>CM051829.1:96288788-98788788 GCA_028451465.1 Erethizon dorsatum | reverse complement strand
TCACTAAGCAAAGATAATATGCCAGGTACTGTTCTGAATATTAGGGAAGTATATGTTAGTGAACAAAAGAAGCTGTCTTCACAAATTTACATTTCAGAGGGTAGATTAAAAAAAAAAAAGACATACATACAAATATATATAGTAATATAAAGCAGGGTAGCCCTGTGGGCATCATGGCAAATTTTTAGAAAAGTCACATTGTGGGGGTATTTTGGGGGAGTATTTCTATTGATGAATTATTAATTTTAATTTTATGAGTTTTATTATATTAAACAACATGTACTTAACAGGAAAATAAAAATCAATAAAATAAAATATTAAATTTTTCATATGTACTGAGTGTGTAGAATAAGCAGCAACATTTGCAACATCAACTATTTACCTGCTTACAAGATCTAAAAAATAATAGCAGAAATAAATTCCTATGTGAACTACAATGAAAATACAAACAAAACTCTACCACAGAAATAATCTTTGCTTTAATTATCACACCTAAGGCAGTCTTCACTTCACACATGACAACATCATGTTTTTTACACAAATATCACTTACACTGACAGCACGTGTGCTTAGCTTTCCTTTCCTGTCTGGCAGGTCATACTTGTCACCTCTCTTGTCTTCCTCTTTTGTCAGGGGCTTCCTATTATATTATATAATGTCCACTTAGAAGGAAAATGAAATATCAATTAAAATATCAAATATATACTGAGTGTTTAGAATAAACATCAACATTTTCTACATCAACTGTTTGCTCACTAAATCTAAAAACTAACAGCAGATATAAACTCTTATGTGAACTACAATGAAAATACAAATAAAACTCTACCACCAAAATAATCTTTACTTCAATTATCACACCTAAGGCAGGTTTCTTAGGAGGTTCTTGTGACGTTTCACTTGTCTGTTCACCAGTCTGCAGAAGAATTCTTTTGAGGAGTTCTTTGGGCAGGTACATACTGTTCTTCCTCTGTTGTAACTGATCATTTATCAACTCCAGTCCCAATCCTCTAAGAAAATTTCTCTGTGATATTCTGTGCTTGTTATTTTCTTTGAATTATGAAACTATTTATGCCTGACATGTTTAGGATCAAGTAAAACACAACCATTGGCCAACACTTTGTGTTTCCAGTGACATCATAGTTGCTGCATAACTTGTTGACAACATCTAATCAGCCTTTCATTTTGTTGTGAAATGTGGCCATTTCTGGCTTCATTTGTGTTGAGGATTCACTATCAATCTTTGTTTGTTTGTTTTGAGACAGGGTCTCACTATGTAATCCAGACTAGCCTTGAACTCACTATGTACCACAGGCTGACACTAAACTTACAGGGACCTCCTGCCTCAGCCTTCTGAGTGCTGGGATTACACCACACCTGGCCGCACTATCAATCTTATCATCATGGTGTAATGTTGACAGTATCAATACTACTTTGCTTTTCTTTGCCATATAGGAGGCCAATGTTATGTCTTTCTGAAATCCAAAGATTGTACTATACATTTCTCTATTATGAACCTGCAGTATTTTTTCAGGAATCTCAGCTTCGTTCTTGTGAATAGTTCCTGTGCTGGTTCTTTTAGCAAATGTAACATCAATAGGTAACTAGTGAACCTACTGTCAAAGGTGACATTTGGGTTACTTTTGGAAATACATGCAACAAGTCTGTTCACAAAGTCATATGGTTACTCATGAAGAAAGACCTGGTGTCTGAGTTCCAGGATAAATTTCTAAATTCAAGGTGTAAAATGTCTTCACATCTACCAGGACATATATTCTTATACTACATTTGGAATGTTTGGCATATATTGCTGAAAGCTTCAACCACAAAATGATGCAAGCTGTTTGTCAACTGCCATGTATTCGATGGTGTATAAATTGCTTGACAGTTTGAAACAAAGCTTTCAACAAATGAGCTAATAGCAGCCAAATTGCCAATTTTTTTCTTTCTTAGCGGGTCTTTTTGTCAAAACATAGGCAATTTTGAAGGAAACCAAATCTCTTGAGTGTCATTATTGTTCTAAAAATCTCAACAGCACATCTGTCACTTCTCCATAAATCCTTTAGATTCTGATGATTAGAATGATAAGGTCCTGCTATGAAGACTTTTAGTTCAGATAGTGAGGTATTATGATAAATATATTTTTGAGTATTACTGTTGATGCAGTTACAAACAATTTCCAACATTGAATCATAGTGTTGACATTCTGTCCAATAGGTTTCACCACTGGCAAAAACCTAGCAACATTTTCTGACCTAGTTCTAACACTGGATCATTCAGGTATACGTGACCATTTTGTAGCATTTTGACTAGTCAAATATTTATTTACATTACTGTTTTCTTCCTTATCTGAATCAAGGTCTTCATTCTGTGCTTCCCTGTCATATCTCTTATCTGTCAAATCTGTATATACTGCTAACTTCTTTGATCCACGTCATCATCAGTAGCTGAGTCACCTGATGACTCACTTTCAACCTCCTCCCAAAGTTGTAAAAGTGGATTTTCATTCGACATTGCATTGAATTAGGCTAATTCTACAGGAAAAATCAAACTAAAACATTTAATAAAAAAATTATACACAAAAATGTAACAGTGCATAATGTGGGTAAAATTTACCCATTTACCCTTTGACAGACATGTATACACCATGCCATTTGTTGTATCAAGTGGGTGTACACAAAAATTGCTTCCTGTATTCCCCAGAGCAGCTACTGAGACTCACACCTGGCTGCTGTTACGGTAAAGTACATATTTTCATTAGAAGAGTATGGTATGAGCATCTCTGACCCAGTATGAGGAACCCATAAGGGAAAAGAGTGATATGGAGGACAAAAGTCCTCCTGAGGAAGTGACTTATAAGCAAATATCTGATGAAGTAGTATAGTATTGTAGGTAGGATCAGATACTGATTAGGGCAAGAGGCAGGAAAGAGGATAATATAGATATAGCTGACTGACTGAGTTACTGTGAGCCAATGGGTGGAGCTTGGGGAGGAGTGGAAGCTTCAGGTGGGTTATGGTTAAGCAGAGCTGTTATCCATAAGTGGAACTATATCCCAGAGGTTTGAGCTTCTTTTAGTGAACAATGTAAAGAGAGCAAGACGGGATTTGGGATTGGTTCTAATGGTTCTTAGGGGTAGGTAAATAATTGGTTCCAACATATTCTCTTCCTGGAAGTCTGAAATGTTAAGGCAGAGAGTGTAAGGGATGGAGAGTGGCAATCCAACCAGAAGAAAAATATAACCTGGAAAACAGTATCTGCTCAAGAGTGGTGCTACAGAGACTAAATAACATATGTAAAGCATTTAAAACACTGCCTAGCTCTGCGATGGAAAACCTTTTAGAGCTTTCGATGATACAAACAGCCCACTGCAAGCACAAATGACATGGGTTCGCCACCACTAGCCTAGCTTATGACCAAGTGTAAATAAATAGCTATTATTATATTCCATCCAAAAGTAAAATAGCATGCTAGTGGCATTTTTCAAACTTTTAGAGTATTGTATAGAACAAGGGCAGAGTCTTAGGAAACACAGTGATTACATGGGTTTTGCCAATCCTGTCCTCAAGGTCTGTCACTCTGTCACAGGCATAGCACTGATTCAGCATGATTTATCCCACTCTTCCAATGATACTTGATAAGAATAATCCAAGCACCCACTTTTGTCTCTTTATCTTCCAGTCTTATCTTTTGCCCTGCCTGATCCACTCCAAGTGACATTTATATGAAAAAATAATAGAAGGTTCTTGGTTTCCAAGAATGGTGTTTTCTGGATTTCCTCAGATGGTAGATGATTGAAAAATTCCAGAACTTTCCCTGCTCTGGATCTGCAATGTCCTTGTAATGTACTCCTTAGCCTGTAGCCAAATGACCTTGAAAGTCTATGACCATAACATGGTGAAAAAGTCCCATAACATGAGGAACAACTCAATGTGTTCATTTTCAAAACAAGAATTGGCTATTTTGCCTTTATATGGAAAACCAGTGTCCACGTTAAGTTGGTATTTCATTTTCTTGCCCTGATGTTCTAGCAGAAAAAATAAATATATAAATAAAATAAAAACTTGAACTTTTTGTCTGAATAGTCAGGCCATGCCTGCTCAGCATCATCATTAAAGATCACTGTCAGGCTACCTAAACATTATTTTTGCAACCTTCCTGGCTGTTTCAACTTTCAGTTGAGGAAACAATCTTTTTTGATTTCCTCTTCTCTGGAAAACAAATGGTCAAGGTGATGATTTCCTGCCTTCTTGGTCTTTTTTTGTTTGTTTTAGTGAATTTTCAACACATTGAAATGTTTTCACCAAGGTTTTGGAAACCTACAAATCCAGTGTTTTTTCCTTCTGTTTTCTTCCCATCTATATTAGGTGGAGCTTTCAGAAGCAGATGGCTAGAGTGGGATACAGCCTCAGGGAATCATTTAGTTCAATGTCCTCCCTTCAGTTTAAGAGGAAGGGGAGATACTGACATTTACTGCTACTCGCTAGGCATAGAGTCTAACGCATGCCATTTTCTTTAATTATAGTAGCTCCTGTTTATACTTGGCAATATGTTCTAAGACCCCTAATGGATGCTTGAAACCAGGATAGGCCTGCCCTATACATACTGTGTTTTTTCTATATATACAGATCTATTACAAAGTTTAATTTATAAATTAGGCATGGTATGAGATTACTAACAATAACAATAAAATAGAACAATTACAACAATATACTAAAGATCTTAGCAATCTCTGTGTTGTAGTCAGGGTTTGCAAGGGAAATAATACAGGACACATAATTTATAGAATTATTTTATAGTAGTCACCCAAAGAGTCGAATACACAGAGTGCAGGAAATCTGTCCACACACTAAAGACCCAAAGTATCCAGCTTTAACAGAAAAATCAGCAGCAGACTGTGATATATTAATGGACTAAAATGGATTAGGAAACCTTTTTCAAAGAGAAAATGGTAAAATGATCAGGCATGGTGGAGGTACGTCTGTAATCCCAGCACTTGGGAGGCTAAGGCAAGAGGATTACCGCATTTCAAGGCCAGACTGGGCTACATAGCACGACCTGTCTCAAAAAGCAAAGCAAGGGGCCAGTGAGACAGCTCAGCATAAGCGTCTGCCTGACAAGCGCAAGGTCCTGAGTTTGACTCCCGGTACCCACATAAAGGAAAAAAGGGCCGGTGATATCGCTCAGCAGCACAAGTGCTTGCTGGCAAGCGCGAGGTCCTGAGGTCGACTTCCGGTACCCAAAAAAAAAAAAAAAAAAAAAAGCAAAGCAAGACAAATGGGGAAAAGGTTAACATTTTTAAAAGAAAGGAAGCTACCTTTCTAAAGGGGAAGAAGTGGCTTGAATTCCAAATTATTATATAATCCCTTATTTCTGTCAGGGCACTCACTTCAGTAGGTAAGTGATATTTTCTCTGTGACCACTCCTCAATTTTTGTTTATGTACCTATGTGTTATTTTTTTCCTGAACTGAAAAAAAAAAAAAACTGGTCTGCTGTCCTCCTTAGACATTTTATGTGCAGACTATTTTTGTACTATTAAAAAACAGCTTAAGAATTTTTACAGAGGATTAACTGATTCCTTAATTCTGAATCAAAATGATATATTAAAAGAAATGATATATAAAAAAACTTGTTCTGAGGTTCTAGTGGGAAGGGGAAGAGGGATGGAGGGAGGGAGACAGACACATACATATGCTTTTCCACAATGAAACAGAGGCAAGAATTTGACAAATTGGGATGTGCTAAAGACCCGTACTTTTAGTGTCAGTAAAGGACATGGGGCTTTTTTTTTTGAGGTTGATGACTTTTTATTTGGCTATGTCAAGATAATTTTGAAAAACAAACATCATGATTTGATTTTTAAAAGAATTGAAAAGACAGAATATCAGAGTAAAGGAAAACTATTTAAGTTGAATAAATTTAGCTTTATGAAAAACTCACTACCTTTCTCCTTTCCCCATCCCATTCCCCTGTTGTGAAAATGCACTAAATACAAGTGAAAATGTACTTCATTCTGGAGCAGGGATGGCTTGGGAACCCAGGCTCTGGCTACCACCTCCCATTAGCACCCTAATCCTGTGGCATTAATCTCTGGAACCAGCTTCTGCAACAGCAGGATATTAGTGCTAGACAGTCCGAGGTTCGAATCCTGACTCTGCGACTTACTGGCTATCAACGTTTGCAAGTTTCTTACCTTCTTCAAGTCTCCATTTCCTCATCTGTAAAATAATCCTTATCTCAGATCTTTTAGATAAGAATTATCACAAAATGAGGGGCCCAGGGATATAGATCAAGCGGCACAGCGCCTGCCTGGTAAGTGAGAGGTCCTGAGTTCAATTCCTGGACCTCACCCCCCAATAAAAAGAATTATCACAAAATGAAAGAAAAAATATTGGAGTCCTCACCACATAGTGGGCACTGCATTGTTACTTCTCTGCCCTCCAATGGTAGAAGACAGTCTCCGAGACAATTCATTCCATTTTCCTGGTGTTTCAGTGGATAACAATATTTTCCTAGGTCTTGTTAAACCTGCCTCCCCATGTGTCCACTCGCTGACCTCAGCTGTGTCCTTTAGGGCCATATACTGTAGAGGAGATCCCATTCATCCATCATGTGACACATCTGAATTTCCTTTCAATCCTAGGTTCTTTCTTCTTTCTGTTCTTGCCTAATATATCCTGTTTCTGTCACTCATTGCTCCCAAAGGTCTTCCCCACCTTCAGCCCAGATCTGTTCCAGGTGTCTCTCATCTTCCTGGGATTCCCCAGAGCTTGTTCTTCTAATGACAAAATGACAAGAGCACAAGGGGACAATCCCACCTGCGCAAGCACATTGCTGTCTTCATAACTATTGGCCAAAGCAAGTTACAAGGTCAGGCCCCAAGTCAAGAACATGGAAATTGGGAACCAAGATTGGATTCCACACTTTAATAAGTTGCTAAGGTCCTCTGGAGAACATGTGCTTTGCTCTCCATGCATTCAAGCATTTAAAACTGCTTTCCTTTAATTGTCCACCACATATTTTCCAAATTCCTAGCAATGGTGTACATCAGCAGTAACTCATCAGAAACAGAATAATGCTGTCGAAAGCATGAGTTTCTTTGAGGTTCTTACTGTGTTCAAGTTTAGCTGAGTTACTAAACCGTTAGGTACATTTGGCTGCACTAGTGACTCCCTCCTACTGTAGACTCAAAAGACAGGATCTGAGAGATGCAATTATTCCAGTTCTTCTTAGAAAGATCCCCACTGAAACCACCAAGCGGAGAAGTGACTCTGCGAGTATTTCTCAGGGCTCCATATCACATTCACCCAGAATACTTATCAAAAACAGTCTTTCTAAATCAGAATCCTGGGGCCCAAGTTCCAGGAAGATGCATCTTAAATAAGTTCCCATGCAATTCTGATATATAGTAGCACTTGGAAGCCTCTGCTTTCTACCACAGGCTGGCGATCTTCAGGCACAGACCTCCTGGTCTACATTCATTCCTGCAGAAGGGATCTGTGTGTGCTCAGGGAGAAAGCAAGCAGTGAGAGAAGGTGTGGGTACTGGTGAGCCATCAAACGCCTCTTCCCTCTTACCCTCCTCAAATCCACTCTGGGGACAAGCAGCCCTGCTGAACTCCTCTGAAGGAGCTTTACACCTCATTAAGCCTAAGAGTCCCCAACAGCAGAAGTCTGCCAGAAAAAGAACACCTTTTCCTCTGTTGGTCAGACTTACAATTATCTCTTAGAAAGCAAGTATCCCTGGGATGAACTCAGTTTTAAATACTACAAATTAGCTTTTAATTATCTTCTGATGCTTTAAAAGGTAGTAGCTGATGGTATTTAGAGGATAGGGACACAATCCAGAGAAGGCATCTGAGGGACAGTGGGACAGGAAGACATTAATAGGGAGGTGGAGGAGAAAAGGCACCATATTCCCTGCCACTCAAAGTCATCTTAACCACCAAGGTATCCCACCCCATCCTTACTAAAAGAGCACATGGAGTATGGTTTGCTGCTCATGCTTGGCGTTAACCTGGGGCTTTGGGGAGGTGACGGATGGTTGGGTAAGCAGGGCCTTGTTGATGGGGTTCAGTTTGTCCATAGCACTAGAATGAAGCCTCTGCCAGAACAGTATTCCTTTTCTTTTTTTTTTTGTACTGGGGATTGAACCTAGGGCCTTCACACTGAGCTTAATCTCTAGCCCTTTTTTATGAGGTGACAGGCAGGGCTTAAATTTGCAATCCTGCTCCCTCAGCTGCCCAGAGTGCTGGGATTACAGGCATATGCCACCATTTCTGGCTTGCCAGAGCAGTCTTAACAGCAGAGGCAGCAAGTTTATTAATAAAGCAAGTAATGTGGGAAATATCACGTCTGATCAAAAGCCAAATTTTGTTAAGAGATTCTCAGCCACTGTGGCAAGAATATTAAACCTCTAGGTTTTCTAATTCAAATAAAGGGCCCCCTATTTCTTGAAACAATAATTTCTGCCTAACTTCAGGTAAAATGTAATATCTGAGGTGTTGACAGTCTAGGGAAAAGACAGCAGTGAGAACGTGGACTGTGGAGTCACACTGTGTGGGACTCACTCCCGGCTCCTTGACTTCCTCCCCGTATGATCTTAGGTTAGTTATTTCACTCTCGGTGCCTCTATTTCCTTATCTATCACATGAGGATTTGAGGGGTGCCTCCTCCATGGGGTCACAGTGAGGATTAAGTGAGGTAAAATTTGCAAAGCACTTTGGTCATATCGAGTCCCAAATGTGTATTTGCTGCCATTATTCTTGGTTTCTTTGACTAGCAATACTTCACAACCAATACCAAAAACTACTGAAAATGGATCTGAGAGCTGAAGGGGGAAGTGAATCTTTGTGGCCAATGTATGGCTGATGCTCTTTCAAGATCAACAGTGGCTCTTTTGATTGAACTTCAGTTTTTCCTCCTCCCTTCAATCCTGCTGAGGGTACTAAGTAGCTGGGCCAAAGTCCAGCATCTTCTGCCAGGGCAGCAAGCTCTCAAGTTCTCTTCTAAGAGCCTTTTTAGTGAAAAGAGGTGGGAGTGGCAAATAAACCTCTATTTTGTGTGGTTCAACTAACAGGGCAAATAATGTACATCAAAGCTATTTACTGACAGGACTTCTCAGGGTAAGATTTAAAATAAAATTTTATTAAAGAATTTAGACAGTCCATTCTAGGGTGTAAAATTGAATTATCCTAACCAGGATTAAGCCACACTTCCTGGGTCTGACAGAGCGTTTCCAGGGAGAATAAGTGCCGTGCAGTCTTCAATGCCACTAGCCCATTGTTGCCCATGACTCCTACCTTCACTGACTGTCTAACCCCATTCAGCCTTCCCTGCCAGCGCACCATGGTGTGTTTGAAACTGAGGGCTGGGAGGAATGCTGGCAATGGGAAGGCATGAAAGGCAACAGAAGCAAGGCACTCTCAAGTGTGATGGGCATTAACTTCAATGTTAATTACAAGCAAAAGTGTTAAAATTCATGTTGTAATTGTAATAACTACCACTAGTCCAGCCCATCACTCTGGGTTGTCTCACCCCTATGTCTTTATAATGAAATTTATTCATGGATTCAATGGTTATCCTGAGCAGAAAGGCAGCAAAATACAATGATTACAGTTTGGATGCTGCAGACTCAGGCTATTTGGGTTTGAATCTTGTTTCTGTAGCCCAGCCATCAAACTTTGACGAGTTGTTCTTTTTCTAATGCCTCAGCTTTCTTATTTGCAAAATGGTGATTAAAATGGCAAGTAACTAACTCAAAAAGTTGCCCTGAGGATTAAACGAGTTAATATGTGTAAAATATTGCAGTGGTACTCCACATTTTCCTTGGCAACGGGGCTTGGGAAGACCAGTAAGTCATGAGGGAGCTTAAAATCTGGAAATGTGGTATTGCATTCAGCTCCTACCACATGCTTTACATAGAACAGGTGCCCAGCAAAAGTTCCCAGGGAAACCTGCAGAAATTGCTTTTTCTCAGTTGGGTGTCTACAAACATTGGCCAATTTAATATCATAACACCTTAGAAAAAACAGTGGCTTCATACAGTACCTCTACAAATGTGAACAAAAAGCTTTTTTCAATTAGCGTATGTCTGCAGTACACAATAGTCATATTTGTTTTGGGTAACTGGTACATGTATATAACATATCTTCATCATTTTCCACCCTTTTACCCCTCCATATCCTCCCTCCTCCCCCATCCCTTCACCATCTTCACTGTTTCCTACCATCTCTCCTTTCTCTCTCTCCCTTTTTTTCTTTTCTTTCTTCCTATTTTAAGTTTCCTACATATGAGAAATCATGTGATATTTAACTTTCTGTTTCTGACTTATTTTACTTAACATTATGGTCTTCAGTTTCATTCATTTTTCTGCAAGTCGGTCTTTATTCTTAAGGCTAATATTCCACATGTATATATACCACATTCTCTTTATCCATTTGTTTGTTGATGGGCATCTGGGCTGTTTCCAGAGCTCAGCAACTGTGAACTGCACTGCTATAAACATGGGTAGGCATGTATCACTATAGCAGTGGTGGCCAACCTACGTCACACGTGCTGCAGCAGGCTGTTTGTATCATTGAAAGCTCTAAAAGGTTCACCACCACTGCACTATGGTATATCTTTAACTTTTTTTTGGAATATAAAGGAGAGGTACAGCTAGATCACATGAAATTTCTATTTTTAGTTTTTTTCAGGATCTCCACACTGATTTCCATAGTGGCTGTACTAGTTTACACTCTCCCAAAAAGCTTTTCTATCATGCCATTAGTTAAATCCCATGCTCCAATTCTGAGAGTCTCTAAAAACTATGAAATGGAGGGAAGAGCTTTCATCTTTAAACAAGTGGGGAAAACAGTTTTCCATTGTTTTATGAACTACTTATACAAATTTAAAAGTAGCCAGGCATGGTGTTGCACACTTATAATTCCAGCACTCTTGGAGGATTGGAAGTTTCAAGCCTAGGTTAGGTGATTTATTGACTTAGTGGGCCCCTGACTCAAAATAAAAAAAGAGCTGGGGATATAGCTCAGTTTGAAGACCCTGGGTTTGATCCCCAGTACTTAAAAAAAAAAAAAAAAAAGCCATTTAGAAGCGTACGCTCACCATTGATATGCCCAATAATTCTCCGCCTGAGGGGCACAGAGTGCTAAGTCCAATAAATAAAAATGTGTGGACAACATATAGATAGGAAAGGGTCAGAGAAGAAAAGACTATTCTAAAGCCATAAAATCGGGCCGGTGAGATGGCTCAGTGGCTTAAGCGCCTGCCCGGCAAGCGTGAGGGCCCGAGTTCGACTCCCGGAACCCACATACGAAAAAGGGGCCGGTGATATCGCTCAGCGGCACGGGCGCCTGCTGGCGCGCAAGGTCCTGAGGTCGACCCCCCGGTACCCACAAAAAAAAAAAAAAATAAAGCCATAAAATCTTTTTCTTTTCCTTCTCCTTCCACCCTGCAGGAAAGAGTATTCACTAATCTTCTGTTCACTATTTTAGACTCTTGATTTTAAAAAGAAAAGATTTTATAATATCCTATAAAATGAGACACAGAGCTCATTCCAAGGATCAAATTCTCTCAACCCCAGGCAATTTAAGGCAAGAGAAGAATGCAATTTTAAGAATTCAAAATAAATAAATAAATAAAGACATAGTCTACAATATAAAAAACTGAGTTTGTACTTTTTTTTTTTTTTTGAAGTAAAATGGAGCTTCATGTGCTTTATTTGAATGGTTTGATATAATTACTAATGAGGCAGGAGAGTCTACAATATGCTGGTATTCTTGAAAGCATGTAGCCCCCAAATTTCCCCTACACAATGACTTCTTTTTTCCAACCCTCTTTTTTTTTTTTCCTCCCCCTTCTCCCTGTCTCTCTAGTCAGTGAAAGGCAAATGTCTGCATGACACCATTCCCAGGGAGCTTCACCCTTCTAGGAATTCCCTTGCCAGCTCCCTCTGGGGGACTGGTTCAGTTCTTCTTACTAGTCAAGTCCATCTCTCCTTCAGCTCCACTATCTTTCCCAGACTGGATTCTCTCCAGCAACCTTCTATTACGCTAGGTAGGGGCCTCTGGCAGCACTGTCATTTGAAATCTTAAATCTAATCTTAGGAAATGGGCCTTTTATCTGATTAATTTCTCATTTCCCCTTCTCAGCCAAACCCTACCTATTCTATTCTGAAAATCTCCTAAATCTGGGTTCTGATCCTGAGTTCCTGATCCCTACCAGGTGTGGACCATCTCCCCTCTCACTGCTTCACCTAAGCTTCCTACCAACTTTTGCAGCCTCATCCCCTCCTGTTTCATGCTCCACACTGCTGCCACATGACTTTTTCCAAAAATACATCTGCTCATGTCATTATTTACTGTCAATGGCTTCTGCTATCTTCAAAATAAGGCCTAAATATCCTGGATTAAAAGTTCTTTCCTAAAGCTATCTATATTGTTGTTCTTCATTATTGTTGTTTCAGCATTATCTGAGTCATTTCCTATGATGGAAAAACTATGTGAGTATTGGTCAATTTACTATAACAACAATAAATGTGAGGAATCAAGAATATATTCTCACGTAATAATACCCATTTATTTTCACATGTTGTACTTTGGTAACCATTCAGGTATAACCAGTTTTGTAGTTCTAAAGAGGACTTAATTGTTCCAAAAGCTTTCTTTGAAAACTAATGATTCTGGAACACATAAGCCAGGATTAACAAAGATTTGACCAATATGAATTAATTCAACCCATGCTTACTGGCAGTCAAAAGCTTTAGGACCATTATTCTCACATTAAAACAAAATAGGAGTGAGGAAGGGGAAATGACCAAATTGGAGGTTCAGAGAGAGACTAGGATGAGAGGGTAACAAAGATATAGCTAAAATTATCCATATTTTACAGTTGAGAGAATAGACTAGCAATATTTATTTTGCTTACTATGGTAATCACTGGTTAAGTGTCATGTTTGGAGTTCCTGTTTCCCTGGAGGAAAGAGAATTTCCAGGTCCCAGGTGGGAAGAACAAAGTCTCTTCTCATCTTTCTCACTTTGTTTTTCCCTGGGGGAAAAGCAGGGCTTGCCTGGTCAATGGATTTAGGACAGACTGAGGGTGTTTAGCTCAGCCAGCCCTCATGAGCTATTTCTCCCTTTTTTCTTTAGCTCATCTGTCTTCAATGTGTGTCCATCCTCTACATCCTGACTGGAGTGCTGGACTGAGAAGATTGGTGGCAGCCTGCAGTCTAATCTAGGAGAGAAGTATAAATAAGTAAGCCCATGATAGCTGCATATATATAAGCCACATCCTCCAATCTGGCTTTTATCAGTTGATAAAGCTAATAATTTGATTCTCACACCTTATTTCTGAATTGGTTATGAATATAAGAGGGGAAGACAGAGGGCTAACAGTTTCCCTATAAGCTAAATACAAGGCACAAATATAGGCATATAATAGGCATATAGTTCATTGTTAAATGAATGAACTAATTTGTTCAGGACCACATAGATAACAAGTAACAGAGTAGGGACTTGAATCCATGTGTGACAGAATAGCTGATGGTTTTCTAAAATTTCACCTCAGTGCTTCTTGTATGCATGCTAGGCGAGTACTCTGCTACTAAGCTATATCCCTCAGACCTCAGGCCTTGTTGTATGATATTCTATTTCTAGGCTTCGAATTCATGCTTCAATATGGCTGCCAGGAAACTGGAAACACTGGTTGATGTAGCCATTAACTACCTCAAAAAAGAACCTTGAACTCAATTTAAGAACTTTGTTGATAATCCATTTGGCTACAACAGTGATGCAGGATGAGCTCAGCATGTCAGCTTGTTGTCAACTACATCATGGTACATGCGGGGGCACCTAGAAGATGTGGAAAAGTAGTGGAAGTGGTCCTACAGCAGCAGGCAACACATGGGGGAGGGGAGACGGGCAGGCAGCCAAACATGACCCTGGGTGAGCACAAAAGGGGCAGACAAGGTACTGAGGACCAAGGAAAGGAGGCTGAGGGCCCAAAAGAGACCTACGGAGTTGGGAAACAGGAAGAAGGCAAGAAAAGGAAGAGCAAACATAAAAAATCCCTGGATACAAAATGCTGACAAGAAAAAAATATGTACAGAGAATTTAAAGGGAAAATAGATTAAAGAACAGGAATAAATCACTTGTTATGAAAACAATCACGAATTAATTTTTCTATTTCACGTCAAAATGATGTAATGTGACAGCTGGCCTGTTTCCAGTAGCCTTCAGACTCAGAAATAAACACCCTGCTTGAAAACAGTTTGGGGATCCAGATGACAAGATTCCCCCTGCAGGCGAAAGTTAAAGTAAGTAAAGTAAAGTAAAAAGTAAAGTAAAGTAAAGCGTATCTACTACCCTTTCCCCATCTCAGCCACAAAATAGGGGAAGCCGTTCGGCGTGTGTGTACGAGTTCAGTACGACTGTTGTAACTGATCCACTACAGTTGCTCTTAAAGAGTACCTGGTAGAACACAGGGTTGCGTGTTCACAAACACCATATAAAAAGAGTAGCCTTTGCCTTCCAAGCAGTTTTTTTTTTTCCTCTTTTTTGCCCTGTTTGCCCCGCTTAGTCTTTTTTTCCCTTTACTAGAGTGGCACACAAAGAATTCTCTGACACACTGTACCCACTGCAGATGAAAGCGCTTAAGTGTGAGTGAAAGCAACAATGTTTAGAGTGACATTTACTGCTGAAAACAGTGAAATCAGAGTGTTCCAGTTCAGGGAGATTAAATGTCAGGCTTTAAACATTTAGCAGAGTGTTAACTATGGAAGTTTTAAAAATTTAGCATTCAGTTTTACTGTGCAAACAGCACTTAAAACACACAAAAGAAATACTTCTTTAAAGCAAGGAAACAATTGAGACAGGCTAAATAAGAATATATATTTTCAACTGAAAGCAACTGAACTGCAGGAAGGTTCCTGGGATTGGCTCGATACCACCACCCGCGAGTTGCTTCACTGTCCCAGACAGAGATGAGAAAGGGGCACTCTCTACACTTCCCATTTGGGAAGACACAAGTCAAAATCCAAAGCACAGATGTTTCCAGGCAGATAATTTTCCACAGTGGGTACAGACTTTAAAGGTCCAATTGCTTTTTTTAATGCTTAAGAATTACTGTTTAAGAATTTTTTTAATGTTTAAGTATTAATGCCTTTTAATGTACCAAAAAAGTTAAATGGGAAAATAGATCACATTTCTCTTTGAGAATTTTTCACAAACAACTTTACTTACAATAAAATTGGCTATAATTTGCAAATATAACATCTATTTTTGTGACTAAATCATAAAATCTCAGAATTTGAAATTATCAGTATCCTTCCTTCCTTCATAATCAGCTAGAAAGTACCTTCTCTATTATGCTTACTGTGAGGTGCTAGAGAGATACAAAGCTAAAAACAATGGTTAACATTTAAAGTTTTGCTTTAAGCATCTTATAAGCATTGTACTTAATCCTTAATATATTCAGGATGTGCTTACTGCTACTCTCCTTTATAGAGAAGAAAACTGTGATTCCAAGAAATAATTATGCCCAAGAACCATAGAATTACTAAGTTATATAGGATTTAAATTCTAATCATTGACTCCATGCCTGAGTAACTTTTACTCAAGAAACTCTCAGTCTAACAAAGACCACAGGCACATGAAGAAATAAAGTTTGAAAGAAATGTCAGGACAAGGATATGAACAGAAACACATTGAATAATTCAGGTCTGGGAAGACCTCACAGAGGAAGAGACATTTAAACCCAATCCTGATGCCTGAGGAGTTTTTTTCGGATGAAAAAGGCAACAGTTACTCTAGGCCAGTGGTGGTGAACCTATGCATGTAGCAGTGTGTTGTTTGTATCACTGAAAGCTCTAAAGGGTTCTCAATCACTGCTCTGCCATAGAAGACTGCATGTAGCAAAGTCTGGAGGGCTTATGGGGTCTATGGAATGTTCAGAATTTGGTGTGTTTGCTGGAAGCAGGGAAACAAAGCCAGCAAGACAGCCCAGGTGAAGATAAAAAGGGAGGCTGGAGCAGAACAGAGAAGGTCAGAGTCAGTGAAGGTTTCTAAGCCACAGGGAATATGGTCTAGTGACCTACTGGACATGGGTAGTGAGGGAGATGAACCATCAGCTGCTAGCTTTTTAGACTATTACATTATTTTTGGTTTGTTTGTTTAAGACAGGGTCTCACTATGTAATCCAGACCAGTCTTGAACTCACTATGTAGTCCAGGCTGGCCTTGAATTCTCAGTGCTCCTGCCTCAGCTCCCCAGTGTTGAGATTACAGGTCTTTGCCAACATACCTGACAACTATTATACAGTTTAAGATTGAGAACTGAAGAGGTAAACAGATTGGGAGCAGGGGTAGGTACTTTAGCTCCATTTTGGAAAACCAAGTTTGAGTCACTTAAGGAACATCTGGGAATCCTTTCTACTGAATTTCCTACTTTAACAAACATGGAGACTTCTGGGAAGATGGTGAAATGGTGAGCAGCAGAGAAACAGTCTCTCCAATATTTGGAATCTAGATGTTGGAATATAGGAATGTGAGGAAGAAAAGGAAGAGGGAAGTGGGTCCCTGGGACCCAGCAAGGATCTGAAACAAGAATTAGAGCCCACGGGGAGAGTGAAGAGAAGGACCACCACACAGAAGAGGGAGATAGCAAGAGGCACTTTCTTCCTGAGCCATGGCTCGTGGTGTGGGAAGGGAGGCTCAAACCTGCAGAGACACGGTGACTACTGGCAACCCCAGAGTACTCCACAGAGAAACGCACCAGTGGAATGGAGCAGTGGACGCTGAGGACTGCAGTGGCTGGTGAGTTATTTGGGTTCAGATGTCCCCCAGGAGAGGGCAATTGGCCAGTAGCCATTTTGGAAAGGGGCCAAATGAAGTCAGAACTCAGAGCAGCTGTGAGTTGGCTCCATCTAGCAGCTCCAAGTGTCAGGGTGAGGAGCAGCTGAGTTCAAGCCAGCAGGACAGGGAGCCCAGTTCAAGATGGCAGGAGGCACTCGGAGTGTTGTGGCTGAAAAACTCGGGTCCCAGGCTCATAGATAGAAACCAGAAGCAGCTTGAATCTCCATAGAATTAAAGGCCCAGGTTTGCTGGGATTGTCCACCACTGCCATAATTCTACTGCTGGCTTGCTGGGACTAATCAACAGGGATCTGGGCTATGTCTGTTCCCTCTGTCAGCCAGAAATGGCAGAGACACACACTGAAATGGACAGTTTTTTTCCTGCTTTTCTTCCTTTTTTTGCTTTTTTATTTATTTTTAATTTTTTTTCTACTTTTTCTTTTTGTTCATTGTTTTTTCTTGTTTTTATACCAGTGAGAACACTGTTTCTAGTTTTTTTTAATTGATGTTTTTGTTGTTCTCTTCTGTTCTTGTTTCTGTTTCTTCCTTCTTTCTTTCTCTCCTGTCTTCTTTGCCAGTTCCCAAAGCTTCCATAATCTTCCTTTGTCCTTTGTCCTTGCTTCTAATCCCCTTCTCTTCTTCTATTTCTCTGTTTTTTCCCAACCCTTTTAAATTTTCTCCCCTGTGGGTAAAATCGCCATATTGAAGGGATATTTACAGTACACAATTTTCTGGTTTGTTTTAGATTTTGTTATATAACTACAAATCCTGTTTACACGGTTAAAGTTGCTGTCTTAATTACTTTTCTCATTGCTGTGACAAAATACCCAAAACCCACAAGTTAAGAGAGGAAAGGTTTATTTAGCTCACAGTTTGTGGTGGTTTCGTCCATACTCGGCTGGTTCTGAGGCAGGGTGGCACATGGGAGAGGGGCAACAGCTCATGGTGGTGGAAGACAGCGAAAGCAACAAAGAGGGGAGACAAGACTCTTTCTGTCCCTTATACTGTATGCTACTGCCCTAGGGCAAGTGTAGTACTTGCACCCTTAATCCTAGCCAGAACTGTGCCAAACCAATCAGTGGATTTACTAATCAGTGTGATTTACTAATCACAACCCTTAATCCCAGCATCACACACTCTAGATTCAGCCACCTCTGAAAAAGCCCCACCTATGACTGCATGAGGCTTTGGGGGGACACCTAGACACAAGCCATAACAGGTGGCAAATTAATAGTTACTATGGTTTGTCATTTCCTAGGCTGTGTTGAATGCTATCATTATTACTGATTGTACTACTTTAGCCAAAGTGACATAATTGTTCTAATCAGTTGTTCTTCCTTGTATGCCAAGACTGAGACTGCCTAAGGGTCATAAATAATACGACAGACTAGTGGTGAAGAACCAGGTGCTAGGCCATATAGGCAGCAATTTGTCATCCGCAATACATTGAAGAGGTAGGATTCTGCAATAGACTCAAAAACCAAAAGCCAGGTACACCTGGAAGACATCTCTGAGACGTAGTCATTTCCTAAGGGTTCTTGATACTAGCAATAAAGATACCTACCATAAACAATTGATGAGTATCAAAACATGAATTAAACTAAAAACAAATACAAAATGAGAAGACACTGAAGCAAGATGCAACCCCAGACTTCCAGTTCACCAAAGGCAAACCCAGGGGGCAACGAGGTGGAACAATTCAAAAGCCACCCACCTAGACTCTCTGAAGTGGTAACAGTGGAAGGAACAAAGCAAATGAATGAGGCTTTAGAAAGAATCAAATCAGAAATAATTTCTCAGATAACATTAGAGATTATGACCATAATGAAGGACATGATTAGTGAATCTAGGGAAGATACAGAGAAAAAAATAGAGGAGCTTAGGAATATTATGGAAAACATGAATGCCCAACATAGGAAAGGAATGGAATCTGTGAAACAGATTCAATCCGATATCCAAGAGATTAAAAAGTCTGTTGAAAGTATCACAGCAGAATGAACCAATGTGAGGGCAGAATAAACCAATGTGAGGAAAGACTATCAGATCTAGAAGATAGGATTGTGGTTAGTGATAATGAAAAGAAAGATTTCTTAAAAATAGCAAGGGACCATGAAAAACCAATCCATCAGCTGCTAGATGATGCAAAAAAGAAAAAAGATTGATCAGAGTCAATGAAAAGCCAGGACATAGTGTAAGCAACATAAAAAAAAAAACAAAACTATTCACAGAATGGCAGAAAACTTCCCAAGCACGGAAAAAGAATCTGCCATACAGATAAGTGAGGCACATAGAACTCCAATTAGCTATAATAAAAAAATATCTACCCCAAGGCATATAATAATCAGGATTCCAGAAATTCAACACAAGAACAGAATATTAAAAGCTGTTACAGAAAAGAAACAAATCACTTATAAAGGAAAGCCCATCAGAATCATAGCATACTTCTCAATACAAACCCTCAAGTCAAGGAGAGCTTGGAGTGAAGTATTTCAAGTGCTAAAAGAAAACAACCTCCAAGCCAGGTTGATGTACCCTGCAAAACTATCTTTCAAAATCGATGGAGAAATAAGATACTTCCATGACAAAGAACCCCTGAAGAAATTTGTAATCACCAAACCAGCACTCTAAAATGTTCTGAAGGACATTTTTCAAAGAGATAACGAAGTCTACAACTCTAGGAACCCCAACAGAATGAATCTACCAGGCAAGACAAGTAATTAAACAGACGGGAAAGAAAGGTAACCAAAAACAGGAAAATAAGACAAGGATAAGCCAATATGTATCGATTATAACCATCAATGTAAATGGTCTCAATTTACCAATCAAAAGAAATAGACTGGCAGCATGAATCAAGAAACAAGGCCCAACAATATGCTGCATACAAGAAACACATTTAACTCAAAAAGAAATTCACAGACTGAAAGTCAAAGGATAGAAAACAATATTCCATATGACAGGAACCTGGAAAAAACCAGGGGTAGTGATCCCATTTGAAGACAAAATGAATTTCAAACCAAGACTGAGTAAGAGAGGCAAAGAAGGGCATTACATCCTTGTAAAGGAAACAATCCAAGAGGAAGAGATAAAAATCATAAATATATATGCACCAAATACAGGGGCACTCAACTATATAAAACAAAATATTAACGGACTTGAAAAATCAAATAAGCACTAACTCAGTTGCAATGGGGGACCTCAATACCCTACTGTCACAAATAGATCAACTAGACCAAAAAATCAACAAAGAAATATCAGAACTGAATCAAATTGTCTACAAAGTGTTCCACCCTACAACATCAGAATACACATTCTTCTCAGCTGCACATGGGATGATTTCCAAAATAGATGAAGTACTAGCTCATAGAACATGCTTAAGTAAATGCAAAGGAATTGAAATTATCCCATGCATATTATAGTGCATATTATAGATCATAGTGCAATGAAACTGGAAATCAATCACAAAAGAAACCACAAAAACTTTAAAAACACATAGAAATTATTAACACCCTCTTAAACAACCAATGGATCACAGATGAAATTAAAGAAGAAATTTCTACAGTTTATACAATTAAACAGTAATGCCAATACAACATACTAGAACTTACAGGATACAATGAAAGCAGTCCTATGAGGGAAATTTATAGTGGTAAATTCCCACATCAGAAAAATATAATGAGCTCAAATAAATAACCTAATGTTGAACCTCAAGCTTCTAGAAAAAGAAGAGCAAGTCAAGCCCAAATCTAGTACAAGGGAGGAAATTAAAAAGATTAGAGCAGAAATTAATGCAATTGAGACTAAGAAAACAATAAAATGAATCAATGAGTTGAAGAGCTGGTTCTTCGAAAGATTAAATAAAATGACAACCTCTTCGCCAACCTTATCAAAAAAAAGGAAAAAAAAAGACTCAAATCCATGCAATTAGGAATGAAAAGGGTAAAATCACAACAGATCCTGCAGAAATTCAGAAGATCATTATACCTGTTTCAAAATCTGTAATCTAATAAGATGGAAAACACAGAAGAAATGGACAGATTCCTACGTACATATGAATTACCAAAGCTGTATCAAGAAGATATAAAGATTCTAAATAACCCAATATCAGTCAATGAAATTGAATATGTAATTAAAACTCTTATCAACAAAGAAAAGCCCAGGTCCTGATGGATTCACTGCTGAATTCTACAAGGAATTTAGAGAAGATCTAATGCCATTATTCTTCAAACTCTTTAATGAAATTAAAGGATAGCAATACTCCCAAACTCATTCCTGGAAGCAAGCATTACCCTGATACCAAAACCAGAAAAGGACCCATCCAAAAAAGAAAGCTGCAGGTCAATCTCTCTGATGAACATACATGCAAAAATCTTCAATAAGATACTGGCAAACAGAATGCAGCAAATCATCAAGAAGATTATGTACCATGACCAAGTAGGATTCATCCTAGGCATGCATGGATGGTTCAACATACCCAAATCAATAAATATAATAGACCTATTAACAGAGCCAAGAACAAAAACCACATGATCATCTCAATAGATGCAGAAAAAGCATGTGACAAAGTCTAACATTCACTCATGATTAAAAAAAAAACCCTACCGAAAACTGGAATGGGATGGTCTTTATCTCAATCTGATAAAAGCCGGTTATGACAAACCAATAGCCAACATCAAACTAAATAGTTAAAAACTGAAAGCTTTCACTCTAAAATCAGGAACAAGACAAGGATGTCCACTATCACCATTATTATTCAATATAGTTCTGGAAACATTAGCCAGGGCAATTAGACAAGAGAAAGGAAGAAAAAGAATAAGGATAGGCAAGAAAGAATTTAAGATATTATTATTTGAGGATGACATGATACTGTACATAGAAGACCCCAAAAAACCCAACAAAGGACTTCTAGACTTAATAACCAAATTCAGTAGCATAGCTGGATATAAAGTCACAACTCAAAAATCAACATTTCTGTACACAAATAACAAACTCACTAAGAGAGAAATTAGGGAAACCTTTTTTACAATAGCATTGAAAAAAATGAAATACTTAGGAATCAATCTAATGAAGGAAGTAAAAGACCTCTACATTGAAAACTATAGGGCTGGGAATATAGCTCAGTGGCACAGTGCCTGCCCGGCAAGCATGAGGTCATGAGTTTGATTCCTGGTACAAAAAAAAGGAAAAACTATAGTACTGTGAAAAAGGAAATTGAAGAGGATATCAGAAAATGGAAAGATAGCCCTTGTTCTTGGGTAGGAAGAACCAATATAGTGAAAATGGTCATACTCCAAAAATTATTATACAGATTTAATGCAATCCTGATCAAAATACCAATAGGATACCTCACAGAATTAGTGAAAACAATCCTAAAATTCATTTGGAACCAAAAGAGACCTAGAATAGCAAAGGCAATTCTGAGAAACAAAGGCAAGGCAGGGGGCATCACAATCTCTGACTTGAAATTATACTACAAAGCTACAGTGACCACAAAACAAAAAAACAAAACAACAAAACAAAACAAAACAAAAACCTAGCATGATACTGGCAAAAAAACAGACCTGAGGATCAATGGACAGACTAGAAGATGTAGAAACAACTCCAAACACACTCAGCCACCTTATCTTTGACAAAAGGACCAAACACCTTCACTGGAAGAAAGATCGCCTCTTTAATAAGTGGAGCTGGAAGAACTGGCTTTATACCTGCCAAAGACTATCTCTCAGCATGCAGTAAACTCAAATGGAAATAGATCAAAGGTCTAAATATTTAAACAGAAACATTAAAGCTGCTGGAAGAGAGAATAGGCAGAACTCTTAAAGACACAGGTGTAGGCAAAGACTTCATGAACAAAACCCCAATTGCACAGGAACTATCCCAAAGAACCAACAACTGGGATCTCATCTTACCAGAAAGCTTTTGCACAGCAAGAGAAACCACCGTAAGTACCTGCCTGGCAAATGCAAGGTCCTGAGTTCAACTCCCAGTACCCAAATACAAAGGAAAAAAGGGCCGGTGATTTCCCTCAGTGGCACAAGTGCCTGCTGGCATGCGTAAGGTCCTGAGTTTGACCCCTGGTAGCCACAAAAAAAAAAAAAAAAAAAGACTTTTATATTAGTGCCTCTAATTGCCAGTGCTCTCCTGTATTACCACTGGTCACACTGGTCATGTGACAGACTGTATAAAAAGGCTCTTCCCAACATTTAGATTTTCTCAAATAATTACCCTCAATTGTAGCCAAGTCAATGTTTATCATTCAGGGTGCTCTCTGAGTTCTGACAGAACATCCAATGGCCTACCGGATATTTCTACTTCCAAAAGCAGCTTTAGTCTGACTTTTGCCTAAGTAGGAAACATAAGACTCAGTTTAAACTTGCCCTCAACCTTTTCCACTCTCTGCTCCTCAAGCAGTATCCTGATTTATACTGTAGTATAAAATCCAATATATCCATTAACTGAAGTTGAAATCCAATCATCTTTATTATTAATAGACTATTAATAGAGACTATCAATAATAAAGATAAAACTCATTTTTGCGTAAATAAAAATTGATTATGTGTAAATTTAGGATAATTTTGATGTTGAAAATGCCCTTTATATTTGACCTAAAAAAGAGATCCTATCTTGATATTTCTATTAGCTATGTGACTACTCATTTGAGTATTATGAATTTAGAAACTACCACAAGGATTAGTTAGTTCTTTTTGCTATTCCTAAATTCTATAAAGAATTTATAATTTAACTGATAGGGAGGAAAATCAGAACATCATCCCATAATTAGTAAAAAGTTTTACAAATTTGAAAGATAAAATTCTATTTAAAAAAAAAATTCATTTCCAGCAGGGCCTACCAGGAATGAAAACAAGCAAAATTCTTTATATATACACGAGATATTGAATAAAGTCATGAGGAATTGTTCAGACCATATATTTAGAATACTATGTTCTGATCAAGTCACATTGCGATCAAAAGTCCACTCAGAAAAAAAGAATGAGGGATTAGAGTAGCAAAGAAACCTGAAGATTCTAGTTACTTTCTCCTATGGACTGAATATCTCACTCCTCTCTTCTGCCCCCATTCATTTGTTGAAATCCTAGCCTCCAAGTTAGGGGACTTTAGGAGATGATTAGGTTATCAGGGTGGAACCCTCATAAATGAGAAGTAGTACACTTAAAAGAGAACCCAGAAAGAGTGATACCTCAGTTCACAAACACTTTTGTTTGTGAACAATTTGGTTTGCAAACATAATCATTTGGCAAAATTTTGATTTTGTCTGCAAGCTCTGCACTGGGTGAGGAACATGACTGTGGCCATCCTTCCTGCACAAACACAAACATGGCCATCTTTTCTGGACTGGCAGGACAAATTAAGTTGGTGAACCAAGGTACCACTGTGCTTCAATTCTTTTACCACATGAGGTGACAGTGAGCTGTCAATGAACCAGGAAGTAGACCCTCACCAGACACCAAATTGGTCAGTGCTTTGAACTGGGCTTCTAGGCTCCATAACTGTGCTAAATAAATTTTTGTTGTTGATAAACATCCAGTTTATGGTATTTTGTTATAATAGCTTGAATGGTCACTTCCATACAAAACATGATTAAGATTCTCCCTTATTATTTATTACTGAAATCAATAAGTTAAATTTGATTGGTAAGTGCTTTAACCACTTACCAGTCCAATTATTTATATACAGGATGACCAAAAATTGCATTTTTTATTAATTTTTGTAAGATAATATAGCAGGAAATAAGAAATGACAATTTAATCAAATTTATTCAATACAAGAATTGCCTGGTTAAAATGACACCTGCCTGAGCAACGCTCAGGATAGTTAGTATGTAAACAAACATGCTGCCCAAGTGACGCTCAGGGTAAACTGTTAAGCGGTTAATCTTCATTTTTCAGTGACCAAAAGTGATAAAAGGTAAAAATTAAAACAGTTAACCAAATATAATTTAATTATTGTATCGTCATATAAAGTTCCATGTAAATATGATTTGTATTTTTTGATGAATGTCATGGTAACTTGAAATTTCTAGATTAGGGAAATAAAATTATCCAACTCAGTAGTAGAGTTGGATGGAACTAAACTTTCTTGAACAATTTCACAGGCTTTTGGTCTTATCAGAGCAAATTAATATGTTATTATAGAGGAGTCTGATGAGATTTTTGCTGCTCATTAAGTAATATTTGGAATATTAAGTAATATTAAATTATATTTGCTACTGAAAGACACAAGGTAAGATCTGAAAGTCACGAAGGCTGTGTTAGAGTTGGGTAAAGTTCTGTGATGTCTCTGATCAGGCAGCGCTATTCAGGTTAGTCCCATACTCCACCATCATAGGTGGGTTCCCTTCAAGAACATCTGTCTACGTCCCATGATCAATGGGACCTGCCCTGCTTTGCTGCAATTTCCTAGAATATCACTTTAAAATCAGTAGGTCAAAAATTCCTAAAGCTGGAAGGGACTTCAAAGATCAGAATTGGTATCACAGGAAGTTATAATCTAATGTGATGTTCTTTATACCTTTCTTGTATTTACTCTGTTGATGACATAACAAAATAAAACAAGTTAAAAAGTCCAGAAAAAGTGTTCCTTCTTGTAACAAATCTTAGGGTTGCTAAATATGTCTGGGTATAGAATTGTATCACTTTTTTCAGGGCAGGATAACTAATAGGTCATATTTGAACTTGAGAAAAAGCTATTGTTCATCCTAACCCTCCGTCTTTTAAAAAAAGTTTTCTTGCTTTTTGTAATAAAAATAGAGCAACCAGAACCTGGATATTTACAATGTTTTGCCAACAGGTAAAATAATAAAACAACCCCAAAGTCTGCATTGGTTATAAAGACAAAGTCAAATAATTATTTCTTCAGAGTCCCAAAACTAACTTACCGAGGACTAAACTCCAACTTGGATATTTTACTGTTCTCAGGCCCCCTATTTTTTTTTTTTTTTTTTGGTGGGTACCAGGGTTCAAATTCAGGACCTCGCGTGCCAGCAGGTGCCCGTGCCGCTGAGCGATATCACCGGCCCTTTTTTCGTATGTGGGTTCCGGGAGTCGAACTCAGGACCTCACGCTTGCCAGGCAGGCGCTTATGCCGCTGAGCTACCTCACCAGCCCTAGTATGTATTTTTAATCCTGAGTTATTTTTATTTGATTAGCATTACTTTTTTTTTTTTTTTTTGTGGGTACCGGGGGTCAACCTCAGGACCTCGCGCACCAACAGGCACCCATGCAGCTGAGCGATATCACCGGCCCCTTTTTCGTATGTGGGATCCGGGAGTCGAACTCGGGCCCTCGCACTTGCAAGGCAGGCGCTTATGCTGCTGAGCCATCTCACCGGCCCCTGATTAGCATTACTTTTAAACCATTTTTTCTTATAAAAAATTCTCCTACATTTCCAAATTTAGGATTCTTTCAACTGAAGTATACAATTTCATTATGAAGTAATAGTTGATAGTTTACTCTTTACCCAACTTTTACCATTTTGTGTTTAAAGTCGTTCTCAGAAACACACACTGGCTGATCACCAAACAAGTTCTAATTACTCCCCAGGGAAGGTGGGAGTCTGGCCTTTCAGTATTGTTCACTGTTTGGCTGTGAAACAGGCTTCCTCTTCTGGTGCCTGATCTGTTACAGATTCAAAATGAACCTAAAGCGCTGTTTGTTCTGGGTCCTTTGAAGTGCCTTTGCTGCTTTTCTCTTCTAGAGCTATTCTGTCAGAAATCCTGTAGCTTCATGCCATTTTCTTTATTATGTGGTTTCTGAAGCCTGGGATAAGGGGATAATGGCTCACCAACCCGCTCTCACCTCCAAAAGAAGGCCTGGGATTGAAAAACACCTCTAAAGAATCATACTGATGTGGCAGTCTAGAACTTTGTGGCAAGTCAAATTATTATAGACAGCTAAGTTAGATAAATGTTAACATACAGTCAGAGAATTACTAGGCTCTCAAGGAAGTCAGTGAAAAATAAAAACATCAGAATTGTGGTTGGAGGCACATCTGAAGAAGGCCACACCCCAAGGTAAAGATGCAACGGCCAGGCCTACTTGCCTCCCTAAGGGATAAACAGTAACTTGGAATTATACTGTAATTAGTAACACCTGGTCCAGGAAGTACAGCTAGGCATCAGTTGCCCAGGTGGGTGACCAGAGCATCCAGACCCATCCCTTCCCAAAAACTCCTTTGTTCTTTCCATGTACCCTTGCTACATGACCCGGTTCCCTATTGGATCAATATTCACCAAGCAGCTACACTGTACTTGTAATACTATAGATTGATTATAGTTTGACCCATGTTGTACCCACACTGTAACTTTTCTGTATAAATTACCCAATGAAGGACCTCAGTGGCAACCCACTGTCTCTCAGGAACCCTCCTGTCTCTCAGGAGCTATTTCTCAATAAATCTTTCCTACTCCTAACCTCCCTTGTTCCTTGGAATTCATTCTTTGATTTCAGGGGACACGTACTTGGCACATCTGACACCTAGCAGGTTGGGAGTTTTATTTCTCCTATATCAGAATCACCTCTCCTTCTTAGCCTTAGGCTTGGGTCATGTCTATATCCAAATTACAAACTCTTCCATGGACAAAGATTATGTCTTATAATCATCTCCATCTTCCACAGTGCCCAACTCAGGTCTCAGCTCATAGCAGTTACTTAGTACAAAATGAGAACAAATTTGTAAGTAATTTACTTGTTTTTATTATGTTTAAATTCCTTTTAGTCAGCTTTTGGTCACTGTGACTGAATACCTGACAAAAAGAAGTTAAGGAGGAAAGGTTTATTTTGGCTCATGGTTTTAGAAGATCTGTGGTCAGCTGGCTTGCTTCATTGCTTCATTGGTAAGGCAGAAACATCATGGCAGAAGGGTATGGTAGAGGAAAGAGAGGCAGGGGCAGGGGCAGAGAGAGAGGGGGCCCAGGAGAAGATATAATCCCCAAGGTCATGCCCCCACAACCAACTCCCTTCAACTAGGACCCTCCTAAATTTCCATCACTTCCCAACAATCCCATCAAATTACAAATCTGAATGGTTAATCTACTAATGAAGTTTGAGCCCTCATGTTCCAATCATCTCCCAAAAGCCCATCAGCTCTAAATACTGCTGCACTGGGGACCAAGCCCCCAAAATATGATCCTTGGGGGCCGGTGAGATGGCTCAGCGGCATAAGCGCCTGCCTTGCAAGCGCGAAGGCCCGAGTTCGACTCCCGGATCCCACATACGAAAAAGGGGCCGGTGATATCGCTCAGCGGCACGGGTGCCTGTTGGCGCGCGAGGTCCTGAGGTCGTCCCCCCGGTACCCACAAAAAAAAAAAAAAAAAAAAAAAAAATATGATCCTTGGCAGATATATCATATCCAAACCATAAGAACAAATAATTGTTTATTTGTAAACAATAAAAAGTGTGACAGTTAAGCTTAACTGTCATCTTTTTCTTTTTTTATAATGAGGGTACCGGGAGTCAAACGCAGGACCTCATGCTTGCCAGGCAGGCGCTTATGCCGCTGAGCTATATCACCGGCCCTTAACTGTCATGTTGATTCACTTGGGAGCCTCCTAGCAGATTAGTACAACATGCTTCTGGTTGTGTCTTGGTGGGTCACGCAGGTGTGACCCCTGGGATCTCTATCTGGTCCCTGACCCCTTCTTCTCTGGCATTGGAACCCTGCTCTGTTTCCTGGCTGCTATAAACTAATCAGCTTTGCTCCACCACATCTTTCTGCCATGATATTCCTGCCTTGGAGCCAGCCTCCTTTGGACTGAACCCTCTGAAACTGGGAATCAAATTAAATCTCTTCTCCTTTAACTTATGGGTGTTGGGTATTTTGCTCAGCAATAGGAAACTTGTCTAATACAAAAATTTTATGAAATAATAACAAATCAGGAATAAACAACTTTAAAGGATAGCTTTAACATCTAGGTTTCATGATCCTAGAAAAATGACATTAGAAAGCAATTCTGTAATGATAATTTTAGGCCATCTTTTAAAAATTCAATTGAAAGTATTTTCTTGAAGAGTTACATAGACATTTTGGTGGAATGGTGGCAGAGGATGACCTGAGTTCTAAAGTTTACTTATGCTTTATAGTACTTTTAAATCTGAAGGAGCTTTACAAGCTTTAAATTTGCCATGACACTCAGAAAAGGGGATGCACAAATTACCACTCTTTGCTAACAAAGAGGGAAGGACACACCTGGTTAGTGGGTAGGGAATTAACAAAGGTGATCCAGGAGACAGGAGTCATCCATCAGGAGCCCTTTGAATTCCATTTACCTCTCAGTGGAATCCAGGAGGGACCAGAAGGTATTAGCTAAAGAAGAAACATTAACTCAGAGAGAAGGGACATAGTGCTGTACTTTTGTGGGGAGCTGGATACAGGCACTGTTGACTTCTGTCATGGTGTGTTCCAGTTGCTTACAATTTCATTATTAATCAAAGACCTCTCTAAGCACTCAGCACACTGCTAAGTTCCATGGGGGATAATAAAGGCAGAAGATTTGGTTTTTGCCCCTAGGGTACTCAAATCTAATTTGGGGAAGGAAAATCAATACAAGTTAAATGAATGGAAAACAATTAAATGCTAAGCTGTAAATTCAAGACAAGTTTAGAGGAGGGAAAGACTGGGATGAAGTAATATCTTAGAAAAAGCCTCAAGAAAACTGGGAACTGAATTGTGGGACTGGTTTAGAACTAGAATTCCCCTAAAAATCATGTATTCAGAGGTGTGGCTTCTTGAAGGTGATTCAATCATGGGGGCACGGTACTCATCAGTGGATTGATCTATGACGAGTTCATAACGAAATGTGCTGTAAGGAGGTGGGGCCTGGTTGGAAGAGGTCTGTCACTGGAGTGTATCTCTCTCCCCAGCTCCTCCCTTTGCTCTCTGCTTCCTGACTGCCATGAGGTGAGAAGATTTCCTGTCCCATGCCCTTCTGCCATGTTTTTGCTTTGGAGGCAAATGACCATGGCCTGAATCCCCCTAAAACAGTGATTCAAAATAAATCTCTCCTCCTTTAAGTTATGGGTATCAGGTATTATGTCAGAGTGACAAGAAAGTTAATATAGGACTAAGGTTGTTTATGAATCAGGTACATGCTGATGAGCCCCTTTTTGAGAGGGGCAGGTTCAGAAGGATGTCTTTGAATGGTGGCCCGGGAAGAGAGAACTGGTATTCACTGGTAAATCCTCATGTACTACTCTTGGAAGAGCTGGAGTCTATGATGAAAACACAACACTTGGGCCAAATAAGAAAGAACAGAGAAGCAAATAATCCTTGGTTGTTTTCATGCCTAAAAGGGTTCACTGTGGCATGAAAATCAACATGAAAACAGTCAGACCTACCCTATCATCCAAGTTGGGCACTGGACAGACATTCCTTGGCCTAAGTTTTAAAATATTTATTAACTCCTTGTTAGCCTCTTAATTTCTGGATGAAAATATTTAACCTAATACTAAGAGCAAGGGCTGGGAGGGAGACACAGGAACTTACCAAGGAACCTCCTTATTGACATATAGTTATGTTTACATAAGACTATGAGGTAGGTATTACAGTTACTGCTTTACAGATGAGGAAAAGAAAGTTATGGAGAGTAAATACCTCACCTAAGCTTGTCCAAATATTATAGTAGCAGACTTAAACCCTGGTATTTATATGGCCCAAGCTTACTTCCTCTGTTCTAATGTAGAAAGCATACATTTGATTACTCTTACAGATGAGAGAAACTGACAAATGTCTCAGTTGTAGTGTGGTACAGAGCAAAGCCTGGAGCTGGTAGTAAGGATAACTGGTCTATGCTTTGCTCTTAGTTCTAAGACAGGGTGCCCTGGATAGGGCACTCCTTTTTTCCTGGTTCTATTATCTAAACTTTTAAAAAAAGGATAAGGACCAGGCATGGCAGCACATACCTGTAATCCCAGCACTTGGGAGGCTGAGGCAGGAGGATCACTGTGAGTTCAAGGCCACCCTGGACTACAAATCAAGAGCCTGTCTCGAAAAACAAAGAATGAACAAACAAAAAAATGGGATTAAACTACTGCAGAGGTGTCATTTGTTTACATTTATGATTCCAAGTGTACATAATGGATTCCCCATCAGGGAATGACTTATGACTGTTCTAATAAAAAGAGAAGGTGAATGTGGGGATACACACTGATTTTTATATTTAGAAATTCACCAAGATATAAATAATCTAACGAATATTAACTATTCTCCCTCGACAGAAGTAGGAACTCCAGAACATTAAAGAAGAAGGGCTCAGTGACAGCAGGTTTGTCTTCCAACCGTGTACAACAGCTAATTGCCTTCATCTATATAGCACACATTTAGTCCTGCATAACATCTACCAGGCCTCCAAATCAGCCCTTTCACTGAAACTCAGAATGAAAGCTCATCCAGTTAGGGGACCTACATAAATGAAAAAAACCAGAGGTAAGAGGCCATAGGAGAAAGTCTCCCAGACAGGACAGTCATTAGTCAGCACTGGCTGTTGCTTTCCCTGGCTTCACCATCCTTCCAATTTTGCAAAAGAAGCCAACAATATGGATTTTTGTATAGTACAAAACACCCTGACCAAGTACTATATGTGGCTCGAATACTGATAAACTACATGAATCAGATAAAATATGTCTGTGTCTATGGCTTAACGACCATCAGTTTGCTTTAGCAATGGCTGATACAAAACAGAAGGTAGAAGACTTGATTAGTATTAATCTTAAAAATAAAAAAGGGCTCACTGAAGCAAAGAAAAGACACTGAGAAAGACCTTGTCCAATTCACATTTGAACAAAGCCCATCAGTAACTTGTGGCTCATACATCTAAGACCCATGACATTTAAAAGTTTTTCCAATAATCTATTTCCCATAGTCCACAGCAAGAAAGCCCTTAAAACAAATAGTTGGACCCCATGATGAAATAAAGATTGGAGGAAGGGGAAAAATAACAACAATTAAAACAACAACAAAACAAGGAGTTGGTATGCTAGGAAAAAAATAGGAGAAATGGTGAAAATTCAAATTAAGTTCATTTCCCAGAAGTCACAAAGGAAAAAGAATTTATGCAACAAAGGCTGATAAAAGAAGCTGGAAAGGAGTGGAGGTAGGAAAATCAAACTTTAAGGCTTTTGAGAAGAGAACAAAGGAGACAGGATGTCAAGGAGAAGATGAACACAGGTGCTTCAACATGAATCCAAAACAAAGACCAGAAGTATGAGTGAGAAGAGAAAGAAAGAGAACAGACAAAATGTGAAAAGTAATAGAAGAGAGAAGATGGCCACTGAACACACACAGGGCAGGGCAGGAGAAGGGTGATTAGCACACCAATGACTCTCAGGATGTTCATGTGTGATAGGTGCTCCTTAAAAAACAATGAAGAACACTTAGCCCGATTCAAATAAATAGGTGACCATCATAGTTCAAATAAATAATTTTAAAAGTATTTGTAATATGTAAGATGTTATGAATTACAGGAGCTCCAAAAAACATGGATCACTTTGGCAGGGGCAGTTAGTAGCTCTGAACTGTAGACTCCACATCCCAGCAGGATGTGCCTGTTTAAAAGGATCTAACATCTATGCTTTCTATTGTAGCATCTTATTATTCACATTTGATACGGAGGAAAAACCAGGCTAAAAGAGGCTGACTACTTTCAAGTTACCACATCTAACTACTGACAAAGCTGAGAGCAAAGCCTACACCTCCAGGATACCATTGTTTTCCTCCTGCACCACAACTGAGGTATAATGAATGTAAAGCAGAGAAAGAAATAATTTAGAATTACACACAAAAAAGAGAAGCAAATACTCAGGGTGACTTCTCAATGAAACTTATGTAATGAAGATGAGGAATTCTTCTTTTAAAATCTGGAAATGTGGGCAAATTCACTTGATTACCACACAGAGAGGAAGGAAATTAACCCTCTTACTTCCCCTTCCCGCAAACTTCCTCCAACTCTCAACCCACCCTACCCATCCCAGTTCTGTTCTCCAATTGCATGACCAATCAGGAGTTCGTTTTTTTTTTTCTCTCCATGTGAATTTGCAAAGAATATGTCTCCTTGGAAAACAGAAACAGGAAAGAAAGTCGGCTTAGAAATAACAGCCTTGGTCCACTGAGCTCTAGATGTTACCACTGGTGACAAGATTTATCTACAACATACTGTATTGTGTAAGCAAATCTTTTGAAAAATAAAATCTAAAGCTTTGAAAATACGGACACCACTGATTTAAGCATGTGACACCTGTCTTCGGAGAAAGTAATTATTTAGCCCACAAAAGCAAACCTGTTCCTACAAACTGTCAGCTGTAAACATATTTAAAGAATTGCTTGTGTCAAAGATTTGTATAAGTGGCTTAAATGTGAATTTAGGAAAACCAAGAATGCAAAATGCTATTTTGCTAACAAATGGAATTTGCTGCCCTTCACAATTCTACAGCTGATTCCACTGCAGGATTTCATTCCTCATGGCAGAATATGGAAATTTTGACATTGTGAACATATGAAACTTATAAATCTGGTATTCACATTTTTTTTTTTTTTTTTTGTGGGTACCGGGGGTCAACCTCAGGACCTTGCGCGCCAGCAGGTGCCCATGCAGCTGAGCGATATCACCAGCCCCTTTTTCCGTATGTGGGTTCCGGGAGTCAAACTCGGGCCCTTGCGCTTGCCAGGCAGGTGCTTATTCTGCTGAGCCATCTCACCGGCACCACATTTCTTAAAAGGAATGATCAGCCACAATATGTTCTTTTTGTAATATGAAGGTTTTATCAACAGGGAACTTTTTGCTGTTTTAATAGTGTGTAGTAACTTCAAGCTCTTTAACCTGTTTCTAATAGGATCTTTTCACCCCTCTAAGCAATAATGCTTAAAAAAAAAAATCTTCTGTAAGCCAAAACAATGTTTGAAATGTGTAAAGTGTTTCCTTATTCTTCTTAGTAAATCTATGGTGTTCATCATTTGCATTCCCTGATTGTAAGATCCTTAGGAAGAATATTTTTATAATGATTTGCCCATATATCTTACCTTTGCCCACGTATCTAGTTTATCCTTCTGACCATGTAGAAAGGCACTACAGAAGACGAGAAGTAGCTTGGCTTACATTTTCTACAAAATGCTGTCCTGGTATAAATGGAATATTAAAATTCATCCTTACAGGTGAAGTAAAAAGCTTTCTATAGTTGATTTAACTTCATTTATGTTTTATACTAGAAAAAAATTTATTACCAGCACACTTCACTGTATTCATGTTACAAAAGATAAAGAACTATAGGAAGGCCAGGAAAAAGAGAAGCCACCAAATAGCAAACTATTAAAGAGTAAATGCTAACCTAAAAAGGTACATGTTACCCAATGTCTTGTGTGGAGGGAAAATGAGAAATTATAAAGACTGAAGAGCAGATGCTTTTTCATCTCTAGAGGTTGTTAGGAAACACTGGGTTTTAATCTTTTTTTTTTTTTTTTAATTAGAGTAAAAAACCCTAAGTGGTCCCACCACACTAAGACATTAATGTGAAGCATTAAAAATTACTTATGCATTTAAGGTCATCTCAAAGGTTTCTGTTCTTTCCTTCACCCTCTGTTCTCACCTCCCTGTCCATAAAGTGAGGTTTCTCCACGTTTACTGCCTCCGACCCTGTTTTAGTAACTTCTTTGAAAATAGCTTTGTTTCCGTCATGCTTCCCTATTCCTTATTCTCTCATAACTGCATTTCTCTTCATTCCACTTTCATTTTTGTTCTTACTATACCTATGCTGTTATCCTTAGGAAAACACACTAGATTTAACCTTGAAAAGAAGAGTCCCCACCAATGCCAATCTAATATATGCCTGATGGTCTGGAATAGTGACAACTCAGAAAGTGATGCAAACAAAGCCAAACGAGAAAGCAAAAATGGTAGGCAAAGCCACACTGGTTTCTGCGGAGAGGAAAAATATGTTTGCCAAGTGAATTTAAAAAGAAAAAATCAGGGCCGGTGAGATGGCTCAGTGGCTTAAGCGCCTGCCTGGCAAGCGCGAGGGCCCGAGTTCGACTCCCGGATCCCACATACGAAAAAGGGGCCGGTGATATCGCTCAGCGGCACGGGCACCTCCTGGCGCGCGAGGTCCTGAGGTCGACCCCCCGGTACCCACAAAAAAAAAAAAAAGAAAAAATCAGGCTGGTGAGATGGCTCAGCGGCGTACGTGCCTGCCTGGCAAGCGTGAGGACCCAAGTTCAACTCCTGGTACCCACATACGAAAAAAGGGCCGGTGATATCGCTCAGCGGCACGGGCGCCTGTTGGCGCGCGAGGTCCTGAGGTTGTCCCCCGGTGCCCACAAAAAAAAAAAAAAGAAAAAATCATTTTCAAGCTTCTGAGAGTCCCTAAAAAGAAGAATAAAAACAACTCAAAAACAATGCCTAACTGATACTACATAGCCTAATTTTGAAACACATTTTGTTCTGAGCCCTATCAAAATGTGAAACAGAAGCCATGCTGTTACATTAAATACCTCATCTGCGGGTGGAAGCAGCTATAGGTTGTCGCCCAGCCAATATGTCAGTGGCACAGCTGGTAATTTCACCATACAACTGGGAAAAGGAGTTTGTCACTCATAAGAAACCAGATATTTGGAAGGATTTTCACATCAGGTCACTTGTCAAAGTGGCTTCTGACCATCATTAGACTTGGCAGATACATGTACAATACACAACTAGTTCTTCTGTGTCTGTATGAAGGCTGCTGATTTTGCAATGCATATATGAGAGGAGACAAATTGAGAAAGACAAATACTGGTATTAATGTGTTACAGAGTACTGGGCAACAGAGGAAGAGAAACTGAAGAAAGCAAAACAAATGACTTCCAAGTATGATTTCATCAATCTTGGAAAACATGAGGCAGTAGATAGTGTGTTCTAACTGTTTCTCATTGGAGTTGGCTTGAAAAATCTTATTCTCTCTTAATTTCATTATTATAGATAGGCATCTTGTGATGGGTGACCTTTTCTTTGTTAAGTTTCCTCTGACCATGTTATAAGGGTTTTTGATGACCAAAAAATATAATGCCAGATGAAAGTCATTATATAAGTCAAATCAAATCAACAAAGGGAAAAACGAAGTTCCTTTATGAGTTCTGGCACATCAACAAAAAGCTAATCGACTTTTGGTAATGTTTAAAACACATGTTAATTAGTAGGCCAATAAAAATTTTATATGCTATGCAAACAGTGATAATCCTGATACCATTTTGTTGGTGGCTTACTACAGATGACGCTTAATTTTTTAAGAATAGCTATTTCCTACTTACAGACAGTAAGCTACTACCCATGTCATCAACTTGCTACTGGTATGAAGTTAGTTCATAGCTTAAACTGATTATGGAGTAGGGAAAAAAGGTCTAAGCAAAATAATGAACTTCTTTCATACAAAGTATGAGTCTAGATGTAATAAATACATCTAAATTTGTCATGGTGAATTAAATCAGCTTCAGCTTCAGGCAAAGAGACAGAATATTAGGCTGGAATGGTTCATTTCTAATTTCTACACACTGAAAATCTGAAAAAAAAATTTTTTTTTTTTTTGTGGGTACCGGGGGTCGACCTCAGGACCTCGTGTGCCAGCAGGCGCCCGTGCCACTGAGCGATATCAGCGGCCCTTTTTTCGTATGTGGGTTCCAGTAGTTAACTTGGGCCCTCGTGCTTGCCAGGCAGGCACTTACGCCACTGAGCCATCTCACCGGCCCTGAAATTTATTTTTTAACTTGATTAAAAATTAAATTAGGTTTCATTTTTGCAGAGCTCTTTCCTTTAGCATTTCATTTAACAACAGCCAGGTTGGAGTGAAGCCAGTAATCAAACACTGCAGACTCTGGAAATCCTCTTGGTTTTCAGACTCTTAATGGAGCCTGAAAAGAGCACCATTTTAGGGAATGGGTGTCTTTCTTCTTGTGATGACTCACATCATCCAGCACCATTTATTTTTAAGTCATTCCACAAATATGTGGGAGCACTTTTCTAGGAAGAGACCATAGGGAATGAGGAATTATGTGGCCTTTACCCCCAGGAACTTCACAGACACCCCTGCCCTCTGCCCCAACATAAGCAGTCATCTTACTCTAGTTTAATGATCAGTAACCTCACAAATTAAACTTTCTTTCCTTTTCTCCCTGAAACAAACTTCGAAAGTATATTTTTAAGGAAATATGAGATCAGCCTACTAACTCAAAGGCTCCTACTTTTAGGAGAAACTAAAGAAGACTTAATAATGAAGAAATCTTTGGGCTTTAAGAAACAAAACAGTAAACTTGTTTGGCTTTTATTCAGATTAATGTATACATTACATTAGGGGAAGAAAAACACAGAAGGGATTATGAAAGGCCAAGATAAAAGGGACTGTTTAGATATGGTTTTAGGAAGGCTAGAAAGTATTTATGCCCCTCAGCAATCAACAAAACTATTAGAAAAATCAATAAAAGTACAGAAAAACTCAACATCATCATCAACCAATAGAATTTAGTGGACAATTATAGAATATTACATACAATAAGCACAGAATACTTTTTTTTGAGATGGGACCTCACTATGTAATCCAGGCTGGCCTTGAACTCATCCTAGACTACAGCCTAATCTGGCCTATATTTGTGATCCTCCTGCTCCAACCTTCTGAGTGCTAGGGTTAAAGGCATATGCCACAACTTCTAGGCTCAAAACATACATTTTTTCAAGCACTCACGGAATAGTCACCAAGACAGATCATATTTTGGATAATGAATCAAATCATAACATATGTAGAAACACAGCATGATCTTTGACCACAGCAGAATCAAACTGGAGCTCCATAAGTGAAAGATAATAGGAAAAAAATCTCCCAACACTTGGAAATTAAACAAAACACTATAATCCATGGGTCAAAGATGAAATCTCAAAGGATATAAAAAATACTTATAACTGAAGGAAAATGAAAATATATCATTCATAGAATGAGACTAAAATGCTGTGGGAAATTTATAACACTAAATCCTTATATTAGAAAAGAGGAAGATTTTAAATCAGTAAGTTCTTAGTTTAAGACGCTAAAAAAAAGAACAGCTGAAAAATGAACCTAAAGCAACCAGAAGAAAGAAAATAACTAAGGTAAATGAAATAAAAGCTGATTCTCTAAAACAACCAAATATAGCTAGTATCTTTAGCAAGAGAGATAAGTATAAAGTTGCCAATACCAATAGTGAAACAGGATATAACTATAGACCCTGAAACTGTAGGAAAGGATAATAAGCCACTAAAAATAACTCTCCACACACAAATTTTGACAACTGACATGAAATGGAAAAATTCCTCTAACAACACAAACTACTAGAATTCACACAATATGAGATCAATAATCTGAATAATTTTATGGCTATTAAAGAAATTTAATCCTTAACTTTAGTGTGTTAATCTTCTGAAAAAGAAATCTCTAACACCAGATGGTTTCACTGGAGAATTTTATCAAACATTTAAAGGAGAATTAAAATCAATTATTAGCCGTATCTTCCAGAAAATGAAGAGTAGGAAACACTTCCCAACTTGTTTCATGAGGCCAGAATTACCTCAATAACAAAACCTGGCAAAGACAATCTGAAAAAGAAAGCTAAAGACCAATATTCCTCATGAATGCTGTCATAAAATTTTTCAGCAAATTACTAGTAAATTGAATTCATTAATATGTAAAAAGAATTATACACCACAACTAGGTGGGATTTATTCTAGGAAGGCAACACTTTCAATATCTGAAATCCACACAAACATGCTAAAGATGAAAAATATCATAACTGCACTAGTTGATGCCAAAAAGTGTTTGAAACTATAGTATACCTCTCTCTTGAGAACCTGCACTCTTTTTGAGTGTGTACTTTAAAACTTCGACCTAAAAAAATCTCTTTATGCCTCTTTAAAAAAAAACTGCATTTGACCAAATTCAACACCTATTCATGATTTTTAAAAACTTCTCAGCAAATTAGGAATAGAAGGTATGATGGTTACTTTTATATGTAATCTTGAATGAGCAATTGGGATATTCAGACATTTGGTCAAATATTATTCTAAATGTGTCTGTGACGGTGCATCTGAAGGAGATTAACATTTGAATCAGTGGACTGGGTAGTTTTACTTAGAGTTCTGGCAGATTGCCCTCCCTAATCTAGGTGCACTCCATTCATCCAATCACTTGAAGACCTCAATTCAATAAGACCCCCCCCCGCCCCTGCCAAAGGAAAAAAAAACTGTAAGAAGGAATTGCTCTGCCTAACAAGTTGAGGTGGAACATCAGTTTCTTCATGCATTTGAACTTAAACTGAAAAATTGATTCTTCTTGAGTCAAGCCTGAGAGCTTCGGGATTGGAACCTAAATTGTCAACTCTCTTAAGTCTCTAGCTTGCTTATCGGAGTTAAAATCTTAAGACTTCTCAGCCTTCATAATTGTGGGAGCCAATTCATTAAATCAATCTCTCTCTCTTCCTCTCTGTGTGTGTATGTGTGAGTCTCTGTGCCTCCATTGGTTCTGTTTCTCTGGAGAACCCTTGCAGACCCTCACTATTACAGAAGGAAACCTATAAAGTAAACCTATAGCCAATATCAAACTTAGTGGTGAAACAATGAATAGTCTTTCTCTAAAATTGGGAACAAAGGGCTGGTGAGATGGCTCAGCCGCATAAGCGCCTGCCTGGCAAGCCCGAGGGCCCGAGTTCGACTCCCAGTACCCACATACAGAAAAAGGGCCGGTGATATCGCTCAGTGGCACGGGCGTCTGCTGGCACGCGAGGTCCTGAGGTTGACCCCCGGTACTCAAAAAATAAATAAATAAATAAAATAAAATTGGGAACAAGGCAAAGATGTCTTCTCTCATCATTCCAACACCCCCAAACCCTCACCCCATACTGAGGACTGAATCCAGGACTATATCACCAGTCATTTTTAATTTTTTTATTTTGAGACAGGGTCTCACTGAGTTTCTAAGTTACTCAGGCTGGGCATAGATTGTCTATGTAGAAAATTCCAGAGACTATTTTAAAAGCTCCTAGATTTAGTAAGTGTGTACACATATACACACACATGAATGCATACAAAAATAGTGAAAACAGTAAGTTTCATAGTGTGACTGACAATATTTTACTAATATTGATTTTTCTGACTTTCATATTGTACTACCATTAAATAAGAATTCACCAATAGGGGAAACAGGTACACGGGACTTTATATACTATCTTTCAAGTTCTTGAAACCTATATCTCAAATTTTTAAAATGCTAAAAAGTTTTTAAAAGATGTGTGCAAGGAGTAAAAAATGGCGGAGTGCTGAGCATCAGCTACTCAGCTGCTCCAGAACGAAGTGCTGAGAGTCTGGAAACGACAGCCCAGAGAGAAGTCAAAGGGATTCTAAACCACATAAGATTTACAGGAGAACTGACAGAGAAGAAGAAAATAGGATTCACTGCTACAGGAGAAATAGCTCACCACAGCAGACCGAGAACACGGTGTGGCTGGAGCAGCTGTGTAGCTGACCCGGCAGGCAAGGAGTCAGCTAAAGCAACTTTGCTCCTCACTGGGAGGCTGAGACCTGACCCGGACCAGGAGAGTCTTGAGCAGTCAGAGGCAGCAGTGAGACTGTGAGACACTTTCCTGAGCAGCCACCCCACAGTCACCGGTTGGTGAGTTGCACAGGGTAGCAGCTAATGGACGGAACCAGCATTTTATCTCAAAGCGCTCTGAGGCTCAAATTCCAGCAGCAGAACAGCCCTGGGGTCACTTCAGTGCCAGTGTCTGGGAGTGGAATGAGGGAAGGGCCGTCCAGTCAATAGATAGCTGGTGATTGGACAGCAGAATGGGGGGAACTTGGCTGAGAAGTAGAAGCTGGAACCCAGACTCTAATCCAGCAAACACCAAAAGCCAGTCTTAGCCCCTGCTTCAAAGGACTAGAAGCAACACCCTCCCTGCGGCATAAGCAGACAAGCAGCCTGCCCTGTGGCAAGACAAGGGCACCGCCCCCTCACCCTTGGTCCAGAGGCACAAGCAGGCAAAAGGCCTTGGCTGGTGACAGGACAAGGGCACTCCCTGCCTCCCACCCTGTGACCTGCAGTGCAGGCAGGCAAGCAGCCTTGGATGGAACAAGGGCACCACTACCTGCCCTGCGATCAGCAGGCAAACAGCCTTGGCTAGCTGCGGAGAAGGGCACCCCCCTCACCCTACCACCAACTTGTGTAAGAAGAGTCAATGATGTAGCTGGGATCAGACCCGCACTCAGCAGTAATCCTACTGCAGACTTGGTGGAGTTATTCAGTACAGATTCAAGCTCTGACTAGGGAACTAACACTGAACTGGGACACCAGAGGAAATGAAAAAAAATTTTTTTTTCTGTTTTTCTATTTTTATTTTATTTTAAAAAGATTTTTGGGGGGGTTATATAGGTTTTGACTTTAATTATTTGTTTTGTTTTCTCTGTTCTGCCTCTCTCTTTCCTCACCAGTCTTTCGATAGTCTCTGAGATTTACAGGTGAATGAACAGTTTCTGGTCTTTCTGTTTTGCCTTGAAATTCTTTTGCTTTCTCCTTCACTCTCTCCTGTCCTCTTCTCCAGCTTCCCGAAGTTTGGTTGATTATCCTTAGTCCTTCAGCCTTGCTTCCACTATATTTCTCTTCAGCTATTGCTCTGTTTTGTCCCCTATCCCTCTTAAATTCCCCTTCCCCACAGGATAAAATCACCCTACCAAGGGGAAACCCACTGCACACAAATTCCTGGTTTATGTTGGAGGTTGTTATATAACAATAGATCTTGCTCTTGTGAGATACTAAATTAGCAGTTACCACCAGATTATCAGTTTCTAGGCTGTGCTTGATGATATTGTTATTACTAATTGTACTACTTTAGCCAAGATGCCATACTTGTAATCAGTTGTTCAGCCTTGTATGATAATACGTGATACTCTGGGGTCACAATCATCCCTATAGCCCAGTACTTTGGGCTGGGTGCTAAGCCAAATAGACAGCAACACATCATCCCTAATAAAGTGTAAGGATAGTGGGGGCTGGTGAGATGGCTCAGCAGCGTAAGTGCCTGCCTGGCAAGCGCAAGGGCCCGAGTTCGACTCCCGGAACCCACATATGAAAGAAAGGGGCCAGTGATATCGCGGCACGGGCGCCTGCTGGCGTGTGAGGTCCTGAGGTTGACCCCTGGTACCCACAAAAAAAAAAAAAAAAAAAAGGGGGAGGATAGGATCTTAGGACAGACACAAAGACCAACAGCCTGCTATACATCTCAGAGACGACATATTGAAGGAATAGGGAAGCTTCAATACTAGCAATAAAGCTACCTAACATAAGAAAAATACAAACAACAACACAGAAAACAAATTAAAACTAAAAAATAGAAAATGACATGACACAGCAGCAAAATGCAATCCCAGACTTCCAGCCCACGAAGGACAAATCCAGGGGACAACGAGAGAGAGGAAGTCAGAAGCTATCCACCTGAATTTATTGGAATGACAATAGAAGAAATAAAACAATATATACATGAGGCTATAGAGGATATCAAAACAGAAATAATCTCACAGGTAAAAAAAGAGATGACCACCATAATGAAGGACTTGCTCAGCAAATCTAGAGTAGACATAGATTAAAAAAATTGAGGAGCATAGAAAAATAATGGAAAACATAAATGCCCAATATAGGAAAGAAATGGAACCCATGAAACAGATTCAAATAGATATCCAGGAAATTAAAAATTCCATTGAAAGTTTACAAAACTGTATGAAAGAAAGCGAAGATAGAATATTAGACCTAGAAGACAGGATCGAGGTTAGTAATCACGAAAAGAAAGATCTCTTAAAAATAGCAAGGGACCATAAAAAAGCAATCCAACAACTGCAAGATGATGCAAAGAATAACATAAGATTGACTGGAGTCAATGAAAATGCAGGAGTCAGCACAAATGACATACAAACCCTGTTGAGAGAAGTAAGAGCAGAAAACTTCCCAAGCATCAAAAAAGAATTTCACATACATGTAAATAAGCCATATAGAACTGCAATTAGTCATGACCAAAATGAATTTACACCAGGGCATATAATAAAGATTCCAGAAATTCTTCACAAGAAAGGAATATTAAAAGCTGTTAGAGAAAAGAAACAAATCACCTATAAAAGAAAGCCCTTCAGAATCATTGCAGACTTCTCAACACAAAACCTTAAGTCAAGGAGAGCTTGGAGTGAAGTATTTCAAGCCCTGAAAGAAAACAACTTCCAACCCAGATTGATGTATCCTGCAAAATTCAGAATTAACGGAGAAATTAACGGAGAAATAAAATACTTCCATGACAAAGAACAACTGAAGAAATTCATGACAACTAAACCAGCTCTACAAAGAGTTCTGAAAGATATTCTAGAAAGAGAAAACAAAGCCCACAATTCCAAGAGTACCAATAGAATCCACCAGGCAGGGGAAGCAATTAAACAGAGGGGAAAGACAGGGAATTATCAACAGGAAAATTATATGACAAAGACAAGCCAATACATATCAGTTATAACCATCAATGTAAATGGTCTCAATTCACCAATCAAAAGAAATAGACTGGCAGCATGAATCAAGAAAAAAAGATCCAACAATATGCTGCATTGAAGAAAAATATTTAACTCAAAAAGAAATTCACAGACTGAAAGTTGAAGGATGGAAAACAATATTACATGCGACAGGAACCCAGAAAAAAGCAGGGAGAGCTATTCTGTTTGCAGACAATGTGAACTTCAAGCCAAGACTGATCAAAAGAGATAAAGAAGGTCATATTTGTTAAGAGAAAACTACAAGAAGAAGAGAGGACAATCATAAATATATATGCACCAAATACAGGGGCACCCACCTATATAAAACACATATTAATGGACATGAAAAATCAAATAAGCACTAATACAATTGTAATGGGGGACCTTAGTACCCCATTATCACAAACAGATCAACTAGACAAAAAAATCAACAAAGAAATATCAGACCTGAACCAAACCAGTGAACAAATGGTCTTAGTAGATGTTGTATTCTACCCCACAACATCATATACATTCTTCTCAGCAGTACATGGGACATTCTCCAAAACAGACCACATACCAGGGCTGGGGATACAGCTCAGCGGCACAGGGCCTGCCTGGCAGGCGCGAGGTCCTGAGTTCAATTCCTGGTTCCCCCCCAAAAAACAGACCACATACCAAACCATTGAACACGCTTAAGTAAATGTAAAAGAACTGAAATTATCCCATGCATATTATCGGACCACAGTGCAATGAAATTAGAAATCAATGGCAAAAGAAAACACAAAAACTCCACAAACACATAGAAATTAAGTAACACCTTACTGAACAACCAATGATTCACAGATGAAATTAAAGAAGAAATTAAACAGTATGTACAATTACATGATAATGCCAACACAACATACCAGAACTCATGGTATGCAATGAAAGCAGTCATAAAAAATTAGTAGTGGGGAACTATCACATCAGGAAAACAGAACAAGCACAAATAAACAACCTAATGTTGAACCTCAAGCTTCTAGAAACAGAAGAACAAATCAAACCCGAAGCTCATACAAGGGAGGACATTATAAAGATCAGAGCAGAAATTAATGCAATTGAGACTAAGAAAACAATACAAAAAAATAAATGAATCAAAGAGTTGGTTCCTTGAAAGATTAAATAAAATTGACAAACCCTTAGCCAACCTTATCAAAAAAAAGGAAGGAAAAGACTCAAATCCATGCAACTAGGAATGAAAAGGGTAACATCACAATGGATCCTGTGGAAATCCAAAAGATCATCGATACCTAATTTGAGAACCTTTACTCTAATAAAATAGGAAACACAGAAGAAATGGACAGATTCCTAGATACATATAAATTTCAAAGTTGAATCAAGAAGATAAAAAATTCTAAATAACCCAGTATCAGTCAATGAAATTGAAACTTACCAGCAAAGAAAAGCCCAGGTCCTGATAAATTCACTGCTAAATTCTACAAGAAATTTAGAGAAGATCTAATGCCATTACTATCACACTCTTTAATGAATTGAAAAGGAAACAACACTCCCAGAGTCATTCCTGGAAGCAAGTATTACCCTGATACCAAAACCAGAGAAGGACTCAACCAAAAAGAACTACAAGCCAATCTCCCTAATAAACATAGATGTAAAAATCCTCAACAAGATACTGGCAAACAGAATGCAGCAAATGATCAAGAAGATTATATACCACGACCAAGTAGGATTCATTCCAGGGATGCAAGGATAGTTCAACATACACAAACCAATAAATATAATAGACCATAGTTTCAGAGCCAAGGACAAAAACTCCATGATCATCTCAATAGATGCAGAAAAAGCATTTGACAAAGTCTAACATTCACTCATGATTAAAAAAAAAAAAAAAAAACCTACCAAAAACTGGAATGGAATAGTCTTTATCTCAATCTGATAAAAGCCGGTTATGACAAACCAATAGCCAATATCATACTAAATAGTTAAAAACTGAAAGCTTTCACTCTAAAATCAGGAACAAGACAAGGATGTCCACTATCACCATTATTATTCAATATAGTTCTGGAAACATTAGCCAGAGCAATTAGACAAGAGAAAGGAAGAAAAAGAATAAGGATAAGAAAGAAAGAAGTTAAAATATTATTACTTGAGGATGGCATGATACTGTACATAGAAAACCCCAAAAAACCCAACAAAGGACTTCTAGATATAATAACCAAATTCAGTAGCATAGCTGGACACAAAGTTACCACTCAAAAATCAACAGCATTTCTGTACACAAATAACAAACTCACTAAGAGAGAAATTAGGGAAACCACACCTTTTTTATAATAGCATCGAAAAAAATGAAATACTTAGGAATCAATTTAACGAAGGAAGTAAAAGACCTCCACATGGAAAACCACAGTACTCTGAAAAAGGAAATTGAAGAGTATATCAGAAAATGGAAAGATAGCCCTTGTTCTTGGGTAGGAGGAACCAATATAGTGAAAATGGCCATACTCCAAAAATTGTTATACAGATTTAATGCAATCCTGATCAAAATACCAATAGGATACCTCACAGAATTAGTGAAAATAATCCTAAAATTCATTTGGAACCAAAAGAGACCTAGAATAGCAAAGGCAATTCTGGGAAACAAAGGCAAGGCAGGGGCATCACAATCCCTGACTTGGAATTATACTACAAAGCTACAGTGACCACAAAACAAAAAAAACAAAACACAAAACAAAACCTAGTATGGTACTGGCAAAAAAGCAGACCTGAGGATAACTGGAACAGACTAGAAGATGTAGAAACAACTCCAAACACACTCAGCCACCTTATCTTTGACAAAAGGACCAAACACCTTCACTGGAAGAAAGATCGCCTCTTTAATAAGTGGAGCTGGAAGAACTGGCTTTATACCTGCCAAAGACTATCTCTCAGCATGTAGTAAACTCAAATGGAAATAGATCAAAGGTCTAAATATTTAAACAGAAACACTAAAGCTGCTGGAAGAGAGAATAGGCAGAACTCTTAAAGACACAGGTGTAGGCAAAGACTTCATGAACAAAACCCCAATCGCACAGGAACTATCACAAAGAATCAACAACTGGGATCTCATCTTACCAAAAAGCTTTTGCACAGCAGAGGAAGCCACCACCAGAGTGAAGAGACAACCTACAGAGTGGGAAAAAAAAATCTGCCTGCTCTTCCTCAGACAGAGGACTAATATCTAGAATATATAAAGAACTAAAACAAATCAGACCCTCCCCCCACAGATTTAAAGTCCCAATCCAAAAGTGGGCATCTGAAATGAATAGACACTTAGATGAAGAAGTAGAAATGGCAAATAAATATATGAAAAAAATGTTGAACATCACTGGTCATTTGAGAGATGCAAACTGAGACAACACTGAGATTCTACCTCACTCCAGAAAGAATGACTATTATCAAGAAATCAACCAATAACAAATGCTGGTGGGGCTGTGGGGAAAAAGGAACCAAAGGAACCAAAGGAACCAAAGGAACCAAAGGAACCCTTCTGCACTGTTGGTGGGAGTATAGACTGGTGCAACCACTGTGGAAATCAGTGTGGAGATTCCTCAAAAAACTAAAACTGGAGGTTCCATTTGACCCAGTTATTCCCCTTCTTGGGGAAAGAATTAAAAACATCATACTACAGCAATATATGTACACCCATGTTTATAACAGCACAGTTTGTAATAGCTAAATCTTGGAAACAGCCCAAATGCCCATCAACCAATGAATGGATAAAGAAGATGTGTGCTTTTTTTTTTAATACAATGGAGTACTATTCTGATATATAGAATGATAAACTTGAGATGCTTCTAGGTAAATGGATGCACCTTGAGACCATACTCTTTTTTTTTTGTGGGTACCGGGGGTCGAACTCAGGACCTCGTGTGCCAGCAGGCGCCCGTGCTACTGAGCGATATCACTGGCCCCTTTTTCATATATGGGTACCGGAAGTCGAACTCAGGACCTCGCGCTTGCCAAGCAGGTGCTTATGCCACTGAGTTATCTCACCGGCCCAAGAGACCATACTCTTAAATGAAATAAATCAGACATACGTGTGTAAATATCACATTGTTTCTCTGGTGTGAGAAACTGAAAGTGTAAATAAGAACCAAAATGTATGAGATATTGTGAAATTGGCAGTAATTGTTCAAAGGTAAAGGGGAACTGGTGGGGGGGTGGAAGGGAAAAAAAATGAGAACAAAAAGGACAAAATGAAAACAAAGCTTTGTAAATAAGGAGGGGAAGAGGGGTTGAAGAGAGGGGAGGGTAAAGGGAAAAAAAGAAGAACTAAGATATATCATGTACAGGTATAAATTCCCTATGATGAATGTGATCATTATGCATATTTAAATTGCACCAATAATCTTCATTAAAAAAAAGATGTATGCAAATCTTTTCAAGAAAATATTGACAATGAGTTAAAAGTAACCCAGTGTAGGCTGCAGAGATAGAAGGAATATTTCTGATTTAAATAGAATCTCTTTTCAGCTGGATTGCTCTGTCTACCTGAATTTCATGTCTACCTTTTGTTTCTTCACTCCATTTTTCTTGAAGCTAACTGCCACTTTGTTGAAGACATGAGCTGTATTTTATTCATCCCTTTCAGTGCCTGCAGCACTACAGCTATTTTAAAGAAAAATCCCAGTAAACTTTTTAACTGAGCATGTTAGCAATTCTGGCAGCATTGAATATATTTATGAAGAGAGCTAGAGTTGTGCTACAGTGACTAGCTATGTGAACTTGATTAGTAAGACCTCTCTAGATTGTGAATTCCTCATAGATAAAATAGAGGTGAAGACAGCACTGTATCAGAGGACTGTCAGAGTTAAATGAGTTAACATTTGTGCACTACTCAGAATAACACCTGACACACAGAACAAGTTCAATAAATGTCATTTTCCCAAAATACTTAAAAATATGACTTTTAGGTAGATCCATTCACATGAATCAAAATGATAATCAACAAAATGTTATGTGGTCATATCCTTAAATTTCTTACTGAATTTCAATGAAAAGAAGTCTTCTTATGAGAATTACAGAGAAAAAAGCTCAATAAGCCATTAACAGTACCTATAATTTTTAGCCTTATAAAAATGACTAGTACTGCACTGAGGTCTTAAGTTTCCTTAATTTCTGTTAACAATATTGTTAAAATGCCGATTAATAAAGGCAAAGCCTAAAGATTTCAATTTCATGTGCCCTATGTGATTCTCTTGCTTAACTGACTTATTAACGTTTCACTCTTCTTTTTTTTTTGTTTTGTTTTTGTAATGCCAGGGATAAAACCTAGAGTTTTGTGCATACTAGCCAAGCCCTCTAACACTGAGCTACACTTCCAGCTCTTCATTCTCCTTAAGATAATCATTTTCTATTCTTTAACTGGATGACTCTTATTCATGTTTGCTTAAATTTAAATGTCATCTCTACCTTGAAGCCTCACCCATATCCTCAAAAAGAGTGTACCACACTACATAGCCACTCAGTTGAAGGTGAAGGCCTCATGACCCAATCACCTCTCAAAAGTCCTTTCTCTAAAATGCCATTAACTTTGACTTTAGGGATTAAGTCTCCAACATATGAAAACTAGAGGACACACTCAAACCACAGAAGTGGCCATGAACCTCCTATAGAGAGACAAGTTAGGGTACTACGCAATTGGGGATGAGAGGTCAGATGGCACAGTGGCAGTGAAGACGGACAGAAACAGACAGACTGGGGGATGAACTCTGAAGACACGGGTGTCAGGGCTTGCTACTGAACATAGGAAGGAAGGCATCACAGAGAGGAGTCAAGGGTGAATCCTGGGTACCTGATGTGAACAAATTTAACAAGATGGGGAAGGGGAGGAAATATCTACTGTCTTGGGCCAAGTAAGTTTCAGACGCCTATTAGGTATCCAAATGGAAAATTAGCACAGAGCAGGCATCTGATAAATACTTTTTTTTTTTTTTTAATATGCGGGTACCGGGAGTCGAACTCAACCTCATGCTTGCCAGGCAGGTGCTTATGCCGCTGAGCTCTATCACTGGCCCTAAATGCTTTTAATATCTACCACTCTGAGGACAATAAATTCACCTACAAATCAAACATATAATAGAGCATTCAAACTCTGACTAACTCTACCTGCTTCCAAGGTTACAGAGACAAACATAAAGTCATTGAAATGATCAGATATCTCAATTCATTTAATGAAATACATCATTTTTGGCTGTTTTCTGATTCTCTCTGGCCTACTTTTTTTTTTTTTTTTTTTGTGGGTACCGGGGGTCGACCTCAGGACCTTGCGTGCCAGCAGGCGCCCGTGCCGCTGAGCGATATCTCCAGCCCTTTTTTTGTATGTGGGATCCGGGAGTCGAACTCGGGCCCTCGCGCTTGCCGGGCAGGTGCTTATGCCGCTGAGCCATCTCACCGGCCTAGGCCTACATTTTTAATAAAAGAATGTTGAATGTTATTTCAGAAGCTTTAGACAAATGCTGCCAATTCAAGGACTGGCTCCACTTTTCTAGACCTTATAAACACTGCTGTATGTGGCTGAGTGTCAATAAAGAAGTCAGCAAGGATTCACCAAGTCACTTTCACTCAAAGATGTTAAATGCTGCACACAGACTACTGGAAACCAAATGCTTTGATGCTTTTGGCAATGATCACATTTTAATTTACTTTATCTACTTCATAATTCATATTTACAAAGACAAAATTTACACACGGTAAAATTTAGCCTCTTTAGATTTGAGTTTTGACAACTACTTAGAGTCAAATAACAAGATACAAAACCGGTTCCTTACCCTAAAAACTTCTTTCAAGTTCTTCTGCAGTCAGTTCCTCTCCCACCCATGCTACCTGGTGACCACTGATCTATTTTTGATCCATTATTTTTTTAAACTCAAGCACAGACCTATGAATTTGTGGCTTTTATTCACAGATGCCTGGCAAAGTCCTATAAAAATAAAATTTCTTAAAAAACATTATGTGTGGGGCCGGTGAGATGGCTCAGCGGCGTAAGCGCCTGCCTTGCAAGCGCGAGGGCCCGAGTTCGACTCCCGGAACCCACATACGAAAAAGGGGCCAGTGATATCGCTCAGCGGCACGGGTGCCTGTTGGTGCGCGAGGTCCTGAGGTCGTCCCCCCGGTACCCACCAAAAAAAAAAAAAAAAAAAAAAAAAAACATTATGTGTGAAATATTAGAATAACTTAAAAAGTATTTAATGACTTTTTCAGAGAAGAAATCATCAACAAGGTGTGATTAAAATGTATGGTGAATGTTTAAATTTTAAAAATTCATTACAGTAAAAGACACATTGCCATAAATCCCCCTAAAAACAATCCCCCTCACTTTGAACACATTTATCCCATCATTCTTGCCACTTTTTGAAGCAGTTCTGGGAAGCCCTCTTTCATGTCTTTATGAGGTATGATAAAAAATATGGTGAATGTCATGTCGAGTGCCATCCACTGGGAAGGCAGGTTCATAAAAACATTATGGTGTGTCCTCATCTACCTTATTTACTGTGTGACTTCTGGTTCTTCCCCAAAGTCAAAATGACAATGAAAGGTAATCGTGTTGAATGGATTCAGGACATTGAGGCAGCTACAACAGCACAACTGAAGACATTCATGAAAGAAGACTTCCAGAATTACTTTAGAAAGTGGCAAGAGGGCCAGTGATATGGCTCAGCGGCATAAGCACCTGGCTGGCAAGTGTTGAGGTCCTCAGGTCTACTCCTGGTACTCACATAAAGGAAAAAAAGGGCCGGTGATATTGCTCAGTGGCACAAGTGCCTGCTGGCAAGCGCAAGGTCCTGAGTTCGACTCCCGGTACCCACATTAAAAAAAAAAAAAAAAAAAAAGAAAAGTGGCAAGAATGACAGGATAAATATTTTTAAAAGGAAGAGGAGTATTTTGATGGGGATTAATGGCAATGTGTCTTTCATTAAAATAAAATTTTTTAAAAAATTAAATATCCCTATTTTTCAATCATATTCCAATTATTAAGGAGTAAATTGGGTTGTCTAAATCAGTGTTTGTAACTTTTCTCTAAGAAAGGGTTTTCATCTAATTGCTTGGACAAAACCAGTGTGATTTTTAATATATACACTCAAGTAATGGATTTATCACTTTATCCTCAAAATAAAAGATCACATATACATATACACAATTATATTTTCATTTGTACTATTATGTAGAGGTAGTGTGTTTAAAGTACTCAAAAAGTAATTTATTAATTGATTCTTAATTGTTCTGAATGAATGAACACATCTTCTAAGGTATGAGCTAGAAATAGTGGCACATAAGTCATCATTGAAGGTACTGAGCTTAGGAATCAGAAAGTTCTGTTCCTAGTTTGTATTTATTGGTTCAAACTTTGAGCAAGTCACTTCATGTCTTAAAATCTCAACTCTTCCATCCATTAAATGTGAATGGTATTAATGAAATTAATGAAATGTGAATGAAATAGTGCTACCTATTTCATGCAGCATAAATACAAAATGCTTAGTATCAGGTCTAGCACATATAAGTTCCCAATAAATGTTAGCCATTGTGTACCAGATGGGATTTTGATTTCAGAACTTACCTTGGAACAATAAGTGTCTTTATTTATATTTTATATATGATGAAGTGGAAAAAGATATATAGTTGAATGGATCAACAAACTTATTAACTCAGGTGCATACAGCTAAAGAGAAGTGAAAAGCACTTGGCTGTTCAAAGATCTGGTAATTTAAACTCTCACGCTGCCATTCGAAGAGCAGGGTTTTATCTCATGATTTTAAAGAAATAAGGAATGGTGCTTTATGATAAAAAGCATGGATGCTTTCTAGTCTGTTTTGGCTGTTGTAATAAAATACCACCAACTGGATGCTTATAAACAACAAATACTCATTTCTCATAGTTCTGTGGCCTTATATATCCAGGATAAAGGCATCAGTGATTAATTTTCTTATAAGGGTCTGCTTCCTCAAAGATGCCTTCTCTGAACTGTAACCTCACATGGTGGAAAGTGTGAAGGAACTTCCTGGGGTCTCTTTTATAAGACTAATTTCATTCATGAGGGCTCTGCACCAGACCTAATCATGTCCCAAAGGCCCTACCTCCTACGCTATTCTCTTGAGGGTTAGGGTTTCTACATAAGTACACTCAGCCCCTATGGATGAGAATAGGAGAGATCTGCATGGTGTAGTGTTTCTTTCAGTGTAGTGAAAGACCACTTTACCATCAACTTTCTTCCTGTAAAGGGGAATATCACTAAATGGGCGCTCAAGTGGGAAGCTATCCATGTGATAATGTTCAGATTTGATACAACAGTTTTTTAATATGAAGTCATTTTAAAATGGGAATAAGTAATTTACATTTATCTCCCTTTTATTTCTTAGAAACATAATCTTTTTCTCTTCTGCGTTTTACCAGCAAATGGTGCTCATAAAATTTTAGACTCAGTTTGAAAGAAACTAAGAAAATATCTAGCCCAACTCTTTTATTTTAAGGTAAAGAATGAGGCCCAGAAAGGAACTGACTAAAATAAAAGCCAAAAGTGAGGGCTGGAGCTGCAACTCAGTGGTGGAACACTTGCTTAGTACATGTCAGGCTCTTGATTCATCCCCAGCATCAAAAAAACAAAAACAAAAACACAAAACTTAGGCCAGGCAGAGCTCATATGTATCCACAACAGATACCAGGCATCAGGCCATGTCCTTCTAAGCTTCAACACCTAGAGTCTAATTCACTAAACTCAAGCTAGCTGCTGCCAGTAAGAATGACCATGTCTCTCTAGTGATAGTAAATGTAAACCTAACATTTCCAGTCTCAGTCCTCAAACTGTTTTTCCCTTTCCATTCATTATGTGAGTTTTAGAAGTAAACAAATTAAACCTTTAGACTAATAATAATCATTAAGGGAAACATTTAAATTCCATACACTAAAAAAAAAATGTGGTTAGAGATTATGAGATAAACTTTCATAAAATTTTAAAAAGAGATGTATGCAAAATTAATCTGTGGTGACAGAAATCAGAACAATGGTTGCCTGAGGGAAGGGTTTGACTGGGAAAGAGCAGGGGAAACCATTTTGGGATGACAGAAATGCTCTAACTCTTGCTAGGGATGTAGTCAAACTACACACTTAAAATATGTGCATTTCACTGTATGTAAGTGATATTTTTAAAAAACTCATGTAAAAAACTATTCATGTAGAAATTCATCTAAAAGAGTGACTCAGTTGATGAAAGGCAAAGACCAAACCAATAGAAATCTTTTAAAAATATTGTGGCTAGCACTTCTGTTCAACTACTATATTTATGAGACTGAAGAGTTTCCTTTCAGGCTATGCCAGTTAGTGGATTCTGCCTTCAATATGAATGAGGGTATTATTTTAAAACTTTATATACTATTGTGATAACATATCCATTGATTTGCATTGTCCAGTAAAGTACATTTGAAATTTAATAGAACTTTATACTAAAGACAAGAAGATAACTTAAAACTTTTATTGATAAGGAAAATAAGGTTGAATACAATGTGCACTAATTAAGTTTTCATCTTTCTATTTTCTGTACTGGTTTACTATGAATACCAGAATGTATATACAGACATTCTGCCTACTGTATACTATATTTGGTAACAGTCTTCACAAAAACAAAAAAGACTATTTAAAAGACTAAAGAATTAACTATTTTCTGGTTGATGAGCACAAGATGTCGGCTGGGAACCAGGTAAACAGGCACAAAACTGGTTAAAGACACTTCTGTTAATGTTTATCATCAGTAGAAGAAAAGGGCAAATTTAGAGTTCAAGTTATAGAAAGAAAAGGAAGGCAAAAAATGCTCACCTCCTTCAGCAAAGTACATTTAAATGATAAATTTTAGCTTAGTTTAGTAAAAGGTCAAGTACACTACCTGGCATACTGATAAATGGTAGCTGTTTAAAAAAAAAAAAACAATAAAGCCCATTACTGTACTAATGAAAGATGCAGAGGAGAGTTACTGTCCCTCTTTTGCAGTGGTCTTACCAGATCTGGCTTTACGTGGTGAACAAGGGGAAAGGAGAGCCACGTGGAGCGCAAGGTGGTGAGCACTGAGGAGAGCCAGGACTGCTGAACCTCACGGCTTCTCGGTATTCGGTGAATGCAGTATTTGCTATCCTAGACAGAAGCAGCAGAAATCCGAATCAACTGGGTCACTGATACCAAAGTTAAACACAGTTAACATCTGTAGAAAGAGAAAATGCTTTCTTGTTTATTTTTTATTTTCATCCCACCCCTTTCAAAATGAGAGTTATAAAATCTATTTCATGCTTTATTTAATATTCCCATCATCGAGTTATGACAGAAAAGCTCTCAAATATCATTCAAAAACATGCTAAAGTAGGTTTTGACAATAAGTTTCTATAAAATATGGGCAAAGAGGTTAACATGTTGATATACAAATTGGTCTTACAGGGCCGGTGAGATGGCTCAGCGGCGTAAGCGCCTGCCTTGCAAGCGCGAGGGCCCGAGTTCGACTCCCGGAACCCACATACGAAAAAGGGGCCGGTGATATCGCTCAGTGGCACGGGTGCCTGTTGGCGCGCGAGGTCCTGAGGTCGTCCCCCTGGTACCCACCAAAAAAAAAAAAAAAAAAAAAAAAAAAAAAAAAACAAATTGGTCTTACAAATCAACACAAAGATAACATCACACCAAGATGTGCGAAGAAGGTGGATATTTTCAAACAGAAGATATACAAATAGCTAACAAACACAAAAAGATGGTTAACAATGAAGCACAGAAGAAAACAGTCATTTTTCATCTCCCCAATTAATAATGATTGTAGCTACTAAGTGTTATTGAGAGTGTAGGGAAGTTGACATTTATATCCCCTGATCAAATACATCAGCACAACTTTTTGGAAGGGCATCCTGGAAGTACCTGTCAGAATTTTAAATGTGTCCACCCTTTGATCCAGCGGTTCTTTTTCTACAAATATATCCTGCAGATTTACTCACACGTCTACCCTCTGTATCACTGTATATATTTATAGAAATTGGAAACAGACTATTCTCCAACAAGTTCATATAATAAAGTACATGGGGATATGTTAACATGACATACATCTCTATGAATTTATATAGAAGATATCACATTAAATGAAACCTCTAAGTTGTAGGACCATATATTTAATATGATACAGTTTCTTTAAGCAAAAAACTCATGCATACTTTTCATACACACATGCTTTTTTATACGTATACATACATTAGTATTTGCATGGAGAAAATCTGGAACAAAAATGCCGTAAATTATAAATAAGATAGAAGATATTTTCATTTGGCATGTTATATACATCCATGTTTGAAATTCACAAGAATATATTATTATTTTAATTATCAGAGAAACCAACACATTTGCCCTGAATCAAAGTTCCAGGTGTATTAGTCATCTATTGCTATGACAAAATTTAGCAGCTTAAAATGACAAATAGCTTTTGTTCCTCACAACTTCTATGGATCAACAATCCAGGAGTGGCTTGGCTGGATTCAAATGTCTTATGAACTTGAAACCAAGTTGTTGGCTAGGGCTACAAACAACTCAGGACATGACCAAAGCTGGAAATCCACTTCCAACATTGCTTGCCCACATATCTGGTAATTTAGTGCTGGTAGTTGGCTGGTAGTTTGCACAGGGAACTTTCTACAGAGCTATTTGAATGTTCTCATTAACAGCTTAGGAGGTGGAGCCTGGTTAGAGGCAGGTCACCGGGGGCATGTCCTGGAAAGGTCTATCTCTCTCCTTGGCACCTCCTTTCTCTCTCTGCTCCCTGGCTGCCATGGGATGAACAACTGCCCTCCACCCAGGTCCTTCCATCATGCTACTTCTGCCTTTGAGTCAGCCAACCACAGACTGAAACTGTGCACCAAAATCAACCTCTCCTCCTTTAAGCTGTAACTGTTGGATATTTTTTCCCCACCAATGGGAAAGTGACTAAGATATTTACCAATAACTTATCTTAATGGATGCAAAGGCTTAAGGTACCTAACTAAAAACTAATATTGAGTAGTTTCCAAACTACAGAACATACAGGAGAAGTAACCAATCAGAATTAAACATTTTTGAGTTTTGTGCATGCTTAATTTGTGGAGATTATTAATTGAAAAATAAATAGTAGGACAAGTAGTACTACATAGCCAAAAATCCATTCTAAAAAACCTTTCAAGTCAGAATGTGTGATTAGGAAAGATGATGCATATAACATACCTATATTATATAATATTCTCCTTTGATATTTGAGAAAAGAATCAGATTAATACTTCTGCATTAAGCTTGTTATTCTCCAATTGTTATGAAATTTTGTCTTATTTTTTCATAAAAGAAGAGTATTTTTCATATTTTTATTAATATCTACTTGTATTACATTAAATAATAAAAATATTTGAAGTGAAGAAAAAATATAAATATTCATACCAAGAAGAATAAAACCAAGGTTTTATTGTTAAATAAGCTTGTGAAAAACTTAAATTTTTTTCCAGCTTTTAGGATTTCAGATAAGGAACTGTGGATCTTTATTACAAAATATATTTGAATCCAATAAGATGTCATGTTACTGTGATTATCATGATAAAAATAACCCAGTAGGGTTTTATAAAAGCTTTTAGATGTTACTTCCACCAAACTTTGTGGCCTGATCTCAAAATCTGGAATATTTTTTTTAAAAAAAGCATGGGTATTTATCATGTTCTTTTATTTTTATTTATTTATTTATTTATTTATTTATTTATTTATTTTTTGCGGGTACTGGGGGTCAAACTCAGGACCTTGTGCACCAGTAGGCACCCGTGCCGCTGAGCGATATCACTGGCCCTTTTTTCGTATGTGGGTACCGGGAGTCGAACTCAAGACCTCATGCTTTGCCAGGTAGGCGCTTATGCCACTGAGCTATCTCACTGGCCCCTTAATTTTTTTAAAGCTGTGAGCATACAACTTCATAAAGAAGCAATGGACAATATATCTGGATTATATGTAAGCAGTGTCCCTAGGGAATCAAAGGGTGATCATACTCACTCTGCTTCTTCTGATTTCATCTTAGCTCCAAGGAAGAAAACACTCAGGTTTGGAAAGGCAGGGGTGCTGATAAAGGCAGCCTTCCTAGACCTGGATATGGAAGAAGACTCTACAGACTCTGGGCCATATGTTGTCACCTTGTACAGGAGTATACAAAGAGCCTACTATAAGAATAGTCTACGAGCAGCCTGAATAAACCAAGAAAATGGGTTTGGGAAGTCCCAAATCATTCTCAGAAAAATGGAGACTAGAGGAGGCACATTCTAGATGGGAACCATGGGGTCTGCAAGTTGTAAACTGAACAAACAGGCATGAAGATAAGACAATAAGATTAGTAACTGAAGTCTGATAAACTCTCGTTTAACTTCTGAATGCACCAGCCAAGGATGAAGCTTTCAAGCCTCCAGACTAGATGCTTAGCTAGGAAGGGGTATCTTGGTTCCACTTGTGTGCTGGAGCTGACCACGCCAATGATCACATACCTAGAGTGACCAATCACTCAGCCTGCAGAGGATGGCCTATTTACACTTGTTGTCTTAGGATAATCATTAACAGTGCCCATTCTGCTCTCAGAAGTGTTCCAATTTAAATAAAAATATATGCTTATCCACAGGGTTGGGTAATGAATAGCTTTTTCCAAGTCAGAGGGAAGAATATTAATTCAGAACAGCCTGAAGAGTCAATGAATGGAAGAATCTGCATTAAGGACAAGGAAGATAGTTTCAGTTTCAGGAGGACAACTGGAATGAAGTCAAGCCCAAAGTCCTTACAGTGAGATAAACATCATTAGCAAGGGACAGGAGAAGCCATATGGTTTCACTTTCAGGCTTATTGCTCTGTACTAGAGAAGCCTCCACCTTCAAATCCCATCCAAATATTCCTCACATTATTGTTATTTTTTTATAATAATTTCAGGTAACTGCAAATCGTACCAAGAAAAGATTACTTTCTAAATCCAAGTCTCTCATAATTACAGTGATCAGTTCTCCTCAGAGGCTCCTTTCCTGACTCTTTTACCATGCTTGACCCATAGAAGCAGATCCAGGGTAACTGATGTCCTTCCTGTATTGCCTACAGGAAACACTGAGAGCCTGGCCACAGCAAAATCTGGAGAGTTCTTTTATTTTACATAGTTTTAGAACATAATCAAATATACAAAGAAGACAATAAGGAAAAATTATCAATAGAAGCTTGTATTTTGGTCTTGACAAAAGTTCTTTTGAAGACAAAGGAATGAGACAGAGATTCAGAGAGCTACAATTTAGGTCTGAGTATGGCAGTTGACTAATAATTCCCTGAGGGTGTGGCAACTGGAGAAATTCAAACAGAGGACATCTTCAAGAGCTTACAATTTTTGTTAGTCTGTACCTTTTGCTTGAGGGAACCATTCCTGATTTTCTTTTATGTCCTGTAGTGGAATGAAGGACATACAAAATGTTCCATCCATCATTTTATCAGCCCCCCCATATACCCACAGTTATTCAGTAATGGCCACATGACCAAGCATGGTTTTCTTTTCCTAGATTCTTACAGGGATCCAAGGAAAAAGGTTCTTTCTTTCAGGGATCCTATGGGCTGGTAGGCAGGCTTTCAATCCATTCTACTGAGGCTAAGAAATATACATACATATATACTCAATAGGCTTTTTGACAATAACTCAAAACTGAACTGTCTTATTTGCCAGAAAAGACATGCTACTCTCTGCATTTTCAGGTCAGAAATCAATAAATGGAAAAGTAGAATCTATCAAAGATTTCCCGCATAGAAATTAAGGTTTATATTGGGACTGGCAGAGACAGGGAGAATAAGGGGGTTAGCCCCATGTTTCTTTCTTCCGAAACCTCTATACACATTCCATGGCTATCTACTTATTCTAAATGTTCCTGCTACTTGTACTAAACAAACATTTGCTGAATAGATAAATGACTATCATTACAGCTTCTGGAAGTCTCGTCTATGGTCTGTGCGGGGGAATGAAGATGGCTGGCTCTTAATTAACTTCATGATATCTCAGGGTTGTAAGAGACCAACAAACTCCATCTCCTCACTTCGCACATAACAAGACTGGACTTTCTCAATGTGACAGTGCCAGAATATGACTCAAGGTCTTCCACGTGTCTTGAAACCTGTGGCTGAATCACCATTCTACAGACGCTTCTTCAATCTCTGTGCCTCGCCCAGCACTTAAGAAGCTGGATAAACTTCCTATGGAGTTCATTACTGATATCCTATTGCTCTAATGCATAGTCAACTACCCATTCTGACTCGTGTCCTTTTCTTTCTTTGTTTTTCAACTGATCTATTCAATATCTTTACAACATCAAACGCATAGAGCTTGCTGTCTCTTTCCCTGGCTGTATGAGAATTGGGCTCCTTGCCTCCTCCTATCTTTTTGTCCTGTGTGTCCTCTTCTACACTATAGGTTTGGGTTATGAGCCCCATCTACCACTGTTACCAATGACCCCCTCCCCCATCTCCTGAGCCTTTCTGGAGAAAATCCACAGTAGAAATATGGGACCTGAGAAATCTCCAGACTTTTTCTATTGAAACTTAGGCCCCAAATTCCTTCTGGCAAGTTCTGCTGTTTTGCTATTACTCTCGCCTGCCGGCCAACTAGGTTATATGGTCCTCGAAAGGATGTTTATTTGTCCAGTCCTTTCTGTCCAGCTTAATGAGTATATCCTGAATATGTATATCCTTTGCAACATGATTCAATGTCTCTCATACAGTTATCCAAAGAAGGAAGACTTTTTCTCTCTCTACCATATAGAAAATATATATCTTAGTGAAACATCCTATCTGGGCTTCCTAATTAAGAAGAGCCAGGAGCCATGTCTTATAATATTCTATATGCCCATAGGGCCTCCCAGTGCTCCCTACACATACCTGACTGATGTATGTTAAAATGTGTAGTGACAAGATAGACAAGAAAAGCAGAATGTAAAAATAAATACATTAATAAAGTTGAGAAATGGATTTTTTTCCAGGCTTCTTGTTTGTCTGAATTATGTGAAACACTGAGTTAAATACTAATGGTATATGACAACTTTTAAATTTCAAAGTATATTCCAGAATTACATCACTGCTAAAAGCCACAAACATATCTGGCTTTAGATTTGTGAAAACTAAATAGAGGTTTATGGTGAATTAGATGGAAATAATTCCACCAAAGAATCCAGATGGCATCATAGACCACAACAGAGCAGATTGAGTGGTCTATGAAGTCATTCTTTTTGTTACCACACACTGAAACGTACAATACATTTATTATTTAATGAATGCCACATTATTGCAGAATCTTGGAAACAAGACAAAACTAAAATGGTAAAATTTCATTTAACCAAAAACAGTTTCAGCTTTCACATATATTTTTAAAATGTGTATTGGATGGTTCAACCTATCATTCTGAAGTCAAAATGACCAAAAGTTACCACACAAAAAAATTTATATGCATGTCCTTCAAGTACTTGGTAGATATTTACTTCATAGTAGCTGATGAAGTGCCATGAAGTGACACAAGCAAGGAAGCTGTGTTCCAGACTTAGTATAACTGATAAGTAGCTCTGTCACCTTTTAGACCTCAAACTTGCACTGTGAAACAAGAGACCTGCCTCTGATCAAGGGAGCCTCAATTAGCCACCATGATCCCACAACTGGCTTTCAAGGCTGACTTGTCAAAGACAAACAAGGCTTGCACTCTACCCCTCCCCAAGGCCTGTAGCCGCTCTGGACCTCACCTTAAGCTCCTTCTCACCTGGTTGTTTCAGGATTCAAAAAAATAAAAAAGTACTTTGTTTCTGAAAATATTACAGAACTCCTGTCTGAAAGATTTTTAAGCCCTTTATAGTGAACAGTGTTACCTTCTTTCCAGCCCTATTGAGCCTTCTTTTGACAACACCCCGATTTTCCTCTGGGCAACTCATTCCTCTCATGTCCTCTGAAAATACTGACATTTCTAGCCATAATGACTGGCTGAATGATGGGAGTGTAACATAAGTGGAGAACATGAGGCAGAAAATATTTGCTGGGGCTTCTGGGAAAAGAAGAATTAATCTCTCTCTCACAAGCTTAAGAAGACCAACTTCTTCCTCAGGCAGTCTAGTATGAGCTAGTAAGCCAAGTTTTTGCCACCCTAATGGGAGAGCTTGGAGCTGGTAGAGGCAGTACTGGGGAGAGCCCAGTGGAGCTGCCATTGCAGAAGACAGGGCAGAGAGACCCTATCATTACTGATATTTCTGGGCAGCTGAACCAAGTCTTATCAGAAATAAAACTAAATTTTTCTTGTTTTATAAGTTGACGAATTCCCTTTATTGTTCCCTTTACTGTATTTGTTACGATGCTGGATTTCAGAGATATACTCTTCATGATGAACACATACTGACTGACTAATTCATTCACTGATTAAATATCCAATGAGCATCTATCAGGTGATAGGAACTTGAGTACACAAAGGTAAATAGGACACTCTCAGGAACTCACTACGGTTTGGCTGGGCAACAGAAAAAATGGTAATTGCAAGAGATCTATCTCCTCATTTCCTATTATCTACCTTTGATTTTGCTCTTTATTTGTATTTTGAGTTTCTCATATTACAGAAACCAAGATCTTTTGCAAACGGGATGGTGACTAAGAGATGGAGAAGGGAGGAGGAGGGGAGGAGAAGGGTATAAAAGAAGAATGAGATGTGTTATGTACATAAACCAACTCCCCATGAGGAATGCTATCATTCTGTACTGCAAACAGGTATTAATAAAAATTGAGGAAAAAGAAAAACTGGTAAGTGCAACCAAAAAGAAATATGAAACATAATTATTAAATATAATGTTAGCAACATATGAAACAAACTATACTTTGCTAAGTTAGGCTTCTTAGAAGTGATGTCTGACCTGACTTGTGAGGGCTATAAAATTTATCAGACTTGGTGAGGAGGTGTCTTCCAGACAAAAGCAGCAGCATATTCAGAGAAGAGAGGCATGAAAGAGCATGGAGTATTGGGGAACTATATTTTGACATGTAAGAAGCAAGGGAGAGCAATGGAAATTGGAGTTGGAGCAGAAAAGCCTACAAATCCATGTTAAAGGGTATGTATTTGAATTTAAAGACAATTATGGAGCCACTAACACATGCTTAACAGGGGGAGTAAAGTGATCGAATCTGCTTCAGCAAACTACATTCTGGCAACTATGAGAACAGACAAAAGGGATGGGGGCATGACCAGAGGAGGGAAGGCATTGGGAAATCACTGAAATAGTCAGCAGAATGACGCGGAGGCCTAAAGGTCAGCCACAGCACTAATGTGGAGGAATGGAGAGGTCAAACGATGGGGACGGGGAATTTAAGGAAGCTGGAAGGTTTAAGGCAACATTCTCAGGTTTCCAGATAGTTTATCATGCCCTAGGGCAGTAGTGGCGAACCCATGGTACGCAGAATCTATGGCACAAGTGGGCTGTTTGTTATCACTGAAAGCTCTAAAAGGTTCACCATCACTGCTCTAGGGAGAGAACAAAAAAGAGCAAACAGGCTGAGGGCATATCGTTATTTCTTCTGATCTGGTTTCGAGTATAATTTTGTGAGTCAATAAAATATTCTCTAAGCACAAAATTTATCAATGTTAGAAAATATGTACAGGTACTCTTCAGGCTGAAATGAGGTTTGACTTGGAACTGGGCAACAGACTGACCTAGCAGGTGGGTGTAAAAAGCAAAATAACTGGGAATCGAGGAAGACAATATCCAGAATCTGGATTCTAGAGAGGCATGGCCTGGAGCAACAGCCTTACTCACCTCTGACAGCTCAGCCTTGAGGGCCAGCTGTGGGATCATGGTGGCTAGCTGACAGTTCCTGATCTCAGCCAAGCCATTCTGACAGTGGGACACTGAGGTCTAGACAAGCTGATGTGCCCAAGGTGACAGAGCTGGTTATCGGCAGGACCCAATCTGAGAAGCTCCCTCAGGCACATGGCACTTCATCAGCCACCACAAGGTGAGCACCCACCAGGTGCAGGAAGAATGAGTGAACCCTCTGAGCTCGGTGCTTCCCTTTACTTCCACAAGATGTTTAGCTACTCAGTCATCCGCACTAAGACTAAAAGTCATCAGGCACAGCCTTGAACTTTTAGGGCTTGGGATTATGGTGTACTTGGTATATTGTAACTACTAGGCTCCAGAAGTATTTCCAAAGCAACCAAAGAGCCACTGTCTGTGCAAAAGGAAGGACATAGGAAATTCCTAAACAGGCCACGTCCTGATTTTGTAACAATAAAGAAGTATGTTTATACTCACAATGTAAGTAACAGATTGAGTTATTTCAGTCCAAAGGTGGCTATTAGAGTGTCATTAATTTGCTTTAAAATGGAGAAACAACAATAATATATTACAACATGTTACTACTGCATGTTACAAGGAAGCCTTTGTTCTAGAAATAGAGGAAGAAATAAAGTTTAGGGAGGAATTTAAGAGATTAAGCTATTTGAAATACTTTAGTAAGCATGTTTAAATCTACCTGATACACTATTTGAGACATGCACACATTCACTGAAACAGCCACATCAGGATTTCTGTTGCAAAAAATTTATATTTTCTTATTAAAATATTTCACTCATTTAGACTGGCTTTCTTTCAAATTATTTTCACCTTTCCCTACAACTGAATATAGCTAAAGTTAATTAGAATAAGGAGGCATACATACATTGGTCATGTTCTAAAACTGTAAGTTAAAACATGAGTTACAATACATAGTTTGCAAACTGAAACAAAACCCCACAATTGCTATATTGTTTACAAACAATATAGTTTCTCTTAGAACTTCTTAGGAACTAAAGATTGACACCAAATGCATTAAATTTAGAGGTCTCAGGAAGTTGTACACAGCCTCAGTCTACCACATGAAGTTAGCACCCCACCTTGTGGAATGTAGCAGGCAGTGTAAGCCAAAGCTTGTCAAGTTAGTTTCAGAAGATAAGCACATTTTCTTGATTGCGTTCTTTTTCCTCAGGAAATTGCAACATACCACAATCTGCAAAATGTTAAGGATCGGTCGGGGGGTGAGGAGATATGAAGAGAGATATAAAATAATTATTTTGAGGTATTGAGAGGTCACTCAAAGTGAGTGGTCATCTGTGAACTGGATTAGAATAATGAGATCTGTTCACGCTGGTGCAGAAAAATAAGGTGCTAATGTTTTGTGGAGAATATAAAAGCAATCAAGCTGATTAAAATGACCTGCACTTACTATCAGCACATGTAGGCATTCTATATAATGTTAGCGATCAAATATTGCTTCTAGAAAGAAATCTCTTATTGATCTAAGTTCTAACCTAAGAAATTGTTATGTCTACCCTTGAGTTTTAGTAGAACTGTACATTTATGTTCATTTTAGCACATGAAAATGTGTTGAATTTGTAAATGTTTTTAGTCTTTAATAAATATTATATTTTATGTGAAAAAAAGTTAGTTTCAGAGGTTCTGACTGGTAAGTCCTGAAGCCACCAAACTGTAGTGATTCATACACAAACCAAAAATGCAACCCCCTCAAAAACCAAAAACAAACCAAAAGAATTCCTATTTATTAAAACAACATCAAAACATTTATGCTTCCAAAATACAAGTATACTAGCCTCAAAATATTGGTGATTGTGATATCTGGAATCTTTAGTAAATAAGTATTTCATATCAATAAGTTGTTACTTCCATTGGGGCTGTACTGTTTTGAACGTCATTTGGATACCCGAATGTGACTCCTTTTCTCACTCTTTCTGAAGTTTTTGGTATCCTTATCATTAGTTTTGAAATTGTAGATGACTTATCTTATTGTGGCTACAGGTTAATTAGGGTAAGGATAGTTGTTTTAGTTTGAAGGTCATGTCCTTCAGTTCTGGGAATTTATCCTGGTTCATCATGTTGTTTTGTTTGTTTTGAACTTTTCTCCTGTTTCCTTGTTCTTTCTGCTTAGTAGACCTTCAACATCTAGTTTAATTGCGCAACTTTATTTTTCTCTATTGTTTTTACTCTTTTTGTGTTTTATATCAGAGTTCTTTAATGTAATCTTCCCAATCCTTTGTGGATTTTCTTTTCTTTCAATCAAAATGTTAATACCCTAGTGTGTATCTGGATTAAAAAAAATGTTTCTTTTTTAAAGGTTATAACTGTCCTCTCCTTTCTCTGAAAATAACTATTTTAAGCACCACCCCCCACACACACACATGCAAACACACCCTGCACTGCTCTTTTCTCAAAGTTCCTTTTGCTGAGTGTAGTTTTGGTTTCTCTATGGTACAGGCATTCCCCATATCGCTGACAGTCTGTAGATATTGGTTCAAACCAGTCATTTTTAAGGGGGAGAAGAAAAGACTCCCACTCCACTTGGCAAGGTGTGAGGACAGTTTGAGTGGTCATGACTGGTGACAGAGTTGGGGAGGGCATGCAGTAATACCTCGTAGATGGAGGCCAGTGTTGTTAACATCTGACAACACACAGGACATTCCCCCACAAAGATTTATTTGGCTCAAAATGTCAACAGTGGCAAGACTGAGAAGTCCTGGTTCCTATTAATGAATAAGGCATTAAGGGGCAGACTGGAAGCTCTATGTTACTGGGTAGGGCTTGTTGAAGAGTGAAAAATAGTCAGGATCCATGTGTTAGAATCTATAGTTCTGTTCTTTTTGGCAAGTCAGTTTCTTTAAAACTAATCCTCAATTTCCTGCCTGGAGGATATAAATGTAGCATTCTGGGAACTGATATGGAAATGAATCCAAGTATTGATACATATTAAGGGGACAGAGTAGGTATTCACTCCTCTGAAGCCTATTTTCAGGGCACTATTTCACACCATTCTCAATTTGGCTTGGTGCTTCCAAAGCCAAAACCTATTTAGTTCAACCTCTCCAGGGTTAAAACTCTGTTTTTCCACCGGTGTAGGGTATGGAGGCTGGGTGTCTAATTGCTCTGTAGGCAAACTTCAACTAAGAGGCCTGTTTTCAGCCCCACCCTGAAGCCCCACCTGAGCTTCAGAGGTACCTAAACACTTGTATTATCTTTTATTCATGAGCATTAGTACTGCTCAGTGATGCTCTTATTAACTACGGCTTAAGGTTTCCAGTATTTACGCTCTTTCCTCTCCAACTGCATCAAAACTTCTTGACGCAAAGAAGCACTTCCTTTTCATACTCGTATTCTTCATAAAACTCAGTATAAATCTGCATGCAGAAACTGCTCAATCAATGTCTATTTTTTTTTTCCTTTCTTTTTGTGGGTACCGGGGGTCGAACTCAGGACCTTGTGCGCCAGCAGGCGCCCATGCCGCTGAGCAATATCACTAGCCCTTTTTCGTATGTGGGTTCCGGGAGTCGAACTCAGGACCTCACGCTTGCCAGGCAGGCACTTATGCCGCTGAGATATCTCACTGGCCCTACTTTTGGTTTTCAAAAAGGATTCTACTTTTGGGAAGCAAAGACTGCAGTGAGCTGTCCAACCTATCTCAGACAAAGAACAGTATCTGAAACAAAATATCAGTACTGCAACCTCAATAGGATATTTGGTGAAGAGAGCCTTTAAATTAGAACTTTCTCACTGGGTATGATGGTGCACATCTGTGATCCCAGCTATTTGGGAGGCCAAGGGAGGAAGATCACAAATTCAAAATCAACCTAGACAACTCAGAGACTGAGTCTCAAAATAAATAATAATAATAATAATAATAATAACAACTAATAATAACTAATAACTAATAACTAATAACTCCCTCTAATTATAATAAAAAGCCAGGCTGTAACTCAGTGGTAAAGCCCTTATCTAGTATGTGCAAGCACCCGGGATCAGTCCCAAGTACTGAAAAAACAAACAAAACTTTCTCCAGGTGGAAAAACTACTCCAAAGATATAAAAGTCTTTCCAAATTCAAAAAAGGAAAATCATGCCAAGCAATAACACATGATATTTTCCAAAAAAGAAATGGAGAAACCTTTCTCCATCTACAGCATCCCCCCGTTAGTCTGTGATACCAGAAATCTCCATGCTATCCGCCATTCTAAAGTTCAGTCAACTGCCTCTGAGTCCCAGCCTAAAATTTCCAAGTTCAAAAGTGTGCTGCCACCTGGTGGCAGGCAGCACAAAGAGATGGCATCGACATGGACTAAGACGGCTGCTAAGGATAAAAGTACAGTACGATAGTAGAAATTCAGCACACTAAGGGACTTTCCAGGACCAGTTCTGCACTTTTCTGAGGTAAGAAGAAAGGGAAAGTGAGATGGAGAAGAAAGTAAGGGGAAATAGAGAAGAAGGAGAGGGAGAGGAAGCAAGTGTGTCAGATTTAAGAAGGTTCTGAATCAGTGCAAGCACAGCCTGGAAAGTCCCTTTGAGTGTCAGGAGTTTCTATGTCCTTTAGCCACAGCAGAGGCTGTTGATTGGTCTCAGTGATATAAAACACTACAGAGACACTCTAAGACAGGGATGCTCCACTTAAGTATTTCCCAGGGTCAGTGTTGGCAAAGCAATTTCATTCTTAAAATTGCTCACAGTAAAAGCTTTGAAGTTGTGTTTGATTTCTTTCTTTTCTTCAAATTCCGTATCTAATCTGCCAGGATACTCTATTAACTCTACTTTCAAAAACATATATAGAATCAACTGTTTCCTTCCTATTCCTACCCTTACTGGTGTGAGTCACAAAATCTCCCGTTGGATTGCTGCACCAGCCTCCCGGCTGGATTCCCTGATTTCAACCTTGCTCGTGCGTAACACAGCAGTGAGAATGATCTGTGTAAAGCAGCAGTCAGACACGTCACTCCTCTGAGCAAAACCTCCCAGTGGTCCTCTTCTCCTCAGAGTAGGAGGGGAAATTTAACATGGCCTGCAATGCCCTCTGTTACCTGGCCGTTCCCACCCTCCCATCTCCTCTCCTGTCCTCTCTCCCTCTACTCATTCTGCCACAGGCCCCAGGACACTGCCATTCACCCACACTCAGGCTTTTCCGTAGGCCGTTCCCTCTACCTGAAATGCTGTTTTCCTAGCTGTCCCCATCTTCTTCAAAGGCCTACGAGCAGTTGAAATTTCTGCTCCAGCAAAATTCCCCGCCCCCCAGCCCTTGTACAGCCCTCCCCAGCACTGATCATCTTCTAACAAGCCTCAGCCTTTTCCTGTTCAAGCTGGGTAGTATGTGTCTTCTCACCCGGCTCAAGCTCAGTAAGCACCATGATGGCAGAGTGTTCTTGACTGGCTTTGTTCACTGACGCACTGTAAATTCGGAGAAACTGAAAACTATGAGTTTTAAATTTCTGATATGACCTGCAATGCCCTCTGTCATCTGGCCCCTGGCTTCTGTTACTTATTTATATCATATTTAATTTCTCTCAGTAAGATTTCACTATTGTGTCCATATTATTCCATTTATTAAAGATCTTTTCCCACTTTAATATATAAGGTACTTTTTTTCATTGTTTTTTCTAATGGTTAATGCTAGCATAAGAGAAAGTTATTGAGTTTTGCATATTCAGTTGCATCTGAGATTTTCTAAACTACTGTTACCTGTCTTTCTTGTTTCTAGATATAATTATTTATAGAATACATCACTTTATTTCTTCTTTTTTAGTATTAATACCTCTTATTTTACCTTAGGTGAAAGGTCAAAATAAAAAATACGACTAGAAGCAGTTATTCTTATTTTGTTTTTGATTTTAGAGGTAATGCCTCTTAGCAGACATTGACTTTTGGCTGTACATACACTTTTCATATTAAGGAAATCACTGAAAATGTTAGAATGGATTATTTATGCAATTAATGTTTTAGGAAGCTAAATGTAGAGAGCCCTGGATATCAATGTGATTAAGAGAAGACCAGGGTCCAAAGCAAAAGCAGCATTTATAAGGTTTCTATATAATAGTCCTCTCAGTATGGAAATTATTTAAAAATATGAATTGAGGACATAGCTCTTATTTACAAACCAAAAAACAAACAAACAGAAAAACCAGTTTTGAATATCTATTATATTGGTTTCTACCCCACATATTCATACTCTCCTAATTTCTATGAGTACTACAAAACAGGAATTCAACAATCTGCCAGAATGCTACAGTAAGAAGGGATAGACAGGTCCTTTAATATTAGCAAGTTATTTAACTTGGGCTTATTTGTTTTTTATGTTTTTTTCCTGATTAAAGTAATATCCACACTTACTATAGAAAACTTGAAAAGTTATGACTATTTGGAGAACATAAGTATGTATTCTTATAGTAATTAGTGAAAAACTAAGAATAAGGAACTGTTACATCATTACTATAGATTACTAGACAATCATTAGAAGGTAGACCTAGTCTACCAACACGGACAGCTATAATGCAGAGTGTTTTGTTTTCGCTTTGGTGGTGCTGGGAATCGAACCAAGGCCTCATACATGGCAGGCAAGTGTCCTACCACTGAGCTAATACTCTCAGCCCAAGGTGTACAGTTTAGTACACAATACATAGGATGAATTTATAAACTAGCTAAACCCGCTCCCTCCGACAAACCTCCAACACATACACATGTACATGTGTACAGTGTACATGTAATTCATAATACCAGATTATATGCACGCATGTAGCAGGAGGAAGAAAGCACTGGCAGGAGAAAACATCAGCTGATACAGTGGTTACCTCTGGACAATGGGCCTGCAGTGGTGACAGGGAACATCTACTTCTAACTTTATATTCTTTATGTCTAAAGTTTTAAAATCAAGAAGCAAATACACAAAAAAGAAAAAAATCAGAAAGCATACAAAAGAGGAAAGAACCAGAAAAATGCACATTGCCAGTTAATTCTGGGATATATTCGGTGAACATATGCTGAACTATCTGCTTAGCACAATGTCTTTAATGAAATCAGCATTCAGTTGATAGTCATACAATATAAAGGCCAACTCATGGTGTGACAAGAGTTATAAGGAGTTAAGGGTTGGTTGTCAAGGGAGAAGCTGTGAGACAAAGCTCAGATTCAAAGGCAAATAAAATCCACAGTGCAATGCCTGAGCCTCATTTCCTTCCATGCAGAGTAGGAGGCTGGAAAACACGGCCCAATGAGAAGACAATTGCTCTCCATGAAGAAAGCTCTGCTTCGAGTTACCATTTACCTTTATATAGCTCTGGTAATTGGTTTTATTTGGGAAGGTTACTATCCAATTTTTACTTGAAGATAATACTTTAGCTACTCTTTACTTTAGAACTAATCCCAGGGGAAATTGCTTTTTCTTTAGGAGGATTTCAAGATATTTTTTCATGTAAGTAATTTCATAGCCAAAGGGCTTTTTTTTGGGGGGGGGTGGCTTCGTTCTTCACACTTTTCTAGTCTAATTTGCTGTTGGTCAAGGGAAGCCTGTTTCTCATAAAACGTAAACCACTTGGAGAAACACAGGTTAAACAGTAGAGTTAAAAAATATACCAGGAATAATTATTTCTCTTTATTATTGTGTAATTATAACTAGGGTGAGTTAAAGCATATAAAAGATAGTAAATACCATTAAAAAAATAAAATAAATCAAAGGAATCAGGAGAAATTTCAATGAAGATTCTGCAACAAAAGTAGGCCATCTCTAACATTTAATTAGTAAAATGATGTTTTAGTCTAAAAATTTGGCTTAAAAATATGATAAACACTAAAATTAATTTTTCTATAAACTATAAAAACATTTAACAATTTATTAAATAATTCCAATTCAGAATAAGCAATAAACCAAACAAGAGAAAATTCCTGTTACCTGAGTAACTCAAAGTTATTAATGCAATAATTTGTGTCTTCTGATTTCTGGGAAGTTCTTTATGTTTTTGGAAGATCAAGCCTATGCTGAAAATGTAGGTTTTGGCTTCTCACCAGGACCAAATGTAAATCGATGCACTTTTGTTCCTGATGTGGTCAGAGTGATAGGGATGACACTCTGCTCAAGTATACAAAATAAGTTACTGTACTATTAATGCTTTATCATGGTACACATTTTCTAGTTCACTTAAGAAGTCTAAAAAATTAAATTATCCCAAGATAGTTCAAGGCCTATAGCACAGAAGTATTATTGATAGCAAGGAAATTGCAGTTGGCAAGGTTACATCAGAAAACAAAATGTGAGGAAAATTGGAGGAGGGAAGAGTGCCATTCGCACAAATGGTAGAGAACAAGCATACAGAGGGTACATCAAGACTTTAATTAGGAACTGAATTTCTTTGCTTCTGATAGAATGGCAATAGAAACTAACTTAAAAATTTTCCTTCTATGAGTAAATTAAAATGTTGTAAGAAATATAACAATATATTATTTTACCTGGACTGTGAAGAAGGAAAGGGAAATGCCTGTCTGCCAGAAACAAGAAGCAAATGACAAGGAAGAAAAGCCTGTGACACTGAGGTCTGGGGAAAGAGGCATACCTGGGAAGGAGACCTAGGGTTGGGTTAGCAACCCTGCAGGTTAGGGAAGAGAGGCCTACAAAGGAGCAACAAACTGACCAATGGCACCCCCACGGCAATACCAGCTCCCTGTATTTGCAACTTAGAGTGCCCTGCGGGGCAGTTCTTAATCCTCTTGGGTTTTCTATTACTTAATACTTGGGAAAGGAAATCCCATTTCTTCTTCCAAGTATAACCATCTACATGTAAATGGCTTCAAGTAAGCAAAATTAGGAATGAATCTGTACAGCTACAACACAGATTACAAAAACTGGAACAGAATATTATGAAAATAATTATGCTAAAATGTTTGCAAATTTACAAAAAATGAACACATGTTAGAAAAATATCTCAACATAGAAAAAAATTGAAAACCTGAAGAAAGTCTTAGAGTCCCATGATTATAATGCAAAGAACACACATTAAGTCTAAGTGGTTTTATAAGCAAATTTAACAAACCTTAAAAAAAATTATATCTTACACAAATTCCTCCTGAAAACAAAAAATAGGTACACTCCACAACTTGTGTCGTGAGACTAGTGTAATCTCAAGACCAAAACCAAAAAAGAGTACAAAAGAAAAGTACAGGGCAATCTTGCTCATAAACATAAGTTAAAAATTATAAAACAGTATGTTTATAAACCAAATCTAGTAAAATATTAAAATATAAAACACCATGAACAAACTGGGTTTATTCCAGGAACTCAAGAATAGTTCATACCACATTAACTGTCTACATAAATAGATGAAATTGAAAAATTATACTAACATCTCAGGTGCAGAAAAGGCATTTGATAAAAATTAATGACCAGTTGGGTTACACACACTTGTAACCCAGCATCCTGAGAGGATGAGGCAGGAGGGCTGCAAGTCTGAGCCCAGCTTGGGCAACTAAGATCCTGTCCCAAACTTTAAAAAATTCCCCAGTACCACATACACACACCAATAATAAAAAAAAAAAAAAAAAAAAAAAAAAAAAACCTCTTGGAATATTTTTAAAATCAGAAAGAATAAAAGGATGAACAATAAACTGCTTTTGTCATTGCTCTGTATTTATAACAAAATAAAAAAAGCAATGATACAAGGAGAAAGAATCAGAATAGTTTTTATTTATAGATGAGATGATCTTCATAGATGACAAAAATTTATAAACAGATTGTCAGGATTAATTAGATTGTAGCAAGGTAGTTCTTGATAAGATGGCTGTATAAAATCAATTGTATTTCTCTATACCATGACACAGGAAATGTCACTAAAGATTTATAATAATAATAAAAATATATCTAATAATAAACACAACAAAAGATATACAAGATTTATGAAAATAATTAGAAAATATTAAAGCAAAATTTTAAGGGACAGCCACATAAAGGATAGATGTTTTGGGATAGGAAGACATAATCTTAGAGAGGCAAGTTCTTTCCAAACTGGTGCATTCAGTGTAATTCAAATAAAAATGACAAGGCTCTGACTGAACTTGTCAAATCTAACTTAAAAACCTATGCCAAAAAGAAAGAGTAAGTCTGGAGCAATAGCACATGCCTATAATCTCCACTACTCAGAAGGTTGAGGCAGGAGGATTTCAAGTTTGAAACCAGCCTGGGCAACTTAGCGTGATCCTGTCTCAAAATAAAACAAAATAAAATGGGCAGGCAAAATAGCTCCATGGTAGAGTGTCCCTGGGTTTATCCTGGGGGAGGGGAGAACAATTAAAACACTTCTGAAGAATAAGGAGTTCAGTATTAGCTCAATATAGATAAATGAACCAGGAAACAGAATAGAGAGCTAACATACAGACCTATGTATACAAAGAAAGCTGATGTAATAGTGGTGACAATGAAAAATCAGTGGGGAAAAGACTGTTTAATAAATGGTACTGGGCTGGGATAGCTGTTTTAGCATGTGGAAACTAGATCTCTTTCGAACATTATACAGAAAAATCCATTTCAGATGGGTTAAATACCAATATGGAAAGAAAAACTTTAAAACTCTGACCTCAAGGTCCTAGTGGAAAATATAAATTTGGGCCCCTAAAGGAAAATATAAACATTAAAAGGAAATATAAACATTAAAATCTAAATCTGTTGAGCATAAAACAATGAAAGAATAAGCAGGAAGAAAATATATATATGAGAGAAAGAGAGAAAAAAATATATATAGCTGTGTATTCCATGACAAATGATTGATATACAAAATAGTCCAATGGAAAAAATAGAAGAAAATGGTCCTACCCGAAGATCAATGGAATAGATTAGAAGATGCAGAAACAACTCCAGACATACTAAGCCACCTTATCTTTGACAAAGGTGTCAAACACATTCACTGGAAGAAAGATAGCCTCTTTAATAAATGGTGCTGGAAAAATTGGCTCTACACATGCCGAAGATTAAAATTAGACCCATATCTTTCACCATGCACTAAACTAAATTCAAAATGGATCAAAGAACTAAATATTAAAACAGAAACATTAAATCTCCTGGAAAATAGAATAGGTAAAACTCTTGAAGACATTGGTGTAGGCAAAGACTTTATGAATAAAACCCCCATCGCACAGGAAGTATCACAAAGAATCAACAACTGGGATCTCATCTTATTAAAAAGCTTTTGCACAGCAAGAGAAACCACCAACAGAGTGAAGAGACAACCCACAACGTGGGAAAAAATGTTTGCCAAATGTTTGTTCCTCAGACAAAGGATTACTATCAAGAACATACAAAGAACTCAAAAAAAATCAGACCTCCCAAATTTAAAGACCCAATCCAAAAATGGGCATCTGAGATGAATAAGCACTTCTCAGATGAAGAAATACAAATGGCAAATATATGAAAAAATGTTCAACATCATAAGTCATTCGAGAGATGCAAATTAAAACAACACTGAGATTCCATCTCACCCCAGAAAGAATGGCTATTATCAAGAAGTTAACTAATAACAAATGCTGGAGGGGCTGTGGGGAAAAAGGAACACTTTTCCACTGTTGGTGGGAGTGTCTACTGGTGCAGCCACTGTGGAAATCAGTGTGGAGACTCCTCAAAAAACTAGGATTGGAGGTCCCATTTGACCCAGCTATTCCCCTTCTGGGTATCTTCCCAGAAGAATTAAAAACATCGTACCACAGCGATATATGTGCACCCATGTTTATAGCAACACAATTTCTAATAGCTACATCGTGGAAACAACCCAAATGCCCACGAACCGAGGAATGGATAAAAAAGATGTGGTATTTCTATACAATGGAGTACTACTCAGCCATAAAGAAGGATAAACTGGAAACTTTTACAGGTAAATGGATGCAACTCGAGAAAATACTCACAAGCAAAATAAACCGGATGCACATTTGTAAACATCGTATTGTCTCCCTAGTATGAAAATGCAATTTCACTGTGACTATTCCATTCCTTAGTCTTCTATTTTTACCTAGCTTTTACATGGCTTAATCTTATACTGAGTAATATTTTTTTCCAAAAGGTATTTGTACATTCTCTAATGCTTGAGTTTGTTAATACATGAGAATGTTTACTTATTGTCTTTACAATAAATAAATAAATAAATAAATAAAAAAGAAAATGGTCCTAAACTGAAGAAAGATCTAACAGTTCACTGAAATACAGAAAGAAATAATGAGAAAACAGACATGTAGACATAATCTGGTTAAATTTAAATTCTAAGGAAGAGAATCTAACTGGCATGACACATCTTTTCTGGAACACTTAACTGCTAGAAGAGAATGGACAGTACTATATTTTCAGACATCTGAGGAAAGAAATTGTGTCATTACAATTAGAACTGTACACCAAGCCAAAAAACTGTTGGGGTATAATGTCGCAACAAAGATATTCTCACATATGCAAAGACCCGGGAAACACACTGGCCTTGCAACCTTTCTAGTAAAAAATATTCAAAGACATACCTGAGCCAAGTATAAGATGAAGTCAAAAGAAGACATGGTACACAAGGAACAGTGGTGAGTTAAGATTATATAATTGTTGATGTCATCCTATGATTTAATTATATTAAATAAAGATACTTAAGATAGACAGGTAATGAAAATCTACTCAATTCTTTTTTTTGCCTTTTCTTTCTTCTCATTTCTGATACTTCTTGATTCTTCTCCCTCATTCTTTACCTTTTTGCCCCCAAAATTCTGTAAGCTTGACTTCTGATCCACAAATAAGGTTTTTAGCTCTATTTAACCTGGTAATTACTAACTTGGAATTTTTAATTGTGATAATCTTTTTGTTTTAATTTCTAAAAAATCTTTGTTTTGAAATTGCTTCTTTTGTAAAATAGACTATTCTTGTTAATTAATGGAATATCTCCTTAAATTTCAATGATAACATAATATTTAAAAAGTTATTTTGTGAGCTGGGCATTGTGGTACATACCTGTAATCCTGGGATGTTGAGGCAAGAGGACTGTGATTTCAAGGCTAGCATGGGATACATAGCAAGTTTAAGACTAGCATAGGATGCATAGTGAGATCCTATATTTAAAAAAAGTTACTTTATGTTCTTAATTTAACTATTTTTGCAAAGACCTTTTGCTTTGAACCTGTTGATTCTCGTGTCTGGTAGCATTTCATTTTCAGCTTATAAATGAAAGCGTAGTGTCATCTAAGTTTCTGTAAAGATAAAAAGGTTCTATTCTACATTGTCCAGTATGGTAGCTACTAGATACACATGGCTACTGAGCATCAGAAATGTTACCACAACTGAGAGTACAAATTTTAAGTTGCCTTTAACTTTAGTAGTTTAAATTGAAATATTAAACGCCACATGTGGTTGGTAGCTACTACACTGGAAAGTGGTCTAGATTGTTCAGTATTCTTGGCTCCTATGGACTTTCCCACCAAATGCACTGATCACTATTGATTTCTTCAGTTAAGATTTCCTGTTTCAGCTCTATGGAAGGTACAAAAAGATGGTTGGCAGGGCTATGGATGCCAAGTTCCCTAAGCTGTAGTGTAGAAAAAGGCCAGTAGGTGGACCCCTCCCTTAAGGAGGGCTTGATGAGAAATGAGAAGGTATCTACCTTTGCTCACAACACCCCTCCACACCCCTCAACCTTCCCACCCCCACCAAACACACACACCTCCCATCAACACCCTACTAAACCACACACAGACTATGGCAACGCAGGAGTGGCAGCCAGAAAGGGCAACAGGCATGCTCATGCTACCATCATTAATAGTGTGCTTGTTCATGGTGCATGCCCCATGCAAGCCAGCACTGAGGAAGGCAGAGGCAGAAGGATCACAAGTTTGAGTACCACCTGAGCAACTTAGTGACCTAGCGAGACCCTCTCTCACCATAAAAAATAAAAAAGGGTTGGGGATATAGCTCAGTGTGAAGGCCCGGGATTTCAATCCCCAGTGTGAAAGGAAGGAAGGTGGAAAGAGGAAGAGAGGTAAGGAGGGGAGGAGTGGTGAGAAGAGAGGGGATAGGTGGGGAAAGGAGGGGAAGGGAAGGGAGGGAAAAGAAAAGAAGAGAGAAAGAAAGGTGTATGACGCTAGACACACAAAAGATCACATAAAGATGAAGGCAGAGATCGGAGTGATGCATCTGCAAGCTAAGGTACGTCAAGCATTGCTGGCAACCACCAGAAGCTGGAAAAGACAAGGAAGAACTGTCTAGAGCCTTCTGAGGAAGCATGAGCCCATGACACCTTGATTTCAGACTTCTACCCTCCAGAATTGTGAGAGAATACATTTCCGTTGTTTTAAGCCACCCAGCTTATGGTATTTTGCTAGAGTAACTCTGAGAAATTAATGCACTATCGATCCCTAAAACAAGGGAGCATTTGGCTAAATTCTCAGGGGGAAAAAAAAAAACATACATTTTTCTACAGCTGGATGATACTATGTAGATTCATACTCTGATCTTGTTTGACATGGATTTTCCAAGAATATCTTCTAATAGTGTGATATATAATGATCAGGTTAAAAACCAAGGAAAAATCAACTCAAAAAAGTTAAATGAAAGTGTGGGTAGGGTTGGCAGAGGGAACAAAGGGGAGTCAGGGAGGGACTGTATTAGTGGAACCTCTTTTCCAAGTGTGCCAAGTATGCCAACTTGACTGGATTAAGACTGATAGCTGATGGGCCAGTGATATGGCTCAGCGGCATAAGTGCCTGCCTGGCAAGTGCAAGGTCCTGAGTTCGATTCCCGGTACCCACATAAAGGAAAAAAAGGGCTGCTGATATCATGCAGCGGCACAAGCACTTGCTGGCAAGCACGAGGTCCTGAGTTCGACTCCTGGTACCCACATTAAAAAAAAAAAAGACTCATAGCTGAGTGTGCTACAAGGTGGAGCCCAGTTGGAGGAGGTGGGTCACAGGAGCGTGCCCTTAGAGGACATACCTCTAGCTGGGGCTTTTCACTTGTGCTCTGCTTCCCAGCCACCATGAAGTGAGCAGCTTGCTCCACCATGCCCTTCCACTATGTTTCTGATTTGGAGCCAGCTGACCACGGACTAAAAACTTCAGAAAACATGAGCCAAATAAACTATTTCCTTCTTTATATTGTGTATGTTAAGCATTGTTTTCCAATGAGAAAACTGACCAATACACCAAGGAAGAGAAGAACCACTAAGCCAGAACCAACACAGATAGAGCAGGGCCTCTGGTACCACTGAAAGCAGGACTGTTCACCTGGTTTCTCATCTTATTCTTCCTAAGTAGTATCTTCATTCTTCTATCTATAGACTATCTACCTGCCACGTGAAAACATGACTTCCAGCAGCTCCTAATTTTTATCTTCTATAGAGCCTGTCACTGAACAGAGATGGACTCTTCTCTGGATCTTGAAGTCCAAAAAAGCCAGCGAAGCCTCTGATGGGCCTACGGGTGAGTCAGCCCTCCACTCCTGAACTACCCAATGCCACCCTGTGTCTGGGCAAATCCCAGAGAAAGAGTTGGATGGTAACAATGTACATAAGGAACAACTCTAGATTCCCTCATCAATAAAGGAATAGTTTTCATTTTTATCATTTTATTTTTTCATTTTTTCATTTTATTTTTCATTTTTATTTTATTTTCAATTTTGACTAAAATGCTAAAATGAGGTGAGCAACTGGGGGTTAGAGAAGCACTTCTAAAGGCAGATACAAATATTATTTGGAGAATAAGATGCAATCATAGATAAATAAAATCAATAATTATAGTACACTGATAAAGAACTATAATGAAGAGCCAATAAGAATTGTGTATTTAATGCTTTATGTATGTAACTACAAATAAAGACAGTTTTCACAGTCTGAATTCAGGGAAAAACTGCTTTCTCCAAAGAATAAAGGAAAATGTAAGGAATTAGGAAACCACTTTACAATTTGCTGATTTTAAAGAAATTCTTAACTTTTGATAGAAAAAAAAAAATCACTAATAAACACTTGACTGCTGTGGGGCATGGTGGTGAATGCCTGTAATCCCAGCATTTGGGAGGCTGAGGCAGCAGGACTGCTGTGAGTTCAAGGCCAGCCTGGGTTACATAGAAAGTTCAAGGCCAACCTGGACTACAGAGTAAGACCTTGTCTCAAAAAACTAAAAAACAACAACAACAACAACAAAAACTTGACTGCCTATTATGAGTACAGCACTGGAATAAGATGAGATTATTTCCAGAGACAAACTCAATGTAAAACTTATAACTTTTAGAAATAGAAATGATCACTTACCATGGTATTAGGGTCTCTATCAGCTCGATCTAGTTCAAAAGAATTAATTTTATTGGCACTCATTTTATCAGTGTCAGCAATGACATAGTGTCTAGGTGAGTAAGCACTGGACAAGCTCCCAAGCAGCCTCAGGATCTCTGTGGTGTGCCCACCTGGAAAAAATTTGGAAGGTCTAAGATTAAGAAACCCACAACAGACATATCATGTTATAGCAATGCCATGTTTCTGGGGGTGGAAGAACCACCAATACTAAAAATTTCTCAAAAGATACAAGAATATTTAAAAACAGGGCCGGTGAGATGGCTCAGCGGCGTAAGCGCCTGCCTTGCAAGCGCAAGGGCCCGAGTTCGACTCCCGGAACCCACATACGAAAAAGGGGCCGGTGATATCACTCAGTGGCACGGGTGCCTGTTGGCGCGCGAGGTCCTGAGGTCGACCCCCTGGTACCCACAAAAAAAAAAAAAAGAATATTTAAAAACAATAGGGAGATAGATCTTTTGAAAAGGGAAGCAAGAGATGGAGGTAAGGGGGAGGGAGGAGACAGGAAGGGAAAGAAAAAGAATTAAGTTGTGTTATGTACCTGTACCGACTCCGCATGAGGAATGTAATCATTATGTACTGCAAACATGTACTAATAATAAATAAAAATTGAAAAAATAACCAATGCCCTTGTATAAATATTATTTTTATATGAGGAAAAGATAATAAATGTATAAAAATAAAATTGGCACTAGCAGTAGGCACTTATACAAAGGAGAATAACACAAAGTCTGCTGGCCAGCAGGCTAGGGGCTGGGAGAGTCAGGCCAGGTTGGAGACTTACATAAAGTTCTTGCAATGAAGGAGACTGGTGGGAAAAGGGCAAGATAGATACACATATAAAGATAAAGAGGATGCAAGACAGCAAGTAAAACTAAAATACAGGGACAAGAAAATGGCAATGAATAATCAGTGCTCTAAGAGTAGGGAAGATCACTGGTAAAGGCTGAAACAACTTAAAAGGCAAAGATAACAGACAGAGAGGAGTAGGGAGGCCACCGGGTAAAGGTAGGAATGAGAAGGCAAGACCTGAGACAAGTTCGTGGGGTGATAAGAATACTGGGAAGAAGTTAAAGGTAAAACAAGGCTAGGGAAGCAGGATGAAGACAGACACTGGAGGCTTCTGTGTACAGTAATAAGACAAGGGAGACATGAGCAGCAGAGCTTGGGTCTTCCTAAGGAAGACTCTGTTGTCCACGGTAACCTCTGCTCCTAACAGAGGTCTCAGCACACCACGGGTCCTCAAATATTTACCAGCTTCACCAAACAAGTATACGTTCAGTTGCTAAAATCATAGAATCTCTAAAAATTTAATATTTTGATTTCAAAGACATCAACTACAGACATCCCCTCAGCATCTGTGAGCAACTGGTTCCAAGACACCTCACAGAAACCAAAATCTACAGATGCTCAAGTCCTTAATAAGAAAAGGATGTACGCGCATATAACCTCCCCATTCCTCCTGTACATCTTAAATCATCTCTTAAATCTAGATTACTTACACTACTGAATACAATGTAAATAGTTGTTATAATGTAGTGTTCAGGGAATAATGATAAGAAAAATGTCTGTGTACATGCTCAGTACAGTTGAAATTTTTTTTTGAAATATTTTTGATCTGTGTTTGATTGAATCCAAGGATGCAGAGTTCATGGATATGGTGGGAAGGCTGACTGTACATTCACTGTTGTTTCCTTTATGTAAACAATAACAATCTACCACACATTTTAAGCAAAACAATTGGAAGATCTTATGAAGGAGCTAAATTTAAACCTATTTTAGTTTCATTTCAGAATACTCTGCTTCAGCCAGATTGACACCTTCAACATTTTCTATTCATCTTATTTATTAACTCTTCTTGCCTTTAGTCATGTTGCCCCCTCTACCTAGAAAGCTTCCTCCATTCCACCTCCTTTACCGTTCTAAGAAAGAGATTTTAATACTCCATGAACACAAAGATAATCAAACAAATTATGTATTTCTTCTCAATACATATTTTTTAGTATTAAGAATTTACTACTAAGAATTTACTACTAAAGAATTTAGTAGTAAGAAAGGAAAAATTTCTTTTCAGGTTCTAGAAGATATTATACAAAGAAAGAAATGTGGCATAGATTTAGTGTGAATTTCAAAAATTAGAATCACACATTAACTTCATATAATTTTTAAGTAGCAAAAGACTTGACTGGAGCATGTAATTTACACATCTGGTTTATACTCATTCTAGTATTTTTATTTTTAGCCTTGAAAGTGTTGTGGTTTGCAAAGCAGGTACTTGTTTTCACAGCTAGAACAATTAAGGATGAAACCTAATAATTAAATATTTCCACTGCAATAGAAATCTCATTATACCTGTCTTAAGTCTTTTTTTTTTTTCTTTTTTCTTTTCTTTTTAAAGGAAACACTCATTGAATACACTCACTGAAGTTAATCTTGTTACTGAATAAAGTCATAAAAATGATGGACTATAAATTTGGGGAGAATAAAATCATCTCAATGCTACCTTAAAATATATCCAGCCCCCATTCACTTTTCACCACCTCCTTTACTACTGTCCTCTTCCAAGCCACTGTCACCTTCCACACAGATTATGAGCATAGCTTCCTAGTCTGTTCACCCACCCACTTCTCTACGCTATTCTCCACAATATGTAGTTTGATGCTATTAAAGAGCTGATCAAATTATTTTTGCTCAAATTTTTCCAGTGGCTTTGTGTCTCACATAGAATAAAAGGCTTTTCTGTAATCTGACCCTGACCTCTGTTACCTCTTTGACCTCATTAGCTTCTTTCCCACTTGTCTACTCCACTCCAGTCATCTCTTGCCTTCCCGCTGTTAGTTATCTGTTATCTTCCCAGCAGGCTTTCCCTGAAAAGCCTTTTAAAAATACAATCCTTCGTCCCATGTCATAGTATTTATCACTATATAATACACTATGTAGTCTAGTTCTTTTGCCTTCTATATCTCCCCATCACTAACCCACTATAAGGCAAGCATCATGACAGTAGCAGATTTTTGTTTACCCTGTTATGCTGTTACCTTCAGGGCCTAGAAAATAGTTAGGCCCTCCTATTGTTGAATGAATGAGTTTGCTATTAAACCCAAAGTTTGCTATGAAGACATATTGTGTATATCAAAGAAAAGTAGTAATTTTAAAGTATGTTCTCTGAGTATAAGTGGTCAAGTAATATTTTATGGTACCTAAAGATTAAATGTTGCTTTGTTTTCAGGGTAACCACTCAAAATACTTTCTCCCTCCTCCAAAGTTTTGGGCGTGCACTGCTGAACTATTTGATTATAAGTCATTCTTTGACTTGTATCACTCTTTAAAGACCTTGGCCCCTCCCTACCTTGAATATTCTGAGTGAAGAAGAGTACCACTTGCCAGACAAATGCTCAACCTAATTTTAGCTTCTAGTCCACCAATCTAATATTAACCAAGTGAACAGCTTTAACATTCATCTGTTTGTTCCAGTCAGAAACATCATCCTTTAGCCTTTTCCTGTCTTCAGTTTAGATAAAGTGGTACCCTTCTTGAAGACTGCATAGCCATACCAGAGATGTACTTCTTATACAATAACTATGAGACTTTAGCACTTATTGTGGCAAGTACCACTTTGTCTTGTCTTGTCTTCCGTTAGTATTTCTATATTCTCTATTTCATTCACTGATGTTTCTCTGTGTACTTTTCATAGTGCCTGGTATACAGTCAGCTCTTCATGGCAAGTAATATTTGTCAGTTTTGTTATTTCCAGAGCATAGCTTACTGCCCGAACTCTCCTACAGCTCAAAATACGTTAAGTGAATAAAGTAATGATTTATACTTGAGCAGAAGTGTGGTACATTTGCTCATACTATAAATATTATTCTACATGAATGCAATCTCCTGGCATGTCTAAATACACACTATGTGCGTATGTGTGTAGTCATGCACCACACAATGACATTTTGGTCAATGCTAGACATAATATATGACAGTGTTCCCATGAGATTATAAGAGCTGAAAAATTCCTGATGCCTAGTGACATCATGGCTGTCATCATTTAGTAACCCAAGGCAATACTCACATTAACAAACCTACTGTGCTGCCCATTATATAAAAGTATAGCACACACAATTATGTACAGTATTACATAATACTTAATAATGACAGTAAACGACTATGCTACTGGTTTATATCTTTAATGTGCACTTTATTGTTATTTTAGAGTATACACCTTCTTATTAAAAAAAATAGTTTCTTGTGAAACAGCATGCTCTGTATTGGTGGCAACAACTTCATACATCTCCCTTTTATTGTATCTATTAATTGCATCATTTTTTGTTGTCCTTGATTTAATATTGTGTTGTTTTGTTCACCGTTTACTGCTCACTAGGAGCAGTAAACTAAATCATATACAGAGAGCCTCACTGTTTAGTATGCCAAATCACCTAGGATTGTGTAAATACACTGTATGCTGTTCCCACGAGGATGTATTTCTCAAAAGTTAACCTTTCAGGACCATATCTCACTTCTGTCAAAATGGTCCATTTAAAATTCTAAGCGCCTTCAGAGACTGGTGGATTTAGACCGTTTACCTTATAGGTCAGTTTGTTCCTCATACCCTGCACCTTGCTGCTGTTCTACGGTCTGTAGGTAATATTTTTATCCTCGTGTACTTTGTACATTCATAAATGTGACACTTCACTTCGCCTCGTTTATCACGTAATATTCGCGTTTCCTATACTAAGTACAAAAGGCTTAGACTAATAATGCACAACAGCCAAACGGGAAACTGCGTGTTAGCATCAAAAGGCTTCAGCGTTCTAGGTTCACTGATTATTTGTTAGAAAGCTACACACTACAGAAAGGCTTAATTACACACGAATGTAAACCACTTGTCATTAAGAGACGCCTAGGCCGCGTCAGCAAACCAGCCTTCTTCCCTCGCTGGGCTGACTGGCGCCAGTAACGCACAGAAACTACAAATCTCAGCATGCAACGCTCCAAAAAGGGCTAAGGAGACCCGAAAGAGCGTCGCGGTGTACTCTGGGGTTTGTAGTGACCGACCCAAACTCGACAGTCACCGCCCTGATACTTACCGGACCCAGCCACTACCAAAAGACTGAGAGACTCCCGGGGCGTAACATTCTGGGACCGAAACACTATCCATAGTCTCAGGACTAGAACGACCGCCACCGCTCCCGCAGCTACAGCTAGAATAAGGACACACACCATGTGAAAGAATGGCGCATGCGCACTCTTCCGGGCCTGCTGGTCACAGTTAATATGTACGGGTACGGAGAAGACCCAAATATGTAGCAACGCGTCTCTTTCGATGGGCGGGGCTTATTAGAACTGGGCGCGGTTAAGGACGGCGGACGCAGCTGGGTGTCTGCGGACTTTCTGTTGCTTCCCTGTTAGGTTTTGTCTGGGTGCCGCCCATAAAATGAAATTTGGGGGGCTGTAAACGCTGGATAAGTTTGATTTCCGCTGGTGACGAGGTCAGACTACCTGTGCTCCAGAAAAGCCCCGAAGCTCCCAAATTAGGTGTTCCCGCCCTACCAACCAACTTTGGCATGAGACCAAGGCACTGGTTTCCTTCTCCTACCCACTCCCTCCTCCTCTCCCTCCCCTCTTCCTTCCCTCCCCACCCCCGCCCTGTTCCCTGCCCCTGTCCTATGGAGACGTTACTGAACACGAGACTGATTTTAGGGCCCTTATGTAAACCTGCTTTTCCCCATCATTCATGTTTTGGGGTGTTTTCATTGACTTAACTTGGTACGACCAGAGTAGTTGAGTGCGATCACTTCAGGTTGTAGCATGTTCCTGAGAGCATTTCCAGTTTGTGCTTCATGCCCTCAGCCAAAATAATTATCTGACAGCACCTCCTCTAATCCGTTTTACATATTTTTATGTGTGCTTTATCAACATTACAGCAACGTGAAAAAAAATAGAGAAGCCTCTACATCCCAAACAAACTTGACTTTGGACCCTCATAAATTTATAGGTTAGATAGGACAAGTACACAAGTGAGTGCACATGTCCAGAAAGGTGCAACAATTTGCTCAAGTAGAATAGTGTCAGATCTGCAACTAGAGACAATCGTTAACACCTGCAGTGTGTCGTGTATTCCTTTGCTAAATTCAGTCTTGCCTGATAGTCGCGTTTACCTAGATTCTACAATGTGTTATTGTAAGTCTTGACTGACAGAGTCCCCCAGGGAGCTACTAAATCAGAATATCAGAAAAGGTGCCTGGATCCACTTATTAAACCAGTGAATCAGTTCTTGAATTTAGTAGGCAAGTTTGGGAGGCTTTGTGGATATATCCATTTCTGGCTCATGGATGTCCAGACACTTTCAATATGTGCTGAAACCCTCTTAAGCTGAAATCTGCACAATAAAGTCATTAAGGTGATATTAGTTCACTTTTTAATAAAGAAATAAAATCCCATAAAAGTTAAATATTTTACATAATGTTACTTAGTCGATAAGTAGTAGAGAAAGTTCATATTGTGGACTTAGAAATCAGTGTTTCTCAAATTTTTATGGAAACAAAATCCCCTGTACTTACAAATGCATAATTAGAAGTCCAGAGGTAGGCCTGTGTGTAGGATGAAAAATAACTCAAGAATGTTACAAACAGTGTATTTTCTTTTATCTGCTGTCTTGGTATTCCAAGAAATAACTCCAGCCTAAGATTCTCTCCCTCAATTTTTAAAAGATGTTAGTTGTCCCAGAAATTGCATCCACAGTAAGCAATCTGCAGAGCTAAAAAGAAAGTTATTTTTGTCACTGAGTTTTCCTTTTTTTTTAGGGACAAGGAAACCTTTGCCAGAATCCCTCACAGCTGACTTTCTTTCACTCCTTTAGGCTGTTTTTATATCACTTGCCCATGCATGAAAGGAAAGAGACCCGAAAACTGGTGGTGGTAGGAATAGAAGATAACATAATTCTGCACTAGTATAGGATCATTGGGTGGCGAGTGGGTACTGAACAAAGTGGGCATTCCCTTAGATAGGAGAAATTTGAAGGAAGGAGGGCTATGAGATAGGCAAGCAATGCCAGTATCATCTGTAGTGCTGTGAAGGTGATGGATGATGTGTCTTTGTAAACTGATACTTACAGTGTAGATGTTAGGCATACAATAATTATTTGTATGTAGGCTCCAACTTCTATAGTAAGGAAGACTTCATACTTACAATATACCTTCTACCTCACATTACCCCATCTCCTAACTACTGTAATTAACTTTATCTGTAGGAAAAAATCAGTTTGGCTACAGTTGGCAAACAGCTGGAATGAAGGGGCAATTGAACATTTAGGAAGTTAGTGCAGAAAATCAAAGACAGCAAAGTAGCAGACATTGTTTGGAGTTATTGGTTGAGTTATTCTTAATGAGTGAGAGAGTTAAACTGCTCAGTTTTCATGTCAAGGAAGTTGACTGCAGGGAAGAGACAGGTAGCTGGCAAGAACAGGAAAACAGTTAAAAATTCGTGAAGAAAAGTATCTACTGGGTGGGCTGAGTCCTGGGCTGTGACAGAATATGTAGATAATCAAGAAGTCAGGAAGCTGTAAGGGTATGTGGGGGCCACTCATGATACTGAAGTCACTGAGTAGTAGTAGAGAGGAGGATAAGGAGCTAGAGCTAAAGTCTTTGAAGACCTAAGAGTTTGGAAGGTGATAGCAACCGAGAAGAGCATTGAATATGAGCTGGAAATCTTCTACTTGTTCTACCAGATCTATTCTCCATACCTCTCTACCTCACACAGTGCCATGTTAGCTGAAATCAACAGGTTTTAGCTAAATCAACAGGTTTCAACTAAATCAACAGGTTTCCTTGCTCTCTGATTCTGATTGGGTTTGGTTAATGGGGATCTTTAGCAGAAAATCAGATGGAGAAGGCTGTGTCCCTGAACTGAAGGTCTCTGCTCTTTTTATGACTGTGTCTCTACATAAGCTCTCTATACTAGGTCACAGCACTGGCTTCTTCTGTTCCTTCTAGCCCATGGGTGGTACCAGCTCCACTGTTACTAGCTCTGGGTTACTGCCCTCACTATCCCTTCCTCTACTTCATTCACATCTTTGTAAATAATCCCTACAATTTAATCATCTCTAAATTAACCTAATACATGTGTACCATCTGTATCCTTTTTGAGGACACTGAATAATACAATTACATGACAAGAACTTCAAAGGAAGTCCAGTTTTTTTTTTTTGTTTTTTTTTTTTGTGGGTACCGGGGGGTCGACCTCAGGACCTCACGCGCCAACAGGCACCCGTGCCGCTGAGCGATATCACCGGCCCCTTTTCCGTATGTGGGATCCGGGAGTCGAACTCGGGCCCTCGCGCTTGCAAGGCAGGCGCTTACGCCGCTGAGCCATCTCACCGGCCCAGGAAGTCCAGTTTTTGAAAGGAGGAGGAGAAATGTGAAAGCAGCAACAGGGAGCAAGAAGGATGCCCTCCCACTTCCTGTGGCCTCTACTCAAGAGATATACTGGGGAAGTATGGAGAGAGCTAGGCTTTAGCTTAAGCAGGGAAGTAGAAGTAGAGAAGACGGTCAAAGAGAGGTAAGGGAAAATTTGCAGGTTACATGTCAGGAGATGCAAAGGGTGCAGTGAAAGTGTTTGGAAGGTGATGAGAAATGGAGGTTGAGTCAGATTAGGGGATTTACAAGGAACTATTGAGATAAGAATCAGGATGATTATGGATGATCTGGGAGACTACTGGGGATTGAAGTAAATAGGGATGTTACCAGGCTCTCGGTTTATTTTAGTTCAGATCTATAGTGCCTTTTATGTGCTGTACCCTAGGCTAGCACCTGGGAGTACAGTGTGGTAAAGTAGTAACAGCACCCAAGCAGTGACTTAACAATGAGTCTGACTGTGCAAGGCGCAGGCCTCTAGATGGGGGCCTCATAGAGAAAAGCCATCCAGCCCATGGGCTGCCAGGGATCCTGACAGCTAGGCCCATTCCCACCAGAGTCAACTGTCAGTCCTAATAAAGATAGAAAAGTATGGACAAAGAAGACTGAAGCTTTTCTGCAAGGACCAGGGAGACCGTTTTGGTCAGTATTGTGCTGCCCATGACAAGGTAGGATGCAGCTGGGAGTTCCTAGTCTTGGTCAGACACAGAACTGGAAGCACGTGACCACCAGAACGGATGGTCATGCACCTTACTCTAAAGATCTTCTGGAAGGCTGGGAAGGATGGGTGACAGAAATTGTCCCAGTACAACCCAAGTAATCTTTGTTATAGCCAAGGCTTTTTCTTGTCAAATACACTAATACCTGTTTGAGTCATGACCTTTGCTGGATAAAGCCACTGCCATGGGCCTCCTTGAATGCTAACCCTTGAAGCTAAGGTAACTAATACTTCTAATAGCTGGCATTAATTGTGTGCTTACTATATGCCAAGCGCTTAGAACATGATTAACTGATTCTTATAACAGGCAATGAGATAGACACTATTACAATCCTCATTTTATAAATGAGGGCTTTTAGGTATAAAAAGATCATGCCATTTGCTTTGGGTCACAAAGCCAGGAATTGGTTGGTGATGAAGCCAGAAATTCTGTTGTCCACAATTTTATCATCTACAGTATCATTAAAATTACTTGTTGTATATTTACACTAGCTATTGTGCTATACATTAAATGGAGCAATTTAGAAATATTGTATTATTTACCATGCCTCACTTTTTATTTATAAAATTGAATAGGAGAAAGATTTTTAAAGGTAGTTTTCAAGAATTCCAATAAAGAATTGCTTTTATTTTTCTATTTTTCTAATACACTCAAAAATTATACTATATTTCTATACTATATTTGTATAAAAACCTTGATTCAAGCCTTATTTAAGGTGAATTTATAGTTATATTATTAAGATACCTGGCCAGGGATATAGCTCAGCGGCATAGCGCCTGCCTGGCAAGCGTGAGGTCATGAGTTTGATCCCCGGTACCAAAAAAAAAAAAAAAAAAAAAAACAGAAAATTATTAAGATACCATAATTTAATTCTTGCTCACTTTATGTTTATCTCAAATGTACACTCAAAATGCCTTATGAATTAAAAATATAACAAGGCATTAAAACATTAATTAAAAAATGCATTCTCATGCTTTCCTAGCATGTGCAAGGCCCTGGGTTTGATTCCCAATATTATTAAAAAAACCCAGACTATTATACCATATAGTCCCATACCATATACACTATTTATTAATGACAATCACAAGAATAGCTTTACCAGATTAAGAAACATTATTTCTGCACTAAATACTGCTTGTCTTTGCAAACTGCTGAGTTAATTTACTCATCATCTCAATCTTTATTTCCCCTCAAAGCCTCTACCTGGCATGTACACTGATTTCTGTTTTTCTCCTTGTATACACTGCCCTCTCTCTCTATCTCTCTTAAATTCTTTTCTGCTACCACCAAGGTTTTTGTCCATCATAGGAACTCACATATTGTGCCTTCACCTTTATTTGGCTATTTGTTATTCCTCAACTTTATTTACAGAAAACGCATAGCAAACCTGTGAAATTTATATACATAATAATACACATGACCTACCATTTAGTAAGCATGTGCATACTTTCTTAACTGCCTCTAACAACCATTTTAGGAATTTAAGTACTATGGTTACTCCCATTTTATAGGTGAGGAAAGAGACTTTACCATGCTAAAATAATACTTCTGGTGCTTTGATTTGACTGCCTGTGGATTTGTTATAGCCATCTAGTGGCTTCAAAATATAGTGATAGTAGGGGAAGATAATGCAAAACAAATTTACGGAAAGAATAAGAGGATGAGAAAATGAAATTTACAAATGTGCTACTTTAGTGTTACTTTCTCTTGGAAGTTGTATAAATAAACAATGAATATACCTCACAAAATGGATAAGACAGCTCTTGCTATGCCCTAAATTTAACCTGTTTTCTCCTTAGCATCTCCATGACATATTTAATATCCTGTTCATCAACACTGGGTGCTGTATTTATTGTGAACTCTGCCTCGATTTATTTCAAAACAGGCTTTTTAATTTACAGGCAGGTTTAAAAAATATAAATCTTAAGTGACTCAATTATTTCCTAAAGTTAAGATTCTGTTCTTCTCCACACCACTACTCAGGTGGGCTCTTTGCTGATTTTATTTGTGTTGAATAGATTAAAAGACAACATAAATAAACCTGGGAAAGCTTTAACACTTTGTAACATTTGATTATAGAACTGTGAACCAAGAATGTCTTAACTTAAAATTTAAAAGAATCTCTAAATTTCCCTTTCCTCCATCTCAATAATCTCCATCTCAATTTTCCTCAATCTTGAATCACTGACTCTCACTGTGCCTTTACTAAGCCTATAAAATAAGCTCAAGTCTTTCCCATTAAAAAATAAAAGCAAAATCAATAAAACCCTCAATTCTGACCCTCAATCTGTCTGGGTCAGAATAACTCCTTTAAACTACACAGCCTAACCACATTAAAGTGACCCTGCAGTTTTTAACCACACCTTTTCTCCTTTTACCAGAGTGCTTTTCCACTGCCAGGTCTATTTTTATACAACTGGACTATGTCATGGAACTAAAATCTTCCGCTGAGCACAGAGCAAAGCTGTATTCCAGATGTTGAGAAGTGGTCATCCTTAACCATGGTTTTCCAGTGATCTCTCTAAAAGGGCTGATGAACCACCCAAGAGAGGGACCTTCCAGATTTAGGCATCACAAATAGAGCATTCTCTTTATTCCCCCCCACCTCTTCCCTTGTCTTTCTTCCAAACTTCTTGATCTGATGATCTTGTTTCCCTCATTCAGAAATACTTGATCACTTTCTACTAAATAATTTCATGCCTTTGATCTGTTCTTCCATATCATAACATCTCAGAGTTCATCTGAATGGGCATTCATTTCCATGTGCATGTGTTGGAGGGAGGGGTTGTCCAGAGGAGGATGGGCCCCAGTCTCATGAATGAGGTTAAAGGTTAATCTCCCAAAGGTAGTTCAGTCCTCCTACCAATGCAAGCGAAGCTGCCTAGAGTGTAAGTGCACATTGCAGTAAGAAGCATTCCATTTCCTCAAAGACAACATCATCTAATCCTTTCCTATGAAATGATACTTGTTTTCTCACAGGAATTTGGTCTTATCATGTAAGAACAAGAGATTCCTCTCTCTGCCATTTTGAAGTAGTAGTATCAACTGAAGTTAGAATCTGTTGACTCTATGTCTCTTCTGATGGGAGTTTTGAATGAAAGGCAGTCGCATATCCAGTTTAGTCTTCCAGACAAAGGTGCTTGAAGTTTCTAAGTTTTACTATCGCTGATTCATATCCCTTTTCTCCTTTCAAACTTAATCATTTATTGCTCTCCCTCCTACTTGATATTCCAATAGGGTAGGATTGTTCCCACACCGCAGCCATGACTAAGGTATTTCTGGTCCTCCCTTCTTTCCACACCAAACTTGGATTCCCTAATTTTCCAGGGACAAACCATCTATCTCATGTAGAAGTGCCAGTTACTATGAGAGTGCAGATGGCAGTGTGGTCCTGGAGGCTCCGGGATCTCTTTTAGTCACCACATCCAAGAAAAGTTCTGAACCTTCGGGTTCAGAAAAAATTTTCCCAGCCTAAGGGGCAGAGCATTATGTTCTTCTAGTTGTTGAAGATACACAGTGCTTACACGTGGGGCAGCTAGAACTGTGAACCGCTCTGGTCTTTAGAACGAGCTTCCCCAATTTAGCCTCACAGGGTGGCTTAGTTCACATGCAAGTGGACCAAGCCACAACTAATTATCTTCTAATTTTTTTCTTTGAAAGCTAGTGTTCTTTGAAAAGACTAGTCTATATTTTCTGTTTCACTTTTCCTTGCTCTTTTTCACTTCTCAATTCACTGAACTCTAGCTTCTGCCATAATTATTTTCCAATAACATTTGGCATTTCAAGTACAAAGAACATTTCTTTTTCTTATTTCTCTAAGGCAATCGAAAAAAACCTTTTTTTAAAAAGTTTTTTTCGTACATTGATTTTCTTTATTCTATTTTTTCTTGATTTTCATACCACTATTGTTTGAGATTGTTATTCTTTTTGAGTCTTTCGTTTTCTATTTTCCTTAAAATAAAAAAAATAATTTATCAATTATATTACCAAAAGTACTGAAAATATTAAAATTGAAGTTTGGGGACCCACAAGCTAGATTTTGCTATTTTTTTTTTTTTCAGTTGTCATTCTCTTTCTTTCTAAGAAATAAAATCCTCATTTTTCTCCCTTTTGGTCTCTGTATTTCTAAGGATTCTTTTTTTTTTTTTTTTTGTGGGTACCGGGGGGGTCGACCTCAGGACCTCGCGCGCCAACAGGCACCCGTGCCACTGAGCGATATCACCGGCCCCTTTTTCGTATGTGGGATCCGGGAGTCGAACTCGGGCCCTCGCGCTTGCAAGGCAGGCGCTTATGCCGCTGAGCCATCTCACCGGCCCCGCTGAGCCATCTCACCGGCCCTAAGGATTCTTAACTTCGGATATTTTCCCTTCTTTTTGTGGCAGACAATTTGTTGTTACCAGGAGATCCATTCTACTTTTCTTGCTGGTTACATGTTCGCTCATCTGAAGACCACATTTCTTATCCTCCTTTGCAGCTAGGTGTGGTTTAGTGAGTGAGTTCTCGCCAGTGGAATATAACTAGAAGCAATGAGTATGGTTTGGGTCTTACCTTTTTAGATAAAGGAAGATGGCTTGCCTCGGAATGCTTTCTTCTCTGCCATGGACATGCTTATGACAGCTCTGACCATACAGATGAGGAAGACTTCCTGGGAGAGGGCAGAAACCAAGACAAAGGGAATCTGAGTCCTGAATGACCTCACAGAGCAGAGTTGCCCTGACAGCCTAGCCCCACGGTCATGTGAAAGGGGAAGAAAACCTATTTTTTTATGTCACTAAATTCTAGAGTTTCATTATTATGGTAACTTAGCCTTTACTCTAACTAATAGAGAAACTGATACTTGGAAATGGAAGACATTTAACAAAACCCCAAACATATGCTGTTGCCTAAGTAGTCAGATAATTGATGGTGAGGAAACAGATTAAATGGTCCCTATTATGTCAATGAAAGAATATTTGGTAAAAATTTCAACTACTTAACTTGGAAGGCTCATTGTGTTCCTTCTATGGCTGAACTCCAGAATATAAATGAGTACTTGTTTCTCCTTGCTGCATTTCACAAGGTTTTTCAAGAAATAAGTTCACTTATGAAATGATGTGTCTTCAAGCAGAAATGGAAAGAAATAAAGGATTTACAAAAAACTGGGGCTTTGTAGGGTTGGAAAATTCAACCACTTCTGCAGCCCAAATAGGAATATAAGTAACTTAAAATATTATATAGCCTAAGAAGTATTTTTGGCATACTTTGAAGTGACTCTGCCTTTCATCTCTTCTCCTTTTCTTTTCTCTCCTCTTTTGTCCCCAGATCCTCCATACCTCGAAGTTAATTTCCAGTGTAGAACAGTCCCTCTTTTGTTACCCATCTCTTACTAATCTGAGTTCCCCGGGCATACCATGTACACATAATGACTCATCAGCTGGTTTTCTTCTGACAACAATTCTAGTACTAGCTGTTGAGAGGATTGGTTTAACTTCACTATAGTAGCAAGGTGTCTTGGGACCAGGGTAGGATATTGAGGGTAGGTTGAGTTCAGATAAGGGGTAATGTGACCCATGTAGCTGGAGAAGCCAGGAAAGGAGGTCATCCAAGATGGGAATAATGAAGTAGGGAAAACAAGATCATAACAGTAGTGTAAATAGCTGAGGAATGAGTGTGTGGTTTTGTTAGAGAGAAGGCCAGAGATCTGGATGAAAGAAATCAACTAAAATAATTGTATTGTGGACTATTGACTCCATGTGAGAAGAGATTGTGTCTTTGAGGGGTGGGAGACTTGTGGTTGAACCCAGGCTTGTACATGCTAGTCAGGCACTCTGCTACTGAGCTACATTTGCAGTGCCTCACACTGCTTTTTAACTTTTTAGAATTTTTAGACAACGTCTTACTAAATTTTCCAGGTTGTCTTTGAACTTGAGATCTTCCTGCCTCAACCCCTAAAGTAGCTGGTATTACAGGTGTGCGCCACTGTGCCCTGCTGAGATTGTATTTTTATATCACTTAATACAGTCTTAGATACACAGTAGGGACACAAGAAATATTTGATAAACTGAACCTTTAATCTCATGCCATTCCTGAAATCTAGTTCTCTTCGTGGTCCTGGGACTTTGCTGTTTCAATGCAAATCAATCTACTGTGTGTGGACAAATCGAGTAGCACTGTTTTTTTTTGTTTTGTTTTGTTTTTTGTTTTTTTCTAAATAACCTTAACAAAAGAAGATCAGTAAGTGTATTTAAAATGTTCTTCCTGGGCCGGTGAGATTGCTCAGCGGCTTAAGCGCCTGCCCGGCAAGCGCGAGGGCCCGAGTTCGACTCCCGGAACCCACATATGAAAAAGGGGCCGGTGATATCGCTCAGTGGCACGGGTGCCTGCTGGCACGCGAGGTCCTGAGGTCGACCCCCCGGTACCCACAAAATAAAATAAAATAAAATAAAATAAAATAAAATGTTCTTCCTTCAAGAAGACCTAAAGTAGGTCTCAATATATATGTATCACAACAATAATAGAAACAACTTAATATAACCACCATCATTTATTGAATGCCTACTAGATTTGAAATAAAACATCAGATGCTGACCTATGTTTTTTCTTTTAATCCTCCCAACAGCCCTATTATTATTATTCATTTTACAGATGAGGAGACTGGCTCAAAGAGGTTCTCTTTCCTAAGGTTATGATAAGTGGCAGTTTGTCTGGCTTCAAAACTCCTGATCTCAGTAACACTAGCCTTGCTGCCTTATGACAGGTTGCCCTCCCTCCTGTTTCTAAACCTTTGATCCCCTCGTTCCCTTGCTTAAAACCTTTCATCATTTTCTCATCTCCTCCTGCCAGAGTCTGTATAATTCAGTGCAGCATAATTTAGTTTTTGAAACTGCTTTAGTGTCCTCGGCTTCTGCCACAATTTCCATAAATGCCTGTTGAGTTCCAAGTGTTTGTGGTTCCAGGGGACATGCTGAGCTCCTCCATGCTTCTGCACTTTTACATATTCTCCTCCTTTCTGGAGCATTCTTCCTCCTCATCTGCTTGAGCTTTAAAACTAGAGACTCAAGTTCTAATCAGTCTCTCCTGTGAGATCTTCGAATTCTCAGGGCTTTGACTCTCCTACCAGCAAATCTGAGACTATGTTTCCTGAGGCCAGGTTATCTGGGATGACTTGTGACTTTCCCACTCACTGGCTGATCATCTTGGGAAAGTTGTTTGTTTCTGAAGCCTCAGGAGTTTTTGTTTTTTTTCTTCATAAAATGCAATGCTGTGGTTGTGCACACCAGTAATCCCAAAGAACCCAGCCTGGGCAGTTTAGCAATCTAGCAAGGCCCTGTCTCAAAAAAGAAAAAAAGAGAAAAAAAAAAAGTCTTTTATAAAAGGGGTGGGGATGTAGCCCAGTGGGAAGGCCCTGGGTTCAATCCCCAGTGCCACAGGTGGTTTGAGGGGCAGAGGGGAGAGGACATAGATGCTGCTTGAAAACAGTGCCTGACACCATAGTAAGTACTCAACTAGAATGAATTATTACATATATGGCTTTTGTGCAAATTAAGTAAGAGTAACATATATAACCATCTACCACAATAATTGTTAGCACCTTGTGCTTTCCTAGTGATCTCCTGATCACCCCTTAAGATTCAACAGAAATTCACCTTTGCACTCGTTTTCAGTAAGCATTCTGTCCACTCTGTACCTAGATAGTCATCTTGTCAGCTGTGCTCACAGACCTCTGATTTCACCAGTTACATCCCATGCAGTTGTTTGTTTCAGTTCTCCCTCCTCTGTGAGCCTGGACTCCTTGAGTACAGAGATTATTTTTATTATCTAGCATAAATTGGTATTTAACACACATGCATTGATTGATTGAATGGATATATTCATCAGTAAACAAAAATGGGTCTCAAGGGACAAGTAAGGAGTACAACAATTAGGGTAGAACCACCACTGCTGGGAAATGTTTATTGAGTAATATTTCCTTTACACTTTCCAAAACTCCTGGTGATCCTTAACTCATTTAAGTCTCACAATAACTCTATTAGGTAAGTATTATCCCCATGAGAACTTTTTAAAAATTATGGTATCCTATCACTATATTACAGATAAAGTAAATGAGACTTGGAGAAGTTAAGTAGCATACTGAAAGTCACACACCTAGTAAAAGATGTAAAAAAACCTAATATTTTAGTAGAAAACTGTATGCTCTAGAGCAGTGATGGCGAACCTTTTAGAGCTCTCAGTGATAACAGCCCGCTGCGATACATGTGCCATAGGTTCACCACCACTGTCCTAGATGTCACCTGATTCTTGCCTTTTATTGTCTTCAAGCAACTTTACAACTATGTATAAATGTATCTTTTTCAGGTTCTCTTTAAAATAGGATATACCATCTATCTAGGTCCCTAATGGAATGTTAAATATCTTTTTTTTTCTATCTGTATCACACTCATATTTTTAGATTTTTCTGAAAATTATCTTTCAAAAAAATATAAGTGGAGTACTGCTCCCATTCTGATGGACTTTAAGGCCAATTTCTTCACCTCAAAGGGTTCCAACAGCAAAGGGTACAGTGGAGTTCTGAATTCCACTGCAAGGCATTCTGATTTAGTGGGATTTTCACTTTGTTTTTGTTTTTAACAAGACTCTATTCTGTTGCAGGTGGTCTGAAACACATTGTTTTGAATAACTCTATGATACAATTTTCTTAGTAGGAGAAATAAAATACTTGTATATAATCATTTGTAAACTTGCTCAAATTCTCAAAGAGAAAAGGAAGAGAGAGAATTCATCTGGAGGAATCTAAGTTTCACAAAGAAAGTGGTGCTGTAGTCAATCTGGGCTTTAATAGTAGTTAGAAAAGATGTGACAAGAAAAGATATGCAGGAAAAGACAGTCTGTATTTAGGGGGCAGTATGAACAAAGGAAAGTTAGTAATGGGCTGGTAGTTGGATAGACTGAGTAGAGAACTGAGTAAAGGGTATGAAGGAGAATATGGGAAATGTCGGTTTGAACTTGAATGGAGGACTTCCATACCTGCATGTCTTTGATAGACAATAAAAGTAATACAATGCTTTTGACATAGAGTGAAAAGATCAGAAGGCAGCCAACAGCAAGTTAGAAAAATTCTAAAGAGGCATGAAGCTGGAGAGAGAAAGAAATAATTTATGAATGACAAAGAAAAATGTGAGATCACAAAGATACGAAGTCTTTTCTACAACTAATGAATATTTATAGAGGATCTGTTGTACATGGAACATGGGACACTAACCAGTGGGAGAAGATACAAAGAAAAATGATCTTGGTATGATACCAGAGAGACATTAGAGGTAAAAGATGGCATATGAGCCCAAATTTGGTGAGTAAAGGAGGAAGTATAGAGAAAAATAAATGAAAGATATTTAGTAAGTAGAAGTGAAAGAATTCTGTGCCTGGCATATAGCTCGGCAGCATAAGTGCCTGCCTGGCAAATGCAAGGTCCCGAGTTTGATTCCCGGTACTAAAAAAAAGAGAATTTTGTGTGTGCTTGAGTAGAGAACAAAACAAAAGAGTCTAGGAAAATTGACGTTTTTTAGATGGGGGCAAGAGGCATGATGACTCTGTAAATGGAGGAAGACTATGAAAAGGAGGAGGGATGATGAGTTACATATTTTACTATATTTGAAGGATCGGGGATCTTGGGAATATAGATCTAGGGCCCAGGAAAGAGAATCTTAGACAGCTATTAAATAAGTGGAGTTAATACCAGGTATACCTCAGTTGAATGGGGAAACATCGATCCTTACTTAGGCCAAAGTTAAGATAGGACTATGGCGTGGGGCCGTAGGTGGAAATAAACTGAACAAAAGATTAATTGCAAAATACAGAGTCAAGTAACAAAGCAGAAAAGCCTATATGTTTTCTGGCTTGTGTAAGCATCCAAACTTTGAGACTTGAAAAGCTCAAGGGCTACAGAGCTGCAGCAAGAGCTTGTTGAGAAACGAGAGCAAAGGTTTTGGATCAAGATTTAGAATGATTTTTTTTCAGAGCTTCCTTTAGGGAGTGTGCTATATTTGTTTGGATGAACTCCTTTAGGTAGGCAGTGAAACTCCAAGGAATTTAAGTAGCAGAAGATGCACATTCTACTCCTAGGTAGAGAAGAACAGAAGTGGAGCATAGAGCTGCAGGAGCAGTCTAGTCAATTCTTCAGGAGCCCCCTAATCTTGTGTAAAGTTGGGGAGAACCATGACATGCTTGGAGATAATTTTCTAGACACTGGAGGAAGGGCTGAATTCTTAATTCTTAAGTAAGGTAATTGAGCAATCTAGGGAAGGTAGGAGTTAATCCTTTGTATTTTGTTTACCTCAGTCAAAGAATGATTGGTGTTTCCTGTTGTAGCAGTAATAACAAACCAAAGATCAAAATCACGAAATGACATCTAAATTATTTTGAAGACACATGGTTTTGAACTTCATCTCTATTTGTTTGTTCATCCCCTTCTGCCATCAATATGACAAATGTTGAATCTAGGTACTTGGTGTTTTTCGCTATTGGTTATATAGTAATTACTTATTTCCTAAGCATTTATTATATGGCCAGCAATCAGTTTCCACAATTCTTTTCAATGTATTCCGTAATATTCTTATGATTTGCATTCTTTGTTGAAAGAATGAATAATTTGGCTTAATAAAAAGCAAATTGAAGCCGAGTTCCTTTCATATCTATGTTGATACATCAGGGAGATTATTTTCCCTTTCTGTACTTGAGAAATACTGTGTGCCTAGATAGAACTGTTAAAAACCAAGTTGTGATAGCTTTAAAAATGTGATTCCTTTGGAGGAGCTCTAAAATAAAAGGCAAAGTAGCCCTTTAAATCACTTTGCTCCCTTTATTAACTTAAGATAATCGCTCAGGATTAAAAAAAAATAAGACAAAACATGTCATTCTTTTGCTCTTTCCTCTCTATAATGTCAATTATGAGTTAAGATTCTTCAACAGCTACATAACTTTGAGCTTCCTAAATGAGTTCTTTGATGAGCTGAGAAAAGTAGGGAGAATCCATGGAGATTACCCACCTTTTAGGGTATAGTGTAAGGTGCAAAGGTGTATAAGGTAGAAACTTAGTCTTCAGGCATCTTAAAATTCAGGTGTGTTCAGTGACCTAACTACAGTTGTGACACTCAAAATTGTGTCACAGTTGGATTCTTATGTCTAAATGTTATCTTTCTATGGGTGGCAGATTTTGATAATTAGTCCCTTGTTTGAGAAAGCTGGGCTTTAGATAAATATATGATTTTTTAAAAAATTCTAGATTTAGAAAATATTTGTTTTCTCATTGGTAGCAGTATTAGAGGCTAATGAGAATGAATGCACATGGGAACAAGAGAGGGACAAAGGAAACTGTTTTGGTGGCAGTTGCTCTAACATGGATACTGAATGCTGTGGGACCAGGAAGGAGTCAGAGTGACCCCCATGTCTCTGTGATGACGTGGTGGATCTTGTAATCATGTGGAGAGATGGAGAGCCACTACAGATAGTATTCCATCTAAAAACTGGTTATTACCAAAGGTCCAAATACTGAAGATCCCAACTTCAATCTATAAATGTCAGGCGATAAAGTGAGTTATTTATTTGTATGTAAAGCAATAACTTCTATGCATAAAAACTTCATGTATGTATGTATTTAATTGGAGATTGAACCCAGGGCCTTGTATGTGCTAGACAAATGTTCTGCCACTGCTCTGTATCCCCAGCCCTATTTATTTTTTATTTTGAGATGGAGCTAAGTTGGACAGGTTGGCCTCAAATTCCCAATCCTCCTTTATTAGTCTCCCAAACAGCTGGGGATACAGGTGTGCATCACCACACCTGGCTCACCTCTATTTTACATCTGTGAAATTCTTTACTTTGATTACAGGAAGAATTAATAAATCAAGTTAAATTTCATTATCATAATGGAGTTTTCATTAATGATATTGTTTCCAATATGTTATAGTAAGAGTATTAATAGTTAAAATTTTTCCTTACTCTACAATCCATTTCTTCTGACTTTCTGGCTATTAAATTTTATGTCAGCATTTTGAGATACTGCACGTTTTATTATAGAACATATCTGACAAAGTTTGAAGACATTTAATTGTAACACTTTTTCAGACATGATATTTTAAGCCAGCATGGTGGCACAACCCTGTAATTCCAGTACTTTGGAACACTGAGGCAGGAGGATCACAAGTTCAAGTCCAGCCTGAGCAACTTAGAGAGAGCCTGTCTCAAAATAAAAAAAATATAAAAAGGGATGGGAATGTAGCCAAATGCAAAGGCCCTGGATTCAATGCTCAGTATGCTCCCCCCAAGTTTTATCTTGTATTTTCTACCAAGGACAATTTAAAAATCTGAGACTAGAATCATATCTTTCTTTGTGAAAAACAAATCCTTGTAACATCATTTCTTTTTCACTCAAAACAGATTTTCTTCTTTAAAATTTTTTTTTTAGTATATTGCAAAGCTTTTTTTTTCCTATATGTGGGTACCGGGAGTCAAACTCAGGACCTCACACTTGCCAGGCAGGCGCTTATGCTGCTGAGCTATCTCACCAGCCTGCAGAGTATTTTGAAAAGGGATGGCAATGGATAATTTTTCAAAACCGTGATTTGCTGAAGGGCAAAAATGTTTTAGTTTTACTAAAATGCATAGAACATAGACTCAAAGATTAAGTGGCAATGTATTATATATGTTTACATTGTTAGGATAATGTAAACCTTAATTATTATTTATTGACTTCTATGTCAAGGGTGGAGGCAAAGTGGTGGAGATGATGGTGTGTAAAAGAGCAGGATCCTTAAATACCATATATTTTTCTGAAACTCTTGACCACTAACTCCAATTAACCTATATACATCTGCTAACCCTACTCAGAAGGACTTTTTTTTTTAAACAATGCCAGGAACCCTAAGCCCTATCAAGACATCATTCAGTCTTCAAACGTTTGGCTAGCCTCTAAATTGAGGTAGGTGAACAAAATCATCAGGACCTGGTAGAAACATTTCTGCAATAATGTTCCTATACTCCTCTGCTCATTTTAGAATCAAATATAAAGGTCCCTGCTTTTCTCCCGGCTTGGCTTGTGCATTCCTCTCTTGGAATTCATCCGCTCCTCCCTTGCGGTGTATCAATAAACCCTTTATTTTCCTATATTCCTTGACTGCTGATAAATTCTTTTTACCTCCGTGGCATCAACCTCTCACAGGCCACCCCTCAAAGGGCAGATGACATTGACATCTGTCCTTTTTGGGCTGACCCCACAGATGTCCACATATAACTATTCTCTGCCCATGGAGACTTATTTTTTCCAGTTTTTATTTTTTTATTAGTGCATGTTTGCATTACATAATGATTACATTGTTCATGGAGACTTACGAAATAACTATGCGAGTGCATAAGGCAGCTCTAGAAAAGAACCAAAGTGCTCAGGAGCATTCACAGTGTGAAGCAAGTGTGATGTAAAGTGTGGAAAAAGCACCCTGTCCTGGTATGTTAGGGGAGTCTTGGAGAGAAAAGGGCGACCGGTGCACTGGGGTCCTCCAGGATCGTCCTCCTGGCTTCACCGCGGGACGGGTTCTGTCCCTGTAGGGCAGTGTAAGTTTTGTCTTTTCAAAGTGAATCTGAAGGTTATTTTTCTTTGCCAAGACTTAGAGTAACTATTATTCCCATTTTATAGATGAACAAATTAAGCCGCAGTGAGGTTCAAGTAACTAAAGTCTTACAACTCTAAAAAAAAGGTGGACAAAATTCAGGTTCTGACTTCCATTCTATTGCTTTCCCATTGAAAATAAACATGGATAGGGTGTGTGATGTTGTGTGTGTGTATTTTGTGGCCCAGATTTGCAGCAGAATAGGTGTGTGCATGTGTGCATGTAAATACTGGGTCGCATATGTTAGCTCTCTTGATAGCTATTTTTCACCCATAACTGTCCTGTGTTATTAACGATGGTGTTTAGAAATTCTTTTATCTAGAACTTACCTCTTTCAAAAAAAAAAAAAAGCCTTGCAATTGTGTTTAAAAATTTTTTTCTTTTTACAAATTATAAAATAACAGCCTAAATATACTTTTCCATCATATTGTTTTATCCCAACCAATTTTATCTGGTTGTCTAGAACACTTGAAAGTGTCCAGAACACTTCAGAAGATCCGCTTAATGGCAAACTTTATGCATGCGGCAACCTGAGAGTCTCAGCCAGCATCAAAAATTCAAATTCTACTTCCACCCGAGAGCAGAGGGATTCTGGGTGTAGGTGGAGTGCCGGTGCACCCTTTAGGGTGTTTTTCAGTGGTTCCGGAGGAGGCTGCTTGAACAGAACAGGCCTCCTACCCAGTTTGGGACGCACTTTCAGCCCCTAAGGAGAACAAGGCTGGACTCAACTTGGGTCATGGCAGAAGTGGCAGGAAAAATCAATAGTTGCCCTTTCATCTGCTTTCTGATGATCAAACCACTCTATTCATGAACGCAGGTATTTATGTTTGCAAGGCAGAACGTCAAGTCATAATCCAAACAGATTTTTGGCCACGTGGCTCGCCGGGCACTGACCGCTGCGGAGGCGGACTCACACTTCTGCCCACTCCCGAGTTGCGCCTTGCTTTGGAAAGACCAGGAGCCACACGCTGTGCCCCTGGCGACGCGCGATCGTCCAAGATCCCATCGCAGCCCACTTCAGGTGTTGGGGTTTCGAGTCCTTTCCCGGACCTCAATTCAGCGCCCGGAGGTGGGCGCCGCGGACTGCCTCGGGGCCCCGCCCACTTTGGCCGGGTCGGAGCGTCCGAACGCGAGTCGGAGCTCGAGCGGCCGCGGCCCCTTTAAGGAGCCGCGCTGCGGTAACCGGAGCCCGCAGTCCGGGCGGGCGCGGCGGCGGCTGGAGCCTCGGCGACTGCTCCTCCAAGCGGCCCGGAGCCCGCGGCGTCCCTGGCTCCCGCGAGCATCTCGCTCTGCGGCTCCGGCTGGCGCCAGCCCTCGGGCCGGGCCGGATGACCAGGCGCCTGTAGCCGCCGCCGCCCCCTCCCGGCCCGGCGCCGCCGCCGCCCGCGCGCGAGTCGCCCCGGGACCCGGCACAGGTGACGCGGTCTGGAGGGGCTCGGGGAGGAGGGCGGCGGGGCGAGCCCGGCGCAGCCCGCGGGCACGGCTCCCGGCTTCGCACCCCGGCCTACGCGGCCGAGGGCTCGGGCGCACCGAGGCCGGGTGGGGAGCCCCGAGGGTGGGCGGCCGGGCCGCTCCTGCAGGTGCGCGGCGGCGCAGCATCCTCCCGCGCCCGTGCCGGGAGCAGCGCTGTCCCGGGCCCGCGCGCGCCGCGTTCCCTGCGCGTCTCCCGGCCGCGAGGCTGGGCTCCGGCTCCCCGCCCGCCTGGCGCTGCCTCGGGGTCTCAGCTCGGGGGGGTGGGTGGGTGCTGCCTTTGTGCATCGAGGGGACGCGTCTGGTTAGAGACCCGCGTACAGTTCGGCGCATCAAGTGCCCCACCCCCGCCTCCTCCTAAAACAAGTCTGTAGCTTTTATTTACCCTTGCAGCTCTCAAGTGGGTCCCATTTTTAGCCACCGAGTGCTGAAGAGTCTAATGGGAAAGGGCCCGAGCGCAGAGTCAGAAAGAAATACCGTTGTAACCCCTGCCAAGTTTATTAAACAGAGTGCCTCGGTTTACCCAGCCAGGAAATGGGGTTTGAGGTGCCAGCATTTTCCCGACCGTCCCAAGACAGTCACAGAGGGTGGAAAACCTCTGTGAAAACACTTTCAGTTATCTGAGTGTATTTAAGGGTCATGGTTGCTGGTCTGTCTTCTTAATTGTACAAGGTTGAGCATTAATATGCACGTTTTTATATGAAACTGTAAAACTGATCTTAAAGCGTGATCTCTGACGATGTTTAAATTAATTCAGATACCACTTTGAGAGCAAGACGGAAGAGTTTGTGTAGATGGCGGGGACTGATGTGTGCACTAGACAAAAAGCTGTCATTTGAGTAAAACCTTTCTGAAGTCATGAATTGAGAAAATTGGACTTTGGATGGGGTGTTTTTAGATGAGATACTGCTGTGTGCCCACGTGGTGTATCGTGGAGTACAGCCTCACCTTTGTATAGCCACTAGGTTACTAAGTTCAAGAATCCCAGCTCCCTTTGAAGTATTCTAAATACGAGGTAGACAATTTCCCTCCCGCCTTAAATTGTATAGGTGGAATTAAATTAGAAACCTGGACCCTTACCATGTTAGAAAATTTGAAAGAATGGCTTGAGGAATCATGGCTTTTCATTTGTCCCCCATCTCATTTCCTGTGCCATAGTATGATCCAGAGAATAATTTATTTTGAGTATACTTATTTTTTCCCTACCCCTGCAGCTCCTTTTGCCACATTGCCTCCCTCCAGAGTTTGAATCTTTACTGTGTCATCTTGCATGAGTTTTTATCTGTCTAGGCTGGATGCGTTGGACCCAGCTGCTTAGTCATTATTATTCGCTTTCTGTTCTGTTCTTTCCACTGTAAGCCTTCTTTATTGTGGTGGAAGGAATTATGGCTCTTTGCTATTAAAGCACTATATTTACTTGAGGGTAAATGGGAATTGCAGGTGTCAAGAGGCTGAGACTATGTATTGCAAACTCCAGAGAAGCTGGGTCTTTGTTGTGGTCTTCTGAATAGACCCCAAAGGAAGATACAAGAGTCGGCCTGTCTTTTCCTTCATTTTGGGAAATCTCCATTGGAGAGATTCTGTGATTACCAATTGGCGCCTTGGAGCTGGGAGCTATCAGAAGTCTGCCTCAGTGACATATACTGATCAGGAGCATCACTGCAAAGGAAAGGGGAAGAGGAAATACCTACTCCAGAGGGGATGGATGGCCCTCCCTACAACCAGATAACCCACGTGGTGGTAAGGAGCCCTGGATTCCTGACTGCGAAATGGGAAGAGAGTTGGGTTGTAACAACCAAGGGGTACAGTTTTAAGGCAGATTCTGGAGTATACCTGAGGTTTGATGGGTCTTTCTGTCCCTTTCCTTTGAGAGTGTTTGCTGTCTCCTAGCACGAGGGCAGCCATCTTACAGTTGTGAGACCTGTTCACCTTCCTTTCTTGGTGCTCTGGAGGAGGCCTGGCATCTGTGTTGTTCTCTCAAAGTTGGCCTTGCATTTATTAGAGGGAACTGAGCAGTTTAATTTGTAAGAAACCCTCCAGACCTGTTATCTCCCTCTGTTCTTTCTGAATTAGTATCCTGTATCTTACAGATTAAAGAAGGATTCATTTAGGCTTCAGTATCTCTTGGAAGGTTAAGAAGTGGGATACTTAGTTTGACTGAGAAGAGTAAACCGAACAGTCTACACTGAGATACAGAAAACTGTAATTTTTCTGTTGAGGAAGATAATGAATTAATTGTTTGGGTGAGAATTGTGGGCACTTGGACAACAGAGCGCAGGCTTGGGAGTGGGGTTGTGCTGGACAGCTTGTGTCCTTGTCCTTGAGAGAAGAAAGGATCCCACCAAGCTGGTACAGTCACCTCATTGTGCTTTCCCTCCTTCTGTTTGCCCTGTGAGAAGAAGACAGCAGTATGGAGGTGGAGTAGCTCTCTGTTCTCAGGATGGAAAACAGCCTTCATTGAACAGTGGGGATGACTGTGTTCACCTGGTATTGGTTATCAGACCCTGGGATGTATTACACCAAAGAATGTGTCCCATCAGGAAAGTGAGGCTAATTTTTTAAGAATGCCTGAGGTATTTTATGAGTGACTTTGGCAGTACTGTTTTTTTTTTTTTTTTCTTGTTGAGGAGGAAAAGTAGCACAGAAAGAAATGGAGTCCCACTGCTGTGAGGACTGTTAATCCTGGTAGACAGTTGGATGTGCTGCAAGCAGATCCCAGACCTGAGAAAGCTGGATAAGGCAGAAATAGCAAACAGTGTTTCTTTGCACAGAACACTGGTCTGTTCAAGGAGAATACAGTCTTATGGATACATGAGCAGGAGCTCATGAGTCAGTGCACAGTAAAAGGCCAAGGTTTTTGAAAATAGCCAGTGAAGAAGGTAGCTGGAAGTGGGCTCAGAGCTTCAGCCGGCATGGGAGAAAAGAGCTGCTGAACAATGAGGCCAGTGTCACAGGGGGAGGTTGACTGGATGACAAAGGCTTGTCTAAAGCAGTGTTTCAAACATTTTTGGATGACAACAGCACAAAATGCATTTTATTTTGAGACCCAGTACATAAATAAGTATATGTGTATTTGAAACAAGTTTCTGTTTCTACTCGATTACTTTTTCTATTCTGTGTTCTTAAAACATCTTAACCCGTGAACAGACCGCAGTCTACTGTTTGGAAACCATTTGTTCATTGCGTGGAAAGTCAGGTTGCAGAGGAGCAGGCCGGGCCGGGGCTTGGAGAGGCTGGGGTTTTGGTACACAGCTGTTTGAGAGCTGTCTAGATCCCTGTCTTGGTAGGGACAGAGTGGTGTGTGGAAACTCATTGAAGGGAGGGTGCCTGAAAGGAATAAGAGTCACATAGATGAAAGGCAGCTGGATGGGGCTGATGTTAAAAAAAATACTTCCTACCGGTTCTATCCACTTCAAAACAAAACGATTGGTTTTGAGGGAAGAGGAGAGAGTGTGAAAGGAGTGAACTTGGATCTGAAAGCAGATTACTTAAGAGCAGTGAGTTTTTTTCTCTGTGGGTTAAGAGAGAAGACAAATGGATCCAGAACAAATTGGCTGATGGATTTAGGTCATGTCCACTTTCGTGGGTTGGATAGGGAGCATAGGGCTTATAATGCAGGGTGGGGAGTAGGAGGCTCACACCTCCCCTTCCAGCTTTTAGAAGTTTGAGCAGAAGCAGGGGATGGAATGTGTTGTTTCTGAACCCCACTTGCTGATAAAACTCGTTAGAAAGTTGGCCGCTTGCCTCAACTGAGAATTGGAAAAGTCTTCTCATTCTGTTTTATAAAAGGGTTAGGCCACGAAGACTTCCTCAGAAGTCAGTTTCATGATCTACAATCAAACTCTGGCTGCTACCTCAACCAGCACCTGAGAGCTAATTCCAGTGTCTGCCCTAGAGTTAATCAAGGGGAGGCTTTGGATTTTCTTTTTCATAACAATTAACATCTGACTCCAACACCTAACACTCCCACCAGCAAGTAAAACAAACTCTGTAGTAAAAGTACACAGGTATCAGAGTTCACCACCAGCATGTTGCTTAGTTACTGCTTGCTTTTATCATTGACACTGCGACCTAGTTGGATCCTCCCTTTGACCTATCTTGCTACGCTGCCTGCTTTTCTTACCTTACTTCATATTTTCTCAGTGTCTGAACTTACCCTTTCTCATAAATGTTTTCTCCTACCTTCTTCTGCCCTTCTTCCTTCATTTCCTAAATGCCGTCTGAGCCAGGTGTGGTGTAATCCCAGCATTTAGGAGGCTGAGGTAGGAGGATTGCCGTGAGTTCGAGGCCAGCCTGGACTACCTAATGAGACCCTGTCTCAAAAACAAACAAACAGGCCAGTGAGGTGGCTCAGTGGCATAAGCGCCTGCCCGGCAAGCGCCTGCCCGGCAAGCGCGAGGTCCTGAGTTCGACTTCCGGTACCCGCATAAAAAGGAAAAAAAGGGCCAGTGATATTGTTTAGCGGCACAAGTGCCTGCCTGGCAAGCGCGAGGTCCTGAGTTCGACCCCTGGTACCCACATAAACAAACAAACAAACAAAAAACCAGAGACTAAATGCTGCATATCATTTATTTATCTAGCGCCTTCAACTCTGGTTTCTCTAATGTTGTCTCTGACCCCCCTGGCTTATGGTATCCACCTGACTACTCTCAATAAGCTTAAAATTCATTGAAAAGTATATTTTGGGGGCTGGAGGTTCAGCTCAGTGGTAGAGTGTTTGCTTAGCATGTGCAAGGCCCAGGGTTCAATTCCTATTATTACACATGCACAAAAGTATATTTTGAAAATTTCTTCCTACTGGATGAATATTTATTTAGTGGGAGGGGAGGCAGAAGGAACTTTTATTTGATGGAAAAATTTGAACAAAGCGGAAAACCCCCTCTGCAGAATGCTAATTTTTAGGGACATGATTCTTTTTTTTTTTTTTTTTTTTTTTTTTGTTTGGTTAAGGGGAGTTGACCTCAGGACCTCGTGCTTGCCCGCAAGCGCTTGTGCTGCTGAGCAGTATCACCGGCCCTGTTTTTCCTTTATGTGGGTTCTGGGAGTCAAACACAGGTCCTCGTGCTTGCCAGGCAGGCGCTTATGCTGCTGAGCTATCTCACTGGCCCAGGGACATGATTCTTAAAACTAGTCTCACTTGAGTAACATGTTTGCTCTGATACATGTACAAATATTGGGACCATTATGAATTTAACTAAATAGATTATAATTTATTACCTGCTATTTTAAGGACTCGTAAGACCACAGCTTAGTTCTGATTGAGAAAGATTCCTTGCCTTTTCATATGAAACAGATTTCTTTCATGTTTTGTGGAAAAAAAAAATGGAAGAATCCAGGGCAAGATAAAGGCTAGAGGACGGGAGGCTAAGAGGAAAAGCCTGGTCATGTGCAGCAAAGACAGCAAGCAGGCTTGGCAGTGTCCGGCTTCACATCTCTTACGGAATCTGTAAGACATTGTGCATTTGGAAGATTTGAGAATGTTTTACAGGCCGAGATCATAAATATTTTGTCTACTGTGTTTATTACAAAAGTGAACCTAGCTCATTATATATAAAAAAATTATGAACAACTTGTAGCCATCAGAATAAAATGAAAGTTCATTTTTCTCCCTTCCCCACCTTCCACCTTCCCTGGTTTCACTCTTTAACACCACCGGTTACCAGTTTTGAGGTATACCCCTGCAGACCCTTTTTCTACCAAAATGTGCCCGGTACTATTTATTTATGAGAAATTGATCATTTTGCAGGCTGCCTCCCACATCACCTTTTTCATTTAGATACCTGTATAATGTGTGATAGTGCATATGTATCCTGTGTTTAACCATTTCCCAACCAATGGCCTTCAGAGTTGCTGCCAACGATCCTTCAGCAAACACCCTTGTGTACACCTCAGTTCACACTCTTGTGAATTGTGTTGAGGGTAACAGATCAATTTATTAGTATACTGCTTATTTTATAATTCAGGGCACATATTACCATGAAAGTTTACATATTTAGCAGTTTAATTCCTCAAATATTCAGCAGTAAAACATAACAATAGATGCCATGGGAATTTCACAGTGGGACAACATGCATCCCTTGATTATAAGAGCACTATCTAGTAAAGGTAAAGGCGTGTGTCTCGACTACAATATCTTCAGTTTTATTTATATCCTAGCCCCGTTCCAAAAGGTATTTGAGGTAGCTTACAAAGATGCATACACTATGACAAGTTAGAGTTTATTTAGTATAAAAATGGAAATGAGTGAGGCTAGTTTGTGTACTTGGAGATCTTGTTTTCTTCTTGCTAGAAGTTCTGGGATGTAAGCTCTCCAGCAACTAAAAAGAAGAGGCAAACAATCCATAACCAACTTCAGAGTATCCAGAAAGGAAACCAAATTGGAGAAACTCACCTCTTCCTGATTCTAAGAGGCGAGAAAAATTTATCCTTTGGGTTTTCATCAAGTAAACACTGCATTTGCGATGGCCAGCATTCTCAACAGCATTCGCGTTATTGTTCAATACAAGCTGGTGACTTGGGTTTGTGATCCTATTTCATATCATGTTCCTCAGTGCTAGCCACAGGTGTCATGCCCTGGCACTGCTTAGTGAAAGGTCAGTAGAGTGAGGCGTAAGTTCATGGGTTTAGTCCAGAAATAGCTTTAGGAGGACTCAAAGGGACACATGATCAGTGTAAACAGCAATGTGATATTGTTCCTGGACAATTTTTCTATAAGGTAGTAGACAGTATACAGTTTGAATGAGTAAAACCCATTGGCCCAGAAACACTTGCCTTGTAATTTAAGCCAGAAATGAGAATATTCTAGATGACCTTAATTTTGTAGAATTATTACAATGATTAAGCAAACATTTTCCAAAACAACAACAACAAAACAACTACAAACAAAACAAAACTCTGTGCTTGGTCTGTGCAAGATGATTAGTACTTGTTAACTTTGATTAACACCACAAGGTAGAAAGGATCAGAATTAACATTTGAAGAAATTTTGAGTACATCTTCAAGCTTAAAATTACTAGCAGGTTCTTGAGTGTGAGGGTGTCATCAGGGCTTGGAGGTCTGCAGGTCGAAGCGTCAGGACCCTAATTTGCAAGACTGGAGACAATTCACCAAAATCTTGTCTTAGGAAGTGTGCGCCAGAGTAGCTTTTTGTTACCAAGTGTTTGGGCCAAGTTTAGGTCCTTTTATGTGACTTACCATACTTGAATTTAAACATGAGGTTGGAGTAAGTGTGAAATTTGTGGCCACCTGGAGTTTATGGTATGATTAAACCATATCTGATTTGTCTGTCACTTCATTGGTTTGTGAAGTATTTCAAAGTAACCTGTTACTGTGTTTATACTTTCTGACTGCCTAGCAGTATTGAACCAGATGCTGAATGAGGTCAGTAAGCGCCGTGTTTAATTGGGAAATAGTATAGTTGGAACAAGTATTAGATGATGGCAGTCTTAGAGGAAGAGGTCATAAAAGAAACTGTTCTCTAAGTACTTTGGGTAGAGTTTTTTTTTTTTTTGTGGGTACCGGGGGTCGACCTCAGGACCTCGTGTGCCATCAGGCGCCCGTGCCGCCGAGCGATATCACCGGCCCTTTTTTCGTATGTGGGTTCCGGGAGTCGAACTCTGGCCCTACGTGCTTGCCAGGCAGGCGCTTACACCGCTGAGCCATCTCACCAGCCCCTGGGTAGAGTTTTTAAGTGGCCCTTAGGTAACAAAATAGAAGGCCACCTAGGCAAGTTAGAAAGTTCTTGACTGTCTTCTCATTTTAGCCACTAAATTCTCCAGTCAGATCTTAGGTGTAGAAAAGCTTCAGGGCCCTTAGGCCAAGAGGAAATTTTAGGAAGAAATGATTGCGTTACTTCAGATAGAGAATGTCACATTCCTCTATGATATGATGCCATCAGAGAAATTGAGGTAACACTTCTTGGTTAGGAAAGGGCTGGTGAAACACTGTTCTTTATTGAGTTATGTTTCAATCTATTGCTGAGTACCAAACCACCCACAAACTTTAGTGGCTTAATGTAATGCTTTTTTTTAATTCCCTGCTATTCTGTGGGTTCTCCAGGCCATTACTGTCCTGGCTACAGGCTCATGTGAGTGAGCACATTCAGTGGCAGGGCCTGCTGGGCTGAAGATCTAAGGTGGCTTGCTGTCTGGCTGGGAGTTGGTGTTGAACGGTGGCTGTTAGCTGAGCAACCTGTTGCCTCCTTGTGCCCTCTCACCCTACCATAGATCAGACAGGTTTCTTTACATGGCAGAAGCAGGGCAACATTCTGAGTGGAAGGCACACACTGAAAGGTCTTCTTAGGCCCATCTAGGCTCCTGAACCCTCATAATGTGTCTTCTACCTGTATTGTTTGTCAGCAGGTGGCCACCCCAGCCCACCTCCATGGATCTGCAGATGTAGACTTTGCTTCTGGATTGCAGTGGCGGTGTCACATTACAAAGGAATTGATGACCATTAAATAATTTGCCGCAAGTGGCTATGTGTGCCAAGCAGTGTGCTATGTGCATTTAAGGCATTATCTCACCTTAGGCACATAGCCATCTGGCAATGTCGGGAGTCTTATCTGCATTGTGTAGAACTTACAGGCGAGAAACGGCCTGTTCTTTTCACACAAGGCCACTGATAAGTGTTGGGACTAGGATTGATTCTAGCTCTTCTGTCTTGCTGAATGGAATTCTTTAAGAACCCAACATGTGGGAGAAAATTGCTCTTATTCTCCAACTCGTTAACCCACGTAATACTCTGTCCTGTTTCCCGTGGGGAGTAGGCAACAAAGAAAGGAAAACATAAGGCAGGTGGCAAAGCTCTAACCATAGCCACTTCCCTACATACCTGGGACTTTCTCAATTGTGACCTGATTGTTGATTTTGGAAGTGAGAAGAACATTCCTGTCTCTTTAGGTTCTGACTTCCTAGGTGTTTTGGCAGGAACCTTAAAAAATGAAAACAAAAAATAAAGTATATTTGGGGAAAATTGTGCTTTGTCCAGCTTTTCCTTGATTTCACAGTGCTGGCAGGAAGCCAAGAGATGTTCCAAGCCAAAACGCTCCTTCTGTGATTCCTCCAGGAAGGGAAGAGCACTGGTATGGAACAAGTACATTAGAAGCCGGGTAGAAAAGGTTGGCTGCTGACCTCTTTCCTCTTCCTGAGTCTCTGCCAGGTGATACATGCCACCCAGCCCCTGCTCTAGCACCAGGGCCCTTATACATAGACTCCCTCAATTGCCTGGGTCTTGTGTTGCACTTAAAATGTTAATTTCCTTCAGGATGAGCCCTCAGATTGCATTAGCTTCAAAACCCTTCTCTCTCTCTCTTTTTTTTTTTTTTTTTGTGCAACTACTGCAAGAGTGTGACCTTCTAATTACTGAAATCTCTTGGCTTAAGACATTCTAGTTTATCCAAAGCCTAATGGCTTTAATTGGAACCCAAGGGTTTAAAGAACAAAGCCTTCTTTATAAAAGTTTTAAGTGGGGTGAGATGTGAGGGAGCAACATTTATCCTGTAAGGCACATGTGCTATCTGTACTTTGAGCCTCAGGCCCTTGAAAAATGAACTCCTCAGTTTCATAAGGTTTCCAAGCTCAGTTTCCAAGCATTCCTCACTGCTTGGGAGCTGAGAACCAGAGGAACAGTAGGAAGAGTGGGGAAAGGGCCTTTTTAACTTGGCTGGCTTTCTACAGCTGCATTACTTGTTAGACATTGCAAGCAAAGCCCAAGTGCAAGAGTAAGTGCCAAAGCAAAGAAAAAAAATTAGGTACAACAAAAGATTAAAAATTTGACATAAAACAGATTACGATAGGTTTCATTTATGTTTAAATTAAAAGCTAGAACATATAAAATGTTTAAATGTAAAATAGGAAACTAAGAATAAAAGGTTTTTTTTTTTTTTTTTTTTTTGGTACCGGGAATCGAGCTCAGGACCTCACGCTAGCCAGGCGGGCACTGTGCCACTGAGCTATATCCCTGGCCCAAGAATAAAAGCTCTGTTAAAATTCCAATTAAAAATACCTATAATACAACCCAATTTGGTGGCACATGCCTATAATCTCAGCACCTCAGGACTCTGGAGCCTGAGGCAGGAGAATCTCAAGTTTGAGCCCATCCTGGGCAATTTAGGGAAACCCTGTCTCAAAAATTCATAAAGGGGGCCGGTGAGACGGCTCAGCGGCTTAAGCGCCTGCCTTGCAAGCGCGAAGGCCCGAGTTCGACTCCCGGAACCCACATACGAAAAAGGGGCCGGTGATATCGCTCAGCGGCACGGGTGCCTGTTGGTGCGCGAGGTCCTGAGGTCGTCCCCCCGGTACCCACAAAAAAAAAAAAAAAAAAATTCATAAAGGGCTGGGGATGTAGTTCACTGCGAAGGCCCTAGGTTCAGTCCTCACCATGGAGAGACAAAAACCAACCTATAATCTGAGGGAGAACAGATCAGGTGTAGTGGAAAGCAGGAGAAGTTGGTTCTTGAAAAAGCAGGATTCTCAGGGTGAGGGTTAAAAAAATGGGATAGCCCCCCCTTTGCTGTGTCAGAATGTTCTGGCAGGGACTCTGGGCTCTTTGAGAAAAATCTCTATCAAAATGCCTATTTAACCTTCATATAATAAACTACAGAAAGGAAAGGAAGACAACACAATCTTCTTGACTAGTATTAGTAAATGGAATACATATTGAGAAAGCTCTGTGTGTGTGTGTGTTTGTGTGTGTGTGTGTATGAGTACATGTATGGTAGAAGTCTCAGGTATGAAAATTTGAAAAGGACTGAACTGGAGGGACCAGAGAAAGAATCCTAGAAGGCATTTAATATAGGATATAGAAAGACAAATAGGATTATGACAGATAAAGGGAAATCTTAGATTAAAGAGATTTGTAGCAGAGATAGGAGTTAATTGTCAAAACAGTTCTCTGAGCTGTGGGACCGAGGTGGGCAAATTTACAACCTATGAATATGGATATTTTTGCATTGAGGGTGGGCATCTCCCCCAGAGCCCAATTTAGGGAACAGGGTTTAGCCCCCTTCCTTCTCTAACATCCTGTGCTCACAGTTATTACACACAATTGTGTGTGTGTGTGAGCGAGTTACAAACGTATGAATATTTTACCTTGAATATTATTCTTTGTTAACAAAACAAATTATAATAAAAAAATTGTTTCAGGGAAGTGTAAATTGCCAGGATCTAAAGAAGGCAGCATTGAACGGTTTCTCTTAAATTCTGTTACATGCTGTTGGGGAACAAAAGGCTGAAGGATGAGGAAATAAGAGAACAAAAATATAGAGGATGTCTTTACTCAAAGTTTAGTATGTTAACTGGCAGGGAGGGACCATAGAGAAATTTGTCTGTAGTTATGAGGATTTCCTTGTTAACCTTAAGCAATACCATGTATTTCAGAAAGGGAGTATAACTTAGTCAAATTAAGATAGAGTTCCTTAGCTTTTCCTGGTTGTCTTCCTTTTTATTTGCTTAAGTTTAAAAGTAGTATTTTAGGACTTGGGGTGTATCTCAGTGGTAGAGTCCTTGCCTAGGATGTGTGAGCCCCTGGGTTTGTTCCTCAGGGTTCATGTTGCACACATATGCCTAAAAAACAGCACTGTAAATGTCAGAGGATTTACAGAAGTGGGGCTGTTTTATGTAACTGACTTCTGCAGATTTTCACACTAATGCTAATGGCTCTTGAACTTGATAGTCAAATGAAAAAGAGGTGGCATGTTTCATGCACATAATTCTAAACTTTGAATGTAACTGTCCATGCATGATTTAAAATAACAAAACAAAAACTGGAACTACAGTTACCTGAGAAGGTTATGCACATTTGCTTAGATTCTTACCAGTTTTACATCAGTAAAAAGTTGAAAATGAGTGTAATAGTTATTCTTTGCCAAAAAATGTAATACTTCTAGTCAATTATTGACATTTCATCAGCATTTAGATAGATCACTGCAGTGTACCACCTATTTGAAAATGCAACAAAATCCAGAATGGGGCAAGGGTAAGTGTATCTTTTTGACAGTTTTTTTTAGATTTGGCTTGATAAATATAGCTCATCTTCTGCAATCATATGTTCATTTACCAATGACTTGTAGTTTGCAGAGAGAAACTTTTTAATCCTAAAATGTTAGGGCTACTGACAATGGTAAACAACTCAGTAAGTACTTGATAAGAGTTTAAAAACACAGTGCAGATTATATGTATGTATGTGTGTATATATATATGTGAAATTTATCATGAAAATTTGGAATACATATCACATGTAGGGAGTTTGAAATGATAAATATTATATTCAATATAGTTTACAATACTCATACTCCTTTTTTTACATATTTGGAGGTAAGAATCTTTTTGAAGTCATTGTACTTTTTTTTGCTATAATACTGGGGTTGACAATTTAGAAAATTCTATGTCCAATATTCCGTTTACACTGGTGAAATGAAGGACCTGTAATTGACAAGGTACTAGCAGAATGGAAAGCACACGTAAGAATACGAATGTCTTGTTCTTGTTTTATTTAACAGATGTTTATTGAGCACATGCTGTATGTTAGGTATGGGGATGCTGTGGTGAGGAGAACCTGGCCATGTTTCCCACCTTCATAGGTCACACATTTCCTGAGGGGAAGAGATATTTGCTGACGTTACACTGTTGAAGGAGAGGGGCATGCTTCTGTGAAGACAGATGATGGATGAATTGGCCTGTTGAAAGTTCAGACAGGCTTCCCTGAGAAAATAAGGGTTGACTTGGGGGCTGAAGGAGGATGGGAGATAATTGGGAGTGGAGGATGTGCCAAGGTCCTGTGGAGGGAGTGGGCATGGCATCTCAAAGGAACAGAATGAGGGCCACATTAGCAAGAGTGCAGCAAGTCAGGGCAGCTGTCAGCTGAGGGTGGAGAAGGTGAAGTCCTCCTCAGGAGCGTTGTTAAGGTAAGTGAGAAGGTGACATGATTGAGATAGCTTTTATGGTAGATTTCCTTGGAGCCATCCAGTCTGTTCTTTACACTGAGGAGACCAATTTGGAGACATTCTAGAAAAAGGATGTGGTAGCTTGGTAACAAAAGGACTTTTTAAAAGTCATTTAAAGGGCCGGTGAGATAGCTCAGCGGCATAAGCGCCTGCCTGGTAAGCGTGAGGTCCTGAGTTCGACTCCCAGAACCCACATATGAAAAAGGGGTCGGTGATATCACTCAGCGGCACGGGCGCCTGCTGGCGCATGAGGTCCTGAGTTCGACCCCTGGTACCCACACACACACACACAAAAAGTCATTTAAAAAGTGCAAGCAAGAGAAACTACATGATAAAAAAGATAGGATTGAGGAAGAGGTGGTGGATCTTTTGACTTCTGTTTTTGTTGGACACTTGAACATGTTAAAAGCTAAGAGGAAGAGCCAGTTGAGGACAAGAAATTAAAGGTTAATAGGGAACAAAAGATTCCCAAGAATGCCAGAAAGGATGGATCTGACGTGTACAGGTTAGGCTGGCCTCAGACAGGATAGATGGGTGCAGTTGTAGGTGGTTTGTATAATTGGTAGTGGGATATTCAAAGTTTTCATATGTTGGCTTCTTTTTTGTGTGTGTGTGAAGTAGGATGGGGTCACTTTCTGAGAATGGGGGTGTATGGTTGGGAGGTTTGAGAAGAATAGGGGAGATCTGGAAATTTTACTGTGAAATATGAGAAGATTGGTGAAGGCTATGTGGTTGGAGTTCAGGGCAGGGTTGAGGGCTGTTTGATCTCTGTATAATTTTGTGCTCATCAACTTCACTCCTTTCTAATGTATGACTTTCTCCAACAGTGCTCTGATTGTTCAGTGCTTGTTGTTAAATAGATCATTGGCCATATCCAGGGTTTATTTTTTGCCAGCTCTTGGCAGTGGAAGGGGGATGTAGGGTGTTAATAAGAGTGTTAGGGAAATGAGGGCCTATAGAACCTAAGCTGATTAAAGAGAATGGTTAAAAAAATAAAGGAAAGGTCTAAAGAGGTTGGGGAAAAGCCGAAAGGTCAGTGGATTTGAGAATGTTGTGATACTGAACAAGCTTGTTGGACAGGAAGCAGTTTGAGGACATCAGTGAGCTGGATGATGTCTTTGAATGAGGGAAGTGTTTGGGAGATTAGAATATGATACATATGAGGAGGGGCAGAGAGTGATGTGACTGGCAAGACCAGAGGGATTTGGGTACTTAAGGGGGTGGGGATTGGCATAGTAAGGCCTGAAGGAGACCATGAGGATTAAAAAGTTCTTGGGCCATCTCCTGACTGCAAAGTGTGAGAGGCTAGGCAGCCACTTCCTGAATGCATCACAGAAGAGGGTGTCCTCAGAGTGCTCAGAGGAGACGCTGAGGACATGGCACTTTTTTCTGAGAATGGAGCAGCTGTTCTAGGGAATCCAGTCAAAGGGTTTGTGCAGTGCAGGGGGCGATGGCCTGGGTCAGGTGGTTAGGAAGGAACTTTGGAACATGGCAAAGACACTCAAGGTATAGAAGGTAGATTTCTGCAGTGGGTGCTGCCTAAATTTTAAGTTTTTGCTGGAGTAACAACAGGCCCTGTCAATTGCTTGTCCTGCATGCTGCTAGAGATGGATGATAGGGGAAGCAGAAACTTACTGAGTGTGAACCATATGCCCAATATGGTTCTCGGTCCCAAAGGAACAGTATTTTGTTTTTTCCCTGCAATAGCTGTGTCAAATTAGTACTATTGCCATCTCCAGCTTAAGATGAGGAAACTGACATTCAGTTAAGGCAAGTAAGTAATTTATCCAAGGTTACTCAGCTGTTAACAAAGTTGGGGAGATAGGATTCCAACTCAAGACTTTGAGAGACTTCCCACCATGTTGTATGTACTTAACATTTTCTTACATGTAAACTTTGGATTTTTAAAAATGCAAATGATAGAATATTGAGAAGTTAATGCACTATTTAATACAAAATATGTAATTTTAGATACCAAAATTAAGTGCGATACTAGACCTAGACTTTCAACTTTATTTTTTCTCCTTTTCTTTGGTATATGTTTGCAGTATACTATATTTACATCCATTTTGGGCTTATATTTGTAAATTATGTCTTGATCATCTTCAATCCCCTTTTCTCCTCTCCTTATAATCCCCCCTCATCCTGGTACCCTTCCCAGTCTCCAAAGAGTCTGCCTCCCTGTTTTCTACCATCTCTTCTTTGTTTTACCTTTTATTTGTATTTTGGGTTTCTTGTATAAGAGAAATCATGTGATGTTTAAATTTCTGTATCTGACTTATTTCACTGAACATTATGGGATCGAGATTCATCCATTTTTTTGCAAATGACATGATTCCTCTTCTTTATGACGGAATAAAATTCCATATATTTTCTTTATCTGGTCATCTGTTGATGGGCATCTAGACTGTTTCTAGAGCTCAGCTGATGTGAATTGTGCTACTATAAAAAAGTATATGTGCATGTCCCTGTAATATGCTGATTTTAACTCTTTTAGGAAGATACCTAGAAGGGATTAGCTGTGTCAAATGGAATTTCTAGTTTTAGTTTTTTGAGGACTCTCCACACTGATTTCCATAGTGGCTATATTAATTTACACTCCCACCAACAATGTAGAAGGGTTCCTTTTCCCTATATCCTTGCCAGCATTTGTTTTTTGTATTCTTGGTGATAGCCTTTCTGACTGGAGTAAAATGGACTCTCAGAGTTGTTTTGATTTACATTTGCCTAATGGCTAAAGACGCTGAATATTGTTTCATGTACTTACTGACCATTTGTATTTATTTTTTGGAGAAGTATCTTTTCAGTTAATTTTCCCTATTTTTGATTTGGATCATAATTTTAGGGTTAATTTTTATTCATTTTTTGGGTGGTTAATTTTTGGAGTTCTTTATATATTCTAGATATTAGTCCTTTACTGGAAGAATAGCTGGCAAAAATTTTTCTCCATCTTGTAGGTTTTGTAAGAACTTTTTCCCCATTCACTCTGTGGATTTCCTCTGCTGTGCAGAAGCTTTTTAATTTGATGTAATACAATCTGTTAATTCTTAATATTATTTCTTGTGCTATTGGAGTTCTGTTCAGGAGTGGAGTTGAAGCCACTCTCTGTGGTGTCTCAGCCTTGGGATCCCTGTCCGTGACCTTACCACAGCTTCTTTAGCAGGCTCTGTGCTTGCTATCTTCTGGCTGGTCTGCGTCCAGCATCCCAGGCTGTGTGCCTGCCACAGCCTGTGACAAGCTCAGCCCCTTCCTTCTCTCCAGTCACTGGCATGTTTGGCTCCCAGGTATGGTGGGGTTCTTTTGGTTGTGGAGCAGTTTCCCCAATCTTCCTCCAGCTCATAGTCTCTGTGACATCTGGGGTTCATGGATGGGACAGCCCTACACTGATCTGGTGCTTTTTCTCCAACCCTGATGCTTGCACAAGCCAGCTGCCTTGGTTCTCCTGATTTCTCTCAATTCTCTCAGGCTTGGAGTTCTCACCTTGCACAGTGCTGACAGAGGGCTGATGAGTGGGGGGACAAAAGCCTGAGCCAGAACCGCTGGGACTGTTTATCAGCACACCCAGTGTTCACCACTTCTCCCTCTGCCTCAGATCCCCAAGTGTCTCTCTGGGTCACAGTTGCTTCAGTGCCCTGTGTCATGGAGACACAAACCTGAACCTGGGCTGTCTGAGACAGTGGTAGCAACTTTTAGCTCCATCCCAGTCCCCTGTAGTTCTCTCTGGCTCATGATTTCCACAGCACCCAGTATCAAAGGTATCCTCCCTAGTGCAGATATATCCTCAGTGGCTTTGGTTTTTATTCTAGCTTCCCCCACTTCTGTTTTTCGCCTGTTTGCTATCTTGTTCAGGTTGTATTTCTCTCTCTGTCTCTGTCTCTGTCTCTCTCTCTCTGTGTGGTTACTTCCTTGTGCAGGGCTGCAACCACTAATGAAGGTCAGTGCCTTAGATTGAGTGTACTGTTTCCTCTACACTGCTATGGTAGAATCTTCTGGACTCTCACCTTAGAGGGTGTTGAAGGTTAGACTAATGTCTGCCTTTTCTTCTGACCCACTTTCTAGCTGTCCTTTACTACTTCCATGATGGGTGCTTGGACACTTCTAAATTGTTACAAGGTTCTTCTTTAAACTGAACTCTTCCCTTGCTGTAGTTTTTTTCCACTTGTGCCATTTTGAGTAATATAAAATTTCATCTTTTATTTTTCCACATGAGAGTTCTTTAAATGTTTAAAGACTACTCTCAAGTCCTCTCTAAGAAATCTTATGTTCAAACTAACAGTATGAGCCATTTAACTCTCCATGTTATAATATAGTTTCTAAGAGTCACTCTTATTTACACTGCTCTGAAGGTATTTCAGTATATGATTAATTCCAAGTAAACTGGGACTCATACTTATTTTGATTGAAATGCAAACTTCACCCTATCTGATTATAAATAAGACTGCGGTTTTTGTGTTCAGTATCTTCTTAAACTTTGTCTTGCATTGATTACACCTCATGTTTTATGACAACTTTTAGGAATATAATGTTAAGGTTGTATGTTTTGTAGGGGGCTGTTATGCTGAATTCTGCATTTGGGCCTTTTAAAAGTTTATTTCCATTTTATTTTGCCTTTGTGACTGGGATTCAATATTTCAGCTAATGAAAACAACTTTGAATTTGATTCTATTAATGCAACATATTAGTTATCTCCCCAGGTTTGTGTTATATGCATATTAAGTAGTTAAAATAAAATGTTTATAAAAATATTACTGAAAACAAGTTCAAAAAGGGAAACCTTACAAACTATCAGGAAATGTTTCTCAAATCTACTTCATATTATTGATCTACATACTGCTTATTGTTTTTTAGCTAGCCTTGGATTTACTTAATGTTATTATCCAGTCACATATCTTTGTATTATCTATAGGGCTATCATTGGAAAATTTCGAAACTTTGCTGGAATCTTGTTATCCTTCATTTGGTATTCTCCAACCTACCAGGATTTGTCAGTCAGTCATTTGTGGGAAGAAGGAATCGGAAGGCACCAAGGATGACTGAGTTGTTCTGGGGAGATAGGGCAGCTTTGTGGGTGGTGGTGCCATTCACCAAGATAAGGAGCCATGGAGGAAGGGCTGGTTTGGGGTTAAGGGTATCTTGGGCTGATAGTGGCTCCTGAGCTTCCAGATGCCCACGTGGAGCCCTCTAGAAGTTAGCAGACCATCCAGCACCATGTGCCTTTGTGGTGGGCTGCAGTTATATGCAGCATGAGCAGTGTTGAGAGTGTGGACTGGAGAGCCTATAGGGTGCAGAAAGAGGTTCGGGGTAGGGGAGTGAGGGGAGACAATAAACATGGCCAAGCTAAGTGAATGCATGCCTGGTAGCCTTTGTCTTCTTGGTGAAATGGGAAGAAATCTCATTATTACAGGAGAAGCAGTATAGCAAGCCCTCCCGGTCCTCGACGCTGTCCGAGAAGTTTATATTTGTAATCCCATGGAAAAGTTATTGGAGTTCTAGATTCCAATCTACCACTTTCAGTGCAACCCACGGTGAGAATAAAGACACTAAGGCATATTTATAGTTGTGGGGAGCCAAGGGGTCCTAAGTCCAGCCAAGATGGTGGCTACGCAAACAAAGGCCTCGACCCAGGGCCGAACCCAGGTTTTATTAATTCTGAAGGAGAGGAGTGGCTTGGGGATGAGTAACTGTGAGCTGTGCTAGGCCTGAAATAACCTTTGCACTATGCAGAGGGAAGGCTATGCAGAAGGAGTAATCTGCATAATACAATTTAAGATAGTATCTAATGTTTTGGGGTCGGTGCTTCAGCTCTGATGTGTAATCTTTTATGTCCTGGGAAGTCATAGCCTCTTTCTTGAGGCTCGATCTCAGCCGACAGCGTGGAGCAGGGCTCTCTATCCCGCCAGGCTCAACCATGTATTGGGAGCAAAGGGGCAGGGAAACACAGGCATGTCGCCTTGCTTCAAAGACGACATATCAGGACCTGGCTGGACCGATTTGCATTGCCTAAAGCCAATTAAAGAGATAAGGAAAAGTCCTAGCCAGCTCTGTACATACCAATAGGTAGAAATAGGGCCAGGTTCAGCCAAGATGTAGATAATTGCTCTTCTTTCAAGGAGAGCCGTCCAGGTGTCCCCCACAAAGCAGAACTGGAGATTTGAGAGCTGTGAATAGGTTTTGCAATCAGGTTGGAAAATAGGAAAGGAAGCTTACTAAGGGTTGGAAAAGGAATGCTAGGCATGAGGGAAATAGATGTTTTTCCCAGCTTGCCTCAAAGACAAACACAAAGACCTCCCCCGCGCAAGGTTTTTTTTTTTTTTTTTTTTTTTACTGCAGAACATTACTGAAGTGGTTCTTACCTGGGAGTTGTATATGAATGTGAAGTGGAAGTGTGTGTGTATATGGAAATGCATTGGTGATTCAGACAGATTCTCCAAGGAATCCTTGTACTGCCAAGGGAATAACTAACAAGGAAATGAGAGTAATGGTTGGGGTTGGGGGAGTTAGTTCTAAATTCATCTAGTGGAGTCTTTTGGGCTTTAGCCTCAAAGCACAGTGTTGGGACTTTAATAGGAGAGAAAGTATCCTCTTGGTTCACTTTGAGTACCTTTGGCTATCTCTTCACTATTTTGTGTCATATCCACTGGGTGTTTTTTTCCTGGAGAATAGGGAGTATCCACTTAGCACCCTGAACTTCCCACTTTATGTGGTGAGAATCGATTTCTGTGCTCCCCTGCTGGCTTGTAAACGTGCCTCCCATTTAGCACACCCAACACCAGCCCAGGGCCTGGTGTATGGTAGACGTGCACCAATGCTGGATGGTCTGTTGACTGAGTGAAGACCCAGTCGGCCCTGGCAGTTCTATGTTGGGGGCCCCGCCTTTGGGAGTGTCCTGCTGGAAGAGAGGGGCTTTCATAGCTGAGGGTGGATAGGCCTACTTCAGACCCTTTCATGTTCTTCACTACTAAGAAGCCAGCTTCAATAAAGTTTATCCTGCCTTCGGGGAAAAATACAGACATCATTGTATTCAGCAGGTCTCTGGAATCTCTGGTGTCCACAATTTCTGTGAATCCATATGGGATAATTATATTAGAGACATCATGTCTAGATACTCTTGTAAATTATGCCAGCAATATTTCCCATATATGTTTCATAGCTCTTTTCTAGGACAGCTAGTTTCTCAGCCTTCTGCCAGCTGCTAGCTACATGAAGAGGTGTATGTATGGTGTCTAATCCTTCTCCACTTTTGCTATACAATGTATTCCTGTGCCTCATAATCACCAAACTGTCAAAAGGCCCTTTATCTGTGTTATTAATTGGCATCATTTGCTTTTATACAATTTTACATTTTCTTGCCTCTTTGAGGCTCCCAAAGAGAATGAACAGGGCAGCTGCTTCCATCCAAAAGTCTCAATTTTCTGGGGACATTTGTAAAAATCTCTGGGTTAGTTCTTGATTTGGCATGACTGATTAAGCAAGCAGCTGCTTATTAAGAAGCAAAACTGAGAGAACAATTTAATCACCTTCTGTCTGTTGAGCCTTTAATAGACGCTGTAGCTTGAATATATGGAGCACTTTATTTAGTTTTAAATGAAACATTTTTGAAAGGGAGACTCAATGTATAACCCAAAGACTTAACTGAAAATAAGTCTATTGAAAATACAAAACATTGATCCAGTGTAACAAAGACCTAATAAAATCTAGACTTTAGGGGAAAGAATAGATTTTATAATGTTGAATTGAGTATTTTTTAATGTATCGGTTAAATTAACAATTCATAAACTGTATAATGTTGCATGATATAAAAATGAGGCATGATCAAAATATATGGTGAAAATATATGCTCAAAATATATCTTACATTAAAAATATTATAGTAAAAGACATATTGCCATTAATTCCCCTCAGAATACTTCTCACTTTGAACACACCCATCACTCTTGCCACTTTCTGAAGCAGGTCTCGAAGTCCTCTTTTATGTGTGCCTTTACACAGGATGATCAAGAATTGGTGAATGGAGCTGCCAAGTGCCGTCCAGTGAAAAGACAGGCTCATAAAAACATTACATGTGTCCTCCTCCACCTTCTTCACCACATCTGGCACCATGGGACCTCTGGGTCTTTGCCAAAGCCAAAATGACCATAAAAGGTAAATGTTTTTAATCAATTCAGGACATCGAGGCAGCTATGACAGCACAACTAAAGGTGGAAAAGGACTTCCAGAACTGGTTTAGAAAGTGGCGAGAGCCATAGGATAAGTACGTTCAAAAAGAAGGGGGGACTATCTTGAGGGGAACTAATGACAATGTGTCTTTTACTGTAATACATTAGAAAAATTAAACATTCACCATAATTTTGGTCACACCTCATGTTTTTATGACGACTTTTAAAAAACGGGCTTGAAATGCTCATGGTATGTGTTGAATTATAACAGAAGTAAATGAGCAGCCTGTGCCCATCACTGCTCCAGGTCCAGCAGGGATCATCCAGGGCCTTCCAGGCAAATGACTCTCGCAAAGACCAGACTTGCACTCTCTTCTGCTGAGTGGTTCCATTTTCTTCAGTCATCTGTCCACCTGGCCTCCAGATCTCTGTTTACTTTAATCTTAGAAAAATATTTTCACTTTATATTTCACATAGCAAATTATAATGATGTTTAATTTATGTACAAAACTTACTTTTATGTATTATTTGGTTAATATTAACCCTAGGCTAAAAGGGCACAAATTAAAAATTTTTAATACCCAATAAACACATATTGAACTAAAGAAAATGAGCAATAAAGTTAACGGAGTGTCACAGAGAAGAATTGCAATATTAATAATTTTACCAAGCACACAAACTAAAAAAAATGAGAACAGAATTCATTACAGACATATGAATTTTGTTGGAAGGGGCCCTGTGGGAGACTGATTGTTATTATGATATCCTGGTTGAAAGGGAATGAAGTGGGGTTATTGCTCGTGCAGTCAACGACTTGGTTTTTCTCTAGTGAATTGGCTTCAGTAGGTGACTTTATTTCTTCACATTAGGCAGCTGGAAATGTGTTTGACTCATTTCCTTTTCATTTGAGGATCAACTGTCTCAAAGAAGGAGCCATAGAAATGCTATATTTGCTGGATATGAACAAATACTTTATTATATTTTTTTGGCCTGAGTGTTCCTAAGGTTTTTGGGAACCAAATAAAGTTCAGCTCAATGAGATAGAAAACATACTTTGGGTATGTGTATGTGTTTGTGTGTATGTGTGTGTATCTATGCATATTACTATTCTTTCTGCTATCTCTACCTTTGAAACCTGAAGCTCTTTTATTAAAAATATATTTTTAAAGAGGTAAAATGTCATAGAGGCTTTTTGATCTAAGGAAAAAAATTAAATATTAATTTCAGTACATCAGTAGTATGATTCTTTTCCAAGATTGTTACTCTAAAAAATATTTTTTTTGAGACAAGGTCTTGCTATGTAGTACAGGCTGGCCTCGAACTCAAAGCAGTCCTCCTGCCTCAGCCTCCCGAGTGCTGGGATTACAGGCATGAGCCACTGTGCCTGGCTTAATTTAAAATTTTAATTTAAAATTTTGTTTGAAATGTTTTTGTCCCATGTTTGTGCATATACAATTTGTTTTTTGCTACGCAATTATTTTTTGTTTTGTTATTACAGAAAATGTTTTATGTTTTTGGCTTGATTGGTGCTTAGAAATTAACCAACTTTCTCAACTTATAGATGAAGAAATTGAATTAGAAATCATGCAATTTGTGTTAATTATAATTAAAAAGAATATTGTTAAAAAGGATAATTTGTTGTAATACTTAAAATTCTCTCTTAATGCTAAACTCTAAGACAGATAATTTCAAATATCATGATTTTAAAATGTCTTCTGAAATTTATGATATTGAGATCTTTAAAATAATAGGCTTTTACTTATTTCAGACACAAATGTAAGATGACATATAGATGGAAAAGGAGAAGAAATGCAGAAGGCTCAAATTTTTATAGTTTCTTTATATTTTTACATTGTGCTAAATTGGTTTTTCTCTAATGAATTGGCTCAGTAGTTGACTTTATTTCTAAAAACGGAAGTATATACTCTTTTAAATGAAAACAATTAATCTGGGGTTATTGTAAGTTAGTAATTTATAGTTGTTGTTTCTTTTCCCAGGTTGAAGAAATATGGATACCAACACCGAACTGATTATCAGCACTCTTTGTACCAGCTTTCTCACCTTTCAGTTTCTTTTCCACTTTGTAAGTTACTGGTTTTCTGTAAAAGTTTCTTCAGGTTTCAGTAGTCTCAGCTTGGAAAAGAAGATTGAATGGAACTCAAGGTAAAGCATGTACAAATGTAATTAACTTAAAAAGCATTATGAAATAAAAGTATTTAAAATATTTCAAAAACATCTTTCATTAGAGTCTAACAAAATTAAAAGTCAAATTTTGTGCTTGACCTTAGGAATAAAAAGAAAGACAAGTAGACAGATCTCATAGAACAAAACTTTAAGAACTATTATTATATTGAAAGAATTTAGGAAAAATTTACTTTCTGGGGAAGTGTGGGGAGATTTGACCAGCTGATTATGCAAATTATTTTGAATTTTTCTTTGAAGAATTTATAAGAGACACATATTCTTTGGCAACAATAACAGAAGTAAATATTTGTTGGTGTTATGAATAGCTTGTATATAGTATTGGCTATCTTATAGCTGTTGAACTGTATAGAGAGCCCTTCCTGGTCCTCATTGCAGTCTGGGAAGTTTATATTTGTAATCCCATGGAAAAGTTATTTGAATTCTAGCGAGTTAATTCCAATCTACCACTTCCAGTGCAGCCCCCGGCGAGAATAAAGACACTAAGTTGTATTTATAGTTGTGGAGAGCCAAGGGGGTCCTAAGTCCAGCCAGGGTGATTGTTACTGGAACAAAGGCCTCGACCCAGGGCCGAACCCGGTTTTTATTAATTCTTGAGGAGGGGAGTGGCTCGGGGATGAGTGACTGTGAGAGTGGTGGGAAGTAGTGGGTACCATGAGCTGGGCTAGGCAGGTGGCCTGAAATAACCTTTGCAATATGCAGAGGGAAGGATATGCAGAAGGAGTAATCTGCATAACACAATTTAAGATAGTATCTAATGTTTTGGAGTTGGTGCTTCAGCTCTGATGTGTAATCTTCTATGCCCTGTGAAGTCATAGCCTCTTATCTCAAGTCTCAATCCCAGCCGACTCTCCACCCCACCGGACTCACACATGTGTTTTGGGAGCTACAGGGGGGCGGGGTAATACTGACCGGTCACCTTGCTTCAAAGACTACACATCAGCACCTGGGCTGGACCGATTTGCATTGCTTAAAGCCAATTAAAGGGATATGGAAAAGTCCTAGCCAGCTCTGTACATATCAGTGCATGGAAATAGGGCCAGGTTTAGCTAAAATGGAGATAATTGCTCTTCTTTAAAGGAGAATCATCAAGGTGGTCCTCCACAGAACTGTGCAGACCAGAAAACAGTATACAATTGGTACATCTGTATCTTTTAACGAACTTTGCATTGTAATTAGAACTTTCTAGAAATTATTCTTTTATTGTGTAATTCTAAAATAAAAACTGCCTTTTGCATTTTTTAAACAATAATGAAAAAATAGTCTATGGATGAAGAAATCTTCAGAAGTTTTCATAAGTTGTTTGCAGGGGTGTGTGTGTGTGTGTGTATGTGTGAAAAACTCATTAATCTCACAAAGTTTCAAGTACAAAATAAATGACTCTGATGACTGCTTCTTTTGCTTTAGAGCAGTTTGTGTGTCCAAACTTCACAACGTTCACAGGAAGAATTTTTAATGGTTACTTAGTTGGGGTTAATGCTAACTATGAAATGGATTCATCAAGTTTCTAAAATTGCCGTAATTGTGCGTCATTGAAATTTCCTTTTAAAATTTAAACTGGGCATGGTGGTACACGCCTACAATCCCAGTATTTGGGAGGCTGAGGCAGGAGGATCGCTGCAAATTCAAGGCAGCAGGGGTACATAGTTCAAGGCCAGGAAGTCATTCACTTTTATAACTCAGACTGAAAATAAAAATCTAGTTTTCTTTTTTACTTCACACTTGTGTGTCTGGTTCACACATACTGTAATTCTTTACCCCCAAAGCAAGAATTATTTGTTCACATATTTTTTCCCTTTTCTACAACTGTCCTCTCTGAAATTTTTTATCATATCATATAATAAATTTTATTGATTAGACAAAAATATATAAAGGTGCCAGGGGAACAGAGAAAAGCCCCCCCCCATGTGGTTATTGTGCATTTGGGAGCTTCCTGACTCTCCCATCCTGGGTTTATTCTGCCCCTTGTTTCCATATAAGTAGGCTCTCAGGTGATAACAAACTAACAACCCATAATGCACCCCAGATTTCATCCAAATGCATTCAAGTGTAGAACTAAAGAACAACCCTCAGGGGCCAGTGAGATAGCTCAGCGGCATAAGTGCCTGCCTGGCAAGCACGAGGTTCTGAGTTCGACTCCCCGTACCCACATACAAAAAAAGGGCCGGTGATATCGCTCAGCAGCACGGGCACCTGCTGTTGCACAAGATCCTGAGGTTGAGCCCCGGTACCCACAAAAAAAAAAAAAAGAACAACCCTCAGTAGAGAAGAAATCTTTTTCAATTAAATGTCATGCCTGTACAAGTTCTAGTTAGGAAATAATCTAAATCTGTTGTTGTAGAGAATATATGGAATTGTTTCTCCCTTAAGCCCACTTGTGACTTTCTTAAAAATATTGGTATGTTTTATACAATCAGTAAGAAGTTAATAATGGACTTGATTCATGTTAGAGTGATTTGCTTGCTTGCTCTATCTCTCTTTTTCTTTCTTTCTTTCTTTTTTTCCTTTTAGTTTGAATGACCAAGTCTAGCATGCAGATTTCTCTCATGCTTCTGTCACTATAAGCCATCAAAGCAGAATGGAGCTGACATTCACTGGATGTCTGTCACATGCCAACATTGTGACAAGCGTCTTTTTTTTTTTTTTTTTTTTTTTATGTGGGTACCAGGAGTCAACCTCAGGACCTCGTGCTTGCCAGCAAGCGCTTGTGCTGCTGAGCAATATCACCAGCCCCTTTTCTCCTTTATGTGGGTTCCGGGAGTTGAACTCAGGACCTCGTGCTTGCCAGGCAGGCGCTTATGCCACTGAGCTATCTCACCGGCCCGTGACAAGCATCTTTATGTATGTTATTTAATTGACCCTTGTAGTATCTTCACAGGACAAATGTGTAACTCAAGACCCAGAGAGGTCAAAATAAGTATCTAAGACCACAAAGCTAGTAATTGATGGGTTTGTATAGGAACCCACATATGTCTGATTTCAAAGCATATTCTATTACATTATGGCAGATAAGATAGATATTAGTTTATTAAGAACTATGAAGCACCCAGGAACAAATGCATGTTAAAAATCTCCGAAGACTAAAATGGTACTGGAAGAGAGAGATAAATGGAGGCAGAAGGAAAGGTCTCACGGTGCTTCCTTCCTCCCTGCCAGAACACCCAGCGGGTGAGTGGAGTCAGTGTCACTGAGCTCGGTGTTGGAGACTTCTGAGTCAGTAGAAAGTATCTCTGAAGGCTGGGGCTGGGAGACCATAATGTAGTTTTGAAAGTTTATAGAAGCTCAAAAGCAAAGCTCTGTTGTATAGGGACACTGATTTATTCTTTCATACAGTGAGTATTTATTATGTGTCCGTGAGTATCTATGAGAAGCCAGGCATAAAAAGATGAGGAAAGTATCATTTTATGAAATCTTAGGAAGTTGTTCCTTCTAGGATTTCAGTGTCTATTGAGGAAGAGAGTAAATTAACAGGCTACTGGAATAAATGAGACAAAGTGTATTGTCTGCTGCACTTAGGTGCCCCTTTATAATCAACCTAGTGCACGTATATGCTGATTTTTGACAGTTTAACATCCATTCCACCATGATGTCCCCTGGAAAGTCTGGTGAGACTTAAATATAGGCACTCTCGATACTTCAGTCACCAACAAACAGGCACCTCACGCAAGCTGGAACCGTGGTCACAGCCTTCTGTGGGTCTTCTTTGGAACTTCCTTTAAAAGCATGGTGTTAATAGCAGTTTCATGTTCTGCTTTTTGGGAAAAGCCAGCTATGGTAGTGGGTGAGATGAACAGTGGCTCCAGTTGGAAAATCCAGGATCTTTGACTTCTGTCCTCCACTCTTTTGCTGTTTAACAACTGCTATGCTCATAGTTCACACGCAGTTGTTTTTGGTCAGCAGTTCGTGGCGGATGCTAACCTGCAGGCTGGGCGGGGCCTGGGAGACAGTCTCTGCACTGCACCGTCACCTCCACCACGCAGGAGCCAAGGGCTCCCCATAGGCACTGTTGCTCACCTCCTACCTGCCCAGACCTCTACCAAAGCCAGAGTGCTGGCTCAGCCCAGCACATGGCCACCAGGTCACTCTAGGCCGAGAGCTCCCCAGAGTGGCCCAGAGTGGGGGATTGTTTACATATCTATCTATCTATCTATCTATCTATCTATCTATCTATCTATCTATCTATCTATATATCTATATATATATAGATATATATGTATTTTAATGTGGGTACCAGGAGTCGACCTCAGGATCTCGCGCTTGCCAGCAAGCACTTGTGCTGCTGAGCAATATCACCGGCCCCTTTTTTCCTTTATGTGGGTCCTGGAGTTGAACTCAGGACCTCGCGCTTGCCAGGCAGGCTCTTACTCCACTGAGCCATCTCACCAGCCCTACATATTTTTAAGAAAGTAAGAGGCATGATTCTTTGTCTTGAGACTGGCACAAAGATATTGTTCAGACGTGGTGTGCTACAGATACCATTATTTTAAAAAGCTTTTTGAACATTTGAAGATAGATGGAATGAGAAAGACAAAAATAGGGAAGACATACATGCTTTAAATTTTGAACTATATTTCCTTTTCACTTTGCTTAGGGCCGGTAAAGGAGTTTGAGTCTTGGGTAGTTGCAAGCCAAGGAAGTAGAGAGAGTACACAGAGTTAGAATCAAAGATGAAAACGAAATGATAAAATCGAAAAATATTTTTGCATTATGCAGTCTTATCACTGCCATTCTGTGATGCAGGAAATTACCATTTGGGAAACCAAGTACCTATTTGAAAAAGAAACGTGGAATTATATAGGATTCATTTAGCTATTCAAATGGCGCTTTCTTCTTTTAATCTCAGACTTGCTCCTGCTTTCTACTCCTGCTTGTTTACATGGGATTTAAGCTTTGGGGTAGAAAAGTGCAAAGAATGAAAAATACAGGCCATTTTCTTTGTAAAGCACAAAGTTTTGGTCTTGAAACATACAAATCATTACAACGTACATCATTCTCTCTGGTAATAAGGAAAGTCTCCAAACAATGGGTGTTCTAAACTATCTGGTAGGGAAAGAACAGGGGAAAATACTGGAAAATGAATGTTTGAGAGATAATAGTAAGAAATGGTGCTTAATTGTTGATTTATCTGAGAACACTTACTTATAGATATTTTCTACATCTTACAATTAAAAATTTCGAGTTACTTATGTTCAGTTGCTTACCCATGGCATACAACGTCCTATTGTGTTGAACTATTATGAATTTTCAAATGTTTTTCCAAAATTTAACATCTTTGTCTATTAGAGCTTTATGATTTGTAGTAGAAATACTCATACAACTTGTGGTTAATTAAATCAGTAACTTTAAATTGCTATTCTTTTTTTTTTTTTTTGTGGGTACCGGGGGGTCGACCTCAGGACCTTGGGCGCCTGCGCGCCTGTGCCGCTGAGCGATATCACCGGCCCCTTTTTCGTATGTGGGTTCCGGGAGTCGAACTCGGGCCCTCGCGCTTGCCAGGCAGGTGCTTAAGCCGCTGAGCCATCTCACCGGCCCCTAAATTGCTATTCTAACATGTTATTCTTTGCTTTAAAAATGCTGTCTCTATAAGAACAAACATTTCCTTTTAATCTTTTAAAGAGGAAATATTTTATTTTAGGGTTTCTTTTAGAGGCTAAGAATGCTATATTTAGCTTTGCCAAGAATCTGATTTTAAAGAATAAAATATGAAATTTTTACTAACAGCAGTTTCTGAAAGTGTGGACTTTTAACATAGAATATTGTGTGAATGCAAGATGTTTGCGTTTCCTGTTCAGTGTAGCGGGAGCTATTTGACCAGGCCAAGTAACATGTAACTTTTCTCTCATGAATTCTGTGTGAATTTCCATCATCTGAGGGCTTATAATGCTTCCCACTGACCATGTAACATCTCAGTAGAGAAGGGCATTTGAAACCTGAGTGTCAGAAATAAATAAAAAGTTAGTTTTTCCAGAAGGGAAACCTTTTGACTTACAGTTACTAAAACAGGTTGGTTAGAGAGGTTATGTTTTTTCTTTTCATAGAATTTTTGAATAGCAGTAGAGATCTATCTGTGTGATTATTTAGATGGAGTGTTTTACCTGTTATTAAGGGATTTACATTTTTATCCTGCTGTGTACAAATGGAATACAGGTGTGCCTAGCATGAAAATCCAGGGTTGTAAATCAGATAAATTGGGTTAATTATTCACACTTCAAAATGATCCTTTGGCATGACAAAGAATTCTTTGTCAATGACTAAATTAGTGAAAATCTCTGTGAATTTAAAATATGGTTGGGTTTACATGGTATATCTACTTAGGAGCACATCATCTGTTAGATCAAATGTATTGAATTTTCTAGTTACAATGAAATTTTTAACATCAAACTTAATATTGGTACATATATTTCCTTTATTTTTAAAGATTTGGGATCATATTATAGAAATTCATTCACATCAGTAATTACTGGTTAATTTTTTCATCCTTTATTCTGATCAAAAGAAACTTCTTTGCTTATAAACTTCTAAATAAAGATGTGAGAAATCTGAAATTGTTTGGTAAAAAAACTTCATTGTGTGGACAATTGCATGGGATCTTGTGTAGTTCTTCAAGTAGCAGATCCGAAAGGTTGAATTCAATCATTACATTATGAGGAAGATAATTCATAGAAACTGATACTTTTCTTCTAACCATTATTCCCTCTATAAAAGGTAAAAACCTGGATCTTGTGAACATTTTGCTTTCACTTGAGTGTTTCACTTCAAACATGGATTTTCTAGGTCTGTGTGATGGTGCATGTCTGTAGTCCCAGATACTTGGGATGATTCTATGAGTTTGAGGCCAGGCTGTGCAACACAGCAAGGCCTTTTAACAAATCAATAAATAAATAGCAAAACCACATAAACTTATGATCCTCAGTTTTTCTATTTTGAAGTGCTTACATGAATCAAGTTCAATAATGCATGTGAATGTACTTTTAAAACTGAAGTTGGGCTGGGGATATAACTCAGTGGCCCAGTGCGTGCCTGGCAAGCACAAGGTCCTGAGTTCAATTCCTGGTAACAAAATAAAACAAAACAAAAACCCTGAAATTTCCCAAGATAATGAATCTCCAGGTCATGATCCTTTCAAAAAAAAAATTTTTTTTTTTTAATGTGGATACCGGGGGTACTCAGGACCTTGCGCTTGCCAGCAGGCTCTTGTGCCACTGAGCCATCTCACTGGCCCTCAAATTATTTTAAGAATATGGAGGAGGTGGGCTAGAGCTCTAGCTCAGTGGAAGAGGGCTTGACTAGCACATGTGAGACCATTGGCTCACTGCAATAGACAACGACAAAGAACAAGAGTTGGTAAAGGCCAGTAGCCCTTTGAGTCATTCTCCGCTGAGTGGAAGAGAAGACACCCAAAGCAATGCTGCTGGGATGGAGTGCAGAGCAGGGTGCAGGGTAATAGCCTTGCAAGTTGCCATCACTGCACGAGACTGTTAACTGCATCATCACCTATGCTTCCACTTTATAACTTTTGACCAAGAAATGATTCACTAGTTTTCTAGCATGAAATTGTAGACCTTGGCATTCTTCCTCTTACTCATTCCAGAGCAAAGTTGTGACCCTCAGATTTCTAAATGGCAATTTTTTAATTGTATTCTCATACGTTCTCTCCTTCTATGTATTAATGCTTTGAAGTACTGTATAATTTTTTCAGAATGTTAAATGTCATATCAGAATGAGTTAAATTTTGTTACAAAGATTCTAAAATCCTAATATGTACTTTGTTTAATTTCAGGGTAGTATCTACATGCCATTCCTTGGTGGTTGGGATTTTGGGCATATATATTTTCTTCTTTGATGAGGCTACTAGAGCTGACCCACTTTGGTAAGCTGTTTCTAAGCTAGTCAATTTGACCTGTGCTTTCAAATTGTTAATACAAATGTCACCTTACTTTAAAACAAAATATATTGATGGTGTATGCTTTATTAAAATATTAGACTTACTTCAGCAAAGTACATTAACATGATTTTAGATTTGAATACAAATAACAAGAGCCATTCTGCCTTTTAGTGTTGTGTTGTCCAAAACAAATAGACTATGGTAAGATAAGCATTCATATAGTGTTAGCGAATAAAGCCAACTTATAATAACCATTGCCATGAGCGTATCTGAGTCATTATTTACTGAAATAGTGTAGTTGGCTAAGTTAATATCTACTTAAGACTTAGCCTTCAAATTTGTTTTTGACTCATTGTCTTGATATCAAAGAGATGAAATGAGAGACATAGATGGATATGTGAGAGGAATTTACTGTAGTTCCCTGAAAATCAGACCAGGTCTTATATTAATTTTTGCTCCAAAAGATGCGGGGCCGGTGAGATAGCTCAGCGGTGTAAGCGCCTGCCCGGCAAGTGCGAGGGCCCGAGTTCGACTCCTGGAACCCACATACGAAAAAGGGGCCGGTGATATCGCTCAGAGGCACGGGCGCCTGCTGGCGTGTGAGGTCCTGAAGTTGACCCCCCGTACCCACAAAAAAAAAAAAAGATGCAGTAGAGCTTATTTTTAGGAGCTGTCTTATTTTTTCATGTATGACAGTCTATATTTATTCACTTATTCGTGTATAAAAATCTACATTTGTTCATGTACAAAAATCTACATTTATTCAAATACAGTAATGTTATCTTCTTCTGGAACATATAACTCTCCAAACCCCAAATTACAGCCTGAATTTCTTGTGACTCTATTTCCTTTACAACCATTGGCCGCAATCTCTAATGTCCAGCAATAGAGCTCTCCTTAAATGAGCATTTCTTGTCCATGTGGGCTGCTCGTAGTGCACTGGCAACACGTCTGTCAGTGATTTTATTCCATGATTTCTTCTAGGCTAGGCTTCATAAAGTTTCCATTAAATCAAGTGTTAATCGCAGGCCTACGAGATTGGAGTGGCACCAAAAATGATGATAGTTAAGAATGATGGTCATTAGATTAAAACCTCATAGAAAAAAATGTAGCTGTCATCTACAAGCCATATACTTTTTAAAAAAACTTTTTTTTTTCTTAATATTTATAGGGGCGATTCGTCACTTGTGAAACTCAATATTGCTACCGCTTCAGGCTACCTCATTTCTGGTATGTGGTGTGTTACTCATTGTCTGTTTCTATTTAAACTACTCATGGATTATGGAAAAATGCATACTCTATGGTTTTAGTTTATTTGAGAATAGCTTTTAGAGTAGATATAGAGGAAAATAATATCTATGATGGTGATAGAATGTGAAACTTTCTTTGTTGGCTTCCTGATTCCCATGGAAGATTTGAGTTGTACAGCAGGACCTTACACTGTGTAGGCCTGGACTTCTTTTTGTTTTTGTTTTTTTGGAAAGATTCAGTTTCTCTGCATAAGAATTTCTAAAGTTTGATTCCTGTGAAGCTAATGAAGTGAGGAGCCTTAGGGTTCCTCACTTGCTAGGGGCCTTGATATGGGTTCCATTGGTTATAGTTTGGTACTGTTTTGGTAAAATTTACAAAAGTAAGCTATTTTAGCTAATAATTAAGGTCATTCCTCTTTGTTATATTGTCTCATGTTACATGGAGTTGGAGTGGCCTTTCTTACAGTGAGGCCAAAGGAAGATGAGAATATTCTATATTAACTGTAATTTGAAAAGACATTTAGACTATCATAATACAACAAGAGAGACGCTCAGAGCCATAATTTGGATATTTGTATAGGCACCATTTAGTAAATTGTAAATTTATAAGGTGACTGAAAGAAAAGACGAATAAAAATATTGAAATATGAAACAAAAATAATAAGAGTGATTAATTCAGTAGGAAAGTTTGTGCCATCAAGAAATGCATTGTACCAAAAATAATTAGATTATATCAAAACAAGTAATTCATTAAGAGGAAGAGATAAGATTTGAAGAGAAATAATAGGTGATTGGATTATTTGATAGTCCAATTTAAAAAGTGAATCATGAACACATTGGAAAAAGATTTACTCATCTGACAGAAAGTAGTGTCATTGACAAAGCTGACACCGAATGTATAATATGCCACATGCACTGGTTAATGAGTGTTGTCAATTCAGAGAATAATTATCCCTAGAAGATCTTTTTCTGTTTGTTTTTGTTTTTTTTTATTTTAGCCACAGCCTTATTTGTATTATCAAATCAATAGGTGTACCATTCCCCCCCAAAAAAGTTTAGGAACTTGTACTTGAGATCAAGCCTATTTTCACAGGTTTGATATAAATAAATTCTGAGAATGGTCCTTAGCATAACAAAAAACAATATGAACAAATTCAAAATCAGATTATTCTCTTATCTCTGGACAAGTTAATAAGCAAATCTCAGCATCTACTGACTTCTTTCTTCTATAATCATTTCTTTCTGTCTTAAAATGACATTTTCTGAATATGAAAGATGTTATTTATAGTGGAATATTTGGGAAGTGGAGCAAAGTATAAAGAACAAAATAAAAATTATACATCATTCTGCCATCTATAAGTAATACTGCTAATATTTTAAGGTTTCTTTTTGATACTTCTCTGGCATATTGAATTTCTTTTTTTAAATTTTATTTTAGTTTATTAGTACATGTGTATAGTACATAACGTTTGCATCCCTTGTGAGAAGTTGGTACATGTACGTAACACACCTTAATTCATTTTTTCATCTCTTTCCCTTCCCTCCCTCTCCCATCTACCCATCCAATAATCCCTTTTTTTTTGTTTTGGTACATGTTTGCAGTACGTAATGTTTACATTCCTTATGTGTTGTTGGTGTATGTACATAATACATCACAGTTCCTTTTTTTTTTTTTTTTTTTTTTTATGTGGGTACCGGGGGTCGAACTCAGGACCTCACGCTTGCCAGCAGGCGCTTGTGCCACTGAGCCATCTCACCGGCCCCACAGTTCCTTTTGCACATCCAACATCCTTCCCCTTCTTCCTCCTTCCCTCTGTCTCTTGATCCCCTTCCCCTTTGAGAAAGATCTATCTTCCTACCTCCTATTATCTATCAGGAGATCTTATATGAAAGACACTTTATTAAATTTTTCCCAAATGAGGTAAAAATATAAAAATAAAACACAATGAAGAGTAATGAAGTGAAACTAACTTTTCTAAACCAAAAGTGAATTTATTGGGCTAGGACCATAGCCCAGGACTAGAGTACTTACTCTAGCATGCACAAAGCCCTGGGTTCAATCCCCAGTACTGCAGAAAGTGATTTTATTTTATGTTCTCTAGAACCTATTACAAAATCATTTTCCTATTAATTGGTGGCTAAAGAGTATACATTTAAAATATGTAAGGAAAATAATTTGGAGAGGGGTATCAGGGAGTTAACTACTAAAAATGTTATTCTTGATTTTCCACATTTTTTGCTAGTATTTGGTTTCTCTGTAAAATGTGTGATTTGATTCCTCTTTTAAAATATTCATATCTAGTTTTTTTATTAGTAGTTCTTATTTTTATAAAAGAAGGTTCCTACATTGTACAGTTCTGCACCCACAAAACCTCTGAGTCCTGCCCTGGTTTCCATTCATGATGGAGTTTCCCTGTTCATAGTTCATGTTTAACCGTTTTGTAAAGAAAATAGTTGTGTTAACATTTTAGCAGTTTCTATTTTGTTAAGCTATTTTTCTGGATTATGATATTTAGACTTAGAACTTTTTAAAGAGAAATAGATGCCTTCATCTCTTTCTTTGTATGTCTTTTTAATAGTTACAGTTCTTGGTGATTTTATTATTTTGAATTAATAGTTATTATATTCTTTGTTAATTTAAAAAATTTGTGTTGAACTTACATTATAAATGAGTTAGTTATTTTATATTCTACCAACCCTCTGGTACATTTCCATTATTGTAGTTACAAAAATCAGTAATTTAAGCTTATTTTCAACTCTTGTTTGGAAGTATTTTCATTTTATATAATCCTGGAAACAAGTTATTCATGTATACTTCCAGTGAATGTTGTCTTACATAGTGAGTCGTGGGCCTGTGCTAGGTTCTGAGTGTATAAAGATGCAATCTGGTCCGTATCCTGAAGGAACCACAGTGGATGATTGAGATGTACCGGAGCAGATACTTTATGAGAAAGTGGGTAATTGGACTAGCTGAGAGATGAACAAAGTGTTAGGGCCCAGAGTGGATGGTGAAGAATTAAATATACTTGGAAAGCAATGCAGCTTTCTTCCTGTGTAATAGCTTATTTATTTGTCTTTCTTACAGATTTGTTGATTCTCATTTTCTATTGGAAAGTGATTGGTGACAAATTTTTCATAATTCATCATTGCGCGGCGCTGTATGCATACTGCTTTGTATTGGTGAGTGCCAGGATTTACAGTAGCCTACCCAGCAGACAAGATTGTTATGCATGCAAAAATTACATTTACATAAGGCCGAAGCAATAAGGGAATCCTGCTTACAGACTTTATCAGAATTCCAAGACTGGTTTTTTTTTTTTAGAGGTGATATCTCACTGTCTTGGCTGGACCTGAGCTGTAGAGCTCAAGCAGTCCACTTGCCTCAGCCTCCCAAGAAGTTGTGAATCGAGGCAGGCCTACTACGCCTGGCTGAAGAGTGTAGTAAATAGAGAATTCTTCAAACAAATTTCAGATGCTAAAGCATAGTAAATTCTCTGCCTAAAATTATTTTTCTTCATATTCAACTTCATATCTCTTACATGTTTGTTAGCTTTCTCCATAGTCATTATTTTTTAACCTGGATATACTATACCAACAAGCTCAAGATTTAGATTTGTAAGTAATAAGAGTCAACTAGAATTTTGTGTAATAGATATAGTATGGAATTCCATATTTTCTCTCTTTTAAAACCTTTTGTAACCGCTGGCCATTTTTTTTTTTTTACTAAAATCTATATGCTACTGGATATTCATAACTGTTTTCAAAAATCCATTTAAGTATATATTAATAATATTCTTTTTTTTTTGACCCACATGAAGGTAGCTAGTAGATAAGAATTTGATTTGGGATCACCTGTACAAGAATGGGATATAATGAAATATATCAAAATATCTCTCCTATTATCTATTCAAAGCCACAAATTAAACGGTTAATATACATTTTAAAAACCACGCTTCTTTTAATGTATGCTCATGTATCAAAAGGTATCCATAATCACTTTATTTTTCTGAAATAATAGGTTATTTTTGTGACATTTTCTATTCTGTGTCCTCCTTTAAAATTTTTAATTGATTATGCATAGGTGTGAAATACAGATGCCTACCATTTATAGGTCTTGTTTCCTAAGCATTTCTGCTTAAAGGACATACAAACTGCTTAACAAAATATCAGTTAATTTTGGTAAGGATGTATGAGTTTAATATCATGCTTCAATTTAGAAGTATATTCTCTGAATGTGAGTCACAAATAATCAGTGTACTATAAAAAGAATAAATATAAACTGCCAAAAGATAACATACTTTTAAAAATGTGAATAATTTAAACTGCTGTTCTGTCTTGGCCACTGAAATCACAAGACTTGGCAAATGGCTGGCTGTGCATGGATTGGCGAGCTGAATGTTTATTATGTGAGACGAATGCTAGTTTCTCTTTGACTTTCATGCCTTTAAAAAAAAATCAAATACATGCTGGAGTTTTGAAAAATAAATTAATGGTTGTGTTATTCAGTAAGTTAATAAGTAGAAGAGTCCATTGCAACTTTTTTCTAGAGATGGTTACTGTTTTCCTATGTCTTGTTGTTGTGTGAAAAATTTATCTAAAGTGAATCTATTCATAGCAAAGCAAAATAGAAAAAACTATGAAATGAATATTTATCGATAGAGTTGGTTATTTACAGGTTATTTACAGGTCTTACATTTATGCATTGAATATAAAAGGGGTTTTTCCCATGCAGTGACCTCCCAGCTCACTTTAAATTTTGTTGTTCTAAGGCTAACAAAAAAAAGTAATTATTATGTTCTGGAGTAAATGGTCATGAAATTATCACTTATGAGAACTTATACTGTATTCTGAAAGCATTTTGGCTTGATACTTGTAAATTGTATAAACTTTTTTCTTAAATGATTTTTGTTATTGGAACTAAAATAACGTAAAGTGATGAATAGAAGCATGCTTTCTGTAGGTTTTAAATATATGTTCTACAGCAAAAATAGTTGAAGAATAAAATTCTTTTGGATTTAGGGATTTATATGTCACATATAGGTTATGTAATGTCTCCATCACAATTTTGGTACCTCTCTCTGTTATATTTTCTGGAGTTAAAAGTTTCTGGCATGGTAATGTAGAGCTTAAACAGTCTTCTGACTATGTAGATAAGTAAAAATCCTTCAGATTTTCCGCTTGGTGTTTGGCTTTCACCCTTAGAGCAAGATATTAATTACCAAGGAGAGCATGGCAGACTGATCTCTTATGGGAAAGGAAATGAACTCATTTATGCTTTGATGGCATTTTCAAGGGTAATCCACTATCCTTTGTCACCCCTGCTAACTTCTCCAGTATGCTCTTTTTTCTCCATTCCCAGTGAATCACCTCCTCTATCTATAGTCAAACCATGCTTGTATATAATGATTTACATTTGGAGAACATGTAAACTTGAAAATCACTGAGCATACATCCTTCTGCATTATTGCACTACTCTGACATCTAATCATTAAACCATTCTGCTGCAATTTAGGAAGAAAACTTGGATTCTAATGGGTCTTTGTGCATTTACATAAGGATACTATGTGCAGCATAATGCCTTAAATTAGGTGAGAATCTCTGGTTTTTGTTTAGTGCATTAGCTCAGTGTTTATATTTTAAAAGCATTTGCAAGTAAATATGTACAAAGTAATATTGAAAATGAAAGATTTGTTATGTCAGATTCAATGAAGTTTTACTTAGTCTAAAAAAACTTCTCAACAATGTCTAAAATAAATGCCACTCACTAATATTTTATCATTAAGTGTTACAAAAGAAAAACTTGTTTTAAAAGTATTGCCTCTTCTCAGCTATACTTAACTAGTGTACCTCTTCCTTTTCATTAGGATATCTAAAAAATTTAGGTAACTGTAGTAACTGTTAGAGCAACATTTCAAAAGATAACAAAATTTCAAAATTATCTAGGTTGATGTTAAAAATAGACACCTAGTATAGCTCTCAAAGCAAGATTGACTGTTAATATCAGTGTGATTTTTAATTTCCCACTAAATTTTTGTTTAGTAAACCATGTTAAACACCTAAATAATGAAAATTATTTTACAAACATGAATAATTTATTAAAGAATCTTTTTTCCTACTGAAATAAAAGATTTTTTAACTTTCTTCTACACTAATGAGCAACATACTGGCAGAAGTAAGTTTTGGAAATTAATTATTTTATTGAATTTCTATAACTCACTTGTAACTCCATAATTGATAGAAATCTATGATGAAGCACAAATATACAAGTAGTTTATAATTCATTATTAATTGAGGGATTGGCCATGGTAATAATATAAAGTGATTGGTTTAAAAATATACATGTAATATGTTTACCTTCACACATTCACACATATACATACATGTGTTTTGTTTTAGTATTTATTTCAACACTACTGGTTAATATAGAATGTCTGATGTGACCATTTCCATAATTTCCAAACATAGCAAAACTCCTGTAAGCCCTTTCTCAGTTTTTGTTTGGGAGTTCAAGTCCAGCTCTACCTACTTGTACTTTGGTTACTGTGTCATGTCCTTTTTGGTCACATAGTGTCTCCTTCAATTTGTGTAGTGAACCATCTCCCTTTCTTAAAGCTTACTTGATTTTTTAAAATTCTCATTTTCTTTCAATACCAGAAAAGGAAACAGTTGAAGAATTGGACATGGATTGTGATAATAAAACGGCTGTCAGCTAATCAAATTGCTGTGTCCACCCTAGTCAGTATTTTGTTCTTAATTAGATTTTCTTTAAAAAGCAAGTTTATCATATGGTTTTCCTTAGGTGAGGTACCTGTAATAATAATGATGAAGATGATGATAATAATAATAAAATTCATAGGGACAGAAAATAGGGTAATAGATTACCAAGGCCTGGGCAGAAGAAATAATGGAAGTTACTGTTTAATGGGTACAGAGTTTCAGTTTGGGAATTTGAAAAAATTCTGAAGATGCATAGTGATGATGTACTTAATGTACTTAATGTCTCTGAATAGCGCACTTTAAGTTGTCAAAAGGGTAAATATTTTGTTATGTATTTTACCACAGTAAAAAAGTTTAAAAAAACATAAACTTATCAAATGATTGACACAAAGTTAGGAAGGAAAACTAATAATAATTAAGGTGTTGGACAATGTATTACATTTTTTAAAAAAGCTTCATACCTGGAGTAAGAGGCTGAAACAATTAGATGGAATTTAATAGTGATTAATGTTAAGCTTTGCATTTAGGTTTAATAATATGTAAGAAAGAAGAATGACCTAAAGGTGGTAGATGGACCACACTTCAGTTGCACAAATTGTACATCACATCCGCTAACAAAGAAAGCTGTTTTCAAATTAAAGACTCCATCAGGGGAGCACAGTATCTAATTGAAACACGTTATAGTTTGCCTGGCCAGACCACACCTAGTAGTGTCATTATCTGGCGTCTCTAATGTTGTATATATTTGGGGAGAACCATTAAGAAGAGCAGCCAGTTAACTGTAGAGGGGAGATTAGATAAATTGTTTCATTTATTTTTTTATTAACAATTGAAGGACCCAGAGATATCAATGTGGTAAAGACAAGAAAGAGGACATGATGACTTTAAAATGTCCCTAGAAATGAGAAAGGGCTATTGAGTGGAAAAGGATTAATTCGTATGTTGGAATTAGGACTACTGGGGATGATAAATTTAGGTGATTTTTGAATTAAGAGAGGTGGAGCATTGGGAGTCAGGATATATATCATGGAACCTGTGGGAATGAAAAGATCATTGTGTTAATTTCTGTTTTTTCCTCCAGACATAGGTGTTTGTAAGAAAATTGAATTTTTAGAAATTTGGGGCTTAGTAAGTAAACATTTTCTAGGTCTGATTCTCCAGAGAAAACTACTGACAATACTTAATGTATACACTTACAGCTTATATAAATTTCACCTACATTTTCCTAGGTATATTTAAGGCTTTTTGAATTTTCTGAAATTTTTAAGCTAGGTGGGACCTAAACTGTACTTTGAAAAAAATATGCACATTTAGATTGGCAGAAAAATGTAGGCAGGGCTTCCTAGATCAGAAAACATGAGGAAAGTCACTGGGAGAAGACAACAGCTCTTCCTGGGGGATATTCAGGAGTTGGGGTGTCAGGGTATGGGATTTGCATAACCATGTGGTTAGTGTACATTTGGGTGAAAAAATAGGGCCAACTGATGAATGGCACAAAAATTTCAACTTACTAGCTTTGAATTATTCCTTTTAATAGAATAGTTGTAGGATGTTTAACCAAAAATAAAAAAAATCCTTGATACATTTGCGTGTTAGAAAGACATAATTGATGATATGCAAGGAAAAAGTCTGAGTGGTGGAGGGTATCTCCTAGGAGATTATTGATATAGTCATTCACGTGGCTGGCAGTTGTTACGGGCTCTCTGCTGGGTGTTCAGTGAGAATTGTAGACTGGAAGATCTAAATGGGCACCTCTGTCGGGCTTGGGCTTCTACAGTCTGGCAAATGTATTCTGAAAGGGAGCATTTCAAGTAGGATCATTCCAAGAGATCTGGAAGAAAGCTTCAAGAGACTCAGAACCTGAGTTCCACTGCACTGTATTAGTCAAGGGAGTGGCAAAGGGTAGCCCAGATTCAAGGGGAGAGAAATACGATTTTACTGCTTGATAAGAAGAACATTTTGCACATACAAGGGGGGGGGAGGAATTGACAGTGCCACTTTGAGAGACTGTGCATCTCTTGATTTGTCAGTGTCAGATAGCAATGTTAGATAACATCTCCTTGCCCTGATGGAAGAGGATTTAACTCTAATACCTCTATTTGCCTTCCATTCCTCAGGGGTAAATGTGCTTTTGACTTTAGAGATGATGCAGTTGTTTAATTAACAGGTGAGCAGGTGAGGTTCAACTTAGGAAACGGCCAGCCACCTTGCTAGGCTTCCACAGTGAGTGAAGCACAAGGGAATATATATATAATTTGCAGGGTACAAGTACTCTAACAGACAAGCTGAGAAACCTCTGGAGACACCTGACCCAAGTGAGAGCTTAAGGGTCAAGAAAAATTGTTCTAGAATCAACTTAGGAGGTCCTCTTGGACTGTAGGATCTGCTGGGGGCATTTGTAAACCTTCACTAACCACAGTGACGTGAGCTAGCTTCTTTGGGCATATAGAGAGCACTAGTCATCTCTAGCCTAGGACAGCATTTCTCCCATTTGAATATACATTGGAATCACCTAGAGGCCCATGAAAACACAGACTTCTGGCTCCAGCCCCATGGTTTCCAATTCATTATCTGGGGCGGGACCTGAGAACAGGCATATCTGACTCATTCTCAAGTGATGCTGAGGCTTCTGCTCTAGGAGCCACACTTGGAGATCCACCAGGCTCCAAATATGAGAACGAACCATTCTGTTTGGGAGCAGGAGAGAGAATTAGAAGGGCCAGGATATCATGCCTAGGTTTTATTTTATTTTTGTTTAGTTTTGTTTTATTTTTAGAAAGTCAGGAGAAGTTTTCCTCAAAGTGTAGAGCATTTGCACTCTGGCCAAAGTTGGTTGATGCAAACAGTATCAAATTTACTATTTTTACTAGTAATTTTTCATAAAGAATATCATAATTTTACATTTTACCTGATACTAATTTGGTACTTTGGTTAATAGTTATTTTTATTCTATACTAATTTAAAAGAAATTAGAAGAAGTAATCTTTAAACTGTCAAAATGTTTTAGGCAATATATTTCATGAATATAGTTTTGTATTTTTAAACTTAGCTAGAGAGAAATATTAGAACTATTTTAAAAGTATAATTAAGACTAAGTCCATTGTTATCATATTTTAATATCTGAACTGACGTTCATATGTCTATGAAATATTTTAGAAGTTATAAAATACATTTCAGTAAGGGATCTCATGTTGGAAAAAATACTTATTAGAAGGACACAGTATATAATTTAGGAAGGAGTTTGGCTGATGTGAGGAACCCGTTAGCTCATAATATTTGGAAGAAGTCAGGTCTCTCATATTCTCTAGGTATATAGAATGCCATGAGTTAAAACAACTAGCCAAAAGAAGAAAGTTGTGAGGAAAAATAGACTGGAAAAAGAGTTGATTTTAATTGAAGGGAGAAAGATAATGTTATGAATGAGAGAATTTGTCTTTAAGAAACAAGAGTGCATGCTTATTGAATACATAAATTCATTACTCCTTGAGGGAGCATACTAACAATATTTCTGATTGCCAGGCATGGTAGTATATGACTGTAATCCTACCATTCTGGGAGGCTGAGGCAGGAAGATGGCAAATTTAAGCCCAGCCTGGGCAACTCAGCAACTTAACAAGATCCGTCTCCACATGAAAAACGGAGGGGAAAGGATGAGGATGTAATTCAGTGTGAAGGTTCTGGGTTCAGTCCATAGTATTGCAAAAACAAAAACAAAAACCATTCAATATTATAACCTACTAAACTTAAATATCCAATAGAGTTAAAAGGGCAGGAAAAATCTCATTTTTTCAGTTTATTTGTATAATTAGTCTTGTTACTATTAATTGCTACTATTAACTACATTTTTATTAATTAATTAATTTATTGATTGATTGATTGATTGATACAGGGTCTCACTAGTAGTGCAAGCTGACCTTAAACTCACTTTGTAGCCCAGGCTGTCTTGGAACTCGCAGCGATCCTCCTGCCTGAGTCTCCCGAGTGCTGTAATTATAGATGTGCCCCACCACACCTGGCCACATTATATTTTTATATTAAAGTAATACAACCTGTGCATAATTCTTTCTCATCCATAGTTACGTTTTTGGACTAGTATGGCTGTGCAGGTTGATTCTCTGATGCCCCCCACCCCACCCCTGTGAATGCTCATCTTGCCTGCTAGTTTTGTGTCTTTGGCCATCCCTCCTTCCTTATTTGTCATACATCCCAGTATCACCAAAGACAATGAATTTGAAATTATAAAACATTTTTTAACCTTGGAAAAGCTAATTCTTGTCATCATTCTGAATTTTAAATTTTTCATATAAGTTACACAGATAAATGCTAAGAATCTTCAAATTAAAAAGTTAAATTCTTCTTTAATGCTTCGTGTTTTTCCCATTTAGCATGCTATATCCAGTAGAAAAATAATTTCCTAGGTTTTGTTTGTAGAATCTAATATATCAGGGGTAGATAGAACTAATTTTTTTGATATGTAATCTTAATTCTGATTTAATTGGAAATTTGTAGTGACTTATCTAGTAGCAATTTTTAAAGTATATTAAGTAAAATTCTTAGAATGCTTACTTTTGGTTTCCTTCCCAATGTTTATTAATTTTGCTGTACTTTTCATACTAATAAATTGATGCGATGTACTAGGTATTATATTTAAATTTAGAAAGGTCTTGAAGGTGTCTGTTTTAGCTCTAGGATATCCTGATTGACAAATATATATATTTTAGGTCAAGAATGATAGATCAGATTTGGCATGTTGTTATATTTGGCAAATACGTATCTGCACACATACATATATCTTATTATCTAGGATAATAGTACTTTTGAGATTTTTTAAGGTAATTCTACATAATAATGAATATAAAAATGCATTCCTTGGGCCAGTGAGATAGCTGCCTGGCAAGTGCGAGGTCCTGAGTTCGACTCCCGGTACCCACATAAAGGAAAAAAGGGCTGGTGATATCGCTCAGTGGCACAAGTGCTTGCTGCCAAGCGCGAGGTCCTGAGGTTGACTCCTGGTACCCACATAAAAAATAAAAAAGTATTCCTATTAGGTATTTAAGTGCTATAAAATTTCTCAGCTTTTGCAACCGAAACAACCATGTGATTGTTCTTTCTACGGCAACTGAAGAATGATATTACTAATTTTAAATTACAGAGTTGATTAGTTCAGTGTAAGACAACTGCTTGAAACCTAGTGAACATAGGTGTACAACATACCATCTCTTAAAAAATACTGTAGGATTCTAAGGACATTTCTTGTAAATTCTCATAAGGAAGAAAATCAGTTCATTAGTAAAAAGTAGAAAACTTCTTGGCCTATTTTTATATTGATTGTTACATCTAGTGAATGTTTCTGAAGCCTTTGGATATTTTGATAAGAATGTTATCTCTGATGTTGTGTCTTATGTTTATCATCCAGAAATATCAAGTGCTGGGGTACGTTGCAAATTTCCGACTGCTTGCGGAGCTTTCCAGCCCTTTTGTGAATCAGCGGTAGGTTACTGATGTCATTAGTTGTTTTCAAATTGTGCTATTTATTTTCAGTTTGGGGAAACTTTGACTCCTAAGATGGTAAAGCTACTATATCGAAAATGAGGATATGTGATATAAATTAATATTATCATTGAACAAGTGAGGAAAATAAGTCTTGGAGAGGTTAGGGCAGCTTTCCCAGCTTTCCCCCAGCTAGTTACTGGTAGTGCTAGCTTTTGTTTTTGTGCTGTTTATTTTCAGTTTTGGGAAACCTTGACTCCTAAGATAGTAAAGCTACTATATCAAAAATGAGAATATGTGATATAAATTACCAAGACTTTTATTTCAAATATATGCACTATAAGTAACTAACAATATATAATATTGATAGGCATTGCTAGGTATTTTTTAACCAGCCCAGCCATTTTTAAGAATACGATTCAGTAGAATAAAGTATATTCATATTGTTGTACAGCAGATCTCTAGAACTTTTTCATCTTGCAAAATTGAGATTATATCCATTAAACACGACTTCCTCCATCTCCAAGACTACTTTAGATACTTCATATGAATGGAATTATACAGTATTTATCCTATTGTGATTGGCTTATTTAGCTTAGCATAATGTCCACAAGGTCCATCAAATTGTAACAAGAGCTAAGATTTCCTTCACTAAAGCTTCATACTATTCTCTTGTATCTGTCTACTACATTCGCTTTATCTGCTCAGCCATCCATGGGCATTTACATTGCTTCTATTTCTTGGCTATTGTGAATAATGCTACAATGAACTTGGGTGCACAAATATCTCTTCGAGATCCTGCTTTGAATCTTTTTGGATATATATTCAGAAGTGGGATTGCTGAGTTATATTGTAGTTTTTTAAAAATTTTTAGAAACTGTCATACTGTTTTCCAGAACAACTACACTTTTTTGGATTCACCCCAGTAGTGCACAAGGGTCCAAGTTTCTCCATATTATTTTGTCTTCATTATTGTGGCTATATTAATGGGTATTGAATGATAGCTCATGGTTTTGATTTGTATTTCTCTATGATTTATGATGATGAGCATCTTTTCATATATCTTTTGGCCATTTGTATATCTTCTTTAAAGAATTGCCTATTCAAGTCCTTTGCCATTTTTAAATTGGGTCATTTGGGTTTTTTTCAAATTGTAGTATTTCTTTATATATTCTAATATTAAGCCTTTATCAAATATGTGATTTGAAAATATCTTCTCCCATTCATAAATTGCCTTTTCATTGTATCATTGTTTCTTTTGATGTACAGAAGTTTTTAATTTTAATGAAGCTCTCTCTCTCTTTTTGTTTTTGTTTCCCATGTGTTTGGTGTCATAACTAAGACATCATTGCCAAATTTAGTGTCCTGAAACTTTTCACCCTCCATCACATATGCTGCTCCATCATGTGTTTTTTCTAGGAGTTTTATCATTTGGTCCTACATTTTGATATTTAATCCATTTTGAGTCCATTTTTGTATGTTGTATAATGTAAGGGTCCAACTCCATTTTTTTGCACTATGTCTTGAAGAGACCATCCCTTTCCTATTGTGTAGTCTTGTTTCTTGGTGCCCTTGTTAAAAATCATTTGGCCATATATGCAAAGGTTTATTTCTGGACTTTATATTCTGTTCCGTTTGTGTGTGTGTGTGTGTGTGTGTGTCCGTCTTTATGTCAGTACCGTACATCTTGATTACTTTAGCTTGGTAGTTTGTTTTGAAATCAGGAAGTATCAGGTATTCAACTTTGTTGTCCTTTTTCAAGATTGTTTTGGGCTGTGCGAGGTAGTGCACACTTGTAGTCCCAGCTACTTGGGAAGTTGAAACAGGCAAATTATAAATTTGAACCCAACCTGGGAAACTTACTGAGACCTTGTTTCAAAATAAAAAATTCTAAAAAGAGGTGGAGATGAATGTAGTAGTAGAGTGCTTGCCTAGCATGTGCGAGGCCGTAGGTTCAATCCCCAACACTGAAAAAAAAAAGGATTGCTTTGGTTGTTCCATTAAGATTCCATATGCATTTTAGAATTTTTTTCTATTTCTGCAAAATAATACCACTGAAAATTTGATAGGGATTCCATGGAACATGTAGATTGTGTCGAATGGTGTGAACATTTTAATAATCCTTCATCTTCCGATCCTTGACACAGGATGTTTTTCCACATATTTGTATCTTTGATTTGTTTTAGCGGTGTTTTCTCCCTATCACTGGACAAGTCTTACTTCCTTAGTTAAGTTTATTACTTGAGTATCTTACTCTTTTTGATGCTGTAGTACCTGAGATTGCTTTCTTAATTTCCTTTTCAGATTGGTCATTGTTTTTATACTTTAGATTTATAAAAAGCTGCAAAGATATTTCAGAATATTTCAGATATTTCAGGTATATTTCATATACCTCACCTCATTAGTTTTCCCTATTGCTAACATCTTACATTATCATGGAACATTTGTCGAAACTAAGAAACCAGTATTGGTACATTACTATTAAGTAAACTCCAGATTTTATTTGGTTTTATCAGTTTTCACATTAGTGTCCCCTTTCTGTTCCAGAATCCAGAGTGCCACACTGCATTTAATTGTTTCTCGCTTTTAGGGATGTGTCTCTATAGTCATTTTGGTCTACAACAGTTTCTTGGTTTTTCCTTGCTCTTCTTGACTTTGAGTCCTCATTCAGGAGTACTAGCCAATTTTCTCAAAGAAAGTTCCCCAATCTGGGTTGTTGTGATGCTTTTCTCATGTAAAGATAAACTTACAAGATTTTGGGAGGCGAAGGACTTTTCTTATCATGTCTTATCCTGGGTACTTGAGAGCCATATGACATCACCGTTACTATTTACCATCATCACTTGGTTAAGGTGGTGTTCGCTAGATTCCTCTACTGTAAAGTTCTTGGCTTTACCATACTCTGTTCTTTGAAAGCAAGCTTTGAAGTGAACCCACCTTCAAGGTTATGAAGGAAGGAGGGAGTTGACTATTTTTGACAATGGACTTATTGTTGTCATTTGTCACTCTTGTCATTTAACAAGAGCTACTGATTCTTTTCCTTTGAGCTGTTCAGCTGCCCCTTTGTTTCCACATCTATGGTCCAAGTTTAAACCTCAGGATCTCCAGCTACTACTCAGTGTTGTGTCCTTACTGTCTGCTGTACTTGTGGTTGTTCTCACCTTTTTTTCTTTGTTTTCTTACATCTTTAGTTTCTCCCAAATCTTTGTAAAACTTACCTATTGTACAAGTCTTAAGACAAAGTCCAAAAACCAGGGAAGACTTTTAAGATTGATTATATGTAGTCTTTTGTGATTCAGTACAGGGATAACACAGAATTGGGGGTGTCAGACACATCTAAGAGTTTACCCTGTGTCAGGTCTTATGAATACTCCAAGCACATTGGGAATCATGAGGCGTTTAGATGGTCAGGGCTATCAACATGACTCCCTGCATCCTTTTTGCATTGAGCACACTGTGGAACCTGTAAAAGTCACCTGTAAAGTCTCTCAATGATGTATGTAGTGCATATTGCTGATATAGAAGGAGCTCTCTTAGTTATGAAATATCTCCATTTAATACTCAGTTACATAGCTCGTGTGACATTCTGAAGGGGGTCAGACCCCGTAAATTCATGCCTTCCTGAATTTTTATCATAATCCTGTACTATGTGTATCCTGCTAAAAGTATTGCATAAAGACTTTTCTGTTACGAGTACCATTAATCTATTTATCTTCAGGTCTGGTCTACCAGACAGTTAGCCTGGATCACTTGTCTTTTTTGTGTTGTCATTCTTTTGGCACCAAGGAAAGGGAGAAGGGGTTGGTGTTTCCACCCCACAGCAAAAAAAGAAGAAATTGCAGACCTGCTTCTCAACCTTTTCTTTGTCACATATTACATAAATTCTATTTTGTTTGCTGGTGTTCCAGGTATTTTAATTTCTTCAAAAAGATAATGGGTTCCTTGGGCTTGAGGCCATTTAAATAATTTTAAGAAATAATTTTCCACAGTCCCCAAAGACAATGTGAAAGCGTATGGGAAAAGCATGTTTGTTGAAGTCATACAACCTGAATTCAAATCCACCCTTTCTCACTTACCATTTTGTATGAATGGAATATGACTTAACCTCTCTGAGCCTCACTTTTTTCACCTATAAAATTGTAGCAATGAGTGTGTGTAGGCCTCACAGTTTGCTATGAAGATTAGATGGAGCTATGTATATAAAGCACTTGGCACAGTACTTGTCATTCAGTCTGTATTCAGTAAGTGCTAAATGTAGTACATGGTCATTATGCTAAAACTTAGTAAACATTGGAATTGCGTAGTTTATATTTGTGTTCTCTATTTTGTCACATCTTTTTTTCTATTTAACCCATTGTGATTAAGTTTCTTCCTTTTCCTTTTTGCTGGAACTGTTTCATTAAAGGTGCTGATGGTTTCCAGTTTCAAAATCTAATGAACTCCTTTTAGTGCCTTTCTTATCTGCCTGTGTACTTGAATGTTGATCACACCCTTTTAATGCCAAACTCTATGTGCTTTCATGACATTATACTCACCTGGTTCTCCTTGTATTTATCTGACCATCCCCTTTTAGTCTTTTTTCATAACTAACAGTTCCTTAAATGCTGATGTTTCCCAGACTCTCTTCAGGTCCACTGCTTTTCTCTAGCTTCTCCCTGGGTGAGTTCTTCCCTCTCAAGTTCTTCACCTCTTACCCATGCTCATCTTGGTGCAATGAATTATGCATGAGTTTTGGAGTCAGAAGTCAGATAACCTCAAATTGCACTTCAAGTTTGCCACTTGTTATGACCTTGGACAAGCGTATTAGTCAGTTTTCTTGTTGCTGAGACACAATACCTAGTACCCACAACTTAATGGAGGAGAGGTTTAGTTTATTCACAGTTTCAGTCCATGATTGACTGGCTCCAAGTCAGAGACATCCTGCTGGAATGGCATGGCAGATCAAAGATGCTTAGTTCATGGGGCCAGGAAGCAGAGAAGAAGAGTACCAGAGAAGAATAGGCAAGGGACCATATGTAATACCCAAGGGTCCATCTAAGCACCGAACTTCTTAATCCAGTGAAGTTGACATAATCAGGATTAACAGTCACAACCCACCCCTGTCAGCTTCACAGACAAACACATCTCCTTAAACCATAATCTCTAAATAAAGACAATAGCAAGTTCATAATTCTGCCTAATATAATCTATCTCATGTACAACCAGAAATGCAATCATCCTTTCCTTAAAACCTTGACAGTTCCAACATTTTTCAAAAATCCAAGTTTATTCTAATACTCAAGGCAAGCTCTTAGTTGTGAACCTCTGTAAAAAGACAAGTTATATAATCTGAAGGTACAACGGCACAGCGTAAACATTCCTACTCCAAAAGGGAAAAATAGGGGAGTGGAAGAGAATCAGACCAGAGCAAGATCAAAACCCAGCAGGGCAAACATTAAGTCTTATAGCTTTATATCTGGCATCCAGGGTACATAGTGATAAAATTTGAGTTCCAAAAGGCATGAGTGGTCTCACTACCAGCGGTCTTACCAGTTGCAGCCCACAAGACCTCTCTCCATTCATGGCCTGCAGCTTTCCTTGGCAGCTTCCGTTCCTGGAATCTCCAACTTCCTGGAGTCTTTACCACACCTTTAGCTTCATTCACCAGCTTAATGTACTACCATCTCAGGAGCTCCTTCTAGACCTTCCTTTGAAATCTCGGTGGAGGTCTTCCTGACCCCACAGCTCTTACATTCTGCATGCCAGTAAACTGAGCGTTGCGTAGATGACACCAAGGTCTGCTATTAGTGGAAGTAGTAGCTAGGCTTCTATGACAATGGCAGCAGCAACCTCTTGAGTGCCTGGGTGGCTGAGCATGGTGAAATGAATCCTGGGGAACCAGTTCTCTAGGAGGCCCTTCTTGAGCAGGGGTCCCAGGAACTCTCTTCTAAAAAGAAAAGTTGACACTTGCATCCTTGAGCCTGCAATGGGTGGGGTCTTGATGATTCTTTAGATGCCCTCAAGGCATCTTTCTTCTTGGCCCTGTCAAAGTTCTTGTTTTCTTTTTAATATTGCTAATCTCTTTAGGAAGAGATTAGCACAGCTGTTTTGGCACCGACTACATATACTTCTTTCTAGGTCAAAATTTATGTTTTTCAATTTTTTGTGCTCCGCTTTTTTCCCACAAATATAGCTAAAAGCAGCCAGCAGTACCCATGCCACAGCTTGAATGTTAGGCTGTTTTGAAATTTCCTCTACCAGATTAATTAGTATACCACCCTTAATGTCAGTTGCCTGCAACATCTCAGGGCCTGGGAGAAATCTAGACAAATTTTCTGCCAGAGATTAAGCCACATGGCTTGTAGTCCAACTGCCAGTGGAGTCCTTGTTCCCAATTGAAACTTCCTGAACCTGACTTTTACTGTCTGCATTCCTATCAGCATTCTGGTCTTCTGAGCTCTGACCAGAATCACCCCTCAGGTTCTGTTTACAACTTTCTGAGGCTTTTGTGTGCCGTATCTTTAAACCTTTACAAACACCTCCCAAAAACCAGTTCCAGAGCCTTCTAAATCACATAGTTAGGCATAGTTACAACAATGTCCCCATACTTGTTACCAGTGTTCTGTATTTGTCAGCTTTCTCATCACTGAAACGTAATACTCAACACCCACAACTTAGAGGAGAGGTTTAATTTGTTCACAGTTTCATTCCAGGTCAGCTGGATTGTGGCAGATAGGCATGGTGGAACAACACTGCTTAGTTCATGGCAGCTGGGAAATGGAGCAGGGGAAGTGTGCCAGAGAGAAATGGGTGAGGGACTATATTTACTACCTAAGACGTGCCTCCATCACCCACTCAGACATACCCAGGAATGTACTATACTAATCTGCTAAACTTTTCTTAATCCATTGAAGTTGCCATATCAGGATGAATGGTTGCAGCAAGTTATTTAATATCCCTCGACCACAGTTGTGTTCTCTATACAAAGAAGACTATTTAATATTATCTCTTCCTTTATATTATAGTCAAGTGTTTTCTTTTGTCAGGTGGGACATCAAATTCAAAATGTCTAAAATAGTGGGACAAGTTACTCTCTCCATTGTGTTTATCAGTATGTAGTCTATTTGTTCACTTAATTACTCCTGCTTCACATGTGGGAATCCACTGATAATTTCTTCCTCACCCACATTTGGTCCATTACCACATCCTGCCATATAACTTATTAAATATTTCTCTTACTCTTGCACCCTCTCCTCCATCTCTGCTGTTGGTGCCCTACTTCATTACTTCTTGCTTGGGCTGCCTTACCAGCCTCTAACTGCACTGTTCAGTAGAGTAGTCACATACCACATACAGGTTAAATGTCCCTTATTTAAAATGCTTGGGACCAGAGGGGTTCCAGATTTCATATTTTCTAGGAGTCTGGAATATTTGTACATGCATAATGAGATCTCTTTGGGGAGGAGACCCAAGTTTAAACATTCATTTATGTATTATATATACTATATACACAGAACATAAAGGTAAATTTAGATAATATTTTAGTGTACCTGTATTTTAACTCATATGCTTGTTTTCCATCTGTACATCTTTTCTTTTTTTTTTTTTTATTTTAAAGAGAAGAAAAAACAAAACAAATCAAAAGAAGAACAAATTTTCAAACCAACATAATAGGAGGGTAACAATGGTTAATACATTACGTATTACTATCTTTAAGTTAGTTATTCAGGACACCAGACATTAGCATTCAATTGTCCAAACATTATTGGCACAAACCTTACTCTTCAATGAACTAAGTAAAAATGGTAGTGTATCTATCTTAACCATCTTATATATATATATATATATATATATATATATATATACAATTTTTTTTCCCTTTCCCTTCTTTCTTTTCCCTATTCCAGTCTCTCTTTCCTTTTGACCAGTTTCTTTTTGATTCACCATATCTATTGTACATTTTGGATCTTATTTACTCTTTCAGTTTCTCATACTAGAGAGATAATACGATGCTTACACATGTGCTTCTGGTTTATTTCACTTATGAGTATTTTCTCGAGTTGCATCCATTTACCTATAAAAGTCTCCAGTTTATCCTTCTTTATGGCTGAATAGTACTCCATTGTATAAAAATACCACATCTTTCTTATCCATTCCTCAGTTGATGGGCATTTGGGTTGTTTCCAAGATCTGGCTATTACAAATTGTGCTGCTATAAACATGGGTGCACATATATCGATGTGGTACGATGTTTTTAATTCTTCTGGGAAGATGCCCAGAAGGGGAATAGCTGGGTCAAATGGGACCTCCAACCCTAGTTTTCTGAGGAATCTCCACACTGACTTCCACAGTGGCTGTACCAGTCGACACTCCCACCAACAGTGAAGAAGGGTTCCTTTTTCCCCACAGCCCCTCCAGCATTTGTTATTAGTTGATTTCTTAATAGTAGCCATTCTTTCTGGGGTGAGATGGTATCTCAGTGTTGTTTTAATTTGCATCTCTCGAATGACTAGTGATGTTGCACATTTTTTTGTATATTTGTTTGCCATTAGTATTTCTTCATCTGAGAAATGTGTATTCATCTCAGATGCCCATTTTTGGAGTGGGTCTTTAAATTTGGGAGGTCTGATTTTTTTGAGTTCTTTATATGTTCTCGATAGTAATCCTTTGTCTGAGGAACAGCTGGCAAACATTTTTTCCCACATTGTGGGTTGTCTCTTCACTCTGTTGGTGGTTTCTCTTGCTGTGCAAAAGCTTTTTAATAAGATGAGATCCCAGTTATTGATTCTTTGGGATAGTTCCCGTGCGGTTGAGTTTTTATTCATAAAGTCTTTGCCTACACCAATGTCTCCAAGGATTTTACCTATCCTACCTTCCAGCACATTTAATGTTTCTGTTTTAATATTTAGATCTCTGATCCATTTTGAATTTAGTTTAGTGCATGGTGAAAGATATGGATCTAGTTTTAATCTTCGGCATGTGTAGAGCCAGTTTTTCCAGCACCATTTATTAAAGAGGCTATCTTTCTTCCAGCGAATGTGTTTGGCACCTTTGTCAAAGATAAGGTGGCTTAGTATGTCTGGGGTTGTTTCAGCATCTTCTAATCTGTTCCATTGATCTTCAGGTCTGTTTTTTTGCCAGTACCACACTGTTTTTGTCACAGTAGCTTTATAGTATAATTTCAAGTCGGGGATTGTGATGCCCCCTGCCTTGCCTTTGTTGCCCAGAATTGCCTTTGCTATTCTAGGTCTCTTCTGATTCCAAATTAATTTTAGGATTGTTTTCTCTAATTCTGTGAGATATGCTGTTGGAATTTTGATTGGAATTGCATTAAATCTGTATAACAATTTTGGAAGTATGGCCATTTTCACTATATTGGTTCTTCCTATCCAGGAGCAAGGGATATCTTTCCATTTTCTGATATCCTCTTCAATCTCCTTTTTCAGAGTACTGTAGTTTTCAGTATAGAGGTCTTTTACATCCTTCGTGAGGTTGATTCCTAGGTATTTCATTTTTTTGGATGTTATTGTGAAAGGTATTGTTTCCCTAATTTCTCTTTCAGTAAGTTTGTTATTTGTGTACAGGAAGGCTATTGACTTTTGAGTATTGACTTTGTATCCAGCTACACTACTGAATTTGCTTATTAAATCTAGCAGTTTTTTAGTGGAGTTTTTGGGGTCTTCTGTGTAGAGTATCATGTCATCTGCAAATAATGATAATTTAACTTCTTCCTTTCCAATCATTATTCCTTTTATTTCTTTCTCTTGTCTAATCGCTCTGGCTAAAGTTTCCAGAACTATGTTGAATAAGAGTGGGGACAGTGGACATCCTTGTCTTGTTCCTGATTTTAGAGGGAAGGCTTTCAGTTTTTGGCCATTTAGTATAATATTGGCTGTTGGTTTGTCATAGATAGTTTTTACCAGATTGAGATAAAGACCCTCTATTCCAATTTTCTGTAGGGTTTTTATCATGAAAAGGTGCTGGACTTTGTCAAAAGCTTTTTCTGCATCTATTGAGATGATCATGTGATTTTTGTCTTTGGTTCTGTTAATATGCTGTATTACATTTATTGATTTACGTATGTTGAACCATCCCTGCATCCCTGGGATGAATCCAACTTGGTCATGGTGTATAATCTTCTTGATGATTTGTTGGATTCTGTTTGCCAGTATCTTATTAAGGATTTTTGCATCTATGTTCATTAGGGAGATTGGCCTGTAGTTCTCTTTCTTAGTTGGGTCCTTCTCTGGTTTTGGTATCAGGGTAATGCTTGCTTCCAGGAATGAATTTGGGAGTATTGCTTCCCTTTCAATTTCATTGAAAAGTTTGAGAAGTAGGGGCGTTAGGTCTTCTCTAAATTTCTTGTAGAATTCGGCAGTGAATCCATCAGGGCCTGGGCTTTTCTTTGTTGGGAGGTTTTTAATTACATCTTCAATTTCATTGGCTGATATTGGTTTATTTAGGATTTTTAAATCTTCTTGATTCAGCTTTGGTAATTCATACGAATCTAGGAATCTGTCCATTTCCTCTGCATTTTCCATCTTAGTAGAATATAAATTTTCAAAATAGGTATAGATGATCTTCTGGATTTCTGCAGGGTCCGTCGTGATATCACCCTTTTCATTTTCAATTGCATGGATTTGAGTCTTTTCTTTTCTTTTTTTAATAAGGTTGGATAAGGGTTTGTCAATCTTATTTATTCTTTCAAAGAACCAACTTTTTGCTTCATTGATTCTTTGTATTGTTTTTTTATTCTCCAATACGTTAATTTCTGCTCTGATCTTTATAATTTCCTCCCTTGTACGGGCTTTTGGCTTAACCTGCTCTTCTTTTTCTAGAAGCTCGAGGTTCACCCTTAAGTTGTTTATTTGCGCTTGCTCTATTTTCCTGATATAAGTGTTTAATGCTATAAATTTCCCTCTTAGGACTGCTTTCATTGTATCCCATAAGTTCCGGTATGTTGTACTGTCATTATCATTCAGTTGTAGAAAGTGACTAATTTCTTCTTTAATTTCATCTGTGACCCATTGGTTGTTCAGGAGGATGCTGTTTAATTTCCATGTGTTTAGGGAGTTTTTGTGGGATCTTTTGCCATTGATTTCCAATTTCATTGCACTATGGTCTGATAATATGCATGGGATAATTTCAATTCCTTTGCATTTACTTAAGCAGGTTTTATGAGCTAGTATGTGGTCTATTTTGGAGAACGTCCCATGTGCAGCTGAGAAAAATGTGTATTCTGATGTTGTAGGATGGAACACTCTGTAGACATCTACTAAGTCCATTTGTTCAAAAGTTTGGTTCAGTTCTACTATTTCATTATTGATTTTCTGTCCAGTTGATCTATCTTTTTGTGACAGTGGAGTATTGAGATCTCCCAATATAATTGTATTAGTGCTTATTTGATTTTTCATGTCCTTTAGTACTTGTTTTATATAGCTGGGTGCATTGGTATTTGACGCATATATATTTATGATCGTTATCTCTTCCTCTTGGATTGTTCCCTTTACAAGGATGTAATGACCGTCTTTATCTCTCTGAATCCTTCTTGGCTTGAAGTTCACTTTGTCTGCAAAAAGAATAGCTACCCCTGCTTTTTTCTGGGTTCCTGTGGCATGGAGTATTGTTTTCCATCCTTTGACTTTCAGTCTATGAATTTCTTTCTGAATTAAATGTGTTTCTTGTATACAGCATATTGTTGGATCTTGCTTCTTGATCCATTTTGCCAGTCTGTGCCTTTTGATTGGTGAATTGAGACCGTTAACATTGATGGTTAAAACTGATATGTATTGACTTGTCATGATATTTTCCTGTTGTTGGTTCCCACTCTTTGTTTTTCCGCTTTCCGGCTATTTAATTATTTGCCCTGCCTGGTGGATTCCTTCTGTTGGGGTTCCTATCTCTTTCTAGAATGTCCTTCAGAACGTTTTGGAGTGCTGGTTTGGTGGTCATAAATTTTCTCAGATGTTCTTTGTCATGAAAGTATTTTATTTCTCCATCAATTTTGAAAGATAGTTTTGCAGGGTACATCAATCTGGGCTGAAAATTATTTTCCTTTAGAGCTTGCAATACATCATTCCAAGCTCTTCTTGAATTGAGGGTTTGTGCTGAAAAGTCAGCTGTGATTCTGATGGGTTTTCCTTCATAGGTGATTTGTCTCTTCTCCCTAACAGCTTTTAAGATTCTGCCCTTCTGTTGAATTTCTGGGATCTTGACTATAATATGTCTGGCTGAAGTTTTTTTTTGATCATGTCTAGTTGGTGTTCTAAAAGCTTCACTTATAGGGGTGTCAAATTCCTTTTCTCTTCCAGGAAAGTTCTCCCTGATTATGTCTTTGAACAAGGTTTTAATGTCGTTGATGCTATCTCCTGCTTTTTCATTTATTCCAATTATTCTTAAGTTGTTTATCTTTGAGTCATCTAGCAGCTGCTGAATTGATTTTTCATGGTCCCTTGCTATTTTTAAGAATTTTTCCATTTCACGATCACTAATTGCAAGCCTGTCTTCTATATCTGAGATCCTGTCCTCGCATTGGCTTATTCTGCTACAAATACTTTCAATGGAATTTTTTATCTCTTGGATATCTGCTTGAATCTGCCTTATGGATTCCATTTCTTTCCTATGCTGAGCATTCATGGTTTCTATAGTTTTCTTAAGTTCATCTATTTTTTTGTCTGTATCAGCTATAGTGTCCTTAAGCATGGTCTTCATTGTAGACATTATCTCTGCAGTTATCTGTGAGATTATTTCTGTTTTAATTTTTTCCAGAACCTCATTCAGTTGCTTTGTTGTTACCACTTCAGATAGGCCAGGTGGGTGGCTTTCGGATTGTCCCACCTCGTTGCTCCCTAGGTTTGCCTTTGGTGAATTGGATGTGTGTGGTTGCATCTTGTTTAAGTGTCGTCTCATTTTTTCTTTCTTTAATTCCTGGGGTGATGTTTGCAAATTACCTATAGTAGGTTACTTTATTGCTAGTGTTTAAGATCTTTAGAAGATGACTACTTCTCTGCAGTATCTTCCAAGTGGAGCTTGCTTTTAGGTTTTGAGCTTTCTGCCAGATCCTACCTCTTCAATTCGTTGGGTATGCGAAGTTGCTACCTGTTTGGCCCAGTCCTTGATTCTTTGGTACTGTGCCACTGTATTTTCTGTGTCCCTTAGTCAATCTCAATCATGAAATATCAGGAAGGAAAGATGTTTAGAACAATTATTTCACATTTGGCTATAATGTTAACTAAAGCATCAAACATAGCCTAAAAAATGACAGACTGAGCTAACCAGTTATTTACCACTTTTAGCTGTATAGAGTTGCGGTTATATAACAAAATCTAAAACACACCAGAAAAATTATATGCAGTATACAAGTCCTATGTATGTCAATTTTTCCTTGAGGAGTTTAAATTTAAAATGAGTGAAGGAGGAAATAGAGTATTGGGAGAAGAGGAAGGAATTAGATGTAAGGTTAGAGGACCAAGAGGGATCCCACTAAAATTGGGACACTAGTGCAGAGGACAGGTGGTAAAAAGAGAAGGAAGGGATAAAAGGAAGAACAGATCACAACCACAATCACAAAGAAGTTAGAGGCGCTGTTTACACTCATATAAAAAACCAGAGAGAATAATGAAGGAAAGAGCAAATACACATACAGAAACAAAAACGAAGATAAAAACAATAAAACAGACAGATCAAAAATAAAACCCCACCAAAAAACAAAACAAAACAATACAAAAACAAGAAAACCCTTCGCCAGAACAAAAAACAAATCAGTGAGGAAAAAATAAATAAATAAATAAAAATAAAAATAAAAATAAAAAAATAAAAAGAATCAGTTCCAGGTGTTGACTCTGTTGTAGGCAGGTACCTTGTGACAGAGTCCTGTTCTGTGCAGGTCCGTCCCAGTAAGCCAGGAGCGCCCTCTGGCGGGCGGTGAGCAGAGGCGTGTACTTTCAGGCAGAGACCAGTCTAGCTCGTTTCCGCTCTCGGCGCCCTTTCACGATCCCTGGGCCTGAGAGGCTCAGCGTGCTGTCCGGAGCGCGGGTTCCCTGCACTGGTTCCCGCCGCTCTGGTTTTTCGCCACGCCCCCCACAATGGCGCCGGGCCAGTCGCTCTCTGGCGCGGGACAGGTGTGGCTGAGAGACCAGTCTCGTTTGCCTGCTGACCTCAGCACACTTTCGTGGGCCTGAGAGGCCCCGTGCTGTCCTGTCCGGAGCACAAGTTCCCAGAGCAGTTTCCGAGCCGCTCTGAGTTTCGCCACACCCCCCACAATGGCGCCCGGCCGGTCGCTCTCTGGCGCGGGGCAGCTGTGGCTGAGAGACACTCACCGCCGGTCAGCACCGTTCTCCGCCGCTCCCCTGCCCCGCCGCTGTCTCAGGATCCTCCGTGGGGGCTCCCTGGGCGCCAGCTGCCACCGTGTGTCCGTAGAATTGAGCCTCCGCGGCGCTGCAACCTCCATCTGTACATCTTTTCTAAGGAGATGTTTAAGATATTTTGTCTTTGATTTAATTGAGTTGTTTCCATATTGTTCGGTTTTAAAAACTATTTGTACATTTTGGTATACTTCATCATATGTGTATATTATAAATATTTTCTTCCAGTAGATAATTATCTTTTCACTCTGTTAAAAGTGTGTTTCACAGAGCAAGTTTTTAATTTCAGTGAAGTCCAACTCACCATTTTTTCTTCCATGATTTGCACTTTTGGTGCTATATCAAAAAACCATCACCAAACCTGAAATCACGCAGATTTTTTTCTCCTGCTTTCTTCTGGATGTTTTATAATGTGTTTAACATGGAGATCTTTAATCTACTTTGAATTAATTTCTGTGTAAGGTATAAGGACTCTGCTTAAGTTCATTTTTCTGCACATGTATATACAGTTTTATAGTTTCTAAAAAAGATATTCTTCCTCCATTGAATTACCTTTATGCTTTTGTCAAAAATCAGTTGAATATATTTGCGTAAGTCTATTTCTGAGTTTTCTGTTCTGTTCATTGATTGATTTTTCTATATTTTCACCAGTGCCATACTGTCTTGATTACTGTAGCTTTATAGTAAGTTTTTGAAGTGGGTAGTGAGTCCTCTAACTTTGTACTTTTTTGGTATTGGGTTGGCTATTTTAGGCCCTTTGCCTCTCATATAAATTGTAAGGGGGTGTTGCCTGACTTTTAAATAAATTAAAAAATAAAAATGGGATGGTTAATTTCCAGTGTTGTAGAATAAATGTGATATTTCTTTAATTCTCTTTTCAGGTGGTTCTTTGAAGCTCTGAAGTATCCTAAATTTTCCAAAGCTAATGTCATCAATGGAATTCTTATGACAGCCGTGTTCTTCATTGTTCGGATTGCTGTAATACCTCCTTTCTATAGCTTCTTGTATTCCGTCTATGGAACAGAGCCCTACATCAGGCTGGGATTTGTAATCCAATATTCCTGGATTTCTACTTGTATTGTTTTGGATGTGATGAATGTCATGTGGATGATCAAAATCTCTAAAGGGTGCATCAAAGTCATCTCTCTCATGAGACAAGAGAAAGCCAATAATAGTTTTCAGAATGGAAAACTTGATTAAAGGTGAGGTTTGTCAAACACCTTTGTTTAGGTAAGCAATCTTTGTTACTACCCAGCATTATATCTACTAATAGGACGAATTGGCATGTTCTTGTGCTTCCTTATGAATATAATTTTCATTCAGGGTTTCAGTGTCATATTTTCTTCTTTTTAGAAGAAACTAAAATTTAGTCTTCATTCCAAGATTTTCTCTTTTCTTCTGCATTATAAGCATGGATAAAATCTTAAAGTTTTAAATGAAAATTATAGATATTAGTGGTGAATCTTTTCAGAAATCTTGTAGCCTGCTTTAGTATTTTTCTCTCTGGAAAGATGACTGTGATAATTTGGTGCACTTGGTGTGCTACCACTTCTGGTGAAAAGATAAGAACTACTTTTAAACCTGTAAATAACTCTCAACATTTTTTTGCATTATATTCTTTTCTTATGTCAACACCTATGTAGGGTTTTGTTTCCAACCTGTTGACATGATCTTTCCCCCAGGCTATTAAAAATGACATTTTCTATTTTAGATATGATAATAGATATCATCTATTAGTGATGAAATATTTTACTCACTTTGAGGATTTTTTGTTAGTTTGGTCATGGAATATACTTCCTGCATTTTAATGTTTTTTTAGATGTCACTTATATCTATTTTAGCATTGTATCAACTTATTTCTTTTTGTTTTATAGTAAGGCTTAAGGGAGATACTATGGACCTCCTTTCAGGATGAAATTCTTCTAAGAGTGCACATTGATAAATGACTAGGTGAGTGATAGTGAACCTTTTAGAGCTTTCAGTGATACAACCACTGTGGCATGCATGCCCTAGGTTCACCACCAGTGTACTAGGCTAATACTGTAGAAGAAATCATTAAGAAAAAGTGTTTTAACACTGTTGACGGCTTCCATTTCATTTTTTTCTAAGAAAAATGTATTATTTTTATCTGCAAACTCTCCCGAGTTCAGAATCTGACATCATCAGTACAGTCTTATGCAGTATGCTTTTGTCATGCTCCTAAATTAGGCCTCCTCTTGATGAGACCAAAATGACAAAATAATCAGTATTCATGTTTTCTCAGTTTACACTCACACTTGCTTGCTCAGCACTTTGAATGCTTCGAACTTCTGTCTTTCTTAAAAGAGCGGGAAGGAATAAGGTATTTTAATCCAAGTAGTTTGGTTATCAAAATTATTGTCTTACATGAAAATAAAAGAGTGTGTGTGTGTGTATATATATATATGTGTGTTCACTCTGGTTTTTGCAATCCTGATATAGAAGTATTTATCTCTTGTTGCCTTTATTTATTTTTCTCAAATACTTGACTTTAATGATTGTTCTTAACCTAAGGAAAAAAAGTTCCAAGTTGTAATTACTTGAACTTAATTGAACCCACGTCAAAAGATTTAATCCATTCAGTTTCCCAGTTTGAAGGAAAATGTTTGATTCATTTTCATTGTTTGTGTTATGATGGTGAAAGGAGGCTAGTTGAATGTAATCAAGACTTTTAATTTAATTTGATTTGGTTGTCCAATGTGGGTAGAGCCTGATAAATTCTAGAACATTTAAAGATGGGAACTGAAATCTCAGTCAGTAACTAAACGATGAAATGAGGTTGATTGGCTTCTCAAAGGTACATTTATTTTTGACAAAGTAATGTAAAATATAGGTATTTGTTTTTAAAGCAGCTAATATTAATATTGATAACTTATCATTAAATTTATTGATGTCCATATCATAGTCACTTAAATATGTATTGGTTGTCTAGAGGGTGAGAGCATAGGAAAGAAAGTGATTTTATCTTGTTCATGCTCTTTTGCAAGAAAAGTGGCTTTTTAAAAAAGGAAAACATTTATATTATAAAACTATTTTGGAAATTCATTCTTTTACAAAAATAAACCTTGAAATAAACATTTTTGACTCCTTGGATATTTCTGTAATTCTGAACACAGACTTTAAGCCCACTATCCAATGATATAATGTAAAGCTATGTTAATGAGTTTCCATGTAGTAGTTTCAATAGTTGTTTCATGCTTGAAACTTCATTTTTACTTTCATTCGCATTACCTTTCACTGATGGTATAGATGCTCACTAGTACTATATTTAAAATAACAAAGTTTTAGACAAAGCCTTGTTATTTCCTTAGTCTGCAATCCCTGTCTTATGCTGGCTGCATGACAATTAATCCAGCATCTAAATTCAGTGTATAAAAGTAGGTTACATATGTTTCTTCATACAACAGAAATGAAATGGAAATGCCACTATAAACGCCATGCTACTTTAAGTCAGACCTTTACAGGAGCTGTACTTTGCTATTCTGTGATTGTATCCATCTACCTAAAATACAAATAAAGATAGGACCTATCATTTATTAAACCATGAATTTTTCATGTATCAAATGACAGACTTTTGCTAGACATTTTAAATGTTAAATATTTTGGCTACATGGATTAACTTAAATGATTATATTAGGCATTACAATATTTAATTAACAATGCTAATAAATTATTTGTAGAAAATAAAAGTAAATTGGTATACATTTTTAAGCAATTCTATTTTTCTAGAAAAGATTAGTGACAACTTGAATGTGTAATATTCTAGAAAATAAGTTATTGTGAAACTTAAAAATGAATGAAAATCAACTAGTAGCATGCAAGATCATAGATCCTGCATTAAACATTTTGTGAGAATTTAAAAATTATGAGCCTGAGTTTATAAAGTCTGCATTCTTATATCTAAATCTTGAGGATTCTTTGCATTTATTTACAACTCAAAATGGAGTTTTATATGAGCGCAAATTAACTCAATCTTAAAGTACCCCATAGTATGTTCACAGTTTTTTATTCCAACTGTTTTATTTCATAGACTGGTTCCGTGTTATGAGAAATGAGCTGTGGCATTACCTTTGAGTGACTTTGATACATTTTAGATGACCCAGTACTGTCTTAAAAGTTTCAATAACTGCCGAGTTCTTAGGCATTTGAATCAAATTCTTTTCTGAATTTTAATAGTTGACTGAAGTCAGATTTTACTCTAGTGTCAGTTTTTAAATTGTATACTTTCTCTGAGACACATTGGGCGTCAGGGAAGTGTGGTTCATGGTGTGACGAGCCAGCTTTACTGGCAGTGGCACTATTTACTATCACGCAATTAGCAACCTTCTCATGGAGACACAGAGGGGAAGTGTGGCAATAATGTGCATGTCTCTGCTGTTTCATTTTTAAGGGAAATAAACATGTTCCAAAAGGCCCTATTAAACGTTTGAATGAATTTTGATTTTTATGATGCTCTTAATTCCGAATATGTAAATATGCTTTTCAATTGCCTTTAAGTACTTTAGTCAGTTGTGAAAGAAATTGGAAAGCTCACATATTTGTTGACATTATCAGTTCTATGTCATAGAAGTCTACGTATTTGTGTGTTTTGATTCCACAAGAAGCTAACATATCACTTTATCAGAAGAGTGGTGCAGTGTTTTCAACAGGTAGGAGCCAGTGCAGCGGCGAGACGCCCGCTTCCTCTGCGCGCTCTGGAGGCACACACCTCCCAGCCCTAACCGCAGCCGGCTTGCACGGCAGCTACTGAAAGAGAATTTTGATACAGAACACACGTGATGTTTGTAGCAACAAGAAAATCCTTCAGGATCTGGAGGAGACACCAAGACCGCTTTTCCCTTAAAAGATGAAAACCTTCATCTAGAAGTTTTCTAAATCCCTCCAGTCCTTCCATTTCTTCCGCCTGGTGCACCAGACTTCATCAGTGCCTCCCTGCAATAGGCCAACACCTTTGTGTGTCAACTTCTGAGGCCTCCCATACATCTGTAACCTTCCCAGTCTCTTGTAGCACGTTTAAAAGTTTACTAATTGGCTCTCCTTGAAAAAAGCATTGTCGTAAATTTAGTAAACCACAATTAAGAGGCTACAGGAAGCCATTTAGCATTTAATAATACCTGTTTACAATGCAAAGCAAAGCTAATTATGGTTTTATTTAGAAACATCTGTGATCACTCCTTTTCATAAGCTGGTTTAGCAATGAGTTTTGTAAAGTGTTTAAGCTAGGGGTTTATTGTAGGCATGTAAGGTTATGTGAATCTTCTTAGACCCCATATCCGCAGGGGAGAGTAGGGAATTGAGCTGTTAGGAGGTGGGCTGCGGGGGAAAGTCCGGCTTCAGCAGAATTGTTTAGAATACTGCTCTTCAACAGAGCAAACTTTGTTCTGGTAATATTTCTTTAAAAACAATCTTACTAGCTAATGGATTATTTGGTGTTTCCAAGAGTACAACACCCAAGGACTTGAGCCCTACTCTTTTCTCACCCAGACTTCAGACAGCCTCTACTTGCTTTGATAATATCATACCTTGATTGGAAGATATTTTGCATACCAGTAAAGACTGGTAGGCAGCTCCTAAAGATTGGTCTGTTTGCATTGAAAATGTTTACACTTGCTCTGAGCAGCAGAGTTTTGATATCAGATCCTATATACAAGACCAAAATTAATGAGAAACATTTCTAAATCTCAAAGATTTGTAAGTATAATACCTCTGGCTGAAAACTTGTTAAACATCACCTATATTTTTTCTTTATATTTTTCTGTAATTCTGTAGTGAAATGCACATTAGTTACTTGCTACTCCTTAGTTAATGAAACCTAAAAATATATTTGTAAATAAAATATGCTGTGTATTTTTGTTTCTTGCTTGTTTTGTTTCTGGTATGATTATGTCTACTTTTTACTTAATGGACTTTTGTGTGGCAATACTTATAACGAGGATAAGTTATGAGATATTTTTGGTAATTGTTAGAATTTGAAATAATAATGCCATTTAGACTTTATTGGAAAATCTACTTGAAAACTGCAGTACATGCAATAGCTATAGTGATATATATATATATATATATATATATATATATATGTACAATTTTTTGAGAATATATAATACATAATATTTAATTGTTAAAGTTTTTGGAAGTCTCTGAAAATACACTTAACATTTTGAGAACATACTTTTTAATTTCAATAAGGCTGAACTTTGTTTTATTTACAAAACATAAAATTAGATAATTTATCAATCAGTGTTACTAAGACTTGTCAGTAATTAGAATACAATTTAGTATCCTTTATTTTGGTTTCCAGTTGTGCTTTATCTGAATTGATAATAAATACCTTTTGGTATTTTTGTTAAAAATTTTGAAATGTTTGTACACTTTATTTGTATGTGGGCCACTTTAAAGTATATGCAAGTTCTAAGCAATAATCTGCATGTTGTACAAGTCCAGCATACTTTGTCACGACCATTTTATTTATAATTAATTTTAAGAATGGAAAAATGTTATATAACCTCCTTCCCACCATGAACACTTTGGAATTTTCTTGTGCTAGAACACTACTCTAATGTAGTGCAAAAGTTTGTATTTTGTGAAAAAAAATAAAATCACAATTTCGTGCAAAAGTTTGTCTGCAGGGTGTATACTTCAATAATAATTTATTAATATGTTGATGAGATTACTTTCCTGACGTCATCTCTTCTAGCACCTGAATCCTAAAGGTAAATTTTTATTCCTCAAGATGTTTTTAGAGTATGATTACATCCTTCCCTCTCCCTCTCACCTCTTGCAGGTCTTGGCCCTTTAGCAAACATTTTAGTCATGCTTCTTCATGGAAACAATGGTGCTATCTAATCAGTAAGCTCTTTTAGATTAAGTAAAACTTTGGCAGTTAGGTTTTTAAACTCCTCCCCTTCTCTCTTAGGCCTCTCATGTGGTCTCAGTGTTTTTTTGCCAAGTGTCTTGGCTGGAGTTCCTACCTTCTCAGATGACCTGTGGCCTTAATCTTGCATCTTGGTCTGAGAATATCCATTAGATGAGGGAGCAGAGCACTAATTGAATGGAATACTGAAGTGGTTTGGCCTTTGGAGAGTACCGAGTCATGCTTCAGAACTTACCCAAAATGCTGTGTCAAGACTGGCAAAGGAAGAGTTGAATTTCAAAATGAAAATAGAAGTCACAGCTGCCAGTGGAGGTGGCCCACAGGTAAAATTATAATGATTCAGAACTATTCCAAGTGAGTGGAAATGGGAGGTTCTCTCCCATACCTCAGGGTGTCTCAAAATATAATTCACCCTTTATTCTCCTTTTCTCTATTCCTTACCAGAGTCTACTTAACTGCTTTACTTCCTCTCTCTTTTAATGCTCCTTAAGTATGCACAAAATAAGTGATTTGGCAAATTTGTAACTTTTTCCCATGCTAGTTACATAATCTGATATATGTTCCTGGATCTCCCCAAACAGGACTCTTCATCTAAGGACTGCATACCACTCCCTCCACCTGGGTGGCTGTGCCCATTGTCATTTATGGCATAGTGCTCTTAGGTCTTCCCTGCCATTGCCAAATAGACCCTTTCTTTTTCACCTACCTCCATGACCACGACCCATCTAATTTTGTCATTTTACCAGACCATTGATTATACTGGCAGAAATTCCCTGAGTAGAACTTTTAAAAAGGTAACAGAGATGATGAGCTACATTTCTATCAAGGACAAAGATCAAGGATAAGTGGAAATTTGGAGAAAAAGACCAAAGGCAGGAGGAAAGGTTTTCAGAGAATAGGAAAAATAAGAAAGTGGTGTGTGTGTGTACAGTGCATTTTGGTTGACAGGAACTTATCAACAAAAACAAAAGTTCCTATGCATGACATCGGGGCATAAGAAGTTTTATGACTTATACTAAAAGGTATACATATTTGTTATATATTCTTCTTTATATCTGTGAGATACACACACACACATATGTACCTATCTACGCACACTCAACTGTTGGGGATGTGACTAAGCCTGCAGTTTCAAAGTCATTTGTGTCTGAGAACATATTTTACTCTTGACCAGTGATCCAGTGCCTCTGAGCAGAGGTGGGAATGAGGACAGCATTGTGCAGCAGGGGTCCTGGTTAGCTGCCTGAGCTTGCAGAAGAGTTCAAATTTTGATCAGTTGTAGTTACCAAAAACCCAACGATTAAGCTTCCTGGAAAGATGTGTGTTGCCAGGTGGGGTCATCGAGAGGGTTTGAGAAGATGAAATGACCAGTTTTTAACGTATGCAATGTTTTGGACAGAAAGTTTATATGAATAGATGAGGTACTAGAGAGAAGTTTGGAATGTAAATTGGAAGAGAGCAAATTGGGAAGAGCAAGGTTCCTAAAAGCTTATGGTGGTCATGAAGAAGTATCTTAATCTCTCTGAGTCAGTTTTGTTGTCTGTAATGTTTGAAGTATTTCTGACATCTTTTCTAACTCTCCCATCCTGTTTGCAGGAGCTTTAATTTGAAGCAAGAAAATTAGGAAGGAACACGTACAGCCTTGAAGGGCCTTAATGCTATGACTTTAATGACTTTGAGGGATATTCTGTGTCAATTTGGCTGAATGACAATACAGGTGCAGGTTAACAGAAAAACCAGCTAACTGCAAAGTGGTTAAGCCTGATGATTGGCCTGAGAAAAAAAAGAAAAGGGCCAGATCTGATAAATATTGCAGAGAGAGAGAGAGAGAGAGAGAGAGAGAGAGAGAGAGAGAGAGAGAGAGAGAGAGAGAGAGAGAGAGAGAGACGGAGACAGACAGAGACAGACAAAGACAGAAGAATGAGAATGAAAAGGATTTGGAAAAACATAGTTACATAGTTTATGGAACTGAGAAGAAACAGATGCCACTGGATTGTGATGTCAGAATGAGAGAGGTCACAGACTCTGCAGGAGGGTGGTCAGCAGGCTGGTGGCAGCTCTGAAAGGGACCTTGTGGATAAGATGAATGAATGAAGAAGGGGAAAAAATAGTACTTTGAAAGGCAAAGTGGAGTTTGGGACAGACTTCTAACAGAATGTAAGGGCTATGCAGCGTTCAATCTGAAAGAGAATAAAAGTGCTCTTAAAGGGCTACTCTGTTGTGGTTTTGATCACTTTTCTGATTCCTGATCCATTGTCCTTTGTCCTCTGGCACCTATGCATTCCATGTTCCCTACTGGACACTGACCCATGGTGTCCTCACAACCCTCCCAGTTCTCCATTCTGTCCCCATGACTCATGTCCCTCTATGATGTCAGCCCAGCCCATCAGGTCAAAGAGCTTCAGAAAAATTTACAGATGATGGTCAGAGGCCAAGTAGAGTAGAGAGGACCAAGCTAATTAAATTGACATTTATCTAGTGCTTGTTAGATTATCAAGTGAGTGCCTGGAACATCCAAGATAAATAATCTCATCTTGATGGACAGCCTGGCTCACAGAACTCCCTTTTTCTGAGTAAGCTTCTATGGCCACAGTTGAGCTGCTGTTTTCTCTCAGCCTCGAGGACAAAAACATGAGTTCGCACCTACTGCAACCCCTATTAGGGCAAGTAGTGGGAGCTCAGCTTTCTCAGGGCTTGGACACAGACTTCGATATTTGGAATAACATGGTGGGAGGACTTTTCATCTGGGAGTCAAGAGACTTGGATTCCAGTTCTGGCCCTATCATATGCTGTAACCAGTTTAGACAAGTGCTTTCAATTTATTGCCATTTGATTTTTCATTTTTAAAGTGAGACGTTGAACGGGGTGAGTTGATGGCTCTTTTTATTTCAAATTCCATCATTCAGTGATTATGGTAAATAGAATTGAGGTTAGGATATAATCCAAAGTATGCCAGGCTATGAGCATAATTCCCACCAGGCAGCAATTCCAGAATATGGGTTTCAGTTGTGTATGTTTTAGCAAGTAGCTTAAATTCTAGTTTTGACTGTGATTGTATGCCCTTGAGAGAGGCCACTTGTTTGGGATTCCATCTGCCTCACTTGCAAGAGGAGGTGGTATCTTTTGTAAGCAATGAATCTAGCCAAAAAGACTGAATGTAATATTTGCTGAGTGCTACTCAACATTCCTAGCGGGAAGAGATAAAGTTTTAGTGATGTACTTTCCCACTATCTTTGCAGCCAAGTTGATTTTTAAAATATTCTTCCAAGTATTAACCTCTGGAAGATGTAAACAGCTTGATTATGATATGCAAATACGAAAGTCATCTTCTTTGTTTTCCACAATAAAAACATTCATCAGAATGGAATTTAAAAATAAAAATATAAATATTCCTCTCTCACCATCTGAATTCTCCATTATCTTGAGAAGCTAGTCCATCATGAATGGGTCAGTTACCTTGGTTGACCAGTGTTGGGAATTTTTATAAAATTCCTGTAATCTTAGAGACTGTAACAAAAGGCTGCAAGATTATTTGGTGAGCTTTGTTGTGAGTCAAGCCAGGAAGAAGTGGGATGTGGGAACTATTGACAATGCTTAATGTCTGTGACTTGGTTGGGTGTACATTTATTCCTGCAAATTTGTTGGTCTTTATCAGACTGGTGATGGAATATCTGTAGTAGATTCACTCTAGAATTTTACGATCAGTGGATAGATGCACTAAGACACTGTATCATGATGGGAGGTAATGTAAGAAGCAAATCTATACTGTTCTGGAGGAAAATATGGATAATTCCTTAGCATTGTAAAGAGCTAAAATAACTACTAATTACAATATATGTTCTAAAGAAGGGAGGGAGAAAATTGATGTGCCAGTGTGTTAATTTTTTTCTTTAAAAATGACTAAAAGCTTGGAGCTTTTTTTTAAAAGAATCAAAATAGTTTATATAAAAAGTGAAGCCAGAAGGTCTAAACTTCATTCCTCATCCCTTTTATAACTTTCTGACCATTAACTTCAGTTCTGAAATATTTGGATCAAACCAAATGCTTGTTTTCTATGCTCAACTCGGAAACTTGCTGGAAAAACACGCAGCCTTATGTGCTGGAATCTCCACAAATCCAAGATCTCTGTAATTCACCTAAACAACATTAATATGATATTCTAGGCATCATGTAAGGTGGAGGCTATAAACAGTGAACCAACTGTCGGGTACTTGTTCATAGGAAGCTTGGAGTTTGGAAGGGAATGTAAGTTGCAATGGACGGACTATTCATTTCCTCTCCAATTCATGTAGTAAAAGCCTAACCCCAGGGTAATGGTATTAGAAGGTGGACATTTTGGAGGTGATTAGGTCACGAGGATGGATCCCACATGCATGGGATGAGTGCTTCAGAGAAGTACCTTGTCCTTTCTACAATGAGAAGTTAGTTATAAGACACTATGAGGAAGCTGGCCTTTACCAGAAAATCAATCGGCTGATGCCTTGATTTTCAACTTCCCAGCCTCCAGAACTGCGAGAAAATAAACTTCCCTTGTTTGTAAGCTCTCAAGGCATGGTATTTTGTTAAAACAGCCATAGTGGACTAAGATAGAGTTAAGAAACAGAGGAACGCATATAGCATGTCAAGTGATCTGCAGAGGCTGTTTTTCAGCTTTGGTCCCCAGATCTGGCACAGCATTTCAAATATGGTAGGTCACTCAGTGAAAAAATTTACTCACTACATCCTAAGTGCCAGCTTCTATTTTAGATTCTCAAGACACATTAGCCAAGGAGGCTGACAAGGAAGACTCTGACTTCCGAGAACTTACATTCTGGCAAATAGAGACAGGCAGTAAACTAGTCTGAAAAACATGGAAGAACAAGAACAAAGTGGAGACTGGGGAATATTTTAGAAAGGTGATTTTGTGAAAATGGCATTTGCACTAATCCCAGGAGGAAAGCTGCCGGTGTCTGAAGAACACTATGTGCACAGGGATTGGCAAGTGCAAAGTCACTGAGGTGGGGCTCCTGTGTTGCATCCACTGACAGGGAGGCAGTGTAACTGGGGCATAACAAGTGAGGGGCATGAGAGATGGAAAACGTGGTCAGACAACAGGTGCCAGATCATGTGGGGCTCTTAGGCCATTGTGTTTGGCTTCTCACTATGCTTAGAATGAATATTCCAGGTTTTAAACAGTCCAGGTGAGAAATAATCTGGGCTTAAATCTAAGATTGAATTTTTACCACACTCCACAGGAAGAAATACTTTTATGGGGTGATTCAGTACATAAACACACATTAACAAAAAATTCACAAGACAGTGTCTTTACCGTGAGGGATGGGCTCGGAGATTTTCTATTCTCTTTTATGGTAAAAGAAGAAATGCTGATTAATTCTGACTTAGATACTTTTCTCATTGCCGAGACAAAATACCTGGCACCCAAAGTTAAAGGAGGAAAGGTTTATTTAGCTCACAGTTTGTAGAGGTTTCAGTCCACATTCAGCTGGCTCCAAGGCAGGGTGGCTTAGCAGAGGGGCATCGCAGAGGAGAACCAGTTCATGGCAAGCAGAAGAACAGCAAAAGCAAGTAAGCAAGGGATCTTAACAGCGTCTTTCTGCCCCTTTTATCTTATTCAGACTACTTAGGGCGGGTGCCACTCACACCCTTAATCCTAGTGCCCTTGAACCTAGCATCACATCATGAATCAATTCCAGCGTCACACACACTAGGTCCAGCCACCTCTGAAAAAGCCCCACCTATGACCACATGAGGCTTTGGGAAGACATCTAAACACAAGCCACACCAGTGACCCACTAAACTGATTTCACAGTTCATCAGTGGGTTGCAATCCACAGTTTGTAAAATGTTGATTCAGACTAAAGTGACAGTAGAGATGAAGAGAAATGAACAGGTTCAGGACATATTTTAGAGGTGGACTTGACAGTAGTTGTTGATAGACTTCTTATGAGAAGGTGAGGGGGAAAGCCTTATAAATGATGATTTTGTATAATTTTGGCTCAAACAAATGGGAAGATTGTGTTGCTATATTCTAAGATGAGGAAGATCACAGAAGGAGTAAGTTTGAAAGGAGAGATGAAGGGAAAATCTTTAAATCTTATCTAAACACTTAAGAAAACTTCTGATTATATATGTTCATGTACATACAGATTTGTAATATTAATTGCTAAATTACAAGTCAAGTGTAAAAATCTTTTCTATGTAGACTTTAAAAACTAAAATGCTTATAAATTGTTAATTTTATTCTCATTGTAGAAATAAAACCTTCTTACTAGCCATAAAAATTATCATACTTAGTTTTTAAATGTTTTCTTAATACAACTTTTCTATACATAATTTTTTTTTGGTCATTGCCTAAGCTTTATAAAAGCAACTGATGAGGACTGGAATTATGTTTGTAATGTCTTAGTCTATTCAGACTACTGTAACAAAATACATTAGCTTGGATAGTTTATAAATAACAGAAATTTCTCACAATTCTGGACATTATGAAGTCCAAAATTAAGGCACTGGTACATTTGGTATTTAGAGAAAGCTTTGAAGTTCCATTTCCTGGTTTGTAGGAAGTGTCTTTTCATCATATTCCCAGGTGGCAGAAGCTAATGAGCTTCTTTAGGCTCCTTTTATAAGAGCATTTAATCCCATTCATTAAGGCTACCTTCTTGTCTTGTCTCAAAGGCCTCATCTATAACCATCACCTTGAGGATTAAGACTTCAACATATGAATCAATCGTTAAAACCATTGCAAGCAATTTAAAGATGACCACTAGGTCTGGAGAGATTATTTTGATGCTTAACAGGTAGCTTTGTTTCCTTAGTAATAAAGCAGGAATCCAGTAATGGGCAACCCAGGAAAGTGATCAAATGTTTCTCAAATGTTAATTAAAAAATTCATATACACAATCACATTGTAATTTCTAACCAGTTTTATATATGTGCTTATATCTGGAAATATATAATTCACACTCCTTCAACATCTATCCACAGGGCCAGGGGTATAGCTCAGTGGCACAGCGCCTGCCTGGCAAGTGCAAGGTCCTGAGTTTGATTCCAGTGTGTGTGACGCTGGAATTGATTCATGATGTGATGCTGAATAAGATAAAAGGGGCAGAAAGACGCTGTACTAAGGAAAAAACAAAAATCCTTACCACAACTGAGAATCACAGTTACACAGATTTAAAAAATTTTTTTCAAATATAAAACAACAAATATGCTTGACCAAACTATATATGCCCTTTCTGGTCTCCTTTACTCTCCTTCTGATGCATGATTTAAAAATTCGACATACTTCCTAACCTACTCCATGACTAATTTTCTGGGGGAACAGTGTTTTCTTCTAGCCCAGTTGGTCTTTGCATACAGTAAAGTTTTATTTCATTGTTCTGGTAAGACTATTAGATATTGTATAAATAGTAATCTGAAATCCACTAAAATAGTTTCTGTTTTGATATATCAGTGCTTATTTAGCACTCTGTGAGAAGTGTTCTTCTTGGCATTTTGTAAACAAATATGAAGAAGAATGTGATGTTGACCTCAAGGATCTTATAATCTAGTCTTGTTACCAAGCAACTTTTGAAAATAAACTTTTTATGTTAGAGCAGTTTTAAACTTACATAAAAATTCTGATGGCAGTAGATAATACCTGCATACTCCTAATTCAGTTTCCCTTTTTATTAACATCTTACATCAGCATGGTGCAAATTTTATAATTAATTTAAATTATACTATTTAGGAGATCAGAATTTAGAATTCTGGAATTATTTCCACTTAAAATAAATATTAGTCATAGCTAGACACTCTGGACATTACCTGTGCCAGACACTTCATTTTTCAGAGGAGGAAACTGAGGCACAGAGAGACCTCAAGTGTTTTGACTTAGAATAGAGCACAGAGTAAAATCACAGTTGCAGACTGCTCCTTGAGAGTCATGTGGCTGCTCCTCATCTTCCTGGGAGAAGACATGAGGATGCAGGAAATTCTGCTCTTCCATTCAGCCAGCTGAAGCTCACCAAGTAACCACTGAGATCAGCAGTTGTTCTGGTGGTGGGAAAACAGCAGTCAACTTGGTCGATCTTGACCCTCCAAGAATTTACGCTATAAATGTTGGCACATCGAGATTACAGAATAAAAGCACATGGAGTTTCTGTTTAATTTTGGTGAGTTGCCAGTGGCAAAGTATACTGAGGAATGGAAGCCAAACATAATTTCAGAGAGTTGGTATGATAGGCTGAACAAACAACTCCCTTCCCCCAATAGATAGCCATGTCCTAATATCTGGAATCTGTAAATATGTTACTTTATATAGCAAAGGGGACTTTGCAAATATGATTAAGGATCTTGATTACCTTGGATTATCCAGGTAGGCCCCATGTAGTCCAAAGTGTCCTTATATAGGAAAGAGGGATACAGGAGAGTCAGAGGAGGGATGACCTGTGATGTAGCTGGCAATGTGGTGGGGCTATTGCCTGAAGGCCAGGAGACAAGTTGTGTGGACAGCCTCTGAAGGCTGGAGGAAGTAAAATACAGGTTTTCTGCTGAAGCTTCCAGAAGCCCTGCTGACATTGATTTTGGCCCCTTAAGACTCATTTTGGACTTCTGATCCCCAAAATGATGAGAGATCAAATTTATGACATTTTAAATCATTAAATTTATGATAATTTGTTTAGTAGCAATATAAAACTGGTGAGCCAGTTATGTAGAAGCTACTTTTTATGAAAATAAAGAAGTGATAGATGTTGTAAGATTATAGAAAGTCAGGCTCCAAAATTCTTGTCTGTTCTAACTTAATAGTTTTCACTTTTTAGGTACAAATGATGAAAAAACATGTCTGACAAAGCTTTCCTACATTTCCGTATTCAAACTGATTAGTTTTCATTTGAAATTATATTTGGGTAGGGCCAGTGAGATAGCTCAGTGGCATAAGCGCCTGCCTGGCAAGCACGAGGTCCTGAGTTTGACTCCCGAAACCCACATATGAAAAAAGGCCCAGTGATATCGCTCAGTGGCACGGGCGCCTCCTGGTTCATGAGGTCCTGAGTTCGACCCCTGGTACCACCAAAAAAAAAAAAAAAAAAAAAAAAAAAAAAATATATATATATATATATATATATATATATTTGTGTATATATCTGTATCTATATCTATCTACCAATCAGCATAATTCATAATAGTCCCTAACTAGAAACAACTCAAATAATAGATTAGAAAAGTAAATTGAATACTACACAGTAACAAGAATGTGTGAACTACAATTATAAGCAATAATATAATAATAATTCACCATATTATTGAACTCATGTTATGGCTGCTGGAAAGAAGCCAGATACAAAAGAGTTAATGTTGTTTGATTCCATTTACATAAAGTTAAAAGGTAGACAAAACTAATTTATGATGCTAAAAGTTACCTAGACAAGTGTATGAGCTGGATAATGATTGGAAAGGACACATGGTTTGTTGAGATTCTGGTAATGCTCTGATTTTTGATCTCTGTACTAATTTTACAGTTGAGTTTATTTTGTATCTATACAAATTTCTGTTTGTTATATACCAATAAAAATTTACTTTTAAAAAGAAAATAAAACTATATATACACATATATATGTATGTATGTATCTATATATCTATAGACCTATATCTATATCATCTATATCTATCTGTCTTTTCAATGGTTATATAACAGTAGATTTGTCTAAAGAATATGAGCTTAGAAGGGAAACAATGAGCAAAATCCTGTCTTTAGAATATTGTGTATACAATTTTGCCCTAAAACACATTGAAAACACTTGCTTTGTATCTACTTTTTAACCCCCAGGACAGATGATTTTTAAGCTGGTTTTAAAAAATACTATCTCATTATGAGTAAGTAATCTAGGCTGGAGAGAAAGTCTTTAATATGTTAAGATCAAATAAGAATTGCCTAATTATGATTCTATAGAACGAGTTTATCTTGTGTGTTTGGAATTATATCTATTAGGGACCCCTTCATTTTGAGCAGGATACAGGTGGAAATCCAAGCCCAAAGTCCTAAAGGATAATTCACACTAAATATTGTGGTGGGACAACTCATACAAAGCTGAGGAGTTTATTTATAGGTTGATGAACAATTCACATATTAAACAGTCTCTAGATTAAGTGGTTTAAATAAACATTTAAATAATATTTTATAATTTTGTTGAAATAGAATTTACTATAGCAAATATGTTTTATAAGATATATAGGGGCTGGGGATATAGCTCAGTGGCACAGTGCCTGCCTGTCAAGCATGAGGTCCTGAGTTCAAGTCCCAGTACCAAAAAAAAAGATATGTAATCCTCAAATATTTTTTGATTTCTTGAAAATAAACAAAACATTTTTGGTTAGTAGTTCAATTTCTTGGGAGAAAATTCTTGTTCTTTAGCAAACATTGAAGAGAACTTCAACTAAAATTTAAATAATTTCTCTATCCTTCCAGGCTAATACTCTTTGTTTATTGTGTTCTCGAGGTCACTGAACTGTGAGTACTTCCAAAATTCTCTTATCTTTTCCGAGAAGGATAAGAGTCAACGCAGTACTTAAAATTCTCAAAGCACTTTATCAATAAGATTATTTCTACATGAGGTTCATTGTCAAATATCTTTGTGACCTCTAGCTTTCATTAGGTTTACCTAAGTTTGAAAAATTTTACAGGATACATATTATTTTATTTCACAATTTTAATGGGGTCCAAATTATAATGTTAAATATTGATTTAGAACAGCTTGAGTTTTGGTGACTTATTTCCTACTAAAACAAAATGGTTAAAGCTACTGCTCAAGTCTAGGGGAGAATGTTAATGACAATGGCAGAAACTTTTTTATTATATTTTAAAATATAAATAATTCAAGGGAAAATAATAGATTGAAACTTTGTCCCCTTAGTAAAGAGGACTATTGATGCCCTTATATTTAGGTCATTAAGTGTATTAATTAATTTTCCATTACTGTAATGAAATACTTGAGGCTGCATACTTTATAAAGAAAAGAGGTTTGCTTTGGCTCATAGTTCTGGAGGGTCAAGAGCCCACCTCTAGGTATGGCCTTCCCAAGGTGGCACAGGGCGTAAGTGGCAAGAGATAGAGAATATAATATACCTGTGTTAGTTTCTCTGCCTTTTTAAATAAACTCAGCAGGGTTCAATCATGGGGTCACCACCTTAATGAATTTATTTAATTCTAGTCACATTTCAAAGGGTCCCACCTCTAAACACTATGGTCAGATTAAGTTTCTACACTCTTAATGCTTCACAGTGGGGATTGCATTTTAACACATGAACCTTTCGGTTGCTTACCCAAACCATATCAAACCATGCCATTAAGTAATTTGAAAAAGGAAGATTTTATTCTTATAGCTTAGATCTAAAATAATCCCCCATGTCTCATGTGTTTGGAGGGTGATTGGATCATGGGAGCATTGTACTCATCTATGGATTTATCCACTAATAAATGTATTGTTAGGAGGTGGGATCTGGTTAGAGGCAGATCACTGAAGTATGACATGGAAGGGTGTATTCTTGCCCCTAGCTCCTCTCTTTTCTTTCTGATTCCTGGCTGCTATGGATTGAGCACCTTTCCCTCCACGGTGCCTCTCTGCCATCCTGTTCCTTCCTCAGAGCTGGCCAACCATAGACTGAAACCATGAGCCAAAACAAACCTCTCCTACTTTAAATTGCAGACATTGTATTTTGGGTATTTTGTCCCAGTGATAACAAGTGATTAAGACAATACTTTTTCATCCTTTTATTTCATCCTGCTACTTTATCTGTGATAGTTCTTATGTTAAAAAATTGGCTGGGAGTTATTTTGTGAGAATAATATATTAGAGAACAAAATAAACAAGAAAGGAACAAATGATGGACTACATAAGATATTTAAATTTTAAGTTAAAAATATTTTCCTTTTGGTCTCCAGCACCACAAAAATATTTTTGTTATTATCCAATTTATAAAGTTCTAAAATATTTTTTGATACTCTAGTGGAAGAACTTTCAAAATAATATTCCTCTCTTTGGCTGTTTTCTATGCTTATAACAAAATACCAGAGATGGGGTGATTTATAAAGAATGGAAGCTTATTTGACTCATGATTCTGAGGCTGATGAGTTAAGAACATGGTGCTGGCATCTGCTGGGCATGTGGAAAGGGTCTTCTTGATGCATCCTAACATGATGGAGGGCATCCCATGGTGAGACAGGGCAAGTATATTAAAACTTGGGTCTCTCTTCCACTACTTAACAAAGCCACTAATGCCATGATGGGCACATTACCCTCATGATCTCATCTAATTCTAATTACCTCCCATTGGCCCTACCTCCAAATACCATTAACATATAAATTTGATTTTTTTTTTTTTTGTGGGTACCGGGGGGTCGACCTCAGGACCTCATGCACCAGCAGGCGCCCGTGCTGCTGAGCGATATCACCGGCCCCTTTTTCGTATGTGGGATCCGGGAGTCGAACTCGGGCCCTCACGCTTGCAAGGCAGGCGCTTATGCCGCTGAGCCATCTCACCGGCCCAACATATAAATTTGAGAATTAAATTTCCAACACAAGAATTTGGGGAAATGGGGACACATTTAACCCATAACAATTCCCTTTCTCCCTTCCTTCTTCCCTCCCTCTCCTCCTTCTTTCCTTCCTTCTAGTCTTTAGTTCTTTCATCTTTCTCTTCTTGTCCTTCATGCTTCCTTTCCTTTAGCAGTGAGTAATGTGTAATACTAGACTGCCATTGATTCTATATGCATAGAAAGCATCAAGTATTTAATTCAAATGTAGACTCTCATTCAGTAGGTGTTACAGCGTGTGTCTAGATGTCCCCCCAAAGCCTCATACAGTCACAGGTGGGGCTTTTCAGAGGTGACTGGATCTACACTGTGTGATGCTGTGATCAAGGGTGTGTGATTACTAATTTAGTCCACTGATTGGTTTGGCATAGTTTTCAGTGTGAATATTGGGAAGGCCCACCCTGGGTAGACTATAAGGGACAGAAGGAAGGCTGCTGTCATCGCTTGGGCTTGCTGCCCTCTGCCCACCACAAACTGTTTTTCCTCTGAGATGCCCCTCTACCATGCTACCCTTCTTTGGAGCCACCAACTATAAACTGAAACCTCTACAAACTGTGAGCTATAATAAACCTTTTCTACTTTAACTTTGGGTATCAAGTATTTTGTCTCAGCAATGAGCAAAGTAACTAAGACAGTAGGTCTGGGGTTGGTCCTGGAAATCTGTGTTTCTGACATTTTTTCAGGTGGTACCAAGCTGCTGCACTTTGGACCACATTTGAATAGCAAGACTTTAAAAGAATAGTCCATTCTCATAAAGTTCACGGTCCAGTTACAGCCACTTTCATTCTCCACTTTGGTTCAGAAAGTTTCAGTTTATTTTTCAGATTATGTATAAAACCCAGATTTGAACAGCAAATTTCTCCCTTTCCTGAAGATCTGGATAGAAATAGATCAAAACACATCCTTAATTCTATAGCCTAGGAAAACCCAAAGATTTTCCCACAATGCATTGAATGAACTCAGAGATGAAACTTGGTCCCTCCACAGTTTCAACAAAATCCCAATTGCACAAAGATGTTGTCCATTACATATGTCCATTAAATATGAAGTGTTTCCCAAAGATTCAGCTATGGATGTCTTGTTTCTCAATGCAGCAATGTTCAGAGGTGGGGCCTAGAGAGGTAATTAGATCATAAGAGTGCTGACTTCGTCAATGTATTAACTAATTTATAAACTTTTGCTGAATGGGCTTATTAGGAGGTGGGGCTCACTAGGTGGAAATAGGTCCCTAGGGACATGCCTTGAAGGGTATATCCTGTCCCTAGCCTTTTCCTCTCTCTCTGGCTCTTCTCCTTCTATCTGCTTCCTCTTTGCCATGAGGCAGATGTCCTTTGCCTTCTGCTACAAAGTTTCTGCCTTGGAGCCAGGTGACCATGGACCAAAACCCTCAAAACCATGAGCCAAATTAATCCTCTCTGCCCATATGTTTTGTTCCAGGAATGGAAAGGCTGATTAACACATTAGAATTAATGGAGATGGGAGAAAATAAAGAAAGGAGGAGCTGATGTAACTAATGCAAATAACTCTGAAAGAAATAGAGTGCTCTGGCTTCCACAGATTAGTTTTGTATCTGTATCTTCCCACTGTCTGACTTGCTGCCTGCATCCTGCAGTACACGCTATAAATACCACCCATAAGATCCCACTTCCCATATGTGAAGGAGGGAGCTGGCACTTGAGCTTCTTCTAATCAGAAACCTATTTAGAACTCTCCCTTAAAACAAACAAGCCAAAATTTCTTTCTGTCTAGGCATATCTAAGAGAATTCCTTGTTTAGTACAAATATTTAATAAGTGATAAAAAATAAATAATACCAAAACCATGATGTAATGACTAGACAGGAAAACAAACAGCAACAGCCATGCTCAGTTGGTGAGCAAGTGTTGGTTGTGTACCAGCGTACAGTTCGGTCAGGTCCTCACGTGACTTCCTCTTACTCTTCTGGAAGTCATCTAATCACATAAGCAGCAGCACAGATGTGTTTAGTATTTTCATTACATATGGGGCAGAACACTGCCACTGCGCTCAGCCAAAGACCACCAGGAACACATTGCGACTGAACAAGTTGGGTTGAGGATTCCGGCGGCAAGGGACGATGCATACCATTGACAACAGTGGGGCATCCCAGGAAGATTACGCTAGAAAAAGGCTATTGTAGGATTTATAGAATTTGAGCACGGGTTAAATGATTTGAAGGAGGACATAAGGAAGGACGTTTTGCTCAGAATTGGATGTTGTAAAAAAATGTGGTTAATTCTATGTTTGGGGATGATAATAAATCTTATGTAGAAAAGAAACCAAACCCACTTGGTAAAGAAGCAGCAGAGACTCATGTTGGCCCACGGTCACTGTCATGGCTGAAACAATGTTCACACTGTCTGTGTTCAGACTTGATTATGAAATGGTCTCGTTTTTGTGCTGACCCATCAATGTCACCTTGTGGCCTTGTCACTTTTTTTTCTTTTTTTTTTTTTTGAGACAGGTTTTACTATGTAGTTCAGGCTGACCTTGAACTCACTATGTAGCCCAATCTGACCTCGAACTCACTATGTAGCCCAATCTGACCTCGAGCTCACAGTGATCTTCCTGCCTCAGCCTCCTGAGTGCTGGGATTACAGGTGTGTGCCATCACACCTGGGTCAGAGTGGCCTTGTCTAATACTAATATTCTATGAACTTGTTTAACAGAAGAGACCTAAGGCTTGGATAATAGTATCAGATCAGCTCTGGATGCAAAGGGATACTCTTCTCCTTCTCAATCTATTTTAGAGGAAAAATATCATTGGCCTTCTTTTTTTTTTTTTTTTTTTTTTTTTGTCTTTTTGAGACAGGGTTTTGCTATGCAGTTCAGGCTGACCTTGAACTCACTTTGTAGCCCAGGGTGGCCACAAACTCACAGTGATCCTCCTGCCTCAGTCTCGAGTGCTGGGATTACAAGAGTGCACCACCACACCCGGCTTAGCCTTATTTTCTTTTTCCTCTGAGTAGTATAACATGGAATACTATTTGGGAAATGACCCTATGAAAAATAAGAAGAGAAATAATAAATTTTAAACTGTAGAATAACATGGTTTATTTTCAAATCCCATAAGGAGAATGCACTGCTGTGGAAAGACTGGAGAGGGAGAGACTGAAAGGAAGGAATTAATTATGATTATTAAACTTCTACTATGTACTTGGCATAGGGCTAGACTGAGGAATGGGGAATGCAATGGGGAATGTGACAGACCTCCCTCACAGAGCATGTAGTATAACAATGAAGATAAACAAGAATCCAGCATGGTGCACCCACTGCAGCACTGTCATCAGGCACCAAATGGCAGATGTCTCTAACCCGCTCTTGGAAAGTGAAAGAAGCTTCCAGTAGAACCAATGATAAACTAGAAAAGTCATAAGGGTAAATAGAAAGCATTTTTTCAGTTAGGGGAAATTGCATGTTTGCTGTAAGAAACTAGGAGGAAATGTGCAAAGTCCAGGCAAGAAGTAATGAGGATCTAGACTAGTGGAAAGACAATGGTGAATGAAGATAGATTACATGTGGCAGTTACAGAAATGAGGCAACTAAGAGAACTCCCAGATTTCTGTCATGGTTAAGGCCACTATTAAGGGGTCATGGTTTGAATTTGATATCCACCAACACTCATGAGCCAAGGGCTTGGTTGCCAGTTGATGGGCTTTTTAGGAAGTGACTAAATCATGAAGAGTCTAACTTCATCTGTGGATTAATCCAATGATGACATCATAATTTGATGTCATTATTGGGAAGTGATGGAAATAAGAGGTGGGGCTAACTGAAGAGAGTGTGATTTTGGGGACTATACATGGTTCCCAGTCCCTTCCTCTCTGGCTCTCTTGCTCTCTGCTTCCTGGCTGCCATGACGGTGATCAGCTTTCCTCTGCCAAGCCTTTCTGCCATGTGGACCCCACTTAGGCCTACAGCAATGGAACCAGCTGACCATGGATCAAAACCTCTGAAACCATGAGTGAAAATATACCCTTTTTCCTTTAAGTTGCTTAAAAAACTGACTACCACATAAGATTAGGAGAAATCAGTTTTTGGTGGGTTTGTGATTCATATTCATATTGGAGAAATGCAATGAGTTTTAGACAGGCTGAGTTTGAGGTTCTGTGAAAGATCTAAATGAAGTTAGGAAAGCAGATGGAAATAATGGATGAGAGTTCAGCATTCTTTGCTCCAGACCCTGGATTATAGGAGATAATAAAAGCATAGATTGGATTTTATTATTATAGGATATTATAAAATGGGCAGATCCACATCTTCAAATATAACAATATTGAAGGATTGGGCAAAGTGAGCAGAATTTGTGGGACTACTGTGATCATCACAAATTTAGTGTACAAAGATTATCACAGCTTTTGTTTAGTAAGCTGATTGAATCCATGCTTGTCATATTAGCAAGGAGTTTTCTTATGTTTCTTGCTCAAAAATTTCCAAGAATGGCAAGTGTTGATTCAATCCAAGAGTAAAGGGCTATGTGAATCAGTTTTCCTCCAAGCATCAAAAGGAGAAAGAACTGGAATCTGGTGAGTTTATTAACTTTGTTTCCTGAGTCCACAGATAATCACCAATGAAGATTGGCTCTTTAGTTTGATGGATGATTTTGAGATGCCCTTGCTGGTCTAGATAGATGACTGTGTAGACTACAGTGACGCCATAGACTGAACGGTGGGTTTATAGCTACTTTTAATTTACATTTATGCTCAGTGAATTTTTCCCAGTGTACAACAGTGATGGCAAAATGGTTATATCTAGAGGAAATTTTTGTCAGCCTGGGCTGAAGCCAATGTACTGACCCCTCTACCATGCATTCTAAGATCTTTTGCTGACATCTCTTACTTTCCTGGTGTACTCTGCTCTTGGAATCCTTGGTCTATTCTCTTTCTGGCATATTTTGGTCAGGATCCCTCAATGAACCTTTAAGTCATGGCGACTGGAGTTTGGGGCCTTGATATCTCCTGTATAAGAAGGCCATGAATTCCTTATAGGACTGAGTCACCTTCTCCCCAGTGACTATCTCTGCACACCAAATGGAGTGACAGTTATTGCTAAAACAATCAAATAAACAAAATCCTTTATTCTAGATTGATGGGTTCCTACTAGTCCTACATTTTCTCTTTGAAGGGATTTTTCTGGTCAGCTTTCAGTTGCTGGAACAAAATACCTGACATCCACAACTTAAAGGAGGAAGGATTTATCTTGGTTCATAGCTTCTATAGTTGGCTAGATCTGAGGCAGAAACTTCATACTAGCTGGCATAGTTGTAGCGAGAGAGGAATTCCCCTACACGTTGGTGGGAATGCAAACTAATACAACCCAGTGTAGAAATCAATGTGGAGATTTCTCAAAGAACTAAAATTAGAAATTCCATAAGACCCAGCTACTACCCTTCTAGGTGTCTTATCCAAAGAGGTAAAGACATCATACTACAGTGATACTTGCATAGAATTTTTTATAGCAGCACAATTCATAATAGCTAAATCCTGGAGACAGCCAGTATAACCATCAACAGATGAATGGGTAAAGAAAATGTGGAGTCTATACATAATGGAATACTCGACTAAAGAGAAGGATCAATTTGAGACGTTTGTAGGAAAATGGATGCATTTGGAAAATACAATGTTGAGTGAAATAAATCAGTCTCACAATCTTAAATACCTCTCATTAAATATCTCTCATTTGAGTAAGGCAAAGTACAATCGAAGGGAATAATAAAGGATGGATAGAAGGAAACAAGGAGATAGACCTCTTGCAAATGGGAAGGGGCCCAGGAGACAGAGGGTGAGGGGAGAGAGGAAGTGGAAGTAGTAGAATTAAGATATACCATGTACGGGAACCTAATTACCTCAATAAATGTAAACATTTTATGTCATAAATATGAGCTAAGAATTATAATAAAAGAATGAAAATGAGGAAAGGGAATTTAGAGGCAAAGGGAGGGAGGTGGGTGAGACAGGGAAGGAGACTAAAAAATAAAAATCCGAAGTGTATTATGTACATGTACCTACTCCCCAAGATGAATATAAACATCATATAATGCTAACATGTACTAATAAAAGAAAAAAAAAGAAAAAGAAGTACATGGTGGATGAAAGTTGCTCAATTCATGGAATATGGAAAGCAGTGATTGGGGAAGAATCAGAAAGGAAAGGGCCAGGGATCAGGTAAGTCCTAAGGTCACATCCCGTGTGACCTATCCAGACATACCTAGATGTATGAACATCTCTCAAACCAATTAAGTGGACAGTTATGATTAACCATCACAGGAGGTTACTGAAATAAACTTCTCCTGACCAGTAAGCCCAGGTTCCATCAATTTTTAAAAGGCAAAAACTAAAAAATCGTGGAGAGTGGCATCATGCTGTATTAGCAAAGGAGGAGGAAAATCAAGAAGAGAATATGGGAGACTGTAGTAGGGAAACTAGGAATTTAAGAGAGGTGACTGATGAATACTTTCAATCTTTGTCAGGTTAAGAAAGATGAGGACTGAGAAGAATTCTCCTGATGTAGACTTTGAATCATCTGTGACTAGACAAATGACTGCAATGGTCCAAAGAATGAATGAGAGATGGAGTTGACATTGTAATGCACCAGAGCTGGACTGTGGATGGAAAGTTAGTGGAGATACAGTGGGTGTGGTAGTGGTGTTGAAGATAGGCTTTTTTTAGAACAAGAAATGGAATTAGAACAAGAACAAAATATCATTTACTGCAGCCTTACTTGCATTCGGACTCCATGGATGGGACACCCGGTAAAACCTACAAGATTTTCATGGAAGCAAGACAAAGTAAATATTTTGTTCACTAAGGAGGAACAGTCACCTTATAATATGCTTACCTTGGTAAGCTGCCATATTAGTCTTTTGTGGAGACTAATCTGCTTCTGTAGAAATTTTGAGTTAACTGAGATTCTGGCATTGTATGATCAAGTATTGAAATGCCAAAATGATAAAAGAATTGTATTTTAAATAAACTTTACTTCTTAGAACAGTTTTAGGTTTACAAAATAATTAAAGACAGCACAGAGATTTCCAGTATACCTTGCACACAGTTTCCTCAACTATGCCCATCTTACCTTAATATCGTACATGTTATTTGTTACAGTTAGTGAACCAATATTCATACATTATTATGAGCTAATTCCATGCTGCATTCAGATACTCAGATTTTCTTAGTTTTTAACCTGATATCCTTTTCTTGTTAAAGGATCTTATCTAGGATACATTTACTCATGATCAAAACACTAATTTGGGAGCTATCTGCTGAGCAGTTCTAGCATTCAGCATTCCTGTGTAAGCAAACCTCAAAACCAAAGTCAGAGAAACTTTACCAATCAGAAGCTGCCAACTAATCTCTAACTAGGAACTGTAAGGTGACTGTTCCTCCTTAGTGAATAAAATATTTTCTTTGTCTTGCTTCCATGAAAATCTTGTAGGTTTTACCCAGGTGTCCCATCTATGGAGTCCAAACAAGTTGTGGTTTAGTACTGCTGGCTTCATGAATCACTCACTGCTCAAATAGATTCTTTCAAATGTTAATGTGTCTAAGTTTATTTTTAAATAGTCTCCTCCTGGCTGTAATAAAGTTTCTCAGACTTTACTGGTTTTGGAGGGCCTTGACAGTTTTGAAGAACACTGGCCAGATATTTTGTAAAATGTCCCTCAACTGGGATTTGTCTGTTATTTTTCTCCTGATTAAATTTGGAGGAAGACCAAAATAGGAGGAAGACCACAGAAGTAAAGTGTAATTTTTATCGCAGCATATCAGAGGTTCATACTATCAACATGACTTATGATTGCTGATGTTGTTCTTGGTCATGCGGCTGAGTTAGTGTTCCCCAGGTTTGCCCACTGTAAAATTAACTCTCTCCACGCCTCTTGTAGTTCTGTGTTTGGATAGAAGTCATTATGTGCAGCCCATCTGAAAGGAATGAAGTGTTCTGCTCCACCTTTTTGAGGGTGGAGTAGCTACAAAATTGTTGGAGTTCTTCTGCACCAGAATTTTGTCTCGTTTCCTAAGGATGAGTGAATTTTTAATCTCAAAAACGATTCAGTGACTTCATGCCTTGCTTACTAAAATTAAACTCATAGGATAAATTTCATTCAGGAAGTTGGCTATTTGGTTCATACATTTCATCATAATTTAACATGCTGACAGTACCAGAAAGTTGTGAGTAGTGAAAAGCCTCACAAAAATAATATTGAAAGTGTTTATTCATGTATTTCTTTTCCTGGTTATTAACATTTCCATTGCATAGGACAGGTAAAAAACCACTTAATGGAAATTACTTGTAACAGCAGTTTGACTAACATGAAGCTGAAGTATTGGATCAAAATTTTTGTCACTTTTCATTTTCTGATTTCTGCCTAGGTAGCATAGAGTAACAAGTTAGGGGATTTCTTGTCCTTATAATTAGCACTAGGAATAAAAGAGAAACCACAGAAAAAGACAAATTGGTTATGTTGGGCAACCATACTCTTAAGTTCTAGCACTTACTAGTCTTGTGATCTATGGTAAATTGTCTAAGCCCTGTAAGGTTCAATTTTCTCACCCATAAACTAAGAGAAATACCAATAATGGAACAGAATATCTGGGGATAAAATGAGAAATACATTTTAAAACTGATTTGTAAAATCTAAAGTTGTACTAGTTGCTCAGGCTCCTAATTTCTGAGCAGACACTCAGCCCATGCAAAGGTTTATGCCTGATGTTCATCATGTTAGTCAGGGAACAAGCTCCATTTGACATCACTGCTGCTAGCCACTTGTTAGGCTCAGTGTCAGCTTCCTCCTGGCTTTGGCCACTTATGGATGTTAGAACAAGCTCTGTATCTGAGCCTTGTTACATGTAAATGATTAAGATGCCTGGTGTCTGGGGATGTGAAGGTCAGAAGCCAGGTAATTTACATGATGGATTTTGAAAGACAGACTTTGCTCTTTCAGGCGGCCTCCTGGCTACACCTGAGCCAGCAAGGAATGTTGGTGCAGCCCTTAACGGTGTGTGCGCAGATGGGCAGACAGGCTTTCCTGGACTCCTGCTGTGGTTCTGTGGAAGCCCATCTGCTGGCCTGGACAGTTAAGATGGTGGATATAGTATTTAGTAATGATAGTTTTGTCCCTTTCCTTGTTTTCCTTTTCTTAAAATGTAACTGAAAGTAATGAACCCATAAAGGAAATCATGCTCCTGAGTACTTTCTTGAGTATAAGTAAATTAGGCATCAGTACAAGGCTGTCAAAAATACCAAGCCATACGTCTTACTGAGCTTAGAAATATCTGTTCCAAGGAATTACATGATACCATCAAAAAATTTTTTGTTACATTTTATTTTTGTTTTTCGAAGTCAACTGTTGTAACCTGACAAGGCTAATGCCATCTTATGAACGAACCGCCATTTCGCCTGTCCGGCTCCTGCTTCCCGCCTAATACCGTTAGATAAGTTTCGCCTCTGTTTAGGCTAGATAAGTTCCGTTTCTGTTAAAGTTGCAATTCCCCCGTAGTGACGAAATGCACCTTCCCACCCTCTAGCAACACATAATAAGATGTTCCTTTTGCCCAATGAAATAATGCGAAATACCCCGCGCCTAAAAGCCTAACCAATAAGTTTGTAAAATTACTTTATTAACCATCGCTATTGGCTTCTGTGCAACTGCTTGCTACTATAAAAACTGCTCCCTAATCCCCCCCCCTGGGGCTCCTCCTTTGTTCTGGCATAGAGGACGCCGCTGGGTACCAGCTAAAATAAAGAGCTCTGTTTTTCTTTTTGGACACCCTCTTTTTGTTGTCTCATTTATTGGGTACAGCATCAACCTTTTGGCTAAAGAATTTAGCTTTTGATTTGTAAAATTGTATTGATTGATTGAGAGTGAGTACACAAATATTTCTATAATTCCAAATCATTTATTAATGTGAGTTTTTAAAAGGTAATTTTTTGGGGGGGAAGCAATCATATATTTTATTTTGGTATTAAAAATTAAAATCAATAGTCCTAAGGAAAACAAGAACATTTCAGCCTCTTTCTCATGGCCTAACTTTGAAGATCTGATTTCAACTTCAAAGATGTATATTGTTGTTCTGGAGTAAAAATGGAAACTTGTACCATTCCAGAACTTCTTATGATTTTTCTTTTTCCAATTGTCCTTGTACAGTGACAGTTATCATGAGATAGTTTCCGGAGATAAGGTTTATAACATCAGTTTATTTCATTCATATGTATTTTATAGTTTTAAAATTCTTAGTACTAATCACAACTGTTTTATTCACATTTAACTTTGTTAAACATTTTACTTGATAATATTGAATTCAAATTCCATTAAGAAAAAAATACTCATGATTCAAGAAACTAGTGGTGAAATGAGGGGTAAAATATACTGGATTCACTCATACATAGTAACCCATGCAGTGCCTGATTACTTTAATCTGTGCAAGAGCCAAGAATTTTAAAACCAGAAACGTTCTTAGAAATCACTTCATAATCCGCTTTTTACAGTGAAGGAAACTGAGTCCCATCAAAGCTAAGGAGCTTGTGCTCAAACACAGAGCTGCTCTGAGGGAAATGGAGTTGGTTAACATTCCATGTTCTCCCCTGCTTCTTTGAGCCCTAGCTTAATCCCAATGAGAGCAGTTGCCTGCAGGATCCTTGATGATAACTGAAACAGCCAGCTTCCTGCATTGAACAACTTCAGGAAGCGAGCTATCCGGGTTCAAACCTGGCTGTCAGGGTGTTAGTATATTTTACCATTAGTAATAAAATGTATAACTGTACTAAGGCTTTGAATGATTATAGTAGTATGCTTTTGTTGTAAGTAGTAAGACTATCCCAAATAGAACTAGCTAAGGCATAAAAAGAGGATGATTTGATGTTGAAAATCTGAGGTACCTCAATAATTGAAGGGAGAGCTATACCACCAAACTAAGGATAAAGTTGACTTTGGGAACATCCTGAGTAGAGAATACTGCTGCTGAGATTTTCTCTCTCTCTCTTTCTTTTTCTCTCTCTCTCTCTCCCCATCTGTCTCCCTTTTTCCACTTTCTTTGAGCTTTCATTGGGGATGTTAGGGGTGGAGTATGAAGAGGAAGTTTTTGCGTAAAAATCAAGGAGCTTTAGGGGCCAGTCAGAATAAGGTTCAAATTCCATTTTTCAAACTGCATTAGTCTGTTTTCTCTTGTCAGTAATACAATACCAAAGGTTAGTGCATTACAAAGAGAAGTTTATTTTAGTTTTTATTTCATGGTTTCAGTCCATGGTCAGTAGGCTCCAAGGCAGGAACAGGATGGCAGAAGGGGCATGGTAGAGGGAAAGTGCTCAACACATGGCAACCAGGAAGCAGAGAGAGAAGGGAGCCAGGGACAAAAATACACCCTGAGATCACACCCCCAGTGACCTGCCTCCAATCAAGCCTCACTTCCTAACAGCACATTCAGCTACTAAACTCATTGGTGGATGAATTCATTGATGGGTTTAGCACCCCGATGTCCAATCACCTCCCACATACAAGAGAATTTGGGGGGACATTTTAGATCTAAATGATAAGTCTTCTTGACAGGTTCCAAGGTGGTGCAGGGCATCACAGGTACAGACAGGGAGCATGTGTATATTTGTGTCTCTTCTGATCTCCCTTTGTGCTTATAAAACCATTGAGATTCAATCCTGGGTCCTACCCCGATGATCTTATCTAATCACCTTCCGAAAGTCCCATTGCAAATACCATAGTGGGATTAAGTTTCTACCCTATTAATACTTCATGAAAGCTATTAAATATTAACACACAAAACCTTGGGGAATATACTGAAACCATAGCCACGTCATAGCACAGACTCGCCTTGGACACGTTGTTTAATGTCTCTGAGGGGATGAAAGTCAGTACAATAATATCTTAGTGTGTTTTTTGCTGCCATAACAGAATACCACAATCATCTATAGGGAAAAGAGATTTGTTTCTCAAAATTCTGGATATTGGGAAGGCAAGAGCCTGGCACTGGCATCTGAGGAGGAATGCCTTTGTGCTGCGTCATAATATGGCAAAGGGGATCGTGTGGCGAAAGCACCAGAATGGGCATGAGACTGCGTGTATGGGTTGGAAGGGGAGAGAGAAAGAGAGCATGAAAGCATAAGGGGGAAAGTAGAGAAAGCCAATTCCACATTTGTAACAACCCACTCTCAAGATAACTAACCCACTCCCTTGATAACAACCTTAATCCACCTTGAGGGTGGTGCCCTATGAGTTAATCACCTCGTAAAGGCCCACTTCCCAACGCCATTGCATTGGCAACTAAATTTCAACATTAATTTTTTGGGGGGAGGGACATTCAAATCATAGCAAATAATAAATTTCTTTCAGAGTTTTATACACTGATATACCTACCATACTTAATATAACTATTGGTCTACTATAGCTCATCATAAACATATTACTATACACTTAAGATATTATTTGATTATAGGTCTTTCCTTCCTACACTTCCACCATACCCCTGGCTTAAAAGCTGACATACAAAAAGCCGACTGATGAAGATCAGCATTTATAGAATCTAAGATGCCATCAGTTGTGAGATGGACCATTAGTTTGTGGCCCCTCAGAAGAAAACATGAAGTCACTAAGGCTCACTTATCACTTGAAATTTTTATTTTATACTTTTTGAAGAAGCTCTTTTACATTTATTTAGATGTGAGACAACAAATGTCACTATTGTACATACATAGTGATATTTGATTTCAACTCACAGGTGTTGGTGTCTGCATTTTCCCACACATATTAGCCTATGTTTCATCAACACTGTTGGGAAGACCAACTTTCTAAAACAAAAACTCTCCACTAATACTTCCAGGAATTTTTTCTGAGTTGCTCCTACCCATTTTACCATTCTGCAAGTTTTGATGCTTGTACTCTCACGATCTCACCAGAAGCCAAGTCATCAAGAAAGCTAACCGAATTAATGCACATGCCACCTTGTCTTATATCCTGTTACTACCTGGATCATGGAGAGTGTAAGGTACCATCAATGGTATAAACCTCTTGATTTCAGAGATGTTAAAATATGAAAATATGTGCATCTAAGAAGTGATATATACCTGATACTAGACTGCCCCCATCACCGCAGGGCCTTACTTTGTCAGAAATAAATAGATACCATCATAACATTATTTGAAATAGTGAGTTTTCATAGTACTGTAAAAATATTTAAATAACCAAGTTTTAGACTATATGAGTTGTACTGGAATCACTTTTTTTGTGTTAATACCACCAGACAATGGTAAGCTGAGCTTTCAAGCTAAAAACAACTTGCCCCAAATGAAGGGATACTTTTCCTTAGTTCTATCAGAACCCCACTCACAGAGACAAGTTGGTGCCACTGGAAGACACCTGAAACCTGAAGCTTTTTCATGCCAGGATTTCTTGTTACAGTTGTACAAATCAAGCAGTGGCTTAGAGAAAAGCTTAAAGATTAAAAAAAATAATAATTTCTTTCAGTTGCCAAAATGAGGACATTCTCAACTCCAATTTGGGGAAAAGAAAGGAATGTCATCAAAGTATAATGAACTTACTAACCTGTGTTTTTTTTTTTTTCTCAATACTTTAAAAAAATTGAGACATAGTGCATATAAAATAAAATGCACAAATCTTAAAGTCAAAATTAAATAGCTTAAACTCACACAACTACCACTGTAATCAAGAAATAGATTATTTTAATCAGGACAAAATGTTCCATTGGGCCCTTTCCAGTGAGCCCCTACTCCCTCAACATTATTTTTTTCTGTCAATTTAAACCATGTTCAATAACATATTGAAACACCAGAAAGAGGAAAGAAAAGGAAAAAAAAAAAAACTTCTTAAGTGAAAATGAGTTAGTGAAAAATCTAAGAACCTCTTGGTTTCTTAATTTTAATTACTATGGTTATATTGTTTTACACCACTAGCCTGTCTTCAAATGATTTAGTCATCTCTAAATGACGAATATTAACCTGAATAGTAACAAAATATGATACCTTAGCCACACGTTCGGGTGGAAACACATTTCTACCCAGCCTGGGTCAGGCCATGGGGTTTCTCACTTCATTTTGGGACATAAACAGTAGGTAAATTGACAAACCACCTCAGTTCCGGATTTAGCCCAGCAATGCCAAAACTTTATGTTGTGTATAAACTGTAATAACTACTTTAAAATTGATTTTCTTGTTTGTAGTCAAATGAAGTGACTGCTGTGAACAACTATTATTCAAATATGAAAAGTTACTGTAAGGCGACATGTCCTCTGTTTTATATCGTATTGTATACGTCTGTATCCGTATCCTATCCTGTGAGGCTTTGTTAAGACAAATCCACTGCTTCTTCGCCTGTCTGTACTTTCTTCAGTACTCTGAATATGTAGGTAGAAACCTGCTTATTTAACACTGATATACACCAGAATGTTCAATGGATAAAGAAATCGAACGGGAATCAGAGTGGGGGTAATAAGAAAAGTAAACTCCGACCTATTCATTTACATGCTATAACCGTGCACGCATTCATTCACTCTTGATTCATCTTACAAATATTGAATGGCTTTTATATGCCAGTCACCATGCTAAGATTTAGAGACACAGCCAAAGAGGTGGCGGAAGTACTCCCTCACCGCATGAAAAACCATATTCTCCTAGGGTTATGGACACATAAGCCATTGTAGCGCAGTCTGACAAGTGAGTGAATGTAAGTGGTGGGGAAATGTAGCAGGGATCTTCAACTCAGACACAGGAGGAGGGCTGGCATCCAGACCTGCAGAACAAATAAGAGTTCTTTAGGCAAAGGGGTGGGAAATTATCCTAAGAGAAAGAAAAGAAGTAAGAACAAGTAGGTAGTAATATGATCCCAAAAGTAGGAACCCCAACTGAAACTAAAGCTCTCAGCGCAGAAATCCCTGGCTAGTCACCACTTCAAACAGCAATGAAAACCAATGAAATATAGCAGAATTTTATGTGAGACAACAATAGACGAAGTATTATCGCCCATCCTTTGACTCTTAGAGAGTTTTTTAAGCACCAATGTGGTGGGGGTGTGGTGAAGAGCAGAGAGAGAAAGGAGAGAGGAGAGAGGAGAGAGAGGAGAGAGAGGGAGAGAGGAGAGAGAGGGAGAGAGGGAGAGAGGGAGAGAGGGAGAGAGGGAGAGAGGGAGAGAGAGAGGGGGAGGGAGAGAGAAACAACACAGAGACATAGATGAGGTGGTGGTAGTAGGTGGTAAACGTGCCACAGGGAGATGTTTTTTTCTATTTCTTGACTAGATTTTTCTTCCCACTAAAAACAGAACGAAATAAAAAGGTGGAAAGCAACAGTGAACTACAGAAACACTCCCACAAAGGGACTATTGTTTTGATCCAGATTGTGTTAGAAAGACCAACAAAATAGTACTTCTTTGTTCCATGGCTGGGAAATACATCAACATCATTGTGAAATTCTTGAGATGCAGGCAGGGAATCTCATCTACTCCCATGATTGATTTCAACAGGTTGCGGATGATCAAATGTGTAATCTTTCAAGTTCTGTCTCCTGCATTACACTACAACTGCTAAGAGGTCTGTGCTGAGAACTAGTTTCTCAGGGACCTGCTGCAATATTTGGCAAGGAGTAGGGTGTCAATAATGCTTGTGGAAGAATAAAGGCAGAGATCTATCTTTCCAGATTGTGTTTTTAGTATTTAGTTGTATTTCATATTTTATTTTTTCATCATTTTTATTAGTGCATATTCTTTATACAGAATAATGGGTTTCATTCTGGCTGGTTCATACACACACGTAACATACTTTAATCATTTTCACCGCACCCCATCACCTCCTTGTCCCGCCCTCCCTCAACTTCCACTTTTTTTTCCCTCTGGGTTTCATTGTGTATAAAGTATTTTGATCATATCCATCCTACTTATTACCTGTCCGTACACCCCATACCCGAGTCCCTTCCCTTTGTCTAATAATAGTCTTCCTTTTACTCCCTTGTCATCGCTTTTAGATTCCACAAATTAGGGAGTCCGCTCCATATTTGGCCTTCTGAGTCTGGCTTATTTTGCTCAAATTGATGATCTTTAGATTCATCTATTTTCTTTCTTCTTTATGGCTGAATAATATTCCATTGCGTATATATGCCACATTTTCATTAACCATTCATCTGTTGATGGACACCTAGGCTGGTTCCATATCTTAGCTATTGTGAACTGTGTTGCAATAAACATGAGTATGGAGGTATAACTATAGTATGCTGAATTTAATTCCTTTGAGTACATACCAAGGAGAGGTACAGCTGGATCAAATGGTAGCTCTATTTTTACTTTTTGGGGGGACTTCCATACTGATTTCCCAGTATGGGGCTCTATTAATTTACATTGCCACCAGCATTGTAGAAGTGTTTCCCCCCCCATCTTCACCAGCATTTATTATTTTTTCGTATTCTTGATGATGATAGTAGTCATTTGACTGGGGTGAAATGGAATCTCAACATGGTTTTGGCTTGCACTTCCCTAAAGATGTTGAATATTTTTAAATACACTTATTGGCTATTTGTACTTCTTCTGAGAAGTGTCTTTTCAGTTCATTTGCCTGTTTATTGGTTAGGCTATTTGAGTTTTGGTGTTAAGTTTTTAAAATTCTTTACATATTGTAGATATTAATCCTCTCAAAGAAGGGTAGCTGGCAGAGATTTTCCCCATTCTGTAAACTGTCTCTTCACTCTATTAGTTGTTTCCCTTGCTGTGTAGAAACTTCTTAATTTTATGGAGAATTTGTTAACTGTTGCTATTCCTTGTGTTATTGGAGTCCTATTCAGGGTATCTTTGCCTGTGCCTGTGGATTCAAGTATTTCCTCTATGTTTCATTTTATCAGTTTCAAAGTTTCATGTCTTATACCTAGCTCTTTGACCTATTTTGAGTTGATTTTTATACAGCATGAGAGATAGGAGCCTAGTGGTAATATTCTACAATGGATATCCAGTTTTTCCAGCACCATTTGTCAGAGGCTGTCTTTTCTCCAAAAAGTCTGAAGTGTTCCCCTTTTGCTTCATGGACTAGTTTATCTATATCTTCTAGAAACTTATCCTTTTCTTTTAGATTCTCCACCAAATCCTGTGTATTTTAGTGATGTCTGCTGATAGCCCCTTTTTATATCTAACTGTATTGATTTGGGTCTTCTCTTTCTTTTGGTTAGTTTGCCTAAGAGCTTATTAATCTTGTTTATATTTTCAAAGAACCAACTCTTTGTTTCATTGATTGTATGTATTGCTTTTTCAGTCTCTATCTCATTAATTTCACCTCTGATCTTTATTATTTCTTTCTTTTGTTGGCTTTGGTCTTGGCTTGTTCTTGTTTTTCTAAACCTTGAGATGCATCATTAGGTTTTTTATTTGAGCTCTAATTTTTTGATCTAGGCATTTATAGCTATAAACTTCCCTCTTAGAGGTGACTTTATTGTAGCTAAGACATTCTGGCATATTTTATTTCCATTTCATGTGATCTTAGAAGTTTTTAAATTTCTTTCCTGTTTTCTTCAATGACCCATTGATCATTCAAAAGTGAATTGTTTCATCTCCATGTGTTTGTAGTTTATGTAGTTTTTCTTGCTATTCATGGCTAGTTTCATTCCATTATAATCTGTAATAAATTATTTTAAGTTTTTTGTATTTGTTAATGCTTGTTTTATTACCTAAAATATTATCTATTTTGAAGAATGTTCCACAAGCTGCTGAGAAGAATGTGTATTTTGTATTTGTTGGGTAGAATGTTCTGTAGACACCTGTTAAGGTTGTTTGATCTATGGTGTACTTTAATTCTGATATTTCTTTGCTGATTTTTTTTTTTTTTGGTATGGAAGATCTATGTATTGGTAAGAGAGGAGTATTGAAGTCTCCCACTATTATTGTGTTGGAACTTATGTGTCCCTTTGTGTTGAGTAGTGTATGTTGTATTTATAAAATTAGGCACACCAATATTTGGTGCATATACATTTACAATTGTTACTTCTTCTTGGTGGGTTGTCCCCTTTAACAGTATGTAGTGGTCTTGACATAGGAGAGTAGAGCATGGCAAAACTGGCTGGGAAGGTAGGGGTGACATGTTAATTATAAAATCCTGGAAAATATGCTCAGAATAGTTACCAAAGCCCTTCACATGGACTTCTGGCAAGAACTCGAGCAGGTTTTCAATAGGATGGCCTAGATCTGATGCTGGCCTGAGACATGGGATCCCAGCACTGCCTTTCAGGACCCATATGTAGAAGTTCTCATGGGTTTCCTTAAGATTTGGGCAGTATAAAAGGACACAGTTGCCAAGAACTTGCTACTGTGGCTTTTCTCATGATAGCCTGCCCTACTTTCTCCAGGGTATTCTTTTCTTTCTTTTTCCTCTTTTACTTGGCCCAAACTCATTCTGGAAAGCCAGTTTCTCCCTCACTCTTCTGTTTTACTTTTTAAATAAACTTTGTCCCTGCTTTTTGCTCATTTTCTTCAATTCTTTGTTTTAGATGAGAAGAACCTGGACTCCAACTCCAGAAGGAGAGCTCAAACCTTGTAACATTTAATTGGTGAGCCACTTTTAAAAGGAGCTACCTGATAACATTTTGGTGTAGCCAGCCAGGAGAATCAAAAGCCAGGAGATTCTGACAACAGGTGTCTTTATTTCATCTGTGCATATTGCCTCTCTGTCTGTACACCCAGGGATGTGGCAAAAGTCCAAGCCGAGGTGAATCTCTAATCACATTGGTGGGTGGGGAAAGCAAACAGATCACTGGGTTCTATGCTGGAAGGAGGCAGCAAGGAGAACTAAGTAGTCCACTAGACTCAATGCCAGTGCTTTCAGACCTACCTCCATACAAAACCACAAGCAATAGGCTTGGCTCCTCATGATACAGTGTGATGCTGTCAACCACTGTGTCCCTTACAGCCTGAGGTTCCAGCTGCTTAAATTTTTCAGGGGTTTGTAACTAGCCCTCCACCTCTTCATGACTGTTTCTTGTGGCCATTTCCCACCCAGTCACTGTAATAGAGTGACCCCAGAGACCCTAAAGTGTGGTTGTTTTCTGACTTCTGATTTCCAGAGTAGCTTGGTCTTAAACAATAATGCCTTCTAAAAATGGCTTCCAATATAGCACTCCTAAATATGTCAGTGCTGCAGTTGGTTTCTTCTCTAACGCTAGCCTGCCACACAGAAATAATCACTTTCTTAGTAAAACCCCATGCTGTATTTGCAGCTTATCATAGCCATGGGTTTTTCCTGGCACTAGGACTGCTGGTCCGTTGTTATCACTGGGGTTGTAGGCCCTCTTCAGGCTTACCTTGTGCTTGTAGAATCACATTCCCTTTCCCACCCCAGAAGCTGAGGTTTAGCATTCCAGGCTGCTTTGTTCTTTTCTCTACATTGTCTTCTGTTTCCCTATGATTTTTTTAGCTTTACTGTCAACTCTTTCTTGATTCCTGGAATTCTTCTTTTTCTCTTTGCTGAACAGTTGTTTGGGTGTCTCAATTCCAGGTCCTGAGAGGCTGTGACTTGCTGCCATCTTCTCCTTTGCCATCTTGAAGCTCTTCAGCCTCTTTTTCTTAACATTCCCTCCCCCGCCATGATGAGGAATCTCTATCACAGTGGCCAAATCAGGCTTCCTGGGTCTTCTCTGATGGCCCTCCACTCATCTGGCAGGAACTTCATCATCCCATCGCAAGAGGGGATGGTGTATCTCCTGGATTAGATTCTGAACTCCTGGAGGACATTGACTGTGTCTCAGTTTTTACTCATGGAATGCCTGAAACTTTACTAACTACCATATAGTAGGTGCTGTTGAATTAGTGATTTTTATCAAGAATTTAAAAACTTTACAAAGAATTTATTTATACAACAAATATATATTGTATTCCTAATTTCTCTGGGACTCTTTTAGTAATGGAGGGTAGCCAGGTAAACGAAGATGATAAGCCCCCCTGGAAGTTTAAATTATGGTGGAGATAGGCAATTAGCAAGTCAGATTCCATGTATGACATTTCATCACTCACAGCTTCAGGCTCCACCCCTCCCACTTTCTCCTTCCACCCCCACCTCTGGGCAAATAGGTAAGAAAGCCTGGGCACTCTGTCTTTTGGTGCCAGGGGTTGTTGTTCAGGCTGTAAAAACCCCTGTGGTTTTCAGGAGAACTCTGACTCTGCCTGACCCCACCCTCAGCCTCCATGAACACCAAAGCCATTTTCTCTGCTCTTCCCAGAAAGCTTAAGCATGTGAGCAATAAACCTTTTCAGATCCTCTTGAAATGTGTCATTGTTCTGGACATCTGAAGCAATTTAGTAATGGTGGTAGACTAAGGTCTGTCCGAACTGCAATAACAAAATAACTAGCATTGTGCTACTGATAACAGAAATTTACTTTTTATGACTCTTAAGAATTAAGAGTTAACTCTTAACTCTTTCATCCTGGGCAGTCTCTGTGCAGGCAGCTTCCTTAAAGGTGATGTTTTCTCAGGTGTCTTTATAGGTGGAAGCAGCATACAAGCTTCCTTAAATCTTTTTTGTAAGGAGACCAATCCCATTCACGAGAGCTCCATCCTGATAAGCTAGTCCTCTCCCACAGTCCCCACCTTCAACACCGTCACACTGCAGATGTGAACTTTGGGGAAACACAAATATGGAGACTGTAGCATGGGGCAACCACAAGGCACATACAAACAAACGTGGTGATTTCAGATAAAGTAAATGCCATGAGAAAAATAAAACAGGACAGTAAGATAAAGATGAGGGATGATGGCGGTCAAACAATGGCGGAAGTCTAAGCTCTGCAGAAATACGTGACAACTTAGTTTCTTGACTAAAACACAACTTGATATGTTGGGGACGGTCAGCTTTCTTCCAAAGATATTTCCCCTTTCTCCACGTTAAAAGAGAAATAATAAGAATAGTAGTACTTAATTTCTTCCCGCGTTGTTAGTTCAGTACATGGCCTCCCAGATTAAAAATGGCATTGTTCAGGTTCCTTTTAAGTAAGAACTCATGAGACTGAGTTCTCGCCTATGGGACCAGACTGGATCAACATTCTCCTGATCGGGTATAGACTTGTTTAGAACTCCAGAAGCCGCATAGTGCACCATGTGACTGTGGGAATCAAAGCAGAGCAGGGCCAAACAACTAGAAGGAGCTTGGATCTGGGCACTGCCTTCCTTGAGATTTGCATGTGTAAGAGTGAAAACCACTAGGAACTTGGTAAAGCCACTGAAGTTTTAAATTCTGTTTTTCTCATCTGAACCAATCAAATCACTTGTCTCTTAGTATCTTCCCCCAAGTGTATTTGCTCTAGTTAGCCCTGATATTTTTCAATTCCCTTACCTCAAATTACCGCTTTTCTTCTGTTCTTTGCTTAACTGAGCATTCTACAAAATTCAAATATCTTGAGATATTACCTATTGAGTAATTTTTAAAATTAACTTTTATTAAAGAGAAAATATACAAAAGTGAAAAGAACACAATACCAAATCCTTATTTACCCATCAGTCTCTTTCCCACCTCAGACTTTGTGTTATTGCTGAATAAATTTCAGATCTCTACTGTTTACACAGGTGAATCAATCATTACATCTTCTAGAGCTTATGACAGATTTCTAACTCATTGTTTCCTTCTCCTCAAAAAATTATCTTTTTTAAAAAAACATTCTTTGAAGTGTTCATCTTCTCATTTCCCCAGACTTTCCTCTTCCCTCCTTCCTTCCTCTTTTCCTCTCTTTCTCTTTCCCTTCTTTATTTTCCTTCCTTTTTTTTTTTTCCCAATCATAGTTGTTCCTCTTTCCATTTTTCAACCACTGAGAATCTATCTGGTAGAGTTTAATCATTTATGGTCCCTTTATGAGTTTGGAGTAAAGGGTTTCTAAAAAGTTTCATAGCTGGCCATGATGGTGCCTGTAATCCTAGCACTCAAGAGGCTGAGGCAGGAGGATTGCTGTGAGTTTGAGGTCAGCCTGGGCTACATAATGAGTTCAAGGGCAGCCTGAACTGAACTACATAGTAAGACTCAGTCTCAAAAAAAAAAAGTCTTACAATCCTCAATCCCATCTCAGTTAATAAAAATAGGTTTCACTGTAATAAATAGTATGAAAATATAATTAAACATTCATTTACAGTGATAACTGAAATGAATTATTGGGTACTATTTTAACTACATGTACTTGAAAACCCTAGTGATACTGAAGACTTGTTTTTATAACACTGATAAACACTGATCGTCAGTGGCCTTGGCCATGTGAATTGTTTCCCACAAAACAAGCAGGGACTATTTTGAAAACATTCATGTGTGAGTTAAGCAAAGGGAGAAAGCAAACAATATTTTGGAGGGAGTACAGATATGTACTTGGTGGAGGCAGCTTTTTCTACAAAACAGTAAAATCACAATGTCAGTATCAAATTCTCATAGACTTTACTTGCTTATATTTTGATATCATGGTGAAAAATGAATTTGCAAACTTACAACACTACAAAAATTATTATGACCAATTAATAACACCAACTTTGTACTTTTGAAAGCCTGTTATGTTCCCGAGCATTGCAAAATTATTTCTCCCCTAGGAAACTGTGAGAAGTACATGTTACCTTTCACTTCATTGCTTTTGCCTACATCATGACATTAAACTTCACACTGATAAAGAAGTGTGGTTAGTCTAGTACTTCTAGCTTTGTAAGAGAACTTGTAATGGATCCATCTTGTGTTTACTTGTCTAGATGAAAGACCAAGACCTTTGAAAGCAAGGACTTGCTGCTTTCATCTTCATATCACCAGACCTAGCTTGCAATACAAGGCCAACAGCCACCGAGTGCTCAATAACATTTTGTAAAGTGAGTAAATACATGAACCCTTTAGACAGAATCCACAGTTTCTTGGAGTTGAGGTTTATTTATGAAGTTAGCATTTAATTCCTTTTTTGTTTTTTAGTTTTAGTGATTCTTGAAAGTATTTTTTCTCTTCTCATATGATGATTTTCCTACTCATACCCTACTCTAGTATTAGGAGCCTAAGCTTTTTGTTATGATACCAACGATCTTTCTTAATACTCCTAAAATTGTGTGTTCTCATTTCTATGTCTAAGTGGGTTTCAACTTAAGATTTTAGACTTAGAGTTGAGTATTGAAGTCTGTATACTAATCATGAGAAAGACAATAGAACTATTTTTGCCTCAAAAGTTAAAAGAACTACTTCCTGGGTTGGTGGTTTCAGCTGGAGGTGGTTCAACTGGAGTTTTAAATGCTTTGCTCTTATGGTCCTGGGGAGATATCCATTTAGAAAAACTGCATGTAAAATGATATTACTTTAGCAAATCACACACTTGTGTGTGTGCATGTGGGGGCAGAACAACGATGTGGCTAGGGATAGATAATGCTAACTGCAGGCATTCATTCCACATTTAAATATTTAGAATTTTCAGTAGTCTGTGAATATGAGAAAATTTATTACGTTAAGGTAGACTTAGATATTTGACATGTAGCTGATATTTTCATAGTGTGAGAAATATCGAGCTGACATTATGCTGTCTCTGTGATGATTACTGCTAAATGTCAGAGTGCAGAAACTTATTCATGGACTTCAGTGCCTCAGGATAGTGTCAATTTAAAAGACATTCACATCAACTTCTTTTTCATTTAAACATGCTAAATGAAGTATGAAAAGCAGGTTAAGAAGTCAACAGAGAAAGGAAGAGCAAAGAAGAAGCCTATTGACTAGAAAAATTTAAATACAGTAATATATTACGGCACCCTTACATCAATTTCCACGGACACCTTGCTGACTGCCTCCTAATACTTCTGACAGCTGTAGTCATGCTATTCATATTATTTCACTCGCAGCACTTATACTAAATTTAGAAAATTAGAACTTGGATAAGAACTATTCAATTATTTTGTAGAGTATCTTTAAAAATTAGTCAAATAACTAAGTTAATACTTTCCTACCATTTTTAATAGTAACGTTGGACTTTAAACCAAAATCAAATAACTTAGTGATGTTTTAAATTAAAAAATTATTTCGTTCACTAATTTCTTTAGCAGTTAATTATGAACCCACTGAACTGTTGGAACTGCTGCTATTTTGGAAATAATTCAAAGGAATATTTATTCTTTCTTTTAAAACATGTTGGCCACATTAGAGATAATTATGAGTTTAAATAAACCTTTGTCTTTCCAATTATATGCACAGCAGGCCTCCTAATTACTTGGGGTCACTCAAATCTCATGGTATCCTCTGTAAAACATTTCCTGTGCAGTCTATCTTGCTATATTTCCTTTCTCATCTTGGAAGCCAATATCGTTCAGTTTCTCAAATCCCCCTCTTTTTTTTTTTAAGCCACAGTGGGAATGGTGATGATGATGACTGGATTATCAGTCTTAAAATCAGACAAGTTTATTTTGACTTCTGCAGGTCAGTGATAGGAGTCACTCTGTAGCCACCTATGTTCTGATTCATCTCATAAAATGTTATTTTGGATGCAAACAAAAGTTGTGGGACGTTCCTGAGCAAGACGGGCTGTTTTTTGGGGCTGCAAAATTTTAAATTGTTACTTAAAAAACAAAAAGGCAAACCCCAAACACTGAAAGACAGAACTACTACAAAGGAGAATTATAATCTCGTTCATTAAAATCAAAGTTGGAAGAGAATGGATTCCTAATTTTGCTACCTTATCGGTACTGCTCAAATTTTGAAGTTTAGCTATGTCACTGGTTAGTGTGGGTCCTCATTTTTGTGATAATGGAAATTAAAGCACTCATTTGTAGGAAAAAGCTTTCACTGAATGTCAGAAGACAAGCAAAGGACTCCAGCTTGGGTAGTAGTGAGACAGGGCACACTGATAAAGAGGATCAGAATGACCCATTTCTGGTGTCAAAGAACCAGTTTTATGGGGTGCTTGTGGCGAGCTTGGGGTAGCTTGGTCAGTATCTTAGTCCTGGTTTCATAGGTCAGGTTGAAGCCTTGTGATTTCAAGGGCAATTTGGTTGCCGTGGGAGGAGGCTTCGTGACCTGAAGGGTTAGTCCAGTCATGTGAGGCTCTGCTGGAGTCCGGGGAGACCTTGTGTAGGGCGGTGGAGACTTCCGAGCCTCGTCGTTCTCCGTCTTGGGAGGCGGTGAGACAGGTTAGATAAGGCGAATACACACAGCCTGACGGGACTCACGCGACTGTATGCAGAGCTGGGACGGAGTCGACCCCGAGTTTCACAAAATGAAGGTCAAGGTTTGCTCTTTTAATGAACTATTGGACATTTGTAAGCCTAACTGAAGAACATGGATTCAACAAAGACCACTTTTAAGTCCCTGACTGCCTTAGGAGAAAACAAAAATCACGCTTTTGATGTGCAGCAGGTGAAGGGCCCAGGAGCTCGTTCGTTCTTTGTTCCTACGGTGGTTTCTGACTGTCATGACTGTGTCCCACGTGGGATTCAAGGGTGACTATTTCATCGTTAAGTTTCAGGAGTCACAGTCGTGTGACCTTGTCCACAGTGCCAGTGCAGCTTCAGGGAAGTTGCAACCAGCCCGGGGCTTCTCCCAGGACTCCCAAACCTTCTGGTCACTTAGCTCCATGGGGTGGAGAGTTTTGCCTGTTTTGTTCACTGTGCTATCTTCCTCACTGGGGAGCCAAAGGTTTTCGGTCTTCTGGTCTCCTTCCTGTTCTTTTCTTCCTGACTTCCGAGTTTCTTTCGCCCCCAACCACTTGCAGTCCAGTAGCCCAAGGCTGAGTATGCACAAGGACTGGGGAGTCCAAAGCCTGGGCTAAAGTTACGGGACCGGGGGCTTTGCGGGCAGACGGACCTCAGCTCGCGAAAGCAGAAGGTGGGCTGGGCGGTCGTCTGCGGAAGAGCCCCAGGTGAAGGCCCTTTAACCTCCCACAAAAGGTCCTGGAGGAAGAGGCTGAGCCTCCGCTGGGAGTCGTGAAGCAGGAGCTGGTGGGCGGGACGCCACCGCCCCTCCCCGCCCGCTGCGCAAGCGCCGGCGCCCCCTGGTGGCCGCGGGACCGCACTGCTCCGGGCCGCAGAGGCGGCGGCGGAAGCGGAGGCGCAGAGCCGCCGGCCGCGCGGACATGGCGGAGCCTGCGCAGGAGGAGCTCTCGGCTCTGGCCGCGATTTTCTGCGGGCCTCGCGAGTGGGAGGTGCTGAGCCGCTCAGGTGACTGACCCCGCGGCGGAGGGACCGTCGGCCTCCGGCGGCTTCTCCGCGGTGCCCCGCGTGCGCACGGAGGGCTGGGCCGCGGGGGAGCCCGGCGTGCTGAGGTGGAGGACGCGCGGCGGGGACTGTGCAGTCGGCTGTGAGCGCGCCCCCGAAACGCGCCTGGAGTGGCGCGGCCGCGGTGGGGCCCGGGCCGGGCTGCGTCCTCGGCCCGCAAGGCTGCGCGCCTGGAGTCCGTCGTCCTTCCCGTCCTCGGCGTCACCGCCACGTGCCCCTGCCCCCCAAGCACCGCGCTTTGGTCCCTGCCCGACGCCCCCCAGCGCTGGCCCAGCCGGCGTCCGGTCGTCTTCGGTTTCGCCGGGACGGGGACCGTATCTGGTCATCGCAGCGCTCCCGGAGCCTGCCCACGAGAGGTGGTTACGAAGTGTTTGCTGACAAAATTTTGAATTCGTCCTGTGTCCCGCCCTGATCGTGTCTCAGTTACATTTCCAAGTTGACCGCTTTTCTCATACTTTTTTCTAGGGCACCGAAAGGTGGTTGTCGATTACGGGCTTTGGGGGGCGCGTTAATCATTCAGCCCTCATTTACTGATTCCCTGTTATTTGGAGACATCCGCAGGGTCCTGTGTTCTCCTCTAGGAGCTTACAGTCTCCAGAGCTGGCTCGTTACCTGCATTCCTTCTTCGACCTCCTTCCCTCCCTCCCTGCTTTCCTTGACTGCTTTTTTGATAATAGCTAAAACTTAACTCTGTTTCTGTCTTAGCTTCTGTAAAAAACACAACTGCCATTTAGAACAAGGTGCAGCAATGCAGAAAATTCTCAGTTTTCACTTACCTATGAAGTACATTTTGGGGGCCAGAGGATTTATCCTAATATTATAGTGTAACTACTTGTGAAATTTCTTTTCCCACCATAGATTGGGACCTTTAAGAAGGTAGTGTGAAATATGCTGGATGTGAGAAAGCTACCTAGGAGTGAGTTAGTTTCACGGTCTTCATGCAGTGAGTTATTCGCTCATGGAATGGGAGTTGGCACCTTTTCATTTATTCCTTCTTGCATTCACTGATCTACACACCTTCATTAAGCACTGTTATGTCCTAAGCACTCCGAATCTGTTAGAGTAATGGGCTGCTTTCTTTTTAGTGCCTATTCCTATATTGTACTTTTGGAAACAATTCCTTAAAACCCTATGAAGTAATCCTTTCAGTGTGGTGTTTTCACCCTTCTTCCGAGTGCGTAGTATTCCTATTTTTCAACATCTCCCTTTCTGTTTCCACTGCTGTCTTTGTTGGTAATGCTGTCTGAGACAGCTATTTGAAGAGATCGTTACTTTTCCTAAATTCTCTTATTATGGCTCAGTTGGGAATATTTGGAAAAAGTGAACCTTGGCTGTCCCATCACACCTGAAAGAGGAGGTAGTGGTCTGGGCTGAGAGTGCATGGTTAAGCACTAAAGGCTGCTGGTGAATCAGAGAAAACCCAAAAAAGGAAGGGCTGAAAGGAAGAGAGCAGTTTCTTAATATTGAGAACAATGTGGACCCTTTATCTGCTGTTAAATTGAGCATGACTTTCAAGCCATGCCTCCTAATTAATTTAATTCAGTGTTCTGGCATCAATAAGTAATTGAATTATAAAAGAATTCAGTGTAACAACTTAGGACATTTTGTTGCTGAAAGGTTCATTGGAAAGTAGAACAGTTCAGTGATTGAAATAGGGATGTTTGATGCTTGCAGCTGGGAATTAAGGGTTAGGTAAGGACTTCTTTATCAGGCCCCAGTAACATGCAGCAGGCTGCTGGCTGCCACTGTCACTGTTACCTCAGTCTGGACCGCAGGATGTCACACTGTGGAGCCCATTGCTTCCTTCTTGGCTTCCCTCAAATAAGCTCCTTGTTGCTGATGGAGTCAGGGGAACACTGCAGAGAGCTTACAGTTCTGGTGAGAAGACAGTCCAGGAACACTCAGGCTGCTAACCCTAGGGTCAGCTATTACATAAGGCTTTAAGGTTGAAAAGGCTGAATAATATGATTTGGCTTAGTGGGATTAATTTATGCTAAGAAACTTATGGGATTTATCTACATTTTGTCCTCTGCCATAGTTCTAGTAAGCACGTAGTAAGAGGCATCCGGGGTAACAGTCTCTTAGGGGTACAGATTATGAGAGGCCCCACCCTAGCTTGAGAGAAGGCTGTGGCTAGACCAAATCAGGGGTAGTCTGTTCATCTCCATGCAGTGTATTCAGCCCAGATGCCAGGCTTAATGTGGTCACTGCCATCTAAAACTTTATATGCATCTTACTTGGTAAGAAGTACTCTTCACGTTGTTTTGCAGGGAAGGTAACTGATGCTTAGGCTGGAGAAATAACTGCAAGGCTCCGGCAGGTATGGACCTTCACACTGCACCGTGTTCTTTGATAGTGATGGGGCTGCTGTATCATAGAAACAGTTCTTAGCAAAGAAACATTTATCCAGAAAGAGCTCACTAATGAGCACTCAGAGAACATGGATGAGACCCAATCTGTGTTCAGAACAATCCTGAAGGGGAGTGTGTGTGTGTGTGTGTGTGTGTGTACCAATAAGGTAGGTGAAGTTGGTATTGTTATGTATCTTTATTTTCCTGATGGGTGATAGAGATTATATTACTATAGTTGGTGTTCATTATATGTAGGAGTTGTATTTTTGGAAATTATCTCAGATCAAAAAGTTGTAAAATGGGAGGCATATAAAACCCCATCACCTAGAATGTTTGCATAGAGTAGATTTTTGTGTTTTATTGACAATGTTCAGATTGGGTTGGACCCTTTTGCAAAATGAATCATGACTGTCACACATTGAGCCCTCTAAACACGCTCAGCTCTTCCCTGATTCTCAGAACTGAGTGCACCTCTATAAATCTGATCCCGCCTCGAACTCCACTTTTAAAGGATGAGATTGCCACTTTTACCTTCTTCTCCTTTTTTTGTAACCACATTTTAAAAAAATGTAAAAATCCAGCCGAAGCATAGAGCAAGCATTTATGAATTCATGCTGTGGTGAGTGACCTGGGAGTAAGAGGAAAGAAAACCCTGTTACATGAAGGAGGAGAGGGTATTGGTAGTTTCTTTGTGGATTTCTGCAGTTTTACTAGGAGGATCTCTAGAAATTGACAAACAAGCAAGCAAACAAAATACGTCCCCCACCAAGAAAACCAGTGCAGGGAACTTACATGGTGAGTTATACTTAGATGTATGTGGTATATAAATGATTTCTTACTGGGCTCTAAATGAATCCTTAAGGAACTCATTCTCTTAAATGTTGTTTACCTTTTCCACTGTCTTCTGTGATTGGACCGCATTTCTCAAGCTTTTGTTGTTTTGTAAACTAAGAAATAGAAACCTTAAAAAGGGTGCAGTTCATTTTCTCCTGTTTCAATTTTTGTCATCTAGTGTGTGGTTAGGAACATGCTTTCTTTCATGTGTTTGTAAGGAAGGATAAAGTTTGAAACCTATTTCTTTTTTTTTTTTTTTTAGTTATGAAGTGGATTTCTTATAAGACAGAGTGACTTATAAAAAACAATTAGCTAATAAATGTATTTGGGCAAGACCTGGAGGGCAGACCTATATTTTTGGTCGGGTGTTTAAGTGGATGAAAATACATAGCCTTGGAACTGAAGTTTAGTTTGCTAGGGCAAGCGTAAGTTCTGTAAGGCATAGATGTTTATTGAGAATGATGAATTTGTGTTAATAACTGAGTTTTGAGGGGCAAGGGTGAAATAGAGATTAGCATTAGATGTAGAGCACAATTATTTGTTAAACACTCTGTTTCTAAGCTGTTAATAACCTTAAAGCAGTTAGGGACAACTTTGTTTTCTTTTTTGTTAGAAAAAAAAAAAGAGAGAGAAAACAAAAATTAGACTTACAGTGCATGTGACACAGGAAAAATTCTGGGGCAAAAAAGAGCCAGCTTAATTGCTTGTACAAATTAAGGCAAATGAGAAATGAAAGAGTAAGATACATAATTCTAGAGTTTCAGGGAGAAAATGAGTTTTTAAAAGATTGTGCAATTTTATCACCGCATTAAATATCAGCAGAATGGAATGTTACTGGGTTTTTCGTTTTCTTACAGAAAGCATCATTTTGTATAGTTTAGGTGTGCAGCTACAGTGTATATGTTGGGGCAGGGATTTGACAGGAAGAGCAGTTGGGAAAACTGTTAATCCTTTCTAATTCTTCAAAGAACCAAAGTAGTTTTTCTTCTGAATGTGTATTTATAAATAGTAGTTTCACACTCCAGGGTGAAAGTCAGGGTTTTCCTCCATTGCCATTCTCTTTGTTTACTAGGACCTGAAAACAACAAAGAGAAATATGAAAATTGGGAAGGATTTTATGGCTGGACCCTGCCCTTTTCAGCTTTTAGAGCTGCGATTCTTGTTTCCTTTGGCTCATAGCCCCTCCTTCAACTCCAAATCCTTCCGCATAGCATAGCATCTCGTGTCTGTGCGTTGCCTCCTCCTGCTGTAAAATCTCCCTCTGGTGCTCTGTTAAAAGGACACTTGTGATTACATTTAGGGCCACCTGGGCAATTCAGAGTAATTTTGCCATCTCAAAATCCTTAATATAATCATGACCGCAGAGGCCTTTTGCCATGTGAGGGGACGTATTCACAAGTTCTGGGGAAAGGGATGTGCGCATCTTTGGGTCTGTTAATCAGCTTACCACCAGTACCAAGGACTTCTGAACTTGTGAGCATGATTACAAGCTGCTAGCATAATTCTAAGAACTGTACAACTGTGAGATGTGAGTTTCTTGTGTACCCTTTTTGTTCTGTTTTATATCTAGAGGTACCCCAAAGCCTCATATGCTCATAGTGGCCTTCTGGGAGGTGGTTGGATCATGGGGGTGTGATACTCGTCAGTGGATTAGTGCACTGGTGAGTTTACGGCTGGCTGTAATGTTGGGAGGTGAGGCCTGGTGGGAGACGTGGCTCACTGGGGGCGTGGCCGCCTCCCTCCTCCCTTGATCTCTCTCTGCTTCCCGCTGCCATGTCCTGAGCTATTTCTCCCCTGTCATACTCCTCTACTGTGGTGCCCTGTCTTGGACCCAGCTTATTATGGACTGAAATCTCTACAGCCAAAGTAAACCTCTCCTTCTTTAACTTGTGGGTGTCAGTTATTTTGTCCCAGCAATGAGAAAGTAACTAAGACATTCTCTCTGCTTCCTGTTTGGTTGTCCTATAAAAACAAAGTTGAGATATTTCAGTGGTGGAGAATATGTTGATTTGGTTCAGCCACAAATTCGGGGTCTGAAAATATGGTAACAAGTTCAAAATACCATGGGCATTGTAAGACAGGTGCTAGAGAGGTGCTGTGGATGTTGACAAAATGCTGGTAGATGGAAAATCAAGGGCCTTTTTGGACAGTGGGAAAACAGGAGAAAGGCCTAAAATGGGCCTAGAGATTTTATTCAGGATATAACATAAAATGGATTAGGCAGAGGTGGGCGTGGTGATTCAAGCCTGTAACCCCAGCACACTAGGAGGCTGAGGCAGGAGGATTGCAAATTTGAGCCTAGCCTCAAAAAAAAAAAAAAAAAAGGAAGAAAAGAAGGAAGGAGAGAGAGAAAGAGAGGAAAGGTGGGAGGAAGAAGGGGGGGGGCGAGGGAGGGGGGAGGGGAGAGGGAGGGAGGGAGGGAAGGCTAGTGATATAGTTAGTACAAAGGCCCTGGGCTCAATCCAGAGTACTTGGGTGGGGGGACGTTAGTTGAAGCAAGGGCTTAAGAGAGAGGAAGTTGGTGATTGAGGTTGGAATGGTAGGCTGGCCCTGTGTATTGCATGGAGGAATTTGAAAGAGAGAGGCAGGTGGTACATAGGACACTATTTCAGAAATGAAAAACCTGAATTAGGGGATGATAGTGTGAATGGAAGGGAGAGAAATTCCATAGAACTTGTAGTAGGAGTTCGGTAATTAAATGTTAAGTATGAAGCAAGGAGGGAAAAAGAAAGAGCTAAAGTTGACCTTAAGATTTCAAGTCCGGATACCTGGAACAAGACAGTTATTCATAGAATTATGCACTTGCAGAATGCCTGTGCATTTAGTGATTTAGGAAAAGAACTAGAGCTATGCTGTGTCTGGGAGGTAAGGGAAGAGAGATTTTTAGGAGATTGGTTTAATATGTTCAGATGCTGTAGAAGCGTAGGTCACAGTAAAGGCCATTGATTGTGGCTGTGTCAGGGTCCCCAAACTATCCTCTGATTTGATGATTTGCTTAGAAGGACTCAGAAAAACTGTTGTATTCTGGGTTGCAGTTTGGTCAGGCAAAACGATATGGACTAAAATCAGGAAGGACAAAGGCTCTTCATGGGATGAAGTCCATGAGAATCGAGGAGCAAGCTTCCAAGTGGCCTCTTCCAGTGGAGTCACACAGACACGATGAATTCTCAAAGCAGTAGTGGGTGACAGCGTGTGAGAAGTGTTGCCAACAGCAGTGCTAACTTGAACCTTGATGCCCATATTTTTTATTGGGGCTCAGCCATGTAGGCATGCAACACCTGCGGGACTGACTCCAGCTACTCAGACTTCCGCCTCTAACATTAAGATTCACCATAAATTGCATTGTTAGCATAAACTAATCAAAGTGAGACCATGTGGCCCAAGGCTGTGGGCATGCAAAAAACACTCTTAGCAGGCAGAAATTAGAAGGATTCAGAGCTCATCTCTGTGGAGCTAGCTATGGGTCAGTCTGACAGACAGGCCTTTCTTAAAAATGTGCAGGGTTTGAGCAACCTAGGCCTGCTGAGTTCTCTCTTTCCTGCACAGTAGCAATTAGGAGGTCTTTGGGAACATTTGATAATGAAGCTTCAGAGAGAAGTGATGTTAGAAGCCACAGTACAAGAAGCTATAGAGAGACTGGCTTATGGGAAAATGGATGCAGACATTGAGAATTATATTTTACAAAGACTGAGGATGGAGGGGTAGAAAGATAGGCTCGTGGCTTGATGGAGTTAGTAGCTCTGGATTTTTTTTCTCAAAGCAAGGAAAAGATTAATATTTTATAAGACAGAAACATTAGAGACAAGGTTGGAAAATATAAGCATAAAGAGGTGACAGTTGGAACAATGTCTTGGAGACAGTATGGTTTTCTGTGGTAGGGAGAAAGACGCTTCTTTGTCTGAGGAAGAGTGCAAAGGAGAGAGGAATGTGGTGAAAGAATGTGTATGTTGTCAAGTGATTAGGCAGTTCCTAAGCAGCAGTCCTTGGGTCACCACAGTTCCACAGATTCAGCCTGAAGGAGACAAGAACCATTTGAGTCAGACAGCCTTGCTCGCTGCACAGCAGGTAGCATGGACATCATGATCCCATTGGTTCTCCTTGTCCCCCGTTCCATGGGTGGTAGGGAGGTAGGCCCAAGTGGATGTGTGCACACAGTGGATCTTTGTCACAGCTGGGGAACACTGAATTTAGGAGCCCTCTAATCTTGAGATCTGTTCACCCGGATTTAAACATTTCATGCATATTGTATACATGTATCAAAATATCATACGGTATCCCGTACCAATTAAAAATAAATTGAAATTAGGGGCCGGTGAGATGGCTCAGTGGCGTAAGCGCCTGCCTTGCAAGTGCGAGAGCCCGAGTTCGACTCCCGGATCCCACATATGAAAAAGGGGCCGGTGATATCGCTCAGCGGCACAGGTGCCTGTTGGCACGCGAGGTCCTGAGGTCGACCCCCCGGTACCCACAAAAAAAAAAAAAAAAAAAAAATTGAAATTAAATGGAAAGAAATCCTCCAGTCTTATAAGGGAGTTACTAGCAGTTCTAGTCAGCCTTTGTCCTGAAGAAATATGTTCTTTATTATGGTGGTCTGGAAACAAATCTGCCTTCTGAGTCAGAGAGAGAAGCCCTCTAACTTCCAAGGTTGTCTGTTATGCAAAGGTCCAACAACAAAACTCTCAAGGCCTTTGCTCAGAAGACCTTCAGAGGTGCCAGACCATGGAGAATTATTTCCCAAGGCATGCCCACATCATTTATGTGAATTATATGTACATGAATATATATTTCTAAATAAAGGCATTTTTAGGTATAGAAGATATGTCCAGGAAGATGACTTTGGATATATCCATGCTTTCCTGTTTGAAACATGGATTGAGTTAATGTGACAGGATCCATATCATAACCATTGATTTTCCTAAGAGATCAGTGTTGTACCTGGGCCTTGGCAGGCACTCAGTGAATGTTTGTTGAATAGTATGATTGAAAAGAATGGTTGTTGAATGATGAATGAATGAAGATGTTTAAAAGTTGTACTTCCTCCTCTTGAGAGAATGTGAAACCCCCTCAATGAAAACTGGAGAGTTTATTCAGCTTAATGTTCATGTGTTATTTTCAGGTCCATTGATAATACCCATTTCACATAGCAAAATGTATTAATCTAACTGACATATAAGGAGTCTACTTTAACAATAAAATATATTTTCAAAAACAGAAAGAAAAAAATAAAAGATAATGAAAGAGAACGGTTTTAAGAAATGTGATTTTAGAGGAATGGAAAATGTATAGTACATATTTTACTTATGTAATATAAATTTAAATTATAAATGGTCTTTAGAATGGTTGCTGCCTGTGTTTCTGGGTAATGTCCTAAAATAGTAACTCTTTGCAGGTGGTACTGACATCTTTTAAAGAAAAACTCTGTGTAACTGATGTGCTTGGTCTTGTATGAATCAGTATCTCTAACAACGGCTTCTATATACATGGAGTCAGATGGCTAGGAAGCAATTTTAATATTCTGTTGGGTTCTTTAAAGTGGGGATACATTCCGGTTTCAGTTGTTGAGGCTGTTAAGCAGCAATCCAGGTATGAAAATGAGAAGGATTTGACTGCTTCCCTTGTAAAGAGGAATAAAACAAGGGCATATGGCGAGAGAAGTAGGTAGAGAGGCAAGTTCACCTCAAAGAGATTCATTTGCACCCAGTTCTGTTCTTTGTTCTTCTGATCTGTGTGCTTCTGCTGCAGAATGAATCAGCCTGACGTTTTATCAACTTCTTGAAAAGTGGGGTGAAGTGGTGTGGAACACATCAGAGGGGTGAAGCCGAGCAAATCTGAAAGAGAGCAGAATATTTCATCTCATATCCTGTGTCCCCCCCGCTTCTGCTGGAGCCAGAAGAGGCTGAACTGACGTCCACTCAATTTCAGTTCGCCTTGCTACTTCACGTTACACTGATAGTAATGCATTTAAAGTAAGAAAAGAGCAAGTCCAGGCAGTTACAGTGTCACTCAGAGTCACCAGTTTCTCTGCCACACTGCAGCCTCAGATTCCAGTGTGGCTTACCACACAGTGACCTTCAAGATTTAATATATAACTTTGTAGATACTGATTTTACATATACATGTGGTTTTTACGTATACATGTGGTCTTTGAAAGTTTGTAAATGTTTATGAGCAAGTTCTAGTTTGTCAACTAAGTGTGGCTAGAAAAAAAATTGTATAATGAAAATCTGTTTTGGTGACAATAAAAATAGGTGATAGTAAGTGTAAATGCCAGGTAAGCTCCAAGTGCTGATTATTTCCTCCCACCATACACATACATTGAGTGGCTTTCTTAGTATTGTGTGGCTCTTCATATAATAATGTAGTTTTCCCATGAGAAATAAATTGATATTTGAAAGAAAATTTCTAACTTACTAGTATTCCACTCAAATTGAATGATGTGCAGCTAATGGTTATTTTTGGATGCCTTCCAGAGAAAGATGGGACCGTGTTCAGAATTCACACAAAAGCTGAAGGCCTTACGGATGTGGACATACCCTTAGAATTGGTGTTCCATTTACCGGTCAACTACCCTTTGTGTCTGCCTGGTATCTCAGTTAACTCAGAACATTTGACCAGAGGCCAGTGTGTGACTGTGAAAGAGAAGTTACTTAAGCAAGCGGAGAAGCTTTTATCAGAGCCCATGGTTCACGAGCTGGTTCTTTGGATCCAGCAGAATCTCAGGCATGTCCTCAACCAACCAGAAACTGGAAGCGGCAGTGAGAAGTGTACTTTTTCATTAAGCACGGCTGTGGATGATGGATTGTGGGTCACTCTTTTGCATTTAGATCACATGAGAGCAAGGACAAAATACATCAAAACTGTGGAGAAGTGGGCTTCAGATTTAAGGCTGACAGGAAGACTGATGTTCCTGGGTAAAATAATACTGATTTTACTACAAGGAGACAGAAACAACATCAAGGTGCCAAGTTAAATGTTTGCTGTGAATTTGGTTATTTTATGCTTAAAGGAGTGTGTCTTTAAGTGTGTTTATGACAATGGGATTGATTAATCATTAAGATGTTTCTACTTTCCCGATTACCATGTTAATGGATTTTCATTTTCTTTTTCAAGAATGCCCAATTCCTAATTGTAACTGCAAAGTTGCCAAGCTGAAGGATAGGTGTATTTTAAAAATCATGCCACTTAATGAAAGTGACAGGTCATTAAAAAGAAAAAAACTGTTTTTTTTTTTTTTTTGTAAAAATGTGTTTGTTTTTGTAATTATCCACGAAGCTCATCTTTATAAATATGCACTAAATGTTTATGCATATTAATATTTCTTTCCATAATTAGGCATAGCAAAGTGTGAATTTGTAGACAGCCTCCAAAATTTGTAACTTACTGATAGTTAAAACTACATTCTGACACTTTTAATTTTGTACCTATAATACCTGGAAAGAGAGACTTGTCCCTTATAACCGAGATTTAGTGTTAGTAAAAGCAGAATCATTATAACTGTCGGCCTGTCACCTCCTACCTAACTTCTGCTTTCCACCTGACTTGTCTCAGCAGCTGCTTTAGATTTTTCACATACTTATTCTAAACCCTTCTAACCTGTTTTATGAGGCACCAGACAAGGAATGCTGCTTATTATGTTTTAAATTTTAAAAGAGTTACAAATCACTTAAGTTTTATAATTGCTGATAGGTTGGGTCAGCAGTCATTACAGTAGGACTTATTTAAAACAGATTTAGTGTGAACAATCTATAATCTTAAAGACTTGTAGAATAACAACCGTGTTTTTCAAGATGTGTTCTTATTACAAAATTCTTTTGGCTTTCGGTTAACCAGATTCATGCTGGGCTAAGTAGATAGATGAAATAATAATTCAAATTAAATATATATTCTGGGTTGGGGCCTGATCAAGGAACTATATATTTTAAGGCAATTTGTAGTATATCTATAAACTTTGATTTGAGTAAAATACCAGCTGACGAAAATGAGACAAATTAATTTTCTTGCTCATATTTACCTTAAAGGCTCAGATTTTTCTTTAAGCCAGCTCAGGCATATTAGGATAAATGCAGCTGTTCTGTAAATATTGTTACTCAGATTGAATCATCAGTTACTTAACAAGCACTCTCACATATTACTAGAACTCTGCTAATGTAGAGAAATGATACATTTCTAAGAATTTCTTTAAAGCTGTCTTTAAAATGTCATTTTATATGAATTTCTCTGTTAAATTTTTGTAAGATTGTTCACTAGGATGGAGAATGTGCAGATGAGTTTATAGATGCCACCAATTTGGAATGGTGAGTGCTGTGTGCCTGATAACTCCTTTTAGTTGCTGGGTTAGCAGTAGTAGCAGCAGCGCCTTGTGCTCGAAAGTGGGCGATACATGTCAGGCATTCCTGTAAGTGCCTTGCATGTATTGTTTCATTCAGTCATCACAGCTTCTCCTGGAGTAGGATCCTGTTATGAGTACTATTTTACAGAGCTGGTTAACACAGGCACAGAGGATTTAAATAACCAGCCCAGGATCAGAGATAGGAGATAGGCTGGTCCAGATTTAAACTTGGTAGTTTGATTATATTGCTCTTCATTCCTATATTTACCAGGACATTATTCTGCCATGCATGTAAGACCATTGTGTAACTCTCTTACTGCATGGTTCAGAAAGAGAGCACTCTGTTAGCATGAAAATAAGCCTGCAGGTTTATGGCTCTTTTAAAACTGAGACTTAGAAATTCAGAGTAAGATATGTACTTAATGTACTGATTTGTCCTTTAGGAATACCTGATTCTTCAGAAAACCTCCAAAGTAGATGTGGACTCAAATGGAAAGAAATGCAGAGAGAAAATGATTAGTGTACTGTTTGAGACAAAAGTACAGACGGAACACAAAAGGTATAATTTAGTACTATTGCAGATGGAAAAGCAACTGAATCAATAATTATACTCTGACAAATCTAGGCATATTCATGAGTTTCTCTTGTGTAATGCAGGTTTGTGGCATTCGAAGTCAAAGAATATGCAACATTGGATGAGTTACAAAAGGAATTTGAAACTGCAGGACTTAAGAAGCTTTTCTCCGAATTTGTACTTGGGCTGGTAAAATGAAATTAATGACAAGAATCTGTTGGTAAATCAGTAGTGTGTTTTGTTGCTGTTTTTGCATTGGATTTGGGGAATGGCTAATCAAAATAGTCATAAGGGAGCAATTTTAAAGTTTCCCTGTAGCAAAATCACTGTAATTTCAGGCACAAAAGCCAATACTGTTTTATGGAATATTAAACATGAAAAGAGCCCATATATTCTAATGTTTGCTGGGAAAGACTAGGTTCAATAGATGGAACATTATTTGGAGCACAGATTAAAAAAAAGATGTTGCTAAATGAGCCCTTGTTTTTGTATAGACAATTTTTTGGAATGAAGCAATTTTCTGGCTAATTTTTTTGTAATTAAATGATTTTTTAAAAAAAATTTGTTTTCATATTTACTTTTTTCCGTGTTTACATTTTTAGCATTTAGTCATAATTTTTCCCCATTCAGCTTATTATGCCTAATGTTTTAAGTTGGTCATTAAGAAAAATATAACACTGATTTCTTTGTGGAATTACATAAATCACTGGTTTACATACAAACCAAAGAAGTTCTATAGAACCTGATTTATAATTGCTTTGTTTGGGGTACCATGTATTTGGTAGCTAAAGGACTAGAAAATCTATTTAAATTGAAATTCTTATCTGAAAAATGTAACTTCTGGCTTTATAAGGGGAGAAAAGTTCACACAAAATGAACTTGGCTTGCTGGAAAGAAATTATATAGAGACACTATTTTTTATTATGAAATCTTTTGTATCACAATAAAATATATTATGACCTGAGCAGGATGAATTAACAAAATAAAAGCTTGTATCAAAATCTGTAACAAAAAACACGAGGCCGTTAGTCATGGTGCACGCCTATAATCCCAGCACTTGGGAGACTGAGGCAGGAGCATGGCTGTGAGTTCAAGGCCAGTATGAGCTACATAGTAGTGCAGGCCAGCCTGAACTACACAGCGAGAGCCTGTCTCAACAAAACCAAACCAAACCAACCAACCAAAAAACCCCCCAAAACACGAGGCCATTTGTGACTGAGAAATGATATTTTTGTGCATGAAGCCACCGGGGCTCCTGAAATCAGAGATTGAGTCATGGAAGAAAGGCCAAGTGGATCCCTCTCACTGCATCCTGTGAAGTACACTGATGTCTTTATAAAATTATAACTGGTGGGAGAAGAGTGAGGAAAACATCATGGCATGCTGAGTAATGTTTCTTGACAGTGCAGTTCTGTGACCATGATGGTTCAGTCTGATTATCTTATTTTCAGGCACCCTAGTTATTAAATTATGACTGCCTGTTTGTCATTTTATGGAGTTTTGTTAATGAGGGGAGATTTTCAGTTTGTTTCATCTCATTCTGGGGTGTTGGTGATTTTTTTCCTGGAGAGCTAGCAAATGTAGTTAATTGGTATATGAGAGAGTATCCATGGCAAGGTAAAGGTACCCTAATTAAATGCATAAGTGAGGAAATAGGCTTATAAGTTTTGGGCTGGTTATTATTACCCTTTTATTTGATTTACTATAATTTTAGGGAAAATTAAGGAAACAAAGATGAGAATATTGACTGTACTTCACAGGAAATAATAATATTAAACATTATCACTATCAATCCTGTGACAGTAGTAATAGTAGGAGGTTAGGTTTGAATTTTATTACAACAGAATGTCTGGTCCTTTGTTTTACCTTGACTCTTCCTGTTAATATGTGTTCCTGCTCCATGCATTATGATACTCAGCCTTTTCAGGTTTAACTCTACCTCGGAAAAAGAATTTGGTTCAAGTCAAATAGAATATTAATAATGAGTTTTTCCAACCTAATTTTATTTCTGTCTGCTAAAATTAGGTAATGAGGTTAAAAAGTTTTGGCTATTATTACTTTCTTTGATGTTTATATCTCAGTCTTTCACAAATCAGAATGGAAAACCAAACCTTGACAGGTTTGCGATTTATATAAATTTAATTTGAGCTTTAGGCAGAATGAAAATGTAAAATCATATACCAAAAAGCTACGAGAATCTCTTATTTCTTTAGTTTTAGTAGTAGAGAAAAAGAATCTTAATTGTTTCCATTGGTATTTTTGCCTCAAACTCTGCTGCTGTCCTCTCTGCTTATGGTGATTATGAAAAGATAACTAGGATTTCAGCTTCCATCAGAGCAGACCAGTTTCTTGTTGAAGAAAATGGAGAACAAAATACAAAACTCATCCTCTTATAAAAGTATCCAAGTCAAGAAGATAGTGAGGGGGCCGGTGAGATGGCTCAGCAGCGTAAGCGCCTACCTGGCAAGCACGAGGGCCTGAGTTCGACTCCCGGAACCCACAGACGAGAAAAGGGCCGGTGATATCGCTCAGCGGCACGAGCGCCTGCTGGCGCGCGAGGTCCTGAGGTCGACCCCGGTACCCACAAAAAAAAAAAAAAAAGAAGATAGTGAGAATTGCTGGGCTTCACCTGGAAGGGGAGAGGAATCTCCAGAGAAGTAAACTCAGCACTTTAGGATATTTTCCCCTAGGATACAGGAGCCACCTGGAAGACTTAGCTGAAGGGCTGTTAATTTTTGTCAGTTTGAACTCCTAGGGAGTAGAAATTCGGGTCAGGGAGGAAAGTGGAGGTGGGAGATTGGGGGCTGAGACTCCGGAAGGACTACAGTGTAGGAGTAAGGGTAACCTATAAATAAACTGGTTGTCCTTGATTATAACAAAGCTTTGAAGATTTTGGGTAGGTACAGAAAAATTTTAAATCTTGAACTAGGATTAAGGAGATCTGTGATTCTAAAGCTCTCAAATCCTTCAGATCTTTGGAGGAAGATCATATCATCACAGGCCTCAAATTGTCAGTGAATTATTTTAAAATTCCATGTCTAACGAACAGCCAGAAGCAACTGGATACAGGAAGGCACAAGGTACCGAGTGAGAAATAACAGAAACACTGAACAAGAGAAATAGACCTGGAAGAACTCCAGACGCTGACACTATCAGACATAGATCATGAAAGTTATGCTTAATTATGTTCAAGGAGATAAAACCCAAGCTTGCACTGGAATTGGAGACTATAAATGTGGCATGGAATATTTGAACAAAACCAAACGATGAAACAAATAGAAATTCTAAAACTAAAAAATGCAAGAGTTCAAAGGATAGTTAATTAGGTAAGGTTCTGGTCAGGAAATCAGAAACCAATCTAGGTACTTCAGATTAAAACAAGCATCGATTACGTAGAAGGAAGGCTGGAAGAACAAAGTGGGGGCTAGAGGAGAGGAGAAAGAGGAGGGTGGTACACTTAGAGTTCAGAAACTGCAACCTCCCCCTTCCATTACTGGAAAGGTTGCAAGCGATTCTCCATCTGCTCCTGTGCTGCGTGGACTGGAGCTAAACTTTGTGATAGGTTCTGACTCTGGTCTGCTGAAGTTTGGAATGACTCCACTCCAGTCGTCACTGTGGCAACTGCCAGCAGCTACCACTGTGTTGGAATCTGGGCCTACTTTCGATCGCCCAAAGTGTCTGGTTGACAAACTTAACGGGAATTGAGCTGGCAAAGAAGTCTGCCTAGGAAATGTAGTTTTCAGGAACCCAACTTCAGGAAAACAGCAGGCTGTAGGGGGGCGGGGATGTGCGTGTGAAGGGGGCAGAAGGGGCTGAGCAGCCTCAGCAAGTAACCAGCACCACCCTTCCTTTTGGCTGTTAAGCACCTATACTCCTACCCTTCTGCACACACTTAAATATCTATGCAACAGTAACAGTATTATGCAAATTTAACTATCTTTCATACAAAGCAAAGTTTCACATTCCCCCCTAAAAGGGGAGAAACAAAGTTTTACCAGTTGTCATTACCTGTATTAATGTTAATTCTTTTACTTTCTTCACAGTCCCGCCTAGATATTCTGTAACCTGAAGATGAAACTATAAAATTCACTATTACCAGCACTACTTGAATAAGATACTAGTAGACAAGAGGATGAAAAATTAGTTACTGTGTACAGAGGTATACAGAACAAGCAATAAAGCAAATTTACATAGTTACTTTGATAATTGTTTTTATAACTGTGGGTCTTGAAGCTTTAGTTTGTATTTATAACTTCTTCCTTTATTTGATTTTTTTTTGTCCCTGGCTACCACTTCAGCTCTCAGGGTTTTTTACATAATAGGGTTTTCTACATTCTGAAACAGTCTGAGTCCTTAGCAGTTGTGTTGCTTAACTTTTACTATTGAATGAGAGTTTTAAGAGGCAACCCAGAGGGTTCCTGATGTAGTCCTTGTTGACCCTATTATGTAACAGCAACCTAGTACCCCTGTAACTGTCTAGAGTGGACCCCCAAAATCTGCAGGGGTTACATTCCTAGAGCACCTGCAAATTGTGAAAAACCACGAATTTCAGATATGGTCAGAAAAATGCCTATACATGCCTATTTTTATAGTTTAAACCCTAAATACACTATGTCTCCGCAGTTATATAATTAACTTTAGTAAAATACTGTATACCGTACTGTGATAATTTAATAAAAATACTATAGAGTAGTTCAACCTTCTGGAGTGTCTTAAACTTCTGGCACTTGTTCATTGCTAGAAGCCTCAGAAGGTGCAGTGTATTTTGGCAGTATCTTAGGGATCTTAGAGCTTTAAGAACACTTGAGATAGCCAAATGCAGTACAGCAATCCGTTATGATGCAGGAATGCTGAGGTATCTGCGATGGGCTACAGGGCAGCAGCCAATCAGCAGCAAGGAGAACTGAATAATGCTCTTGGATTGGCTACTTGCAAAGCTCCCACCAAAAAAACAATTGCAGAGGATATTTGAGGTTTCCACAAAATTTTAGGGGTTTCTGTGAACAATTATTAGGTTCTAAAGAAAAATCTGTCAATTGCTGGGGCCACAAACTGAACCATGACTTCACGGGGTGGGGGTGGGGGTGTAATACTATAGACCAGTCACTCCAGCCAGTACAGGAACCTGTCTGTGGTTAGTGTCATAGGAGTCCAAGGTATCTAGGCATCCAGCTCATCTTCTAACACATTGAACCATTTATGTGCCCTAGTAGAAGCATTCTGTCCTTGTGAATCAAAAGCTCTAAGTCAACATAGCCCAAGATATTTGGGATGATAATAAAAATTCTGTGATAGAGCAACTGTATAATACTGAGAGGAGTGAGTCCTATTTTATCCCTTATTTCTAGACCCATGTGTTTTGGCAGTGAGAGAAATAATACATGTTGACCACTGGCTCAAAGTGTATGCTACATATGATATGATGGCACCTCAATCTCTGAATGACTTGTCTCCCACTTGTCCTACTGAGTCTCGGTAGGCCATTATATTTTTTTTAAGCCAGACACTACTTAATGATTTGGTACATGGAATGACCTATCAGTATTGTATTCATGGTCCCATTTCTACCTTTCTTTTGTTGTGAAATGAGTTTCTTATTTAGAAGTGTTATATTGTAAGGGATACCATGTCTATAAGATCATGGTTGATAGTGTTATAGGAAGGAACTTCAGATTCGTGTCCTCAGAAGTGTCTGTTTTGGTAGGGACAAGTTGCTGGTGCTCCCATTACAGAAGGGAATCAATGTAATTAGCTACCAGGTAGGTGGTGTTCCCCAGGAAATGCTCTATTGGTGGCTCAGTCTTTGTTTTTAGCAGATGAGGTACTTAACAGTGACCGTTGAAAGTTCAAATTAGTGATTGGAGCTTCATGTTACGGAGTCCCTGTGTAACCCATCTGTGCTGTCATATTTACTTTGTACTTAGTAGTCGCTGGGGAAAGAGGCTAACTGACATCCACAGGATGAGTCATCCGTTTCATTAATGAGGGTTTTCTCTACAGTGATTGTCCTTCGATAAACATCACATAAGACACAAATGTCCTTGCATTTTGTGCTCATTTGGAGAGGACCCATCTACCTGTACCTCAGCTCTGCTTGTTATCAGTCTTCTCATTATGTTTGTAACATCTCTGACCATGTGGCTGGTAGCCACTGCCCGTAAAATAGACTATAGATCTGCACTTTTTTTTTTTTTAAGAGTAGGAAAATTTATTGAGAGAGACAGCTCCTGAGAGACAAAGAGGGGTCCCAAATGGGCTGCCCTAGATCTACACTTCTGGGTATCTTTTCATCTATATAAAGTAGAAAATCTGAAGTACTGCTTAAAGAGGTTCTGCCCACTGAGATTTCTCTTCACTTCTATCATTCAGAGAGACTCCATGTCAGAGTGGTAATTGCAGGAGCGTATTCTGGAGAATCACCCGCACATTATGCCTGAATTCTTTCTTCCTCAGTTACCAAGCTATGGGTTCCCCCTCTGAAGTCATTGGTGTGGACTGGGGAGGAGACAGCTGCGTAGGAGGAGTAGGCGTTGTGCATATCTGAGCCACCCAGTTGTTCAGCAGCCAGGCGCCTTCAGGACCTGCTCATGCCTGAAGTTGTACATATTACTTCACCTGTATATGCCCAGCTTTGTGATCTTATGGATGAAAAAATATCCAATTCATGATATGTACCTGAGGTCCCATAGATCCACTAATCAGTTATAAAGTCTTTTGTTTGTTTTTTTGTGTATGCTGAGGGTTGAATGTAGGTCCTTGTGAATGTCAGGTAAGTGCTCTACCACTGAGCTACATTGCCAGCCCAGTTAGAAGATCTTTTCTTTTTAGAAGATCTTTTCTTTTTTAGAAGAAAGATTATTATTTACAAAAGAAAGCATGGCTTTGATTTAAAATCCGTCAACTTTGCTGGGCTTGTGAAAAGCTCCAATACAGCATCGTGACGGGTCAGAACTACACTGAACATCGTTGGACCTTCTGAGTCTAAGCCCGAGTATCACAGCAGCTTACACTGTAGTGCAGATCTGCAGCCTCTTTAGGCAACTCTAAGGGTTAAGCAGTAAATGAGTCAGAACGTCATATTCAAATACAGGAGACCCTGCTTTCAAACTACAAAGATGCCTCAGAAGTATACTTGAATAGCAGGAGCACAAGGGGAAGCAACTTACCTTTCATGTTGAGATATCCTGGGATACACCTCTGAACATTAGTGCCCTAAAAACCTTACCAACCTGATAACCATCCAGATTTTTGGGGTTTTACAAGGAGTGATTAAAAAAATATGGTGAATGTTTAAAAATTATTACAGTAAAAGACATATTGCCATTAATTACCCTCAAAATACTCCTCCTTGCTTTGAACACACTTATTCCATTTTTGTTGTCACTCTCTGAAGCAGTTCTAGAAGTCATCTTTGATGAGTGTCTTTACAAAGTGTGGTAAAAAAATGCAGGAAATGCTGCTGTTGAGTGCCATCCCATAGGAAACAGGCTTGTTAAAAATGTTAGTGTCTACCTTATTCACTGGATCTGGCACTGTGTAATTTCTGGCTCTTCCCTAAAGTAAAAGTGACCATGAAAGGTAAAAGTTTCAATCAGTTCAGCACATAAGGCAGCCATGACAGTGCAACTAAAGACACTTGTGAAAGAGAACTTCTGGAACTGCTTCAGAAAGTAGCATGGATGATAGGATGTGTGTCTGAAGTGAGAGGGCAAATTTTGAGGGGGATTAGTGGCAATGTTTCTTTTACTATAATAGATTTAGCTTTTATTTAGATACACATGTTACTTTTCAATCATACCTTGTCTCCCTCCTTCCTAGGCATTTAGAATGTTTGGTACTTAATTTTCACCAGGTTCAATTAGTATGTTTGCTGGAATGTTCAAAATGAATGAAGTCCTTGGATACTGAATTAAGACAAAGAACGAGAAAGTTGACATAGTCTAAAAGTCAGATAGAATCCTGAAGTCAAAGTGTTGGTCTGTTCATTCATTCAGTGGTCTTTGCACATTTAATATAGAGTAAAAAATACCTGCCAGGTCAAGAGCTAGAAACAAAGTACTCTGAGCTATGTTGATTCGCTCCAGTATAAGACTGCATTTGGAAGAACAACTATAATTGGAATAAGTATCTATTTAAATTTGATAATCTGGGCCGGTGAGATGGCTCAGCGGCGTAAGCACCTGCTTGGCAAGCATGAGGGCCTGAGTTTGACTCCCAGAACCCACGTACGAAAAAAGGGCCGGTGATATCTCTCAGCGGCATGGGCACCAGCTGGCGCGTGAGGTCCTGAGGTTGACCCCCAGTACTGACCAAAAAAAAAAAATCTATTGTAATTCCGTAAGGTCCACTTGTTTCTGCGTAAGGGGATGTTACAAGAATCATACTTGGAGAGAGCAGTCTTTTCAACACATGGTCCTGGAACAACTGGGTATCCATATGGGGAACCCCCCTAAATTTTGTCCCTGTTTCACATCATACCCTAGGTGAATTACAGGTATATTACAGATCTAAGAGGCAAAATGTTTTACTAGAAAATGTAGAACAATATTTTATTGACCTTTGTGTCCTAGTCTTAAGAGACAAAAGCAATATTTCTAGAGGAGACTGATAATTTGTACATCAAAATTAAGAACAAAAGTTCATTGAAAGATATTAAAGATAATAAAACAATGATAGAACACATTTAATTGATACTGGTATAATTTTATGAGTATTAAGAGATAATAGAAAAATGAGCAAAAGAATCTTGAATTGTCATTTTATAGATGAGAATATTCAAATGTTCATAAAAACATATAGAAAGGTGTTTAACCTCATTAATAATCAGGAGAAATGCAAATTAAAACCACAATAAGATGCTGCTGGCCACTTAGCAGAATAACTAAACTTTATTTAAAAGGTGAATAATAGAAGAGTTGGCAAAGAAGTGGAAGAGTGGCAATACTAATATGGTGTTGGTGGAAATGAATACACTTTGATCCAACTACTTTGAACAGTTTGGCATTCTCTAGAAAAACAAGATTCCATACCCTATGACCCAGCAATTCTGCTTCTAGGTGTATACCTTACAAAATGTGTGTATATGATAGGAAGTTACATGTTCATAACAACATTATCATTAAAAACCCAGATGAAGTAACCCAACATCTAACTGCCTACAATTAAAAAGTAATTTGTGGTATATCCATACAATAGAATACTGCATAGCAAACTATGAATGAAATACAGCATATGTAAAAGAATAAATATTGAATAAAATGAAGTAAATATGAAAGAGTATATACTGTACGATTCTGCAAGTTCAAAAACAGGCAAGACAATCCTAAGTTAGGATCCATACTCGGGTGCTAAAATTAAAAGGCTAGCAAGGAAGTTGTTGCAATGAAAGTCAGGATGACAATTACCTGTAATGGGAAGGGGTAAGGTTGTGGTTGGAAAGAAGCATGTGAGAGCTTTTTTTGGGAAATGGCTATATCCTATTCCTGTCCAGGATGCTGGTTTCTGAGATACTTTGTTTAATTTTGTTCATTAGGTTACAGTTATTTTAATGTCTATCCCTCTCAACATAGGCTTGGATTAAAAATGCCAGTTACCCTAATATTGTTGGTACATGAGAAAATATTAACATAATTTTAAAATATTTATAATTAATAGAATTTTTCAGTCTTCAGATTTAGCCACAGACAAATTTGTAAACAGGTGGAGAAGGGTAGAGTATTTTAATCAATAAGACAATCTTTTTTTTCTTCAATGTCGGGGTGGAATACAGGATCTTGTGCATGCTAGGCAGGTGCTCTGCCACTGAGCTACATCCTCAAACCTCCAGGATACCCTTTCTTTTTTTTTGATACTGAGATTGAATCCAGGGCATTAGCTATACTGAACTACATCAGCAGTCCCTTTTTAATATTTAAAAAAATTTTTTTTTTTTTGTGGGTACGGGGGGTCAACCTCAGGACCTCGCGCACCAGCAGGCGCCCGTGCCGCTGAGCGATATCACCGGCCCCTTTTTTCGTATGTAGGTTCTGGGAGTCAAACTCGGGCCCTCGCGCTTGCCAGGCAGGCACGTACGCCGCTGAGCCATCTCACCGGCCCTAATATTTTAAATTTTGAGGCAAGTTCTCACTGAATTGCTAAATCGCCAAGCTGGCCTTGAACTTGCAGTCTTCTTGCCTCAGCCTCACGGAGTGCTGGGATTACAGGGAAATCTTTTCTAAGGAGATGATATTTGAACCAGTACCTGAATGAAATGGATCAACCACAGGAAATAGTGGAGCTGAATGGAGATGGATTGAGTAGATAGATGAAAACAATTTGTTTAAAATCTGGTGGTTGGATTGATTAGTATCAGTTACTGCTTTTTAAAAAAATCTGCTGATAATTTTATTGAATTGTGGACTAAGTAGTTTTTGTAATGTTTGTGTGCACAACTGAGACTATGCGTGTTCTGAGCTCAGTCGGGCCTGGGCCTCTAACTGCCTTCCACTTGGCGAGGGCCTTGTACCTGTAACTGGCCATATCATCATGCACTTTTGAACACAATATGTATATATATATTGTGGTGGTTAATCTTGATCGTCAACTTGACTGGATTGACAGATGCCTAGAAAATTGGTAAAGCACACTTCTGAGTGTGTCTGTGAGAGTGTTCTCAGAGATACTGGCAAGTAGGTCAGCAAACCAAATGGGGAAGGCCCACCCTGAATGTGGGTGGCACCATCCAGCTGGAGAGAACAAAAAGTAGAAAAAGGAAGCTTAGAGCGCTTAGAGCTAGGCGTGGTGGTGCACGCTTGTAATCCCAGTACTTGGGAGGCTGAGGCAGGAAGATCACTATAAGTTTAAGGCAGCCTGGGCTACATAGTGAATTCAAGGCCAGCCTGAACTACACAGTGAGACTCTGTCTCAAAAAAAAAAAAAAAAAAAAAAAAAAAAGAAAAAGAAGAGGAAGCTCAGAAGGGCCTGCACATAACTCTTCTTGAGTGGGTATTTTTTTTTTTTTTTTTGCTGCTGTCATCACCCTGGGGCATCAAATTCTAGATTCTTTAGCCTTTGAGTATGGATATGCACAAGAGGGCGTCTCCCAGCGGCTTCCAGGCCTTCAGCCTTGAACATTTGCTGTATCGTTGGTCTCTCTACTGAGCAGCTACTGATTTCCCCAGCTCTCCAGCTTGCGGATGGCCACTGTGGCCTCTGATCATGTAAGCCAAACTCATAAATTTGTTCTGTTCCTCTGGAGAACCATGACTAGATACAACGTATATAATGTGTATTACTTTGAGCATGAAAATATACAGTTTCCTGTTTCCTTGCTACCTAAAGTGTGGCTCATGGACCAGCATCATCTACAAGCTCCTATGTTAGAAATACAGAATCTCATACACTATCCCAGACCCACTGAATTAGTATCTACAATTTAACAAGATTTTAGGTGATTCGTATGTACATTAAAGTTTGAGAACTGCCCTATAATTATATGTTCCAAAAATATGTGAGGAGATTGAAACTAAAAACTTGTACAATAGATATTCATATTGTAAACAGCATTCCAGTCCCAGAAAGTTAAAAATATTATAAAATTCCTAAATACCTCTGTCTGTCAAGCAATACTTGATAAAATGTCTAGAATTTCTTACATATTTTTAACTTTGTTCTTTGTCTCATAATTGAATACTCAAGTGAGTAAAGATTACTGATTATATGACAAGAGTTGTAAATCCACCTTTCTTAGTATGGCAAATGATCTCTACTTTATCCTAATTATGCTAACTGTATGGGACCTTTGCTTGTTATCATTTTTTTTGACCCTTTAATTTGCTGTTTTCCACTTAACTTTACACAAAAGGGAAAATATAACATCAAAGAATTATAAAAATTCAGCTATATAAGATGAAGATACTGTTAACATTTTGGAATCATCTTATGATATCTTGATTTGTCTGTTGATACATGAAAGCCTGATTTGGATAAATGAAAAAATGGCAGGAAAATAAATTTGCAAAAAATGATTTAAAATAGGAGTAATCCCTCCATATTATGAAAAACAGACAAAAATGTCTAATGTTTGCAGAAACTGCCAATGATGTGTAAAAATTATCAAGAAGTAAAGAAAGTTGGGGAATGGAATCTTCATTTTTGATCAGTTTGTCATTTCAACTCATTTAATGCCTCAATCTGTTTGCTTTCCACCTTTAGTTTTTTGACTAGATTGCTTTATTCCCTCTAACATGGATTATAGGTTTCAAAGGTTTAAATTTCTATATATCATCTGAAGTTAAGTTGCTTTATTCATCCTATCCCTTTTTTATTAGTTAGGGTTCTCCATAGAAATTCTATCTATCATCTATATCTATCATCTATCTATCTATCTATCTATCTATCTATCTATCTATCTATCTATCATCTTTCTATCTATCAAGAATGAGAATTCATTTCAAGTAGTTGGCTCATGCAATTATGGAGGCTGGCAAGTCCAAAATCTACAGGGTGGGCTAGTAAGCTGGAGACTTCAGTATAGCCAAAATTGCAGTTCAGGTCTGAAGGCAGAATTTGCTGGCAGAATTCCTTCTTGCTTGGGGGTAGGTCAGGCTTTTGTTTTATTCACACTTTTAATTGATTGGATGAAGCCCAAACACATTATGGAGGATAATCTGCTTTACTAAAAATTTGCTAATTTAAATATTGCATCCAAAAACACCCTCACAGAAACATCCAGAATAATATCAGACCAAATATCTGGGGCCCATCCAAGTTAGTACAGGAAAGTATCCTCATTAAGAAGTAAGAAATGTGACTTGTAGTTCATAATTGCTTGACTCATTGCAACCTCTTCCTTCCCTTGTTTTTACTGCTGTAAGACATTAAAAACTGACATGAATTTATAATAGCATTTGTAAGAAGGATACTGTTTACAAAGTAAGTTAACAACTTGACAAACTGAAGCTTAGTTTGGCTTGAATTCCTCCTCTTGAGTCAAAACTGGCCATAATACCCGATTCCACAAAAAGCTACATTTCTGCTAGCCTGGGAGTATAAAAAATATGGACTCAAAGATATGTATTGATTTTTTTAAAGCAAACTCATCTGTTTTGGGGTATCTTTCCAAAGCTCTAAAATTGTGTTTACTCAGTTCATTGTTGGCAAGACACCTTGAAGTTGTTACTAGGAGGAAATTCAGAAATTGTGCTCTTTTCTGTGTGACTCTCAACCTGGTACATTTCTGGTATATTTGACAGTGCCATTCCTCCATCATTATGGGCTGATTAGCCTCTGCTAATATTTAGCACTAGAACTTTCATGCAACTAAGAAAGCTATGCTGTGTCCTGTACTGAGAAATACAAAATGCTTTGAACACTCTGTGACCTGGTCAGCTACATGTTTTCCTTGCAGGCTTGAACCCAACATAGGAACAGGAACACTTCCAGGTACTGATTTGACTCTTTGGATCATTGTTGAAAATACAGAATGAGAACCATGTTGTTGAATGTGTAGAAGCTAGCCCTGCTCCTAGCCAGATTCCTTAAACACTCATGTAAACTCCATGACCTGTCCCTCTTTGTTTGGGTCACCCATAGGTAGATCATCTCTTTCCACTGTCACTTGTGCAGCCTCCTTCTGTATGTAAATTCCCGATAGATACTTTGGATCTATCACTCTGGTGTTTAGCGCTTCTGTCTTTGAGGTTCCAACTGGCTCCACCTCAGGAAAGAGGTGATTCCTTGGAAAAACTCTTGGCCATCACTTTTGGGGTTGAGTTCAACCAGATGAAACACTAAATATGGAAACTTTCCACCTCCCCAGAAAGTCCCCTTGTGCCCCTTTGCAGTTAATCTCCTGCACTCCTCAGGTAATCACTGTTCCCACTTCTATCACTGTAGGTTAGTTTTGTCTGCGCTAGGACAAATGTGTTATCAAATAATATGCACCCTTTGTGTCCATCTTCTTTCACTATCTGTGACTCCACCATAATGTGTATAAGGTGTTTGTTCTTTTTATTGCTGACAGTAGTTCATTGGATGAATTTATTTATTCTCCCATTGATGGACATTATGAATAAAGCTACTAAAATGTTTATGTACAAATCTTTTTATAGATACATGTTTTCCTCTGTCTTGCTAAATATCTAAGAATGGAATTTTTATGATGAGTATATGTTTAACTTTATAAGAAATTATCAGACTGTTTCCAAAGTGGTTGCACCATTTTCCACTTCCCCATCCATGGATCCCTGTTCTAGGTGCTTCATTCTTTCAGCAACAACTGGTATCTCTGCTCTTTTTAATTTTAATCCCTCTAGTGGGTGAGATGTCACACCAAGGTTTATTTTTAATCATCTGTAGATTTTCTTACGTAGTCTGAAATAAACAGTTACCTGGGAATAAAACACTTCAGAAGCTAAAGCTGATGGGATTCATCAATAAAGAGCATATGTTAGCCCATTTTCTGTTGTTGTAACAGAATACCACAGGATGGATAACTTTATAAGGAACAAAGGGCAATTTAACTCATGGTTCTGGACACTGGAAATCCAGCAGATGACACCAGCATCTGGTAAGGCTCTTCTTGTTGGTGGGGAGTCTCTGCGAAGTCCCAAGGTGGCACAGAGTGTCGTCACATGGCAAGAAGTCTCATGAGAGATGGCCCAGCTGGCTTTTGTAACAGACTGAGTCTTGTGGTAACTAATCCACTCCCTCAATAGCCCATTGATCCGTTAATCCATGAATAGACTAATTCATTGAGAACAGAGCCCTTACGGCACAGTCAGTTCCCAAAGTTCTCACCTCTGAACCCTGCTGCACCGGATCAAATTTCCAACATGTGAAATCAGGGGGAGACATTCAAACCATGGCAGTATTGTTCATCATTGTCTTGGTTTCAGTAGAATCTTGTTCTAGTTTTGTGCTAGTGTGAAGTGTGCCACAATGCATTTTTATACTATCAGAGCCCATCTTGATGGTTAGTGTCGTGATTCCTGTTCCAGTGGTCTTTGGAAGGTCCAGGGTGGATTGCCTGCATAGGCAACGCTAAGCCTCGGGACACTGAGGAGCCCATCACTTCTGGTGCAGTGATAGACGAGTGAGCCGTTGGGAGTCCCTGGCCAGAAACCAGTGGGAAAGGTGGCTAACGGCGCTCGTCTGCCTTGGGTGGTTTGGTGCTCACCTGCATGGAACCTGGACAGCAGCAAGCATGGACTCTGCTCCTGTGCCCTTCCTGGGGTTCAGTTTTCTAGCTGGTCTCTGAGCACCACCTCTGTTTTTACCACACAGTCCTTTCAGGTTGGTCCCCTGATCTCCAGATGCTACTATCTCTCCCCCTCAAAACATCTCCTTTAAATCTCCTTCACTCTCAGCCTGGAGAAAATTATGTCCTCTGAAGAGAAAAAAGCTAGTCATGGTAGAGAACGCTAGGTGTTTCCCTAATTCCCACCTTAACCTTGTCTTGTAATTGAGCCCGTTTTTTACTAAGTACAATGCTATCTAGAATAAAAACCATCTTTTTCAGCTTTCCTTGAAACTTAGGGCCATAAGACTAAAGTCTGGATCAGTAGAATTTCCAAATGTGACTCGAAGGGTTTAGCTCTCTGGTAGCTTTGTCACCTTTGCCCTTTCTCTTCCTACAGCCTGGACTGTGGGCATGATCATGGAGACTCCAAGGACAACCTTAAATTATGAGGTGAGCTTGAGGGTAAAAATGGAGTGGAAAATAGGGATTCCCTTCTGAACATTTTTATGAAAGAATATACCTTTGGCAGGGCCTCGTGGCCCATGTCTGGAATCCCAGCACTCTGAGAGGCTGAGGCAGGAGAACGGCAAATTTGAGCCCATCCTGGGCAACTTAGCTACTTAGCAAGACCTCATCTCAAAATAAAAAATAAAAGGGGCTGAGGGCATAGCTCAGTGTGGAAGCCTGGGTTCAGTTCCTATTACTATCAAAAAAATTATGTATCTTTGTAAATTAAAGACATATGTTAGGTTTTTCTATCAGATGTCGTCAAAGCCAGTCCTGGATTTTATGAAATCTGGTACTTTAGTTCAAGTAATACTGTCTAAAATGTGACTGAGAATTATTCCAAACAGAAGGTTTTACATTATTCCAAGTTTATGGTTCAATTTTTTTGCCTTGAGTTCTTAGAAAATAGATCTTTTTAAAGTCAAAATAAGCTTCTGAAACACAGTGTCCAACAATGTCATTCCTCTGGCCACTGCGTCCACCATTAGTAGCCACTCTGTGCCGCAGTGAAGGTACGATGCCCTTATTATTTGGGCCAAGGAAAGGATACAGAACATGTGGAAAAGACAAATACATTGGTACTTTCAGACACCATCCCATAGATAAATATTTCTCAAATAGGTAAATATTTCTTTGACTACTTGTAGGAAAATATCACTGTAATGGTTGATTCATTGTGTCAATTTGAGTTTAGAAGCTTAACTAAATCAGCTCAGCAATTCTACACCCTAGGGTATAGAGGACCCAGCCTAGGGCAGCTCATCGCCTGGATGATATGAGGAAATGAGGAAATGAGGAAGGATGGACTGGCTTCTGTTCTTTGGAGGAGCTCCAGTCTTCGCCTTCAGCTTGGATGTCATCTTCTGGCTTCTAGTGCAGACTCTTCGGCTTCTGCTTTGGATCCTTCAGCCTTCCGGCATAGACTCTTCAGCCTTCCATCACAGACTCATCGGCCTCCTGATACAGACTTGCATGGACACTGAAGTAAGCCCCAGACCTTGGACTGAAGCCTTCAGTCTCCAGTGTGCAGACACCCTCTGCACGCCTCCTCATCCAACCCTGTGGGTGACCATCATAAGCCGATCTTGTAATTTCTCATACATGCGTATATCTTGTGTTATATCCGTTTTCCTAGTAAAACCCTGACTGATGCAATCACGTTAGAACATTCTTAGTTTATATTTCCATGTTTCTAATGACATACATGTCAATTTGGAATGCTTTTGTTTCTATTACTTCAGTTGCTTTGTATCCTGTGACTATTACTAATCTGATAATTTGCATGGTGCTGACAGTTGGTGGATTTAGAGAGATACTCTACATTTGCTCTACATTCTCCCAAACGTATTTACTCTGTGTTTGTTCTACATTCTCTCAAACACATAAAATTAAAAAACAAAAACAAAAACACAGGAGAAAAAAAGCTGGAGGAAAAATATCTGTTATGAATTAAATTTCTGTTCATTTTTTTTTGTTTTCATTCAGCTTAATGCTGGATTTACATTATCAACCCACACAAATGTGAATTTCCAAGAAATCCAAGTAGAAAGAGAAGAGAGAAAGGTAGAATACATCTGGTTCCTTCATAGTTAGAGCTTGTTCTAGGTGGTTAAATAGGGAGTTACTTATATTTATAAATCATCCATATGTCAGCCCCTCCAGGTCCAAGGGGCTGGATGAGTGAGATTCCTCATGACCCAACATTCAGTTCCTTGATTAGCAAAGCTTTTGTGGAAACAGCTTGGAGATAAACATATTTTAAAAAATATTTTGTAGTTATGTGGTAAGAGTAGATTGGCCACAATGTAAGCTTGAAGCCTAGGGTTAGCAGAACAGCCCTGCCCCCACCTTGTTGTCAAGTAGGGAGTTCTCCCCAGGTCTGTCCAGGTAGAACCTCAGCTGCCACTTCTACTGAATGACCCTGTGCTCATGTTCCAGCAGATGTTTCTTCTTTTCCTGTTGCTGCTGCTACTTCTGTTCCTCCTCCTCTTCCTCCTCCTCTTCTTCCTCCTCTTTCTCCTTGTCCTTTTCTTCTCCCCTAAGCCCCTTGCCATTTCTGAAACTTGTTTTAATCTCTGTCAATGCAGGGGTTTGCTGCTTATTGATTTCTTTCCCTTCTTTCTTTCTTTGCCTTTTTTCTTCTTTGCTATCTGTTCTCTCCCTTCCTTTCCACTTCTTCCAAATTTTACGATTTTATGGTAGTAGAGCTTATCTTTTATTACCATTATTGCCAATGAATTGGCATCTTCTTTCAATCAGTAGAACAATCCATCACAATATGTACTCTTAAACTTCATCTCCTTTTTCTTTTTATTAATTCTATTGGTACTCAAAATCATAGTATTTGAAGATTGGTTTTAGGTTCAAGTTTTGGTCCTGAAATTTGATAGTGCCTGACCAGATAACCAAAAATACAGAGCGGAGAGAGAGGGAGGCAGAGAGAGAGAGAGAGAGAGACAGAGACAGGGACAGACGATGATTTTCCTCAAAGTACTCCCTCACTTCACACACACTACATTGTTCTTACCACTTTCAGTTCTGGAAGTCTTCTTTTGTGAGTGTCTTTAGTTGCATTGTTGTGGCTGTCTTGATGTCCTGAATCAGTTCAAAATATTTACCTTTCGTGGTCATTTTGACTTTGGGGAAGAGCCAAAAGTCATACGTTGCCAGATCCAGTAAACGAGGTACGTGAAAACAGAATATAATGGTTTTTACAACCTCGCCTTTCCATTGGATGGCGCTCTGGAACAGCGTTCACTGTATTTTTGATCATACCTCATAATGACACTCATGAAAGAGGACTTTCAAAACTGCTTCATTAGGTGGCAAGAATGACGGGATATGTGTATTTAAAGCGGGATGGGGTGAGTGTTTTGAGGGGGATTAATGGCAATGTATCTTTTATTATAAGTAAGTCCCCCACTTATGAATACGCTCTGGGAGAACGTTTGTAAGTTAGATTTGTTTTAAGTCTGGCAAAGTGAGTCTTATACGACTTTGACACAAATACACAATGTAAAACATTAAAAAACCAAACCTCCACGTTACCGCTGCTTTTCCTCTTGCTTCCAGACGTCCTGGGCTGAGTGAACACTACTGCTGCGCACCATCGCGCGGTAAGGTAAGCACACAGAGCGCAACTGTGACAGCGTCTGGCGGACGCATGAGCTACTTCTGCGATTTGTTTACATCTACATAAAGCGAGGTCCATTGTGTCCGTGAAAGTTTGCAACTTGAATGTCTATAAATCAGGGACTTACTGTAATAATTTTTTTTCAAAAATTTAAGCATTCACTGTATACTTTGATCATACCTCACAGTATACTGTTGTATTTGTCCTATTTTATTATTATTCATCTTTTACTTGCCTAGCTTAAAATTAATTTTCTTAATATATATTAATATACATATGTGAAAAATGTAGTACAGTGTATATAGGGTTTGGTACTCTCTGTGGGTTTAGTCATCCACTGGGGGTCTGGTAACATGTCCTCAGTGGATAAGGGGGGACTTATACATGTTGAAGTTATATACACCTTAGGAATAGAAAGAACTAAAAAAATTGTCTAATCCAACTACCTTTTTTTTAAACTTTGGATACTGAAGTAAGTTACTTACCCAAGGCCATTCATATACTTGGCAGCAAAACCAGGGCTAGGGCATAAGCCTGTAAACCTACACGTGAAAGACGATTATATTAGCACTTTAGTCATATATATACGAGAGAGAGGAGAACTCAAAGATCCAGAGAACTGTTATGGTCCAGTAGTTATAGCCTCTTAGGGAAAATATCTGTTCCATTAAGTTCTGGCACATTAAAAAGGAGACATAATTTTCTTCACTCTTAAACTGTAAAAAACAAACAAACAAACAAACAAACAGACAGACAAAACTCCCTGAGTTTATAATCATAGCAAGTTCACTGGCTTTCCTTACAAAGAAAGCTATTTTCTTATTATTGCAATTATTTATATATGATTAAAACATGTAGTGCCTGATGCCTGAAACTTACTGTATGTCTTGTTTCATACATATTGAATGTTTTAAATGATCAAATTATACTTTTTTTTGGAAGTAAACATTCTGTGTATCACAACATTATATTTATTTAAAAATATTTAACTATTAGGGAAATGAACATACAATAAAAATCTCCTTTGTTCAAATGACTAAATCTAGAAAAATCAAATCTGAGACTTAGAAACTTAGGAGATTTTTAGTCCAACTTTCCACTCCTCACAGTAATTTTTAAAAATTGTAACTGTGACAGATTTCCGGCTCCTGCCTGAAAACCTCCAGGGGTCAGTCTCACCCTCATGAAGCAGCTGTTATTGTAACCGCACAGCGCAGTAGCTAGCAAGTTTTTTCTTGCAAGTCAAAATCTGCTTTCCTTAACTTTCAGCTTTTTATCCTCGTTCTGGTCTCTGGAGCAACATAGAATTAGTATATGCTTCTTACCGTGACAGCCCTTCAAATATTTGAAAGCAGATATTATGCCTTTCCTTATTCTTCACCTCCAAAGTTGCTTGAATAATTTGTCAAAAATTATAGGTTCTCCCATTCACGTGGAAATCTGCCTTTCATTACATTCTAATTGGTCAATGTCCCCTTTAAAATGTGGCATCCGGAATTGAATTCTATGTTATAAACGTGGTTTACCCAGCCAGAAATACAATAGAACTGTCTCAAGTAGTGATGTCTGGGTAGTAATTTCTCAGGAAGACTCATCCTTCAGACAGACTGAGTTCCTTAACAGCGGCCTGGAGATGCAGCTCAGCAGTAAAACGATTGCCTAGCATGCAGGAGGTCTTGAGTTTGAGGCCCAGCACCAAGCATGCCAAAAAAATTCTTTAAAGAAAGGGATGTATAAGAAAATATTTGGTAAACTGTACATGAAGTAATTTGCTGTACCTCATCTAAGATTTTAAAATAAAACAAATAATCAAAGAATGTGATTTTAAACACTTCTTTTAAAGCATTTTACATAGTGCTGATTTCAACTTTTGGGCCTGGAGAGTTAGCAAAAAGTTAGTAATTTTTCCTTGGTAAAAGGATGAAAACTCTTTTAATCTCAGTCATTATTCTGGATTGTTTTTGAATTGAGCACATTTTAAATAATTAATTTTTGGAAATATATTGCTTGTTTTTGAGACTGAGTCTCACTATATAGTTTAGGCTGGCCTTGACCTCACTGTGTAAATGGTGATCCTTCTGCCTCAGCCTTCTGAGTGCCAGGATTACAGGCATGTGTCACCATGCCCAGCTTGGAATGTACATTATTGAAGTAAATGATAAATTCATTTTAAAAATGGTATATACAAAAAAATTAGTATATACTTATTTAATAAGATGATAGTAGGATCTCCTATTGACATTTACAATTTTTTATTTTTATTAGTACATGTTAATTTTATTTTTATTAATACATAAAAATTACATTCATCATGGGGAGAGTTGGTACATGTACATAAACCATCTTAATTCTTTTTAAAAAGACAGTTTAATAAGTAGAGCCATTTTCAAAGTAGAGTTTTAAATATATTATTTTTATTTTTTCCACTTTATTGTATACTTTTAAACTTTTCTGATTTTAATTTTGTTAAAATTAGAATGTTAATCTGACCTGAGCATAGTTTAATATTGTCATATATTTGTTCATTCTCAATTGCTTTTTGAGTATCAATTATGCATTAAGGGCTTGAAAAAGACATTGATTTTTTTCCTCTTTTTTCTTCATTAACTTTAGGAGAATTTTTGAGTAATTTTTTTTCTAATGTGCTTGGTATGTATTTATACTCTGAATATTCTGATTAAGTATTCCAACATTCTAACTGCAGGTTATAATTGGTGAATATAAATGAGAATATAAATATAATCATGAAATATAAATGTGAGTCCCAAATTGGATAATGGTAATGATCAGAGCTCTACCCATTCCTTTACACAAAATATGTATTAGTCTGTTTACTGTTACTGTAACAAAATTCCTGAGTTTGGATCTTTTTAAAGAAAAGAGGTTTACTTTGAAGGCTGAAAGTTCAAGATTGGGTAGCTCCATTGTTCGCCTTCTGGTGAGGGCCTTCTGATGGCTGGCCTCAGAGGGGAAGCATGTTTGAGAGACAGAGATCATGTGGAGGAACAGAAAACCAGAAAGAGGGAGGGGTCAGGCTGACTCTTTTATAACAATCCTGGGAGAGCTGCCCAGGTTCCAGGAAAACTACATCAATGCCTTCTACAGACAGCTCTTCCAATGACCTAATTACTTCCCACTAGACCCAGCTCTTAAAGGTGCCACACCATCTCCCAAATGGCCACACGGAAGAACAAGCTCCTAACACATGCATCGGGGAGGACACGATTAAACTACATCCAGATCATAGCACAGTAGGTTCTTGATCAATATTTCCACGTGAATACTGCATATTGGAGTATTATTCCTAATCTCGGCAGTGAACTTAGTGTTATAGCTGGAGGTTAAATCTTATAGATTTATGTACCATTGTTCAAATAAGAGAGACACTTTGCGACTATAGTATTTTAAGACTTCATATCTCTTTTGTAGGAGCATTATTTCCCGGTCAAAAGAAACTGCTATATTTTCTAAAGCCTAACGATATTGTTATGCGATTTGATTTGTAACATGTGTCAAATACACTAAAGAACATAAATTATTTAAAAATACATACCCATTTAGAATAAAAATTAGTTGTTTAGTACTATCCACACTCAGCAAATTTTTTAAAGGAAACCCAGTAAATCACTGACAAGAATTACAGCATTCTGAATATATTTTGAAAAACCGTCATTTGTTGGCATACTTTTAAAAAAATTGTGTAATTTAAACTTTATTATTTTTAAAGAAAAAAGATACTAGATAATAGGAAATAGGGAGGTAGATCTTTTGCAAAAGGGAAGGGGACCAAGAAATGGAGAGAGTGAGGAGGGAGGAAGAAGAGGTGAAAAGACACAGTAAGATGTGTTCTGTAGCTGCACCAGCTCTCCGCAGGGAACGTAGTCCTTATGTACTGCAAACATGTGCTAATAAAAAATAAAAACTGGGAAAGAGAGAACAACGTAGATCCATTTATCTATATTGATACGGAAGAATGTTCTCAATAAACAGTTACTAATCTGCCTGGAAAAAATAAACGTTATTATTTCTTTCTTGTTACAAATTTTGGCAACCTAGGCCATGTAAATTGGAGGGTTCCTGCTTTGTAAAATTAGATTCAGAGTCACGTAATTTATATTTACCTGATGAGGTCTAGAATTTCTCTTTCTATTGGATTTACTTTCTTTTTAATAGTTTTTAAAAATTGTTAAAAAAATAAGTAAGCCTTTCTAGAGAAATATCGTGCTTTATTTTAATATTTTGTAAACTTGGTCTTCCTTAGCTAGGCAATATTTGGTTAATCACACAATTTATAGTATTATAGACTTAAGAATTATAAATATTCTTAGAGCATCTACTGGTTATTGTTTTTGGTTATGTGACTATGTGTGAGCTTTTATATCAATATTAGTTAGTGTTTTCTAAACTTCCTAGTATTTTCCTCCAGCAAAGAACTGTCTCTTTTCTGAGGAGGGAAAAAAAAAACTTGCTTAAAAATGAGGCCATTTTGCATATTAATTAAGAGGTCTTTGAACTCTAAGAATAAAATCCGTTAGTGCTTTGGGTATGGAACAATTATGTATTCAAGAACATTAATTTTATGCTAATAATGAAACAAGCTTTACATTTTTCTTTGTTTTGTTTGCATTTCCTAAAGATAATTTAATGCAAATAATCCATCCGTATACTGCATAGAGCGTGTCGGATGCTTTCCTTATAGTTAAGATTGTATCAGCACTCCCATTATAAATCTCTATTACCCATGGTTTATAATTTAATTGAAAAAACTCACTGCAGGCAGAAATTCAACACTTAGGGTTTTAGGCTAAAAGCAATATTTCTCTTTTAAAAATTGCCTCCTCTGTTTAATTTCATAGTTAATGGAAATATAAGAAGTATCATCCTGGAGCTGATTTTGAACAAAGCCAAACAGATCATTGTCTATAACTAAAATAAATTTCTAAGTAAAAGTAGTTGATATCTTATCATTAGTCTAACATGACAATCTTTAACAAAATTAAAAAGAAAACAGTTGAATCTGTTTATCTTTTCTCTACATACAACAAATACAAGGAAAGTCTGTAAGACTACATATCTATAAAATGTATATTTGTTAATATTGTCTGAAATGTTATGTTTTTGTTTGATTTCCAAGTACAATTTTGCTCCTTTCAGTGCATCTGGGCTAAATGCCGTGGAATCTGCTTTTTGTCAAACTGAGATAGAAAGAGGGCATAGGGTAGGCAGATGCATGCTCCAGAATTCTTTGCTTATCTGCCATATAAGTCTTCATTTTAAGTTTATGCTTCAATTACCTTGACGGGATTCAGGGGTTAATTAACAGGCATAGCAGCTTCTGCTGGCTTACATAGTAGAATTGAGAAGATCAGTTTTTAGACACATGATGGTTTTGTCATCAGCTTTTGAACCCAAATCCTGTAGTGTACAAAGGTTAATCTGCCAGGTAAAATGCACTCTCCAATCAAGTCTTCACTGTAGTTTTATCAGGCCCAATGAGACAAAGAAATTGTGAGTTACAACAAGATGTACTGTATTCCTCTCAACCCATCAACCTTTTCCTATTTAATTCTTACTTGTAATGCTACGTGTGAAATATGCCATGATTTCTTAACCTGAAGTAGTCATGGAAACTTGCTTTTAAAAGGTCTGGCTCTATGAAATGTATTGTTTCTAAATCAGCTGCCTTTGACTCCCTAGGAAAAATTGTTAAGTACTGCACAGGAATACAGACTCACATCTCTTACAGTGCTTTGCTGTTTGCTAAGGGCTTTGCTACACAACTACTTAGATGGTAGAGAAAGCCGAGGCTAAGAGATTAAATGACTTCCTAAGGATTATGCAGATAACAAGTTGTGGTCAGAACGCACATTGTTTTTTCCTTCTCTGTAGCCCAGTGGATCCCTATTTCTTTTGGGGTAGCTCATATTTTTAATGTTGAGGAGTAGAGTCTAGTGATAATACTGTTAGTCCATTGCTCTTATAACAAAATACCTTAAATTGGGTAACTTATAAAAAATAGAAATTTATTTCTTACAGCTCTGGATGATGGGTAGTCCAAGTTCAAGGCACTTGCAGATTTGGTGTCCCGTAAGGGCTCACTCTGTATTTCCCAAGGGTGCTTTACCACTGCACCCTCCAGAGGACATGAATGCTGTGTCCTCTTGTGGCAGAAGGACTGAGAGGCCAGGCAGTTCTCTGAAGCTTTTTACATGAAGGACATTAATCCTATTCATGAGGGTAGGGTCCTCATGATTTAATGATGTCCCAAAAGGCCCCACCTCTTAGTACTGTTAGAGCGGGGATTAAGTTTCCACATGAAGTTTGGAGGGAAGCAAACCTTTAAACCTTATTGGATACCATGATGAGAATGCCTTCTAAATTTCTTCACATCTGTTCTCAGAGTCCATGAGGAACTTATAAAATTTCTATGCTCAATTCTTAAAATATTCTATATAGCTTTGATTCACAAAGAATCTAGAGCCTAATGTTCATCTACATCTAAAATATACAATAAATAAGTGATGAAAGGAATTCATGAATTTATTATTCCACTTCTCTGCTTAAGAATTGTTCTTAATGTCTGTGTTCCGATTATATCAGAAACATTACTTACCTTTGCAGTGTGTGAGAGAAGATTGTGCAAACTCATGTGGTTGTTCAGTCTTAAGAGATTTTTAGGAACACAGTGGGTGATTATTTTTCAAGGATGGTTTAAAAGTATCGGTGGAATAAAGAAACAGGAAATACATTAGAAAACCCCATAGAGTTGCTTTGAATCTGGGAGTTCTTATTTTTGTGTATAGTAAAAGCATACTATTACAAACTGATTCAAATATCTTTTAGTTTCCATTATAAAAATTTTAATAAGTCATCACTCTTACCCCTTTTACTTTTGTTGCTTTTTAATAGTATAAATTTAGAATGTAAAGCAGGATTTAGTTCTAAACTTTTTGTTCCACAAAAATTTTCCTGACTCATAGGTATCGTGAATGATGATATGTAATGTTAGATTCAGGCATTTATCATAATAACCCTTTACATAACTGAGTGGTCAGTCCATGTACCATGTGAAAATCGATAACCCTATTCCCTTCTCCTATCCCATCCTAAGTAGATGTTATCATTTGGCACATTTTTTTAACTTCCTGTATTTCCCTTCATTCCTCCAAGGTGAACTTGCTCATCCTTCTCTCTCTCTCTCTCTCTCTCTCTCTCTCTCACTGAAACACTCGTGCTAGGGCCACCAGATACCTTCTACTGGTGGCATCCAATATAAAATTTTCAGGCGATATATGGAGAGGCAGTGAGATATATTTGAAAGGTAATCTATTTTGGATTTAGATCAAGGGTCAGCAAACTTCTTCTGCAAATGACTGTACAGTAAATATTTTAATCATTGTGGTCCGTATTATCTCTTTTGTGTGTCTGCCTTATAGAGTAAGGATTTTCTGTGTGAATTGATGTGTGAATAAATCATGCATTTGAAAGACAATATCTGTCTGTGCCTGATCTCTTCATGTCCCTTACTCTATTGTAAGGTGTTCAAGACACAGACCTTGTTCTCTGACCTGTTTTATGATTTGTTCGTGATTGACCATGTGATCCAGGACTGCCAAATTGGTCGTGTTTCCTAGGATAATTAATTGAAGCACCAGGGAAACTTTTCTCTTTGGCCTATTGGCTCCAGAGTATACATTCAGTGTTGCCATAGATTGGACATTTGGGAACAGCTGGATTGAGAGAATGAAGCCCAGATGAGGAGGCAGTGCTTGTAGATGCTTGGAAAGGAGGACCGGTGGGAGGAGAGAGGAGAGAGAGACAGAACTTGGTGATGTTTGAGTCTCTGGACCTGGATGTTTATGAAGGCAATGACTTTCTGTGGTTTGGTAATGAAAATCTTGACTAAAACCTTTTCTCTTAGGTCCATTTGATTATTTCCTCTTTTATTAAAAAAAAATGCCAACTGAGTAGCTAGAATCAGGATGAAAATCCAGGTCTGGCTGACTCCATAGATTTGACTTTCTTCCCTACCCTCTTTAGAGACAACTACTGCTAATGGTTTGACAGTTTTCTCACTATTTTTGAAAGCAACTAAACAAATATTATGGTACATGTGAGTATTTAAATTTGTGATTTATTGTGATCCAACTTGATTTGACTAATTTATTCTTGCCCAACACATGCTGGCTATTTTCTGTTATTCCTCTGCCCGCCCTTGTGCCCATTTGCACCTGTCCCCTTCTGCACTCTGTGCTCTGGGGGCTGGCTTGGAGCACAGGGGGTGGTGGGGCTAGATGGGAGTCAGTTTGAGGTACTGTTCCTCTGGCTTTTGGGGGAAAGTTGCTGGAGTTCTGCTGCCTCCCTTGACCTGAGGTCACAGTTGGAGGCTCTCTGTTCAGCATTGCCCTTCAGCTTATAGCCCAGGGCCAATAGCCAGACCCTGTTCCCTGACCGGGGCTGCATGATCCCTTGTGAGCTCCTCCTCCGTCCCCATACCCTAATGAATAACTTATTTTAAATATTCTTCAAATTATCCAGTTTATATGAGCTTTTGGTTTCCTGCCTATACTTTGAGTAATATTATTTGTAAAAGAGTGTCTTTTCCCTTCACATTTCATGTCAAGATACAGCATTACCCATGTTTTTAATCATTTCAATTCTCATAAGGGAAAATGGCATCTTGTTTGAATTTATAGCTCTTTGATTATTATTGAGCTTGAACATCTGTTCATATGTTAATTGGTTATTTGCACATTTCTGTTAATTGCTTGTTAATATTCTTTGCCCATTTTTCTTTTGGGTGCTCTCTCTCTTTTTCTTTGTAATTTCTGTTATGAGTGGAATATTTTTTCCCAGTGTATTTCCCAACCAATTGTTCGTAGTCTAAGAAAAAATTATTGATTTTGTATTTTGCTGTATGCTTCTGAACTCTTATATTTAATAGATTTTACTTGATTCTTTTGAATTTTCTAATATCATTGTAAAGAATGATAATAATGCTATTTTTTTCTTTCTTTCCAACTTATGCCACATTTCTTTATCTTGTTTTACTGCTTTGGCTAGATCCTCCAGAACACTTTTGGATAATGGAGATGTTAATGGGAATCACTTGACAATAATGGTGTTAGTGGGAATCTTTGTCTCATTCCCAACTGTCAGCTTTCCCAGGGTATGATTCACAGAATGCTGTCACAGACAGTACCCCTGGAAAAAAGTTCAGATTGGTGTGAAAAGCATTACACACTCTTAAGAGACTTCCTGTGCATGTGAAAATATTAAAGACTCCAAGGGTTTCTTTGACTTTTTGGTTTTTGTCCTTGCCTAATGGAGCTCTGGTACTGAATTTTATGCAATACATTATCGGCTCAATAATTTACATGGGTCCTGAAGGGCCAAAATATAAACAAAATATTTTGCAGTAATATAGCTCTACCACTATGGTTTTATGCAAACACTGACCGAATTATTCTTAGGTGTGTTTATTATGCCTCTTCTCAATGCTTATTTCTGTAGAAACATAAATTACTATATTTTATCTTTCAGAGATCATATACATCACCCTCCATTTGGGCACATTTTGCCTTCAAAAGAAACAATTGGGGCCGGTGAGATGGCTCAGCGGCGTAAGCGCCTGCCTTGCAAGCGCGAGGGCCCGAGTTCGACTCCCGGAACCCACATACGAAAAAGGGGCCGGTGATATCGCTCAGTGGCACGGGTGCCTGTTGGCGCGCGAGGTCCTGAGGTCGTCCCCCTGGTACCCACAAAAAAAAAAAAAAAAAAAAAAAAAAAACAATTGAGATGAAAAAAACTAATTTAAATGAAAGGATTGGTGTTAGGAACCATAATGTTGCTTCTTCTTATCTTCTCTGTTTTACACACACACACACACACACACACACACACACGCAGGCACGCACCTGAAACATTCAAACGAAAATAAAATAAATACCCTATTAACCAGCAGACCTCAAGTCATCATTTTCTTACATGTACTCACTTCTCTCTTAATCTTTTTCTCCTTTCTTGTTATTCCTTCCCCCTTGTTTCCTTTTTTTCAATCCATGCCTAGTTAACTGAAGAAAAACTCCATCATCACCTTTTTTCTTGTTCCATACTAATTATAAAGTTATTCTTATCATTGTTGATACAATTACAGTTAATAGTATAGAATACCTATAACAACTGAAAGAAAAACATTTGTTTTTATTTACTTTTTTTGGTGTCTAAAAATTTATTTTTAATTTTAATATATTTAAACTGACACTAATTATACATATTTATGGGGTACAATGCAATGTTTGAATACATGTATACAGTATGTAATGATCAGATCAGGATAATTGGCATATCCATCACTCAACTATTAATCATTTCTTTGTGTTGGGAAAGTTCCAAATGCTCCCTACTAGCAATTTTGAAATATAAAATTAATTGCTGTCAACCATAGTTACCTACTATGCTATGGAATATTTGATGTTATTCCTCTTATTCAACTGTACCCCTGTACCTGTTACTCTTCTATCTTCCTCTTCCCTCCCACAGTAACCATCATTATATTCTCTTCTATGAGATCATCTTTTTTTCATATATGCAAAGAACTTTAGTATTTGTATTTCGGGAGTACTCATTTTAAACTTTACCATAACTGCACAATTTAATACATGTTGTTATATATTCACATGAAATTAAGGCCCAGTACAGAACTGGTGGTAGCAATCTCCAAAGACCTGGAAAAAGCTCAGGAGTCCTTTCCAGAATACTCACAGATATCTTGTCTACATTTTCTTTCTTTTCCAATTAAATCTATTATTCCTGGAGCATTTAAGGATAATAAAATATCTTTTATTCAATATGACTTTCCATTTTCTTTAATTACTAGTATTGAAACAATTTTGCTTTCTGCTACACAGAGCTGGTGGTGACACCTTCAAAGACCTTGAAGAAACTCAGAAGTCCTATCCAGAATGTTCACAAATGTCTTATCTACATTTGCTTTCTCTTCCAATTAAATCCATTATTCTCAGAGCATTTAAGAATAATAAAATTTTATCCTATTTGACTTTCATTTTCTTTAATTACTAGTATTGAAACAGTTTTATTTTCTGCTATATTTCATTGCAAGTCTTTGAGCTATGCTATAAGTCTAAATTAAGCTTTTCATAGATTATTTTTTAGGATAAACTTAATCCCCATTTATTGCTTCTAGGATAATACTCATGTTAAATTTCAAAACTTTGACATGTAAATAAGATCTTGGAAGACAACTTACTTATAAATTGGCAATTTCCTAAATGGTGAATAAAAAGGAATACAAGAGATGGGCTCACCTATATTAATAGAATTTCTCTAGTTCAATTAAGTCAAATTTGTGGTTAATATAGAATTACAGAAATTTAGTAGTACTTCAGCCTAGTTGTTATCTCATCATTTTAGTCATATATACTGTTTTTAATTTTAAATCAATTTTTTTAAATGCCTGAAATTGGAACTTCTAATGTTTAAAAGTCAAGGCCTATCACTTTATGCTAAGCAGAACAGTATACTAAAATTTTTTTTGAAAACATTAGGAGTGGTATTTGGCAAAATGCCTCTTCTATTAAATAGAATAAGAAGAAAAATTCATTACTGCTAATGAATTCCTGGATTTTACATACTGGAAGCAGTCAAGCAGTGTGGTACAAATACACGCATTGCATTATGAACCATAACATTGCTAGCTTTGTAATATAAGAGCTGCTAAATATATTTTGAATATCACAAAGACTGTGTTTTTTGCCTGGAGCATGCTCTTTGTTACATCCTTTGTCTCATATTCTTGTCTTATTCATGAGAAGTTGTGAATCTCAATAAAATCTATGGATGGTGCTATGTTTAAAAGCTCCTTACTGAACCAATATGTTCATAGATAAGATCAATAATATATGTGTAAACCTTTGAAATTTAGATTGGAAAGGAATCTGCCTAATAAAACTCTGTTACTGAATTTTATACAACATATACCAGCCTTTTAATTTTATATTCAGGTCCCGAAGGACCAGAAGACAAACTGAGCACATCTGCAATCTTTTGGATTAAACCATGGTGGTTTTATGCAAAACCCCTGAATGCATTTAAGCTTTATGTATTGTAAAGGCATTGCATAATGGTTACTCATTTCATTTCTTTGTTAAAAGCTTTTGTCTAATGTTAAAATCTTGAATTAAAGGTTTTGTTAACACCTATTTAGTTAGACCATTAGTTCACAGTGCAGACTAAGGAAGTGCTATAGTATGTTTCATTCAACTTAAAAAAAAATAATAAAGTTGATACATAATGTTGTATTTTTAAGGCCATCAGTTATTAAACCAAAAGTGCTAAACTCCTTTTGAAGCTTTCAAGAGGTATTTTAATTAAGTTTTCAAAACTGCTTTTGCATCATACTCACAATTCTTTAGTGCTTTATTTCCATTAACAAAATAGTAATTAAAATTAAATTTTAAAAGAAATAACCACAGTAGGTCATTCTTTTATTAACTTGAGATAGATAATGAACCTGTCCTATATAAAGATGGAGCTAAATCTGCTGAGAGGCTGGGGATAGTGTATTTTAATTAAGGTAATCCTTATTTGCATCTAACAAACAGCATTGCTACTTAGAAATTTGAGACCTTAGTGATACATATTAGTACATTACCTCAACAAATCTAATAGAGATTTAATACTTGTGTTTTAAGGAGCAATTTGTCATAAATTAAGAGCATTTGCATAGTAAATTTTAAGGATGCTATTCTTTGCAGAGTTTTCTATAATTAAGGAACGCATTAAACATTAAAATTTTATAATTTTTGTAGTGCTAGGAATGCTTGCTTTGTTATTAAACTGAGCCTCATTTTCAGCTGTGCATAACCCTATGGAAAAGTCCAGCTTTAATAAAGACATAATGAATGTACTGGCAGTAAGCTTTTTTCCTTTTAAATCTGAGCAATGGCTTGTGTGTTTAAAGAATGTTTTAGCATGCAAAATGCAACTCTGAAGACATCTCTTCAGTTGGATAGAGACTATTTAATCATTTAAAAAGTAGTCCAAAGAGACTTACCCCAACCATACTGCTAAATAGTTATGAACTGCATCATATATAAATTAAGTATTCACTAACTGGGGGTATGGAAAGAATCTTTCTTTAGTCAGCTAAGTGTTTACAGTATTAATATCTACTTTCGCTATTTAGAGCAAAGGAATTAAAGAGCCCATTTTAATTAAGAATGACAACTTTATTCTCAAGATTCCTTTTATGTTGATGGTTAACAGGATAATTTTAGCATTTGCATTTTATTGATCCAGAAAGAATGATTTTATAAAATGTAGTCTAGGATAAAGCTGAACAGCAGAGTTCACCTGTGGTCATGTGGAGTTTTACTTGAGGTGATGCCCTCTGTTACTTGGGCATTTTTACCTGGAGTGACTTAGGGTATAAAAGGTTCTTCTTAGAGGAAGGCATTTATACCTTTTTCTGTATACCTTAGACTGCTGGGTGTTCCTTCTGCTGTTTATCTTCTCCCATAAACTATTGAAATCCCTTTGCTTTTCCAACCAAGAAGAAGCATCTATAGTGTTTGCCACCAGCATCTAGAGAGTTCTCTGGCTTCTCCATCTTGTAGTAGTTGAAAAAAATTTCTTCTTGGCAAGGAATGCAAATGTTTATTCAACATTCATTTAATGAATGAGATATTTCAAAAGATTAATCCAGATTATATAGGTATGTCCATTGAATGTCTGGTAACTTCAAATTCAGAGTTATATCAATTTTAGTAATCTAAAATATTTAGGTTTTTTGTTTTATCATATATGGGGGGTCCATATAAAGGTATTATTTCAAGCTGTTCTTAAAATTGACAGATTTCCATGACATTGATTTATTTTTATTATTGTTATGCAATTGGCTAAAAGAGTCTAATAGCTATAATTTACCAAAGCTAGTTATATCTAAGAAATAATAGTAATAAAAATGATAATAGAATTTTTTTCTTGGTCAGAATGAGTTGAAGTGGAAATCACAGGCACCTGAGAACATTTGGTTGTAGGTTCAGATTTCAATATTGCAATTACTACCTCAGTGATCTTTTGCCTCAAATTCTACATTTGTACATTGGAAATGATGTTGCAAGGTGAACTATTGATTCTCTCTTTCCTCACCTTTAAATGATATACTAATGTGGAAGCACACGTCTACACTTCACTATTATTTAAGAGCTATAAACCTAGAGCCCAGAGTTAAAATGATCAATTTGAGGGTAAAACACTAAATTATTAAAAAATTAAAATGAGAAGCAAAGATCAACTAATTTGGGTCACTAGGTCATTGGAATGAATCTGGTGTTTCTGTGTGGGGACTATGTCAAAGGATTTGCCACTCACAATGTCTTAGGTTAGGATTACTTTCAGACTCTGTTATTTTATAAGGTTGTGGAGTTTTAGATGTTCAATAAAACTTGGTGATTGGAAGCTGGTCAGCTGACATGCTGAATTATGGGTAAGCAAATCTGTCTTCCTTTGTAGCCGTAGAGCTGAAAGTAGCATTGAACATTTCAGGGTTTTTTTGGTGTCGGGAATCAAAATCAGGACCTTGCGCTTGCCAGGCAGACACTTGTGCTGCTGAGCTGTATCTCTGGCCCCACATTCCAGGTTTTATTCAGATTTTCTGTGTGCCAGACAATGAGCATTTCATATTTATCAATTCATTTAATTATTACTACCACCCCACAATGTTGGTTTTTAGTGCCATACCTATTTTGCTTATGAGAAGTTGAGGATAAGAAAAGAACATTGAGGACACTGGGAGCAAAGAGGATAAGAAAGTTGTCCATAAAAGGAAGTCAGAAAACCTGGATGTTAATTTACACAGTTAGACACCATAGCCCAAGCTGTTGACCATCTTGCTATCCTGGCATTTCTATTCTGTGGGTGGTCTAAGGAGAATTGGCCCGAAGATATGCACAGAGCCCTGTATGTCCTTTAGTCTTTAGTTTTTTCACTTGTGGTATCTCTAGGGAGGCGCACACACGGGACAGGATGTGAGAAAAGCCGCAGAAGACAGTAGTCATGTCACAGAGACTTCGCAGTCAGTCAAATGTTGCTCTGTACCCCCCTTGAGAGACCCTCAAGCGAGCTGCCGAATCTCCCTCAATTTCCTGCTCAGTAGGTCGGCGATGTAATGTCTACGTCATCTGTATTACAGGTTGCTGTTTTATGTCATCTACTAGCAGATGCCTGTTCTACAGCAGGGCCTTTATACTCTGGAACAATTGCTGTGATTTGTCCACTTACTTCACTTTAGAGCAGGAAGGAATCGAAATCGTACTCTTTAGTAAAAAATACTACCATTCAAAACGTAAGATTTGCTTCATTTTTGATAATCTTGGTGGCCTACAATATTGCTTATTGCTTCTATGGTATGAGTTTTATAGTCATATTTTCAAGTAAATATAACTTCTTCTGGTGTATACATCTTCCCTCATGATAGAAAGATAAACATTTGGAGGCTGGAGCCTTACTGCATAATTCCAAAATATTTCTGAGGCACGTACTTGCTGTTAATCTCTTACGGTAGCACTCTGAGAATTGGTAGTGATTAAACTGGTTTTGGAAAGACAGTGATAACATAGTATGTTTTCATTTGGACAGGCAGTTCATTTTTTTATTTCAATAAATATATGTGGGAGAGGGAGTTCATTTCTTTATTTCAATAAATATTTGTGTAGTATCTACGGTACTGTGCCTGGGTGAGTACATTTCAGTAATGAGCACTGAGAAAGTAGTGGAGGCTGCCTGCACTGCTGTGTTAAGATGGATTGTAATCATGAGGCAGCAGGGATGAGCGACAGGGGTTGGGAGCATGGGCTATGTGTACGCTGTTTATGATGTGACCACGCTATAACCAAATCCCAATCTGAGTCATGTTACATAAGAATCTCATTGTATTTAGAAGCTTTGAAGATATTGAGTATTTTAGACTTTTCTTTATTACATTACGCATTTATATATAGTAATATATTATTCATATTCTATATAATTTTTGGTATATTTTGTCATATTTATGACATTGTTTTATACCATTTTGGTATGGTCAATATATAGGAGCACATTTTTCAAAGAGAAGCTGTTAATTATCTTAGATGTACAACAAAGACCTTGTCTCTGACCATCAGGAGTTTGGAATTTAAAATAGTACTAGCACCAAAATAGCTTATAAATATCAAGCAACTACATTAAGCATTTTGTATTTCCAGAAATGCTATCTATCTACTTACCTGACTGGCATGTGTGCTAGTTAATTTTTCCATCTGTTTCTGCAAAAACAGATGTAATGATTCAATTATAATGGTGAAAGAGCAAATATGTCACAAAATCATGCAGTTCTTCAAATTTATTTTTTCCACACCTCTTATTACTGTTATGCTCTTTATGATTGCTACTTTAAAATATTAACTTCTAAAAAATTCATTGCACAGTTGCTTACAGCACTGGGATCTGCCAAATTATAGCATTCTGGATGTTTATAAATTTGGGCAGATCCCCAGTAGTCCACTGAAACTCCCCGAAAAGAGAGAAAAATTAAGATCATTGCTTCTCTTTTCTTGCTTTTGTTCACAGAGAGAACAGATCTGTTTGTTGAGAATGAACACATGGAGGGTAGACCAGAGGCCTGTGGGACGAGGTTGCCACACTCTGCTGAGATGCAAACTGGCAGGACTGAGTCCAACCGTCAGTCACCATGAGGTGCCTCAGCGTCTGAGGAGAAGTTGTGTGAACTGTCAGTTGAAAGCATGTATAGTGTTCCATTAGTAATGAATTATGGGAGTAATTTCATTAATTTCTTCACCTCAGTCAGTACATATTAGTGTAAGTTACTCTACCAAACATCAAAAGAACCATCGTGTTTTAAGCTTTTGTCTTTTACTGTATAGCCAGGAACAGTGCAAAAAATAAATTAGTGTAGCATTCCTTTAAAAAAATAACTGGAGATAAGGAGTAGACATAATTTTTCCTGTTTTTAATTTAATAACAGGTTTATAGTTTTATGCAAAACCATTCACATTACATTTGACCCTCTGGGAACTGCTATTTTTTTCTGTGCTTATAATTTTGAGTCTTTAATAATCTGTTGTTAAATCCAGTCTGAGTTTGATTAATGAATTGTGATGAACCAGTGCATTAATTTGCAGGTTGGTCCAGTGCCCTAAAAGGCTGCTTTGTTGCAGATGTTATTACGGCTAAACTCTTCAGGAGGAGCCATTGGATGGCAGTGTGCCCCAAATAATGGACGAGCTGCACATTTGGGAGGTTCCAGTGTTGTAGCCTAGAAATGACTATGGAGCAATGTTATCAAAAGAGAAAATCCTGGTTTGGCCTCAGGCTCCAGAGCGGGGCCTACAGACCCCTGAGGAGGTCTCTGGATGGAATTCGGGGGAGTTGTGAATTTAGATAGGAAAAAAGTGTTTTTATTAACCCTAAAATTTAACATTCTGTTCAATTATAAATGTAGTCATCAAACCACAGGACTATTAGCCTATTATGTCTGTGACCATCATGATTAGAAATCACAAATATTTACATAACACACTGTAGGGTTGCAAGTACCTCAACATATCATTTATGTTCATTACTAGTTCAAAACCATAGTTAGTACAACTGTTTGATTTGTTATTTAATGCAATGAAGAAGTACATATATTACTATATCACTAATTTAAACACACACTTTTACAATTTCAAGGCAATTGAGTTCATTTGTAATTTTATTTTAGACTTTTAGCAATGAGATGGGATCTGGCCTACAAAAGAGGAGGGATCACCTTTGTAGAGCAGTTGTCCAGGCTACTATCATTTCCTTTGGAATGCTGATACTTTACATACTCCTCAGGCTCTGCCTCCAGGAACAGGTCCAAGGATTAGACATTATCACCAAAATGACCAAATGACAGCAGTGACTGAGTTGGGATAATATTATCCACTTCTCAGCTACTCCTCTCACCACCTCTCTTCCCTCTAAGCTCCTGGAAGCTTTAAACTGCTTGTCTAATTCACTGATATTTCCCAAGAACATATTGTATTGTTTGACACACAGGAAGCACTTAGTCAATAATGAACAAATGAAAGCTTTAAGAGGAAATGATTTTTTTCCCTTCATTTGAAAGAATCTGGATTTTAAAATCATTTTTAAAAAGTGAAATAAAATCCAGTATCCACATGCTCAAGAATTTATTGCATTGTAAAAGTATTTACGAGGCATTAGAAATGTTTATAGGAACTGATATTAAACAGTTTATTGTCCAGCAGCTCAGTTTATCAGAGCACAGTAGAATCTCATAACCGATTTATTTCAAAGCATTGTTACAATTAAACAAAGAGAACTGAATTCTCCAAAGGCAAATGTAGCTGCAGAGAATAGGAAATTATATTAAAGTAAAAGATTAACATGTGTATTGTGAGTGTGTGGATGTGTTTGTGTGTCTCTCAGTGTAAAAAACCCAACCTTGTGAGAGAGTCTTTAGGTTGTAAGTCGCCTTAAAGATTATTTTTCAATTTAATTTAACAAGTATTGAAACTGAAGCACAAATAGGTTAAATGACCAATGACCTCCTAATTGCTAAATCCAATAAGCCCTTCTCAGACCTTATCTTATTGGACCATGCTATTGCATTTTATGTTGTTTACCTTTTTCTCTTTCTAGGCTATTTCTGCCACTCAGAATGCCCTCTTCTCCTGGTCCTTCTGGTCCCTGCCCCTACTCTTCTTTCAGGAGGGCACATCTCTTAAGTACTTTTCTCCACCTCTCAAGTAAAGCTTTGTTCTAGTTCAGTGTTTCTCAAAAAATTTTTTTCATCGTTGCTCTCCTAAATAGTCTTTTGGTAGAACCCCCAATTGATCCTACTCTTCCCGTAGTCCCATCTTCTGGTGGGATTTTAATACCACAGATATGGTGCATACGTGTTTATGTACTGTTGTCTTTTGGAAAAACAAACCATTATAATATATAAGATTTATTCACCTCCACAAACCAATTTCACCTTAGTAGAACCCAAATATCACCAGATTTCTCTATCCTGTGGATCCAAACAAGGTTGTAAAGGGCCCCAACCTCCACCCATTTTACTTAAGAGAAAATTCCAGTCTTTCCCATGGGATTTTCTTACTCCCAAAATTATTCAGGGTGTTTACCTGTTTTTATGAAATTATTCTGTTTTGTCTGCCAATTGCTACCTAAAGGGGTAGCCTGGAGCATAGGTACTACCCTTGATGTGTCTGCCCCTGGTCTGATCAAGCCTGACCAAGGGCTGCTGGTGGGTGAGGAACCTCGAAACCCTCCGTGACTGCCACTGCAATTGCCTGGTGCGGTGGGGAAGATGGTGATGGTTGCTGCTGTTGCTTTTGCCTATGGATGCCTGTGTTTGCTGGTCTTGGCCTAAACACCTGGTAGAGTATTTGGTCAGCCAAGTGTACAGTGCAGCAGTATTTGGTGGTGATAAAACCCTTTAAATTCTCATCTCACACACCTGTGTTCTTTATGTGCTGTCGAGGCCTCAGATCAACTTGCTGTTCAGGAGTGGCAGTTGTGTCCCTAGGCTTCAAGCCTGGCTCCAATTGTCCCATCTTCTTGGAAAGCTCATTTCTTAAGCTCTCAATTATAATACAACTTCTTTATGAAGTTTTTCAATACCCATTCAAAATCTCTATGTGATGCCCTCCTCTTTGCTCCAGAGGGCTTGGATTCCTAGAGTTATTATGTGTAGACTATTCCTGTCTTAGTTACTTTTTTCCCTGCTGAGCTAAAATAGCTGACATCTAAAGTTAAGGGAGGAAAGGTTTTTTTCAGCTCACAGTTTGTAGAGATTTCAGTCCATAGTCAGCTGACTCCAAGGCAGGGTGACATGGTAGATGGGCATCACAGAGGAGAAGCAGTTCATGGAATGACAAGGAAGGCAGAAGGGAGCAAGCAGTTAGCAGCAAGCAGCAAGTAACAGGAGCAGCAGCAGACCTGCCTTCTTTCTCTACCTTTATATTCCATCCCGTTCACAAACCTTTTGATTGGTGCCACTATACCCAGGTTGGGGCGCCCTTAGTCCCAGCATCACACCCTTAATCTGAGCATCACACCCATAATTCCAGCGTCACACCCCAATCCATATTCACACACCCTAATCCACCTTTGAAATTCCTCACCTATGACTGCATGAGGCCATGGCAGGGGGATCTAGGTACAAGACATAACAGTTTGTGTAGCTCATTGTACCCTAAGCTCCTTGAGGGCAGAGAACACATTGAGTTGTAAGATTTAGCAAATAAAATCATGGGATGGTGTGTTAAAATTTTCAGATAAACAACATAAAATTTTTATTTTGTGAATGTTCCCTAATTGAAAATTTAAATATAGTTGATAGATAGATAGATAGATAGATACAGATATAGATATTTGAATATTTGAGTATGGGACATACTTATCTTTAAAATTCTTTATTGATTATATCTGTATCTGTAATACCAAAAACATGTACTGGGCCTTATTATACTCTAATCATCTAGGAGGCATCTATTTGCAAATGAAGGAACTTATTCTAGATGCTGGTGGCATAGCAGTGAGCAAAACAAAAGTCTTTGGCACTTTGGAGATTACATTCTAGTGGGTGAATAGAGACCTACTATAGATGGATAAATATAAACAGTAAATAAGTGCGACATTTACTGTGTTGATGTTGATAAGAACTATGGAGGAAAATAAAGCAGAAAAAGAGACATAGCATGTCTAGTATGGAACTGATGGTCTTCTCTTTCCAAACTTCCTTGATGATCAGTTGTTCTTATCTCAGCTGATAGCAACTCCATTTTTTCAATTGCTTACATCGAAACACTGGAAGTCATCCTTTGTTCATCCTGTTAGAAAATCTCATTTTTTCTACCTTCAAGGTATATACAGAATTTAAGCACATGTCACTAGCTCTACTAATACCTCCATGATTCAAGGCACCATGATCTCTTATTAGATTATTGCAGTAGCACTAGACATGATGTCCCTTCTTCTGCCCTTATCCTTCTACATCCCATTTTCAAAACAGCAACCGGAACAAGTCTTTTAAAATGTAAATCAGATTATGTGTGCTCCACTTCTCTCTTCATATCATTCCAAGGAGTCCTCATTTTTCTTATTCTAAAGGCCAAGGTCCCTAAAATGGTTTCCATGGTTTTGTGATTTGGTACCTCCTTTTACCCTTCCCTGATTTACCTCTCTGACCTCATATCTAGTAACTTTTTCCCCCTAGGATGACCTCCTAACAAACTTGGTTTGTCCTGATGCTACTGATTTTAGCACTGAAACTCACACATCCCAGGACATCCCTGAGTCCCTGGCAAACTCGGACAGTTGCTTACCCTACACGCCACTCTAGCCACATGTGCCTGTGTACGGGACCGGGACTCTCCCAGCTTTGACATTTGTGCTTGTTCTTCCTGTGTGGAATGCTCTTCTCCCTACATCTAATGGGTAATTCCTTTACTACCATCCAAGTTTTGTTTAGATGTCTTTCTCACTCTACTTATAATTACCTTTCCTATTTCATCCCCTCTAAAGTGTCATTAATATTCCTTACCCCATACCAGTTGTTTGTATACATTTATTTACTTCCCATTCACTATATAATTAATGCATGCATACTTATTGTTTGTTTCTTACTGCTAGGATGTAAACCTCTTGAATGCACACATCTATATTTTGTTTACACTTTTGTCCTGAGCACCTAGAACAGTACCTGGCTCATAGTGGCACTGGATAAATATTTGGTGGATTAAACTGGAGAGGTGTTGTGGGTTGTAGTGGGCGGGGGAACTGCAATGACAGATAATGGTCAGGGAAGGTGAGGTTTGAGAGAACGGCTATGTGAATCTAGGGGAGGGAACATCTAGGTAAAGGGACTGATGAGAGCAAATGTTATGCAGGAATGTGCCTGGCATGTTCTTGGGAGAGCAAGAGGTGGTAAGGCAGGAGCAGAGTGAACGAGAAGGGGACAGTGGTAGGAGAAGTAGGAGAGCAGATGCTGATCTAGATCTAGATTATGTGGAGACAAATTCATAACAATGTGGGTGAAATGAAAAGCCAGTTGGGCAAATTTGTTGAGATTGGTGACATGGTCTGATTCAGTTTCAACTGTTCACCCTGGTGACTGTGTTGACAGCAACTAGATGAACCAAGGGCAGAAGCAGGGAGCCTAGTTATGAAACTTTGAAACAAGAAAAGAGATGCTGTTGGTTTAAACAAGATTAGCAGCTGGAGAGGTAATGAGAAATGGTCACAGTCTGGGTATATTTTGAATTAAAGCCAATGGAAAATGTTGATAATGTGGATGCAGAAGAGAGAAAAAGAAGTCAAGTATAATTCCTATTTTTTTTAAAGTAAACTTTTCTTCAAGTATAACACACATACAAAAAAATGACTAAATCATAAATATATAGATCAGTGAATTTTTCACAAATGAAAAACACTCACGTGATTATTTCCCTTGTGGAGATATAGAACATGACCAGCTCCTAAGAGGCCTTCAGTTATGTTGCCTCTCAGCAATTGTCCCTCCTTGCAAAAGCAACCGCCATCTCTGGCTGCTTCTGCTAGGCACATCCTAACCTGTGATCTGAAGTTCTGATACGTCACGTTTTCATTATCATTTAGTCAAAATGTCTTTAAATCCCCTTGTCATTTCTTCTTTGGCCAATTTCTCAATATTTGGGGGACTTTCTAGTTATCATTTTGTTGTTGATTTCTAATTTAACTCTATTGGGATCGGAGAACATATTCGTGCCTTCAGTATTTTGAAATTTTTAGGACTGGGAGACTTGTTTTACAGCCCAGCAAATGGACAGTTTGGGTAAATGTCTCATGTTCTCTTATTAAGTGAAGACATTTTTATATGAATTAAGCCAAGTTTATTAATTATATCCTTTAGTCTGTTTGTTTAATGAGTAGTTGAGAAAAGTATATTAAAATCTTCCACTATCGTTATGGATTTATCTTTTTATAATTTTAGTTCTGTCAATTTTTACCTTACGTTTCTGAGGGAACACACATTTGAAATTGTCCTATCTTTCTGGTAGACTAACACTTTTTTCTTTTTTCCTCGAGACAGTGTCTTTCTGTGTAGTTCAGGCTGGCCTCAAACTCACAGCAGTCCTTTCATAGCCTCCAGAGTGCTGGGATTCCAGGCATGTGCCAAAATGCCCAGGCTTGGTAGACTAACTTTTAAACACAATCATGAAATGTCCCTTATTTTGTTTGATAATACTCTTTACATATCTCTCCTTTCATTCTTTCACTGTCAACCTTTTTGTGTCCTTATATTTAAGATGAGTTTATTCAGGTAATATATAGTCGAATATATTTTCTTGTAATTGGGCATACTTTGACTTGTTATTGAAGCATTTAGTACTTTTATAGTTAATGTAATTTTTGGTATTTTTGGAATTATATTTACTGGATATAATGACATTCATCCTTTACTTATTAGAGACTAATAGAGATTAGAGGTTTTATCCCTTTCCAGGCAATACTAGAATTTATGAACACATTAAATCCATTGATCCCCTGTGGCTGTCTGTGATATTGTTGTCATGCATTTAATTACACAAGTATTTTAAACTCTATAAAATATTATTGTTGTTTTGTAACCAATTATTTATTTATACTCATATTTACCTCTTTACTGCTGTTCATTCCTTCACTATTTTTTTCTGTCTGGGACTATTTGCTCCTATCTAAAGGACTCCTCTGAGTATTCCTTTTAGTATGGTTCTGCTGACAACAAAATCTTTTTTAAAAAATGCTTTTAAACTTGAAGTATATTTTCAATGGATGTAGAGTACTAAGTTGTCAACAATTTCATAACTTGAAGATGTCATTCTGTTTTGTCTGGCTTCTACAGTTTCTCATCAGAACTCAGGTGAAGCTCCTTTTGAAGATAATGTGCTCTTCTATCCAGATATTCTTATGGTTCATTCTTTGTTTCCGCCATTTGGCAGTTTTTCTGTGATGTGAGTAGTGATGTATTTATCTCTCTTTGGGCTTGACATCTTTTATGTGTTTTGGGAAATTCTCAGATGTTATCTCTTCAGATATTGCTCTTGACTCTACTTCCTCTCTAATCCACTTCTGGGGCTCCAGCTACACTTAAAGATTTTGCCATCTTCCATAGGTTGCTTGCACGCTTGTATATTTTTGTTCATATTTTTCCTTTGTGGTTCAGTTTCTGCATTTTCTACTGCACTATCTTATAGTACTAATCTTTTTGCCTGTACTTAATTATTAAACTCATCTGTTGGATTCTTTATTATGTTTGTCACTTCTAAAATTCCCACTTTTTAAAAAGATTACATTTCTCTGGAGAAACTATTTTGTCATCCATATTTTGAACATACTAATCCATATTTAATAACACCATTATCTGGATTATCTGTGGCCCTGTTTATGTTGTATTTTTCTTTTTACCTTTTTTCTTGATTTGTTTGGCAATTTTCTTCTTCTTCTTTTTTTTTTTTTTTATGTGGGTACCGGGAGTCAACCTCAGGACCTTGCGCTTGCCAGCAAGCGCTTGTACTGCTGAGCGATATCACTGGCCCTTTTTTCCTTTATGTGTGTTCCGGGAGTCGAACTCAGGACCTCGCGCTTGCAGGGCAGGTGCTTATGCCGGTAAGCCATTTCACCAGCCCGGCAATTTTCTAACTGAACAGTAGGCATTTTGTGTGAAAATTGTTAAGGCTCTATCAGTGGTGGCAAAGCTATGGCAGGCATGCTGCAGCAGGCCGTTATCATTGAAAGGTCTAAAAGGTTTGCCATCACTGCTCTAGATGATACTGTCTTCTAGAGGCGTCACTTTGCAAGATGGTAGGCAGTTAGAATAGGGGCAGAGAAAATCCAGTCTGTGTATGAATGAAAAGAAGCTGAGCACCAGAATTTGTAAGGTTCTGGGTCTTCTAGCTGGGTTCAGCTTGCAGGCTGAGTAATCTTAAACAAACGACTTAATATTTCAGTTCATCAATTTTCACATTTATAACAGAGAAAATAGTAGTATTTTTCTCACAGGGTCATTAAGAAGATTAAGTGAATTACTACGGGTAAAGTATTTAGAATGGCACCTGATACATAATAAGTTGTCAATAATTATTTGCTAACATAACTATTCATTCTTGTCTGATCAGACAAAAACTAAAGGTCCCCAATTCATACATTTAACAAATATTAATCGGAGTGATTTCTGATGGAATTCAAAATGTGGAGAAATTTTAGACTTTGTTAGAAGATAGAATCAGGAAATAGGGTGGGATTAAAAAACTTAAAAGCTTTTACCATCATTGATAATACAGTCAAAGAGGTAATGCAGGAACCTTGGTGAGGGCTCACAGTTATCCCAGATGATTTCCTTCATGTAATTCAGTCAATTCCCACACTGCCAGGTGGAATTTCAGGGTACAAATCTACTGTGGATGGGATTGTGAGGACTGGTCAGTTTCTTACCTGTAGTCTTTGGGGTGAGAGTGAGGAATGGTTAGAGGGAGCGCGACTTAAGAAGAGGGAGTTAATGGCCTCCAGTACCCTCTCTTTTTACTTCTCAAACTGACTTTACTTTCTTTTGAAGTGGTGCATTCTTGATCTAGGCTCCAGGAAAGATGTTCTGTCAAACCAAGAATTAAACACAATTTCATTAGAGAAATTCCCAACTAATGTTTGTTTTCACTCTTATAAGAATCATCTTATATAGTGGCATAGTTTGTAGTAGCTAAATCTTGGAAACAGCCCAAATGCTCATCAACTGGTGAATGGATAAAGAACATGTGGTTATTTTTTCTGCAATGGAGTACTACTCTGCAATAAAGAAGGATAAGCTTGAGACATTTCTCTCCAAATAGATATACATTGAGACCATACTCTTAAGTGAAATAAATCAGACACACATGTTTAAATATAGTGTTATTTCTCTGGTGTGAGAAACCAAAAGTATAAATAAGACCAAAATGAATAATAGATACTGGGAAATGGGAAGAAAATGTTCAAATGAGAAGGGGAACAAGGGAGGGGGAAAAGGAGGAAGGGATAAGACAAAAAAGAGAATTGAAGGAAAAAAATGGAAACAAAGCTTTTGTAAATAAGAAGGGGAAGAGTGTTTGAAGGGAGGGGAGGGGAATGGGAAATAAAAAGAGGCAAGATATATCATGTACAGGTACAAATTCCCTTTGATGAATGTTACCATTATGTATATCTAAAATGTACCCATAAAAAGTAAATTGTAAAAGTATGCAATAAAAAGAAAAAGAATCATTGTAGTAGGATCATTTTGATCGGATTCAAGGTACATGATTATGCTACAGATACTGTACGTGAAGCAATTTGTGTTCTGACTGGTGATAAATTGATAATCACCTATCCGGCTAAGCCAGTCCACAGAGAGGCAGTTAATATTGTGGAACTTCAATAAAGTCGCTGTCAATGCGATAGATATTGCAGGTGAACTCCTTGATCTCTCATTGTAATCCTTTGAATCTCTGTTATCCATCACTCTATAACACATTTGTTTAGCAGGGAAGTAGGCTTCTAAAATCTCACCATCAAAGTAAGCCTCAACAATAACATTTCTAAATGTGACACAAGTCTCAACAACACTGTCGGAACACTATTTAGCTATCAAATTTAGTGAGGTGATGTAAATTTACAGAAGGTTGGCAAGAGATTGATAGCGTTCCTCTTTGTGTTCTTGGACAATAAAAGTTTTTTGAAGCATATTTTTCCTCCCTTGCCTTCCCTATCAGATATTTGAGTAGTGGGTTTTGCTGTTAAGCTTCTCCCTGCCCTCACATGTCAAAATGTAGACATTCAAAAATTTATGAGATTTTCCCTTCTAAATCTTAAGTGATGCAGAGAGGAGTGAGAGAATTAGATTATAGAAGGTACAGCTTTATTTTCACTAATGAAAACAAAACTGTCAAAAAGCAGGTAATACTAACAAACATTATTTAGGGAAAATGATTTGTTTATTTTTAGTTATCTTGTACTTGATTTGATTGTCAAAATGAGCTATGGTCTTAGCCGTTCTTTCTGGAGAGTTGTGTTCCACAAAGGCCAAAACTCAAGAGTAAAACCAGTCATGGCTCCAGTTAGTATTTCCAGGTGTTACCCTTCATGAAGAAGACATTTGCTCTTTTCCTGGTATATTTTGAATTTATATGAACATTTTAATGAATGATCTTATTGTGCGTGGTTCAATGTCCTGAGGGAAGAGTTTTCGTCTATTTAATCTCAGGAAATAGGATCTGCTCTGCCAAGGTATTATAGAGCCTAAGGAAACACTTCCTGTATTTAAATTAAGAGCTGAAAAGCTGCTTAAAGAGGTCTTACTAATTTGAATTCCAGTGGAGCAAGCTTGGGAAGGTGTCTGACTATATCTGAATCCATTTCTCTCCTACTTCTGGTGGGAATTTTGAAGAGATTTTGCATAGTTTCCCTAGGCAATCAATTACAGACCTTCTCTTCCCAGTAATTTTTGAATTCATTATTCTCAAATATCAAACGCATAAAGGAAATATGTTCTTTAAACCATGGTATAAGACACAGTGCTTCAACTAAATGTTTCTTAGAGCTTAGAAAAAATTTCAGTTGTCCTCATCTTTATTCGGAATTGCCCTGGAAGTACAGAATCAAGAGCTGAGGAGATTGGCTTCTCTTCATGTCAGCAAGCTCCTTGAGGACAGGCACAGGCACGTGTGTGTCACATCCTAACTTCTCTCAGAGTGCCACATGCAGTATTTTGTACCAGTGTATGTTTAAGGATGTGTAATTAAGTTTATTGATGTATATTTTTCTTGAAAAATACTTCTCAGGTATTCTAGAACATTACATTTTGACAACTTAGAAAAAAATGGGCCCTTACAAGTTGTGTTTGAAGATTCTTTAGGTCATTTCACTTGCAGTCCATTTTTTGTACCAATAAAACCTTTCTAGTGTCAGTAGAATGCTGCTAGCTAACCGAATGTTTCCTTTGATTTTTGACCCTATCCCAACTAAATTTATTAAAATTGCTAGGAAGCAGGGGAGGAAAGAATAATATTTCAAAAATATTCTTACATATGGTACATTATTATTTCCAAAAAGAAAATTATATCTAACATGTTAATTAGAGCAAATATTCACAGACTTATTGGAGGCATTGAATATTTTTAATCGTAGTAATAAACAGTAGTTTGAAATGTTCAGAAAAGATGCAGTAATAATAGTTAACATTTATTGAACATTTAGATGAGCTACATTCTTTTTTCTCCTCACAGTCAAGAATTTATTTGATCCTTTTGAGCAACATTGAATCTGGTGCTGTGTTTAACAATTTGTATATGAAGAAACCAAGTCTCAGTTCACATATGGGTAAATTATGGTTTAGGCAACAAGGAAGACTGCACTAATGTGGACAATCAATTTTGCTTTTCTTTCCTGCCCAGCTTCCATTTTTTTTTATTGTGATAAAGTGTAAATAACACAAAATTTACCAAGTTAATGATTTTTAAATATACAGTTCCATGGCATTAAGTACATCACTAATTTTGGTGTGACTATCATCACCATCCATCTATCAAATCTTTTTCCTCTTCCCAAACTAACAGTCTATGCGCATCAGGCATAACTCCTTATTCCCCTTTCTTCTTAAACTCTACAATTACCATTCTACTTCCTGTCTCTATGGGTTTGACTATTATAGGCACCAGATGAGCCATGTTCTTAATTTCTAGGAGTGTTGTCTTCTAGAGTTGGGTCACATTTTTCATTTTTTATTCAACAATTTGGTTTATCACAGGCAGCCAACTACATTTAGGCCCAGCATAATTTCTTTTAGCTCTAAGTATGTGAACCTATGCTAAATTTAGTCATATTACTAAGGCTTTGGACCTTTCAATAGTGTTTCATCAGATTCTTCCAAGGATTTTACAGAAAAATTTGTATCACCTCTATCCCTTTTCAGCCCTCAGGTAGTTCTCTGTCTTCCCTGACATCTTTGGTCATTGGACTTGGAGGAGTTTGAAGAGCTCACCAAGACACTTCCTTTTGTAAACGCTCCCAGAGAGTCTTCATGTGCTATGTGGAATTTTACTGATTTGTAACTCAGTGTCAAAGCAGCCAGACTAGTAGACCAGTTCGCAGGGCAGTCAGAAGAACTGTCAGAAAGAAGAAGCTAGAACATGCAGAGGAGGAACACAAAGGTAATAAACGAATACTGTTGTTCACTACACAGAGCATGAAGTTAAATTTTAAATCATTTTAAACCATCACCTATTAAAAAAAGCTGGTAGGTAAATTTATTGAATTTGAGAAAGAAACCTGGCTCCTGCAGTGATGACCATGTAGGGATGAGGTGTGACCATATAACCAGGAGCAGGAAGTGGGTCTTCCTACTCCGTACTGGGTGGGGCTGGTACATAGGAAGCTTTTCACAAACGTTCAGTGAATCATCAAAATTGCTACTAAGGGTGATTTTTCAAGATGCAAGACCAAAACATCAAAACATGGTCATCTCAAAAGAACTTTATCTCTGGATTTTCTTGGGCAGTTCAAGTGGCAACAGGACAAACAGTAGCCAAATGCTTTCTCCCTCAGAGATCCCCTGCGCCTGTCCACTAACGTACTTTATGGCATAAAGGAAGCCAACGTGAATGGGGATGTGTAGAGCTAACTAGGCCCTTGCTTGGTCTTTATAGTATTTTGTTTGCTTTTTTTTTTTTTTGTGGGTACCGGGGGGTCGACCTCAGGACCTCGCGTGCCAGCAGGCGCCCGTGCCACTGAGCGATATCACCGGCCCCTTTTTTGTATGTGGGTTCCGGGAGTCGAACTCGGGCCCTCGCGCTTGTCAGGCAGGCGGTTAAGCCGCTGAGCCATCTCACCGGCCCCTTTGTTTGCTTTTTTGCCCCATTTCAATATTACCATTATGTGAGAACAATGGAATAGGATTATATTATATAAGTCATTTTGATTTCTCCTCTAGAAAGAAATGGGGTTTTAACAGGTAAGTCTCAGAATATATTTCTCAGAAGAAGTATAAGTGGCCAATATACATGAAAAAATATTCAACATTTTTGGTCATTACAGAAATGCAAATTAAAACAACACTGAGATTCCATCTTACTCCAGAAAGAATGGTAGTCATCAATAAATCAGATAGTAACAAATGCTGGCAAGGCTGTGGAGAAAAAAGAACACTTCTATATTGTTGGTGGAAATGTAAACTAGTATACCACTATGGACATCACTATGGAGATTCCTCAAAAAACTTAAAATACAAATTTCATTTGACCCATGTATTTCCCTTCTAGGTATCTTCCTGAAAGAGTTAAAGACATCAGTGATCCATGCATACCCATGTTTATAGCAGCACAATTCATAATAGCTAAATCTTGGATGTGGTCTATATGTCCATCAACAAATGAATAGATAAAGAATATGTGGTATTTATAGACAGTGGAGTACTACTCTGCTATAAAAAAGAATAAATTTGAAACATTTGTAGGAAAATGGATGCACCTTGAATCCATAATGTTAACAGAAACACAAGTTTAAAAATCATATGGTTTCTTTTACATGGGAAACCCAAAATACAAATAAATCAAAGAGACAATAACTAGCAGTGAGATAGGTCTTTAGCAAATGGGAGTGGGACTAAGAGATGTTGAGAGGAGGGGAAGGATATAGAAAACATTTAAGATATATTACGTATATGTATAAACTATATATAATGAATGTATTCATTATGTACTGCAAACATGTACTAATAAAAAAATAGAATCAAAAATCTATTTGGATTGTATACTAGATTTTTCCTTTTCTCTCCTCTTCTCTGTTCTTGCAACAATCTTTACTACCTGTGCTTTATACATGTTGGTATATAGAAAGTCTCTGGTTTTAAAACTTATTTGCAAATGGGAGGAGTACAGAAAGAAAAGGAGGAGGGCTGGTAAGGTATGAAGGGGAAATTGAAGAAAGACTGAATTCCTGGCCCCTTATTTAAAAGTTTAGTAAGATGAAAAATGGATTCCCCTCAGGACTGACTGATTTCCTCAGGAAAGGATGATCAAGCAATGATTATACTCTGCGCAGTGAGATAGTAGATACTGTTCCTGAAGAGGCCTGTGTGAGTTTCACTGCTGGCAATCCGTGGGCAGGATGACCTACTTGCCTCAGTGGGCTCCTGTTTCCCACCTGATTCACACACCTTGCAACATGGCAGCCCACTACCCCTTCTCAGTGTCCTTTAGAATAAAGTCAACAGGCTACGGTAACTTCTCAGCTAATATTTGTGTTTTGTTTTCCTAGGTCAAGCAAGGATTTGATTTTCTTTCAGAAATTACCCTATTGGTACAAACAGCTGTTTTGTTGGTATGATGGGAAGAAATGTTATAGAGTTATTTATTTGAATTTTCATTTTTTGAAAACTATTCTATACTCATATCAGATATCAGCTGTAAAGTTCATAACGTTAGGCTTATTGAGTTTTGTGGCATTATTTCCACTGAGCTCCAGAATGTGTAAAGAAAATTAATGTAACATCTTAAAAGTAATTCTTTTAAAAATTATGAATAACATTCTATCTTAGGAACTTTATGGATTGAAAATGTATTTTCAAAAATTAGCTTAAAAATATAAATTAGTTGCAGTCCTCCAGTGAGATAGGAAACTCACATTGTTGGTAATAATCCTCTTTACTTGGGAGGAAAATAACCCCTTCTTGGACTGTACTATCTCCAGTTATGGCTGGGTACTATGTGGGGCAATGTCAGACCTCTCTCGGAGGATAAAAAAATCACAACTGAGGATCCAAACAGAAATGTTCAAGAGATCTTGGTCAAGGAGGGCTTAGTATGTAGATGTTCATTAAATAATTATTGAATTAATAAAACTGAAGAAACCATTGAATGTTTTGAATGAGGATTGTTTTTGACTCTGGCTCTGTAAAACATTGAAAAGCAAAACATTCTGCTTAGAGGAAACTTAGAATGGACATATTGAAGACCCCTGCAGCGGGTTTTAATCTCCTGCCAAGTGTTACAGCATATGGTGAGAAAGAAAAAAGAGCAGGAGACAAGAATTGCAAGGAAATAGGGATCTGGGACAATCAATGTTCTCTGGGAACAAAGAATCTCCAGCTAGCCACTATTTTATTAGCCAGTGCAGTGTGTGTGTGTGTGTGGGGGGGGGTGCGGTGCTTTTCCTGGAACAATGTAGAAGTAAGTAGTGGTTGAATGTTGAATGGACAAGTTTAACATCATAAAGCAAACAAGGTAAGATTCATCCCCGCACCTGGGTATTCCTTCTCCCTGAATTGTTCTTAGCAGACCTCATCCTGCTCTGTGAGAGTCACAGCTCCATTGACCATCAAGATCTATCTCAGCGGTGACCAAGAGGAAGCAGGACTTTCACACGCCAAAACCGACCCACAGGGCAGGGCAAGGAGGGCTTTGGACAGATACTATGTCAATTTATAATTTGTGGTTCCCAACGTGGACATGTGTGGAACTAAATGTCCGCCTCTCCTACAGACTTGCCTCTGTGGACAACTTATTTCACCTCTATGGGCCTCAGTGTCCTCTCTGTGAAAGGAAGATGTTCAGTGTTTTCAAAGTATGATTTTTTTCTTTTTTAAAGCCCAGTCTTATGACGAATTCTAGTATGTGCAATAGGTAAGTGTAGGCTGTCTTGGGTTGAATCTGGGGAGGTGGCCTGGAGCCCTGCCTGACGTGCCATGCCTTGGGCCCCACAGTACAGTTTGAAAGCCACTGGACTTAATGACCTATTAGGTCCCTCTTCAGCTGCGACATTCAAGGGCAGTGTTAATAATCAGTGTTACAAGGAGCTGTCTGGACACCAGTGGAGGGTACTTGAGGACATATTTTAAGAAGCACTTCTTCAGAGTGTCATCTCCCCTCCAACCTTTCTGCTTTGCTGTCTCCAGCCCTGTTGAAAGTGCCACAATCTCTGTTGTCTTCCGTTCCTGAAATATAGGAATTATACGAGATTCCTCTTTCATCGTACACATCCATTAAGTCACCAAATCCTCTCAGATTTGACCTCTGGATATTTCTTAAATTTAGCATTTCTTCTCTAGTCCCATTTCCATCACCAAAATACTGGTCCTTCTTTCTTGGCAACTACAGCAAAGTCTCCTGACTTTTGGTTCCTCCTCCGCATGCCTGCACTTGTTTGGATGCGCAGTTCTTTGGTTGATTAACCCTTATTCAGAATGTTTGAGACCAGAACTGTATCAATTTTGGAATGGGGGGTCGGGGGGAATAATGCACATAGACATTATCCCTTGGACATCCATAATCTGAAAATCCAAAATCTGAAATGCTTCAAAATTCAGAAGTTTTGAGTGTTACGATACTCAAAAAGTTTCAGATTTTGGAACATTTTGGGTTTGGGACTTTTGCATTAGGGAGACTTAATCTGTCTCATGTAGTTTTATGCCCTTATCCCTTGGGCTATAGTGGTCCTCCTTCATAATTCATTCTCCCCCTCTTTTCTGTAGCTAATTTCTTTTTTTTTTTTGTGGGTACTGGGGGTCGACCTCAGGACCTCGCGCGCCAGCAGGCGCCTGTGCCGCTGAGCGATATCGCCGGCCTTTTTTTCATATATGGGTTCCGGGAGTCGCACTCGGGCCCTTGTGCTTGCCAGGCAGGTGCTTATGCCGCTGAGCCATCTCACTGCCCCTGCAGCTAATTTCTAATCTTTCTTTAAGGCTCTGTGTGGCATCCCTATATAAAACCTTTGATGACCCCCATCTGAGCTAAGGGGCTCCCAGTCTGTCTCTTAGGATGGCACATTGCTACCACATCATGGTAAAATTATCTAGATGTATCTATCTCCTTCACTAAATTATAATTCATTGGGGTCAAATCTTATTTCTTTTTATATTTCATAACACCCAGCTCTTGGTACCTACTAGGCCTCAGTAAGTGGCCTAGATGAGATTCTCTCTGGTCTCCACACCTCAACCTGTTGATTCAATTTCACATGAATCAGTCAAGAGATCAAAGTGACCTTGGGGTCAAGCACTGGGTAATATGAAGTATAGTAGTTTCAAAAATAAAAACCCCCATTTAAAAAATGTAAAATAGTATTTATTCTATTCTAGTATTTATCATAAAGATTTTTAGTGTTTTAATAGTAAGATGTGCTTTATCTCTTAATAATCTACATCATTTAAGTAGAGAAAAGTGAAAAGGCACAAGTGAAGGATGTTGGATAAACTCACTCAAGTAAACGTCTGGGTCTTTCGAGTAAATTTCCATTTGTTCTTTTGTGCTAACCTGGGATTCAGGGAGGGTGAATGCTGTGGGGTCCCCGAGTACTGGCACACTTGAGAATCTCAGTTAGTAAAAACACCTTCACCATATCATTCTCTCTCTCCTTGCCTGGCCAGGCTTCCTCTAGCCTGTATGGCACTTTGTGTGAATGGCAAGGGAACCATTCTGGGATGATGTGGCCCAAAGGCACAGGGTTTAGCAATAGGGCTATGCTTTTGTGCTAAGAAAAGGGTGGCTGTCTTTGGGCAGATGACCTCAGGGGAAGTACAGCTGGATTCGAGCTCCTTTATCAACACTCTTGTGAAATGCACAGACTTAACCTGACTAATGCAAACAAAGAGCTGCACATTTCTTCCTTGCCCCAAAGGGCAATTAATTGGTGGCTGCCAACCAAGCAGGAAAAGAGGAGTCCTGGTCTTGCTGATGAGTGGCAGTGCTTTCTTGTTAAGCCTCGCTTGCCATTCTGATGGGGCCTGATGGTGGCATTCTGTGGTGCTTTCTGAGCTCTGACCCAGAGAAATCCCTTCTTTGTCACTTTGTATAGCTCATTTTGCTAAGTGACAACTGAATCTGTCACAACCCAAGCCAAACAAGATGGTGATCTCCCACTAGTATGTGTAGAGCCTCTTCCTTACGATGCACTCTGTGATAAGCATTATTCCGTGAGCAGTTAATTATTGGTCTTCCTGCATAAAATGAATATGACATTTGAGACAGATGTTTATTGTTTGTTACACATGTATATTTTCAAAACTACAGCTACTGAAATTGTCCAAAATTACCATCATAAAGCCCTTCATTTGTATATAGAGGGTCGTGTTCTGGTCCCTGACCTATAGGAACAGCATGCTGATGTGGTCACACACACATGTTCAGACTTTTCCTTTAATTGATGGTTGGATGGAGTTTCTTGAACAACTGTGCTCAGGCTGAAACAACTGCTGAGTTCCACCAGGGGCTGCTGTTGAACTTCTGAAAAAGATCATATTTTGAGGAGAAGGGCCGGGAGTGGTGGATGGGGAGGGAGGGATGAAATGGGGGAAGAAGAAAGAAAAAAAAAAAATCTTGGATGAAAACCTGACATTTCTGTCTGAGGTGAAGCATGCTTTGCTGATGCCACACATGGAATGTTTCGGAAGTGTCAGTAATAAATACTTCTATCAGAAATCTTCATATTCTGTATCTCTACTTATCATACCCCTAGGAGAGTCATACAAAGACATAGCTGTCAGGGTCTAATTTTGGATCTGAAAACTATGGTGGTTGTCAAGCATCTTTTCCCTTGTGTGATATTTATCTTCTCTCACAAACAAACTGAGTGCAGGGTGTTTAATTAATTTCCAAGTGTCTCCCATGGTAATTTTCCCTCTAATATATTAATACAATGATTTAAACCTTCATTCAGAGGCAGGGTTTTGGTTGAAAATCACTAAAGGCTTAGATGGTGTTTAGTGTTATCAATAAGCTACACATTCGTTGGTTTGCAGGGAATCAATAAAGTTGCCCTTTCCTCATTTTTACTTTTAGAGGCATCAATGGGATTTTAACTCTTTTAAGTATATTAAGGAAATCATGGGTGAGCTGATTTTGTTATTTTTCTTCTTTTGATTGGAGGCAGTCTTAGGCTGTTTCTCTTACTGCTTATGGAAGACTTACTTTCAGAAAAGTTGATTTGATGACAAGGGAGTAAATTTTTTTCTTTAAGTAGTCCCCTTCAGAAAAACTTGATTTTTTAAAAAGAAAGTTTCCAGAAATAAACCACTCAAAAAGGCATACCCTTGGGCCGGTGAGATGGCTCAGCGGCATAAGCGCCTGCCTTGCAAGCGCGAGGGCCCGAGTTCGACTCCCGGATCCCACATACGAAAAAGGGGCCGGTGATATCGCTCAGCGGCACGGGTGCCTGTTGGCGCGCGAGGTCCTGAGGTCGACCCCCCGGTACCCACAAAAAAAAAAAAAAAAAAAAAAAAAAAGGCATACCCTGAAAAGACACAAATCAACTGGGATCAACAAGTGAAGGCATCTTTTCTCCCCTTGCCCAGTATCTCTTTCAATAGAAAATGTGGAATAAAAAGCATAATAGAATAAATTTTCTAAGGGCACGAGTAAGTTGCAGCTATAATATGTTTCTTAAACAGCATATTTTAGAAACAAATGGACATATGTTAATTAGCTAGCATTCATAATGTGTATATGTGTATTTTCCGAAACATCATGCTACACATGATACATACATACAATATTACCTGTCAGTTAAAATAAATAAATTAAACTAAGAAGAAAAACCCAAATGAAAATAAAGGTGATGTCTTTCACAATAAGTCACATTTGGAAGAGTTTTATTTATTTTTGGCAATACTTGTGTCTTTAATATTGTTATGCTCTCAGCTAAAAAATTGCCTCAAATTTCATAAAGATCTTTTCTCAATTCACCTTTAGGATATTTGATTACTGGGGTTGTAGGGCATCCCTTGAAGAAATATTTATCTTTCCCTGAAGAAGACATTTAAATATCATTGGAAAATCACCGCAATAAAAGATAAATTCCTAGAATCTTCTATGAGACATTTAATTATTGGCAATTAAAGATAAAATCCTCAGAAATGCATGAAACTCTTTCTTCTGATAGGTATGGATATATGTGTGTCTTTTTTTATCCTGTATGAGGATTTATTCTCTTCTCTCTCCAACCCTCGGCACTTGTCATACAAACGTTTTTTCTAGATCCATTAGAAAAATTTAATAAACAAATATCTATCTAGTGGGAAAGGAAATTATAAAGTTCAGCTGCTCTGTTAATAATTTGTACTTTTCCCTCTCCTGCATGATATACGTAAGCATTACAAAAATCAACCTTTTAAACACAGATTGTTCTGACAGCTTTTATTTTATGTAATTTCCAAAGATTGGTATAAAAACGCTTCTTAATTGAAATAGTTCTCCTCTTTTGGTTTTTATTTTATTGTCCTTTCCTTCTTGACATCTTGTATATTAAATCAGAGGCTGTATCAGAGACACGAAATGACAGCTTTCTCAGAGCCCCACGATTCTGGATCCTGATAGATCTCAAAGCAGGCAAGTCGCTCTCGCAAGCCTCGGAGAAGCTTCTGGCGTGATGGGCGCGTCAGCGAGAAACACAGCGCAAACTGCAGGTTAATCACCCAGGATCCGCCTGTGTCAATTCCCCGCCGCCCTGCATCCAATTGAAGAGGAAAAAGCCAAGAAGTATTTTTTTCTTTGCTATTTAATTTAACAGAATCTGAGCTCAACTTTAGTTTGAAATTATATTTCCTCTCAGCCGGGATGGAAAGGCCACTCATGTAATTTAGTAGTGTGTTGTAAAGAAAAGTCAAAGTGTCCTCCTGGAATATTTCCCCCATTGTATCTTCCTCTGATGAGAGAACACATAAACTGAATCTGATGTGACACAGGCATGCACAGAGAACCCATTTGCTACACCGAGATTCTGAGGAAAATGATGTTTGTGTTACTGCGATGTTTGGGAGTTAGAGTTATTTGGTGAAAATGTATTTATATCGGTCAGTAGAGATAAAAACGAGACAGGACGCAAAATTATGATAGCACTGTAATGAACAGCGCGACAGATCAGACCCGTCCTCGTTAGAGGTAGAAAGCAAACACTGTATAAAGGGAACAGTAACAAGATGAGTATTCTACATTTGTTTTTCAGTTCTACCTAACTCTTTATAACTTTACAGTGTAAGATTCAGAAATTGGAGCCAATTACCATAATATGTGGTGGTTTGGTGGGAGCATGTTCTACATCAGACAGTTAAAAGGTTTTATTGCTATTAGGAGCATGTTAATGCCCTTAATAATGTCTCTACTTGCTTTGTAATGTCTCTTGTTGAAGTATAGAATTCTTTTATCTTCTTATTACATTATGCAAAAACTTGAATTGAAAAGATATTTGCAGGAACATTTAAAGTAGTGCATCAATCAGCTTCAAAGAAGAGAAAATGTTCTCGGAATAGCTTATAAAAGGATAACTGTCAGTTTTATTTTGGATGAACAAAAGCGGCAACGTAAAAAGCACTTTATTGTAAAAGCATACTGTGCAATTCAATAAATATGCCATATAAATATAAAAGAGAAGAAAGTTCATAATTATCTTATGACTTAAATGTAATTTAAGTAATACTTTTAAAATGCATCTACAGGTGAAGTACTCTTTCTTCAGGGTTCCTAGTTCTAGCCTCTAAGTCGTCATTAGGTGATAACTTAACTCTCTCTGATAATGTAAGAATTTGAATAGATTAGTCATGGTCCCATTTTTAATATATCTCAGAAAGATACAGAAAGGTGTGTGTGTGTGTGTGTGTGTGTGTGTGCGCGCAAAGCATTAGCAAACATTTTAACAACCACTTAATGGTATAACCTTTTCAAAATGATTTGTTCTTATCCGCACAGTACTCAATTCTTTCTCATGCTGTCAATGTTCCTATAAGACAATTTTGAATTTAAATGTAACTGTATTGTGACTTGAAACAGCATTTCCAAGTGTTCTGTTAGGAAAATCGATCAGCAGTGTAATTTCTGGACTTTTAAAATCAGGGGTGCTTTGTTACTATTTGTATAAGGATACTTATACTTTCCTTCTAATTAGAAATATTTTTCTTAGGGCCAGGGATATAGCTCAGTGGCAAAAGCACCTGCCTGGCAAATGGAAGGTCCTGGGTTCAATTCCCAGTACCAAAAAAAAAAAATAATTTTTTTTTTCTTATTCTAGGAAGGTGTTTTTGAAACTGAAAATACTAACTACATAAACTTGTTTTTCAAATGTTTCCTAGGTTATTAAACCATAACCTGATAAATGCTACCAAGATGATTCTTTTTTGATAAGTTTTAAAAATCTGCAATGTGAACTATCTATTTAAGGGATATGTTTAGATCCAGCACATAGAAAGCATAATATAATTTTCAGAATAGGAAAAAACCAGCCATAGAACTCAGTTTTTGGTAACATGTTTCTATACATATAGCTATTTATGTGGATCTGGACACTCATTTCCTGCATGTGGAAGGCCATTGGTAAATATTTGTTGATGAAGGCTAGAATATTAAAAAAAACTATTCTATTTTTTTTTGTGTGTGTGGGTACCAGGGGGTCGACCTCAGGACCTCGCATGCCAACAGGCACCCAAGCCGCTGAGCGATATCACTGGTCCCTTTTTCATATGTGGGATCCGGGAGTCGAACTCGGGCCCTCGCGCTTGCAAGGCAGGCGCTTACGCCGCTGAGCCATCTCACCGGCCCAAAAAACCTATTCTAATCAGTAAAATCTGTCTTCTGTTTTGTGACCTGACAAAGGATGCTAATGCCTTATTGAACACAGTTATATAAATTTTCTTCCAGACTCAAGTGTTTTCAAGATTTAAAAAATTTCATTTGAATTCAAATAACTAGGCTAATTCACTTTCTCATTCCAATGTAGCTTATAAAATGATATTAATGCTGTTGCATTTCTAAGAATCATTTATTTTAAAGCTACAAATATGGCACATTATAATAAGAGATCATTCACAACTTTATGACATCATTTTGTTCTCATAACTATTGTACAGGATGTTTAATTCCTTGAAATAATTTTCCCTATTTGGGAAATATGAAGACCCTTTGTAGGAGCAGTAGTCTCTTAGCTCTACTTTCTGAGCTACCCCATTTTCTCATTGCTCCTTTCTCTTGGTCTGCTTGGGAAGGCTCTCATTTTGAAAGTACAAGGAAAATTAGCTCATAAAAAAATTTAATAACAACAGAACTTCTGAGATTTCAGAAACCTAGAATTCTTAAGTTATTGAACTATGGGAAAAGCTGTAATTTATAACCAGCAAGTTAGTATGTTGTACACATCTGTGTACTGTTTCAGAAAATAAAGGTTGTTACCATAGCAACTGCCACATAGTATGGAACATACGTTATTTGTGAGATGCCAGGCTTTGTGTTAAACACACACACACACACACACACACACACACACACACCCCTCCCCCTCATGGCTATTCCCTGATGTTTCAAGGCTTTCTACCTTTTTTTCTCACTATTTTAAGGTATTCTCTGTTTTAGGGTTCTGTCATTTTAAATATTTTTTTAATTTTCATTTTCTCATACTTTTAGAGTTTCTTATCTCAATTGATAAGTTTGCATACTACTGTCGTGATTTGGTGACCACTGCTAAGACATTTTCTCACCTAGTCTTTTTTTTTTTTTTTTTTTTTTGTGGGTACCGGGGGTTGACCTCAGGACCTTGTGCGCCAGCAGGCGCCCGTGCGGCTGAGCGATATCACCGGCCCTTTTTCGTATGTGGGCACCAGGAGTGGAACTCAGGACCTCGCGCTTGCCAGGCAGGCGCTTATGCCGCTGAGCTATCTCACTGGCCCCTCACCTAGTTTTATTTGGCTAATTTTTCAAGTTTTTTTTTTGTTTTGTTTTCTAGTTAATTTGTAAAAATATAGCAACCGTATGTAGTAAGGACACATTTTGTTACTGTGAATACAACAGGTAAATGTGCCTGGTAACAGTGTATTTCTTGGCTCTTTGAGGATTTTATAATTTTGTATTGTATGATTATTGTGGCATTTTCCATTTTATTTTTTAAAAAATTGTTTAGTTGCTTTAATTTGTACATGATATTCACAAAATTTATATAGCTTATGCCATACCAAAATTAGCACATTACACATATACAACACTTCAGCAGTTTGCCTGAAATGTTAAAAAAATCCTTATAAAATCTGTTACAATAATCTCTCCTGAGGTCATAAGCATCATCATCTTTAGTCTTTTCATCCAAGATAATAAAAGATCTTGTAGATGGTTCACCTGCTATAATAGATTCCTCCGGCAGTGCCTCCTCACTTGTCTCTTCCATAAGGGACGTGTCTGAGATCTTTTCCATTTCTTTGTTGTCCTCTCTTTCCTCTTGTTTCACCTCTCTTCTCTGTTTTGGCCATTCGGGTATTTCTTTCTCCTCCATTATTCCATTAGTCAGACCCAAAGACCAGAAAAGTATGCTATTGGCTGAACAAGGGCCCTGAATGGCTTGTATGTTGTGTGCATTGTTCTTTCCAGTTCTTCCAGATTAAAGCCCCTCTTCATGTCTGCCACAATACTTTCATTAAAATGTGGAGAAAGAGTCCAGGATGTAGGGGGCTGGCAGTAGTAACCTAATGAAGCACCTCTCCACTCAGACCACAGCAGTTCAACAGCACGTTCAACATTTGGGCTTCCCCATTTTTGGTGTAGACCTCCTCTTTGAGCAAGATTAGTAAAAAATTCCAGAGAATTCTTGTAGTCTGGGACATTGTATTTTAGAACTACCTGTCTAGCATCAGCCTGGGACAGGATGGCACTGGCAGCCTCCAGTGGCTTTACTACCTAAGTACTTGCTGGCCTCCACAGAGCAAGGGCCGTAGAGGAGTTAAGTGGTGACACGATGAAACTGGGACTATCTATGATTGTGATCTGTCTGTCCAAGGGAACAACCTGCATACTCCTTGTAAGCCCCATGGATATACCAACATTACATAAGTCATTCTTCTTTTAAGCTATAAAAGATGCTGCTTTTCCCCACATTTGGGAAACCAATTATTCCAACCTGGATACGCTTGCCATAAGTCTCCTGAAAACCTCCAAGAAGTTTCCAAAGACCCTCTTTGCCAAAGCAGACATTACTTTTCAGTGAAACAGCTTTTTTCTTTACCTTCACCTTGGTTATCCTCCTTTTATCCTTTGGATTTGTTCAGGCTTTGAACACTACTGTGGGCAATTCTTTCATCAAATAATTTAGCCAATTCTCCAAATTCTCCTTTGGTATCAGATCTGATTTATTTAATACGAGTACCAGCTTTTTATGTCCACCCTTTACAATCACTTCTTCTACCTGAGGATACCTGCAACCAAGAGGATCTCTGGCATCCAACACCTCTAGCAAAAATATCTGAGGCCTCAATCACCTTTTTAAGTTCCTGACAAGGTCCTGTCTTCGGATTCTGTTTGGTCAGCTCGGCTCTCTTAGTTTCGTTTTGTCCAAATTCCTCCACAGATTCAATGTTAGATGGCTCATCAGCAGGGTTAGTTTCAAATTTTCTTTTCTCATCTTGTTCCTTCTGCCTATCAAGTTTCTGCTGCTGTTTTAATTCTTCAAACCGCTGTTTTCTTAGCTCAGCTTCCCAAAGAAAAGCCTCCTTAAAGAACACTGTTTGGAATTCCTGGGCCTTTCCTAGACTTCTTGTGACCCCATTTTTTGGCCTCCTTCCTCAATTTTCGGTGGTGCTCTCGAACCTGTTTCTGGATTTTATATCGTTTATGGCTGGTCATGTGTTTACTTGCTTTCTTTAACCTCGGCCTTTTCAAGCTGTCCGTGGAAATGGCAGTTGCAGAACAGTAGGAACAAGGTGACTCTGCGGGCACCACGTGCGAACTCCATTTTTCCATTTTAAAAAATTAAAAATATCGCACAAATGTGTACGTCATATTTAATTTCACTTGAAATCTTCATTTAGATGCTATTTGGCATTTTATGTTGACAAAGTTTTACTCTTTCAAAAGAGTAGATTTTCAGTGTTTTGTGGCAAGTGGTAATGCCAAAAAATCAGAAAGGTGAGAAATAATCCTAAAGTCTCAGTTCAAATAGAAATCCTGCTAGTTTTGTATGCAGAGTAATGAATCAATGAAAGGAAGGAAGTAATAATGCAAAATAGGGGATCATCTAATATTGCTGGACAAGAGGTTGGAATGTCCAACTGGTTTGGAATGAAAGTCTCAAAACAACTTGATACTAGAACAATGGTTTTCAGTTCTTACTGCCTCTATTTTGTGGCAGAGGTTTTTGAAATGTAGACACATTTGATATGATAGGATTTCTTGAGAATGGAGATTTTGTCATCCAGATGGAATGTATTATTGCCATTATTGACATATTTTATTGAGTTAGATGTTTCCTGGGCAGTAGCATCTGCATTTTCATTTGCATGGACAGAATGCTGGGTACTGGCTTTCCTGAGAAACAAGTACCTCTGTATCTTCAGAATTGTTCTGTGTCATAAAAATGTACTCTATCGGTCCTAAAAACAAAACACTTCTGGTGAAAAGTGTCAGAATGAATAATACTCTTCCTTTCTTTAAAAAAGAGCATAATAGTTTAATCAATAAGCACTTATTAAACATCTACCATGTGCCAGGCACAGTTTTGGGGATATAAAGATGGATAGGAGAGCTTCCTTGTCTCCAGGGAATGCACAAATCTAATCAGGGAGTGAAGCGCACCTCTTGCTAGCCCTGTGAGCTGTGTGTTGTGGCCTGGTTTTCCACAGACCTCACTGGTCAACAACAATAGTAACAATAATCATAGCTAGCAGTTATAGAACACTTACTTTTTGACAAGCACTTCAGATTTATTTTGTGATTTAACCCATACCATATTGCTACAAGGGCTTTACTGAGGTGAAACTGGGCTTAAACGGTTTGAGTAACTTGCCTAAAGTTATACAGTGGAGTTAGGAATCTCAGGCCTCGTCACACCCAAAATAAAGAGCTTTTGCATCTGAACTGCTTGTCCCATCTGCACTGCTATATCTTCATCCTTGGCACCTTTTGTCCCACCAGGTTTTACAGTAGCTGCCTGAGTGGCTTCTTGGTCATCACTTTACTCCTGTAGTCTATTTCCTCATAGCTCCCAGCGTGGGCTTGTAAGAATATAAATCAGGTCCCATGTCTGCCCTGCTTGGACCCTTTCCTGGCTTTCCACTACATTGAAACTATAGTCCAAGCCATTTCCATGGATTACAGCTCCCTGAGAGCTGACCCCCTCTTTACCCCTAAAACTTTACCCAAGCTTCTTCACTGTGCTTTACACCAAGAGTCAGCACACTTCTGTAAAGGACCAGATGGTAAATATTTTTAGCTTTGCAGGCCATACAGCCTTTATTGCAACCACTCAACTCTACTATTAGAGCAGAAAAGCAGGCAAAGATATTAAATGAACGAACAAGTGAGGTTGTGTTCCAATAAAACAATTTACATGAACAGGCAACAAGCTACAAATGACCAACAGACCATAGTTTGCTGACCTTTGCTTTTGACTTACTGTACTATTTTTCATTTTGTTCCTCTAGTTTGCCAAAGAACTCCTACCTTAGAGTCCTAGACTGTCTCCAGACCTTCTCTGGAAGGTTAGCTTCTTCCTGATCACTGGACCCTCACTGTGACCGAGAGGCTTTATTTGGCTGCCATATTGAAGGGATTCCACCCTACCCCATCTCTACACATCATCATCATCTATTTTATTTTCTCCATAACTCTTATGATAGGAAAAAGCTCACTCATTTGTCTGCTTACTTATGTAATGTCTGTGTCCCCTCTGTCAGGTAGACTGTATCTGAGGGAGACTCTTTCTTGTCTTGGTCACTGTGGTATTTCTGCCAACCAGAGCACAGGCTGTGGCACAGAGCAGGTGCTCAGCGAAGAAGTGCTCTAGCTGAAGGAGTACAAACCCTTCTTAATGCAAAACTCATGCTTTTAATGATTTCTTAACACTCCCTTTCTCTAAAAATGAAGTCACAGCAGTGATGGTTTGAGGGGTTATCACACTGGACTCACAGAAGACCTTTGTACATTGGCAAAGCTCCAGTTCCATGTAGTTTTGGTTGACTCAGAGAACTTCTCCCACGAGCATGAGTAAGGTTGATGTCTTGGCCTGTGCTGCTCACTGTGTATTGATTAATCTTCTGCTGGTTGTCATTGCCTTTGAAGACACTGCTACCATACCCATTGGGTGGCATCACTTCCATCCCTCTCCTCTGTCATGTAGCTGTGCACCCTCTGGCCACCTTGGATGTCTGTGCACCATCTCTGGGAAACACCAGGTTCCTCTTGCTCCTGCTGGGGCCAGATGTGCTTCTGCTGCTGATCCCCATCTGAGCACTGCTGCCTCTGTCAAGAACCTGAGCATTCAGGGATGGCCATTGCCTCCAGTCCCACTAGATGCTACCACTTGGAAGAGCCAAGAAGCTTCCAGTCAGTGGTGGGATGGAGGTGAAATGCCCTCTTTTTTTGGTTTTCTCTCAATATCAGTGATTCCAAATTACTATTGTATGTGCCCCTAAATTCAAGAATTTTCAATCTTTGCTTACAACTATCTCCTTCTTAAATGTAATAGCTGATACTTACGCAATGCTTATGGTGTGTCTGGCACTGTTGGGAGAGATGTGAATCCAGGCTACTGGTTTTAGAATCCCTGTTCCTAATCACTAGTCTATGCCCAAACACTGAGAGCTCTAGCTGTTTGCAGGTAAAAATTGCACTGTATGCGCTATTCATACATTTGTCCTATTGGGAAGAAGAGTTCTTGAATAGTTTTATCCAGGTTATTCAGTCTCTGGGACTCTGTCATACATCCCAGTCACCTCCCATCTATGAAGAAATGAAAGGTTTAGACAAGTGTTCATTGGTCAAAGAGGGGATAGACGCAAGAGACTGATCCTACCCTGTGTTCCAGATCTCTCTTCCACTGTGTTATACGTAGTTTAGATTGAAGACGTCCCCCCAGAGCTCACTTGTGTGTGATTTTGGAAGGTGATTTGGATCACATGGATATTATATTCACCAATGGGTTGCGGTTAGGAGGTGATACCCAGTTGGAAGAAGTGGGTCTCTGGGAGTGGGACCGGGAAGGGTATGTCTCCCACCTTGGCTCCTCCCTTTTCTCACTGAGTCCTGGCTGTCTTGACACTACAAATTGCAAGCCATACAAGACATGTGAGAGATAAGCTGGGGAAAGGAGAACGGGCTGGATCTTGAATAGTCTTGACCTGTGCTACGATTTTAGATTTAGATTTTATTTTGTAGAAAGTAAAGGGGTAGGAAGTTGGGGGAGCTAGCAAAAATATTAACAGATGAGAGCTAGATATAGAAGAGCATTCTACTATTCCTTTCATAGGGTGAGAGTTTTGAATCTATGATCCAAAGTTCCCTTGATGTCTATTTGATCTGTGGGTAGTGTGTGGACTAACCTATGGAAATAGTGGTAGGGACAAGACTCTACTTTCATGGTTCTAATGTAAACTAATTACAATATCCCTTGCCAAAATCAGTTCCATTTTCCTCACTCCTTGTGATAACATTTCCACTCATTATACCTGACCCCATCCTCTACTCTGGCAGGAGTGGAGATGATTCCTGTGTTTTGGCCCCTGAGAGAGATCCCAAGAAGTTCTAGAAGTATTGCTCTAGAGAATCCCACTCATGCAGATGACATCATACCTGGTTGTCTTGAATGGCTTTATCCGGGTTAATCAGTCATCTGGGATTCTGTCATACATCTCAATCACCTCCCATCTATGAAGAAATGAAAGCACAAACCATTAGTCTAGGAAGCTACCTGCCAAGCATGGTCATCTTTATCAATGCTGGATATGCTCACATTTTCATGTACACCTGATTAGGCAGTTATTTATGTTTCACTTTCCTGACTCCCTCAAATGGGCACACTATTGGAATTCTACCATGACATCACGGTGCTGTAGGTGAAGTATGTTTCCCTTTAAGAATCAAATCCTGTTTGAAATTAATGAGTCTCTTCACTTACACTATTTTTGAATGTGGCTGTCTCTCTCCTTTTTTTTTTTTTTTTTTGTGGGTACCGGGGGTCGACCTCAGGACCTCGCACACCAGTAGGCACCCATGCCGCTGAGCGATATCACCAGCCCCCCCTTTTTTTTTCATATGTGAGTACCGAGAGTCGAACTCAGGACCTCGCACTGAGCCATCTCAGCGGCCCAATGTGGCCATCTCTTATCTGATAGAAATTTGTAGACATATCTGACTTATGTCAGAACAGAGACCTTAGTTCTTTGGCATGCTTGTATAAGACTGTGGAAGGAAAGCAATCCAATCTGTTCCATGTGTCTCCCCATGCCATGCCAACTGTTCCCCTATCTGACCAAGGCATGAGAGAAAGGAGAGTGAGGATTGATTCCCAAGGCACCGGGGAGTGTACTCCACAGGTATGTTCACGAAGCTTTTTAATATGAAGAAATGATCAGTCAGAAGAAACAGTCACCAGTTTTATAACTTGTTCCCTGTTTTCCCAGGGTCAACCTAGGAACATTTTTTTTATTCCTATGATTTTCAAAGTTTGAAAGCAGGATTGTTCTTCTCAAATGAAGGCTTCAGTCATTGCTTTATATAAAACACATAAAAAACAGAACTTTTATTGGTAAAAGAGGCCATGTATCCCGGAGAGATTTTCACCTAAGCCTCCTTTCTCTCACCCTACACATCCCCATATCTCAACTATAGGATTCTGACAAATTTGGTGTGAAAATCCCTGCAGTACCTCACCCATTCATTCTGACATTTGCTTTAAGAGTATGAAGAAGCATTTAAAGAATGATCAGTTTTGTCTTAATAATGGATTGCTCTATACTTCCTGTACTTCCCACTGGAAATAATGAGACTTCTTCAGGATAGGGCAAAGGATACCAAAATGCACTAGTTCTCGGAAGCATTCCTTTAGAGGCTCTTTGTCTCTTTCACTTCCACAAATCCCACAATTACTCCCATACTACTCTTTTCTCAAGAGGGGTAAAATGATCCGTTTGCTTAGCACTCATTACTGATCTATTTTAAATGATGGGGGTTGGATATCTACCCCAGGACCACATGTAAATGAAAACCAACTTAGGACCATTTTTAGCCTAAGTGTAACCTTTTTGGAGAACCAGAAGTATAAAACTTTGACATCACCCACATTTACAACTTAAAAAATGGTTCAGTTGATGAAAGATGTGAGAAGATGAAAGACAGGAAGGGAGGAGAGGGGAGGGAAGGAGGCTGAGAGCAGAAGATGCAGAATGGTGAGGAGGTAGGGAAATGGGGATGGTGGCCAATTCTTCACTTTTGTTTGTTTCCACCTGCAGTATCTCTTATTTGTGAGTGCCCTTCGCCTGATGGTCAGCATTGCTCCAGTCCCGCCCTGATGTGACTGCTGAGCTACTAGGTGCAACCTCTTGGCTAGCGAGGCACTGTGGGAAGGTCCTCCATCTCCCAGAGTGCATCTACTCTAAATCCACCTCTGCCTTCAAGGAAAGTTGTTTTGCAATAGTGCTCCTCCTGTTTTTGAGAAATGTTTTCTGTGAATCAAAGAGAAAAACAGAAATTAGAAATACTTGGTCCCTCCTTGGTGTTCTAATTTTCTTCCAAATATTTTTTGAGAAGTACTTTTTGTTCTTTAAGAACTCAGCCCCTGGTGAACACTGTCTCCGATGCTTTAGTTATCTACACAGCTCTTTCATGATACTTGCATACCGTCTGTGCTATTTTCCTTAATATTTTAAAATCATCTCAAAGTTGAGTAATTTGTCCTTATTTTAAGTCATAAAATTTGTAAAATTACAAAAGTGCTATATTTTTAAAAATAAAGTGATAAAATATTGAGGTATGCGGCAAATAAAATTATTTCACCAGAGGTCAATTGTTCATTGTTTGGGTAATGCCATTCTAGAACATGGCCTTCTTCTAGTTTATGACTTGAATACAAACTGAAGGTCTGATGAAAATTTATTCACCATGCATCAAAGAAGAAAGAAATGGGGAAGCTGGTATCTTAGGAAGCAGAAAGAAACCTATGGGCCACAGGATAAAATGTATTAAAACACTGGAATTTTTCATTATAAATTACCCTTATCAAATATATGATATTATATATTTATATATGACATTTATATCCTAGTTTTGAGTGGTGAAGTTATTGTAAGTCTGTAATCCAAATATGACTATTTACAAAAGCACCATATACAATATGTTGTTTTCTCATTAGTTTCAACTGGTGATTCTAAGAAACATTTCCTGAAGGTGGTGTGGTGGTCTTCTCATTTTCCTATATTTGCTACTTTTTAAATGAACAAGGTTTTTGTGATTTAAAAAAAAATCACACTACTTAATAATACTCTGTAGCAACTTAACACCTTTGTGAGTCTCAGGAAAAAGACAAATAAGGTTATACTATTAGTTCATGGCTTTCTGTTTGGCATAGAATTTCCTCTGCAGATTCCAGTGTAAATAGAACAAAAGATCAGTTTTTAAAATTCATCTTTTCTAAGAGTATCTTCTGGTGACTCATTATTTGGAGATAGCTGTGAAAAGAAAGATTAGGAAAATAGAAAGACATCATTAATTGTGTAATTCACAGTAATAGTAATTTTTTGGTTTGTATGCCTTTTTGGATGCATTTATTTCCTGGGAAAGACTGAATGGAATAATTTTCTCTTTTTCCTCTGTTTTTCAAAGCTCACTGATACAACACAATGCATGCTCCATTATAATCATGGTTATCATGACTTCAGGAAAGCAAGGTTTCAAGTAAACATGCTGTACAGAGTCTTATGAAAATTTTGATTTTTGTGTTGGAGGATAATAAAAGGATTCCTTTGCCCTGTAGAAAAGAATTCTTGAAAATGAACAAACAAATGGACTCAGCCCACGGATACCTAGCTGAAACTGTCTCTGTGAAGAATGACATGCCTTCAGCATGAAGAAGGTACAAGAAAAAGACATGTAATTAAGGGGGGGAGAAATCAGAAACTGCAGCCATTAAAGACTATGATATGAGAAAAACACTGTACAAGAGATGTGACCGAAGATCTCAGATCTGAGAGCTGAAAGGGAATGAAACTAGTTAAAATTCTGCGGCTCATTCACTCCACAGGGGAAATGATATTCCTGTGTGGTACCACTCGCCACTTCATTTTTAGAAACAATTAAAAGATGCAAATATTTATGAATCACTGTGTATGTTGCCATCCTATTTTGAAAACAAACATTGACTTGTACTTTAGGTTCTCAATGCTGGTTGCTGTTGGGATTCTGGGGTTAAAGCAAGCCCTTCAAAATGAGCTCACCACTGCTACCCAGACAAAGGGATGCGACTGGGAGAGTGCGTTCTGTTTGCCTGCAAGCTGTTGCCTGTGCCAAATAAGCATTTTAAAAACCATTCAAATTAAGTTGAAAATTTGTAATTATATTTTCCCTTTTAATTGTAACTTATGCAAATGTTATATTCCAGCTGTACAAATAATTTTCGCTTCAGACTACAACATTCACATTAAATCCAGCATGTAACACCCTAATACAAGATTCTTCCCAGGCTGTAGTTGCAGATTTAGAAAGCGAGTTGGCTTGGTTCGTTATAGCTTCTGTTGCTATTACCCTGCAGTTAAGTATAGATTTGCAAAGTGGCCAGAGAGAGGAAGAAACCTTTGCTATAGTTTGCTGGAGACAGTTTACGAATAGAACACATAGAACGACAAAACAAACCAAGAAAAAAAAGCGCAAAGTCTAAGAAACCTGTACACTCACTAAGGTAGATATTGCATCCTGTAATTGATGAATTCAGCTTCAGTGCATTAGTTACAGGAAGGGGTTGTATGTGACTCATTTGTTAATTGTCATGCATTTTAAACCACTTAGTGCGAACAGAAATTGAGTATTTTCCACTTTCAATGAAAATTTAACTTAGGGAAATCATGTATGAAATCACTAGAGTCTTTAACTGAGAGTGAAAGATGCATAAATTGTTTTAGAAACAAGTGCGCACACAATATTTAAGGGATCACACGTACCTGAGAAAGGAAACAAAAATTAAAAACCCACCCCATATAAATGCAGCATATTGCTTTTATTCCTAAAGGGCTCTCTTTACATAAATCTGGGAAGGCTTTCATATTTTTAGTATGGAAATAGGGGGAACCTTGATTTACTTCAATCCAGCTGACTGTTGATCAGCTTTTTGTAATGGTTTTCTGGAAGCAATGGAAGAAATGAAAAAGAAAGTTTATTCAGATAATTCAAAATCTTGTTGATAAACCTGGCACACCTATGAAACAAGATTGACTATAATAAAATAACTTGTGCATTTTTATAGGCCTAGCAGAGAGTTCAACACTTCATTTCTCAGTTGGGCAAATAGAGATATAGCGAGGTTTAGTGATTTGTTCAAAATCACACATCCGATAGTGATCACAATGTGTTTGAAACCTGGGAGGTCTAACTTCTTGCCCTTTGTTTTTTTAAGCCTCTGTCAATTGAAAGCTGGGTCATTAAAAGTTCTGTTTCTTAAATGGGGGTTCTTCCTACATTTGCCCATGACATGAACTTTGACTCTGTTGGAAAATTTTCTAGGTTTTTAAACACTTACATAGGTCCTAGATAGAGATTGGAAGGGTTTGTTTATCACCAATTAGCTCTGCTTAGTTAAAATTGATCTTTAAACGATAGAAAATCCAAGGCAAAGATCCCATAGCCTTGAAAGTGTGCTGTAAATCCATATGCTTCAGGTCAAAGAGCAAATAATTAAAAGTCCAGATTGATTCTTGTAGTAAAAGGGCAGTGCAAGGAAATGCTAAAAAATAATGGCTAGGGATGAAAAACTTCAGTGGTATGATATATGTGTCACCAGCTTGGGAATGCTCATGGCCTGAACCTTATCTGCTGCTCTTGGCACATTCTATTATATAAATAACTACAGGGCCGGGCAAGCTCAGTGGCATGGTGCCTGCCTGGTAAGCACAAGGTCCTGAGTTCGATTCCCAGTACCAAAATAAAACAAAAACCAAAAAACTATAAATGCCATATTCCCTTTACTTAAAGGGAAGTTTGGGTGCTCACACATGGCAAAAAAGATTGATAATGGTAGGGTTGGTGTGCTGTTCCATGTGCAATGATTTTCTATAGATGAGTACAGAGACTTTTTTTCTTTGTAAGCTCATTCATTAGCTCATGTGTTTATTGACTCATTCATAATGCATTTGTGAGCACTTACTATGTGGAGGCAGTATTATGTTTAATGCCATGTGTACAGTTTGACAGAGAAAATTAAATCATGCGCTTAATGATTATTTATTGTGTATGTGTAATTTATGATCTAATAGAACCAGAGAGTCTTAGTTTCTGGTCTCTACTCTCATCCAAGAGGTCAGTTGTGCTGCCCGTGTCCAAAACAGACAGGTTTCCCTACATCTGTGTCTCTCATTTAACCAAATTAAGAAAAACTTGTAGATACAGACTCTTTCTACCTGTGTATCTTACCAGATAGGCAACCATACACCACTAAAGAGATAACAGTGTCTTCCACAGCAGGGCTGTGGTTAAAGACACAGACTTTGGATTTAGACACGTATGGTTCATATCCTGGCTCTATAGTCACTAATGAAGTTTTTATTACACATTGAGTTTACTCATTATTTAAATGAGTGCAATCTGGAAAGTTTGCAGTGACGATTAAATTTAAATAAATACAGATGGTCCTTGACTTACAATGAGGTTATATTCAGATAAACCCATTGTAAGTTGAAAATAACGTAAATCAAAACTGCATTTAATACAACTAACCTATCCAACATCATAGCCTAGCGACAGAGTACACTGTCGTATTAGCTGTTTACGCTGGTGCTCCATGACTGGCTGGATGCTGCAGTTCATTGCCCCTGGTAGAATCTCAAAAGAGGATCTACCACATATTGCTACCTGGGGAAAAAAAAATCAAAATTCACAATTTAAGGTACAGTTTCTACTGAATGTTACAGCTTTTGTACCTTTATAAAGCTGGAAAATCATAAGTCTAACCATGGTAAATCAGGGATCATTTGTAAATGTCTGACGGCCTACGAGTAAGTAAGGTCTGACAAATGGTTATTAGTAATATGTTGCTAAAATTTGCTTTTCTCTCAATGCTCATTTCCATTTCCAAGCTCTGCCTCTTGCCTGCCATGTTTCAGCCCCTGTGTGTCCACGACATTATTTTGTTGTTGATAGATACCTGCAACTCAAACTCCTCTGGTTCCCTTCACTGACTTTGATGCACTGATGATTGTTGGGTTTCTAATGGTGGCAGTGGCAGAGCTGACCAAGCTCAGCTATGGATACTTCCTGGAGAGCATTCAGAGGTACAGCTAGGGAGAAAGCCAAGGAGACTGGAGCTCCAGCCTTGTGGAAAGTAGTCCTGGGATATAAGATTCCTTGGTCTTCTTTCATGGTCCCCTCCCCTCAACTTCAGTTTCTATGTTCCATTCTTCCTCCCTCCCTTCCTTCTTTCTCCATCTTTTCTTGAGACACTGACAAATATGCATTAACTCCTCAGTTTCTGACCAGGGCATTATCTTTATTAAGACTTTCAATTTTTGTGGATTATAGATTTTTTCATGACCTCTTCACTGCCCCAGGATACACCACTGCCATTTATTTGTAGGGTCTTCCACATTGATGAAATGCAGATAAATAAATTGAAAAATCTGCCTAGAATCGTTGTCCTGAGGACATAAAGAAACAAGCATTTCCACAGTTAATTGTGTGTGCATTTTTAATCATAGCCTAATAAATTGACTTTTCTTTTTATTGGCTTCAAGTTTGCTTTTTGAAAAGTCTCTGAATATGGACACCTTTGCTTCGTGCGTGGGCAGTTGCTCCAACTCAGAGTATACGCAGAAATGGGAGGAGCAAACAATAAAATTGCGTAGGGGAGGATGAGTTTTTTTTATATTTTAGAAACAGAAGAAATTCTTTCAGGCTTTGGAATCATACTGGGAATTTAGGATAAGGAAAACGTACACGCATCATTACAGCACTCTGGTGGACTAGGGTTCACAACATAGCATTTTCCCCATCTTGCTGACTTTCTTTCTCCAGGAGACAGGTCTCTATCCAGAGCCTCTCAGCTCATAGGACACGTAGGAATCACTGACGTTTCTATCAAAATGCTGACCCCTCCAGTATCCACTATCACGGATTTTGATTCATTGGATGAGTTGGGGCCCGGCATCTGCACTTACACCCATCACACTTCTTGGAGACTGCTTAACTCTCTCCTGAGTGCTACTCCTGCTTTTGCCCATTTTCCCAGGCTCCGGCTAAGGGAGACTGGGGAAGAGGAGTGGCCTGGAAAAACAGACGCAGCTGTGTGAGAGCTGTTTATTCAGAGCTCCCAGGGCTGCCTGATACACTGTGTCATCAGGCTGTTGCTTAGGGAGACACCTATGATTCCATTAATTATTTAGGGATCCAAAGTAGTGGCCATTAATGAATTTGAATGTATTACAATGATCCTAATCAGAGTAACAGATGCAAAATGACAATACGATACACACAACTTTCCCCCAGCGAGTTGCACACTATTAAGGTCTGTTGCAGTCAATGAATCCAGATGCTTCCACACACTTACTGACCATGAAAGATCCTGGTTTCATTACATGAAAGAAAATAAGTTCATCCTGTCCTCTTGCAGAGTTAAAGCAGGATCCAATTCAGCAGCTGGTAAGGCAGCGTAAGTTGGTTTGCAATAATAATCCTGCTTCTGCTTCAGGATTGATTGAGTGGAAGAGTTCTATTGCATCTGGGCTTATCATTCCCTTTATATTATTTTTATGTTTTCCCAGATGAGATGGTTTACTCCTGCTAAGAAAGCCTCCAATGGACTAAACAAGTTTTATACACACACCATGTGAGAAGAAAGTGAGCTATTTTTACAGAAGGTAAATTCATTAAAACCAGAATAACAAAACTAAAGTTGACTGTGATAAAACGTGAAGCATAAAGCTCCTCGAGAATATATTTCTAAAAATAAAGTCAGATTTCTGATATAAACCAGGGCATACATGACAGCATTTCCCCCTTCTTGTCTTTGGAATTATACAAAAGAAAAAACGGAAAACAAATTGAAGAGTTTCTACATTTTCGGTGCGGGGAGTGGGGTGGGTGGGAAGCATAAGCCACAGACTCTACAACACCTGTGCAGGCTGCCAAAAGATGCTGAAACTGTGCAGTAGCTGCACAGGAGGAAACCAAAAAGAAGCAACCTGGAGAGAGCCAAGAGATGGCAGATCCAGGAAGTGCCAGCAAAAATACTCATGCTGAAGGTGAAGTGCTCACTTGAAGTGTGAAAGTTAACAAAGTTGTTTAGGAAATGACATCTACAGGGCTGGTGTAGCAAGCTTCTCTCCTGTTTTGGCTCTGAGAAACACAGGAAATGGCTGAATAAAGGATGTGAAGATGAGCTGCATTTGCAGGAAGTCATTTATCTATTTCTGGGATGGCAGAGAATGGAACGGAGCCTGGAAGGGCACCTGCCCCTCCCCAGTAAAAGATCTCTTGAAAATAGCTAGTTTTGAAAAATACAGTTCATTCACTGATGAAATGTTTTTAAAAGGTGCTAAAAGAAAGATTTTATATGAAAAAATGTGGCAAACAGGAGGTAAACCAACCAGCAGACAGAGGATCTCTCTCCTAAGCAGGTGAAAAACATGTCTTTAAAATTTGTTTTGAATTGATATAAAAACATTCTCAATGAAGCAATTACCTTGATGAAAGAACTCCCCAAAGCAGAAGTGTATGAACACAGATGAGAGGTAAGGATTTAGTGGGGAATATGAAGCATTAGCTAAAACAGGGATAAGTGATCATGATAAAGACACAAATGGAAGAAACATGAAGGAAAGAGATGCTATAAAAAACCCAGAGATGGGAATACTGAACATAAAAAAAGGGAATCTCAGATGCACTTAATTGGAGTTTTAGAAGAAAAGTATGAACAGTGGAAGAAAACCCAAACATTTAAAGATACAATTCAGGAAAACTTTCCAATAATAAAATATGTGACTCAACATACTGAAAGGGCAGTGTAGGTGCCAGGGAAAACTGAGCGAAACTGTTACTGATACAGTAAGAAGTATCCTAGTGAAATCACCGGACTCAAACAATTAAAGGAAGAATTCTATGGGAAACAAAAAGATGAAGTAAAGTTGTAGAGGAGAAAAACAATCAGGTTACTCATATCAGTATGTTCGTATCCACTGCAACATTCAACACCAGCAGGCGGAGGAACAATGCCTACCAGACACTCAGGACAGTCAGCGCGAGCCAAGTACGTGATCGATCCAACCTGTGCATGGAAAATTTCAGAGGACACTGTTTCCATGAGCTTGTTGTGAGTAAACAGCTCAGGGAGATCTGCCAAGCCAGGCATGGCTTGCCTAACTGTGGCGGAAGAACTGACAATGAACTCTTTATTTTTATTTCTGGGATAAAAACTTCTTCTTAGAAAAATTTCAAAATGTACAAAAATAGAGAGAATAATTTAATGACTCCCACGTGCCCCTTATCCAGCCTCAACAGTTATCATGGCTGATCCTATCCTTCTCTTGTTTCATCTTCATTTTCTTCCCATCCTCCAGCTGGATAAAAATTTATCATATCATTTTATCTATAGATATCTCGGTAGGAATATTTAAAACAGGAGGAATATTTTCTTATTTTAAAGAGAAAAAACAATTAAAACTGATACAGAATTTCAAAACAAGATAATAGGAGATTAACAATGGTTAATATATTGCATGTTGTTATCTTCAGATTGATTGCTCAGATTACAAGATACAGCATGAGAAATTGATCAAACAATATAAGCACAAACCATTCTTTTCTATGAACTAATAGAAATAGTAGTATAATTATCTTAGCTATCTCATGTATATATATATATATATATATATAATTTTTTTTCTTTTCCTTTCCTTCTTTTCTCCTTTCTCCCATTCCAGTTGCTCTTTCCTTTTGAGCAGTTTCTTTCCCTTTCACGATATCTATTATACATTTTGGATCTTATTTACTCTTTAAGTTTCTTACACTAGGGAGACAATACAATGTTTACATATGCGAGTCTGATTTATTTCACTTATGAGTATGGTCTCAAGTTGCATCCATTTACCTGTAAAAGCCTCGAGTTTATCCTTCTTTACAGCGGAGTAGTACTTCATTGTATAAAAATATCACATCTTTTTATCCATTCCTCGGTTGATGGGCATTTGGGTTGTTTCCAAGATCTGGCTATTACAAATTTTGCTGCTATAAACATGGGTGCGCATATATCGCAGTGGTATGATGTTTTTAATTCTTCTGGGAAAATACCCAGAAGGGGAATAGCTGGGTCAAATGGGACCTCAAATCCTAGTTTTCTGAGGAATCTCCACACTGATTTCCTCAGTGGTTGTACCAGTCTACACTCCCAGCAACAGTGGAGACGGGTTCCTTTTTCCCCACAGCCCCACCATCATTTGTTATTGGTTGATTTCTTGATGATAGCCATTCTTACTGGGGTGAGATGGAATCTCAGTGTTGTTTCACTTTGCATTTCTCAAATGACCAATGATGTTGAACATTTTTTCACATATTTATTCGCCATTTGTATTTCTTCATCTGACAATTGTGTATTCATGACCATTTTTGGATTGGGTCTTTGAATTTGGGGGCCTGATTTTTTTCAATTCTTTATTTTGTCTGAGGGACAGTTGGCTAAAATTTTTTCCCACTCTGTGGGTTTTCTTTTCACTCTGTTGGTGATTTCTTTGGATGTGCAAAAACTTTTTGATAAGATGAGATCCCAGTTGTTGACTCTTTGAAGTATTTCCTGTGAAGTGTGTGTATTGTTCATGAACTCTCTGCCTACACCTATGTCTTCAAGATTTCTACTTACTTTGTCTTCCAGTAGATTTAGTGTTTCTGTTGTAATATTTAGATCTTTGATCAGTTTTGACTTTAGTGCATGGTGATATACATGGGTCTAGTTTTAGTCTTCAGCACATGGAAAGCTAGTTTGTCCAGCAGCATTTATTAAAGAGGCTATCTTTCTTCCAGTGAACATGTTTGGCCCCTTTGTCAAAGACAAGGTGGCTGAGTGTGTTTGGAGTTGTGTCTGCATCTTCTAATCTGTTCCATTGATCCTCAGGTCTGTTTTTTTTTGCCAGTACCATGCTGATTTTATCACAGTAGCTTTGTAGTATAATTTCAAGTCCGGGATTGTGGTGCCTCCTGCCTTGCGTTTGTTGCCCAGAATTGCTTTTGCTATTCTAGGTCTCTTCTATTTCCAAATGAATTTCAGGAATTTTTTTTCTAGATCTGTGAGGTATGCTAATGGTGTTTTGATCAGGATTGCATTAAATCTGCATAATATTTTGGGAGTACGACCATTTTCATGTTGGTTCTTCCTATCCACGAGCAAGGGATATCTTCCCATTTCTGATATCCTCTTTGATCTCCTTTTTCAGAGTAGTGTAATTTTCAATGTGTAGATTTTTTTTTCTTCTGTTTTTATGTGTGTACCAGGAGTCGACCTCAAGACCTCGTGCTTGCCAGCAAGCGCTTGTGCCGCTGAGCGATATCTCTGTCTCTTTTTTTCTTTGTGTGGGTTTTGGGAGTTGAACTCAGCACCTTGCGCTTGCCAGGCAGGCGCTTATGCCACTGAGCTATCTCACTGGCCCCACTATATAGATCTTTTACGTCCTTCGTTAGATTGATTCCTAAGTATTTCATTTCTTTGGATGCTATTGTGAAGGGTGTTGTTTCCCTAATTTCTCTCTCAGTGAGTTTATTGTTTGTGTACAGGAATGCTATTGATTTTTGAGCATTGACTTTGTATCTAGCTATGCTACTGAATTGGTTATTAATTCTAGAAGTCTTTTGGTAGAGTTTTTGGGGTCTTCTATGTAGAGTTTCATGTCATCTGCAAATAATGATAATTTAGCTTCTTCCTTTCTTATCCTTATTCTTTTTATTTCTCTCTCTTGTCTAATTGCTCTGGCTAATGTTCCCAGAACTATATTGAATAGGACTGGTGATAATGGACATTCTTGCCTTGTTCCTGATTTTAGATTGAAAGCTTTCTGCTTTTGTCCATTTAGTATGATGTTAGCTGCTAGTTTGTCATAGATGGCTTTTATCAGGTTGAGGTAAAGACCATCTACTCCAATTTTCTGTGGGGATTTTCTCATGAATGAGTGTTGGACTTTATCAAAAGCTTTTTCTGCATCTATTGAGATGATTTTGTGAATTTTGTCTTTGGCTCTGTTGATATGGTGTATTACATTTATTGATTTGAATATGTTGAACCATCCCTGCATTCCTGGGATGAATTCCAATTGGTCGTGGTGTATAATCTTCCTGATGATTTGCTGCATTCTCTTTGCTAGTATTTTATTGAGGATTTCTGCATCTATGTTAATTATGGAGATTGGCTTGTGGTTATCTTTTTTGGTTGGTTCTTTCTCTGGTTTTGGTGTCAGGGCAATACTTGCCTCCTGGAATGAGTTAGGGAGGATTGCTTCCCTTTCAATTTCATTAAAGAGTTTGAGGATATTTGGCATTAAATCTTCTCTAAATTTTTTGTAGAATTTATCTGTGTATCCATCAGGACATGGGCTTTTCTTTGTTGGTAAGTTTTTAATTACATTTTTAATTTCATTAACTGACATTGGGTTATTCAGAATTTTTATATCAGAAGGAATATTTTTGAAAAACAGAAGAAAAATTTTTAGGTTATATTATTATATCTAAAATAAATGATGGTAATTCTTTATTACTGTCAAATATCTTTGTTCATATTTCTATGATTGTCTCTAAAACATTTCTCTAATAGTTGATTTTTAAAACTGAGCTCCAAACAAGAGCCGGACATTACAACTAGTTATGTCTTTGGATACCTCTGTTTTTTCATAAATAAAGACCAAGGTAATCTCCAAATAGAAAATTTCATGATAATAACCTACAGGTGGTTTATCTACAGGCAGCTATACACCTGTTGTGTTTTCCAAGCATACAGTAATCAGAATTTTATGTTCACAGGACCTAATAGCTTTCTTTTTTAGTTCATATTAGTAATACAGAATAATAGGTTTCAATTTGACATATTTGTACATACATATAATTTGATCATTTCTAGTCCCCATTACACACCCTTGCCTTCACTTCCTCCTCTCCCTCATCCTCTTCTTTTTGTCTAATAGTCTTTCATCTACTTATATGTCATCTTTCTCCTTTTTTCTTCCTAGTTTCTACATATGCGGTAAAACTCATGATACAGTTCTGAGTCTGGATTATTTTGCTTAACACGATGATCTCCAGTTTCATCCATCTTTCTGAGAATGACATGACTTCATTCTTCTTTGTAGTTAATAATATTCCATTTTATGTATATGCCACATCTTCTCTATCTACTCATCAGTTGATGGACACCTAGGCTGTTTTCATAGCTTAGGCTATGCAGATATCTCTATAGTATATTCAGTTTAATTCTTTTGGGTTAATACCAAGGAGTTGCTTTAACACTGAGATATATCCATATCCCAGGGCACACCCTAAAGAGAAAACTGCTTACTGAAAGACTCTCATATAACAGTGAAGGAGATATCCATCCCAACAGATGCAGAAATCCCAACATAGAAACATAAGAAACATGAAAAAACAAGGCCAAATGCCTCCAAAAGTTCATAATTCTCCAATAACTGAGTCCATAGACATCAAAGTGGATGAAGTAATAGAAACAACTTCAAAAAATTGATTGTTAAAATGATTTACATATTCAAAGAAGATACAAATGAGCAGCTGAATAAATTAAAAAAGAGAATGCAGGACACAAATTAGCACTTCAATAAAAAGATGAGGATTCTGGGAAAAAAAGCAAACAGAAATCTTAGAAATGGAAAGCTCAATAAGTCAAATAAAAAAGCTCCATTGACAGTCTCACCAATAGACACGATCAAGCAGAAAAGCAGCATATCAGGGCTTGAATACAAGGTAAATGGACCAGAACTTTCAGACAATAATAAGAATCTTTTAAGAGAATATATTAAAGCTCTGTGGCATTAAAAGATCAAACTGGAGACTCTGGCCTCAAGGAAAGAGAAGAAATACAGGCTAATAGCATAGAAAACCTATTCGGTAAAATAATAGTGGAGAACTTCAAAAATCTTGCAAATTAAGGACATTCAGGGACTGGATTTAAAACCCCAAATATATATAGCCAGAAAAGAATCTCTTCACAACATGTCATGGTTAAACTGACAAAAATTCAGAACTAGGGCCGGTGATATCGCTCAGCGGCACGGGCGCCTGCTGGTGCGCGAAGTCCTGAGGTCGACCCCCCGGTACCCACAAAAAAAAAAAAAAAAAAATTCCGAACTAGAAAAGAACACTAAAAGCTGCAAGAGAAAATGCCAAATGATTTACAATGACAAATCCATCAGAATAAGAGCAGATTTCTCAACAAACTCTAAACACCAGGAATGCTTCAAATGATGAATTTTGAGCCCTAAAAAAAAAAAAAACTGCCAAATTGTATTACTAGATTACTAGACAACTATAACCTGGAAAACTATCCTTCAGAACTGCGGGAAAAATAAATATTTTCTAAGATAAGTATGAACTAAAAGGATTCATGACTGCTAAATCAGTTTTGCAAAACATACTTAAGGAATCACATACACAGAAAAGAAAGGTAAACACAATCAAGAGAACATGAGAAAGAATAATCCTCATTACAAGTGTAGATAAACAAATCAGAATCAAACAGTCAATGAAATAATAGAAAGCAATACATACCATTCTATTAGAACCTGAAAGGAACTGGTCTTAATTTGACAAGTAAAAGATACAGACAGGTGGATTGGATTAAAAGCGAAACTCAATTATATATTACCTACAAGAAACACACATCACTGGCAAAGACATACCAAATCTAACGGTCAAAAGATAGAAAAAGCTACTCTAAGCAAATGGAATCCAAAAGCAAGCAGGATTAGCTACACTCATATCTGATAAAGTAGACTTCAAATTAGACTACAATTAGAAGAGATAAAGTAGGTCACTACATGCTGGTATAGGGAACAATCCAGTGCTGGGGATATAGCTCAGCAGCACAGCACCTGCCTGGCAAGTGCGAGGTTGTGAGTTCAATTCCCAGTACCAAAAATAAATAAATAAATAAATAAAAATTAAAATAATTTTTTTGGAAATTATTTGGTGGGAACAATCCACTAAGAAGGTATAATGATTACAAATATATATTCACTAAACAGCAGTGCACCCAAATTTATAAAACAAACACTACTCAACATAGAGGAACAGATGGACTGCAGTGTAATAACAGTGACTTAATACTTCATTCTCACAAATAGGCTATCTAGACAAAAAAATCAACAAAGAAACAATGGTGTTAATTTTGTTATAGATCATGTGGACTTAACAGACATATAAAGAATATTTCATCCAATGACAGCAGATTATACTTTCCTTCATCAGTTTATGGAACATTATCCAAAACAGAAGATACTTTAGAACATAAAGTAAGTCTTAACAAATGCAAAAAATGAGTAATTTCTTGTATCTTATCAGATCACAATGGAATGAAACTAGAAAGCATCAGTAAAGGAAGCTACAGAAACTATACAAACCCATGGAGATTAAATAACACACTTTTGAATGCTCAGTGAGTCACTGAAGAAATTGGGAGGCTTAAAAACTCCTGAAACTTTAGTAAAAATGGAATTACACCATGCCAGAATCTGTGAGATACAGTGAAAATAATTCTAAGAGGGAAATTTATGGCTACGAGTGCCTACATTAGAAATTCAGAGAGATCTCAAGTATATAAACTAATGAGGCATCTCAAGGTTTTAGAAAAACAAGAACAAAGCAAACTTAAAACCAGTAGAAAGGAAGAAATAATAAAGATCAGAGCTGAAATCAGTGAATAGAGACTACAAGAACAATAAAAAGATCAATGAATCAGACTTGCTTCTTTGAAAAACCAACATTCTCTTTCTCTCCTCTCTCCTTTCCCTTTCTTTCTTTCTTTTCTTTCTTTCTTCTTTCTTTCTTTCTTTCTTTCTTTCTTTCTTTCTTTCTTTCTTTCTTTCTTTCTTTCTTTCTTTCTCTCTCTCTCTCTCTCTTTCTTGCTTACTTTCTTTCCTTTCTTGCTTTCTTCTTCCTTCAATCTTCTTTCTTCTTCTCCTCCCCTTCCGCCACCCCTCTCCCCTCTCCCCTCCCCCCTCACCCTTTCTTTCATAGCAGTCATTCTGTTGAAGGTCTGATGGTATCTCTATAGTTTTAATCTGCATTTCCTTAATATTAGTGATCTTGAGTATCTTTTTATGTGTTTATTTTTTTTAAATCCCCTTTTAAGACCTTTGCTCATTTTAAAATTATTGTTGAGTTGTAGGAGTTATTTATATATTCTGGATATTAACTTCTTATCAAATATATGATTTGTAAATACTCACTCCCCTTCTGTGGGTTGTCTTTTCATTCTCTGTCCTTTGATGCAAAAAATATTTTTAATTTTGATATTGTTCAATTTATATATTTTCTCATTTCTTGCTTGTTCTTTTGACATCATATTCAAGAAATCATTGTCATATCAAATGCTATAAAGCTTTTCCCCATGTATTTTCCTCTAATGGTTTTAAATCTTATGCTTGGGTTTTTGATCCATTTTGAGTTAATTGTTGCATATGGTATAAGATAAAGGATCAACTTCATTCTTTATGGCCATGAACTTAAATGTAATTAAAAGTGGAAATAAAACTAAGACAATTATGGAAATTAAGGTCACAAAATACAGTGAAATTATGTTCACAGAAATGGGAGAATGATACATTAACTACACTGGAATTAAGAGGCAAAGGAAGTAGAAGAAGTTTGCTGCATTCCCATTGATGATGGCTGAGGATCAAACTATTTCATTTAAAGCTAACAAATGAAATAATAAAAGTGAAATGCTTATTTAGAAGTGAAAAGATAATATTAATATATTATTATGTCACTAGGTGGTGGGGAGAAGTGAGAGGGAGGAAGCAAGAAGGAATAGAAGGAGGAGGAGGAGAGAAAGGAACTAAAAGATGCTGTTTTAAAAGACAGGATACTTGGGGCTGGTGAGATAGCTCAGTGGCATAAGCGCCTGCCTGGCAAGCACGAAGGCCTGAGTTCGACTCCCAGAACCCAAATACGAAAAAAGGGCCAGTGATATCGCTCAGCGGCATGGGCACCTGCTGGTGCACGAGGCCCTGAGGTCGACCCTCGGTACCCACCAAAAAAAAAAAAAAAAAAAAAGACAGGATACTTTATAAAGTTATAATCATAAGTATAACCAATAGAACAAAAATGCAAACTTTAAAAAGAACAGAATGACTAAACATACAACTTCTCCACCTTGCCTTCTCTTTCTCAAAATTGACTGTATAATGAAAGATCAAAATAAACTTAAAAATAGAAAATATAACATAATACCAGTAATCTGAAACAAAATATATCTGTCACATTTAACATCATTAATGAGATTGACAACTATTAAAAGAAAGTTTCCAACTGGATTCTAAAAAATACCTAACTCTATATCATATTCAAAAAAGACTTAAAATGATTCAGAAGAGTTGAAAATAACAAAATGAGCAAAAGAGGAACATTCAAACAAAAGAAATCATGAACAGTAATTAAATATCAGAAAAAGTTGAATTTAGGGCAAAAAGCATTAAATGAGACAGACAAATGCATTTTATAACATTCTTTCTGGTTATCTATTGCTTTGTAACTAACTGTTCTAAACTTAATGGAGTAAAATAACCATTTTTTCAATTCTCAGTTTTTGTAGGAACAAAGAAGATGGCAGAGATGGTTTGTCTCTGCAGCACAAAGTCTCACCTGGGACGATATGAATAGATGGGAACTAGAAACATCTCAAGGATTTTTCACTCATATGACTGGTATGTGGGCTGGGATGACTGAAGCCTGGGTCCAAATGGGACCCAGCCCCTGGGCACTATCTTTCCATTTTGCCCCAGCTTCCTCATAGCATTGTGGTTTCAGGATTATCAGCGTTCTTATCTTGCCAATCCAAGAGCATTTGTCTCTGGGGAAGATGGAGGAAGTTGCATGGCATTTTATGACTGCCTTAGTTGGAGCTGCCATAAAAAAACACTGTAAAATGGATGGGTTCTAAACAACAGAAATTTTTTCTCCCAGTTCTGGAGACTAGAAAGTCCAAGATGATGACACGGATGGCTATTTGGCTGGGAAAATAGCTAATCAAAGTGTTGAAGGAGCAGCCTGGTTACTCTTGATGGCCGATAGCAAAATTTGAGAAGAAAGAAATGATTTGAAGACAGAATTGTTAATTGTTGAGCAATTAACCATGGACTGGTTATCAATCTCAAAGGAGCAAAATACTGAGCTAATGAGTTATCAGCCTCAGGGATGGACTCTAAACACCCTTCCTCTTGCATCTTGGTGTGGGAGCTGCTGAGGAACCACGACACAATCAAGCACTGGGTAGACCGAAGGTTTTCCTTGCACAGAAGAAAGACAGAGCAGGATCAACTTCAATAGCATGCATTGGTCCCCCATGGATTGCAGGTCTCTCCTGGCAGCCAAAGGAAGGCAATTAGCCTCCATATACCTGTCTGTGCCACAGATGGACACATTCCCTGGGGACTGTGACACTGAAGGCTAGGGGCAGGCCTGAGAGCCACTGATGCACATGCTGCAGTAGAACAAAAGAATACTCACCAAGCCTGCAACAGAGAAAGATATTCCCACACAAGGTGACACACTGGACAGAGCCCAGGTGTAATCTCTCAGAAAGGAAGTGCTCCAGGCTCAAGGTCAATTATTATGTGACTGAGTGAGGGCTGGAAGACTATGCGTGCAAGACTTTCTCTCCCATCATTAATCCAGAGAGAAGCAGAATTTAGAGATTTGGAATATTCTCAGCCTATCCATATTTCAAAGGAGAATGTGTGTTGGGAAAAAACACCAAGGATGTGGCCAAACGACCTGCTAATGAGGAGATTAAGCTACCGTCCTCAAAGTTCTACCTTCCAGAAAACACTTGAACATGGACACAGTTTAGTCAAGTCCATTGTCTTCTTATAGCAAAGACAGCCTTTCTTCCATTGCCCAATTTGTTTTGTGTATGTGTGGGTACCGGGGGTCGACCTCAGGACCTCGCGCACCAGCAGGCGCCCGTGCGGCTGAGCGATATCACCGGCCCTTTTTTCGTATGTGGGTACTGGGAGTGGAACTCAGGACCTCGCGCTTGGCAGGCAGGCGCTTATGCCGCTGAGCCATCTCACCGGCCTCCATTGCCAAATATTATGTTTCTCATTTCTAACTGAGACAGTCTCATCAGAATGGACTTTACCATTTGTATTTTAACCAACCATCTGTTCAGGATTAGTTAGGTATTCCCTAAGAAAATTGAAGCTTCTTCTTTTTTTTTTTTTTTTTGACAGCTTTCTTTCTTTCTCTCTGGGCACTGAGAAAATTGCTCTCAACAGTCTGTTCAAGGAAACATGGGCTTTTTCTAGGGAGTATCTCAGAATTCTTCCAGCCTCTACCCATTACCTAATTCCAAAGCCACTTCCATATTTTGGTATTTGGTATATATATTTCTTGGCGCATAGTTTATGTTCTAGTCTGTTTATGCTGCTGTAACAAAAACATTATGAACTGGGTGGCTTATAAACAACAGCAATTTATTTGTCACAGTTGTGGAGTCTGGGAAGTTCCAGATCAAGGTGCCAGTACAGGGCTGTCTTCTGAGAGCTCACTCTAGTTCATTCTCTGTGAGGAGCTAGCTTCCTTGCTGTGTCCTTGCATGGCAGAAGGAGCTAGTCAGCTCTCTTGGGCCTCTTTTGTAAAAGTACTAATCCTGTTCACGAGTGCTCCACTCCCATGCCTTGTTTTCCCAAAGCTCTGTTTCCTGATATCACCTTGGGAGTAGAATTTCAACACAGGAATTTGGGTAGGACAAAGACATTCAAACCATGGTGATGACCTAGCCTGAGGGTCATATTGAATGCCTTCTGGTTTGCTCTCTTGACATGGCCACAGACTCCTCAAGATTCAGGAGAGGAGGCAGGGACTCTGATTCTCTAGATGGAGATACATCAAAGAATTTGTGAGCCTGTCTAAATCTACCACAGCGTTAAAGGATTCAATTACAGCCTGAAAAAGTACTTATGAATAACTATGTTCAATAAAATAGGAATAAATGAATATTTATTTATAATAAAATACATCAGTCTCAGTATAAAAGACAGAATTGAGTTTATTGGTAAACAATAGAGATATTCCTTTTAAAGACAAAATGAATTTAGTAATGGCTATCTTTAATAGAATATGACATTTTTGATGAGGTACTAATCAAAGTAGTCAACTGCAAAGGGATAACTAATGTTGATAACACAATATTTTACCTAGAATTTCAAAGAGAAGCAGTTGAAAAATCACTACAATTGAAGAGGAAAATACAGAGTTAACTTTTTAGAGTTAAATTTCCTGCAACTAGCCACTCCCCTAAACAGATTTGTCTTGTCTTCCACCATCGCCAAGTACACATTTCCTTTATTTAATTGACTGTACCCTGAACTCCTATGTTATCCTAAACACTTGCTTCCCACTACTCCGAGCTTGCCCCCGCCCCGAACCTGTGTGCTTCCCATAACTCTGAGCTTACCTGGGGTTTGAATTTGTCTTATTATGCAACATATATGGTGCAGTTTTCACTTAGGCCAATCAGCAATAATGACATAAGATGTAACCAATCGATAACCACCAAATACTCTGCTTCTAGCTTACAAACGCTATGTAAGCCTTAGAGTACCAGAGAATGGGGCCTAGCATTTTTTTTTTTTTAAAGAGGTCAGTGCCCATCGATGTTAAATAAATCTGCCTCCAAATCCTGGGTGATGTTTCAGTGTTTCTGTTTGCCACTGCACAATGAGAAAATTTGGTAATTCATGAGAACAAAATCAATACAAAGAAATTAAGAGCTTTTACATATACTTAAAGATAGACTAGAAGAAAATACCCTATTCATATTAGCAACCCAGAATATTAAACACCCCTAAGAACACATGCTGAAGAAATGTGAAGGATATATTAAAAATAACAAAATGACAAAACAAACTTTAAAATACTCTCAGGGAATCTAAGTATATTGGAAAACATGAAACAAATGGATAGAAACACTTAACATCTCAAAGATGTGAATTTTTTTTCAAAGTAAATTCTAAGAAAAGTACGAATTTGATTTTTAAAATTAGTTAATTCAGTTCCAAAGTTCACTTGGAAAAATAAAAATAGCCCACAAAGCTCAGAAAAAGTACGATATTGATGGTGCACTAGAGAAATGAGACAAGCACTACCTTACGTCAAAATATATTTTAAGGTCATCTGGCACCTCTGACTACACCATGGGACCGGCAACCAGTGTGGGAAAAATCCTGGACTTGGTAACCCACCCTTTTCTCTCAATTTTCTTTTTTTTTTCTTTTTTCTTTCTCTCTTCTTTTTCTTTTCCTTGTCTTTTTTTGTTCTTTTTCCTTTCCTTCCTTCCTTTCTTTCTCTCTTTCTTTTCTTTTTTTTTTTTATCTCCTTTCTAAACAGCTGGGGAAAACTCCAGCCACAGAAAACTAATCCATCCCTCATACCCAGAGACCAAGTTCAGATAATCCCTCGAACACTCTTTCATTCTTTCTTTTCTACCCCCTTCTCTAGTTTCCCAAACCTTGTATGATCATCCTTTGTCCTCCAGCCTCACTTCTACTTCCTTTCCAGTTATCTTTGTTTTATACACTATCCTCCCTAAATTTCCCCACCACAGGGTAAAACTGCTTTACCAAGGGGAAACACTTTGCATACAAACTCCTAACTTGTGATCGGTTTTGTTATATATAACTATGGATTTTGCTCCTATGGTCTAAAGTACAAAATCAATACTTACCACATTTTCTCAGTTTCTAAATTGTGCTCAATGCTACTGTTATTGCTAATTTTACTACTTTAGCTAGGATGTCATATCTATTGTAATCAGTTGTTCTCCCTTCTGTAACAATACTGGGAAACTCTGGGGTAATAACCTCACCACACCAAAGGACTGGGGACAGAGCCAAGAAGATATCAACATCCCACTCTAGTTAATTAGGAAGGTAGGATCTTGGGACAGACACAAACCAAGAATTTCCTACACACAAAAGACAACCCTGAAGAACAGATTTTTCCTAGAGAGGCCTTGATATTAATGATATAGCTACCTACTACCAAAACTCACAAGGATCATCACAGAAAACAAAATAAAATTTTTTTGAAATAGAAAATGACAAGATGAAGAAGCAAAATGCAATCTCAGACCTCCAGCCCACCCAGAACAAGTCCAGGAGACATCAACATAGAAAAAATTGGAAGACACACACCTGAAATTTCTGAAATGATAGCAACCAAAGTAAAGAAACAAATCCATGAGGTTATAGAGAAACCAGATCAGAAATAATCTCTCAGGTTAAAAAAAAAATGTCAACATTTATAAAGGAATTGCCCAGCAAATCTAGAGATAGATAAAAAATAGATGGTGATAGGAAGAGGATGGAAACCTTGAATGGTCAATATAGGAAAAAAATAGAATGCATGAAATGGATTCAAACAGATATTGAGGAAATTAGAAATTCCACTGAAAGCTGGCAAAACCACTTGAACGAAACTGAAGACAGACTTTCAGACCTTGAAGACAGGATTGTGGCTCGTGATCATGAAAGGAAAGATCTCTTGAAAATAACAAAAGATCAGGAAATAATTCAACAGCTGCAAGATGACACAAAGAAAAATAATATAAGAATAATGGGTGTCAATGAAAAAGCAGGAGTCAACATAAAAGAACTAATGGCAGAAATAATAGCAGAAAATTTCCCAAACATGAGAAAAGAATCTGACATACAGATAAGTAAGGCATATAGAACTCCAATTAACCATAACAAAATAAATCTACACCCAGACATATAATAATCAAGATCCCAGAAATTCAGCAGAAGAGCAGAATATTAAAAGTTATTAGAGAAAAAAACAGATCACCTATAGAAGAAAGCCCAACAGAATCACAGCAGACTTCTCAACACAAACCCTCAAGTCAAGAAGTGCTTGGAATGAATTGTTTCAAGTCCTGAAAGAAAACAACTTGTAACCCAGACTGATGTACCCTGCAAAACTATCTTTCAAAATTAATGGAGAAATAAGATACTTTCATGAAAAATAAAAACTAAAGAAATTTATGACCACCAAACCAACATGACAAAGGGTACTGAAAGATATTCTAGACAGAGAAAAAAATGACCACAATTCTAAGAACAACAACAAAAAGAAACCACCAGGCAGGGCAAGCAATTAAACAGAGGGAAAAAGTAGGGAACCAACAGCAGGAAAATAACATGACAAAGATAAGCCAATACATATCAGTTATAACCACAATGCAAATGGCCTCAATTCACCAATCAAAAGAAACAGACTGGCAGAACGGATCAAGATACAAGATCTAACAATATGCTGTATACAAGAAACACATTTAACTCAAAATAAACTCATAGACTAAAAGTCAAAGGATGGAAAAAAATACTCCATTCAATGGGAACCTAGAAAAAAGCAGGGGTAGCTATTCTGTTTGCAGACAATGTGAACTTCAAAGCAAGAATGATCAAAAGAGAAAAAAAGGCCACTACATGCTTGGTAGGGGAAAAATTCAAGAGGGAGAGATAATCATAAATATATATGCACCGAACAGGGGAGCATCCAACTATATAAGACAAATATTAATAGACATGAAAAATCAAATAAGCAATAACAGTTGTAATGGGGGACCTTAATACACCATTGTCACAAAGAGAGAGACCAACTAGACAAAAAATCAGCAAAGAAATAACTGAACCAAACCTGTGAACAAATGGACTTAGAAGATGTTTACAGAGTGTTCCACACAACAAAATCAGAATATACATTCTTCTCAGCTGTACATGGGATGTTCTCTAAAATAGACCATATACTAGCCCATAATTAATTAAATGAAAAGGAATTGAAATTATCCCATGCATATTATCTGACCATAGTGCAATGAAATTGGAAATTAATGACAAAAGAAACCACAAAAACTCTATAAACACATGGAAATTATATAACACCCTCCTGAACAACCAATGGGTCACAGATGAAATTAAAGAAGAAACTAACAATATCTACAGTCAAATGAAAATGCAAATAAAACTTACCAGAACCTATGGGATGCAATGAAAGCAGTATGAAGAGGGAAAATTATAGTGGTGAATTCTCACATCAGGAAAATAGCTGGGCGTGGTGGCACACACCTGTAATCCCAGCACTCAGGAGGCTGAGGCATGAGGATTGCTGTGAGTTTGAGGCCAGCCTGGGCTACAAAGTGAGTTCAAGACCAGCCTGAGCTGCATAGTGAGACCCTGTCTCAAACAGACAGAAAAAAAAAAAAAAAAAGGAAAACAGAATGAGCACAAATAAACAACCTAATGCTGTACCTCAGGCTTCTAGAAAAAGAAGAGCAAGACAAACCCAAAGCCATACAAGGGAGAAAATTATAAAGATCAGAGCAGAAATTAATGCAATTGAGACTAAGAAAAAATACAAAGAATTAATGAATTGAAGAGTTGGTTCTTTGAAAGAATAAATAAAATTTATAAACCCCTAGCCAACCTTATCAAAAAACAGAAAGAAAAAACTCAAAGTCATGCAACAAGGAATGGAAAGGGTGAAACCACTACAGATTCTGTGGAAATTCAGAAGATCATCAATACCTACTTCAAAAATCTTTACTTGCATAGGATGGAGAACACAGAAGAAATGGACAGATGCCTAGAAATGTATGAATTACCAAATCTGAATCAAGAAGATATAAAAATTCTGAATAACCTAATATCATTTAATGAAATTGAAAATGTAATTAAAAACTTACCAACAAAAAAGTCCAGGTCCTGATGGGCTAACAGCTGAATTCTACAAGAAATTTAGAGAAGATTTAATGCCAATACTCCTCAAACTCTTCAATGAAATTGAGAGGGAACCAATCCTCCCTAACTCATTCCTGGAGGCAAGTATTACCCTGATACCAAAACCAGAGAAAGACCCAAATGAAAAAGAACTACAGGCCAATCTCCCTAATGAACATAGATGCAAAAATCCTCAATAAAATACTAGCAAACAGAATGCAACAAATCATCAAGAAGATTATACACCATGACTAAGTTGGATTCATCCCAGGAATGCAGGGACAGCTCAACATATGCAAGTCAATAAATGTAATACATCATATCAACAGAGCCAAAGACAAAAATCACAAAACCATCTCAATAGATGCAGAAAAAGCTTTTGATAAAGTACAGCACTCATTCATGAGAAAATCCCTACAGAAAATCAGAATCGATGGTCTTTACCTCAATCTGATAAAAGCCATCTATGACAAGCCAACAGCCAACATACTAAATGAACAAAAACTGAAAGCTTTCAGTATAAAATCAGGAAAAACAAGGATGTCCACTATCACCACTCTTATTCAATAAAGTCCTGGAAACATTAGCCAGAGCAATTAGACAAGAGAGAGAAATAAAAGAAATAAGGATAGGAGAGGAAGAAGCTAAATTATCATTATTTGCAGATGACATGAAACTCTACGTAGAAGACCAGAAAAACTCTACCAAAAGGCTCCTAGAATTAATAACCAATTCAGTAGCATAGCTAGATACAAAGTCAACATTCAAAAATCAATAGCATTCCTGTACATAAACAATAAACTCACTAAGAGAGAAATTAGGGAAACAACACCCTTCACAATAGCATCCAAAAAAATGAAATACCTAGGAATCAATCTAACAAAGAAAGTAAAAGATCTATACATTTAAAATTACAGACTCTGAAAAAGGAAATCAAAGAGGATAGCCGAAAATGGAAAGATATTCCTTGCTCATGGATAGGAAGGACCAATATACTGAAAATTGCCATACTCCCAAAATTGTTATACAGATTTAATGCAATCCCAATCAAAATGCCATTAGCAGACCTCACATCCCTAAAATTCATTTGGAAACAGAAGAGACCTAGAATAGCAAAAGCAATTCTGGGCAACAAAGGCAAGACAGGAGGCATCACAAACCCTGACTTGAAATTATACTACAAAGCTACTGTGATAAAATCAGCATGGTACTGGCAAAAAAAACAGACCTGAGGATCAATGGAACAGATTAGAAGATGCAGACACAACTCCAAACACACTCAGCCACCTTGTCTTTGACAAAGGGGCCAAACATGTTCACTGGAAGAAAGATAGCTTCTTTAATAAGTGGTGCTGGACAAACTGGCTCTGCACATGCCGAAGACTAAAACTGGACCCATGTCTGTCACCATATACTAAACTAAAGTCAAAATGGATCAAAGATCTAAATATTAAAACAGAAACACTAAATCTACTGGAAGACAAAGTAGGTAGAAATCTTGAAGACGTAGGAGTAGGCAGAGAGTGCATGAACAAAACCCAAACTGCATGGGAAGTACTTCAAAGAATCAACACCTGGGATTTCATCTTATCAAAAAGTTTTTTCACATCCAAAGAAATCACCAACAGAGTGAAGAGAAAACTCACAGAGTGGGAAAAAATTTTAGCCAAGTGTCCTTCAGACAAAGGACTTCTATCTAGAACACATAAAGAATTTTAAAAAATCAGGCCCTCAAATTCAAAGACCCAATCCAAAAGTGGGCATCTCAGATGAATATGCACTTCTCAGATGAAATAAAAATGGCAAATAAATATATGAAAAAATGTTCAACATCACCGCTCATTCAAGAACTGCAAATTGAAACAACACTGAGATTCCATCTCACCCCAGAAAGAATGGCTATCATCAAGAAATCAACCAATAACAAATGGTGGTGGGGCTGTGGGGAAAAAGGAACCCTTCTCCACTGTTGGTGGGAGTGTAGACTAGTACAACCACCGTGGAAATCAATGTGGAGATTCCTAAGAAAACTAGGCTTGGCCGTCCCATTTGACCCAGCTATTCCCCTTCTGGGTATTTTCCCAGAAGAATTAAAAACATGATATCACAGCAATATATGTAAACCCATGTTTATAGCAGCACAATTTGTAATACCTAATTCTTGGAAACAACCCAAATGCCCATCAACCGAGGAATGGATAAAAAGATGTGGTATTTTTATACAATGGAGTACTACTCCGCTATAAAGAAGGATTAACTCGAGGTTTTTGTACTTAAATGGATGCAACTTGAGACCATACTTATAAGTGAAATAAATTAGACTCACACATGTAAACATCATATTGTCTCCCTAGTGTAAGAAACTTAAAGAATAAATAAGATCCAAAAATGTACAATAGATATCTTGAAAGGGAAAGAAACTGCTCAAAAGGAAAGAGCAACTGGAATGGGAGAAAGGAGAAAAGAAGGAAAGGAAAAGAAAAAAAAATATATATATATACATGAGATAGCTAAGATAATTATACTACTAATTTCTGTTAGTTCATTTAAAAGAACGGTTTGTTTGATCAATTTTGCATGCCTATATCTTGTAATGTGAGCAACTACTTTGAAGATAAAATATGCAATATATTAACCATTGTTAATTTCCTATTATAGTGTTATGGAATTCTGTATCATTGTTTATATTGTTTCCTCTTTAAAAAACAATACGTATTTTAACACTCAAGTAGTTGAAACACTGTGATAGGTAGATGAATGGAGACAGGTAAATAAAATCAAATAGAGAACCTAGAAATAAACAGTCATACAGAAATCAACCTAAGTAGATATGAGAATTTAGTACATGGAAAAAGTGGACTGTTCAAAAAGTGATTTTGAATCACCTGGAAAAAAAAAGATCTTCTTAACCATTATGGTAGAATGAATTCAAACGAACCAAATATTTGAATTAAAAAAGGAAGTCATGGAAGAATTAGAAGCAGAAAAGAGGACCTATAGAGCAGACATACAAATCACAAATGAAATCTTCATGAAGCAATACTTAGTGAAGCAGGGTACTTTGTTCATTTTATCTTATTTCGCTTTACAGATACTTTTATTGTAAGCAACTCAATGAGTGCTATGATCCCTGGCATAGGTAAAAACTTTGGAGACACCTGTGCAATTAGTTCCTTCGCTTACTCCAGATCGGGAGGACTCTAATATGTATAATCGGTGAGTCCTGTTCCATGTTTTATAAGGTATGATAATAATTCTTACCTATTTATCCATTTTGTACTGAAACTAGATCAAATGAGACAATATACATAATTTGCCAAATATGTTTCTTGCAAAACTAAATAATCATAAACCCCAAGGATACAACTTTTTTGATTGGGAAGGTAATTCCATAATTCCTTAAAGGGCTTCAAGAGCAATGCGGTGGAGGGCAGATACATCACCTGAAGCCTCAAGCCTCGCGGGCCTGCCTTTGTTCCTGTGACCCTGGGGCCTCCCACACACAGTCTCCTGGCACATTCGCCTTCTGCGAGCACAGGCAGCGGGCTTCCTCTGGTGTGGGGCTTGGCACTCACACTTCCCATACCTCAGGAATATTGTCTGAAATGAAGACCAAATTCTTCACGGCATTTGGGGACAATCTGCTCTTATTACACTGTATTGTTTTCTCAGCCTTCTTTCTGACTGTCTGAGTGCCTTGGTTACAGAAGAAAACCTCTGTAGCATTAGTAACCAGTTCAAATTCATAACCCCAATCCCAGTGATGAGTATCCTGTGCTCTCTTCCTGGTGGCCCATTGCCTTGTCTTCCTAAGTGGTGACTAGCTTGTAGAGGTTGCGTCCATAGCTCCGTATCTCTAGCAGTACCCAACGAATGGTTATTCATGGGGTCTCTCTAGAATACGTTACCACTGGGAAAACTACCTCCTCTGTATTTTCCCAGACAATTCCTACTAAGCTTTCAGGTCTCTGTTCAAAAATCACTTCCCGTGGGTGTTTCTATCTTGAGCTCCCAAGTAATCTCTTTGACTTCTCATCTTAATACTTTTCAAACAATTATGAAATTGCTTGTTTAATTGTGTGTTAGAGCAGGAGCTATTCCGATGTGTTGTAACTTACAACCAAAGCACAGCACCCCCCTACTTCTTTCTCTTTCTTTTCCTTAAAGAGCATTTGGAGTATCGCTCTTAGGCCAGATATTACACCCCTGAAATGTTTGCCTGGACCTGATAGCTTACACACGTGAATCAAACTAGCCAAATTGGATTTGGAGGACTGGATATTACAAACCTCACCTAAACAGGAAGCTACTGTTTAGTATTAGCGGAAAGCTAGGCAGAAAATTGGCTCTTTATTGCTAAAGCTTCTGATTTTTTCTTAAATTTGAACTCCCCTGGGTTTTACATGTGGGCAGCCAATGTCTTTTAATAACAACAACAACAAAAACTCATGTCGACTGCTAGCTAACAATCTTTAGGTTACCTATAATAGATATGTGCATAGATTTATAAATATATATTTACGCTCTCATGTTTTTCATTTAATTGTGAGCACTTTCACCAGTCAATTTCAGGTGGGTTCCCTTGTCTGTATTATTACAGGAATAATAAGACATTATATCACAGTATAGTTGTGAGGATTCAATGAAATTGTGCTTTCAAAGCCAGATAATCAAGCTAGACCCTAGTGGGTGATCTGTGAATGGGAATCATTCTTCCTCTCTCCCTTGTTAACCTTCTTGTCATAGACTCAGAAAATCAGTGGCCCGAGATGTGCCTAATGAGGATGTGTTCCGTGGAATGCTTTGTGAGGTGTCAATAGATGTTGGGTTGAAGGAAGTTCTAGAGTCAAACAGATCTAGAAAAAGTAACCTAAATCAATTTACGCATGTCTTTATAAAGAACTTCTTAGACACTTTAATATGCTTATGTTTTGTGACTTTTCGAAAAGGGGGAGGTAAAATCTTTTCCAAACTTAAAATGGATGAGTGTCTAAAGAGCCCATTTTGTAAACTGCTGAATCTCAATGGCTAGATCCACTGGAGAAAGGCTTTACAGTGTCCTGAGAAGCAGTGGTCAGAGCCTGTGCGACAAGGTCCAGCCAAGAGGCTTATGTTTCCAAACTGCCTGACCCACCAGCTCACCCATGGTCCACAGGAGTAGCTCTCTAGAGTCAGAAATCCAGGCCCCAAATAATTTCATTGATAGTTCAATGCTTTAGCAGCAAAGCCATAAACAAACACACCCACTGAATAGCAGTAAGTTGAAGCTGGCTAATGAAGCCACCCCTCTTGCTAACATTGATTTTGTCTTTAACTAGCTATTTTCCCAGAAGTACCAAAGGAGGCAATTTTGTGTCTGTTGATTCCATTCTTGAGATCGTTATGGTGATTATGTGCATTCTCTTTTTTCCGTGTAGATGTTTGAAATTTCCCTATGAAACATTTTCTTCTGCCTAAGACTGCACAGAACATCATTTTTAAAACATAGTAAATGTTGCTGAGTAGAAAAATGTATGCATTACTGTGTACTTTTGCAAAGTAAGAGGTTTATATCTTTGTAATTATTTTCCAATGTGTGTTTATTGATTTTTATAATACTGGGATATTAACTTGAAAGAGAACAAATTACATACAACAAATTGAGCACTTGCATTAGAAAATCGAGGTAGTGCACTCGAGGCATGAGAACTATGAGCATGTTTTAAGAGAACTGTGTGGTGTTGGACCACATCTGTGGGGGAATCTCATCCAGCCACTTCTCTGCTAGGGTCTTTAACTGCAATCCAGGTGCAAGATAGCATGAATGTATAGGATTAGAAGGTTTGAGAACTGGAAGGGAACCTTAGATAAAGACACTGAGCACAAAACATATTAAAAAATTATACTCAACGTTATGAAACCATAACCTGTAGCAAGGCAGAGCTACAATCTCTGGTTCTGTACACCCTTCCTCTTTGCGTTCTGGACTCCTTGAGTCCCAGTGTCACCCTTTATCAGATCTGTGACTCTTTTCTCACTTACAATATAAGAACAACATCTGACTGATGTTGCCTAGCATCAGGTTGAACCCAAATAAATGCACTTCATTCCTGTGACATGTAAGTATTGAATGCCTACTAAGTTTCAGGGCCTAATTTGAGAACAGAGTTTTATTTTTCCCTTCCAATACAGATGTTTGCAGTGAGCATTTAACATAATTTTTATGGTATATTTTTAAGTGTGTAGGTAAAATATAGCACATTTGAAGTTAAAAAAAACTCTAAGAGAATAAATTCAATAATTTTTAAATTCTAAAATCCAAAAACTTGTGATATCAAGCCAGAACTTAATGAACTAAATTTGCTTAAAGTCATTAATAAATTTAGAAGCATTTTTTGGTTGACATATTTATAAGGTTTTTTAAAAGCCAGACTTCTCACTCTTAAATAATGGGGCAGAGCACTTTGCTCTAGGGATGTGAGGATGCAGCCAGCGCAAAAGGGCTAAATGCTTTCAGTGATGGAGCAGCTGAAAGGGGCTGGGCATCTCCTGGCTGTCCTGTGTCTCGGTCTTTCTTTCCATTGAACTTTGTCTCAGTTCAATCACCTTGTTTGATTTGTATATGAGGCTCTGGGGCAAGGTGTTTTCAAATTGCAAGATAAAAAACTATCCAGATCCTGACTTGGTTCACAGTGTACATCTCCTGGTTCTGCTTCTTCCTAGGGCCTAGAGTTGAAATCTGCAGAAATAGAAGATGTGGTCAATAGTGATCATTCATCATAATCATGTTGACCAGTGCTGGACACCTCCTCTGAAAATAATTGTAGATCTCTGAGTAGCTTCTTAGAACTTGGTGGTGCGGATGGAAGGAGTAGGGTGTGGGAAGCAGTAATGGACTCATTTGAATATCCTCTCAGCAGGACCTGATGTGTGTTTCTTAATTTTTTAACGTGACAGGTGGGTGTGTGATATAACTTAGCGAGCTTTGGGCAGGAGGACTGCAAGGGGCTGAGGTTCCTTGGAAATCTGTTTCAGATTAAGAACTGAGTAGATCACATCTGTTTCAAGGGGGAATCACCTCTAGGTCTTTCTGGTTTGTTTCTTATATTTTTCCTTTCAGTTGATTCCTCTTCTTGGTTCTCAATGCTATAGAAATTGTGTTTGTTCCTAGAATCTTCTTTTTAAAAAGTTGTTTGGAGCCAGTGTCAGTTTTCCTATTATGTTGGACACATTCTTCAATTCACATTTGGAAACTCTGGTGATAAAACAGTTTTTCACTTTCATGAACAATCAATAATTACACATTGCTATTTGCCATCTTTTGTCTCTTGTATATATCTTTCTGTACTCTATTAAATTTGAAAATGTTATCTCAATTGTATTGCCTCAAATCTTAAATGTGATATTTTCTACAGGTAGTCATCAAATTGACTGATTATTTATTTCCTATGAGATTATTTTTTTAAAAATTCCTTATTTGGAACTCAGCACTTTCCCCAAATAAATAATATAAATATGGTTACATGCCTACAGAACTCTTTTCATCCTTAATGCAATTGAAATGTTGCACATTTATATTGAAAAGTAGATATCAAAACAGTTGCTAAAATAGCAAAGAAGACTAAAAATGTAAATGCTAGAAAAGAAGCAAATAGTTATTTTTATTAAATGCTGGATGTTAGGAAAAACAATTTTAATTAGGGGAGACTTTTTAGAACTTTACAGGAGCACTTGGAAGGATTTTCAAGATCTCTAAAAGGGTTTGTTGTATGGGCTCTTTAAAATATTAGCTGCTGTTTTCTATTCTTTTATGTAAGTATAATGGCATTAATCTTGCATAGGCCTGGTTGCGATCAGGGCAATTCTTTGGCTTCATATTTAAATTTAAGAGAGGGGGATGACAGGAAGGAATGATTGAATTGCTGTTCAGCACCGCTGGCCCGTGGAGGATTTGGAAAGGAGCTGCTGAGGACTGAGCAAACTTCATACGCTGAAGCCCTGCCCTCAGTGCGATGGTATTTGGAGATGGGTCTTCAGGAGGTGCTTAGGTTCAGAAGAGATCGGGAAGGTAAAGCCCCCATGTCAGGATTCACCAGAGCTTCCTGTCTGCCATGTGAGGATGCAAGGAGAAGGCAGCCCCCCTGCAAGCCAGGAAGAGAGCCCTCAGCAGGAACCCAACTGTGCTGATGCTTGGACTTGCAGCATATGGAATTGTGAGAAATAGATGTCTGTTGTTGAGGCCATCTAACCCATGGTATGTTGTTTTAGCAGCACAAACAGGCTGATGAGGGGCTAATTTATGGAATCCTGTGAACCTCTCCAAAAGTGAAAAGCGTGCATTGTAGCATGACTCCAGGTGTGAGGTTTCATTCAATGGTAAAGGAGGACAAGTGTACCATGAAGTTGAAAGCAAGAGAGAGAAAAGGATTTGGGGGCTCAGCAAGCAGGGAGGGAAAGAGTCTGGAGGCGTTCATCCTGGGAAGGAGTGGAGGCAGGAGGACGTGCAGGCTTGTTCTTGGGCAAGGATTTCTGGGACAGCACTTTGTGAACAAGGTTAAGAGTTATGTAGCCCTGTGAACAAACCTGGCTTTACTGTGATATTCAGGCCTGTAACTTGAAGGAGTGTGTGTGTGTGTGTGTGTGTGTGTGTGTGTGTGTGTGTGAAATAAACTCATAGCTTTTAAAGTTTTCTACTCTTTACATTAGGGTATTATGAAATATTTTTCAATGCTCCCATAATAGAACACTATATTTTGTGTAGTTCTTTGGTTTCACAGTGTTCATTAGTTTCAGTTCTTCTCTCTGAGTCATTTTCATATTTGGGGCTTATATAGAGCATCATAAAGTCTTGTGTAATTGTCTGACAAACTAGCCTTATTTACATTAAGAAAAAAGTTAAATACATGGAGTATTTGTTGTATTCCAATATGAATATGTTGAGTCTAGAGTAAAATACTGCTGAAACACACCACTGTAACACTCCCACCTCATTTTTGAAAGGTGGCAGTGTGGATGTGTTTTCAGATACTTTTTCCACAACATTTCCCAGATGTTTCCAATTGTCTTTTTGCTGCGATGATGTGGGGGTGCTTTTCCCCAATAGTTTTGTGAAGTTTGTGTGAAGATCAAGTGAGATAATGCTCATGCAAGCATCCTATAAATGGTCAGTCTGTGCATGTGTTAATTCTCTGTGCTGCTACTTACATATACTGGCTGCACTAAACAAATGTATGGCGGGAAACTTCCAAGACCAGAATCTACAGCTCTGAACTCTTCCTCGCTACACTCTTGGGTTTACTTCTTAGTGAATACTAAATGCATGTGGCAGGATCCTGACCCCAAATCATTACAATGGATAGACTGTGTGCGCAGAGCTTAAACTATACGTGCGCTTGCTGCAACATGATGGATATAACTGCTTGCTGAGAATTTGATTTATTTTCCAATAGTTTAGCATCCCTCTGCTTTTATCTGATATGACTATTTTACAAGCGTGTGTACCAAGCATGGCTTCAAAATTGCAGGTTATGAAATACAGAAAATGGAACAATTGCCGTGCATAGCAGAAATCTTCCTGTTCAGCCTGTGTGCTTCATATTTTAAAGTAAGATGGACTGCTGAATGGTGATGGGGGCTTGCCTTGAGCTTCATCATTTTTTTTCCCTACAGGTGAAAGGAAATGCATGACTTTCTTCTTCATTTTCAACTTCATATTGTTAGTTGTTTTTCACAGGCTGGATTGTGATGATGGGTTTTGCCTTATCATTTGTTGGCATAATAAAAATGACATGATGATGGGGAAGACTGCAGTTTCCTTTTCGGATGGAACAGAGCAGCTGATGCCAGTGATGGGAACAGAGCAGGCTGGTGGGGTTGCCTCCGCCTTTTGTATTTCACTTTAACTCAAATCTCTATATTTCCGTTGTATACTTGCTCACTGAGAAATGTTCGTCTATTATGCATATGGACACAATTGTGTGTAGAAAGGACTGGAGAGTTGCCAGCCTGTGCTGCTGATGTACCAGCATTGGAACATTGTGCCTAGGTCAGCTTACTGCCCTGGAGGTCATATTTGGATCAGTTCTGACCTGAAATACACCTCCTCCCCCTACAGTCATAATTGACTCTGAACTGTGTGTAATTGGCATCCAACAGCAGAGCAAATTGAAGGCTGGTTTGACTTTAATAACACCTCTAAACTGTTGGAGGTTTCCTTTAGCTCAGCTGGGCTGAAAGGATTGCCAGGCAGTGTAGGACCTTGATTGTCATCATTCAGAGTAGACTTAGGCAGAAACCAAATGCAACAGTCCTGATAAGCTTATGCTGGTGTAGCAGAGCAGGCGTCATAATGTGAAGTGTGAAGACGGTGAGTTGATTCAATGTGTGCCTATATGTTGGACGTATCTCAGATGTCAGTCACGTAGGGCCTTCTGCCTAGACTAAGTTTTCACCAAGGCATTAAATGCTGGCTAAAAACTCAGAATTAGTCCTTAGATAACTGCTCCACTTTCATGGGTAGAAAACTCCCTGTTCACTTATGTACCTATGCATTAATGTTCCTGAAATTTTCCAGTTTGAAGACAGACTACACTGTGTGTCTGTTCTTATGGCCCCACTGTTAACTTTGAATAACTGATCATTTTGCTATTTTAAGTCAGGTAAGTGCCTAGGATCTTAATTACTTTCTCATCTCTGAGACACAATTCCCACCACCCACAACTTGACAAAGGGGAGGTTTATTTTGGCTCACAGTCTGCAGAGGTTTCTGTCCATAGTCTGCTGGCTCCAGGGCAGGGTGGCATGGAGAGGGGCACAACAGAGAAGAAAGGCATGGTGGTGGGAGCAGACAGTGATCAAGGACGGGGGAAAATAGAGCCTTCCAGACCACCTGCAGTGACCCACCTCCTCGGACCAGGCCTCACCCTCCAAATCACATTTAGCTGTAAACCCATCAGGGGACTAATCACGGGTATCACACACCTGTGATCTAATCACCTCCCAAAAGCCCCACCTATGAGTGCGTGAGGCTTTGGGAGGGGGGAATCTAGATATAAACTATAGCAGTAAATCAGTAATTCTTTGCTTTTTTTTTTTTTGGTACCGGAACTCAAACTCACAACCTCGGGCTTGCCAGGCAGGCGCAATGCCGCTGAGCTATATCCCCGGCCCAGTAAATCAGTAATAAACAAAATTTAATATTTATCTCAGAGAAGTACTTTTTTTTTGACAAGTGCCCCTCTGTGTCTTTTCATACAGGACAAATTCCTACAATTTATTGATTGCTTACTATGTTTCAGGCCCTGTGATAAGTGCTCTACAAGGTACTCAGAATACTTTTAGGAATTAGATGCAGTAATTATTTTCATTTTATATAAAGAAAACAAAGATTTAGAGAAGTTAAATGACTTCCTCCTTTCTTCTTTCTCTTCTTTCTTTCTTCTTTCTTTTTCTTTCTTTCTTTTCTTTCTTTTGTGCTCAATGCTAGTGCCTTTTCTTCATGGAACTATGCCTTGATATCACTTAGAAATAGCCTCCCAACGCTGGCTGTGTCCTTGGTACTTCCCGTGTATATTACCGTCCCCTACAGCCAGGCAAATGTCCCAATCTGGACCAATAAGTTTCTTTCCTGGGATACTAAACTCCTGAATGGAATGATACCTGGATGGAAAAGTGGGTGAAGATGACTTATTAAACTGTGCTTTGTCAGGAGGTCTGGTTGAGGCTATAACTTGATCCTTAGGGAAGCCTTTATTCCTGCTCCCCTCTATGTGTTCTTCAGCTATTCTTTAAATTCTCTGAACTCCACTATATATTTTTGATAAATTTTCTTTTTGGTCAAGCTAGCCAGTATGGAGTTCAATAGTTTGCAGTCAAAGAGTGTGATCAGATATAGCCAATCACACTGATAGTCACCCCATATTGTGAGACATGCATTCTTGAATTACTTTGAACATCTCTATGATATCTTTTCCTTCTTTACCTGTCTGTAGTATATAGAATCTCCACCATAACTGACAAGTCTATTTTATTTCATGCTGGCTTTTGACCTCTTAATAATTCTTCAACAAGTACATGACTGCTTTCCTAGAAGACAGGAATCATATGTTTTGATTCAACACAGTGAGGGCCATTGGGCCATCCCCCAGGACAAGTGGAACCTCAAGTCATCTATAAGGAGATAAACCATCTGAAGCAAATTGAAAAGATTTTTCTGCCTCCCCTAATTTTATACCGTCAAAAATCTGGCTTATCACATTGATTCTTGATCCTTAATTTGATGCTGCTCTACATATGACTTTATTGTGACATAACTGGTTTCTGATATTTATTGTTCTACAGTTCTAAATTTAAAATTCTGTTATTTGTGTAGTGGAACTTACCTGTAATCATCAACAAAGAGAAAAAAATTATTTTAAAGAATGTTAGAAGATTGTCAAGGACAACTTAGGGAAAAGAAAGCAGCAACACAAAATTTCCTACTCTGCAGCCTAGGGGTAAGAGAAGGTGAACTGGAGGTAGAATGGAGAGAAAGGTAGAAGACAGGTGCAGTGGAGTGGGCTTTAGGGACTGGATGTTCCTCCACAAGCGACAGCCGTTCTTTTCTAGCACAGTTTGGTCATACACACTGTTTCCTTCTTCTCTCCAGCCACCTGTTCTGCTGATCCTCTAAAACACTGAGCATGGGACAGTTGACATATTACAGGGTCAGCTGGAAATGAGAAAGACTTGTTGATTGGCTGAGTGTCCACCTCCACTCAAGTCTTTGTCCACTACCTGTTTGCTTATTATTTTGGTAAAAGCAACCTGATTGTATTTGGGAACATTTCTCCATGATTCAGCTTATGTGACTGAGTCTATAACCTCTCTGTCAGCTTCTGGGTGGACACATAGTTTAGCTACACACCCACCCCACCAACCCACCCCACTAACGCCTGAGGTCACAGCAATGAAGCATAATCCTTTGGGTCTTCTGGGAAGAGTTCTCTTTCCGGGAGGCTTTATGAGGCGATAGAAAAGGGATGTGGAGCTGCTGGCAGCCTTCTTGCCATGCAGTGGCCAATTGGGATTAGAAAGAAGCATATTTCTGACGACAGTGTTGTAGCACCTGAATCTAGCCTTGCCAGTTGAGAGCCATGAACCAATACATTTCTTTTATGCCTTAAACAGTTTGGTCCCTAACTGATCCACTCACCATGAGCTTTCATTTGCCCCAGGATCACTACACTCACAGAAGAGAGGACCAGTAAATTTTGGAGACAGAAACTCCCTCAGCCTCCAAAGTGCTTCTTGTATCTTTCACTACACAACTTCTTTAGAGACAGCGGTGGAGAACACAGGGAGGGACAAAACAACTTCTCTGCCGACTTGAACTAAAGTAGAAAGGGCCTGTGCAGGTGATCAAAGTGAGGGGACTGTTGGAATGTCACCGTGGTATAGTAGGAACACTGTGGTTTGGATTATTATAGCAGAGAAAGAAATAATGACATTGTGTGGGAGAAAAACATCCTTTTCTTTTCCTACTGTTTACTTCCATTTTTATGTTGCAAGTTTTAACTGGGGAAAACTTGAACTGTCGAAACCACATTTTCTCCCAGAGAATAGGTGTCAGGGTTTATATATGATCTAGAACTTTTATTCAGGTGGCTAAGGATATTTTGAACCATCGAGGAAAGATATATATGTTCCCACTTCTCACTTGCCACTAATAGTGTGCTGTGCCTTTCCTTGAAGATTCTTCTAGATTATGATTAAAACCTGAACAAACTTTAGTCCAGGGCAATTGTCACACAATCCTTCAGAGTGAGTGCTATGGAATAGGGTGGGATTTGATTTACTGTAACAAATCTACTTATCATGGCTTAAATTCTTTGTTGGTTAACTGGAGTTACAAACTGAGGAACACTTATCTGTAGCCCCTTGATTTTCACTGGACTCACAGCATCAAAGAAGCAACATTTGTCCTGATTGAACATTGAATCACATAGAGATGGGTGTAAGGGCGGGATGGAAATAAGGACATAAAGGTGAAAACACAGATGCATAGAAGAGCTAGGGTTGTGTGCCCAGAGCTGAACGCACTAGATGTGAGCAGAATGAAAGATATCAAGGATGTTATTGGGGAGAGAAGAAGATAACTGAGAAGGTAGAAAAGATCCAGGGAAAAAAGACTTTGATTGTTTTCCAGATTCCTTATAGGAAATATACGAGAGTACAGTGATCTATTTTTGGAGTTGTCTTAGGAAGAAGCTGTGTTACAGATTTAACATAGAATGATGTTTAGATTTGGGAATAAAGCAGAACTACATGGTGTGTTTCATGTGCCACAATTTCCCTTCACTTATTAAATCTTCTACATTTTTGCCTATTAACTGCCAGTTTTTAAGTCAGGCTTACATACACATATTTGCATGCATTTGTGTATGCTAGGGTGCCATGTTTCATAAGTACTGGATTTGGGTTGTTTTAAAGTTTTCTGTAGATATTTGCTGCCCTAATTTGGGGAGTGCAGTTCTAAAGTGACAGTGAAGCACTCTAAGCACTTGCTTATGTTCACCACTTCATGGACATAGAAAGTGTATGAAAATAGAATAGATTTGGGGGTTGGAATGAACTAAGTCTCCACGCTGATAATTAGACACATAACTTGTGGATATGACTTAGCCCTTAGAATCTCTGTTTTCTTATTTGTAAGACAAAGATAATAATACCTCTTTTCCTAGAAGTTGTGAAGTTTAAATGAGCTGATGTATATGTAACTGGAGTGTCCCCAACAGGATTTTCATCTTGCACATATACTGTAAAATGCCTTCTGGAGTTGTATGATGAAGTATTCAAGGTCCCCTGCAACTTCTAATTATCTGAGACCTACTTTAAATTCATGGCAAACAAATAATTTGGGACAGCAAGGATTCTTTGGGGTTGGGTTTGTGGGAGCTTACATTCACTGTTTGCCTCTTGTTTTCAACTCCAGCTTCTGCTAGGACCCTGCTTACCATGTTGCTTTCAGTAGCTCCTGTTGTAGATCTGGCTCTATTCTCCAGCTGTGCCCAAAGACAGTGCCATGGAGCTATAATCTACAACTGATTTCACTGAAGGTTTGAGTGGAGAACTACCACATGGAAAGGAAAATTCATTTAAAATGAAAAGTTATTTTTTCCTGTTTTTAAACCCTGCCCATTCTGGCCCTAGGGAATTCTCATTCACTGTCTTACTCTGTGAACTCTGGAAGCTCATCTTGTCCTGGGGGTCACTCCCAGTGCCTTCCACTGTCTTTTACATCTCCACGTGTCCTGGTCCCTTAAGTCCCCATCTCCAAAGCTGCCACTGGAAAATGGATACTTCTTTTATTTGGTTATGTACTGTGTTCAGTACTCTCAGTTCACATTGGGCTCTGGAGTCCATCTTTGCAGAAATAAACAAACATCTAATTCAGTATCTGCATATCCTGATATAAATCCTGTCCCTCTTCTACTCCGTGAGAGTACTGTAGTCGTTTCTTTAGTAAAACAGTTCTTGTTCTTCTTCTCATTATATCTGCAAAACACTAAGCCCAGAGTAGATACACAGCAAGTGGGAGCTAATGATAGAATAAAAGCAGTAGCACTAGTAATGATGTCGCTAGTCTATTCAGTATATGGCTCCTTACCTCAGGGGACAGTTGCTGGATTCTGGAGTTAGCAGAAGAGGAGTTCATTCAAAAAGTAGGCACTGTTTCAGATGCCTCAGGGAATGGAAGGCTGTTCACATAGCTTGAGCTTATGCCTTTGTGTGAGTTACCTACAGTGCAGATATTTGACTGATTACCCTGAATGTGATGCAGGACAGTAGAAATAAGGAAAATTCTGCAATAAATATTCTGGATCATGGAAGAATAAAGACCAAACAGGTCTAGAACTGGCCTGAACATGCTCTGAACATGACGGTCTCCATCCTCCTCTCTTTTAGGTCTTTGGTCAAATACACCTTCTCGGCAAGGCCTTCCCTCCTACCCTTTCTGAGTTTGTAACCCACTCCCCTCAGCATTTCATCTTCCTCTCTTTATTCTTCTCTAAAGAACTTGTCACCACAGGATAGACTATATATTTCATTTATTCTGCTCTTTGTTTTCTCTGTTCTACTAGAGTGTAAGTGCCACATGGGGTATGACTTTATTCCATCATTCCTGTGTCCATCACTGCTGTATCCCACAGCCTGGCAAACAGCCAGATAACTTGTGAGCTTAGTAAATATTTTTTGACTATTTATTGATTGACTGCTGAGGAACTAGATTTTGATAACAATGTCTTTTCTCTTCTATAGTGCTTTATTTTTCACAAGGAGGCTTCATGTATATAATCTTGATTAATCTCCCACCAACTTGGGAGGTAGGTAGTGAAGGCAGGCTCAGGACGGTGATGTGAGCCCTCTGGGTCATCTAGCTATAAACAGTTAACTTTGGGGCTTGAGCTTTTCTGACTCCAAGCCCAACATCTTCCCCACTGCTTATACCAAGTCACAGCAAACAAGTTTTTTTTTCTTTTTTTAAATTTTTTTTTTTTTTGCATAAAACATAACAAATACTTTGGGGTAGAGTGAGTGATGGAAGTGTTCTGGGGTAAGTATTGCAAGCATCTCTGTGGTCCCATTATCCTAGTCTAAAATGTTTTGCACAGAGGGTCTTGCCTGCCAAAGCGAGGACAGGTACCGTATTTATCACCAGCTGCAGTCTCCAGTGCTGAGGCTCCACGCCAAATTTAACAAACTCAGACCAGGCTCACTGTAAGCTTTTCATGTGCATGTCTTAATGAGCCCAATGGCATTGGGGGGTCCCCCAGAAAAGTGCAAACCCCTGAAGGTAGTTGGGTTTGAGGACATGTGTTTGAATAATAAAAACTTACATTTGTCAAGAGATTGACAGCCACTGCATTTCTCTCTCATTTACCTTCACATTTTATTTTTAAAAATTTAAATGCTTCTCTTTTGGTTAAAAGGGGCAGGCACAGATTCGTCTACTTTACAGACAAGGAAGATGTGGCCTGGACAGATTGTGCAATTAGTCCAACGTTAGACTGTTAGTAAGGAATGGGACTGAACTTTCACCTCAGGAGTTTTGAAGCTAAAATTGATGCTTGCTTCTTTTCATTACTAGGAATGTTTCTCAAAGTTTAACATGCATGTTAATCATGCAGAGTTAAAACATCCCGTAGCTCTGTAGCTCTGTGGTGATGTCCAAGAGTTTGCATTTCTAACAGACTGCCAGGTGGGACTGATGCTGTTGGTATGATCACTGCACTTTGAGTGACACTGTCATAATGGTTAGAGCAAACTGTGCAATTTCCTGTGCAATTGAGGTTCCCCCAGCCACTCCCCCACACTGCAGATCTGATCCCGTTTCCTGCTGTGCACCCCTCGCTTGATGCACTCCAGATGCACTGGCCTGGCTACTCCATACCTCCTTCCTTCTGCCTGGAATGTGTTATACTGAGATATCCATACATCTCACACCCCTCCTTCCTTTCAGTGATGCCTTCCCTGAACTCCCCTACCACTACTTCTCTTTGTCTGCTACTACTTTCCACAGTATTTAGCACCTTCTAAACACCAGCTAGGTGCACATTTAATTTTTTCATTGTCTCTCTTCTTAATCCTTTGCAAGAGTATAAACTCCAAGGACGTATCTCTATCTGTTCCCTGTATCCCCAGCATCAAGGACAGTGCTTACCTAGAGCAGACTCTTAAAAAGTAGCTGTTGAATGAATGCAAAGAAGAAGTGAGCTGGGGCTTTGCTGTTTTTCAAAGATTTTCCTGCTTTGTACAGGGGTTTCATTCCTCAAAGGGAAAGATTTTTTGAAAATTTTATTATTTATTTTTAACTGATAACATAAAAGTATAAAACTGTACATATTTATTGGGTAACATGCAATGTTTTGATGCATGTATACTTAATATAATGTTCAAATTAGAGTAAACACGTCTATTTCCTCAAGCATTTATTCTTTCTTTATGGTGAAAACATTCAAAATCCTAGCTTTTTGAAATACAGGATGCATTGTTTTTACCTATAGTCTCCCTACTGTGAAATACTACACCAGGAACTTCTTACTCTGATATAACTAAAAGTTAATATTCATTGATCAAAAAGGAGATATCTTATTGAAGGTCAGTTGTTTATTGAGAACCCACAGAAAGCGCTGGATGATACCAGATGATGCAGAAGCACGTGCCTGAGTTTCAGAAGTCCACCTCCTTCTCAGATGAATGGGTAGGAGGCCATGGATTGAAAGTCTGTAAGGCAAGCCCTGATTCTGCACCAAAGCCAAGGGGCCCATGACACTGTGCAGGTGGGTGTGCCCGGCAGGGCCCCAAAGCAGAACCAGGTGAAGAGGAGACACAAAAGAGCCAGCAGCAATCTTTTCTGTAGATGTTATAAAACAAATTCTTTACATTTTTGTTTACTTAAAAGACAGGAATTTAATTTCAAACTCAAATATATTTACTTAATGTTGAGAAACTTGAACATTGTGAAAAAGGAAAACATCTACAATGGACAATTGTTGCCATTTTGCCAAATTTCTTTTCATACTTAGTAAAAGAAATAAAACATTGTAAAGTTCATATGTCTTTTGTCTGTCTTTCTTGGTCTCATTCTCCTCCCCAGGTTCTCAGAAAAAATCTCTACCTTGAGTATTGTGTGTATTCCTCCAGTTAGTGGAAATAGATCTATTTATCTATACAAATATAGATTTCAAGAATTACAGCTTGGTGAGAAAAAGAAAGTTATAGAATGGGTTTTTTTTTTTTTTATAGTGTAATGCCTTTAATTGAAACATATTCACAAAGCAGTGTTACATATTGCCATTCTTTAAAAAAAAACTTCTTTATATAGAAAGGAGTGTGTGAGAAAGTTTCAGTAAGATCAGTGCTATTTAAGAATAACTTGCTATAAGGAAATCTTTATAGAAAGGAGGAAAGGACAATTTAACACTGTTTAAGATAATGTCAATTTCATTTTACACATTCTCTTAAGTATCTAAGGATTTAGAAAACTTTATGGTGATAAGATCTAGAGAAATACAGACAGGTGGATTTGATTATATTCATTGAATAATTGTACAGTTGAAAGAAGCCCTTAGAATGAATTAAATTCATGTTTGATTAATGATTAGTTCTTTCATTCTTGGTTTATGGTACTTGGTGATAAAGCTTTCCATACTATGCTTGTTTGCAGAACTCTGTTTGGCTAACCATTGGTCTTAGTGACTATATAAATTGGCAATTACATGCACTTTAAACAGAGGAATATTGTGTTGAATTAAATTGTACAGTGGTTTTGGTGGAACCTAGTTCATTCTAGCAAGTCTTTTGCTTATTAAAAGTGTGCAATGCTATAAAATCTTTATATTACCTAATTGTTCTACTCCTTTACAAAACAATTACATTATCAGAATGGTTTTGCAGGGTGTGAAAAAATAAGATATTAAAATACATTTAGATCATAAATCATAATTAATAGCAGATGTTATTTTTTCCTTGCTTAGTGCACATACAGGGCCTAATTCCAGGCAATGCCTCTCAGAATTTATATCAAAATTCCCCTCCTGGCAAAGGAGGGGGACAGATAGCTCAGGGGCTCTGGAGCTTTATTCAAAGTGTGTATTGCAGGAAGGACATATTTCTTTGTATGTTCTTGTTTTTCTTTAAATTTACTTTGATTTTTCCATTCTATTCTAAAATAGCTCTATTTAAAATATATTGTTTAAGTGACTTACTGATTATTGAACAATTTTATCCCTAAATCGTGGAGTAAAATTGCTTCTCTAGAGAAGATGGACTCATTTGCACAATTTTTCCACATTTCCCTGGGGTGATGGGAGCACAGATGTGATAAACGTGACTTTAAAATATTGTTAAATTTGTGGGAAAACTGTATTTCATTAGTTTTGATTTGCATTGTCTTAATATTTCTTTTGGGTATTGTCTTAATCACTTTCTTTTCACTGGTACACAATACCTGATACCACATTAAAGGAAGAGAGGTTGATTTTGGCTCACTGCTTCGTAGGTCTCAGTCACGCATGGTGCACTGGCTCGAAAGCAGAAACCACCTGCCCAGGTTAAAGAGCCTGGCAGAGGAAAGCTGCTCACATCATGGAAGTCAGAAAGCAGAGAGAGAAGGGAGGAGCCAGGGAAGGAGATACACCCTTCCCGCTCACATCGTCAGTGACCCACCTCTTCTGACCAGTCTCTACCTCCTAGTAGCGCATTCAGCTATGAACTTATCAGTGGAAGAATCCACTAGTGTGTATATTGCTGCCATGATCCAATCATCTCCACATTTGAACACATGAGGCTTTGGGAGGGACATCATAAATCTAAATCATAACAGTTATTTTTAAAATATCTTTTTTCTTTGTGCTTTAGTTTGTCTATTTATGAATAGCATTAGAAAATATTATACCTACATATTAAGGTAGTCACATTACAAAATTATGTGAAGAGTAGCAAACATCTACGGAGTGTTGCCCTGTGTTAGGCACTGTTCAATGAGTTCCCTGGGAGCTCATTTATCTAGTTTTCACAGCGGCTCCAGCAGAAAGGCTTTCATCATGTTCACATTCACATTAAGTCTGCACTGCTAGGAAGTCAGGATACCATCCCACTACCAAACAGATTTTCTCATAATCATGTCAAATAAATTTTGGAAATGGTACACATTAAACAACATTAAAGAGTCAAAATGACAATATATAATAGAACCTGAAAATTGTTGTGGTAAAAAAGCCCAAAATAATCCTCCTTTAGTTTTTATAAAGAAAAATTTCCTAAAATAATTCGATCACAAGATATCTTTCTTCTTTTGAAAATCACAGCTATCACAATTCTTCAGAATTAGCATTCCGGGGCAAACTGGAGAATCAGCTGATGTGGCACCATGACCTTAGAGTAGGACGGGGGCTTGCATGGTCAGAATGGGAATTCTCAATTCTGATTCTCCCAAATCTGAGGAAGCAGTTTGCTGGCTCTTTGGCATGACTCTAAAGAAAGGAGTGCCATTAATTTGATACAGATGAGCTTCTCTCCATAGATTGGTGATACCTGAGACTTTTAGTAGACATTTTTCAGTTTGTCTAGTAAAGATCGAGCACATCTATGCACTACTGTGGTAGGAGTTTGAGGTGCAACAGTGGGTAAAATAGATAACTATCCTTCCTCTTACGGAGGAAAACACAATAGATGAAATAAGTAAGTTCATTATATGAGAAAGAAAATGATCCCAAACTAACATCTTTAGATTTCTGAAAGGATGCTTGAAGAACACTCTGTTAGATGACAGAAGAGGCACAGTGAGGGAAGGACGATGCGATGGTCCACCTGGGTGTGAGGAATAAAGGAGTACACTGGCTGGAGAGAGCTACAGAGCAGCAATGCAGCCAGTGGCAAGCTGGTCTGCTTGACTCTTCCCTGGAGAAGTCCTTTAGTAGTGTAAGTTTTAATCATTAGGGTTAACATTGAATTTTAATGCACAAATATGCTTCAGATTAGGATTGTTTTATTATTTATTCTTTAACAAACATTATATTCTGTGTGAAAATTAACCCAGATGACCCCCCAGTTACACCTCCCCCCACCAAATAAATTAAAAATCATTAGAACCTGCTTCAGAAATACCTCCTGTCCCTGAGTTAGCATATATACTTGTGTTTTAATAGCAGGTTTGGTATAAGCAATACCAGAGTACTTGTAGAGACAAAGAAACTGAACATGGGTTCAGTTTTACCATTTATATGGACACTTTATGAGAACCATTATTCCACATGTTTATGCATATTTACAATTTATATAACAAAACCCAGAATTGTGAGGTGTCATAAGTTTTGTTGTCAAGTAAAACTTTTAGCTCAAACAAAATAGTTTACTAAATTTGAATAATATCTCTGTATTAATTATTCTTATGTTCCTGTGACCAATGAACAATAGGAAATATTGTCTTTGTCATACATATTAAAATACTTTGAAGATATTAACTTTTTCCCTCTTGGCTTTTGGAAAACTCCCATGTGCTGCTGCTTATTTTTTATGGGTAGGGAGCAAGCCCATGCCAATGAAATGCTGTGGGCAAGGGGCTCAGAGAAGGGCCCGGACAGTGTTTGGTGTGACTAGGAAGGAGTAATCTTTGTGATTATTCATCCCACCATGATTGCATTGGCTTGTTTGCAACTAAAGGTTGAAATTTGAGAGAAACTGGTGGAAGAAAAGGGTAAAGGTTCATCAAGAGACTCTGTCACCTGTTCCAGCTCAGCAGCCTCCTCCAACCAAGCCACAGCAGGCTAAATTAAAATCCCTCCATTGTATAAGGAGGAGGAGCATTTCCAGGCAACTTTTTAAAGAAAATGACTTTGAGCATTGTAGTAGCTCTGATGAGAAGCAATCTCCTCAGCCAAGAGGCAGAACTGTTTATGTGCCCCTCAGGAACTCTATTTTTTCCTTTTTTGTCTTGAGACAGGATGTCACTATGTAGTCCAAGCTGGCATCAAACTTGTTATGTAGCCTGGGCTGGCCTTGGAGTACTGTGATGACAGACAAGTGCCACCAGGCCTGCCAGGAGTGCTACACTTTGAATTCTGATTCTCATCAGCTCTCTGACTTGGGTACTCAAGCAACATCTGTAGATTTACTTATTTCTTCTGGTTAAGTGATTGTATTTTCTGGCTTCTTTAAAAATTCAGATTCTGTCGATAGACTGCACAATAAACTCTTCTTCTTCTCTGATGAGGGGTTAGTCAAACAGCAAAAGAGGATTGAAGTGGGAGACATTGAAAATGGAGAATAAGTTAGTCCCACCTCTACGTGGGGCCTGGTAGTAGTAGTGGCGTGTGTGGAGTAGGTCAATTGGCTGAGTGCACTTACTTGCTGGAGTCTGCTTCTGGAGCTCACGGGCTGGAACTTGGGACCAGGAGTTGTGAGGTGAGAACAGAGAACAAGAACGAAGTAGGAGATGCTGTGCCATCTAGGTCCTCTAAGGAGCGGATGTCCAGGATGGGTTAGACACAGCTGGAGATTTATTAAGGGAAATGCCTCTGATGGAATACAGAGAGGGAGCTAGAGAAGCAGGGAGGGCTGTCAGACCATGACATAGGTCTGACATGTGAATGAATCAGGGCAGGAAGGAATGTTGGGTGGAAGAGTCTTGGGCTGATGGAGAGCAAGGTGTGACTCCTATCCTCCAGGAATGGCCTCACCTTGATGTTCTTGCTGGACTCAGCAGTTGTATGGCAGGAGGTTCTGGGAAGTGTGGCCTCTGTGAAAATGTGGAGATGGGTTTCAGAGGGCTGCTGGGGCTGTAGCTGGATTCTGCCCTTTGCCAGCAGAGGTATGTACTGTCATGCTAAAGTGTTTTTCATGGATGGGCTGTCCATCCATGAAGGAAGTCCTTGGAAGTCCTTGGAAGGACTCGGAAGTCCTTCTCGGGTGGGTCTGCTGGTGTGAGGTTAAGTTGCTAAGGTCGCAGCAAGTGCTGGAATCATCACAGGGGAGGTGGAGACACAGGCGTCCTGTCGTGGGATGCAGTACTGTGTAATGGAAAGAAGGCCGCGGGACTGCTATTGGTCCAAATTTTAGCTCTGCTCCTTATGGGCTGCAAGGCCTCCAGAATGGTACTTTGGATCTCTGAATCTCATTTTCCCTGTTAACAAAATGGGGGCAATCAACTCATTTTGCAGGACGCTGTGAGGATAAATGATGTCTACAAAGGGCCTTTACAATCCCTGCCACAGACCAGATATTCCATTAGGGGAAGCTGTTTGTGATTCTCTCTTAGGGTTGGCCAGATTTTCTGTTTACCCGATAGCTTATGCTTTAAAATGTACTGAAATATGCTTTTGAGCTTTTACCATATCAGTTGTCATGTGTTAGAAGATGATCCCAAACAAGACTGCATTTGTGTGGTCAAGCCTGGCTGAGAACGCTAATATGTGACCAAATTGTTTCTATATCTGCATGCCCTAAGGCTGAGTTGGTTTGGGATCACATCTGAAATTTAGAGGTTATTCTAGTTGATGATCACTTTTTTGGTACACATGTTCATGACGACTTTTTAACTGCCAGAATGATTAATTTGGCCCTGGAAGAGGCCTAGCATGGGGTAGCAGGAAGAGCACTAGACCAGGAATCTAAAAGTAATGACAAGTCATTTGTAGAAAGTGCTTCACAGTTTATAAGGTGCTTCGCAAAAGCTGGGCTTCCTGGTATCCTGGGTACTAGCATTTCATTTCACAGTTACGGAAGGGGAAGGGTAGCAAATCTCCGTTTGCATATGAATGGCTTTGCTCTGCCTGTTGTGGAGACCACAGGAAGAAATTAGAAACTCTGTAGAAACATCCTTCCAGGGGGAGTCAGTGCATTTTACCCCACATCAAAGGAGTAAGATTTTTGGGAACTGGTGGGAATGGAAAATACATTCTTTCTTTGGGGATAGTTACTGCACCTGAATCTTGGGCCTGCGTGTTCCCAAAATTTGCTTGAGAGGAGCTAAAAACAGTGACAGTGTGAATACTACCCAATATGACTGTAGGCAAAAGTGAAGTTGTTTTGTTTTACTTCTTGGTAAATAAGGGGAACGGCACTACAAATCCTTTACCTATTGGGTCTGAACTCTATTCTCTGCCCTCTCTGTATGGCAGGAGAATACAGTTTCTAGGCTCCTGTGTCTTTAGCTTGTCAATGGGTTTGGTCAGTGAGTGACAGTACCAGAAGATGGGAAGCGGGAAGGCGGAAGTTGGGCATGTCTCCCTTTCTTCTACTTTGGGCAGCATCTCTGGCAGCAACTGAGTTCCTCCATGGCCCAAGTTACCACTCACTAGATCCAGCCTCCAGCTGTGCCAGGCAGTCTGTCCCCTCCCCACTCTCCAAATCCGGGTAGAAGCAGCTTCCCATTGTTGTTAATCCCAAGGTTGCCTCTCTGTCCCTCTTTGTCAAATCCTTATCTCTTCCATCACCTGTGTGATCAATTCCCTGAAATAAATTTCCTTTAGCTGAAATGCCTAGGGTAATTTCTTATTTCTGAGTGGATCTCAGCTGGTACAAAGCCTAGTGCTTATTAAGTTATTAGCATGTACCACACTTTGCTATCAATTTTTAAATATTGTTTCATTCAATCCTAATACTCGTATTACCCTGTAAGTAGGCATTATGACCATTCGCTGCAATTTAGACTTGAGACATGAGATATCTGAAGCACTGAGATATGGCGTAACTAGCCAAGGTCAAACAGCTAATGAGTGGCTGTTGTGGAGTTTAATCCTAGACACTCACGTTGACCACTGTCCCTCAATGCCTCAGGAAGCTGCTGAACAGTTGAATGACTCCCACCTGCCCCCTAGAGGTGACAAGGGCACATAGGTGACTTCACATTTCACCCATGGAGTTTAACTTTATTTTTCATTTCTGCTTAAAAGGGTAGCTTGGACACATGGCAGAAATTTCAGAGATAATAGAAAACAAGTGGAAAGAATCACACATGATAATACCTTCATCTAGCAATCATCATTAAAATCTGGGCATTTTTTCCTCTAGTCAGTTTTTCCAACGGGCAAAAATAACTTGGAAACTGTTGTTTGCATAGTTTGATTTTAAAGGAGAAAGTTGACTATGACCAGGGATTATGTTTTGCAAGTACAAGCACCTGAAAGGAGAAACTAATATATAATAAAAATGTTGTGCTCTGTTGAGTCCATTGCCCTGAAAGATCCTGAGCACAAGGCACAACAGATATTTGGCCAGGTAGACCTAAGGTTGAAGAGGAAGTGTAAAATCAGCAAAACGTGGGCTCTGTGCATACTCTGGAAATGTGCCTACTAAATCTTATTCAGTATGTGTCAGGCTCCTTACATTTCGGTTTTCCCAGAAGATGACTTCGGGATGAAATATTGGAGCTCTTTCGACTGGAACAAAACATTCTCTATTTGTTATACCAATAATGCTTTAACTTCTTGCATTTTACTAGTGTTCTCCACCTGAGTTCTCCCAATCCACCTGAAAAAGCAAAACCCAGCAATAATTCAAAACCCTCTGAGGAACATTATGAAAATCATGTGTAGCAGAATGGCTGCATGCTAAGATAGGCACCAGGGACCAAGTCCTTAGCTTTATTCCCTGAGCTGTCTCTGCTACTCTGCCACACGGCCAGTGCTTTGCTCCACCTTTACCATGCTTCAGCGTTTCCAATCAAGAAGAGGCAAGTGGACGAATATCTTGCAGGTACTTTTAGAAAGGCATTGTGGGCATGTAGAGGATTATAGAAGGAAGTCTGCTTAACTTGTTTCCTATTTCAGGTTAGGCTCAAATTCTAAGTCTCAATATGAACCACAACACAGAGGCAGTGATTTGAGATGCTTTTGTAAGCTTAAAAGTTTGGTTTAGAATTTTCCACAAATTCCAAATGTTTGTTTCCATTCATCAGTCTTGAAAACTACCTTGGAGGTGTCCCTGTCTACAGATAGATTTTCTTTCCTTCTTTCAGTTTCTAGCTTCCTCCATGTTTGTTCTGTGTACCCCCCCACACACAACTGTCCCATTCATTACTTGGAGAAGTGGGTGAGAGAGGACGGGTGAGAGCTACCTGGCTGCGTATGGAATCCATAGTGGTTGGTTTTCTATCTGGAGGAGGAAAAAAAGGCTGAGGGGAGATGGGGAATGGAGAGCAAAGGCATCAAAGAAATCTGCAGGTGGGAGCATCTCTTTGACCTGAAGATAACTGAAAGAGATTGACATGGATAGAGGAATGCTTCCTTCTAAGAATCTGCTTAACTGAAATGATGAGGTTAGGGCTGGAAAAGAAATAGAATCAGCGGCAGTCTCTTTGTGGCAAATAAAGACCCTATAAGGAACCATATTTAAATCTAAGATCAAGGAATTGCAACAAGAATAGGTTCTGAATCCAGTTTTTGTTGCATTAGTGTACTGCAGTCTTTAGAACTAAGAAATGCCTCCAGAGAGGGCAGCATATGGATCAGATAATTTACCATTTTCCACCATAGTAGAGGAGGATAGAAAGCTCTGCTACTTTGTAAGACCAGAAGCTCCTAAAGCAAGGACATGCTTCAGGATAGTCACTCTGAATAAATGAAACACAAAACAGTATTTCATTAATATTTCCTTATGCGTGTCTTTCTGGAAGTTTTTCATAATTTCCCATTCTACTTTGTTTTGTATTCATATCTTTTTTCTGTAAATTCTTTTTCATAGATTACTATTTTTTGGCAACTGTGTTGTGAATGGATGTATGGTGTCTAGCATAGTGGATACCTAATGTTTGGCAGACCAAGAGTGGCCTTTCCTCCACCTTCTTCACTATGGGACAACATGCCTCTTATGACAGAAACTGTATGTTTTCACAAAACCTACTTGCTCTTCCTCCTGGGCACCACGTGTAGAGGAGACATCTACCAGCACTGTGTCATGAGTGAGAAATAAACTGTAATCATGGTAAACCACAGAGATTCAGGGGTCCATCAGCTTGCACCACTTAGTAGTACCCCAGAGTAGACAGCTTCTGTTTGGGGAACTGCTCTTCTTCATTCATGTAGATTCAGCAGGCAGAGCCTTGCTCCTAGAGCCCATGGCTCCCCCTCTCCCCAGATGCACTTCGTTGACTCAGGGGTGGACACCTGACCCAAACCAAGCTAAACAATGTCCTATATAGGGGTTTGAAACCCAAACCCAGAAAGCAGTCAGGTTCTCTCCAGTGGTAAAAAGTGTAAAATGTTAAATCCCAAAATAATTAGGAGAACTAATCTAGAAGTAAGAGAATGTATAGATTAGAGAATGAGCTACGGAGGGGGGTTAGAGAGAAAGATAGAGGGAGACAGAGAGAGACTCTGACTTTCTTTTTCTTTCTTGGGTCTCTTGACCTTTTGTCTAGTTTATTTCTGTGCCCTTTTTAAATTTAGAGGTGATATTCCCTGGTATCAGTAAATTCCCATTTGTTGTCTAAGATAGTTTTGGTAGGTTTCTTCAATTTGTGAATGAAAGAGTAGTGACCAACACATGTCATAAGGGATTACTTATTAAATGTAATACAATGTAGAAGTTCATGATAATAGATACCAAATAAACAACCTCTGTGAATATTTGAACATCTAATAGGATAGTTAAGGAAAATGGAAACAAGAATATAAAAATGGCAGGCTTTGTTGTCTAAAAGCTTATAATTTAGTTTGGGAAATAAATAACACTATAATAACACTATATATACTAATGGCCAGACTCCATGGTACCAAAAATGACTGCATAGGAACTATTAGATATATGCCATAGATAATAGTGACAAAACAAACAAACAAACAAACAAAAAACAAAACCACCACCACAAGAACAAAAATCCCCAGAAAAACCAAAACACTATCTTCTCAATGCTAGAGTCATTTGGAATGCTTGAGGGAAAAGGCTTGATTGAAGTATTTCCTTTTTTTTTTTCCTGAGACACCAATCCGTTGTTACTATTTTTAAGGTAATAGGAAAAAGAGACTAGAAAAATCTAATTTTAAACAAATGTTGAAGGATCTAAAATATATTTTAAAATGATTTAGACAGTAGAGCAATGTCTAGGGGGTACTTAGACAGCAAAGAACCAGATTTCATTTGCGCCATCCTTTGCCTTGTTCTAGGTTTCAGGAATACTGAACCGCTGAGAATTCCCTTATCCTAGGCCTGGTTTGCTCGCTCAACCTAATCCCTCTGTTTGGAGGTGTATCTGCTCATTCCAGCTGTTGAGGGGACAGCTCTAACTAGTTCTGCACACAGAGGACCACGTGAATGACAGCTGATTGGGCCAAAGCTGATCACTTGACCCAAGCAGGCTCAATCACATTACCTTTCTATGTATGCTTTGAACTATGAGATGTGGAAGTGTTTAAGGTGTGTAGTATTAAGGCTAATTTTTTTTCAGGTAGTCCAACTCAGAATTACGGGAACAGGCAGAGAAAGCTGATTACCAGAAAGGAGCTAGAGATGCTCTGGGTGAAGTGGAGATGAGAGGTTGTGTGAACTGCTTCTTGGCTCTGCTGCTTGAAATTTGGTTTCTTACTATGCCCTGCGATACCTTCCTTTCCTCTTGAGGTTCTTAGATTTGGCTGCCACTCATAAACAATTCTTGATTCCTGTGCACACATTCTTCCTGCCCACAGTGACTTCTTGTCTTGTTTTCTGGCTCATCTCTGTTCATCTCTGAAAACCCAGCTCAGTAGTCAGAGCGCTTCCGTGGAGGGCTTCCACCTACAGACTGAAGAGTGCTTGGGTGATGGCAAGGAGGCAGAGGGGCTCCAGGATGGCAACAAGAGCCGAGCAACAGAGAAGGGGTGTACGTGAGAAAAGGCAGTGTGGACAAGGGCCAGAACAGAGGTTTGGTTGTGTTGGAGAAAGGAGGGACAGATATTTGTGGTGATGGTGCCATTTTGTCTCAAGGCAAAGGGCCCACCACATGTTGGATCCCCACAGAGAGGTCACAGTGTAATTTATCCCAGTCAAGAGAGGCCGCAGCTCTTCCTAGGTGCCGTAATAACCCATTTCTGTAGCACGGCAAGGTTCAGCTCAGGACAGAGGACCACCCAGATGTACCTCAAATGGTTCTGCTAGAATTCAAATAAATCACATTTGCAGACACTATAGTGCTTCACATCAGGGGTGAGAAGGGTATGTGCAAAAGAGTGTAAGCTCTGAGGGGCTGGGAGGAGCAGCTCCCCATATTGCCGAGGAGGGCTGTAATTCAGACTGTCTTCCTGCTGAGAAGCACCAGAACACGTTTATTGATTGGAGGTGAATGCAGTGAATGTCAAGTTGGGGAGTTTTGCAGTTTAATCCGACATCTGTCATTCCCAGAAGAATGAACAGTTCAAAGTAAAACCTCATCCATATTGATGTGTAAGACGAGCTCCGGGTTAGGAAAAGTGGGGCCCCGAGATCAAGACTGGGAAAGCTAAGACACAGAGAAGGTCTTCCCAAGAGTTGTTCCTAAAACACCAAGAGAATAGCCTTCTTTCAAGAATGAAGAAAATCACTGAAAGCATCTAACACAATGTCTGGCTTGAAAATGGAAATTGAAAAACATTAGTTCATTTCTCCTTTCAAATCAGGAATAGTAGGGGGAGTTTTGAAAGCAGACTTCTGACTATTAGAGAAGAAAAATAGTTGGAAAAGCACAGATGTGTTGTTCTGGAGTGAGAAGAAGTTGAATTTTCCATTTTAGGGAGTTTTTTTTAAAGGGAGGGAACTAAGACGGAGTGGCAGCACTATTATTATTTTAAAATCCCTTAGCTTTGAAGGTGTGTGTGCGGGGGGGATACCTAGACCTAGGTTCCCTTGATCTCCCTGCACCTATATGCATTTTTGGTGATGTTACTAGTTGGCCTGAGAGCCCAAATCCACATGCCCAGTGTCCAGGCTCTGTCAAGTCCAGCTGGTCTCGGCCTGTGTCTCAGGTAAGTAATGGGCACTTCGGGCTGCAATTTCTATTCCTGAATAGGCCTCCTATCTCAGAGTCATGCTTCAACAAACACTCAATTAAAAGGAAAAAACCTCTGGGTGATGGAAGGCACCCTATTACTGAGAGGCAGAGGATGTTTACTGAAGAAAGCGACTTCTCCTTAGTTACTAGTAGCAGAGTGAAGATTTATGAGCCCGTTTGTCCCACAATGATGAAACCTGAAATGCGAAGTTTAAACTGGTACATTTTTTAAAATGAACAAAGCAAAGTAGGCCATGAGAGTTGCTTAGAAGTAGGAATTACATAAAACATTGGACTGCTATCGCCATAACTAAGAAGGAGCTAGACTTATGTGGTTTTTTAGCAAAATACACTAATTTTAGCTTTAGACATTTACAGATGAGCAGTCAATATTACTTTTTATTAAATGTTCCCTCACAGCTTATAACCATCATCTAAGAAAAAATGCATTTTCTCTGCAGAATACAGAAGTAATCAAAATTTATTCATGTGGGCTAACTCTGAGGGTTTTGACATCAAAGGGCAATCCTGTCTGATTGATACCACTCAAATGCCAATATTGTTTGAAGGAAAGTAGCTAGAGAGATGGCAATTTAAAGACTGCAAAAAGTTATAGGCACAGTGTGTGTAGCATTCCACACTGATTTCTGACACACAATTCTACTTGGTACTGAATTGCCAGTAACTTGTCAATTTGGTTTTCCAGAGATTTGATATCTGAAAGGAAAGGGAGGAGAGACTGTGGTTTTTTATTTCATTTTTATTTTTTGTTACATGTTTATAGTACATAATGATTACATTCATTGTGGGGAGTTGGTACATGTACTTAACATACCTTAATATTTTTTATCCCTTTTCCCTCCCCCTTTTTACTCCCTACCTCCCTCCATCTCTTAGAGCCCTTCACATTTTTTTTTTTGTGGGTACCGGGGGGTCGACCTCAGGACCTCGTGCGCCAGCAGGCGCCCCTGCCGCTGAGCGATATCACCTGCCCCTTTTTCGTATGTGGGTTCCGGGAGTCGAACTCGGGCCCTCGCGCTTGCCGGGCAGGCGCTTAAGCCGCTGAGCCATCTCACCGGCCCAGCCCTTCCCTTTTGCGAAAGATCTATCTTCCTTTTTCCTATTATCTTTTATTTTCTTCTTTAATTTATTTGTACTTTTAGTTGTATTAAAAAAAAAAAAAGATTAACTAATTTTTACCCCAGGACTGCTGTCTGTGGTAAATGAAAACTTTGGTTTTTGACATGCTGGAATGTGAATAAACCACAGCCATTTCCCTTAAGTGTGTTACTTTGAAAAATAATTTTTTCTCAGACAGTACTTTGTAAATAGAGATTTTAAAGTGATCCTCTGTCCTTGATCTTCAGGCAGAAAGTTGACCACATTTCCCTCTTTGTTTCTGTGCATGCTTTCTCATTAGCCCCAAACTGAACAAGATAATACACAACAACGGCACACTTGTGACATAACCAAAAATAAGGGGCCCAGACACACCACAGTGTTAAAGTCAGCAGGTCACACAGTGGCAGTGTTCCTGTGGGTTTGCAGCCTAGGAGATTAAGGTGGAAGAACCACCGAGGGGTCAAAAGCAGCAGCATTCAGTGAGTGAGAGGCATAGAAATCAAAAGCAAAATTGCCTGATAAAATCAGGCTGCCCAGAGCTGGCTCTGTGCAGTAGCGAAGTTACTGTGGGATGAAAAAGACATCAGCCCAGCTCCTCGTCTGTCTCTGTTCTTCCACTGACCTTCTGCCAGCACCGTCAGTACCATGTTGGGTGCTGGCTCCAAGGATAAAATGAGGAACGACAAACACCCAGCCCTTGCCCTCACAGGGCTTATGTTCTAACGGGAAAAAGAGATAAACCTAAGTCAACAGGTTTATCTCTTTTCCAGGTTTATAATTCCAAGTTGTGATCAAGCCCTATGAAGGAAACAATAAAAATTCTGAATTGGAAGTGTGTTGGTTACTTTTCTCCCGCTGCTGAGACAAAATACCTGACACCCAAGGTTAAAGAGGGAAAGGTTTATTTAGCTCACAGTTTGTGGAGGTTTTAGTCCATATTTGGCTGGCTCCAAGGCAGAGGCACATGGCAGAGGGCAACAGTTCATGGCAGTGGAAGACAGCAAAAGCAACAAGAGCAAAAAGGGAGGAGAGAGAGAGCAAACCTCTTTCCCTCCTTTATATTGTATGCAGGCTACCCACCCCAGGGCAGGTGTAGCACTGACACCCATAATCCAAGCACTGGACCATGAATTAATCACAGACTCTAGAAGCACACCCCCATAATTGCATGAGGCTTTGGGAGGACATCTAGACACAAACCATAACAGGAAGATAGCATGAAGTGGGCAGGAATTGATGTCAGAGAAACTAACATACAGAGATCTGCCATGTAAGAAACAGTAGGATTTCAAAGTTTGCAGGGGTAAAAATGTTGGTGAGATATTGAAAAAAAGCAACATGGATGGAGAACAACACATGACTAGAATGATAAAACAAAATAGAATGAAGAAGAAATTGTCATGAGAGGTGGTGACAAGTTCCATTTAGTCACTCTTCTTCTATTTTTGTGCCTCCCCAGCTTTTGTTATGGCTTGTATCTAGATGACCCTTAAAGCCTCATGCTATCATAAGTGGGGGCTTTCTGGAGGTGTGTGAATGTAGATTAAGGGTGTGATACTGGGATTAATGGTGTGTGGTACTGGATTAGTACGCTAATTGGTTTAACGTAGTTCTGGGTGTTGGTAATGGAAAGCCCCACCCCGGGTGTGTGCAGCACCACCCAGAATTCTCATGGGCTATATGGAATAAGAAGGAAGGGAGGCTGCTTCTTGCTGCTTGCTTCCTCCTGCCTTCCCTGCCATGGACTGTTTCTCCTCTGCTGCTCCTCCTTGACTTGGAACAAACCAATTTCTCCTTTAACTTGTGGTGGTCAATTCTTTTGTCTTAGCAATGAGAAAGATAACTAAGACAACTTGTGTTGTACAGACTTTCCTCACTGATCTTTGGGTTTCCAGTATTTGTCATATGGCCCAGGATATAGTAGGTACTTGAATAATATTTATTTTGTTTACTGAATCTTCTATTTAATTGTTTTACTGTGAAATAACACAATGTATAAAAGTATACAAAATGAGACTCTACAGCCTAATGTTTTATCACTGAGTGAACACCCATGTATCTACCCCACAGAAAAAAATCTACTGTATCCTCCATATGCAGAAGTCCCCATGTTTTATGCATCCTTTTCTGATGTTTACCTTTTATGCTTGTCAAAGGTAACCACTCTCTTGATTGGCTAGTAATGAAAAGGTGTTCAACCTCACCAATTGTCAAGAAAATACAAAGGAAAAATATGATGTAATAATGCCACACACATACAGCAAAATGACAAAAATTAAAATGACTGGTGGTAGTGACAGTCTTGTTAATTACAAGAAATTGAAAACACTGCTGAGGGCTGGTGAGATGGCTCAGCGGCTTAAGCACCTGCCCGGCAAGCGCGAGGGCCTGAGTTCGACTCCCGGAACCCACATACGAAAAAGGGGCCGGTGATATCGCTCAGCGGCACGGGCGCCTGCTGGCGCGCGAGGTCCTGAGGTCGACCCCCGGTACCCACAAAAAAAGAGAAAAAAAAAAAAAAAAAAAAAAAAGAAAACACTGCTGAGAATATATAAACATTTTGGAAAAGTTTGGTTATCTCAAGTCGCACTTCTGCAAGCCCCTCGGCCATCCCTGCAATTCCCAAAGGAAGTGTGTGCAAAGTGCACGGAAGGCCTGTAAGTGAGTGTTCGCTACAGCACAATTGATCACAGTGATGTGACAGGAAAGCCACACTAAGCGTTGTATTTGCCACATTCTGATTTCCGGGGAAGCCGAGTGTCTTCTCTTGGCTTTGGATATGGTCTCCAGTGGCAAGGATTTTTTGTATGCTTTGAAGCTCCTGCAGAGATTCTTGCTAGATATCCAAGTGGAGAGGTCATGTAGGGAGCTGGATATACAGAGAGAGATTATGAGAGAAGTCAAGAGATGGAGATTTAAATTTGGGGCCATTAGTAGCACGTCAATATTGTAGTAAGATTACCTAGAGGATATGAACATTGACAGAGAAGAGGGTTGAGGTACCGACACTCAGAAGGGAGGAAAGAATCCAGTTAAGAAGATTGGGAAGTAACAGGCAGTGAAGTGAGAAAAAAAACAGGCACAAATGATGTTAGAGTCCAAGAAAAAAAATTGTTCCACAAAAAGTCAAATTATAAAATGATGGGATTATCAAATGATGCTGAGAAAAATTAGATGAAGACTAAAAAATGACTATTAAATTTAGCAACATAGAGGTTATTAATCGCTTGAGAAGGGAAGAGAAGCTTTTATAAAATGGAGGGGATATGTACCTGAACGGAAGGGGTTCAAGAAAGATTAGGATACAGAGAGCACGGACACCCTTTAGTACAGACAGTCTCTGAATTACGTTGCTTTGACTTAGGTCTGGTTTTGACTTACATTTTTTTCAGCTTTATGATAGTTCAAAAGTAATATTCATTCAGTAGAAAGTATACTTTGAATTTTAAGAATTGATCTTTTTCCTTCTTTCCTTCTCCTTCTCCTCCTCCTCCTTCTTCTCCCCCCCACCCCCATGCCAATTTTGTGATGAATTGAACTCAGGGTGTCATGCGCGCAAGGCAAGCTCTCTACCACTGTACCTGTGGCTCTCAAATATTGATCTTTAACTGAGCCGGTGATATGTGGTAGATACTCTCCAGATGGTGGGCAGGAACATTGAACTGCATCTCCCATTCAGCCACATGATCACGAAGGCAAATGACCCATGCTATTGTGCATTGTGTTGCTAAGCTGTGCTGGTTAGTAGGTTAAGTGTATTAAGTGAATTGCAATTCAACTCATTTCTTCAGATGCACCCCACTAGAAGTTGAGGAGCATCTGTAGTTTTACTGTGAATAGGAGCCAAAAAATGAAGAGCAGAGTTAACAGGAAGAGGAGGGAGGTGTGACATTTAGAGAGGGCTTTTCTTTTTTTTTTAATTTCAAAAAGAAGATATCACAGCATGCTTGCTGATATGTGTGATCCGGTAGGAAACTAAAAATGCTTATTGAACAGAGAATGGAAGTAATTGCTGTGCCTAATTTGGCAACTGGGCAAGAGGAGCTGGGACACTGGCCTCGGGGAGGAGGACAGACAGGTCACCATGGGTGATGGCAGGCGGGCTCTACATGAGCACCACAGCAGATGGGGTCCCTGATTTGGTTTAGGATGAGAAAGTTCCTTTCCTGGTGTGTCCTTTTTTTTTTCTTAGTAAAACAAGAAAAGATGTTATCACCCGAGAGACAAGTGTTGGCAGTGTTGGAGGTTTGAGCAAAGGTGCATATATGAGAGATACTTGTTTCAGAGGGCAGAAGAAGAAATGGACTAAGACAGTATGCTGGAATTCCTAGTTAGTGTCGAGGACATAGTTGAGGACATATTCGTGCTCATGATTTTAAAGCAAGATTGTCAGAAGGCTTGCAGGGTGTCTGTAGCTTTTAGTGTTTGTTTGCGGGGTAGGCATGGAGGTAGCAGAAAGTTGAATTTAACGAGGATTGTTGTTTTGCTGGCTGAGGTGATGTCAAGGCAAGAGCTGAAAGTGTATACCAGGGAAGACTGTAGAGGTGGACTGTAGAATTTAAACTGGGGAAGGGAAGAAGTAGAAGTGTTGTTGGCCCAGGATTTGGATATGCTGAGGGACTCAAAGAGTTGTTGGAGTTAGGATGAAGGAAGAACTAAGCTGGAAAGACTGTAAGATGTAATTAGAGAATGGAATGTTTGAAACTGAAGTTTTAGAAAGGGTGGAGTTATTGATACTGAAATGGGAGGGTTTTTGACCATGGGTATGGGTGGCTAAGTTAGGATGTGGGATAATTTTAGTACAGGCAGAGAAAACAAGGACTGGAGAGATGTATGTGGTTATTGGCCCCCCCCCCAAACTGTAACAGAAATAGAAGTGGAGGCAAGTGAGCAAAGGACACAATATTCTTCCATTTACTGACAGTGATTGACATAAATGCTACAGCGAGAAGGATCCAGTGGTATAGCTATGTTTTCAGGGCAATATCAGAATATTAGTCTGGAAGTGGCAGTGGGAAATGAGACTAACTTCTTCTTCAGGACAAATGGTATTAGCAAAACAGAACAAAACAAAACAAATAAAAGAACAACAATAACAAGAAGAAACAAGAACAAAACCAAACACAACCACCACACTGGAGAGCTGTAGGGGAAACAGCTTTTAAGATGTACGAGTACTAGAGGTTCCCATTGGAGTGAGGTGAGAGATCCAGAGGTTGAGTAGAGAGGTGTTTTTCCTCCTGATAGACCATGACTTCCAGAGATCCTCAAGATCTTTCAGAAAGGTTGGGAGGATAGCTGGGGGAAGGAGGTGGGGTTAGTATTCAGCTAGAGAAAATGTATGGGACTTGGAAAATGACAGGGATCAAAGACATCAAAAGTAGTTCTGAAGTCTTCCAAGAAAGGTCTGGGTAGTTAGTTTTGCACAGTCCTCTTGGGCTGGTAGTCTTAGTGAGTAGTGGTCTGAGGGGAATTGTCCAGTATACATGAGGGCTGGGGTCCCACAGGAATGGGGGATTCTGAAGGGCTTCCTTCAGTTCTGCTGTGAGAACACCCAGGCTGGTGTAGGGGCCAATCTTGCCATTGTGAAGCCGTCTCCTCCTAACATAATTATGGAGAAATGAGATAATTTAGGTAAAGAAGGCTCTGGGCCAGCAGACTTCCTTCTTGATTTTCATTTGTTGATCTCAGATGATCATACTGGCACAAGATCTTCCACTGAAAGAAAATTTGTTTAAATCATACATAGATGAAAATGTTTTGATATTCAAAGAATATTCTTGTCCTAGATGTTTTTAGCGACTTATATTTAACCAGCCATAATTCTTCTTAAGCACCATTTTGTTCAATCTTTTGAAATGGAAGATTAGTCTTTCAATGAGAAATCTGCATTTCATTGTAAAGATGGAACACAAGGCCTTCGGCTCCCTTATTCTGTGGAGGAGCAAGCTTATTTTGGTAATATATCTTTAGCACGTCGTAAAAACAGTGATTGTAGCAAATGTATTTTTGGCAAGACAGACTGAGGCATGCACATGCGTGGCTCAAGGGGCATGAATGATATATCCTCCATTTTCCGTATTTCAAATAATGAAAATTTTAGAGGCAATATCAGTTACCTTTGATTTCAAACTGAGTGGCTATGATCAAAGAACCAGTGAGGGGAGGCCAAAGTAATTTTGGAATGAGAGATCATTGTAGTTAGTGTCAGCAGTAGCTCTCTGTGCTATGAAGATTAAAAAAGAGCTTTCCTAGTTTCTTTGGGAAAATATAAAATCTGAAAAAATTTTGGCTAGTGGTCATTTCTGCCTCAGATTCTAAATAAATACCTAGTACAAATTGTGTGGGAAAAGGCTCATATTTCATTCCCAAGCAATTTTCTCGCAGGAGGCATACTTAACAATAACCACCATCAACCACTGTGCTCTGGCCATTTGACCACCATTATGGATTCTGAATCTGTTCTCTCTTGTGCATTCCTGTTGCCACTGCTCCATTTCAGACCCTCAAGATCTTCAGCTGTGTAATTTCTGCAATTTGGAAAGATGTATATGATGGCTCTAGTATGTATCAGTTAAGTGAAGGCTTTTTTCAAAGAGTGAAGTTTAAGTTAGTTATTAAAGACTAATTCAAATTTTGAAGGGGAGGGAGAATGTGTGAGTGAAGGAATCAGGATGAGAAAGCATCTGGCCCATTTGAAAGGCAATGTGCTGAGCAGTTGACCAGAACCCCCTATAGAGGGAGATGAGATGGGAAAGTTGGGTTAGGACATGATTTGCTTGGATCCTGATAGCCAGTGAAGAAAACTGGGCTGTATTTGGGGAACTGAGAAACATTTTTCTCATTTTAGTTTAAGTGAAAGGGAGCTCATTTTCAGTATTTTGAGGTCTGGATCACTCTGGAGAAGAAATTGAGGGAAGTGGCTACATAAATAATGATGGCTCCAGTAAAATTTCTTTTGGAGAGAAACCCTGTGAACTGTGCTGTTGGAAGAGGGGACAATAGCGACCAAGCCTGTCATGAGATCTACAAGCTCATGTGGCTCCTGGTCACAGCTGTTGGAAAGTCGTTGAGAAGTCAAGACATTTAGATGCCTCCATGTGTCATCAGCAGGACTTTGGAATATTTATTTGTTATAATAAAAGTTTTGTTGTAATTGCAATTGCCTGAGGACTCAATTTTGCTGCAGTATGAGATTTTAATCTCATAATTTAAAAAACCCAAGTCTAATGAAGCCTAAGTGGAAATTCAGGCTTTCATGAAAGTTCTCATTTTGCCAAAAAATAAGACAACACAATGATCTCTACAAAAAGCCTTTATTCTAATGGAAGAGATTGTTTCACAAGGCAAAGATGGCCCATGACACACTGAAAAATGCAGATGTTTAAGAATCTACCAGATGCCCCCTTTACTGCTTCCCATATTGTGCCAAGTACCATGCCTGGCAGGAAGTCTTTGCTGTAGGAACACCCCTGAACAAATGAGAATGGAGTGTGCTGGCTTTGGGAAGTAGTGCTTATAATATAGACAGTACTGAAAATTGCTGTTTTTTTTTTTTAGACATGGTCGCACTATGTAGTTCAGACTGGTCTTGAACTCACTCTGTGGCCCTCAAACTCACAGTGATCTTATCTCAGCCTCCAGAGTGCTAGGTTAAAATTGCCCAGCTTAAAATAGGTGTTTTTAATAATTGTCATATACTAAGGTTATACAGTAGAAACGAAGTAGAAATACCTACCAAGTCTTCCAAACTTTTAAGATGCTTCAGACCACTTTTAAAATTCTTCTGAACACGATTCCGGCAAAGCTATTTACAAACTTGTTGAAGTCAACATATTCAGAAGCAAAGAGAAAGTATTAATTAATAATTTAGTGTTTTGAATTCATGGGGGTACAGGGATTCTGTTTGCCAAAAAAACTTGATTTGATCTTTAAAAATGTAACTTTACGGCAGTATGGTTTTTCTATCTATTTTGGGCTTTCCTGGAATTTAGCAGCTGTGGTGTCTCCGCCTTCAGCGGAGTGGGGAGTCTGATGCATACCCTTAGACCAACTGTTTGACAGTGGCTCATGAGTAACCCAGAGAGAAGTTCTAGATATCAGCAGCTACAAGAGTTTGAGGTTTACAGTTCTTGTTCTAAAGTTACAATCCGCATATAGAGAATCAGACTTTTGAATGAGGTATCAATTCATGGAAGGCTCAGGCAGGAAATACCATGGTGCTTATAAGGATGGCCCTATTAGGACAACATTCAGCAAAGCCAGAGGGTTACATAAAAAGGTTTGGTCTGACAGTGGAGTGAACAGAGGATTCTCTTTAGCAGGCTCAACTTGAATCTGCTAAAATTTGATTGAAAGATAAAAGACAAAAGGGTTAGGATGGGGGTATTTTCTCCTTCAGTGTTTGGGAGTGAAAACTACTTGTGCCCTCCAGCATATTGGAGAATGGAATTGTTTTTTTCTAAAATCAAATTTGTAGTTACAAAAAAGAGTTGAAAATACATTGCCAGAGAAGGCATGTTGGGATTCTTCTCCTGGGAAAGAGTGCGCCTACCTAGGTGAGGGGTATAGCTCGGATTACAGGTTGAAGGTGCAAAATGAGAATAAACCTTTATCTGGTGGTTTCTTTATATTTCCTCCAGTGAATTCTGACTTTCGATCAGAAAGGGAGGATGGATTTTCTTGCCTTACAGCTTCCGGGGAGACATGCTGTGGGAGTCTCACTGCTTCGAAATAATTCGTGGATGTTTTGTGAAACCTTTTTTTTTTTTTTTTTTTTTTTTGTGGGTACCGGGAGGTTGACCTCAGGACCTCGCGTGCCAATAGGCACCCGTGCCGCTGAGCGATATCACCGGCCCCTTTTTCATATGTGGGATCCGGGAGTCGAACTCGGGCCCTCGCGCTTGCAAAGCAGGCACTTACGCCGCTGAGCCATCTCACCGGCCCTTGTGAAACCTTTTGACCTGGCTGGGAGCCTGGGGCTTTTGAGCATTCAAGAATAATAGGCAGCATTGAAAAGGAGTGGGTGGAATGTTTTATTAACTACAGCTATTTTTATTAACTGGAGTCAGGGGAATATCAGAAAGGATCAAAATTTAAGAATTCTTTGAAAAAGCCTTTATTTTACATTGGTTTTATTTTTACATTTGCTTCGATACTTTACTCCATGGTATAACACACACAGCATTTCTCCCCTAACAAAAGAGAGGGCCAAGATGAGGCCTTGCAATTTGTATTTATTGTTAAAAGTGATGGAGACATAAATGAAGAGAGAGGGAGAGAGACAGAGGTGAAAATGTAACAGTAATTTCTTTGAGAGCTGCTTCTTTCTTCCCAAATTTATATTATTTACATTGTTTCACCAAATCTCTTGGTTTGTCTCCTAATACTTCATACTAAGCTTTATCTATGCTTCAGTTAAATAGACTTTGAGTACCAGCTATGCATAAATCATCTGTTAAAGCTGTGTCAGGACTTAGAAATAAATAATATAGTGTTGGCTCAGGGTCTCTTGGTTTGGCTTGGTTAACTGACAATTACGTTTATTACCTTCTTCACCCTCCATCCTTCAAACCCAAGACTTCAGGCTTAGCCTTTGTCCTTAGTAGATGAAACTGTTAGGAATTTTTTGTTTTAAGCAGTAGAAACTGATATTGGCTAATTTAAACAAATGAGCTATTTGTGCAAAGGTGATAGTTGTTCATAAGATCAAAAAACTAGGTTTGGAAGAGACAGGAAACATCTGGCCTAGCAGCTTTGATGGAAGGGACTGACTGACTCTCTTGTCAGAGCCAAGAGCTACTCCGGTAATAAGTGAACTCTAGTTATTTTCCTGTTATGCTCATGTTCAAATTCTAGGAAGGACACACCTAAGTGGCCAATTTGGATCTCATGCCTGCCCCCCTCACCTGGGGTGGTGGGCAATCTTGTTAAAGTCACCTAATATACTGCATGGTTTGGATGTGATTTGTCCCCCAAGCATCCATTGCTGGGAGCTTGGTCTTCAGTGCAATGGAACTGGGAAGTGATATAGGACATTTAGGAGGGGAGCCTAATGGAAGTTGTTCTAGTCAGCTTTTGTAACTGTGGCAAAATACTTCACATAAATCAACTAAAAGAGGAATAAAGGTTTGTTTTGGTTTATGATTCCAGAGATCTCAGCCATGGTTGGTTGCCTCTTATTTTTAGGCCTGTGGTAAGGCAGAACATCGTGACAGGGAGTACATGAGAGCATAAAGCTGCTCACCTCACGGCAGTCAGGAAAGAAAAAGAGAGAAAAAAAGAAACCAGCATCCCAGTATCTTCTCCAGGGCTACATTTCCAATGAACTAGCTTCCCTCCATTAGGCTCCATCTCCCAAAGATTCAGCCTCTTCCAAATAATGTAACTGGCCAAACCTGCAGCATATAGGCCATTTGGGAATAGTCAAGATCCAAAGCATGAGAGAGGTCAACTGAGGATGCTCCTTGTGAGGAATTAAAGTACTTTTCATGGAAACTTGAGGTAAAAGAGGCAAGGCTGGCCCCACCCAGTTCTCTCTTGCTTCCTGTTGTGTGACCTTTTGAGCCCATCATTGTCATTTACCACGATGTGATGCAGCCAAGAGGTCTTCACTGGAACTGAGCCCTTGCATGTGACCTGTCCCTGAACCTCCTAAACAGTGAGCTAGGTAAATTTTTTTCTTCATCAGTAGCTTGTCTTAGGTATTTCATTATAACAATGAAAAGTTGACTAATACACACACTGTGAGGGGGGAAGTACCTTGTCAAATATTGGGATATGTTATTAAATTAAAATGAAATAAACAGAAGGCAGTTAAAAAGGCAATAACTGTGCTTTACCTTAGAATAAAATAGGCCAGGTATTCTCTACCCTAACTCCTGCCTGTGTTACGTTCTGACCTCAGTCACAGAAGGTAAAGGACACTGAAAAAGGATGATGCTGGATCAAAGATTGGGAAGAAATATCACCTTTTCTGTTTCCCTTCACCTTACATGAGGGATCCATAAACCCCCAGAGGAAGAAGCAATGTTTTAGAACACTGGAAAAAGGGACTCCTGGGTGGAAAATCACATGGCCTCTGACTTTGGAAAGCAGTCTCAGTTTGAGGTATCCTGTATGCAGTGGGCTCTACATGGGGAAGGCAACAAGCCAGATGTCCGGGGGTGACCCCAGATCAAAGGAATTTGTGCTAGTCCAGATTCAGACACGGACGTTTAGAACTGTCCGTAGTGCTGACTAATAGAGAGCATGCGCTAAGGCTCCCTTAGGGGACATATGTGACCTTGCTACTTAGGAACTCTACAGATTATGCTTATGTGATAGCTACTCATATAGTCCATACCGAAGCATGGTCCATGAGGTGAGTGTAACCTGTGTCACCATGGGTGAATACGCATCCATCTCACTTGGGTGAATGTATCAGACTCTTCCATACCAAAGTCAATGGGCCTGATTACCAAAAAAGGAGATCGAGCCGGAAAGAAAACTATAGGTGTTTATACTACCTCAGCATTAAAAAACCACCCATGTTGTGATTCTAGAACTAAAAACCCAGTTTTCCAGAAACAGAGCTAATGCCTGCTTTATTTCCCTGTGGCTGAATCTGGGCTTTTTAGGGACTGAATTTCTTCCATGTAGTTCAGGTATTTTGGGTGGGTTATTGCTGCCTATCAGGGAAGGTCTAGAATGGATGTAATCTACTTGACTGGACTCCTCAGTTGAATTTACTGAACATACATGTAACGTGCACTTGCAATGGATGAGCCCTCAGCAGAGTGCTAAAGATTTAAGTGTCTTAGGAAATGGGGAATAAGAATGGATAATGAGGCTTGTGGTTAGGCTTCCATGCTCTGTCATAAGGAAAAACCATGGGTACCAAATGAGTAAGGTCATGTATACGTGTGGTATATAGAGCTTAGGTTATAAACCATGTCAGGCTAGGATTTGCTGCCCCTAAGATAGGGATAAGCAATAAGATGTCATAAGCAATATGAAGAGAACCAAGCAGAATAGAATGGAATAGAGATACACTCACTACATGTGAGTGTATCATGTGCAGAAAGGATAAATATTATTTTATAAAACCTTTGTCCCAGGAATGTGTATGGAATGTGTGGAGAGGTATGTGTACCCTAATGTAATATGGAGCTCACCCACAGTGCTGTTTAGTTACATCAGAAAGGATCTGAGTAGAGATAGGATGAATGGGTTATTTGTGAGCCAGTGCACCAAAGCCACAGTGTACGTAAAAGTATTTTGACTATATTTCACAGTGAGAAATGCACATGACACGCAGTGCATATGTCCCTCCACACTTCCTATCTACATTCCTGGAACAAAAGTTTTAGGAAAGTAATACCTATCCTTTCTACAGGTGATATACCAACAGGCAGTGAGTGCATATTCTATTCTATTCTATGCTCTGCTCTGCTCTGCTATCTATGCTATGCTATGCTATGCTATATCTGTCCGTCTATGTTCCTAAAATAATGCTGATTGTGACACACTAGATGAATTCAGACCCCACTAATGGACCAGAAAACAAGCTATGATAAATATTGTATAGTAGATGGATAGAGATTCTGGAATCTATTATTCTAGGTTAAAATCTCGACTCTTCTATTTCCTAAAAACACCAAATAACTTGTCTATAAGTCAAACTGGTCTATCATAACAAAATGATAGACTGGGTAATTTAAGCAGCCAAGTTGCTTTTCTCACAATTCTGGAGGCTGGAAGTCTGAAGTAGGGTGTCGGCAGGGTTAAGATCCTGTGAAGAGGGCCAGTGAGATAGCTCAGTGGCATAAGTGCCTGCCTGGCAAGCGCGAGGTCCTGAGTTCGACTCCCAGAACCCGCATATAAAAAAAAAATAAAAAAATAAAAGATCCAGTGAAGATTCTCTTGCTGATGTGCAGATGGCTCCCTCATTGCTGTGTGCTCATAAGACGTTTTGCTGGTGCATGCGAGTGGAGTGGAGTCTCTCTCGCTTTCCCTCTCTCTCTCTCTCCCTCTTTCTCTCCTTATAAGACCACAATCTTACCAGACTTGTATCACTGATTCAACTTTAATTGCCATCTAAAGGTTTTATTTCCAAATAGAGTAGCAGTGAGTGTTAGGACTTTAACATATGAATTTTGAGGGGACACCATTCAGTCTATAGTACAAGAGAAAATTATCCAGCTTCTCAGCATGCCAGTTTCTTTATCTGTAAAGTACAGGTATGATAATAAATTATATAGTGCATATATTACTTGTTCATTAACAATATTTAGCATTCTCCTAATATGCACCAAATCCTAGATAAGAGAACAAAAAAACAGAGAGAAATCCTCACCCTCTGGGAGACTTATGAATAATAAATGAGATAATGATTGTAAAGTGCTTAGCAAAATGTAGCACTCAATGAACATTAGTTGTTTTCATTGTTAATTGGTAAGGCACACACCTGGTTAAAACTGGGTCTGTCTCCTGGATGTAGAGCAGATATCATCTCCTGTCATGTTGTGGGTGAGATGCTGTTGTTAATGTGGCTTCAATTAGTCTGTTGACATAGCTTAAATTTGCTTTTCTGTCTATTCTCCATTCCATCCAGAGTGTCAAAATAACACTGTGGAGCTCAGCCCTATCAAGATAAATGGCACGACTTTCCATAACTGAGATGAATAGGAATGATAGGGGCTCATAATCGAGATGGATAGAAAGACACAAACACAGCTCTAATGCATCAGATCAGTGCTGTAATGAAGTTACAAACAAAGAGCTGCGGGAGTACAGAAAAATGGGATAAGTCCAGCTTGAGAGATGGAAAGCCTTCTCAGAAAAGTGAGAGTTGCGTTTCCTCACTTTGTTTTCAGACAAAAATCCAGGGATGCGGTGAGAACAGCATAAGGACACATTTACATGCCTGGGGGAGGGATAGGAAGCCAGGGTGGCTGAAGCAAGGACAGTGAACAAGACAATGCTGGAGAAGGATGCTGAATGGTTGTTGCAAAGAGTAACTTTCCCAAAGACATAATTCTGTCTGGGTTGTAAGTAGTGTCTCAATGTTGTGAGGAAGGGTTAGATGGACAGGTATTCTGGCTGGGAGACTAGTGTAATTGAGGTGAGTGATGCTGAAGGGTCGGCAGTTGGTAGTGGGACGGAAATGGACTCATGTGGGAAACATTTAAGAAGTTGAATTTGTAGAGACTAAGGGAAGGATAAGGGAGAAATCAGGATAACTTTAAAATGTTTTACTTTGGCAACCACAGGGTCATTAGCTGAACAACAGATGCAGATGGAAGAGTGAATTTGAGTTTTCTACATGTTTTTTTATGTGAACAATAGCTTTGTGATAAAGAAAGAAGTAACCACAGACTGATTAAGGATATATTACTAAGCCCTAAATTAGCTACAGATAAACCTGTTAACCCAACTTTCCCCAAAACTCATATTCGAGGAAGTTGAGTTTGAAAACTAATTTGAATGTCTGGCTGTAATTGAGTTGCCAAAGAACGGGGAGGCTGAAGCCTGACATGTTGCTTGTTTCTGATAATGCACACACTGTTTCTTTATTTAGAACCTCTTACCAGTATCAATTAAACCCCAGTTAAATTTGACATCTCTTAACCTTGCATTGGATCAAATTCAGTGCTACAGCAGAACCCATATGGCAAGGAGACAGTTGTAGGCATCAGTTCATTGCTATGTAGAGTTACTGGCAAAGTGCCAACCAGTAATCACTGCTTTTTGTTAATAGACATGCTTGCTTTGCAGTCATTTCTATACGCAGGGCTCTGGATTAATTAGATCGAAATCTGTCATCCATCTAAGAAACCACAAGAACTCATTGCCTGCGCTTCCAAGGGAAAGGGAACAGCAGATTTTGGCAAATTTTTAAAAATGTGTTTGCTTGTTTCCATAAGAACTTAGCAGACTATCTAAATAACTAGCGCAAAAGTAAATTTTGATAATTAATAAGGAACATGGAGTTGGTTGGAGAACGAATAGATGAGCCCTCAAAGGAATAAAGGTGAGATTTTTCTCATGATATGAATTAGATGATTTTTTTAAAGGCACATTTAAAAAAAAAATTTGTTTCCCTGAAAGTTGACAGGTAGATTTTGTGTGGGTGTGAAGATTTACAAGGTGAACCCCCCTGGCCATCAGGCCAAAGGTTTGTTCAAACTGGAGAAATAGCCACCGGGTTTCTCTGCACACAGGTGCGAGTGGGCAGAGGTGTGACCTTCCAGGCACTTCTGCAGTGGAATGCACTGTGGCAATGCCTTTAGGTCTGCAGCACTGAGCTGCCTCAGGCAGAGACCTATTCACCTCGACACCTTCTGCTATATCGCTAATCAAGCCCCCTCAGATTTCTTTATGCTAAATCCTTCCCTGAAGGCAATATTTCCAGACTGAGTTTCTCTCACAGTAATACAGGTATTGTTTATTGTTTTTATATGGAAACACACACAGATTTTAAACAGTATCCCAGACTTTCCACTCTGTATATGTGGGTAGCTTAACCTAGTTTATGATACATATGTAAATGTAAGATGGAGGTAAAATGCAGAGGAGTTAAACCCATGTGTAATGATCCCTGATGCATCTTTATTTCTTAGAAAAGTTTCAAATTTGCTATATAAGCTTTTGCTTAAAAAAAGATCTGTGCAATCCTGATTTGAGAAATTACTGATAAGACTGTTATTTAAATCAACCACATTGTTGCAAACACGAAACTTACATTTGCAACATTCTTGTTTCTTCTTAAGTTTTATTTTTTAATTGACAAATAGAAGTTTTATATATTTATGAGCACAAATGTGATATTTCAATACATGTGTTCATTGCAGAATGATCGAAAAGGCTAATTAACATATCTTTCTTAAATACTTATTATTCCATTGTGGTAAGAACATTTGAAATCTTCTCTATAGTTATTGTGAAATATACAGCACTTTATTATTAACTTCAGCCACCATGCTGTGCAATAGATTGCCAGAATTTATTTTTCTTGTCTAACTGAAACTTTGTATCCTTTGACTAAGATCTTCCATTTCCCTGTTGACTCCCAGTCCAGCCTCAGGTAACCATCCTTCTATTTTCTACTTCTATGAATTGGACTTTATTTTAAAGATTTTGCATGTAAGTGAGATCATACAGTATTTGTCTCTCTGTGCCTGGATTATTTCCCTTAGCATAGTGTCCTTGTAGTAAATGATAGAAATTTCTGCTTTGTAAAGGCTGCATGGCATTCTTTTGTGTATGTACATCACATTTTCTTTATCCAATCAGCCACCGTGGGATGCTTTATTTGTTTCCATATCGGAGCTATTGTGAATAATCCTGCAGTGAACATGGGAATCCAGATTTTTTTTTACATGCTGATTTTAATTTCTTCGGGGAGATTGTTAGATTGCATAGCTCTATTTTTAGTATTTTGAGGAAATTCCATACTGTTTTCCAAAATAACTGAGCTAATTTACATTCATTCTCACAGGGAGTGTACAAAGATTCTCTTTTCTCCACATCCTCATGAATACTTGTTGTCTTCCATCTATTTTCTAATAGGTAATAGCTCACTGTGGTTTTAATTTGCCTTTCTCTGACTATTACATATTAAGCATTATTCATATATCTGTTGACCATTGGTGTGTCTTCTTTTGGGAAATGTCTTTTTGGATTCCTTGCCCGTTTTAAAAATATGGTTGTTTTCTTTTCATTGAGTAATTTGAGCTCCTCATACTTGTATTTTTGGGTATAACCCTCTTATCCAATGGATAATTTAGAAATATTTTCTCTCAAAATATTTCTGATTTAAGTCCCATCCCACTGTTTTTTCACTCCATTGTTTTTCTTGCTGTGCAGAAAATTTTACTTTGATGTAATTCCATTTGTCTATTTTTGCTTTTGTTGTTTGAACTTCCGGGATCATATTGAAGAAGTCACTGCCTGGACTAATATCATGATTCTCACACTTTTAACAATTTCTTATATCATTTTTTTCAACTACCACTTAATATTCACTAGTCTCTCTTTAATTGGGTCACCATATATCCACATATATGGGTACTTAGAGACTGGCATGTCAAAGTTAACAAATCTTTTCCTGCTTTTCTTGTTAGTTTCCTCAGATAACAATATTGTCATTACACAATAGACAATTCAAAGTCAACATTGTTAAGGATTCTTTTTAGGGACTCTAGACTCTTTACATACCTCATCATCAAATTCCCCAAAGAACAAGGAGCAACTCAGCTTCTTTGCTTAGTATTAAATGAGACCTTAGTTTTAGAGTCACGCTAGTAGTGTACTTGACCAGGGAAAGGAAATAGTGCTACAGGACAGACTGAGATGTTTGCGTGTTTGGAGAGGGGTGTGTGGCGGAGGTGGTGAGTAAAGACAGATTCTCTGTGCCTAAGGTAAAGTAGAACAAAGAAGATACCTGAGCCAATCCCTGAGGAGCTCTCAAGGAGTGTGGACGCCTGCACAGTTTCAGGAAAGGCACATTAGAATGAATAGGAGTAGGATATGTATAGCCAATGTCTGTGTCTTACCCCCAGTTAGTAGATTGTCGTGTAGACCAGGACAAATGGCTAAGCATCACCCGCACAAGCCTGTTGGAGCAGTGTGCATCAGGGAAAGTTTTCAGAGGCTACTACACCTGCAGAGTACAGGTTTACGGTGGTCTGCTCCACAGCAGCACACAGAGCTGGGGTAGGAGGTACATGATATTCTTATGTCTTTTTCTGTGTTTCATTAATTTTCTTTCTGATGGTAGTAGTCTGTTTTATCACTTCTCTGTTAAATTTTAAAATTTGATGACTATTTAATCTATTTGATACTTGTCTACATCTAGATATTTTACAATTTAGTGACTTTTAATGAAATTATGGTTTTTATTTGTTTTCCTTTTTTATTTGTTTTTCTTTTTGATGGCCTTACTGAGGTTTAATTTGACTATAATAAAATTTCATTTTGGTGAAATTTGACAAATAGATGTATTCAATAAATGTCAATACACTCAAGAGAGTGGGTGTATTTATTGCCTCCAAAAATTTTCTCTGCCTCTTTGTAGTCTCTTCTTTATCACTCAGCTCTTCTTGCCCTTCCTCCATTCCTAGGGAACTACTGGTTTGCTTTCTGTTGTTATAGAATACTTTATATTTTCTGCAGTTTTATATAAATAGAATTATACAATTGCAAGGTGTACTTCTTACTTAGCTTTTTTATTCAGAAAATGATTTTGAGAGTCACTTTTTGTAGTATATCAATAGTTTATTACTTTTTGTTGTATTACTTATAACAAAATAACAATATATTACTTATAACAATATTATGGATACACCACAATTTGTTTACCCATTCCCCAATTTATTAACAACTAGATTGTTTCCAATTTTGGCCTGTTACAAATAAAACTGCTACAGTCATGTGCAAGCTTTTGCATAGTTACATAGCTATCATGTCTTTTGGATAGAATACCTAGGAGTGGAACATTTGAACAATATGGTACACACATTTAATATTCTAAGAAATAAGTGTATCAGTATATATAAATACAATTGGTTTTTAGCAATTGATCTCAAATCCTACATTATAAAAATTTGATTAGTTTTAATAGATTTGTAAAACAGTCTTGTTGATTTTCTATGTAGACATTAATTTTTTTGAGAATATACTTTTACTTTTCCACTTTCATTTTCAATGCCTTTTTGTCCAATTTCCTTGTTTTATTGAATTTTTAAAACCTTCAGCATTTCAAGATGTGATTGAAAATATTGTGCTTAAATTTTAAAAATTACAGTAAAAGATATATTACCATTAAACCCCTTCAAAATACTCCTCCTTGCTTCAAACGCACATATCCAGTTGTTCTTGTCATTTTCTGAAGCAATTCTGGAAGTCCTTTTTTGTGTCTTTAGTTGTGTTATTGTGGCTGCCTTGATGTCCTCAATCAATTCATAATGTTTATTTGTCTTCTACAATTATGTTGACTTTAGGGAAGAGTCAGAAGTCGCCAGATCAGATGAATAAGGAGATGAAGACACAATATAATGGTTTTCCGAGCCTGCCTGTATGTTGGATGCACTCAGGAGGGAAATCCACTGTTTTTGTTGTTGTTGTTGTTTAGAGCAGAATATATTTATTGGGGAAAGAAAGCTTCTATCTGACAGAGAGGCAGAAGGGGTCCCAAGCAGGTTGTCGAGGACCCTGCCTTTTCTAGGGATTTTTATAGAGTAAAACCGCAAGGTAAGGCAGGTCCAAGGTGTGGAAAAATGGGAAATCGCAAGGTGGGCATGAGGTGGGACAAAACTATGGTCAACAAATAAGATTATGAGTATAACTGCCCAGGTAAAATTGATTAAATCGGGATCAAATCGGGAAGCAAATCACGTAGCAAGCGGGCATGAACACAGAAGAGGGGGTTTGCCTGTAAGGGGTTGGGTCAGTGGCTCATCCTGCCTTCCTCAAGGTGATCGATGCCTATTTAGAATATCAGTCCCTGGTGTTTATCTTTAGGAAGTGTGTGGGTACGTTTGTTTTATCTTCTGTCTTGAGGTCTGGCCCTCAGTGGAGGTGCCTGTCTCCCCCACAGTTGCAAGGTATCTTGTCTTCTGCACTGGCTCCTTGGAGGGCCTAGCCCTCTCTGACTGCCTATAATATTTCTATCTAACTTAGCCGTCTGTAACGTTCCCCCCTCTGAAGAAGTACCCCGAACTGCTGTGATAGAGTAATGGGCGATGACCGATTTGGCTTCTTCAGGCTGAAGGGGGTCATAAATACTCCACAGATGGTCTATCTAAAGGCCCTCGGTAGACACTAGGCATTCTCATCTTGGGTAGGTGCACAGCTTTAAGTCTTTGCATTCCATTTTGGCTTTAGAGGGTAGGCAGGCTGTGCACGTGTGCAGAAAAATATCAAATGGCTCTTTTTCAACATGTGACGGTCAAACATCTTCCAGCGCTTAAGAATGCATTCCAGGGCCGGTGAGATGGCTCAGCGGTGTAAGCGCCTGCCTTGCAAGCGCGAGGGCCCGAGTTCGACTCCCGGAACCCACATACGAAAAAAGGGGCCGGTGATATCGCTCAGTGGCACGGGTGCCTGTTGGCGCGCGAGGTCCTGAGGTCGTCCCCCTGGTACCCAAAAAAAAAAAAAAAAAAAAAAAAAAAAAAAAAGAATGCATTCCAAAGGAGTAAGACACTTCAACATCGAGCCCCCCCATGTCTCCATCCAGTGATCTGGGTGGGAGACCTCCAAATGATATGGGGGAAAGAAACCCCCAACCTGCTAGACATCTGGTACAAGTTCGTGTTCTCTAAAATCAAAGAATGAATTTTAGGAACAACGGAGGTTAAGAGCAGAATATATTTATTGGGGAAAGAAAGCTTCTTTCTGAGAGAGAGACAGAAGGGGTCCCGAGTGAGTTGCCCTCACTGTTTTTGACTGCACCTCGAAGAGGTTAAAAAGGGCCGTCCTTGCCTTATTTCTGACATTAGGGAAAGAAAAAAAATACTTGGTCTGTCACCATTAAGTATGATATTAGCATTTCTTTTTTTCAGAGATATCTCTTAACAATTTTAAGAAATTGTAAAAAAACAGGTTTTTTTTCCTAATTTATTGATTTTTTTTACATATCAGGAATAGATGTCAGATTTTGTTAAACGCAATTTCTACATGTATTTGGATGATCATACGGGTTTTCTTCTTTAGTCTATCGATATGGTGAATCACATTGTTTGGTTTTCACATTTCAAATCAAACTTGCACACCTAGGAAAAATACCATTGGTCACAACTTATCATCTTTTTAATATGTTGATAGATTTAATTTTTAACACTAAGAATTTCATTTGTGTTCATAAGTGAATGAGTGGTTGGTTATTCTTTCTTTGTCTCTTGTGTCTTTGTCTGATTTTGTTATAAGGATAATACAGGTACTAATAAAATGAGATGGGAAGTATTTTCTCCTCTTCAGTGCGCTGGAGATATTTGGGTAGAATTGGTGTTATTTCCTCTTAAATATACGATATAATTCACTAATGAAGACTTCTGGGTCTAGATTTTTCATTTTGGGAAGGCTTTTAACTGCACATTCAATTTCTTTAACACAGTGCTATTCAAATTATCTACTTTTTTCTTCAGTTCAGTTTTGGCAGCTTATATCTCTCAGGAAACATGTCCATTTTGTGAAAGCTATAAAATTTATTAGCATAAAAAAGCATGCTTAAAGTCACTTTTCTAAGGGATCATTATAGTACTTACAGTGTACATCTTTACTTTATCACAGTCTTCCTTTAAATGACATTATACTAGTTCACATGTAGCATAAAATCCTTGCAACAGTATACTTTCATATCTTCCCTCTGACTCTTTGGGATTTTGTTGTCATCATGGAGGGGTTAATGCTTGCTTAGTGTTCTTATTCTCTCTGTCTCTCTCTCTCCATCTCCATCTCTATCTTTATTTCTATCTCTATCTCTCTCTTATGCCCATGAGTTCCTGTTTCCCTTTTTTAAGCTAGATGATACATTTAAAATTTGACGAAGTAGTTCTGTAGTTTACAGTGTAGTGAGCTGGAATTGTCCATTGCAAAGAGCTTACAGTATTATTGGGAGAAAACAATAATAAGAATAATTACCCAGTTACAATTGTGGTAAGTACTAAGGAGGCACTGTGGCATAAGGAGGTTCTAGTATGGTCTTAGAAATGACTGAAAAAAAGAGTTTTAAATTAGACACAAAGTATGAATAGTTTGTCAGAAGAAATGATATTGGCCTGGAGAAATTGTGTTTCAGGTAAAGAAGGCAAGATACACACGGGCATGTGCAGGGGTTGAAAGAAAGTCAGCACAAAATTGACCAAGAGACAGGCAAGAGAGGAAGGACATTTGTAGGGTTTTTAAATTTTCAGTTGTTGAATGTTATTGGTGAGAGGGTAGCCTTACAGACAAAGATGAGACAGGAGAATGCATTATGAAGACAAAATCCTGTCCTGGGCTGGGTGCTGCCAATGTGCTAAGTATATGGCTAATATGATCGGTTATTCAGTTACCGGGCTTTCTTTCTCCTAGCATTTACTTCATTCCATGTGACAGAAATTTTTCCTTCAGTTTACTCTTAGAACAGACATTTGGCTAAATGATTATAAGATGTTTAGTAAGATGATGGGGGGGAGAAGGAGAGATCATTTATTAATTTATGTGTTAAATAAAGCTGGCTTTTTAAAGATTTCTTTTCCTTGGAGTTGTACACTTTCAACTTAAAGGGGGTGGGCTTGGGAACTAACCTTGTAGGAGGTGTGCTTGAGAGTGCCCGGATGTCAGCCCCCAAAGAAGGCGACTGGAAGGAGACAATGAGGACGATGTTCAGGTTTAGGAGGTATAGAACCTAGGACAAAACAAAATGTACTTTGTTCAGTTGATAAGTACTTTGTAGATAATTCCCTAACACATTCACTGTTTTAGTTTCCCACAGTCAACCGGGATCCAAAATATTAAATAAAAACTCCAGAAATAAACAATTCATGTATTTTAAGTACCCTTTACCATAGTACATTGTTGGAATTGTTCTATTTTATTATTCATTATTATTGTTAATCTCTTATTGCACCTAATTTATAAATTAAATGATGCATAGAAAAAATATAGTAAATATAAAATTCAGTGCTATCTGTAATTTTAGTCATTTACTGGGGATCTTGGAATGTCTCCAGGATGGATAAGATGTTCTCCTCTATTCCTAATACTCTCATATTTCATACACAGACAAAATTTGGTCAAAATGAATGCAAAGAACATTCTCGATTGGTAGAAACAGGAGGATCAAGAAAACCTTTTGGTAGGTGGAAGAGGTGCTAAGAATAGTTCTCCCAAGGATGAAGAACAGCTAGGGCTGGGTTATTTTTCATTCTCAGATATTAGTTATGATGCACTAGTTCTTCATCTCTGCCTCCTCCTCCCCACTTTTCTTTTCTTGAAACATGGTCATGCCACATAGCTCAGGCTGGTCTTGAATTCACTATGTAGCCCAAGCTGGCCTTGGTCTCACCATCTTCCTGCCTTAGCTTTCCAAGTGCTCATGTTACAGGCATGTAACACAACTCCGGCTTCATCTCTGCCTCTTTCTTCTGTGGCTATAAATGTTTCCAAAGTGCAAGGCCTGGGGAATCACTAGTATGCCAGCTCTTGGTGCTAGTTCAGAATGAAGTAGTGGGAGGGAGAAGGTGGAATGGGATATACGAGAAGCACAGGGATAGGGTACAGTTTTGGGGGTGGGGTGTGCTCTTAGAAGGGATAAATGTGGTTAAGGAATCTGTGGTAGAAGGAAGTATAGTCATTCCTAAAGTTTATCTAGATGACTCTTCCATATGATATCAAGTCACCGAGATGGAGAGAAGACAGAATATCCTGTACTCATGTTCATAGTGAGAATAGTAGCTTTTTCTTCATTTATTATTTTCTTAGGGTTTTATTACCATAAAACTGGAGTAAGTCCCCCATATTTTTACTGATGTCCCCCTCCTTTTAGGGAAATGGTGTGTGTGTGTGTGTGTGTGTGTGTTAGGTATGTGTACCTTGCTTTCTCTTATTATTTTATAAGGATATTCTACACTGCACGTTGTAGAACCAGATGAGGAAACTGGACTGATTGTAACTTTGGATTCTTGTGTCTGGAAGCTGTGTGCCAGAAATAATTAGAGAGAGTTGTAGTTGGCTGTGACAGGAACAAGCTTCATGGCCATGGACTTTAATTCCCAGCATGTAACAGAGCTAAGAGAAAAGCTGCAGACAAATTCTGACATCTTGGAACTGTAGGTCCCTCTCTACTCACAGGACTTTTGTGGGGTGCTCACTGTGCGGAAGAGCATCTCTCACCACATTTACAACTAAATATTTCTCGTGGAAAACTCGGCTTGTTGCTTTGTTTATTAGCCATCTATCGGAGTTCCCATGGACCACATTGTGTTCTCTCCTGGTGATATATGTGTAAATTACTGTGCTCCAAAGCTCATTTTCTAACCTGTTGTACTGCAGAGAGTTGTTTTTTTTTTTTTTTTTTTGTGGGTACCGGGGTTCGACCTCAGGACCTCACGCGCCAGCAGGCGCCTGTGCCGCTGAGCGATATCACTGGCCTTTTTTTCGTATGTGGGTTCCGGGAGTTGAACTCGGGCCCTCGCACTTGCCAGGCAGGCGCTTACGCTGCTGAGCCATCTCACCGGCCCTGCAGAGAGTTTTAGTTTCTGCCAAAACAAAAGATTTTCAGCTCATATAAGGTACAGTGCTGCTGAGAGTGACAGCCACATTCCAGAATCTGTAACTTCCCCAGTGGGGTCCCACGTGTACAGGTCCATTCCATGAGATTCCCCGCATGACACTGGACACAGAAATATTTACTTAAGATCATTGTTTAATAAGCATTTGCAGACATCACTTAAAGGCCACAAAGAAATTTGGCCTAAATGAGACTGAGACTAAATGTGTATTAACTGATGCATTGAAACCCAGTAAGCAATCATTCAAGTCTTTAGAGAATGGTAAAAAGTAGTTAAGAGGGCTGGGGACATAGCTCAGTGGTACAGCGCCTGCCTGGCAAGTGCGAGGTCATGAGTTCAATTCCTGGTACCAAAAAAAAAAAAATGTAGTTTAAGAACATATATCTAATTTTCAACTGCATTAGGCAATCCTACTCTAATCCCTGGCCAGTGAACTGCTTATGAATATACACAATTGGTAACCAGATGGTTTTATGTAATAGAAAAATCACAAATCCGTCAGCAGGCCTGAGAAAAATGATACAGTGTCACACACACACACACACACACACACACACACACACACACCTGTCCTCTCTATCTATATCTATACCTATATCTATATCATCTACATCTATCTTTGGATGTAGGAGTGAGAGGAAGACATACTAGTGGAAATCAAAAATTTAAAAATTGTTGTGTGAACTTTCTCTGGCTTCTAATAACATAGTCTCTCACATATATGGACACAGATTATGATTGCAGCCAAAAGAGAAAGGCATTTAAAGTTTGAATACATATACAAGAAACACTACACAAAAGGGTCCTGTTGTTCCAGGGCATGATGCCTGGAAGCTGTCGTTTCTTGCACCGAAGCAGGAGGCAATATCAGCATCTGAGAAAGCGGCCCAGAGATCTGCAGTGTGGGAGACTCGAAGACAGCAAGGATCCTGGTGTAGCAACTGATCTAAAGCCAGTGCGGGGCCCAGGTGAGTGTGAACAGTGACTGTGTCTGGGTAGGATAAAGGTGCAAGAGTAACCAGAGGTGCCGGCAAGGCCGGAAGGCATTTGTGGTCAGTGAGGCTGCAGGGGAATGGTGCTCCCTGTGACTGTGGCTGTGACTCCGTCTCTTTTCCATCTCTCTCTTTTCCAGAAATAGAATGATGAGAATTCAGCTTTGAGCAGTACAATTCGAACTTGGAGACACTGTTTAGAGGTTTAGAGACTGAAGGCTTTTATTTAAGGACGAATGAATAGAGAGAAGGACCTCTCTAGATTGCCTGTGCAACCTCAGTTCCTAGCAATGTCCATGGATAGCTTTCATCATCTGGATGATTCCCTCAAGCTCCTACCTTGCCTCTGTGCCATTTCCGTAAGTGAATGACATATCTTCATGGAGAAGTAGAAGCTATGGGTGATAAATTCTGTGTCACTGTTCCTTGTCCTAACTCCATCCATTCTCATCTTTCCACTTAACTTAGTTAGAGGCTATAGTCACCAATCACAGGTCCTTTTGATCTGCTTTACATTGGATTCTACCTCATCATTTTTTTCTAATTCACTGATTCACTTACATAACTTTTAACTAATATTTTTTCATTTTTTTCTTTGTGTGTGTGAGAGAGAGAGAGACAGAGAGAGACAGAGAGAGGGAGAAGGACAGGCAGACAGACAGACAAGCAGGCAGGCAGACACTCACACACTGGGGATTGAAGCCATGGGCTTTGCATATGGGTTACATCTCCAGCCTTTTTAAATATTTTGAGACAAGTTCTTAAACTTATGGTTTTTCTACCTCAACCTTCAGAATACTGGGATCATAGGTGTGTACTACCATGCCTGCCTTTGATTGCTTTAAATAGCTAGGCTTTTCAGATTCTTGGCCTTCTTTGCTTCTTTAAACTCATTTCCATAACTTCAACCACTGCTAATGCATCCGTAAGTCGCAAATCCTTGCCCTTATTCAGAAATTTTGTCTCCTGATGTTCAGAATCTTATATAACTGTTTATTGCAGATGCTTTTAATTGAAATTAATTTTATAGCTCATGTAGAATTGCTTGATTTTTATGAAAATTGGAATCTTTATTAGTGGGACATGCTTCTAGATGGAGAAATAGAATTTCTATCAAGACAAAGATGTTTTATGCAGACAATATTAAAATATATATACTTCTAAATTAAATTTAGTTTTAACTACTACATAAAAGAATAAAAATTGTGCATATTAATGGTGGTAACATGATGTTTTGATACATGTATACATTGCATAATGTTGAAATCAGGTTAAACATATCTATTCCACAAACATTTGTCCTTCATTTAAAATGAAAATTTTTGAAATCCTTTCTTCTAACTTTTTGAAATGTACAATATGTTGTTGTTATCTATAGCTACTCTACTGTGCAATGGCACCTCAAAACTTCTTCCTCCTAATTGTAACTTAGTAAAAGATACATTTAAAATTAAGTATGAGAGGGGCCGGTGAGATGGCTCAGTGGCTTAAGCGCCTGCCCGGCAAGTGCGAGGGCCCGAGTTCGACTCCCGGAACCCACATACGAAAAAGGGGCCGGTGATATCGCTCAGCGGCACGGGCGCCTGCTGGCACGCAAGGTCCTGAGGTCGACCCCCCGGTACCCACAAAAAAAAAAAAAATTAAGTATGAGGTGGAAGAAAAATAAGAAAAAAGAATGAGTTAAAAAAATAATTTGTGGGCCGGTGAGATGGCTCAGTGGCTTAAGCGCCTGCCCGGCAAGTGCGAGGGCCCGAGTTTGACTCCCGGAACCCACATACGAAAAAGGGGCCGGTGATATCGCTCAGCGGCACGGGTGCCTGTTGGCGCGCGAGGTCCTGAGGTCGTCCCCCCGGTACCCACAAAAAAAAAAAAAAATAATAATAATAATAATTTGTGGCTTTTCTTCCCTTCCAATTCTCCTTTTCCCTTTCACTTCTTTCCCCTCCATTTCTGAAAATGTCAATGTTAAAGTTAATAGGTGAACAGAGCAGAGAAGGTGTCCACGTGGAACACTGGCCTGAGTGTGGTATTGGACCTCAGGCAGAAGGGAGACAGTGTCACAAGTTGAGGAGTCCTGGAATGTGGTGTCAGAGCCACCCAGATTGAAGGAAGCAGTACACAGGTAGGTGCCCATATGGGGTTCAGTGTTGAGCTGGGTGAGAAGTGTTCCATGAGGGGGAAATGATGGCAGTTGAGATGTTGGAATAGTTACATCTAAGGTGATAGGTCTAAATGATGAATATATTGAAAGTGATAGGATATGGATTTCTCACTTTTGAAGAAGATAGACACACACACAAAATTGCAAAAACTAAAATAGAGCCTATGGTACAGGATTGAAATTGGAGATATTGGTGTGAACACATAGATATTGAAAATATAATCAGGTAAGAGAAAGAAATACAAAGGATACATGTAAGAAAGGAAAAGGTCAAAGTATCCAAATTCACAGATGACATGATCCTTTACATAGAAGATGCAAATAATTCCACCAAAAGACTACTAGAACTAATAACCAAATTCAGCAAAGTAGCAGGATACAAAATGAACACACAAAAATCAACAGCATTCCTGTACACCAACAAAGAACTCACCGAGGATGAAATTCAGAAAACAGTACCATTCACAATAGCTTAAAGAAAAATTAAATACTCAGGAATTAACCTTGCTAAGAAAGTGAAAGCCTTCTTTAACAACAACAACAACAACAACAACAAAATACTAGTTTCAAAAAAGATCAAAGAAGACATCAGAAAATGGAAAGAGGGCCGGTGAGATGGCTCAGTGGCTTAAGCGCCTGCCCGGCAAGCGCGAGGGCCTGAGTTCAACTCCCGGAACCCACATACGAAAAAGGGGCCGGTGATATCGCTCAGCGGCACGGGCGCCTGCTGGCACGCAAGGTCCTGAGGTCGACCCCCCGGTACCCACAAAAAAAAAAAAAAAAAGAAAATGGAAAGATATCCTCTGTTCCTGGATAAGCAGAACCAGTATTGTCAAAATGCCCATGCTACCAAACTGATATATAGATTTAATGCAATCCCAATCAAAATACCAACAGCGTTCCTCACAGAAGTAGAAAAAAGAATCCTAGAATTCATATTTAACTAGAAGAGACCCAGAATAGCAAAAGCAATCCTAGGCAATAAGAGCAAAGCAGGAGGAATCACAGTCCTGGATTTCAAGTTATATTAAAAGCTACAGTGATAAGAACAGCATGGTACCTGCATGAAAACAGGCACAAGGATCAGTGGAATAGAATAGAGGATACAGAAACAAGCCCTGGCACATTCAGCCATCTGGTCTTTGAACAAAGGTGCCAAGAACATATGCTAGACTGGGAAAGATAGCCTCTTTAATAAATGGTGTTAGAAAAATGATATACACATTTAGAAGGTTGAATTTGGATCCATGTCTCTCACCATGTACTAACATAAAATAAAAATGCATCAAAGACTTTCATATTAAAACCAAAACAGTGAATCTGCTGGAAGAGGAAATAGGTAAAATTCTCAAAGACCTGGGCACAGGCAAGGACTTTTTGAACAGAACTCCAATTGCACAAGAAATAACATCAAGAATCAACAAATGAGATTATATCAAATTAAAAAGCTTCTGCCCAGCAAGAAAACAACAAACAGTAAAAACACAACATACAGAATGAGAAAAAATTTTGTCAGCCACTCATTAGACAGAGGATGAATATTCTAGAGTATACAAAGCACTCAAGAAAACTAAACCCCCTGAAATAAAAAAACTCAATAAAAAATGTGCAACTGAAATGAGTAAACAGTTCTCAGAAGAAGTACAAATGACCAATACATACATGAAAAAAAATGTTCAACATCTTTGGCCATTAAAGAAATGCAAAATAAAACGGCACTGAGGTTTGATCTTACTCTGGAAATAATGGTTATCTACAGTAAATTAAATAATAACAAATGCTGGTGAGGCTTCAGAGAAAAAGAAAGCTTCTACATTGTTGGTGGGAATGTAAACTGGTACAACCACTATAGAAATCAGTATGGAGATTCCTCAAAAAACTAAAAATAAAAATTCCATTTGACCCAGACATTCCTCTTCTAGGGGAATAACTCCCCAAAGAGTTAAAGACATCATATTACAATGATGTGTGCATACCCATATATAGCAGCACCACTCGTAATAGCTAACTCTTGGAAATGGGCTATATCCCCATCAGCAGATGACAGATAAAGAAAATAGTCACAGTATTTACCCACAATGGAGTACAACTCTGCTGTGAAGAAGGATAAACTTGAGTCATTTGTAGGAAAATTGTTGCACCTTGAGACCATTGATATTAAGTGAAATAAATCAGTCACGCAAGCTTAAATATCACATGATTTCTCCCATATGAGAAACCCAAAGTATAAATAATTTAAAGGGTGAAATAAAAGACAGATAATTGCAAACAGACATATAGATCTTTTGTAAATGAGGAAGGAACCAAAAGATGGAGGGATGGAGGAAAGAAGGGAGGGGATAAGAAAGTAAAAAAATTAAGATGTGTTATGTACATGTACCAACTCCTCACTATAAATATAATTACTATGTACTAAACTATGTACTAGTAAAAATGAAAACATAAAAAGACATAGAAAAATATAGACATAGATATATTTATGATAGATGCATACACATACAAATGTATTTACACATTCATATATTTTCTAACTCTTTCTATTAGAAAGACTCAGAACAGGACCAGTGAGAAGGCTCAGCAGCATAAGCGCCTGCCTGGCAAGCACAAGGGCCTGAGTTCGACTCCCGCAATCCACATACGAAAAAGGGCTGGTGATATCGCTCAGCAGCACGGGTGCCTCCTGGTGCGCGAGGTCCTGAGGTCGACCCCGGGTACCCACCAAAAAAAAAAAAAAGACTCAGAACAGAAAACTTCCCCAAATCAGTGAGCACACCTAACAACCAGTCTTGGTTTCTACATACCATTCTATAGTAAAAGGAAGCAGAGCTCTTTGGAGAAATGGCTAATTCCAAGATTAGGGCAGGGAAAATACAAGATGAGGTAGAGTATATTGCACCAGAAAGTGAAGAAGTCATCAAAGAATAATGAAAACCTGTAAAACCCACAGAAATCAGTGTTTATAGGCACCCACTGGTCAATATAAAGGCGATTCATTTATTTATTTATTTATTTATTTATTTATTTATTTATTTATCTTTTCGAGATAGGGTTTCACCATGCAGTTCAGGCTGGCCTTGAACTCACTCTGTAGCCGAGGTTGGCCTTGAACTTGCGGTGATCCTCCTGCCTCAGCCTCCTGAGTGCTGGGATTACAGGCATGCACCACCATACCCAGCTTTTAAGGGCAATGTAAACATCAAAATAAATTATTGTAGTACATTAAGAGATTATAACCCATGAAATAAAATAAGAAGCTATGGGAAATAAAATAACATAACTAAAATAAAATAAAATAAAGAAGCTATGGGAATGTACACATATAAATAAGCAAATGAATAACTCAAAATTTAATGAGGAAATGATTATTTGTATAGTTTTGAAATGCCTCTCCACAGGATATATATTGAATGCAGACAGAGAAAGAATAAGTTCTGTGGAGAAGCCTAGCAAGTACCTCTTTAATCAATAAGTCAAGATGATACTATGGCTCAGTGGCCTACATGCCTGCCTGGTAAGCACGAGGGCCCGAGTTCAACTCCCAGATCCCACATACAAAAAAAGGGGCCGGTGATATCACTCAGCAGCATGGGCGCTGGCTGGCGTGCCAGGCCCTGAGGTCGACCCCCGGTACCCACAAAAAAAAAAAAAAAAAAAAAGATGATACTTATTAGAGAGAAAATTAAGATTTTATGTCATTTGAGAGTATTTCTGTGGTATTTTTTGTTAAAGATACTGTTATGGCTCATATCTAGATGTCTCCCCAAAGCCTCCTGCACTCATAGGTGAGGTTTTTGGAGATGTCTGGATCATGGTATGTGATAACTAAATTGGCTTAGCATAGATCTGGGTGTAGATAATGGAAGCCCCACCCTGGGTGTGGGTGGCACCACTCAGAAAACTTGTAGCCTGGCTTAGATAAAATGGAAAGGGAGGCTGCTGCTGCTGCTTATTGCCTTCCTGCCTTCCTTGCCGTGGACTGTTCCTCCTCCATGTTCCTGTGCCATGCTGCCCTGCCTTATAGAGCCAGCCAACTATGGACTGAAACCTCTATAAACTGTGAGCTAAAATAAACCTTGGTGTTGGGTATTTTGTCTCAGCAGGGAGGAAAGTAACTAACAGATATATCACTCATCTCATGAGAATACAAGAAAAATCCACAGCGATGGACATTCTATTAAATAAGTGGCCTGTAATTTTCAAAAGTGTAGAGGTCATAAGCATCGAGGAATGACTGGCAGCTTTTCCAGACTGAAGAAAACAAGTGAGACATGACGACTAAATGCCACACGTGATTCTCAGCCTTCTGATCTGAAAGGACATTACTGGAAACTGGTGAACTTCCTGCAGGCTGTGAGGCTGAGACAGTCATGATGTACTGATGTTAACGTCTTGGTTTTGTGGTTCTACGGGGACTGCGTTTGTAGGGAAGTTTCTGGTGATAGAGCAACAGGTCAGCAACTTACCGTAAAATCATTCAAGGAAAAATTCTTTGTGCTTGTAACTTCTCTATAGCTTTCAAGGATTTTTCACAATAAAAATAATTCTATAAAATATAAGCTATGGCTTGATAAAAGCATCTAGGTCTGAAAACAGTGTGTGTGTGTGTGTGTGTGGTGTGGTGTGGGCTAGTGTGTAGTATCAGGCATGTAGGAGGAGGCAAGGGTGCTTAAATAGGTTGGACCAGGCTGGGCAGATTCTAAGTCCTTGACTTGAGACTGAGAAAAATGCAGAAGGAATCTTAGTGATTCTGAAGCCAATTATTGAGAATCAATAGAAAATCGAGAAAAAAGAATTAATATAAAGAATGATCAAATGGTAATGCCAGAAATGAGACTTCACTTTTTTACTGGCAATGGCTTAAAAAGGGCATTTTTTATCACTATCTCTTCTCTATCATCTCTCTTTTTCCCTACCTCTCTCTTTCTCCCCATTTCTATTTCCATCTCTATTGCCATTTCCATATCTGCATTCTCTCTTTTCAAACCTTTCTTCCTGAAATTCTGATGTAAAAAACCAACCAACCAACCAACCTCTTTGATATATATGTAAAACTACAGTTTTGAGCTGGGAAGATTTGGCTGATTACTAAATTAAAATTTAGGTGTCTGAATGAATATTCTTTTTGGATTCTGGCAGGTCATGAGTTACAGTACTTAAATGTTTTAAACTAAGGAAATCCAAATAGAGTCTTCCATTTGAGTCTGTCTTGTCTGTTGTATGTTGCTTTAACAGAATATAATAAACTGAGCCCAACATCAAAGGCTACACCAGCAATGGTCTTCTTGTTGTGGCTGAAGGGCAGAGAGAGGGAGAAAGAGAGACGAAGGGGGCTGAACTTGTCTTTTAATCAAAAGCCACTCCGCAGATAACCCAGTCCTACCATACGGACAATGTAACTAATCCACCTATTAGGCAGGGTTCTCGTGGCTTAATCACCTCTTAAAGATCTTACCACTAATACTGTGTCAATGACTATTAAATTTCAACGTGAGAATCTTACCAAGGAAGTAAGTCTTTTTAATGTGTTTATCCGGGACTGTTTGCGTTTGTATCCGTCATGCAGGATTGTGACTTGAAACGGTGGGCTGCAGTCTCTTTGCTTTGTGAAGGGTAACTTGTTGCTTAAAAACAAAGGGTGCAGCCCTTTTATTAATCACATCTAGTCTTAGGTCATATTAATGAATTTTTTTCTGAGTGTGTGTCTTGAGAACACACCTTTGTATCCAACTATCATGTATCTATGTATTTATTTAAATCGCAAGTGATAAGTGGCCATCGTACAAAAAAAAAAAAAACAAAACAGAAAAAGTAATATAAAAAAATAAAGCAAACTATGTCACTTGAAATCCCAACCTAAAAAGCCTCTATGATACTTTGTTGCATAGAATTGGAGATCTTTTCTCTGGCAAATATATAAATGCATATGTGTATGTGTGTTTACGTGTTAACAAAACCAAACCGATACAGACACACTGCTTTGTAACCTGCTTTTTTCCTTCTTGGTAATACTGTATGGCTTTATTTTCCATGTCAATAAGGGTAGCCCTACATCTTCATTTTGAATGTCTGCATAGTATTTCATTTTGTATCATCTCCATACTGTTAAGTTTTGTATTTCCATTTCTGGTATTACGAATATTAGGTTAATAGGTATTCTTGCACATACATCCATCTTTGTGTATATGTTCAACTTTTTTCTGGATAAATGCTTAGAAATGGGATTTCTGAGTCAATGGTTTTAGAATCCTCTTAACAAAGTTTCCAGATGACAAAAGTTGTAGCAAATTACAATCCTGCCAGAAATCTTACTATACTTTTTCCAGGAATTTATGGAAAAACCGGAAGCACACTGCTCAGTGCATTTTGTAAATGTACATACTTGTGTAACCACCCCCTAGATCGAGAGGCAGAATGTTTCTGTCACCTCAGAAAATTCCCTTTTGAGGTAACCACTGCCCTGATTTTTTTCCACTACAACTTATCTTTGTTTTTGAACTTTATATAAATGGGATCTTATAACACACACCTTTGTACGTCTGGCTTCTTTTCCTCAACATAAAATTCTGGGGATCATCCATATTGTTGCTTATATTAGTACTCTTTTTTAAGTTTAGAAGTAGTATTTCATTGCATAAATATGCTGCAAACATTTTCAGAATATCTTCCTTCTGATGAACTTAAATTTGAGGCCATTATGAATCAAGTTTTTGTGAACGTTGTTCTTTTTGTGGATATGTTCATCCTTTTCTACTGGGTGATTTAAATACTGGAATCATAGGCCATAGAGTAGGTGCATATTTAGCTTTATTAGATATTCCGAGTAGATTTCCAAAGTTATTGAGACAATTTACACTCTCACTAGCATGTATTAAAAGTTCCTATTGCTTCACATCCTTGTTGACATTTGAATATCCTTTTCTAGATGTCTATGGTAATCTTACTGTATCCACGGTGAGGAACATTTATCTCTTTCCTATTTTTGTGTGTTTGCCAAGTTTTTACCAAATTCATTCATTCATTGATTCTTATATTTAATTAATTACTTACTTGGCAATTATTATGTATCTGCTTCTGTGTAAGCCAAACATGAGCTCTTATGGAAATTGTAGTCTAGCAGACAAGACATATAAGCACATAATTAAGGTATGCACATACGTAACAGCATAAGCACATATTTGTGCAGAAGCATGTGGTGATATAGAAAAAGAGTAACTAATACTAGTGTCTTAGCGAGTGTCTCATTGCTGAGACATAATACCTGACACCCTCAACATAAAGGAGGAGAGCTTTATTTTATTCACAGTTTGTAGGGAATTTCAGTCCTAGGCAGGGCAGCACAGGCCCACAGGCACATGAAAGGGGAGAGTTGTTCATGTCACGCCATGCAGGAGGCAAAGAAAGAAGGCAGGAAGTGAGGAGGGAGACAGACACTTCAAGGCCGTGCCCACGGTGACCCGTCTGTTCTGACCAGATTTTGCTTCCCAACATCACATTCGGCTATGAACTCGTCAGTGTACTAATTCGCTGATGAGTATCATGCCCCAGTGATCCCCTCACCTCTCAAAAGCCCCACCTATGTGCACATGAGGCTCTGGGGGGACATTTAGTTATAAACTGTAATAGGGAGTGAAAAAGAGGGGATGGCAGACAAATTCCACAATAGAGAAAGAAATAGTAAATAATATTGTTGAGCATGTTGTACACTAGGTGTTCATGTGCCTCATTCCAGTTCATCTTTCGTGCAGGTTATATTATTACTATGCTTGATTATATTTATTTATTTATTTAGGTGGTGGTACTGGGGATTGAACTCAGGGGCTCCAAGCTACACTACATGTCTAGGCTTCTATTTTATTTTATTTATTGATTTTTGAGACAGAGTCTAACTCTGCAATTCAGGCTAGCCTTGAAGTCACTATGTAGCCCAGGCCTTGACCTCTTGGCAATCCTCCTGCCTCAGCCTCTGGGGTGCTGGGATTACAGGTATGCACCACCACACCCTGCCAGGCTTCTTTTTTTAAAAAAAAATCTTTTAAAAAATTTTATTTTGAGACACGCCCTCACTAAATTACTAGATTGCCCTGGTTGGGCGTGAACTAGTGATCCTCGTGCCTCAGTCTCCCAGAGTGCTAGGATTACAGGTGTGCACCACCACAGTTGGCCTACTATGCTCATTTTACAGTTAAGCCACTGAGGCACAGAGAAGTTAGCCAACTTTTCCACAGCCACACTGTAACTGAAAATAATTGGTTTGCATCTCCATGAGTGCAAAGCCAACAAGCACAACCAGGAGATCAAAGATTAATTATCTGCAGCAAAGAGGGTGAACACTAGGGTTACTTCCAAGTAATACTCTCACCAAGAAAATAAGTATAGGGATTTTATTCTGGGACATTATTTATACTTAGAAAAGGCCCTTAGGGACGGGTACCTTCCTGAGCGTGCTCAGTTTAAGATGTACATTTCTGAGCATGCTCAGTTTTAGGTCATAGTTCAAGAAGAAAAGATGGCAGGCACATTACTGGGCGTGTTTACTTAGAGGTCTTAGAGCACATATTCATGAAGGTGGTAAACATAAATGCTTTTGACATCTCAGTTCAAGGTCATGAAAATGGCAGACATGACCATTTCTGGGAACGCTCAGTCCAATATTATAATGTGCCAAGTTTACTCTGGTTTGCCTATAGCCACGCGTCAGAGTGGCTTGGTAACCTTGGTGGGGTTTTCTCAAATTCTTCCAAAGAGTCAAGAGGGGAGGGAGGGAGGGGCCATTAGAGGGAGGGAAGGCTCTGAAGTGCACTGATGAGGAGTTTGTCCCTGCAGGTGCCCGCCTCTCTTGGTGGCTTACATCACCCCTAGTCAGGGAGGAAGGTGGGATCTGAACCCAAGACCAGACTGTCAGGCGCGCTCTTCTAGACTTATGCCTAGACGACAGGGTAGCAGAAGGGTCTTCGGGAGATGGCACTCCAAGCAGTGAAAGCAGCTGTTCACAGGTGGGGAGATAAGATGCATCCTGGCAAGTGTGAGAAACTCAGAGCAAGAGGCCTAGGGGAACAGGGTAATCAGAACCAGAGAGGAAACCCCGCAGGTGGCAAATGGGGTAAAGTGAAGCTAGAGTTTCCCAATGATGGCTTTTCACTGGGGGTTGCCGCTTCTCCTGCCCCATCACCAAACAATAATATTTAAGTGTTGTATTTAAGTGTTGAATGAGCCATTCAGGCACACTTGCCAAATAACCTAGCATTCAAATTTCTTTGAACGGAGCAGGTAGAATTACTTGAATGTCTGTGAGCACCCAGGTTTCAGACAGGAGGGTCGCCTGCAGCGCCTGGCCTGCCCAGTGCATTCTGTTGAATACATCCATCTGCCGCTGAGACGTGGCTCTCAGATGAGCTGAGGACAGTGTTCCCGAGCCTTCCGAAAGGGTCTAGTCATAAAAGGGAAAAAAAAAAAAAAAAAAAAAAAAAAAAAAAACCTATGCAACATTCTGGTGCGTACTGCAATAGTCGACGCCAGTTTTTGCTAAAATAGGATTAAGTTAAAAAACACACACTGTGAAGCATTTGTCTGGTTTAAATAATTTAACAGGTCTTGCGTCCCTGCTTCAGTCAGTTTCAGCAGAAATGCTTCTCCAGGGGTTCTCCTTGGGAATCATCATCCTACTAATCTATGGCCGCTCTCCTGGTGCCAGCTGGACTGAGGAGAGGGGGTGGGTGCCTGGTGGTCTTATTGAGGATGGGAAAGAAGGCGACCTCAAGTATGGTATACCTCTGGGGGGAAATGAACTTTTCTTGCCTGCAGAGTGTGTGTGTTAGTATTCAAAGACTGTTGGCCCATTGTTTGTGACTCCAGCCTCCTCAGCAGAATGCACGGCAGATGGCTTACATTTGCATTAGCCTTCTGGAGAAGGAATTTGCTACCAACAACATAAGCTGCAGCTTTTCTTTTCAGAATTTACAACAAATTGGCCAGAATGGTAATTTAAAAAAAAAAAAAAAAAAAAACAACATTAGCATCACTATTTCCACATTCCCTTTCTGAATAGGGTAAATGATTCCCTCTCCAACTGTGTCATTTGCACTTTTCCCTCCCAAATGTTTATTAAAATGATTTAGGTATTTTATTATGCAAAATGACTTTTATAAAAAGACCTTTCTTTTTGCCCCACAGTCACACATAATTTCTTTTGTCACTTGTTATAGAGTAGAGTTATGTGAAGCTAGGACATATTATTTGTTCTAATCTGTATTGGATAATTTATTACATTAAGGAACCAATAATTTTCAAATATAATCAGATTTAAGTTTTTAATAAGATTCATCTTTCCATTCACACTTGCTTAATTTAAGGATATTAAATCTGCTCAGGAACGAGATGCCTCTCAAAGCCTATGTGCCCATTAAAAGGCTTTCTTCCTGATGTGTTAATAGGATTTAATTACATTACAGTCTTCATGCAGAATCACAGTGCAATAGTTAACTGTGATAAGCCAGGCAAACAACAGCCTGAAAAGGAAGTGGTGTATAGTAGTTGGTTTATCGGCTTAGAAAATCAAGACGATTATTATTTTAAAATTGATGGTTGCATGCATTTGCATCATGTTTAGTTCAAATAGTGAAAAGAACAAACTTTCTCTTTTCCTTTAAAAAGCAAATCACTTAAAAGGCCACCCACATAAAAGGTGAACAATAAACACTTAACAGAAACAACTTAATTGCCATTTATCTTTTGAATTGCAATGAGATTTTTATTATCGACTGCAAAGAGATTTGTTTCAACAATTTACCTTGCTACTCTTTTGTCTTTTTGACTATCACATCCATGATTTGGGGTTCAGAATAATAGCTGTGTTTCTTGTGCAAAAAGTAATGATTTTTAAATTGCTCTTTTATCCTGTCTTAAATTTAAAAAAAAAAAAAATTTCTGCTCCTGCTCTTGAGCCCCTCCCTGCGGCACCCCCTGCACCTCTCCCTATTGGTTTAATGACGGACAGCAGAGCTGCAGCCTCCTGTGGCCGGACAGAGTCAGGATGTTGCCCTCAGTAAATCTTGTCAATTTCTCCATCAGGATCATTTGCATTGATTGGAAGTGTTAACTTCTGAGAATTTCTGTTTCTTGTGAACCTGACAGAAGTCAGTTCTTTGGCCCCATCACAGATGCCTGCAAAATAGAATGCTTTTTAGAACATTCAGATGAATTAAAGGAAAAAATAAATAGAAAGAATGAAAGGAAAAAAGAAGAAAAAGAAAAAGAACCTAGCAATATGCTATCTGGTTGAACTTTTCACTCCCAAAGTGATTGACAACTTCTGGCACATTTTCACCAGAGATCACAGACTTGGCAAACAAAATTTGAGATGATACACAGTCTTGCTGTACTTTGTTCTGAGTTGTTATGGAGGTAGAAAAAGTAAGAAAGCATGAAAAGGTGTCCTAGTCTTATAGGCAGCTAAGTTAGACAGAAATTAATTTATAGTGAGAGAGGGAATGGGCTCTCAAGGAAATCATGAAAAATATAGATATCAGAATTGTGGCTGGAGGTGCATGTGAAGGCCAGGCTTCAAAATAAAGTCGTAGAGGCCCCACTTACACACTTCTGTAAGGGAGAAGCAGAACTGTAATTAATATCACCCAGTCCATGAAGTCCAGACATGCATTAGACACCAGGTGGGTGACCGCAACATCTGGACCTGTCTCTTCCCAAAATGTTTCTGTTTTAGAAGTCACAGATAAGTCAAGGTTAATGATGTTAGGCATATGGCCTTGCTACATGCCCTGCTTCCCCATTAGATCAGTATTAGCTAAGGGGCTGTATTTGTAATCTTGGTTGATTATAGTTTGACCTATGTTGTACCCACATTGTGACTTTGCTGTATATATTACCCCTGACAAAGGGCCTTGGTGGCAACCCATTCGGGACCCCCTCCTGTCTTTCAGGAGCTATTTCTATGACATTTTCTATTCTTAACCTCCTTTGTCCTTTGGAATTCACTCTTCAATTTCAGGGGACACAAACTCGGCACATCTGACTTCTAGCAGGTTGGGAATTATATTTCTCCTTTATCACTTGCACATTTTTTTCACCACTTTCTACCTTGTTCTGTCACAACATTTCTAATGCCATTTTTTCCAATCCAAGATGGAGGTGGGTGGAGAGGAATAGAAAGATGCCTATCTCCACACAGTGGTTTTGGTTCTGTTCAAGCCACTCTACTTCTATCTCTTCTACATGTTAGGATTTTGTATACATTTTTACAATAGTTTCACTTTTCAAAAAAAAGGCTTGAAAATCAAAGAACCGTATTTATTGTCCATCCTCCAGCCTGTGGTTTTGGTTCATATTTCCAGAATTGGCTTGGAGCACAGTAGGAGTACTGGCCCCTCCTCTGCCTAGGCCCTGTGTACTCTTCCCAATCTGCTAATCCCAATGATAAAGGGGGAATAAGTGTAACTCCCAACCTGCTAGATGTCAGATTCACTGAGTTTGTGTTCCCTGAAGTCAGAGAATGGCTTTTAAGGAGCAATGGAAGTTAAGAATAGGAAAATTTACTGGGGGGTAGGAATGGAGAATGGGAATAACTCCTGAGAGACAGAAGAGGTCCCAAATGGGTTGCCAGTGAGCCTATTTCTCTGAGAAAATTTTATAGAGCAAAATCATGAGGTGGGTACAATGTGGGTCAAAACTATAATCAACCAATAAGATCAGAAGTATACCTGCTTGGTTAATATTGATCCAATAGTAACAAGGGCATATGTATGATATCATTAACCTTGGTCAATAATCTGTAGTCTTAGTCTTGTCTTTAGTTTTAGTAGTCTTAGTCTTAGTGGGTGGGAGAGGATGGCCCACCTCTAAGGAGATAATGGTTTATTTATATGAGAGATCTCAAAAGGGTAGTACCAATAACTTTAAGTTTTCATTTATGTCTTAGAGAAGTATGTAAATCTGGCCATTGTGACTTTAGTCTTTTTTAGATGTGCTTCTAGCCACAGTTTTGATGCCTTCTCATCTTCTGCACCGACTCTTGAGGGCCTACCCTTATCTAACAGCCTATAATGTTTTTACCTAACTTGGCTGTCTATAATCCCAGGGCCCTGTGAACTCTTTCTTGTTGTCAGCTTTTGGGACAAGGGGCCACTGTGCTTATTTGATCTTTAGTTCTGCCCCAATCTACCATTTTCCGTAGTCTTTTCTTACCCTCCAAGTTGGAGCTGATTTCTCTTCTTCTGTGCTCTTGTTGGGGAGAAAAATAACTTTTTCTTTGTCCTCTTTAGTTCTTAGTTGGGACAGACCCCTGTAAAAAAAGACAGGTTAACAAGAGGCAAGTACAAATAGAAGTTTTATATGAATATTTTATAAATACATGGGAGATACCTGGGGAAGGTGGTTTTGAGTCTGCAGGAATGGTTTTTGGAAAATGTGGGCAGCGAAGAACTTTTTTTCCTCCCTCCCTCCCTCCCTTCTGTAATGTCTGGGAAGGGGTGTGCACTCCACCACACCATGCCACGCCATGCTACGCCATGCCACGCCATGCCACACCATGCCACTGCTCTGTTGAAACACAAAGTTTCCAGTGATCCTAAACAGCATCAGTAAAGAACAAAAGAAGCAGAATTTAAAATAAAAGAACGCAATTTATTTGAAGGTGGGGAAAGGGGGAAGAGAAATGACAGACAGCTACTCTGGATGAGTAGGGAATATTAGAAAGTTAAATACTCATGGATTTTTGTTCTCCAGCTCCTTTTATTGGGCTCCTTCTCACCATGTAGGATCCTGGAATCTGATTGGCCCCCTGGCTGTCTCTCACCCTCACCTTGGATTTCTTCTGGCCACGACTTTTCCCTGTCCTTTGTTGATGGATATGAGTAGGGTGGGGGCCTTATGAAAAGGTAGTTTAGCTTTAAGGATTAAGTAAATGGGAAGTGTGCAATTCTTATGTTAATCATGCTACCTGGGACCTCCCCTGGCCTACTTTCTTCCTCTTTCTTTGCCTTTGTCTTTTTAATTGCTTGAATGGAGCTGTGGAGGCAGAAACTGGCTTTAGTAGAATTCCCTATTAATTTTTAATAAAGCTCATTGAGGCCTTCATCCTTTTTCCTACCCATGGGGCCCCCTGTCCCTACACTTCTTTCCTTGCTGGGCGTTGAACCCAGCGCCTTGTTCATGCTAAAGATGTGTTCTGCCTTTGAGCTACACCCTCTTGAATATCCACTTCCTTTCAATTGCCTTCAGCCCCAAATAGTCCTTATGCCAAGAAGGGTGGAATATTCTGGTTTCCTACACTCTCAATCCTTTTCCTACATGGTACTTTCTGCCTTTTGCCTGTGATCAGATCATTTTTCTCTGCTGACTGCCCAACTCTTCAATACAGAAGTTGGGTCTTGTTTATTTTTAAATAAGCTATCCTATAAGAAATCGTGCAGCTGAACTGTGGCACATGAGCATTTAATCAGATTAGTCCGTTTACTGTAATAACTTCTTCAGCATCCAGCAAATTATTGGTATATAAAGGAGGCTAAATAAGTCTTTGAAATACCAAATGTTCAGTTTTCCTTTTAGGTATGTAGTCTTTCGCTAGGAAATTTCATTCGGCACTTACATATATGTTGTTTCTGTTTCTGTTTCTCTCAGATTTCTCACACATCGCCACCATGACGTAATGTTCATTATGTGCTATAATCAATTTTGACTTATACTTATGAAATTTTTCCTTCTTTATCAATTTAGTTTCCTTTTCTCTTATTTCTTCTTCTTTCCCAACTCTAGAATATTCTTATCAATATATATAGTGACTCAAAAGCATAGTGTATAAGTATGCCTCTGAATCTCCTGATTATCCCATTTATTTAACATTCTTTCAACTGTCAATTGTCCCATGTTCCTCCTATGTACCAGAATTGTGGTCCACAGTGGAAATACACAAGTGAATAGGAAATCCATTTATTCAGAAGCACATATATTTAGATAATAACCTTGTAGAGGGAGTAACAAACATGAATACAGAAAACAGTAAGATTCCAAGCTAAAGAAAGTATAATTTCTGCTATTGTAGCAGATTTTACTAGTCCTTAATAAAATATTAATGCACTTTTTTACATGGTTAATTATAGACATAGTTAACATTCTTTTTTCAGAGTTCAGAGTTAGTGAATGCTATTTGAATGAACCCATCAAAGGGCAATGAACAGTTGTTCATATTCATAGTTTTCAGAAGCTTAAAGCGAATACTATCAAAAGGCTATCTCTGTGACTTGATAGTTACCGAGAAGACAACCAAATAGAAGACTACCTGCTCATAGCTGGGAAAGTCAAAGACACGTGAGATGAAGGATGTAAGTGTGGAGTATATGGCCATATACAAACTCAATGCTGGACAACATCTACCCTGGGTTCCTCCAAGTTGATTACAGCTTGTTGATTTTTCACATTCTATGTTATCTATTAGAATTATAACTCTTCAGTATTTTGCACCCTGCCCTCTACCATTTCAAACATTCTTTTGTTTCTTCTGTCCATCTTCTTTTCCTCAGAACTTCATTTATTGTGATAGCCTACTTGTCACTCCTCTAATGTTCAAATAACTTTTCCTCAGAATTTCTTCCAGTCACATGGTACATGTGCAAACACACACACACACATGCACACACACACTGGCATGCACAAAGGTGAAGAGCTACAGAGAGTGGACCATTTAATCAAAGTGTGGGGACAGTCAGGGGGAAAGGGTAGAAGATGTGCTGAGGCTCCTACTGTCACCTGACACCCAAAGGAGCTAGAGAGATGGCAAATGAGAATATTGGATCAACAATATGAAAAGAAGAAATACAGCTTCAACTTCATTGTCATAATAGATATACTACTGGAAAGGAAAAAAAATAACATTTTAAATCCCTTCATTAGAATTTCATTGAAAATATTAGAGTCATTTCTTTGGAGAAAAGTGTTTGATGCATTAGGAAATCAGACTCAGTGACTGCTGATGTCCTTTTATCCTTTTCTTCAGTCAAGGCCCAGTTTCATGTAAATTGCCAAGTTTCCCAGTGATCAATACTCCACTTAAATTTATCAGATCTTAATCAGATGCCATGTTTGCAAATAAAAGTACTGTTAAGAAAAGTTACCCCAAAATTTACAAATTAGACTTCAAAGATTACCACATTTCTGTTCAAGTCTTACTTTTCTAGGAGAATGTACAGTTTATTGCCTTTATTTTCTGCTTTAATTAAGGGCTTGGACGAAGTTATATGTGGTTAACTTGTAGATTTGTATCCAGCTTTGATGGAAATTTTTTCTGTTCAACAGATAAGGTACACCAAAGTGTGTGATTTAATGACTTATAAGACATTAGTCAGTTTTGTATCTAATTTAACAACTTTAATTTAACATTATTAAATTTCCTATAAATACCCAGCTCCTCAAATTCTATTTACATCAGTTTTCTTACTATTTTCCTCATTAAATTATGAGTTCAGTAAGTTTTTTCACGTGGCTTTATTCTATTTTGTATCAGTCATTTTTTTGTCCTTTTGGAATAGTAAAGTCTGATAATACAATCATAACTTCTTTTTAATTTATTATTATTTTTTATCAGTACATGCTTATAGCATGTAATGTTTACATTCCTTGGGGGGAGTTGGTACATGTACATAATAATTCCTAATTCTTTCATCCTCTTCCCCTCCTTTCCTTCCCTCCTCCCTCCATCTCTTGATTCCTTTCCCATTTAAGAAACATCTGTCTCCTTACTAGCTACTACCTATTTTTTATTTTGCTCTTTATTAATATTTTGTGTTTCTCACATAAGAGAAACCATGTGATATTTAAGCTTGTGTGTCTAATTCATTTCACTTAATATTATGGTCTCAAGGTGCATCCATTTTCTTACAAATTACTCGAGTTTATCCTTTTTTATGGAGAACAGTGCTCCATTTGGTGTAAATACCACATTTGTCTTTATCCACTCATCTGTTGATGGACATATAGACCACTTTCAAGATGTAGATATTGTGGATTGTGCTGCTATAAACATGGGTATGCATGTATCTTTATAATATGATGCTTTTAACTCTTTTGGGAAGATACCTAGAAATGAAATATTTGGATCAAATAGAATCTCTAGTTTTAGTTTTCCAAGGAATCTCTGTACTGATTTCCATAGTAGTTGTACCACAGTTTACATTCCCACCAACAATACAAAAGGGTTCATTTTTCCCTGTAGCCTGTCCAGTATTTGTTAGTATTTAATTTCTTAATAATGGCCATTCTTTTTGGGGTGAGATGGAATCTCAACATTGTTTTAATTTGCATTTCTCTAATGGCTAGCGATGATGAACATTTCTTCATGTATTTATTGGTCACTTGCAATTCTTCTGAGAAGTGTCTATTCATTTTGCTTATCTATTGTTTTGGACTTTTACTTGGAGGGTCTAATTTTTTGAGTTTTTTATATAATCTGGATATTAGTCCTCTGTCTAAGAAACAGCTAGCAAAATTTTTTTCCAGTTTGTGGGTTGTCTTTTCACTCTGCTAATTGCATCTTTTGTTGTGCAGAGCTTTTTAATTTGATATAATTCCATTTGTTGATTCTTAGTACATTTCTTGTGCAATCAGGATTCGGTTCAGAAAGTCCTGGCCTATCCCTATAACTTCAAGAGTTTTACCAATTTTTATCTTGTGCTTGCTTTGGCAGCACATGTACTAAAATTGGAATGTTACCTATTTTATCTTTCAGCAGGTTAAGTATTTCTGTTTTAACATTTAGTTCTTTGATCAATTTTGATTTTATTTTAGTGAGAGACATGGGTCTAGATTCAATCTTCTGAATGTGTATAGTCAGTTTTTCTACCAGCATTTATTAAATGGGCTATCTTTCCTAGTCTAGTGTGTTTTTGATGCCTTTTTTATTTGTTTTTGAATGAGGCAATTTATTAACCCAGCATCCTTTGTTCTAATGCTTCTTGTTGGCAGCTGCTGCATGTCTGGTGACTTTGTCCAGCTCTCTCTGTCCCTGAGGTGTCAGTTTGTGTCCTCCATCTTGGTGCCTTCATTCAAAGATCAGATGGCTGAATGTACCTGGGGTTGTTTCTTCATCCTCTATTCCATTCCATTGATCTTCATGCCTGTTTTTGTGCCAGTATCACACTGTTTTTATCATTATAACTTACAACTTGAAGTCCAGGATTGTGATTCCCCCTGCTTTGCTGTTGTTGTGTAGGATTGCTTTTGCTATTCTGGGTCTCTTCTGGTTCCATATGAATTTTAACATTGTTTTCTCCAGTTCTGTGACAAATGGTGTTTTTACTTTCACTGAGATTACATTAAATCTGTATAACAGTATTGGATGTATGGAAATTTTGACTATATTTGTTCTGCTTAGGCAGGAACAGGAGTGGTAACAGTAGACATCTTTGTCTTTGTCCTAATTCTAGCAGGAAGACTTTCATGTTTTCCCCATTTAATATGATATTGTAATAAATGGCTTTTATTAGACTGTGATAGACTTCTATACTTATTTTCTTCAGTGTGTTTATCATAAAAGAATGTTGAATTTTCTCAAAGGCTTTTTCCATGTCTATTGAAATAATCATATGCTTTTTGTCCTTGCATGAGGCTTTTGGGGGGACATCTAGACACAAACCATAACAGAAGGGAATGGGGAAAAAGCAAGTCCAAAATCCAGCAGGGCAAACATTAAGTCCTGTAGTTCCATGTCCAGCATCCAAAACAATCTGTGCCAAGATGTGAACTCCAAAGGGATTGTGTGGCTCCACCCCTAGGGCACTGCCAGTGGTTGTAGCTACCATGGTTTCTCTCTTGGGCTAGCTTTGTCCCCTCCTTGCAGTTTTCCTCAGATGATCCACATTCCTGGCTTCTCTAAACTTCTCAGGTCTCCTCTGCACCTTCAGCTTCACACTCACAGCTTCACACACTGCCCTCTCAGGGGCACACTGCCTAGCCTCCCAGGCCTTCTTCTGAAATCTGGGTGGAAGCTTTCCTGACCCCATAACTCTTGCATTCTGCATGCACCTAAAACCAGCACCACATGAATGTTGCCATGGTCCGCTTCTAGCTGGAGCAGTAGCCAGGCTTCCTTCTCTCTTGGCTTTTGGGGTCAGGTGTCTGGATAGCTGAGCACTCTGAACCCAATTCCAAGGACCAAATCCTCTAGGCCACTGCCATTCTATAATGTGGTGCTCTGGGGCTCCCTTCTCAAAACAAAGTCTTTCACCTTTGCAACCCTGAGGCTGCAAAGGCTGGAGTCCTGCTGATTTTTATATTATCCTCACACCACCTTTTCTGTTGTCTTCTTCTGAAATATTTGGCTTTTTTTTGCTAGTCTTTTCAGCAACCAATTCCTCCTCTGTTCCATCTTTGCAGGCTGCAACTTTATTGGAGCTTCCTTTCTGGCCAAACTCAAAATATTTTAAATCATTCCGCTGGAATCTTTGCTCTTGATTCTCAACATAAATCTGGCTAAAAACCCCCAACAGTAGCCATGCCACTGCCTCAACATTAGACTGTCTTGAAATTTCTTCTGCCACATTAATTAGTCCACCACCCTTAAACGCAGTCTCAGGCAGTCCCTGGACATAAGCAAAATGCTGACAAACTTTGTGCCAAGCCATAACACACACTGCCTAGAGTCCAAAAGCCAGTGCAGTTCTTCTTCTAAACAGAAAACTTCTGAGCCTGGTCTTTACTGACAGAATTTCTATCAGCATTTTGGTCTTCTGAGCTCTGTCTAGAATCTCCCATCAAGTACAGCCTAAGGCATTCAAGGACTGCTTTTTGGCTGGCATCCCTGAACCTTTCCAAATTCTCCCCATGAGCCAATCCCAAAGACTCTTGAACCACATGGTCAAGTATAGTCACAACAATGACCCCACTCAGTACCAAATTCTGCCTTAGTTACTTTTCTTTATTGCTGAGACAAAATACCCAACATCCAAAGTTAAAGGAGGAAAGGCTTATTTGGCTCACAGTTTGTAGAAGTTTCTGTTCATAGTTGGCTGGCTCCAAGGCAGGGTGGCACATGACAGAGGACTATCACAGAAGAGAACAAGTTCATGGCAGACAGAAGACAACAAAAGCAAGCAAGTGAAAATAGCAGCTTCTTTCTGCCCCTTTTATATTTTATCTAGGCTACCCAGCTTAGAATGGGTACCAAAGCAATCAGTGGACTAATTTAGTAATCACACACCCTTAATCCCAGCATCCTTAATTCTAGTGTTGCACCACGAATCAATCACACATTCTAGGCCTAGCCACCTCTGAAAAAACACCACCTATGACTGCATGAGGCCTTGGGGGGACATCTAAACACAAGCCATAATGGTGCTGTCTTTTTTTTTTTTTAATTTTATTTTAAAGAGAAAAGAAATTTCAAAACAAGATAATAGGAGAGCAACAATGGCTAATACATTGCATATTGTTATCTTTAAATTATTTAGAATACAAGATATAGGCATTTAATTGTCCAAAAAATATTAGCACAAACCTTTCTTTTCAATGAACTAAGACAAATTAGTAGTATAAATATCTTCATTATTTTGTGTGTGTGTATATATATATATACACAAACTTTTTTTCTGCTTTTCCCTTCCTTCTTTTCCTTTCCCCCATCCCAGTTTCTCTTTCCTGGGAAACACTGAACAGTTTCTTCTCATTTTACAATATCTATTGTACATTTTGAATTTTATTTACTCTTTCAGCTTCTCACACTAGGGAGACAATACGATGTTTACACATATGAGTCTAGTTTATTTCACATATGAGTATGGTCTCAAGTTGCATCCATTTCCCTATAAATGTTTCAAGTTTATCCTTCTTTATGGCTGAATAGTACTCCATTGTATAAAAATACCACATCTTTTTATCCATTCCTTGGTTGATGGGCATTTGGGTTGTTTCTAAGATTTAGTTATTACATATTGTCCTGCTATAAACATGGGTGCACATCTATCACTGTGGTATGATGTTTTTAATTCTTCTGGGAAAATATCCAGAAAGGGAAAAGCTGGGTCAAATGGGATCTCCAATCCTAGTTTTCTGAGGAATCTCCACACTGATTTCCATAGTGGTTGCACCAGTGTACATTCCCACCAACAGTGGAGAAGGGTTCCTATTTCCCCCACAGCCCCTCCAGCATTTGTTATTGGATGATTTCTTGATGACAGCCATTCTTATGGAGGTAGGATGGAATCACAGTCTTGTTTTAAGTTGCATCTCTCAAATGACCAGTGATGTTGAACATTTTTTCATATATTTATTTGCCATTTGTATTTTTTCATCTGAGAATTGTGTATTCATCTCAGATGCCCATTTTTGGATTGGGTCTTTAAATCTGGGAGGTCTGAGGAACAGCTGGCAAACATTTTTTCCCACGTTGTGGGTTGTCTCTTCACTCTCTTAGTGGTTCCTCCTGCTGTGCAAAAGCTTTTTAATAAGATGAGATCCCAGTTGTTGATTCTTTGCCATAGTTCCTGTGCAACCAGGGTTTTATTCATAAAGTCTTTGCCTATACCAATGTCTTCAAGAGTTTTACCTACTCTATCTTCTAGCAGATTTAATGCTTTTGTTTAAAATTTAGATCTTTGATCCATTTTGAATTTAGTTTAGTGCATGGTGAAAGATATGGGTCCAATTTTAATCTTTGTCATGTGCAGAGCCAGTTTTTCCAACACCATTTATTAAAGAGGCTATCTTTCTTCCAGTGAACACGTTTGGCCTTTTTGTTAAAGATAAGGTGGTGCAGTGTGTTTGGAGTTGTGTCTGCATCTTCTAACCTGTTCCATTGATCCTCAGGTCTATTTTTTTGCCAGTACCATGCTGCCTTTATCACAGTAGCTTTGTAGTATAATTTCAAGTCAGGGATTGTGATGCCCCCTGCCTTGCCTTTGTTGCCCAGGACTGCCTTTGCTATTCTAGGTCTCTTCTGTTTCCAAATGAATTTTAGGCATGTTTTCTCTAGTTCTGTGAGGTATGCTAATAGTATTTTGATTGGGATTGCATTAAATCTGTATAACAGTTTTGGAAGTATGGCCATTTTCAATATACCTGAGAGCAAGGCATATCTTTCCATTTTCTGATATCCTCTTCGATCTCCTTTTTCAGAGTACTATAGTTTTCAATGTAGAAGTCTTTTACGTCCTTTGTTAGATTGATTCCTAGGTATTTCATTTTCTTGGATGCTATTGTGAAAGGTGTTGTTTCCCTAATTTCTCTCTCAGTGAGTTTGTTGTTTGTGTACAGGAAGGCTATTGATTTTTGAGTGTTGACTTTGTATCCAGCTATGCTACTGAATTTGTTTATTAAATCTAGCAGTTTTTTAGTGGAGTTTTTGGGGTCTTCTATGTAGAGCATATGTTATCCACAAATAATGACAGTTTATCTTCTTTCCTATCAATATTCCTTTTATTTCTTTCTCTTGTCCAATTGCTCTGGCTAAAATTTCCAGGACTATGTTGAATAAGAGTGGAGACAGTGGACATCCTTGTCTTGTTCCTGATTTTAGAGGGATAGTGTTCAGTTTTTGTCCATTTAGTATGATATTGGCTGTTGGTTTGTCATACATGGCTTTTATCAGATTGAGATAAAGACCATCTATTCCTATTTTCTGTAGGGTTGTATCATGAATGAGTGCTGGACTTTGTCAAAAGCCTTTTCTGCATCTATTGAGATGATCATATGATTTTTATCCTTGGTTCTGTTAATATGGTGTATTACATTTATTGATTTACATATAGTGAAACATCCCTGCATCCCTGGGATGAATCCAACTTGGTCATGGTGTATAATCTTCTTGATTTGCTGCATTCAGTTTGCCAGTATCTTATTGAGGATTTTTGCATCTATGTTCATTAGGGAGATTGGCCTATAGTTCTCTTTATTGGTTGGGTCCTTCTCTGGTTTTGGTATCAGGATAATGCTTGCTTCTAGGAATGATTTTGGGAGTATTGTTTCCCTTTCAATTTCATTAAAGAGTTTGAGAAGTAGTGGTGTTAGGTCTTCTCTAAATTTCTTGTAGAATTCAGCAGTGAATCCATCAGGGCCTGGGCTTTTGTTTGTTGGGAGGTTTTTAATTACATCTTCGATTTCATTGATTGATATTGGTTTATTTAGGATTTTTTATCTTCTTGATTCAGCTTTGATAATTCACATGTATCTAGGAATCTGTCCATTTTTTCTGCATTTGCCATTTTATTAGAATAGAAGTTCTCTAAGTAGGTATGGATGATCTTCTGGATTTCTACAGGGTCCATTGTGATTTCAACCTTTTCATTCCTAATTGTGTGGAGTTGTGTCTTTTCTTTCCTTTTTTTGATAAGTTTGCCTAAGGGTTTGTAGATTTTATTTAATCTTTTAAAGAACCAACTCTTCAATTCATTAATTCTTTGTATTGTTTTCTTAGTCTCGATTGTGTTAATTTCTGCTCTGATTTTTATAATTTCCTCCCTCATATGAGGTTTTGGCTTAGTCTGCTCTTCTTTTTCTAGAAGTTTGAGGTTCACCATTAAATTGTTTATTTGTGCTTGCTCTGTTTTCCTGATATGTGTACTCACTTCTATAAATTTCCCCCTTAGAACTGCTTTCATCCTGTACCCTAATTTCCAAGATGTTGTATAGTTATTATCATTTAATTGTAGGAACTGTCTAATTTCTGCTTTAATTTCATCTGTGACCCATATTCAGGAGGGTGCTATTTAATTTCCATATGTTTATGAGGTTCTTGTGGTTTCTTTTGTCATTGATTTCCAGTTTCATTGCACTATGGTCTGATAATATGCATGGGATAATTTCAATTGCTTTGCATTTACTTAAGCAGGTTCTATGAGCTAGTATGTGGTCTATTTTGGAGAATATCCTGTGTGCAGCTGAGAAGAATATGTATTCTGATGTTGTGGGGTGAAACACTCTGTAGACATCTAATTCTAATATTTCATTGTTGATTTTTTGTCTAGTTGATCTGTCTTTATGTGACAGTGGGGTATTGAGGTTCCTCAATACAATCGTATGAGTGCTTATCTGATTTTTCATGCTGGTTAATATTTGTTTTATATAGTTGTGTGCACTGGTATTTGTTGCATATATATTTATGATTGTTCTCTCTTTCTCTTGGTTTGTTCCCTTTACAAGGATGCTGTGGCCTTCTTTGTCTCTTTTAATAAGTTTTGGCTTGAATTTCACTTTGTCTTCAAAAAGAATAGCTACCCCTGCTTTTTTCTGAGTTCCTGTTGCATGGAGTATTGTTTTCCATCCTTTAACTTTGAGTCTATGAATTTCTTTTTGAATTAAATGTGTTTCTTGTATACAGCATATTGTTGGATCTTGCTTCTTGATCCATTCTGCTAGCCTGTGTCTTTTGATTGCTAAATTGAGACCATTAACATTCATGGTCATAACTGATATGTATTGACTTACCCTTGTCATGTTATTTTCCTGTCGTTGCTTCCCCCCTTTTTTCCCCTCTGTCTGTATAATTGTTTGTCTTGCCTGGTGGATTCCTTCTGTTGGGGTTCATGGAGTTGTAGTCCTTGTTATCTCTTTCTAGAATATCCTTCATAACATTTTGGAGTGCTGGTTTGGTGGTCATAAATTTCCTCAGATGTTCTTTGTCATGGAAGTATCATATTTCTCCATCAGTTTTGAAAGATAGTTTTGTGGGGGTACATCAATCTGGTGTGAAGTTTGTTTTCCTTTAGAGCTTGAAGTACTTTACTCCTAGCTCTCCTTGACTTGAGGGTTTGTGCTGAGAAGTCAGCTGTGACTCTGATGGGCTTTCCTTTATAAGTGATTCATTTCTTTTCCCTAACAGCTTTTAAGATTCTATTCTTGTGTTAAATTTCTGGATCTTGAATATGATATACCTGGCTGTAGACTTTTTTTGATTATGGCTAATTGGAGTTCTATATGCCTCACTTATCTGTATGTCAAATTCTTTTTCCCTACCAAGGAAATTTTCTGCCATGATGTCTGTGAACAGTTTCTTAATATCATTCATGCTATCGCCTGCTTTTTCATTGCCTCCAATCAATCTTAAGTTGTTCTTCTTTGCCTCATCTAGCAGCTGCTGGACTGATTTCTCAGGGTCCCTTGCTATTTTTAAGAAATCTTTCTTTTTATGATTGCTAACTGCAAGCCTGTCTTCTATATCTGAGATCATGTCCTCGCATTGGCTTATTCTGTTGCAAATACTTTCAATGGAATTTTTATTCTTCTGGATATCTGCTTGAATCTGCCTTATGGATTTCATTTCTTTCCTATGCTGAGCATTCGTGGCTTCCATAATTTTCTTTTTTTTTTTTTTTTTGTGGGTACCGGGGGTTGACCTCAGGACCTTGCGTGCCAGCAGGTGCCCGTGCCGCTGAGTGATATCACTGGCCCTTTTTTTGTATGTGGGTACCGGGAGTTGAACTCAGGCCCTCGTGCTTGCCAGGCAGGCGCTTACGCTGCTGAGCCATGTAACCGGCCCCATAATTTTCTTAATCTCCTCTATTTTTTTTTATCTGTATTTGCTCTAGAGTCACCAAGCATGGTTTTCATCATGGACACCATCCCTGCAGTTATCTGAGAAATTATTTCTGATTCAATTTTTTTCTAGAGCCTCATTCAATTGCTTTGTTGTTACCACTTCAGAGAGGCCAGGTGGGTGGCTTTTGGATTGTCCCACCTTATTGCCCCCTGGGTTTGCCTCTGGTGAACTGGATGTGTGGGGTTGCATCTTGTTTAAGTGTCTTCTCATTTTCTTTTCTCTTTTAGTTTAATTCCTGGAATGATGCTTGTAAATTACATACGGTGGGTTGCTTTATTGCTAGTATTTAGAACCCTTAGAAAATGATTACTTCTCTGATGTAATCTCTAGGTCTAGCTGATTTTTGGGTTTTGAGTCTGTTGCAAGATCTTACCTCTTCAATTTGTTGAGGATGAGAATTTGCTTCTTGTTTGGCACAACCCCTGTTTCTTTGGCACTGTGCCACAGTATTTTCCATGACCCTTAGTCAATCTCAGTCTTGGAATACCAGGAATAATAGCTGTTTAAAACAACTATGTCACTTTTGGCTAAAGTGGTACCATCAGCAATAACAATAGCATCAAACACAGCTGAGAAAATGACAAACTGAGGTAACCATTAATTTGCCACCTTTAACCATATGAATTAGATTTGTGGTTATATAACAAAATCTAAAACCAGAAAATTATATGCAGTATGTAAGTCCTTTATATGTCAATTTTTCCATGGGGTTAAAATTTAAAAGGGGTTATGGAGAAAATAGAGAAGTAGAGGAAGAAGAAGAGATTAGAACTAAGGCTGGAGGACAAAGGGGGATCGTGCTAACTTTGGAAAACTGGCAGAGAAGAGTGGAGGGAAAGAGAGAAGGAAGAGAAAAAAAGAACAGAACAGAACAACAACCACAAAGAGGCTGGAAACCACATTAAGAATCATATAAAAACAAGATCAAACAATGAGGGAGAAAAGAAAAACAAATAACAAAAAGCCCCACAACCACCCCCCAAAAAAACCCACCACCACCACCACCACAGCAAAAAACAAACAAGAGAAAGATAGAGAAAGAAAAAAAAAAAGTCCACTTCCAGGTTTGTCTCTGCTGTCACTGGTAGAGATTGTGTGGAGACAGAATCTAGATCCAACTTGATTTATCCCAGCAAAGCAGCAGTAGCTTTTTGGTGGGGTAGTGGATAATCTCAGTGAGCCTGCACCTTCTGGCCGAGACCAGACTCATTCGGCCTGCAGCCATCAGCGCACCTTCAGTGGGCCTGAGACCAGCTAGGAGCCACTAGGTGAAGCCAGCAGCTGCTCTGAGTTCTGAGCGCAGCCAGCTCCTCTCCAAGATAGCTCCTGGCCAAACACTGTCTTGGACTGGACGACTGAGCCCTCAGCACTCACCGCCAGCTAGTGCAGTCCTTCACATCTGCTGCTCCCCTCCACCACTGCATCTCCTCATGGAAGCCTCTGGGGTTGCCAGCAGTCCCCATGTGTCCGCAGGTTTGAAACCCTCCTCTTGCACAGTGAATCCTGTGTCAGGGAGAAAGCACTGCCAGCTACCTCCTTCTTTCTTGAAGTTTCTCTCTTCACGCTCTCTGTGGGCTTCAATTCATGTTTCAGATCCCTCCTGGGTCCAGGGGACCCACTTTTCTCCTTCTTGTCTTCCTCATGCTGCTATATTCCAGTGTCTGGATGGCAACTCTTTCTCTGCTTCTTACCACGCCGCCGTCTTGGTGCTCCTCCACAGTGCTGTCTTCTAATTTTTCATTAATTCCAGTTAATCTTAGATGAGACTTCTTTGGATCATCTAGCAGTTTTTGGATACATTTTTTAATGTTCTCTTGTTGTTTTTAAGGTATTTCACATTAATTGGTCACCCACAACAGCTTTGTCTTATAGTTCTGACACTCTGCTCACATTGGTCACCTCTGGTGCCTATACTTCCAATAGAATTTTTAAACTCCTGACTTCCTCTTTGGAACCCTTTGGACTGCAATTCTTTTCTAAGCTGGTTACTTATATTTTGCATCATTTTGTTTAGCTCAGCAAGTAAAAGTAAAGTTTAAAAAAGTAATCAATGGAAGAGGAGAAGGAGGAGAGAAAAGGGATATAGGAGTCCTACCGATGAGTAAAAGGATTTCAATAGTACTAAAAAAGTCATGGAAAAGAACAAAAAGACAAAGAAGAAAGAAGAAAAACAAAGAGCAAAATATAGGAAATAAAAGAAAGGTAAGAAGGAACAGAAAAAAAGTTAGAAGAAAAGAAACAAAATGAAAAAAAGAACAAAAAATAGAGAAAAAATCTCCAAACACCCAAAAAACCATGGAAGGAAAGAGATAAATAAAAAATAGATAAATTTTGGAAAAATTGAGTAAAACAAAATTCCTCTGTGTTTTTGAATGAGTGGTTTTTTCCAGGATCTGTAGTCTTGCAATCTAGCCAGTCACAATTTTCTTCACCTAGTTTTAGGGCCTCTGGTTTTGTGAGTTACCATCTCTGCCCCAGAGGTCTCTCCATGCATTTATGCTAGACTGTGGTAACCATCCAAGCCAAGGCATGTCCCTGCTCATGTTGGTAGATGGGAAAAGTGATGAGCCTCCTGTCTTCAAGGATGTAGACTCTGGGGATAAGGAGTTCACAGGGACTATTGGACTTAATATCAACACTCGCCAGGCCTGATTTCTTCCTAGAGAGGGCAGGGCTCATGTCCTTCCCAGCCTGAGTTTGCACTTCTCAGGGGGTCTATGTCTGGCCCACGTGCTCTCCATGGCAGTTTCTCATGGTTATCTCTCACCCAGTCACTGTGGGAGGGTAACACTAGAATCCCTGAAGTTGCTGGCTAGGTCCTTACTTTCTCCTTGCAGCTGCTGGCCCTCTGGGCTTACCTTCCTTCCCTGGGCATTGCCCTCATCCAGGATCAGTTAATCTATGCCTCTGCTGCCCCATGCCAAGCAGAAGCAAAATATAGGGTGGACTTAGAGTTGGTGGTTGGTTGTTCTGTGGGTCTGCTTGCTGCATCCTGTAAATTCTTTATAGGTTTTTAAAAACTAAAATACCAAAACTCACATATCTACAGTGCTATCAGAGGTATTTATGAGCCATACACATTTGATATTCTGAGTTTTTTGGAGCTAAAATCATGCTTTATTACTTGTCATCCTCCTTAGTTAATAGGTGTCTTTAGAGTATTTTTCCTTCTGAGCCTCCTTCAAATCCAATTCTTATAAAAGAGAAGGACTTGTTATCAGTGAGGATATATGTGGGAAAATAGCAGTGATGCAGGATCTAAGCAAAGTTGTAAAACTTTTTTAAATGCTTTCTTCAAAGGCAGTATTTTGGGACCACCTCTATAGCTTTCTAGGCAACAACTATGGGTTTAGCTTAATTCAACTAATTTTTATTGAGCACTTGCTGTGGGCAGGCACCACAACTGGGCCTGTGGCTATAAAGATGAATGGGGTGTAGTTGCTGGCTTCAGATATTTACAGTTGAATATAATAAAAACAACAGGAGAACAATGTCACTCCTTAGCATTAAGGAGTGACATCTGGCTTCGTATCCAGGAAAAATTGGTGTTCCTCAAGCAGACAAATTTGGGGGAAGAAAATGTTCAACTGTAATATTAAGGAGCTTTACAGTTTGGGGAAATTGGATGTGATTCAGCACTACTGGAGTATAAAGCTATGGGTGTGAATTAAGCACAGACTACCCAATGGAGGGTCTGCTGAGGATTTCAAACAATGTATGGGTTTCCTATTGCTGCTGTGGTAACATACAATAAATTCAATGCCTTAAGACAACGTATATTCTCTTACCGTCTGGAGGTAAAAAGTCTAAAACAGAAGAGCAGGTTTATGTTCCTTTTGGAAACTCTTGGTAGAGAATTCATTTCTTTGCCTTTTCAGCTTCTAGAGGCAGCCTGCATTCCTCATGACCCCCCACCATTCAATAGCTGATTCTGCAGTTTCATCACCTTCTCTAACTCTGACCCTCCTGCTTCCCTCTTATGTGGCTTGTGGTTACAAGGAGCCCAGCTGAATAGTTCAGGATCGTTTCCTTATTTCAAGATCCTTCATCACATCTGCACAGTTCCTTGTGCTATGTAAAGTAACATACGCATTCACAGACTTCACAGAATAGGAAGGGGACATCTTTGGGAGGGGGATCATTTAGCTTACCACAAACAGTATCTCCTAGTTTTTGCTAAGCCATTTGAAGATTGAGAACTGATGACACTGGTATAGTGGCTATCAAATTTTTGTGTGTATATAAGTCAACTGGGGTGCTTACTAATGATGCCAGGGATTCTGATTCAGTACTTCTGGCATGAATCTGAGAATAGCATTTTTAACAAGCAGCCAGATAATTCATATGCAGGTGGTTTGGCAATCATTCCTGGGGAGACACTCTTCTGATGGCTGATGGATAACAGGCTAGAAAGGAAAGAGCTTAGAGACGACACAACTTGTTGGTAGACTAATTTAGTATCACTTCATAGAAGGTAAAATATATGTGTTGATTAACAAATAACCTTCCAAACACCCAGAGGGACAGTGTGGATATCCATTAAGGGCACATGTGGCAGTCAGACAGATCTGGCCTTAATTCTATTGCTTAGACTTTGGGCAAGGTTTTTAATTTCTTCATTTTTCTTCAAGTCTCAATTTCCTTCTGTGAAAAGGAGAATAATAATATTTATCCTGCTCAGTAGTGTTGAAGATGGAATAAGAGGTGTAAGAAGACCACTTACACAATCTCAGACAAACAGCAAGCACTCCCAGATAAAGGCTTTTGTTTTTTGTATCATTATTTCTAAATGACAGATGTAATTTTCAAACAATTTGCTCAATTTAATTCTAAAATGAATGCACAATATCTGTGGGTTATTTGTATTTGTCACACACTTACTTGAACTCTACAGAAAATTAAACAATAAGAACTATAGTCAGAAGAGACCCTGTAAACAGAGTCAACCCACCGGGTTTCTTAAATTTATAAGGCAGTACTCAGGACATGCTCCCTTTTGGTTATTCAAACCCTGTTCCCCTGCCTTTTTAGGCTTGGAGCTGAGGGTCCTGGCTGAAGGCAGAGGAGCAGAAATAGCAGTTTCGAAACGTCCAGTGCCGCAGATGGTGAGTAGCCCTTCGGAGAGAACACTTGCCAGAAGACACACTTGGAAATCCCACCTCACAAGTGATTAGAAGCAAGAACATCCGACACATCAGGGCTCTGAGTTTATTCAGAAAATCCTCTACTTACAGTTTGTGGAGAATTTTAGGAACTTTAAAAGAAATGGAGCTTAGAAGACAGATGTTTCAGCTTTGCCAGGCAGATAACTTAGTGGCCTCATGAGGGTCTTTTTAAAAATGGGAATTAGAGTCTTTGTGTTTCTAAATAAATGGATCTAGGAAGAACCTTTTAGCACCGACTTGTGATCAAGAACTTCTGTTTTGTGATTTCAATGATTCCTTGTACCTGTTTGTTTGTTTATTTAGTTAGTTTTCTGAGATAGGGTCTCACTATGTAGTCCAGACCAGCCTTAAACTTGCTGTGGAGTCCAGGGTGGCCTTGAACTCTTGATCCTTTCGCTTCAGCAGTTTAAATGCTGGGATTACAAGCTCCCTTTTATTTACTTATTTATTCATTAAGGGATAGAAAATTATCCTTAAGAGAATTTCTGTGTAATCAGGTAAACACATTTGCCTGCTGAAGAAGGTGGGTTAGAGCTCACATTACGCCAGGGTTCGGGAGATGAGATAGGAGCAGAGTTCCGCAGTAGGTGGCATGTGGCCCCAACCCTGTCTTTCCATTCCTGTAGTCACCTGATATATCATGAATACTGGCTATCAGCGAAGCAGACAGGCAAGAATAGGACAACACATATGAAACCCTATAGATGTGCGGGCTAAGATTAGGCTACTATTGATAACCCAGTTGGCAGAACATTTTTCATTAATAAAGCAAAACAATTACCCATAGCAAATTTCAAGAGGAATGTCCAACCTACTTAAAATAAAAGGTTGCCCTTAGTTATGCAACACTTATTTACATTTAAATAATTGCTCTATATTGCTTATTAGCAACTATTATTATTCATTAAAGTTAATCCCTGAAGGGCTTGTTCTTGTCAACTTTTTTGTTAATCCAGCTTATAAGACTACATTTTGAGCCATTACCCAAGCTGTAGTTTTGGGAAAATATTTCACAATTCGATTTGAATGATTTGGTTACATTGAATTTTACGGATGAAGAAATCGAGAAACAGACAGATGAGTATGTTCAAAATGCTATCCTGAGACTGGTAGCAACCTCCTAGACATGAACGGGGGGCAACTGAAGCAACACGTGGTACTTGGTGTGTCAGTACTTCAGTAGTAAGCGACGGCAAGTTAACATCATGAAACCATAGTAGAAAAGTGGCTGAACATAATTAAGCAATAAATATTCTTCAAGGACTTTAAGAGTCATTTATGATACTGAATTTAGGCAAGAAATCCAGAAAGAGAATGTTCAGCAAAATTTGTCTGGAGCCAGAGGAAGGTATATTTCAATTTGACAGATTTGACTATTTGCCTCATCAGAATTTCCACTTCTGATGAATGGATTGTCTCTGCCTCTAAATGCCCTCCCTCCCCTCTACTGCTGATGTTGCTTTTTGACATTTCTCTGTGCATTTACATCTTACTATAGGGTAGAAAAGGCAGAGAACGTGGGAATCAGTGCTGGCCAGGGCTTAAACCTCTAATTGCAGCTCTTAGAGGGAAAGAAGAGAGAAGTTCAGAGGAAGTCGGGGTTTTTTTGTTGTTTCGTGTCTTTGCTCCAGCCCGCAGTGTGGTCATCAAGTGTTCGTGAAGGGCCCAGGAGCATCTGAGTAAGTATACCTGAGCTGCTCTGAAATGTAAGTCCTACAAAGATGAGCGTCTCTTTTCTGCTTAAAAGTTTGTTCCACTGAAACACAGAATTCACATTTTGAAGAAAAAATAGAATAGTTTAAACAGATATAGTAATATTGTTTTATCTTGGCAAACATTCTTGTGTTATGTGTAGATACAGATGCACTTGTGACTTATTCTCTAAATATACTTTTCAGTAGCTTACGGGAACAGATGGAAAGGCAAACTAGATAGCCTTCTTCCTAGGTATATTGATTCTTTTTTTTTTTTTTTTTGTGGGTACCGGGGGTCGACCTCAGGACCTCGTGAGCCAGCAGGTGCCCGTGCCACTGAGCGATATCACCGGCCCCTTTTTCGTATGTGGGTTCTGGGAGTCAAACTCGGCCCTCGCACTTGCCAGACAGGTGCTTATGCCGCTGAGCCATCTCACCAGCCCCCAGGTAAATTGATTCTAAGACTTCGGTTTTGACCATCATTGCCCAATTTCTCCATAATTAGGATTAATGTGAGAGTCAAGAGTTAGATGAATGATGTTCATTAGGAATTAGGAAATGCCTGCTGATCTCGACTGCAATAAAATCTGGCCTGTTTGTGTCACCACTCATGGACAGATGATGCCAAACAAAGTTAGTTAGCAACTTAAGTTGTCTGATAGATAGGCTTTTGACGGGAAAAATGAGTTATCCCTATTGTCAAAATGTCTGGAAAATAACCCTACTCTTCCTTCTTTTCTCCCATCCTCCCCTTCCCTTCCTTCCCCTTCTTTCCTTTCTCTTCCCTTCCTTCCTCTCTCATTCCCTCCCTCCTCTCCCTTTTTTCCACAGATGTTTATTGAGTAGCTACTGTATACTAGCCATATGAACCATGAATCAACGATGCAGTAATAAATAAGATATATAGGATTTGTACCACCTTAGCACTTGTAAAAATTAATTATATTTAGTTTATAAGTAATTAATTAAATAAAGATGTTATCAGGAGAGCTTGGGGTGCTGGGAGAATACAATAGGAATCTCCTATGTAGTCCTAGGGAGTAATGAGAAAGTGATATTTAAACTGAGTCTTAAAGAATGAGCAGGGCACCAGATAAAGGGCTGAAGATGGGGCAGGCAAATGGGATGTGTGTGAGGAAGACATGTCCAGGGATGAAAGATAGCGAAGTCTCTGAGGGGAAAGGACTGTGTGTCTCAGGAACAGAAAGACAGCCAAAGGAATTGGGGTGGGGGCAGACTCTTGTTTGGGTGGAGGGGTAACGGGTGCCAGGTCAGGCTGGCTGTCTTTACTTGAATCCCACGTGGAGCTGTGTAGTATCTCAAGAGTGCACTGAATGTCACAAAGGTTTGACATGGAAGAGTGACAACATGTGGTTGGACTTCTCAAAGGGACGTGCTGCAGTGTGGAGAAGGAGTCAGAAGACCAGAGGCAAATCTGGGGAAAGCAGGTAAGAGTTTCTTTAAGTGGCTAAGATTAGTGTGACAGTAAATTTCCTGTGTTAGTTTGATTGGGCTAAGAGGTGCTGAGATGTCTGGATAAATATTTTTTCTGAGGTTTCTGTGACATGTTTCTGGAAGAGATTAGCATTTGAACTGGTTGACTGGCTAAAGCAACAAGATAATTACGTTCTCTCTCTGCCTAACTGCTTGAGCTAGAACACCAATTTTCTGCCCTCAGTGCTGGTGGATCTCGGACTTCAAACTCAGATTGGAACCTACGCCATCGGCTCTGTAGCTGTTAGGCCTTTGAATTCTACCTCTGGCTTTCCAGGGTTTCCAGCTTGCATTACAGCCTGTAGATCATGGAACACTTTAGTCTCCATAGTTTTGTGATCCAATTCCTTATAATAAATCTGGAAATATATATATATATATATATATATATATATATATATATATATGCTGTAGTTGAGGTGGGAAAAAGTAGATAAATATATACAAAATTCCACTGGACCCTGTGACTGATTGGACAGTGGGTAGGGGTGGATGAGGCTGAGGGGGGTGTCCAGGCTAAGTGTTTGCTTTTATTGAGTATCTTGTCTTTGGATCTATCTCACCCACTTACCTCTTTGTGGAGTATAAGGAGTGGTGTTAAGCAGGTAGTTCGACATTAGCAGACCTGCGGGACCAAAGAGCTCCAAAACTGCATGCTGTGCTAGTTACAGCTAAATGAAGAAACAAGGACGTCAGTGTAGAATACATTTATAATCATTTATTAAGTCTCTGACCCAGAGTGGTCCCACAAAGCACAATGACATTTTAATGTTAAACATTGTACACATACATTCCTACACCAGGGAGTATATTTCCAAAACAAAGGATACAACATCCCTGGTTGTCATGGCCAATGGCTCAATGACATCAGAAAAGAGAACATTCTTTAAAGACCCTCCCACCTTGGGCTGAGACCTGATTTAGATTAGAACTTTTTATTTCTTAAATTTCATTTGTAAATTTCTTATGTGATTAAGGCCCCTGAGGATCATGGACCATCTGAAAGGAGAAGGAAGGCATTTTGCAACAGTGATATTCCAAAGTAAGATAAATGTCAATAAGCATATACGTCATGTAGATAAAATAATGATAATCACTATAGTTCTCTAAACCACAGGAAAAACTCTTCTGCGCATAAAATCTTTTCTGTATTTTGTATAATTCTTTCATGGAATGCGCAAAGGACCAAGGAGGAGGAGTGAAGTCCAGACTGCGGAATGTCTTAGAGTTCTCTGGACAGCTTCCTTTCTTGGCAGCCTCTTACTTTGACCCCTGCGAGTCAGAAGCCATCTGCAGCTTCTTCGCCTGGGGTTTCAAGCCTTCACTGGCATCAGCCCATCAGTTGTACCCAGAGTCACCTTCTTCTCTGCCAGCCTTTCCCTACCAGGGCCCCTTGTTCTAGGCCAGGAGATACCTGCATTTGTCCTTTTTATTTTGCTCCATTTAAATTTTGGACTGTCTAGGTGTCACTTTCTGTTGCTCACTGGAACGTTTGCCTTGGGAAGAACCTTTGGTTTTTACTCACTCCTTTCTCTATGCTCTTCCACAGGGATACACCTTGTCCTCCGGAAAGGGGCATGCACTGTACCACGTGTTCGGTATCTCACTGTGTCACACTGTAGGCAGTGGTCAGGTCTCTGGAAAGTCGTCTGGAAAAATTCTTATCAATGAAATTATTTTAGAAGTGTGCATTTTTGAAGAATCTTTGCATCTTTGTCAGTTTTTGGTCACTGGGACACAATACCTGACACCCATAACTTGAAGGAGAAGAGGTGTACTTTAGTGCATGGTTTCGGGGGAATTTTGTCCATGCTAGCTGGCCCCAAGGCAGGACCATCAGGGTGGAAGGACATGGCAAAGACAAGCCAGTCAGTTCACTGTGGCGAGGAAGCAGAGCAGGGAGTAGCGCCAGAGAAGAGGCCAGGGACCATGTATAGCAGTGGTGGCAAACATGTGGCATGTACGCCGCAGAGGACTGTTCGTTATCATCGAAAGCTCTAAAATGTTTGCCATCCCTGATATACAGTATTCAAGGTCACACCTCCATGACCCACCCAGACACATCCAGAAGTGTGCTTTATCAATCCCTGGGCCACTCCCAAGCCAATCAGGTTGACAAGTTTAACCACACATCTTGTAAGGAATCATTGTGTGAAGTGAACAGTTCTCCTCTAATTGCTTGAATACCCACCTCGGATTCCTCGCTTTCCACACCTCACGTGTCAAGGCTGTGAGCTCCATACTGAGATGTGTGGAGGAATCACTCGCAGTCTGTGTTCTCAAAGACCTTGTGATGCAGAGCTGTCTGTGGTGGAGCAGCCATGCCATGTCCTGCCTCTCTGGGCAGGTTTGGCCCATACTGGGCTTTGGGGCAAGCACTGCCCCTGGCTGTTTCTGGAGGCATAGTTGCCAGCTTTCATGTTGCCAGAGAAAGGAGATAGTGCAGAAGGAGAAGGAGAGCAGTAGATAGGATACCCTAGAATACATGTGTGACCCATGCAGCGGAATCCTGGAATGATCTGGGAGGAATGTGAAGGGTAAAGAGGAGTATGTAGGGGCCACATTAGGGAGATACTGTTTGCTAGCTGATTCTTTCTTGTTTTATCATCGGGCTGATGAGCCCAGCAAATATGGTTTGTGCAAGACAAATTTACTTGTGGAGGGATGGTGAGGGCAGTTGAGGCTAGATCATACTCTAAAATCTTGAATGCCTTAAGGGAAGTTTTTTTCCCAAACTAGAGATTTTTATGCAGTTCAAATGCAGATTTTGATTCAGATGGGCCAGGTTGGGGCAACAGTCTGAATTTCTGACAAGCTTCAGATGATGCCTGTGGTCCTGGTACCTGGGCCTCACTGGGCAGCCAGGCTTTCCATGATAAAGAATGAAGTGGTATTTAGAGAGACATGGTGGAACTCTTTGATTAGAGGCCTTGTGGCAATACAAACTAAGATTCAAGAGAATGTTTCCCAAACTGCAGTTTCATAGGATGTCAAGAAGTGTTTAGCTCTGGAGTTTGTCTTTCTGGTTTGAACCTCTGACCTTCAGGATTTATCTAAACTTTGTATGGTCTCAGTTTCTTTGTCTTTAAAATGGCAATGATGATAGGGTCTATATTATAGGGGTTGTTAAGCTGTAACTAATCTGGAGGTCTGGGTTAAATTTAAGCAAGTATCTTTACTGCAGGACTTCTTAGGACTTTGAGTTGGCTAAAGTGATAGCGTGGAAGGAGATGGGGAAATGGCACCTCCTGCTTTGATTTTCTTTGTTCTTTTGTTCTTTGGAACCACTGTTTAGGAGGTTTGATCTGTTAGCAGAGAGAAAGATGAGCTGTAGGCTGGGGACCTGAGTCTGGAAGGAAGGCACTGAGTCAAAGGGCAGTGGCGTAGGATGGGGAGGAAGGAGTGGTCATAATGAGTACCCCGAGGTCAGATCAGGCTGGAGACTAATTAGGTGTGAGGGTTAGAAAGAACGAGGAGTCTTGTAAGATTTTTTTTTTTCCCCACCCAGAGAGAAACAGAAGGCCAAGGGAGAGTGCCATGTGTTTAATTTTCCATTCTGATTTAAATTCTGCTGCTTGTTGCCCACAAACTAACAGCATGCCTCTTGAGTCTCTAGGGCATTTTACAGTAAAGCCACATATTTTCTGAAGTTGGGTCAAGGCTGAGCATATGAAATTTCTCAAGTGTGAAATTCTACTTAACCCCATTAATGCTTATAACCCTGAGTAGTTATTGTTTATAATTCACTTCTAGTTACAGTGGTTGTTTGCATTTGCCAAATCATTTCAGTTCTATCTTAAACTAAGTTTATTTTAGGGAAGAAAATTATCATTTTTCTTGTCAAAAAGCTGAGAAGAACCAGCCCCCCCCTTCCCACTCCTATAGTTTGCATTGTTGGCTGTAATGGTCCTCCCCACCCATACATGTGTCTAATGTGCTCTGAGTTTCGTGATCTCTACGACAGTAAAATATTACATTTATGAGGGCCTTTACACTTTACCAAAGATATTGAAATGCGTGTTATTAGTTAGCATACCTATGTTCTTCCCTTTCCTTGTATATGGCAAGGAAAGTGGGGGCAGGGGACAATATATATAGGTTTATATGTAGTCTAAATATACTAAATTTCTATACCCTTCATAGAGAACTTTCATACATGACTGATTTGAAAATATTAAACCAATTTTTTGAATTATAAGGATAAACCCATTTATGTGTAAGTACAGTTACTGAGCCATGCTTACACTGAACCATGTGAAAAGCCTGGCTGAGATACAGCTAGAATAATTTTAGCCCCTTCACTCCTGCTTTGAAATTGAATTATACACTATGGCTTAATTCATACACACTCGTACTAACAATAAACACACATTATTCGGCTTCTGCTTAAGGTTTAAAAAATTTAAGTGGCCTTTTGACTTTCTCTAAAGTAATTACTGTGGTTAATATCTTAGAATCATTTGACAAAAGTCCAGGATATAAATCTTTTTGAGTGGCAGTTCAAGTATAATCTAGGATGAATATGAATCCCTACAATTTCTGCAGATGGGGAACTCTGTTTCTGGCCACTGTCTAGATTTTAATTAGTGAAAGCCTCTCATTGTGCTTTACAATGCTGATTGGTTTAGAAATCAAGCTTTCAGATTATGTTCAACAGCTATCTGTGAAAACCACCACTCATGGAACATTTGTTTTGTGTTGGCTTCTTTACAAACATTAACATATTTAACCTTCCCAACTTTCTTGTGAGGCCAGGATTTGGGCTCTGTTTTTAGGAAAGGCATAGGGCTTAGTAGGATTTAGAAGCAGAGGGTGAGGCCAGCTCCATTGGCCCCAGGACCTGTGTCTCCACTCGCCAAAGGACAATGTTCTGGGTCTGACAGCGTTGATTGAGATTTTTATTTAGACAGTTTAGGTGACCAAAAAACTCAGAAATACTGTAAAATATCAAATTTAACTTTCATTTGCTATACTCCCTCTTCTTTTTGTCTTATAAAAAAGGGATGAATCTAGGTCATGAGAAAAAGAATTAAGCAGTGAGTGATTGATGGGAATATAATCTTGTAGTTTGAATAAGGAACTTGGCTGTAGCCTTTGAGCTGTGAACACACTGGATGAATGGTCAGCTACAGCAGCCAGGGTGCAGAATTGAAGAACGCTATGTCTGCTGGGTCTGTGGTGGACACTGTGGTGTGTGGCCTGCATCTAGCTCACCTGCTGTGACCCTGTTTCCTTTCCCAGAGTGTGGGCTTCTACAGCTTACAATGTCCCCTTCTCAGGAGAAAAACTTTCTGTCTCACCCTGAAGTTTCTTCCTCACTCTCAGGTTGGGTCCAATACCAGTTATTTTATAAAGTGACCAAAAATCCTCATTTGTCCAGGATTGCTCCAATTTAATGACAAAAAGTATTGCCTCCCTGGAAACCCCTTGGTCATGAGCAAATTGTGGGCCTTGCTTGCCCCCTAGTCCCCAAAAGGAGCTTAACTCTATGGTGCTATGGGCGGGCCAGAGATCTCCGTGGGATCACTCGGGCTCCAGGCAGGAATCATCCTCTCTCAGCCCCCTCCCTGCTCTCCTCTGACCCTTCTCCCGACATCTCACCCTCAAGACGTCATTTTCAAAAGAATTTTCAGGTTACGCTTCTGAGATAGGGTCTCATCCCAAGACCTAAGGTAGAGTCCAATCAGGAAAACACGAACATTCTAAAAATTTAAGCCAGTGGGTTTTTAATCCAGGGGTCCAGTTACACAGATGACAAAGAGGCTGGGAAATCAATAGGGAACAGTGAGGCAACCCAGAGATTAGTTGCAACAGGAAGCTGTTACCATCCAGGTTGGGGGACAAAGGAAAGGAATCTTGGTTCAGGGTTGAACAGAGAAAGACAAGATATGGAAAGACATAGCAGAGTCTCAGCAGAAAGGGAAGAAAGAAAAACACCTCAGAACTCTACCACTGTGGAGGTTGGGCAGAGTGCTCTGCCTGTACTGGCCTTCCTGTGGTGCAGGCCCTCGAGGGAGTACAATTACTGTGACAATTTTCTAAGTAAGGAGTTTGATTTCTGCCTCTGAGTCAGTCCCCAGTTCCTGTACAGGGGTCTGTGTCGTGGATTAACTAATGGTCAACTTGTAACACCCAGCTGAACTGAATCAGTGTGATTCTGGGTGTGGCTGGCCCACCTGAGGATTGTTGCCAACAGCATAAAAGGAGAACTGGAGGGGAAGATGGTGTGCTGTTGAATCTCCTGGAGAAGCTTGTCACTCTGGCTTTCCTGATGTGAACTCAGCTGTTTTCATCATCAGAGGAGCTCGGGTCCTCACTGTTGCATTTCTCTGTGGGGGAGCTCTGGTCATTACTTGGAATGTTGCTTCCTGGCTCCAGTGCAGACCCCTCAGCCTGCTGGCACAGATCCTTCATCCTGCTGGTGCAGACTTTCCAGCTTCCACCACTGGGCTTTGGGCCTTCCCAGTGGAGATGCTTGGTACAGACTTGCATAAGACATTGTCGTGGGCTCTAGGCCTCCAGGTGGACTCGTGCAGGACATTGCTGTGGGATCCAGGTCCTTAGCTGGATTCTTTGGGTCTCTAGTGGGTGGACAGATCCCTTGCACTCTTTTGCATTTGACTCTTTGGGTGAATATTATAAAATAATCGTATAAATTATGTGTACTGTATTTTATCTTTTCCCTTGTAAACTTGACTACAATAGTCTGTTAATAATTTTTGGCTTAAATAAATTATTGTTAGTCTATAGTTCATTTTTTTCCCCAATGGCGATTTACAGCCTCCATTTCATAGGCTTATATGGCCAATTAATTATCTTGTATAACAGACATTTTATCTATCTGGCTATACCACAAGTTTCTGTATTGCAGGGATGGTGTCTTCTAACTCTTCGTAAGATTGTCAATGTGCTGTACATAGTATGTGCCCAGTAAAGTGTTCTTGATTTTAGAATAATGAACTTAAATTTTAGCAGTCAAATGGAACACTCTTCCAGTATAAAACCCCAAATTTCCTATCCTTAAGAAACCATTAAAAAAAAAAAGTAAAGAAAACTTACATCCTTTTACCCACTGGATCCTCTTTTATTTGGGGAGTCTCATTTCTCTTTTTGGAGTGCATGGTTTTTTCCATCTCCACTTAGCAGGTCAAACCAGTAACAATCTGATTTGTATTCTTCTATATAGATGCACAAGTGTGAAAATGAAAAACGAACGTATGCTTCCATATATTTTCAAACCTGGCTCAGCTCTATAATCAATGTAATTGAACCACACTTAGTGTTGATGAGTATTTCTGACTTGCAGAATGTAAAATCTCAATGTGTGTTTTGTATGTATTTGTCTGAGTGCTATCAGGGTGAGGTTCTTTTTATGCTCTGAAGACAAGCGGGTAATTGTTTTTTTTTTTTTTTTTTTGTGGGTACCGGGGGGTCGACCTCAGGACCTCACGCGCCAACAGGCACCCGAGCCGCTGAGCGATATCACCGGCCCCTTTTTCGTATGCGGGTTCCGGGAGTCGAACTCGGGCCCCGGCGCTTGCCGGGCAGGCGCCTAAGCCGCTGAGCCATCTCAGCGGCCCAGCGGGTAATTCTGAGCTCTGAACAGTCTCTGCAGAATTACAGAAGAGTGTGGCACAGAGTAACTTCGCGGCTGGGGATCAGATTGCTTGCATGCAAATCCCAGACACCTGAAGCACGACTGTGGGAAATGTGTTTAACTTTGGGAACCTGTCAGCCCACCTGTAAAACGGGACTAAACGTAGTATACAGGCTTGCTGTGAGGGTTAAACATGCTAATACACGGTGCCTTGCTGGTAGTAAGTATTCGGTAAATAAGTGCTGTCACAATATTTTTGTGCGTTATGGTGTTTTGGCTGAATTAGCTGTAGGCCCAATTTTGAAGTGTTTCTGTAGACACCTTTACCTTATCTTTGCGCAGATTTTTTATTTACTTTTTTCAGTAGGTATTAAATGAATTTTGTCATCTAATATTTACAATCACTCTGTAAGCCCAACAGGAAAGCACAGTCCCCCTGGTGAAGCCTGAAGAGGTGGGCTTGAAATCCGTATCTCCTTTTGTTCATTGGCAATATTTCCCAGTGTAAGATAGTTTGGCCTAGAACAGGGAGTGTTTCCTTTTCATCAGAAGACTATGAATACAGCAATTTCTCAGGTGTTCTTTTCAGAACCTTCTGAACCAAAATTAATCCACACTATTCCTTAGAAAGGAACAAAGGCAGAACAGGCACGTTCCCTTGTTTAGAAGAATTGCCAGCACTTTTTCTTTTTAATTAAGTGAGGATGGATACCTTCACTCATCCATCCTCTTTTTAATTTCCTATGTTCAACTTGATTAAGATGTGTTTCTTGAAGATATGTGTTATCTGGTTCTTGTTTTATAAAAAGTTTAATATCTTTTCCCTTTTTATTGGACTGGTAAGGCATTTGACATTAAAAATAATAGCTTTGAATTTTCCTGTTGCTGCATTCAGTACTGGGAATATTAAGAATAGGTGAAAAAACTCATTTAGTTCTTTCTCTGAAGAGTCCTTTCAAAACATTACACATAACACGATCTACTCTATAATCCACAGATACCAGGAATAAATAAAATGAAATGATGGCCTAAGTTCCTCAGTGTCTAACCCAGGAAATGAATGTCTGTCAAAGAAATATGGTTGCTAATTTTTAAAAAAGTCTCTAAAAACCTACTTCTTTCATTTGTTTAGCTGAACTTAGCTCTTTCCAGTAAAAAACTGAAGTGTGCATGTGGATTTATTCTAAAGGAAGTGCAACTGTGAAAGAACTCAAGAAAACAATGTTCTGCTTTACCATTTAAACCTGCCCTGTTAATATACTGTCTGAGTCGTATCTTGTACTCCCTCTCGAGTTCTTGTTTTTGGAGAAAGACTTGGATGTGGTAAGAACTTCTGATATCTTGGCAGTAGCAGTGGGAAAACAAATAAACTAACAGAGAGGGTCCCGTACTAGAGAGCTCCAGTGTCCTATGAGACTTCTAGTCCTGCTAGGGTAAGATAGAGAGGAACTCTCAGGTTACAGCCATCAAAGTGAGTGCACAGACAACATGGAGGGGGGCACTAGATCTGGAGGTCTAACTGTTCCCCAGTTTCCCCCATATCAGCTCCATAACAGCTCAGAAATTCTAAAGGATGAGGACTCTAAGTAGAATCACAACTGCTGGGTTTAAATCCTGATTTGTCTAGGACTGACTCTGTTTAGTAAGTTAGCATCTCTCTATCCACCAATTTTGTGCAGCTTCCAGAACTCCTAGTGATCTCTGCCTTGTGATATAGAAGCTCTTATCACCTCCCACATCTGCCAATAAAATATGTAGAAAGGATGATATGTCATTTCTGAGATTGGGTTACAAAGACTGAGTCTTTCATTTGTGTTGCTCTCTGACTTTTAGGCCATGCATTCTGGGGGAAGCTGGCAGCTATGCTATGAACAGCCCTATAGAGAGGTGCATGTGGCAAAGATCTGAGGTCTCCTGCTAAAAGCCACACGAGTGAGTTTGGAAGTGAATCCTCCAGCCCCAGAGTTTAGCATAACTGCGACCACAGTCAGCCTCTTGATAGCAATCTCAGGAGACCCTAGACTAGGACTACCTAGATGAGCTGCTCCTCGATTTCTGACCCTCAGAAACTGTGCAAGATAGTACATTAGTTCTTTTAAGCTGCTAAATTTTGGGGTTCATTTGTATGCAGCAACAGATAATTAACATGGTTTTCTTTTGGCAAAATGGGAGTAATAACAAGAGTACAGTTGAATTTTATTGGTGAGTGTGTTTAAATTTTATTGGCACATTTTAGATATACGTAATAATAACATTCATCATAGGGAATTTGTACCTGTATGCGATAAATCGTGATTCTTTTTTCTCATTCCCTTCCCCTCCCTCCAACCTCTCTTCCCATGCTTATTTACAAAAGCTTTGTTTCCATTTTTTCCTTCTGTTCTTTTTTTTTCTTGTCCCTTCTTTCCTTTCCCCTCCGCCTCCCTTGTTCTCTTCTCATTCGAACATTTTCTTCCTATTTCCCAATATCTATTATACATTTTGGTCTTTATTTACACTTTTCAGTTTCTCACACCAGAGAAACAATGCAGAATTTAAATATGTGTGTGTGATTTATTTCTCTTAAGAATATGGTCTCAAGGTGCATTCATTTAGCTAGAAATGTCTCAAGCCTATCCTTCTTTAAGGCACAGTAGTACTCCGTTGTATAAAAAAAAAACACATCTTCTTTATCCATTCATTGGTTGATGGGCATTTGGGCTGTTTCAAAAATTTAGCTATTACAAACTGTGCTGCTGTAAATATGAGTGTGCATATATCACTATGATATGATGCTTTTAATTCTTTCGGGAAGATACCAAGAAGGGGAATAGCTGGGTCAAATGAAACCTAAGGTTTTAGTTTTTTGAGGAATCTGTATACTGATTTCCATGGTGCTTTCACCAGTCTACACTCCCACCAATAGTGGAGAAGAGTTCCTTTTTCCACACATCCCCACCAGCATTTGTTATTGGTTGGTTTCTTGATGATAGCCATTCTTTCTGGGGTAAGATGGAATCTCAGGGTTGTTTTAATTTGCATCTCTCAAATGACCAGTGATGTTGAACAGTTTTTCATGTATTTATTTGCTGTTTGTACTTCTTTATCTGAGAAGTGTCTATTAATTTCAGATGCCCATTTTTGGATTGGACCTTTAAATTTGGGGGGTTCTCATGTTTTTGAGTTCTTTATATATTCTATTTTTTTGTGGGGGTACTGGGAATTGAACTTGGGACCTTGTGCTTGGGACCAGGCAGGCACTGTACCGCTGAGCTATATCCCCAGCCCTCTTTATATATTCTAGATACTAGTCCTTTGTCTGAGGAACAGCTGGCAAAAATTTTTCCCATTCTGTGGGTTGTCTCTTCACTCTGTTGGTGGTTTCTTTTGGTGTGCAAATACAGCTGTGTTTTTAATCTTTGTGTTTCCCAAAATTCATGTTGAAATCTTATCCCTCAAGGTGATTTTAGAAGGTGGAGCATTTCGGAGATGATTAGGTCTTGAGGGCCCTGCCTTCACGAATAGGATTAGTTTCCCTATGAAAGAACTTCTGGAGAGTTAGCTGGTCCCTTCTCCCACATGAGGACACAGAAAACATTGGCAGTCTGCAACCCAGGAGCGAGCCTTCAGCAGAAATGATTATTCTGGCACTCTGATCTTGGACTTTCTGGTTTCCAGAACTGTGAGAAATAAATTTCTTCCATTGCCGACTGTACTTTGTTATAGCAGCCTGAACAGACTAACACAAGCACCTACATGGGTGGTGAGATAGAAAATGTAAATGGCAGAGAGGGTAGTTTTCAACATGTAGTGGCACTATTGTTGTCATCACTCTTGAGGTGTCCAGTTGGTCATTCACTCTGATCACGAAAGAGTTCACAGAGCTTTTTAATGCTTGACTTTTAAATATTATATAGACATGCCTAGGTGTCTACATCTCCATTTAGCAAACACTACCCCTTCTCTCTTTCTGCCAGGCCTGTACTGCCTTACTGTGCTGCTGGTCCTGGCAGAGAGACAGGATTCAGCTAACTCACCAAACATTGTTTGTTGAGTCTCTGCCTTGGTGTGTCCTGGACACTAGAGCAAGTCAGTCTGGCAAATCAAGCCTGAAGGATGTTTTGGAATTGAACTTTTGTAATTAACTTTTTCTTTTTCTTTCTTTGTTTTTTTTTTTTAAATATTTATTTATTTATTTATTTATTTATTTATTGAGAGAAGATAGAAACTGGGTCAGACAGTAAAAGGGCTAAGAATCTTGGATGGAGTTGAGGAAGTGAATCTGAATTTGGTTTTGGCAAGAAACAAAGAAAGCTGTTTGTTTTCTGCTTTATTTTAATTCACTTTAGTGTGAGCTATCAGTATATATCAGAAACACAGTGCTTATGTAGTATTGATTTTCTTTTCTTGGAGAAGGAAAATGTGTGGGTATTTTCAAATATTTATCATAGGAGGTGCTCTTGCTCTTTTGGGAAAGGCTTTTTGGCTCGACCTTATAGCTCCAGGAATTGTAGGAGAGGAAAATGACACCTGCTTAGTTGGCCAGTGTGAGGGAATCGATCTTGGCAAGCAGTGGGAGAAATATGTCACATGTGACTGTCATAGATTGTTATCACAGCCTGGCTTCTTTTAGCATTCACAGCTGTGTATGCTATAGCATCAATATCCTTTGATAAATGAGTTATTTTCCTCCATAGTTAAAGGCTTTGGTCAACAATAATCTTTTCTGTGAGGGGTATGGAGGATAAACAACCTGCCTTCTTTCTCAGTGGATGAACTGGAACACTAAGCAATTATATTACTTACCTCAGGATAGTCAAAACTAAAAGCCAGATACTTAACTTCCACATTAATCCATAAGTGGATAAAGCTTCATTGTTATCAGTGCTATTATTTTAAAATCAATGCAACAGCACTTGAGAAATGCAGTAGATTGTGGAGATAGTAGATTTGTTATTTTTTTTAAAGTGGTATCATTTTTAATTTATTTACTGCAAGTAAGCCTATTAATCACTTAGGTGTCTGTTAATCTCACAGTTCCCTTTGGCCTCTACAACTGTGGATACCAAAGCTGCTCTGGATATTCTCTGGGTGAAAGGAAGAAGTAGATTTAGAAGCAATGCAAAATAGTGACCCAAAGACGAAGGGGTGGTGGGTAGGGGTGGGTGACTGTTCTCTGACCTTCGCTTAGAGTTGTTGGACCTACAGCTCTTGGAACGGTCTCTGTTGTGTTTTAGTAGAGACTGAAGATTTCTCTTTCTCTGAATCAATGCCTGGCCATTAGCGGGAAGAGGTTTGCCTGGGAGCCTAGGTCAGCAGGGGTGAGGAGTATAAACTTTTCACTTGTACTATGCAGAGGAGAGTAAATTCAATCATTCCTAAGTCATGCATATTGATTTGCTGACTACAAATTGAACGTTACTTCAGAAGGTGTCCAGCTTCTATTTCTATCAGCAAATTTCTAAGTTACTTAAATTAACATAGTCTCACATTTAATACAGTTTGAAGTCTATTTGCAGACACTACCTCCCTGGATTCCATCCCATGTTTCTGTCCAGGTAGCTATGTACATATCTTAGAATATTTCTGAAAATTCCTCTTTCATTGTGATGGCTATTTAAGTCTTTCCTTCAGGGATTTTGACACAGAATGACCTGGAAATGAGCTTGTGCTCTAGAAAGAATCACCAAGACTGTGACTTCCAGTGGTTCCTGGACAGGGCAGCTAGCTTTAAGGCAGTTCTGTTATATAAACTCACTAGTGTATTAGTTACTTTTCTCATTGCTGAGACAAAATACTCAACACCCATAAAAGAGAAATGTTTATTCTGGCTTACAGTTTTTAGAGATTTCATTCCATAGTTAGCTGGCTCCAAGGCAGGGTGGCATGGCAGAGGGGTGTCACAGAGGAGAAACAATTCATGGCGTGGCAGGCAGAAGGCAGCAGTAGCAAGCCTCAAGCCTGCCTGCCTTCTTTTCCTCTCACATTCCATCCAGGCTATAAACCTATTGATTGGTGCCACCCACACCCAGGGTGGGGCTTCCCATTACAGTATCCACACCCAAAACTGTGCTAAACCAATCAGACAAATTTAGTACCACACACCCTTATTCCCCGTATCACACACCCTCGGTCAGCCAACTCTGATTCAGCCATAATAACTAGCAACTTTTAGAAATAATGGATGGGGGAAGTTATCAGTAAATCATGAAAAGTAAAGACATACATATGTCCTTCCAGTTGGGGAAAAATATTGAAGTTTACAGAAAAGGATTTAACATGAAACTCTTACTTGTTAGTTCTATGTTTTTTGAGCCCCAACACTCATAATCTCTTTTTGGATGCAGTGTGATGTTTTGGAAAGACAAAGGGCTTCAAACCCAGAGAGATCTGAGTTGATACCTTGGTTTGACACTGGGACAACATAGATAAAGTAATGAGTGACACTGGCTGTAGGAAAAGTGCTGCCCAGTAGGAGCCTTGCTGTCCTCTGGGAGAGAATCTGGAGCTCTCTCCATGTGAAAAGTTGGGTCAGTTATGTTTTTAAATAGTGCATGGGCCAAAGGAAACATATCTGTGGACAGATCCAGTGCACAGAACTTTAATTGGATAATTCTCCTATCTCTTAGTTCTGTACGACTTGAAACAAAACAACAGTTTGGGTCTGTTTTTTGACATTTCCTTCCAGAACCTGTAATTGATTCTTTATTTAGAGTGTGTTCTTTGAACCTTCAGTGTGGCAGCTCCTTTTATCTGTAGTGTGGCTTCTTCAAGTTCATCAGTCACAGGTGTGTGGGTTTTCCTGCTCTCTATTGGTTCCTTGCTTGGATGATTGTTAAAATCTCATTTTATGATTTAAATTTCCTCTTAGTTTCTGATATTTGTTTGCCAAGGAGTTGTAGTTTTCTTTCTTTCCTTCTCTCCCTTGTTTCATTTTGTAGAATTTTGGATTCTAACACACATGCAGAAAGCACTCAGTGAATTATCATGGAGTGAACCACTCATACCTCATATCAAGAAGAACACTGCATGCACCCTGGGAGTCTCCGCTCTGTGCCTTCGCAGTCACCACGCTGTCCCAGGTCCCCAGGAGAGCAGAACACCATTCTCTTAACGGTGCAACTCAGTTTTGCTTCTTTATGAACTAGGTACATTTATTTACTATTTCCAGTAATTTACTACATTCTTTTTTCAACAAAAACAAACAACCAGGAAATTAATTTTTAAAATTTCCAGTTCTAATACTATTTGTGTCTTCTTGCCCCAATATTCTGTCTAGGACCTTGAAAGCTGTATTGAAAAGAAAAGATGGTACGGGTTTTCAGGTCTTATTCTTGATAGTATGTCATGTGTTCATTGTGAATAGAATGTTTCTATTCTTGGTTTGTCTAAGTGCTTTTTAAAAAATGGTGAATATTCCTTCAGTTTTATAAACATTATTTCTGTATTTAATCAAGTAATCTTGTGATTTTTTTTTTTTAATATGTGGGTACCGGGAGTCGAACTTAGGACCTCAGGCTTGCCAGGCAGGCACTTATGCTGCTGAGCTATATCACCAGACCAATCTTGTGATTTTTATCCTTTAGTAAATTAATTTGTTTAATTACACTGATTATTTTATGTATCTCTCGTAACGTATATTTTAAAAATATTTGTAGCCTGACTCCTTTGCCCTTTAATTGAAACATTTAATCCCTTCACATTTGCTGTAATTTCTAATATATTGAATTTAAATCAATAATTAAAATTTTTATTTGTCTGATATTATACACACATCTATATATATTCTCTTTTTTGCTTTCTTTTGGATTTATTATTTTTATTATTCCATTTTCCACTCTATTCAGTTAGTAATAATAGTACTGTATTTTTTTTTTTTCTTTTATTATTTTCCTTAGAGATTACAACCCACATCCTGGCTCATCGAAGTTAACTATTACTGGTACTTTACTGTTTTTTTCTATCAGTACAAAGTGTGTAGACTTTTGCTGCTGAAAGTGTGGCCCAAAAATTAGCACCAATAGCATTACCTGGGAGTTCATTAGAAATGCAGAATCTTAGGCTATCAAACCTACAGCATCAGAACTTGCATTTAAACAAGATGTTTGGGTGATTCACATTCACATTAAAACTTGAGAAGTACTGCCTTAGAATATGTTAGTTCCATAAACCTTACCCCAATTTATGTGGCATTATGTTGTATATTTATATACATCAAACTCTATAAACATTGTATGCAGGTGTCCACTTAGATTTACCCATGTAATTATGATTTTTATTCTTTCTTGCATCTCTGCTCTCCCATCTGGGATTATCTTCTTTCAGTGCAGAGAATACTCTCTAATATTTCCATTAGTGGGACCTACTGTTGATGAATTCTCTTATTATTAATTCATCTGAAAATATCTTCATTTTGATAAGGCAGGAATTCTGGGTTGGCAATTTTTTCTTTGTATTCTTTCCACTTTATTTCCTGCATGTTTTTATTCTATGCTTCACTCTGGATTTTTTTTCTGACCTATTTTCCTGATCACTGTTCTTTTCAGCTACTGTTGGCTCATTTATTGAATCCTTATTTCTTGGTTATTGTATAGAATTTCCATGTTGTTCTTTTTTATAGGTCCCAGTTCTCTACTGGAACTTTTGAACTTGTCTTTTGTCTTCTGAAACTAGCTGAGCATAACTGAAGTCTATGGTGGTTATGCTTGATATTCTTATATTCTCCAATGTTTTTGATTGAGTGCTGAACACTGTTTGCAACAAATACAAAATCATTTGAGGCCCAGGTTGATATTATTTTCCTCTAGTGAGCAATTATTTCTTATAAATTCCAGGAAACTAATAATCTTAAATCCTTGACACCCTGATTCAAAAAAGAGACAATTAGAAGGTGACTTCAATTCATGATGCAATGGCAAACAGAAACACCAAAACGACACCCAGGATTTGGAGGCAGATTTATTTACATCGATGGGCACTGATAGGGATCATTCCCAAAATATGAGGCCCTGATCTCTGGGGGTCTAGGGCTTTTATAGGATAAGCAAGCAGGAAGTACAGAGGCAGAATGGCTTGTCAATTGGGGATTGGTTTATACAACGTACATCACAGTGACCTGCTATGCATTACAGTGACCAGCCGTTTCTAAGAGACAGGAGCAACTGGATCTGGAACAGGAACTATTACCTGGGCAGCTAACAAACTGAAGTATACTGGCTGGTGGGGCGGGGCGTTTTCTGCTGCAATGAAAGGGCTATTTACTTTTGATACGTGGTAAAGGGAAGAAAAGGGAGATGTGTGATAATCTAATAAGGTTGAGGCTCTTAATTATTTGTTATTTTAACAGTTTCATACATTTTATATTATTCACAACTTTATTGTTTCAAGGCACAATCATATTTTATCACTTTTTTGTGAATGCAGATGGACCTCTTCTCTCTCTGTGGATGCTGCAGTGTTCTCATCCTATACCTCTTACATGTTGACCAGCAGGGAAGATAGTAAGAAAGCCAGTGTACTTCACAGGGGATGGGTGAGCTGGAGTAGCTGCCCATTGCCGCCTGTTGGACTCCTCCCTGCCAAGAAGGAGCTCAGCCATTGCAGAGCATCACTACCCCCACCCATCTCGATTACAACACCTGATCTTTGTCTCTGCTGCCATATCCCTTTCTTCTTGCCTAAGGTAATACTTACAGTAAGGCATGCTGAATTATTATTATTTTCTTTACAACTTCTGACAAAGTTTTCCTGCTTCTCACTTTTTCTAATAATATTCCACTGGTGTAGTTCTGCATCTTTGCCTTTCACTTTTGAAATGTTATTTTAAATGTTTTCCAAAGATAGGCAATGCCCACAGGTGTTGAAGTGAGTTCTCAGAAGACGAATCAGCCAGGTCAGTCACAGACATGCTTTATTTGGCTCACAGAGTATTTTTAAACATTATTTGATTTAAGTCTTTCAGTGAACTACTTAGTCTCCATACTTCCTGTTTCTTAGGCCAGCCTCTCCTCCCTCCCAGTGTTACATGTCTGGCACTGATATTTGGCAAGGAGTCTTGTAAGAAATTAGTCTTGCTTTTGTAATGAGAAATTTGTCTACTCAGCATGACTAGAACTAACCTAAAATGTGTTTAAAGAGAGAACTTGATTCTCTGTGATATTTTCCTTGAGATCCTAGAGGTATATTATTGAAAGGCCACATCTCTCTTTTTATTTTGATGGTGTTCCTCTTTGCTTACACTGATGTAGGCTTCTTATTGGATTGGGGACACTACTAGAACTGCTGATGTCACCTCAGAAAGAACTTTCTGTATCATGCTCCACTAAGTGTTTGCAGCTCCCAGTCTCTTTCCTTCGTGCCACTCCTAATAGCAATTACTTTGCTCAATTATTTGCTTCTTTGCTTGCTCATCTTTCCTTCAGAACTGTGCACTCAATGAAGGTATAGCCTGCTGCATTCTTGGAATATAGCATGCTGGTTTGCAAGAGGAGATACTCAATAAACTTTGGTTCAGTTAATTGAGAAAAGAGGAAAAGAGTTGTTTTTGCTTATGATCACTCACTTCCCTTTCTGTGGCTGTGTCTGGTGGATCCTGGAGTTCACATACATTTCCTCTCCTTGTACTCAGTCCTCTAGCCATTTCTGCACAGGGGTGAAGTGTCTCTTGAAAAGAAAGCTTCATTTCTTGCTTGTGGAAGTTATGTGTGTAATTTAATGTGGTACACACACTAACAAGGTTTGTTGGTTCACATACCCACAAATGGTGAGGTAAAAGGTGTGTGTGTGTGGGATGTTCAATGTCATTAATTGGTGAAGTGATAAAAATCTATGTTCTTTCTCTTGTCTCTGCTCTGTAGTCCTGTGCTGGTTACCTGGGTGTAGGATGTCTTGTGGTTGTGGCAGGTAGTATTTATCTTTCACATCTGATGAGTGTGTGTGTGTGCGTGCATGTGTGTGTGTGTGAGAGAGAGATAGAGGCAGAGGCAGAGACAGAGAGAGTCAGAGACAGAGACAGACAGAGAGAAAGAGAGAACAAGAGAGAGAGAGAGAGAGACAGAGAGAGACAAAGGCAGAAAGACAGAGATGGGGCCAGATCAGGTTATTTCTGAACTAATAACTCCCTCCGGCCTTTATTCAAATGTTGCTTCCTCTATAAGTCCTTCCCTTATGGCTGTGTCTAAAATCACAACCCCAACTTCATAGCTTTGGTTTCTCTTTAGTTTGCTTACTATCTAACAGGCTATATTAATATTTCCTTTGCTGAGTTTTCATCATCTCTACTATGCAGAGAGCTGATCTGTTTTGTTTCCTGCTGTATCTCCAATGCTTAGAATAGCACTTGACTTAGCAGTCACCTAATAAATATTTATTGATTGAATAAATGCATGAATGTGGCCAGGGGGATTTCATGGGACTGTTGGTTTTGGCCTTTTTTCCCCCTTTGAACAGCTTTGTGGAAATGCAATTTGTATACTATCCAATTTACTCATCTGAAGTATGCAATTCAACACCTTCCAGTATAGTCACAGAGTTGTGCAGCCATCACCACAGTCAATTTAAGAATGTTCCCATTACCTCCCAAACAAACTTCCACTCCTTAGCTATCAACTTCCAACTCCCTCATCCCCCAGCCCTAGGCTGTGTCTTTAGGTTTGTTTGGTCTGGATATTTCACATAAACGGAATCATACTACATACTGTTTTTAGCGACTGAGTTCTTTCACTTGACACACTGTTTTCAAGATTCATCCATGTTATGGTACATATTAGTCCCTCATTTCTTGTTACTCTGATAATATTCCAGAGTATGAGTATGTCACATTTTATTTATTTTTTCACCATCTGATAAGCAGGCATTGATTGTTAAATCAGTCACTGTCAAAGGGGATGGGTTTGCCATGATTGGCTCATAATCATCCTGGCTATTCTTAGGGCTTCACATCAGATCTTCCCAATGAAGGACTGCTCAGCACAGGATCACAAGTGTGACTCCTGGGTCCACACAGTCTGTAAACCAGCAGATCAATATTGCATCAGCGAAGTTCCTTCCTTCTTCCTTTTACCTATTTATTGACATATTGTCTTCCTTCCAGGTCATCATGATTATCATTTTTAACATTGGAAGATTAGTGATTTGTAGCATTAAAACCATAGTAAGACAGAAGATTGGGCAGCAGCAGAGGGGGAATCGTATTGGCTCTTTCTTCAGCTTAATTTCTTCTTTATAAAAACTTTCTTTTTCCCCAGTGGACACTGAGGTATTGCTCTGGAGAACTGCAGTAAAAAAAATCACTGTTCACCTAAGATGTTAAATACTTTCCTAAGGCGGTCTCTGCTAATTTCCTGTGTTGCCTCTGTTGGAAAGCTTGGTGGTACACAGCTAAAACGAACAACGCTGTATTTCAAGCAACTGATTTTTTGTATCTGGAAGACTATGTATTCTTTTCTCACTTCCAAATAATTAAATCAATCAGAGAGAAATATAAAAGTGTTGTTCTGTCCATTTTGCTCTCCTCTTTCCTCTCTGATCAAGGTTGGAACCTTCTTCTCACCAGGAGTATTTCCTAAGACAGCTTCTGTCATGAGTGAGGACATTGTCCACAGGTTTTTTTTTTTTTTTTTGTGGGTACCGGGCGTCGACCTCAGGACCTCACGCACCAGCAGGCGCCCTTGCTGCTGAGTGATATCACGGGCCCTTTTCTCGTATGTGGGTACTGGGTGTCGAACTCGGGCCCTTGTGCTTGCCAGGCAGGCGCTTACCCCGCTGAGCCATCTCACCGGCCCTGTCCACAGTTTTTAATTCAGTAGCAAAGGTTTTGGGAAAACAGCATGCTCCTTGTAGTCCAAGCAAAAATGTGTAAATGGCTTTATTGAAAATCAATATGCTCTTGTGAAGTGCTGTTCATTTCTGAGTTCTTCACAATTTGTAGTTTCGTGACAATGAGAGTTGCAGGGAGTTTATAGCTGTGGTTTTCAAGTTTGAAATTTTATATATTTTTTCCTGTGTTTTCTCCCATAAGCATGCAGTTAAAAACCACTTTGTGTTTCATTTTGTTTGTTTTTTGGAAGAAGAGATATGTGGCTTTTTTCTTTCTTTCTTTTTTTTGTTCTTTCATTCTTTCTTTCTTTTGATGACAGGAGCTAACTGCTACAGAGGAGTGCAGTTGTCACCCACAGTGTAGTCTCCTAAGTGAGGTCAACTTTGGATAGATTCCCTGTGCATCTGAGGCCTCTTAAATGTTCCTCCAGAAAGCTGTAGAAACTTCCTTAGTCTTAGGAAATGGTTGAGTTCTATGGGCCTGGGAAGGCAGGTGTCTTCCCCTATATCGAGAGTGCTTAGTGTGCTTGCTTAGGGCTAGTTCTCTCTATTATTGTAGGAACACAAACCAGTTTTTAATTGGTCATAGTTTTGGTGAAAGATTAGCTGTGAGATCGGATTTTTCAAAATTTATGTGCTAGTTACTGCTAATGCGCAGTATCTGAGGAAGATCAGGGTCACTTGTAATGACTTCATTTGATTTGTACAGATGAATTACAGCATTTTTTTCCCTGTGCTGAGAAACTAGATATTTTCTCATAAATTTCTACCAACATTTTACAAAGTTTAACCTTCATTTTAAGCCTAGAGATGGCATAAATCTGAACAGTGAGGTACGGGTGATGGTAGCTGTGTCACAGCAAGGTCTTACTGAAATAGAGCCTAAGAGGAGACCTTAGGAGAGAGGGCTGACAAGTGTGCCCTTGAACAATTTTCTAACGAATCAGTGTCCAAGGATCACTTACTTACTAATTTTTATTTGCAGTGCTTTGCAAATACATGACATTTAACATAATTAGTTGAATTGAGTTGCATTTATATAAGGAATGAGAATTGACCCTAAACAATTTAAAATTTTTTTTTTTTGTGGGTACCAGGGGCTGACCTCAGGACCTTGCGTGCCAGCAGGCGCCCGTGCCGCTGAGTGATATCACCGGCCCTTTTTTCGTATGTGGGTTCCGGGAGTCGAACTCGGACCCTCGCGCTTGCCAGGCAGGCACTTATGCCACTGAGCTAATCACCAGCCCCAGTTGCCCTATTTCTTAGCTTCACATTTTTTTCTATAAAATTCCCCCCACCTATACTTAAGTCAACAAAATTTATATCTTTTACCTTAGTTTTGGCATACTTTACTCAGATCATCAGTTTCTTTTCAGTAATTCCTGATCCTATTCTGAGAGCCTTAAACAACCCCCAAAAGACTTGTTCAGTCTTTGGAGAGGGGCTGTTACTATGGAGTACTGGTAATATTCCACACTGTAACTTAAACATTGCCTGATGTACAATTCGATTACTAGTTAATTATGGTTCTGTGTAATTTGATCAGAACCTCTGGAATTAAATCACTTTATATTAAAAAATTATAAAATTTGATTGTTCCAAGAAAAGATTATTAGTGTGCCAATCAGGTAGTTAGAAAAAAATTGTCATCAAATAGTAAAACTAATCTTATCAACTAATTGGAAAACAGCCAGATAGACATAGCAGTCTAAGACTGTTCTCAAAGTGGGCCTCCAGGGAGCAGGAAGCCAGTGAAAATCTTTTGAATGGTTCCTTGGGCTAAACTCTTGTAGCTTAGATGTTTGCAATAAAAACCTGGCTACCTATTTATTGTTGGCATGTCTTAAAAATGTGTTCTTTAATAAAATAAAACCTAGACATAACCACTTGTTTTGGTTCATTCAATAATATTATTTATTTACTTATTTGTATATGCATCCTTTTATTTATTTTGGTGGCAAGCAGAATCAGAAGAAAAAAGCTAGGTCATTCCTGTAAGCTTTTCTGAAATTAAATCCAACCATGAAAAATGAAATCATTCATCTGCTAGCATTTGGGCAACCAGATCATCCATTCCTTTTCTTTTTTATGTTCCACTACTATATGTCAGATTATAGGTTAGAGTTGATGCCATTCATTTAGAGTGCACTGAGAGGAAATGGCATTGGAGGAATCTATTAGGGAGGTTTTAAAATTGTTTTTAAGGAGATCTGTCTCACCTCAGTCTGGGTTGATGAGGTGAGAATTGGAGAAAGGACTGACTATGAGCCCTGTTCAGCAGGTGTAGTGGCCTTGGTCCTTATACCGGGCAGCTCCATGCTGAGATGACAAGATTGTGAATCTACTTACTGTCTTCACAAACTATAATTAAATTGGGGACATGTAAGTACATATTACACATTATTAAATAAGTGTGGAATGCCATATGGAGGTTTACAAAAGTAATGAGGAAGTCTCTAGCTACTGAATAATATAGTAAGCACTTGATTTAATATGCTATGTTCAATTTCCTTACGGGATTTATTAGATTTACCCAGTTTGCTTATTTGCTACCATATTGTTTTTGCTTTTTCCTTTGGTTAGTTTTTCTCAAGAAAAAATGTCAGATAAAGGCCCTTATTAAATTAAATTAATTCAATTCATGGTGATATTTTCTATTATATTGGTAAGACTTTACAAGTTTCCCCAAACTCTCAGAGATAATGTACTTTGTTTTATTCTTTGTTGATTCTTACAAAAATTTAGCAACAACCACTTAAATGGCAGCAATTTACTGAAAATTATTATAGTCTTAGTCACTTTTTAAACAGGTCCATTCTAAACTTTGCTTGACAATAGTTGGATTTTATTGAACATTTTGGAGCCATTTCTCTGTGACCAGAAGACACAGCATGATGTCCTGAAAAGAACCTGGGCCTTGGTGTCAGAGCCAGGCATTGTCATTGTACTTTGGCCATGCACTGGCCTGTGACCTTGACCACATGACTAACCTCTAGAAGTCTCAGTCCTTTCTAAAGTTGAGGTGAGGATGGTTGAGATAACTCATAAAATGTGCACCATTTAAATACACATTTGGTTTCATAAGGAAAATATGACTGCTTTTTTTTAAAAGTTGGAGAAATCAGACTCTGTTTAGAGGGCAGGACTGATAAATCAGACCCAGGAAGAAACATAACAAAATATAGGAAATTAACATTTTATAACTGTGGCCAGCTTGACCTCCAGTTATTCTAAACGATTTGGTATTTTACTAAGACGTTGAGTGCTACAAAGTTGACTAAAGAGGAATTAACCAGTGGGTCTAACCCTGTGCTTGTGATTCTGAGATGAATGGCCATCCAGAAAGACCTTGGGCATTCAGAGAGGAGGGGAGTAAGTGCCCTTCTTACACTGAAGGCTCCCATTAAATGCACAGAGCAATTTGTCCATACTTTGGGTATTGTGGACTTGCCAAGAAGCATTCCGCGGTGGGAAGTAACTTCTGAGTGCCTCCACACTTGCTTCGATGTGGCTGTCTTTCAGCAGACTGGCAGCAGGTTTGGTTTCTTGATTGCTACCTCCAGAGAAGGACACTGGCTCAGCAGCCAGCTGCCAGATTGCCAGCCAGGCTTATCTACACTCTGGAACATTTTATTCACAGGCTGCTTCCAATGTAGCCCATCTTCTAAAGAGCTCTCTGCCATTAGTTTTGGAGACAGGATTTCATTCCACCCTGCAGTCCCATTTTTGACTTGTGGCCTTAAGAGGGTTATTACTTTGTTGGCAAAAGAGCACTAAAATTTTATGACATGCCATATGGAACTAAAGATCTAAGGAGGTGACCTCTCTGCACAGTATCATTAGGACTGCATATCACCTGTCTCCTGCCTTCAGCCATTTTCCTGGCCCCTGAATGAGGTCTGTACCAGAGGTCTGAATTAATATTGTTTTGGCTACTAAATGCTGCAATTTTCCTGAGGTGGCAGTTGTGGTAGAGCACTTTTTCCCTCTTCCCAATTTCCTAGACACCTCCACACATGGAATTGAAATGGGCTTTTTCTGTGTGCATGGGACCTCTACACCTGTTCAGTCATGAAACCACTAATGAGGCCTCTCCTGTCCTATTCAGAATTTTGACAGAATATGAAATCTCGTTACCCAGAGTCAATGAATGACATCTGTTCCCCATCCCCCTCCTGAAGTCTTCATTCCAGCTGCTCAGTGCTGTGAAAAAGATGTGCCACTCGGAGATAAAATGCGTCCAGAAAGCAAGGTGGCCCTCCCTTGCCCAGACAGAGAGCAGTCACTGAGTTTTTCAATATTCTGGCCCCATTTGGATCTTTGTCCTTAAAGAATTAGCATGAAGAGACACCTCATTATGACAGTCTTTTTTTTTTTTTAAATCAAATCTTGGAAATATGGGATTTTATTGTAAAGGAAGATAAGATCTTAATCTGAAAACATTAAGATAACAAAAACTTGGTACTAAAATGGATATGAGTACAAAGTTATTTACATAGTTCAATATATCTCAAAGTATTTCTTTTGGCGAATGGAGGTATAAATGAATATACACGAATATTATGAATTAATATAGCCCATGAAATTTTTGTTTGGTGATTATTCATGCATAGTGATGTATATGTAATGGAAAACTGATATAAAATGCAACACAATTAACTCATCTGAAGGATTTTTATTTACTCACGAAAGTGTTCACTACATAAACATTTATTGAATGTTCAGTATGTGTTGGGCACTATAATTGCTACTGTAGGTTCAAACATGGACAAATTCAATGTTTAGAAGAAAAAAATAAGAAAGTAAGTAATGAAAACCATATGGTAAATCCTAAAACAGATAGGTGGGACCATCTTTCCTTGGGATGTGAGGAAATGCTAGCCAGGATTATAGGGTGGGCAGGAAGACCCTGGCAGCTTCAAGGCACATGGAGCAGCCTGTACAAAGGCAGGCAGAAGGAAACTGCATGTTAAGTTTGGAGATTTAGATGTACTTAGACTGGCTGGAGAAGAGAGCTAATGCTAGGCAGGTTCTTCAGGGTCAGATCATGCAGGGCCCTTTATGCCAATATGAAGTGAGTAAACCTTTATTCTTCATTGTCAGGGGTAGCTTTTAATATTTATTGAGCTACACTGAATTGCACTTATTTTTTAAAATTTTTATTTTTGTGTGTGAAATAATTGGGTGCACATAACAAGTTAAACATAATAGATTATTTTATCATGAAAAGAAGTCTTTGGTTCCCCCCCCTCACCCAACCGTGGTCTGACGCCACAGAGGCAAGTCCTGCTGCTTCTCCTACAACATTTTGTTCTTCTACTCTAATTTGGACTGGTTTGGTGCACAGCTGTCGTCCTGACACCTCTCATTAGGGCTCTCCTAGGTTATGCCACTGTCTCCTGGTTCCTGTGTCAGCCTCTTTCTTCATCTAGACCTTTGTTCTACTGGAGTAGCTTCTTAATTCTTCCAAGAAAGGGTTATCTTTCTTTTCTTTTTTTCAAACTCTCCTTAACCATTATTTTGTATTCCCATCTCATTTTTCTCTTTCACTCAGGCAAACCTTTCGTGTGATCTTTTTGCTGTATGTGTTCCTAAAGAGGGTATACATTTTAGTTTGCATACATTTTCCTTTTTTCAATTTAAGTAAATGGCATGTATACTGGTCTGATCATTTGCCTGTTTCCTCTCAGAGTCATTTCCTGCATTTGTGTTGCTGTGTTTTGTTTCACACAGAGGTCATGACACCGCTCAAACTGCATTTTCCACAGATGCCTGGCTTCCGGTTAGCTTTGGCCAATGGGAGGCTCTGGTGTGAGTTTCAGGGACAGGAGGAAGGGAGAAGTTAGTGTATTCTCTCCACTTCAACTTTTGTCTTAGGTGGCTTCTAAGTGATGTGGTGTAGCTGATGCTGTATCCCTGCCACATTTACCACAACCCTTCTTTCAGTTATGGACCCTTGGACTGCCTCCACTTCCCCATTTTACAAAAAAAAGCTTTAATGATGGACCTTGTATGTGTTCCTTAAGATCCTGTTATGCTCTAGATCTAAATGTCTCCTGAAGGTCTCATGTGTTTGGAAGGTGATTGGATCACTGGGGTGCTAGATTCATCCACTGATGAGTTCAGTAGCCGAATGTGCTAGTAGGAAGCGGGACCGGGTTGGAAGTGAGTCATGGGTGGTGTGATCTGGAAGGGTGTACTCTTCTCCCCAGCTCCTCCCTTCTTGCTCTGCTTCCTAGCTGCCATGAGGTGAATAGCTGTTAACTGCTGTGCTTTTCCACCATGCTGTTCTTCCCTGGAGCTAACCAACCGTGGACTGAATCCTCTGAATACCTTCAGCTAAAATAAATCCCTTCTTTAAGTTGCAGGGTTGGGTATTTTGTTCCAGAGATGGGGAAGTGACTAATATATCTGTATAGTAATTATTTTGGGATATAGATGTAGTAGTGGAATTGTTGGGTTATGCCTATGACCATTTTGCTTACCAGAATGTTCTTTAGAGTGTCTACCTTAATCTGTTCTCCCACTAACTTTGTAATTTTTGCCAGTATAGTAGATATAAAACAAATAACTCCTTGATAACTCATTTTGAATATCTCTGTGTACTAATTATTTAAAAAAACTGCTTCTTCAGGCTGGTGAGATAGCTCAGCGGCATAAGCGCCTGCCTGGCAAGCACGAGGTCCTGAGTTCGACTCCTGGTACCCTCATTAAAAAAAAAAAAAAAAAAGCCCAAAAAACTGCTTCTTCATATATTTGCTGATCTTTTGGGTTTACTCTTTTGTAAAATTCCTATTTTTATCTTTTATCCATTTTTCTACTGAGGCTATCATCTTTTTCATTTTTGGGGAGTCCCTTGCGTATTCTAAGTAGTGACGTGGTTAGACATACATACACAGTATATTATCTCAGTCTTTCATATGTCATATGAGGTTAAGCCAAAGTCAAAATTTTTATGTAATCAAGTTACAAACGTATTTTTAGGTCTATAGTTTATATTTTCATGGGTTTTAAATAAAATTCCTAAATTCATTTCTACCTTCTAGGCTATGATGATATCTCTCATAGTTCTTCAAATCAAGTTTATGGCTTTTCCTTTCATTTTTAAGTCTTTAATTTATCTGCAGAATACCTTTTTGGGGTTTTAGGTAGGGATCAACAATTGTTTTCTTTAGAATGAGGTATTTTCACAACCAATTTATTGAACCAATAGATTGTAAATGCTTTTTTTCCTGTTTAATTAGTCCATTAGTCTTTTTCACTAAAACAGCACAACTTGGATTACTGTATTTTCATAGTGTTCTTCAATAGCTGGTAGGGAAACTCCTGACCCCCGCCATGTCTCTTTCTAAGACTGAATTTGTTTTTGAACATTTATTCTTTCTTATGAATGTTGTATTGATCAAGTTTCCCATAAAAATTCAAAGTGGCATTTTATTTGGAATTGTACTTTAAAAAGACACACTTTTTTTTTTTTTTGTGGGTACCAGGGGTCGACCTTAGGACCTCGCGTGCCAGCAATATCACTGGCCCCTTTTTTGTGTGTGGGTTCCAGGAGTCGAACTCAGAACCTCACGCTTGCCAGGCAGGCGCTTATGCCGCTGAGCCATCTCACCTGCCCAAGATACACTTTTTGAGTTTTTACATGCCTAAAATCTCTTTCTCCTCATGGTTATTTGATAATTTCCATGGGTATAGAATTGTGTTGAAAATTATGTTCCCTGAGAACTCAGGAAGCAGTGGTGCATTTACTTATAGTATCATCTGTGCTCTTTGCAGGTAAATTGCCTTTCTCTCTGGAAACTTTTAAGAAGTTTTTGTTATACTCAAGGTTTTGACATTTGACACCAGTGTGTTCAAGTTTGAGTTTTTTTCTTTCTCTTTTTAAAAGTTATCATGCTAGGCATTTTGTTTTTACTTTAAACTTGTTTTTCTTTATCTCCGGGAAATTTTCTTGCATTGTTTCTTTCATTGTTTAGTTTTTCTTTGGTATTTGGAATTTTTATTAAGCAGATGTTGGTGAATTTCCTTTCTTTTTCATGTCTCTGCTTCTCTGCTTTAATTCTAGGATATTTCACTGATTTTATTTTATGTCTTCTTCTAAGTATTTCATTTCAGGAATGATATTTTAAAAGTTTTATTTAAGTTTACTGGTATGGCTGAGGATATAGCTCAGCAGCACAGTGTCAGCCTGGCAAGTGCAAGGTTGTGAATTGGATTCCTGATACCAAAAAAAAAAAAAAAATAAAATAAAAAGCAAAAAAGCAAAAAACAAAAAACAAGTTTATTAGTACAATTTATTTATTTATTTATTTATTTATTTATTTTGTGGGTACTGGGGGTCGACCTCAGGACCTCACTCGCCAACAGGCGCCCGTGCCGCTGAGTGATATCTCCGGCCCTTTCTTCGTATATGGGTTCTGGGAGTCGAACTCGGGCCCTCATGCTTGCCAGGCAAGTGCTTATGCCACTGAGCCATCTCACTGGCCCCCTATTAGTACAATTTAGGTATACATAATGATCACATTCATAATGTGGAATTTGTATTTGTACATGATATGTCTTGATTCCTCTTTTCTTTTTCCCATTCCCATCCCCTCCTTTCAAACACCCTTCCCCTCCCTGTTTACAAAGCTCTGTTTTTATTTTATCCTTCTTTTCTGATTTTTTCTTTCCCTTCCTTCCTTTCCCTCTCGCCCATCCCTAGTTCCCTTTTCCTTTTGAATGGTTTCTTCCTATTTCATAATATCTATTGTACATTTTGGTTCTTATTTACAATTTCAGTTTCTCACACCAGAGAGATAATGCAGTATTTACATGTGTGTCCATTTTATTTCACTTATGATTATGGTCTCAAGATCCATCCATTTAGCATTCAAGAATTGAAAATTAAAATGACGCTGAGATTTCACCTCACTCCAGAAAGAATGGCTATTATCAAAAAATTGGCTAATAACAAATGGTGGGGCTGTGGGGAAAAAAGAACACTTCTCCACTTTTGGTGGGAGTGTAGACTGGTGCAACCACTGTGGAAATCAGTGTGGAGACTCCTCAAAAAACTAGGATTAGAGGTCCCATTTGACCCAGCTATACCACTTCTGGGTATCTTCTCAGAAGAATTAAAAGATCATACCACAGAGATATATACGTACCCATATTTATAGGGGCACAGTTTGTAATAGCTAAATCTTGGAAGCAACCCAAATGCCCATCAACTGATGAATGGATAAAAAAAAAGATGTGATTTTTTAAAATATAATAGAGTATTACCCAGCCATAAAGAAGGAAAAAATTCAGGAGTGATTTTTATATTTATATATATATTAAATATATATAAATATATATTTATATATTATTCATTTCCAGTTTTCACTAAATAATCCATTTCATACCACTGTGATTTGGTTTTATAAATGCAATCATTTTATTTACATTTTCTATGTACATTAATTAGATTTTCAAAAAAAAATATTTTTTCCCATTGCCTCATGTTTCAGGTCAGTTTTTCTGTCTCTTATTTGTACTACTTGTAATCCTCCTGTTTCCGGCTATCAGTGGTTATCTCTTCATACCTGAGAAAGTAGGATTGGATACTGGTATGGATTTCTTTTGCTGTTGTACAGGTAAGATTATTTCCCTTAAGATGTCTCTGAGTAAGAATTTTAAGGGCAATTTTGTATGGGGAGGATGGGACAGGGGAAAGGATGACAGTATTTACTCTATAATGAGCCAGAGGGAACAAATTTACAGGTTGTAGGTCCACAAATATTAGAACAAGAGGGTCTTTTTTAGGCACACCAGAAAAAGTGCTATAAACATTTGTTATTCCCATCTGCTCAATTTCTTTAGAGAAAAATCTGTTGGCTTTTGATGTGGGAGTAAATGCTGTTTTGTCTTCATTGTACTTTGCAAAGGCAGGTGGTTACTTGCATTTTGATGGACATTTTGTCTTGTGTATGGTTTTAGAAACTCCCCAATCAAGACTGTGAATTTGTTCTACTTTCATGGAAAACAGACTTCACCCTCAACATAAATAACTGGAGGAGTGTTACTTACAAAGGGATCGTTTGCAATGATATGAGCGAGAGATGGTGCAACAGTTCAGCGTCTTGGCAGCAACTGAACTGTTGCCATGCTGAGACCCCGAAGGGATTAAGTGGTGAATGTTGTGAATATTGCTCCCTAAATGTAGCAATGACATTTGGTGGATTGATACAACTTTATCTCAGTGACCTTGCTGCAAAGAGGTTACCACTCTTTTTCCTTCAATCTCCCGCAACTGCTCTACTTTGGCTCAATCTAAGCGAGAGTCAGAGGGTATGGGGACAAACTGATGTGGTTCGTACAGATGATCTCCCAGGACAGAGATCAGAGTGAAGAAGGGAAAAGAGGCAGTAGAGTAGAGAAAGTTGAAACTCTCCAGCACAATATATCTGCACTAAGACTAGCTGTACCTAAAAGTTGTTTTGCGAAAGGGTAGTATTTGAAATTGCTATTACTTTGGATACATCAGTTTGCTGTAGACATAAATCAAGAAGGAGCATGTCTTAGTCTATTCGGGTTACTATAACGAAATATTATAGACTGGTTAATTTACACGTAACAGAAATTTTTTTCCTACAGTTCTGCTGGAAGTCCAAGGTTGAGGGTCTAGCAGATTCTGTGTCTGGAGAAAGCCCATTTCCTAACTGATAGATGATACCATCTCATTGTGTCCTTATGTAGTGGAAAGGTATTTTTTATAAAGCACTAGTCTCATTTAGGCGGGATCCAACCTCATGACCTAATCACCTCACAAATCTGCACTTTCGGGGCTGGTGAGATGGCTCAGCGGCATAAGCGCCTGCCTGGCAAGCACGAGGGCCCGAGTTTGACTCCCAGATCCCACATACGAAAAAAGGGCCGGTGATATCGCTCAGCGGCACGGGCGCCTGCTGGCGTGCGAGGTCCTGAGGTCGACCCCCAGTACCCACACACAAAAAAAACAAAAACAAAAACACAAATCTGCACTTTCTAACACTATCAAATTGGGATTAGTTTTCGGCACATGGATTTTGAAGAAACACAAACGTTCAAACTGTATTAGTTTTCCTATCACTAGAACAAACTACCCAATACCCACAACATAACAGAGAAGAATTTTATTTTTGGCTCATGGTTTTAGAGGTCTCAGTCCATGACTGGTTGGCTCCAATGGTGGAAGACCATGAGGGAGCAAAGCTGCTCTCTTCATGAGGGCTAAGAAGCGGTGTGTTGGCAAGAGTGCCAAACAGGAAGGGGCAAGGAACCAGATACAGATAGAGTCCCCAAGGTATGTTCCTGTGACTCACTCAGACATACCCAGAAGTGTGCTTTACTACTCTATTAGGCGTCTCTCAATCTACTCGATTTTACAATCACTATTAATAGTCACACAGACCATAGCAGGGCTTTCTAGTTTGGGGTGAATTTGGTTTTACTATTTATTAGTACACCATAATAGTCTAATGTAGTAATAGTTTTTCAGAGTAAAACTCTTTGGAATTCAGGGCCCAAGTTTAGAGGTTGGATATGTACAGTTACTTAATCTGAGAAAATATGTGACAGAAGAAGGAGTGGGATCTTTCCAGACACCAAAATTAAAGTCCCTTATTATTATTTCTACTTTAATAACTCATCAGTAAAGAAATTTTATAAGAGATATGGGCATTTTGAGTTTCTAAAGATCAGAGCAGACTTTACTTTGGTTGCCTAGCAAAGAGAACTTTGATTTTTCTTCTACGTCACAACCCTAATCCTTAAGAAGGACCCATAGATTTTGAGTCCAGAGGCTTTCTGAGACGACACCTTGATGTTTGCCAGAATTTGGGATGTTCTTGGCCTAGTTAACCCTTCTTGTGAGTGTTCATGGCAACTTCTCAGGACAGTGGGAAGTGTGAAATTTCCTGTAGCCCACCGCCTTCACCATGAGAATAATGTATCATGGCAGAACTGAGGTATGGAATTGTAACTGTCATTTCTGGATCTCCTATCTTCTGAAGTGATGAGGTACATGAAAACAAACATATAATTTGTCCAGGGTTCTTTTCATCTCTGTAACATCTAAAGGCTTTGATTGGTACAATGCAATGAACCAGTATCACTTCCCTCTTTCCTCTCTCAATACCTTAGATTTGCTCCGTAATTTTCTTGGAGATGTAGTCTTCAAGTGGATGTGGAAAGAGAGGTGGACCCATTTGGCATGCCTTAGCAGCACCTGTGATTTAGAAAGTCAGTGGCATAGTTTGTGTCTTGATGTAGCCCCACTGCCCTTTCTGAGCTTGAGGGAAGCACACAGAAAGAGAAAAATGAAGCATCTTTCTAATTCTTTCCGACCATCAAGGTTACCTTGTTGACAGCCTTTGTAACTTATTTTCCTAGAAGATTATCTATTATGTGAAATTTAAAAGTATACTGTGATTCTTCAAATTTTCTTTGAATATAAGTTATTTTACCATTCTTATTTCTTAACTTGGATGATTTTGATTTCCCATGTTTTCTTTAGTAGAGTCAATAATGAATGATTTACTTTTGGTATTTTAAACCAGTTTTTAACTTATTGTCTAGCAGTATTTTTCTATTTTTCCAAGTCATTTATTTTTCCTTATTTTCAGTAATTTCATCTTTCATCTTTCTGCTTTTGTTAGGCTTATCCTATATTTTTAAATTTGGATGCCTTATTTGCACATTTTCCTCTTTCCTTTGTATTCGAACAAGAATTTCAGATTATTATTATCCTTCACTTCTTTTTTAGCCATTTCCCATGGGGTCTCAAATGGTATAATTTCACTTTTGTTGCTTTTTGGATATTCTTGAGTTTCTGTTTAGATTTCCTTTTGTATTTTCAAGAATATCTTATTAAGAGATTTGGAAAACCTCCATTATTTTAAACTATAATATTTTAAATAATTGAACTTAATATAAAGTTCTAAGTGATGAAGGCCAAAGAAAATATGTGAAAGCGTTGAAAAGGTTTCTCCAGAGCAGCAACAAACTGCTTTTAGTGTGCACTTAGAGCCAGCTAAGATTTGAAGAACATGTTGAGAAGATTTAAAAGTAGAACTAGAGGAGAAGTCTAGGAAAAACTAAAAGGAAAGACACTGTTGATGAGCCAGCCCTGGAAACACATTAACAAAGAATGCCGTCCCCATTTCCTCGAGTCCTTATTGATTTTTTTCATGTCTGAAACACACAGTGTCACTCCTGACTACCTCTAGTGCTGGGTTACAGTTACTCTTGGATTAGAATGTAAATTCCTTGCATGCAGAGGCCATGTCCATGGCGGAGATAATCCCAGGTGTTCACCTCACCTAACTGTACTATGGCTGACCATGGTGGGTGAGGTCAGAGCTTCACAGACACTAAAGAGTTAAAATGCCATAAAGGATACTTTAGAAATAACCTCCCTCCAAAAAAGGACATCTGTTGCCACACAAATTAGATTAGTTTGCATAAAAATCTGCTCTAGACCTATCACTGGTTTTAACAGTTTTGGTAATATAGCTGCTAGGTTATAATATGCTGATGTAGATTTTTCTCAAGTTTTGTAGTATTCAGAAAGTGACTCTTTAAAAAGTTCCCAAAGTGTCCTTTACTTTGAAATTGTTATGTTTTTTGCACTCAAACCTTTGTTTGGTTTTCTCAGGTCTCAGCAAAATGCTTGTGTAGCTGTCTGACCTTTTCACATATTATGGCATTGCTTAATAGTACATTTTTCTGGGTTTGGTCTTCTCTCCATATATAGAGATTTGTGTCCAACTCAGAACTGTCCCTGCATCTGCCTGCCTGGGATACAGAAGTAGGGACAGTCACTGCTCTGGGTGCTTACAGTGAATCAGGTGGGGAGTGAACACACCACAGGCAGGTAAAAGGTAATTGATTGAACACTCATTTATACGAAGACAAAACCATGATATTTTCAATCCAAAGTTGGTAAAACCACTGTGTTTAGTGATTATTGCCTCTTCTCTAATAGATAACAACACCACCAACAATAAGCTGCTATCGTTTATCAAGTGCTTCCAGTGTGTCAGATACTATTTTCTCACTTTTCTATGATTAACTCACAAAGTCTTCATGACCAGTGTAAGAGGATGTAATGATGACTTTCCTCGTTTTAATGATAGATGACTTATGCACAGAGAGAGGTTAAATCTCCAGGTCCTTGAGGTAGTAAATGGCAAATCAAGAATTTAAACCCCAAGCAGCAGCCTGTTGTTAGAACCCTTTCATGTTACTATTAAATGCTCCTGCTTTTAACACCAAAGTGCTGGGCTGATAAATAAGTATCTATACAGTGATACTGACATTACAAATAATAACAACCATTAGGGAAGTCAAAGAACTTCGAAGCCAAAAGAAGTCCAAGGATAACCATCCAGTTAAAACCTTTCAGTTTTCAGCTGAGAAAGTGGAGGCCCAGACAGAAAGGAAAGCAGAATGATGAAAGTAGAAGTAGCCAGCAGTTGAATTCAAGTTTTTCTGTTTGTTTGTTTCCTCCAAGGGTATTGTCTTTTCAACTACATTTTGTTCTCTTTGCTTTACCTTATGCACTACTTGGTATGGAAAGTGGAAGATTTTACTTTTCCTACTTTCAGCCTATAATTGTTCAAAACAGACTACGATGCAATATTTTTGACCATCTGTTATGCACTGGCTCTGTAATAATTTCAAGCTGCTGATGTGCCTGTCTTTTTAAAATTGAGGAAGCTGAGGCGCAGAGAGGTTAAAAACGAGAGAGTTGGTGGAACCCCACTTTGAATTCATATTTTTCTAGCTTTGAAGCAGATGGCCTTTGGGTTCACTATGCTTTCCCTGGTTCAAACCTTTGAAGAGTGTGGACTTCATCAGCCGTGTGTGTTGTAGCTCTGGCTATTGTCTCTTTTTCTGTACTACATAGATCCCAGTGGATTCTGCAGACATGCTATCATCCAATTTTGCAAATGTGACTGCTGCACCCATCAATGACGTGATTAAAGAAGGTCTTATAGATCTCTCCGCTTTTTGGTGAAAAGACCTGGCTCAGCGCCTCCTGAAAAATGAAAAGAAAAAAAAAAATCCTTCACTCCTGAGAAGCCCTTTCATTTGTAGTTGTTTCTTAGGTAAGTCCATCAGAGATCTCTCCCCACCTGCAGGCGCCGGTTGTAAACTGTCTGCACTTTGTCTTGCTGGGATTTTGTAGTTTAATTCCTTCGAGTCACTTACATGCCTCTACATTTACAGAAACAAAGAGCAGCTGGACAAATGTTTAGCTGTCTTGTACCAGCTTGCACCTGTGGATTATCTAGGAAAAAGGTTTGTATCTAAGATAATCCTTCCTCTGGACTCGTTTCCTTTCTGTGTTTTGACCTCCTCAGAAACAGAAGGAGTCATCCTCTATCTCTGGAAAAGCAGAAAAAGGGAAGGATCTTTGAATTGCTGGGTAGGTGGGTGTCTCTTGCTCAGCATTTTTCCTGTTCTTCACAAGGAAATCCTTTGGCTGCAGCCTGTTTGTTATCATAGATTTCAAACTCATGGAGTCTCATGGTGAACACTTTGACAATAAATCCAGTATATTAAATAGGTTCATGGAAAGGAGGCTGAGGACCTGTGAAATGTCTGTAAAGATTTGGTAAGATTTCATCCTTTCATTGCTGTTATTGCTTCCCAACTTGCCATTAAAATTCCTGGCGGAGGGTACTAGTGTTTGTCTTTAAATTTTGATGGTACTGTCTCTTTGCTTCTTTGCAGAATTTATTTCATATATCTGCTGCAGAAAAATACAGGGACCTTTATTTTCACTCCTCTTGATATAGTAGTTTTGGTTTGAATGGGGGGTAACAGTGAAGTGAGATAGAGTGCACTTATTTCCTTGTTCCCCTCATTTGCCTGAAACCATAAGGCCATCAGGATCAGTCAAGCAACAAAAGGGGACCCAATCTCTTTCCTTGGAAGTGCAGACACAAGTGAGTAAGTGCTGAGACTTATGTTGTTCTTGGGTCCCACATGTCCAACTGGCCTCAGCTCAGTAAGGCCATCTCCATTGAAAGGATTGAGCAGGTGGTTACAACATACATTTACAGTAGAATAGCTTCCCTACCTGGATGGCAGCCCCAATTAACATAATAGTCTCCTAATGGGCAATGCCAATTAAGGGCATTTCTCACAGCACTGTCATACTCGGTTAATCAAGTAATCCATTTACCCAATCGCTCCTAGCTGAAGGAAAGGTCATATGTCTGGTCTCGTAAAACAAAAGAATTGTTACAAGACCAAGGCCAGATGAGGTGTGTTTCAGACACCTTTGGCTGCTTGGGTGACCCAATGTGACTAATCTTATGATACAGCTGAGACCTACAGAGCCAATTCTAATTAAAAACAAAAAAACAAAAAAACCCCAGACTAAAACAAAACAAAGCAAGCAATGCACATGCACATATACGCACATGCACACACACACACATACATGCACATGCGACTTTCCTTTTTTTGTGTTTAAGGGCATTACTGCAGCTTTTGTTTGGAAGGGATGATTGCTATCCACATTCAGGAAGCCCATGTGAGTTGTTCAAATGTGACATGGCAATAATCAAAAATGCCACGGTGAAGAAATATTGGAAAAGTAATCAGATTTTCCTCAGTTCATCCTCTAATTAGAGGGCAGGTTAAAGTCCAAAGTAATGCAATTAAAATCTAACTACTGTTAAGACTTAGATTTTTTTGCTGAGTGCCACCAGAGTGCTTGGCACTGTATGGGACATATGAGGACACAGAGGCCCAGAAGGCCCAGGGATATAAGGCTTAGGTAAAATTTGATTGAGTTTGATTAGAGAACAAATTAGCCCCTTGTCAGAACATTAATATGATACTTCATAGAAGAACAAAAAATACTAGTATATAGAAGTCTCCATTTGCTCAGCTTCCAGGTTATTTAAATTGACAGGCCTAATGCGTGGTTACTTTTCCTTTGTCAATATATTTTTTATGGGGATGAACCCATTCATAGGAAAGGTGGACTTTTAGCCACAAGAGCAGTTTTTGGACCAGTGGTAAATAAGGAAATATGTGTATGTTAGAGATAACCACAAAGTCATCAACCTGGACTGTGTTTGTTACATTCTTTTTTTTTTTTTTGTGGGTACCGGGGAGTCGACCTCAGGACCTCACGCGCCAGCAGGCGCCCGTGCCGCTGAGCGATATCACCGGCCCCTTTTTTGTATGTGGGTTCCGGGAGTCGAACTCGGGCCCTTGCGCTTGCCGGGCAGGCGCTTACACCGCTGAGCCATCTCACCGGCCCTGTGTCTGTTACATTCTTAACAGGAGAAGAAAAAACAGAAGCACACACTCATGTGTACACATATGTGCAAACAAACATACCAAAGAATGGAAAGCAATAAATTATCGGCCCCATTTCTGCCTGGTTCCAAATAAAAGACACAAAAAAACAAGGCTCCTCAGGCCAGTCCTCTCTTCTCCCCTGGGTAGTCTTCTGCATCTGGCAGTGACCAGACAATGCTGGAGGCTGAGCAGTGGGTTTCTCTCCCTGGCGAGAGGTGAACTTAGATATTTGGCTTCTTACCAGAGAAGAACTATATGCAAAAGGAAGAACACGCTGGCCTGAGAGGGCTAAAATAGCAACTTAAGTTTCAAATATAGGTCTGGGTCCAGATGATTCAAACATTCACTTCTCTTTTTCTTACAGGATTCTTTCCCTCTGGAGATTTTAGGAAAGGAGAATGTTGTCTCATATGTGTTCCCAAATTGTCCCCCCCATCTTCATGTCCTCCTCCAAGTTCCCATGCCGATTCCCTGGACTTCCTGCTCAAGGTCCCCAGGATCCTCCACAGGATGTGGGCGCCCTCCCACAGGGAGGCATGATAGTACTATCTAGAAGAAATTTTAAGGTAGAGATGAGATATTTAACTCATTTAACATTTCCATGAAATGTTCCCACATTTCATGGAAAACCCATTTGAGAAGATAAACGTTATTTTATTTATTTATCTACTTATTTCTTATTAGTACATGTTTGCAGTGCATAATGATTACATTTATTGTGGGAAGTTTGTACATGTACATAACACATCTTAATTCTCTTTTCTCTTCGTCCCCTCTCATCCCTCCCTGCTCCCTCTAATTCCCGTTCCCCTTCCCATTTGAAAAAGCTCTATTTCCATTTTTTACTTTTTATTTTTTTTGAGATAGGTTCTTGCTACATAGTTTAGCTGGCCTGGAACTTGTGACAATCCTACTGCTTCAGGCTCCTGAGTCCTGGGATTACAGGCATGAACCACCATGCCTGGCAGAAAAGATAAATTTTAAATAGGGGTTCTCGTAAAAAAATATACTAGTTACTGATTTGTGTTCTACTTGTAAGTTAGCCCTTTCAGCAAGAGTATGTCCTTCTAATCTCCATTATGTGACTCTCTATTCATCCTCTATCTGCAAAGGTAGCTTTTACTCTCTAAGCCCAGTTTTTAAATATTAGTGAGTATATCCTAGCCTCCCCCAGAAAGCTCCCCTCATTGTTCACTTCAAGCTTTGTATCCACAGATGAACTCCGTTTTTGTAGAGTAATCCAGGATGGGTCTCCTAACACAAAGCGTAGTCACTTACGAAGTTGTCTCCGAAGTGTGAGCTGCATCTGAGATGAATACACGCTTCTCAGGGGAAGAAATACAAACAGCAAATAAATACACAAAAGAATGTTCAACATCACTGGTCTTTTGAGAGATGTAAATTAAAACAACACTGAGATTCCATCTCACCCCAGAAAGAATGGCTATTACCAAGAAATCAACCAATGACAAATGCTGGAGGGGCTGTGGGGAAAAAGGAACCCTTCTTCACTGTTGGTGGAAGTGTAGACTGGTACAACTACTGTGGAAATCAGTGTGGAGATTCCTCAAAAAACTAGGATTAGAGATCCCATTTGACCCAGCTATTCCCCTTCTGGGTATCTTCCCAGAAGAATTAAAAATATCATACCACAGTGATATATGTGTACCCATGTTTACAGCAGCACAATTTGTAACAGCCAGATCTTGGAAAAAACCCAAATGCCCATGAACTGAGGAATGGATAAAAAAGATGTGGTATTTTTATACAATGGAATACTACTCAGCCACAAAGAAAGATAAACTAGAGAATTTTATAGTTAAATGGATGCAACTCGAGACCATACTCATAACTGAAATAAACCGGACACACATGTGTAAACATCGTATTGTCTCCCTAGTGTGAGAAGCTGAAAGAGTAAATAAGATCCAAAATGTACAACAGATATTGTAAAACAAGAAGAAACTGTTCAAAAGGAAAGAGAAACTGGGATGGGGGAATGGAGAAAAGAAGGAAGGAAAAAGAAAAAAAAATATATATATAAGATAGTTAAGATAGATACACTACTAATTTTGCTTAGTTCATTGAAAAGAAAGGTTTGTGCTAATATTGTTTGGACAATTGAATGCTAATATCTTGTACCCTGAGTAACTAATTTAAAGATAACAATACGCAATGTATTAACCATTGTTACTCTCCTATTATGTTGTTTTGAAATTTTGTTTTATTTTTTCTCTTTAAAATTAAAAAAAAAGATAAAAAAAAGTGTGAGCTGTAAACATACTTCCAGGTTTTTCTGAAAATTTAAAAAGTTGAAATACACACACGCATGCATGCACACGTGTGCACATACACACACATGCGCACACACACATGCAAATGCAAAGGCAGTGTTAATTCCCAGGCACGTACAGGTGAAAGTCATTGCAAGAAGCTTTCCCAACCACCAGAGTTGTTTCCATGGTGCTGTTCTCAGAATGGTGCCCCTTGGTTTTTAAATGTAGCATAATAGTAGTTTAACTCATTTCTCTCCTTTCCTCTCTTTCTACCTCCAAATTGTGTTTCTTTAGGCCTAAAAAGAATAGAAAACAGGAGCAACCTCTGAGCAGCATGCTTGTTTGTGGATGCTCCCCTGGCCAGAAAAAGTACAAGGACTTGTTGGAGGGCTCATTAAATTCTTTGGAGCAGGCAGAGCCTCATTCCAGCTGTGGGGGAAGGGGTGGGAAGCGGTGTGTACAGCCAGGGGTTCATTCTTCCAGTTACTTGAGTAAAGGTTGATATCATTTCATAAAGCACAGGACATAAAAGATATCACATTTTAACCTCTGTCAGTCTTCCTTCCATGTAAAGCATGTCTGAGGTTTTACTTGATTTTTAAAATCCCTTTTCCATGCCTGGCTTGCCCCTTCTCACACTTTATGTGTCTTAGTTACTTCTCCTCCTTGCTGAGACAAAATACCTGGCACCCATAATTTAAGGAAAGAGAATTTTCTTGTGGCTCACATTTCAGTCTTTATTATGCTGGCCCCATGCAGGAAGGCGTGGCAGAGGGGCATGGTTGAGAAGAGCAGCTTACAGCGTGGAAGACAGAGGAGCAGAGAGAGTGAAGGGCGGAGTTGAGGAGGGAGGTAAAACCCTTCCAGGCCATGTCCCCGGGGACCTGCCTCTTCTGACCAGATCCCATGCCCTCACAACAAGCCAGCTATAAGCCCCATAATCCGTTCACCTTCCATGAGCCCCACTTATGAGCACATGAGGCCCTTGGGGGACATTTGGATATAAACTATAACATTAGGTCTGCTCAAATGTTACCTAAAAGCATTCCTTTTCTTCGTAGCTATCTGTTTACTTCTTTTGTGACTCCAGCATTGATTTACTTGCTTGTTTGCTATTTATTTTTCTTTTCTAGAATGTAAACTCTTGAGGACAGGGCAATATCTGGCTTGCTTGTTTCTGAACACCCCACCATTAGGCACATCGTATATGTTTGATAATTTGAAAAGGTAGAAAAACATAGAGGCAGAGTGCATCTCCCTAGTCAGGCTGCCTGGGAACAAACCCTCGCTCTCCTTGTTACTAGTCGTGTTCTCTTCCATTCTTTTGGGAACTCGGTTACCTAGTGGCTCTTCCAATACATAGATCCTGTTTCTGAGGTACTTCTCTGTTCCTATTTCCCCGTGGATAAAACAGAGAGAATAATATAATCTGTGTCATAGTCCTGTTGTAAGTATTAAGTGAAGCATAAAAGTGTGTCAAAAATGATACATTAAGTATTATGTGAAGTAGCTGATATTTTAAAAGTATTTTATTTGCATTAATTGTTGATCAAAAGCATACTGAATATCTTATGTGGCAGGCCACATTGGATATAACCAATACCCTGAACAAATATTAAGCAGACTTATGAGATTTAGTCAGTATGTCCTTTCTTTCTGTCTTCTTTCTTTCTTTCTTTCTTTCTTTCTTTCTTTCTTTCTTTCTTTCTTTCTTTCTTTCTTTCTCTACTATCCCTTCATTTTATTTTTATTTTTATTTTTTTTGTGGGTACTGGGGGTCGAACTCAGGACCTTGCGCGCCAGCAGGCGCCCGTGCCACTGAGCGATATCATCGGCCCTTTTTGTATGTGGGTACTGGGAGTCGAACTCAGGACCTCACACTTGCCAGGCAGGTGCTTATGCCGCTGAGCTATCTCACCAGCCCTCCCTTCATTTTTTAATATAAGATTATTATTATTTTTTTGGTCTATAGAATAGAACTCTGGAAGACTCCATGACTTTACTAAACTGTATTCCATAACTAGAATACTCAGTTGTATGCAAAACCTAACTTGAGTCAAATTAAATATTCTCTTTGCTGTCCCCTTCTGGTGAGCTAGGAGCTGCCTTGGCAAGAACAATGGTCCCCTCTTTCTCTTTTACCCTTGTTTCCCATTATGTTACTCCCAGCTTCTGGCCTTTCACTTTTAGAGCACAAAGGGGTAGGTGGGAAAAGTGAGAACAGAAAGTTCTTGCTTGAATGGTACTGTCATGGATGGTTTTGCATTTCTGGCCTCAGATGTCAAAGACAACTCCTATGTCCCATCTCTCTTGGATCCTTACGAAGCTCTGTGCTGGGACTCCTAACCATAACTTTGAGAAGCACATTTTTTTCTGGTGATCAGTATCTCCTCCTCCTCCAGTTTTCCAGGGATTAATTATACAGAAAACACTTTTCACTGGCATCCTTCCAACTTCCAGGTCATGCTCTGGGGCAGCCCGTGCGATGGGTCCATGGCGGGAAATGCCTGCTGTTGGTGGAGTCCAGGTACCTCGTACACACAGCCTTCTGCTTTTCCACAGCAGCACTATGGCTGATAAGTGCAGCTTCTCATTCCCACATTCTTCAGAAATGCATCAGGACCAGTCTTCTGGACCTGCCCTAGAAATACGGGGATATATACGAGCTCTCCACCTTTCAGTGGTCCAGCTGAAACTCCTTCGGGTGAGCTTGAGCTGAAAGGACAGAGAGCCCAACTACTACCCTTGAGAGGGACTGGGAACCATGGATTGACTGCAGTGTTTTTCCTCCAAAATACCTTCCCAACTCCACTTTCTTAAGGTGTAAATACTGGACAGGTTTGGAGTCCTCTCACTGGGTTTTGGCATCACTTTTGACATTTCTGTTTTGGGATCTGGTACCTCACTTTGGAACTTTCTGTTGTATACAAATGTCACTCAGAACTTCTGACTGAATAATCTGTTACTCCAGAAACTGGGAATACAGCACAAACTACATTCGGTACCAGCTGTATGAGTGGTACCCCAAAGGCTTCGGTCTGGCAGAGATTCCATCCCACTGCGTGCTCATCTCTCCAGCCTGCCCGGACCCCATCCTCTCCCTCTCTGATTATCGATTCAGGTCTCTTCGTTCTCTTCCTGTCTGCTCTTCCTTTCACCTTCTACTTCTCACCTTTTCTTTTTCCTCCTCTCTCTTTTTTCTTTTTATTATTTTAAAGAAAAAAGAAATAAAAACAATGTTACAAAATTTCAAAACAAGATTGTAGGAGAGTAACAATGGTTAGTACATTGTGTATTGCTATCTTCAAAGTAGTTGCTCATATTACAAGTTATAGGCCTGAAAAATAGATCAATCAATATAGGCACACAAAAAAAATATAGGCACAAACCTTTCTTTTCAATGAACTAATAGCAATTAGTAGTATAGCTATCTTAACTATCTTGTGTATATATATATATATATTTTTTTTTCCTTTTCCCTTCCTTCTTTTCTCCTTTCCCCCATCCCAGTTTCTCTTTCCTTTTGAACAGTTTCTTCCCAGTTCACAATATCTATTGTACATTTTGGATCTTATTTACTCTTTCAGCTTTCTCCCTTTTTTCTTTCCTTTTCTCCTTTTGTATGGGTGCAGTTTATGCTCTTACCATACTCAAAGACTTCTCTCTTGACTGTTACTTCTTTATCCTTTTATTCCTTCTCTATTTCCAAATAAATGAGCTATTTCATTCCTACAGTAATTTCATTTTCTATAGTAATTACCTCCTAATTATTTCAGTCTGACTTTTATCTTCAACATTCATCGAAAGCCACCTGTTTTCAACTCTCTGAATACCCACAGGTAATTATTTAATGCCACAATTACAAAGATCTAAAACTTTGCTTCTCCTTTATCTACTTCCCTTGGCTTCTCTATGATAGTCTTTGGTGAATTGGGTTTTGAGGATGACCCTCCTTCAGGGCAAGGGCATACTGGAATGTCTTTTGCTTCAAAATTGAATATTACAATAAAGGATGTGATAAAGGTTTGAAATGATTAAACAAATGGGTGCAAAGCTCACATATGTATTGTGTTATTCATTCATTTATTCATTCTTTTAACAGATATTTATTAGGCTCTTACTGTGTGCTAAACATTGTTTTAGGGGGTAGAGATTTAAAATAGCCATGGCCCCTGTTCTCATTGAGTGTATATTCTAATGAAGGCAAAGGAAGCAGAGATGAGATAAATACATAAAAATACTAATTTCTGATAGTTACAAATGTTATGAGGGAATGGAATTTGTCATAGAGAATGACAAAAGGAGGTAGGATTGGACAGCTATTTCAGGAAATTAAAAGGAGTTATTCTGACGTGGTTACGTTTAATCTGAGACCTAGTGTGACCAGAAAGAAGCAGTCTCAGGAAGATTCAGAAGAATCTGCCAGGCAGAACACACAGTACCAACATTTGAAATGAGAGAAAGCTTGGTGTGTTCAAGAAACAGAAAGCCATTGTGTGTGGATTAGGTAGAGTGAGAAAGATGAATTCATACATGTCAGGGGTCAAGTCATATGGGGTTTGAAAGGCAGCATAAAGAGTGATAGAGAACGATTGAAAAGTTTTAAACAGGAGAGGGGCATAATCTCAGCAATATTTTAAAAGATTTTCTTGTCAGCCAGGGAGATAAGTAGGAAACTGGAAAGATAGGCGAGAGATGGTGTCTTAGGTTAGGGAAGAAGGAATGGTGATGGAGATAAATGGATTTGAGATATTCTGTGGAGTTAGAGTTGATGAACTTGATAATTTGATATAGGAGATAATGAGAGAAAGAGGTTAAGAATGACTTTTAGGTTTTGGGTTAGAAACTGGGCACATAAAATGCCATTTCTGAGACAGGAGGACTGGAAAACCAGAATAGGGGGTAGAAAATTAACAGTTCTGTTTGGATACATTAAAATTGAGATCTCTATCAGACCTTTGTGTAGAAATATCAGGCAAACAGGTGGATAACCAACTAGACATTAAAGGAAAGACTTGTACTGGAGGTCTCCTTGGGCAGTCATTACTACTGGAATGGTATTTAAAGCCTTGAATACATGGGAATGAGAGAAGATAGAAAAGAGGAGTCTAAGTGGGGTGTGGTGACGCATGCCTGAAATCTCAGTATTCAGGGAGGCTGGGGCAGGAGGATGGCAAATTCAAGCCCAGCCTAAGCAACTTAGCAATTTAGCAAGACCTTGTCTTTAAATAAAAAAATAAAACAATAAAGGGATAGGGATGTAGCTCAGGATGAAGTACTGAAGGGGGGGGGTACTGAAAAGTGTTCTAGGAATGTGGCTCAGTAGAAGGTCCTCGGTTAAATCACCAGAACCATAAAAACAAAACAAAACAAAACCAACCAAATAAAAACAGGAAGCATCTTTAGACCCAGTGTGAAATCTGCCAAGATTTAGAGAAGAATTAGAGGATGAGATGGTAAATGAGACCAAAAAATTAACATGCATGTTCTGTAGGAAAACTACACTACTGCGGAGTCACAAATGGTGAGTATACAGTGGGCCTTTTCTTCTTCTTTTCTTACCTTTTTGAAACCTGGAACCACACATAGTGCCAAAACTTGTGTGTGTTATGTTTTTCCTATATGTATAGACCTATGATAAAGCTTAGTGTACGCATTATATTAGGTGCAGCAAGTGATTAATAGCAGCAGTAACAAAATAAAATGATTGTAACAATATTCTGCAATAAAATTACCAGTAATCACTATTCTTGGTCTTTGGGGCCATTATTAAGTAAAATAGGGTGACTTGAACACAAGCCCCATTATGGTTGATCTGGTAACCAGGACAACAGCTACTAAGTGACTAGTGGGCAGGTAGCACGTGCATTGTAGACATGTTGGACAAAGGGATGATTCACATTCTGGGAGGGATAGAGAAGGACAGAATGAAATTTCATTATGCTACCGAGAATGGTGTTCAATTTAAACATTATGCATTGTATATTTTTGGAATTTTCCACTTAATATTTCTGGACTGTGGTTGACCACAGGTAACTGAAACCATAAGGGGGAACTACTGTATTTTATAGAAGTGGTGGTTAAGAATTTGAGTTGGATGAAGTCAGAAAAATGATCACTATGTTTGGTAACATGCAGTTCACCTTGGAAAGAGGAGTAACTGCAGTAATAGAAACAAAAGTCAGGGCCGGTGAGATGGCTCAGCGGCGTAAGCACCTGCCTTGCAAGCACAAGGGCCTGAGTTCGACTCCTGGAACCCACACGCAAAAAAGGGCCGATGATATTGCTCAGCAGCACGGGCACCTGCTGTCGTGCGAGGTCCTGAGGTCGACCCCCGGTACCCACAAAAAAAGAAACAGAAGTCAAAGCAGGGTGGGGTGCAGAGAGATTGGGAAGGGAGGAAGTGGAGATGGTGACTACTGGCAATTTTCTAGAAGTTTCATTGTGAAATGAGTGCAAAAGCTGGACAGAAATGGAATCCACTGGAAGTTATTGTTTCTGTTATTCAGTATGGAATATTTACATTCTTCCTAGTGAAATTTGTCTATAAGAATGAGAGAGAAGTTGGTGGTAGGAAGAAAGTTCTTGGGATGGCACTTGCTATGATTTGACTATTGTCAGTCCCTTCTAAAACTCATGTTGAAATTTGATTGCTGTTGTGGTATTGTTGGAGGTGGGGATTTTAAGAGGTGATTGGATGTTTAAGGGGGATTACTGCCTTTCTCACAAGAGAAAGGTCTTGCTTTCCCAGTACTGGATTTGTTGTCATAGAGCACGTTGTTATAAAATGAAGTTGCCCTTCTGCCTTCTTTTTTTTTTTTTTTTTTTTTTTTTTTTTTTTGGTGGGTACCGGGGGAACAACCTCAGGACCTCGCGCGCCAGCCTTCTGCCTTCTTCTATCAGTGATGGGTTACAAAGGCCCTTGCCAGATTCCTCAGCCTCCAAAATCCTGAGCCAAAATAAACTCCTTTCCTTATACATTACAGAGTCTCAGGTATTTTGTTACAGTAAGAGAACATTACACAGTACCCGATACACTTTTTTTTCTTCCAATTTTTTTTTCCTTGAACAAGTATTTACCTATTTTACAAAGGTGACTATGATATATGACTATTCTTCTTATTCTGGGAGTGCTTAAGACCTTTTCTGTTCTTCATGACAAGCTATAAGATTTTTCAAGAAAATATTGCCTGCTGTGTTGGCTCATCTCTTCATAGAAGGCTCTGGGTCATGAACTGTGGGCAGAAAATGATGGGTCCATTTCTTGCTGAGACTAAACAAAAGTTTTGAGATTGGAAGACTATTTTGGCAGTTCAGTGTTGCTGGTTTTTATCCATAGAACCCTTTTTGGCTACTAGCTACTGTGCTTAGCAACTCTGGGATCCAAAAGAGAGAGCGTTATGTGTTTTAAAGAAATGGAAGGATGTGCAAAGAATGGCATGGGTAGTGTGATTTTCATGGCTATGGCTTGAGTAATAGAAGTGTCTTAAAAGCTCATTTTAAAAAGAGAAATTTATTTTTAAGTAGAATTAGAGTAGATGAGTTTTTGTTATAATTACAATGAGAGAAATGTATTTATGAGCTGGTGGTAGCACCATAGTTTATCCTGAACAAGCCAAGGTGAACAGGTACTAATCTATTCTCTGCAGAGCTGGGTTTTGTGCAGCAAATTGGAATTACTCAAGTTCCTCTATACAGTCTGTGCAACATGAAAAGCCAGTATAGAAAATCCTTATTGACTTGATGATATGGCTCTGTGATGAAAGCAGTAATCATGTTTAGACCAGCTATGAAACAAAATGCAATCCTCATGCTCGCTCACTGCCCGTGATAGGATTATATTCTGATTGACTGAAAATGTGGTCAGCGGGAGGATCATTTGGCAACAGAAGAGACCGATTTTTCTGATGATCCAGAAATCAGATTTTGATTCTGATGATTAGATATTTGGCTTATAGTTCTCTCACTCTAAAGAATGCTGCCAAGGTCAGTCTGTCTTATATACTTCGGAGAATGAATGAATAATGGTTTATTATAACAACAAATAAGTCAACTAAAGCCTCGTGACTCACTGCTGTTATCCTTCACCAGGCAAATTCAGCCCCCCTGTCAGGATGGGCAGTGTGAGATTTACGGGTGCCAGAGAGCGGCTATTTGGTTTTATTATTTGAGGAAAGACTATAAACATTTATTTTGAGGGGAATTTAACATTGAGAATGTGACTAATAATGATACTCATAGAAAAGTCTTTTAAGATCCATTTCTAATATGATTCTTGGAGCTGAGAAATTTTTATTGTAAAAGTAGTAATATGTTTGAGTTGAAAATCAAACAGTATAGAAAAGTTTAAAAAAAAAGTCCTAGACTAGTTCCAAACTCAGCTCTACTTCCTGGAGGTAACCTCTGTGAATAGTTTCTTGTGTAGGTGCTTATTCTGAGTCAGGTACTAAGTGCTTTATAAAACTACTTTATTTAGTCCTAACTGCAGTCCCATGTAATAAGTACTGTTATCATTCCATTTGAAATATGCAAAAGTTGAGGCACAGAGGGACTAAGTACCTCACTTAAGGTCATGTAGTTCATGAGTAGGTGCGCTGGTTGCAAACTGGAGCAGGCTGTTTTCAGATGCAATGCTTTTAATCCAAGATTATACATTTTGCTCTGAAATTAGCTGCCACTGCCACTTACTATTTTTTAGTCATCCTTCCACAAAAGTACATACGGATTTACTTTGTTCTTGCTCATGGTTGCATAACAGTGTGGTATGGATGAGCTATAAAGTATTTATCTCATCCTCTGTGCAAGGTTGTCTTCAGATTTCTGCCATTACAAATATTGTTCTACACTTACTTTTGCATACATAACTAAATATATTTATAAGATAAATCCGTTGGTTAGAGGGCATATCATTTCTCACTTGAGTTAATAATGCCAAATTGGCCTCCACAATTTTTTTACCAATTTATAATCTCACCAAAAATGCATGGGATTCCAGGTTAAGTATTATGAAACTATTAAAGTCACTGCTTATCTATAAAAATAGTACCCTACTTTTATTTTAATTTGCATTTATTAATTATGAATAATATTAAATGTCTTTTCATATATTTATAGGCCATTTATAGTTTTTTTAATATAAATTGCTCACTTATGACCTTTCCCCATTTTTCTGTTATTCTTTTTTATATTGCATAATTCTCTGTTTCATTTGTTGCAAATTTTTTTTCAGTTTTAAAATTTCTATTTTGACTTTTTTTCAGAGAGAATGTTTTGGGTTTAATGTATTTGGCAATCTCTGTATGAGTATTGGCTCTACTTCATCTTTAGGAAGACCTTTCCCATTCTTGGATAATAATAAAAAACTATCCACCTATGTATTATTTTAGCATTCTTTGTGCTTTGTTTGAATTTTTGTTCTATCTGTAATTTATTCTTGCATTAATAGGAATTTGTTTTTGCTAATGGCTATTCAACTGGTTCAACACTATTGTTTTCTAAATGTTTACTTAGTCAATAAACATACTTATTTAATACATTATTTATTATTTACCTTATAGTAAACCAATTGTCTGTGTTTATTAGGGTCTGAGTGTACTGGTGTTGGTAGCAAACATTTCCATTATTATAGCTTTAGACTGTATTTTCATATCTGGTAAAGTTATAATCCTCTTGATTCTCCTCTGGATGTTCTCTCATGCTTATTTGTCCATGTGAATTTAAGCTTTTTTTTTTTTTTATAAGTTTCATTTTGTGAATTTAAAACAAACATTTCTAGAATAACTTAAGGAAAACTAATATCGTTGTAATACTGTCTTCCTACCTAGGAATAATATATGCTTTCTAGTTATTAAAATTTTCTTCAGAGTCTCTCAGGAGAGTTTTAAGTTTCCTTCAAGTAGATCTTGCTTATTTTATCTTACTTGAAATATAATCCTCAAGACAGCCACAATGAAGAGCTTGTGGCAACGAACAGCTCTGCTTCCCCATATTTCCCCACATGCTGCCACTCCTCTGTCCCATCCTGACTTCCTGATTCTTGTCCTCTTTCCCATTCCTCTCAGAAGGAAAACATGTTTAGTGGTGAGAAGGCAGGATTGAGGGTTGTTTTTCTTTGACAATCAGCCACCTATGAAAGGATAAAATCATTCCTCTGTATTATCTTCCCTTAACGCTTCAAAGATATGAATGAATAAAAAATTGCTTTAATGAGTAATAAGGGACATTTTGGATTTGCAATCAATTACCCTATCCTGGTATTTTGCAAAGTGTGCTCCAGCAGACTCCTCAATGAAAACTGTTAGATGGGCCTGGTTAAAGTGTAGATTCCTGAGCTCATCCTTAGACTTAAGAATCTGAATCTTTGCCTGAGAATCTGTATTTTGAGTAAATATACCTGCACAGAGCTTCTTCAGTTTAAATCTGCTTGTGAATCATGTGGGCATCTTGTTACAATGTAGGTGCTGGTTCAGTAGATTTGTGGTGCAGTAAGATTCTGCATTTGTCATCATCTGTCATATGACAACAGTGCACATGGTCAGTGGCCACACCTGGGGTGCAAGGCTTTAGAGATCTGTTTGGTCCCTGAACGTGAGAATCATTGAACACGAATGGAATAGGGCACTGAGGATGGAAAGGAGACTTTCATTTAGAGTCCTCCAAAAAGAAAGAAAGAGTCCAGGCACATTTCCTGGCATGATGGGATTATACAATGATGATTTTTTTTTTTTTAAATTGAAGTATAATTAAAGGCTGGCAAAACACAAAAGCCTTTTTCAAAGGATGCTTGTGATGGTAGAAGTTCTGGTGCCCAGTTCTCTTCCACTTAGATAGATGTGCTTGCATGGCAAGTGTGTGTGTTTGGGGCCTCTGGCATTGAGCTGTGACTGGAATATTGAATAAACTAATGCTATGAGCAGAATCATAGAATTAAGACTCAAACTCCCTTCTTTCTCATTGTGGTACTACTGGCTACAAAGATGAGAACTTGAAAGACCCATTAAACTCTCTGCAATGGCTTTCCCAGCTTTCAGTGTACTCTCACAGGCTTTGCTGACAGAGTTTTACTACTGACATGGCACAATTAAGATGGTGGCCCTTGCCACAGTGTCAACGCATCTTTGGGCGATGGAAACAATGGAAAGAGAAGCATTTTGTGACTACTTAAGTTTCTGTGCACGTCTTCTCTTAAAAATGGCCAAGAAATTGAGAGTGAATGATGATACTGTATTAGGACTTTTAAATGAAAGTGACAGAAATTTAAAGCAATCTAGACTGATGAGACTTATTGGGTTAAGTAAGTGGTGGCAAACCTACGGCACGCATGCCGCAGCCAGCTGTTTGTTATCATTGAAAGCTCTAAAAGGTTTGCCATCACTGCCCTAGGTAATCCAAGAAGGAATTGAAGAATAAAACATGGGGAGGACAATGATATAGCTTAGCTGAGGAAAGTGTACATTGAGATACCTGAGTGCTTTGTCTCTCAGTGTTGGCTTCCTTCTCTCTTTGAAGGTTGCTTTCTTCTGTGTGGTAGAGAACATGGCCTCCTAGCCCTCAACTTCTATATTTTCAGTCTTCCCTTCCAAAACACTGATTCTCTCCTGATTCCCGAGGGAAGGTCTGGTTGGCCTGCCTTGGATCAACTGGCTGTGGCTATGGAGGCAGCATAGTATAGAGGAACTGGAATGAAATTAGGCTCAGAAAAATTCCGAAAAGCAGTAAAGCCTACCAGGTAGGCCAAATACTAACTGTCCACCATGAAGCTCTTCTGCCCTCTGACATGTAATGGAATCACAGGGAGATTGCTATAGATTGCATAAAATCCCATTTGTGTTCAGTAAGACTGCAGCTCTCTTCTGGGCTATAGTTCCACTAAAGGCTTTAGCCTAATGCTGTTACATGGGGCAGCTGTATCACAGCAATAGTTGCTTATTTATTCACTGTAGTGACAGCTACATTTCATGGAGCAGCTGCTGGAGCCAAAAATGTTCAGCAAGGGCAAAATGTGATAAAAGCTCAATGCGATTTGCTTGCACATTATTAAGTTTTAATTTTTGGTTCAGGAATAAATTTTGTTTTCTGTAGTTATTTTCAGCTTGTTTCTGTATTTGAAAAAAGAAAAGAATTATCCCCCACCTGCCAATTAGAGGGTTAGAAAACCCTCTCAGATTTAAGATCTGAGTCAACTTAGAGTTGAAACACAAGCAAAGTGGTTTATTTTTGGGTGAAAATAGGGTCTTACTGTGCTAAGGGATGAATTCGCAATGGAATTTTGAAGACAGAATTAACACCTTATTGTGCGGATGAAGTTAGGGAGTACACAGCAATTAACAGGTACAGTGAAAAATGTGAGATAATGCTATTATATGATAAATACATTGTTTTGCGTTAAACAGGTGATTAGTAAAAATTTTGCTTACTAGCAGCAGGTACCTTCTTAAAAAGTAGAGTTTATTATAAGACAATGTCATGGGCAAGGAGGGCCCAAGATTATGGACAGGTGAACCCCAAAGAGACAGGAGTCAGGAATGGAGGTGGTTTTTTCCCTCAGGGCTGTGAAGATTCTTACCTCTGATTCTTTGTGTTTCTGTCCATTCTCCTCTTTGCAAACAGCTTTTCCTGCCTTGTTTATGCTTCCTGGTTTTATGGCCCATTGTAGAGCTTAATCATTGTTTGGTTCTACACAAGCTCCAACCTCAACTCTGCATGGATATAAGTTATAGAGCCCATCACAGGTGGTGCATTCTCTATGTCTTGGTTGGATTCTTCTTAGAGAACTGACTGGCCCTTGGCCTTGAGTCTGATGTCCCCTCTGGGGCATTCACTGAACAGTGATTGGCTGGCATGGGGTGCCATAAAGTTACTTGGGTCTACCTCTTCAGTGGAGGTTATGGGCCAGACAGTTGCCAGAGAAAAAGTGGGGAGATTGTGGGCAAGAAAGGCATCAAAGACCATGTTTGGTACAAGTGACTATGAGTAAATTGATGGAATGACTAGTTCTTTCTGACAGTAAGTCCTGGGGATGTGTTTGCGTAGTGTCTAGGGCTTCTACAGTGGACAGGGTGCCAAATAGAGCTCTAGAGTTTGGTGTCATTCCAGGTAGTTTTACTAAATGTGAGGATTCAGGAGAACATTTCTTTAACATGTTTCAATTGTAGTTCCATTTAAAAAGTGGTGACAATATCTACTTAATAGGATATCACATGAGGAAAAGTAGCTTGTATTTAATTTGAGACACTAGGAACATAGTAAATGTTCAATAAATATTGTTGCCTGTGCTTTTATTTCCTTTCTGCTTTGCATTACCTACTATGGAAACACATACATTTAAAAGAAGCAATTAAAATGATTTTCCTAAAAAATGATTTTCCTATTTTGTTGTACTTACAAATAAATTCAATTATTTGTCAGTAATTGATTTAAGTAATGTCTATGCAGACACCTTATTAGATTTTTCCTGTTTCCAATGATAAAGGGAAAATCAGTGCCACTGAATACTTTTTATTGATTTCTTCAGATAAATGCTGGTGTGGCTTTTCAAATACTGTCTGTGTATTGAATTTGCAATAACAAACTATTTGTGGATCTGCTTTTAGTACACTGCTCCTCTCTCTCTCTCTCTCCTCTCTCTCTCTCTCTCTCTCTCTGGGTTGGTGGTGGTACCCCTCAGATGCAGTCACTGGGAGGGGACAGCATTTCCAGAGCAGCCCCTCCCTCTGTGCTTCCTCCTTCAACCACGCCCCTCTCCTCTCCTGCATCTTTAAGCTCTGCTTGTAACCATTTCTCTCCATTAGTCTACAAAGAAGTGAAACTTTGCCTTATCTTAGAAGAGCTCTCTCAAAGCTTCCTTTCCAAGCTAACCTCTTCTTTCTCTCCTTTTCCAAACTTTCAAAAAGTGTGATCTGGGTTGCTTCTCACAGCTTCCTCCAGCCTAATTCACTATTGGACCTCCTGACCATGGTTTTCTATCCAGACCACTTTACAGGTTCTGCTCTCCAAGGCCATTAATGGCCATCTCAGGCTGAATCAGAGGCCCCTGGTGTCTCATGCTGCTTACCATTCCTTTCTGATGGACATTTATTGCTTCCTTGGCTTCTATGATGAAGATGCTACTGCTTGTTTTCCTTCCTCTAAAGAGACCTGTTTTCTTCCTTTTCACCTCATATCCTACATTTTGGCTTCTTTTGCAGAATGTGACAGATTTATTAACTTGCTTTTTTATTGCGTGGCCCCACTGGACTGTAAGCTGAAGGAAGGCAAAGACGGTTGCTGTCTTATTCACCATGACAACATGGTGAGGTTAATGTTCTCTGAGTCTTCATGCTCTGAGGAAGCCTTTGTCTCCTTTCTCTCACCCGCTTCACCTAACCAGACACGGAGTTCAACCTTAACTCTATCCACTGCATCTCTCTTCCACTTCCACTGCTCAGAATGAGGACCCCTGTGGCTCAGCAGGACACGGGAAGAGTTAGCAAACTGACATCCCTGCTTCTAAGCTATCTCATGAACATGGAATAAATCGCCCTTCCTAAAACAGCATGAGTGATCTAATATCTTGCTCAGGAACTTCTTGTTCTTCACCTTACTTACTCAATCGGCTCTGTGTTCCTTTCCTTCCTGTACTGTCCTCAACTTACCTTTCATTTCCTACCTCCTGGCACCCCCCATCCTGCTGATGTGTGAGCATGCAGGGAACCAGGGAGCCTTAGGCTGCCAGAGAGGAGTGGGAGAGTCACTTTATACTTCTCTGGGGTGCTGTCCTGCTCACTCTGGAGCGCCAGGGCACATTATTAAATTGGAAAGGTGAGACAAGTTCAAAAAACAATATGTATAGGACAAACTAAAGAAAAACAATTGCACAAGCAATACACTGCCTATTTTATTCAACTTAGAATGACTATACCTTGACTCTGGCAGTAGGGTTATAACTAAATAGCTCAAGATAGAAAGAGACCAGAAAGAATGTTGGTTCAGTGCGTGGACTTTGGAGTCAAACTGCCTGTGTTTGAGAAGCAGTTGTGCTGTTTACTAGCTGAGCAACTCCCAGCAAGTCATTTAACTGTTCTGTGCCTCAGTTTTCTAATCTGTTAAATGGAATGATGGAGTTCATTATGGTTTGAATATCCCCTCTAAAACTCATGTTGAAATTTAATTTTCTTTGTAACAGTATTGACAAGTGGGGCATTTAGAAGGTTATTAGGGTTTGAGGACTCCACCCTTATTGGTGGGATTGATTCCATTAGTAAAAGTGAGTTCAGCCCCCTCTTGCTCTCTTGCCCCTTTGATTTTACTATGGGATTCTACAGCAAGAAGACAATTGTCAGTCCTTCACTCTTTGACTTCTCAGCCTCTAGAGCTGTGAGGAAATACATTTCTGTTATTTAAAAATTAGCCAGGCTCAGGTATTGTGTTATAGCAAAACAAATGGACTAAGATAGAGTTGTGAATCCATACAAAATGTTTAGGGAATATATATGAAGTGTTCAGAAGAGTGTCTGGCAATTATAAGCACTAGATAGCTGTTAACTATTACTGGTGTTGATTCAATGAGCATTCATCAAATACACAAAAATGGGCAAGATACTGCGTAGCTATGGGGTAAGGTATGAAGAAGGGAAGGAGAAACACGAAGACAAAGTCAGATAAAGGAAGTCTAGGATGATTCTGTTTTCTGACTTGGACATGCCATGAAACAGGTACCATTTACTAAAGGAAATAAAAAGAGGAACAGGAAATAGAAAGTTGTATGTTCAAGCTTTATATTATAAATTTCGCTGGTTTACTTTTAGACCATTTCAAGTAACCATTACCTCTCAATATATACACTCCACAAATGTATCTAATGTTTTAAAACATCTTTTAGGGCCAAGAAAAGCAGATCTTTAGGTTCATTAGGAAAAGGTTTCAGAAACAGGAAAAAAGTAAAGGTTCATGGGTCTATATTCCTATTCAAGACAATCCCCAAGGGAAACTGTTGGTGGGCTTAGAAAATGCTGCCAGAGAGGTGTGTTCATGGGCCACTCACCCTCCCTCCTGGCAGTGAGGCAGAGCTGTGAACACTTGCATCTCTGCTTCTCTGTGGTCCCCAAATGGGTCACCTTCTAGTTCTGAGCTTGCAGCGTTGCTTTTTTCTCTATGGCAAAGCAGCCAGTGTTCAAAGAATACTTGCTGTAACAAAAGTGCCAGATCTGAGAAATTAATATTATCATAACAACCATCACTTATTCTGTACTTTTGTGCAAATGTTGCATCGAGCGCATTACAACTATTACTTAATGGTCTGATACTGTGTATACCTGTTGAATACCAGGGCAGGAGGGAACTTCAGAGCTAATACGTCCTACCTCCTCACTCAACAAAGGAGCAAACTGAAGCCTCAGGAAAGACTAGATAGCTTGCCTGCGATCTCAGAGGAAGTTATTGTTAGCAACAAGCTGGCAGTGCAGTGTAGCTGACAAATATTCAACACGACACTACATGATCATGTGGACTCCTCAATCCTTTTCAGTTACTGACAGAAAGAAGTAATCTCTATGCCTTGTGTCTTTGACTCACAATTTAACTCTAGACCTGACATCCTTTAAAAAATATATAAAATGTAATCTTCTAAAGCATAAAAGTACTTTTTATGTTTTATGAGTCCAGCCCACTTAGGTTTTTGAAAAACACGAGTATTGCATTGAGTTGAATTACAATTATTTCCCTCTATTTTATTCTCATTTTTAATTTTAACATCTTTTTTTAAAAATTTTAAATTGAAAGTTATGATAGCATTTTGTGTGTCTCGGTGTGTGTAAGGAAGAGAAGAATTCACCTGAAATTCTAGCTCTAGGAAGAAAGCTAGTGCATTTACTCTCTTCACCTCCTCCCGCGCAGGTTCGGGAAAAAATAATCACAGGATTTGAGGGGCTGTTTTCCTTTTGGCTAAAAATGGCCGGGTAAATCCCTTGAACAATCGCTCCCTTCAGTTCTCTCCAAACCCCTCGCATCCTCTGCGTTCTGCTTGTTGAAGTTCCAGATGCTCTGAGCTCCGCTCCGTCTCTCCGCCTAACATCTGATTTGAAACACTCAGCTGAAACCATCTGCTGTATTTGGGGAATAAAGGGTGGGGTGAGTAATGCTTTTTACAAATGTGTCCAAATAGGGCAATCAAGAGAAGGATAATAAGACGGGATGCCTGTTCGGTGCCCAGCACTGCAGCCAGCCTCTCAGCGGCTTTCCGGGGTATTTGTTTTCTGCCTGGCGCCAAGCTCCTCTGGCAAGTGCATATTGCCATTTCTCGGCAGTGAGATCTCCCTTATATGCTCTGACTTAACTGAACATTTTTAATGGCGAAGTGAGAGTTCTGAAGTTCAAAAGCAGCCTGCGATGGATTGAAAAGTTACTATTCTTGAAAGATGCGTTTGAGCTCCTCAGCATCCTTTGTGACTAACACGCATCTGGAGCGGCTATGATTCTCGTTTCTCTCCTCACTGTGGACTCATTTCAGCTGAGCTGGACCTGCGCCCTTGCAACTCGTTGCAGGGATTTTGGTGGGCTGTCTGCAGGTTTTATTGAACATCTGTAAATCCTTGGCTTGGCTATGCTTCCAGCTACTACTCCAGTCTGTTCCTGGGACCCAGTGCTCCAGGTTTCGAGGGTAAGGGGCTGGGGAAGCATCTGCCCAGCTGCCTCAGGAAGAGGACTGAACAGTAACCCGGGCACCCCATGTGCTGTGGGACAGCAAGAGAGTTCTTAGGAGGCTGCGATTATCATCTTTGGCACAATGTGCTTTTTTCAGAGAAGAGAAAATTTGAAGAAGCTTATTTTTCAAGTTATCACAGGTGAGGAAAGTTATATGCAGTTTCTTCCAAGTATTTGTTCTTTCTGAGAGAACATGAGGAATATGAGATTAGAGATGCCTCTGTGAGATCACATAGCTCTTCAGTGGAGACATGTCAAATAGATGAGACAGTGAGAGGGCAGGAAGGCAGCTGCGTGGACCTGGGCAGAAGGTGGTGGACACATCGCTAAACCACACATAACAAGCATCTGCTCTGTGGCCTCCACCAATCCTTTGTGGAAGCTGGATCTGTTTGTGGCCAGGACCTGTTGAATTGCTGGCTTGTCTGTGAATTTTCCAAGCCTTGGGTTTGCGTGTACTTTAGTCTCTCCACAAAGCACACTGTGACTACATCCAAGAGAAGAACAACTGAAACTTGCTTTTCCGGTGCCTCTCTGGGAGCTTCCTGTGTGTCTGGATAGTCAGTGGCCGACTTCAACCAGACTTCCCTCAGCTTGCTGCCATCAGTCTCTCAGGAGAGAGCCCCCCCCCCGCATTCCACAGAAATGTGTGAAACTCCCAGTTTCTCACACAATCTGGGATCTTCAAATATTCTTTTCTAGTCATGAGGACATAGATACTCAATTTAGAAGTTTGAAATCCAAAAATTTCAAGTCCTTAGAAAAATCTCTCTTCTCCTAAGGAAAACAAAAACAAGGTTTACTTAATTTCCTGAACGTTTTAGCTATTTTTTTGTCCCTCCTAAGTATACAGCACAAGGAAACCAAAGCTACTTTGTAGGGCTGACCCTGGAGTTACCTTGTTATCATTGGAATGATATCATTGGAAAAAGACCTGTGTTAATGGATTTGAATTTAAGTGTTCCTTCTCCAACTGGAGTGTATTAATAGTCATCACCCTTTCATTTTGTTATGTTTTGAGAGGAAGCTTTCTTCAAAGAACCTCAGGCTAATAATTCAATAGTAAAAATAATAACATTTATTGAGCGTCTACCAAGGCCAAGCCCTCTAGGAATTCTCCCTTCAATCTTACAACATCTCTTCAAGCTATTCTTATCCCCACTTTAAAGAATTGAAAACTGAGGGTCAGAGTTAAGGGAATTGATGAATGCTATAGTTTAGTGAATAATGAAGTTGGGATTTGAACTCAATTCTATCTGACTCCTCATCTCATTATTCTTATTAATATCATTAGTATCTTCCTCCAGACTTAATTATGTTCTCTGGGAGGATAAAAAGTGTTGAGCAAACTGTAGTTGAGAGTTACTGGTAATTAGGATGGGCAAGGTGGTGATCGCAGCATTGGCTCAGTGTCTTAAGAATTATAAGAGGGCTGATGAAATGGCTCAGCGGCATAAGCTCATGCCTGGCAAGCATGAGGTCCTGAGTTCGACTCCCAGTACCCACATACGAAAAAATGGCTGGTGATATTGCTCAGTGGCATGGGCACCTACTGGCGCACGAGGTCCTGAGGTCAACCCCTGGTACCCACAAAAGAAAAAAAAAAAGAATTACAAGAAACTTATCATGCATTATTTTATTTAGTTCTTACAGCGATCCTTCCAGGGATTCATCTTTGAGTCACAGGTAAGTGTAGACAAGCGCAAGACACTGTAGAGTCCTCTACTGCAGTCACCTGAGACTTAGGTGCCATGACACACATCCTTCATTCTAGACCTGCTTCTGCTTGGTTCCATTACCCTCCTCCCAACACCCAAGCTTGGAGGGTTTTTCACTTCCAACCTTGTTTTTGTCTTTTTGATTTGTTAACTGCTATTGTTTGTATCAGTTATATCCACAATGCCAAAGACACTGGCTGCCTGTCATTCTGATGTGATTTTAGCTGATCTGGTCGGACAGCCCACCCAGAACCAAATTAAATAGGAAGATCCTCTCAGCTGGGAAGCTGACAGGAAGGAAACTCTGCCCGGACTCAGGTTAAATTAGGAGGTCAGCTGGGTCACTTCCTGGGGTGCCAAGATTTCTACAGTTTAGACTATATCTGAAATGAATAGATCAAGAAAAATGGTATTTCTAGAACTCCTTTCAGGGAAAGTTTAGGGTTTTTTAATAATATAAGAAAGATACAAATAAGTTGCTTTGGAGGGGAGGGTGATAAGATACTCAATGTAAATTCTTGAGTAGCAAAAACTGGCAAGAACTAAATTGCTAACAACAGGGAAGGAAGAATTTGGTGGCCAATACCCCAGAATGTTCCTTCTTATCTTAGTCCTCCTCATCTCCCATAGATAATGTTGAGCAAGCACAGCACTTAATTAAAACAAGAGAGCAATCACTAAGGGCCACCAGATTATTAGTCTGCTAGGTCATGCAATGTCTCAGTCTGACTCCAATTCTACCAGCCTCAGGACTAGATGCTGGAATTAGGCCTCTTGGTTAAGACTTAAACACTAGCCACTTCCTACTCCTGGGTTTAGACTGGATGCCATTGTCTTCATTGTTATCCTTATCATCATCATCATCATCATCATATTTTCACATGAGGATTTCTGAATGGTTAAGCAAAATACCTAAGGTCATTATTTAGAAAGAAGCAGTGGGTTCAGAAATTATGCCATGATCCATCCTTCTGTAGCAATCTTTGAATGGGAAACTAATACTATTTCAAAAATCTAACAATGGACATAGAACTCACCCTACACTGTTTCCTATTAATTGAGCTTCCTCTGCATGTCTTTCTAGTAAGAATGCTTATTTCTTTTTTTTTTTCTTTTTTTTTTTTTTGTGGGTACCGGGGGGTCGACCTCAGGAACTCGCGCGCCAGCAGGCGCCCTTGCCGCTGAGCGATATCACCGGCCCCTTTTTTGTATGTGGGTTCCGGGAGTCGAACTCGGGCCCTCGCGCTTGCCAGGCAGGCGCTTAAGCCGCTGAGCCATCTCACTGGCCCCAAGAATGCTTATTTCTTAAAAGCATCCTGACTTATGCCCACAGAAAGTGCATAATATTAACTTTCACCTTGTGTTCTAGAATGCATTCTTAATCACTGTTACTAAACACATGTCTTTAGTGATTACATTTAAAGGATGCTTTCTCACTAGGGTGCTGCCCTCATTCCTCCAACTAACCAAGAGTTAGGTCCCTTGAGCAGGACAATTTCCACTGAAGTGTCTCAAAAGTTCTTTTGCTTAGGATTTTATGTGCTCCACATAAGTTCAGAGGAAAGGTAATCAAGACGACCTAGGAAATAAATGACCCATACATATTATATTAACAGTGGGCTGCAGTTTAAATATATTTTAAAAATTCAGACAATCTATAGGCGTCAGTGTTGTGTGAGGATTCCAGTCCACTTTCATTAGGGAATTGTTGAAGTCCTAAGTCAGCTGTTGTTTGGATTGCTGACGTCCTAGGCAGATTCTAGCCATCTTCTGGCATCAGTCTATTTACTGTTTCTGAACTGAACTGAACTGTCTACTTGTCCACCTCAAGGTGAGTTGCCCTCCTCATCTTAATTTCTATTATCTATAACATTGCTAGAATGTTATGCTTCAAGATGGATATTTTCAGCTGTAACTACTCACAATTTAGCCACTCTGAGCTATTTCTCTTATTATTTTTGTTTCCGAATCCTATTGCACAAATGTGTGCAGTGTCAGTGTGATTTCCCTGGAACTTCTCTTTGTGACCCCACTGTGTAGAGAAAGCATGATTGCTTTTAGAGCTCTGGAGCTTGAGGAAAGGAAAAGACTGTTCCTTGGACTCTGCACTGCCTGAATGATGCTTCTTTAACCACTCTCGTGTCCATCCTCCTTGGCCCGCCACACTCTTCCGCTGCACAGTCCCAAGGCAGTGTGCCAGAACCACTTCCAGGAGTGTGGCTCGTGGTGATCAGCGAAGTCCTGCCTGATGGATGGTTATGTGAGAAGCCCGTGGAGTCTGGGGGGCTGGCGGGGAAGTCACGGACACACTGAAGGCAGTGCAAACTCATCAGTTTGTCTCTCTGAGCAAGACAGCAAGGCACGCTTGGCGCTAGTAGAATTGGTGGAGACAGGTGTCTCTCTTTGCTTTACTTGTTTAAAATCAACACAAAGTAATGGTCTCAGGAAAAACCACTAAAAAGAAAAGAAAGAAAAAGAAAAGAAAAACAGTGAGGGATAAGATGAGAAAGAGGACCCCCAACTCTCTACCCTTGCTCTGACAAGATCTGTTCTGTTATTATCATTTTTTCACTACCTAAATTCTGAATGAGATTTTCATTGACAAAATAATTCTGCTACAAAGATAAATTACTGAAAAACATTATTTTGTCCAGTGCCTTAATTACAAAGATGAGTAAAATGTACTATAGGGAGGTTATTAATAGCAAGTAGATATCAGAAATATCACATAGTGTATTTTCTGTCTTTTGAACTAGTAAAATATATTATGGGATATAATGCCAACCTGCTACTCTTAGATAAACTAAGGTCAGATATAATTGACCTGTGTACACTCTTTCCAGAAAATATTATTCCCATCTTCTGGCAGGGGTGTTCAATCAGGTTGAGAAGGATGAAAGACTGTCTCCAGGAATAATAGTGTCTTCTCCCTCAGAAATATTTCGTGTACTGCAAAGTTGCTGCCATATGGTTCCCACAAAGGTTCTGCCAAATTCCCGTGGTTCTCACAAGAGCGCCTACCTCCTCTGTTCTTTTCATCTCCTGCTGCGGGTGGCAGACATGGGAAAGACAGGCAAGCTGCAAAAGGAAGGCAAAGTAAAATTAAAGCCCTACAACTGTGTTCGTGTCAGCGTGGATGGGGTCCCCCTCAGTTTCCTCACAGAAGTGGGTGTGAGCTCCCCGGGACTGTCTGGAAGAGATCCTATGGAAGTCACTGTGTTCACCTAGAAACTGGAGGAGAAGCAGAAGGCAAGTTAAGTCTCTTGGAAGCATGGGTGGGGATGATGTGAGTGGTGAGGGAACTGAGGGTTTGAGGGGAAAAGTCTTCAGGGATTTTTACTCTACAGAGGAAAAATAATGGCATCTGGAGGCTAGTCCGAATTTGAAAAGCAACATCACTTTGTGTAGGGTAGGACATCACATAGAAAGACCAGCGCTCCTGACTGTGTGCTCTGGCAGGTGGGAGAATCAGGCTCTGTGCCCAAGTGGGGACTGGACTGGCTTCTTTTCTTCTTTATGCGTTTGCTTTGCATCCCTTCTGTTTCTGGGTGAGCTGTATTAGATGTCTCTCCCAATCCCCGCCCTACAGTTGATGTATTCAAGAAAATGACAACTTCTTTCTTTTGAGAATTGCAAAATACTTGTGAAGGTACATGGCAGCCTTGCAAGACAGGCTTGTAGATTCTGTGGTTGCAGAACATATGCCGCTTGCTAATATACACTGCTTGCTTATTTTTGAGTGCATGATGTGAAATAGATTCCTTAAGAGTAACGAACAATTATTAGCTCCACAATGGTGCTTGCTAAGTTGGGTGTGGATTCATTTTGCAAACCTCGAACATGAGTTTGGTTTTGATTTTCAATAGCCACTTACATAAATCTCCTGTTTTCATTTTGCTGTGACTGTTCAGTATAAGTAAGGCAGAAAGAACAATTTGGCCTCTGCAGCTCATTCCAAAAATGCTAGTAAAGAAATAAAATTTCTAGTCTGGTCTTGCTGAGCCTGGCAAGCCCAATAGGGCTATATCTCTGACTTAAGAAATATATATCACTTCTTCCCCAGTTCTTGTTTGATCCATGGGGAGTTGATTGACCACACATGTTGGGGAGTGTTGTGGGGAGATAGAGGTCACCAAGGGACAGCATCCATATGGTTTTCTTTCTAATCAGGGCTCTATTTGTGCAAATTCTTTGGCTAATCACCCCCCTCTTTGGTAGATGTTTGTTGCAGTGCTGAGCTGGGGGGCAGGGGTGGCAGACCCCTCTTGTCTGTCTTACTTAAGGTCCTGACCCAGCTTGGATAGTGCCTGGGAGGTGGCAGGTGGCCCCAGGGCTTCTGCTCCATTTGACTAATGGATCTCACTGCTCCCTCTTCCTTTCCCTCTCCCCAATTTGAATTATTTGCATGCTTGAAGATGAGATAATTAAATACATCCTTGAAGGATATAGAAAACAATAATACACCCCCTCTCCTTATTCTGGAGGAGTACAATCCCTTAAACTACCAGGTTGTCTTGTCAAATGAGGTATTGTTTTTCAAATTATATCCTGAATGGCATCCTTTATAATTAAGGCTTCTGGCTTTCAGTTTAAAGTGATATTTGCCAGTAAAAGCCTGCCAAAAAATAAATAAATAAAAGCAGCCTTACCGTTAAATATTGATTTAAGCTGGGAAACTGGCTCCAAATTTTGTTATACCAGTCTTGATCTCCATGGCCTCTGGGCATCTGTTTCAATTTGGTCAAATTGAAATGGGGAGGGACAGTGCCAGGCTAACAGCGAGGTGATCCAATATAGCAGGATGAGTTGTATTAGATGAAAACGAGCCAGGTGAAGTCATCTACAGGTCCTGGGGGTAGGTGAGCTAGGCTGGGGTGAAATAAGAGCCCATGGGTATCTTACCCAACTCATGGGCTGACCTGAGCCAGTGATTATATTTTTTGAAGTGTAAAAAATGTTGAGTTATCTTTGGAGAGCAGTAAGTTTTGTCTGTTTTGCCTTTTTGTGTATCCTGATATGTATAAACTTTTTCTCCAGTTGGTCTGGATGGACATTTTCCTTCACAATCCTTGATGTCACTGGTAGAGATGTTAAAAAAGTCCAAAGACAGTGTTTTCCCCTGTGAACCAAATCTTTCAATCTTTATTCCAAGGGTTTTCCCTTTCTAGGGAATGAGTAGGACTCCCAGAAGCATTTTTTTCCCCTGCAGAATGTACATGCTTGCAAATTGTTATTATTCACCTCTGTGTCTGACAATCAGGAAAAGGGAGGGTTAAAAGTTCCAGAAAAAGGGCCCTTGATAAAGCTGAACTCTGTGGGTGCAAAGTCTGAGATCTATTAGTTTTGACAACCCCACTTATTCCAGTGTCTCTCGATGTCTGTAAAGTTAACAAGGGCTGATAAGAGATGATGAGGCAGGTACTGGTTTGTATTTCCAGACTCATAAATATTTCACAATACCATTTTCTTACAATCAGATACATTATTTTGCCAGCTGATGCTGCTGGATGTTCACAGGTTGGTGTTTGACAACAGCCCTGCTTTTAAATCAGCAGAAACGGGGTTGGGGGCAGGGGGTGGAGCAAGGTGGGCATGGCTCGCCATCACACCTGGCTTTCAAGTGCATATCCCAATTCAGGTGAGAGAGTTGGTGTTTGAACTCTAAAAACTGCTGCTCTCTACCCTGAGAAATATATTGTTATGCTCTACAGGCAAAAAGGCATCAATGTTAGCTACACTCTTGCATTCTTTCTCATTCTCTGGCCTTCTGATGACCTTGTGTTTCTTTGTACTTTACCCTGTGGAACAGTCGAATTAGGCACGGATGAATTTAATTTGGAACAAAACTCTGTCATGATAGAACTGCCTTTACTCAGGTTCAAACACAGCGACCTGCAGTTTCTTGAGGCCATGCCTCACCTACAGCCATCACAGGCTCCACAATTTATGTTCAACTTCAGCATCTCCCCCAGTGAACCCGACTACAACAGGAAAAGGGGTGGGGACCCAAGAGTCGGCCAAGTGGCGATGGCTTTCTCCCTGATGTAATCAAACGGAGTGCGCGGATATCCCTTGATTAACAGCTGTGAGATTAATTTCCCTTTTTGGTTGCTTGACTCACAGCAAGAATCATGTCAAGGCAGCACAGAAGCAATTAAATTGATTTTAATCTTTGTCAGAGAAGATAACATGCTTCTTTCTCTTCTCATTTAAATAATTAAAGTTTCAGTAGGTATTATTTCTGGCTTTAAAGAAATTGGTATCTTAATGTAATAGAATCCTTGTAATTATATACTTAATGGTTCTTAATAAGTTAATCATGGTTTTTCATTTAACATGTATTTTTTACTTATTAAACTTTTATTTGTCATAGTATCTTTGCATTCAAGAAGATGGGGGAACACAAAGCAGGATAGATATAAAACACTTCTGTCATTTCTCATTATTAATCATTTCAACAGCCATCCCCTCCAGTTTTCATGGTGTCTTGGACTTCAGTTTGAAATAATATCTTTAGATTTCAGTGCACTTAAAAGAAACTTACTTCTTTTAATAACAACATACTTAATTTTAATGGTTTTTGGCTTCTATGAAAATTTCCTTATAGAACATCAAATATACTTACAAGGTGTGGAGTTCCATTAAATTTAAAATTTCATTAAAGTCTTAGGGAAATATTTAAAAATAATTGCAAGTGGTTTCCTTCTTCTTTGGTATTCAGTCAGACATAGTTATTTTATTCTTTATCCCAACATTATGGAATGCATTATGTACATTTCAGAGAAAAGGAAATATGGGAAAAATTCATAGTTCAAGTGGCCTTCCTCATTAGACGCTAAGTTTTAGTTGTAATTCATGTGCAGCCTTCAGGATATTGAATATTACATAATTTAACTGTAATAAAGTACCAGCTACTATCAACGGAGTGGGTGCCTGGTGTAACAGAGGAAGTACACTGAAGAGAGAGTAGGTCTCAGTTTAGAATGCAATTAGGAAGTGAGTTTTTAATCAAAAGTTTAGAAATGCTTGCTCTTCAGAGTGCTGGACACCGATCAAGAGGAGAAGAGCACACATTACGCAGACACTGGGGGCCGCGGACCAGAAGCACTGAGCTTATGGGGAGGCAAAGCCAGTGTCCTGGAGCTGGTCCTTTCATCCCGGGTTTTGGAGTGGCAGAGCCTTCTGTTTAAAATTAATTTATTAACTGAGTGCTTTAACTGGTATTTTGAGAAAAGGACAATTGCTAGGTCATATACTGTTGAGTTGAAAATGTCACTGCCTCTGGGTTGGTTACAAAAAGACACCTCTTTTTTCCTGGTGTGGCCAAGAGAGGGCAAGCTACACTTTAACCTCTCCTTTCCTGACCCCTGCTGGGTGTCTTCTTCCCTTCCCTCCCCTCCCTTTCCCTTTCCTTCCCTCCCCTTCCCCTCCTTTCCTTTCCTTTCCTTTCCCCTTTCCTTCCTTTTCCACTTTTTCCTTCCTTCCTTCTTTCCCTCCCTCCCTCCTTCCTTCCTTCCTCCCTCCCTGCCACCCTTCTTCCTCTCTCTCTCTCTCTTTCTCTGTTGCACAACTGCATACAGTTTGAAAAGGTGAGCAAACACTAACAACTTCTTAAACTCTGAAGAAAGGAATGACTGTACTGTATTAATGCAAATGGCAGAAAAGAGCAGCATGGGGAAGTAAAAACATTACAAAGACCCCAAGAAGAACATTCTAGACCAGTTCTAAGTGGATACTTGTATCTTAGCCATGCTGATTGGGAATTATCCAGTTCCTTAAGATTTGGCAACATGAGAACACGTTGTGTGCCCTTTGTAGTTGGTCATAGAGGACATGTGTGCAGTTCTTATTATAGAGTATATCTTCATTCATTCTCACTCATCTTGATGCTGTTGGTCCCTATGTTACTGTTAACATTGGAGGTTCTGGAGCCCAATATATTCAAAGCCAGCATTCCTAAGAGAAGGCTTTAGATAGATACTGAGCCATGGGAGTGAGTGGGTTGGGGAAAATCAAAGAGGAAGGTCGTTCGAGGCAGAGGAAATCATTGAGGCAGGAGCTTGCAGATGAGTAAAAGTGAGGCTCTTTTAGGAACTATTTTCACGCCTGTGTACAGGTGGGTGTCCCTGGAGATGCCCAGCTGATCATTCGCCTACTCAACCCTGCAGGTATTTTTACATTTACCCTATTGGATCCTCACACGAATTTCATAAATAGGGTGAGAAAGATCCTACCAACTGAAAGTCACTCAGGAGATGTTATGGTTTATATCTTGACGTGCCCCAAGAGCCTCATGGGCTCATAAGAGGGTCTTTTGGGGGCCAGTGAGATAGCTCAGCGGCAGGGGCACCTGCTGGCGTGCGAGGTCCTGAGTTTGACCCCCGGTACCCACAAAAAAAGAGGGGCTTTTGGAAGGTGATTGGACAGTGGGGGCTTATGGCTGGCTTGCCATTCGGAGGTAGAATCTGGTCAGAGGTGGTGAGTCAGTGGGGAATGACCTGGAGGGGTTTACCTCCCTCCCCAGCTGCCCTTAGCTGTCTGCTTTGTGGCTGCCAAGAAGTGAGCCATTGCAGCCACTCCTGCAATGAATGAATGAATCCTCTAGCCCACACATTATGCTAGAGAATAGTGGCAAAAGAGCAAATAAGATAGATCCCAAAGAGAGTTGTGGTTGTTTTGGAAATATACCCTTTGGTCAGTGTTCTCGGAGGAGGTATATGGTTGTGAGCAGAAAGCTCATTTACAGGGTTAAATTTTTTATCTTTATTTTTAAATAAACTGCTTTTAAAACATCATTAAGGAAACTAGAGCACATTTGCTTAGCAAATACTTAGAACTCCATTGTCTGACTTTATTATGTTCACACATACTTTCATTGCATTTCACACCTGCTAACTCACCTTGCAAGAATTTTTCACATTTTCACTATTAGAAGAGAGAAATTAAGGGCCCGACTGTACTCTTCCTACCATCTCTTGCTCCCTAATAATAACAACAACAGCAAAGTCAAAAAAAAAAAAAAAAAAAGTGATCTGCTATCATCTGGGGAAGAAGGGAAAAGCTACCCTCTTTGGTGAGCTGGTTACACGCCCCGGGTGTCCACTGAATGAAGGCTGGGCTCCAGGCCCAGCTCAACTACGCGCATTTGTACGTCCTTTGGGCCTGTGTACGTTTGAAGGCTCCAGTTTCCTCCTGTCTTAGTCACTTACCTCATCACTGAGACAAATACCTGACACCCAAAACTTTAAGGAGGAGAGATTTACTTTGGCTCACATTTTAGAAATGTCAGTGCTTGCGTGGTCAGCAGCGTGGTGGAAGGGCCTGGAATGTAAAATGTTAATCATGCAGATGCTTTGGAAAACAGTCTGGTGGTTTCTTGAATGTTTAAATATAGATTACTGTATTCCCCAGTATTTCTAATCCTAGGTTTACACCCAAGAGAAATGAAAGCTATTGCCACACAAAAACTTACACACAAATGTTTACACCAGCATTATTCATTAACAGTTGAAAGGTGGGAACAATTCAAATGTCTGTCAGCCGACAAAGAAAGAAACAAATGTGGTACACTCATACAATGGAACTGTTAATATAAAGGAATATGGTACAATGTGCAAAAACCTTGAAAACATTATGCCAAGTGAAAGAAGCCAATTATGAAAGGCCTCATTATATAACTCCATATATATTAAATTTCCAGAACAGGAAATTTATAGAAACAAAATAGATTCGTCATTGCCTAAGAGATACAGGATGGGAAAATAAGAGGTGAGAATTAAAATTAGGTCAAGACTTTGACCTAATAAAAATGTCTTAAATTGATTGCAGAGGTGGTTGCATGGTAAGTGGATACACTAAAGCCAGTTGAATTGTACACTTGATATGGGAGCACTGCGTGGTGTGTGACTTACATTTCAATGAAGCTAAAAATCTCCCCGAACCTGGGGGTACACTTCACCCTGCATGAGAGTTTCAGGCTCTTCAGATAAAATGTACTCTGTCCAGATTTGAATGTCTTTGTACCCAAGGGAGGCTCATCAATGAAGCTATTCTTAGACTATAAAGCTTTCTTCCCTAAAATACTGGAAAGGAACAACACCTTGAACACCACGGGAAACCCATAAATATCTAATTTGCACCACTGCATGATAAAAGCAGCTTGCTTCTTCCAGTCATTAGCAACATTCAAAAATATATTCTGGCTTTTTGCTTGCTAATAAGGATATTTACATTTGTTCTTTGCACCAACTAAGTGAGCCCTGTTTATGCCTACGGTTTCTCTGTGGCTCTCGTCCCCCTGAACTGTGTTTGGAAAGCGGGCAGAGAACTGTTGGGAACAAACACAGGGGAAAATTGTGAGTGTTACACGATCAGTCCTTTCATTAGTGTGTTTGGAATCATGCATTTCTAAGTGAGTCTAGAATGTAGAATCTATTTGAGTTTTTTAGATGGCAGAGAATTAACCATTGTATTGTACTATGAGTAACATCCTGTTTGTCTTGCAGATGGATTAGTCCTTGCACAGATAAATTTTACACCCTTTAAGAGAGGAAAAATTCTTATTCACCTTTGTACCTTTTAGTATTTAATGCTTGTGTATAGGTGTTCAATAATTTTTAAAATTGAATTTGAATTATTGAATAACCAGAGTTTGAGAACAAGGCCAAGAAAATTTTTCAGTGATTGAAACTAATAAAATAGAACATGTGATGGATGATGTTTACCACATGTAGGTCTGATTTGCCATGGGAACTGGCTTATCAAAGTGCTGCTGTGTAAACCAAAGAGTATCTAGCTGCCAATCAGGAAGCTATGGAACATAATGCTGCTATTCTAAGTTGATATAAAAAGAAAAATGGAAAGTAAGATGTTCCCCAGGTTTTTGTTTTGTTTTGTCTTGGGTCTTTTTTTTGCAGTTTAAAGGAAGAAGGATACTATCTGCTGGACACAGCATTTGGCTCACCTGACTGAGGCTCTGTTTGGGCGGCAGAATAGCTCACTAGGCTTGGACACAGTATACAGGAGCTATCTAAGTTCCTCCCCTCTCCTTATAAGATGAAGTTCTCAAGAGGTGGGATACATGGAACTTTGTATTTACTCATCATGGTGATCAAATTTCTCTTTCCTTCCTCCTGTGCCACAGGGATCAGTCACAAGGTCTGCCCACATGTGAAGTTTTATCTAAAAGAGGGGTTGACCTTTTTTTGGACCAAAAAAAACCCCAAAAAACAAAAATAATTTACATTGTTTTTTTCCTTAACTTTCCTCTTTCCTGCCATCTAACAGAACAGGGTTTGATTTCCCTAGGCTTCTCCCTGTTCACTTAGGTTACAAGAATGAATCTGATATTGCAAGCATCTTAGATTCTTAAATGTATGCTTTGTGCTCTGAAATGCAAAATGTAGGGTACTGATGCCATCTTTACCACACATATGGCTCTTAGCACTTTACAGCTCAATTTTCTGCTTAAAAGGGTGCCGCTTATAAACCAGCAAATACAGCAAGTGACTAATTAGCCAAATTAATGAGGGCTTGTTTACTTGAAGTCTCCAGTGCCCTTGGAACTTGGGATGTTTCGTTGTTACAATCTGCAAGTGGTTTCTTCCAATTAATTTTTAACATACGGCTCTTCCCTCTTCTCAGCAATATGTAATATCCTAATACTTTGAGGGGCTTGCAAGAATTAACTCATTAACCCTCATAGGGAGCCACTGGAAAAAATAAAAGGAATCCAATTTTTTTGGTCAACTTTAATTTGGCACACTTAAAAATTCTGGTCTATAGGTCTGGAGAAAAATTGATAAAGAGCAAATATTAAGATCCATTCTAGGCAAAAAGAACGAAACACATCTAGGTGTCAAAGGAATTTCTCTTTGCCACAGAATGAATGGTAAACAAGTTAAGAAAAATCAGTCCTTTTACTTCTAGTCCTTATAGAATCTCCTTATTAGAGACATCCACATCTAACTAAGCACATGGATGGAAACAATTAAAAGCTTAAAACAGAGAGAATCTTGAAAGCAGCAAAAGTGATTCTATATATACAAAGAATCCTTAATAGGATTAGCAGCTGATTTTTCATCAGAAAGGTTAGATGTCAGAAAACAGTAGGGTGACAAATTCAGAGTTTTAATAGGAATGAATGTCGACCAAGAATTCTATATCTAATGAAACTCTCTTTCAAAAATAAAGGTGGCATTGATCCCCAGGATGGAGGTGCCTGAGAGAAGACAGTAAGTCCACGCTCTGCACACTTCCTCCATTGCTGCCTGGATAGTGGGGCCTGCGAGAAGAGTGTGAGGACACATGTCTTTGGCAGGTGGACTGACTGGAACCCCAAGACCCAGGACAACAGCTGGGCCCCTGGCACATGGGCCCACACATGCCTTTGCAGGGCAGAGTAATCAGCGAGACCAGCAATGTGGAAGCGTCTGAAGCAGCAGCAAAGAGCCAGCATTTGGACTCTGGAGAACTCCACCAACAGAAGACCAGTTCCAGCCCACACATCCAGAGGCCAAGATCAGCTCCATACTAAGCACATTTCTGGGATTAAACATGGACACTCTCACAGAACTGTAAACACTAAAGGTATTTAACTATTTTTATTCTCCCTTGTGTGTCTGATTGGCTATCCCTTTCCTGTCTGGAAATGGACAGATTCCTAGATACATATGAATTACCAAAGCTGAATCAAGAAGATATAAAAATTCTGAATAACCCAATATCAGTTAATGAGATTGAAAATGTTATTAAAAACTTACCAACAAAAAAAGCCCAGGTCCTGATGGATTCACTGCTGAATTTTACAAGAAATTTAGAAAAGATTTAATGCCAATACTCCTCAAAATCTTTAATGAAATTGAAAGGGAAGTAATGCTCCCTAATTCATTCCTGGAGGCAAGTATTACCCTGCTGCCAAAACCAGAGAAAGACCCAACCAAAAAAAGAGAGCTACAGGCTAATCTCCCTAATGAACATAGATGCAAAAATCCTTAATAAGATAGAGCCATCAGAATGCAGCAAATCAAGAAGATAATATACTATGACCAAGTGGGATTCATCCCAGGAATGCAGGGATGGTTCAACATACGCAAATCAATAAATTTAATACATCATATCAGCAGAGCCAAAGACAAAAATCACATGATCATCTCAACAGATGCAGAAAAAGCTTTTGATAAAGTCCAACACTCATTCATGATAAAAACCCTACAGAAAATCGGAATAGATGGTCTTTACCTCAATCTGATAAAAGCCATCTATGACAAACCAACAACCAACATCACACTAAATGGACAAAAACTGAAAGCTTTCAATCTAAAATCAGGAACAAGACAAGGATGTCCACTATTATCATTTCTATTTAATATAGTTCTGGAAACATTAACCAGAGCAATTAGACAAGAGAGAGAAATGAATGGAATAAGGATAGGAAAGGAAGAATTTAAACTATGATTATTCACAGATGACATGAAACTCTACATAGAAGACCTGAGGGTACACTTCACCCTCTACATAGAAGACCCCAAAAACTCCACCAAAAGACTCCTTGATTTATTAACAAAATTCAGTAGCATAGCTGGATACAAAGTCAACACTCAAAAATCAATAGCATTCCTGTACACAAACAACAAACTCACTGAGAGAGAAATTAGGGAAACCACACCCCTCACAATAGCATCCAAAGAAATGAAATACTTAGGAACCAGTCTAACAAAGGAAGTAAAACATCTATCTATTGAAAATTACAGTACTCTGAAGAAGGAGATCAAAGAAGATATCAGAAAATGGAAAGATATCCCTTACTCATGGATAAAAAAGTGAAAATGGCCATGCTTCCAAAATTGTTATACAGATTTAATGCAATTCCAATCAAAATACCATTAGCATACCTCAGAGAACTAGAGAAAACATTCCTAAAATTTATTTGGAAGCAGAAGAGACCTAGAATAGCAAAGGCAATCCTGGGCAACAAAGGCAAGGCAGGAGGCATCACAATACCTGACTTGAAATTGTACTGCAAAGCTACTGTGATAGAATCAGCATGGTACTGGCAAAAAAACATACCTGAGGACCAGTGGAACAGATTAGAAGATGCAGACACAACTCCAAACACACTCAGCCACCTTATCTTTGACAAAGGGGCCAAACGTGTTCACTGGAAGAAAGACAGCCTCTTTTTTTTTTTTTTTTTTGGTGACAGGGTTTTGTGATGTAGTTCAGGCAGGCCTTGAACTCACTATGTAGCTCAGGCTGGCCTCAAACTCATGGCAATCCTCCTGCCTAAGCCTTCTGTGTGCTGGGATTACAGGCATGCATCACCACGCCCAGCAAGATAGCCTCTTTAATAAATGGTGCTGGAAAAACTGGCTGTCTACCTGCCGAAGACTAAAACTAGACCCATGTCTATCACCGTGCACTAAACTAAAGTCAAAATGGATCAAAGATCTAAATATTAAAACAGAAACACTAAATCTACTGGGAGAGAAAGTATTTAGAAATCTTGAGGACATAGGGGTAGGCAGAGACTTCATGAACAAAACCAAACTGCATGGGAAACACTTCAAAGAATCAACAACTGGGATCTCATCTTATTAAAAATCTTTTGCACATGAAAAGAAATAACCAACAGAATGAAGAGGAAGCCCACAAAGTGGGAAAAAATGTTAGCCAACTGTCCCATGGATGAAGGACTTCTATCTAGAACATATAAAGAATTGAAAAAAATCAGACCCCCCCATATTCAAAGACCCAATCCAAAAATGGGCATCTGAGATGAACACACACTTCTCAGATGAAGAAGTACAAATAGCAAATAAATATATGAAAAAATGTTCAACATCATTGGTCATTCGAGAGATGCAAATTAAAACAACACTGAAATTCCATCTCACCCCAGTAAGAATGGCTATCATCAAGAAATCAACCAATAACAAATGCTGGTGGGGCTGTGGGGAAAAAGGAACCCTTCTCCACTGTTGGTGGGAGTGTAGACTGGTGCAACTACTATGGAAATCAGCGTGGAGATTCCTCAAAAAACTAGGATTAGAGATCCCATTCAACCCAGCTATTCTCCTTTTGGATATTTTCCCAGAAGAATTAAAAACATCATACCACAGTGATACATGTACACCCATGTTTATAGCAGCACAATTTGTAATAGCTAGATCTTGGAAACAACCCAAATGCCCATCAACCAAGGAATGGATAAAAAGATGTGGTATTCTTATATAATGGAGTACTACTCAGCTATAAAGAAGGATGAACTTGAGACATTTATAGGGAAATGGACGCAACTTGAGAACATACTCATAAGTGAAATAAATCAGACTTGCATGTATAAACAGTATTGTCTCCCTAGTGCAAGAAACTTAAAGAGTAAATAAGTTCCAAAACATACATTAGATATTGTGAAATGGTAAGAAACTGTTCAAAAGGTAAGAGAAACTGGGATGGGGAAAGGAGAAAAGAAGGAAAGGAAAAGGAAAAGGAAATATATATATATATATATATATATATATATATATTTATGTACACACAGATAGTTAAGATAGTCATATTACTAAATGCTATTAGTTCACTGAAAACAAAGTCTTGTGCCTATATTGTTTGATCAATTTTTCACACCTATATCCTGTAATCTGGGCAACTACTTTGAAAATAACAATACGCAATGTACTAACCATTGTTACTCTCCTACAATCTTATTGTGAAATTTTGTACCATTGTTTTTTTTTTTGTGGGTACCGGGGGGTCGACCTCAGGACCTCGTGCACCAGCAGGCGCCCGTGCCGCTGAGCGATATCACCGGCCCTTTTTTCGTATGTGGGTTCCGGGAGTCGAACTTGGGCCCTCATGCTAGCCAGGCAGGCGCTCACACCGCTGAGCGATCTCACCGACCCATGTACCATTGTTTTTATTGTTTTTTTTTCTCTTTAAAATAAAAATAAATAAAAAAATTTAAAAAGTGAACTTAATGCATTTATAGATAAACAAAAGCTGAGGAAGTTCATTGCTGGTGGACTTGCACTATAAGAAATACTAAAAGGGGTGCTTTAAGATGAAGTTAAGGGAAACTAGATAGTAACTGGATGCCATATGAAGAAGTAAAAACTCTGGTGAAGGCAACTAATTATAAATCTGTACTAATTGGGGCATGCTATGTAAGTGTGTAATTTGTGATAACAACAACATAGGGGTAAAGAAGTATAAGAATAGAGCTTTTAATATGCTATTAAATCTCAATCTCCATTTTAAAAATTCTTTTTAAATCCCCTTTCCCTTCTCTCCCCTCCTCCTCCCTCCATCTCATGTTCCCCTTCCCATTTGGAAAAGATCTCCCTACTTCCTATTATATACCTTTATTTTGCTTTTTATATATATGATGGGAAGGGGACCAAGAGATGGAAAGAACAGGGAGGGACCAAAAAAAAAAAGAATTAAGATGTGTTATGTATATGTACTGACTCCCCCACAATGATTGCAATCATGTATTGCAAGCATATACTAAAAAAAAAAATTAAATAATAATCATAATAATGCCACATCACATAGCTGTGTGATTCAAGTAAAAACACCGAATAACATGAATTATTAGCTGGAAGTCAGAGTACTTCTCATCATGATATTTTTGAAAGTCTGGAAGATCTTTAGGTCTATAACTAAATAAAGTATATTTTTATTGCTTTCATGCTTGTTGCAAAATAAATTTGACCTTGGGAAAAATATGCTATTAATGCTTAGTTGGTATCGGTTAATCTCTATTATAGATTTAGCATGTTAATTATAATCCTCATGGTAACTGCTAAGAAGAAAATTTAAAACATATACTGAAAAGGAGATGAGAAGGGAATCAAAGTATACTAGCAAAAAAGTCAGCCAAACACAAAAGAAGTTAGTGTTACAGGATTTGAGGAACAAAAAAATTAAAACATAGAAAACAAATAGCAAAATGGCAGAATTGTTTTTGCTTAATGACACTTTAATGCAAATGAATTAAACTTGTCAATTAAAAGACAGGTTTTCAGAGCCTGCTGCACAGTCACCCGCCTGTCTGCCGTGAGCCTGAAGGCTGTGCAGAGGCGTGCAGCTGGAGTGGGCATGGGTGAAGTGGGCCTCTCCAGCATACTCAGAAAGAAGGAGGTTGGTTTCGTGTGGATGACTGAATTCTAACCCATTCCAAATTATCAGTTCTAATTTCGTTTCAAGCTTAAAAATTTTAATAATTCTCTCTTTCTTTTCTTCGACAAAAGTCATTTTCATATATTGGAATCTAAGGCCCTGTCATTTTGTGCTGCTGTAACAGAATACAGGAGGCTGGATAATTTATACAAGCAGAAATTTATTTTCTCACAGTTCTGGAGGCTGAGAAATTTAAGATCAAGGTACTGACACCTTGGGAAAGGTGAGAGTTTTCTTTCTGTGTCTTCATGTGACAGAAGGCAGAAAAGCAAATGAGACAAAAAAAAAAAATCAATGTCCTCTCATGGCAGAAGAGAGAGAGAGAGAGAGAGAGAGAGAGAGAGAATCCACTCCAGCAAGCCCTTTTTAGAACAACATTAATGTATGACTCTTCCCCAAAAGTTCTCACCTCCTAACACTGTTGCATTGGCGGAATAAATTTCCAACAGTTGAATTTTAGAGGGGACACATTGAAATAATTAGCAGCTAAAATATGATCATGAGAGTGGATTTTTTTTAAGGCAAAGACTGTTTTTCCTACCAATTACTCAGGTGATATTACTAAGAAATGACACCTGGAGTGGTGGCATACGTCTGAAATTCCAGCACTTGGAGGGCTGAGGCAGGAGGATGTCGGTGAGTTTGAGGCCAGCCTGGGCTACAAAGTGAGTTCAAGGTCAGCCTGAACTGCATAGTGAAACTCTGTCTCAAAAAGATCAAAAAAAAAAAAAAAAAGAAAAGAAAAGAAAAGAAAGAAATGACATCAGTGTTACAGATAACTTACATCTGAGTATCAGTGAAAAGATTTCATGAAAAGGAAGATTTGACATGATGAAATGAATGGAAATATTAAGAGTAAAAGAAAGATGCAGAATTTGTACATGCCAATTATTCCCTTATATTGTAAAGAGGATAAGTTTTCAGGTAGTCTTTGATGAAAGCAGGGCTGGAGTGTTGACTTGTGAATAGTAAAGCCTACTCCAGGAATGTGGAGGAGGTAAAGTGGGTGTAGAGTACAAAATGGCATGGATGCTATGGAAACCAGACCTACGCTATGACTCATCAGCTCCTTGTAGTGAGTGACAAACTCAGGTGCTTTGGTAAAGGAGGCAAAAATCTTTACATATTTGGAGTTATAGCTAACATTGCAGAGGACAGATAATAGATGGTTAGTAGTGTGTATTAGCCTTCCCATCACTGATACATAACACCCAACACTCACAAATTAAAGGAAGAGAGGTTTAATTCGGTTCACAGTTTTAGGGGATTTAGTCCATGATGTGCTGGCTCTAAGGCATGAACATCATGGCAGATGGTGGGCTTAGTTCATGGAGGCCAGGGCCAGAGCTGGAGAATAGCTCCAGAGAGAAAGGGGCAAGGGATCATATACAGTGTCAAAGTCACCCATGACCTACCCACACACATCCTAGAAATCTGCTTTACTAATTCCCTAGGCAACTCTCAAGCCAATCGAGTTGACATAATTAAGTTTAATCAACACATAGACTAATAAGTCTTTTCCTGTAACACTTTGGATACATTTAAAAGGAAATATTCCTGTCAAAACACTTTGATTCTCTTGTGATACAAGTATGCTATGGTCTGAGTGTGTGGGTTTCCTAAAATCTATATTTTAAAACTTAATCCCCAATTTTGTGATGTTAAGAAGTGAACCCTTTATGAGTTGATTAAGAGGCGGGGCCTTTGGATTTGGATTAACACCCTTAAGAAAAAGGGCTGAGGGAGCTTGTTCTTCACTTCCACCATATGAAGATGCAGTAAGAAGGTACCATTTTCAAAGCTGAGTGCAAACCTCACCAGCTACTGAATTTGCTAGTTTCTCAATCTAGGATTTACCAGCCTTCAGAAGTGTGAGCAATAAATTTCTGTTATTTATGAATTGCCCAGCCTCAGATATTTTCTTATAGCAGCTCAAATGGACAAGACAGAAATTGGTACTGAGAAGTAGGATGTGGCTGTAGCAAAAATCTAAAAATGTGGAAGCAGTTTTGGAATCAGGTGATGGTTAGAGGCTGGAAAAGTTTGGAGGAGTGTACCAGAAAAGGCCCAGATTGCTGTGGATGGGGCACCAAGGACAGTTCTGGGGAGAGCTTATAAGAAGGGGAGAACTGTGGAGAAAGCCTCAGTGTTCTTAGAGATCACCTAAAAGGTTGTGATCAGGGTTTTGGTAGAAATATGGAGGGCAAAGGCTATTCTGAGGTCTCCAATGGAAATGAGGAATGTTATTGAAATTGGAGGAATGACCATCTTTGTTACAAAGTGGCACAGAACATGACTAAATTGTGTGAATCCTAGTGGTTTGTTGAAGGTAGAACTTCTGAACAATGGAATAAGATATTTGGTGAAATAAATATCTACACAAAGCATGGAGAACGCAGCATGGCTTCTCTTGACTGTTTATAGTAAAATGAGGTATTAGAGAATGAATTACAGATAGAATTTATAATCAAAAGGGATGCAGAATTAAAGGATTAGAAAATTCTCGGGCTTCCCAACCTGTCTATATTGTATCAAATGAGAAAGCATAAATATGCTACTGTAAGAAAATACATATCTGAGACTTTGTAGATTATAAACAAAAGTCTGAAGGCTGAGAAGTCTGGGATCAAGTAACCTGCAGGTTCAGTGCCTGGTGAGGGCTTGTTCCTCCATAGACAGTGCCATGTAGATGTCCTCATATGGTAGAAGAGAGAAGAGCAAAACAGAACCTACGCTAGTTCTCTCCAGCCCTCTTCTAAGGCACTAGTCCAATTCTCATAATGTTATCACTCTCTAAATGCCCTATCTGTTTATACTACCACAGTGAGGATAATGTTTTAATACGAATTTTGGAGGGGACACACATTCAAACCACAGTGGGTTCCAAAAACACAAAGGGTGTGGGTAAGGAGATGGACATGCAGTTAATCATGACAATGAAGGAGGAGTTGCCATTCCCCTCACAGGCCTTGAGGGCAGAATGATTCAAAGGACAGGCCCAGGGGACCTTGGATCTCATTGCCAAACCCCACATTGCCTCTCCACTCCACACTGTCAAGCTCAGCTCTCCTTGGATACTACAGGTTCATCTCACCACTTCCAGGTGGGGCGATGGCTGCTCTTCAGAGGGCACGGGTGAAAAACTGTGATGATATCTACATGGTGCCATTTCCAGTGGTGCTCAGAGTGCACAGCTGTGGAACACAGCTGCCTTGACCTAAATTTCAAAGGATGTCTCAGGAACCTCTGGGCCAGGCAGAGAACTGCCTCAGAGGCAGGACCACCAAAGAGAGCCCCCGCTTGGGCATTGTCTAATGAGCGGTGGGAGCAGGGCTGACCCTGAGACTCCAGAACAGCGTAAGCATTGGTCTGCTCGAGCCTGGAAGAATTATGTGAGAGTTCCTGTGTAGGCTGTACACAGCAAAGCCATGGGGAAGGCACTTCCCAGAGCTTTGGGGGTGCAGATCCCTGTGTGCCCAGAAGATACGGAGTAGATTATTCTCCAAACATAAGATGTAGTGTTGTTTGCCTTGTTGGATTTAGGATTTACTTGGGTCCTGTTATCCCTGTCTTCTGTCTTGTTGTTCCTTTTTGGAATGAAAATGTCTACCTTTTGTCTGTCCCAGTATTGTACTTTGGAAATACATAACTTACTTGATTTCATAGTTGGTGGAAGGCTTTGTGTCAGGATGAATTGTACTCCAAGTCTCACCCACATCTGATTTAGAAGGTATTTAGATGAGACTCTGGGTTTTAGATTTTTGAGTTGATGCTATCACAAGTTAGGACTTTTAGAGCTATTGAGATGGAATGGAAAAATTTTGTATGTGAGAAGAGCGTAAATTAGGAGGTTGAGGGTGGAATACTATGGTTTGAATGTTTATTTCTTTCCAAAGTTTATTTATTGAAATTTAATACCCATTATAATGGTATTAAGAGGAAGACGTTTGGGAGACAATTAGATCATGAGGGCTCCACCCTCATAAATGAGATTAGCGCTTTTGTAAGAGTCCAAAGGGAGCCTGTCTACTCTTTCTGCTGCACGAGAGTGCAGCTAGGAGGTGCCATCTGTAAGTGCTCAGGCCTACTGTAGAAGAGTGGGATTTTTTTGGTAAAGAAGGTTGTGAGGAGGATGTCACAATAAGAGTCTGAAGATTTGAAAAAAATGAATGGGCGAAAAAAATGAAAGTTTTTTTACCATGGAGTATACAACCTCTTAAAATGAAAACCAAAGGGGTCAAGAGATTTTGATATTTCTTTAGTTGCTGAACCGTGCCCTGCTGAGACTGAACTGAGTGTGTCGTGTCCCGGCTCCAGAGGCTTACAGGAACGAGAGTGAATCCTGGACACTAAGTGAAACTTGAGTAGAATTTGTATCTAAAAGCACTGTTTCTTTTTCTAGTTCTATTTCTGAGACTCAACCTTTTTTTTTAAGGAATTCTTTCAAAGTCATCTCTCAAGACCCAGTTCTAGAGTTACCGTGTGAGTGAAACCTTTTCCTGTTATTTTTCTTTTTCTTGGTGAAACCATTCTTCATTCTTTGGGTCTCACTTCTCTTTTGTAAAGATTTCCCTCACTGTTCTGATGGCACTTGATTAGATTCCTTGTCTGTCTCTTCAGTAGAGTGAATTCCTTGAGGGCAGCAACATCTTTGTATCCAGAGACTAGCCTCATATTTGGCACATAGTGGGCACTTAATGCACAGTTGTTGAATAAAGTGTCTTAGCCCTTGTTCCTCAGCATTGTTTTCCTCCGATTCATCCCACATCTACATACTACTGTGTTCTTCAAAATGTTTCTTTTCAGTGGAAAGAGAGAACTTTACTTTAAAATATCCCAGCAGGTCCCCTGTCAGCCCCAGAATTTGCATCTGTAGACTCCAAGGAAGGAAGAGCTGGGTTGGAGAACAGGCCGCAAGGCATCACAGAGAAGGAAGTAAGTTATGTGAATGTTCTAATTTCTATGTTATACAGTGGCATCACTGCTATTTATTATATTTAAACAAGCAAGCAAATAAGTAAACAACAAATGAGAGCCATGCATGGAACAATGATGGAAGTGTAGCAGAAGCCAGGGGTATGATCAATTCAATTCTATGAATTTGAAATAAAAAAGAGTACCTGGAAGTGGTGCAGTAGGGTAAAATACTACAATTAGCATAGTGCTGTTTGTCTTTTATTGAATGTCTGAGACCCTAGTTATTTTCTTCATGCTGATTTCACTTGTAGAATAGTCATAAATAGCAATGTATAGCATTTAAAATTTTGTTTTTCGGGCCGGTGAGATGGCTCAGCGGCATAAGCGCCTGCCTTGCAAGCGCGAGGGCCCGAGTTCGACTCCCGGATCCCACATACGAAAAAGGGGCCGGTGATATCGCTCAGCGACACGGGCGCCTGTTGGCGCGCGAGGTCCTGAGGTCGACCCCCCGGTACCCAAAAAAAAAAAAAAAAAAAAAAAAAAAAAATTTTGTTTTTCATGCCTAGGTGCCTACATAGAAAAGCAATTCAAATTTCATGTTGAGGATTTCTCAATGACAACTCTCTGTATGTGGTCTTCAAGCTTTAGTGTAGCTACAAATAATGGGACTGTCTTGCTAATTTAACATTTTGAAGTTCATAGACTCTGATTCATTAGGTTGTATGATCCAAGAATCTAATTATAAACAATCATTCTTGAGATGTTTTTTGTTTGTTTGTTTGGTTTTTTTCGAGACAGAGTTTCAACCGGCTCCTTGAGATGATTTGATGCAGGTGATTCAAGATAAATACATTATGATATGACTTTTTTTTTTTTTTTTTTTTGTGGGTACCGGGGGGTCGACCTCAGGACCTCGCGCACCAGCAGGCACCCGTGCCGCTGAGCGATATCACCGGCCCCTTTTTCGTATGTGGGATCCGGGAGTCGAACTCGGGCCCTCGCGTTTGCCGGGCAGGCGCTTAAGCCGCTGAGCCATCTCACCGGCCCTATGATATGACTTTTGCAGGGCTGTTTTTTGGACTACCAAGCTGAGCTGCAGGCTTCTCAGTGGTGTAATGTACAAAGACCCTGGAGACACTCTGAAGAAAAGCATCAGAAATGGTTCGAGTAATGGAAGGATTGATTAGAGGCATTTACTAGGTTTAAAGGATCTAAAATTGCCTAATCCTTAAAGCCCAACTGAACAACAACTAATGGGAGATGTGATAAAGCTATACAAATATTGGAACTGCATAAACATCAAAGATGAAGAGAAATTGTTTAGCTTTTCAGAAGATGACGTGATTAAGAGCAGCTAAAATGACCTCTAGGCTGAATCTAGGATTAGGCTACTGAAAGGAAAGTGATTAGCTTCTGGAGTAAACTTTTAACAGAAGTGATGAATCAATAGAGATACAATGAGGAAAAGAGTCAACAAATTAGTTCCTTTCACTTATGTTTAAAGGCCAGAGAAGGGTTGCCCCCAAATTTCTTTTGTTCTCCAGCATCTTTCCACTGCACCTAATAGACTTCTTTCCCATCTGTTCTCATACTTGTGCTTGATAGGGTTTTATTGGCTCTTTGTCTTGTCTCTGGAGATATCATAATGTTGGCCAGTCTTTTTTTTTTTTTTTTTTATGCGGGTACTGGGAGTCGAACTCAGGACCTCACGCTTGCCAGGCAGTCTCTTATGCTACTGAGCTATGTCACTGGCCCTGGCCAGTCTTGATTCTACAGGGTGGCAGTTGCTGGTCTCCCTTTTCACTCTCATTCAACATATACTTACTAAGTACTTGCTATCAAGTGCCTTCCATGTGTCTAAAGGTCCTAGCCTAGGCGTGGGGTAACTAGACAAACAGAGGTTCTGTCTTAGGGTGTTTATGTTCTCAGTGATTACTGATGATTTCTGACCTGCATGTTTCTAACTGGACCTGGCTGAGTTCTTTCGCCATCTTTGTCTCCTTAGGGAAAACAGAATAGTCCTTCATTGTGAGCTAACCCCAGAGATAAGCAGCAGGAAGAAATATCATTGTAATAGAACTGAGCGTAAGCCTGTTTATAGTCCTATTTCCAAGCTTACTTGACTCAGCATCTTCACTGCCTTTTATTATTACCTCAGCTGAATTTACAGCATTCTCTCCAGCAAACGCTCCCTTTATTCTCCAAAATGTCACCACTAAGGGTCTTCTGAGCAAGTGGGTTGGGCCGTACCCCCCAGTGCTGAGTGCTACCCTCATGACTGACAGCTGCTGCGGAGACAAAGGAAGAGGTGACTATCAGGTGACTATCAGTAAAAGAAAATGAAAAAATAATCCTACAGTTGTGAACTTAGTACCATTTCCCAGCTAAAAAAAGAAGAAAAGAAATGCTCTTTCTCTCTTCCTGGCCTCTCTCTTCCTCCCCTTCTTTCTATCTCCTGCTGCACATTGGTTTTTTTGTGATTTGCTTTTTAGGGCTGATGGTACCTTAAAAATACACAAACTACACTTAATCTCTTCCATACACAAAAGTTCCAGGGAGGGAGGGTCCAGTGAGTAGATCAGAGGTTGGCTGGATGATTACAGCACACAAATGTACACTGAGAGCCATACTGTGTCTTATGCTGGGTTTCCACTCTTTGGGTTCTCTGTGGGTTCTTGTGATGCCATGGCTTTCCTGCTGTTACTCCAGGTCCAGTTAGACCTAGAGCTGAGGGCAGAGACAGAACTTTCTCTTCATGGGTAATTCTTTGCAAGGCCAATATCACAGGGCATAGTGATTTTCAAGCATCATTTCCTTTAATTTTCACTATAACTGTGTGTCAGCCCCTGCCTGCAACTCACAGTAGGTAAGAGAGATAGGTAAGTTGAGATAGGCAACCTCTGATTCCAGGTGCCTTTCTTTCCTGTAGGCAGACAAAATAACTGAGGCACACTTGTTAGATTCCAGTATTTTTAACAATTTTAAAAAATATTTCTTGGGTTGAACTTAGAACTGGCATCATCTTGATTGAATGGAAGTACTTAACTGCCCTCTGTGAAGAGTACACATGCAGATGTTTCAGTGATTAACGGCTCGTGTAGAGCCTTCCCAGGGTCATCTTTGAATATTTTTATAAACTGCATAGGAAGGATTACCTATAGTACTAAATGTAGCCAAGGGAAAAGTCTGGCATGGTACTGTTCATTACAGTAGCCACAAGCTTCTATAGCAATTAAGCACTTGAAATTCAGCTTGTCTGCTTTGAGATGTGATGCAAGTGTAAAGCGCGTGCCAGAGTTAGAAAATGGAATAGGAAGAAAGAATGTAAAAGTCATTATTAATACATTTTATATTAGTTTCACATTGAAATAATATTTTGGAAACACTGGATTAAAATATATCAGTAAAATTCATCCCACTGTATGTGGCTACTGGAAAATTTAAAATTATGTATATACTATATATATTTTCTTTTGGACAGTGCTGGTCTAGAAAAAAGATATCTAAAAAATGCTTTTAACATTTCTACAACTTCTTTATTTGTATTTTTCTGGACTGCTATATCTACCATTTAAACTACTTTAGAATTAAACTGTCACCTTTACTTTAAAAAATCTGGCATGTAACACCCAGCCATAATTATTTTTCTGCTACAACCGTGTTGCTATAGGAGCAAAGTTATGGTACAATAAAGAACACCTTGAGCTAATAACTTGTGTATGAAAATAGTTACATCTTCATTGTGGAAGCCACAAGGCACCTATACACTTTCATTGCGCACACAAATCCCCTCTATAATGATGCTTTTTCATTCATTTGGCATGCTCTTATCATTATTAATACAACAGTGGAAACTCCATATATATCAAGGTAAAAGCATGTATTTTGGATAATCAAACCTATAAATCTTCTGACTGCTCAGATATAGCCAATTAACTCCCCTTCCTCAGAACTGCAGGGTACTGCACGGTGCAGAAACGGAGGCTGCAGACATTGCAGTGCTTTTTACTGAGTGACACAGTCACAAGGACCGTGGAAACTAGTGAGGAGGTACAAGTGTTTCAGTTGTTCAGAATGCTCACATTAAACTCTAATAAGAATATTTTCTGGGGCCGGTGAGATGGCTCAGCGGCTTAAGCGTCTGCGCGGCAAGCGCGAGGGCCCGAGTTCGACTCCCGGAACCCACATACCAAAAAGGGGCCCGTGATATCGCTCAGTGGCACGGGCGCCTGCTGGCGCGCGAGGTCCTGAGGTCGACCCCCCGGTACCCACAAAAAAAAAAAAAAAAAAGAATATTTTCTGAAAAAAAAAAAAAAAAAAAAAGAATGTTTTCTGCCGGGCATGGTGGTGCATACCCGTAATCCGGCACTGGGAGGCTAAAGCAGGAGGATTGCTATTTGAGGCCGGCCTGGGCTATATAGTGAATTCAAGGCCAGCCTGCATTACAAAGTAAGACCCTGTCTCAAACAAACGAATGAACAAATAAACAAACCAAAAAAAAAAAAAGAATTTTTTTTCTATTATAAAAATATCTTCCTCATTAGCTATGTCAAAAGCGCTCCTCAGTACCTTAGCACATCCTCCATTCCACACGAGCGGAGTCCTTTATGCCACTAAAGTTCCATTGTTTGATGATAGAAGAGCTTGTCTTAAAATAAACTAGGAATAATACCTTTCAAAGAATCCTAGTCACATTTCATACCTATTCTGTGTTGTTGCTTTGTTTCTTTGCCTATGGCACCAAGCCATTGTTGTTGTTTTGTGTGTGTGTGTGTGTGTGTGTCCCTTGGGCATCTGAGATCTCAGTTTTACTGAATTAACATTTTGTTCATCATTCTTTTTTTTCTTAATCTATTGTTTTAGATAGTGTTTGCTTCTGAATTCTTCTGAGCATAAGGAATGAAATTTATGGAGTACTTAGGTACAGTTTAAGCATCTGAATAAAACTATACAGATGCAGCATTCCTATTTTATACTTCTCATTCAAGATTGTTGCTTTCCTCCAAATTTCCTCCATAAAATATTGCAGATTTCAATTTCTGTTGGAGTTGTTCATCGTTTCTCTAAACTGTAGCTGACCTTTTCATAAATTTGTTTTTGGGTGAAAGTGATGAACTAGAAAATATTTCACCAAGTAAAACCCAGCTAAAACCTGATAGATGGGGTTCACTCCTGTGGACTGTAGGTTGACATTATAAGGTTAATGAAATGGGGGTGCTGTTTATCAAGCTGGCACAGAGTTCCCGGGGATTGGCCTAGGGGTCCAAATCTTTCTCCAACCAAAGTGCACTGTGATGCCACCTACTCTGCCTCAAGCATCATTAGCACTGAGCCAGTGTCCTAAGGAATCTGGGAACTCTGCAATAGCAATTCCAGAAATCTCTTGCTTCATTTGTCCCCATTTCATTTCCTTCATCTGGGGAGACTATGCTAGGCACTGACTCTTCCTCCCTATCTCCCAGGAAGAGGTTATTTTTCCTTCCCTAATGCTTCACTTTCCCTTCCACATTCTCTCTCTACGTCCTTCCTTCCACGAAAGAACTTTAGCTGGCCAGATCTGAGAAGAGGGTTAGTGAGAGAGAAGGAGTCAATTGTACTGTATCCAGATTTTTGTTTTTATGGAACCCATTTGGGATTTTACTGCAGTATTGTTATATTCAACAGACTATCATTAGAAATGAATTTGCCAAAAACTACATCCTTCATATATATGACTACTTCTAGATTTTATCTTCTCATATATTTTCTGTTCATGCCTATAAGTGATTATTAAATATGTAGATTTTATTTATTTTCACATTTTGGTTTATTTATTTAGCAAGGGATTTTAACTTCATTAGGACATACAGACAATAAAATTGGAGAAGAGGTAAGTTCTATTTATAATTAGTTGCTTGAAAAAAAAACCTAGATTCTGCATGATAAGAAGAAATTCGAGGCAGTTCACTTACTGATCACAGATAGAGTAATACCTATTTTTCAGATTTATTAGGTAGATGTCCTTTGAAGAGCTCTTCTTTCTGAAACATATATATCATTTGATTTGAAGCAATTGTGCTGCTTTTGAGACTTATCTCTCCTAAGGAAACGTAGAAGCGATCATTGATGACAGACCTAATTCATTGTTGCATATATCATTATGTACATAGTACTTAATAAATGTTTGGAAAACAACATGCACATATGTGTGCTTTTAAAATGTTCTGGGGGAGGGGGGACGCCAAGCTGTTTTCCTTAATCATAGCTTCTCCACCTCCCTTAGTCTAAGTGTATACACAATTGTAAGTATAGGTCGAGAAAATACTATGTAATCATGAATAGCACATAGTTTTTCCTCAGAGCCAAAGTGTTTTTCAGTTTGTTTTGTCATTGAATGTACTTGAACATGCAGGCTAGGGATTGGAGATTGAAATCAGCTGGTTTCTTGGTGCTGTAAAAGAAATGGTACTGTAAGTCATAATCTTAATACACTTTCATTCCAGCCAAATGGTCTTGTCTAGACAGCTTTTTATTTGAAGGAGAATTCACCCAGATTTCAGTAATTAAAACCTCTCCTATTACAACAGGAACTTTAGGAAATGCCCAAGGAAATTCAAATATCTTGAGGTGCTGCATGAAGGTCTTCTTATGTATCAGGAAATTTTAGGTTTGTGTTCTTATTGCATGGCAAGGAACTAAGAAGCAATAAGGGTGATTTTGCTAATATGTTCTACAAAGAAGATTTAGGTTTCCATTGCACAGTGCTCAGCAAGGCAGAGTCTTCTCCTGGAGCAAATGAAATATCATTTCAAATCCAGACTGAGTGGTGGTCATGAATGTACTTGGGCCTGCATCTTTGGTTGAGAATAATGTAATTGTACTTCTGGGTTTGGGAAGAGGGTGTTCTGGAACAAGTTTGAAATGACATGTGAGTTCAGAGATGAACTTCAGAAGATCTCTGAATATATATGAATCATACACAGAATTATTTGTGGAGGTACATAGATGTATTTTGGGGGCACGGTAATGGTCAGGGAGCACAGTGTTCATCAGATGCTTAGGGAGAGTTTAAAGCTATCCTAAGCATTACATATTTAAATTCAGGATCCTCAGAAGTTGCATTCTAATGGCTATCTGAAAAACTTGAGGGGCGGCATTCTTAGGATTCGTTGTGAATGACTAGAATTAATTCCAGGAGGGTGTGTGTGTTTAATCTGGAGAAACATCAGAAACTTTGTGTGCAGCTCTGCTCCTTAAAGCTGGGCAGAGACCAATGACTATAGTATGGAACTTTGAGGGGACAGACATACGAAGGAGCAATTTGAGAGGAAAGAGAGAAGGAACTTATAAACAAAGTCAGTGAAACGGAACCTAGTCAGAGGACTGCGACTAGGATAGTGGTAGGTCTAGAATTTATATAACAGGGTAAACATAAAAGAGCTGAGACCATTTAGAGACAAGATGTTCTGGGGAAGGGACCCAAGATAATCATCCATAAATATCATGTGGAAGATACCCTGGACCTATTTTTATTCTGTTGTCTGAGAAAATCAGGACTTGGGGAAGAATGGAATTGTTAGAAGAGTTCTTTTGTTAGAACTATTGAGCCGTGGAATAAAATCCCTCAAGGGGATTAATATCCCACATTTGGGTGTGCACAAAATGAGGTTGGATGATCATCGTAGGGAATGTGGTAGAAGGGTCTCTTGGATTGAGAAGTCTTGTACTAGATGGTTTCCAGATCCATTAGTTCACTGCCAAGTTGTCACCTCTACTAAGATGTCTTAAAGGTACCTCCTCGAACTTGGCACATCCACATCAGATTCAGGAAGCTCCTTTTCGAACCTAGCTTTCTCTAGCTCTGTCTCAATGAGTAACACTAAAATCCATCCAGTGATGGAATCCAGAAAGCTTTCTATTCCCTCTCCTTCAATCCTCGTATCTGATTCATTACCAAGGCTTTGTTGATTTACTCCTTTAATATCCCAACTCTGTTTCCTTCACTCTGTTTATTGCTGCTCCTCTGTGTCAGGTCACTAGTCTCTCTTTTGCAGGCCACTGCAGTCATTTGCTCACTGCTTTGTACCCCTTTTTGCTTTCTTTCAAGGCATTTTTCATATCTTGGCCAGAGGTTTTACAAAAGCAACTTTTTTGTGGTATGGGAGATTGTACTCAAGGCTTCACATGGAACTCCATCCTCAGCCCTTTTAATTTTTGTTTTAAGACAAGGTCTTACTAAGTTGCTAAGTTGCCCAGGTTGGTTCCTCCTGCCTCAGCTTTCCAGTGCTAGGATTACAGGTGTGGGCCACCATGTCCAGCTCTGACTACTTCTTTTTTTTTTTTTGTTGGTACCGGGGGTCAACCTCAGGACCTTGTGCGCCAGTAGGTGCCCGTGCCGCTGAGCGATATCGCCTGCCCTTTTTTCGTATGTGGGTACCGGGAGTCGAACTCAGGACCTTGCGCTTGCCAGGCAGGCGCTTATGCCGCTGAACTATCTCACCGGCCCTTACTTCTTAACACTTCAGTGACTTCTCACTGCTCTTTTTCCTGGCAGAGAACTTCTGTACATGTAGTATCTGCTACCTGGGATGCTGTTCACCACTGCCATGCCTCCTCCTGATTCTACTCATGCCCTTCTTTAAGTTCAAAATTAAGAATTCTGAATTCAAAATTCAGTTCCTTCAGAATTCAGTTCAATCATGACCTGCTCAGTTCATTTTCTGACCTGTCTGCTGAAGCACCTCTTATGACAGTATGGGTTTCAAAGTGTCGCTCACAGCTGCCGCCATGTAACATTTATCACTGAGCCTTTGATTAGTGTCATCTTCCTTGATATACAGAAATTCTGTGAAGTCTATATGGAATATATCAGGTGCTCAGTAATGTAAGGGACCTCTGCATGAGCCTGTCCAGACCCCTGGGGCAGAAGGTTTTGGGGTGGTCTCAGTCTAGTTTCTGAACTGATTTCCTTAGTCCGCACATTCCCAATATTCTCCTAGTGCAATCCCGCTGTAAACTTCCTACCCTCTGCTCCTGATCGTGATGGCTTGCCCCAGTGCTTCTGTTCCTGCCACACAACGTCTTGGCCTTTGAGTTTCTTGCAGGCATCATTTCCAGCAGTTTGTCCACTCTGGTGCACAGAACCCTGAAACATCCCCACCAGAGTATTACCGTGAGCCATTTACCGTGTATCCTAGTCAGACAAAGGTTCCTGGGTACCCATTAAACTCAGCACACACAATATGTTTATCCTGAGAAACACCCAGTTTGGATTTGACTGATAAAGAACAGGGAGCTGAGTTAGAAACCAGATTGCTGGAGGCCATGGAGCATGGTTAGATGAACTGGGTTCTATTTCTGGGGTACATTATTGTGGCATGGTACAGAATTATGTTAAAGCACAGTTATATTATTAGTATTTTATGTTCAGATTTAAAGCCTATGTTTTCATAACTTTCACAATGCGGTGAGATCTAGTGTAGCCAACTGTGGGTCATCTTGACTTCAGAAAACTTTGGATTCTATTAATTAGGAGTGAGATGCCAGCACTAGCAGACTGGCGAATGTACCACTTTCTAAAGGCAGGTTTTTAGAAGAGCCTACTCTGCCCCAGCTAGCCAGAGTTCCCCCCTCTGTCTGGTCTGGTGCAGTGATTGACTTTGTCCTGTGACAAGTAGCAATTAATTAAGACAGGGCTATCTATGGCCTCTCTGGGAGACCAGATATGGGGCCTGTGGCTAGGAATAGCTCCAGTTTGGTGGTCATATCTGTAATGCCAAGGCTGTTAGGTGGTATTCCCCTAAAAGCAGCCCTAGAGACAACAGTTTGAGTCAAGCAGTTTATTTAGGAGGCAATCACAGGAAACACATGAGACCTAAGAAGAAAGCCAACGAATGATTGCTCTTTGGGGCAATGAGGCTCATTCCCATGGGAGACCTTCTGAGAGAACGCAGAGCATATGTTCGGGTTTGCCTCTGGAGACCATGGGAGCTGGCTGGAGTTACTGACTCTGGTCTCTCACTAGATGAGAGTCCTCCTGAGAGTTCCAACTTAATCTGAGTCCAAGCTGAGCATGCTCCCTTCACTGGAAAACATGCCCAGGTAGAGATGGAGAAAGCTGTAGGCCTGTCTGGGAGGACTGAGGGCATATGGCACCAGTAGTGCTTGTGAAACCAAGTGAGAGAGAGTCCCACCAGGCTAACAGCATCATGGTCATTGTCATTGCCATTGCCACTTGGCATCAGTGGGAGGCAGGCGAGCTGCCGATCTGCAGCTAGTGGAGGCTGCAGTGGGGCGTGGCACCTTGGGCCATTGCCTTAGACCTCAGGATTTATGGAAGGTGAGCAGTAACTGAGGGGGCAGGAGGTGAGAGGAGAAGTGTAGGTGACACTAGCAGGGGATGCTACAGCCAAGATGATGCGTGGAGAGGTAATCTATACTACCAGCTGACAGGTAATATCCTGTTCATAGGACTGGTGTGGATCTGGGGGCCTAGGGCCAACTCCATTTCAGTGCACCTTGCCTTCTTCCACACAAGCCCCTCAGGTTGTGTTTTTGTGAGATGGCTCTCCTTCCCTTCTCTGTCAATGTGGCCACGATGTTCCCTTTAACCAGATTCCCTGTGTTACCAGGGAGAGAGAAGCAAAGAATGGGCAGGGTGGGCGGAGGCTGGGTGTGATTTACCATGGGCCTGAACTGTCCTGTTGGGCAGAATCCTGCCTGTCTGTGTTCTCTGAAGTGAACTGAACTGGGTTTTATCCAGGTAGTTCCAGATGGGAAAATAGGCATATGCTTAGCTGGATTCTGGCTTATCCATGAAGCAGGTGAGTGACCAGGGCTGAATTCTTTCTTTAACAAATCTGTATCAACTCCTTTGCCCCCACAGTTTGGACTATGAATAAAGTAAATTGAAGTGGGCATTGTAAAAAATTTTCATTTTTTTGTTGTTTTGAGTTAAATATGCAAAGTGAATCTAGAAAATGGAACTGGTCATGCTGGTTACAGTCACAGTGTCCCATCACAACTCCCATTTATACTTTCTCCCCTTTCCCACACACTTCTTATCTCTCCATTCACCTTCCTTTGTTACATCCTTAATTTAGTGATCATGTATAAAGACATATTTAGAAAAAAGCGGTACACATAAGGCTGGAATTCCATTTCTGCTTTTCCCCCACCACCAAAAATTAGGCTCCTCCATTATTTTCAAATATGTGTAGCCATTCAGTGCTTAGATATAATATAAAACTATTTCTCAGTCCAATTTTAACTCAGTTGCATGGTGGAATAAGGTTGGAAACCAGACAAAAATTAGAGTAATGGAAGCAGACAATGCCTTTGCATATGTATTATACCTTATAAATTTCAGTTCTCTGACTGGCTTCATTTTAACTAGCTGGGAAAAAATATAATCTGCCAAAGATGGTTACCAGTGTTCAAAGTCAACTGAGATGGAGCTGGTGTTCAGTAATTACAGGCCTGCAGCTTGTAGGAGATTCCATCCCCACCAGACCTGCTGTCTCATGTCCCCATTTGTAACATTGTTCATTATATTCAACCTGCTACCATCGCTCTGGAGCTTTCAAAGGTATTCTGGGGGCTATCTTGCTGTAGGACATGGATAATGAAATAGTTAGATGTGACTTGTATTATAATCATCTCACCTAACCCCATTTAGCTTGAAAAGTAGACTTAATAAAAGCAGGAGTGAAAGCCACTTTATGTTTTTAATAGGAAGTCTCATATGGTCTTACCTGCTGTTTTTCATTGTATGTCTCATCTCATGGTTCTCCTTTGAGACACATGACAGAAGAAAGCCAAGCACAACTCTTAATCTTAAAGCATTTTAAGAATCTATTGCAGTAATCTAACCAAGTTATCGATCAATAACTTCAAGCAAACAGGACTGATTTTCAAAGTACCTATGTGTACTTATAAAGACAGGTGGGTCTGTTCAGTGGCAAGTAAAGACTGCCTTATGTCCAAGAAACCAGAGGATTCCACTGTATAATAATGTTCTGTTTGCAAAAGGTAATTATAAAACTCTCGTTCCATCTCCTGCTCTGATGGGCTCAGGATGAATTTAAAATGGATTAAGAGGAAATGGATAAGACGTTCTGTATTGCTGAACTCTGCCCGGTGTCATGATATGCAAACACTGAGCGGAGCGCTGAAACTACTAAATACACACTGAAGAGATGACAGGGCTCAAATGCAAGAACGCCCGGATCTGCCAGAGAAAAGGGCTCCTAAAATTAGTGCTAACAATTTACAGAAAAGAAAATCTGACTGTGGTGTAAAAATCTTTGAAGGCAGAGCTGCTTGGAGCTGCTTGCTGTAAACATATTCATGATGTTATATTTGGAGAGGTATCTATTTTCTGTGCACAAATCTCAAATAAGAAAGGGAAACAGCATCTATGGAAAAAGATCAGACTGAGAATAGGAAGGCAAGGCTGTACCACAAATTAACTCTGGGGACTTTAGGGAGGCTCATCACTTTTTAGGACTTATCTATAAAATGGGTCAATGGGTTTTTAAACTGAGAGTGACCATTTTCTAAGAGGTGGGGGGCAGGTTGAATATTCAAGATTTTGTTTAATTGTAGCCTGATTGATTGTAATTCAAAATTGTTAAAACTCAGGGACATTTCTTTACAGACATCTGGAACCTCCCTCTAGGTCATTAGATTTTTTTTTTTTTTTAAAGAGAAGAAAAAACAAAACAAATCAAAAGAAGAACAAATTTTCAAAGCAACATAATAGGAGGGTAACAATGGTTAATACATTACGTATTACTATCTTTAAGTTAGTTATTCAGGATACCAGACATTAGCATTCAATTGTCCAAACATTATTGGCACAAACCTTACTCTTCAATGAACTAAGTAAAATTGGTAGTGTATCTATCTTAACCATCTTATATATATATATACAATTTTTTTCCCTTTCCCTTCTTTCTTTTCCCTATTCCAGTCTCTCTTTCCTTTTGACCAGTTTCTTTTTGATTCACCATGTCTATTGTACATTTTGGATCTTATTTACTCTTTCAGTTTCTCATACTAGAGAGACAATACGATGCTTACACATGTGCTTCTGGTTTATTTCACTTATGAGTATTTTCTCGAGTTGCATCCATTTACCTATAAAAGTCTCCAGTTTATCCTTATTTATGGCTGAATAGTACTCCATTGTATAAAAATACCACATCTTTCTTATCCATTCCTCAGTTGATGGGCATTTGGGTTGTTTCCAAGATCTGGCTATTACAAATTGTGCTGCTATAAACATGGGTGCACATATATCACTGTGGTACGATGTTTTTAATTCTTCTGGGAAGATGCCCAGAAGGGGAATAGCTGGGTCAAATGGGACCTCCAACCCTAGTTTTTTGAGGAATCTCCACACTGACTTCCACAGTGGCTGTACCAGTCGACACTCCCACCAACAGTGAAGAAGGGTTCCTTTTTCCCCACAGCCCCTCCAGCATTTGTTATTAGTTGATTTCTTTATAGTAGCCATTCTTTCTGGGGTGAGATGGTATCTCAGTGTTGTTTTAATTTGCATCTCTCGAATGACTAGTGATGTTGCACATTTTTTTGTATATTTATTTGCCATTAGTATTTCTTCATCTGAGAAATGTGTATTCATCTCAGATGCCCATTTTTGGAATGGGTCTTTAAATTTGGAAGGTCTGATTTTTTTGAGTTCTTTATATGTTCTCGATAGTAATCCTTTGTCTGAGGAACAGCTGGCAAACATTTTTTCCCACATTGTGGGTTGTCTCTTCACTCTGTTGGTGGTTTCTCTTGCTGTGCAAAAGCTTTTTAATAAGATGAGATCCCAGTTATTGATTCTTTGGGATAGTTCCCGTGCGGTTGAGTTTTTATTCATAAAGTCTTTGCCTACACCAATGTCTCCAAGGGTTTTACCTATCCTACCTTCCAGCAGATTTAATGTTTCTGTTTTAATATTTAGATCTCTGATCCATTTTGAATTTAGTTTAGTGCATGGTGAAAGATATGGGTCTAGTTTTAATCTTCGGCATGTGTAGAGCCAGTTTTTCCAGCACCATTTATTAAAGAGGCTATCTTTCTTCCAGCGAATGTGTTTGGCACCTTTGTCAAAGATAAGGTGGCTTAGTATGTCTGGGGTTGTTTCAGCATCTTCTAATCTGTTCCATTGATCTTCAGGTCTGTTTTTTTGCCAGTACCACACTGTTTTTATCACAGTAGCTTTATAGTATAATTTCAAGTCAGGGATTGTGATGCCCCCTGCCTTGCGTTTGTTGCCCAGAATTGCCTTTGCTATTCTAGGTCTCTTCTGATTCCAAATGAATTTTAGGATTGTTTTCTCTAATTCTGTGAGATATGCTGTTGGAATTTTGATTGGAATTGCATTAAATCTGTATAACAATTTTGGAAGTATGGCCATTTTCACTATATTGGTTCTTCCTATCCAGGAGCAAGGGATATCTTTCCATTTTCTGATATCCTCTTCAATCTCCTTTTTCAGAGTACTGTAGTTTTCAGTATAGAGGTCTTTTACATCCTTCGTGAGGTTGATTCCTAGGTATTTCATTTTTTTGGATGTTATTGTGAAAGGTATTGTTTCCCTAATTTCTCTTTCAGTAAGTTTGTTATTTGTGTACAGGAAGGCTATTGACTTCTGAGTATTGACTTTGTATCCAGCTGCACTACTGAATTTGCTTATTAAATCTAGCAGTTTTTTTAGTGGAGTTTTTGGGGTGTTCTATGTAGAGTATCATGTCATCTGCAAATAATGATAATTTAACTTCTTCCTTTCCAATCATTATTCCTTTTATTTCTTTCTCTTGTCTAATTGCTCTGGCTAAAGTTTCCAGAACTATGTTGAATAAGAGTGGGGACAGTGGACATCCTTGTCTTGTTCCTGATTTTAGAGGGAAGGCTTTCAGTTTTTGGCCATTTAGTATAATATTGGCTGTTGGTTTGTCATAGATAGCTTTTACCAGATTGAGATAAAGACCCTCTATTCCAATTTTCTGTAGGGTTTTTATCATGAAAAGGTGCTGGACTTTGTCAAAAGCTTTTTCTGCATCTATTGAGATGATCATGTGATTTTTGTCTTTGGTTCTGTTAATATGCTGTATTACATTTATTGATTTACGTATGTTGAACCATCCCTGCATCCCTGGGATGAATCCAACTTGGTCATGGTGTATAATCTTCTTGATGATTTGTTGGATTCTGTTTGCCAGTATCTTATTACGGATTTTTGCATCTATGTTCATTAGGGAGATTGGCCTGTAGTTCTCTTTCTTAATTGGGTCCTTCTCTGGTTTTGGTATCAGGGTAATGCTTGCTTCCAGGAATGAATTTGGGAGTATTGCTTCCCTTTCAATTTCATTGAAAAGTTTGAGAAGTAGGGGCGTTAGGTCTTCTCTAAATTTCCTGTAGAATTCGGCAGTGAATCCATCAGGGCCTGGGCTTTTCTTTGTTGGGAGGTTTTTAATTACATTTTCAATTTCATTGGTTGGTATTGGTTTATTTAGGATTTTTAAATCTTCTTAATTCAGCTTTGGTAATTCATACGAATCTAGGAATCTGTCCATTTCTTCTGCATTTTCCATCCTAGTAGAATATAAATTTTCAAAATAGGTATAGATAATCTTCTGGATTTCTGCAGGGTCCGTCGTGATATCACCCTTTTCATTTTCAATTGCATGGATTTGAGTCTTTTCTTTTCTTTTTTTAATAAGGTTGGATAAGGGTTTGTCAATCTTATTTATTCTTTCAAAGAACCAACTTTTTGCTTCATTGATTCTTTGTATTGTTGTTTTAGTCTCCAATACATTAATTTCTGCTCTGATCTTTATAATTTCCTCCCTTGTACGGGTTTTTGGCTTAACCTGCTCTTCTTTTTCTAGAAGCTCGAGGTTCACCCTTAAGTTGTTTATTTGTGCTTGCTCTATTTTCCTGATACAAGTATTTAATGCTATAAATTTCCCTCTTAGGACTGCTTTCATTGTATCCCATAAGTTCCGGTATGTTGTACTGTCATTATCATTCAGTTGTAGAAAGTGTCTAATTTCTTTTTTAATTTCATCTGTGACCCATTGTTTGTTCAGGAGGGTGCTGTTTAATTTCCATGTGTTTAGGGAGTTTTTGTGAGATCTTTTGCCATTGATTTCCAATTTCATTGCACTATGGTCTGATAATATGCATGGGATAATTTCAATTCCTTTGCATTTACTTAAGCAGGTTTTATGAGCTAGTATGTGGTCTATTTTGCAGAACGTCCCATGTGCAGCTGAGAAAAATGTGTATTCTGATGTTGTGGGATGGAACACTCTGTAGACATCTACTAAGTCCATTTGTTCAAAAGTTTGGTTCAGTTCTACTATTTCATTATTGATTTTCTGTCCAGTTGATCTGTCTTTTTGTGACAGTGGAGTATTGAGATCTCCCAATATAATTGTATTAGTGCTTATTTGATTTTTCATGTCCTTTAGTACTTGTTTTATATAGCTGGGTGCATTGGTATTTGACGCATATATATTTATGATCGTTATCTCTTCCTCTTGGATTGTTCCCTTTACAAGGATGTAATGACCATCTTTATCTCTCTGAATCCTTCTTGGCTTGAAGTTCACTTTGTCTGCAAAAAGAATAGCTACCCCTGCTTTTTTCTGGGTTCCTGTGGCATGGAGTATTGTCTTCCATCCTTTGACTTTCAGTCTATGAATTTCTTTCTGAATTAAATGTGTTTCTTGTATACAGCATATTGTTGGATCTTGCTTCTTGGTCCATTTCGCCAGTCTGTGTCTTTTGATTGGTGAATTGAGACCGTTAACATTGATGGTTAAAACTGATATGTATTGACTTATACTTGTCATGATATTTTCCTGTTGTTGGTTCCCACTCTTTGTTTTTCCCCTTTCCTGCTATTTAATTATCTGCCCTGCCTGGTGGATTCCTTCTGTTGGGGTTCCTATCTCTTTCTAGAATGTCCTTCAGAACATTTTGGAGTGCTGGTTTGGTGGTCATAAATTTTCTCAGATGTTCTTTGTCATGAAAGTATTTTAATTCTCCATCAATTTTGAAAGGTAGTTTTACAGGGTACATCAATCTGGGTTGAAAATTATTTTCCTTTAGAGCTTGAAATACATCATTCCAAGCTCTTCTTGAATTGAGGGTTTGTGCTGAAAAGTCAGCTGTGATTCTGATGGGTTTTCCTTTATAGGTGATTTGTCTCTTCTCCCTAACAGCTTTTAAGATTCTGACCTTCTCTTGAATTTCTGGGATCTTGACTATAATATGTCGGGCTGAAGTTTTTTTTTTGATCATGTCTAGTTGGTGTTCTAAAAGCTTCACTTATAGGGGCATCAAATTCCTTTTCTCTTCCAGGAAAGTTCTCCCTGATTATGTCTTTGAACAAGGTTTTAATGTCATTGATGCTATCTCCTGCTTTTTCATTTATTCCAATTATTCTTAAGTTGTTTATCTTTGAGTCATCTAGCAGGTGCTGAATTGATTTTTCATGGTCCCTTGCTGTTTTTAAGAATTCTTCCTTTTCATGATCACTAATTGCAAGCCTGTCTTCTATATCTGAGATCCTGTCCTCACATTGGCTTAATCTGCTACAAATACTTTCAATGGAATTTTTTATCTCTTGGATATCTGCTTGAATCTGCCTTATGGATTCCATTTCTTTCCTATGCTGAGCATTCATGGTTTCTATAGTTTTCTTAAGCTCATCTATTTTTTTGTCTGTGTCAGCTATAGTGTCCTTAAGCATGGTCTTCAATGTGGACATTATCTCTGCAGTTATCTGTGAGATTATTTCTGTTTTAATTTTTTCCAGAGCCTCATTCAGTTGCTTTGTTGTTACCACTTCAGATAGGCCAGGTGGGTGGCTTTCGGATTGTCCCACCTCGTTGCCCCCTAGGTTTGCCTTTGGTGAATTGGATGTGTGGGGTTGCATCTTGTTTAAGTGTCGTCTCATTTTTTCCTTTCTTTAATTCCTGGGGTGATGTTTGCAAATTACCTATGGTAGGTTACTTTATTGCTAGTGTTTAAGATCTTTAGAAGATGACTACTTCTCTGCAGTATCTTCCAAGTGGAGCTTGCTTTTGGGTTTTGAGCTTTCTGCCAGATCCTACCTCTTCAATTCGTTGGGTATGCGAAGTTGCTACCTGTTTGGCCCAGTCCTTGATTCTTTGGTACTGTGCCACTGTATTTTCTGTGTCCCTTAGTCAATCTCAATCACGAAATATCAGGAAGGAAAGATGTTTAGAACAATTATTTCACATTTGGCTATGATGTTAACTAAAGCATCAAACACAGCCTAGAAAATGACAGACTGAGCTAACCAGTTATTTACCACTTTTAGCTGTATAGAGTTGCAGTTATATAACAAAATCTAAAACACACCAGAAAAATTATATGCAGTATACAAGTCCTATGTATGCCAATTTTTCCCTGAGGAGTTTAAATTTAAAGTGAGTTAAGGAGGAAATAGAGTGTTGGGAGAATAGGAAGGAATTAGATGTAAGGTTAGAGGACCAAGAGGGATCCCACTAAAATTGGGACACTGGTACAGAGGACTGGTGGTAAAAAGAGAAGGAAGGGATAAAAGGAAGAACAGATCACAACCACAATCACAAAGAAGTTAGAGGCGCTGTTTACACTCATATAAAAAACCAGAGAGAATAATGAAGGAAAGAGCAAATACACATACAGAAACAAAAACGAAGATAAAAACAATAAAACAAACAAAACAAAAATAAAACCCCACCAAAAAAAAAACCAAAAAACAAAAAACAAAAAACCCTTCGCCAGAACAAAAAACAAATGAGTGAGAAAAAAATAAAAATAAAAATAAAAATAAAAATAAAAAGAATCAGTTCCAGGTGTTGACTCTGCTGTAGGCAGGCACCGTGTGGTGACAGAGTCCTGTTCCGTGCAGGTCGGTCCCAGTAAGCCAGGAGCGGCCCTCTGGCGGGCGGTGAGCAGAGGCCCGTACTTTCAGGCAGAGACCAGTCTAGCTCACCTGCCACTCTCAGTGCCCTTTCACTATCCCTGGGCCTGAGAGGCGCAGCGCGCTGTCCGGAGCGCGGGTTCCCTGCACTGGTTTCCCGCTGCTCTGATTCTCACCATGCCCCCCACAATGGCGCAGGGCCAGTCGCTCTCTGGCCGTGGCACAGGTGTGGCTGAGAGACCAGTCTCGTTCGCCTGCTGACCTCAGCACACTTTCGTGGGCCTGAGAGGCCCTGCGCTGCCCTGTCCGGAGCACGAGTGTCCAGTGCTGTTTTTCTTTCGCGCCGCTCTGAGTTTCGCCACACCCCCCACAATGGTGCCCGGCCGGTAGCTCTCTGGCGCGGGGCAGCTGTGGCTGAGAGACACTCACCACCGGCCAGCGCAGTTCTCCGCCGCTCCCCCGCCTCGCCGCTGTCTCAGGATCCTCCCTGGGTGCTCCCTGGGCGCCAGCTGTCACCGTGTGTCCGTAGAATTGAGCTTCTGTCGCGCTGCGATTCCTGGGATGGTAGAAGGTGCGCGCGCGCGGTCTGCTCCTTCTTCTTTGTTGGAAATCACCCTTCACTGGTGCCGGGGGTCCCAGATTGCGCTTCAGAACTTTTCTGGGTTCCGGGGAGGCATCTCCCCCCCCTCCTGCGCTTTCCCGGTCGCTATATTCCCGTGTTCCAACGGTAACTTTTAGAGAGAGTTTCGCTACCTGCTTCTTACTCATCCACCATCTTTTTTCCAGACTCATTAGATATTTTTTAAACAGAAAAGTTGTTCATTCTCAATGGAGTAAGTCGAATAACACAGAGATGTACAAAGAAAAATGTTCAGTTAAAAATGTCAATTTAATCTTCCTTTACAACTACCTTGTTGTAATCAGCAATAACATCTAGTTACATATTTTGCCATTGTTTTCATTATGCTTTTAGGATATGGTTATATATAGATTTTTCTCTAAAGAATTTCCTTGCTCAAAGTGGCATCATTTTTCATTTAATGATATATCACAGCTGGTGGACCGGATCTGGCCGTGCTAAACCTACCATCTATGACTGTGTTGCTTTGCAAAGGCAGAGTTGAATGTCGCGATGGAGATTTTTGGTCATGAAGTAAAAAGTACTTACTACCTGGTCTTTTAAAGAAAGAGTTTGCAAATCCTTTTCAATATATGTAGCTCTATTTCATGGTTTTAAAAAAGTTGTGTAATATGCCAGGATGGATATGCAGTTTTGGTTCAACTCTCTTGGCTCCTGTAACTGGAAAATCTAGAGGACATCAGGTACTGCCAGATCCAAGGACCAAGTTCCCAGTAATCTGTTTCCCTTTAGTTCTTGGTTCGGCTTTCTTCTCTGTAAACTTCCTTCTCAGGCAGTCTTTCCTTTTTGACAGATGGCCATTATCGTTGTCAGTTCCAGTCTTAAATCTCATTCTGTGGTGTTAAGAGAGCTCCCCCCCAACCCCAATAGTTTTAGTTATATCTGAGGCGCTGGGTAACATTGTCATTGGCCTAGTCACCCTTGCTTGAACCAGGTGCTATAGCTAGGGGGTATAGAACTGAATTGGCTTAGGTTACATGCTTTCCTCTGGACCTGGAGCTGGAGGCCAGCCTTACAGAGCATTTGGAGTCCATGCAGGAGGCACAGCATCTCCCCAACTTTTGTCTAGATGTTTAAAACAGGAGAGAATAATAGGGGCTCAAGACAAGAAATAACCACTGTGAGCAAAATTTCCCAGAGTATCCTGCTGGACTGGATGTTTGTACTTTTAAAGTTTCTGTAAGTATTGCTGATGTGCTTTCCAAAAAAGCCTATGGTAGCTCATCACAGTTAATCTTGTCAGTGCTCTCTGGGAGTGCTGAATTTTTCGTATGGCACCAGCACTGGTTGTTATAACAAACATGTTTTAAATTGATCTGAAATTTACAAAATGGTTATCTCATTTAAATTTGCTATGACTACTAGTGAGATGATCTTTTCATAACTTTGTTATTTGTAATATGTTTATTCTTACATAAAATATCATTTTATATCATTTATTCAGGTTTTTGTTATGTTGCTTCTTATATTTTTAAGACTTCTGTGTATGTTAGGCATTCTAAGCTTTTGCCCACTATATGTATTATAAATCTTCTTTATCAATGGTTTGTCTCAGGACCTTATTTATGCTATAATTTGTATATTAAAAATAGTATGAGTTAAAGTCTGTGAAGGAGTCTATTCCAAATGTATAAATAAATCCCAATCCCAATGGCCTGAGAAATTTGGGTGAAAGCATTACTGAAAGTTAAATTCTTCTCTATAAATATATTTTTAAAGCTCATCTTTAGAAGTTATACAATTTAAGGTATGTAAATAGCATAGAACCCAGGTTTCTCTCTGCTGTGTGCTTTTCAAGGAGAGATCTGAGCTCAGATACACAGGAACCCAGTCCCCCTCATCCGAAAGGCGTCATCTGTCACTGGCACGGCTCACATTCACCACATTGGTCAAATAACAGAAAATGAGATCCAGCAATTTCACTCCTGGGCCTCTATCCAAATGAACTGAACCTAGGACCTTGGAGGGGTATCTCCACTCCCACGCTTACTGCAGTATTATTCACAAGAGCCAAGTGGACACCTCCCAAGTATTTGTGGACAAATGGATAGATAATGTGGTAAATACATAAAAGGTAATATTATTCAGGCTTAAAAAAGAGGGAAGTATTTTTGTTTGTGACAATGTGAATGGACCTAGAAGTCATTATGCTGAGTGATTTTAAGCCAGTTGCAGAAAGACAAATATTGCACAATCTCACTTATAGGAAGTATTTAAATAGTCAGACTCATGCAAACAGAAAACAGAATGGTGATTGCTGGGAATTAGAAAGAGAGGGAAATGGGGCAGTTGTTGTTAAAAGATACAAAGTTATGTACATAGGAGATGAATAAACTCTAATTATCTGCCTTATAGCCTAGTGCCTATAGTTAACAGTATGGTGTTGTACACTTAAAACTTTGCTAAGAGGGTAGATCTCATATTAAGTGTTCTTAACAGTTAAATGGGAGTAGGAATTTTTGATGTGTTGTGGCACAGTCAGGTGACTCCAGATAAAATAATTTACTGTATCTTCCAAAAAGCTGGAAGGAAGAATTTTGAGGGGTTTCACCATAAAAAAATGATAAATGAGATGGTAAAGATGTTTAATCTGATTTAAATATGGCATTATGGGTATATGTATTAAAACATCACATTGATAGGCATGATTTTCATGTTTTTGTATATTAGTTAAAATAGATTTAATGAAAACAAACACAAAACATAACAAAGGGACACAAAGAAGCTTTTGGAGCTGACTGATATATTTACTGCTCTCTGATTGTGGTAATGGTATGAGGATATGTGGACATAGTCAAACTCATCAAATTGTGTACATTATACAGAGTTTTCATACATCAGTTATACCTCAAGAAAGCTAAAAATAAGAAACTAAGGATGGTTTTTGCTTAAAGATAAAGACTCTGGATATATTAGCTCTTATTCAGATAATCAGTCTACAAAAATAACTTGTAATTATGTAATGTTTTGGTTTAATCGTATTATAAAACACCTTTCTTAATTTGTTCAAATAATTGTAAAAAGGAAAATCATAATAGAAAATTGTGTGTATATTTATGCATATCAGTGGAATAGCTTTATGTTATTACACTAGAGGTATGAATAAAGCATTTTTTGTGTGCAGAGTAGGTTTGCAATAAAACATGATTTATGGACTTTAAATCTGGATTGAACAACTGATATAACTGCATAGCTAACAGACAAGCTAAAGAATTTGGTTAGTTTACTATTCTCTTACTAAAGTTCTAACTAGCAAGAATTTTAAAGTAGTTTTAATTTCCCAACAAAGTGATTTTTATTATAATCTTTTATTTTAGATTATAATCATTTAGAGGTGTGACAACTCGTTTGTGTTTTTAAAGAAATGCCTACTGATAGTTTTTGAAATAAATACATAAAAAGATGTTTTTTTCCCCTCAAATCAAGAAAGCCTTCTTTTATATTGTGCAGTAACAAAGTTTCTGCATTTCATTAAGCAACACAAACAAAATCACAAAAAAGCAAAAAGGAGCACACATGATGGTTAGCCAAAGATGCATGGATACGTAGCCTTTGATTAACGAATGAATAAAGTGATAAGTGTTAAGTGGTCTCTAATACATATTGTGATTAGAATTTAATATGTTCTAGTTAATGTAGTATCCTTATAATTATTGTAGATATAACCACTGTCTTAAAGATCACCCAGTCTTACAGAGTTAGACAACTAAATTCTAAATATTTGATAAATGTGAATACATCTGGTGTGATTCACACCTGAAGGCCTCATGGTACATGCTTCAGCATCGCCATGAGCACAAGCACCTACATTAGTACATTTGCTGCAAATGCTGGCTAATACGGAATTCTGGACTTTAAAATGTTGATGCTAGATAAATTCACACACACACATACACACACACACAGAATTTAATTTATCAAACTTTTCAACAACTCCAGGAGATAATATCTCTCACTTTATAATAATAACTTTCCCCTTTTTACAGGTGAGGGAATGGAAGAACAGATAGAGTAAGTGCTTTGTCTAAGGATAGCAACCTAGTAAATGATTCAGACCCCAGCTGGGGTTCCAACCCCAGCTTTAGCGCCATTCTAATTTACACATCCCATTGCCGAACAACAAGTCTCACTGGTCTAGAAATGGGGACTTATGCTCAGTGCTTTTAGGAATGTTTCCTCTGTCCCTCCAACACACACTGTTTATTTTAGCATCTCATGGTGGTGGCCACATGTACCTCCACCATTGCCCTACTTTACAGAGTGTGAGGATTGAAGTATCACAACTGGTTGCTATACACACTGCCGCTCCTACTTGCTAAGCTGTTGGCAGCCTCAACACTCGTATTTAGTTCCACCTGTTTTCTCTTATTCTGTTCACAGTGGGAATGAAAAGCAGCTGAGATTCTATTTTTGTCTATTAATTGGTCCCATTACTCGGAAGCTTTTTTTTTTTTTTAAATAGAGCTCCCCGCTTTTCCAAGTTTAGCAATCTGTTCATCTTTCCTAGTCCAACCCTTTAATCATCCTCAGTGCTCACCTCCCAACACTCTAATATCTCTGTGTTCCTGGGGAGCCCATGATAGGGTGAATATTCAAATAAGGGTCTGACTCCATTGAGTGGCAAAGGATTCTGGGCCTTGGGTTCTCTGTAATTCCTTGCAGTACACAGGTTTCCAGTTCACATTCTTCTCTTGTCTCTGTCCTCTGTTTCAGTGGCATTTTATTAACTATGAGTCTATTAATAATGAAATTATGTAAAGTTCACTGAGTGTGCAGGGCTGTCCTGCTCCTCACTTCCTGCACATACCAAATGCAAACAGTGCCCAGGTTATATTTGGAATCTTGTTAAAGGGTCATCAGCAGAACATATTTCCAAAACAATTATTGGAACCCCAAGTATTCTAAGGTCACAGTTGTCATGTAAGTGAATTCAGAGTCTCTGTTAGGAATTTTGAGATTTTATAATTTGAAATAGTTAATTTAAAGAAAAAGGCCAAGTGCATATAATTGAATTTTGCTTAAATTATTCAGTTGATAGCCAATAGCTATATGAAAGTTCTAAAGTTTAATCTTATTTTGTGATTTTGCTATTACATTTGTTAAGTTTCTTTTTGTTTTTGTGTTAGATGGAGGATGGTCCATGTTTGTGTAAAAGTGATTAAACACCAGAATCTATTTTTGTTTTGGATGAAATAATTAGCTTTATAACCTGTCAGGCAAATGCTGAGCACAAATTATCTAATTAAGGAGTTTTTTTTAATACCAAATAATATTAAAAATGGGTCTTCTTAGAAATTTAGGGCATAACATGCAAAATTCTCTACCACATCCTGGTTCTACATTTGTGAATGGCAGAATCTCTTAACAGAGAACTAAGAAACTACATAAATGACAAAGCAGGCATTAACACACACTATCCAATATGATTCTCCATTTATTGTCACTAACTTTCACCAATCATCATAGCTTTCATTTGTGAAATGGGAATTATATACATTTCCCTGTCCTTGTATCCATATTCCTTTTGTTTGAAAGTGCTGTAATTTAAAACAATTAAATACTCAGAGATTAATGAATAGTACAAGGTTTATAGATCCTTTAAATATATTAAAGATAATCTCTTGATAACTCTATTGGTTACTTCGCAACTATCATATAGATTATAGAATGGACTGGATATTTTATAGAGTAAAATAATTTAGCATTAAGCATTTTGTCTGTAGGACATTATATATTTTGAAAATTTGCCTGTATAGGATAAAGATGCAAGTAGATTAAACAATGGTGTTAGTTTAATTTGAAAATAGTGCATTCAAACAAAATTAAAATACTGCATAAGTCTAATTAAGTAAAAAATTAATAAATTTTCTCTTCTTACCCTTTTAGCTTTAATTGTGAAAAAGGAAAAATAACACAAAAATCAAATTGATGATATCCATCGTAGGAGAATGTATGGAGAAAGACATTATGTTTTATTGGTGGGAATATAAATTGAGAACCCTTTTTTTTGAAGAAGAATTTGAGAATGAATAAATAAAATTGAAACTTTATGTATTTCTATTTGACCTAGAAATTCTATCATTAAGAATATATCCTACTGAAAATTTTAAGGGTTCTTATTCCAGTATTATTTGTCATAGAAAAAACACTGAAAATGACTGAAATGCTTACCATCGGGGAGCTGTTACAATGACTTAGAACACACTACGGTTAAGGATGTGTTTATCATATGTCTTTAAAATATGGTGCGTCTGTATATAGAGATATGATAAATTGTCAAGAGAATAAATTGAATATTTTATTCATGTATGCTACAATTTTCTTTTCTTATAAAACTTTGTTGCTCCTTAAGTCAACAACTGTCTTGCCTTTTTCCCCTTAATTTTTTTTTTTTTTTGTATTTATCACTTACCTTTCATTTCTCCTTCAGTTGACTAGATCTCCTCTCATACATTAAAGACCTCAGATACATATAAATTTCATATTCTTGGGACATCTTTCCTGGGACATATTGACCTTCTCAAATCTCAGCTGGTGGCTGTCTAGTTGTCATCTTGGGATCTCCACTCACTATTATTCCAAGAGTGCTCTTCACCTTTCTCTTTAATAGCATCGTCTGTTTCCCGAATGTTGTGCCTTTTTCCTTTCTGGCTGACTACATCATTTTGATGAAGTACTTCCTTGTACTTCAAGAAAAGTGTGTGAGTGTGTGTGTGTGTGTGCGTGTGTGCTGGTGATAACATCCAGAGCATATGCTCTACCTCTGCACTGTACCTCCACCTCCACCCAGAAATCGTTTTGAGCCTTGTAGCAGAAGCCATTGGTGGCCTCCCCAAGTTCCGCTAGCATTCAAAAATATTTTTGGATGTGATTGTAAACATTTCTGACTTTCCACCTGGTGGTTTCTCTTGTTTATGTATACAGGAGAAATTCTCAGCAGTAATGGATCAACTTTTTAACTCTTTGGCAGGGGTATTATGATACATATTCTACCTGGTTCTTGCAGTTCCTCCAGAAGATAGAATCTTAGTTGTCATTCAAGGGTGATCTATGCCATAAAGCATCCCTTTCATGTTCCTTTTCTTTCTTGTCTCAATTCTGTATTTCTCCATCAGTGCTCTTTGAGGTTACCTCCCACACAAACTATTTGCACTGAAATCTTTTAAGGTTATTTCTAAAAAATTAAAACTAGTGACAACTTGCATGTCTGTGAAGCTCTTTAAAGTTGACCCTCATGCAGTACTTACTTACCAATTTATCTGGATGTAGAATTCCAGGTTGGAATTAACCGTCTGGAATTTGAAGCCTTTGTTCCATTATCTGCTAGCTTCTTTTGTTTTTGAAAAATTGAACACTGTGTCGTTCCTGATTCTTTACATGTAATTTGATTTCTTTTTCTTTCTGAGAAATTTAGGTCTTGCTTTTTGCTCCAGTAATTTCATTATAATATGCCTTAGTAGAAATCCACTTAAAAATTACAGTGGGCCCTAGAAAAGTTCTAGTAATTATTGGAACTCTTGCTTTTCAAGTCCGAGATTATTTTTGATTTATTTATTTTCTTGTGAATATGTCCCCACCATTTAAAATTTTTTTTTATTTTAAAGGAAAAAATAGAACAAAATTTCAAAACAACATAATAGGAGGGTAACAATGGTTGATACATTATTTGATATTGGACTCTTGAGCGATCTTTTAATTTTCTTAATGTTTCCAAATTCTTTTCCATTTCTTTTTGTTTTATTTTTGGATATTTTCTTATTCTTCCAGCTACTCTATTCAGTTTGTTACTCCTTCTTCCTTTGATTTAATATCAAAATTTTTTAAATTCTAACTTTCCTTTAAAAATTTAAATACTATTTTCTTATTTCATAGATGCTGCTTTGCGTATCTCCCTAAGGATACAAATGATAGCTTTTATTCAAAGCTTTCTTCTTCTATAGCCTCTTTCCTCCAAGTGGCTTCTCCCCATCCTTTGTTTTGTGCTTTGCCATTTGTATTAGAAATTTTCCTTATTTATCTGGTGATCTTAGTTGCCCCCTGTATCTTGAGAGGACATTCAAGAGCTGATCAAAAGCTCTATAGCTATGAATAGAGCTGTCATTTGTGTGTTTTGCTGTTGTAGATGCACATGTTCAGGGTGCTATATGATTTTTATGCTTAATACTTTGATAACTGCAAAATCTTTCATAGAATAAATGTATCATATTTAATTTTATCGTTACTAACTGATATTTAATATATCAAATTTAAAGTTCTGGTGCTAGAAATAATTATGAGACAGACATATTTTCTGTCATATATATTTTCTGACATATATTGAACAGTTTCCTTAGAAGAACATTTATTGTCTGGGTTTCTTAGGACAATGCATCAGGGCAGGTAATGTTCTTCTTGGCATTCTGTGATGGCCGTACTGTGGTAAAGTTATTGCTTCTCCACAAACAGGAACTCCTTTTTGTGAGGCCACATCTGTAGGTATGGATCTAGCTGTACAGATGTTCTCGGATCTAAAGCCCAAATTCATCTTAATTTCATATGCTGTAGCTATGTTCTATTGTTCAGCTTTATAGAGGAAGATATTCTGCTAGAGATTATACTTTCTTAGAATACCTAAGAATGTCAGTGGTAGAGAAATTTAAAGTTAGAAATTGGTTCCGTGCTACTGGGGTTTTAAAAAATGTTGTGAATTATAGTGGTCAAAAGTGATATGGGAGATAAATCTATAGATAGTTTCCCTAGTCAGCTTACTGAGACAATAATAGGGTGGGTCTACAAGAAAATTACTCTTGAAATATTTGTCCCTAATGAACTACACAAGCAGCACCAACCCATCTCTCTCAGTATCGCAACTCCATGGCAGTGTATCTTTGATTTGTCTGTGTTATCTTCTGGTAATGTATCTCTGATTTTGTCTCTGTTTAATTCTGTGGCCAAGTATCTCTGATTCATTTCTGATTTATCTTGTTTCCTGGGACAATTGACAGCAGATAACAAATAAATGGATGGAATAAAACGTATTCATTTACTCACTCAAAGGAATTATTTTAACCATTTTATGGGTTGAATTGTGATTCCCTAAACAGGATATGTTGGAGTCCCGATTCCTACTATTTTATTTTATTTTTGTGGGTACCGGGGGTCGACCTCAGGACCTTGCGTGCCAGCAGGCACCTGTGCAGCTGAGTGATATCACCGGCCCTTTTTTCATATGTGGGTACCAGGAGTTGAACTCAGGACCTCGCGCTTGCCAGGCAGGCGCTTATGCCGCTGAGCCATCTCACTGGCCCCGGATCCCTACTATTTTAGAATTTGATCCTGTCTGGAGATAAATTATTTACAGAAGTAATCAAGTTAAAATGAGCCATTAGAGTAGGTACTAATCCTGTATCACCAGTATCCCATAAGAAGAGAAAGTTTGAACACAGAGAGACATATGTAGAGAGAAAATGACATAGAGACCCATAAGAAGATGCCATTTACAAGCCAAGAAGAGAGACCCAGAACAGATCTTTTCCTCACAGCCCTCAGAAAGAACCAATGCTGATGACACTTTGATTCTGAACCTCTAGCTTCCTTAATTGGGAAACAGTAAGTTTCTGTTGCTTTAAGTTACCTCATTTGTGGACTTTTTTGGTTTGGCTGCCCTAGCAAAGTCACATAAGAATTTGATCTATTCTGTTTTGTTTCTCTATCTCATTGGGCCATAGCCTAAGCTGAAGAAAACTTTTAGTTTTAGAATGTCAAATGGACTTGTACTAAATAGATAATAGTTTTCCAAACTTCAATACCAAGTATTAAGATACTTTATAACTGCTAGTTTTCTCTCATTTCCGAATATGGAAAAATTATTAGCAATGTTGTTTTTGAACATGTTTGGGAACCTATTAAAACACAAGCTTCTGGGTCTTGCCTGGACTGTAGTGCTAAAGCTAATTACAAACCCAGTACTCCTGCTTTCTGAGTTCTGCTTTTCTCTTCAGATCAGGCTGGAAGATCTATTATGGTTAAAACAGAACAGAACAAAACAGAACAAAAGAAAACAAAACAAGAAATGGCCATCATCATTGGTGTGAGATAAAATTATTGATGAGTGTTTGACGGCTCATGATGTTACTCAGAGGTCTGCTTTCCTCCTTCGATGATGCCATGGGCGGGATGATAATCATAGCACATTTTACATCATTGCTTACAGGGAAATGACTCACTCCACGATTCAGTGCTTAGATGGGGACCTGGCTATAAATGTAGACTAATATCTTTCTGTTTATGGCTTTTCCTGAATTATGAGCAAAGCAGATGGAGGCTCAGTTTCTTTAGAAATTGCACCGTGTGTTTTTCATGTTAATCAGAACCCTTGATAAATTCAAAACTAGTATTTTACAGTGACACTTGGTAGGCACTGATATGTCATCATGTCATCCACAGCCAGCCAGAACCTAAACGGAAACACCAGAGCCATCCCGAGCCTCCAAATAGCTCTGGACTAAGTGTTATGCATGAGTAGGTGGAGCTTTTTTGCCTGTGCACTTGCCATTTTTTATTGACCTTGTTTGGAGCTGAATACTGCTGCAGGCAACCTTAAATTGATGCCTTGTGACAGGTTCTCAGTTGAGTAGTCAAACAGCCAAATTTGCTATAAGTTCTTTTTCTGTTCTTTCTGGCCCATTTGCCCATCTAATAATAGTTATTGCTATTCTTTCATTCTACTAGTGATGGAACAGTCACTTTTTATCCAGTATATTTCCACTTTTCAGCCAAAATAGTCCAATTTTGGGGGAAAAAGATTGCATGAAAGATAGGAATTTAAATTTGGCAAGTCTTCTTATTGTTCATTATGGTTAAAGGCATATTCTCATCCCGATCCTTATGAAGTATTATTTAGAATTGGCACTATTTTTGGTGGGGGCTGATCTGCTGTTACAGTTTCAAATTAGTCCCCCTTTCACAAATATCTCACTTTTTAATTCTCTAACACATAAGTATAGGTCAAGCATTTTAAAACCTTTTTCATTGAGAGGGTCTCAGCTTCAGAGGGCAGGGTGGTTTATTTTTCAATCATTTCTACCTATTCCCATCAAGATCTTAGATTGAAGACTTCCTCTAGTTTTCCTCTTATCTTCCTACATGTTCTATATGGGCAACTGTTATCTACTCCCTTTAGTCTAATACATGTAGTCAACATCTAGAACCATATCTCCAATCCCCATTCTTCCTTCTAAATTCCAGACACATAATTACAACACACCTTCTGGAGAACACTCTGGGTACCACAGGTATGTCAAACTTAGCATGTCCAAACCAAATTTGGCCTGGTTCCCCAGAAACCCCTCCTCATCTCAAAGAGCATCCCTCCAATATAGAATTGTCACTCCTCCAGCCTCCCAAACCAGGATGTCTGGCTCACACTTAGCATCCCTTTCCCCCTCACCCCATCACATGTCATTATTACCAAGGTCTATTGATCTTCTCCTCTTTATTCTGTTCCTTCTGCTTGAACCTCATCACGGTTGCTTTATGTCCTTATTATCGCTTGTCTGGGCAATTAAATAATCTCCTATTTCATCATTAGTTACTTTCGTTTACAATTCACCAACCACATTTTTTCCCAACTACCTTTCCACAAGAAATCAGATCACTTCAATGTCCTCAGCGTCTAGTAGGTTCTGCCTTTCAGTCAGCTGCCTTAGACTGACATAGAAGGGCATTTGGAGTCTCAGCTGAAACTAATTTCAGTCTTGCCTCCCTCCAGCTAGAACTCCACTTCTCCCTATAGTGATTAAATCTGATTCCCTACATATGTTTTTAAATTCACAATGATTTTTGCAAATTTTTGCAATTTTTGCAATTTTTGTCTCCTCTCTCACTGACTGATAGCATATTACAGAACAAGAAACCAAAAGCCTCACAATGATCCTGAACTTTCTCTCCTTTCATACATAGCCCAAAGCCAGATCACATCGTTACCTTAAACATTCTTGAAATATGCTCCCGACTCTATAATTTACTGTTGCTTACCTGGTAAACTACCATGGTTTTTCTCCCGAGCTCCTCTAAAAGTCTCTTAACTGATTTCCTTGCCTTCGGTCCTGCCTCTTTTCCATTCTGTCTGTCACATGCATAGTTTATTATGTCATCTGCATAGTTTAGATCTAGAATGCCTCCCCGAAGCCGCATGTACTCTGAAGTGGAGCTTTTGGAAGGTGATTGGATCATGAGGGCACTGTATGCATCAGTGTATTCATCCACTGATAAATCCACAGCTGAATGTGCCCTTAGGAAATGGAACCCGGACAGAAGAGAGGAGTCACTCGGGGCATGATCTGGAAGGATGTATTTCCCTCGCTGACTCTTCCCTTTGCTCTCTGCTTCTTGACCACCATGATGTGAGCAACTTTCCTCTGCCAGACCCTTGCACCATGCTCTTCCTTTTTGGAGCTGGGAGACCATGGACTGAAAACATGAGCCAAAGTAAACCTCTCCTCTTTTAAATCGTGGGTGTGGGGTATTTGGTGCCAGTGACGAGAAAGTGACTAAGACAGCCTTTTAAAAATGTCTCAAAGTCTTCACAGAAGTAAGGATAAAACTCAAACTTCTGAAGTTGGGTCCTGCCCTTACTCTGCTGCATGTCTGTCTACTCTGCCTCTAGCCCAGTCTGTGCTTCAGCCAATACTCGACTCCCTCAACTTCTCCATCATCATACACTCCCTCTTTCACTGCCAAATCTTCGTACAGGTGGCTCCTTCTCCCTGAGACCATCTTGCCCTTTCTCTTCAACTGACTAGTTTAGTTGTCAACTAAAATTGAACACAACCCCCCCCCCCCCACAGGAAGTCATCCTTTCCACTAATCGGGTAGGCCTGTATGTTTTGACATAGTGACCTCCTTTCCCTCTTCCCCTGTCAGACACTGATTATGATTTAATGTAATCATATATTTAATTAACTTCCCCAGCTATAATGTGAGGTAAAGGAGGCTATATTGCTCTTGCTATATCCTAAGGCTAGCACAATGCTTGGCCATAGTTCATGTTTGATAAATAAACACTTATTAGCTTTAGTGAGACAAAGACATGGAAACTTTAAAACAATACCTATACAAAATGTGTTGAACAATAAATAACTAATCAATACTCTTCTCCCTGACTGAAATGTCTTTCCTCCTCTTATCTGAATGATCAATAATCCCTCTTGAAGAATCTGTTCAAATGTCATGTTTTGTTCTAAAGTCTTGCCAAATCCTTTCATCTTTTTCTCATTTATGAACTCTTCCCTACATGCAAATTAACTCCATTCTGGCTTTACATTGCTGGTAGCACAATGTCTATTATGAAACATTATAGTGTACTGGAATTATTTGTTTATATGAGCTCTCCAAAATAGATCTCAGACTAGTGATCACAATTCATTCATTTTCAGTTTTCAAGAATCTGGTAGGCAGAGTTCCTAGTTCATTATAGGTGTCAACTACAAGGATGAATGAATGCGTGCAAAATTAGTGAATTAATATCAAATTCTGAACTCCTTTGTCTGTTTTTTTCATATCCTTATCAGCTGCCTCTTCTTTCCTCTCTCAAATATTGGAGTTCTTGACTCCTCGCTCCACCAAACAAATCAAATGTAGCTTTGCTCATGGGACATTTATTTCCTCCCTTGCACCTTTGCACACACCATTTCACCCACCCCTCCTCTTCCCCATGCCTCCTGTACCACTCCAGTGGAAATTCTTACCCACATTTAACCCAACCCCTACTATAGCTATTCATTTGTTTGTGATTTTTTTTTACTCCTCTGTCTTCTGTTTACGTAAAGTTTTCATTTATACTTTGCTTTCTTACATTTTTTTCTTGGTGAGTTTTTTTTTTAAGGTGCTCTAAAAATCTCCTAAAAGATTTTGTTTTCTAAAGGTCAGTTGTACCTGTATGTTGACTGATATAATAACTTTCAAAACTCAGTGGTTTAAAGCAAAAACTGCTTTAGAAAAATTACTTACATCGTCTGTGTATTATGGATCAGTTAGAGCTCTTTTCCACTTTGCCTTATGTTGGGATCCAAGCTGATATTGCAGCTACCATTTGAACTATTGCTGATCACTGAAGGGGAATAGAGCACAATAAATTATACAGTGATTCTTAAAATTTCACCTAGAAATGAGTGTGCTCATCTGTTAAGTAAGTCGTTTTCCATACCTAATACCCAGGGGTTGGGAATGTGGCATTGCTGTACCTGTGGGAAGAGTGCTAATGATCGCTCAAGACTTCTATTTGTTCTGAAGGTTTATATAGGTTCTAACTCAGGGCTTTGAACACAGGGATAATCAGTAAATGCTGACTAACTCTTTGCTTGGCCTAAGGTGTATATTCATTTCATAATTCTCACTAGACTTGATTTTGTATAGTGGTTCTCTTGTAGGTGAAACCCAAGCTCTTCAAAAGCAAGAAAATGAACTGCACCCAAAATACAAAAGTGAAAAACACTTCGAATGCTTCAGCACTTTCTGAACTTGGCAGTGATAAAGACCTCACTAATAGTGTAGATGAACTTGATATTGTGGCCTTATTTAAAAAGCACTAAATCCTCCCTGCTGGAGATAATTGATGAAATGGCTATGTCTCAAAGTTTCTCTGGCTGCCACTAACAATGTCAAATTAGATAACTACCAGCAGCATTTTGAGGAGATGGAAGCCATCTGATACCAGAGAATAGAAAATAGAAACAGATAAAAGCATGAGAATTCTGAAAGCTATTGTGTAAGTTTTCTGAAGTTTAAGCTGTACTACCTTAAGAAGTTGAGTTGCAGAGGTAATGAGCATGGAAATGTCTGGTCGACTGGGAAAAGTGATGGGAGGATAAACACAGTGCGAAGAGAAACCCCCAAAGGTGTCTGTCATGTCTTGTGCCCTGCTGTGTCCTCAGTGTCCAGTAAACTACATAAGAAAGAAAGCTGGGGCAATATAGTATACAGAAGGATTAAAACCCTTAATTCCATTTTGTAAAATGTAGAATGTACCTTGGCAAAGGTGTTACCTCATAGGGTTGCTGTGATGATTAAATAAGAGAGTGAGTGAAACAAAATTTGCTTTATGTCCAACACTCATTAAATGTTAGCTGTTATGATTATTGTACAACCTTTATGTTCTCACGGTTTTTTTTTTTAAAAGATAGTGATATTTGTTTTATTTCAGTGACATAAGAAATAAAAGTTTTCCCTTTGATAGATAAAAAAAAAATGAATAGAGGAATTCTAAATTATCCTTCAAAAATCAATATTTTCCAGGCTGTCATTTGTGACCAATTATTAAGTCATGAAATCAGTTTAATAAGTAATGACTAATATTTAAAATATAAAATAGCATAAAAACACTAGTACACATTTTACATTCTAAAAACAAATATCTTTTCCATTAAAAATTTAATTAATATACGTAGCTTACATCTTTGTTTCTGTGTGTATACAGGTTTAAAATCTGAAATGTATTTCTTACTGTGGACCGTGGTCATAAAATCTGGAAGTCATAATTCTGTACATGGGTATCAGCTTATGAAAGACCCCATTCCCCAAAGTATATCTGAGTTGAATTTCTCTTGAGGATAATTTTCTACAAACCAACCACTTTTTTTTTTTTTTTTTTCTTTTTTGAGACGGGGTCTCACTATGTACTTCAGGCTGGTCTTGAACTCATTATATGGTTAAGGCTGGCCTTGGACTCGAGGTGGTCCTCCTGACTCAGCCTCCTGAGTGTTGGGATTACACTACACCTGGTTTATCAACCACATTTGGCTTGTACAAGTATAAAATACTAAAAATGATGACAAGCTGGACTTATAGAATTTTGGGGGAGTCAAAAAAAGGAATGGGTTTGGGAAATTTCTTCCTGTCTCTTTTTACATCTCCAAATCTGGTGACGTTCCCTTTATGACAGCACAAACTGCAAAAAATTTCAAATATAAAAATGTGAGCATCCTTCTGAAATCCTAACGAAACCTGTCTGATTTAATCCAGCAGTCCAGCTAGTGTGCTGATTTATTCAGCTTTCATCATTTGATGACCTAATCACCACTAGACCCCAAGCTTTGAATTTATAAAGCTAAGCATTTCCCAAATATAAAACAAAAGCAAATGAAATTTAAGAAGTAATATATCACAATTGGTCCCAGTAACAGTTTTCTTTTCTGGACTTACAGTTGTGTGAGTGTGTTCAGGCTTCAAATTCTACATGGCTCCTCTTCCTCAGACTATGAAAGAACAAGAGAGGGCCGGTGAGATGGCTCAGCGGCGTAAGCGCCTGGCTGGCAAGCGCGAGGGCCCGAGTTCGACTCCCGGAACCCACATACGAAAAAGGGGCCAGTGATATCGCTCAGCGGCACGGGCGCCTGCTGGCGCACGAGGTCCTGAGGTCGACCCCCGGTACCCACACACACAAAAAAAAAGAACGAGAGACCCTGCACTTATTTTCTGTTCATTTTGGGCTTTGAATTCAGTGCTCAGTCATGGATGGTGTCCTGAAGCACCATTTACTGAAGGCATCCCGCCAACTCAAGCTATTCACTCAGAGAGAACACAAAAGTCCATCGTTAGCAAAATCTGCTGTGTTTCCCTAGCTCTTCCCCAAGGACACAGCTTTCTCGGCAGCCCTGTCATTTGGTGCCTGTGTTCTCTTACACACCTTTCCTACGTCCTTGTATTTTTATTGGTGTTTGCAAACCATGCTCACTGCCTCCCCAGGGAAGAAAACTGAGCTTTGGTTCTCATGTTATCAGAGTCCGCCCCATGCACATCACCTCTCCCTGTTGGGGTTACTACCAAGCCCTGGGTCTCTTGGAGTTTGAAGGTTTTTCTCTGCTGTTAGTCTCTCTGAATCGCATTTGTCATCCCTCGTAGCTATTGTGTTATTCACATATGTAGACAGTCCCTGACTTATCATGGGGTGATTTACAATTGTTCAACTTTACTATGTGCGAAAACACACTCATTCAGTAGAAACCATACCTTGAATTTTGAGTTTGGGTCTTTCACCAGGCCAGCAGGAAGAGCACAATACTCTCGGTGGATGTTGACAGCTATGTGCAGCTCCACTCAGGCGATCGAGGGGTAAAATTTCATGCTCTGTGGTATACCTTGTTGCTAAGTTGTGATGTTTGGTGGGTTAGGGTTATAAAGTGTGTCTTTGACTTAGCATATTTTCAATTTGTGATGCATGTGTTTGGATATAACCCCATGGTAATTAGAAGAGCATCTCTATGCTCCTCTGATCAACTGGCCTCCCGGTTCCTAGCCTTCTATCCTTGAACTGTCTTGTCCCCACCACCATCTCAGCCACTTATCCCATCATCACCTCGTAGAACTGGTCTTTACCAGCAACTGTGACCTCAGCCGTCACAGTTTTAAACAGTCTACTCCCTGGTATTCACTTTTGATATTGCATTCATGACATTCACGTGTAAATAATCACTGTTTCATAAATGGTGTTTGTTTCATGTCTCTATGAAACCTAGTTTTTTATACCCACATACTTTCACATGTATTCAAACTACTTTTGATGTATTTGGTTATGTTTGATAGATGATACTGTAATGGCTTGTAATTAAACTACAGAAGACAATGAATGCCTTCTGGAATCTCTTTTCCATCTCTACCCCGACTCTGTACAATCAGATTCACAATCTGTGCCCACTGATTTGTGTAACTTCTTTCCCATATACTCAAAAATTTTCCTCCATCAGTACTGTTTCTTTTTCATCCTTTCTGTGGACCCTGAATTGGAGACTGAGGTGCCCTGATAACAGCTGCTGTATTTGAGGACTTGTTTAGTTGATTTATGAGATTCAGGTTCATTACTTTAATAGTTTGTTGCAGCATACACATGTAAACATCACCTGATAAATGCTTCTTCTTTTGTAGCAAATTAGGAAATTACCAATTCATTGTATCATTAAACATTTCCTGCATGCTTTTGTTCTCTTAAGAAAAGTGAGAGAATGCATGTATTTCGCAGTCTTTACCATTGCTTTTGCATTCAATAATAAAACAAATATTGAAATTCACTAACTCAGCTATTATTTGGAATAACCAATTATGAGTTCATTGTATGGTAGTTATTTTATTAAAAATATAATACTTGGCTTGATCTTTTCATTTAGAAAGGAGATTATTTTTCACACTGGTAGCTGCATTAATTTGTCTTGCTACTAGAATATAATTAAGTAAATTAATTCCTTCAAGGTTTTCTCAAACACCTACTTGTGCAAGTGAAGGTGTTAAAAAAGCAAAGATGTTTAAGCCTTGTTTTCTGTCCTTCACCTTCTTGCAAACCAATGATGAACTAGGACTGAGTTAGTGGTTAACCATACTGCAAGCGTTTTGGATTTTTGTTAACATTTTAAATAGCATTCATGGTGGCGAACTGGCTGCCTATTTACTAAACAGTTTCCCACCACCTGGGCAATTAGCTAAACCATATTTCATATTTTTTAATATTCCCCTGCAATTATCTTTGGACCTATGATTAAGTCCTGACCAATGTAATGTGGCTGAAATTGTGTATCCCACTTTTGATCTGACCCATAATACTTCATACGATCCTCTCTTCTCTTTCTTCTGCCATCTGTTGGCTGGATGACTAAGCTCCAGGCTATCTGCAAGTTATATATTGAAGATGGCAGAGCCTCTGTTAGCTCAGATTCCTGAACGACTACGTGAAGCTGAACCAGTCTCATGACCCTCTGCTGAATAAGGAATAAATCTATGTATGTTAGAACAGTGCAATTTTAATATTTATCTGTTACAAATTCTAAGTTTAGAATATCTAATGCACTAATGATCAATCTCATCAGAATCAAGAGTGTCCTTTCATTTTGTGAGAAAATGAGGTTCATAATATTTGTGAGATACATTATTATGGAAGCTAAATGTGAACTTAGTTGTACAAATGAAAACTACCACGAAATCTAAGATTTGCAAACTACCTGCTGTTGTTTACTAAGAACTATGAGGAAAAGGAAAAGCTAATGAGGTTACAGTAGGATCTTGGGAGGGGATGGGAGCATTAGAAACACAGCAAACCATTTCTGTGATGTTTCACGTTCTCTGTATGTTCAAATACCCATGGCTAGGGCTCCCTGTTGACTTTTGGCTGCCCTTATTTAATTGCAAGAGAGGATGGAATTAATGAGCTTTTAATCCATAACTTGAAGAGTGCTTAATTAAATAAACTTTGTTGCCTGGCCCCAGCTGATTCTATATTTCAGTTCTGATATCGAGACTTCTGTTTTATTTTTTATATTGTTAAGATTTAAAACATTTACTTTCTAGTCTAAAACTATAATTAAATCTTCTAAGTGCTGTATATAAGTCGACTTGAAAAGCCAAATGCCTCAAATGGCATTTACAACTTTATTATTATGTATACATTATCCACTGAAGAATTAAAGTGGCTTGGTTATACTCCAAGAGAGGAAAATATAATACAATATCATTAAATATGTGACATTTAATGATGAATGCTCCAAGCATCAAGGAAAAATGACATCTCTTAAACTCAGGCAATAACTCAAAATCATGCTACATTATAATTTTATTCATACTTGAATGGCTTTTTGATAAAACATTTGGTTCCCTTTCTCTGAATTTTTAACAGTTCTCCTATTCTTGTTACTGACAGGAGAGACATATGTTTTCATCATGGCACATTTTTACAGAAACACGTATGCATGTGACTTTTCAAAAAAAAAAGAATATATATTGAAGGTAAGTTTTCAATTGCTTGGATGTCAGAAAGTCTTGATTTTATTTTTAACACTTGATTGCTAATTAACTGGTTATAGATACATGGGTTCAAAGTGATTTTCCCTGAGAACCTCAAAGGAATTGTGACATTGTTGTAAACATTTGGAGTTCATATGTAAAGGTCCAAATTTCCACATCTTAGACTTTGTTTTTTGTATTTATAGTTCTGAAACTTTACCAGAATATTTCTAAGTATGAATCATTACTTTTGTTTGGCACTCACACGGCATTTTCAATGCATGCGTGTGTGTGTGTGTGTGTGTGAGTGTGTGCGTATGCATGTGTATGTGTGTATTTAAAGTCTGGGAAGTTGTTATCATATTTCAGTGTCATTTTGCCCTTATTCATTTATTGATCTTCTCTTCTCATAACTGCTATCAAATAGCTCTTGGATTTTCTGTTTTTTTTTTTTTTTTTTTTGGGTGGGTACTGGGGGTCGACCTCAGGACATGGCACACCAGCAGGCACCTGTGCCGCTGAGAGATATCACCGGCCCTTTTTTCATGTGTGGATACCTGGAGTCGAACTCAGGACCCCGCGCTTGCCAGGCAGGCGGTTATGCCACTGAGCTATCTCACTGGCCCTTGGATTTTCTGTTTTATCCTCCATATTTTCTAACTTTTTTCTTCATATTTTCCCATTTTGTCATTTTGCTTAATGCTTTTGGAGATTCTCTTGCTTTATTTTCTATGTCGTTTTTAAGCATTCTACTTATTAAGCATTTCTATTTGTATTTTAACTTCAGCAAGTATATTTAGTTTCTGATTACTCCTTCCTGGGTTGCTTCTTTTTCTGGTAATAGCCTATTCTGCTTTTCTATGGCAGAGTGCTTTGAATCTTAGATTAGAATGATTCTGCCATTTTCTTCTATTATGGTACCATTTTTGTTTCATATAGACAAGCCCTTATTCTTGTTCATCTTGAAATTTTTTTCATGCTCTTTGTTTTCCATAAAAGCAAGTATTTTTGGTTCCCTTACATGTGACTTGAACAATAAGGGTAGCTAACACATTCTTGTTTTGCTCATTTTAGATCTTTCTAGTCCAAGTCATTTCCCATGAAAGAATTATGCCTGTAGACTCATTGTATGTGGATGGGCTGTATGAAAATACATTAGAGGATGGGAAACAGCCTGACAGAAACCTGCACAAGAGCTAAAGGAATCCCGTTTTCAGGACCAAAGAGCTTTAGTGTGTTTCTCTAATAGGGTGACCACACTTCCCTGTTCGCCTATTGCTATATCATAATTAGTTAGTGCCTCTCATTTATTCCCTAAAGAAGACTGATTTGCATGATAACTTACACAGCCATCTTATCCCTAAGTGGCGTGGTCTTTTCTTTCCCTTGTTTCAAGAATTTTGTGGAGGTCCTGAGTTACCACAGGCTCTGCTCTGTATCTCTATTTTTATGGTGCCATTTTGAGCTCTTTCTAATCCAAACTACACTGTTAGAGATGACTTCTAAGATTCAGCTGAGCAAAATACTGCTATCAGCTCTCTTCTGTATACAGGGGAAGTGGAGAGACCCCCCCTGGCCCAGTTATTTCAGAATAGACCCTTCCCTGATGTCCTTCCTGGTTTCAGACCCAGAGCTCCCACTTCTTCTACCCACTATGATTTCAAATATACAATGTCTTTGAGGAATTTTCCAGGAAAAATTTCTTATTTCTCTGCAGCAGTCTTCTATGCTCATTTAGAGTTTAAGCAACCTTTATTCTGTTTTACATCAATATAATCTCATGGGCTATGTTCATGTATTGGTTTTCTATTGCTGAAAAACAAATTACCAAGATCTTAGTAATTTAAAACAACACCCACTTATTGTCAATGATTTCTGTAGGTCAGAAGCCTGAGCTCTTGACTGAAAGTAAGAATGAATTAGATGAGTTCCAGGTTTGTTCTCATCTGGAAACTTGATTAAGGAGGAATCTATTGTGAGCTTATATAGTTTACTAGCAGAATTTGGTCCCCTGTAGCTGTCTGGTTAGTTCTGAGGACCCCATTTTCTTCCTATTTGTTGGCTCTGGAACATGCCTCTCATAACACAGTAGAAAAATCCCCTGATTAGGTCAGATACATTTAGGCTAATCTCCCTCCTTGTTCATTCAATCTCAAATGACTAGAACTCTTAATTGCATCTGCAGAATTCATGCAGTATCATCTAATCATGAGCATGATATTACATCATGGTTTCAGCACTCAAGGAGATGGGATTATACAAGGTGTTTACACTTAGGTAGCAGAAATCATAGGTGATTTCTTTTAATGCTTGAAGGACATAGGGCCATTTTAGGATTCTGTGTACCACAGACCTAAAGGGAATTGGATTTGAGAAGAGTAACCTCAAGCAGGAAATTGGCTAGTGAGTGCCATCAAGATTTTCAGTTGTGATGAAAGGGATAGAAGCACCATAGAATGGATGGAGAAGCTGGACTACAGTTTAGTCATAATTAGACCTTAGTCCCATAGAAAGGCCCTTTGGAGTAGGACTAAGTTATGTGTTTATATCCTGTCCTTGGCAGTCACTGGACTCATGCTGTCATAGGAAGCTGGTCTATAAACTTCACAACAGCCGGGGGTATACATTTTCTCTTCTTACAGGAGGGTCTGGGGTGCACAGTACTGCATTCACAGCATGATCTTACCCGCTTTATTCTCTTATTGGCATTTACCCTTTAATCTTGCATAGTTACATTTATCATAGTCAGTTTGTGTTGCTATAACAAATTACCAAAGACTGGGAGGCTTAAAAAACAAGTATTTAGGGCTGGTGATATAGCTCAGTGGCATAAGCTCCTGACTGGCAAGCACGAGGTCCTGAGTTCGACTTCCAGTACCCACATAAAAACAAAACAAAACAAAACAAAAAACCCTCAAAAACCCAAGTATTTATTTCTCACAGTTTGGGAGTCTGAGATCAGGGTGCCAGCATGGTTGAGTTCTGGAGAAGACCACTTTCCAGATTGCAGATAGCTGACTCCTCCTTGTATCCTCACATGGCAAAAAGACAATGGTTAACTCTCTGGCCTCTTATCACAAGGACACCTGTCCCGTTCATGATGGTTCTACCCCACTGGCTGAATTACTCCCAAAGGCCACAGTTCCAAGTACCATCACGTGGAGGATTAGAGTCCACTGTATGGATTCTGGAAGGAATATAAACATGCGATCCATAACTCTAATTTATGCATGTTCTCTACTCTTTACTTAATTCCCACCACCACAGTAGAATTTAACCTCCATGAGAGGAGGGTTCTTGCCTGTCATACTGCTTAATCCTTAGATCCACTTAGTATGTATTCAATAAATATTTGCTGATTATATGAAGGTGTTGGCTTTCTATAGTCCAGTACAAAAGTTAGCAAGAAAAACTTATTTGCTTTTGCTATTACTCTTTTTGCATATCTTTCTTTTCACTTCACTGGGAATATGAGAGTTCAGGAAAGTATTTAGTCATCTATCTTGAATTAAACCTTCACAGCCTATCTTTCTGGATCTCTGTCATGTTCCCTTCACTGTCCTGACCTTCATGACCTGTGTCCCGCTGCTTCCCCTCACATGCAGCTAAGTCCAGCCCTCAGAACTGAATTCCATCCACGGTGCCCATTTAGTATACAGATCCAAGCTCCTCCCAACCATTCCTGCTTAGATCCTGTCACAGCATCCCAATTTTGTAAAACCTAATTTCTACACATGAATCCTTATCTTTTTGTTGTTTTTGTCTGCCATGCACCCTGCTTCCCCCTCCTCAGGCCCTATGTCCTTGTTTGGAAAACTGGTCTGGAGTTACAGTTCTAGTTCTTCCATCTTATATAGAACAATTCTAAACACTATGACGTACTTGTTAGCACTAATTAAGAGCTATATGTATGTAGAATCGGCAATATGCTAAATGGTGTCATATACTATCTTTAGTTTTTACAAGGACCCTTTAAAGGAAGGGGTCATTATTCTCCTAATATAGAGGCAGAAACAGGCTGGGAAGTTCCTTGCAGTATTTAACATGAGTTCCCTAAGTTAAGCAGCTAGGAAATGATGTTTCCAACTCAGGCTTAACTCACTCCAAGACCAATGATCTTACTCATTATGCTGTCTCATTCTGCATTTCTCTAAGGCTGCCAATCAATTGCTTATTTGTTTTCTAAGAAACAAGTTCCTACAATTCTTACTATTCAATGCTTCCTAAATTTCAAGTTCAGCCGTGACCAGATGCTCAATAGAGCTAAGCACTTCTTGGAGGCAGAGGAATGGTTTTTGTTGACGATACCAAACTCCTCTAGAGCCATGTAAGAACTGTTCTTTATGAATGTCATCATTACAACATGTTCTACAAATTCTTTGAGAGGTCACAGGTGGGTGAAAGTTCAGGGAGATCTACTTTTTTTATTTATGTATGTTTTTGTAATGCCTGTGTTACTACCTCCCAATGTTTACAACTGAGTGTATCACACTATTTGTATCTATCTGCGTACTTTCCAGTGTAATTATTTTATATTATTCCAAGATTGCAGGCATTTGGTAGAAATAGGAACATTCCAAGCTTCACCAATTATTGGTTGAAACAAATGGTAGGATAGTTTAGCAATAGATGTCAGTAGAACTTTTTGTGAGAGCAGAGATTTAACATATAAATTGTACCTAGGAAGATTAATCTTTTAGAAAATAAAGACAAATGGTACTAATTTTCAAATAGATTTACTCTACCTCTGTACAACAGAAACAAACATTAGTAAAAGCATCTATTGTCAAATTTTCTTGGTGCATTTCTTCAGAGCTACAGCCACACTTTGTAGAACCAACATTGTACAATTCTGCAGAAGCTCATTGATCTAAGTTGTTTAAATTTTACTTTACTTCATTATAAGTAGTTGTGAGGCAATGACATTATGTTTCCTCGCGCTGAGGCATATTTAAGCAAATTCTATAAAAGTCAAGTACAAATAAATTTGCTGTGTCCCGACAATTATTTTACTCATGAAAATCTCAGCTATTTTAAAAATTACCATTCCTTAATTTTCTTTAAGAAAAAAATTATATAAGAGCTGAGAGCAGAATGGTGAGATGGCTCAGTGGCATAAGTGCCTGCCTGGCAAGCGTGAGGTTCTGAGTTCGACTCCCAGTACCCACATTAAAAAAAAAAAAAGAGTTGAGAGATTCAGAGTAAAGCATTTAAATGCAATTGTAATGATTTCATTTTCAGCATACTTTTACATTTGAACTGTTATTTGATAGAAGAAATGATTAACATAAACTGAAAGACAAATTTAAGAGAGTATCGTTTCCACAGTAAGTCAATATGATTGTTGTGGGAAAACAAGTGTCTCTATCTGTAGTTTTACACCAAAATGAGTACGTGACCACTGAAATGGGAAGTAACCAAGATAACTATTCAGAGTCCACTGGCTTTTTAGTCTTATACCTTCTCACATTGTGGAATACCATGCAAAATGCTTTTATATTTCTTGAAAGAACAGCCTCCTCTTTATTTACTTACCATTATTACATAAAAGTAATCATGAAAAAATAACTTGTTTTGGAATCAAATAAAAATTCAAAAATTTAGGAAAGCACTAGCAATTAGACAGAAAATACAAGATGCAAATGAATTAGTATGTTGAAGTTGGTGTAGCTTGAATCTGTAGTGTGTGAATCACTTTATTCATAAGCTCTACAGGAGAAGAGTGACTCATGATGCCGTTCTGGCAAATATACAAGCTGGTACAAACATTGCTCAAAAAGGCAGTAAAAGTTGAAAAGGCATTTTGAGAACTACACAGAAAACATAGCATTCTTTCTTGGTAATATGACCTGGAAAAAATCCAGAAAACCTAGCAAACATTTCCATATTCTTTAATTTAGAGGTTTAAGAATGTATACAGTACAGTGCTTTAAATGTTGAGATTACACTGTGCTAGGTTCTCAGTCTTTGTCTGTTTTCACATCAACCAACAAATAAAATGTTCTAATTAAAAAAATGTTTGAAAGCATGAAATGATTATTATTTTCTCCCTCATTTCCTAAGGCTTTAGGTTTTCATACATGAACAGTTTTGTTGCGTAGCAGACAACAATGGTCATGCCTATGAGAAAAGTCCTAGTAAGCAGTTCCTACAGAACGTATAATCCCAGGAAAGAAATATGCAGATTGCAGCAACCTGAGCAGCTGGAAGGGAAGGACATTTTATAAAGGACTTTCCTGCATTTTATACAGCTGTTACTAAATCCGGTCTTACCTTTGCTGGAGGTCAGTTCCCATGGTTCTCCATGAGGATCCTCTGGTTCATAACAGGTCAGTGCTTGAATGGTTTCTACTGAAGAGTATTAGCTCTGCTGGCTGGCTTCCATCTGTCTCTAGGGGGCTGAAGGCATTTGGTTTTGACAACCATATATGAGTTTATGGAGTGGGCCTCTCACATCTGTGACAGATTTTCTACACTTTTGATTTAGGTAACAGAGGGCATTTTCCAAAAACAAATAGTTCTGTTAATATAACACTATTTGTTGTGGTCCAAACCAAAGCCTCCCCCTCTAGATGTCCCCTCAAAGCCTCATGTTCTCAGAGGCAGGGCTTCTGGAAGGTGACTGAATTATGGGGGCACCATAGCTAACTTGTCATAGGGAGGTGGGGTCTGGGCTGAACAGATGGGTCACTGTGGGTGTGACCTGGGAGGGCATAGCTTCCTCTCTGGCTCATCCCTTCATTCTCTGCCTCCTGGTTGCCATGTTGTAAGTGGCTTTCTACAAGCACATGTCCTTCTCTTATTTCATTTTTGTGTTTAAAACTGCCAAACACAGACTGAAACTTCTGAACTGTAAGCCACAATAAACCTCTCCTCCTTTAAGTTGTGGGTGTCAGGTATTTTGTCCCAGAGATGAGGAAAGGAACTAAGAACCCGTTTAAGCTATCTTTCTGCATAGCTGTGGATTGTATCCCAGAGTATGACCGTAGGAAACACATGGTCTTGTTTCCCCACAGAACTGAGTTGGGTCGTGGTAAGGTACAGACCTTGGGGAGGAGGGCGTCTGTTTGTAGATATGATGACCTCTAACGCTTGATCCTAGCAGTGTAGTTGCTCTTTAATAATATCTCTGGTGTAAATGACTGAAAGAGCCCAAGCGCCACACATGATGCGCCTCAGCCTCAGAAGGCAGAATGCAGGTGATCTGAGCAAGCTGCTCATCTGGAGTATATATATATATTTGTGCAACGTAGGTATTGTTCCTATAAAGCAATAAGCCTTAAATTTTTTTTTTAAGTAAAAAATGAAGTCTGAGTTCTAAACCTATGTTGCTGGCTCAGGCTTTGTTGACAACTAAAATTAATTTTTTGAGGAGAAAGTAGTAAAAGACTCAATTTGAGGTTATTAAAAATTGAATTATAGATGAAGCTATTCACCTTAGAATCAAACTTTATTCCCAGGTCATCCAAACAAGCATCTGAAATTGCCAAAGAAATGCAATGATACAAGTTCTTGTTGAATGTTGTTTGGAAAACTGACCAATAAATAAAATGAAATTTCAGGAGTTTCGAGTGGTAATAAGGATATCAATATATGTGAGAAATCTTGCCAGGATTTTTTTTTTTTAAACTGGACAGAAGCCAAAGTGAAGAAAGAATCCTGATAGCAGGCAGTACAATGTCTTATAAAGAACTGACCCTGTATTTAGGTCTCAAATGCCTTCTGAGAACTTCAATAATTCTAGTGTAAGAATATTTTTAGGATTTAAGGCAAACATAGTGTTTTTAAAGAATTTCTTTGTGGTTTCTTATAGGGTATTGACTTCTGTGCCAATTGTTTAATTGTTCATTCACATTTCTTCATTTAGTGAGTATCAATCGTGTTTTGGGGCTGAGAGAATCATTAGTGATATATAGTCTGTGTAAACAAAGGGTTCACTGTGTCTAGCAAAAGACATGAGTTACATTTTTATGGGTTTTTCCAGAACATGTAATATTCTCATGAACGTGGTGGAGTAGTAGTTACAAGAGCCTGGAAAGGGTACGGGAGAGGGGAGAATGGAGAAAGGATGGTGCAGAGGTGCAGTTGGGTGGAATGAATAATTCCTAATGTTATGTAGGATAGTAGGATAACTATGGTGGAAAATAATTGATGGTCTATTTCAAAATAGCTAGTAGAGAGGATTTTTAGTATTTCCAATACAAGGAAATGATAAATGTCTCAGATAATTGATATGCTAATTATCCTAATCTACATTGTACACGTGTATTGAAATGTCAGACTGTACCCCATACGTGCAATTACTGTATGTCACTTAAAAATAAAAAAAAACTTAAAAATCACATAAAATAAAATATTCACTCACTATATATATATATATATATATATATATATATGCATATACATACTATAAATTCACAAGTGTACACGGTTGTGTAAACCATCACTATATGCATGATGTGGTCACACTTCAGTCACTCCGCAAACTCCCCTGCATGTCTTTTCGGTCAGTTTTTCCCCATCCATCCTATGCCCATGACAGTCAGTATTAAATTTTGTGTTTCTTCTAGAATTTCATGCATATGGAATCATACAGTACATAATCTTTTTGTCTGGCTTTCTGTACTTAACATAATGTTTTTGAAATGCATTCATTTTATTAAAAGTATCAGCTGGTGTTTTATTTTCCATTTATTAAAGAGTAGTGTCATCTAAGTGGGTGTATCCCAGTTCATTAATGTATTCATCTGTTGATGGACAGTAGGGTTGCTTCCAGTTTTTGGTTATTATGAATAAAGCTGTTATGGATATTCACATATGGGGTCTTTGTGGGAACATTTGTTTTCTTATATTTTGAGCATTGCATATAAATGATAATTTATGGTAATTAAGAAAAGTGTTTAATTTTATAAGAAACGGCCAAACTGTTTTCTAAAATGGTAATATTATTTACACTCTCATTGGCAATATAGAAGAATTCCAATTGGCCATGCTGTTGCCAACTCTTGATATTGTCATATTGAATAGACACGTACTCATGTATAATTGTTTTATTTTGTGTTTTCCTGCAACTAATGATGTTAATCATTTTGTATGCTAATTCACCATTAAACATATTATTTGTGGAAATATCCTTTCAAATCTTTTGAACATAGGCACAAAAATTTTTCAATAGAATACTAGCAAACTGAATTCAACAGTGCATTACAAAGATTATTCATCATGATCAAATGGGATCCATCTCACGCACACAGGAATGGTTCAACACACACATATCAGTGTGTGATATACCATATCAACAGAACGAAAGCAAAAGCCATATAATATCTCAATAGATGCAGGAAAGGAATTTGATAAAATTCAACATCTCTTCATGATAAAAACTCTAAATAAATTATGCATCAATGGAAAGTACCTCAACACACAAAAGGTCATAGGTAACAAGCCTCAGTTAACATATTGAATAAACAAAAGCTGAAAGCTTTTACCCTAAGATCTGGAACAAGACAATGAATCCATTTTCAACACTTTCATTTAATAATACTGAGCATCCTAGCCAGAGCAATCAGGCAAGAGAAAGAGATAAAAAACATCCAAAGTGGAAAAAATGGAAGTCTAACTATTAATATTTGTAGATGACATGATCTTTTATGTAGAAAACTCCATAAACTACCAAAAACCTAATAGAACTAATAAGAAAATTCAGCAAAGCTGCAAATCAACATACAAAAATAAATAACATTTTTATATATGATAGCCAGTGACCTGACACAGAAATCAATAAAATGATTTCATTGAAAATAGCTACAGGGCCGGTGAGATGGCTCAGCGGCTTAAGCGCCTGCCCCACAAGCGCAAGGGCCCGAGTTCGACTCCCGGAACCCACATACGAAAAAGGGGCCGGTGATATCGCTCAGCGGCACGGGCACCTGCTGGCGCACGAGGTCCTGAGGTTGACCCCCCGGTACCCACAAAAAAAAAAAAAATAGCTACAAAATAAATACAATATCTAGAATAAATTTAGTTAAAAAAGTGAAATATGTCTACGATGAAAACTATCAAATGATAAAAAAATTGAAGAGGACATACAAAAATAGAAAGATATTCTGTTCTTATGGATGGAAAGACTAATATTGTTAAAATGTTCATACTACACAAAGCAATCTACAGAGTCAAGCGAATCTCTCCCAGAATACCAATGACATTCTTCACAGGATTATGAAAAAAATAATTCTAAAATATGTATGGACCCACCCACACACACACAAAAACCTCTCATAGGCAAAGCAATTTTCAGCAAAAGGTACAAAGCAAGAGGCATTGCACTAACTTTAAAGTATATTACAAAGCTGTAGTAATCAAAACAGCATCATTTTGGCATAAAAACAGACACATAGATAAATAAACAAAACGGAAAGCCTGGAATTAAACCTATACATGTACTGCTCATTTTTACAAAGGTGCTATAAACTCTCATTGGAGAAAGAACAGTCTTTTCAATACATGGTGGTGGGAAAATTGGATATCCACATGCAGAAGAATGAATCTAGTTCTTCGTCTTTCACTAGTTATAACAGTGAACTCAAAATGGATTAAAGACTTAAATGTAATACTTGAAACTATAAGACTAGAAAGTAAGAAATGTAAAAGTAAGAAATGTAAGGAAATAGGGAAAATACTTCAGGACATTGGAATGGATAAAAAAAGATATTTGGAGAAGACTGCAAAAGTATATGAAACAAAGACAGGAATAGACAAATGGGATTTCATCAAACTGAAAGGGTTCTGTAGCACTAAGGACATCATAATCTGCTAAAAGATGTAACCTAAAAAATGGGAAAATATTGGCAATATACATATCTGAAAAGGGGTTCATATTCAGAATATTTAAGGAATTCAAAGAATTCAATAGCAAAACACCAAATAACCCAATTAAAAATGAGCAATCTGTCTCTATAGACATTTCCCAGAAGGAGACATTCCAAAGGCCATCAAGTGTATGAAAAAATGCTCGACATCACTAATCATCACAGAAAAGCAGATCAAAACCACAAGATATCAGCTCATTTCTGTAAGAATGAGTATTATCAAAAAGATAAATATTAACAAGTGCTGGCAAGAAAGTGGAGAAAAGGAAACTCCTGCACACTGTTGATGAGGATGTAGATTAGTATAGGCATTATGGAAAACAGTATGGAATTTCCTCAAAAAAATTAAACATAGTACTATCATATATTACAGCAATCATGTTACTGGGTATACATCCAAAAAATGTAGTCAGAGAAGAGACATCAATACCACCACATTTATTATAGCACCATTCACAAAAGCTAAGAAACAGAAATAATCTAAGTACACATCAATTGATAAATAAATGAAAATCATGCCCATGTATACAATGTAATGCTAGTCAGCCATAATAAAGAATAAAATCTTGTCATTTGGAACAACATAGAAATCTTTGTAGAAAGTGAAATATGACAGGTACAGAAAGGCAAATATCGCCACTTACTTGTGGAATATAATGAGGCTGACCTCACGGAAGTTGAGATTATAATGGTGGTTACTAGAAGCTGGGAAGGGTAGTGGGGAGGAGGAATGGGGAGAAGACTGATTAAGTGGGACTAATTTAAATATGAGTAAAAAGTTCTGGTGGGCCATTGCACAGAAGGGTGATTTAGACAATCATAACCTACTGTGTACTTCAAAAAGCTAGAAGAAAGGACTTTGTTTTCATTATAAAGAAATGATAGGGCCAGCTAAGTGGTAAAGCATTTGCCTAATGCACACGAGGTCCTCAGTTAGATTCCCATTACTACAAAAAAAAAAAAAAATCTGAGGAGTTAGACATGTGTAACCTGATTTAAACATTTCACAGTATATGCATATATTGAAACAGCAATCACAGGGCACCCCATAAATATGTATAAATTTTCTATTTTTATCTGTTAAAATTCTTTTAAGAAGTCAGGTTGTGTATCTTTTTATTACTGAGTTATACCAGCTCTTTATAGATTCTGATAAAAGTGTTTATCAGATATGTACTTTGCAAATATTTTCTCCTAATATATGACTTGACATCTCATTTTAAAATGATGTCTTCTAAAGAGCAAATTATTTCATTTTGAAAGAGTTCAATTTGTCAATTTTTAGATGGCTTTTTGTGTCATATGTAATAATTATTTTCTAACTCACAAAAAAGATTTTTTTCTGAAGCTGTCTTCTATAAATTGTAGTTTTAGCATTTAGATTTAGTTCTATGACCCATTTGTAGCTAATTTTTCTTTTATTCGGTGTCAAGATTTATTTTTTCTTGCATGTGAATATATAATAATTTTAGCATACTTTTTTGAAAAATGATCCTTTTCTGATTGAATTACTTTGTCACATTTATAAAAATATTACTTGACCACATATGCGTGGGTCCATTTCTGGATGTTTTATTGGTTTCTGTATCACTCCTATATTGTCTTACTATAGCTTGAAATTAAGTCCTGAAATCAAGTAGCTTGAATCTGCAACATTTTTCTCCTTTTCGAAATTATTTGGCAATTCTAAGTCCTTTGATTTTATGTATAAGTTATAGAAAAAACTTGATAATTTTCACAGGAATTTTGATTGAGATTGTGTTGACTGTATAGATCAATCTCGAGTCTTCAGATCTATAAACATGGCATTACTCTCCATTTATTAAACTTTTGTAATTCCTTTCAGCAAAGTTTTATAATTTTCTTATGCATATTTATTAATTTTTGTCCCAAGTATTTCATATTTTAAAGCTCTTGTGGACAATCATGTATTGTTTTAAATTTCAATTTCTACTTCTTTGCTGCTGGCATGTAGAAATAGAATAGATTTTTGTATGTTAATTTGGTATCCTGTGAACTTAATGAACTTAACTATTTATTATATTTTCTAGAATTTTCTACATGAATGATCATATTGTTTGTGTAGAGTTTTATAGGGCCAGGGTATAACTCAGTGGTAGAGCATTAACTTACCATGTGTGAGGGCCCTGTATTAAATCCCCAGCACCATAAATGACAAAAAAAATAGAATTTTACTTTCTACTTTAATATTTTTGTAGTTTTTCTTGTTTTAATGATTATCTTAGTACAATATAAGTAAATCATACTTATGTGAATATAAACATTGAGAATGGGCATACTTCTCTTGTTCCTGATTTTAGGGAGAAAAAATCAAGTCTTTTACTGTTAAGCACAGTAATGTCCCTTTTTCAGGTGACAGAAGCATCTTTCTGATTGTAGGTTGCTCAAAATCTCTATCATAAATGCGTATAGGGGTCTGTCAAATGCTTTTCTGGCATCCACTGAAATGATTATGCTATTTTTCTTTTTCTGTTGGTTAATATGGTGAAATTTAAAATTAGGTAGGCACTTTTTTCTTTCTCTTTTTTAGCAGTCAATGTGTCAATCATCTTTTAGCTTGCTCACAAAATTTCTGTTGAGAAGTGAACTATACCATTCTTGTTCCCATCCATTATATACAATGAATCTTTTTTCTGTTCTTATATTATTTTTTCTTTATCACTAGCTTTCAGTAACTTGATACATCTTGCTGTGATTTTCATATTTCTTCTGCATTTTGTTGAACTTAGATGTGTGAGCATATGCTTTTTAGCAAATTTTGAAAAATTTTCAGCATTTTTTTCCCATGTGGGCTGGAATCAAGTATACTGTCTCCTCAGTTTTATTTAATCTCTAGTTTTTGTCTGTGTTTCACACTTGACCATTTTCACACTTGCCATGTCTGTGTGCTGGGATTCTCTAGACCTCTGCAGGGCAATCAGATCCCTCCTTCCTGTAATTCCCTCTGTGCTGTAGCTTCTTTGTTCCTTCCTTGCCAGTAGTTATGTATCCATACCCTTTCTATATGCATATCCATGAATTAGCTGAAATCTTTTTTTTTTTTATTTTAAAGAGAAGAAAAAACAAAACAAATCAAAAGAAGAACAAATTTTCAAAACAACATAATAGGAGGGTAACTATGGTTAATACATTACGTATTACTATCTTTAAGTTAGTTATTCAGGACACCAGACATTAGCATTCAATTGTCCAAACATTATTGGCACAAACCTTAGTCTTCAATGAACTAAGTAAAAATGGTAGTGTATCTATCTGAACCATCTTATATATATATATATACAATTTTTTTTCCCTTTCCCTTCTTTCTTTTCCCTATTCCAGTCTCTCTTTCCTTTTGACCAGTTTCTTTTTGATTCACCATATCTATTGTACATTTTGGATCTTATTTACTCTTTCAGTTTCTCATACTAGAGAGATAATACGATGCTTACACATGTGCTTCTGGTTTATTTCACTTATGAGTATTTTCTCGAGTTGCATCCATTTACCTATAAAAGTCTCCAGTTTATACTTCTTTATGGCTGAATAGTAATCCATTGTATAAAAATACCACATCTTTCTAATCCATTCCTCAGTTGATGGGCATTTGGGTTGTTTCCAAGATCTGGCTATTACAAATTGTGCTGCTATAAACATGGGTGCACATATATCGCTGTGGTACGATGTTTTTAATTCTTCTGGGAAGATGCCCAGAAGGGGAATAGCTGGGTCAAATGGGACCTCCAACCCTAGTTTTCTGAGGAATCTCCACACTGACTTCCACAGTGGCTGTACCAGTCGACACTCCCACCAACAGTGAAGAAGGGTTCCTTTTTCCCCACAGCCCCTCCAGCATTTGTTATTAGTTGATTTCTTAATAGTAGCCATTCTTTCTGGAGTGAGATGGTATCTCAGTGTTGTTTTAATTTGCATCTCTCGAATGACTAGTGATGTTGCACATTTTTTTGTATATTTGTTTGCCATTAGTATTTCTTCATCTGAGAAATGTGTATTCATCTCAGATGCCCATTTTTGGAGTGGGTCTTTAAATTTGGGAGGTCTGATTTTTTTGAGTTCTTTATATGTTCTCGATAGTAATCCTTTGTCTGAGGAACAGCTGGCAAACATTTTTTCCCACATTGTGGGTTGTCTCTTCACTCTGTTGGTGGTTTCTCTTGCTGTGCAAAAGCTTTTTAATAAGATGAGATCCCAGTTATTGATTCTTTGGGATAGTTCCCATGCGGTTGAGTTTTTATTCATAAAGTCTTTGCCTACACCAATGTCTCCAAGGGTTTTACCTATCCTACCTTCCAGCAGATTTAATGTTTCTGTTTTAATATTTAGATCTCTGATCCATTTTGAATTTAGTTTAGTGCATGGTGAAAGATATGGGTCTAGTTTTAATCTTCGGCATGTGTAGAGCCAGTTTTTCCAGCACCATTTATTAAAGAGGCTATCTTTCTTCCAGCGAATGTGTTTGGCACCTTTGTCAAAGATAAGGTGGCTTAGTATGTCTGGGGTTGTTTCAGCATCTTCTAATCTGTTCCATTGATCTTCAGGTCTGTTTTTTTGCCAGTACCACACTGTTTTTATCACAGTAGCTTTATAGTATAATTTCAAGTCAGGGATTGTGATGCCCCCTGCCTTGCCTTTGTTGCCCAGAATTGCCTTTGCTATTCCAGGTCTCTTCTGACTTCAAATGAATTTTAGGATTGTTTTCTCTAATTCTGTGAGATATGCTGTTGGAATTTTGATTGGAATTGCATTAAATCTGTATAACAATTTTGGAAGTATGGCCATTTTCACTATATTGGTTCTTCCTATCCAGGAGCAAGGGATATCTTTCCATTTTCTGATATCCTCTTCAATCTCCTTTTTCAGAGTACTGTAGTTTTCAGTATAGAGGTCTTTTACATCCTTCGTGAGGTTGATTCCTAGGTATTTCATTTTTTTGGATGTTATTGTGAAAGGTATTGTTTCCCTAATTTCTCTTTCAGTAAGTTTGTTATTTGTGTACAGGAAGGCTATTGACTTTTGAGTATTGACTTTGTATCCAGCTACACTACTGAATTTGCTTATTAAATCTAGCAGTTTTTTAGTGGAGTTTTTGGGGTCTTCTGTGTAGAGTATCATGTCATCTGCAAATAATGATAATTTAACTTCTTCTTTTCCAATCATTATTCCTTTTATCTCTTTCTCTTGTCTAATCACTCTGGCTAAAGTTTCCAGAACTATGTTGAATAAGAGTGGGGACAGTGGACATCCTTGTCTTGTTCCTGATTTTAGAGGGAAGGCTTTCAGTTTTTGGCCATTTAGTATAATATTGGCTGTTGGTTTGTCATAGATAGCTTTTACCAGATTGAGATAAAGACCCTCTATTCCAATTTTCTGTAGGGTTTTTATCATGAAAAGGTGCTGGACTTTGTCAAAAGCTTTTTCTGCATCTATTGAGATGATCATGTGATTTTTGTCTTTGGTTCTGTTAATATGCTGTATTACATTTATTGATTTACGTATGTTGAACCATCCCTGCATCCCTGGGATGAATCCAACTTGGTCATGGTGTATAATCTTCTTGATGATTTGTTGGATTCTGTTTGCCAGTATCTTATTAAGGATTTTTGCATCTATGTTCATTAGGGAGATTGGCCTGTAGTTCTCTTTCTTAGTTGGGTCCTTCTCTGGTTTTGGTATCAGGGTAATGCTTGCTTCCAGGAATGAATTTGGGAGTATTGCTTCCCTTTCAATTTCATTGAAAAGTTTGAGAAGTAGGGGCGTTAGGTCTTCTCTAAATTTCTTGTAGAATTCGGCAGTGAATCCATCAGGGCCTGGGCTTTTCTTTGTTGGGAGGTTTTTAATTACATCTTCAATTTCATTGGCTGATATTGGTTTATTTAGGATTTTTAAATCTTCTTGATTTAGCTTTGGTAATTCATATGATCTAGGAATCTGTCCATTTCTTCTGCATTTTCCATCTTAGTAGAATATAAATTTTCAAAATAGGTATAGATGATCTTCTGGATTTCTGCAGGGTCTGTCGTGATATCACCCTTTTCATTTTCAATTGCATGGATTTGAGTCTTTTCTTTTCTTTTTTTAATAAGGTTGGATAAGGGTTTGTCAATCTTATTTATTCTTTCAAAGAACCAACTTTTTGCTTCATTGATTCTTTGTATTGTTTTTTTATTCTCCAATACGTTAATTTCTTCTCTGATCTTTATAATTTCCTCCCTTGTACGGGTTTTTGGCTTAACCTGCTCTTCTTCTTCTAGAAGCTCGAGGTTCACCCTTAAGTTGTTTATTTGCGCTTGCTCTATTTTCCTGATATAAGTATTTAATGCTATAAATTTCCCTCTTAGGACTGCTTTCATTGTATCCCATAAGTTCCGGTATGTTGTACTGTCATTATCATTCAGTTGTAGAAAGTGACTAATTTCTTCTTTAATTTCATCTGTGACCCATTGGTTGTTCAGGAGGATGCTGTTTAATTTCCATGTGTTTAGGGAGTTTTTGTGGAATCTTTTGCCATTGATTTCCAATTTCATTGCACTATGGTCTGATAATATGCATGGGATAATTTCAATTCCTTTGCATTTACTTAAGCAGGTTTTATGAGCTAGTATGTGGTCTATTTTGGAGAACGTCCCATGTGCAGCTGAGAAAAATGTGTATTCTGATGTTGTGGGATGGAACACTCTGTAGACATCTACTAAGTCCATTTGTTCAAAAGTTTGGTTCAGTTCTACTATTTCATTATTGATTTTCTGTCCAGTTGATCTATCTTTTTGTGACAGTGGAGTATTGAGATCTCCCAATATAATTGTATTAGTGCTTATTTGATTTTTCATGTCCATTAGTACTTGTTTTATATAGCTGGGTGCATTGGTATTTGACACATATATATTTATGATCGTTATCTCTTCCTCTTGGATTGTTCCCTTTACAAGGATGTAATGACCGTCTTTATCTCTCTGAATCCTTCTTCACTTGAAGTTCACTTTGTCTGCAAAAAGAATAGCTACCCCTGCTTTTTTCTGGGTTCCTGTGGCATGGAGTATTGTTTTCCATCCTTTGACTTTCAGTCTATGAATTTCTTTCTGAATTAAATGTGTTTCTTGTATACAGCATATTGTTGGATCTTGCTTCTTGATCCATTTCGCCAGTCTGTGCCTTTTGATTGGTGAATTGAGACCGTTAACATTGATGGTTAAAACTGATATGTATTGACTTGTCATGATATTTTCCTGTTGTTGGTTCCCACTCTTTGTTTTTCTGCTTTCCGGCTATTTAATTATTTGCCCTGCCTGGTGGATTCCTTCTGTTGGGGTTCCTATCTCTTTCTAGAATGTCCTTCAGAACGTTTTGGAGTGCTGGTTTGGTGGTCATAAATTTTCTCAGATGTTCTTTGTCATGAAAGTATTTTATTTCTCCATCAATTTTGAAAGATAGTTTTGCAGGGTACATCAATCTGGGCTGAAAATTATTTTCCTTTAGAGCTTGCAATACATCATTCCAAGCTCTTCTTGAATTGAGGGTTTGTGCTGAAAAGTCAGCTGTGATTCTGATGGGTTTTCCTTCATAGGTGATTTGTCTCTTCTCCCTAACAGCTTTTAAGATTCTACCCTTCTGTTGAATTTCTGGGATCTTGACTATAATATGTCTGGCTGAAGTTTTTTTTTTGATCATGTCTAGTTGGTGTTCTAAAAGCTTCATTTATAGGGGTGTCAAATTCCTTTTCTCTTCCAGGAAAGTTCTCCCTGATTATGTCTTTGAACAAGGTTTTAATGTCGTTGATGCTATCTCCTGCTTTTTCATTTATTCCAATTATTCTTAAGTTGTTTATCTTTGAGTCATCTAGCAGCTGCTGAATTGATTTTTCATGGTCCCTTGCTATTTTTAAGAATTTTTCCATTTCATGATCACTAATTGCAAGCCTGTCTTCTATATCTGAGATCCTGTCCTCGCATTGGCTTATTCTGCTACAAATACTTTCAATGGAATTTTTTATCTCTTGGATATCTGCTTGAATCTGCCTTATGGATTCCATTTCTTTCCTATGCTGAGCATTCATGGTTTCTATAGTTTTCTTAAGTTCATCTATTTTTTTGTCTGTATCAGCTATAGTGTCCTTAAGCATGGTCTTCATTGTAGACATTATCTCTGCAGTTATCTGTGAGATTATTTCTGTTTTAATTTTTTCCAGAACCTCATTCAGTTGCTTTGTTGTTACCACTTCAGATAGGCCAGGTGGGTGGCTTTCGGATTGTCCCACCTCGTTGCTCCCTAGGTTTGCCTTTAGTGAATTGGATGTGTGGGGTTGCATCTTGTTTAAGTTTCGTCTCATTTTTTCTTTCTTTAATTCCTGGGGTGATGTTTGCAAATTACCTATAGTAGGTTACTTTATTGCTAGTGTTTAAGATCTTTAGAAGATGACTACTTCTCTGCAGTATCTTCCAAGTGGAGCTTGCTTTTAGGTTTTGAGCTTTCTGCCAGATCCTACCTCTTCAATTCGTTGGGTATGCGAAGTTGCTACCTGTTTGGCCCAGTCCTTGATTCTTTGGTACTGTGCCACTGTATTTTCTGTGTCCCTTAGTCAATCTCAATCATGAAATATCAGGAAGGAAAGATGTTTAGAACAATTATTTCACATTTGGCTATAATGTTAACTAAAGCATCAAACACAGCCTAGAAAATGACAGACTGAGCTAACCAGTTATTTACCACTTTTAGCTGTATAGAGTTGCGGTTATATAACAAAATCTAAAACACACCAGAAAAATTATATGCAGCATACAAGTCCTATGTATGTCAATTTTTCCCTGAGGAGTTTAAATTTAAAATGAGTTAAGGAGGAAATAGAGTATTGGGAGAAGAGGAAGGAATTAGATGTAAGGTTAGAGGACGAAGAGGGATCCCACTAAAATTGGGACACTAGTGCAGAGGACAGGTGGTAAAAAGAGAAGGAAGGGATAAAAGGAAGAACAGATCACAACCACAATCACAAAGAAGTTAGAGGCGCTGTTTACACTCATATAAAAAACCCGAGAGAATAATGAAGGAAAGAGCAAATACACATACAGAAACAAAAACGAAGATAAAAACAATAAAACAGACAAAACAAAAATAAAACCCCACCAAAAAACAAAACAAAACAAAACAAAAACAAAAAAACCCTTCGCCAGAACAAAAAACAAATCAGTGAGAAAAAAAAAAAAATAAAAATAAAAATAAAAATAAAAAAAATAAAAAGAATCAGTTCCAGGTGTTGACTCTGTTGTAGGCAGGTACCTTGTGGTGACAGAGTCCTGTTCTGTGCAGGTCCGTCCCAGTAAGCCAGGAGCGCCCTCTGGCGGGCGGTGAGCAGAGGCGCGTACTTTCAGGCAGAGACCAGTCTAGCTCGCCTCCGCTCTCAGCACCCTTTCACGATCCCTGGGCCTGAGAGGCTCAGCGTGCTGTCCAGAGCGCGGGTTCCCTGCACTGGTTCCCGCCGCTCTGGTTTTTCGCCACGCCCCCCACAATGGCGCCGGGCCAGTCGCTCTCTGGCGCGGGACAGTTGTGGCTGAGAGTCCAGTCTCGTTCGCCTGCTGACCTCAGCACACTTTCGTGGGCCTGAGAGGCCCCGTGCTGCCCTGTCCGGAGCACAAGTTCCCAGAGCAGTTTCCGAGCCGCTCTGAGTTTCGCCACACCCCCCACAATGGCGCCCGGCCGGTCGCTCTCTGGTGCGGGGCAGCTGTGGCTGAGAGACACCCACCGCCGGTCAGCGCCGTTCTCCGCCGCTCCCCTGCCCCGCCGCTGTCTCAGGATCCTCCGTGGGGGCTCCCTGGGCGCCAGCTGCCACCGTGTGTCCGTAGAATTGAGCCTCCGCGGCGCTGCAACTCCCGGGATAGTAGAAGGTGCGCACGCGCGGTCTGCTCCTTCTTTCCTTCTTCTTTGTTGGAAGTCACCCGTCACTGGTGCCGGGGGTCCCAGATTGCGCTTCAGAACTTTTCTGGGTTTCGGGGAGGCATCTCCCCCCTCCTGCGCTTTCCGGGTCGCTATATTCCCGTGTTCCAATGGTAACTTTTAGAGAGAGTTTCGCTGCCTGCTTCTTACTCATCCGCCATCTTCTGGTCACTCCCAGCTGAAATCTTTTGCACACTAATAGTCCCACTCCTATCCTCATGAAAGACTCAACTGAAATGTTGCCATCTCAGAAACCTGACTACACTATTCATTATGAAGCTTTCCCAGACAAATGTCTCCTAAACACTGATAGCTCTACAAATGCTCTTCTGTGTGTATTCTTTTCTTTTCTATTTTTTCTTCTAAAATGTAACCTCTTCATGGACAGGGACCTTTGGTGATTTTATAATCCTCAGCACTTAGCGTACCCCTATGTACTATCCCTAATACATAGTAAACCTACATGAATACTTTCTGATGAATCAATAAATGATAACTTGTGAGCCTAACGATCAGAATGTGTTATAATTTGGTTTCCCTTAATTTCTCTGGTGTGAATCCCTGGGTTCCTTTAGAGCTTATCTTTCTACTGTATTTTACCATTTTATCATGATTTTTAAATCTTGTGTTTACTCTGCTTTGCTTTCTCCATACTGAAATTATTCAGATGTTTCCAGGCCTGATTCAACTTTCATCATTTCCAAGACATTCCTTCGTGAGGGGCACATTCTTTTTCTTTTTTTCTTTTTTTTTTTTTTTCTTCTTATGAATTTCAACTGGATAGGTGGTCTAAGTAGCAGGTTCGTGGTTTGTTTTATATTTTCATATCCGTTAAGTATTTTGCAGTTTGTTTATGATTTCCTAACAGAATTATAAACTCTTCAAAAACAAGGACCCTCTTTACATCTACCAAGAAGAGTTGATTTACACCAGACTCTGAAGAAAAACTATATGATGCTCAATCTGGATGTAGATACACAAAGATCATGGGTTAGTTTTTCTTATATATTTATTCACTTAGGCACTCATTCATTTATTTGTTCCATAAATATTTGTGAGCTTCCCTCTATGTGTTGAGCACTACTTTAGGTGTGGAGGATTCGGAAGTAGATAAAACAACTTTAACAACAAAAATCCCTGACCTTTTCTAGCCTGCATGTTTTAAGTGTTGAGAGAAAAAAACAATTCAATAAATAAAATACATCATGTGTTAGGGAGTCATGAGTAAAGAGAGCCCTTCAAATTTGAAAGACAAAAGGAACCCACAAGTTTAGTTAAATTTTATATATTAGGTGCACATTATTTTATAAGACATCTGCTTTAGCTTTTGTTTAGATATAGATTCTGTGGTCCATTTTCAAACAATGAAGCATAACTATGTGGGGTTGAAAAGAAAGAATATTATTATATTTGTTTCAGTGTGGTGGAGTAATTAGCAAGCAATAAATGTGATTTTCATCTAAATAGATATGAATTATTTGTACTTTATTGTGAGCCAGAGATTGATTTACTGCAACCCTGAAAACTACTAAAGAAGATCCTGCTTTCCCAAACTGAAGCTGTTGTTTATTTGTTTCAATCTGGAAACACCTAATGAGTATTAGACTAAATTTTTAAAAACCAAACCACCCTTGGTTACACTGTGGTACGTTTATAGAATATGAAGAATTTTTTTTCTACGTGATCCAAACATTTCCTTAGGTAAGTTGTGAGTCATATTTTTTTTGAAAAATACTCTATGTTTTTATTAGTGCATATTAATTATTCAGAATAGTGAGTTCTATTTTGACATTTTCATGTATGCACCCAACGTGCTTTGATCATATCTTCACTTCACTTGCTCCAACCCTCCCTGGGTCCCTGCACTTGTTACTCTCCCTCCCCCCTTAATAGTTTCCTTTATACTTTCATGTCATCTCAAGAGATTTCATTCTTGACTCTAAATCTGCATCCCATCAGGAGATAATATTTGCACCTTGAATTACTTGGGATACATCCAGTTTGATTATTGCTTTCTTGTGTACATTTCCCCATTCTCCTGTAAATCTTCTACATCCTCAAAATGTACCCTTTCCTTAGAATCCACTCCAAATGGAGCATATGTATGAATTTTCTTGTGGCATTATTGTTTCAACCTATTGTTGGGATCAGCCCATAAAGATCCATTAATGGGCATGCAGGTGAAAGTTTGGTCTATCATCTATGTTTATTGGAATTGTATATTTTTGATCATTTGTGTTGCTTAAATGTATTTCAACTTCTCTAATCCTGCTCTCCCAACAGTGTCCTCTAATTTTCTAGTCTATTTTCAGAAAGCAGCTCTTGGAAGTAGGTTAAACCTAGAGTTTTAACAATGTTTTTTATAGTGCAGGCAAGGAATAAAAAAAGAGTATTATTTAATTAAAATGTATTACTTGCAGAAATATTAATGATTATAAAAATAAATACCCATTAATTTAAAAATTCTAAATTGTGAAGTACTAGTGGATTTTAAAGCTAAATATTATACATATTTAAAAATGTGTGGTATAAAAATAGTCCAGTAACATTTATAAGATTCATATTTTAAAGATGAGATTAATTTCTATTTGTTTTTCATTTTTATAAATGTCAAAGTATAATGTATTATGAAGAATGCAGGGAATAGAATTTTTGAAATTTCCTAAGGCATTCATAATTTATCAGCGCTATTTTCCCCCAAAACAGCTTGGTATTTTGGGAATAAAATTACAAAATAAAGTATATTCAAGATCTAGGTAAAATGTTGCCCAGGCTCAGGAAGAAAGATTTGACACAGCTCCCTAACATTTTCTCATCTCATGTTTTTTTTTTTTTCTTTTTTCATTCATTCATTCATTCATTCATTCATTCATTCACTCTGGGGAATGAACCCAGGGCCTTTGCAATGAGCTACATCTCATGTTTTTGAACCTGATTGCATGTCTGCTTATTATAGCTATGTTCAGAGTTAAAAAGGTGAGTAACTCAATTACAGAATCCTACCTCTGAGAATGTTTCCTAGTACCATTCATATCACCAAGAGCTCCATCAAGCAAGGTCCAACGACAAACCATGATAGCTGTTTTAAAGGAGGACATTAATAAAAGAAATTGGTTACTTAGGATATTATTATCTGTTATGGTATACCTCAATTACCTCAAAGTGTAGTGTCTTGAAACAACAGAAATACATCATCTCATAGTTTCTGAGGTTTTATGAATCCAGGAGTACCTTCGACTCACATCAGATCACAGTCAAGGTTTGGAATCTTCTGAAGGTTTTGCTAAAGATGGAGGATCTGCTCCCAAGGTGACCCACACACATGCCTATTGGCAGGAGGCCTCAGTTTCTAGCTAGCAGTTTGCAAATGACCTCAGTTCCTTACTGCACAGGCCTCTCCATAAAGTTGTTCGAGTGTCCTCATGACATAGCAGTTGGCTTCCCAAAAGAGTGATCCAGGAGAGAGTGAGAAGGAGGGAGGCATGATACCTTTTATGAACTAGCAATGTGTCATCATTTCCATCATATTCTACTTATCAGAAAAATAGTTCCCTAAATCCAGCTCATACTCAGGGATGAATTAGAGTCCATCTTTTTGAGAGAAGTCTATTGAAGTATTTGTGATGTATCTGAAAATTATGGCACAGTAGTATTGGAAGGCTGAAAGAGCAAAAAGAAAATGTCAAAGCATTATGGTTTAGATCTAGAATGTCCCCCAAAGACATCATTCAGAGGTGGGGCTTTTGGAAAGTAGTTGGACCATGGGGTGCTGTGGATTAATCCACAGATGAGCTCGGGCTAAATGTGCTGGTCGGAGGTGGCATTCAGTTGAAAGAGGTGGGTCACTGGGGATATAACGGGAGGCAACACCTCCCTCCCTGACTACTCCCCTCTTTGCTTTCTGGCAGCCATGACGTGAACAGATTTCCTTTGCCCAGGCACTTCCACCATGCCATTTCTGCCTTGGATGTAGCCAACTATCGACTGAAAATGTGAGCCAAAATAAACCTCTTTTTTAAATTGTGGGTATTGGGTATTTTGTCTCAGTGATGAGAAAGTAACTAAGACAGAAAATAAATGCACTCTCAGGCCGGTGAGATAGCTCAGCGGCATAAGCGCCTGCCTGGCAAGCGCGAGGTCCTGAGTTTGACTCCCGGAACCCACATACGAAAAAAGGGCCGGTGATATCGCTCAGCGGCATGGGCGCCTGCTGGTGCGCGAGGTGCTGAGGTCAACCCCCGGTACCCACAAAAAAAAAAAAAAAAAAGAAAAGAAATGCACTCTCAGTCCCTGTAGAAAGCAGTGACAAGTGGAGTTGAAAGAACAAGTAGGGTGTTTTATACTGAGGAGCTCAGAGGACTGGTCAGTGCTTTGGCTTTTTGAGTGGTGCATACCATGCGGCTGTTGTGTGGACCTCTTAACAGGCTACCATTTGGATGTTGTGTTAGATCCCTGAGAGAGACATGGGTGAGGCTGACGTGAGACCCTATGGAAATGGCATGGTGTCACTCAGGCTTTGTGATACAAGGAGCTCAGGCAGTTGGTGGTTGTGTCTCTGAGAGGTATAGCATCTTTGGTACTATAACTGTTTGCTGCTGCCAGAGGGAAATATACAGAAACTGCAAACAGAAAAAGAGCCCATTCTTCCCTCCTCTTGCCTTCCAACTTCACACCAGTCCTCTTCCTGGCAGAAACTAACAGGAATCCATCTGGCAAGGGAATACTGAAAGTGTAGTGCAAAGGAACAGAGTAAGGGTGGGTTGACTTTGTTCTGAAAGACAATTGGCAATCAACTGGAATGACTTGATTTGATTTTGTTTTTTTCTGGCAGACATCTCTTCTTGAGTCACTCTTCTTACTTCTTCATATTGGATGACAAGGAACATTATACCTGGTCTACTTCCCCCATAGGTCACTGATGCCTGCTATAGATTGGATACTCTAGTATTTTTAAATGCAGATTTATAATGGATAGACTTTAATGGATGAAAATTTAAATGGTTGAATCCACTAGGGATCATCATCTATTTCTTGCTCTCAATGGCTATGTGGGAAAAGAGAATGTACCGAGGTTGGTGTGGTGGATTAACTAATGGTCAACTTGTAACCCCCAGCTAAATTGAATCAGCATGGTGCTGGGTGTGGAAGGCCCACCTGAGGATTGTTGCCAACAGCCTAAAAAGAAAACTGGAGTGGAAGATGGTGTGCTGTTGATTCTCCTGGAGAAGTTTGTCATGCTGGCTTTCCTGATATGAACTTGGCTGTTCTCATCATCTCATCCATCATTATTTTCCTCATCTGTTAATCTTCCTGGCCAATTAACCCCTCCTTTTGGAGGAGAACATCACACTTAAATTGTCCCAAACTTAGTTCCTGTTATCACCATTTCCCCAGTTTTGCTCTTTCTTCCCATTTCAGTTGATAAGAACATTGTCCTTCTGGTTTCTTAGGCCAAAAAACTTCAGAGTTATTCTTCTCTTTTGAAAAATCTCTTATTCTTCATAATTAATCTGTTAGCAAATCATGTTGGCTCTAATGTTTAAATATATACAGAATCTGGCCACATTTCACCAACCTTCACCCTGGCCACCCATGTCCATATAACTATCATCTCTTACCTTGATTAATGCAATAACATTTTGCCTGCCTTTTTTTTCTTTAAAGATAGGGTTTCACTATGTAGCCCTGGCTGGCCTTAAACTCATGATCCCTTTGTTTAAAACTCCTGAGTCCCTGGATTATAGGCATGCACCACCATGCCTATAATTTCCTTTTCCTTGTTTTATCTGCTCCTAACTCTCCCGTATTTCAATCTATCTTCAAGATAGCAGAAGAGGAATCCTCTACTAATGTAGCAGTTCATGTCTTCCGCTTAAAACCCTCCACTGCTTCCCATCTCACCCATAGTAAAATCCTGTCTGCATAAACACCACCAGGCCTGTGTGGTGATCTACCCCTCACCAGTTCTCTGACCTTCATGTGCCCTCCTCTTTCTTTTGCTCACTCTGTAACAATGTCCTCATTGTTCTTTAGAAATCAGACAAATGTCTAATCTTTGTGTTTGCTGTTTTTCTCTACTCAGGATATCACTCTTGCTCAGATATTTGTGGTTTGCTTCCTTGGTTCCTTTAAATCTCCTCTCCAGTGTCACCTCCTCCGTGAGTACCTCCCTAATCACTGACATTAAAACTGCCACTTCACCTTCTTGCCTACCATGTTTTATTGATCTTTGCCATCGTGTTTCTATTCAAATTACAAATCATCATTTGACACACCCAGGCAGCCAATAAAAAATATGTTTTTCTTATGTGTTGTTGGTTGTCTTTCCCTCTTTAACACCATGTATTAAAGCCATAGGAGGACTTGGGTTTTCATCTATTTATTTCATTCCTATGTCTTAAATTCCTAGAGGGATGTTTTATGCACAGAAAGATATAGATATAGATATTGGGTGAATGAATGAAATGTGTGCATGTGCACCGAAATGTGTCTCTTAAATGTAATGTGAGATTTGAACTAGATGATTGCTATAGAAATCACTTTCAGTTCTAAATCTGTGAAGATAAGGCTCAAAGTGGAGCTACTTCCAAACTATAGTCATAGACTGTATATGTGATAACACTTGGTAATAAACTATCACTGAATAATCAAAACTGATGCCAGCCATATATAACTATCCTGGCCTTACTGATCATGTATATAGGCCAGATACCAACTATGTTTCTATCTAGGAATATTTGCATTCTAAAAGGATTCTTTTGAAGATTGAGAAGGCAAAGGTTATCATTTTGTACTAGAAATCTCAGCATTCAGGTGTGTCAATAGTAGGAAATATTTGACAAATCATCTCGCCTCTAGAAAGTATGTCTATTCTGTACTTCGATAAGTTTAACTCTGAATTTTATGCAAATGTCAGAGATCTAAACATACTGGGAATAGATCTTATGTGATATTTTCTCCCTGGGTTAGTGGAATTTTTTCCTGCTTTAGTTTATGTGCAGTTCACCAGTTGAATGGAAAACTAAAGCAGTTTTTCATTTTTGAGCCCTTAGGAGTGTATTTTAGAAGGTTGACACTGAGAACGAAGCCCCCAAAGAGCTTTCAGTAGCGAAACAATTAGCCAGCAAGGCTGTCTTGTGTCTGTGTCAGCATTTGATAGTAGTATAATACATACCGCCTTACCCTGCTGTGGGCATTGTTATATTAGAGAAAAAATACATGGAGAGGAAGATCACAAAAGATAGTGACCAGATATTCAGTTCCCTGCAAAGAATAAGCAGAGTCATTTATTCAGTAAACATCTGTTGAATACTTACCATACGCCAGATACTATAATAAGCATTTGTGATAACATAAACCTCCTTTTCCTGGAGTGGGTTTTATAATTCATTAATTCAACCACTAAACACATACTGAGTGCTGAGTGTGTGCCGGATTCCATGTTAGTTTCTATGTACATGTAATAAACTGTTTGGGCCCTTGTGATTGGAAACTCTTTCTTCCTAAGAAGAGCGAAGCATGTTTTAAGTATTTGGGAAGAGTTCAGAGGGAAGACAGAAAGGAATAATGGCCAGTCCCCTTTCAGGAATCTGGTAGGATAAAGAGTCCCCAGAAAATGGGGTGTCTGGAATGAGTCTTAGCAAATGAATAAGTATTTGTTAGGGTGGGAGGTTGGGGACAGGAGACAAGGGAATCCAATAACACCAAAGGCAGAGAGTTATAAAATCACAAGGAAGAGTCAGAGATTTGTAAGAATTTTAAGGTCAGGACAACTGCTAGGCTGGATAATTTAGAGTCTTCTATGTGACTTTAAGAAATTTGCTCTTTTTTTCTGGTACACTGTAGAAACCCTTTGAACGATTTAAAGAAGGAGAGTTACATGATCTCGCTTGGCTTTTAAAGATCACTGTCACTTTGGTGGCACTTGGAGAATGAATTAGAGGAAGTGAGATTAGAGTGTGAGAGACAGTTAGGTGGCTACTTCCAAGTTTAGAGAAAAGGTGATGCAGGCTGAACTCCAGCAATCAAAGCAGAAAGGAGAGAAGTGAGTAAGTATGAGAAGTGGCAAGGACTCGGAGTTGACGAGGTTTAGGCATTGGTTCTGGGAGACAGAGGGAGGTAAGATGAAGAGAGGAGTAAAGAAAGAAGGCCTTCTGCTTTCTGGCTTGAGTAATGGGGCAGGTGGTGGTGTCTTCTTCAGAAACAAGGAAACGCAGGAGAACAGGTTTGCAGTCTTGGAAGGGATTTTGGTTTGGGGGCTTACTGTGTGGTCTGGCTCAATGGATCTGTATGTTACATTTACCAGCATGAGAGGTGGGTCATTAACCTCATAGCAGTGGTACGCTCATTCACAAGGTGTTTGTAGGTGAAGAAAAGTGTGGGGATCAATAGGTTATGAGGGGGAGCTTAGGAAGAATGTGTTCACATTCCTTCCATAACCTCTAAACCAGAAATTGGTTCATCATCTGAAGTAGAGATTTTTTTCTCTTTTTCAGTTAATATGTTTGAATCAATATAAAAACAATTTATTTCAAGAAAGAGGAATGGTGTAAAATGACTTAAGATGCTTCAGTTAATCAGACAATTCCATAATTAAGAGAAGGAAGGGCTTGCCTTAGCTGAGATAACTGTCTCCATGTGATTTGAAGTGTCTGGGCAGGGGCTGGCCAGGTCCTGATGGTCCTGTTCTCTCCCCCTACTCACTACTGAGGTTTAAAATTGAAGCATTTGGACTTTATTCCTAGAGCTTCGGGCTTTGACTATGAGTAAGACATGTTATGTACATGTACCACTTCTCACAAGGAATGTAAACATTATGTACTGCAAACATGTATTACTAAAAAATAAATTAATTAAAATTAAAAGAATCTATATCCCATTACTAAACGGTATGGCTTAATATTTTACCATTATATATGTTTCAATAATAACATAATGTCCATGACTTGCCTCCAAAAGAATCAGTTGCTTCCATATCTGTGGTTCCATAACGCTTGATTAATACCTCTATTATGGTTCTAATCTAACACTGATAATAATATTTTTTCCATATTATTCTCTATCAGGTTTTGTCTGTAAGCAGAGAGACCTCGTCTTACTCAACCAGTGTCAAACATAGTCAATGTTCGGTTAATTTTTTGAGTAAGTGAATAATCAGAAAATGCCATCTGATTGGCCCTTTAAGTTTCAAAGCATTTTGTTTTGTAATTCTAACATGTGTACTATCCTTGGGAAATATTGTAGTTTATATCTAGATGTCCCTCCAAAGCCTCATGTATTCACAGGGGAGGCTTTGGGAGGTGATTGGATCACAGGGCATGACTAGTCCATTGACAAGTTTAAAGCTAAATGTGATGTTGGAGGTGAAGCCTGGTGTGAGGAGGCAGGTGATGGGCTGGAGGGGTATATCTCCCTCTCTTCTCCCTTGTTCTCTTTCTCTCTTCTTCCCACTGCCGTTCATGAGCTGTTTCTCCACTGTCATGAACTTCTGCAATGCCACTCTGCCTTGAAGCCAGCTGACTACGGACTGAAACCTCTACAAACTGGGAGCCAAAAGAAACATTTTCTCTTTAGAGTTGTGGGTGTCAAGTCTTCTGCCTCATCAACAAGAAAATAACTAAGATAGGAAGTAACTCATTTTACTATCCCTGTTTAACCCAGGAGGAATGTGAGCCGAAGAGGTTAAGGGGCTTGAGTGATGTTACTCAGGCTGTGAGAAGGGGGACAAGGACCCGGGTCTTTTCAGACAATTCCTCCTCTTTTCTCTCTTTTTTCTGTGCATTGTGGAGCCCCCTCAAGACAGGCATCTTAAAGGGGAAGCACCAAGCCCTTCTGAGAGGTGTGTAGTAAATGAGATTTTGTCCCTGAACATGGAAGCTGGGAATAGAGGTGAAAAACTACATCCACTGCCAATTTTGTCTAGAGTAGCCTTGAAAGCTAACATTTTATAAAGACACCACTGAGCTCAGAAATCCACAGAGGGCAGGTCAGCAGTAATCCTGGCATTATGTGCTCTCAGGCCTGTGACCACAACATAAATGCCAGTGAATGAAATCTTACAGCCCGCTTGTGCACTCCCTTTGAAAATGCAGGTGTGGTTTCAGAGCTAGGGATACGAGGAGTCTGAGTTACAAGGGCAGGTGTTAAATATTCATCTTGAGAAAGGATCATTGGGGTTTATAACAGTGCTGACTGCACTCCCATTTTTATTTATTTATTTATTTATTATTATTTTTTTTTGTGGGTACTGGGGGTCGACCTCAGGACCTCACGTGACAGCAGGCGCCCTTGCCACTGAGCGATATCACTGGCCCTTTTTTCGTATGTGGGTTCCGGGAGTCGAACTCGGGCCCTCGCGCTTGCCAGGCAGGCACTTACGCAGCTGAGCCATCTCACCAGCCCCCATTTTATTTCTTTGCTTTACAAAAAGGCTTCAGTGGCTGTAAACTACTCCAAGTTTTAAAAATTCCATGTTAAAGGGAAACAAATGTTATCTATGGTGGCAGAATTCAGTAAGCTTTCCATAATGAACAAGTAAAGAGAGTTCTTAGAAAAGTAAGTTCTGTGACAGTTAAATGAGTTAAATGGGGCTGTGTCCTCTACCATTTTGTGGACCCTATCTCCTTCCCTTAGGCTCTGAGGGGTGGAGCATAAAGATGGGATTTAAGAAAAGCAAGGACAAAAGAATATTGGGGGACAAGAGTTCTGATGTCTATTAAGTACATAAAAATTAGCTCCCAGTTCCCACTCCTGCGTGATGCCCACTCTGTTGGTTGAGTCCTTTTGGATTACCCCCTCCTGGCTCTTGGATATGCTGGTGTATGCTGTACCCTGCAGTGAGGACTTAAAGATGGCAGGAAGTAAGTGCTGATGCCTTCTTCTCTGACCGCATCCAAGAATTGGCCTGTGCCATATTTCTTGCTGGTGTTTTCATGTACACGGAGGTCTCTGGCAGGGACTCTGTGATTTCTCTATTGGTACGTACAACAGTTATAAAATCCTTGCATTCAGTTGTTTCTAAGTTACAGCTCCCAGAGTAGATACTTTCCTTCAAAGGTCTTTGGGAGAGGAATGTCTGTATGTACAATCATTACCTTATTAAACAAGGACCCAGGGATGTTGCCTCATTTCTTATTCCCGCCACCCTTACTTCATCTTCCTGATGACTGTTCCCAATGATACACTTCTGCTCTGTTCTTTCTTGGATTCCTTTTCATCACTGATCAACAAGAAACAACAATGAAACCTGGGCATTTGGCCAAACGACCTTTCCACTTATCTTTTTATTTTTATTTTTTTAAGGTGGGTACCGGGAGTCGACCTCAGGACCTCACACTTGCCAGCAAGCGCTTGTGCCGCTGAGTGATATCACCGGCCCTTTTTTTCCTTTATGTGGGTTCCGGGAGTCGAACTCAGGACCTCGTGCTTGCCAGGTAGGCGCTTATGCTGCTGAGCTATCTCATTGGCCCTCCACTTATCTTTTTGTCTGGTTCCATTCTATGATGACAGAATGGAAAATCCTTGAGGGCAAGTGCAGTACTTATCCATGATTTATATTAGAAACCAGTCATCTTTTGGATGTTTATTACATTTTATATACCAAGCACTACAAAAGTTTGATGGGATGACTCTAGATATACTTTATTTTCTCTTTCTATTTCATTATTATTTTTCTTTTTTAGTGGCTGGAGAAAATAGGAAAAGGGAGGGTAGCCATTTAGATGGGGAAAGACATTTCTCTAAATGTCAATACTTATGAAACGCCATTTTAAACCTTTATAAATGATTATCTTCCTAGTACTGATGAGGCAGTTTCACATTGCTGCTCAATTTATTTACTCAAGAGACCAATTTATTTCACTACCTCTGTACTAACTGTTTGCATTGACATCTAGGTCTGCTTTGAGCAAGCAACTGTGACAAGTTGTTTATTGAACTGTAAACAGGTATTGTCTGAATCTAAACAATGGCTTTATCTAATTAGGAGACCCTGGGCATCATCATAGCCCCATGTGGCTATTCTAACCCAGTGTAGCATCTCCTGCAGATTTCCCATGTCTTTTAAAATCTTCTTGCTCACAGTAAAGCCCTTCATCACAAAGTGAAGAATGATCCTTATATTGCCTGTAACTGTACATATTAGTGTTTTCTGTAAAAAAAAAAAAGGCTGACTGCAATAAGCCGAGCAAGGGTGGTCCAATTTAGAATGGTTGAATAAGAAAGGAAACATGAATGAGATATAAAAAGAAAAGGAGGATGAATAAAGATGAACTGGCTGTGTTGCCTAGGCTGTAAAGACTCCTTGTATAAATTAGAAAACATTTTCTCACTCAAAAGGAACTCAACCCAATGATGGCAATATAAATTTTCAGACAAAAATACAGGTATGGTTATGGAAAGCATTATAGATGAGCAGAGGGGGAAAGAGTTCATTTTCTGAACTCAGATTGAAATAGAACAAGTATGAAAGCATTTGGGAACCCTCATTCTCCTAGCCATTGCTTTGTGTCTGAAGATGCTAATTGAGTGCAGCAATCAATGTCTTTTGTTCTGAGCTGTCAGCACTTTTCTGAAAGGCTTTGCCCAATACTGGAGGGAGGAACTCTTAACGAAGCTTCACTTTTCAGTAGCTATTATTATTATTACATTTTCCTCTTGGAAGGAAAGAATTAATTGCAATTTTGAAAAAATAAATGTCACCACAGTGAAGTTTTCAAACATGAGGCCAAACATAGATCTCTTTAAAAAAAAAAAAGAAAAAAAACGGCCCAGTGATGCTCCACTGGCATACACTGAAAAGAAGAAAACTGCGGAAAAGTGAGCAGGATGTTGTATTATTATTTTTTTCAGTCACTATATAAACACTGTTTATTTTATCACAAAGCCATATTTTCGCATTCTTTTTGCCTCTCCTCAGGCGTTACAAGTTGCTTTCTTGGTTGCTTCCTTAATGATTTGTGTAATTGGTTTCACTCACTGAGGCCCAATTGGTGGGTTCATCGTGAGTGCCTCATGAAATATGAATCTATTTAAAAATTAATAGTAAATCAATATTAATTCAATAAAATATTTTAATCTGAGGTATGAATATTTTATACCTTCACACGGACATGCAGATTTCAAAAACCGTTTTCATGTTTTCTGACAGGCTGTCCAGTTTTGCCACGACGACATAGAAATTATTCCTCCTTGTACCTTGCAGGCTCTAGGCTCTCTCAGCTAGAGCTGCCAGGTCAATGGTTAGGTTTATTCAGACTGCTGAAGGAATGCAAATGAGATGCATGCTGCAGAGGAACACAGGGAAGTTTACCTTGTTTAATCCAGTTTATATTTTCTCCTGTCTCTGCTTGGAATACACTTAAAGGGAGGTCTCACACAGTCTTACGGGTTAATCCTTGTTCACACCGGGCTTGACTCACATCAAACCTGGCATGCTGAGGCACCTGAGGCTTCCCTGACAAGGGGCTCTAAAGAGATAGACTGCCACCGATCTCCTCAAAACGAGCCAGTTGCATCTGGCTGATAAAACCAGAGATTTACTGGAGCAGACAGGCCTCCGTTTAAACAGGCTTCTCTCTCTACTGAAACCCCTTCTGTCACTTGAATCAGTCATCTCCCTGTCAGGCATCATCAGCTAAAACAATGGAGTGGTGTCTGTGTTTAGCTGAAAGGGACCTCATGTCAGATAACAGGTAGGAATGTGTTATCCTGATCAGCAGGTCTGGGTCCACCTGTGTGGTTCCTGAATTCTGATGGGGGGCATTTCTAGCTTAGGTGCAGCATAAAGCTATAAAAACTTTAGAGCCAGAGTAATGATAACTAATCAGAAGGGGGAAAAAAAAGTGATTTCCGTACTGTTTCAATATAAGAAGTGCTAGGTAATGGCTAAAACAATACTTCTTCTTCTGGGATTTCCACATTCCTTTTTCTTTAATATGTCTGTCCTACCCAATGCCTAAGCTCCACTGGTGGACAGAAATATCCTCCCAAGGAAGAAAATGTAAGCTGGAAGCATTAAAAATTTATGGGTTATGGTTTCTTCTTAAGGGAGCAATGGTAAATGAGGCGATTGAATTACTGAGTGTTTTTTGTACATGGCCCAAACCCTGAGAACAAGTCTGCATAGGTTGGAACTGCCCCAAACTAGGAAGCAGATATCATGAATACAGTAGGGGACTCAAATAAGATGCCTAACAGATAAGAACCAAGTCCTTCCCATCTCTGAGCATCCCTGGAGCCCTGCATTCAGCCTTGTATATAGTAGGCCCTCAGTATATATTTTGCTGAATATGAATATATATCTTTTTGGCATGAATTTAATTTGCCTTTGTAGTGTTCTCTGGACACAAAGTAGGTGTATTTCAAATCTGCCTTAGAATGATATATATACTTAACTTTTCAGTAATTTATTATTGTATTTTCCTTTTAGAAAAGAAGGTTGCAGCTTTGTAAAAATGGAGTGCAGTCAATACCGAACCTAAGGGAACGCCATGGCATCAATCAGCTCCTACGGTAAGGCCCTCTTCCGCATGTGTGGGAGTTGCTCTCCCAATAAATGTTCCTTATGAGGTGTCCCCTGGCACCCATATTACTCTCTCTTCCATTTCCCCTTTTTTGATAAGTTGGTTTATTTCTGAGTGTACCTGACTGGGTTCCCTGGTTCTCTTACATAAACTATTGAGTGGGAGGTGTGGATCAGTATACAGAAGGGGTTCCAATCTGCTGCAAAATCAAGAGTTGTCCTTCATAGGTTGATCAACTGTTCTGCTTTGCCCAAAACTTGTCCTGCTTTTAGCACCAAGAAACCTCTTGTTCTGAGGAAACAGAGACAGCTGATCACCTTAATCTTGAAACTTGAGATGTCAGGCTTTTGACCTTTATGTTGTGGCTTTCAGGTGAATGCTGAATTTCTAAAAGTTATGTGAGTTGGAAGATTCAGGAAAATTCATGGCTTTTATAACTTTGCAAATAATATTTAAAACAATAGTCATATAGTTTAAAAAATCACTCATCTGATGCTCTCTCTGGGTATGTGTATATTTATTTATTACACATTTATGGTACATAAATTAGTGGGACTCAGTGTGATATTTCCATACATGCATATAGCATGCATTGATCATATCCAACTGCTCTTTTCCCATTCTTGCCTCCCTGTCCCCAACCCAGCACCCTTCCCAGTTCCTAGTAATCACTATTCTACCTGCAGTTTGACCTTTTTTTTTTGTTTGTTTGTTTAAGTTTCTGCACATGGTACTTAGCTTTCTGTGTCTGGCTTATTTTGCTTAACATGATATCCTCCAGTCTTATCCATTTTGGTGCAAAGAATGGTATTTTTTTTTCTTTTATGGCTGAAACATAAATAATTGCACATATATGCCATATTTTCTTTATCCATTCATCTGTTAATGGGTACCTCAATGATTCCATATCTTAGCTGTTATAGTACCACAATAAACATGGCCGTTTGTGTGCTGGTGTCATTTCCTTTGGATATATAACCAGGAGTGGGATATCTGGATCACATCTTCCATGCTATTCTCCATAGTGGCCACTAAGATTCACAAACCATATCTAGAAGCAGTTTGCAAGGAGTATCTGTCTACTTTAGGAGCTATGGCTTGACTAGCAGAATGGGGTTGGTAGTTCTCTTTTGCGAGAGGACAGGACAGTTCTGTGGTGGAGCCGGGCTTCCACCCTAAGTCCTAGCTTCTAACCACTCAGCTAAGGGCCACTGTGTGGTTAGCAGCGATGAAAGTGACCCGCGGTGGTGTGCTCAGTTTTAGTGGACTTCTTTATTAGTGTTTTCCTACGTGATCAAGACTCTCATAAAGGCCAGAATTTGGCCTTATTTAACCTTAAATTTTCCTTCATGTCTTGTGGCTTTTAGGAACGGAGGCAGTCTTTTGGCTTTCGGAGTGACTCCCTAGCCCAGTGGCAGCGATGTTGCTACAGAAGAGCCTCACAGTTGCACTGCTTTCCTTTTTACCTTTTCCCTTCTCTCCATCTTCTTCTACTTACTGCCACCTTTGGCATTTGTTCTGGCTACTTCTTATGGAAAGTGGGTGGAGGAAACCTCAGTCATTTACATGGATACGGAAAAATCTAGTCTTGCTGATTCTTGTGTGTGTAGGTGTTTATCTGTGTATATGTGTTTGTATGTAGATGAGAAGAAGGGCACATGTGGCCCTTCTGACATTCATATGTTGCGTTAGTCAGCGTATCCTTTGCTTGGACAAAATACTTTACATACACACCTTAAAGGAGGAAAGGTTTATTTTGGTTCACAGTTTTAGAGGTGTCAGCTGTGGTTGACTGGCCACAAGGCGGAAACATCAAGGCAGAAACATGAAGTAGAAGAAAGCTGCTTAATTCATAGCGTCCAGGAAGTAGAGAACAGGAAGATGTGAAGGAAAGGGCCAGGGATGAGATATAATCCTCAAGGTCACACCACTGTGACCCCCCCCCAGACACAATCAAAAGTGTGCTTTAATAATCTCCTAGGCATTTCTCAAGCCAATTAAGTTGGCAATCAAGATTTACCATCACAGGGCTGGTGAGATGGCTCAGCGGCATAAGCGCCTGCCTGGCAAGTGCGAGGTCTCGAGTTCGACTCCCGGAACCCACGTATGAAAAAAGGGCCGGTGATATAGCTCAGCGGCACAGGCCCCTGTGGGCGCGCGAGGTCCTGAGGTCAACCCCCTGGTACCCACACACACAAAAAAAGATTTACCATCACATATATTTTTTCATATAGATTTTAATATCCAAACACTTGTAAATTTCTCCTAAACCACCCCAATTTACTTATAGAAAAAGAGAATTCATTGTTCTGTATAAGTAGCTGTTCCAGATATTTGAGGAGAGGGCATGTGTAAATATCCCAAAGTTATGACACCTTAAAGGATGACACTTTATTTAATAGTAAATAGATTGCCAAGAATATAATTTCTTGGGAAGTCGAAAGCAATATTTCATACGAGGCACAGCCAGATTGGTACAAATGTTACCATTGCTATGATGTCAAGCAAGAAAATTAAACTTCATGAGCTAATTTTTCTCAACTAGGAAGTAGGATAATGTCTATCTTTTCAGGTCTTTGTGAGATTTGGCTAGAAATGTTGCATAAAGTGACATCATGATGCTTCTTTAAATGGTAGCTCTTAAAAGTAATAGAAAATTTAGTTCATCCTACAAAAGTGCTTTCAAATATTAGCACTGCCTAGCAATAAAATGGGGTGCCTCAGGAGCAGGTGGGCTCCACATCATTGGAGGCATTAAAAACAAGGCTGGGTCATTATATCTCTCTGGTGCAATAGAGGAAATTTCTATATATTATAGAAATTCTCATTATTTAATAGCCTACATTAATGGTTAGGAAATTCTCACCTAAACTTCTTTTAATAAAAATACTGGAATTAAAATAATACTTTGCAATAGTTTTCATGGCAGATATACGAAATTGGTGGACTCACTAGATAAGCACAGAAAAAACCCTGGTTTCCAGACTGGAGAAACCAGGTTAGTGGTGCCCCTTGTCCAGTTACATTAGAAGAAACTGTGTAGAACAGAGTGAGAGATCTCCATGTCTTCCTTGCACTTTGTCTTCATGTCTTCTTAGGTCCAGCCCGAGGATTCCTGCTGTCTTCAGAGGGCTGGGAAAGGGCTATCAGAGCATGTGATTGTTTAGCTGCCATCCCAGGAAGGACCTTGTGAGAAGAGTGATAATTATGGGAAAGGTAAGGAAGAAAAACCTTGAGAGTGGATAAGAAACAGCCCTTAAGTCTTGTGTGCATTGTGGATTTTTTTTGCCTTTGCTTTATTTTGAGAGTATTTTAAGCATTTCCATTAATTGCCTCTTTATTCAGGAGGTTATCAGAATCCAAATGTGTTGCTTCATAGGAGACGGGCCCAGAGCAGGGAGGAACTATGTAGTAGGATCCAGCTTCTCTAAGAAGACTTAGTCCCTGACAGAGACTCGATACAAAGGAGTCTAGGAAATGTGTTTCACTGTGATTTCAGGAAGAGGAGGAGCAATGAATGAATGTATCTAAAAATACATAGACAAGACTGGGACGAAGTGAATCAGCATAGACATTTGGTGCAGAGATATATGACCTTTTAGGTAGCAGAGATGAGACAGCTGGCCTATTCTGAACGTGCACCTTGGCTGGCACCTCCAGAATGGTGGCTGATTGCGCTGATCACTCCTTTCTCATTCTCTATTTTGTAAAGGTGCCATGTAACCCATTCGTAATGGGCATGAAGTCATTAAATAGTTTAAGCCCAGGTGTCTGTAGCTATGATATGATGTTTGAAAGAGTGAGATGCCAAGTGATGTGCTCAAACTGAGTAATATTTTCTTCATCTCAATAATAATAACATGGGACCTGAAGATTCCACTGACTGGCAAGCATATTCATTCCTGAAATGCATAAACCAGATAAATTCACCAGAGAGGGATGGCACGGTGAAAACGAACAAACTCCATTGGTAAGTAAAAAAAGCAACAGGCATCCTGGAGAGAGACAGGAGAGGAAGTCTCATGCCCCAGCCCTTGTGTGGATACGAACAGTAGCTTTTAGGAAGAGGATGAGTCAGAGCTCTTGAGAGACAGTCATTGAAGTCTTGAAACTTCAAGTGTCAACTTTGAGCAATTGCTTACAGAAGGGCTGAGAGGTCTCTCTATAACCAGCATAAAAGTGCTCATGAAAGAAAACTTCTCTTTCAATTGTTGATGGTTCACAATGCAGAGGATGATCTATGAATGATTTAGAAAATAATGCATGAGAAGGTGGATCCAGACAGAATCAGAACACTGACAATTTCCTAAAAGAGTCATTGGTTCCCTAGTTGAGAGAGATAGGAAGACAGTGCCAAAACACTGCTGCCCATTTTGTAGTTTAGATTTTTAAAGATAATTGACCAACTTAATTAATTCATATTCAACAAATGTTTATTAAAAGTTCACTCTGTGTCAGGATAAAATACTATTCTGGATAGACAGAGTTTATGGGATGCTTATTATCTAGAGGGAGATACTAAGCATTGATCAGAACTCCAGAAATATAAAAGAGACACCACCATAGAGGATGAAAGGGTCCTGGGAGGGAGTACACTGAAGGAGCCCCTAATATATGTTGGGTAAGTAAGAGGGGAGGGAAGAATGAAAAAAACAAAAACAAAAACAACTAAATTGAGCCAGGAAAAATGAGTTGGTGTTTTTCAGCGGAAGGGTAATTAGAATATCCCAGGCAAGAAAATAGCAAATTACTTATGCCATTTAGACTTAACTCCATTCATTCATTCATTCATTCATTCATTCATCTGTCTATTCAACCATAAGATTTTAGGTACTTTTATATTTCCTAATGCTAGGAAGTTGATGTAAAATGTTGAATGAGATAGACAGAACTTCCCTTGCAGAACCTTCTAATTTATCTGGGGAGATTAATGAAAAAAGCAATTTCAGTAAAGCATGCAAAGGTCTATGATAGGACGGCTATGCTAATAAGTAGTTGCTAGGCAAATGTGCAGCCATGACACTCAGTCCAAAACTGTCCATTGGGATGGTGGGAGTGGTACCGGGGAGAAGTAAAGTAGACAGTCCAGTAGGAATGACATTAACCTAAGATTTAAAGAATAATCAGAAGTTAGGGAGAGAAGACGGAAGTAGTGATGCCTTAGGGTCAGGGTTAGAACATTCCTCATCTGGAGACATGAAAGAATTTCCTTATGACTGAAAAATAAGGTGTATGAAACCATTGAAGGATTTTAGATACATCTTAAAGGCAGTGGAAAGAAATATTTAGAGCAGTCATTAAGATTATTGGAGGTAAATGTGAAGAAATTGATAGATTTTGTATATATATATGTACATATTAATAATAATCATTTAAATGTCATTGAGAAAAAGGCATTAACAATAATAATGAGAGTAATGGCACTTTTGAAGTGCACTGAAGCTTGTACTGAGTCATTCTATGGAACGTGTCTCCTAGTCCAGTGTTCTTTTTGCTGCACTATTTCTAGAAACTTCAATTACTGTGCAATTTATAAATCTTTGAAACGTTTTCTCTCCCACAGGTCTTCCCAGTCCATTTTCTTTCCATTGACAAAAGGGAGACAGGCATGAGCTTAGCTCCTGCCAGAAGGACACCTGCTGGTGTGCAGCACAGGATGACCTCTCTGAGCAGGTTGCCAGAGCTAGGGCCTTCTCACCACAGCTCCCGGGGAATGGCCGTGGCCACTTGAGTCTGGATCCTTTTTTCTGATACACTTGTCTTTAATCTGGCTGAATTTATTTGCAGGATATTCTTGTTCTACTTGTAGTTTTCTTGCTATTTAAAATTCTTTGCACTCAACAGTGTTCGTGTGGTGGTGTGCACCTATAATCCCAGCACTCTGGGAGGCTGGGGCAGGGGGATTGATACTTCGAGCTGAGCCTAGCCAACAGGGCAATTTAACAAGACCCTGCCTTGAAATAAAATATAAAAAAGGGCTGGGAATGTAGCCCAGTGTGAAGGCCCTGGGTTCAATCCCCAGTACTAAAGAAAGAAAAAAGAAAAAGAGAAAACCTCATTTGCTTTCCTGTTCTGGATCATTTCCATTGTGCGCATACTGTACTGGATAAAATATTGACATTTTAAAACGCAATTTTATGATTCTGTGGACATGCACATAGGTTTGCCAGCATGCTTGCCACAATGAACACATTTCCATCATTAAAGGTAAGGTGTGTGGACACCTCAGGCACTGGCTAGTTGAAGAAATTTTCTAAACCTTAGTTAAAAGACCTAACATGCTGCTTTGGAATTACCATAACACCTTTGGGAAAGACATTTATCTGACTATGTTTAATTTTCTAGGGCTATAGCTTTAGGAAAAAAAATGAAAGCACCCAAAGAGGATTTATTTGCTCAATACTTTCTCTGGTGATATTTTTATTTTGTATTAAACATACATACTATATAAATTCAGTGCTTCTACATTTTATCATAGTTTAGGAATATTTAAAATATCACATACTATCAGCATAAGCGTGAAACTTGTTTACTGAATTTCTTCCTGAGCTGACTCCAGACACTTTCTAACTCAGAACAAATTGCATGTACAAAATGAAGACAAAGTGCCAAGAGCCAGAGCAAGGCAAGTGCATGTTGTGAGCACTGCTAGAAACGAAGGAAGAGCACTGGGCTTACAGGAAGAAAAACTGGGTTTGCAACCCAACTTTTCTAATTAGTAGCAGTGGGACCCTAGATAAACCTAAGACTTGCTTTTCTCATACTTCTGGGACAGTGGATTCATGCCTTTCTTCTTTTTATATCCATTCACTTATGAATTCATTCACTCATTGAACAAGTATTTACCAAATGCCTACTATGGGGAGACATTTTGGTGCATAAACTTTCACAGTCCCTGCCCTGATAGATCTCTATACAAGCCAAATAATATGATCATACCAAGCGCTACCACTGATTAAGCGCCCACAACGTGCTGTGGTCTTTACCTTATCATCTCCGCTGCACGTGCAGTGTGAACTGTCAGCGTGGGTTTAGGTGTGCCCTCAGGCAGTCCTCTCAAAAGCCTATTTTGGGAAATTCTGATCCTCTGTGTATGTACAAGGTAAGTGAAACACAGTTAAGAAGCTCATCCAAAGTTAGGGGACTTGTCAGGGGCTGACTAGAATTTGAATCAAGGAGGATCTGATTCAAAAGACCCCAGTTTTCCAAGCAGGCCTGTCAATATGAAAATTTGTTACAAATAGGAAGTTCTAAAGAACAAGAGGGCTGGGGATATAGCTCAGCGGCACAAGCACCTGCCTGGCAAGCAGAAGGTCCTGAGTTTGATCCCCAGTACCGAAAAAAAAAAAAAGAACTATTATTTACTATTATTACTGTTATCCATACTCATTTATGATACTATAAAACAGTCCAAAACCAAAAACAAAACAGGAGACGGGGCTGGCTTATGTTACTGTGGGGATTCTCATCATAATGCTTTTGGTATCTTTTTCTGCAGTTTGAGATTCCCGTTCTCTTTCTCCCCTGTGGGTGTATCGTGCTGCTGTTCTTTTTCTGCCTGCAGATCATGGCTGGGCTGTTGGTAAGCACATTATTTAAAAAAACCAACAACAACAAAAAAAACTGAAATGATTTCGGGGCAGAATCGCTGTGTCAAGGAGGTTGTGTACATCCTTGATGATGAAAATGCCAATTTTTTATAAAAAGGCAAAACGCTACATTTTAAAAGGTTGAATGTAATGTTATTTAACTAATTTCATATGACTATCTTTAGGTCACTGAAAAAAGTCCAAATATAAGAACAGTCTCTGGAGTCTGTAACATTTTCATGTGATTCAAGAATAGCTAAATTTTAATTCATTTTAACCTCTTGCCTTTTGGTATTTGGCTCTTCTGACAGGAAGTGTCTGTCCATTGTGAGATTTGTTAGGAAAGAAATTGTCAGTTTAATCAGGAATCTGTTTTTATTACATCTTTGGCAGCTAAAGAAGATCCCAAGGTTTTGACACAAAGAACATATACTATTTAAATAGATTTATTGAAAATTTTGTTAAAATACAACATAACAAAAATATTGTTAAAATCATAGGTGTATTTTTACAAAACAGAATATTACCATACTCCAAAAACTTCCCTCATGCCTTCTTTCAAGTATGCTATATCCAGAAGTATGCTATTCTGATTTCTATTACAATAATTTAGTCTCTGCTTTTGGACTTTTTATAAATGAAAATAAAATTCTATAATATGTCCCTTTTTGTGTCTGTCTTCATTCGTTCAACATTATTTTTATGGAGTTCATCTATGCTGTTCTGTGTAATAGAAGTTTGTTCCTCCTTCTAGCTATACAATGTCTCATAAGGAATGAATCTACCACAATTTATTTCTCATTTGATCTACTTCGCATAGGCATTTGAGTTGTTTCCAATTTGTGGCTATTAAAATTACTGATGCCTTGAAATACCTGTGTAAAAACTATTCTTTTGGGTGTATACTGAGGTGTGAAATTGCTGGATATAAAGGTACTAATATTTAGTAGATACTGCTTAGTAGATACTGCTACTTTTTCAGAATGGTTGTGTAATTTAAAAAATCCCACTAGCAATATATGAGAGTTTCTGTTGTTCTGTACCCTCAGTGGGCTTTTTAATATTAGTCATTCTGATGTAGAGTGGTATGTCTTTATCATTTAAATTTATATTTCCCTAATGACTAATGAGGTTGAACACTTCCTTATAACTTTACTGGCTATTTGTATGTTTTCTTTTGTGATACGTTTTGTAGTACTTGAAAAAATACACTCCCAAAGTTGTCTGTGTCCTAATTCCCAGACCTGTGACTATGTCAGGTTACATGGCAAAGAGGAATTACGATTGCATGTGAAATTAAGGTTCATAACCAACAGAAGGTAAAACAGATTATCCTGTATTATCTAGGTGAGCCTAGTGTAACCACAAAGGCTCTAAGAGTGGGAGAGGAAATCAGAAGAGAGAACTAGGGGTGGCAGCGTAAGAAGGACCCAGCCCAGTGTTGCTGGGATTGAAGACACAGGACCAGCCCACCAGCCAAGGAAGCCATCCTGCCCTTTTAAGCTGGGGAAGGCAAGGCAATGGATCTCCCCCCAAAACTCCATAGGGACCACAGCCATGCTGACACCTTGGCATCAGTGAAGGAATGCTGACTTTTAGGCTACAGACCCATAACATAATAAATTTCTGTTGTTTTTGCAAAAGGAAACTGGTACATGTCTTCCAGTCTTTTGCCCATATTTTTCTTGGGTTGATCTTTTTGCTTTGAAGATTCTTGCTATATTATGGATGTGAGGGCTTCCTTGGGTTTGTTTAGTATTTTGCATCCATGTTCTTTTTTGATCCCAGCTTAATTGAGAGATAATTGACAAAATTATGCATGTTTAAAGTATAGATATATTATGTATTGTGAAATGATTAACCCAATCAAGATAGCTAAAATTCCATTACTATTTTGTACGTTCGTGGTGAGAGCATTTTAAAATCTACTATTGGAAAATTTCAAGTATACAATACAGTGTTGTTAACTGCAGTCACCATGCTGTACATTAGATTTCCAGAACTTATTCATCTTGTTCTAAAAATTTGTAACATCTCCCATTTTCACCCCACCATGTGCCTGGCAACCACTATTCTGCTGTTCGTATGCATCTGGTGTTTTTAGATTCTACGTGTATTTGTAAGATCATAGACTATTTGTCTTTGAGTCATTTCACTCAGCAAATTCCATCAGGTTTCATCCATATTTTTGCAAATGACAAGATTTTTCTTTGTTATGTCTGAATAATATTTCTCTCTGTCTCTCTCTCTCTGATATTTTCTTTATTCATTTATGTGTCAGTGGACATTTAGGTTCTTTCCATGTCTTTGCTATTGTGAATAGTGTTGCAAGAACATGGGAATGCAGAAACCTCTTCAATAAACTGATTTCATTTCATTGCAGTTCTATTTTTAAATTTCTGAGGACCTTTCATACTGTTTTCCATAATGGCTATAACAATGTACATTCCCACAAGCAGTACACAAGAGTTCTATATCCTTACTAGCACTTGTTGCTATCTCTTGTATTTTATTTTATTTTTTCCCCCCTCTGGTACCAGGGATTGAACTCAAGGCCTTACACATGTTGGTCAAGTGCTCTACTGAGGAGCTATATCCCTAACCCTAGTTTTTTTTTTTTTTTTTTCTTAGTAGTCTTCCTAACAATTGTGAGGAAATATCTTACTGTGCTTTTGATTTGCGTTTTCTTGATTCATGATATTGAGCATCTTTTCATTATCTGTTGGTCACTTGTATATCTTCTTTGGAAAAATGTTTATTCAGGGCCTTTATCCACTTTTTAATCAGATTATTTGTTTTTTTATGTTTGAGTCGTATAAGTTCTTAATGTAGTTAGGATATTCATTCCTTATCAGGTAGATAGTTTGCAAATATTTTCTTCTATTCCATATATTGCCTCTCACTCGTTTGATTGTTCCCTTGGCTGTGTAGAAGGTTGTTAGTATGATGCAGTCCCACTTGTTTATTTTTGCTTTTGTTGCCTGGCTTTTGGTATAAAAAATCATTTCCAACACCAGTGCCTAGGAATTTTATTCCCTATATTTTCTTCTAGGAATTTTATGGTTTCAGTTCTTATATTTTAGTCTTTAATCCACCTTGTGTTAGTTTCTGAACATTGTGTAAGATAAAGTTCAATTTCACTCTTGCATGTAGGTATTTTGTTTTCTTAACACTATTTACTGAAAAGACTATCCTTTCTCCATTATGTAGTCTTGTTAAATAGTTGATCTTATATATATGGGTTTATTTCTGGAATCTCGATTCTGTTCCTTTGGTCTATGAGTTTTTTTGAATGGCAGTATCAACCTGTTTTGATTATTCTAGCTTTGTAATATAATTTGAAATTAGTAAATAGGTTGCCTCCTGCTTTGTTCTTTCTCTAGGTTGATTTGGTCTTTGTGATCTTTTGTGTTTTCATGTGTCCATATTCTTCAGAGAGAGTCACCTAATTTTCCTTTGTTGTAACATTCTTGTTGAGCTTTGGTAACAAAGTTTTGCTGGCTAAATTAAAAAGTCATTTTGGGATGTGGTCTCATAATTGTAAGATGACTGTTCTATATATCTTATATTTTGATGGATTCACCAATAAAGTCATATGGGTCTTGAGTTGTCTTTCTGATAATTTTAGTTGAAGAATTTAATTTGTTTAATAGTAGGATTATAAAATTTTCTATTTTTTGTGTCAGTTTTGGCAAGCTGTACTTTTCAAAGAAGATGTCTAAATTTTCAAACTAATTTTCACAAAGTTATTCATAATATCTTCCTTTAAAAATATTTGTGAACTATGTAGTGATACCTTTTTACATTCTTGAATTTGATAGCATTTGCCTTTTTTTTTTTTTTTTACAGCAATAAGCTTTGCTAGAAGTTTGTGAATTTTAAATTTTTAGACAATAAACTTTTGGCTTTGATGATTTTCCCCGTTATATGTGGATTTTGTTTCACTAATTTATGTTCTTGCTTTTACAGTATTTCCTGCCTTCTAATGTAGATGCATTTGACTTTCTATTTTTTAAAAAAAAGAACATAAGTAATTTATTATTTTAACCTTTCTTCTCTGATATATTGCATTTTAAGGCTAAACATATTCTTTAAGCAATACTTTTGCTACAGATCACAAGTTTGGATTTTTTTTGTTTCACCCAGTTAAATTTTAAAAAAAAAATTCCATTTTGACTTCTTTCATCCATAGACCTATTTACAAGTATGTTGCTTAATTTCCATGTGTGAGATTTTCTAGTTATCTTGTCACTGATTCTAGATTAATTCCACATATATTCTTTCTTTGTTTTAATGCTTTGAAATGTGTTGAGATGTCTTTATAACCAAGCATATTATCAATTTTGCTAAATGTTCATGTTGCACTAAAATGATATGCATTCTGTAATTATTGTAAGCAGTATTCTACACATGTCAAATAGGCCTAGTTTCTTAAAAATATTGTTAAAATCTTCTTAGTCTCTATAATATTTTAATATCTGCTTATACAATCAAATGTTGAAAATGATGTGTTAACATCTATTATGATCATAGATTTATCTATCTCCTTTAATGTTGTCAGGTTTTATTTAGATTTTTGAGATTATAATATTAAGTACATATGCTTATATAATTATTTTCTTTTCCTTTGGTATTGATCTTTTAGCACTACAAACTATCTCTTTAATGCTATTTATTTTAAAATCTGCTTTGTTTGAAATTAGTTTTGCAATATTCACTTTCTTTGGTTAGCATTTGAATGGTGTATTGGGTACCCCTTGTGTATGGTCTCACATTTTCTTGGTTTTTAAAATAATTTTAAATGTTATTTCTGATTCCAAAAATAATTATATGGAAATAAAATGTAGAACTTCCTTCTTTTTTTTTTTTTTTTGTGGGTACCAGGGGGACGACCTCAGGACCTCGCGCGCCAACAGGCACCCGTGCCACTGAGCGATATCACCGGCCCCTTTTTCGTATGTGGGTTCCGGGAGTCGAACTTGGGCCCTCGCGCTTGCAAGGCAGGCGCTTACGCCACTGAGCCATCTTACCGGCCCAGAACTTCCTTCTAACAAAAATTTGAGCCTACACAGCAGCTGGTCTCATTTTCTGGTCTCACCAGGAAAACATTGTTAGTAACTAGTATGACTAGTCAACTTACTGAACTTGAAGACTAAAATAAATAAACAAGCAGCAAAGCAAAACTCAAATCACATAAAACAGGGAAAATATCAGGTTGGCATTAGATTTTCCTCCATATATTGAATGTTAGAAAACAGTATCTGGTGCATTCTGAGGGGATGTTTATTCCAATAATTTTTGCATGGTCAGATTGTCTTCAAATCACAACAAATATGTCTGTGTGTAAGAACATTAGGAACACAAGACTTATAAAAAATAAACAAAATAGAGCTGGATAATATAATCTAGTCGACCAAAAGATAAATCAAAATAAAATATTTTGAAATATAAAAATATTAGCGATGAGCGTTTCATTCATCTAAACATGAAACTAAAATTTTAAACCGGTCTCAACTAATGGATTGTAAATAGTATAAACCTTAACTCTATGCAGATAGCACATGAGTGAATGGAAGTGGGAGGATGTGTAAGCATTCCCATTTCATGCCTGGTTTTAGCAAGAAGCAGTAGAGTCTGCCTAAAATGAAAACATTTAGCTTAAGCATTTTTATAATGGTTTTAATTAACTTATGAGATAGTTTAAAAAGTAATTTTGTTTGTGCTGAAAAAACACCTGAAATCGAACAATTTCATTTTCACTTCTTAGTTAGTTAATTCAAGTATAATCAAAATTACCACTATGTATATAAGGAGAGAGAGGCGGCAAAACAGTGATCTCTAGTTATTAACTATAGCTACATGGGGATGGTTCGTTTTTGGTGGTTATTTTAACTTTTTTATTGTTCTTTTTCTCATTGTTTAACTTTTACTTTTCTTATAATAAACATGTATCATTTTTACAAAATCTTTAAAGTCATTTTCTAAAAAAATATCAGAGAAAGAGAGAGCAATAGGGCCATCTTTAGCTAGAAGAATTTTTTTTCACCTTTTTCTAAATTACTTTTACAGAGAAACTTTGTATTTTATCTTAAAAGAAGCCACTGATTGAATTATTCTTTGTCATGGTGAGCCTAATGTGATCAATTTTTATTTGGGTTTCACTAATGAAGAGTGAATTCATTTTCTCTGAAGCTCCTAGCATTCACTATCACTCAGTGTAACCTTTCATATCTCAGCCTCCCTGTTTCAAGTCAGGTCTGTCATCCCTTCTGCTTAGATCTAGAAACAGACAGTGTCACCAAAAGGACACTCTCTGAGGAGCAGGATGGTGGTGGGATACTACTGGTTTGAAAACTTGTCAGATTGACAGCCATTCTGCCGAGTACTACAGCAGAGAGTCAAAGAATTCAAATGCAGAGCCTTCTATTTTATGTTGGAAGATGCGGAAGACAGGAAACACTGGCTCACAGTTATTGAGCACCTGATGTATGCCAGGCATGGTCACAAGAACACTGTGAGTTTTGTGTTACTAATCCCCTCATGCACACCAAGGAAACAGGAACTTGGGAGAGGTGAGGTGGATCATCTGTGGCCATGTGGCCAGCCAGGAACACCCTGACACTGAAACCTGTGCCTTGCTGTGTCCTTCTTTCAGCTTCTATTGCTGCCAAGGAAACGTTCCTAGAATCTTTCTCTTTTCTCTGTGTTGGTTGCTTGCCGTGGAAGTGTTTCTATAAGCTTTTTTTCCTCCTAATTTGAAATTATGTTTATTGCACTTTTAAGCACTCTTTAAAGGTTTACCTTTGATACAGATAGCAAATGTTTTGCTCCAAACTCTTTTGAAGAATTACTACCAAGACAGTAGAAGCAGTTAGATCTGGCTAGAGTTGAAATTTAATGGCAAAATGAAATCAAACCCACAAAGAGTTAACTACTCTAGCACTAATTAAGTGTAGTCTTCTTGGGGGGAAAAAAGCCTGCTTCATTCTGGCAAGAAGCCTGTAAAAAAGGGACGATCTGTCACAGACTCATGAAACACAGTAATTAAGGTCTGAAATGCTTCCCAATCAAAGAACAGGCGAGTTTACTGAGTTAACTGTTTAAAGAACATCCCTTGTGAAATGGCATTGCCACTGTATGTTTTTTAATTGAATTGATTTAATTTCTTACTATTTGCTTCTAAGTAGGAATTAAAGGCTCCGTTAGGAATTGCTAATGTTGCCCATTCTGTACTCTCTTACCCAGGACAGAGAAAAAGAAAGGACTAAGGCAGTGTGCATCCGTATATACTGTAGGCAGAGCCTTGTCACAGGGCTAATTTTGCAACAGGCAGGAATAATGAACAATTAATGAACTCACGTCTTGCTTACACGTCTATTATTTAAACTAATCATTTATATTGTCCAAGTAAGATGTTGTGCTTTCATGGAAGCATTAAAATGCATAAGTAGGGGCCGGTGAGATGGCTCAGCGGCTTAAGCGCCTGCCTTGCAAGCGCGAGGGCCCGAGTTCGACTCCCGGATCCCACATACGAAAAAGGGGCCGGTGATATCGCTCAGCGGCACGGGTGCCTGTTGGCGCGCGAGGTCCTGAGGTCGACCCCCCGGTACCCACAAAAAAATAAAATAAAAAAAAATAAAATAAAATGCATAAGTAAATGAAAATACGTATTTCGTTCCAAAAGTATGCTTATATTTCATGTGTTTCATTTCCTGGTGGAGACTCAGTTGGCCAACACATTTGTGTAATGATACCTGTAACTCACACATGGTAACTTAATTTAATAACAGTTGATTTCCCTTTCTAATAAAATAATCACCTGAACTCCACTTCATGTGTTGGTTCATTGTCTTCCTGACTGCCCATTTTAACCAGTATTTAAGCTTCATCTAGGATATCTAGTTTGCTTAAACAGCATAGCAAATGAACAAAAATGTTGAAATTATCACTTTCTTTTTACCATGATATGAGGATTGCATTTTTTCAACCCATGAGATTTTTTTTTTTTAATATGTTCACCGTGTAGGTATTTACTGCTTATATTAAGGGAGGGGTTTAGTTAAATCACAGGTCTAATGTGGCCCAAGAATAGGACATTTTTATTCACTTTTTAAAATAATTAACTATGTCAGTTTCTGATAAATATAATTGCTAATATTCTTTAAGTTTTTTGAGGAACTAAGCCATTTTGAAGTCTGCCTTTTGAAATTATTTCAACAGCCCTCTGAGGAATGTATAATGATTATCCCAGTTTCATACATCAGGGATCTAATATTATGTGTAATAACTTGACGAAAGTCATGGAGAGCAAGATTTACCTAAACAGTATAACCATGAAGACTAAATTTTCAACTGTCTTTAGAGATATGAATGGTAGCTGTGTGTAATGACTAGAAAAGAGTAGGGAACTTTTCAAGGCGCTAACATTATGTTCTAAGAGAGGCAGATTAAGTAGGATGATGCATCTTTTGTATGTACTAACTAAATTCTAGATCACTTAAGTCAGTGAAATAAGAGAGGACACTTTAGGTTTTATACTCTGCTAGATTACAATGACTGGGAAGTTATGGAGGAACACAGCAAACGGAATGTCAATCATTCATGAAACTAAAGGGATATGCTCTTCATCTCATTTCCTCCCTATTCTGCTACTCTTAAAATTCATTTTAAACCCTTTTACCTAACTATCAGTTTATCATATTACTCCCTCATGTAATCCATTTTACATTCAGAAATGTTTCTGACTTGGAGAAATTGTGATATTCAATGGATCAAGATCCTGAACCATTTTTTGCTTCTAGTATGATCCAGAACTCTTTGGAGAAACCGTGGCCTCTGGCACAATATTTTCACTCAAACAAATTTAGTTTCCTATGATCTCAGTGGTATTTAACAATAAATCCTGAACTACATGTTTAGCAAAAGCAGTGGGAAAATGGATGTCAAGTCCATTAATCACAGATGAAAAAAATGCTCTGGGTTGGAACGTCAACCAGGCATTAGCTGTGCCTTGCACTCTAAAATCTATTCAAATGACCTCCTGATTAGGTCAGCTTGTTCTTCTGCCCTGAGAAAATTTAAAAACAGAACCAGCAGTTAAAGTATCATAATCCTGATGATACTTTAGGCTCTGTGTAGTAGGTATTTGGTATAAGGAGAACCATAAGCAGCTTCTACATAGTGTTTCACTCATAGCTATCAAGTTGATCAAATCACATACAAAATCGATATAAAACTGCATGTTCTGTAAAGTAAATATGTCCATTAGATGAGAAGTGTTTCAGGGTAATTTAAAATAGTCTGAAGATACCCATTTGTAACTGAAGGATTTATTTAATATTGATTTTGGGGAAAGTAAAAGTGAGCAAAATGGTGTTTACTTCTTATATTCTAGATAAAAGGAAGCACTAGAAAAAAAAATCTGAATTGTACCTAAGTGATATAGCCAAAAATGTGATGTTGGCATTTGTGACTACCTTAGAAGTGGAATGATATTAGCTGCTAACCATTTGAAAGTTGCAAATGCCTATTTGCAGACCCCTGGTATAAATGCATAGCCACACCATCAAGTGCATTTACAACCTGTGAATCACTAAAGACTTGGGGGGCAGCAACTTGTCCCTGGCAGATGCTATCCACATGCCTCAGCTCTCCTGGTAGCATTCAGAAACAGAGAAGGCAAATAAAGACTGTAAAATGCTTAAGTTAGAGTGGCTTCAAAATGAAGTGCATTTTAAAATGTACTTTAGTGCAGTTGCAAAAGGATGTTATTGTTGTCATATTTTTGCTAAAAATGAGGTGTTTTTTTTTTTTTTTTTAAACAGCAATGCAGACACTAAATGGGGAAAGAGAATTGGGAGTTGCTGGAATGTTTGATGATATCTCTTCCTTCCTGGGCACTGGGAAATTACACAGTTGTCATTCACATTAGCAGAATGTAGAGCATTAGCTGAGGATGCTAGGGTGCCCTTACAACCTCTCACATTAACTTCCTGAATGCCACATTGCAGGAAAGTTTGATGTGCATGGAGGGGTACAATGGAGGAGTTATAGGAAATTATTTGGGAGGATTGTGATTCTACAAAATATTCAGAGCAAACCCAAAGGGCAGAAATATTGTAATGTCTGTGGATAACCTCTATTGCCCAACCACTGTGGCATGCAGAGGGGCATTGTTTTCTTTCCTGTTGTGTATCTTCTAGTGAGGTTATGAATGCTCCTGAGGTTGCTCACCTCTCTTGCTATTCTCAGTCCTCCCATCATTTTCCATGCTCATTGTTGGAAGGAACCCTTAGAAGATACAGAAACTGCAAAGAGCTGTTTATTCACAGATGACCTCTTCTGACCTATACTTCCAATAAATAGTTTTATTTTTTATCTTAAGATCCATTTACGTCATAAAACTGTTTTTCGAAAGCGGCACACACCTGTAATCTCAGCACTCTGGGAGGGTGAGGCAGGAGGATCCCAAGTTCCATTCCAGTCTCGGCAATTTAGCAATTTAACAAAATCATATCTCAAAATAAAATAATAATAATAATAAAGAAAAGGACTGGGGATGGAGCTCAGTGCAAAGCCCTGGGTTCAATCTCTAGTACTGAAAAAAGAAATAAAGATAAGAGAGATTTCTTTCATGGTTGTGTAGAAAGGCATGAGTGACCAGGTCTCATTCCATGAAGTCAGGCCAGAGGAGGAAAACGGGAGCCTAAACAGGGTTGTGCCTGAGACAATGGGGCATCTATCGAGAGGCTGTAAGTAGATATATTAAGCAGTATGTGGTGATGAATTTGATGGTGTGTAGTGAGGAAGGGAGGGAAGACAGGAATGACTTTAGATCTATCAGATTGTCCACTTGGTAGATGGTGACACAGCACAGGAGAGATTTTTTAAAACCCTGTTAAAAAGAAGCATGTGTTGTAGGCAAGGTGATGAGCTGGTTTGGGCTGGCTTATGTTTCAGCTGTCTGAGGAGTCACAGCTGAGGGCCCAAGGAGCTGAATTGCTGATCCCAGACCTCAGTGCCTGTCCACTGAGCTCTCCTGCTTCCCCTGTGCTTCTCTGTGCCTCAGAAATCCTGGCTGCTAGGATGGGGGTAAAAGGAGTGAAGTGTGAGGAAAGAGAAAAAATGGACAGTGCCTCCTTTGCTTTCCTACTGCTGCAAATCTCAGCCAAGATAGGTGAGAAAATTCCACTCTAAACTGAGTTTGAACATTGAATAATAGGTCATATTGGACATCTTAATTATGGATATGACTGAGTTTTTCAATATAAGTGACTTTGGAACGTTTTGTTGTCAGAGAACAACAGAAAAGAGTTGGAACAGTCTGCCAGTAGCAGCTGAAGAACTTGTGCCCAGGGGAAATTAAGGGGGACAGTGGGTGACCAGAACAAAGCTGCACTCTAGCTCATATCTGAGACAGGAGAGAGGGCTCAGACTGAAGCCTGGCCTGTTAGAGGAGAAATGCTGGGGAATCACACCTTCCACTTTGTTATGGATTTAAACCTGAGAACAGTGATCTTTTTACCAACTGTCTTTTCAGATAGCACACTGAAGGATAGAGAGGGGATTATTTCCCCAAATCACCAAGCTAGTATATGACAGAGCTAATATCTGAAGGTTGCTGTGACTGATGTCAAAGCCACTATGCTAACTATTCCCTAAATCTTTAAAAAAAAATCACAATTTTGAATTACAAAGACACTATGAATAAAGAACCAAGGATGACATTAGATGTTAATAGGATGTTGAGCATTGCAAAGTCAGGGCTGGTAAGAACTGAAAGAAGACTCGAAGTTCCACAAATAAAACCAGCATATGATTCAAGATTGTGCAAGCCTTCTGGGTCCACTCCCATTACCACACTTGGGCCTCCTTGGTGATGTTTGCCACTGTGTGGGCGGTCTCAGCCTGGGGACGGAGGTCAACTGAGATATGGAGGGACCTTTGTGACCTGTTTGTTCTGAGAGGGCTCTGTGCGTGGAGGAGTCCTGAGGAGACAGGGAGCTTTTCTAACTGCCCCTCTCTTGTACCATTTAAAATATTTTTTTAGTTGTGACTCATCATTATGAGGAATTCACATAAGAATAATTTTACATTTAGGTTCCAATTATGTACTGACATGAGGATCTTTAAACAATGCATTCATTAGAGAAAATGAAAATATGGTCTTTTACCTATTTAAAAACATGTTATAAGGGAAGCCATAAGCTGATTCAAAAAGTGTAGGATTCACTTGTCATTTCAGTCATCATTAATAATAGAACAAAGGAACATAATAAAAGAATAAAAACTGGGCATAGTGGCGCACACTTGCAATCTCTGCACTTTTGAGAGGCTATCAGGAGGACTCCAAATTTGAGCCCAGTCTGGGTGACTTAGCAAGACTCTGTCTCAAAAATAGAAAATAAAAACATAAAAAGGGCTGGGCATGTAACTCAGTACAAAGGCCCTGGGTTCAATCACTGGTACTGAAAAAAAAAAAATAAAATTTACTTAACTGAAAATAAGTGCAGGGGAGGTGGGGCATGATTTGAGAAACACAAACTTTCAGAAGTAGCTGTCATGGAGAAGGGCCTTCATGCCATTAGAAATTATTCTTTTCTTCTTAAAGACTTCCTTCTTACTTAATCTAATCTTCACTCAAATTTTTTTTTTATTTTAAAGAGAAGAAAAAACAAAACAAATCAAAAGAAGAACAAATTTTCAAACAAACATAATAGGAGGGTAACAATGGTTAATACATTACGTATTACTATCTTTAAGTTAGTTATTCAGGACACCAGACATTAGCATTCAATTGTCCAAACATTATTGGCACAAACCTTACTCTTCAATGAACTAAGTAAAAATGGTAGTGTATCTATCTTAACCATCTTATATATATATATATATATATATATATATATATATATACAATTTTTTTCCCTTTCCCCTCTTTCTTTTCCCTATTCCAGTCTCTCTTTCCTTTTGACCAGTTTCTTTTTGATTCACCATGTCTATTGTACATTTTGGATCTTATTTACTCTTTCAGTTTCTCATACTAGAGAGATAATACGATGCTTACACATGTGCTTCTGGTTTATTTCACTTATGAGTATTTTCTCGAGTTGCATCCATTTACCTATAAAAGTCTCCAGTTTATCCTTCTTTATGGCTGAATAGTACTCCATTGTATAAAAATACCACATCTTTCTTATCCATTCCTCAGTTGATGGGCATTTGGGTTGTTTCCAAGATCTGGCTATTACAAATTGTGCTGCTATAAACATGGGTGCACATATATCGCTGTGGTACGATGTTTTTAATTCTTCTGGGAAGATGCCCAGAAGGGGAATAGCTGGGTCAAATGGGACCTCCAACCCTAGTTTTCTGAGGAATCTCCACACTGACTTCCACAGTGGCTGTACCAGTCGACACTCCCACCAACAGTGAAGAAGGGTTCCTTTTTCCCCACAGCCCCTCCAGCATTTGTTATTAGTTGATTTCTTAATAGTAGCCATTCTTTCTGGGGTGAGATGGTATCTCAGTGTTGTTTTAATTTGCATCTCTCGAATGACTAGTGATGTTGCACATTTTTTTGTATATTTGTTTGCCTTTAGTATTTCTTCATCTGAGAAATGTGTATTCATCTCAGATGCCCATTTTTGGAGTGGGTCTTTAAATTTGGGAGGTCTGATTTTTTTGAGTTCTTTATATGTTCTCGATAGTAATCCTTTGTCTGAGGAACAGCTGGCAAACATTTTTTCCCACATTGTGGGTTGTCTCTTCACTCTGTTGGTGGTTTCTCTTGCTGTGCAAAAGCTTTTTAATAAGATGAGATCCCAGTTATTGATTCTTTGGGATAGTTCCCATGCGGTTGAGTTTTTATTCATAAAGTCTTTGCCTACACCAATGTCTCCAAGGGTTTTACCTATCCTACCTTCCAGCAGATTTAATGTTTCTGTTTTAATATTTAGATCTCTGATCCATTTTGAATTTAGTTTAGTGCATGGTGAAAGATATGGATCTAGTTTTAATCTTCGGCATGTGTAGAGCCAGTTTTTCCAGCACCATTTATTAAAGAGGCTATCTTTCTTCCAGCGAATGTGTTTGGCACCTTTGTCAAAGATAAGGTGGCTTAGTATGTCTGGGGTTGTTTCAGCATCTTCTAATCTGTTCCATTGATCTTCAGGTCTGTTTTTTTGCCAGTACCACACTGTTTTTATCACAGTAGCTTTATAGTATAATTTCAAGTCGGGGATAGTGATGCCCCCTGCCTTGCCTTTGTTGCCCAGAATTGCCTTTGCTATTCTAGGTCTCTTCTGATTCCAAATGAATTTTAGGATTGTTTTCTCTAATTCTGTGAGATATGCTGTTGGAATTTTGATTGGAATTGCATTAAATCTGTATAACAATTTTGGAAGTATGGCCATTTTCACTATATTGGTTCTTCCTATCCAGGAGCAAGGGATATCTTTCCATTTTCTGATATCCTCTTCAATCTCCTTTTTCAGAGTACTGTAGTTTTCAGTATAGAGGTCTTTTACATCCTTCGTGAGGTTGATTCCTAGGTATTTCATTTTTTTGGATGTTATTGTGAAAGGTATTGTTTCCCTAATTTCTCTTTCAGTAAGTTTGTTATTTGTGTACAGGAAGGCTATTGACTTTTGAGTATTGACTTTGTATCCAGCTACACTACTGAATTTGCTTATTAAATCTAGCAGTTTTTTAGTGGAGTTTTTGGGGTCTTCTGTGTAGAGTATCATGTCATCTGCAAATAATGATAATTTAACTTCTTCCTTTCCAATCATTATTCCTTTTATTTCTTTCTCTTGTCTAATCGCTCTGGCTAAAGTTTCCAGAACTATGTTGAATAAGAGTGGGGACAGTGGACATCCTTGTCTTGTTCCTGATTTTAGAGGGAAGGCTTTCAGTTTTTGGCCATTTAGTATAATATTGGCTGTTGGTTTGTCATAGATAGCTTTTACCAGATTGAGATAAAGACCCTCTATTCCAATTTTCTGTAGGGTTTTTATCATGAAAAGGTGCTGGACTTTGTCAAAAGCTTTTTCTGCATCTATTGAGATGATCATGTGATTTTTGTCTTTGGTTCTGTTAATATGCTGTATTACATTTATTGATTTACGTATGTTGAACCATCCCTGCATCCCTGGGATGAATCCAACTTGGTCATGGTGTATAATCTTCTTGATGATTTGTTGGATTCTGTTTGCCAGTATCTTATTAAGGATTTTTGCATCTATGTTCATTAGGGAGATTGGCCTGTAGTTCTCTTTCTTAGTTGGGTCCTTCTCTGGTTTTGGTATCAGGGTAATGCTTGCTTCCAGGAATGAATTTGGGAGTATTGCTTCCCTTTCAATTTCATTGAAAAGTTTGAGAAGTAGGGGCGTTAGGTCTTCTCTAAATTTCTTGTAGAATTCGGCAGTGAATCCATCAGGGCCTGGGCTTTTCTTTGTTGGGAGGTTTTTAATTACATCTTCAATTTCATTGGCTGATATTGGTTTATTTAGGATTTTTAAATCTTCTTGATTCAGCTTTGGTAATTCATACGAATCTAGGAATCTGTCCATTTCTTCTGCATTTTCCATCTTAGTAGAATATAAATTTTCAAAATAGGTATAGATGATCTTCTGGATTTCTGCAGGGTCCGTCGTGATATCACCCTTTTCATTTTCAATTGCATGGATTTGAGTCTTTTCTTTTCTTTTTTTAATAAGGTTGGATAAGGGTTTGTCAATCTTATTTATTCTTTCAAAGAACCAACTTTTTGCTTCATTGATTTTTTGTATTGTTTTTTTATTCTCCAATACGTTAATTTCTGCTCTGATCTTTATAATTTCCTCCCTTGTACGGGCTTTTGGCTTAACGTGCTCTTCTTTTTCTAGAAGCTCGAGGTTCACCCTTAAGTTGTTTATTTGCGCTTGCTCTATTTTCCTGATATAAGTATTTAATGCTATAAATTTCCCTCTTAGGACTGCTTTCATTGTATCCCATAAGTTCCGGTATGTTGTACTGTCATTATCATTCAGTTGTAGAAAGTGACTAATTTCTTCTTTAATTTCATCTGTGACCCACTGGTTGTTCAGGAGGATGCTGTTTAATTTCCATGTGTTTAGGGAGTTTTTGTGGGATCTTTTGCCATTGATTTCCAATTTCATTGCACTATGGTCTGATAATATGCATGGGATAATTTCAATTCCTTTGCATTTACTTAAGCAGGTTTTATGAGCTAGTATGTGGTCTATTTTGGAGAACGTCCCATGTGCAGCTGAGAAAAATGTGTATTCTGATGTTGTGGGATGGAACACTCTGTAGACATCTACTAAGTCCATTTGTTCAAAAGTTTGGTTCAGTTCTACTATTTCATTATTGATTTTCTGTCCAGTTGATCTATCTTTTTGTGACAGTGGAGTATTGAGATCTCCCAATATAATTGTATTAGTGCTTATTTGATTTTTCATGTCCTTTAGTACTTGTTTTATATAGCTGGGTGCATTGGTATTTGACGCATATATATTTATGATCGTTATCTCTTCCTCTTGGATTGTTCCCTTTACAAGGATGTAATGACCGTCTTTATCTCTCTGAATCCTTCTTGGCTTGAAGTTCACTTTGTCTGCAAAAAGAATAGCTACCCCTGCTTTTTTCTGGGTTCCTGTGGCATGGAGTATTGTTTTCCATCCTTTGACTTTCAGTCTATGAATTTCTTTCTGAATTAAATGTGTTTCTTGTATACAGCATATTGTTGGATCTTGCTTCTTGATCCATTTTGCCAGTCTGTGCCTTTTGATTGGTGAATTGAGACCGTTAACATTGATGGTTAAAACTGATATGTATTGACTTGTCATGATATTTTCCTGTTGTTGGTTCCCACTCTTTGTTTTTCCGCTTTCTGGCTATTTAATTATTTGCCCTGCCTGGTGGATTCCTTCTGTTGGGGTTCCTATCTCTTTCTAGAATGTCCTTCAGAACGTTTTGGAGTGCTGGTTTGGTGGTCATAAATTTTCTCAGATGTTCTTTGTCATGAAAGTATTTTATTTCTCCATCAATTTTGAAAGATAGCTTTGCAGGGTACATCAATCTGGGCTGAAAATTATTTTCCTTTAGAGCTTGCAATACATCATTCCAAGCTCTTCTTGAATTGAGGGTTTGTGCTGAAAAGTCAGCTGTGATTCTGATGGGTTTTCCTTCATAGGTGATTTGTCTCTTCTCCCTAACAGCTTTTAAGATTCTGCCCTTTTGTTGAATTTCTGGGATCTTGACTATAATATGTCTGGCTGAAGTTTTTTTTTGATCATGTCTAGTTGGTGTTCTAAAAGCTTCACTTATAGGGGTGTCAAATTCCTTTTCTCTTCCAGGAAAGTTCTCCCTGATTATGTCTTTGAACAAGGTTTTAATGTCGTTGATGCTATCTCCTGCTTTTTCATTTATTCCAATTATTCTTAAGTTGTTTATCTTTGAGTCATCTAGCAGGTGCTGAATTGATTTTTCATGGTCCCTTGCTATTTTTAAGAATTTTTCCATTTCATGATCACTAATTGCAAGCCTGTCTTCTATATCTGAGATCCTGTCCTCGCATTGGCTTATTCTGCTACAAATACTTTCAATGGAATTTTTTATCTCTTGGATATCTGCTTGAATCTGCCTTATAGATTCCATTTCTTTCCTATGCTGAGCATTCATGGTTTCTATAGTTTTCTTAAGTTCATCTATTTTTTTGTCTGTATCAGCTATAGTGTCCTTAAGCATGGTCTTCATTGTAGACATTATCTCTGCAGTTATCTGTGAGATTATTTCTGTTTTAATTTTTTCCAGAACCTCATTCAGTTGCTTTGTTGTTACCACTTCAGATAGGCCAGGTGGGTGGCTTTCGGATTGTCCCACCTCGTTGCTCCCTAGGTTTGCCTTTGGTGAATTGGATGTGTGTGGTTGCATCTTGTTTAAGTGTCGTCTCATTTTTTCTTTCTTTAATTCCTGGGGTGATGTTTGCAAATTACCTATGGTAGGTTACTTTATTGCTAGTGTTTAAGATCTTTAGAAGATGACTACTTCTCTGCAGTATCTTCCAAGTGGAGCTTGCTTTTAGGTTTTGAGCTTTCTGCCAGATCCTAGCTCTTCAATTCGTTGGGTTTGCAAAGTTGCTACCTGTTTGGCCCAGTCCTTGATTCTTTGGTACTGTGCCACTGTATTTTCTGTGTCCCTTAGTCAATCTCAATCATGAAATATCAGGAAGGAAATATGTTTAGAACAATTATTTCACATTTGGCTATAATGTTAACTAAAGCATCAAACACAGCCTAAAAAATGACAGACTGAGCTAACCAGTTATTTACCACTTTTAGCTGTATAGAGTTGCGGTTATATAACAAAATCTAAAACACACCAGAAAAATTATATGCAGTATACAAGTCCTATGTATGTCAATTTTTCCTTGAGGAGTTTAAATTTAAGATGAGTTAAGGAGGAAATAGAGTATTGGGAGAAGAGGAAGGAATTAGATGTAAGGTTAGAAGACCAAGAGGGATCCCACTAAAATTGGGACACTAGTGCAGAGGACAGGTGGTAAAAAGAGAAGGAAGGGATAAAAGGAAGAACAGATCACAACCACAATCACAAAGAAGTTAGAGGCGCTGTTTACACTCATATAAAAAACCAGAGAGAATAATGAAGGAAAGAGCAAATACACATACAGAAACAAAAACGAAGATAAAAACAATAAAACAGACAGATCAAAAATAAAACCCCACCAAAAAACAAAACAAAACAAAACAAAAACAAAAAAACCCTTCGCCAGAACAAAAAAACAAATCAGTGAGCAAAAAAATAAAAATAAAAATAAAAATAAAAATAAAAAAAATAAAAAGAATCAGTTCCAGGTGTTGACTCTGTTGTAGGCAGGTACCTTGTGACAGAGTCCTGTTCTGTGCAGATCCGTCCCAGTAAGCCAGGAGCGCCCTCTGGCGGGCGGTGAGCAGAGGCGCGTACTTTCAGGCAGAGACCAGTCTAGCTCGCCTCCGCTCTCGGCGCCCTTTCACGATCCCTGGGCCTGAGAGGCTCAGCGTGCTGTCCGGAGCGCGGGTTCCCTGCACTGGTTCCCGCTGCTCTGGTTTTTCACCACGCCCCCCACAATGGCGCCGGGCCAGTCGCTCTCTGGCGCGGGACAGGTGTGGCTGAGAGTCCAGTCTCGTTCGCCTGCTGATCTCAGCACACTTTCGTGGGCCTGAGAGGCCCCGTGCTGCCCTGTCCGGAGCACAAGTTCCCAGAGCAGTTTCCGAGCCGCTCTGAGTTTCGCCACACCCCCCACAATGGCGCCCGGCCGGTCGCTCTCTGGCACGGGGCAGCTGTGGCTGAGAGACACTCACCACCGGTCAGTGCCGTTCTCCGCCGCTCCCCTGCCCCACCGCTGTCTCAGGATCCTCCGTGGGGGCTCCCTGGGCGCCAGCTGCCACCGTGTGACCGTAGAATTGAGCCTCCGCGGCGCTGCAACTCCCGGGATATTAGAAGGTGCGCGCGTGCGGTCTGCTCCTTCTTTCCTTCTTCTTTGTTGGAAGTCACCCGTCACTGGTGCTGGGGGTCCCAGATTGCGCTTCAGAACTTTTCTGGGTTTCGGGGAGGCATCTCCCCCCCTCCTGCACTTTCCGGGTCGCTATATTCCCGTGTTCCAATGGTAACTTTTAGAGAGAGTTTTTCTGCCTGCTTCTTACTCATCCGCCATCTTGAGGTCGTCTCCTCAAATTTTAATTTTGGATTTATTTTCTAAATAGAAATATTTTGTAGAGCAGAAAATAAAGTTGTTCCTCTTGAAGGACAGCTGATTACTTTGGATGAGAGCCCCACCACTGGCCCAAACACGCAATATTTAGACTCAACTAAGCAATAAAAATCTGTGGCTTCCTGTGTTTCTATTCACCTGTTCTGCATGCATGTTCATCCTTTCTCCTCTTACAAATGACATCTTATTCTAAAGACTGTCTTATGAATGGTACAGTTTTTAGGTAAATCTCTCTGTCTGACACACACAGACACACACACACACACACACACACACACACACACACACAGAAACACTTGAATTAATAGTAAAGATTTGTGTGGCATTTGACCTGCATTTTGTCCTGGATACCAAAGGAAGACTCTGTCCTGACCCCGGCAATACTTGTTATTTGATTTTTTAAATTAATTTTTTATTTGTAATCTCAGGTTTTGTTGACCTTGGAGAACCCTTGGAAAGAGCAATCTGAGAACTGATTTCAGTGTGTAGACAGGTCTATGGAGAATAAGAGATACTAACATAGTCTGATCAGCAAAATTTTAAATTTAATTTCAGAGGACAGAAGTGGAAATTCCATTAAGGTTGTACTTAATGATAAAATTTCTTTTGAACCAATTTTTCTTCAGAAATCTTTAAGATGATCTGTGATCCAGAATATTTCCTGTAGTATTGGGGAAAAAAGCTGAGTTGTAAAAATAAATAGAATGACTACGGCCTAAAACAAGATTTTATGACTTTAAGCCTATATTGATGTTGATATGAAACAAGAGTCCAGAGGTGAGTAGACAAATTTGCAATTCAAAAATACCCCTTTGGAAAAATGATCCTAATATTTCTAACAGGCTTTCTGCTAAACTCTTGATGTGACAGACTTGTTCGATTTTGTGTAAACCCTAGGATCTGTGTGTGAATTGGCTTGAGGAGCCTTGGAGAAGGAATGGTAGAGAAAAGGGAGGAAGGAAAGTGTCTCTTCCCTGGGCTCTGACCTCCTTGCCTCAGTTCTAGCAGACTCACCTCGTCTGTGGCCTGGGAGAAATTACCTGTGTTCTGTTTCACTCATCTCCATCCTTATCCTCGGGAACACATGCTTTGTGAGTCCCATCACTCTGTGATTGTGAGGAAATTACTTACCAGGCTTGAGTCTCAGTTTTCTGATTTTCTCTGGGGCTCAGTAGTTAATATCTAAGGCTAGGTAGGTAATAAAATGAATGAATGAATGAATGAGTAATGCTGTGAGTAGAACCGTACTCTGAAGTCTTATAGAAAACTTCATACATAGTGCATGCCTCATGTAAACTGATTTAATGGACTTATTTATTCATTGTACATTTCAGAGGCCAAACCTAACATGTCCTTAGGGAAGATTCAGCCACACCTGGACTAGATGCTCTTTAATGTACCTTTAGGATTGAACTCTATGAAGAGCTGCAGGGCCCATGATATAGATTATATCTTCTCCTGCTTTTCCCATTCCCTAAGATTTATTGGAGCTCAGACTTGTCTCATCCCACCTCACTTAAAATATTTATTTATGATACTCTTGGGTTGTGGTCCATGAAAATTTTCCCAGAAACCTCCTTGAACTAGTAAAGTGTATACTTGAATTCATGCTATTTGGCATGAGGCAGATCAGATTGGGGAATATGATAAGTGAAAGTGCCCACTGAAATATTCAGTTCTAATGTCTTACTATAGTCAAACTGGCTCTGTTTCTTCTGTAACACTATCTTTTCTCTTTCTCTGATCAAGGAATGGTGATCATATTCTGCTGTTACCGTACTTTCATCTTTGTGGGAGGACCCACCTGTAGGGTAGAAAGGTCACTTGTGCATTCTAAGTAACGAGGCACTAGGGAGGACAAGAGGACCAAACTGTTGATGTTGTTAATTGATTGACTTTACTGGTGTCATGATGCACGAGCCACTAAAGTGATTAACTCAAAGGCTATTTAATATCTGCATAGCAAAATTATATCTGGAATCAGATGATTACGTGAAATGTAAGTTCATTGTTTCTTTTAAAAGTTGTGAGATTATTTCACAAAATTTCTAGTCATCTTTTGGGATTTTGACTCTAGGTGGGGTTTTGTTGCTAGTTATTTTTAAATGCCACATATAAAATTAACATCTGCAGCAATTAAGTTTCAAATGAGTGGTGTGTGTGTGTGTGTGTGTGTGTGTGTGTGTTGGCTAGACCAGCCAAGGAATTCTCCTCTTTGCCTCTTGAATGTTACCTCCTGGTGTGGGATTGTGCTTCTCAATCTTTGGGTTCCTTTGGAACCAGTGACAATTTATTGATGGACCTACTGGTTTTTCTGGGTTAAATCAGGAAGCATACATTGAGGAAAATGAATTCCCCATCCTAATCTCTGGCTTATATTCCTTAATTATACACTAGCTGGCCCTTAGCTCCATGTGTCTTTTCTTTTATTGGTATTTCTGGGAGTTTTCATCAGGATTAACTGACTCTTTCTTATTTGCTACCAGAAGGCTTTCTATCCACTCTGCCCACCTCTGGCATTTCAGTTCCTCATTCTGCAGCTCATGGTTATCAAAAGTCAATTAGCCTTCCAGCCATAGCAGTTACTTCTGGGTGGCTTTGTGATGTCACTGACGTCAGTAGGACTTGACCATTTTCTATTCCAATTAGTATTTCTGAAAGAAGATAAGGCTTTTTTCCCCTTAGTACTTGTAATTTCTTAGGCTACAGTATAGAGAGGCTTTGCTCTCTGAGTTCTACTACTATCTCTAACACAGTGTTATTTCAGTTTATTTGGAATGTATTACAAATTCCCTTAAAGTGAGTTTGGGGATTTTGAATAAAAGGATTTTGAGTAGCACTGCAGACAAATCATTCCTTTCATCCAATGTTCCTGAGTGGGTCTTTGATGGAGTGAAACCCTGAGTGTGTACTCAAGTTGTCTCATCTCCTTTTCTTATTTCCTTCCTTTCTTTTCCCAGCTCTTGCTCTCTCCCTTCCTTCTTCCTTCTGTCATCCTTTCTTCTCCATTCTAATGGATGTGTGGAAGAAAGACCCCAAGGAGGCAGTTGAGAAGGGCCGTTTGGTAGGGGGAAGGTAAGGAGATTGAAGACAGGGAAAGTTCAAGTGTCAACAGGTGTTTACTTCACAGTGTTGCTTTGAGGTCTTTCCAATTTCCCGAAGATGGAACTGGCAAGCGTTTGCCTACATCCCTTGCTCCTGCGAGGCTGGGAGTCTTGGAGGGAGTGTTCTTGCTCTGCTGGAACTTTCACTCCAGGGGAGAGGTATCAGTACCAGAGAGGTCCGGGTAATGTTATTTATTTTAATTCTTTATACTATGAATAGTCCAGAAGAGGCCTGTGGTATAAAGTGAAGACAAAAGGATAAAATATAAGCCCCAATTCTTAATTTATCTGCCTGTCTCTGTGGGTTTAGGTGGTTAACCCTTCTGAATGAGTCCCCACTGTATTGTTTTCTAATTAAAACATATATATGTCTAATGAGTTTTCAGAATAATAAGGCATTTATAGCACTTTAATGAAGGGCATTCTTTTCATTTTTATTTACTTAGCATCCTAATCAGGACCAACTGAGAAAGGTTAGATGTGGTCAAAAGAAATTTATGAAGAGTGGCTATTAAGGGATAGAGCATATGAACACAGACTGTGGTTAAATAACAGTAAGTAGGATGTGTTTATTAAAATGATGCAGGGATTTTATCCCTTCATTCTTGATGTCTCTTAGTACCTGACATTATACTGCTATGGTTTCCATGGAAACAGCACACACTCTTCCTTGCAGCTGACCTGAAGTTCAAGCCCTGCTGTTGCAATAGAAATTCTCAAAAACACTTCCACTTTATTAAAAACAAAAATACCAAATTTATGCAAAAAGTAAAAGCAAAAAAAGAGGACAAGAAAATCCATTGACTATATTGCAGAAGAGAAAAGAGAATGTACAATATTTTCATTAAGATGGAATCAAGAAACAATTTACTATGCTGGAGGTCGAGAGTGTCTGTCATTTCCTTCCCATAAATTACTTTAGAATTGATCCTCCTGAGCCTGCTTTAACATCTGCACCTTTCATTTCTAATTCAATATGTTCTACTATTTTTAGTTTTTTGCAAGTATCTCTTTTAGTGATTTAAAATCTTGCTTCTCTGCGACTCACAAAAAATGTTGATTTGGTATATAAATTGTGCATAATAAAGGGAGGTTAATTATGGGGAGGGTTTACTTGAATAAGACTTTCACGTGAATAAGAAATCACAAGCTGGGCCTTCTGTCTCCAGTCACCTATGATTTGGTTTATTAGCTAGGATGCTCTCAGTTGCAAGCAACAGAAAACTTAAGTACCATTGGTCTAGATAAGAAGGTAGATTCATTGAGTTATGTCACCAAGGGCCAGGAAGCAAGGTTTAATCTGACTCTGGGTCTGTTCCTCTGCGATTTTCTTCACTGTGACCCATATGTGCTAACATGGCCCTCAGACCATCTTTAGTAAAAGGACTGAAGCAGCCACCTAGATCCTATCAGTTGACAATAGAAAAACAAGACGATGAGAATGATCTTTTCCAGAAATCTTTATCAAATAGCATTTTCAATTCCATCATTCTGGTTGGGTCAAGGGTACACCCATGAATCAGTAAGTAGGCAGGATGCAGGATTATGTTGATTGGCAGTGGGCCTGAGTCACACACTCCATTTCTGGAACAGATGGAATTAGTCTCTTCCAAAGTTTGTGGGCTAGGTGGCAAAGATGTAAAATTTTCAGAAATTGCTAAAATAAGAATGGGTGGGGAAAAACCACTGTCCACTGCAAAAAAGCAACTCATGCTAGAAGCGTGAATCTCAGGCCAAATTTTCCATGGTGCAAGCATCTACCTATCTCTCATATATGTGAATCTCTTTGTAATTTAAAGTCAAATCTTAGGTTTGAAAAGTTTTTGGTTAGAGTGCAATTTCACCTTTCATATTCACAACTGAACCTTCTCAATTTAAAGCGATTTAAACTGCAGCCTGCCCTCCTAATCACGTTATCTCTTCTCACTCTACATTTTCTTTCTCCTATAGCACGTAACTCTTTTTTATCATAGTATAAACTTGATGTTCATCATGTTCACTGTTATGTTTGTTGTTAATTATGTTCATTGATGTATCCCAGGCACTTAGTGTCAATAAAATAGGATATTTTCGGCAAATATTTTTCCAGTAAATGAACTAATTGAAAAAAAAAAAATAGCTGGATCTTGCCAGATACTTTGTAGCCATTTGCTAGAGTGATTGGATTGACCTTACTTTTCACAAGTGTAGACAGTGCTCAAATCCTTATTTATGAAATAACTTTTTCCAGGGAGTCTTATACCTATGAGTTGTGTTTCTTCTAGCAGGCAGCAGTAACACCATCCTGGGTTGGACATTTTAGGTATAGGGAATTTGTTTCTTGGCTCCTGTAATCTTGGCTTCCGTACTGGTTGGGAAGGAGAATGGTGGGGTACGGAAGTTATAATTGTAAAATCCCTGTTTGAAACAGCCATTCTGGGTGTGAGGGAGTTAACTGTCTTAGAGAAGTTCTCTGGGGCCGCTTCACATTACAGGTGGGTCTCTGGAAGCTCTTGCCTTCAAACCTCCCTGGGAAATTTGCAGTTTAATATCAACTTGAAAGAAGGTATTTTGCTCAGTTTGGGGCAAGACTTATGTCTTGTCTGGACCCTGCCTAATCAGCCTGAGCAGCAGAGCTCATGACCACCCATGCGGTTTCTTTACAAAGCCTCTTAAGAGCACCTGAGACAAGGGTTAAATTGAGGAAAGGCCCTGACATATGTTTTCTCCTCGGGGTGGCTGCAGAGGAGGGATGAAAAGTCACATCCGTCTTCTTTGCGAGAAGCTTAAAATTTACAGTACTGCTTAGCTAGTTGTTGCTCAGGGCACATGATAACTTTCATTTCAGCTCCGCAGTGGTTTGACTATGACTTATTCTCCCATATCCCACTCATGCTGAAATTTAATCTCTCATTGTGAGGTATTAGGATAGAAAACCTGACTACAGTGTTTAGAGGTGGGGCCTTTTGAGGTGGTTAGGGTTAGATAAAGTCATTAAGTTAAAGCCCCCAGGATTGAATCCTGATGGCTTTATAAGCAGAGGGAAAGAGCCCCAAAAGATACACATATACATACCCTTCCTGTCTCTTGCCATCATTTGAAGTAGCCCCTTCCCTTTGGACCAGAACTGTGAGCTAAAATAAACTTTCTGTGTAACTTACCCAGTTTGTACTATTGTGTTATTAGCCACAGAAAACAGCAAGCTCTGTTGATCTATCAAATTTACTCCAGTAGTCACTCAGTGGGCTCCACCTCAATACTCGGATTTCATTCTCCACACAGGGGGTTGGGGTAAAGGATTCAGGACCCCTTTCACTGAAAAGCTCGTTCCTACCTCCAGACAGAACTCCATTTGAGTATTCTAAATTGTTCTTTGGGCTCTGTTGCCCTGGACCTGAGATCTAAATAGATTCTAACGTGACAACACACTAATAAATATTACTATCATGTTTATGTGCGGTGGTCTCAGCTAGAAATCTGTGATGATCATATGGAAGGTTCTGTGTACGTGGGTTTCCCCATTATAGTCTTAGACTTTAAGTGTAAATATGGTTACCTTTACAGTTTTCTGAACAATTGACCCCGCTTAAGTAACTACAGATAAGCAGCATCAGAAGCAGGGATGATATTAAAAATATTACCAATCTGTATAGCCCAGACACTGGGAAATCCAAGCAGAGGCTGGCTGGTAAGCTGATATCAGCCCTACCCAAAGAGCCATGTAGTCTAGGTGATCAGCTTCTACCTCCCCTTAACCATTAGAGGACTAAATGATCACTTTCTAGAGTCTGCACATGGCCTCTCACCATCTTCTTTCTCCAGCTAAGAAAACTGTAAGGGAAGCAAGTGACTTGCTTAATATCACACATAATCCACTGTAATTCAGATAAATCCTGGAACCCCATGAGATAAAATCCTGGTATGTTGTTTCATGCAAATAAACAAAAGTTAGAGACAAAAATAAGAACACATATTTTGAAAGTTTTTGGTCTTTCTGGGAAATGATAAGACAGTGTATTCCTAAGACTTGGCTAAAGTTACCTTCTCTTCCCACTGCTTCCTTTCTGGCTACTCACTCTCTAAAGTGTCCCAGGAACCCACATAAGTGGGTGGGGCAAGCAGTCTCCTTTTCCGTTACAGGATGAGATTTTGTCCAGGCTGAGGGAGGGGCCTGATGGACCAGGAGACCCTGTTTTCCTGCCCATCAACTCAGCCCTCCTCACACACTGTGAACAGAAGCACTCAGACCCCTGAGCAATGGAGGGTTTTTCTCTCTGTCTGACTGCTTCCCTAATGGGAAGCCACTTCGGGAAATTGAAGTTGAATAAAATTCCATACCTCATGGCACACTGAACATCTAGGTATGTGAGCCAAGGCTAGATCCCAGTGCTGCTTGGCTCTGTGAAAATGGCAAATATGTCTCATTCGTGTACAGCACACGGCACATGCACAGCAAGTATTTATCGAATCAGTGCATAAACCTAGAATACATTAAGGCAAATAATTTAGGATGAAAAGGATATTAGGAAGGAAAAGGAAATGGGAAGGTTTCTGTCCTCCCTTCCTCCCTTCCTTACCTTCCTCCCTTATCTTCCTTATTTTCTACCAGAATGATTTAGACTGACCATTTCCATTGAAAAAACTCATTGCTTGACTGATTGTTCCATTTTTCTGCCCACTTTGTACAGACCTTTGTAATGTACTTTTTTATGTTCGGTCTCTGTTTTCTCTTCCTGTCACCTTTCCCCTTCTGCTTTTTCACCATATGCATGAGAGTAATTTTCCATTATAGTGTTATTTCCAAAGGTCTCTGACAGGGTGGCAGTAAAATGACACAGCTAAGTGATACAGATTTTAATGACTTAATGCCATCATAATTTCTAATAGAAACATAAGTAGAGACAGGGGTGATGTTTTAAAAGACATAAAAATGGAAAGTGGATCATAGAAAAGATGTTCATAAAAAATTGCTGTGGCAGAGAAGGAAGTCAGGCAGGTAAGGACAAACTTGGGAAAGGTGGGTTCATAAAATAGATACTATTAGTAAAGGGGGAGAAGTCACTGGAGAGAAAAATAACATTTTGAAAGTATGTCAGAAGGAAAAAAATATGACAAAGAGAAAAGGTGGACTGGTTTCTTAATAAGAAGAAAGCACAAATAAGAAATTATAGAAAAAGGAAGGAAGGCTTGTCTTGTCTTAGGAATTGGACTTGGTGACAAAGGGTAATAGCAAAAAAGAATACTTTAGGTAATAATAGTCAATGAGGAAAGATAGCTCAGAGAAGCAATATGCTTCAGAATATCTAGGGTAGGAAAATCACTGCAGAGCACAAAAGGGGAGAATGAAGGTAGTACAGGCTGGCTGGCAGTTATTTTTGAATCTCATGGAAGACTATTAGGTACCTAGAAATTTGAAAAGAGGAAGGCAGCACAAAATTTTTATTTTTAAAGTGTGATGAAAATGTATTAAAGTAGGTCACAGAGATGTATGGATTTGGTGGGCTTCCTTCGTACCTGGATGAACTTCAGTGACAGAAATACAAAGAGTAAGTGAGCAACGCATGACCAGCTTGCTTTTTGCCTCAAATATGGGCCTCTGTGGGTCAGATGAACATTCATTGCCACCTCCCTCTCCCATTATGTACCACTTTCCTTTTTATTACTCCTAAGGGGGCTAAGTCCCCCTGTACCTGTGGTAAACTTCAGCCAGGTTCACTGATGTTTCCCCGCCTCTTTCCTTCTGTGTAGAAGTCAGGATGAAAGCTCTTTCCTGTCCCTGTGCAGATGGGCAGGGGCTTGTCTACCAGAAGTGTTCATGCCGATATGTGATTCTCTATGTTCCTTCTTACTTTGAATCTTAAAACATAGCACCTTATTCCTTCTTGGAAGGGGAAAGAAAAAAAATGAGAAAAGAAGGAAAATATGGAAAGAAAGACTTTATAAATAAGGAGAGGAGAGGAATTAGGATTGAAGGGAGGGGAGGGGAATGGGAAAAAAAAGAAGAATCAATATATATCATGTACAGGTACAAATTCCCTACGATGAATGTGATCATAATGTATACCTAAAATGTACCAACAAAATTAATTAATTAAAAGAGTACCTTAGTAGAAAATTTGAGGTGTACCAAGGTCAACTGATTAGGAAATGATTTCCTTAGAAAAGATAGTTTACTACTCCAAGTTCCCAGGAGGAAGGGGACCCCATGCCCTCGGGAGCCTCTCAGGAAGCACAGATGTGGGTCATGATGCAGAGGGAGAGGAAAAAACTGTGAGTGTGAGCTTTTCTGCTCTTCTGTGGGAAGAAACAAGCAAGGCCAGGTAGCCAGGCTCAGGATTGGCTACTCTGAATGGCTTTGGAGGGCTCCACAGAATAGGGGTAGTCCCTAGCTGTGCCTGGCGCTGGGGTGATTAGTGGCCAGTGTGAAAGCAACAAAGGATGTGGTTAGAGTCTGGACTGTGAGTTGATTGGTTTGTATTTGAAACTGTGCCCCCAGTGACAAGAACTCCTCCCAGGGAGAGTAGTGTATATGTGTGGATATCATGGTCAAAAGTTCTTATTACCCTAAATTCATAGGTCGATATGGAACCCCAGGATGATGGCATCAGGAGGTGAGTAGAACGCTCTTGAATGAGATCAGTGCCTCATAAAAAAGCCCCTACAGAGACCAAGGGATCAATTTCACTGGAGTAGGGTAATGGGGAAGCAGGAGACCAAGGCAAGGAGACTCAGATATATGGTTGTGTTGCCCAGAGCAAGGTGCTTCTGGTTATTTTTGTGGTGTTTTCAGTTAATAGTTCACTGTATTGAATCTCTTCAATTGTAAATATCCTGGAAGTGAGATGGTACCATATCTGACAGTTCACTGTGTTGAATCTCTTCAATTGTAAATGTCCCGGAAGTGAGATCACTTCCGGGATATTTACAATTGAAGAGATTCAACACAGTGAACTATTTAGCTGAAAATACCATAAAAATAAAGAGCCTTTTGGCACAAGAAATAGACTTCCATCAACTTTGGTGTTCAGCCTGCATTTAAAGATTCCCCCAGGTAGCCTTCTCTTTAGCCTTGTAAGAAAGCTGGCACTGACCATGCTGCTGGGACAGAACTGTAGAATCATCTTCCACAACCCCGGGCCATGTTTCAGTGTTGGTGCTTCAAGCTCTGCTTCCTCCCTGCCATCTGCCTTCAGCCTCACTACAAATCTGCTACTGCCTCCTGACTTCTCTACCTCTGCTTTAGAAGTGGCCAGCCAAATGATCACTTGTTCAAACTTCCTGAAAGCCAGTGATGGGCATGAGAAGCAGACCGGGACCCTGGAACACAAAAGAAAGTTTTGTGAAGAACTTCTGGCAAAGATTTGCACTTTCTGTTGATTCAAGTGCAAGAGGAGACATTGCATTTAACACTATATAGTACTCCCTTTTCCTTGCCCTGAATACTGGAAGCCACGGTAGTCATCTTACTACTAGAGGCAATGAATGTAAGAATAAAAAGCCAAAAATTGGGGCTTCTTATTCAAAACATCTTCCTGATGTTCTCAGTCAGCAGAAGTAGTAAAAACTGGAACTACTCCTACTCCCTGGCCTCCTGCTAGGTGTGAAGAACAAACCTCTTTGTTAAAGCTACTTTTGGTCCAGTTTTTCTCTTATTTTAAGCTGAATGTGTTCCCATATGACATCTGTCTATCTATGTATCTATGTATATATCATCTACCTATATCATGAAATACCATAATTGGAACCTATCTTAGTGTACATATCTAATTCGAATTCTGGAAGATCTGTATTATACCAACATTTTAAGTAATTTAAATAATCCCATATTGGAATTTATGTGTGTAAAGCCTTTTACATCTTTACAATTATTTTAATTACTCAGGATGAGTTTTCTTTAGTTAAATAAGGTTATTAATACATTTTACCAAAAAGCTTTACAAAAAGTTTGCAGCACTTCTTGGCATTCTGCTTCTTTTTAAATATTACGTTGTGCAGACCCCATTCTTGTTTCACAAATGAAGGAAGCAGACAACCTAATCAAATCAAAATGAAATTCTGTCAGTCTAAATTTTATGCATTTTCATTTTAGAAAAAAAACTCTCTTGATGTGTGTTTCAATTTGTTTGAAAAGCATGAAAGAATAAAACCTTATATAAAATGAGACATTAATATTATATAATAGCTGTATCTAAATGGGATTTTCTTGTGTTTGACAAGGTGTATACTCTGGGGGAGGGGTTGTAGATGCATTGAAGTGAATAAAAGACTAAAACAGAATTATAGTTCCTTTATTGGGACAAATCTTGGGGCTCTATTTGTAACAGAGAGTACATTGTAGAAGGACTGAAGGTTAAGGTTGAGATCACGTACTTGGTGCATAGACTTTCAAGGGTGCGCGTCCTATATATTATATTGCTTTAATATTTAACTTATTGCTGTTACTTGAATTATTGCTGTTTCTATTTTATACATAAAGGAGGTTTAGCTTGGCAATGTTAGATGCCTTGAGTAAGGTTGTAGCAACAGTTTGCGTGTCAACGTGACACCACGTCAGGAAGCATAGCACTTCCGGGTCAAGGTCTGTACTGGTCACAGTAGGTCAGGGTCCGTCTGACTCCCTTGTCTCTGCACCTCTCATGTGTCCTCACCCATAAAAGCAGAAGGAGCAGTGAAGAGCAGTGCCATGACTCCCCTGCAGAGAGGAGTCTTTGTATTCCACGCCTTGACCCCTCCACAGAAACAGTGAAGACTCAGTGAATTCAGTTTGGCACAGGCAGGCAGGCAGGTTGCTTCACCAAGTGACATTTGATACTGTCAGATTGTGGCAGTTAGGCCATAAATTTCTTATGCAGTTCGGGGGATAAAGTCAACCAATGCAACTTCTGAATCATCTTTGTAAAGATGAAAGATTATCTCGAGGAAAGGATATCTCAGGGAAGCAGTAGTGTGAGGCTGAGGATTAAAAGCGCAGCACTGAGTCTAAACAATCTGGGCTCAAATCCCAGGCCCGCCCTGGTAACCCATATGACTCTGGACAAGGAGCTAAAACCTCTTTGTGTCTCAGGTTTCCTAGCTTAAGAAATAGTATAATAATGGTGCCTAATGCATAAAGTTTAAAAAGATCAAATGAGTCCAAAATGTAGTCTCTGGCGCTTAGGTAGCAAGTACTTGTTAAACCAGACAAGTCCTCGATGGTAGAGATATTGCTTCTGGTTCCAGTCACTCCTTTTTCTGCTTAGTGAACTTTTTTTTTTTAATTTTTATTTTAAAGAGAAAAAAATGGAATAAAATTTCAAAACAACATAATAGGTAACAATTGTTAATACATTGCATATTGTTATCTTTAAATTAGTTACTCAGGGTACAAGATATCAGCATTCAATTGCCCAAACAATATTAGCACAAAACTTTCTTTTCAATGAACTAAGAGAAATTAGTAGTGTATCTATCTTAACTATCTTTTATATATATATACATATATATATATATATATATATATATATATATATATATATATATATATTTTACTTTTCTATTCCTTCTTTTCTCCATTCCCCCATCTCAGTTTCTCTTTCCTTTTGAACAGTTTCTTCCCATTTTACAATATCTATTGTACATTTTGGATCTTATTTACTCTTTCAACCTCTCACACTAGGGAGATGATACATTTACATATGTGCATCTTGTTTATTTTACTTATGAGCATGGTTTGAGTTGTACCCATTTACCTATAAAAGTCTCCAGTTTATCCTTCTTTATGGCTGAGTAGTACTCCATTATATAAAAATACCATATCTTTTTTATCCATTCCTCAGTTGATGGACATTTGGGTTGTTTCCAAGATTTAGCTATTACAAATTGTGCTGCTATAAACATGGGCACACATATATCACTGTGGTATGATGTTTTCAATTCTTCTGGGAAGATACCCAGAAAAGGAATAGCTGGGTCAAATGGGACCTCTGATCCTAGTTTTTTGAGGGGTCTCCACACTAATTTCCACAGTGGTTGCACCAGTCTACACTCCCACCAACAGTGCAGAAGTGTTCCTTTTTCCCCACAGCCCCTCCAGCATTTGTTATTGGTTTTCTTGATGATAGCCATTCTTTCTGGGGGGAAATGGAATCTTAGTGTTGTTTCAATTTGCATCTCTCAAATGATCAGTGATGTTGTACATTTTTGTTTTCATATATTTATTTGCTGTTTGTATTTCTTCATTTGAGAAATATGTATTCATCTCAGATGCCCATTTTTGAATTGGGTCTTTAAATTTGGGAGGTCTGATTTTTTTTGAGTTATTTATATATGTTCTCAATAGTAATCCTTTGTCTGAGGAAGAGCTGGCAAACATTTTTTCCCACATTGTGGGTTGTCTCTTCACTCTGTTGTTGGTTTCTCTTGCTGTGCAAAAGCTTTTTAATAAGATGAGATTCCAGTTGTTGATTCTTCCTTGTTGTGATAGTTCCTGTGCAATTGGGGTTTTATTCATAAAGTCTTTGCCTACACCAATATCTTCAAGAGTTTTACCTATTCTGTCTTCCAGTAGATTTAATGTTTCTGTTTTAATATTTAGATCTTTGATCTATTTCAAATTTAATTTAGTGCATGGTGAAAGATATGGGTCCAATTTTAATCTTTGGCATGTGCAGAGCCAGTTTTCCCAGCACCATTTATTAAAGAGGCTATCTTTCTTCCAGTGAACATGTTTGGCACCTTTGTCAAAGATAAGGTGGCTTAATATGTCTGGAGTTGTTTCTGCATCTACTAATTTGTTCCATTGATCTTTGGGTCCCTTTTTTTTTTTTGCCAGTATCATGCTTTTATCACAGTAGCTTTATAGTACAATTTCAAGCCAGTGATTGTGATGTCCCCCGCCTTGCCTTTGTTGCCCAGAATTGCCTTTGCTATTCAAGGTCTCTTCTGGTTCCAAATGAATTTTAGGATTGTTTTCTCTAGTTCTGTGAGATATGTTGTTGGAATTTTGATCAGAATTGCATTTAATCTGTATAACAATTTTGGAAGTATGGCCATTTTCACTATATTAGTTCTTCTTACCCAAGAACAAGGGATATCTTTCCACTTTCTGATATACTCTTCAATCTTCTTTTTCAGGGTACTGTAGTTTTCAATGTAGAGGTCTTTTACATCCTTTGTTAGATTGATTCCTAATATTTCATTTTTTTGGATGCTATTGTGAAAGGTGCTGTTACCTTAATTTCTCTTTCAGTGAGTTTGTTATTCGTGTACAGGAAGGCTATTGATTTTTGAGTGTTAACTTTTTATCCAGCTATGCTACTGAATTTGCTTATTAAATCTAGCAGTTTTTTAGTAGGGTTTTTGGGGTCTTCTATGTAGAGTATCATGTCATCTGCAAAAAATGATAATTTAACTTCTTCTTTTCCTATCGTTATTCCTTTTATTTCTTTCTCTTGTCTAATTGCTCTGGCCAAAGTTTCCAGGACTATGCTGAATAAGAATGGAGACAGTGGGCATCCTTGTCTTGTTACTGATTTTAGAGAGAAATCTTTCAGTTTTTGTACATTCAGTATGATATTGGCTGTTGGTTTGTCATAGATGACTTTTATCAGATTGAGATAAAGACTATCTATTCCAATTTTCTGTAGGCTTTTTATCATGAATGGGTGTTGGACTTTGTCAAAAGCTTTTTCTGCATCTATTGAGATGATCATATGATTTTTGTCCTTGGCTCTGTTAAAATGGTGTATTACATTTATTGATTTACATATATTGAACCATCTGTGCATCCCTGGGATGACTCCATTTTGGTCACGGTGTATAAACTTCTTGATGATTTGTTGCATTCTGTTTGCCAGTATCTTATTGAGGATTTTTGCATCTATGTGCATTAGGGAGATTGGCCTCTAGTTCTCTTTTTTAGTTGGGTCCTTCTCTGGTTTTGGTATCAGGGTAACGTTTGCTTCCAGGAATGAATTTGGGAGTATTGCTTCCCTTTCAATTTCATTAAAGAGTTTGAGAAGTAGTGGTGTTAGGTGTTCTCTAAATTTCTTGTAGAATTCAGCAGTGAATCCATCAGGGCCTGGGCTTTTCTTTGTTGGGAGGTTTTCGATTACATCTTCAATTTCATTGACTGATATTGGATTATTTAGGATTTTTATATCTTCTTGACTGAGCTTTGGTAATTCATATGTATCTAGGAATCTGTCCATTTCTTCCGCATTTTCTATCTTATTAGAATACAAGTTTTCAAAGTAGGTATAGATGATCTGGATTTCTGCAGGGTCCATTGTGATTTCACCCTTTTTATTCCTAATTGTATGGATTTGAGGCTTTTCTTTCCTCTTTTTAATAAGCTTGGATAAGGGTTTGTTGATTTTATTTAATCTTTCAAAGAACCAACTCTTTGATTCATTGATTCTTTGTATTGTATTTTAGCCTCCAATGCATTAATTTCTGCTCTCATCTTTAAATTTCCTCCCTTGTATGAGCTTTTGGCTTAGCCTGCTCTTCTGTTCCTGGAAGTTTGAGGTTCACCATTAAGTTGTTTATTTGCACTTGCTCTGTTTTCCTGATATGGGTATTTGTTGCTATAAATTTCCCTCTTACGACTGCTTTTACTGTGTCCCATAAGTTCTGGTATGTTGTATTGTCATTATCATTCAATTGTAGAAACTGTCTAATTTCTTCTTCAATTTCATCTGTGACCCATTTGTTGTTCAGGAGGGTGCTATTTAATTTCTATGTGTTTAGGAAGTTCTTGAGGTTTCTTTTGCTGCTGATTTCCTATTTCATTGCACTATGGTCTGATAATATGCATGGGATAATTTCAATTGCTTTGCATTTACTTAAGCAGGTTCTATGAGCTAGTATGTGGTCTATTTTGGAGAACATCTCATGTGCAGCTGAGAAGAATGTGTATTCTGATGTCGTGTGGTGAGACACCCTGCAGACATCTACTAAGTCCATTTGTTCAAAATTTTGTTTCAGTTCTAATATTTTGTTGTTGATTTTTCGTCTAGTTGATCTGTCTTTTTGTGACAGTGGGGTATTGAGATCCCCCAATACAATTGTATTAGTGCTTATTTGATTTTTCATGCCTATTAATATTTGTTTTATATAGTTGGGTGCACTGGTATTTGTTGCATATATATTTATGATTGTTATCGCTTCCTCTTGGATTGTTCCCTTTACAAGGATTTAGTGACCTTCTTTGTCTCTCTTAATCAGTCTTGGCTTGAAATTTATTTTGTCTGCAAAAAGAATAGCTACCCCTGCTTTTTTCTGGGTTCCTGTCACATGGAGTATTGTTTTCCATCCTTTGACTTTCAGTCTATGAATTTCTTTTTGAATTAGATGTGTTTCTTGTATGCAGCATATTGTTGGATCTTGCTTCTTGATCCATTCTGCCAGTCTGTGTCTTTTGATTGGCGAATTGAGGCCATTAACATTGATGGTTAAAACTGATATGTGGGGCTGGGGATATAGCTCAGTGGCACAAGCGCCTGCCTGGCAAGCTCAAGGTCCTGAGTTCAATTCCCGGTATACACACACACACACACACACAAATGTGTATTGATTTATCCTTGTCATGTTATTTTCCTGTTGTTGGCTCCCCCTCTTTTTTTTCCCTCCCTCTGTTTAACTGTTTGTCTTGCTGGGTGGATTCCTTCTGTTCGGTTTCATGTGGTTATAGTCCTTGTTATCTCTTTCTAGAATGTCCTGCAAAACATTTTGGAGTGCTGGTTTGGTGGTCATAAATTTCCTCAGATGTTCTTTGTCATGGAAGTATTTTATTTCTCCAGCAGTTTTGAAAGATAATTTTGTGGGCTACATCTATCTGGGTTGAAGATTATTTTCCTTTAGAACTTGAAATACTTCACTCCAAACTCTTCTTGACTTGAGGGTTTGTGCTAAAAAGTCAGCTGTGATTCTGATAGCCTTTCCTTTATAGGTGATTTGTTTCTTTCCCTGACAGCTTTTAAGATTCTACTCTTGTGTTGAATTTCTGGAATCTTGACTATGATATGCCTGACTGAGGCTTTTTTTTTTTAATCATGGCTAATTGGAGTTCTAGATGCCTCAGTCATCTGTGCACCAAATTCTTTTTCTCTACCAGGGAAATTTTCTGCCATGACATCTGTATACAGTTTTTTAATATCATTTATGCTATCTCCTGCTTTTTCATTGACTGCAATCAGTCTTAAGTTGTTCTTCTTTGCCTCATCTAGCAGCTGCTGGATTGATTTTTCATGGTCCCTTGCTATTTTTAAGAATTCTTTCTTTTCATGATCACTAACCACAAGCCTGTCTTCTATATCTGAGATCCTGTCCTCACATTGGCTTAATCTGCTGCAAATACTTTCAATGAAATTTTTGTTCTCCTGGATATCTGCTTGAATCTGCCTTACAGATTCCATTTCTATCCTGTGCTGAGCATTCATGGCTTCCATAATTTTCCTAAACTCATCTATTTTTTTGACTGGATATATTGTGGAGTCCCTAAGCATGGTCTTCATTGTGGACATCATCTCTGCAGTTATCTGAGAAATTGTTTCTGATTCGATTTTTTCCAGAGCCTCATTCCTTAGTGAACTTTGTCTCTGTGCTGAATTTGTCTGGCACATCTCTGCTGCTCACTACCTGGCTGAATGCTGTGACTCTGGGTTCTGCTCAGCAGACAGAATGGAGCAGAACTGTTCTGATTCCCAGTGCGGGACTTGGAGAAGAGAGTTTTTATCAGAAGTTTTCAAGTAGACGAGGATTGTGGACCTGAAGCTTGCCAGTTCTCTTGCAGTGGGTTGGGGCCGTGTTACCATTTCTTGCACATGAACTGCAACTGGAAGGGACATACATGCTTTTGGGCAGTTAGGAAGGGATGAGGTCCTTTTCCACCTGTCTCTCCTTTATGGAGTTAATACCACATATCCCATATGGTGTAGCTATCTGGGACAGGTAGACAGGTATGGCTTATCCAGGTCGGAGTCACAGTGGGCTTTACGTGAGAAAAAATCTTCACTGTGTCAAATTACTGAAAATTTAGCGTATATTGTTTTACTGGATAAAAATTAAACAAGAGGTTCTCAAAGTGTAGCCCAGAAACACCTAAGAACTTTTTTTTTTTGTGGGTACCAGGGGTCGACCTCAGGACCTCACGTGACAGCAAGCGCTTGTGTCACTGAACGATATCACTGGCCCTTTTTCCATATGTGGGTTCTGGGAGTTGAACTCAGGACTTCACGCTTGCCAGGAAGGCGCTTATGCCACTGAGCTATCTCACTGGCCCCTAAGAACTTTTTGAAGGGTTTGCTAGGTATGAATTATTTTCACCACAATACTAAGATGTTATTTCCTTTTAAAACTCCCATTCTATCAGATCATACAGTGGAGTTTTCCAGATGCTATATTATGTATGATAATGTCATTGCCCCCACAGTTAATGAAATGTGTGCTTGGCAGCAGGCTAATTAATCTGGCAGAAGAAATTTCAAGGCAGTGTAATGTTGAGGTGGTGGCATGGCTATTGTTGGGGGCTTTTAGCCAGATTTATGTTGAAAATCAAGAGCAAAGAGCCCAGCAGAATGATTTAAAATGTGAGTTTGGACAGAAAGGAAGCTCCAGTAAAGCTGTGGACTACAAAGATAGAGCTGAGGAGATCTCAATTGCTGAGGAGTAACAGAATATAAAAGATAGACTGAAGGCATCACAAGAAGCAGCAAGTCTCTACCCTTTTCAGCCTCAAAATTGCAAAATGAAAGACTTTGCTTTGAGAAGAAAGCTGCAGAGCACCATGTTCCAAAATGGCGGCAGGATAGAAAATGTGTTCCTCAGAATTGGATTCAGAGTGCTCAGCGACCCAGGCACCTGACCCTTACAGCCAAGTGAGAGGGAAGCCTGGCTACTGCTCCAGCTGGCAGCAGACCATGGCAGCATCCACATAGCGCTGGTTTTAGGTGCATGCAGAATGCAAGAGTTATGGGGTTAAGGAGGCTACCACCCCAATTTCAGAAGGCCTGGGAGGCCAGGCAGTGTGCCCCAGAGAGAGCAGTGTGTGAAGCTGTGAGGATGAAGCCAAAGGTACACTGGAGGCGTCAGAAGTTTGGAAAAGCCAGGAATGTGGGTTGTCTAAGAAAAGCTGCAGGGAGGGAGCAAAGCTAGCCCAAGAGAGAAGCTGTGGGAGCTACAACCATCAGAAGTGCCATAGGGGTGGAGCCATATAAGCCCTTTGGAGGTCACAACTTGCCACAGATTGCTACAGATGCTGGACATGGAAATATAGGACTTAATGTTTGCCCTGCTGGAATTTGGATTTGCGTTGCTCCCAATCCTTTGTATCTCCCTGTTTATAACTTTTGGAATGAAAATGTTTATCTTGTGCCATTGAATGTTGGGTGTTTACCTTTTCATTTGTACAGGGACTTGTAGATAAGAGTTTGTCTTACATCTCAGAGGAGATTTGCGACTTGGGCTTTTCAGCAATGCTGAAACTGTTAGGACTGTGGCAAATCTTAGAGATGGACTAAATGCCTTTTGCATAAAGAGATGTGCATGAGTCTTGGGGGGGCAGCGGCAGAATATTATGGTTCTAATGTAATATAATGTTGATAGACTTAATACTGGCTCTTAAACCAGTATTGTTAAACCTGTGTTATAATGTTGAAGTTGTGAAATGATAAGAATAAGCATATCTTTGTATCGGGAAACTGGTTTAAAGAAATGTGTCTGGTTGCCAAGTTGACAAGGGGTGAATTGTAATGGTTGATACATTGTGTCAACTTGAGAAGTCTAGAAGCTTAACTAAATAACTCAGCAGTTCTACATCCTAGGGTGTAGAGGACATGCCTTTACTGCTCTAGGATGTTGTTCATTGTGTCAACTTGAGAAGTTTAGAAATTTAACTAAGTGACTCAGCAGGGGGCCATGGTCCTCACTTTGTAAACATCCTGAGCCTATGGAAGAGGAGGGTGTGGAGGTGGTGTGAGTGCTACCCCCACCCAGGGGCCTGTAGCCTGCATACAGTATAAGGGAGGAAAAGAGGCTTGTTCCCCCCCCCCCCACTTTGCTCTTGTAGATCTTGCTGTCTTCTGCTGCCTTGAACTGTTGCCCCTCTGCCATGCCACCCTGCCTTGGAGCCAGCTGATCATGGACTGAAACCTCTACAAACTGTGAGTTAAATAAACCTTTTCTTTGGGTGACGGGTATTTTGTCCCAGCAACGAGAGAAGTAACCAAGACACTTGTGTTTAAAATTTTACTCTATTTTAATTTACTTTTCTAAATACTTATAGATATAACCCCTATTAACAAAAACTCTTTGAGAGGCCACAATAATTTTTTTGATTATAATGGGATCATGAGATCAAAATATTTGAGAATTACTGAAATAATTTACTTGCTTGTTACAGAAATTATATGGTAAATTTGAAGTGCCATACAGCGAGTCCAACCTCTTTTGTTTTAAAGTTAATTCTCTAAGTTTTTTTTATGAAGGAAGTACAGAATAAGAAATATATGTATTTTTAATTCAATAAAAGTTTTTGCTGGTGTGGGGAAACTGAAAGAGATTGAGAGTTGATGGAATAATCAGAAGATAGAAACAGAATTTGAAAGCCTGGATCATAGAAAAATTAATGATACATAACAAAGGGAATTGTATAGGAAGCACATTTTATTGCTGAGCATGTTAGTTAAATGTTGGTTGGTAATTTTTACCCATAACATTAGCAAGAATTTTAGCAAATAAATTATGCAAATATAAGCAGACAAGTTTAGGAGACTGGCTGTGCTCTGTCTTTCCTAATTAATTATTAAGACAAAGAGATGAAGATTTTATAAACACCTGTTTTCTGCTGTATTCTTTATATATAATTAATAATTATCGCTAATCCTTACAATCCACAAAAATTTCAATTATAAAATCCATTTCATACATTCAACTGACATTCACTATCAGAACCAGGATTTTAACTTAGGTTTTTTTTTTCTCCCTCCTGTATGTTCCTAACTTTTTCCATAATGACAAGCTGAATAGAGTCAGAGATAAAAGAGATAGGATTATTGTGGAGTGGCAGTGATGATGGGAATTTTTCTGAGATTTTGATTTTTTTTTTTTGGTGGGTACCGGGGGTCGACCTCAGGACCTCGTGTGCCAGCAGGCGCCCGTGCCGCTGAGCGATATCACAGGCCCTTTTTTTGTATGTGGGTTCCGGGACTCAAACTCGGGCCCTCGCACTTGCCAGGCAGGCGCTTACACCACTGAGCCATCTCACCGGCCCTGAGATTTTGATTTTTTTTTTTTTTTTTTTTTTTTTTTGTGGGTACCGGGGGGACGACCTCAGGACCTCGCGCGCCAACAGGCACCCGTGCCACTGAGCGATATCACCGGCCCCTTTTTCGTATGTGGGTTCCGGGAGTCGAACTCCGGCCTTCGCGCTTGCAAGGCAGGCGCTTACGCCACTGAGCTATCTCACCGGCCCAGAGATTTTGATTTTTAACAGTTGCTCCAACAATGCCCTTTCGGCCTCAGAGATCTAGTGCAAGGTTTGGACAGAGGTTTGGTACTCTTTACTCTTTCTTCAGATTCAATTCAGGTGTTTTTGGTGGTATCTAATTACCTGTGACCATTTAAGGACATCCTTCATTCATTCCAACGCCATGTGTTGGTTGAGTTCCTCTTACCTTGGAGATACTGTCTTAGATTCTGAGGATACAGCAGTGAGCAAAATCTACAAAGGCCTCTGCCCTCCCAGAGCTTATGTCATAGTGGGAGCAGAGAAGAAACATGATAATATACAAGGTCTGTGGAAAAAGTGCATCAAAGAAGGGGATGTGTGTGAGTTAGTGGGAGAATGCAGTTCTTGGCAGGATGGGTTGTGTGGGTCTCTTGGGAACAGGGAGTGTAAGAAAAAGCATAAGAAAGTAAAGGAGATGCCTGGACACTCAGCAGTTCCAGAGAAAAGTGGAACAACACAGAGGGTGCCCTTTGCTGAAGCTGAGGAGTGGGAGCTGGTACAACCATTGGGAGGATTTAGGGCTCTCCTATGAGCAAGATGGGTGCTGTTCTAATATTTTGAGCAGACAGAGGACATATATGACTTGCATTCTAACAGAATCACTCTGGCTTCTGTGTAGAGCATGCTGTGTGCAAGAGGAGAAGCAGGAGGACCTATTAGAGGATATCTGGGGAATCCATGTAAGAGATGATGTGACCCAGTCCAAAGCAGTCAAGTTGTAGTCGCAGTTTTAAGATAATCTCAGTAGGATTTTCTAGTAATTGTTTGAGGGTGTGAGAGAAACAGAGGAGACCAGGATGACTCCAGGATTTCTGGCCTGATTATCAGGAAAAAAATCAATTCATATGGGAAAGGCTCAGGTGGGGCAGGGGAATACCAGGAACTCAGTTTTAGCACTTGCTATAGACAGAATGTGTCCTATCCAAAATTCAGATGTTAAAATCCTCCAGTGTGTTGGAAATCGGAGGGACCCTTTGATAGTGATTAGGTTACCAGGGTGGAGCCCTCATGAATGGAATTAGTGCTCTCATAAGAGACTACAGAGTCCCCTATCCCTTTCACCAAGGGAACACAAAGTGAAAAAGCGCCATCAAAGAGAAAGAGTGCTGCTGCCAGACACTGAGTCTGTTAGTACCTTGATCTTGGACATTAAGACTTCATAATTGTGAAAAATAAATTATTCTCCATAAGCCACACAGTCTATATATTATTCAGTTATAGCAGCTACTTTTGATTTTGATTTTGTGATGCTTGTTAGACCTCTAAGCACAAATGGCATGTAGGTAACTGAATATACTTGTCTGGAGTCAGGTTATGAATCGGAGACATGAGTTTGGGGGTCCTCAGTGTAAAGATGGTATTTAAAACAATGAGGGTAAGGTCATGAAGGAGGTGAATGTGAATAAAAAATGGAAGTGTTCCAAGGATTAAAGTCCGGGCTGCATTATTTCAAAGTTGGGGTAGCAGGAGAATAATCTGGAGAAAGACAAATTGTTTAAGAAATAGTTGGGCCGGTGAGATGGCTCAGTGGCCTAAGCGCCTGCCCGGCAAGTGTGAAGACCTGAGTTCGACTCCCGGAACCCACATACGAGAAAAGGGCCGGTGATATCGCTCAGCGGCACGGGTGCCTGCTGGCACGCAAGGTCCTGAGGTCGACCCCTGGTACCCACACACACACACACAAAAAAGAAATAGTGACCAGTAAGGTAAGTGTTCAACTTGCCTTTCTTGTAATCTTACCATCTTGTCTACTCTCCACAGGCTGCAGGTGAGCCAGCTACCCAGTTCAGATGGACCACGGTGTTTTGGCCTCTGTATCCTCACCAATGTAATGTTCTAATATTTCTTTCACCACTTTGTCTTGGTCCATCTTCAAGCACCATTTTCAATGCCTTTCATATATCCCCAAGTTTCTTTTTTAAAAATCCATTAATGCACTTAAAAAACAACTTGTTTTAGTTATACTATAGTTTTTGTGTACATATTCGTTACTTGTCTAAACTGTAAGCTTTCGGTAGGTAAGAGCTATGCCATTTTGCAGATTATCTTGCTCAATTATATAGGAAAATTGTGCATCACTGAATAGTCAACAGCAAGCAAGAATAGGAGGAGGAAGCAAGAAAGCGATGACCATCTTACACTAAATAATAACTTCATTTAGATCTAATGATCATGTGTCTGTAGAAACAAGGATTTATCATTACGTTCCTGTAATAATCGAAAATATAAACAAATGATTCAACTGCTTTTGGGATAGGATGGACATCTGCTGTACTGCTTTTGGAATTTAAAATTCTCTCCAAAATAGGGTAATTGAGAGAGAATTTAAAAATAAAAAAAAAACAAGAAACAGTGCTAGAATATAATAATTTTAATAATACAGGAGACACAGTCTAATTGCCCAATGACAAATACTTCCCTAATCTTTTTCTAGAATTAAACTGTAAGCACATGACCTGCTGTCCAAAATCTCCTTGCAGATACTCATATGCTTTCTCAGCAAGGTCCTGTGCCCTCAGATTTGGTGACAGGCCCTCTGTTTCTTACTGTTCTTTCAGGGCTGATTTACATGTTCACTTTACCTGCCATGGTACCACTGAGTTTTCTGGCTTCATTTATGTATTATTCCCAGTGTACCATAATGTGAAATGCAGCATGAATGAACAATGCCTTGGAGTTGTGCCATGCAATAGGCTGTCCATTTAGTTCTAGAAGGCATTTAAGTATATGACTTGTGTTCAAGGGAGTAAATAAAACATGATTATTTTTAATTTTTTACCAACTCCAGTCCTTGCTTGTTTAATAATGTACCTTAAATGTTAGTTGGGTTAGAAAACCATTAGAAATGAGGAGTAGGAGGAAGATTATGACCACACATATACAGACCCAAACAAACAAATAAAAAAGAGCAAATATTGTAAAACTAAAAAAAAAGGCTTGTTCAGGAATGAAAGTTTTTATTTTTCTTCATTATTGACCAGTTTGATTTCCTTGTTTCCACTTTAGGTTCTGTCTTGCCCTGGAGACTCAATGATTTTATGTCTAGTGGTTCATAAGTTACAAGATATCTGGAATTAGGTGGTGAGTATTTTTCTTTCTTTAGTGTGAACCTATAAAACCTCAGCAGTTTTTATGTTAAGGCAATCAAAACTAAATGGACTCTCGCATAATTGGCTCTCTCTTCTAATGTTTCCAGAAAAACCAAATACCATAGACAACCTCTAAAAATATAGAGACCTTTTTCTTTCTGGATACATATGGGATGAAAATTAGGTTGGAGATATAGATATACAAGGGGTGGTAAAAATATATAGTGAATATTTAAATTAAGTTATTATAGTAGAACACACTTTGCCATTAATCAGTCTCAAAATATCCCCTTCCCTTCAAACACACTTGCCATCATTCCTGTAACTTTCTGCAGTAGTTCTGGAAGTCCTATTTTGTGAGTATCTTTAGGAGGTGTGACAAGAAATACAATGAATTCTACTGCTGAGTACCATCTAATGGAAAGGCAGGCTCATAAAAACTTTACTGTGTGTCCTTATCCTCCTTATTCACCAGATCTGACACCTTGTGACTTCTAGTTCTTTCCCAAAGTCAAAATGACCATGGATGGTAAGCATTTTGAATCAATTCAGGATCTAGAGGCAGAAAGGATAATGCAACTAAAGACACTCAGGAAAGAGGACTTTCAGAACTGCTTCAGAAGTGGCAAGAATGATTGAGTCAGTGTATTTCAGTCAGGAGGGAGTATCTTGAGAAGTATGAAAAACTGCCTTTTCTGTAATAAAATTTAAAAATATAAACACTCACTAAATTATTTCATCACACCTCAGATAGATGTATAGATAGATAGATGATAGATAGATAAAAATTTAAAATATATGAAAATGAAAGAAATAGCACTTTTTGTTTCCCACACATATTATAGGGTGATTGGGCATTTGGAGAATATTTGGAATAATTACTCTTCTTAAAGATGAAATGCCAACAAAATAATCTTTTGGATAACTTGAGCTTTTAAAGGACCAAACTGATGAGAAATAGTTACTATTGTGTGAACGCCCTTAGAAGTATCTCTGAAAATGAAAGGAATGGGATATAAGACCAGTGAAGCCTCAGAACTTTTTATTAAATCATCCATTTTTCATTTCTATATCTTAAGAATAGTCAGTCCTTTTGCTGCTAGCACAAAATGACCCATACAATGTGTTCAATGGCTTTTCTCATCCTTTTATTATAAGAAATGTGTTTCTTTCCTTTTCACCTTCTGGGGGCCCATGGCCCTAGAATTTCTAGAAACTTGGAAATAAATACCTGAAGGAACAATTGAAGCTGACTTTGCAGATCTGGCCATGGCTTGGGCAATAGGCTTTGACATTAAATTAAAGAATATTATTTTGATGGAAGATATTATTTTTAGGGCCAGCCATGGCACTTTAGAAGAAATGGAAACAGACGGCATCTTTCTTCTAAAGTGCTGACACTTTGATTTGCCCTGGACAACATTCATGGGAATGAGGTTTGAAGAATGTTGCTGGCAGGAAAATGAGCATAATGATGGTCCCAGTAAAGATGGACTTTCAGAAGGTGGCTGGAATAATCTAGAGAACAGAATAATCTAGAGAACTGAGAACCTATCAGAAGTTGCTCTGGGGAAATAAAAAAGACCAAGCAGGAAGTCAGATGTGACCATGTATGAAAGAACATAAGGACAAAGGTGAAAGTGAGAAAGGATTTAGAGACTGATAGCTAGAGGAGAAAGCTAAATGGCTTAAATGACTTCGGAAAATAATGGTACATCCTGATGGAATGATTATTGCTTAATGCATAATGTCTATGTTTTCTGGAATTCTATGTTAGGCAGAAAAGTGATAATACAAGTTAGGTTAATATGCATGTTCTTGGTTAGATGTTGAGCAAAATAAGAAACCAAAAGTCCTTAATCTGCAAATGGACTGAACGGTCAGAGAATCATTTTCTTCTAAGGAATAAATTCTATATTATGGAGATGACTAGAAAAATCCAATTTATTTACAGGTTAAATATCTGGAATACACACAAGAAAGAAAAAGGATTTATGCACTTGCCAGAGTAAAAATATTATGGAAATGGTGATGAAGGATTTTTTCTATCTGTATTTTGGAGAGAGAGTGTTCCTAGTACCTGAGAAAGTCCAGGAGACCAATGGTGTAACCAGGAAGGAGAAAGGGGTGATTTTAAGTGTAATAGGTGCATGTATGATTTTGCTACTAGGGGAGAAACTGATAAAATTCAGTCATTTGTCTATAACAGAAATAATCATGCAGATAGGACTTACTTGGCTTAATTTAAAGGTTCAGATGGGCACGGAATAAGTGTAGAATATTTTCTAAAATGAATAAATTTACCACAATTTCATATACCAACCAGAAAAAATTTAAAATTAACTGAAGTGTGATGTACAAAGCCTGAAAATCATATTATTCCATTTGCTTATTGTGATGGGTAGAAATAGTACCTGTCTAAATAGGAGGTAGGGCTAGACCATACAAGACCTGTAGAGCCAATAGGTATCCTTTTTTAAATTGTGTAACATTCATTTAAATACACTAGACCATTTGTATTTGCAATGTGCTGAAATAACTGTATATTATGTTTGAAAAATCTTGGTATTGGCTAGCCTTTTCCATTCTCCTCATTTTAGGAAAGTTTCTAGCAAAATTTTAGATGAAAAAGACAATTTCACACTAAAAATTTTAGAGAAAACTTTACACTTAAACTGATGAATATTTAGTATTTGGGTGCTATTCACATTGAAATATTGAGACATGGGAGAAAAAATTCTTGAGGCTTCATAATACAACAGAAAAATTTAGAGACTATACACCTACAAAACATTTGAACTTTCCACCATCATTAACTATTAGATAAATAAAAATTTACCAAAAATATTCATGTAAAGTTTTATTATCTTCTCTTCTAAGTAAGTGTTTTTTCATTGGCTTGTTACTCTTTCTCTGAAGGTGCTGGAGGCTGAAATGATGTTCACTGGGAATCCTACTGCAGGCTCAATCATGTAATTTCTCCCTAATATCTGGCAGGCAAATCCAACCATGTCCGGAGCTAACAAATGCCATTTTCCTTGGTCCTAGACCACATGTGACTAACCTCTTTATTATACTCCTGCTATCCCAAACTGGAAGCTGATAACATTTTACAACTGTGATGGGACCACCTCAGATGTTGTAAAAGATTAGGTCACCTTTAGTTCTTGCAGAGTATGACAGATGAGAGGTAAAGAGAGATGAGAATGGATGGAGAGGCTGTTTGTTCATAGAGAAGTCCCTGCCCAGCTAATCCAGCTGTGCTGACCCTGTGTAAGGCATTTCTATGAGACCCTATCCATTTGCTCAGCATTCCTCCCAGTCACTGCACTTACCTCCACAGGATATCATTCTGTATATGTCTGTTTATCCATTCATTATTCCCTCCTTTCCACTAGAAAGTACAGTAGTCCCTTATTATATGTAATTTTGCTTTCCTCAGTTTCCAGTACCCATGGTCAACAAAATATTAAGTGGAAAATTCTTGAAGTAAACAATAAGTTTTAAATTGTGTGCCACCTGAGTAGAATGATAACATCTCATATGTCCTACTCTGACCTACCCAGATCTGGTATCATCCCACTGTTTAGTGTGTCCACCCTGTTTGTGCCACCTGCCTCCAGGTCACTTCAGAGTTGTCCTCATCCTGTACTGGAACAAAAGCACTGGAAACTCACCTAAATCTGAAGGCAGTTTAACAAGGACACTGTGGAGTTACCTGTTCAGGCCTCTTGGTCTTCTCTCCTCCTCCTGTGTCTCCTTACTGCTCACTCCCAGTATCTTGTCCACACTTCTGCACCTGCAAACCATACTCTCCCCACCTCATTATCTTTCCAGTGATGACATACAGCTCACTGTCATTCGAGTCACCAGACAGCCGTCTATCTTTACTCTTTATTTTAGCAACATCTTTTGTTAATAGTTGTGTGGAAAATGAGTTCACTGAAAGTATTTTGAGGTGCATTTCAGGAGCATTGCTTCTTTCAGAACTTTTTTTTATTAGTACATATTTGTAGCACATAATGTTTACATTCTTTGTGGGGAGTTGGTGCATGTACATAACACATCTTCATTTCTTTCCACCCTCTTTCCCTACCCTCCCTCCTCTTTCCCTCCATCTCTTGATCCCATTCCCCTTTAAGAAAGATCTATCTCCCTATTATTGATCTTTTATTTTGCTCTTTATTTATAATTTGTTTCTCATATTATAGAAATCTTGCAATATTTAAGCTTGTATGTCTGATTTTTTGCACTTAATATTATAGTTTCAAGGTGCATCCTTTTTTCTACAAATTACTCAAGTTTATTCATCTTTATGGTAGAATAGTACTCTATTGTGTGTAAGTACCACATTTTCTTTACCCATTCATCTGTTGATGGAGATTTAGGGCTATTTCAAGATTTAGCTATTATGAATTGTGCTGCTAGAAACATAGGTATGCATGGGTCACTGTAATAAGGTAACTTCTGGGGAGATTTATATAAAAGTAAATTAAGTATAGTTATACAGGGTTGCCAGGACAAAACTCTATTTCTTTAGGACATAACCATGTAGCAATCATTGGATTTGGCAGGGACACACTGTGAGGAACCACTCAGACTGCTTCAAAGCTCAGGGGCATCCAAGGACACCTGAAGATGTGACGCTGCTTCTCTAGCGCAAGCGCACAGTGGGATACAGTTATGTAAGCATGACAGCACGGGTGAACATGCATGCGCTGGTTACAGCACCATGTAAGAATGCAAATATGAGGTAACAACCTGTATAAGAACTATACAGAAAGACGCAGGCAGCTCTTGTGCTGTTATGCTCTTGTGTTCTGTCCATGCTGCCTGCTGTTGTTGCTGATGTCTTGCACACATGCATTTTTTAACCTGGGGATATTATCCTCAAAAATCTGCCCCCCCCAGAGGGCTGATGCACGTTACCTCATTTTTATACTCTTGACACCTGATGTATAAGCCGATCTCTATATTACACAGGAGGCAACTGAAGTTTAAAATAGTAGGAAATTTCTCAAAAGTTATGTTGCTGGTAGGTGAAGCAGCCGAGACAGACCAAGATCCACTCTAGTCATCATCTGGGCTGCCTCAGGGTGAGTTTACTCTCACTGGCAGGAAGAACTGGTAGAGATAGACAAAAGAAGTAAGAACATTGTTGAGGAATCAGTGCAGCTGGTCCTAGTAGTTACAGAAGTGGGGTAAAAGACTTCACGTCAGGGATACATTTGTTTATTTCTGCCCAGTAGCTTCCATACCACACCTGGAATCATTTACATGTTCTAAAGTATTAAGTGCTTATTATAAGTCAGGCACCATACATGACTTGCAGATACAATAGTGAAGGACACGGAGCTGTTGACATCATGAGTGTAAAACCTCTGCCATACATGTAAAAACTATTGCCTTCCTGTGGCTTTACCAACCAGTGGTGGCAAACCAAAGTCATGTGTGCTACAGTGGGCTGTTTGTTATCATTGAAAACTCTAAAAGGTTTGCCATCACTGTGTCTAGGTCCTATGCATGTACCACATACTACATCTCTCCTCTATTCCTCTTTTTTTTTTTTTTTTTTTTTTTTGCCATCTTTTGTCTTACCTCTGGCTGGCCCCTGTCACTCTCCCAGGCAGGTTTGCTTGTTACATTTCTGTGGGAATAGTTTAAGTAGAACTGAGTAATGAATTTGTGGGTCCTGGGTGCTTCTGCCTTTGTGGAATCTTCCATTAAAAAAGGTAATAATTATACCATGATTGCTTTGGTATTAAGATGACTCTATTAATATTATATATTAAAATTTATTTTTTACCTAAGAGGTTTTTTCCTTGTTTTTAAAATAAAACATTTCTACAGACCCCTAAAAGTACTATGGGCCCTAGTTTCTGTACTACTGTGCCTAATAGATATTGATTATGGAGCTAGGCACCATCTGGCCCAAAGATGTTGTTGACCAGAAAGCCAGACAAAATCAGGCGAGATATACTCTCTTTGGTTTATTGTGAGCTGTCTGTTCGTGACTTTTCTGGGAGTTTAAAACTTCTGCCCTTTTGCTTTGACTGAGTAATCATCACTCAGTTGTCATTTGGTAATTGCTTAATTATATTATTTGTTGATAAGTGAAGTTTTTAAATGACAAACTCTTCCAAACAGCTGGGATTGGATCGGTTGTTACTTTATTTAATTTACAATTGCATTTGTAAAACCATAATTAGTCCAATTTATCTAATGACCCCCATCACAGGCTGTGGAATATTTTTCAAGGGTGTTTTTAATTACACATAAATCAACAACATAATTTTAGAAGGGTTCAAGTGAAGTGGCATTCATATAATTTCTACTACCAGTTCTAGGCCAAGGAGTTAGTAATGTTCCCCCTCCCACAGTAAAAAAGGCTCTTAATGAAACAAAATGTTTTTCCAAAAGGTTGAATTCATCTAGTAATTTAGAGATATATCTTTCTCTTCAAAAGTTTTAGAATCTAGTTCTTGACCTTTTCTATTCTGTGCCCAGGATAAATATATTTCTTTGGATAAAGTTAATGATGTTATAACTGATCCTGAACAAAAGGTTAAGTTCTTATAAGGACCACAATTGAATTTTTAGTCAATCTGTAAAAAGTAGCTTTATCTCTATTTTGTTTTTCCTCATAATTTAAATGTCTGTCTTAATTAGCTGTAGCTTGTAGGGAATTTGTGTTATTTTTTACTCTTTTAGGGAGACCATGATGGTGACATTTGGAAAAATCTCTGTAAGGAAGGGTGATGTTCCATTATTTTTTGTACTTGCTAAAGCTCAGAGTTCTGAGAAGTCTGGATGGTACAGTGAAAAGTTTGTGTGCTGAGCAAAATGTTGTCCAATTGGCCAGTCCTTTATGTCTTGGGAAACGTCTAGAAGCTTGGCAAGAAGTTGTTATCAAGAGAGCACGAATGCTGCCAATTTCCAATTGGCCAAGACACATTACAAGGGCAATCTTCTCTCTGAGCAACCTGGCATTTCCATTCCAATTGGAATCTGCAATGTGAAGATGCACAGGGGAGGCAGATTAAACAAAACTTTTCAGATTTCTGTTCCAAGTGAATCTTTCATCTTATCTAGTCTGTTCTGATCTTCTTTTGATCACTGACCATTTCTAACATTAGGGGACAGTGGGCATGTTACAGGTGAGTTTTCAGAACTGATCAATGGCCAGGGAAGATGCAAGATGAGCAAACTGATCTATTTTTATACATATATACAAGGCACTGAACCTGCCTGAACAGTTCAAATTGCTGCTAATAAAATTTTAGATCTGCTGTGTGAGGCAACCTGCCTGACACATTGGCCCTTGCTCAGGTAACTCCCACTCCTGATGCATGTTTGGGAAACAGTGACAGCTGTGTTGTTTGCCTGGATGCTTCCATTTATGAAAACATGGGGGTAGATAGCAGTCACCCCCATAGGCCCCTTTACTGTGAATCTTCTTTTCTAGCTGCAGCCAAGAGTAAAAGCCCACAACAGAATTGAATAACAGTCATTCAGAGCCTACCTCAAATAGGTTTAATTTGCTTTTTGCTAAGAAGATCTGAGGAAATTATAAAAGAAGATATTGGCTCAATTGAAAGTTGTAAACAGTATTTTTGTTCTTCAAACGATACTCATTTTATATTATTTTAACACAGCCACTGGTGATAGTTTAGGTATCAAGATAAAAATATCCAATTACAGCAAGTAAAATTTGCCTTCTTAAATTCATTTCCTAGGTAAGGCTGGGGAGGCATAAGAAGGCTTAGCGCCTACACATGCCCCTTTGCCAAATCTGACCTTATTTTACCTTTTAAGCATTGCCAGCTGTGTCATCTCTGAAAACAAATCCTTGCAGTAGATTAATTGAAATGTTTTTCTTTTTTTCCATAGTGGATTAATTCATCAGAGCTTGTAGAGTGCTAGTCTCTTTTATCACCATGCGTATCCATCCCTGCATCTCTCAGAGTACTTCTGGGAGTTAGCTCCTGCCCTGTTTTATCGGAGTGGTCTCTGCCTGTCTTATTCACAAGGCACAGAAGGGAAGCCAAGAAGACTCCAGAACAAGCTCAGCCATACCCCATGTTCCCATCTTTGTCCATGTTCCCACGGTCTGAAAGCTATCCTTTGAACACCTCTCTCTCCCCTGCTTTTTTACTTCCTACTACAATTTCATTACTATAAATCCCGAGGCCACCAAAGAAAATCCAGTCTAAAGAGTTTAAGCAAGTGGAACTTTCTATAGGATGACTGGAGATTGGAGACTTTGTGTATTTCTGTAGTACTTCCCATTGCTCTATTGCTAGACATACAACGCTACTGTTTTTGTATGAGATGACTTGCGCAGAACTCTTCATATGAACTAATGAGTGACTAAGTAAAGAAAATCCCCGGGGACAGGTGCCTACCCACTCTTCTGCTTTTAATAAGCACCTGGAGACATTCCCAGGTTGTTCCATAGTATTTTATCGCACATCACTACTGATTTCCATCAGCACATATTTCTGCACTTTTCTTGGGTGGAAAATGATTTCACTCTCTCACCTCTAGCCTCATGGTGAAAAGGGCAAGAGAAACACTGTGGCTGAGAAGTAGCAAGTTCAGAGATGCCCCAGCATGATGGAGGATGCAGGGGTCTTCTTTGGGTACCAGTTGCAGCACACTGGTTACAGCCAGGCATTATGTTACAGAGTCAGCTTACCACCCAGTGTCTCAGGCATCAGCAGTCAACTTGGAGATTTGGTGAGTCAGCAGAAAGTATGAACAGCAGGTGAGAAATGCTTTGCTGGAGACATGACAGGGGTAGTGGGAATGTAAAAAGAGCACCTGGCCCTTACTCAAGGGATTAGAAGAGATGTTACTTTAAACTGAAAGTTTAGTTATTAACACAGTGAAGAAAGTAAAGAAAGAGGTAAGAGATAAGAGGTAAGAGAAAGAAGAAAGAGATTGGCAGTTTGAAGAAATAGAAACTTGAAGCTTGAGAAACTAAAAGCAAATTAATAAGTTTTTCACTATATCCAAATCAAAAGTTTTCTATAGACTTTTCCCATTTGTTAGATAATCTTTAGAGATGAAGATTAATTGACCAGCACATAGACATCTACGTGTTTTTTGTGATCAGTTCTGGACCCTATACTTTAAGAGGGAGTATACTTTACATTCTCACAGTGGCTTTTGCTCAGAAGAAAGAACATTTATGAGTGAACTTAAAGTCGAGTCATAAAGTAAATGCCTGAAGGAGTTGGTGCTGTTGGCCAGGAGAACTGACAGCTCACGGGGCTTCAAACCTTTGAAGGATTATTGTTTAGAAGATGGATTAGTCCAGATTTGACAAGTCCCCGTGGCACTGCTGCATCCCCTATCAGACGTCAATAATTAATCAAGGTCTTTGTTCCCTTCGAGCACCAGGTACAGCCTCTCAACTGACCCCCTCCTGCATGGCGTTCTCAGCAGGCATTTCCATGCAGATTAAAGTTCCTCATCATTCTAAGATTAGATCTGTGTGTGCTACCTAGGGCTCAGCTGAGACCAATGGGTTAAAGATGTGGGGATTCAGCCTTAAAAAATTCAGAGTTGATCACTGAGAGAGTAGGTTGTTCCTAAAGTTAGTGAGTTACCTAACGTGGCAGATTTTTAGAGACATACATTATTTAATATATAAAAAATTTAATGTATTCATGTTTGTGATGCCTCCACACTCTCATCTTAGCCTCATGGTGAAGAGGACAAGGGACTGTCTTTGAGGAGCAGCAAGGTCAGAGGTGCCCAGGTATAGGGATGACAGGGTTTCAGGTCACAGTGACAATACTCTGGTTGATCTCCAAAGCACAGGATGCCTCAAGGAAGGCTGGATCCCAAGTGCAGCGTTTCCAGTCTTGCCACTGTATTCCATGTTGGGCACAGAAGGAAAGAAGAACACTTTTGCAGGGATCACTGGGTGGCTTGAAAAATTGGAAAGTTAAGGGCAACTGTGCCGGGCTGGAAAGAAGTAGCTTCCACCCCTTAAAACTCTTGAACTCTAAAGGGACCCTGAGAGAGGAAAGGGGCTTAGTGACGGTGACATAGAATTTCCTGCAGTCCCCACAGCATGACCCTTGGACTCAAGTTTCATTTTATTGAGATGAAAAGAGGAAGCAAAAAGATTTCTTGTGTATATGCTTGCACTTGGGAGCTGAGGTTTAAACGTGTTATGACGTAGCTAATGCTCATTGGCTAGGAAGTCACTGAGGGTATTCAAATATTGGAGCCAGCCTGGACTAACTAAATTATAAATTCTTTCCTAGTTCTGAGATGTTTTGTGTAAGTTTTTGACTCAGAAATCAGGACTCAAAAGTTTCTGTACTCTTATTTAGGCAGAACAATTCTAATTCTTTCCACTCTATCTCATATCTCCTTTATTCACACTTTGGCCATGCCTGTAAACTTTTACAATAATACTAATTTCTCTTAAATGTGATTCCTCGCATCTAATACTGTAGGCTAAGTGTGGTCTTAATTTCTGCAGCTGTGAAATGCAGCAATTAGCAGCACCTGTTCAGGGACAGATTCACTATGAAATTAAGGAAGTTTCACCTTTGGCCTTTTCTCTAGGTCTTTTCTAAAGCCCTAGGAGCAATGTTGCTAGATTTTAGAAAATAAAAACCACTACAAAGACTCCCAGTTAAATTTAAATATCAGATTTTAAAAAGAACATATGTTTAGTAATTTTGCAGTGGATATACTTACATGAAAAATCATATTCACTGTTCATTTGAAATTTAAATCTACCTGGGAGTCTTGTATTTTATATGGCAATTCCACTTAGGAGATGCCCTAGCTACAATGTGTTAGTGATTTTGTTTTCTTCTTCTCAAAGAGAAAGTCCACACTGGATAAGCTCTATGCCCCATAGTACCAGGATTCTCTCATCTGTGTTTCCGTTTGTTATCTCGATTAATTTAAATCACTCAGGTTACCATTATTAAAACCATCGGGGTTGTTGCTGTGATTTTATTAGAAATGTGCCTTGTGGGAGAAGGGCCACAGCATTTCATGGCCCTTGCTGACATATATAGTTTATGATGAACCAAGACCAGCAGCTCTTATTTTTTCCTCACTTGTGTTTAATTGCTTTTTCCTATGTTGAAAATTGTATTTGCATCAGGACCTCTCTATTCACAGCATTTTAATTAATCCGTGGCATGTTCTGAGCTCTATTCCATAGCCACTGCTTTTCCTATTACTAGATAAAGAGGATACATGTAATTTTGAGTCAGAAACAGTATTCTCTCACTTGTTCAGACTCCTATGACTATTATTGGGCCACTCATAAAAGGGAACTGTAAAAGAAAGAAATTTTTTTCTAAGGCAAATCATTTGCTTTCTTTTACAGTTCAGTATTTGTTTTCATGATTTTTGGGTAATCAGAAATTTTTCTGCATCCTCCTGTATTTAAACCCATGGATGAAACCTACATCCATCCACTTCACCTTGGGCAGCACCTCGCTGGATGTCCATTCCTATCAGCTAAGATCTGTCTGGATGCTTGCCACAGAGAACTGTTTGTCATAAAGATACGCTAGGACTCTCTCTTAGCTAAGCATGTGTACTAGACACCCTCCTATTCCATACTACTATTCCCATCAAAACCTAATAAATCCCCTGAATACTTGATAGGGCTGTCAATCCACGAAGTGGAGATGGTCATGTTCTGCAGCACTGGGACATAAAAGGACCTTATAGAAAAGAGGGCGCTTAAGAAAAGAATGTTTTCTTATCAGCCTCTTAAAGTTGCTTTGGCAAGCAACTAGGGAGTAGGTTTGTAATATTTCTTACATATTATGCTTGAAATTGTTAATGCAAAATCAAATATCTCACTATCATTTTAATCACTGTGTGAAAAGTGCAAGACTTATACTAATGGTTCAGAGAATACAATTTGTCCCCATAGAAGCTGTGCTGCTTTATCACTGATAATTCTTACTCCATGCTTAATTTAACCTTGAATCATTTTTGCTTCCCAACCAATGTCCCAGCCCTATGATGTCACTCACTACCTTTTTTCTGCACACCAGGTCTCTACTGGCAGGATGCTCTAGAGCTAGTAAAGTCACTTCTTCCAGCACACTCTCAGCTGTGGTTGTCCCTATATTGACCAGCCAGTGTTTTATTCATTGAATCCAGCCCAAAGTAAGCTGTAGAGAAAGTCAGGCATTGTCTCTCTTTCCAAGACACAAGAACTATTCTCTGTGGATCTAATAATAACAGCATAAAGGACATGTCACAGTATGAGGACATATCTGGATACATACTAAAAATTAACACTTTCTCTTGTATTGTCCAGAGGGAGATAGGGCACTAAATGCCTGCTGATATTTAGGACTTTGACTAATGATATTTATTATGGTAGCTAACATATTTTGAAGGTTTCTATGTGCTAGGCTCTGCAATGTAGGACTCCCTGTATCATTGCATTAAATCCTCACCACCTGATGAAGTGATAATACCCCTTTCCCCATTATACAAATGCAATACCTAGTGTTTAAGGAATTTCCTAAAGTCATAAAGCCAGTTCATGGTAGAAAGCGGCGGTGAAAAGTCAAAATAGATTTGGTGGGTTCTGGATTCCAGCATCATCTAACTTATTCAAATCTTAAACCAACTGTAAGTCTACCTATATTTGAATCTTGGGTCCACAACTCACTTAGTCTCTTTCTCCTTCTTTATTGAAAAATGTTCTAATAGCAGTACTTATAGCAAAAAAAAAAAAAAAAAAAAGACAATTAAGTGGATAAAATAGCATTAACACTTATGCATGCTTATCATGTGGCATTCACTGATTCCGAATTCACTGAATATATCTTATCATTTAAACCTGAGCACAGTTCTCTAAAGATGAGGACGCTGAGGCACACAAAAAATAAGCAAACTTTCTCATGGTTATGTAGCTAGTATGTGGTAGAGCTGGGTCATGATCCAGGCATTCTGTACTTGGATCCACCTATATTCTCTTGTTCTTAGTAATGCAACCAAATCTCTTAGCACAGGGCTCTGTCACATGGTAGACAATCAATAAGGATTCACCATTTAAGAATAAAATTCTGGGCCGGTGAGATGGCTCAGCGGCGTAAGCGCCTGCCTTGCAAGCGCGAAGGCCCGAGTTCGACTCCTGGAACCCACATACGAAAAAGGGGCCGGTGATATCGCTCAGCGGCACGGGTGCCTGTTGGCGCGCGAGGTCCTGAGGTCGTCCCCCCGGTACCCACAAAAAAAAAAATAAATAAATAAAAAAGAATAAAATTCTGTGGCAACTCTAAACTAGGTCCTTTGCATATACTATTTTCAAAAGTTCTTATGACTCCCTAATCAGGTAACAATAAACCCAATTTTACATTTGTGAACATTACATTAAAGATTAAATACTTTGTCCAAGTTTACCTGTTTAGTTGTGTCACATTCCAAGTGTGTGTCTATATTGGGACACAAACTCTACCTTTGTTGAACCCCAAAACCTGTATGTAGCTTTGACCAACCTGTTATACTACGTTAGACATTTTTAGGAACAACAATCCCAGACAGTGGCATATCTTTACACAGCCTATTATTACATTTTCTGTGTCTCTCAAATGCTTTCCAAGTAGTCTTTTGGATACTTGTTTAGGTTTGGCTTCACGAAAAATCAATTTCATGATTGTGTATAACTGTAACTCTTTTTTTTTCCTCTCTGTTTCAACATATAACGGCTCCAATCACACTGAGAGTATCGTGATACTACAGGGCCCATTTTTGCATTCTAGAGCTCCACTGCACCTCATGTTGATGTGATATACCAGACAATCAGTCACAGCAAGATGCTAAATGCCAGATGCTACTGAACATCTGTCTCTCGTCCTGGAAGGGGAAATGCCCTAATGTGCACAGCATCTGGGCTGCAAATTAGTCACCAGGCGTGATCCAAAGAAACAGTTACTCCAAAGAAATGCTGTATTCCATAAACTCAGTGATACTTTCAATTGGTGGAGATGGGGTGGAATGTGTAGTCTAAGAAAGAACTTATTTGGTTCACTTCTCTTACCTTTCTTAGTCCCTGTGGCTATGTGGATTTTCCTAGGACTGTCTTCATTTTTTTGATTAATCAAGTGAAGATGATTTAGAAAAAGCTTGATCTGAGGAAATCACTGCATTACATATTGTAGAGACTGTTAGCATAGCATCATTGTCCTTAAGGAACTACAGTTATACACAATTTGACCTACGTGTCTTTGAACACTTGAAATTATTTTGATTTATTAGCTTATTCATTAAAATTTTTGGTATCAAGTGATTGCTATAACTTTATAATTAAATGCAATCATAATAATGCTAAAATACTTTTTTATAAAAAACTTTTGCTTTTTATACATCTAACCTAGGGGTTAACCATGGAAATATCTTGTATTGGTTTCCTGTTGGTCCTATAACAAATTATCACAAACCTAATGAGATAAACAGTACAAATTTATTTTCTTATAGTTCTAGAGGTCAAAAGTCCAAAATGAGTTCCACTGAGCCAAAATTAAGAGGTTGGCCAGGCCATAGAGCTTCTGACATCTTAGTGGGCAATCTATTTTCCTGCCCTTTCCAGCTTCCAGAGGCCTACTGCATTGCTTGGCTTGTGGCCTCTTCCTCTGTTTAACAGCACAGCATCTTCAAATCTCTGACAAATTTCTCTTTGTCTCTGGCCCCCTGTTTTGGGAAGACCATTATTCATTCTACCACATAACTCTAAATTACAGATGAAAGGAATAAGTACCACAGAACATAAGGGTTATGCCTGAGTTCTCAGTGGGGGTCTGACCTGAATCAATTCCAGATCTGTGGGCTTCCTGACCGGTGCCATTTCTACCTGTGCAAGTAAGTGCTAGCCCTAGTGTCACATTAAAGATAAAGAGTCCTTGGACAAGACTGTGCAGAAATTGCATTTGGACTGTTGACAAAGACTTAGAAAATTTCAATGGCTATTTTCAGAATATACTATGGTCTGGCTTAATGGCCTTGAGGAAATCACCTTTTAAATTTGGCCTTAGTTACCTGAGCATTGAAAGAGGATTATTATACAAGTCCAAGATGAAATTAGCTAAAGACTAATTAAAGGATCCTGACAAACCATATGAGTACCAGGAGCCACAGAAGTCATGAGCAGCGCTTGTGTTAAAAGCTGACTGGCAGACCATAGGTGTGGGTGTGCCATCAAACATGGACAGGACAAAATTATTGCAGCTGGCCCCTGAACTCTTCCTCTGCATGTCAAAACACTTAAAAGTTAGCTTCTTTTCAGTGATACCATTTAAAATTTAAAGCCCTTATTCCTTCTTTAGCACCAGTTATGTTAAAAAAAAAAAATAGAACATTTCAGCTGTTTTAGCTCTTCTTACATTTCTTGTACTTTTTCATTTGCTCTTAAAGCTCTCAATACCTTTTTCTTTAATTAATAATGTATGAAATAAGTCAGCAATTTCATACACCCCATTGTTAAACCCACCATTTATTGTGGAAAGGCTAAAAAAAGTAAGGTATGAAATCTCCTCAAATCCCAGTTATGGCAAGTGACCTATATTTTAAGAAAGGGTCAGGAAAACTGTCTTCACTGCTCTGTATCTCTAAAGAGATTGGGGATTTGTTAATGCTCTTAGTAAATTACTCATGATGGGAAATCATGGCTGCCCTCATGTCGCTTAAAACACAGGCAGTAGGAAAGTTTTGAACTGTAAACTTGACACATTTCTATTGCTATATCATGTATTGCAATATAAGGTACAAGCTATTATTGAAAAGCTCATATTTTCTTTAGAAAGCCTTTTATGTGTAAACAGGGAGATCTGTTATAGAGATCTATGCATTGAAACCTGGATATTCAGGCATGTGTAATCCCATCCAGCTCAGCCCTCCCCCTTCTTCGACTGCCTGTGGGACTTGGGGGAATAAGTTGGTGTCTTCTGACCTAACACTTCTTACCTATAAATAAAAGATTAGGTGAGTATTTAAGGAACTTGCTATATGATGTTTAAAATACAACCTCTTCATTAAAGTTGATAGCTAAACAAATACAGAGACTTTTGTGAAAAATTTCACTTCTCTGTGTACAGTAGTTCACCATAGCTTTGATATTACCTCATGGGCTATAATGAGAAATCTATGGTATGTAAAATAAAGTGGCTTCTAGACCCTCTAATTGGTATCCCAGTTAGAAGATTAGAACAACCTTTTAAATGATTCATGGTAACAGGAAATAAGACAGAGAAAATCCTCAGAATTTCCCAAAGTGTGTTTTCTAAAAGATGAATTCCAGAAGATGTATTGGTTATATTGTTGGCTTTTTGCAAATAATAGAAACTCTATTACCTTGCTATTCAATGTGTGATTCATCAACCAACATCAGCATCTCTTGGGAGCTGGTAGGGGCCATAGGCTAGAACTATTGCATCAAAATTTGTACCTTAACAAATCCTCAGGTGATTCATATATGTTTCGAAGTTAGAGAAGTACTTAACTGATTACTACACTACCATAAGCAAGAGTTATTTATTTATTTATTTAACACAATAAAAAATCCTGGAGTTGGTACTTTGATATTAGTATGGTGTCTCAGCTATTCAACTGGACACTCAGGCTTTTGCCATCATTATGCCCCATCTTTATGCATGTAGGTCTTTGCTTTCATTCACTGACCTTAGAATCATAAGGTGGACGTTATACTACTGACTTCTCTCCAGGAGGAAAGGGGAAGGGAAGAGGCAATGTGTTAGTCAGCTTTCTGTTGCTATGACAAAATACCTGAGACAGTAACTTAAAAGGAGGAAAGATTTGTTTTGGCTTATGGTTTCAGAGGTCTCAGTCCATGTTCAGTTGGCTCTGTTGTTTTGGGACTATGGCAAAGTAGAACATTGGGGGCAGGAGCATCACCTCATGGCAGTTGGGGAGCAGAGAGAGAGAATGAGAGAGAGAGAGAGAGAGAGACTGAGACTGTGTTGTCCCTTTTAAGGGCATGCCCCCAGTGATCTAACTTCCTTCTGCTACAGCCTACCTTCTAAAGGCTTCTCTACCTCCCAATAGTGCCACAAGTTGATAACCAGTTAGCACTAGTGCCTTTGAAGATATCTAAGATCCAAAGCATAAAAGGCAAGCAGGAAAGGATAAAAGGTAACTTCTCGTAGTAAAGCTTTCCTGTTTGTTTTGAAAAGAAAGCCTGAACTATAAAGAATTTAATGTTCTCTGTACTACAGGAGGTGCAGAAGAAGTGAGTTTCTCTTGTGTTACTGATTCACTGTATTTGCAACATTTGTTAATACACATTGATAGAGAAAACATGTGCAAATAAGTTGGAGAAATAAATCTACATAGGTTTCTTTAATACAAGACTTCTCAAATTTTTTATTTTTTATTTTTTTATTTTATTTATTTATTTTTTTGTGGGTACTGGGGGTCGACCTCAGGACCTCGCGCGCCAGCAGGCGCCCATGCCGCTGAGCGATATCACCGGCCCTTTTTTCGTATGTGGGTTCTGGGAGTCGAACTCAGGCCCTCACGCTTGCCGGGCAGGCACTTATGCCGCTGAGCCATCTCACCGGCTCAAATTTTTTAATATGCTAAGCTGCATTATAAAATCTCCCAGAGGAAATGTAGTGTGTATTGTTTCCACTTATCTGGTCACAAAGCCCCAATTCCAGGATTGTGGTTTTTTTTTTTTTTTTTTTTTTAAATCAAATAACACACAAAAAGTTTTTTACAGTAAATTGATAATGTTCTGGTCAATGACTCAACTCTACTGTTGAGTAATTGACAGTGCCAAAGCCATGAGCAATATGTAATGAATTTATGTTGCCCTCTCTGGATCAGATTTTGCCCATGGTTCATAATTTCTTCACTTCTGCCTTTGAGTTAGCCACAGTGAAAATAAGATTAACAATAATTCAACTACAACACCTTCCATCATATTTATATGGTAGCCTAGAGTCTACAAAAGAATTTATAAATATATATGTCAATAATATATCTAATAAAATATATTTATATGTAATATAACATAAATATATATATATATATATATGTATATCTATGCAATGTGATCTCTTCTAATTCTAACAAACTTGTGATATTACCACTATAAAGTGGTTTCCTAAAAATAAAAGTGCTATTCTAAAAACTTCCCTAAGAAATAATAGCAGAACCAAGGCTCTGGATATCGTACTTAGCTAATTGATAAACACCATAATGATTTGAATTTATAGTTTTTTCTTTCTAAGATACTTAGAGAATTTCTTAATTTAAACTTCATGTTCATTTTCATGTGTATTTGTATTTAAACATCTGTATCTTTTTCTAAGAAACAATAGGCCACATGAGGGCCAGGTCCACACTGCTTGCCTCTGTGTCCTCAGTGCCGGGCAGAGAACACAGCAGAAGAAGGCGGCTGAGGGAAGGCTCCGCGTTAGAAGCAGAGTGAGTCACTGAGGGTTGTCAGTGTGGCCTCACAACTGCTCCTGGGGCTGCGGGTCGGCATCTCCTGGACTCCTCGGCACTGTCTCTATCACTGCTGTGCCGTCTGTTCTGACTCCACTGGTATTTTCTGTCATGTCATAGCAATGAGAACAGATCCCAAGGCAACCACAACGATGTACCTGTGGATTGAGTTCAGGCCATTAAATTGCCACCACGCGACCTATCTAATGTCATTATAGTCCAGCTTCTGCAAAGCAGAGAAATAGTGAAAAAAATGACACAATTACCAACGCGTGTGTTCTCAGATTTTCAGAAGAGCCTGAAGGAAGAAGTCTCCATAATAAATGGAATGGTATACACAGACACACACACACACGTACGCACGTGCACATATAATCACACAATCACATACAGGGCCACCCTCCAGAGGGGAGGTTTGTAAACTGCAAGAAGAAAGGAATTACTAAATGCTTCATTTCATTTGGATGTTAGCTTAGTTTACTCTCTTAGGGATCCTCTATAGCCAAGCCTTGTTCCAGGGGCTTATGGAAGAAACTTTGCAAACTCAAAAAGGGAGTGTTGAAAAGCTGAAGTCCTAAATCATACTACATATTTAGCCTATGACTTATGTTCCTTGTATTTCACTTTGGGGTGAAAAAAAGAGAAAGAGCAGCATTGTTGGACCACAAATTGGGCTGGAACACATACTCAATGGTCCCTATATAATTTTATCTTGAATGCACTGCATTTTAGGTTTGCTAACTATAAAGAAGTTGTGCTAGTTTTGATTTAGAATCTTTCCCCTGAAAAGGTACTTTAGGGATGTTCAAATTATTTCTTACCTTTGCAGTTTTCCCAAGTAACACCTTGACTGATTCACTGTGTTGCTCTTCTTTCTTCACATTTAAACAATTCCTTTGTTTTGTTGTTGTAGTTGTAGTCATATTAGACCTCACTACTTAGGAAAAGACTTGTGGAAAATTTCCAATTCTCTTCGCTTCTTATAATTTTAATATCAGTATCTCTTGTCACCTACTTTTGCAAACAGGCCTGGGAACTTTGAGAATCCCTATGCCTTAATATTATTTATTTATTTATTTATTTATTTATTTTTATGTAGGTACTGGGAGTAGGCCTCAGGACCTCGCGCTTGCCAACAAGCGCTTGTGTCGCTGAGCGATATCACCAGCCCTTTTTTCGTATGTGGGTACCAGGAATCAAACTCGGGACCTCGCGCTTGCCGAGCAGGCGCTTATGAGCTAAGCTATCTCACTGGCCCATCTTAATATTATTTTAAAAATGTCTCCCACCTATTCTCTAATTAACTGCAATCAGAAAGGCTAGTTGAAAAAAAAAAAAGAAAGGCTAGTTGGTGGACACATGGTGTCGAAGCTCTGTGAAATGCTGCCTGATGGCTGTAAACATGGCCATATGTTCTCTGTGAAACATGACTATGATCACCTGTGACAGGGACATCTGATAGAAGATGAAGGATCTTTCTTTTCCTCCTGAGGTATTCGAAAAACGCTGAGGTGCAGATTGGCTTAATGTGTTTTCCTAACCATCACTGTTCATGCTAACTTCCCTTTATATTCTAGCTTCATTGTTCCTGATGTATATTTGAACTTGAAAATGGCAGTCATTAAGAGAATATGTTTAGTACTTTCCCCTTGAACATCACAACATTTTAATTAGGACAGTCTCTCTTGAAATCCTGCAGTACATATGTTACACAGATTTCTAAAACTAAGTGGTTATCAAAAGAAAGGATAAAACCATCAAAATTTTCACAGTGAATGAACAAGAATTTCTCAGCAAGTTCAATAGATTTGCCCTGAACTGGTGCAGCTTATAAAACCCTTGAGCCTAATTGCTTTCCTGAATTTTGGCAAGAAAAATAGCTGACTTGCGATGGAGTAGAAAGCAGAGGCTTGGAAGAAAGTGTCTTTTAAGAAAAGCTTCCAATGAAAATTTCAATCAATATTTTTAATCCCAGAAGACAAGATAAAATATGATATTATGTTCCTTGCACTGAGAGATTGTGGAGAGGAGAGCAGTTTCAGAAGCAAGGATGCTGCGTGTCCCTCCCGCACTGTGATGTGAACAGTGAGCGATAAGCAAGCACCCTGTCACCATCCTCCTTCAGGAGGCGGCCAACAGCGGCCTCAGATACTGCGTCCCCATTTCGCCAGGTTGGATTCCTAGTTTCATGACTGGGTTGAGGCAAAAATGTCTGGTTGTCCTATGCAAGTAAGTGAGAGTAGCTGCTTGTGAGACACAAAATGTACTCCATATCTCTTCACTTAGGATCATTTGACTGTTTATTAAAGTAACCAGACAAAATTGAGTGTAGAGTGGAGGCAATGATTGCTTAAGCTTCCTGTTTCCCAGCTCAAAATGTTTTAGATAATTGATTTTGGTATCAAGTTGTCTAATATATATACTAGTATATATAATATAGTATATATATTATATTATTGAAAGCTTATTTTATTGCCTCTTTAATGCATTTGGGGCTTTGTTAAAACAGGGCTTTCACCCTTTACCCTTTTTTTTTTTTTGCTTTTTTTTTACCCTCCTATGCACCACACAGCCTATTAAACTGTGTGCAGGTGATTGATATCTTTAATAAAAGCAAGTTCTTTAGTAAGCAAAGAGTGATAAACAAATGTACTAGTTTGTCCAGTGCTTTGGAGATTATGGTAACACGGGGGCATCAAGAAAGCCTATTAACAGATAAGTTAGATGAAACACATCAATTCTGATTTCAGTAAGTCGGGAACCATTTGCTTTAAGTTAATTTTATCCATGTTTTCTCTTCATTTGTAATACTTTGTAGGTTTTAAAAGAAAATATTTAATAGTGTGCTGTGTAGTCCATAGATAAACGATGTGGGCAATTTCTCCACCTAACTGCTTGTCAAGCCCTTTAGCAAGGTACACACTGCCCCACAGTTTATCATCTCGATTTCTAGATTGTTTTGGAAGATCATTGAGAGGACTGAGGCTCCCCAGACGACTGTGCTCTAATCCTGTCATATTTCTTAAAGTGCTGGAAAGTGTAAGGTTACATGGTAAGATGATTTTACATAGACATTTCTTCAGCTCGTCACAATAGCGCTTTCTTTCCATGGTAACCACCGTTTCCATGGCACAGACTGTATGCTCTTCCAGAGGAGCTGAGGGGCTTTCTGAAGATGCTTCGCCACCCACAAGTGTGAGCACACAGTTGCCCTCCTCTCTCTCTTTCTCTTTCTTCCTCCCTCCTTCCCTCCCTCCCTCCCCCTCTCTTTTTCTCAGGCACAGATTCAGCCTACCATTTATGTGAATTTAGGCACATTTTCTAACAAAAATTCACTAAATGGAGCAAAGCTAATTTTAAAATGAAGTCGACTTTTCTCTCTGTTATGTGATGAGATGAATAACCATGGATGTGGCCCTTTGGAATGATCTGGAAATATAACAAAAGCTGGTACTGTCCTCAGTGGCAGGGATTAACAGGATAAAATCTTGGAAACAAAATTTGACAGGAAAGATAGTCAGCCCTTGACCAGATTTTTCAAATTTGTTTCTATTCCTCAGGCTCTGAGCTCAGCCTGTGTAGCTCAGCATCATGTTAGATGCTGTGGAGCATAAAGCAGTTTTATACACATGGGGACATTGTATTTTTTGGAGGCTTTGGTAAATGAGTTTTAGATAAATGCAATAATTAGAAAACAATATAACACTGTAAATAATCAAAATATATTTTTCATACAGGGTCACTACAACATTTTTAGATTTGGAGCAAATGTTGCAGCTAGTTTTTTGGTTCCCCCTCTTATCACTTTTATTCTGAGGATCACAGAAATTTAGACATTTTAGGAAAATATACTAGTTTAGTGAATGTACTGATGAATGACTTTGTGAGGTTCTGATTAATTTTCAAGGACGAGCAACATTTATATTGTTCTTTTGTTACTGATTTCATAGTTGATATTTTAACCCTTCTTAGCTTAGGTGGTCACTTCTGAAATTAATTTCCAAATGCTTTAAATAAGATGTAGAGCTTTCACCTGGTCTGAGAAAATTCTGTTAGACTGAATCCATATTTGAATAAGTATTTCCATATTATAGTCCTATTTCTTTGATGAAGCAAGGCAGTATAGGACAGAACATAGCTTTGAGGTAAAATAAATGCATGCAGATTTTGAATCTTTAATTTTTATTGGCTTTGTGGCCTTGCCAGGTTAACTGACCTCTGAACTAGAGCAGAAAACTGGCATTTATGCAACAGTACATATGTATGTTTCTGTTAGGGTAATTCAATGAAATATTGATATGCTCAAAAATAGTGGCTTTTTATTCACTTATTCAAGAGTGGATAATTAATTTAACAGTATGTTTCAGGCATTGTCTTAATATTGAGGCTGTAATGAGATTGATTTCAGCCCTCAGGGATTTAGAATACACATGTTGAAATAGCAAAATATAATCATATGTGATCCCCTGGACTATAAGCTCCATGAATGCAGGGCATTTTTTGTTTTGTTTTGTTTTTTCTGGTTTGCTCACAACTGTATCAGAAGCCCTTAAACCTATACTAGTTAGCCTGGAAATGTAGCAAGATTTAATTTTACAGATATGAGAGACCAGCCTTTAACTTGGTTTTCATCTTGGGTCTGTGCTTTTCTGGTCGTATCTAATGAGGAAATTCTAATGTTTTTAATTAGTACATATTTGTAGTATATAATGTTTACATTCTTTATATGGAGTTGATACATGTATGTAATACCTCTTATTTCCTTTTTTCACACATTTCTTGATCCCCTTCTCATTTGAGAGATATCTATCTCTCTACTTCCTGTTATATTTTATTTATTTTATTTTCGAGGTAATTTATTTTTTAATTTTTCTATTTATTTATTATATTAGTACATATTTGCCATACATAATGATCACATCCATCATAGGGAATTTGTACCTGTATATAATGTCTTAATTTTTTGTTTTTTTCCCATTCCCCTCCCCTCCCTTCAACCTTTCTTCCCTTCACTATTTACAAAAGCTTTATTTCCATTTTTTTCCTTCCATTCTTTCTTATTTTGTAATCCCTTTTCCCTTCCTTCCCTTTCCCTGCCCCTCGTCCCCCTTCCTATTTGAACGTGTTCTTCCTACTTGCCAATATCTAACCTCAGTTTTGCTTCTTATTTACCCTTTGGCTTTCTCACATAAGAGAACCAATGCGATATTTAAACCTGTGTGTCTGATTTATTTCACATAAAATTGTGGTCTCAGAGTGCATTTATTTACCTAAAAGTGACTCGAGTTTAGCCTACATTGTGTGGAGTAGTATTTCATTGTATATAAATACCACATTTTCTTTGTACATTCATCTGTTGATGGGCATATGGGCTGTTTCCAAGATTTAGCTATTATAAATTGTGCTGCTATAAACATGGGTATACATATCACTGTGGTATGCTGCTTTTAACTCTTTAGGGAAGATACCTAGAAGGGGCACAGCTGGGTCAAATGGAACCTGTAGTTTTAGTTTTTGAGGAATCTCCGTATTGATTTCCGTAGTGGATTTACCAATTTACACTCCCACCAACAATAGAGAAGAGTTTCTTTTTCCCCACAGCATTTGTTATTGGTTGATTTCTTGATGATAGCCATTCTTTCTGGAGTGAGATGGCATCTCAGTGTTGTTTTAATTTGCATCTCTCGAATGACCAGTGATGGTGAACATTTTTTCATATATTTATTTTGCCACTTGTATTTCCTTATCTGAGAAGTGTCTATTCATTTTAGATGCCCATTTTTGGATTGGGTCTTTAAATTTGGGGGAGGGTCTGATTCTTTTCGAGTTCTTTATATGTTCTAGATATTAGTCCTTTTTCTGAGAAGTAGCTGGTAAATTTTTTCCCCATTCTGTGGGTTGTCCTTTCACTCTGTTGGTGGTTCCTTTTGCTGTGCAAAAGCTTTTTAATTTGATGTGTTCCCAGTTGCTGATTTTTTGAAATAGTTCCTGGGCGATTGGTGTTTTGTTCATAAACACCAATGACTACACCTATGACTACACCTATGGCTTCAAAAGTGTTACCAATTTTATCTTTCAGCAGATTGTTTCTGTTTTAATATTTAGATCTTAGATCCATTTCGATTTTAGTTTACTGCATGGTGAGAGATATGGGTCTAGGTTCAATTTTTGGCATATGGAAAGCCAGTTTTCCCAGCACCATTTATTAAAGAGGCTATCTTTCTTCCAGTGAAGGTGTTTGGCCCCTTTGTCTAAGGTAAGGTAGCTGAATGTGCTTGGAGTTGTTTCTGCATCTTCTATTTTGTTCCACTGATCCTCAGGTCCGTTTTTTTTTTTTTTTTTTTTTTTTTTTTTTTATTACTGTGGCTTTGCAGTATAACTCTAATATAATACCTTTCCCTTGTTGCCTAGAAGTGCTTTTGCTATTCTGGGTCTCTTCTGGTTCCATATGAATTTTAGGATTGTTTTTTCTAATTCTGTGAGGTATTCTATTGGTATTTTGATCAGGATTGCATTAAATCTGTGTAACAGTTTTGAAGTATGGCCATTTTCATTATATTGGCTTTGCCTATTCAAGAACAGGAGATGTCTTTCCCTATTCTGATCCCCTTATCGATCTCCTTTTTCAGAGTACTGTAGTTTTCAATGTAAAGGTCTTTCACTTTCTTCGTTAGATTGATTCCTAAGTATTTCATTTTTCTTGATACTATTGTGAAAGGTGTTTTTTCCCTTAATTTCTCTCTCAGTGAGTTTGTTATTCATGTAGAGGAATGCTATTGATTTTTGAGTGTTGACTTTGTATCCTGCTATGCTACCAGATTTGATTATTTATCTTAGGAGTCTTTTGGTGGGTTTTTTGGGGTTTTCTATGTAAAGTATCATGTCATCAGCAAATAATGACAATTTAACTTCTTCCTTTCCTATCCATATTCCTTTTATTTCTTTCTCTTGTCTAGTTGCTCTGGGTAATGTTTCCAGATCTATATTGAATAGGAGTGGTGATAATAGGCATCCCTGTCTTGTTCCTGATTTTAGAGTGAAAGTGTTTAGTTTTTGTCCATTTAGTATGATGTTGGCTGTTGGTTTTTCACACATGGCTTTCATCAGATTGAAAAAACAACCTTCTATTCCAAGTTTCATTAGGGTTTTTAATCATGAATGGGTGTTGGACTTTGTCAAATGTTTTTTCTTCATCTACTGAGATGATCATGTGGTTCGTCCTCAAATCTGTTGATGTGGTGTATTACATTTACTGAATCCCTGGGATGAATCCTATTTGGTCATGGTGTATAATATTTTTGATGATTTGTTGCATTTTGTTTGCCAGTATCTTATTGAGAATTTTTGCTTCTATGTTCATTAAGAAAATTGGCCTATAGTTCTCTTTACTTGGTTGGATCTTTCTTTGGTTTGGGTATCAAGGTAATACTTGCTTTCAGGAAAGAATTTGGGAGTATTGCTTCCTTTTCAATTTCATTAAAGACTTTGAGGAGTAGTGGCATTAGATCTTTTCTAAAGTTCTTATAGAATTTAGCAGTGAGTCAGTCAGGACCTGGGCTTTTCTTTGTTGGTAGTTTTCTTTTTAATGACTTCTTTAATTTCATTGATTGATATTGGAGTATTTAGAATTTTAAATCTAATTCAGTTTTGGTAATTCATATACATCTAGGAATCTGTCCCATTCTTCTGAATTTTCCATCTTATTAAAGTACAGGTTCGCAAAGTAAGTATTGATGATCTTCTGGATTTCTGCTGTATCCATTGTGATTTCACCCTTTCATTCCTAATTGCATGGATTTAGGTCTTTCTTTCCTTGTTTTAATAAGGTTGGTTAAGGGTTTGTCAATTATATTTCATCTATCAAAGAACCAACTCTTCAATTCATTGATTCTTTGTGTTTTTTATTAGTCTCAACTGAATTTATTTCTGCTCTGATCTTTATAATTTCTTTCCTGCTATGAGCTTTGGATTTAACTTGTACTTCTTTTTCCAGAACTTTGACATTTAATATTAGGTTATTTGTTTGAGTTCAATATGTTTTTCTGATGTGAGAATTCACCCCTATAAATTTCCCTTGTAAGACTGCTTTCATTGCATCCCATCAGTTCTGTTATGTTGTATCAACATTATTGTTTAATTGTAGAGACCACCTTTTGCTCTTTATTTTTATGGGTTTATTTATATTTGGGATTTAAAGCTGATTTTTAAGCTTGTGTGTCTGATTTATTTCACCTAACATTTTGGTCTCAAGGTGCATCCATTTTCTTATAAGTGACTCAAATTGTATCTGTGACAAGTTGATGTGTTATATGTATGGACCTTTCCTTGGCTTTGTATCCAAAATGAAATTCCCAAGTGAAGCTAATGCTGACCACTTGACTCTTGAGATCTCCTGAGATTGCTGTGGCCAGGTCCTTAAATGCTTAGTCAATTGAAGGTTTCAGCATGTAGTCACTCATGTATTGATTAATTTATTCATTCATTGGACACATAGTGATTAGCAGCCACTACATGCAAGCAGTAGTTATACATTAAGTTGGAAACAAAAACTAATTAGAATTCATAGTTGCTGAAAAATTTGGTTTTAGGAGAAACAGATGCTAGAAGGAGACAGGGGTTCTAAAAATCACTGGGCTCTGTCCATTCAGTCAACAGCTATTCTGGCATAAAATCTACAGAAATCAGCAGAAATCATCCAGCTCTCCCATCCTACCAAGTATGGTTCTTGATAAGTGGATAGACACAGTCCACTGTTGTTTTCAAAGAACACTTATTTTGTTGCCAGATGCATCTAGTACTTTCCATAAAGGGTTTTCATTTTTTTGGCAAGAAAAATAAGATAACTGTATAAAACAACTAAGGAAGTAATGAAGACAGAAATCGTGGATTGGAAGGAATCTAGAAAATGTTATGAAACCACTGTGTTTTAAGTTGTACCTCCAAACAATGCATCAACAATAATGAAAAATTTGGATAGGTTGAAAGGAGAGGTGTTGTAATAGAGAACCTACATGTGCAAAGGACAAAAGCAGAAATGAAGTTGGCACATATTTTCTCCTTTCTTTCTTCTCTCTTCCTTTGTTTCTTTCTTTCATTAGTATATGTTTGAGATACATAATAATTATATCATCTTGGGGAATTGGTACATATGCATATTGCATCTTAATCATTTTTACTTTCCTTTTCCTGCCCTCCTTGCATTACTCCATATCTCCACACCCCTTCCCATCTATAAGAGACCTACCACCATGTTTTCTATCATGTATATATTATTTTGCTTTGGATTTCTCATATAAAAAAAACCCTGCAATATTTAACCTTCTCTGTCAGATTTATTTCAGTTAGCATTATGGTCTCAAGGTGCATCCACTTTCCTACAAATGTCTCAAATTTATCCTTCTTTATGACTAAGTTGTACTCCATTGTATATATATATCACATTTTCATTATCCATTTATCTGTTGATGGGTCTGCAGGCTGCTTCAAATTTAGCTATTATGAGCTGCTATAAAGAAGAATATGTATGTATCACTGTCACAAAATGTCATTAATTCTTTCAGGAAGATACTCAGAAGAGGTATAGCCGAACAGAATGGAATTTCTATCTTTAGCTTTTTGAGGAGTCTCCATATTGATTTCCTTAGTAGATGTACTAGTTTACATTCCCATCAACAATGTAGAAGTGTTCCTTTGCCCCCACAACTTCACTATTTTTTGTTTTTTGAATTTGTGTAGAGAGCCATTCTTTCTACAGTAAGATGGAATCTCAACGTTTTGAGTTGTATTTCTCTAGTGACAAAACATGATGAATATTTTTTCATGTATTTATTGGACATTTGTACTTCTTTTGAGAAGTATCTATTCCTTCCAATTGACCATTTTTGACTGGTTCTTTTGGGGGGGGTCCAATTTATTTGAATTATTTCCATATTTTAGATACTAGTCTTCTGTCTGAAGAGTAGCTGTTAATTTTTTCTCCATTCTTTAGGCTGTTTCTTCACTCTATTGGTTGTTTTCTTTGCTGTGCAGAAGATTTTAATTTAATATAATCACATTTGTTGATTGTTGCCATTATTTCTTGTGCAGTTATTCCTTCTTGTGTTCAGGAAGTCCTTGCCTATGTCCATGTGTTCAAGTGTTTTACCCATTTTATCTTTAGCAGACTCAGTGTTTCTGTTCTTGTATCTAAGTATTTGATCCATTTTAATTTTATTTTAGTACAAGTTGACAGATATGGGTCTAGATTCATTCTTCAGCATATGGATAACCAGTTTTCCTAGCACCATTTGATAACGATACTATCTTTCTTCCAGTGTGTGCTTTTGGCCCCTTTGTTGAAGATCACATTGCTGAAGGTGGCTGGGATTGTTTCTGCATCCTCACTTGTCCCATTGATCCACATATCTGTGTTTTGTGCCAGTACCATGCTGCTTTTATCACTATAACTTTGTAATATAGTTTGAAATCCAGCAATGTGATGACTCCTGCTTTGCTGTTATTGTTCAGGATTGCTTTTGCTGTTCTTAGTCTCTTCCGATTTCATGTACATCTTAGGAATGTTTTTTTGTATTTCTATGAAGAGTGCTGCTAGTATTTTGGTTACAATTGCATTAAACCTATTATCATTTTTGGTAAAAAAAAAAAAAAAAGTCATTTAAATAGTAATGGTTCTGCCTACCCAGGAACAGGAGATTTTTTTCCTATTTTCTAATGTCCTCTTCAATTTCTTTTTTTCAGGTTACTATAGTTTTCATTAAAGAGGTAGTCCATTTCTTTGGCTAAGCTAATTCCTAAGTATTTATTTTTTTTGGAGCTACCATGACAGAGATTGTTTTTTCTGATTTCTTTCTCATTGTGTTCATAATTGGTGAAGCTGTACATTTATACTAAGTGAAAAGAACTGTGCATAAAATACCACATATTGTATGGTTGCCCTTACATGAAATGCCTGAGATGGCAAATCTATAGAGACAGAAGGATATGTTACAGATAGGAATAAAGACTAACTACAAATGGCCATGGAGGATATTCTTGAGGTGATGCAAATATTCTAAAACTGGATTATTGTGATGGCTGCACAAGTTGATAAAGTTACTAAAAATCAATGAATTATAACTTGAAATAGGTGATTTTTATGGTATGTAAATTATACTTAATAATATTATAAAGAACAAAAACAGTAAGGGATGGTAAGGCGACTGATATGGTTGTAGCTATAGGGCCAAATCTTTAGAGAAATAAATTGACCAAATTTATCTATGCAGTAAGAAGTAGAACTTCGATTTGAATAAAAGATTATTTTATTCCAAAATACCACTGGATAAATGAAGGGGTAACCTGTCGAAGAACAATACTAGATTAATGAGGATGAGATTTATTTTTCTGGAATATTTTGCATCTTTGTAGCAAAGAAGCATGCTGAAAGGACCATTTTAGAAAACTTAATTTAGGGGCAGAATTATGGATGAAATCTTTTTAAAAAGGCCAGACTGATGAATGAGTATAATTATCCAGGTTGGGTGGGTCTAGGTTAGAGTTATAAGAAAGAAGTGGGGGAGGTACATTTTGAAGGAAGAAGTCAGGTCTTGGTGACTGATCTCAGTAGGTTAGCTGTGTATAAAATTGCTTTGTAATACACTTTACTATTGGGCATATTGAAAGTAGTACTCAAATATTTCAAGAAACTCTGTGTGTTGGGGATGAAAAGGCTAAGCATGTTTATTAATCAGACACTTTAGTTACACATGACAGAAATCCAACCAAAACAAACTTAAGACAGAGTGGAGTACACTGATTCACAGTACTAAGGAGTCCAGGAGTTATGTGCTTGACATTGACCATTTATATCATTTAGGTTTACTTTCCTTTGTGTTAACTCCATTCTTAAATTCTTTTTTCTCTATGCCAAATATAACCACGGAGAACTGCAGATTTCAATGTTTCTTGTTGCAAACAATCTCAGGAATTATAGTATTTCTTTCCTATTAACTACCAGAAGAACCATGATGTGGACTTTTGTGGCTGGACTTGGGTCATCTACATGAGCCTGACTCCGTGGTCAAGAGCAATGGTTCTCTTATTCATTGGGCGAAAGCCTTGTGTGTCCCAACCCATGGATACTATTGGGGTTTGGATCTGAAATGTCCTTCAAAGGCCTGCATATTAAAGGCTTAGTCACCAACCTGTGGTATTACTGGGAAGTAGAAGAATCTTTGGGAGGATTAGTCTAGAGGAAAAAAGTTGGGTCCTTGGGGTATGCTGCTGAATGGGATATTGCGATTCTGGTCTCTTCCTTTCTCTGTCTTTGCTTCCTAGCTACCAGAGATGACCAGCTCCCCTAACATGTACTTCTGCCATAATGTACTGTGCCATCAACAGAGCCAACCAACCATGGACTGAAAATTCTGAAACTGTGAGCTAAAACTGGCCTCTCTTTTAGAGTTGATTTATTTCATGTATTTGTCACAGTGATGGTCAGCTAACACAGGAACAATCAGCTTCATTCAAACCAAAGAAGAGTGGCTTTGTAACTAGAAGATGGAGAAAAGACCAAAGAAACCCTAAAAAATGTGCCCACTACAAAAATGCAATGTTAGAATCTCATAAACTGTAATAGGCTTTAGTGTTTTCATTTTAGATACATGGAAACTAAACCCTGAAAAAGTTAAAAAAATTGCCCAAAGGCATATAGCCCAAATAAAACCATAAATGTGAAATTTAAGTTCAGCTCCATTTGTTTCAAAGTCCAGCCCTTTTGAAGAGAGTGATGTGGAGCAGGTATATGCTGAAGTGAAAAGGGAAGAGTATGTGAAAATCTTCTTTGGGATATTAAATACAGGTACATCAACTTAAATCAGGAGGCAGTGAAGGAGAAACTATAGGGGATGGGAACAAAGAAATGGCAGTTCAGAACTGAGAAGGTCTGGAATACCCAATTCAGATAATGAGCCAGAATTGCTTTGAGGGGCTAACGATGAGCTTTCCAGGTGAAGGAAAAACCAACCTGTATTTGAAGAACAAAATCTTATAGAAATCCAAGGGTTCAAATTGTAGAGTTATTTTAAGAAGCACAATGCTGACTGGGACAACACTGAAGTAGAGACAGTGGACATTTTCAATGGTCAAGTCAGCCAGCAACACCAAGAAAATACCATGGGCTTGGCTCTGGGATGGCCTCTAATCCCAGAGGATGGAATGGCAAGCATAGCTAAGTTCACATTGGTGAAGGAGTGAGGCATATTTGGACACCTGGCCTAATAGGAGCTGGCTGCAGAGAGATGGCAAGGAGGGTAGGACTGAAGTGGATGGTGGGGTGGACACAAACAGTGAGAAAGTTTAAATGTTCAGCGAGGTGTTCGTGCTGTGAATAAATGACTGCTCTTCAGAGAGCTTCTGAGAAAGGAGAGTTGTAGTCAGAAAATGGAAGCAAAGTGACTTTTGCTCATACTCACCCGATTTGAGTGGGTGAAGGCAAAATACGGTAAGAGATATGAGATAATCAAGCCTAAGCCAGGCTTTTTTTCCAGGTAAGGACAGAGGGAAGATTTTAGGGATAGAAGTGTATTCTAAACCCTTGATGATGTGGTGTATAACAAAGAATAAGGACTTTGGAGACAGCCAGGCCTAGGTCTGAATACTATTCTGCCACTTGGTAGTTGTAGAACCATGGGCAAGTGTGAATGTATTCATCTATAAAATGGAGATAAACATACTTATAGAACAATTGTGGAAAACATTCAGTATATATGTATAGAGAGAGGCAGAAGGAGTGAGAGGTCACCTAGCATATATAAACACTGCATAAATGTTAACTAGTAACAATGAAAGCAAACTTTGAGATAGTTTGCTCTTGAAAACATTTTAGTATTTATTCTAAGGTAGATAAAAAATAAAATTCTGTGTTCTGGTTTAGCCTGAGAGGTCAAAAGTGAGCCATTTCTAAAGTGAATTAACTAGCTCAGCTTATTTTTATCAGTCCTTAACCTGAATTTTATTTAACATATCTTTAACATAACAAAAAAAGTCATTGAAATTCCCTTTAAATTATAAAACCCTAAATTAGTTGCACTGATATTGACAGACTCTACCTAATAGTTTATCTGGGGCTTTCTTACATTGCCTGGATCTCCATCTTTAAATTCACCTTGGCTATGCTTGTGGAAACAATTACTGCCTTTATATACCGACTGTGTTCCACAAGTATCCAGTCATTGTTTTTTATAAATTTTCCTATACCTTTTGGAGATCCGATAGTTCTGCATAAGAAACATGAGCCATACCTTCTGTTTGAAATCTTTTGGTTATATTACATCCAGTATATATGTGTTTAATATGATTTATAAGGACACAAAGAAAACATTAATTGAGATTTATTTACTAATTAGTAAATAAATTACTACTACTACTACTAATTAGTTCACTCACTCAGTGGAACTTTATTTGAAACTTTCTGTACTCAAAGCACAACCAGATGTTATAAGTACACATTGGAAGAGCAAAGTTTACAAGACCTCAAAGAACTTACACCTAACATGCTGCTTGTAGGATGTTAGGCTTTTGTATGGCAACTGGGCAAATATTTCTCCCCTTCACAGGGCTCTTCAATGTATGTGGAGCAATCCTAATGGTTCTTCTCTCTTTTATCAACTAAAGAGGAGAAAAAGTTAACTAGGCCTTCCTATCCCTTCTTTGATATTTGACATATTTTTGGCATGATATTTCATTGCCCTTTGGTGGAATAGCTCATGAAAGCCAAATAATACTTTGTGTAAACTATAGCTAGCTCTGAAAGGGTGTGTTTGAAATTTTTGACACAGCTAACTTTCAGTCGCATTAAATACTCAGGCTGAAGAGGCAATTTAGCATTTGCAGAAAATTCAGACATTTTATGTTGTGGAAGGTTTAAAATAAATAATTATAATTAACAAATTTGTGGGAAGCTTATTTTGTGAAATGTCTCCCTCAAATTGTTCTTACTGATTTGGAGTAGCTGTTGTTCACCCAAATTTTGCATTTCTAGCTTCCTACATCATGTAGAAACATATTAGGAGAAGGTATTTTTTGTAAGTTCTCCCAAATCAGCCTGAAAATTACTTAAAGGCATAGAGTTCAAGTGTATGAAGTTCTGTCCCTCATTTCTCACTGGAAGAAGCTTAGGCTTCAAAAGACCAGAGACCAGACCGCCGTCACCAGTTCACCTAGCGCTCGCATCAGACATGAAACTAGGTCTCCTGACTCTTTTCTGACATTTTTGGATTCCTTGGTTTATTTAACTTGTCAGCAATTTACATTTTATGTGTTGAACCATACCTGTCAATGCTATGAATGGAATACTCTTTTCCCATTCTCCTACTTGCCTATAAGCCACCATTAGGATAAATTAATTTCAGAAATATATTTCTAGGTGAGTTTTAAGTATTTGCAAATTTCTATCACTTCCTTTTAGCTCCTTCTGAGTGATCAAAATACTGTGAAGATTCCAGAGCAGGTGTTGCACTAGCATTTTTCAAAGTTTTGTTTTCTTCCATTCCTGGCACTTTTTTCCATTACAGAGATTCTGGGCTTGACCATGCAAGTTTCATTGTCCAGGACTTGTAATCAGAATGTTACCAACATATAGCACCAATCTTAAATACACTTGCCTAATTTGTTTTGGTCTCATCAGCCATGAGAAAGCATACTTGGGCAGCCGCTGATCCCAGAATGAGGGAGAGCTTGTACAGACCTGAACCCAATCTGCAGCCTGGAGCCTGGCCAGCTGATTCCAACTCGGCCCACAGAGCCACACTAGCCAACTCATGAATTTACAAGTGAGAAAAATAAGTGTTTCTTATTGTAGGCCATTAAGGTTTGGGGTTGCTTGTTATGCAGCATTATCATAGTAATCACTGAAAAAGTTTCTCTTTGTCTGTAATTTCTAATCTCTAATATGGTGCAATATTTGTATTGAACTTATTTCCATAGTGTTATGAAGAGTCACTGAGTTGTTATATATAACATGTTTAGGGGATTGTCTGTCACATCGAAGAAAACAATGTCACCTCTTTTTATATATTATTCTTTAGCAAACAATTTCCTTCCCAATCTTAATTATGTCAATAAAACATGTTAGTATACTTTTATCATTCTACAAAATACCTCAGCTTTCTACCGACATTTGCTACCTCTAGAGCAGGTTAAGAACATGGTATTGGGGACTAGAGCAGATACCTTCGATGCCCAGCTGATATCCCCACTTTCAGATGCCAGCTATAAGTAGTAGGTCCCTGTGGTGGTTAACTGATTGTCAGTTTGAGTGGGGAACTCCCCACTGAACTGAGTCAACATGGTTCTGGCCATGGAAGACCCACATAAAGAGGCTTGAGGTAGGAACAGCATAAAAGGAGAGCAGGAGGGAAGGATTTCCCTTGGAAGAGCATCGTTGCTGCTGATTTTCTTTCTGGCTGCTTTTCTTCAGAGAAGTTTTGGCTGTTCACTTCAACTGAGCTTCAGTCTTCGCCTTCACCAAGGATGGCTGCTGTTCTCTTGGGAGAAGCTCACCTTGAGCCTTGAGTGTCATCTCCTGGTTCTCCACAGATTCTTCAGCTTCCAGTGCTGGCCCTTTGGCCTGCTGTCAAAGACTCTCTAGCCTCCAGCACTGGCCCTTGGGCTTCAGGCGAAGACTTCAGTCTTCCATCGCAGATTCCTCAGCCTCCTGATACGGACTTGCATGGGACATTGCCAGGGGCTCCAGGCCTTCAGCTGGATTCTTTGGATCTCTAGTGCACAGACAGATCTCTTTGTGCTCTTCAATATTTGACTCTGTGGGTGGATATTTTCAGCTAATCTTGTAAATTTCTGTGTCCTGCATTAAATCTGTTTCTCTTGCAAGTACTGACTACAACAGTCTCCAACTTATCCACAATTTCTTTTCCACTTGGCTCAAATTTGAGGTTCCCATAACTTTCTCCTTATTTTATTAATTTTCTGAAGCAGCTCCCAGGTCCCAGGAAAACAGTTTACCTACCACTGTTGATTTATTCCAAAAGATATTTTAAAGACTACAGGTACACAGAGTAGGGTCCCCATGGAGTTGGGGTGCATCACCTTCCTGCCACATGAATATCTTCTTATTCACCAACCCAGAAACTCTGAACCCTGTATTTCAGGGTTTTTTAACAGAGACGTAATTACGTAGGCATCACCAATTATCAACTCCACTTCCAGCCTGTTTTCCATTCTCTGGAGAATGGAGAATTGAGCTGAAAATTCCAAATTTCTAATCATGTCTTATCTCTCATGATCCAGGAGCCCACTAAAAGTCTTCTCATTAGAACAAAAGTTGCTCCCATCACCCAGAAAATTGCAAGGGATTTAGGAGCTCTCTCTTAGGAGTCAAAGCCAAAGACCAATAGGGTCAGTGGCACTTAATATCAGGGATTCATTGTGAGAAATGCATCACTAGGCAATTTCATCACACGACATCACAGAGCACACTTACTCAAACCTGGATGGCATAGGTCAGTCACGGGACTGTAGCTTCTTGATGCGGTCAAAGGATGCGGTAAACACATGATGTATGAAGCTGCCTGCTGCCAGTGCACCACAGTATTCTGTTCTATGGTAAACATTTTGAAATAAGAAGTACACTCTAAAATAATAATAAATGTACGGTATAGTGAGTACATAAGCCTGAGAAATAGTTGTTTATTGTTATTATCATTTATTATGTGCTATTTATAACTGTATTGCTGTACTTTTATGTCACTGGTAGTACAACAGTATTATTTACATCAGCATCTTCACAAAAACACCAGGAATGAGTTTCTTATGGGACCAAGGTTACCTATGTGGTCTGTAAGTGACCTTTGTATGTGCATGATTGGAAAAAAAGATTCTCCTTTGAAAGTGTTTTAGAAGCCTTGTGTCAGGAACTATAGGTAGAGACCACTGTGTGTGTATTCTTATTTCACAATACCTTTTCTGGGTTTGAGTTTTTTCTCTTTTTTTTGTCTCACTTTCTTGACTTCCTCACTTGTAGTTCCTTAGATGCCAACTCAGTTAAACTTCCAGAACCCAAATCCATCTTAAGATTTGCTTTTGGCAGTATTAATCTCAAACAATTGCTTAGCTCCTCTCTTTCCCCTTATTATCTACTCTGAATAGTTGTCTGACAGGGGCACTGTAGAAGACTCCTATACAAATACAGAAAAGCTAGCTATAAATATAAAGCATATTTTCCTCAATTTCATGGGTAATGGAAGCATCATTTTGAGTTCAGCAGAAGGGAGCTGCTTCTTACAAACTTGTGTCCTCTTCTCAAGAGCACGCACATCAAATAACTGGCTGATGGAGTTCAAAGCTGTACCCCTCATGGTTCAATTTAATAAAAAAAATAGGAAATTCCTAGTGTCAGAGTCCACTGTGTCATTGGGATTGGTTGTCTTCTGTTACAACTGCATCACAGTTCAACTTCCCCTTATGGTCATTCCATTTTCTTTCATTTCTGTTTTAGTTGCTTTTCTCTTGTTGCTGAGACATAATACCCGACACCCAAGGTTAAAGGAGGAAAGGTTTATTTAGCTCACAGATTGTAGAGGTTTCAGTCCATAATTGGGGGCTCCAAGGCAGGGTGGGGTGGCAGAAGGGCAGCCCTTCACAGGTGAAGATACCAAAAGCAACAAGAGAGGAGGGAGAGAGACAAGCCTCTTTCCTTCCCTTATATTGTATGTAGGCTGTCTGCCCTAGCACTCACACCCTTAATCCCAGCACTGGACCATGAATCAATCACAAACTCTAGAAGCCCACCCCCATGACTGCATGAGGCTTTGGGGGGACATCTAGATGCAAACCATAACAACTTCCTTATAGCCATCATCCCCAGGAGCATTTCCCAATAGACTGCATTATGTAATTCTCTGTCTCACTGTGTGTGTCCAGGCATTGCCAACAGTGGTCCTAGGAAATGAACTCCAAAGTGAAATTTTGGAGCCAGTTTTGGAGTTGGATCATGCACTAGTTAGCTGGCAATGAGGACTCCAGCACAGGTGCTAAGTGGAGTACCTTTGTCTCTGGCTTGCTATTGTGATGTAACTGTTGAAACAGAGCGTTTCAAGGGACACCAGTGAAAAGAATGCCATTGCTGTGCAGATATTCAAGAGGTAGAGGGGAGGCAGTCATGGTAGACTATTGAATCAGATAACTGTTGCTTCAAAATATTCCTGATTTAATCAATAAAACACAATAGACTCTTGAGATAGATTTACACTTACATAGTCAATTGATTTTCAATAATGGTGCCAAAGCAACTCAGTGGGAAAAGATCTTAAAATAAATGGCTCTAGAATACCTGGTAATATCTTATATTTACTCTATCTCATACTATATGCAAAAATTATGATCTTAGATTTTAATGTGAAAAGTGAAACTACAAAACTTCTAGAAGACATTATAGGAGAATAACTTAAGATAACTGTCTCAATTCATTTTGTGGTGCTATAGCAGAATACCTAGGACTATTTATAAATACAGAAATTCATTTCTCATTGTTCTGGAGGCATTTCTCATAGTTCTTGGATGTCCAAGATCAAAGCACTAGCATTTGGTGTCTGGTCAGGGCTTTCTGGTAGCATCATTATATGGTGGAAGGTAGAAAGGCAAAAAAATGGGTTTGGTAAGACCCTTTTTTTTTCAATTTTTATTTTTGATTAGTATATGTTTGCAGTATGTAATAATTAATACATAAATCATCTCCCAAGAGCCACACTTTCCAATATTATTGTGTAGAGGATTAAATTTCAACATAAATTTTGAAAGACTGGAAGGGGCAAAACCATTCAAACTATAACAGTCAGTAAAAATTACTTAAACAGGATAAACAGCAATAATAATTTTAAAATATGCTATATTTCCTCAAAATTAAAACTGCTTCTTTTAAAATACAATAGTAAAATACAATTAGGCAAGCCATAAAATGTGACACAAATATCACAAATTTATATTGAATAAATGCATGGAATCCAAAATTTATACAAAAAAATTTTCTACTCAGAAGTGAAAAGAATTAGCAAGAGGTTTTAGATAGTTCATATACTTCACAAGGAAACATAATCACTAAACACAATAAAAAATTTTATTGATATCATTAGTCATGGGGAAATGAAAATATAAATCACAATTAAATACCAAATCACACACACTTGATTGGATAAAATTAAGAAGACTGTCCGCACCAAATGTTGATGAAGAGGAACAGAAACTCCTATACTTCGATGGAGGGGATGTAAAATGGTACAAATATTTAGAATATAGTTTGGCAGTTTATTATGTAGTTATATATAACCTCATGACTCAGAAATTATACTTCCAGGTGTTTGGTCAAGAAAAATGGAAAAGTAAGTCTAAAAAACTTGAATGGAATTTCTTAGCGGCTTTATTCACAATAGCCAAAGCTGGAAACAGCTCAAAGTTTCATCAACAGAATAATAAATAGACCAATTTAGTATACTCATATAATACTAGTAAATAATAAAAAGGAATTAAACATTGATGCATGTAGAAACATGGATGAATCTCAAAAACATGTTGAGGGAAAGAAGCCAGACATAGGAGGCCACATGGTACATAAAGGTCTAGAACAAACAAAAATTCTAGAGTGAAAAGATCACAAAAGTAGTTTCTTGGACTAGCAGAAGTTGACCGGAATCAAATACTTCAGAACCTTTGTGGCTGATGGAAGCATTCTATATGTAGACATGGGTCTAACTACATGAATGTATTCATTTGTCAGCTCATCACAATGTAACATCAAAAACTAGAGCATTTCAGTGTATATAAATTATACTTCAACAAAATAAAAGATTTTTTTAAAAATGTAAGTACTCTAAGGAGTTTACCAAAATGTGGATACAGTCTTTCTTGAACTTGATTAACTTTCACAGTCTCTTTCTTTTAATTACTTATTGAGAAGAGTATGTTTACATGAATAAATTACTTTTAAAAGTTCCTAATCTAGAAATCCATTCTAAGAAAATATTTAAGAAGTATAGACTACAATTTATATTCAAAGTTATTTATTGAAGCTATCTTTACATTAAGTGAAACCAAAGTAGTAAAAAATTGTCACATTTATATAGTGAATTAACTCATTGCTAAAATATTAACCTACTGCTATATAAAGAAGAAATATTGGCTGGGTGTGGTGGCACATGCCTTTACTCAGCACTTGGGAGACTGAGGCAGGAGGATCGCTGTGAGTTTGGGGCCAGCCTGGGCTACAAAGTGAGTTCAAGGTCTGCCTGAATTGCATAGCAAAACCCTGTCTCAAAAAGATAAAAAAAAAAAAAAGAAATATCTATAATATTAGTGAATCATATAGATTACAGGATTTTATAAATGTCCTTATTTCATCCATACAGATAATATGTAAATGGGAAAGTCTGAACAACAACAACAACAACAAATATATATATATATATATATATATATATATATATATATATATATATATATATCAGACTATTAATAATGGTAATTTCTAGGATTACAAATGACTTTTATACTTTTCCAATTTTATTTTCTGTATTTCTTTTATAATCTGAAACTAAACAAGTTAAAATTTTATAATTAAAAGTAAAACAATAAATCTCTGAGTTTTCTTTCTTTGGTTTTCTATGGTCATTCAACTTTGGACAAATCATCTATAGGAGTACTTGGGAAACCACCAAGCCTTCCTAGAAATCAATTGTTCAGTTGTTGCAGAAAGAGGATATGGAATTAGATTTTTTTTCTGTGCTGATAAAACCAGTTCTTCTTCTTCTCTCTCTGGCTTTCTCCCTCATCCCTTTCTATCCAGTTCCAATTCTGCTAGTCTGTGAACCATGAAAAGCAGTGATGTTCTTTAGGAGACTCTAGCAAACACTGCTATCACCAACGTCCATGCCATTCTAGAAATACATTTAATTTGGCTCCATTTCCTAGTCTGCAAACTTGTTTTAATCAAAATTGGAATCAGTGCGATAAGAGGTCAGGTACATCTCAGCCCCACTGTTTGGTATTTTGCTAAAATTAAGTGAGTGTAGGATCCTGTAAGAGATCAACCTATACTAGAGGGGTTTTTTGTAAGCTTGCAGGAATTTGGCACGGTGATTACTGCAGAAAAACAATTTTTAAGGAAAATGGGTTTTATTAAAGCCAAGGCAACAATGAATAATTGTATATAAAGGAGTTCAAAGAGAGTAAAGGAAAACGAAGAAATGTTAAAATTCTTTCCATAGGGTTTTATTTATCCAAAAGTAAATTCAAAGGTTGCTACAGTACAGTGCACATAAGATGGGTTTGCAAAGGGAATATCCTACAGAAAAATGCTTCTTGCCTGCTTCTCCGGCAGTTGAGTTCACAGTAGAAGAACATTCAATTCCACATAGCAATAGTGCTTTAATAACAGATGAAAATATGTTTTATGGTGTGTGTTGATAACTAAATGCTTATCCTATACATAGAAATTCAAATAATTGGAATTTCTCATAGCCAGCATCCAGTTGAGACCACTGGAGAATACCTTGATACAGAAGGTTAAAATCAATAGACTGTGTTTTGCTTATTTTTCAGAAGATGTCTGCTGTATGTTTAATATACTATATTTGTATTATGGGCTCTAGTTCCTGTAAATCTGAGGTCTCTCTTTCTTGAATGAATGAGGAGATAAGCAATTGAATTTGAAAGATACTTTATGCAACAGAAAAGCAATTTTGTCCCTGGTTATCAGAGGGCAAGAAGTGAACTAGCAATTGAATGCTAAATATTTTTAACCCTTGGGATTCTGGTTTGCTTTGGATTTTACTTTTCAGTTCTCCTCATATAATGGAGGAAGATTTTGTTGTAGATTCAGTCAATTTGAAATATTTATCTTTTGCTCTTAGTGGGTGTGGATTTTATGTTTCAGATTCTCAAATTTCCATTTCTTAAAAAAAAAGGAAAGAAGAAAGATTTACATTTCTACCAATGAAGATACACAAAGTGTGAAATATTGTTTTGATTATTCAGGGGTATATCTGGCACTGTTTTTTATACAATGCTTCTAAAAATTGAACAGGCCAAAACATAATGTTTTCTGGATTGTCTGTTTATTTTCCACTTGTGGTTAACCAGGCTCCAAGGTGGGCTCCAGTGATTTTTCTGTTTCTGGTGTTGAAATCTTTATGTAGCCCTGCATCACAATGTATCAGAGTTGGCCTGTTTGATAGATAGTATGCAGCAGATGTAATGGTGTTTCTCTACTGAGAAACTGTCATGTAAGACTTTGCTACTCATTGGATTACTGGATCACTTATCACGTCATAAGGACGCTGATCCCTATGTAAAGTTTCATATGAAATGAACTGAATGTGACCTTCTGACCACAATCACTTCCAATTTGGAAACCGTGACAGTGAGCCATATGAAAAGTGGATCCTCCTTCCCTAGTCAAACCTTCTAAGGTCTATAGCACTGGCCAACATAACAAAGACCTTGAACGGGATTGCTGAGCTAAATCATGCTTGGATTTCTGACCCACAACAACTTTACAAGACAATGAATCTATTCTCTTATTCTACCCTGCTATATATTGTAGGTAACACATGCACCAATAAATAACATGGTACTAGAAAGAGTCTATAACCAACAATCTTAGGTTTTTCATGAGAATTGAATTTTATAAAACCATGTCGAAGATGAAAGCAACTTTGGACTTGGACATCGTAGTGTAACATGTATTTTTATTTTATTTTATTTTATTTATTTATTTATTTTGTGGGTACTGGGGGTTGAACTCAGGACCTTGTGCCTGCCAGGCAGGCGCTTATGCCACTGCGCTATCTCACGAGCCCCCACAATGTATTTTTAAACAAAAATAATTTCCGCAATTAATATTTTTGTTGCCAATAAATGTAACTGTTGTGTTTAGTACATTGATAAAGGTCAAATTCCTCCAGCATTGGTTACTGACATAAAACAATATATGTGCCTTGGTGTTTTAATAGCCTTCAGAGTGTTACCTTGATTCAAGGAATCATTAGCTATAACTGAGTGTTGTACCAAGTGATGGGATCCTGATGTGTGTTAGAGAAAGGAACAAAAGTGATAGAGTTTCTTAATACTTCTTATATGGGAATGGTAGGATATGATGAGTAACATGTGCTTCCCAAATTGGACTCTTTCAACCCCGACAAAAGTTTTTCCTGCCTGGATCAAAGTTGGCCTGTCAACTTAAGAAAAAGCAGAAAAACAAACATGAGGCAATACAGTGAACACACACACACATGCAAATATGCATCTCACAACAGCCCAACTGCCTGTATATTATGGAGTCCTTGGCGTATGCGGTCCACTCTGCTGTGAATTCCAATTAATAGAACCTGGAGATTTTGTTCCCTGGCGCATACTGTTTCATGAACTTTAAGACTCTGACAAGGAATCCTGAAGGTACAAACCTTAGAATCCCCGTCTACTCTAATTTACCCGCTCATGTCTAAAGCCATCTGTTTGGAGACTTTATCTAAGAATATGTTTTGTTTCAAGTATTTCTCTACCTTGTTCATTTGGTCCTGTCTTCCTAGTACTCCTTGTTGGAATGATCTCTTTATTGTGGTTCCTTAATTACTGGTTGACCTCACCCCTCCTTAGTTTTGTATTCCTAATTTAATTCATTGAAGTAAATTCTGTTAATGATACAGGATCTCTATCTGCAAGCAGCTTATAATTAAGTAGAGCAACAATGTGGTCAAAGAATGCACAAACTCTCTTCATTTGGATCCCTGCTTCCCATAGACATCAATTTTTCATGAACCATCTCCATCTTCTGTTCCTTTGGCACTAGATCTTCCATTGTGTGGAGAGCTCTTGGCTGCCCACTTATGCATCCCAGGATCTAACTGTAGCTGGCTAATCATAATTCATCAAACTCAGTTTGTTCAAAATTAATTGCTTGAATTCTCACATTTGGTTTCATGAGTTTTGCTCTTTAGTTGTCTTAGTTACTTTCTCATTTCTGACACTCACAAGTTAAAGGAGGAAAAGTTTATTTTAGCTCACAGTTTTTGGAGGTTTCAGTCCATAGTTGCCTGGTTCCAAGGCAGGATAGCATGGCAGAGAAGTCCAAGGCAGGATAGCATGGCAGAGAAGATACAGTTCATGGCACAGCAGGCAAGAAGCAGCAGCCTTCCTTATGCTTTCCCTTTTTATTTCATCCAGGCTACAAGCCTATTGGTTGGTGCCACTGTCTTCCACCATCAGTAAACTCATTCAGTCACACCCAGAATCATGCTAAAACAACCAGTGGACTAATCCACTATCACACACCCATGGTCCAGTCACTCCCAAAAGCCCTGACTACAAGGGCTTGAGGCTTTGGGTGAATATCTCGATACAAGCCGTAACATTAACTAAGGAGGCAAAGAAAAGTGGGAAAAACTCAAAAAACAGATATTTTTTTTTCTGTGGGTACCGGGAGTCAAACTCAGGACCTCACACTTGCCAGCAGGCACTAGTGCCGCTGGGCGATATCACCGGCCCTTTTTTTCCTTTATGTGGGTACCGGGAGTTGAACTCAGGACCTTGCGCTTGCCAGGCATGCGCTTGTGCCACTAAGCCATATCACTGGCCCCAGATTTTTAAACTATACTAATAGAACAAATCTTATGAAACACAGAACATGATTTCACTAAGCGATGCCAGGAGCACTGGCTGTCATAGTGTACAAGGAAGGAAGGAAAGGTTACTCACAATGGATTACCAGGGAGACTTTTCAGAGAAAGTCGTATTTTAATCTTGGTCTTAAATGCCAAATAAGGTTGGAATAGGCCAACTGAAGGGAGAATTTAAGTTACACACATAAGGAGACTGTAGTGCGTACAGTCTGGTTATGAGACCTGGAGCTGGGTAGGAGAGCGGGGAAAGAGCTGTGAAGCCAGTTTTGGGGGCAGGTTATGAGCAGCAAATAACACATGCGAAAGAGTTCAAAGCACTATAGAACTACGAGAAACTATTATCAATACCAGGAACTGTGGTAAGTTGCCAGCGAAATAATATTTGCTTGTGGCTTTGTTCTAGCTTTCAAGGAAAAGATTTTTGAAAATCATTGCTTTGTATAGTGCATAGTTCTTCTCCATGTTATATTGCCTGTAGCTATCTTTCTCTCCTATTGACTTCCTCCCAGCCATCTTGAGTACAAACGGTGAAACTGAAGGAAAAACTTCAATGCTGTGCTCTCTACATCCTTTAAAGGTTCCTCATCTCTTTAAGAGTTTAGACTTCTTTTTATAACTGTGTCAGCTCAACTCCCAGAGGTCCTGCCTAGCCTGGAGATTTGTTTACCACCTAGTAAGAGAGGAGTCAGGAAGATAAAAGCCAATCAGGGAAGTAGAAAGACAGCACCAGGCAGAAAATAAACAAGAAAGTAAGATTAGAAACATCAGGCTCAAGTAGGGTTGACTTTAGCAATGTGGTGACCCTTGGAGGCCTGCTGAATGCACATGTTAAATCACTTTATTGTGTAGGTTGTTAGAGATATATTACATCTCCTAAAGCCATTTTGTGCCTGTTGAACATGGAATACCATTCTAAACTTATGATTAAAAAAAAATCCCTAATCACTTCACTTCCATTTAAGCCCCCAACTAAGCATATTTGTGGTGCCAAGAGCCTAGGTTATCTGGTCACATTGAATTTGAGGATATGTCATACTCAGGTTGATAAATAGTTAATAAAATATCATCCAGCCTTATGCACTTGCAGGACCATGCACTAATGTTGCACAAATATAACAAAGCTTTTCTTTAATGCAGTTCTTGAGACATTAAGATGTCTCAAATGAACATCTGAACAGATCGACTTATTCTAAGTGAAGCATAAGTGTATTTTATTCTTTAATCATTGGTGTCCTGATTTTTGCATGAGTATAGTTATTTCTCATTAATTACAATAGTTAGTTAGCCAGAAATTGTAGTTCTCAAAGATTCTGAAAATGTATAATCTTAGTGTAGGAATATATTGTAGATTAATGCACATTATATATAACTTAGGAAAATTATAAAGATGGTTGAGTTATTTTGCTCATAAAATTATTTAATAGGTATGTTTTTATAATCAGTTATTCAGTCTTTATATGATATTTATTATCTTGCTAATTGGCTTAAATATGAAGATAAATGATTTTTGATTATTAAAGAGGTAGAACTTATAATCCTTGGTTGAACTGGTTTTTTATAGCTACAGACAACTGATTCTTACTGGTTGGATATTTTGTGTATGAATTAGACTGAGGAGAAAATGGAGTGTATAATTCAGAATTTTTTAAACTAAAATTTGAGACCACCTAGGAGCATTAAAATATACTAATGAATTATTCACTTAACAGACATTTATTGACACACACAGTTTTTTAGTAATCATATTAGCCAGAGGTATTTTTCAAATGTCAACTTCTAAAAATTAGGTAGAGAGCAATAAACTAATTTTGAGCAGCAGGTAGGTAATTATCTTTCTAGAAAAGTAATATAATATTACCTGCACTGATGGAAGGAAAGACTTCTGTTTACTGGGAGTTCACAACAAATGTCATTCGGGATGGTAAGTCAAGAGCAGTCTGGGACAGATCATGGAGAAGGCAAGCAGACCCTGGAAATAAGGAGGGCACAGTAACTGTTCTGAGCCTCTTATGTAGGCCATTGTCACACTTTAAGGCCACAGGCCACACACACTTTCCTGACAGCCTCTTGGCAAATTGGGTGGATATTTCAAAGATTCCAGAAAGAACCGGCAGCAGAGTAATCATATCCTGAGGAGTTCATTGGGAGGATTATTAAGACTTTATTAGCCATCCTTAGGTTTTCCCTCTACTCCTTTCTTAGGGACTGAATTTTGCCATTTACTCCTCACTGACCTCTTTAACCTTCAGCCTTTACTCCCTTTCAATTAATTTTTGAATGTTTGTACAAGAAACTATATTATCAGGTTTCTACTTTGACTAAAATATTGAAATGACTTCTCTGTACTTGGAATTTTACTCTAGGCATCTGAGTTTTTTTCTAACCAATTTTCATTGGCGGTGATTTCTATTCTTATCAAGTGGATATGGTATGCCTTTCCACTACACAGCTACTTACCCTTCGTACCGGGAAAGTTATTTATCTATTCTACATGGGTTGTGGCTACCAATTTTGATACCACACTGGGTGCTGTTGGTACAGTGAAAATAATTTAGATTCCATCAATTCCAGAACAGTATCCTATACCCTAGAGAGGACATACATGTTACGAATAGAGGTGTGGCAGCTCAGAGGATGAAGTCAATTATGCCACATAAGGAATCCCTGAGAGGCTTCTCAGGAAAGAGGATGCTTAAGCAGCATTGTGGAAGATGAGCATGTATTTTCTGTATGAAAAGAATGGGGGGAAATAAAATCGCCTGAAGCTTGATTTGGGAAATAACTCGGTAAAATTGGAGAGCTTGAAGTGAGAAATGAAGCACGACTAGGAAAATAATGTTGAGGGACATTTTCGAATAGAAATGTATTCAGAGTTTCTCTGCAAAATGTCAGAATGAGCTGATGTATAGAAAGTTTCCAGTCTAAATTACAGAAATGGAGTATTTTAACAATATGCTTCTGAACTTAGAAGAAAAAGTCTTTAGTGCAAGAGATGAAAACAGTCCCTACAGTGGTGAGTGGGATCAGGAGCCCCATGATTTACAGAGGCATCTGATCTTAAGAGTTAAAGTTAGGGCCTAAGTCCTTTGTATGTCAAAGAAACAAAATTGGGCTCAGATATGAACTTGGGGAAAATTCCATGTGATCATAGGATAAGGCATATGTGAGATGTGACCAAAACATAGTGGATATTTAAATTTTTAAAAATTATTATAGTAAAACACACATTACCATGAATCCCCCTCAGAATACTACCTCTTGCTTAAAATAGACTTATTCCATCATTCTTGCCACTTCCTGGAAGTACTTTGGAAGCAGTTCTGGAGTGTCTTTAGTTGTGAGCTAGTGGCTGCCTTGATGTTCTGAATCAATTCAAAATATTTACCTTTCATGATCATTTTTCTTTTGGGGAAGAGACAGAAAGCACACAGTACCAGATACATTGAATAAAGTGAGTAGGACACACCAGAATGTTTTTATTTGACAGAAATTGCTGTAAATGTTTGATCAATAGAGGTGATAAAAATATGGTGCATATTTAAATCTTAAAAATAGCAGCACAGTTTGTAATAAATCTTGGAAACAGCCCAAATGGCTATCAACTGATTAATGGATAAAGATGTGGTTTTTTAGTACAATGGAGTACTACTCTGCCATAAAGAAGGATAAACTTCAGACATTTCCAGCCAAATGGATGCACCTTGAGACCATACTCTTTTTTTTCTTTTGTGGGTACTGGGGGGTCGACCTCAGGACCTCGCGCGCCAGCAGGCGCCAATGCTGCTGAGCGATATCACCGGCCCCCTTTTTCGTATGTGGGTTCCGGGAGGCGAACTCGGGCCCTCGTGCTTGCCAGGCAGGTGCTTACGCCAGTGAGCCATCTCACCAGCCCTGAGACCATACTCTTAAGTGAAATAAATTGGATACACATGTTCAAATATTGTGTTGTTTCTCTGGTATAAGAAACTAGAAGTGTAAATAAGGACCAAAATGTATAATAGATATTGGGAAATGGGAAGAAAATATTCAAATGGGAAGCGGAACAAGAGAGGGGGAAGAGAGAAAAGAAGGAAGGGACAAGAGAAAAAGAGAATAGAAGGAAAAAATGGAAATAAATCTTTTGTAAATAAGGAGGGGAAGAGGGGTTGAAGACGAGAGGGAGATGGAAAGAAAAGAAGCAAGATATATCATGTACACGTACAAATTCCCTTTGATGAATGTTATCATTATGTATATCTAAAATGCACCAATAAAAAATAAATAAAACACATATTGCCATTGATTACTTCAAAATTCTCCCCTTCTCTTTTAATATATTTATCCTATCATTCTTAGTGATGTGTCTTTTATTGTAATAAGTTTTTTTATAATTAAATTCAAAATCTATTGGTAATTTTTAAAATACAGAGATTTGCAAGCTCTAAACAGACACCACCTTTAGCAAAATAATAACTTTTTAAAAACTTTAAACATTTACCGTATTTTTCAATCACGCATTCAGTGTTACATAACATTAGTCGTTGCTTTCTAAATTCCTTATATTTTTACTTTTTATTTCCTCTTCAATCTATAATTTGTTTAGAAAAAGAGCTGACCCATAGTTCCTATGGGGCCTAACACAAATTTTCTTTTTAGGTGTAGGGCACCATATCCCTTCCTCGTGGTTTCTGTAATAAAACATTAGTTTCCAGCCACAGAAATTTCATTCAGCCTTTGGTGTTGGAAGTCTCACTTTAGAAAACTGAAGGGGCCTGCTACGCCCAGAACAGGGATGTGGTCAGGCTGTTTCCATCCTTCAGTTGTATCCCCAGGATACAATCATCCTTTGCATAAGTCCGCTTCTGTTGCTGACAATGCAATGCCACACATTGGGTAAGTTTCAAAGAAAAGAGGTTTATTTGGGCTTATGTTTCTGCAGGTGCCACACCTGGCAATGTCTTCTCGCTGGAAGTGCCTCCAGGTTGCACAGAGCACCGAATGAGGAGAGTCACGGAGTGCACAAGTGGAGCCCTGTGTGTCTGGCCTCTTCTTTCTTACAGCCAGCAGGATTCAGTCACGGAGGTTCCACCCTACTGACCTTAGCAAATCCTGATCACCTCAAAGGCTCCACCTTCAACAACCAGAGTTGGAATCATCATCTGCTCTTTCAGATCCTAGCATGAGGATTAAGCTCCGGTGTGAGTTTGGGAGGCAAAAGATATTCAAACCGTAGTACCTCCTGTGAGTTCTATGTGCAACCTTTGGAATATCTACGCATTTTGCTGGCAAACTCTGTCGTTCTTTCTTCCCACAGTGCACCACTTGCTGTTGATTGCTTCCCTCTTGCTTTATATCTTATTACCTTCTACAAATTCCTCACTCTTCAGGATTTCTAGCACCTTCACTCTTTCTTCTCCACATATTACTTGGCTTTCTAGGGCTGTACTGAATACATTTTCCTACTTATGCTGTGACTTTGTTGGAATTTTACAGGGATGGATGGGTGAACATGTGTTTTTAGTCAAGTATAAACTATCTGTTTTATCATTGACTTCATCTCCCTGATCCTTTTAGAACCCAAGGAAACTATATTATTTATTAAGTTTGCTACACGGCCACTGATGAAAAGTAAATTATTTTAACTACTGGAACGGTAGAAATGTGCTGTTTTATACACTTATTTGATATTTGAGGGTAGTGCTAGTCCCTCAGGAGCAAACTCTGGTATACTATTTTGTGTCTTTGTCTTAAAAATTCCATTTGCTAAAATGCTATATACCCTTCCACACCTGCCATCTTAGTGATGTACTTTAAGAACAGATTTACTGACCATGACTTACACGTAATTTTGTCAGTTTAGCAAAGGAAGGGCTTTCTTCATAGCCTGGGAGATAACTTTGATTTGTGTGGTTGTGTCACACAGTGTTCAAATGCTCCTTTTTTCCATTTAAGTCCGGAACAAAAAAATAGAAAAGATTCAGACACTACTCGAAGGGCTTTATTAATGGCTCCTGGAACCTGGTATCTTACTATATATGATTTCTCACTTGAAAGAAAGAAATTTCCACAGACTGGAGGCTGAAGTAGACTTTGGCAACAGAGGAGGAGCCTGAATCTGGGTGGAGACCACTGTCCCCCAACAGCAGTGGAGGATCTCAGTCTCCCAGTGACTAGATAAGCGATCTCGGGGGGATGTCTGCACAGGGCCGTTTAAAAATAGATCCCTTGTCTCATGGCCTGTCTTCAAGAGAAGGCTATCTCATAAGAAAATCTTATCTAAAAATGGAAGAGATATCAATCCCAACAGTTGCACAAATCCCAACATAAAAATACAACAAATACGAAATAAACAAGGCAACGTGATTCCTCCAAAAGTTCCTAGCTTTCCAGTAACTGACACCAAAGACATTGATTTGGATAAAACACTGAATAAAGAATTCCATGGAATTATTTTTCAAATATCAATGAACTTTAAAAAGACACAGAAAAATTATTGAATGAAATAAGGAAGACAATGCAGGCTATGAATGAAAAATTGAATAAACAGGGAGAGATTCTGGAAAAGCACCCAAGCAGAAATCTTGAAAAAAATTAACCCTCATCCAAGGACTCCCTGGAAAGGCTGAAGGTACCTCACCCAACAAAGGCTGCTGTCTTGTGTTCAGATGCAGAAGCTGGGGGTGTGAGGAGCTATGAGAAGCAAGCCAAAGGAGAGACACTACTTTACTCAATAGTTCAGCAGAGTATTTTGTAGAAGAAAGCTTCCAACATCTGCCAATGCCCAAAGAAACCAACATCAGATTATGCCAGTAAGATTAGTGTCAGTAAGATTCCACTGTATCTCCACCCCTAACCCTGGCAAGCTACTGGATACCCACTGACCGGAGTTAGAGGAACAGAAATGTCTGAGCAGGGAAACAGGGAAGCCAATCATAGCCTCTTTTTCTATGGGAAATAGGAGACATATAAAGACTAAATGCTTGAAATAATATCTGGTTCTTATTTTACTTATTGAAGGAAGATTAGGAGATTAAATATTCAGAGAACATCTTAATAGACACTGTTAAAGAATGTCCGTGAAAATATGGGGGACTGGCTTAAATTTCCTTAAGGCAAAGAGAAAGAAAGTGTTACATGTTGCAGCATGAGGGCACCTTCTTATAATATTCTCTAAAGGAAGATTATTACAGGGCAAATTGCAGCCTTCCTTTGGCTGGTTTGCTATGGTTGTTGGGGATTGCTCCAGATCTCTCTCTGTCAAAGAGTTTCTTAGATTCGAAAGCAATGATAATCCAGAGACTGGGAATCTCAGCCCCACCATTTCTTGCTGTCTGAATTTTTGTTGTGAAAACTGATACTTTATCAGTCTCAATAGTTCAGGAACTAGATATTTTGTCATTTTTGTAACATTAAAACCTAGATGTGAAAGAAGAAAATAAAGACCTCTACTGAAGTTGTTTTAAAAGTGAGTTCTCTGGATGAGCTGCATCCCAGGATGAGCTGAAAAGTTGTTGTAAATGCAAATCATCAGACATACTGGATAAAAAACTGTGGCTGGGAACCAGTAACCCATATTTTAACAAGTCCACCAAATGATTCCAATAAATGATAAAGTTGGAGTACCATAGATGTTCCACAGAATCTCATTTTATTAAGCAGTTACAATTTCAATATTTAAAAAAAACTTGCACTTTTTAATACTGGAGGATATTGCTTAGCACAGCATGAATCATTTGGGAAAACTCTACTGCATAGGGTTCCTTTCTCACTTTGGATGATGTTATTAAAATACCACTTGCTTTTCTTAAGTACAGATTGTCTGAAACATGTTGCTTAAGCAGAGGTGAATTTTTAACCACCTGAATTTCAGCTGAAGTATTTCCTAGTGAATTAATATTTCCTGCAGTCATGTGGACCTTGCTTTGCATCCTGTTTTTATCTGGTAGTACTTATAGGACCTTGAGTTTTTTTTTTTTTTTTTTTTTTTTTTTTTGGTACCTGGAATTGAACTCACAACCTTGTGTTTGCCAGGCAGATGCTGTGCCACTGAGCTATATCCCCAGCCTCGGGACCTTGAGCAAATTGTTTAAAATTTCTAAACATTAGTTTCATAAATTTTTGATATTGAGATAACCATTAAAGTTCTGATCTTATAGAGAAGCATTTCTAACTGCTATAATGCATGTGTAATATAAGCAGAGCTTGTAATTTAACTTGTGGAACATAATCAGCCTCCAGTAGAGGGTGGCTGTAATTATTGTGACAGAGATGTCCTCCACATGGGTTGGCCTACACCTCAAGTATCCTAGTCTATTTTCAGGGAAAAAAAAAAAAAAGTTGCCATTGACCTGCCACACGCCAAGAAACAAGAAGTCTGGATGTTTAGGTAGTATATTCTTAAAGGTCGTAACTTTCTCAAGCTTTCCTAGAACTCATGAAGAGATTCAGTTGTAAATTGATCCAGTTTTGGGGCTGGTGGTACTTTTTAGTATTTCGTGACAGAGTAGTGATCAGCCTTAGCAATTGGGCTAACTTCCAGGCCTTCCCATCAGCAGTGGACATTGGTATGGAACTGTGCCTCCCTGAACTGTGGAAATAGGCTTTCGTTAGATACTTTCATTTTTGCTTCAGATCAGCAACTTTTCAAATAATAATTTTCACCTAATAAAACACTTAGTTTCACAGTGTTAAAACAACCTAATCTAAGTTAATATTACTTCTTAGTTTACTCCTAGAATATATCTTTTACATTGTTTGTTGCTAAATGGACCATTTAGGTACTTTTCCTCAAGGAAAAGGGAATATTTGGCTTTGCCCTCTTTTTTGAGAAAGGAAATTGCCTTCAACTTTGAAACAAGTCTATCAGTCCCATTAAGGTTGAAAATAGAGCAAAGCTGGTGTAGAAGAGTAGTTCAGAGAAATGACTGGAAGGACCTATGATAAAATCCAGCTCTTCTTCAAGCGACTTGTGTGATGATGGGGACGTTATTTACTGTCTCTAAACTGCCATGGCATCAGTGACAAAATAAAAAGCATTGATGAATGCCTCCTTAGTATGGTTGGGAGCGTCACACACGAAATCGAAAACAGAGCATTTAGCTTGTGTCTAGTACAAGGGAAGACTGGATTTTTAGGTGTAGTATTAGGTTTTTTGAGAAGGATATGCCAAGAAAGAATTAGAAGTACATGAGGGTAATTGGAGGACACACGTGTGAAGGATGAGGAAGGGAGCAAATAAAGACAGGGAGAGCCATGGCCTCAATGCTGGGAGAGACAGGATCCAGGCAGGCTGAGCAAGGACACTGTCAGCCTGTGCAGTTCTAAAAAGTTTCGGTCAAGCTAATGGAAGTCTGCAAGCCAGAGTTGTCTTTCAGAAGAGAGGTCCATTCCATAGGCATGGATTGGTGCTAAACCCTGCCATGATTAGTCACAGCCAGGAACAGGCAAGGGAAACCTGATCCTGACACAAATGTGCTGATGGTTCCAAAGTGGAGGCAACTGGGACTGTTAGTCAACTACATTTCCTATAGGGTGAGATCTGAGCAAGCTATTTCTATGGCTCCCAGAATTGTTTTGTTGTTATTTAGGATAGGTCAGAGCTGTCTCAAATAATTGTGCAGACCGAGTCCTGCACAACAGAAATGGTCAAAGGGCAGAGAAGCCAGAAGTCCAATTCCTGCCTCTGTTGCTAAGCTATCTGTGCCTGCCTAATTCACACAAAGGTGTCTGTAGACTGGGGTCTCTGGCTAAGAGTCCTTATGCTATATGAAAGTGTGAAACGTTGGAGGACAGTAGTCTATATGTGTGCACGCATATGTGTGTGCCTGGAAGTGTGAGGAGGAGGGGCACTCCAATGAGAAGCCACTGGGAATTGATACTGTAAACCGGGAGGCCAATTAGCATAGTGTTAACTCACTCTCTGGAGGAAGGGGCAGGATATGGAGGATCCCTTATGACCAAACATGTGAGTTTTGGTAATTAATCATTTGAATATAAGGCTGTCTCTTTTATTGAAAGCAGTCAAATTCATCACCTAGTGAGAAGGGTAAAGTTCTAAAGACTTCATTTATCTCTGATCCTTTGTACTCAGCAGTGTCTGTGAAAATTGCCTACCATGTGAAATGCAGGGGGGAAAGGCACATGGAAGGTTCCCGAGGAAAGCTTTGTTTTAACTCTAGGCATGATTCCCCATTTATTATCAGAGAGAACTATATCAAATATTTTTGCACTGGAAACAATGATTAAAAGAATCTTTTCATTTGATTCTAAAAAACAAAAAGAATGTAAACTATTACAGAAAAAAAACAAAAGACTGGTTCCAGGCTGCCCAACCCTCATGAAATGAATGACACAGCATGTGACAATGTGACTCTGAATAGCAACTGTGGGTTTTGTGTGTGTGTGTGTGTGTGTGTGCCACAGACAAGTAGAGCAAGTTTATCTGTGATGTGCTCACATCATGGTTATGAATTAGTTAACAGCCTACATAATCTTCAGGCACTGCTGCTAAGATTTCAGGTATTTTAAATCTAAGTGAAGCCACTTTGCTTATCCTGTGTAAATGGAACTTACAAACAGAACTGCAATTTCATTTAATAGCTATAAACCATTACTCTAATGGTTTGACAAATACCTATGAGGATAGACTACAATATTTCATCCAAGAAAGGACTGAATATTAAATAAATGTAACCTCCCAATGGGTTCTACTTTAACCCCCTACTAATTTTGGAGGGTGGATTTAAAAGCTGAAAGCATTTTAGAGTAAATGTTAGGGGATGGATGCAGCAGGTTCTTCGGTGCAGATTAGCACTTTATCCCGGTAATCACAAATCCTTTTTTCATCTTCCATTATCACTTCAAACTCATCATTGTAAAGTGCAGAACTTAACTCAGAAGTTGGGAAAACCATTGCTTCATGTCTGTCATCCTGTAGGGAGATTTAAGCAATTAACTAATTTCTATGTTCTTTGCTCATACTTGTTATTTTTGTTCTTTTTGGAAAGACAAGACTAACAATAAACATTTACAGATCTCATCTAGGTTGACATCGATGGAGTCAAAAGTGAATACCCCAATAAAACAGATGAATCATCTTTCCATGGTTAGAGAATATTATCAAAGTCACCGTCTCTAGATTCAAAGAATAAAGTGTCATCAAGAGACTTTAAAATAAGAGGGCTGCTCATGAGTTGTAAAATTTGAAGGTTGTGAAACCAGAAAAATGATTTCTATAATTATCTTCTGTAATTAAAGATACTTTTTATGTTGGCTGATTATAGAGTGGGAGAAAATAGGACAATGCCCCAAGGACAGATGTGTTCAAGAAAATTTTTGATGAGAAAAGGAATAGTTTTCACGTTGAGTATAATAAATGTTTAGATTCATTTGATTCCTAATTTTTTTCCTAGGTATATATATTTCTTCTATGTACTACAAATGAACATTTATTTGATGATGGGGGCTACAAAATTGATTATGTTGGTAACAAGCTTAGCAAAATAATAGTAGCTACAAACCCTTTAATTATAACTGGCTTAAAAACTCTAAAACTGCTTATAATGGTTGCTTTCATCCTGTAGTCTTGTTCTGTGTTTGACAAGACAAAAAATGTGCTGAAAGCTTCTGATTACCCAATAGCAATTACCAGAAAACCAATCAAAAGACAATTTGGATTTTTAGAAAAGTGTGACTTATCAATTTATCCAACTGAGTTTTCTGTTTTTTCTTTTTAGTTAATTGGATGGTAGTTTAAAAATCATTTCACGGGAACACAGATTTTTTAAATGAATAAACCAGACCAATATGCCAGACCAGAGACACATCTTTCACCGTCAGAAAAGTTGTCCCTATTGCTCCACCTATTTGTGCTCCGAGACTCTTCTTGTGTGTGATTGCTGCACCTGAGCAGATCCAGCAACTGCCGTGAGAAGATCCTTTCTCAACAACAAAGCAGGCATAGGATTCTGATGCAGCATTGCCTTCTGATGAAAAAACAACTGTCCTGTAAATTTTCTAAATTGTATAATGCTTCTTTAAATGACAGGAAAGGAGACAGATACGTGTAACGAACTGATCGGAGGCAGAAATGAGCCATCTTCATAGCATAGTGGGGATTTAAAAGAAAAGAGTACATGAAGCAGGAGCCTCCACCTGCTCGCCTCTCTGACCCTCGCCAAGCCACACATCACAATTGCCTGCAAATGGAACAGAGGCTGCCACTCTGAGACCCTGTGTATGTGTACGGCACTTAGGTGTTGAACAGGTTTTTGTCGCATAGAGGTCCTGAGACTTGAGCACACATGCACACTCACTCACATGGGCAAGCACCCACACGCGTGTGTGAGCCCACACACACACACACACACACAAGTGAGACACTTTCAGACAGTGTTTCCTTCCATTTTTGGAATGGACCCGCTGCTAACAAATTCCCTTTTTATCACTGCATTCATAGGTATAATGGCGAGTATTTGAAGAGAAGCTCATATGATACCTGAAAGTTGAACTAGCTCTACATTGACAGCCGAATAAAAAAGAAAAGAAGGAAGAAAAAGCAGTCTCTGCTATACTGACTCTTGCTTTTCATTGGAAAGATGCTGAAGGCAGAAGTGTACAACTGCTTACCTTCCAATATTCCATTTGCAAGAACATCTTTTCATTGATCTCTGTCTATACATCCGGGAAGCGTGTGGCGTTAATTTGTTTTTGGAGATATAGATCACACGGTGTTGCCAACACTTCTGCTTCCCATTAAGATTCTTTGTAATGGTTTATTTCGACTTCTTGTGCAGCGAACTCACATCTGCTATCGTAGACAGAACTCTATACAAAACCAAACCAAACAAAACATAAAAACTATTTCCCATGAATGCTGGAGTCCAAGTACCTTTGATGGCAGTTTATTTCATGGCAGAAATATGTTTTGTCCTGACATGTATGGGAGCCGCAATAATCACTGAAAGCTTCATAGACACCTTCATGTTGACACATTCTTACCCCATTTATTGTACTCAAAAGAAAGTGGAATTTTCACATGGATATGTATTGCTAAATTTTAAAATGTGAGGGAATTTTTGTAATTAAGATGATACCTCCTTGTTTATCCAAGTGTGAAGACAATTTTGATACATGAATTTTTCAGGTTTGTTTAGTATTAATAGTTTTGAGCTTATCTTGCACATTGTCACTTCTACTACAAGGAAACTTATTAATATTGCTGCATATCACCTTCTCAGCAAGGGACCCAGATCTACATTTCCCCCTCTGCACAGATGTAGTAACTAAGACTCAGAAAATTTTGATCATTCACCCAGTCAGGAAAGATTGTCATGCTTGCCTGTTGGTTCAGTTTTTATTCGGAATAGTTCTGAATATTTCAAGTCCCAATGTGTCATGATTTCAAGTCTCGCTGGGCTGATAAAACAGGTATAACTCTGAGGCTTTCTACTACCATTTCCGTGGTACTGGAACGTCACATGCGTAAACTGTACTTTCCTGACCTTAGTATTTTTAGGGTGAGTCCACTGTTAGGCACATATTTAAAGAAGAAAAAGGAAATTAAATCTTAAAAGATCATTTGTGTAAGATTTAATAAGCTATCTTAAATACACACATGTGAATAAGAGAAATGTTAACTAAACTATGTTCCAAATCTGAGTCAGATCCTCTTCCTGCTTTTCTCAGTCTGAAAAGTTTTTCAATCAGCATTTTGCCACTGAGCAAAAAGACATTTGGCTCATCCTTTACAGTGGGCCCTGAAGTACTGCTGATATTAGGCCAGGTGTAAAGCAGTGAATTCATTTAAAGATGTACAAGGAAGGTCTTGATGTTTAAGAGGTTTAGAGGTACTGATAGATACACATGTATCTTAAAGATGTATTTTTCTTTTTTTCTATTCAAGTACATTTCCGTATTTCAAAGCAAAGTATCCAGAGAAAATGTAACTATTTATAGCCTCCACCTCCCATGGTGCCTTTCTTCGCTATTCTAGGCCCTACCAGAGTGCCCTAAGGACTTTATAATGCCCTTAGTTGTGGACCAAAGTATACAGGTTGGAGAGATCTGGCTCTTATAAAGAGGATTGATTTTCCAAAGAACAGGTCAGAGTGTCTGAATGATAGTCTGGCCCTTTTCAGGGTCCATCTTTGTAGAGCATTCACTCAAAATTACCCAGATAGTTCCACTTGCATCCCCTTCCCTTCCCCTTCTCTTCTATTACTAGTGCCCTTTTGGCCTAAGGCTGCAGACCTGTCTATAGCAGCTGGTCTGCTTAGGCAGAGAGGCCTGTGGACTCCAATATGAGATGAGAAAAGAAATTTCAAGCTTTTCTGTTGTCTTTGGGACAACTACATCCTAACTCTAATTGGACCTTTGTCTGCTTTAATTAAACAAGGAAATTTCCATCTCAGAATTTATTTCTTGCTTATTTACTTACTTTTGTGGTACTGGGGATTGAATCCAGGACTTTGGCACTGAGCTACATCCACACACACCCCTTTATAATTTTATTTTACTTTTTTTTTATTTTGAGACAATGTCTTACTAAATTTCCCATGCTGGGCTCAAATTTGTGATCCCCCTCCCTCAGCCTCCCAGAGTGGTGGGATTACAGGCTCCATCTCAGTATTCAGTCTTGCTGTGCTTTTACATGGAACAACGCAATAGAAAGAACTAGAAAAAACAAAAGAAACTTTATCCCTACTCGTTTTTACATTTGGTATTTTTACTTGTGTTGGTGATAAGGGACTATGGGCTCAGCTAATGAGATTAGCAGAAAAGTTGGAATAATAAAGTTGGAAATAATACTTATATTTTTTCTTTCTTTGTGTCTTTACCATTTAGTGAACAACTGTTTTCAGGATTGGAAATGACTTTTTTTTCCTGTACTTATTAAGGATCTACATTTACTATGGGAAACCTGTAGTAAATCATAAAGAATAAAATTTTCTATCTATTGTTTCACTATCAATTATTGCTCTAAATGTATGATGATATGGTATAGATTGGCTATAAAATAATAAAATTGTCTCTAGAATATTGAATCTCTTAATGGTGCATTTTCTTGGGCTGAGGATATAACACATTGGTAGAGTGCTTGCTTAGTATGTGCAAAGCTCTGGGTTTGATTCCTAGCAACATACACACATGCACACATTCACACACGCACACACATGATACATTTTCCTGTTTTTGTTTTTATTTTCTCTCTCTTTGCTGAGTTCTATTATTCTGATCCTTTAAGTCTTGAGGTTTATTAACTGAGTTCAACAAAAAACTATGTCTCCCTGAATTAGAGGTGTGAATGAGTGTGTGTGTGTATGTGTGTGTGTGTGTTCACAGGTGCAATCAACATTTCTGTAACTGTTAAACAGAATTACTTGAGAATAAGATACACTCTACTTTTCTTTGATATTGATTTCCTTAAATGTCAATGAGGTGATTCTTTTTTTTGTTTGTTTGTTTCATTTTGTTTTTGCTTTTTTGAGACTGGCCTTGAACTCACCTTATAGCCCAGGCGGCCTCAAACGCACAGCAATCCTCCTGCCTCAGCTTCCCAACTGCTGGGATTACAGGTGGGTGCCACCATGCCCGGATTTGGGTTCTTTTTGTTTGTTTTTGTTTTATTTATTTATTTATTTTCAATCAGGTGATTCTAAGTGCTCAACCATGTATGCCAGATGTGAAGAAAGGACCAACAATTGGGATATATGGATGTCAATCTAAATGGAGAACTAGTAAGTATAAGAAAGTAGAAAGGATCATCCAAAACTTTTTTTTTTTGATAAGGGTAAAGGTGGAGTCATAACCAGAGTCTACCCTTAATAGACCTTTATCTATAATAACAATAAAAAGGCCAAAATTTTAGTATGAAATGTTCCAAATGTCTACCTTTGGATAAATAAGAGATTCCTGAACTCTGTTTGATGCTGTGGTAGACACGACATTAAAACAAAACAAAACAAAACAGAAAAACAAAAAAATGGCAAACAAAAACCCTCTAGACACACTTAAGGTAGGTTGATCTGTATTTCAGTCATTAATTTATTCAAACTCTATTATGTACCTCGTTTATAATGCTTATTATATTACTTATTATATGCCTTGTTGTAGGGTATGCTTTAAAGTTATGAGGATCAAGTTAACAATCACTAGACATGTGTGCCTATTTAGAACTAAATAACGTTTTAAATTATGCAGCTTAGTTGCACTAGTTACATCTGAAGTGTTAAAGAATCGCCATGGATAGTGGTTATCACAGAAGACAGTATAGATATAGAGCATTTGCATCACTGCAAAGCAAAGAAGGAAACCATGATTCTTGTCCCGAATTACAGTGGTTAAGGAAGCCCCCCATCCAAGACATGAATACTGTACACTGTATCATAATAGCAAAGAAACATAAGGTGTTGGAGAAAGAGAATAATATGGTGGAGAAGAAAGAGCCTTTTCCAGGAAATGTCTAGAGACGCGAAAGAGGGGAAGAAGCTAGCCAAGTAAAGTGAGCGCAGTCACTCTAGGGCTTGTGCACTGCTGGTGCAGTCTCCTTGGTTAGCATTTTATACCACCCACTGACACAGGCTAAGCGGTAAGGCCAGTATTTAAACTGAGTTCATCTGAATTTACAGGCCAACCTCCCCTTTAACATATTGAGGGGCAGCCAGATATTTTACTTTCTATATTCCTCTGAGTGCCGAAAACACATTGATACTTGAGACGTATTTGTTGGATAAAAATATGTAGTCCTATCTTGAAGTTATCCTCATTCAAGCATCAAATACACTCTCTCACTGGAAATGGGAGAGGCAACTGGTCTCTAGAAGTTCTCCAGAAGGTACATAGCTAAGGAGTGATGTTTTTCAACATGGGTGCTTCTCCTTTATTGCTCAATAAAAGGACATGGGAAAGAGACAGAAAATATCACATTCAGTTCCAATTCTAGACCATCTGAGTAGGTAAGATCTTGCTTTAAAATGACAATAAATTTAGAGAGCTTTCTGAACTGAGACCTGATTAGGATCTGGGTACCCACATTAAAAAAGAAAGAAAAAAAGAAGGCAGAGTTGAAAGGTGAAACTCAAACAATATTAGACTTGAAGAAAACTTTTGTTTTGGCTGCTTGGGATGTAAAATTTTACAAACATTGTTTTGTTCAATAAAACAGGTACAGGGCTGGTGAGATGGCTCAGCGGCTTAAGTGCCTGCCCGGCAAGCGCGAGGGCCCGAGTTCGACTCCCAGAACCCACGTACGAAAAAAAGGGCCAGTGATATTGCTCAGTGGCACGGGCGCCTGCTGGCGCACAAGGTCCTGAGGTCGACCCCCCGATACCCACAAAAAAAAAAAACAGGTACATAGAGGGCACTTACTGAGAACACATACACAAACAAACTATTGTAGGCACTATGGGAGAGAGAGAAAAAATTAAAAAATAATAAGATATCCACTGGTCTTGTAGAAAAGACAGCTACAAACTAAAGTTTTCCCAATAATATAAGGTACGATGTATTTGGAGCTCTAATGTGAATACACAGGTGATGTGAAAGTATTGTAGAGTGAGAAATTAATTTCAGCTAAGGAAACCTTGGATGACAATGGACAAAGTAGGATTTTATTTTATTTTATTTTATTTATTTTTTTTGTGGGTACTGGGGTCGACCTCAGGACCTCGCTCGCCAGCAGGCACCCGTGCTGCTGAGCAATATCACTGGCCCTTTTTTCATATGTGGGTACCGGGAGTCGAACTCGAGACCTCACGCTTGCTAGGCAGGCGCTTATGCCGCTGAGCCATCTCACCAGCCCCAAAGTAGGATTTTAAATGAGCATTAAATATTAGCTAACTATCATAGACAAACATTACACAAGAATGCATGTCAGGTTGAGAAAATAGCCAGAAAAATATACTAGAAAAATATGCTAGAAAAATGCTAGAAAAATATACTATGTAATTAAAAAATGTGTTAATGTTCAAATTTTAAATCATTTATTATAGTAAAATACACATTGTCATCAGTTCCTCTCAGTATACTCCCCCCTAGTTTCAGGCACTTACCACATCATGCTTGCTAGTTTCTCCCCCTCCTCTTCCTCCCCCTCCTCTTCCTCCCCCTCCTCCTTGTACTTCTTTTTAAGAGAATTATGCCTTTATTCTTTGTTTTGCAATCAGGCAGGCTGAGTAGTTTGGTTTTTGGTGATCAGTCAAAGAGACCAAATCCCATATCATCTGACTCCTCCGTCTCTTCCCTAGTTTCAACCTTGGCTGGGCGGCTGCAGTAGCAGGCGCAGCACTGGTGGCAGTAGCGACAGGGACAGCAGCCACAGTGCAGATGGATCTGCCAAGAAGGCCTTGACCTTTTCAGCAAGTGGGAAGGTGTCATCAGTCTCCACAGACAAAGCCAGGACCCGCTGGTACCCACTGATGATAGAATGGAGCACTGATGCAACGTTGGGTAATCAATCTGCAGACAAACACTGGCAACATTGCAGACACCCTCCAGAAAGTGAGAATGCAATTTCCTTTGTTACGTCAAGCACTTCGGGGTTGTAGATGCTGCCATTATTGAAGAATGCTTGGTAAATGATCAGCCCAAAGGAGAACGAGGAGATGTTCAACATGTTCAGGAGGGTGGCCTCGCCAGCTTCCACTTTGTCTCCAGTCTTAATCAGCTCTACGTCACTCAGGATTTCAATGGTGCCCTGGAGATTTTAGTGGTGATGCCCAGAACCTGGCAGAAGAAGTTTTCTCAGGCCCCAGACCAGTGTTCTGGGCTGGCATAGTGACTTCACGTTGTGCAATGGCACCAGCATGGGCAGCAGCTGGTACCTTGTTGGTCAACAGCATATCCCTGATCTCAGTGAGGTCCTCCTTGGTGAACACAAAGCCTGCAAAACCCAGGATATGGGTTTCTCCAGAGCTGGGTTGTCTTCCAGATGCCCTTGGATGGCCTTGTGCATCATGGTGTTCTTGCCCATTGGCACCACAGAAGGACATGTGGATCTGCTGCATCTGCTCAGAGCCCACGCTCTCTGCTCCCACAATGAAGCATTTTGGATAATCATCCAAAAGTCAGATGATCTTAAGGAAGTAGTTGGATTTCCAGGTCACCCTGTCTTCCCTGGGCATCACAGCAGTGCATCAGGGATTGCCATGCAGGGTTTAAAGATGATGTCGCTCTCACAAGGACACCTGGAAAGGGGACTTGTGACTTTCTGAAGCAGTTCTGGAAGTCATCTTTTGTGCCTTTAGCTGCATTGTTGTGGCTGCCTCAATGTCCTAAAAATGTTTATCTTTTATGGTCATTTTACTCTAGAGAAGAGCCAGAAGTCACATGGTGTCAGATCTGGAAAATAAGGTAGAGGAGGACATGCCAAAATGTTTCTATGAGCCTGCCTTCCCACTGTATGACATGCAGCAGCGGCAACATCCACAGTATTTTTTATTACACCTTGTAAAGACAGTCATGAAACAAGACTTGCAGACCTGCTTCAGAAAGTGGCAAGAAGGATGGGATAAGTCTGTTTGAAGCCAAGGGGAGTATTTAAAAGGGATTAACAACAATGTGTCTTTTTCTATAGTAAATTTTAAAAACTTAAATATTCATTGTATACTTTGATCACACCTCGATAAGTTTTGAGGAAAAAACAAAATGCCTTGGAAAATAGACCTGCAAAGGTCAAAAGAGGCCCCACTGAGGAAGGCATGGGATCCCAGAGCCAGGACATAGAATCATGTTGTCTTTGTGGAGGAAGTGAAGGAGCCACCTGAAATCTGAGGGCACAAAATCATAATGACGTAAGGTAGAATGACACTGATGAACGATGAAGGCTGAGTGTTCCTTATACCTATAGAGGGACAATCTTTGAAACCTCCACATTAGTAAGACTACAGCATAGAAGGACAAACTCCATGGGTGATGGCAGGGTCTTTGGTGTGTACTTAGCTGGCTTTTTCATTATTGTTACTACTATTAAAATAGACGAGCATTTCCCGAGGTTATTTATTAATTCCTCTCAATTTAAATTTTTCCATTATTTTCTGCATTTTTTCTTAGCACCCCTAAAACTGTAAAAGCAAGGGTTTGTGGTATTAGTTCATCTGTTAATTGCATTTTACACTTTCTAAATGGTTTACAGCCACTAATACATAGGGATGAATAAGTAATCTTGTCTAACCACTATTTTTTTTAGGCACACATGGAAAAATCAGAATACAGAAATATTTTTGCACTGAACCAAAGGTTCTTAAACACAGAAACCTTTATAGGAATGGAACAAGATGACAGAGTTGAAAACCAAGCATTTTTTCACATAAAAAGTTAGGGAAGTGACAAATGCTTGGCTGTCTCTCCTACTAACTAGCTCTTTGATAAGGACCATGATAATTTTTTGATCTGCAGAACATGAGAATTGGTTTCACTGTTCTTGCAGAACTCATCTTTCTGAACGATGAGTTATTAGCTGCATAAGGACACTCAAGGTATGGAATTTAATTTTCCTTCATAAAGATTATACCACATATTGTTCACTGCATGTAATATTTTGAATTAAATCTTATTTAACTAGATTGAAAGATGCTTATAAAATGTAATAGCACATCGTATTTCAATACAAAGAAGTATGCAAGGTGTATCTTGACCACATGCACTTGACTTACACTCCTTCAAATAAAGTAAGATTGTTCTGTCAAACCTGAGTTTAAGTCTCTAATCCACAATTACTGGAATTTTGGAGGGCTTTATGGTTTATGTCTGGATGTCCCCCCAAAGCCTCATGTGGTCATGGGGGTGTGCTTCTAGAGTTTGTGGTTGATTCATGGTCCAATGCTGGGATTATGGGTGTGAGTGCTACACCCCCTCCCCAGGGTGGGTAGCCTGCATACAATATAAGGGACAAAAAGAGTCTTCTCTCGTGCTCCTCCCTTTTGCCCCTTTTGCTCTAGCTGCTTTGGCTCTCTTCCACAGCCATGAAATGTTGTCCTCTGCCATGTGCCACCCTGCCTTGGAGCCAGAGAATTACAGACTGAAACTTCCACAAACTGTGAACTAAATAAACCTTTCTTTCCTTAATTTTGGGCATTGGGTATTATCTCAGTAATGAGAGAAAAGTAATTAAGGCAGAATTTGATACCAGAGAGGTGGGGTCCTTGCTGCAACTATACCTGACCATGTGGTTCAAAAGATTTTGGGAATGGCTTGTGGGAAGAGTTTGGAAAGGTTCAGAGATGGCACCTGGAAGAGCATCACTGGAACACCTTAGGCTGTTCTGTATGGGAGATTCTGGTCAGAGCTCAGAAGACCAGAAGGCTGATAGAAAGTCCTGCTGGTAAAGTCCAGGCTTGGGAGGTTTCTGCTGGGATGAAGGACTACATTGGCTGTTGGACTCCAGATGACGTGTGTTATGGCTTGGCAGAAAGTTTGTCTGCATTTCACTTGTGTCCACAGACTTTGCCTGAGACTGGGATTAAGGAATGTGGACTAATTAATCTGGCAAAAGAAATTTCAAGGCAGTCCAATGTTGAGGCAGTGGCATGGCCGCTGTTGGGGGCTTTTGGCCAGATTTACGTTGAGAATCAAGAACAAAGAGCCCAACAGAATGATTTAAAAATGTGAGTTTGGCCAGAAAGGAAGCTCCAGTAAAGCTGTGGACTGCAAAGACAGAGCTGAGGAGATCTTGATTGCTGATAAGGAATCAGAGAATAGGAAAGATAGCCTGAGGACATCACAAGAAGCAGCAAGTCTCCACCCTTGCAGCCTCAAAACTGCAAAAGTGAAATACTTTGCTTTGAGGAGAAAACCCCGCAGGGCACCAGGTTCCAGAATAGTGGCGGCATAGAGAATTTGTTTCTCAGAATCAGGTTCAGAGTGTTCAGCAATCCAGGCACTTGACCACTACAGCCAAGAGAAAAGAAAGCCTGGCTGCTGCTCCAGCTGGCAGCAGACCTTGGCATCATCCACGTGGTGCTGGTTTTGAGCCCATGTGGAATGCAAGAGTTCTGAGGTTAAAAAGGCTCATTGAGATAGCTCAGTGGCATAGGTGCCTGCCCGGCAAGCGCGAGGTCTTGAGTTCGACTCCTGGAACCCACATAAAGGAAAAAAGGGCCAGTGATATTGCTCAGTGGCACAAGTGCTTGCTGGCAAGTGCAAGGTCCTGAGGTCGACTCCCGGTACCCACCAAAAAAAAAAAAAAAAAAAGGCTTCCACCCTGGGAGGCCAGGCAGTGTGCTCCTGAGAGAGCAGTGTGTGAAGCTGTGAGTGTGAAGACAAATATGCAGTGGAGACCCCAGAAGTTTGGAGAAGCCAGAAACGTGGATCATCTGAGAAAACCTGCAAGGAGGGAGCAAAGCAGGCCTAAGAGAGAAGCCCTAGGAGCTACGACCACCGGAAGCACCATAGGGGCAGAGTCACGCAAGCCTTTTGGAGTTCACAACTTGCCACAGATTGCTTCAGATGCTGGACATGGAACTACAGGACTTAATGTTTGCTCTGCTGGATTTGGACTTGCTTTGGCCTCATTCCTTTGTATCCCCATTTGTAACTTTTGGAATGGAAATGTCTATCTTGTGCCATTGAATGCTGGAAGTGTTTAACTTTCTTTTCATTTGTACAGGGGCTTCCAGCTAAGAGTTTGCCTTACATCTCTGGGGAGACTTGGGAGTTGGACTTTTCAGCAATGCTGAAACTGTTAGGATTTTGGCAACTCTTAGAGTCGGGCTAAATGCCCTTTGCATAAAGGATGTGCATGCATCTTTGGGGTCCAGGGGTGGAATCTTATGGTTTGTGTCTGGATGTCCCCCCAAAGCCTCCTGCAGTCATGGGGGCGGGCTTCTAAAGTTTGTGATTAATTCATGGTCCAATGCTGGGATTATGGGTGTGAGTGCTACACCCACCCTAGAGTGGGTAGCCTACATACAATGTAAAGGACAAAAAGAGTCCTCTCTCACACTCCTCCCTTTTGCCCATTTTGATCTTGCTGGTTTGGCTGTCTTCTGCAGCGGTGAACTGTTGCCCTTTGCCATGTGCCACCCTGCCTTGGAGCCAGTGGATTATAGACTGAAACCTCCACAAAATGAGCTAAATAAACCTTTCCTTTCTTAATTTTGGGAATTGGGTATTTTGTCTCAGCAAAAAGAGAAAAGTAACAAAGAAAGAAGGCAAGATATACAACCTTCTAGATCTCAGTTTCTTTATTTGTAAAATTGGGACAGTAATAAGTATGTATGCATGTGATACATCTATGTACCAATACCCTACAATGAATATATTTATTATGTATCTTTTTAAAAAGGGAGGGAAATGGGAAAAAAAGAAGAATCAAGATATATCATGTACATGTACAAATTCCCTATGAGGAATGTTATAGTTATATATATCTAAAAAGTACCAATTAAAAAAGATATATCATGTACAGGTACAAAACAAAACAAAACAAATTATAAAATCAAGTGAGGGAAGAGAAGTAAAAAGAATTAAGATGTGTTATGTACATGTAACAAGTCCTCATGATGAGTGGAATCATTATGTACTGCAAACATGCAAATAAACATTAAAAAGCAAATAATGAATTAGGGATAGTCCCAGAACTTCAGAAAAACATCTGGAAAGGGAGAGGAAGCACATTAACAGCACTGTTATCATGAGGGGAGGGAAAAAGTCCTGTTGTGGAAGCAACACAGATTAGAGCCTGGGAATTCAGAAGCAGCACCTGTGTGTGTTCAGTTCGGTGTTTATGATATTGACCTTCATCCAGTGGTGGCCTCATAATCTACTTTTTGACACCTTTGTCTTGTTTCTTACTTCCCTTTCATGAGATACACGGGAGGAGATATTCCCTGGCACATGCTCGAGAGTTGAGGTGTAAGAGCCGCTCTCTGTGTGACTTGGTGGTAGTGCTGCTCTGCCTCGTTTAGGAGAGTGGTAACAACAGGAAGATCGGAACAGCTTGGCTTATCTCCTCCTAAGAGCCAAGCACTCCACTAACAATAATAAAGCATCATATAGTTCAAATAACTAGAAGAAAGTATTTTAGTGTTTGCCCGAAAAGAAATGAGAAATGTTTAAGGTGATGGATATGCTAATTAACCTGATGTGAGCATTATATAATATATACATGTGTCAAAACGCCACACTGTACTCCATAAATACATGCAATTATTGTATGTAAAAAATAGTCCTTTGGAATACAGTTTTGCATCTCTAAGACTCTCCTCTCTTAAAAGTCTACTGTTTCTTTCATTCTATAATATAAAATATATACCTTAGTTTTAATAATTACTTGTGCGTGTAGCAGAGGAGGGAGAGGGAAACACAGCACTAAAGTATATATCATTTTGTTAAAAAAAATCCCAATTTCAAGAAAAGAGGTATAACGAAACCATTCATCTAAAAGTGGAAGTGTAATATGTCATGAAAAAGCCATTAGGGCACACTGTGCTTACCTATGGAGTGACTTTAAAGATTTTCATTCACTCATCTGTTCATTCAGCAACTATACACTGAGTGTTCGGCACACAGTCTTCAGGGCCATGAATGAGGTGGCTTAAGGCGTGGCTCATGCAAACAGAGACTCTGAAGATAAACAGAGACAGGCAATGATGATGTGGTGAGCTAAGTACTGATAGAGGCGTATTTGAGGGGATGCTGGAACATTAAGGATGCAGTATTTAACTGCCTGGACCACAGGAATGGGGAGGACCTTGGGACGATTTGGAGAGGAAATGCTTACTGAAGGATCAGCAAGGACTGCCCGTCACAACTCCATCTGTTCAGAAAGAAACCAAACAATGAGGGCCGGAACCACGGCCCTGCTCAGGGAGCGCTGTGTAGAAGCCTCAGTTTTAGAATCCGGCTGGGCCACTAACCATTTCAATCATTCTGAGCAGCAAATCTTTGCTCTTATGTCTCTGCCTGGTTTCTTCTCTTCCAGCTTTCAATGCTTACCTCAGACTTTCTTCAGGCATTATGTGGGAACCATAATTTCTTGGCCAATCTCAGCTTTTTCCTCTGTTACCTTTCTGGCCTTTAGTTTTTAATTTGATCTTTGTTTTGTTTTGGTAACTCACTCTATGTTTATTGACATGCAATAATTATACATGTTTAAGGGTACAGTGTGATAATTCACTACATGTATGCAATGTACAATGATCAAACCAGGATAATTATTATTTCCATCTCTTTATATATTTATTATTATTTTGTGTTTGTAATCTTTGAACTCCGTTCTCCTAGTTCTTCATAAAATATATATGATTGCTATAAACTGTGTTGTAGAACACTCTCCTATCTAACTATATTTTGGTACCTGTTATCCAAATTCCCTTTATCTCTCTTACCCCCATTCTACTTTGGGATCAGCTATTTTAGCTTCCATGTATAAGTGAAAAGATGCAATACTTGTCTTTCTGTGCTTGGCTTATTTTACTTTACATGATGTCCTCCAATTCCATCTATTTTGCTCCAAATTATAGGATTTCATTCTTTTTTTTATGAAGACAAGACTTCATTTTTTATGGATACAAGATTTTATTCCTTTTTACGACTGAATAATATTCCATTGTGTATATATACTACATTTTCTTTATCCATTTATCTGCTGATAGAGAACTTGGGTGATTCCATATCTTGGCTGTTGTGCATAGTGCTGTAATAAACATGCACGTGCAGGTATCTCTTTGATAAACTCATTTCATTTCCTTTGGATATACAACCAAAGTGGAACAGCTGGATCATGTGGTAGAACTATTTTTACTTTTTAAAGAAAACTCCATACTGTTCTCCATAATGGATATATATATATCCAGAGAGATGATAGAGATAGAGATAGAGATAGAGATAGAGATAGAGATAGAGATAGAGATAGAGATAGAGATAGAGAGAGACAGGGACAGGGACAGAGACAGAAAGAGAAAGGAGAGAGGGAGAGAGAAACCATTCTGACTGGGGTGAGCTAGTAGCTCATAGTCATTTAATATGCATTTTCCTGATGACCACTTTTTACCCATTGTTACCCTTACTCACTGGGAAGAGTTTCATTGTTTTATATTTTTCTTCATCTAGAATAACAGGCATGGGTATACCTAATTTAAGGGGTGAATGAGATTGAAAAATATAAGAATATGTAAATATACCCAAACACTGAGGACACATAGTAAATGTTCAATAAACATTGCTTTTCGTCTCCTGCCCATTTGAAAGGCAGTGTCTGTCAAAGAAGCTTTCCTGACCTGCATAAATCACAGGAGACTTCTGTAATCATTCAGATATGGCCTCCAAAACATTACCTAGCTAACTAGATAATCAGTAATTGAAAATTTCTTGATGATTGATAATGAGTGTCTGACTTAGCTATCATCCTGTTTCTCCCAACATGTGCCTGGGAAAGCTTCAACTGTGAGACTCATTTTGGCAGTATTTTACATAGGGAAATATAGCATTCTTCTGACTAATCAAAGTTTTGGGAAGGGAGACTATTATTGGACAAGAGGAAGGGAAAAAGGAGGAGTGGGAAGATGTGTAAGGGTGGGCAAAAGGGGGTTTGAACATGATAAAATGCATTACACATTAATACCCTCAAATATGTGAAACTAGGAGAGGGCGGGGAAAGGGAGTGATGGGGAGGGAATGATTAAAGGACGTTATGTGTGTGTACACTTCTGCCAGAACAGAACCCATTAATCTGTATAATATGCACAAGAAGAAATGTAGAAAAAATGATATTCTACAATTGAAAAAACTATTTTGGGAAAGTTTTGTGTGTGTGTGCGTGTGTGTGAACGTGTGTGGGTGTGCGTGGGGGGTGCGTGTGTGGGCAGGTGCAAGTGTATATCTATGGGTAGAATATTGGGATACAGGAAAGCCAGAAGGAGAGAGATAATGAAGATCCTGCTAACTCTCAAAATTTCTATGCAGTTTAGGTCAGAGTTTAAAAGCATATGTGGTGTTTGACCATTGCCAACATTTAAAATCTTTTTATATCTAGAAAACACATTTTTCTTCAATTATTATTTTTTATTAGTAAATGTTTGCAGCACATAATGATTACATTCCTTGTGAGGAGTTGTAATATGCACATAGCACATTTTAATTATTTTCTTATTCCCTGCCCTTTCCCTTCCACCCCCAGCCTCCACTTCTTAGTTTCCTTCCCATTTGCAAAAGATCTATCTCCCTACTTCCCATTAGCTATTTTTTATTTAGCTCTTTATTTATACTTGGGGTTTCTTATATAAGAGAAACCATGCAATATTTAAGCTTATGTGTATGATTTCTTTCACTTACTATTACAGTCTCAAGTTACATCCATTTTCCTACAAATTACTCAAGTTTATTCTTCTTTGTGATAAAGTAGAGTTATAGTGCTTGACAAAGGAGTACTTCATTGTTGCATAAATACCACATTTGCTTTATCCATTCATCTCATGATGGACATACAGGCTGCTTCCAAGATTTAGCTATTATGAATTGTGCTGCAATACACATGGGTAGGTATGTAACACTGTAATATGATGTCTTTAACTCTTTTGGGAAGATACTAAGGGAGAATAGCTGTGTCTAATGGAATTTCTAGTTTTAGATTTTTGAAGAATTTCAACACTGATTTCCATAGTGGTTGTACTACTTTACATTCTTACCAACAATGAGAATGATTCCTCTTTCCCCACAGACTCATCAGCATTTGTTATTATTTGATGGAATCTCAGTGTTGTTTTAATTTGCATTTTTCTAATGGCCAGAGATGTTGAACATTTTTTCATGTATTTATTGGCCATTTGTACTTCTTCTGAAAAATGTCTATGCACTTCAGTTGCCCATTTTTTAATATTGAGGGTCTAATTTTTTTTTAGTTCTTTGTATGTTCTTGATATTAGTCGTCTCTCTGAGGAATAGCTGCAAATTATTTTTTTTAATACTGTAGGTTGTCTCTTCACTCTGTTGATTGTTTCCTTTGCTGTGTTAAACTTTTTAAATTCAATAAGATCCCATTTGTTGATTGTAGATGTTATTTCTTGTGTAATTGGGGTTCTGTTCAGAAAGTCTTTGCCTATGCCTATATCTTTAAGAATTTTGTCTATTTTATCTTCCAGCAGATTGTTTTTGTTTTAACATTTATATTTTGATTCATTTTTATTTTAGTTTAGTACATGATGAGATATATGAGTCTAGATTCAATATTCTACATGTGGACTGCCAGTTTTCCCAGCACCATTATTTCCCTAAAATATTTCTTGGATATTGGGCCTACTAGCCAGTTTTTACTCTGATGTCTAGTTCCTTATCATGAGGGACTAGAAGTATTGGCTTTGTATGGATGTAGTCAGGGTGAATTTCTGGCCATGAGAATGGATCCATTGGTAGATTTATTCATGGAATCCCAAAGAGCACAGGGTGAACTTCTGTTGTATTTAAGATTTGAAGCTAAGGTCAGTATCAAGGGACAAGTACTAGGTGTTAGGTTCAGTCACATGCAAAAAGCAATTAAAATTGGAGAAAAAGCAAGAAGGCAAGAGCCAAGGGCTGTTGACACTAGAGACAGTTTGAAAAGCAAACATTAGGTTATAGTTTTATTATTTATGTCAGTGATTAAGTAGTAAGTAAGACTTAAAGTTATATGACTAGATCAGGTACCTATCAGGTCATATAGTCTTTTAAGATATTTTAACTCTTTAATTGACATAATTATATGCATTAATGATGTTCAACATGATATTTTGATTTATGTATACATTGCAAATGGCTATATCAAACTAATTAGCATGTTACCCCACATGCTTTATGGTGGTGAGAACACTTGAAATCTACTCACTTAGTTGTTTTAATAAGTTGTTTTAATTGTAGTCATCATGATGTTTGATGATCTCTTGAGCTTATTCTTCCTATCTAAATGAAACTTGCATTCTTTAATCAACATCTCCTCGATCCACCCACCCTCAGCAGTCTAATAATCACCATTTTACTCTCTGCTTCTGTAAGTGTGGTTTTTTCTTATATTCCACATACGAACAAGATCACACAATATTTGTCTTTCTCTGCATGGCTCCTGGCACTGAATGTAGTTCACCCATGTTCATCCATGTTGTCACAAATGACCAGATTTCCTTTTTTAAAGGAATGTGTAGATAAACCACATTTTCTTTGTCTACTCATCGGTTGATGGACACTTAGGTTTGTTACACATCTTGGCTGTTGTGAATAATGCTGCAATGAACAATGTAGTGTGGGTCTCTCTTCTACATGTTGATATATATATATATATATATATATATATATATATATATCTCCAAAGTGAGGTATATGGATCTTTTAATTAAATGTTTAAAATGTTTTCTTTAGAATTTTGGAAATGACACATGTATTTCTTTTGAATAGAAATGGCCTCAACTTATTTTCACTCAGTGAAAATGATTCAGGCATAGATACTGAGGGCTTGAGGGAGGGACCTGTGAATTCTATTAACAGAAGTATTGCTAATGTTCATTCCACTTTGGAGCATCCCAAACCACTGGGTGTCTTGCATAATAGGGAACTCACTCTGTCTGAAATAAAATATTTTATTTTTTAAGATTCTCAGAGAATATGTGAGCATTTCATTTCATATTGTATCTAATTCTGTTGACTGATGTTTTCCTCTATTAGATTTTCTCTCTGTAGTCACTAGAACATAACTTTGTCATCATGTATAGAAACTACATAGCACATAAGTTGTCAAACAGTTTCACTAAGTTTACTTCATCAACATCTTTCATCTAGGTCTTTGGGGATGGAGTAGTGGAAACTATGTGAAAATTCAAAGTTCATTTACCCATTATCCCGTTGTGGTATAGCTATAATAAATCAATGATGCTGCTGAGTTATAAATTCATCCCATACTCCAGAATAACTCAAAATACATAGAACAGGAACATGGAAACTTCATATGTGATGGAAACATCATGAAAAATTCTAAATCAAAATAACTATTGCTTGTAAGCCATTGAAATTCAGATTATTTCCGAGTTGAGTTTACTACTTGGATTACATATTCGGTAAGACCAAACTTGTAATGGCCTTGTTCACATTTAGAAGTAGTTAATTGCAACTGGATTGTAAAGCTGACTCCCTATTAACTGTATGTGTTCTTTTTAAATATCTTTATCTATAAATCTCTGCGGCAGGTTAGGTGCCCTTCCTAAATAATTCCCTATGCAGAAGTTATGTATTAAAAATAGCTTGTCAAATTGACTAAAAAGAAACTCAGTGTTGCCCAGTCCATCTCCCTACATAGACACATCTTGACACAGTGTATTTGAGTGCTAATAATGACATTAGAAGACGTTGGGAAGAGATTTAATTCAGCATGCAGAAGTGACTTTGCTGTCATCTCCTATTTTCTGTGCAATTGACAGCAGATACTTGAGGCTGAATTTTTATTTCAGGTCAAATTTCCAAGGCATGAGGCTGTCTGTTAGGAGCAGATAAGACCAAAACCAATACGAGAGCACTTGTTGGAAGTGTCAGTGGTGCTGAGAATTTGAAAAGGATGCTTCAGTTTTCTGTTTAGGACATGACATAACAACATATGTTTTAACAGCAAGAAAAACCAACCAGCAGCTCCCTGTCATTTTTCTATGGTTCCTACTGGGAAGATTTCAAAAAGGAAGTCGGATTTCTTTGGGAGAAGAGATGATTTTTTAAAAAACACACAGAGCCTCTTTTGTCATTTTATTTTTCCCCAATCAATATTTACTAGAATATCTCAAACACATGCAACTGACTAGTAATTGTTTTTAGCCCAAAAACCAATAAGTCAAAGTATTTCACTTTTACAGGCAAAGCACAAGTAGAGTTGTATCGTGTATCCGACAAAAAAAAAAAAAAAAAAAAAGAGTTGGACATCAGTAAGAGTTGAGGGTTTAGAAAATCTTCAAGATGTACTAACCCACTGAATTAAATGAAACTCAGGTATGTTTTAAAGGTTCCTTTGTAAGTGTTCTGGGTTAGCCTGTAGATGGCTGAGATTCCCATCTACAAGCACCTTTCTCCCTCCTTCAGCCTCAACACACCACGTTAATACTCGCCCATCAAGCTGTGCTGTGTGTCACCATTTTATTGCTAGCTCTGTGGATGTCTGTGTAATCTTTTGTCACTTTAAGTTTGAACTACTACCACAGGACCGAAAGGTTTGTTTTATCAACATGACAAAAGCTTTACTATGAGAGAATTTTGAACATGTTCATAGTCCTAAAGTTGACCAAGTTTTCTCTTTCTTGAACAGAATTCTTAGTACCCCAAAACACGTATTTCTTGCACACACCAAGCTTCTTCTTTTTTGGGCCTGCTTTATTTTTATTAGAATTACTATTTAAACATTTCCTATGGTATTTGAATTAAAATTTGTCATTGTAGTTTTCTCCTCAAGAAAGAATGATTTAAAACCCAACCATGCACATAGAGATATTATTTGATGTATTTCCTTCAATGATTTGTCGTTATAGAAGTCTGTTCATTCTTTGAAACAGAACCCTTGGGGAGTCCTAAATTCCAAACCTGAAACTACCTCACAGCAGACCCGATTTGTAGTTTGTAACAAAAGTGAACCCTCCTGAACTCATTAATCTCAGGAGACTCGTCTCATATTGTTCTCATTTTCCAGCAGCCTGGCCTCCAGGATGAGCATTTCACTTCTTTTTACGTTCCTCTACATAGCTAGATATCTTTACAATGCTCTACATAAACAATAGATTTTACAACATCATCGCCACAGGTCTTTCTGTGAACAGAGCTCTTTCAAGAGTCTGTGAAATCGTCATTGCTTTGTCTATATTTATTCAAATTGCATAAGGGAAAACTGTAAAGTTATGGGCCTTTTCTCTTTTAAATAGGGAACATTCTCTCTACAACTGAGTGCTGCCTTTTAAAAATAGTCTCTTTGGGAAGTTATGTACCGATTCCAGGAATGTACTGTTGCTCCAACTTTTCCAGAAACTTCTCCATTCGAATTTCCTTTTGGATTCAGTACGTAATGTTTAAGAAAATGTTTTATTGTTTAAGTTACCCACTTGTTATAGTCACCATTGTTCTCGAATAGTGTTAACACTAATATTCTTTTCTATCAATTATCTAGTTATAAGACTTGACTGTAAATGACTGTTCATTTCTAAAGAGTAATATCTGCCATCAAAAAAGTATTCTTGTGGACAATTAGACGAATGAGTCTCTGTCTCTAGATGCAGTTCTTAAAGAAAATAAACATTCTTTTAATGTATGGCATGATCACCAGAAAGTGAATTCCTTCAAGAGCTTTTTTGAGTCTAAAAAGTACGTAAATTAAGAAAAAAAAAGTATGTAAATTATTGAGATAAACTCTGTATATTCACTTAACAACATGACCATAATTTATATACAACAATTTTTTTCCTTGTTTGATCATTTTTATTTTTCACCTTTCAGTGAGCACTCAGAGTCGTTAAGACATCACAGGTTACCTTGTTTTCTCAGTTCCTCTGGAAATGTTTTCCATGAACTATTTGCTTCCTAAATAGTTCCAGATGAACACACACACATGGTCTTTGAAAGTCATTCTACTCATTGACAAACTGTTTTGTGTATTGTAAGCTAACTTCTACATATCCACATAGCTACCACATATTGTCTTTTGTGTACCATGATCTTTTCCCTCTTTTGGGAGGAGCCTCCTAAAACCCTGAACCACAGAAGGCATAATAGAAACATGTGGTGAATGTTTAAATTCTTAAAAAAATTGTTATTGTAAAAGAAACATTGCTATTATAACTCCCCTCAACATATTCCTCCTCAGGTCGAACACACTTATCCCGTTGTTCTTGTCACTTTCTGAAGCAGTTTTGAAAGTCCTCTTGCCAAGAGTCATTCAGTGGAAGGGAGGGCTTCTAAGAACATTAAGGCGTGTACTCATATACCATATTCCCTGGTTCTGGTGCCGTGAAATGTGACTTGTGACTCTTCCCCAAAGTTAAAATGACAAAGTTGTAAATATTTTGAATAAATTCAGGACATTTGTAGGCAGCTATAACAGGGCAACTAAATATGCTCACATAAAAGGACTTCCAGAGCTGCTTCAGAAAATGGCAAGAACCTTAGGATAAGTGTATTTGAAGTAAAGGGGAGTATTTTGAGAGGGAACTAATGGCAATGTGTCTTTTACTGGAATAAATTTTTAAAAATTTAAATACACATCTCACTTTTTGATCACACTTCATATGTATGGGGAAAGCAAGCTGCAATCAGCCAGAGGATATTTATCATTGCTAGACTCTTTTTGTTCTAGAAGCTTACTGTAAATATTTGCATAATGAGTCTATCTTTTAAGGCATTCTCTGGGTCCTTTTGGTAAATGATAACTTGAATATCAGACAAGCTATTCTTTTTTGAAGAAGAGAAGAGCAAGATGGAAAGGTTTTTATTATGTGAGGCAATGGCTTATAAAGCATTATCCAAATAGTTAATAAGCTGTTCTAGCTAATGCATAAAGTACATGACCTCCTTCTACTTTTCCATCCAGGGCCTGGTGAGAGAGCAGGGGCAGATTAATTATTGATTCTAGTATGACTATGCCCCATTGCTACAAGGGAACAAACAGCATATCGGTGACTTGTAGGCCTTGCCAAGTCATTGTCTACTAAAACTCTGAAAATCTCTGGCTGTGTTAAACACTGCCAAGGCAGGGATTAAGTCAGGAGGCATTTCTGTGTGTCTCAGATTCAATACTCGGAGACAGAGAATGGATGAACCTAGTGAAAGAAGTGTAACTGTGCAGAGAGAGGTCAAATATCCGTAGATGAATCCCTACAGGGCTGTACACTGTCGGTTGCTACTATGATGTTCCTTCCTATTGAATTGAGTACCTGATACCTTTCCCCCAGTATTAAATCTCTGAAGGAAACAGATTTAGTTCAGGAAACTCTTTTGTCCATAGAGACACTATGAAAGCGTAAACCTTAAACAACTGATGCCATTTGTGATTTTTAACAAGCTAGAATGGTTTCCTTGAAAAGTTAATATTTATCTTGCCATAATATTTACCTTCACACAGTAAGTGCTGCTATTTTCCCATGACTGCAATGAAGAACTGTGGTAAGATAAACTCACCTCTATAAGATAAATGTCAAATGTTTAATAAAAATCACCGGATGAGCATCCCAGGTTTACTTTGAATTTGCTAAGGGTCTGGTCCTCCAGTAAAATTTAACACACAAATTTTTCCAAATGTAAGTCTCTGTGTTCAAAACTGAGGATTACAAAAGTGAATTCTGAGAGGGCACATGCCTGAGAGAGAAGACAGCAGGCCTGAGAGGGCAGGGAGGTGAATTTCCCACACTGTTCTGACACCGATTGGTCAAAAGAGCCTCTTGGCCTCTGTTCCATCTGTAAAATGAGCAGCGTTAAACAGATAATCTCCAATATACTCTCCTGGTCTAAGATTCCATGATTCTGCATTAATATATGACCAGGTTGAAGTCTATTATTTATCATAAATGTCATAGTTCAATCTTTTGAATATAAGACATTGGATATAGGTTTGAGGATAAAAGAAACCTGAAATGCCAGCAAGAAATCACAACATCTTTGAGTTTAATAAAGATATATGAGAAGCTATTTAGGAACCTGCTCTTACTTAAATTTATGTATTTTCCCAGAAGAAATTAAGAATATATGGGGTACTTGATGCTTGTCAATTTGATTTATGATCACTAATATTTAGGCTTGTTTTCCATAAAGAGTGCTGATGAACCTCTCGTCACTGTCTTTGATGAGGTGTTATCTAATTGAACTGCTGAAGTGGAGTGAAGAGGATTTCACCGAGCATAAAGGAGAACTATTGCATTTTTTTCCTTTTTAATGTATTGGGCTTCCTTGTTGTCTTAGTGCATGCTGGTATAGCAAAATACCATAAACTGAGTGGTTTTCACAACAATTTATTTCTTGTAGTTCTAGAGGCTGAGAAGTCCAAGATCAAGGAGGTAGGAGACTTGATATCTGGTGAGGGGCCACTCTCTGCTTTTTACACTGCACCTTATTGCTGTGGCTTTAGCAAGGGGTGAAGAAATTCTCTGAGGTCATTTTTATGACATCACTAATTAAGCTTCACTAAACAGCTAGAAAAAGATGTAGATTTATAAAATTTGACAAAGGGTACAGAAGAGCTACTTTAAAGAAAGCTAAATGATCTTCAAGAACATGCAGAGAAACATGTCAGCAAAATAAGGTAAGTGATGAACAACAAAATGATAAAATTTAATAGAGATTAAAATAATTAAATTATTAAAGAAATTATGGAGCTGGAAAAGAATGAAATAAAAAAATGCATTGGAGAATCTCAATAGAAGTTGACCAAGCTAAAAAAAAAAAAAAAAAAAAAAAAAAGACTCTGAATTCAAGGCAGGTTATTTTAAAATACAGAGTTACAAAGTAATTAGAAAAATGAAAAATGAATTTAAAAAGCTTAAAGAACTTACGGGATAGCAACAAATAAGCAAATATTTGAATTACACTAGCATAAGAAGAGAGAGACAAAGGCCCAGGAAACATGCTAGAGAAATAATAGCAGAAAATAGTTAACATCTGGGGAAAGATATAAATGTCCAGGTATGGGGTCAGAAATCTCTAATTAGATTTAATCCAAACAATACTGCAGCAAAATGTATTATAATCCATTTATCAAAGATTAGAAACAGAGATGACTGTGAGAGCAGGAAAAAAAAAAAGAGAAAGAGAGAAGCATGTCATATATAAGGGAATTCCCATGATATATAAGGGAATTCCCGTCATACTGGCAGTAGACTTCTCAGCAGAAATCTTTTAGGCCAGGAGCAAGTAGCATGATATATTCAAAGTGCTGAAGGAAAAAACAAATGACAAACAAAAAAGTCCCAACTGGCAACCAGGAATGCTGTACCCAGCAAACCTCTCCTTCAGAAATGTAGGAGATACGCTTTCCCAGACAAAAAAAAGCTGAGAAAGTTTACTACTACCAGGCCTGTATTACAAGAAATACTAAAAGGAGTTAGTCCTTCAAGGTAAAACAAAAAGACATTAATTAGTAACACAAAAAGATATCAAAATTTAAAACTCACTGGTAAAAGTAAGTATACAGTCAAATTCAGAGTAACCTAATACTGTAATGGCAGAGTAGATATCACATATCTTCAGTGTGTGACAAAACTATTTAAAATAACAATAGTCACAATAACTTGTTAAGGGCTACACAACATAAAAATGTAAATTTATAATATCAGAATGATAAAACTGTGTGTGTGTGTGTGTTTGTGTAGGGAGGTGTGGAGTAAAAATACCACACACACACATACACACTCACAATAAAAAATAAAGATATATCTTCATTCTACTCTTTATTTTACTTTGCAGGAACTCTTTAATTTAGATGTCACTCTTCTTTTTTCTTTTTGGTTTTTGTGGCCTGTGATTTTGGTGTTACAGTGAAGAAATCTTTGCGTAGAACAATGCCATGGAATTTTCCTCTAGGTTTTATTTTTCTGACTTTAGTTGCTATTAATTTAGTAATGAAACATAAGTCCTCTAGTTTCAGGTGTTGCATTTAACTCACTAATCTATGTCGAGCTGATTTTTGTATGTGGTGTAAGAAAAGGGTTCACTTTCATCCTTCTCTGTGTAGATACTGTATGCAGTTTTCTCAACACTATTTACTGAAGTAAATTTTCAGTATATTTTCTCTCTGGTAACCAGTTCAATATGAAGAACCAAAAATAAAAATGAAAATGCATTTTATAACTAAGCATTAGCACCCAATTTTATGTGTGTATGTATGGTGTTATGCTCAGCCTGCATTGCTAGAAGATAGCTCTAGCAATGCAAACTGTAGATATGATTAGCCATATGAAAAACTATAATGTATATGCCCAGTGCATATGAGCTCCCTCATGAACTTAAACTCTTCAGAACAGTATAGTACACTCACCAGCACATTGTGGAAATGCACACACACAAAAATCAGCAATAACAAAATTGCTGAGACAAAGGTGGCAAAATGTCATTATAATTTTATAGAGAAGAAAAAAAAAAGCATCTGCTGCCAAAAGGTCAAGTATCTTGTTCAAAGTGACACAAAATAGCAGAGTGTAGCCCTGGAATTATTAACTCCTGTTTTCTAATCTAGTGAACCTGGGGTTATAGAATCCAACCAAGAAGGTCAAGTTATCAGTTTTATGTCATGAGACAGTTGTGCAACACGGGTTGCTCTGTTCTTTTGCTCCCTCACCTGGGAGCCACTGGATGACTTCGGCCTCAGCAGCTCTCTCCATCCTGGGGAAACTGCACCTGAAACCAGACTAAATTAAAAGTCAGGACTTGTGACTGACTGTGAATTTCAGATCTCCTGTGCTCTAGACTACTCAATATTTTTTATCTAATCAGAGTCTCCTTTTGTTCAATGTGTGCTCCTTTTGTTAGGAAATGACATGGTGACCTCTTCAGAAGGGTAAGGGTCTTTTGGTTGGAAACTCCTGGAAAACTAAACAGTAGAAGCAGTGTCCAGGGTCACTGCCACATAGGTAGGACAGATTGGTTTCTCCACATCTGTGCTGAGCCTATGCCTTTAAATATTGTGCTATGTCTAGATGAGAATTGAAGATATCTCTTGAAAAGGGGTTTATAGTGAAGAAATGATTGTCATTTTTATTCACCAGGAGCATAAAACAAAGTTTTGACACTGTTAACCAGGACTTCCTTCAAATTCCTTTTTATTTGGCTCATGGCCATATATTTATGGGATACTCTCTACAGTAGCACTGCTTTTCTTCATCCCCTTTTGCCTGCCACACTTCAAATGTGGAGGTATTCTCAAATTTAGGTATTTATAAAAATTACAAAGTACTGTTGGGAATAGCAAGTCTCTCATCCTGATATCAGAACTTTTACTTAAAGCTAGGACACTGGATGAAATAACTGAGGAATATACAAAAATAATAAGAAAATACTGTGGACTGAGTCCTGGAATAGTACAACATTAAGAGAAAAGGAGAAGGGAATGCATGGGCTACTAAAAAGCTACTGATGGGATAGAAGAAATGCCCCAGAAACCTTGTTTTTATGTAAGATGAGGAAAAAAAATGTATTGAGGAAGAAGCAATCACCTCTTTAAATGTTGCTGAATGGGTACAATAAGTGAAGACCAGGTTTAACCACTTGATATGAATATGGGTGCCACTGGTGATACTTACAGAGATATTTTTGGTGGATTGGTGGGTCAATATCTGATTGGGGTGACTTTAAAAAAGAATGGGGAAAACTAGAGATAAGTATACACAGTTGTTTCAGTGAATTTTTTTTTTTTTGTGGGTACCAGGGGGTCGACCTCAGGACCTCGCGTGCCAACAGGCACCCGTGCCACTGAGCAATATCACCAGCCCCTTTTTCGTATGTGGGTTCTGGGAGTCGAACTCGGGCCCTCGCGCTTGCAAGGCAGGCGCTTACGCCACTGAGCCATCTCACCGGCCCTCAGTGAATTTTTTATGGAGTAGTAGCTGTTAGGGAAAGTGGAATAAAGAAACTTTTAAAAATTTGTTTCAAGGGAGCTGGTGAGATAGCTCAGCAGGAGCAGCACCTGCCTGGCAAGCTCAAGGTTCTGAGTTCGACTCCTGAAACCCACATAAAGGGAAAAAAAAGGGCCCATAATATCGCTCAGCAGCACGGGTGCTTGCTGGCAAGCACGAGGTCCTGAGGTCGACTCCTTGTGCCCACATTAAAAAAAAAAATTTATTTCTAAGTTGGGAGAAATAGTGACATATATGTATGATGGTAGAAATACTGAAATCCTGTAGAGGAAAAAGAAAAATAGGATGAGGGTGAAAGTCATGGGGAGAATTGCATTGTTTTTGAGTAGGTGAGAATGGATATAATCTTAATATGGACATGGAAATATTGGTTTCAGCTAGAAGCATGGGTGTTTGGAAACTGCTGGGAATCTGCAGGTCTTCTCTTATGACTGCTTTAACTCTTCAGAGAAGTAGGATGCCAGAGTTATCAGTTGAGGGTGAGGATAGCAAAAAAGCCACTGGGATTTCCAGAAAAAGGAGAAAGTGAGAAATAGTCAAATAGAGGAACAGATGAATAAACACATTAGGAGTATATAATTTAATTGAGATATATATTTTTATAATATATGATGTAATATGTTATAAAATATAATGTAATATGTAAGATATAATTGCCTGGTAACATTAAGTTGCTACTTGAAATTAATTAATAATGGGGCTCATCAAAGTTATTTTGGAATTTGCTCCAGCTACATTTAACTGCATGAATATATAAGTACAGCAGGGGGAAGTTTGACTTTAGTTAGGATTGTGGTTCTATTAGGAGTTTAAAGCAAATGAGAAGAAATGTGTTGTAGTCAGGGTTTACAAGGGAATAGATTTAATACAGGACACATAATCTATAGGATTATTTTATATTATTCACCCAAAAAGTCAAATGCATAAGAGTACAAGTGATCTGTCCATGCACTAGAGACCCAAAGAATCCAGCTGAGGGCCTGGATCCCACAGCAAGGTCCTGCATGAGTCCAGCTGAAGACCTAGAGCCCATGGCAACGTCCTCCGCAAGTCTAGCTAGAGGCCTAGAGCCCATGACAATGTCTCATGCAAGTCTGCATCAAGGATCTGCACTGGGCAGGCCCAAAGTTCAGTGGTGGAAGCTAGAAAGTCTGCACCAGCAGGATGAAGGATCTGTGCCAGCAGGCTGAGGGACCTGCCCTGGAGCCAGGAACTGATGCTCAAGGTAAGGACCAGAGCTCTCCCAAAGAGAACTGGAGCCATCCTCAGTGACAGTGAGGACCTGAGCTCCTCTGACCACGAGAACAGCTGAGTTCATATCAGGAAAACCAGTGTGACAAGCTTCTCTAGCAACAGCATGCTACCTTCCCCTCCAGTTCTCCTTTTATGATGTTGGCAACAATGCTCAGGTGGGTCTTGCACACCCAGAACCACATTGATTCAGTTCAGCTGGATGTTACAAGTTGACCATTAGTTAATCCACCACAGAAGGGATCTGGGTAATTTACAAAGGACTGTAGATTAAAGTGGGTAAGGAGGGAAATAAGGATCTTAAGGTTGTAGGGCAATCAGAATTAGAGATCCTGTTGGGATTGAGATGCTTAAAGAAAGTGGAAAGATTGGAGGTGGTCAGCAGAAAGAGGGGCATGCAACTAGGAGAATAGAGGTTTCCTTATGGTGATGATGGGGTCTGGAGGGTGACCATGAGACACTGGTACGTTAGGGTGGAGTACTAGTTGTACTGGAAAAGTCCAGAGCACTGGAAGATCAATTAGTTGAAGGAATCATTCACATAAACATCAAAAAGAAAGATAGGATGAGGACTAGAGTAAGCATGAACATATTTTTAGAAATGAGGAGAAATGAGCTGAGTAGGAAGGTAGAGGAGGCCATTGGATGACAGTGATAATGAAGGACAGTGTGACACAGTCTACTGAGATTTAAGGGTGGGGATTTTTATTTTCAAGAAGAGGGAGTTCTGGTCCAAAAGTAGCAATGAAAAGCATGAAGGTCGCTCATCCATGTACTGACCTAGAAGGACAAGTGCTGTGGGAAAAACAGAGGGACACCATTGGAGAGGGGTGTAGGAGAAGTAGTGTCCCCCAGGGAAGAGCCAGATTCTAGTCAGGAAAAGGATAGGAAGAGAATGTTCAGAGACCATTTCTGATTAGTAACTGGTCTTCCTCATAACTTTTCTAATAGTATTCAAGTAGAAACTTCCTCAACATCTATGCATTTTACAAGGCTATCATCCAAAAAATTGGATTTTTCATCTACTATTTTGTCTGTATTCATATTACCCACAAGAGAATATCCTTGGGATATTTTCTTCTTACACATTCTGGGGCTGAAATGGGCCATGGAAATTCTGTTTATTTAGCTTAAGATTTTGACTGTGCAAATGATCTTTAACTACTTAATTGACTTCAATATATCAAAAGTAGGAAAATCTGCATGCTGAGCTGTTTTATAGGCTTATATATTTGGGAAGTGTAAGTAGGATAGAAAACTAAAGCTTATAGATTACTTATCATTACTAAGGTCAGAAGTAGGAATTGTAAAGGAGTTAACAGTCCTGTAAACCTAGGAGAGTTTCTTGCTGTTGAAAGTAGTTTAAAAATTTACAAAACAAAAGGGTAGACTAGCCTTGTAAATTGTGGGTATTTGTTTATTTTTGTTAATTTTCTTTGTGTAATAAAACGGCTTTCACTTTGTTAGCCAGTATTTAAAGTTTTAGCTTTCTTCCAATTGATACGCCATGGGCAATGAATTATGCACACTGCTGCTAAAAACAAACTATTTTTTTTTTAAAGAAAACAGCAATAATTACCAAAGGCCAGAATTACAGTCAACATTAAAACAGATAATGTTGGCCTACAACTCTTTGCCTGTCTCTGTTACTACCAAAATGGCAATTGGTATTTACAAGCTGCAAAACATGCCACAAATTATTGGCTCCATTGTGCTAAGAACATTGAGGAAAGAACAATGGTAGAATAAACCACCCTCCTCCCACAGCCTCCCCAACCCCAGTAGTCCAGGGTTCTGATTGTCCTGCTCCAACTTCCACACATCAGTCTTTCATCTTCTTTTAATGGGAATTGCTAAATTCTGTTTTCCAAATTCCATGCAATGGTAACTCCCTCACCATTCTTTCTTCTGATTACCATTCTTTATTTCCTTGGGTAGTCCCAAGTGGGGAATGTGAAAGTAAAATTGGGATGAATCACAAGATAAAAATTGCATTTGGATACCAGACAGGAACAGTGATTCTCCACTGTGCTCCTTTGGAGAGAGCTCCGTGGTAGATGACACCTTCTCTAAACTCCTGCCTTTACTCGCTTACTTCCTAGATGGGATTATTTACCCTTTTTGCTCATCTTACTCTGCCACATATAAATGCATACACGTAGAAGTGATATTCTTCGCACCAAAAAGTTGAGAGGATTTGTGTTCATTTGGAAATTTTTATAGTGAACTACTGTGATGCCAGTAGCACAGAAAGAATATTTAGGAGCCCATAAAAAGAATTACTGAACTGTCCATCACCCAACCCTTAACTTTCTCTTGCACCGATAAGATAGATAACCCTTAGGAAAATTTCCTTCTCTAAACCGAGCTTGAGATGTTGCAGTGGTTGTTCTCATGGCTCCAGAGGGGACCGTGAAAGAAAAATTTTCCAAACTTCTTAGACCTCTGTGCAACAAAGAAGCTTGGGTGTCTTCAGTACATTATCCCGATGTCACAGGGAGATTACAATAATTAATGTAGTAGTATGGTGACATATTATAGACTAATGGAAACAACAACAGCTGCACATCAAAACTACAGTTTCTTTCTTTCTTTCTTTCTTTTTTTTTTTTTTGATACTGGAGGTTGAAGCCAGGGCCTTCACACTGACCTACATCCAAACCCCTTTTTTTAATTTTTTACTTTGAGACATGGTCTCACTAAGGCTCTAAGTTGCCCAGGTGTGGGCTTGAATTTGGGCTCTTCCTGCCTCAGCCTCCAAAAGTGCTGGAATTACAGATATGCACCACCATATACTACTTTTGACTCATGGACTCCCTAACTTCTGTAGTATCTGAAATCCAACTTGGGGGACCTTTTAATGGAAAACTTTAAATAAATAAAATGTTCTGAGGGCAAGAATATTTCAATAGATTAGTCACTTTTCACTCCCATTTCCAGAAAAATGATAGATGATCTTTTCCTTGCTCTTAGTGTTCATAGCAGAATCTTTGCTTGATAATTAATTGTGACAAAAGATTGCCAAAATAGTTTTGAAAATCACTCTTGACTTGGAATACTATAAATGCATAGTTCTCTATCCTTTCAAAGACGATTCACATTCCTATGACTTCCTATTGATACAAATGGAACAGTCGCATTTCTGCTGAAAATTCTAACCAAGAAAAAACATAATAATTTTTATTAATGTAACTTCGTGTGGCTGTTCATATAAAAAATTTATTATACTCCTTCAACCCTCCAATGTTAAATTTGTGATAAAGGGCTCATATATGTGTTGAACATCATATATTAAGTCATATTATTTTCTGTTTACTGGAATAACTTTAAACACAGATAAAAATTTCTCAGGATGTGTAGGGGATAAAAGGAAGTAAAAATGATCAAGATTTGATACGTATATGTATTGATTCCTGTGATGAATGTAATTACTATGTATTGCAAACATAGTAATAAAAATAAATTTAAAATCTGTAAGGAAAATGGTGGAGCCACCTGACTTCATAAAGAATAATTTTTAAATTATCAAGTAATTTATTCAGTGTCTTATTATCCATGCTAGGTACTATGATTCTTACACAAGAAATAAAAATTGTGGTTTTTATTAACAAGTGGGCCTTGTTGGGATGTAACATGTACATACGAAACAGATGAATTATAATTATGGATGCTTAGAGTATCAAAATTAATAGAATATACCAAAATTTAAAAAGTTTATTAATAAATTACAAGGGGCTCTTATTAAATGCGGATTTGGTTCTGGAAGTCAGTAACAGGACCCGGCATTTTGCATTTCAAAGAAATTTTCAAGTAAAATGATTCTTGGTGTGTGACCCACACATTGAGTTAGAAGGATATAAATCAGCATTGTCCAATGGAAGTATAATTTGAACTAAAAATGAGAGCTACATATGTAACTTTAAATCTTCTAATAGTCATGTTAAAAAAGTAAAAAGAAACAGGTAAACTGAATTTTAGCGTTATTTCGATTTAATCTGATATAGTAATATTTTATCATTTCAACCTATAATCAGTATAAAAATTATTGGTACAATTTATATTCTGTTTTGCATTTTGAGACTTCAAAATCCAATGTATGTTTTACAGTTATAGAGCAGACTGACCATATTTCAAGTGTTTGATACCACATGTGGCTGGTGGCTATAGACTGGATAGAACAGATATAAATAGGTATAAGTGCCATGAGACCTGCAGAAAACAGAAAATCAAAGACGATCTAGGAAGAATTTGCCGGAACCTTAACATTGAAAGCTAGCTAAAATTTGCCAAGGAAGTGGTGGGATTGGAAGTAGAATATCCTCAGATGAGAAAGCATCTGGTAGGCTTTGCTCATTCAGAAGTTTAGTGATACCCAGACTTCAAAGCTCTTAAAGGAAGTGAGCAGTATCATTTCTAGCCAAAACCTGGATAGGTTCTTACCTTATTTCTGCCTTGAACTGTGGGTAAGGCAAGAAAAAAGCAGTTATGTCCAATTTGTTGCCATATGAGAGAGGTGAGAAATGTATGGTGTTGGCCTGTAATGTGGAAAGGAGAAGTTCACCAGATATGGGCTGAACAAATTTATTAAAGTTCGAAAGACTTGAATTCTTCTTGGCATTACATGAAGCTATTTAGATCCCTGCCATATCTGTGAAATTCTGTGGCCATTTTTTTTGAGCATGTGTTTTTAGAAAGAAATTTGTTACAAAGAGGAGTTAATGGATCCTCTGCTTAATCTGTTAGTGAAAGTGATGACATTTAAATTGGAGATACTTGTGACAGTAAGAGGTTGTGTATATCAAGAGCAAAGAGTCTGACACTTAACGAGTGACCAATAGCTTATTGCTGCTATGACTGTGATAACTCTCATCTGCATCGTTGTCATTGTGTTGCCATCCTATAAAGCCCACCTCCGTTAATCTGCTTGTTGCCTGAGTGGAAGGGGTGTGCAATACATTCAAGTACTACAGCCTTACCTGCCTCAGACAAAGCTTTCTCTCTCTCACAGTCTCACTGTCATTTACTAAGTTATGAAAATTGAATCTAGGATTCTCCTAACTCTAAAACCACAAAGCTCCTTTTCCTCTCCTAGAAGCCATTTCTGAGCTAGAAGGTGCCCAAGTGACCCACTGGCACACCTCCCCACTGGGTTTGCTATAACAGGAGTATTAACTTCAAGACAAATGTGTTATTAATAATGGATTTATAGCCATAGAGTTTCTCACTGACTGTTGATTGCTCATAGGCATGTTTTTCAAGGGGGAAGAACATTGCTAAAGATATGCATAGAACATTTTATGGACCCCTTTTCTTAAGGAAAACTAACTTCATTACTGCCACACTGACAGCAGTATGAGGCAGTTTAATGAGTTTCTTCCTTTCTTAACACAAAACCGGAACAAGCTTCTTATCTGACTACCCCCTCCCCCATCTGCAGCCTGGAGTGTCTTGTTTTCAGAGCTATAGCTTCCACCTTCCCTGCTGATGTCCAGAGTAACTTACTGTTAGCATCGTTATGAGTCATTGAAGAGAAATTCAAGTCACCTATTAAATCAGAGAACCATTTGGGGGAAAATAGTTATTTTATACTTCATTGAAGAGCTGAATTACAAAAGCATCATTTTATGTTTACACCATTGAACTGCTTTAGGAAATGTCAGAGGGGCACCAGAAATGGGCAATTCATGACTCTCACACTGGATGAAATTCCTTTCTTTGGCATTGTTTTTATACAGTTTCAAGCAAGCAACCAAATGTCAACTGCTGTCACCATCTCCATGGAATGTTTTAATTAACCCCTTCTTTGGTAAATGACCAGCCTTTCACCCACCTTCCTGGGAAACATTTCTCTAATCGGTGATGAAATTGGCCATTTTGTTCATTGAGCTGTCAGAGAAACATGCTCTGCACAAAGCACGGCTGATTCCTCCAGATGTGGTGTAGGAGCTCACGGGGAGAGGATGGTATGGCAGGTTCTCTCTCTTGTTAAGAAGACTACCCGCCTGCCTCTGATTCCCTGGTGGCTCACCTTGCCCTCTTGCTTGACTTTCAGCTCTTACAGACTCCAAATTTTAATGATTGTCCTAAATCACAGTAAAGACATAGTTGAATAAGTTCACTATAAGTGGCACGGAGAATATTTTTTGTGTTAGCAATGTGTTTGTGTTTTCTATTTGCTTATGTTTCCCTGTTAGATTATATATTTGGAACTATCAGAAACAATGTGGCTAGAGAGCAACTTTAAATGAACACAAGAATGTTTTTCCAGGTTTTTCCAATAATAAAAATTATTTATTACTGTATCTCCTAGACAGTATGTGGTATATAAAAAAACCATAAGAAACAGCCCTGGCTTTAGGGAGTGATAGGATAAGTCACAATTATTGAACACTTATTGCCTCCAGAGCACTATGATAGATAAAAAATAAAACACTAAGAATATACAGATTCTTAAAACTATACATTAATGGTACAAACAATCAGAGTTGTATTTATTCAAAATATGGAGAAAAAATTGTAGATAGAACAGGACCCATTGTGGTATTCCCAGAAAAATATAAAATGAAAGTCTGATGATGTCATCCCACTCTACCTGTTGAAAATGCCTTCAGTGACTATTTTTTCAGGCCCTATTTTGGCAGCTTCATCTCTTAGCCTGTCCCAATTCTCCAGTCACAGTGAAAATTGTTCTGTCTTATAGTTCTACTTTGTGTACCAGAAAGCTTTTCCTGGTGTTGTTCTTTCTGCTTGGAACATTTAAACATTTTCTCTTATCTTGCTAATTCTTACTAATATTCAGAGGTTTTTTGAGCTATTTCGTTAGCCCAGTACCTGGGTGAGGGGCTTCGCTGGCCTCTTATACCTGTCTTATTTTAACTGCTGGGATTGCCTAGTGATTTTCCCCCAGGAACATTGAAGCTATATAAGAGGTGAGGACCGCATTAGCCACTTCACAATCTTTCCAGGACAGTGCCTGAGGTCTACTGGAGCACCACTGTTAGGTCCTGTAGGATTCTCACAGCTGAAAATGGTTGGAGCAAGGCTAGCGGATCCCAACATTTTTCCCGGCTGCTGTGATTCAGATATGTCCCTCAGGGTCCATGTGATTGCAGACTTGAGAGATAATGGGACCTTTTAGAGGTAGTGGGAGTTAGGTATGCCACCAGGGGTGTGAGGTAGTTCTCTAGAAAGTGTTGCTTCCTAGCTCGCACTTCCTACATGCACTCCCACCATGACGGATGCCATCTGTCACCCTCAGCAGAGGCCAAACCAATGACATTATGTGATCTTGAGATTTGCAACTTTATTACTGTGAGCCAAATAAATCCCTTTTCTTTGTGTCTCGCCTCAGACATTTCGTTATAGTAACAAAAAGCTGGCTATTACATTGTTTCTTGATGGGTTCTGAAAAACATCAGATATTTGTTTTTTCATGTGAACTCAGTGAAATTACTTTTTAAAAAATAGTACCTGGGATTGAACCCAGGACTTTTGCACTGAGTTACATCCCTATCTTTTTTATTTAATTTTATTTAATTTCATTTTTTATTTTGAGACAGGGTCTTGCTATGTCATTATGTTACCCAGGCCGGGCTCAAACTTGCAGTCCTCCTGCCTCAGCCTCCCAGAGTGCTAGGATTGCACTACCATGCCCAGCTGAGATTAGTATTTTAACCCCTATTTTACAGAGGAAGAAACTGGTTGAGGATAAGAATGTTTAAATATTGAACTTGAAATCACATAGCTGGTCAGTTGAGGAGCCAAAATGCAAATTCAGGTCTGTATTGTCATAAGAGTGCCCTTTTTTTTTTTTTTTTTGGAAGGATTTTGTATTATATGTTTTAAAAAATCAATAGCACAGGTGATTATAAAGATTTCTAAAATTTAAGTTTATATATTCCTAAGCACTTTGCATGGATTAACGCTTTAATGTACACATCGATACTGTAGAGGAGGTACCATAGTTATGCTTATCTCACAGATGAAGAAACAGGCTCAGAAAAATTTGGTATAAAGCTACACAGCCAGTAGAGGAGCCCAGATTTGTGAATATCAGAAACTTGGTACAGGGGCTTGTGCTGCAGAGATGGGTCAATCTCTTGGACTTTCAGGTCAGCTGCCAGGATTCCGGTCCTGTATTTAGGGTCTGAATACTCTTGAGTACGTTACTTCGTATCTCTGTGCATCTGTATTTCCATTTTTGTTTTTGAAGATTAATTACAAGGTTATAGGACCAAGTTTTATATAGAATAAATGCACAATAAATGCTAACTGTTAATGTTCTTTTATTAGTTATCTTTACTTTCAAAAGTTCTCATTTCACTAACCATCAATTCCTCATTGCCTTTTTGATACAGCATAATATTTTTTCTTATTTATTTTTCTGGATTTATTATTTGATAAATTTTAATTTAAATTTTGATGAAAAATGTTCCAAGGGGTCAGAACTTGCACCAATCATTACTCAATTTTGTGGCAAATTGCATTTCAAGTGGAATTTCAGAGGCTATGAATTTTGGTCACAGAGAAGGAGAGAGGGGAACGTGCCTTTTTCAATTAGGGAATGTGTTCTTTTTCAATTAGGGAATGTATTAACAGGTCCACAGGAAGCCTCAGAGACAAATCTGGACAGCAGCTGCAGGCGGAGGAAACTGTCTGAGGCTCCGTGTCTTGCTGTACCTGCAATTGAATTTTTGCACCTGTGTTGGTGGAAATATTTGGGAAGCTTAATCATCCTGTCTGTAACCATTTGAGCAGCCCCCCCCCTTAATTCTTGATTCGACTTACTGAAATGTGCTTTGAAATTTACTTCTTGGTGTTACAGTTGTATGTACCACATCAATGCAAACCAGGTAAGGTAGAAATGTTTCAGTTCAAAACTAACCTTAATTGAGTATAAAGATCTATGAGACTATCATAGTTGTAAGTGAATTTTACATTTGTTTTTATCATAGGATATTAAATTTTTTTATCACATCGATTGGTGAAGTTTCTTGAATTTGGTATAATTAAAAGATTATAGGACTGAGGCCTGTGAGAGTTTCATTTTATTTCTGACACTGCACAGTAATATAAATACCCTCAACATGGGCCTCAGTTTTCTCATATGTAAAGTGAGTGATGGGGGCTAGATGAAGGTGAGAAAACTGCAGCCTACAGGTCCAATTCAAAACACCACCACTGTTGTAAATATGGGAACATACAAGAGCGGAGCTTAGTAATTGCAACACAAAGCCTGAAATACTTATTTGTTTATTTTTATTTTGTTTTTTAATTATTTTTTAATATTGAGTCTTACTATGTTGCACAGATTGATCTTCAATTTGTGGGCTCAAGTGATCCTCTTGGTTTAGTTCCCTAAATACCTAGGACTATAGCTATGCCCACCATGCCCAGCACAAAACCTGAAATATTTATGATCTTCCTCTTTAGAGAACAAAATTTCTGATCCCTGAATTTAATGATCTCTAAGATCATTTCTGCCTCTAAATTAGATCTACTTTTTGCCTGCTGAGTGATTTTAAGCAAGTTACTTAACCTTTATAGATTTCATTTTCTTTATCTGTAAAGCAGGAAAGATAATAGAAGAAACTCCTTCAAAGACTTGTTGGGTAGATTAATTGAGGTAATCTATGTAGAAAGCATAGGGCCATCTGAGTGCATCATAGAGGCACACATCTATCATCATCACCCTAAATGATAGTGTTATCAGTTTTTTTATTTTACTAAAAATATTAACATGCACAGTTACATACAATTCTCCCAGTTTTGTTTCAAATAATTTTAGACTTTTTTCTCATGGAAGACTTAAGAACATCAAGAATTTCTAGACCTAGCTGAAATAATGTTACTCCCAAAATCCGGGCCCTCCCTGACCCTCCCTTGGACAATTCTGTGAGTTTTCCTTCTGTGCATATGATGACTGGACAGAGGCTCTGGAATCTTTGAAAACAGGGATCTCACTATGCATTTTCTGTACAAGTTATGTAGAAAGGTATCTAGAGTTTTAAACCAATATAGAATCTAGATAAGATAGAAAAACAAATGACCCTGTGGGTTTGCACAATAAAATGGCATATTCACTATGCTCATGCACTAATATTAAAACCATAAGCACTGGAAGATAGAAATGGAAAATGTTATTTGAACAGTTCAGTTGTCTCTGGGCTTATTCTGGGGGGCCATAGGTCACATCACATTTTATAGTTAAGATTCATTTCCTCCATGCATACAGGCAGCAGTAAAACTCTTAGTTTCTTTGTCCAAACATAGCCAGGATCTTTGGGGGCAAAATCTGTTCCCTGAGAAAGAAATCCAGGCATCTGGTGGTTCCAATATTTTCCTCTGAGTATCTGAGGTTTGTAGGAAGGTGAAGACTGCTCTAGGAAAACCCCAGGAAAAAACTTATCAACTCCCACCAAGGAAAGTGGGATTCTGCCTTCCACGGTAGGGAGGCACTAAATGACAGCCAGTGCTCATCTCTAGAGCTATGTCGAATCTGCTTCAGCTGAGACACTGCTTGTGTCACAGTAGCTATTTAAAAAACAATCCTTTTCAAAAGAGCGAAGGGGAATGAGCTCAGACACAAATGAAGTGCAAAGTCCAATCCATGATTTTATGTCAATGTTACTCAGTTATGAGGCTGCAAAATGATGAATTCCATTGTGGTGACTGTCAATATTTTACACTGAAGTTTCAAAAACCAACAACTTTTGAAGTGTTTCAAACCACAGATAATAAAAATGGAATTTACCAGGAGCTTGTCTTTGCAAACAGAAAGTGGGAATTAAGACAAACAGGCCAAGCAACTGGGACTCCTGGGGCAACCAGGCTTATGTTCCTGATATTTTAGTGGCATGTTCAATTTTAATAAAACTAAACAAGTTCTTCAAATGTGAGTCAATAGCATTATTTTCTTAATTGCTTCTAAATTATTTTTTCTTTTTTCTTGTAGGTACTTTTAGTCAACGTCATTTTAAGCCATGGTTTTGTTTTTTAGCAATGCATTTATGCAGATGGAGCATCATGGTGGAATAAATGTTGCTGCTGAGCACAAATTGGATCTCTAGATGTTCATGCACACATAATGCACTCACGTAGAACTTGATCTCCTGCTGGATAAATGAGCACTGTGGTGTTTTTCCAGGTGAAGGGAGATGAGAGGTGATTTACACATGGAGGCAGGAAATTAGGGTGTGACCTGCAATTACAAAATCCCAGAGCACATGCACACGACAGGTCCCGAATCCCTGCACGCGGACTTCTCACAAGAACTCGAGCAGTTTGGGGTAGGACAGTCTAGACCTGCTCAGCCTGAGGAGTAGGAGATGAAAAACACGACCACCGCTGAGCTTCACGCCGCTGTGCTTCCTCTTCACAGTAGTCGGCTCTCACACCGTAGGGTGCAGTTTTTTCCTGCTTTCACTTGGTCCGAACTCACTCTGCAGGGCACGTTTCCTTTCCTACTTTTAAAAACTATAAAACCTCACTACCTTTTGCATGTGTTTTGTCTAAGTCTTTGTTCTAGAAAAGAAGAACATAGAAACCACCTCTGGAAGTAGAACCCAGAACCCCAGAACCTGGAAACATGTTGGGCAAAGCCAGCCGAGAAGGCCATTTTGGGAATTATTTTTGTTTCTCTCTAAGAAGGTATTTTTCTTTCCTCCTCTTGCTTCCCCATGCTAGGGAACTCAGGAAGCTTTCTCATAGCACCAGGAACAGTTTCCTACTGTGTCCCACCATGTGGGATGGGGAGGGGGAAGCACATGCTTTTGTGTTTTTCCCAGCCGGAAAGAGACCCATAGTTCTGCCCCAAGTTTATCTCCCCTTTTCTTTTTTCTCTTTCCTGTTTTGAGTCACTCATTGTGGATACAAGTCCGAAAAGAGCTACCAGAGAGCCTATTATTAACCCAGTCTCAGAACAGATTGTTCTGGTTCCATGTGTGCAACCTGGAGTTTAGAATACCTTTTTCTCCTCACATTGCTGTTCTCTACAATACTTCACTCAGCTTGCTCACTCTTTTGGGATTTGTAACTTGTCTCCTGCTTAAATAGCTGCCTACCCCAGTTTACCTCTTTTTGTGCTCAAAGACTCATCTGCACTTTTTTCCTAGATGGCCTTTTATCTCTGGGTAGCATAAATGAGTTGCTTTCTCAGGGCCTTTTTTCATCTCAGTCCATCTTTCTGCCATGAATGCCAGCCATTTTGCAGAGCTATGTGTTTTTTTTTTTTTTTTTTTTTTTTGTGGGTACCAGGGGGTCGACCTCAGGACCTCGCGCGCCAACAGGCACCCGTGCCGCTGAGCGATGTCACCGGCCCCTTTTTCGTATGTGGGATCCGGGAGTCGAACTCGGGCCCTTGCGCTTGCAAGGCAGGCGCTTATGCCGCTGAGCCATCTCACCGGCCCCAGAGCTATGTGTTTTAGTCACATGGGTTCACCATGTTTGTCAGCCATCTTGATTAGTCATGTGGGTTGGTCACAATGGTTCTGCCATGCTTGTTTGCCTTTTTTTTTTTTTTTTTCTTTTTTCAACTGACCTCATGAACACTAAGATGTCTCAACCTTATAGATAAGACCTAAGCCTCAGCTTTTAGGAAACATAGGGCTCCTCCCCTTTTCTCTTTTGCACTAGGTTAGATCCTCTCCTTATTTCTTCTAACAGAGATTCAGGTAATTTAGAAACATATGCCGGGCAGACTGAACAGAACAAAGGAACAGCTTTCGTTCAACTAAATGTTAACTCAAGTGACTATGAGTATAAAAAAGTAGAGCCATCTTTGTACTTAGAACTTTTTAAGTTTTTTTGTATCTCTACTACCTTATACAAAGTACCAAAATTTCCATTTTTGGGGTAAATGCAAGGTATATTTTTTCTCAGGTGTATAAGTGAGCCCTCAGGTGGGGCTCCACCCTAATTTGAGGGCCCCCCAGAGGGCTGCACCCTGATCTCTTAAGAGTTTACTGTTTCTAAGGGAGCCCTGATATAAGGGGGTCCCTGGGAAGGCCCCACCCTAATCTCTTAAGAGGGTACTGTTTCTCAAGTGACTAAGGGAGTGTCTGGGTAGGGTCTCCACCCTGATCTCCTGGGAGTTCCCAAGGGGGATACTAGAGTACTCCATCCACCCTTCTCTCTAAAGAATCAGTGGGTCAGTGCACCATGAGAAACACCCGGCTGATTCCAGTAAACTTGCCATTAGAATGAAGTAGGAAATGGCAATAGATGGGAACGAAATGGCAGTCTAAATTACAATACTATTTTTCAGCTAGATTTTTTTTTCTGTCAAAGGCAGGAAAAGTGATGTGAAATACCTTAAGTTCAGGATTTTATGGTTCTTTATCTTTGGAAAAGCCCAAAAACCATGGTACTTAAAGAGGCCTCCAAAAGACAAAATTGATATTGTTGATGATTCTGCCCTCGGATGGTTACCTGTCTCTCAGAGGGATATGGGTGGCTCCCACCTGTTTCCACCAGTGGTTAGAACCTCAGAGAGACCCAGTATTTTCATATATGATCCATTTACTGGATATGGCCTTTTCTGTGTTTGACAATTGGGATCTATATGAGGATAAAAGGAGAAGGGCAGACAAAAAAAAAAAAAAAAGACAAACTAAACTATGGCTGTTGCTAAGTGCACCCAAGTTGCCCAAGGGATAACCCAGGGCCAATCAAGGCTTGCAAGAAAACTGGACACTGGGCACGTGACTGCACCAAGCGACTGCCTGGGCCTTGCTCCGTGTGTCAAGTGGCTGATGTGGCTGATGTACCTGACTCCCAGCACTGGAAGGATTGATTGTTCTCACTCCCAGAGAGGGGCCAGGCCATCCAAAACCCTCACCTCCCACTCTGATGAAGAGGACTGAAGGGGTCTGGAACAATCTGCAATGCCCTCTCCACAGACATCGCCATTCTTTGCAGGGGACCCCCGGGTGACCCTGGACATCATAAATAACCAATATCAATCCCTTTGTCTTTGCTTTACCTTCCTTCTCTGGAAAACTCTTCTCTAGATCTATAGCCATAATTCAGGTTGAGGATAGTCCTAGTTTGAGCTTCTTTAGTCCTCCTCTGCCATGTCACTTCAAAGCCCAAATGTTTAACACCACGACTGTTTAATTGACCTAGAGTGTCCTACTCCCTTGCTAGAAAGAGATTTATTAGCAAAAGTGGGGAGTAATTCCCCAATTCCAGCAAAGGCCAAAACAGATACTACTTTTTTGGACTATGCCAGGCTTTCCTGACCTAATTAGTCAGCTGTTAGATCTTCTAACATGGTATAGTAGAATATCTGGGAGGGCAATAGCAGCTACAACTGTGTTAACCAAATAAATTAGGAAACTAACTTTGGGGCAAATACTGGAAGTCCTGATTCCCCCTTAGGCCAAGGCTGTTCTTGAGACAAAGGTTACTTGTGGTTGGCAGGGGAAAGGCCATGCTTCTTAGACACCACTAAGGTTACTATAACGACTTGTACCACTCTTAGTCCTGTCTCTTTGAGGCCTAGAGGTTCAGAGGTTACCCGAGCTTGTGAACAAGGGATTTTGCAGACCTGGACATCAGCCCTGCCCTGCCAAGCCCCTGAGGAAGTGTGGTTTACTGACTGAAGTAGCTTTGTCCAAGAAGGACATCAAAAAGCAGGTTATGCAGTTGTCAGTTTGCAACAGGTCATTGAAGCCAACTTCCCCCAGAGTTATCTACTAGAAAACAGAGCTCATAGCTCTTACTTGGGCATTGATATTTTAAAAAGGCAACAAGCTAAATATCTGTACAGACTTCAAATATGTCTTTCTGGTGCTACATGCCCATGCAGCAATGGGGAAAGAAAGGGGTTTGCTAACTAATAAACAATCATCCATAAACACATACAGAAAATTCTACAACTCCTCAAGGCAGTCTATCTTCCCAAGCAGATCACTGTCTTTCATTGCAAGGAACCCAAAGAAACATGCTTAAAGTCTCCTTGGGAAATCGAAAGGCTGCCAGAGAAGCAATAAGGGCAGCCTTACAACCCCACTAGATTCTAGCCTTACTCTCAGTTCCTGAGGAACCATTAAACTGGTCCTTTGTCAAGGGACACAGTGACAAGTTTGAAAACCCTTCATGGAAAATAGTCCCTAGGATTTTCACAGGACTAGGAAGAAAGCTACTCCTGTAAAACTCTGGAAGATTTGAGGCCCCTCTTCAAAAAGCAAGGATCCAGTATGGCTCCAGGTGCAGATAAGTAGAGTCTCCCTAATTCACCACAGCTTGGTGGGGGGGCACCTGTATTGAGACACCTGTTTTTAATTAGATTAATATGTGGTTAGTCTTGCTAAGGCTACAGCTCTTGGGCTTCCAATAATTTACCTAACATGCCTCTTTGCCATACTTTCTCCTCTACAGGAAACTTATAAATCTGCCCTGCTCCTTACATGTGTGGGCTCTGCATCCCCAACCTAATAGTAAAGTTCACTAAGCTTTCTTCCATTGAACAGACAGCTCTACAGTGACCACCAGCTCATTTCTCATCATCTTCTAACAGGTTTTTTCTTCACTTCAGCCAGTGAGCCACAACACCCCAAGGTAGTTGGAGAGCACATACTCCCCAAGAGGTAGGGCCTATTGCACCTTTTAGCAGGTAGTAGCTATATGAGCATGGAGACCTCCACTGGCCCAGCAGCCCGTGAAGATTTATGGGACTTTGTGTCCCTCAGGGGGAAAATGAGGCAGGAGATTAGGTATGGCAGGCTGGCTGGGAAAGTAGGTGTGACCTGCCAATTACAAAATTTGAGAATACATGTACAGAACAGGTTCCCAAAGGCCTGCATGTGGACTCTCATGAAAACTTGAGCAGTTTTGGACATGACAGCCTAGACCTGATACAAACCTGGAGAGTGGGAAATACAAAACCACAGTCACCATTGAGCTTGGGACTACTGTGTTCTCTTTTCCACAGGAGTCCACTCTCATGCCATAAAATGTGCTCTTTCCCTGCTTTTAGTTGGCTCAAATTTTATCTGCATAGCACATTTCTTTTCCTACATTTAATAAATGTAAAACCTCATTACCTTTTGTGCTTGCTTTGTCCAATTCTTTGTTCTAGACAAGAAGAACCTGGAAACCACCTCTGGAAGGAGATCCCAGCATCCTAGAACCTGGCAACAATATGAATAAAAGAAGTGAGACCTGTCTAGCTCTTGATCTATCTTTCTCCTAAAATGAGCGTTCTCCCAAATGTGTTTTACCATTTTCCCTTCTATTATGGCCAATCTACATAATTATAAGAGGTAAGACACTAGAGCCAGGGACACAACAGCAAGAAAAAAACAAAGAAAATCCAGACAAATGATGTCACTTAACATCCAGTGGGCTTGAGAATTCTTTTCTAATTGTTTCTGGTGATAATTTTTTGACTAAAAATTTAATTTTGGCACTTGCTCATTCAACTCAATAAAAATTTTACAATGGCCTAGTTTAGTTCCGACACTGTTCTAATTGTCTGGGATACAGGGAACATCACAAATCCATTTCTCTGTCCTCACAGATTTTTTTTTTTTGGGGGGGGTCAAACTCAGGTCCTCGCGTGCCAGCAGGTGCCCGTGCCGCTGAGCGATATCACTGGCCCTTTCTTCGTATGTGGGTACCGAAAGTCAAACTCAGGACCATGCGCTTGCCAGGCAGGCACTTATGCTGCTGAGCTATCTCACTAGCCCTGTCCTCACAGATTTTGCAAGGAGGAATAAAAGTAGCTATAGAGGCAAAAGTTTGCTACATGAAGAAAGAAGCCTCAAAACTGAAATAAGCTATTTTTTCCTGCAAATTCTTTCCAAAAGATAGAAGCAATCTCTCTCTTCCCTTCCTTCACAACTACATACACAATAACTCAGTTATTTCTTTTCAATCCCTGATCCTACCATAAAAGTTTTATTTCTGTAGCTTCTACCTTAAGAGTTTTACTATTTTAACTTATTCCTTTACCTATACAAATGCTATATACTTAAGTGTGTGTATGAGAAAGAGAAAGAATGACTCCTTAGGTTGTTTCGTTGTTTTTAATTTTGACTGAATTCCACCTCTGTTTTAAAAATAAGTATAAATTAAAAAGTAGAAAAGCAAACGATAATATATACCATTTGGAAAAGAACTGGTAAGGATGTGCATAGAACTCTTCTCCAGAAATTGGCCTTGGGATAGCTATGTCTTTTTACAATCTACCTTTTGTTTCTCTATTGCTAAGATTTTTACTCAGCAATTGAGGGCCTATAAGATTATTTCTTTCTGTTTTTTAAATTTCATCCTAGTGTAATATCCATATACTAGAAAGATGAATCTATTTCCTTAACCACATCAGCCACCTGAGCTTACTCTTGTCCAAAAGTTCAGAAAACCTTAAACTTTGCTATATAGATTTTACTGCTTTCAATTCTCTTCCCCTCGCAGCTTTAGTGTCATGGACAAATGACAAATGACATTCTTATAATTTCAAGGAAGTTTTGCAATAAGTCATGCTGTCCTTTTATGCCAGCCAACTGACTGGGCAAAGTTGGCATAAGGCTAGTCCAAGTAGAAGTTTTGTGAGTGTCTTAGTTATTTTTCTTTCGCTGCTGAGACAAAATACCTGACACCCAAAGTTAAAGAAGGAAAGGTTTATTTCCTCACAGTTCATAGCGGTTTCAGTCCATAATCAGCTAGCTCCAAGGCAGGGTGGCATAGCAGAGGGGCAACAGTTCATAGCAACAGAAGAAGCAAAAGCAACAAGAGCGAAAGGGAGTAGCAAGCCTCTTTTCCTCCCTTATATTGTATGCAGGGTACCTCCTCCAGGGCATAGCACTCACACCCCCAATACCAGCACTAGACAATGAACCAATCACAAACTGTAGATTCAGCTGCCTCTGAGAAGCCCACCCATCATGACCACATGAGGCTTTGAGGGGACACTCAGACACAAACCATAACAGTGAGTTTTGTGTGCTGTCACAGTTTCTTAGAATGGACCCAAATTCCCTGCTCAGGAGACAAGGCTTACACTCTTTGGACGTAGTTACTGACCATTCTTTCCTAATATTCTTACAGCAATTTAGAGAAAGAACACCAGTAGATGATCATCTCTCAACTATACCTCAGTTAATTTAGTAAATAACTGCAGTACCAGAGAATTTAAGTTGGACTGGTAGCAGCATATACTGCAGGCCACAGTCACTGTTCCCAATAGCTATTGTTCCGGAAAGTATAGTATTACAACATTGCTTTATTCTGTTTACCCAGAGTCACAGAAAATATTATTATTATTATTTTTCTCAAGAAACTTTCAATTGGAATGTGAATGTCTAGCAGTTTTTCCAACATAATACTAAGAAAAGAACACAGGTGTCTTCAAGCGTGGTCTCACCCCCACGGTATACACATCATAGTGACAATTTCATCTCTCCATGACCTTGGGAAGCTGTTATTAGAAAGTGGCTACTTTTGCCACTCATTTTTGTGTGTGTTATATCTAACAAGAGATAAAGTGGAACAATTTTTTGCTTCTGTGGATTGTGACCATTAATACCTGCCGTAAATGTTACCTTATGCCCTGAGTGAATCATGTCTGAACATGGTACTTGTAGCTGCCTGTCCTCTGAACTTCCATCACAGTGTGTAGCTCGAGGGCCTTAGGCTGAGAGGTCATCAAAGAAGAAAAGAATAATCCTGAAATACCCACAGCATCTGATACAGATATCTTTTTAATGTTTGAAAATGCCAGATATTAGTAGTTATAATCTTGCTGAATATACCCCCAAAATGTTTTTGACTTGGATGGATGATTGAAGTAAGAATGTGACTATTTATTTCAAATGCCAGTGACAGGAAAATAAGAAATCCAAAAGCTATAATAAATAAAGTGTGTGTGTGTGTGTGTGTATTAGGCTTCCATAAGATTTCAAATTTGAAAACAAAAACATCAATGACTTTATTCCTTCATGATATGGTATATAAGTCACATGATTTTCTCTAACTAAGAAGTTGCTACCATTAATGACAAAAACAAAATGCCTGGTACAAAAAAATAAAAATAAAAACCAAAAAACAGCTAATATAGTTAAATTTGCCTTTAAGAGTCAAAGGACTTGAACAGAGAGTCATGGAAATTTTAACAACCTGCACATTTACAAAACACAAATGAGAGCAATTTAGACTCCCCTCTCATAAATGTAACTCAGGACAATTATTTGCAAATCAGTTTGTGAAGGACTTAGAAATATTGCTTTCTGAAAGCAATATTTTGTTAGTAATTTTGAGTAATTGTGTGTATTGCTGCATAATGTCTTATTTATGGGACAGCTTCTAAGAGCCCTCGGTAGGTGTACAAAGAGGGCTTTGCCTACACCAGAGCTGGTTCTTCCCACAAAGCCAAGCTTTGCCAACTTTGCGTATTTTTCCCTCCATTTGTACTGGATATTCAACTCCTTCTCCCCTTCTCTCAATCTCTTGTCATCAACCTTGCTACTAGTTTAACTGTTAAAATCTCTTTCAGCTGCTCCAATTTATGACCTCAGCTTTCTTCCCAGGTACATTTCTCCCCTATTTTGTCTTGATTCTCACCCAGGGAAAGTGGCAAGTATTGCAGTAGAAGCCCAGGTTAAAGGCATTAGCTGGAGGTAAGTGAGTTCCAGACCTAGTGCTCTGACTTGCTGTTTATATGACTTTGAAGAGGCTGTGCCACTGTTTGCTCAACTATGAAATGGAAGTTTAAAAAAAAATCTTCCTTCAGGGTTTGAGAACTAAATGATATAACAAATGCACATAAAATTCCTGGCTCTACACCTGGAAAAGAATGAAAATTTAAGGAGTGTTGAGAGTCGATGTTTTCACTATTGTTGTTGCTATTCTACCTGAATTCCAAGGCTATCTTTTTAAATCCTTTCTTGTTCCTTAGCCAAGTTGATGGGACACAGACAAAGAGCCTCTACATCCTGAATCCGACAACAGGAAATAGCTCAGAGCCACCTTAAAGTTCCTCACCTCCTACAAATCTACATTTGGGAGGAAAATATGAACCCAGAGATCCAGTTGGGGAGGTAAATATGAAGTTGCTGAATCTTGGGGCAGCAAATCCTTCACCTCTCATGGGAGAATGACTATTCTGGAGTTGTGGCTGGTTCAGCTATACCTAAATATTCTGCTTGTAACCTAAGCAATCCAGAAATTGCTCCCCACTCTCTTCCTATTCATTTTCTATAATACCCACACACCCCCTCCAAAACTGGCATCATGAGCTTCTTCTCAGATCATGGTCTTTGAGTGCTGGGTGTACTCTGAAGGAAATCCTCATTTTCACATCAAAAAAGACTGGGGATAGGGTTAGGCAAGGCCTGTCCTATTGTTTGATGTGACAGAAGTAAATTAAAAATGTTAGCACTCATTCATTCATTTTTCTGTGACTCTCCCACTGTTTTTTCTAATACCTTGTCCTATTAACTCTAATAAGGCCAACACATTGCCTTAGTTTTCAAAATGTTGCACTTTTGGAGAAAGTGTACCTAGAGAGGACTACTTGCCTTGCACAACACGAGCTAAGGTTTTGAAGAATTAAAGCCAAAGGGAAAGCCTTACCTTCACTTCCTGAAGATTTATAGTAATAGATTGATAATAGATAGATTAAATAGGATCAAAGACATTTATTAATGTACAAAAACACCAGAGTGATACACAGCGTGATACTCAAAGAAAAGTTTAGAAAGTCGAAGTTTAAATACTCTATGAGGGAGAGGGAAGTGGGGAACAAAGGCAAAAGGCAGACAACGGTATCAAATCATTCTCTTTAGAATACTGAATGGAACCAAAATAAGGGACAATTGCATGTGGCAAAAGTCTGTCTAATTGTGTTGACAGATTTTAGTCTCTCTTCCTGTGATATAAATTTTGTCTTCTTTGGTTAAAGAAATTTTGGCAAGAAGACTGAAGGAAATAGGATTCCTCTTTTGGTGGATCAAATCAGGTAAACAAAGGAACTTTGTCAAAAGCCTCTCCCAGTGCTGTGAGGAGAAAAAAGGGAAAGTCAAAGGGACCTAGATTCTGAGGTAGATTCCAGGGTCGCTCAGCAAGCCAGCACGAGTCACTAGGTATCATTTTCTGAGCCTTAACAAATCTTTCTCAGGATTTGAAGGGAGCCCTTGGAACGGTATATCAGCAAAGCTCTCCCTAACCCAAGTTCTAGGACAAAGGCACAGAAACAGCAACTGGTAAGCTATGACTTTTCTGTGCTGTCCTACACAATTCTCTTCCCCAGGAGACTCAGGGCAGCAGTTCACACTGGGTCCTCACCCACATCTGTACCCTACCATCTTGATCTTGTGAGTGGAAACCTACCACTTACAACACGTATGGTCATGTCCACAGATTTGCCAGAATTTTATGGAGAATTTCCTGAGCTTCCCCACAGTGTTTGCCTCCCAGTTTATTTGGAGAAGAGGAACTGCTTCTCACTTGCCACTTAGCAGAAGTTTAACTATCAGGAGGGCATGCAAGGAGGAGGATGAGGCGGGTGTCTCATGGTGGCTTTCCTGAGCTGAGTGTTGGTGGCAACCCTCCCACTCTTGACTGAGTACCAGCATACTACAAAGGGGTAGTGACAAGAAAAGAGAGGGAATATAGAATTGGAGGCTTGAACATGGACTAGGAAAGATTCAAAGGTGAGGAGCTGGGGCTGAGGCAGGAGATTAGGGCATGGTCAGCCAGCTGGGCAATGGGTGTGACCTGTCAATCATGGAGATTCAAGACAATAAGTGCTCTCTTCAATTTTTTCTGTTGCAAAATTAAGCAGATTTTTGATAGGCTGGCCTAGATCTGACATCAGCCTGGAGAATGGGTGGTGAGGGGGAGTACAAAAGATATCAGCCATTAACCTCATGGCCACTGTGTTCTGTCTTTCACAGTGGCCAGCTCTCACTCTGCAGAGCATACTTCTTTTCCTATCTTCAGTAAATGTAAAACTTTGCTACTTTTTGTGCCTGTCTTGTCTAGTTCTTTGTTCAGGAGAGCAAGAACCTGGAAAGACTCTCTAGAATGAGCCCACAGCACTCTGAAACCCCAGTAACAGGGCTACATTGGGCCATGGATTAATTCAGGGCTGGAAATCTCATGCACTATCTTTGCCTCACAAAATCCACTGCAACAAAGTATACTGTGTGAATTCCCACATTAAATTATCTGTAGGTACCACAGACACTGGCACTTGCTTTCATTTACTTACTTATCAACATGATTTAAAATAATAAGAATTTTTCCTTCTGATGCTGTTTTTTTAATCACAATAGCTCGAAATAAAATATCACATCACTATTTGACCTGAATCTACTGTAGACAGTCATGCTGAATTCTGAAAATATAAAATGAGGTGGCTTCTAGATTTAGCTTTCACTGTTGAATTTGGAACAGTATGATTTTGCCATTACTATTAATATATAACTATTAATCAGAACAATATTATATTGCTTTAAGGTCTTATCTAAGAACCTGGAAATCCTTTGTAACTTGCTCCTTTGCTTTTTTGGCATTCTGACATTTTGCAGATGAACAATAGCTCAATATGTAAAGTCTAAATGGTACTTTTTATTCAATAAAGTATTGTATTATTGAAGGAATTACAAAGAGGCACTATCCTTTGCACATTAGCTTAGAATTTGCAGCTTAGAGCAAAACCATGGTTTTCTTTCAGATGCTAATAACATATAGTCCCAGCAAAGTAAGGTTTTTCTCTAAAAGGAATTGGTAAGAGTTCGTTTGCTTTCACTACTTATTTTGCTTAATAATGATTTCATACAGTAATAGAGTAACATTTTTCCTTATTGTCCCTTATGGTAATTTGAATTCAATTGATACCTTTCTGCCTTTGCCAAGTTAAAATATTATCAATTATAAAGTAATTAAGTCAAAAATATAATTCTCTTCTGATGACTCATATTAATTGTTGATGAATGCTCTTTTTTGTAAAAAAAGAAAATGAAAGGAGCTACCACATTAAAGCTAGCAGCATTAATATACCTAATATTATCCAAGCAGTTTTATATAGTGGCGAGATTATTAGACTTGCACAGACAGAGACATTCAATGCTTCGTACGTGGGTTTGGATCTACATACCTATTAGGTGAATGATCTTAAGTGAGTTACTGTAATCTTCTGTAGTATAAATTTTCTCATCCATGAAATGTAGATGAAACTTTACATTGTCAAATCCTAGCACAGTTGTGAGATGAAGTCAAGGGGAACAGGTTTGTGAGAGTTTATTGTTAACGAGACAGTATATACAAGCAACTTAATATAGCCAAAATATATATTGCAATTTGCTCCCACATTGTCCGGAAAAATTGAAAAATATTTTCCTGAATTTTGTTATAAAATTTTAAAGAATTAACATTTGAAACAATTTGATCTAGTCTAACTTGGGACTGTAGAAACATGAATTAAATTTCTTACTCTTTTGAGTTTCTCTGAAACCTTTCACCAGGGTCAACATTCTTGTGCCTTCATCTTTTCCCCTGGTAAAATCAGGCCTTCTTCCCTTCCATAGTTACCTGAATTATGGTGATTTAGTAGGTTTTATAAGTAAATGGATATTAAATGAAATATTCTTTTATGTGAGAAATGCAAAATGTAAATAAAGCACAAAATAAAAGGTAGATAACATGAAGTAGGGAGATCTTTTTCAAATGGGAAGGGGAACACGAGATGAAGGGAGAGGGAGAGAGAAAGGGGACAGAAAAAGAGTAATGGAGGAAAAAATTAAGGAAATAGAGCTTTTGCAAATGGAAAGGGAACCAAGAGTTGGAAGGACCAGGGAAGGATGAGAGGGGTTGATGATGAAAAAAGAATTAAGGGTCGAGGGCCAGAGATATAGCTCAGTAACACAGTGCCTGCCTGGCAAGCGTGAGGTCGTGAGTTCAATTTCCAGTACCAAAAAAAAAAAAAAAAATAAAAAATAAAAGAATTAAGGGCTGGAGATATAGCTCAGCAGCACAAGCACTTGCCTGACAAGCACAAAGTTCTGAGTTCGATTCCTGGTACCAAAAAAAAAGAAAAAAGAATATAAATGTGTCATATACATGTACCAACTTCCCATGATAAATGTAATCATTGTGTATTGCAAATATGTACTAATAAAAAAAGAAATGAAGTTTGAAGAAATCTCAATCCATTAATGATATATATTAACGGGAAAAATAGATACAGATAAAGATTGTCAGTGTTAAGGAATGGGAGTCTGATGATCACCCTTCCTGAATCTTCTCAAGCTGGATGTGAGATGTCCATTTATCCTTCTTTATTGAGAATGCTGAAAAATCACTGACAAGTGAAGATAACTTTCAGAGCCTATATGGCATCTCAGAAAAAGCCAAATCTTGAAAAGTGACATGGCAGTAAGTATTTCAGGAGTAGGAATTTAATACAGGGAGGTCGCTATACAGGTATTGAAGAAACAAAAGAGCAACATAAAACATTAAGGAAATACAAGAAACACAACTGCAAAAAGCAGCATCTCTCAGACCAAGAAAACAGAAGAAGGAAGATGGACCTGTTGGAGTGAGCAATGAGGGGGCTCAAGTACCCCTCAGAGGAGGGGTGCACACAGCTCTTGGTTGCCATGATGTGAACAAATTCTGAGACTTGCAAAAGAGCCTAGAAATAGACTCTGCTGCCAGTGCTGCTGCTACAGTGGCTGCTGAAATATAGTGCATTGCCGATAGGAAGGGCAAAGAAATAGAAAAACACAAGTCCCTCAAGTCCTGTTCTGGCCTCCATTCTCTGTCTAGTGCTCTCTATTCCTGCAACTCCACATAAAACCTAATAGCAAAGAAAAGCTCTTCTTAGAGTCCCAAACCCTAGTATCATGAATCAGAGCTGGAAGGGTAGATCTAAAGTAGATGAACAGCAGTTTAATAACCAGCTTACTTGATTTTAGATAGAGATAGCTGCTTATAGCTTCAGACCTGTGGGCATAAATAGTCTGCTATGAGTGGAATGGGGCAGGGTGATTGGAGCCTATCCATCTTCTTCTATTGTGGCACCAATAGTAGCATTCCACTCAATGAGCCCAATAGGTACAGCCTAGAATCTCCAAAAACTTAAAAGACCATTATAAGTTCTTCCCCTGAGTTATCCTTTCTGCTTAGTCTCATGATGCCACTGTATTCCTGATGTTTCAGAAAACTGTAAAAAAAAAAAAAAAAAAAAATGAAGAGGAAGTACACAGATAACTTTAGAAAGCCATTTTAAGTCGATCTTTCCACTTTCCTATTTCATACCTTGATTCCATGCTGATGTTGTCTTAAAAAGATTTCAGAAGTAGAATTGATCTAAACATTCTAGTCTGGTCATTTTTAATGATAAAGAAACTGAGTTTGAAAGAACTCGCTGAAGTGTATATTTACTAACAAAGTTCATATTGTCTTCTGGGTGTTCTAATTCCCCGTTTTAACTCATTCTACCATACCTTACTGCCAACCAGGATTAGATAATTATTTCATACATTTTTTAACCAATAATTATAGTCATTGACCTTAGTCATTACTATGAAATCACAAACAACTGCAACATTTTAAAAAACGTGGCACCATCTTGTCATTTCCAAAGAAAACATCAAACCTAAAACTATGTCTTTGCCATTATGTCATTACTTTCAGCCTTGATTTTGTTGGATTCCAGGTTTCCATTGGCAATAGAATGGTGTTTTGCCTTATTAGTTGAGAAAACAATGTTCATTGCTACTGAAGTTGAATGTGAAAATATGATTTTGGTAAATTAGGATTGGCTAGCCAACCTAATTCCATTGATAGTCTATATATCACAAAGTATATGATTCAAGTTTTCCTACTTTGCTACAAAGAATTGCTTGAAACTTCTCTTTTTAAAATAATTTCTTTTTCTTCCTTCTAATTAATGCATACTGTGATGATTATAGGTAAATTTGACTGGGCTAAAAGAGGCTCAGGTAAATGATGAAACATTTATTGGTTTGCCTGTGATGATGTTTCTGGAAGACATTAGTATTTGAAGCAATAGAGTGAGTAAAGAAATGTATTGGTTAGAGTTCACTAGAGAAACAGAAAATATATATAGGGGATTTATTAGAAAGGCTTCCAAGATCAGAGGCAGGAGAGTCCACAATGGCTGTTTGTACACTGGAGAGCCAGAGGATCCTGTAGCTGCTCAGTCCAGAAGCTTGAAACACAGAACAAGAGGGATGAAGGATGCAGCACCAGTCTGAGACTGAAGGCCTAGAAGCTTCCTGGAGAGTGGCTGGTATGAGTTTGCTTTGGAAGGCTAAAGAAACTGGAGTCTTATGTCCATAGGTGATGGCAGCAATATTCAGTTCAGGCCAACTGTAATTCATCAAAGGCCTAACAACTTCCTCCTTCTTTACTTTTTATTCTATCCAAGCTTCTAGCCTATGGGATGGTCCCATCCGAAATCAGCATGAGTCTTCCTCCCTGCCTCCATACCAATCATCTTTGAAAACACCCTCACAGACACACCCAGAAGTACATTTCACTTATCTTCTAGGCATTTCTTAATCTATTCAAGTTGACATGCCAAGATTAAGAGTCACAAGAAGATAACACCCTCACTAATGTGGGTACGCATCATCTACTCCAGCAATGGTGAACCTTTTAGAGTAGATATTGGGAAGTAGGAAGAGAACATTCAAATGGGAAGGGGAAGAAGGGAGGTGAGAGAGGGAAAGAAAGGAAGGGAAAAGGAGAAAAAGAGAATAGAAGGAAAAAATACATACAAAGCTTTTGTTAATAAGGAGGGGGAAAAGTGTTGAAGGGAGGGGAGGGGAGGGGAGGGGAATGGGGAAAAAAAGAATCAAGATATGTATTATGTACAGATACTACTTCCCTATGATGGATGTGATCTTTATGTATCAAAAGTGTACCAATAAAATTAATTTAAAAAACTTCCAATGCTGGCAAACAGCCAGCTGAGGTGTGCGCACCATATGTTTGCCTTTACTCTGAAAGGTGAATTTTCTTATTTTTTATTGTTGTTGTTGAGTTGCAGTGTCTTGTAGGAGACTAGATAATGAGGATCTAGGCCTAATTGACCTTCTCTGCTAGCACAAAGGAGAAAAACAGCAAGCTGTGCTCCTTAGGCAACATGCCGGCAAGCTAGCACTTTGCAAGTTCCAGGGAAGAATCAACACAGCTGAGATTTGGTTGTTTACCTGGGCATATACTATAGATAACAGGAGGCAGATGAATCTTCTGCTACCCTAATTACTTGCTCCCATGTCTAAGTAAATAAACGCAAGGTGAGCCAGATGCTCAGGGGTCTTTGTCCACTAGAGGCAAGACCCCCCGGGATCCCTCTTTCAAAATTATCTCTGTGTCTTGTCCTTAATCTCTGTTCACCCCCCTCTGGTTAGGCATTCCTAGTAGGCTGGTTTCCTAGTGTCCATCTTCTGTCTTTGTACATCAGAGCCGATTTCCCAGTCTTTAGATTTCAGCATTTATATTAGCAATGCCTACCTCTATTCCCCACCCCTGGTCTCAAGCCTTCAGCCTCAGACCCAGAGTTACCAGCAGGTCTCGCAGGTCTCCCAGTCCTTCTCATTTTTACCAACTCCATCTAATTATATTATTGATCTCCCCCTGGTTTTCCAGCTTACAGATGGCATCTCATGAAACTTCCTGGCCTCCATAAACACATGAGCCAATTCCATACGTCTCCTTTTCCACATATAAAAATGTGTATATATATATATGGGTTTATACTATTGGTTCTATTTTTCTGTAAAGCTCTAATACATGTATTTTCATAAATAACTATAAAGAATAGAAGTAATCTTTGTAAACTCAACCAGTTACAGTTGAAATAACAATTGCACTGGGGCTGGGGATATAGCTCAGTGGCACAGCACCTGCCTGGCAAGCTCGAGGTCCTGAGTTCAATTCCTGGTACCCCCCCAAAAAAAATTGCATTAAAAAATTGGTATCTGGTTGAGTTTCTAGTCCTTCGATTCCTTATGATTCAAATCAGTGCACTCTTTTTAATCACTTAGTTTACTACTAACGTTTAATAATTATTACCAAAACATTGAAATATGAACAAAATCACCCTTTCCTTGCCATATATTGTAATTCCATGAAGTCATCCACATTCAATTTCTATTTGTTATGCAAGAATTCTTCCTTCTCCCGTGGCTGTTTAAAATTAATCATCCTGAATATCAGAATTGTTTGCCAGCCTGCATATGGAGGGCATAACAACCAGATTCAGGAAAGTTTTCACAAAAGTGGTGGTCTTTTAATTATGTGTTGAAACAATGAGAGAAGCATACGTAGCAAAGACATAGCACACAAAAAGCTCAGAAAGGTAAAATAATGTCAAACTGAGGGAACTTCATGAACATGAGATAAGTACATTTAAACTGCATGAGTGACAGCTAAACTAAAGATGAAGATTTGGGGTTAATGAAGTCATTGAAATCATGAGAATATATATAATCTTTGCAGAGGAATGAAAAGAGAAGTGGTCAGAAACAATCATGAGTTCCATGAATGTACTGGGTAACTAGAAGAAAAGAAGTCAATTTAAGGGTCTATAAGAAATGCTTGGAGTAGGAGCATCAAAAAAACCTGGTGTGTCTCTGGGTAGAACTGGACTCAGGAGTACAGCAATTCCTGCAAATAGACTCTGTTTGTTATTGTACTGCATGTGGTATATAGAATGTTATATCTTAGCAACAAAAGGAAGAATTCGTAGAAAAAAGAACTTATCAAGGCAAGAGGAAAATTGGGAGAACTGACCCAGCTATCACAGAGTTTTGGAGAGGACAACAGGGTGTGCTAAAAATGGGATAGGAAGGAAAGAAGCATTTTGTTTTTGCTAACTCTGAAGGTGATGTTCAGCATGTGGGATTAGTGATACCAGGAAATAAGGAAAACAAATATCCTGCTATCACTAAATGATTGGAGAGTCAAGTATCTTAGTAACTATTGAGAATTTCATTCATGTATGGTAAAATCACAGCAGACAACCTGGGATATAGAAATAGTCTAACTCGGGGGAATTTCCCAAAACTATGCAGGTCCCAGGAGCTCAAGCAACAAAGTAGGGTTCCTGAAAGAAACTCAGTTTTGGAGAAGACAGTGGGGGCCAACAAAGGGCAGCTGATCTACATTGAGAGGTCTGAGTCTGAACGTGAAGCCCTTCTTTACCGACCAGGCTTGTGTGGGAAAACAAGAGCTAAACGCAACACCACGAGCATTTACTTAACGTGGACTTCTCCAGGAAGCTTTTAAAAAACTTAATAAAATCTATTTAATTAACAAATGGAAAATGGTATTTTACTACTACCAAATTTGCTGAAGTATGACTTTTATACTCTTCTTTTAGTTTAAAACAATTTTTTTTAAAAGAAACACATGTAAAGGAAATAGCCTGAAAGGTTTAAATAAAATTATTGGATTCAGGAAGGTAGAAAGTACTGTACATTACTTTTTTTAGGTGTAATTTTCTTAATTATCCTCTGAGATACAGGTTTGTATCTGGAAAAAAGTCATAAGCTTTAGTTCTAGTAAAAAAAAAAAAAGTAAGATTCCTGTTTAAAAAAACAGAAGAAAATACTGTAGAGCCTTCACATATATTCAAGTAGAGTAGATATATTAATTTAAGACAAACCATTTAATTAAAATTTTTATGATTAAAATCAGATATATTGGAAAAAGGGGGAAGTTACATTGTAAGAAAGCCAAATAAATAAGACTTTCTCTTTGCTCATGGAAACCCTCAGGTACAAAGAAGACAATATGAAGCCTACCTGTGTATATCAAAAATGTTGACCACATTTCTCTTAGAAGGAAAGAGAATTATTGATTTTATTTTGCTTCTTACACCACTAACACATACAAATATTATCATCTCTTATGTAAACTCAGAAAAGTATGTATTTGTATTTAAATTCCAAAAGTTAATACAGCCCCACCCCATTAGTCAATTTCAATAAGCAAAACTAAATGTACATAGGTGTACTAATAATTATGACAACATAAATCATTAAAATAATTGGTAGAATACTGACATATGCTTTTTTCTTTTCATAAAGATTTTTTTTATAGACTTGAAATACACCTACAAGTGCAATTCTGAGGTTAAAAAAGTGAAGCCTGCAAAGCAGTGATACCTCCCTTGACTGTTCTCTGTTTGCTCTCTGTCTTATCGTACTCATGTCTGCTATGTACTCACGGAAAAATATCCTTGGAGCCACATTTTAAGTTACATGTCAGGTTCAAAGTAAGGGAAAAAAGTATCAGCAACTGACAAGACAAGGAACAGCTGTATTATTTTATTGTAGCAAAAGTTGCTAGTATCCCTATGGTTTGAGGACTAATGGCGATTCCATTTATACACTGTCCTTTTTAGTAAGTTTTCAACTCAGAAGTGGTGCTTTATTTCATCTTTATTTAGTGTTAAAACTCAGTCACACAACTGACATCCTTGAACATTAAAAAGATTATATTCTTTGAAGTCATTTTGCAATATTAGAATTAAAATATAAATCTATTTATAGATACATTTATAATACTTTATTAAGAATTGAAAAATATCATTCTATTTCATTGACAATCACTTCACTCACTAATACAAAAATTTATTTTTTTAATGTGTACAATGAAATCAAGTTTCCTAAGATAAAGTGATGAGCAAAACAGATTAACCTTTGAATAATGTAGTTTACATGGAGCTTGCGGGGGGAATAATAAATAAAATCAGTAAATTAAAAATAGATAAGAAGGTGACAAGTGCTTTAGAAATAACTAAAATGAGAGTAGAGGAGAGGATACTAAAGGATTATGAAGGCCTGGAGTCGGTCTCCAGGTTTACAGAGACACTGGGAGGGAAATTCTCTACCAAGAGGGTGTGCTTAAAGAAGGACATGAGAAAGCAAATCATACAGGGACATGGAGGAAGAGCAAACCCTCAGAAATGAAATTTCCTGATGTGTTTTAAGAAGAGCGAGCTAGCCAGTGCAACTGGAATGGAGCTTGTGGCAAATAAAAATATTGGAAACCAAATCAGGAAAATAAGGCAGCGTGTGTACATTTTTATGCTGCATCTGTTGATAATTGATTGGAGGGCCATCGATGAAATTAGGAAAGCTGGTTCGGAGGCTATTGCAACAATGTGGGTGAGGGATGATGGTGCCAGTGATAGAGATGTTGAGTTCCTGGATAAAGGATGTATTTCAAAGTAGAATTAATAGAAATTTCTGATATCAGTTATGGTATAAAGTAAGGTATTTGGTATAAACAACTGGAAGAATAGAATTGTCATTAACTAAATGAGGGAAACTGGAGCAGTCAGGAAAGAGAAAAGACATCAGGAATTTTATTTTGGTGCATGCTAAGTTTGACATTTCTATTAAACAAATGGAAATGAGGATAATTCATTTGGACAAATACCTCTGGAATTCAAGGGCAGAGTCCAGGGTGGACGTACAAATTGATAGCCGTCAACATTTTGATGATATTTCAAGCAGTCATATTGGATGAAGCAACCAAAGGTATGGGTTTAGATACAGAAGTGGTCCAAGAATGAGGCATCCTGTCATTTAGATATTGGATTAACAAATGCAAGGAAGGTTAAGAAGTGGCCAGTGAAGTAAAGGTAAATCCGAACACCAAGTGAAGATAAAATTTTCAGCAAGAAGGAATGATCAGCTTGCCAAGTGCTGCCAAAAGCTCACATGAGGTGAGAACACAAAATTGACTATGGAATTTAGCAACATGCAGTAAAAATTTCTGCTTGGCAATAATTGCTCCTGATCTTGAAAACCAGATGCTATACTTAAATTACTGTACTGGTTCTTTGCAATTCGCCACTGTATTAAACTGTTGTAGTGGTGTCTTTCAGGAATGGTTAGAGGGTTTGTTTCTTGGGGGCGGTGGCTCTGACTGCACATAAGAATATGTTTCCTAGGCAGGGCACAGTGGCACATACCTATAATTGCAGTACTTTGGATACTGAGGCAAAAGGATCATGAGTTTGGACCAGTTGGGTTACACAGGTCTCACAGGTTTCTCCAAGAAAACAAAAACAAAACAAAACAAAACAATGTTAATGTTAAATATTTCATGGTAAATTGTATTTTTATTTTATTACCTCTTCACGAGGTATAATGCATGTATAATGCATGTATAGAGTAACAAATCTTTTACTCAAAATGTTTTCTCATATCCGCTCATAATCTATCCTACTCCCATACCCAGTTATCAGTGGGTTGGTTTTCTGCCACTATAGATCAATTTTTACTTAACACAAATATTTACCATTTCTAGGATTTGCAATTCCTTTGTAAAGACTTGAATTTCCATCTGATACCACTTTTAACCAGATGAACTTTCTACAATATTCTTTATAGTGGTTGTCTGCTGATGAGAGATTTTTTTCCTCTGAAAAAGATTTTTCTTAATATTACTTTTCAAAGGATATTTTCTTTGGGTATTGGCTTCTGGGTTGGCAGTTCTGCCTTTCTTTTAGCACTTTCTAGATTATATCTTACATTTGGTGCTGCATTACTTTTCAGAAGTCTGTGATTATTGTTATGCTTATGTTCTCTCTGTAATGTGTCCCCTTTGGCTGTTCTTCAGATTTTCTCCGTATCACTGGACTTCAACAATTTGATTGTGATCTACTTTGTTGTAGGTCTTTTGATGTTTATCCTGCTTTAGGTTCTTTGAGCTTCGTGGATCTGTGGGTTTATACTCACATCAAATTTGAAAAGATTTTTGTCATTTTTTTCTGCAAATATTTTGCTAACTCCCTCCTTCTGGGACTAAAAATACATATGTTAGAATGCTTGATATGATTCCATATGTCACTGATGTTCTGTTCATTTTGTGAATCTTTCCTTTCTCTGTTCTATTTTTTTCTTATTATTGCCAAGCATTTAAGTTTACTGATCTTTTCTGTGGTATATACAGTAATCTTCTGTTGATCTTATCAGTGGTTTTTGAGACTTTTTTCATCTTTACAAATTTTCTCTAATTCTTTTGATATTTTTCATTTGTCTCCTATGTTAACTTTTTTTTTCTTCCTGTGAATCCTTGACTGTATTTGTAATAGATGTTTGATGTCTCAGATTCATCTGATCTGTCATTTCTGAGACTGGGTCTATTAACATATTTTCCCCCTAATTTTGGGGCATTTTTCTGTTTATTTGTACATCTCTTAAGTGTTATTGAATATTGTATACTGTGAATATCAGTTTGTTATGTACCTGTATTTTGTTTTCTTTCAAAATGTATGGAAGTTTATTTTAATATTCAGTTAGGTTTCTTATAAGTTAGTGTGACATTTTTATCCTTAAAAATTAGTGTGATTAAAAAAATTAGTTTCGTTACAAAGTTTTCTAAAATTTTTAAGAAACTAAAACTTTTTTCTCCTTACAAAATAGTGTAACTTATTTGTTTTTAGCTTAATTAGGTTGGGTCTAGAGAGCAGTCTTTCCTGTAGGGCTAGTTAGGCACGTTGCTACATTGTGACCACTGTGAGATGTCCGCTGAGTGTCCTTGTGGCTGAGTGACATCTATATGTTGGTCAGAACTCAAATGTCTCCAATCCTTGTGCAAGCATGAGGATTATTCAGTTTATATTTGTCAGAACTTTGGGAGTTTCATCCTATGCATCTGTACTAGTCAGAGACACAGTACTCAGCATCCACAAATTAGGGAAGGTTTACTATGCTCATGGTTCAATCCATAATAATCTGGCTCCAAGGTAGAGAAATCACGGAGGAAGGGCATCCAGGAGCACAGCCACTTAGCGCATGGTGATCAGTAAGCAGAGAAGGGGAAGAATGCCAGACAAGAAAGAGCAAGAGACCAGACATAGACCCCAAGGTCACACCTCCACGATCCACCCAGACACAACTAGATGCGTGTTCCACCAATCCCTTGGGTGAATCCCAAACCCAGTGAAGTAGAAACCCCACCCTAACTATCAAAACATCCAAGGCTTAAAATTCAGCAACAGACTAATAGGAACCTGTGCATATTTATGAAGCCCTTGCTCTGTAACCCCATCTTTTTTTTTTTTTTTGTGGGTACCGGGGGGTCGACCTCAGGACCTCGCGCGCCAACAGGCACCCGTGCCTCTGAGCGATATCACCGGCCCCTTTTCCGTATGTGGGTTCCGGGAGTCGAACTCGGGCCCTCGCGCTTGCAAGGCAGGCGCTTACGCCGCTGAGCCATCTCACCGGCCCTGTAACCCCATCTTAATTATTTTTGTCCTGCAATTCTAGCTGTTTCAGATTCCTTAAACTGTAATCAGTCTCAACTCAGCCATCCTGTCATCCTGTCTTACTCTGCTCGAGTCCTCCTACTCCACTGAGGTCCAAAAACTGACCTGTGGCAGAAAGCCAGGGCAATCTACCTTCTTTGCTTCCTTTCTCCCTTGGATCACAGACTGTGGTCAAATATCTGAAAATAGTTGTCCTGTATATTGTGTTTTCTAGTGGTTTACAGTAAGAAAGCATGTCCGGGTAACATATGAATGGAAGTGGAGATTCCAATTCTCTTTTCTGAAAATAATTTTTTGGCATTTAATTTAAAATTTCAGCATTTAAATTAAAATAATTCTCATCACTAAGGTATAATAATTTCCTTTCCAACATTTCACTTCAGGTCTTAATCCATTTTTTTAAAAAATGATAGACTTTAGGTTTATAAAGCAACTTTAAGTTTATAAAGAATTGTTTGATCTACAATCCATTTTGAGCTGGCTTTTGAAAAAGATGTAAGGGCTGTGTAAAAATTAGTGTTTTTGCAGGTGGATGCCCAATTGTTCCTGCAAGGTTTGTTGAAAAAAAAAATGATACTTTTTCAATTGGATTACCTGTCTTACTTTTTCAAAGATCTATTGACTAATGCCTTTTGAATTTGTTCTTTTATATCATGTTAGAAATTCTGGGCTTCTTACCTTTTCATATAAGCTTTACAATCAATTTGTTAATATCCACAAAATAACTTACTAAGCTTTTGATTGAGAATGTGTTGAATCTATAGATCAGGCTGGGAGGAATTAACAACAACCTTGAGTTTTCCTATGCATAAAAATAGAATATCTCTTTATTTATTTAGAGGACATTTGATTTCTTTCATCAGAGTTTTGTAGTTTTTCTTATATAGATCATGCGCCTTGTATTTTGTTAAGTTCATGCTGGTTTTATTTATTTATTTACTTTTGGTGACACTGTAAAATGTGTCTTTTTTAATATTCCAATTTTTCATTGAGATGCATAAGAAAGTAATTCCTTTTACATATTTTTTTTGTCCTTCAATCTTGTCTTAATTGCTCATTAGTTCAAGTATTTTATTTATGTACTTGATTCTTTGTAGTTTCCTACATAGAAAATTATGTCATCTGTGAACAAAAATAGCTTTATTTCATTTCCAGTCTGTATGCCTTTTATTTCCTTGTCTTGTCTTATTGCATTAACTAAGATGTTTAATAGAAGTGGTGACAGGGGATATCCTCTAATTGTTCTTTATATTAAGAGGAAAAAAAATCTATTTTTTCTCCATTAATTATAATGTTAGCTTAAGGTTTAAGGTAGATTTTAAAAATCAAACTCAGGAAGTTTCTATTTCTAGTTTTCTAAGAGTTTTTATTGTGAATTGGTATTGGATTTTTCTTCTTTAGTCTGTTGATGTGATAGATTTCATTAATTGCTTTAATTAATCTAGTTTTGACACATGAAGACTTGATTTCCTCACCTATGTGGAAATTAATCCTTGTTCTATAATCCATCATTTTTCAAACTTAAATATTAAATTACTTTCTATGTCAGCAAGTACATTTAGTATCATTTGGTGAGGACAGCAATTCATTAAAAATATGTACCATTGTATTAGTCAGCTTTTTGTCAGTGAGACACAATACCTGACAATCACAACCTATATAAGGAGAGGTTTGATTTGGCTCATGGTTTCAGATTATTAAGTCCATGGTTGGCTGGCTCAAAGGCAGAAATATGGCAGAAGGGCTTGGCAGAGGAATATTGCTCACCCCACAGTGGCCGGGAGGCAGAGCAGGAGAACAGTGCCAGAGAGGAACACTCCAGGAACCAGATAAAGACCTCAAACTCATGCCTCCATGGCTTATCTGTACATACTCAGAAGTGTGCTTTCCTAATTTTTTAGGTACCTTCCAAACCAACCAATTTGACAATTAAGCTTAACCATCACAGACATGATTTAAAGTCTTTTATTATTGAACTTTTCGTTTTATAAAATTTTTCATTGTCATAAATAGTCCTGAAATAACACATTGATATTTTTGTCATGTCTGTTAGTTTTTTTAGCATTAATTCATAACATGTAATTTTTAGGTCAAAGGATAGAAACAATTTTAAATGTTTTGAGTCATATTGCTAGAAATTGTCTTTGAGAAATAGTGCATGAATTTGAATCCCATTAACCAATTGATTTTGTAATGAAGTTAATTAACATTACAATTTTCATTCTTAATCTATCTTCTCTGCGTATCTCCTAACCTTATGGTCACTCACAAACACTCAAAAGTATCTATCATATTGTGACTATTGTGGCAAAACAAAATTTGAGTAAGATGTAATCTTTGCACTCCAGTGGCTTAGCTTCTTTTAGAGAATATTCTCTTGGAGAATATATATATGTAGTCTACATCAAGATATATATATAGAGAGAGATAGATATCAAGTATAGATATATAGATATATATCAAGGCATGCCCTCCATGGTCCCAGTTACTCAGACCCTTTTGAAGTCATAGCTATTGCATTAATCAAAATATGGGCCTTTAAGAAGCCTTACTCAGTGTTAAAGGGATAGGTAAACCAATATAGTCATTATGGAAAACACTATGGAGTTTCCTCAGAAAACTAAAAAGTACAGATACAACATGATCCAGTGATCCCATTCCCAGATATATTTTCAAGGGAAAGGAAATCACTACATTGCGTAGATATCTGTGCTCCCCTATTTGCTATAGCATTATTCACAATAGTTAAAATATGGAGTTAACCTAAGAGTCCATCCGTGGATGAATGGGTAAAAAAGTACAATGTATTTACAATGGAAATCTATTCAGTCTTAAGGGAAAAAAAAATTATTTCATTCGCAAAAACTCGGATAAACCTGGAGGACATCGTGTTAAACAAAATAAGTCAGACACAGAGAGAAAAATACCACATGATCTCACTCATGTATGGAATTTGAAAAAGTTGATCTCATAAAAGTAGAAAGTAGCATACTGCTTACTAGAAAAGAAAGTAGTTATGAGAGAAGGGAGGTTGGAGTGATATTGGTAAAAGGACACATAATTATGGTTAAAAAGGAGGAATAAACTCAAGGGATCTATTGTACATAATGATGATTAGAGTTAATGACCAATATAGTGTATTCGTGAAAACTACTATGAAAGTACCTAGTACTTTTATCACAAAAATGGCCAATATGTAAAGTGTTGTATTTGTTAACTACCTAGACATAAACACTGCACAGTGTATATATATAATTTGGCACCATGTTATATACAGTGATATACAAATATTGTACAACCTTGTTATGTTTACAATTTTATGTGTCAATTTTAAAAAATTGACAACAAAGTTTACAAACCACTGAAACAAATGTGAGGTCCTTTCCCAAAGAATTAGCTGTGTCCAGTGTTGCTGTGAGCATTTGATGGGCTTCTGGTTACCACTTATTCCAAATATTCCTCAGGGATATTATAAGTCATCAAGGACACTTAGGTGCATTCCTACTAAATATGCTATGGGGCTGTTACATGGCTATAACAACAGAAGGGTAAAGGATTTCTCTATTTTAAAAATTAAACTTGTTGACATTTGAATTCCAGAGTTAGTAAAGGGTAAGCCACAAGGTAGCTTACAAGTGTAAGTCATAATCATCTTAGGCAATACAAGAAACTTGAGTTATAAAATATATTTATTGAATTATAAGTTAACATAAAGATCTTCAGAGCAGAAGCACTTCCTTCCTAAGTTACTCTGCTAGCACAGTTTGTTATCAGATTCTAACAATAACTAGTTCACTTGTAAACCAAAAATTGCATTGTGGAAATCTACAACCCAGTGAGTTAAATGTATTTCATTTATAACTGCTCGGTGACCAAGGAAAGAGCCAGGGGCATTTAGGAGTCAGAAAACCTGCCTTTCTCCTGGACGTTGTAATTGTAACTACAGTACAAAGAATAAATGATAAATAAGACAATGATAGATGAGCACAATATGAATTATGTTTAGAAACTCAGATATAAACACATCATATTATTTTTATGCCAGGATTTCCATCCCCAACCTAGAGAAGAGGACTATTCTTATAAAGTAAATTGAAGAAGAAAAATTGAAGACACTCACAAATGAATAAAAATGCATGTGGAATTCGAATATGCAAATGATAACTATTTCTTTTGTACACACAGTAGATGGAAGAACAGAGTACATGACCACAGCTGGAATTCACGCGAGGATCTCAGACAATGTAAGATTCGCAGCCACCTTCGGATCGGGCACACCCCAGCTGCTCGGTTTACACAGACTTCCTCCCTCTTCTCCCTCCTCTTCCCCTCCAGTAACCCCTCACGTTAGCTTTCCTCATTTTCTAAAAAAGGCAGAAAGGAAGCCCAAACCTTGTGCATAAAGAAAAATACTATAAAGGAGAAGGCAAATACTAAGCACTTATTTTTATAAAAGAATTTTCTTTAAAAATTAGAAGCTCTTCTCCAAACCAGTACCACATCAAAACAGTTATTCTGCATTTCAAAGGCAGCCATTGTCTTCTGTGCTTGTTAGAGCAGTTGATACGACCCTGATGTTTTGGTGGATGAATAATAGGATAAATTTTTTTGCATTGTTTAATCTTTTTTCTCTTGTGCTTGATTTTTGCATTTTGTTTGAATAAACGTCTATCTAATTATGCTGCCAGAAGAGTATCTAGCTCTGCAAAATTTGTAAAAAGTATCTATTACAGGAAAATTCTTCTACTTCCGTCGATAACTGATTTGTGATGGTGAGATAAATTATTTTGTCTCATGGTGAAGTGATATGAACAATGCCTTCCAAAAGCATATGTCTATGTCCTAATCTTGGGATTTGTAAATGTTGTCTTATATGGAAGTAATGTGATTATGTTGAGGATCTTGAGTGGGAGGATTTGTCCTGGATTTTACTTGTCTTAAACACCATCACATATGTATGAAAAGGCAGAGGGAGTTTTGAAGAGGAAGAGGAGGCAGTGTAATCATGGAGTCAGAGATTAGAATGATGTGGCTATAAGCTAAAGAAATCCTGAAGCCACCCAAAGCTGAGAGATGAAAGGAAGAGACTCTGGGTCCTTCAGCAAGAGGGTGATGTAGTTGATACATTGATTCTGGATCTCTAGTGTTCACGGCTGTGCAACAGTAAACTTTTGTTGTATTTAGATACAAAATTTGTGTGCTCCCTTTGGCAGCACATATAGTAGACACAAAATTTGTGGTCATTTGTTATAGCAGCCACATGAAACTAGTATACACATGCAAATAAATGTTAGTAGCCAAATTTCAGGTTCTCTTGAAAATAGATCTCTAGGGGGCCGGTGAGATGGCTCAGTGGCGTAAGTGCCTGCCTGGCAAGCGTGAGGGCCCAAGTTCGATTCCCGGAACCCACATACGAAAAAAGGGCCGGTGATATCGCTCAGCGGCACTGGCGCCTGGTGGCGCACAAGGTCCTGAGGTTGACCCCCAGTACCCACAAAAAAAAAAAGAAAAAAAGAAAATAGATCTCTGGAAGGTAGTGTGGGTACTTATGTAGTAAGCAAGACATTGAAAAAGAAATGTGAGGTATTGAGGAACTAGAATCCATATGAGATAATCTGTTACCATACTGGCTACTACTTACGACCAGCTATCAAAAGATAAAATGTTGCTTAGCTCAATACTTAAACTTCTCTGCAGACTGAAAGGAAGAAAATTGTAGTAGTTCATAGAAAGATGAAGGAAAGGAAAACTGACCTACCCAGTTACATTCCATCCTCTGTTTTCCATGATCAAGTTCTGCTGACAGCAATGCAGTCCTCAGTTGAGTGACCAGTCTCTCAGTCACGTCTTAGAAAACCAAACCTTACATTATGAGGTGTCAGACATTAAACACTTAAAAAAATTCTTTTGCAGTACTGATAATTGAACCCTATCGTACACTTCTTGAAGAGCAAATCAGCATGTATAGGCTCAACATGCAGGGCAGGAAAGCCTTTCATTCAGACTCAAGGCTTGAACTTGGAGAGATAATGGTTGTGGATGGCTAATGTCAGAGATGTGAGAAGCGAGGAAGTAATGGAAAATACGTGAAGTTTGCTTCTGATTGTCTTTCAGAAGCCTTGGGTAAATAGATGGGACTCATGATCACAGAGGTGAACAATAGAGACACATGATTGTTATACACTTACTCTTTAGACTGAAGTCGAGAAATTGTATTTTACGATAGTTTCCAACATGGTAGGGCATCAAATCAGAATTGTCCTTATTTGAAATTATTCAACCTGTATTGTTTTCCTATTTTTTCCTTAAGTGTCATATTGTTACTGTCATTAAATGATAGTGATGTGATTTTTTTCATTATGGTAAAACACATATAATAAAAAACTTAACCATCTTAGCCACTTTAAGTATACAGTTCAATGGCCTTAAATCCACTTATAATACTGTGCAATCATCAGCTCCATCCCTAACTCTTTTCATCCTCTACAACTAAAACTATTGCTCTATTACATAATACTTCCTCATTTTCCTCTCCCTTCACCGCGGCAAGCAACACCATTCACTCTACTCTATTCTTCTCTATGATTTAACTACTCTAAGTACCTAACCTAAGTGGAATCCTGCAGTATTTGTCTTTCTGTGGCTGACTGATTTCAGGTAACATAATGTTCTCTATCATTCATTCCTGCAGTAGCTTATACTAGAATTTAATTCTTTATTAAGCCTGAATGGTATTCCATTGCCTGTATTTGCCATCTATTCAATTAATTAATGGACATTTGGGTTGCTTCTACATTTTAGATATGATATTGTTTCTATAAACATGGGTAAACAAATAGCTCTATGAGACTGTGCTTTTAATTCTATTGGGCATTTACCCAGAAGTGAAACTACTGGATCATATGATATTTGTATTTTTAATACTTTGAGGTACTCTCATACTGTTTTCCATAGTGATTGTCTCATTTTATATTCATGTCAACAGTTGTGTTTTTCTGCATCTATTGAGATGATCACATTATTTTATCCTTCATTCCATTAATGCGGGACATCACATTTATTGATTTATATGTATTGAACCATCCTTGTAATCCTTGTGTCTCTGGGATAAATCCTACTTGATCATGGTGCATGATCCTTTTAATAAGGTGGTGAGTTTGTTTTGCTAGTATTTTGTTGAGGATTTTTGCATCTATGTTCATAAGAGATATTGGCCTGTAATTTTCTTTTCTTATATTATCCTTCTTAGTTTTAGTTGTTTCTCCTGCCTCCTCCTCCTCCTGAGTGCTAGGATCACATGCCATGAGCTCTTTTTTTCTTAAGCTAAAGGTCTACCAATTTTATCTCCAAACATACACACAAATAAATAAAATCCAAAGTTCTAGTTTTGTACCTCTTCTCTTATATTTATGCATTTTATGTACCTCTGTTTTGATCTTTGTTATTTTCTTCCTTCGGTTAGTTTTGATTTTAGTTTTTTCTTTTCATAGTTCCTTAGGTTATAAAGTTAGGTTATTGATTTAAGATCTTCATTGTTTTTAATGTAAGCATTTGTGGCTATATATTTCTCCCTTAGCACTGTTTTTATTTTTCTGATAAATTTTGGTATGCTGTGTTTTTTAGTTTCACTGATACCTAAGTATTTTCTAATTTCTCTTGTGATTTTTTTCCTTGTTTCATTGGCAGTTTAATAATGTGCAGTTTACTTTTTACAATTTTGTGCATATAACAGAGGCAAATTATAATAATTATAATTAAATGCGATATTGGGAGGTGAAGCCTGGTCAGAAAAGGTAGGTCACTGGGGACGTGACCTAGAAGTGTCTATCTTCCCCCATCCCTGCTGCCTGCTGCCATCCAGGAGCTGTTTCTCCTCTGCCATCCCCTTCTGCCATGCTGCCCTGTTTGGAGCCAGCCAACTATAGACTGAAACCTAGGCCAGGTGTGAGTCAAAATAAACCTTCCTCCTTAGAGTTGCAGATGTTGGTTATTGTGTCTCAGTGATGAGATGGTAACTAAGACACAAGGTGATGCAATTGTCATTTTATATATGTATGTGCAGTCAGCACCACACATCTGCAGGTTCTGCATTGATAGATTCAACTACCTTCTGATTATTTCTAAAAATTGCACCTATACGGAACATGTACAGATTTTTTTCTTGTTATTATTCTCTAAATAATACATTATAAACATTATTTGAACAGAATTTACATTGTTTAAGTAAAATAAGCAACCTAGAGATGATTTAAAGTATACTGGAAGATGTGCCTCAGTTATTTGAAAATACTACAGTGATTTTTATAAAGGACTTGAGCATCCATGAATTTTAGTGTCTGTGGGAGTCCTTGATTACACTGAAAGACAATTGTGTATAATTCATATTTATATAACACCGTTCACATAATAGTATAAGGATTCTTTTTATGAATATGCTTCAAAGATAATCTTTATAGTTGCACAGTAGTTTTTATTGTGTAGACTTATAAATTAACTTAGATGGAAAGTAGTCTTTTTTAAATATTTTATTACTATAAGTAATACCACAATGGAATTCTGTACTAAAACTTTATTAAAACTTTTCTCACACATTTGGGAAATAAATCTGAAGTCCATAAGACATGATATTTTTAAAGGTTTTTTTTGAAGAATTTAAACAAAATTGTACTCCTCATAGAACTATGTAGAATTGCCTATTTCCTTGCATTATTGTCAATATTGAATATTCATTAAAGTTTTTTTACATTTGATAGACAAAAGATATACCATAGATTTTATTTGATTTTTAACAGTTACTAATAAATTGGGTGTGGTATCTCACACCTGTAATCCCAGCACTTGGGACAATGAGGCAGGAGAATTGCTGAGAATTCAAGACCAGCCTAAGCTACATAGTGAGTTCAAGGCCAGTTTGAACTACATAGTGAGACCCTGTCTCAAGAAAAAAAAAAAAAAGTTTCTAATAAGCTTTATTTTTATATAACTATTTGTCCTTTCTATATCTTTTAAAGTATTGTTTTATTGCCTATGTGCATTTTATTTCTTTTGAGGATCTGCTGTTTTAAACTTTATTGCCCATTTTGAGACCTATACAAAATTTTTAAGCAGGGAGGTGACATATAATCAGATCTGTTTTCTTTTACTACTTAACAGTGTAAAACATTTTGAACAAAACATATGGGGATAGATTTAAGCATTATTTACATAGTACTAGTTTCACAAGTACTGCATCTCTCCTTTTTTAAATAAATTAAATAAAAAATTTTAAGCTGCCAAGTGGCACAGACTGGCAATATATACATACTCCTTAAGTTATACAACAGTCAAACAGCTAAAGTCACGATTTATGTAAATGTGCCAATTAGAAAAGGGGCTAGTGCCAAGATAATCACAAATTCTCCATAAAGTTCGTTACTGTTACATGAAAAGAAATATTGAAGAACTTTCTACATTTTTTCCAATTCTTTTGAGAAAAAACAAAGAAAAGAACTATGAGAAATATTTCATGTAAAGGTAGAGCTAACATTTAGTGAAGGTTGACCAATCATGTAACATTTTTATATAAATAATTTAATAATTATTAAATCAATAATTTAATCTTCATAACCTAAAATATTTTATTTTTAGCTCCATTTTATGGTCAGTGAAACTAAGGCACAAGTTTGAGTAACTTTGCCAAGATGATTTCATAAGTGGTGGTACTGAGATTTTTATCCCAGGCAGCCTGCCTTTGGATTTTGTAAATCTTCCCTGTTAGCAGCCGGGAAAAACTTTCAGCTCCGTGTAACTGCATTTACTGAAAACTTGATGGAAAGGAAAAATAAATGAGGCCCGTTTCCTCTTTCTCAAAGTGCACAAAGGAAGGTGATGTCACTCATAAAGAATGGTAAGTGAAAAAGGCAGAAGGGTCTATGGAGCAGAAGGGAAAATTCCTAAACTCAGTCTCTCAGATATGATACATGAGCTGGCGCTTAAGGAATGAGGAGAAATCGCCAGGTTGAGAACGAGGGAGAACAATCTGAGTGGCTGGAACAGCCTGACCAAAGGCACAGAGGCACAGAGCCGTTCCAGCTATTTCCTCAGATGTTTTGGAAAACTATGAATCACTCAGTATTATTGATATCCACAGTGCAAGGTATAAAAGGGTAATATATGAGCCTATACATGTAGGTATCTAACGAATACTGTCAGTTCCTCTCATGAGTCAGTTTTGTAGTGAAAACTTTACACGTAACACGGAACAAATTGGAACATTTTCTGCACTAAAGAAAAGTATGTAAGTTAGAGGATAAGAAAGAAATCAACAAAATCTAGATTGGGAAAGCCACTATGAAGGAAACATTGTGAAATAAGGTGCTGGAGAGAGAACAACTGGAAATTTTTGTATGTGAGGAGTTCAGGAAAGGACTCTCTAGCAGCTGGTCATGAGAAGGTCAGTAGGAAAACTTTCTAGTTGGAGAGAAAACCAAGTGTAAAAGCCTGAAGGGAGGAAAGAGCTTAGTATTTTGTAGAAAGTGAAGGGAAGTCGGAGGCTGAAGCATGGAGAGCGTGAAGTAAGTGGCAGTGGATAAGTCTGAGATATAGACAGATCCATATCTTCCAGAATGCTGTAGAATAATCGGGAGGTTTTTAAGTCAGGGTTAAGCCATGTCTTATTTCTCTCTCAGGCTGCTTTGGGGACAATGGCTTAAAAACGTCACAAGAAGGAAACAAAGATTTTCAAGGAGGCACTGGTTAGTGGTCCTGCTGGGAGATGATGAACACATTCAACAATAGGACATTGGGATTTCTCTTGTAAGTGATAGGATTCTGAAGATGTGATTTTGGATTTAGATGAATCACTTTATTAAAGTGATGGAGAACTGAGAGAAACAAAATCACTTGTGAGGAAAGAATTTCCCAACATATTGTATGCATATATAACTATGAACCTATATGTAGGATTATAAATATGTATGTTTTTCCCCTAAATAGAAACTTCTTTCTGGAGATGCACAAAAGGCTACAAAAGATATTACAAGCCTACATACTTTGACCTCCTTCTCCCTTTCACGAGACATCACAGCTCCACAGAGTGCTTCCAAACAGGGTTTTTATCATAGGTAGGGTCAACCTGTAGATTTCTTCTTCAGAGAGGAGCTGATGTGACGTTAGCAGGGAAGAAAGACAGTGATAGAGATTCCTGTATATCTATTCTTTTCCTTGATTAATGGGCAAATTGTTAAGTGACCCTAGCATGGCTTATGATATCCTTGCCACTCTGAACATCATTGTCCTTCATTTGGCAATTTGATTCCTGAAACTGTGCAGTTATCTGGGCAAAGGACACCCTGTTTCATATCCCTGCTTTAGAGACCCCACAAATTGAATTTGTGAAATCAGTTCTTGCAGATAATCTGCATGTGATTCTTCTATAATGTAATAAATACTACTTTCCTTTATTTCTCAGTAGTTCTTTTCCTGCTTCTCTTTGTCTTCTGACAGGTACTTCCAGAAATATAGGAAGTAGGGAGGTGTTCACTACAGTTATAAATGACAGTAGAGAAGCATTTGCAATGTTAAAGTTTTCACATCACCCTTAAATTTCTTGTATGTTGGTTCAGATATAACATGCGTGAAACATGATACTAATTTTTGTGTCGGCAAGGAGATAGGCACACAAAAATAACTGTAGATAGTTTTTATTTTTGTAAAAGTATTTAGTTTGGTTCTTGAAATTTTATTTTTAAAATTGAAATGATTAATAATTAAAATTTTCACTTTAAATAAGTTCTAATTTTAATTTAACTTAAATATTTTAATAAATCAAATACAGTTTGATTAATATGTGATAAAATATATTTGATAAGTGAAATATTAAATATTTTAAACTAAATACATTGAATATATCAATATTAAATGTTTGACTAAATATTTGATGTTCTCTAAGTATAATTTGAATTTTATCTTTTTGGTTTAGTAGATAATTTTTAATATTTTAAAAGTAAATAGGGCTGGTGATACAGCTCAGTGGCATAAGCACCTGCCTGGCAAGTGCGAGGTCCTGAGTTCGACTCTCGGTACCTGAATTAAAAAAAAAAAGTAAATAGTATTTGGAAACATTTGTTAATGTATTTTATTTTTACATGGAATTTAATTTGTGCTTTTCATAAAAATCCATCTTAGTTATTATATCTTGAATATAACTGTCATTTATTTTTAATTCTTTAAGTTATCAGTAATGAAAGACAAGTATATAAAAATATTGTTAAAAATAACTACAGTGGTTTTGCTGAAAAGCATGAAAGTGTTATAAAACAAACACATAATAACTTAGGAATTGCCTTTATTGTATTACTCTTCAAACATTGCTGTTTTGTCCTCAGAAATCCTCAATAACAAGTTTAGTTGCCTCTCCTATTTTGCTTTCTTTTGGTTATACATGACCGTATCTTAACATAAACCTTCCAATCTTGTTGTTATAAAGATATGTTTTCAATGTAACCTATAAAATATTATTCATTTCACAGTTTTTTAAGCTTAATTTGTAATTTTAAAAACACGTAGACATTGGACACAGGGGCTTCCATCCGCACTCTAGCCTTGGGCCCTTGAAACGTTAAAGGAGGGCTTGTTGGTCCTCACATATTCTTGCTACCTGGAGGCTTTACAGATGCCCGAATAACACCATCCCTTCCCTGTTTTTTTCTGGGTGACTCTTCCTTATTGTTTAAGGTTTGGTCCCAATGTCAGTGTTATCTCATCCCCAGTTCTAGCCTTAGACAGTCCCTCACGGTTCCCGCTAAACTGTACATATGGTTAGCTATTTACAAATGTCCATGGCCTTCTCTACTATGAGTTCATTGAGACCAACAATTCTTCATCCATGTCAGCTTGTCACAGAGTCTGTCCTGTAGCTGGTGCCCTCCATAACTGTTTAAAAGTATAAACATTCATACCCACATTCCATCTGCAGGCCAGGGCTCCTCTTCACACATCGCGGCTGTTCCTATGTGATGGGACGCACAACACACACTGGGATGTACACACTTTCCCACATACATAGAGTTCTGGGCTCCTGGTACCCAAATCAAATTATGTTCATGCACCACAGATATTTCAAAATTGTAACCTTTTGTAAATTGAACGCAAATTTTTCTCTTCATTCTGTCTTTGAGTTGCAAATATAAAATTGGCATTAATTATATTCTTTAGTTTAAGAACAGTTGCCTTATTTTTCCTAATTAACATTATTATTAAAGAGCAAAGCACTGTTTTTACTTGCAACCTAGCTTGTTAACACTTTATAATGACAATGTGAAAGGAAACAATTTGCAGTTTGGTTATAGTAAAAACTTTAAAAAAAAATTGCCACTTATGAATATTCTGTACCAGTGAACACTGAGACCAAATGTACCTCACTCTCTTGTGCTAAACAATTAACAATCAGCAAAGCTTAACAAGTAAGCTTCCACAAAGCTTAATTTCATATTCCCATGCTAAACAATACTGATGCCATACAAAAGTGATTTAGCTCCTTGCTCCAGGAAATACCTGCTCTTGGGAGATAAGACTTGAATGAACCAGAGATTACTTATCAAAACTAACAGCTTGTGCATCAAGAACTCTTTCAAGACTTTACCTCACTGTGTCTACCAACCCAAGTCTATTATATTATAGAATCTGCAGAATCCCAACTGATATGGCCACTTGAAATACTGGCCTTAGTATCATCCTATAACCTTTGTAAATATCCTCCCATGACACCCTTATTTCAGCTTAGACACCTCTGTCAAGGTGATGTTCTCCTTTACTGTGTTATAGCTTATATATTTAATTTTTCTTGCTTAATGGTTTTTGTGATGATCTCTGGGGAATTCAACAGCTAAAATTCTTTAGATTCTACCAAAACACAGTGTCACAAAACCCTGGATTGGGGTACCTGCTCCCAGAGGATCTCATAAGCCTCCCATCTAAAATCTTTCTGGCAATGCTGGGCAATAGGTTTGTCAGTGGATCAGAGTTATGATTTCCTTATTTTAGCTCCAAAATATTTTCTAGAGATAAGAAATCCTTGCTTAGGAATCCTTTGATAATCTGATCAGCCTTAAAAATGCTTTTCCTTGGAGAAAAGCTGTCTTGACTCCTGTTTGTTTCTCTGTCTGCACTCAACATTTTCTGATGAATTTGTACGTGATGATCAAAGAAAACAAGATGGCTGTAGGTCTGATAAGTCTATTTATTAAGGGTTTGAGAAAATTTCCTTATAGCAAGTTTCTTATAGTATAAACTTTATCACGCGTTACCTGTTACATTCTTAGGTGTTATTTCCTCCTTCTTGTCTTATTTTACTGTGGTAGTCTGAGTCAAGGCAAGTTCTCTTGTCCAAATCTCCCATCAGAAATTTGAGAAGAGTAACCACTAGGTTGGGTGCTATGATGGATAAAGAATGCATGGATGGTTACGATTCCTCATCTGTGTGTGATTAGAAGGGTACTTCCAGAAGAATTTGCCATTTGAATTGGTACACAAAAGAGACTGATTTCACCAATGTGGATGGATCTTCTCCAATCCACTGAGAGTCTCAAGAGAACAAAACTGCAAGAAAGATACAAATTCTCTCTCTTTTTGAGCTGACATCCATCTTTTCCTGCCTTCAGATATAGGTCCTACCAGCTCTTTGGCTTTAAGACTCGGAAAACTGAGACTGATGCCACGGGCTTCTCTGCTTCATGGGGGTCTAGCTTTGGACTTGGTACTCACTACCAATTTTCTGGAGTTTCTGGCTTGCAGAGCAAAGATTCTGGGATTTCTCAGCCTTCATAATTGCATCAGCTAATCCTTCATAATAATTTTTTCTCCATGATCTCTATACATGTTATAGTTTCTGTTTCTCTGAAGGACCATAATCATAGAGGCCTAAGACACATTTCACAAACAATAAATTCAGAATACTATTGCTTTCATGGGTGTGTTTTAGTCCACATCCACATCTTAGTGCAGTTAGAGGGACACCAGATTGATCAGCTCAAGGGACCTCGAGGGAGAATGCCATTCCATGTCAAGGACCTTGAGTTCCTGAATCTCAGCAAAGTGATGAAAATTTTGTCTCTAACATGTATTTTCACTATAATTTGCTTATTTATTCATTTAAGTGGCATCATTTTGCCAAAAGTAATTTAGAATTATAGTGGCTATTTTGGCAAACTGAATTTGAACAGAACTATTCATTTGAGAGGTACATGAGAAAGGAAATTATCTGCATTTTTCACAGGCATAAAAATATCTTCTAAAAGGAGTCTAGTTTCTAAAATTGATGCTTTCAAAAGGTTCTTAGTCAAGGCAAGTAAGGAATGTAAAAAACTTAAAACGATTTCTTTAGATTGTCCTGAGCTGCAATCTGAATATAAATGTACTTATATTTTACTATTCCTCCTCCTTCCTCCTTCGCTCCTACATTATCCTCACTCCCACCCTTCCTGACTCATCTCCTTTCCCTTCTAACCAACGAGAAACTCCCAAACCTAAGATGTTTCCTAAAATTAATCTGACTTCAGAATAGATTAAGTTGTGTTACAGTTAACTTAAAAACCCTGATCTTTGTCTAAATTGAAAGCCATTGTTAACTGTGTTCTAAAGCCTCCACATAAGATAGAGAGAATATTACAAATGAACTTAGAGTTGTTCTAAAAACAGATAATTTGGACATCCTAGATTTATACCATTTAGTTCATATACTCATGAGTATCAGAGGCAAAAGCTTAGATGGAAAAATCTGAGTGGGAAGATTTTGAGCGTGACCTAGTAGACCCTGAATTGTAGAGGAGATTAGAGAGGTTAGAAAATCTGTAAATGTAGAACAAAAGCTATAAAAGCCCAACCTCAAAGTGTATTCTGTGAAAATAGATTGCACTGTAATCTTGTCCTATAAGCAAAGAAAGGATGAATCAATTGGTGACTTTGGGAATAAGCTCTTTAACACCTTTAGACAGCATTTAGGAATAGATCCTGAAGCAGATGTGAGCCTAAATCTATCTTCACTTTCCTTGAACATCCTTAAGCCAGAATGACGGGTTATACATGAAAACAAAGCAAATGGGAACTAGCCATATTGCTTGGTCTCTAGCTATTCACTCAAATCTTTTTTTTTTTTTTTTTTTTTTGTGGGTACCGGGGGGTCGACCTCAGGACCTCGTGCGCCAGCAGGCACCCGTGCCGCTGAGCGATATCACCGGCCCCTTTTTCGTATGTGGGATCCGGGAGTCGAACTCGGGCCCTCGCGCTTGCAAGGCAGGCGCTTATGCCGCTGAGCCATCTCACCGGCCCTTCACTCAAATCTTGAGATAGCTTTAAAATACAATCAGAATGCATTCCAGTATAAACTGGTGATGTTATAGATCCTATGTTTCCACCTCAATCACAAGAGATGGGTAAGAAATTATTAATCAAGCCACCTGTAGAAAACTTAAGCACAAAAAAATAATGAAAATGCAGTTGTTAAAACTGAAATAAAAAATTAAAGTGGGTGGAATATAAATTCTCCAAAGGGAAAAACCAATGTTCATTTTCCCATTTTTACCCTTCAATGCACAAGGAGGAATTTCTGCCAGTGTTTTTTTTTTTTTTTTTTTTTTTTGTGGGTACTGGGGGGTCGACCTCAGGACCTCGTGCACCAACAGGCACCCGTGCCACTGAGCGATATCACCGGCCCCTTTTTCGTATGTGGGATCCAGGAGTCGAACTCGGGCCCTTGCGCTTGCAAGGCAGGCGCTTACGCCGCTGAGCCATCTCACCGGCCCTCTACCAGTGTTAAAGGACAATCTGCCACTGCTTATTGACACCACAAACCTTTCCACTGTTGCATAACCTTTATCACAGAGTCAATAAACTAATAATCTCTAGATATTCCTTTTTCTTAATCTATAATCATCATTCTTAAACTTTTAAAAAAGAACATTTCTTTCCTCCTCTGTGATATCATAGTTGTGAATTTAATAGGAAGGAACTTAGTTGGCAAATAGAGTTGTTAGATTAAGTACTCTACTGTTGGTCTCTTTCTTGAAATCCTTAGGACTTTCCTATTCATATTCAGATAGTATGTAATTTGAATATTGATATACTACTATCTTTGTATTGTTGTTTTTTCTTTTTTAAGTTTATTAGTACAACCTAGACATACATAATGATCACATTCATCATAGTGAATTTGTACCTGTACATGATATATCTTGCTTCCTTTTTTTTCCATTCCCTTCCCCTCCCTTCAACCCCTCTTCCTTTCCTTTTATACAAAGCCCTGTTTCCATTTTATCCTTCTTTTCTCATTTTTTCTCTCCCTCCATTTCTCCCTCCCCCCCAGTTCCCCTAACTCTTTGAACAATTTCTTCCTATTTCACAATTTCTATTATGCATTTTGGTTCTTGTTTACACTTTTAGTTTCTCGCATCTGAGAGACTATGCAATACTTACACATGTCCAATTTATTTCATCTAAGAGTATGGTCTCAGAGTCCCTCCATTTACCTATAAATGTCTCAAGTTTATCCTTCTTTATGGCTGAGTAGTACTCCAGTGTATACAAAAACCATATCTTTTTTATCCATTTATTGGTTGATGGGCATTTGTGTTGCTTTCAAGATTTAGCTATTACAGACTGTGCCGCTATAAACAAAGGTGTGCATATATCACTGAGGAATGATGCTTTCAATTCTTTGGGAAGATACCAAGAAAGGGAATAGCTGGCTCAAATGGGACCTCTTGTCCTAGTTTTTTAAGGAATCCCCACACTGATTTCCACAGTGGTTGCACCAGTCTACACTCCCACCAACAGTGGAGAAGAGTTCCTTTTTCCCCACAGCCCCGCCAGCATTTGTTATTGGTTGATTTCTTGATAATAGCCATTCTTTCTGGAGTGAGATGGAATCTCAGTGTTGTTTTAATTTGCATCTCAAATGACTAATGGTGCCGAACATTTTTTCAAATATTTATTTGCTGTTTGTATTTCTTCATCTGAGAAGCGCGTATTCATCTCAGATTCCCATTTTTGGATTGAGTCGTTGAATTTTGGGGGTCTGATTTTTTTCCAATTCTTTATATGTTCAAGATATTAGTCCTTTGTCTGAGGAACAATTGGCTAAAAATTTTTCCCATTCTATGGGTTATCTTTTCACTCTGTTCATGATTTTTCTGTGCAAAAGCTTTTTAATAAGATGAAATCCCAGTTGTTGATTCTTTGTGATATTTCCCATGTGACTGGGGCTTTGTTCATAAAATCTTTTATGAACAAGTTTTTTTACACTAGTGTCTTCAAGAGTTCTACCTATTCATTCTTCCAGCAGATTTAGTGTTTCTGTTTCCATATTTAGATATTTGATCCATTTTGATTTTACTTTAGTGCATAGTGATAGACTTGGGTCTAGTTTTAGTCTTCAGCATGTGGAAAGCCAGTACCATTTATTAAAGAGGCAATCTTTCTTCCAATGAAGGTGTTTGGCCCCTTTCTCAAAGACAAGGTGGCTGAGTGTGTTTAGAGCTGTATCTGCATCTTCTAATCTGTTCCATTGATCCTCAGGTCTGTTGTTTTGCCAGTACCATGATGTTTTTATCACAGTAGTTTTTTAGTACAATTTCAAGTCGGGGATTGTGATGCCCCCAACTTGCCTTTGTTGCCCTGAATTGTCTTTGCTATTCTAGGTCTCTTCTGGTTCCAAATAAATTGTAGAATGGCATTCTCTAATTCTGTGAGATATGCTGTTGGAATTTTGATCAGGATTGCATTAAATCTGTATAACAATTTTGGATGTAGGGCAATTTCACAATATTGGTTCTTCCTACCCAAGAACAAGGGATATCTTTCCATTTTCTGATATCCTCTTCAATCTCCTTTTTCAGAGTACTGTAGTTTCAATGGAGAGGTCTTTTACTTTCTTCATTAGATTGATTTCTAGGTATTTCATTGTTTTTTGATGCTACTGTGAAAGGCGTTGTTTCCCTAATTTCTCTCTCAGTGAATTAGTTATTTGTGTACAGGAAGGCTATAAATTTTTGAGTGTTGACTTTGTATCCTGCTATGCTACGAGATTTGGTTATTAAATCTAAATGTCTTTTGGTGGGGTTTTGGGAGGTTTCCTCTATAGAGTATCATGTCATCTGCAAATAATGATAATTTAACTTCTTCCTCTCTTATCCATATTTCTTTTATTTCTTTCTCTTGTCTAATTGCTCTGGCTAATGTTTCTAGAACTATATTGAATAGCAGTGGTGACAGTGGACATCCTTGTCTCATTTTTGATTTTAGAATGAAAGCTTTCAGTTTTTGTCCATTTAGTATGATATTGGCTGTTGGTTTGTCACAGATGGCTTTTATCAGATTGAGATAAAGACCATCTATTCCAATTTTCTGTAGGGTTTTTATCATGAATGGGTGCTGGACTTCATCAAAAGCTTTTCTGCATCTATTGAGATGATTGTATGATTTTTGTCCTTTGCTCTGTTAATATGATGTATTACATTTATTGATTTATGTATAGTGAACCATCCCAGCATCCCTGAGAGGAATCCTACTTGGTCATGGTGTATAATCTTCTTGATGATTTGCTGCATTCTGTTTGCCAGTATCTTATTGAGGATTTTTGCATCTATGTTCATTAGGGAGGCTGGCCTGTAGTTCTCTTTTTTGGTTGGATCTTTCTCTGGTTTTTATATCAGGGTAATGCTTGCTTCTAGGAATGAATTAGGGAGTATTGGTTCCCTTTGAATTTCATTAAAGAGTTTCAGAAGTAGCAACATTAAGTCTTCTCTAAATTTCTTGTAGAATTCAGCAGTGAATCTGTCAGGGCCTGGGCTTTTCTTTGTTGGTAGGTTTTTAATTACATCTTCAATTTCATTGACTGATATTGGTTTATTTAGAATTTTTATATTTTCTTGATTCAGCATTGGTAATTCATATGTATCTAGGAATCTCTCTATATCTTCTGTGATTTCCACCTTATTACAATACAGGTTCTTGAAGTATGTATTGATGAGTGGATTTCTGCAGGATCTGTTGTGATCTCACCCATTTCATTCCTAATTGCATAAATTTGAGTGTTTTCTTTTCTTGTTTTGATAAGTTTGGCTAAGGGTTTTTCAATTTTATTTAATCTTTCAAAGAACCAACTTTTCAATTCATTGACTCTGGGTATTGTTTTCTTAGTCTTCATTGCATTAATTTCTACTCTGATCTTTATAATTTCCACTCTGGTATAAGCTTTGAGCTTGAATTGCTCATCTTTTTCTAGAAGCTTCAGGTTCAACACTAGGTTATTTGAGCTCACTTTGATTATCTGATATGGCTATTCACTGCTATATATTTCCCTCATCGAACTGCTTTCCATTATTGTTTCATTGTAGAAGTTATGTAATTTCTTCTTGAATTTCATCTGTGACCCATTGGTTGTCCATGAGGGTGCTATTTAATTTCCACTTGCTTAAGAAATTCTTGTGGTTTCTTTTGCTATTGATTTCCAATTTCATTGCACTATGGTCTGATAATATACATGGGATATTTTCAGTTCCTTTGCATTTACTTAAGCATGTTCTATGAGCTAGTATGTGGTCTCTCTTGGAGAATGTCCCATGTGGAGCTGAGAATGTGTGTGCTGATGTTGTAGGATGGAACACTCTGTAGACATCTACTAGGTCCATTTGCTCACAGGTTTGGTTCAGTTTTGATATTTCTTAGTTTTCTGTCTGGATGATCTGTCTATTTATGACAGTGGGGTATTGAGGTCCCCCTCATACTTGTATTAGTGGTTATTTGATTTTTCATGTTTGTTAATATTTGTTTTATATAGTTGTGTGCATTGGTATTTGGGTCCTATATTTATGATAGTTATCTCTTCCTCTTGGATTGTTCCCTTTACAAGGATGTAGTGAACTTCCTTGTCTCTTTTAACCAGTCTTAGCTTGAAATCCACTTTGTCTGCAATAGAACAGCTACCCCTGCTTTTTTCTGGGTTCCTGTGGCATGGAGTATTATTTTCTATCCTTTGACTTTCAGCCATGAATTCCTTTTTGAATTGTGTTTCTTGTATGCAGCATATTGTTGGACCTTGCTTCTTGATCCATTCTGCCAGTCTGTTTCTTTTGATTGGTGAATTGAGACCATTAATGTTGATGGTTATAACTCACATGTATTGACTTATCCCTGTCATGTTATTTTCCTGTTGCTGGCTCCCTTTATTCCCCCTATGTTTAATTGCTTTCCCTGCATGGTTGGTTCATTCTGTTGGGGTTCATGGAGTTGTAGTCCTTGTTATCTCTTTCTGGAATATTCTTCAGAACATTTTGTAGTGCTGGCTTGGTGCTCATGAATTTCTTCAGGTGTTCTTTATCACGAAAGTATCTTATTTCTCTATTAATTTTTAAAGATAGTTTTGTGGGGTACAACAATCTAGGATGGAAGCTGTTATCTTTTAGGGCTCGAAATACTTCACTCCAAACTCTTCTTGACTTGAGGGTTTGTGTTGAAAAGTCTGCTGTGATTCTGACAGGCTTTCCTTTATAAGTGATTTGTTTCTTTTCTCTAATAGATTTTAATATTCTGTTCTTGTGTTGAATTTCTGGAATCTTGACTATTATATGCCTTAGTGTAGATGTTTTTTGATAGTGGCTAGTTGGAGTTCTATATGCCTCTGTATGTCAAATTCTTTTTCCCTGCCTCAGAAGTTTTCTGCTATTACCTCAGTGAATAGGTTTTTCTATGTCATTTGCACTATCTCCTGTTTTTGTTTGACTCCAGTCAATCTTATGTTATTATTTTTTGCTTCATCTAGCAGCTGCTGGATTGATTTTTTTCTTTTTTTTTTTGTGGGTACCAGGGGTCGACCTCAGGACCTCGCATGCCAGCAAGCACCTGTGCCGCTGAGTGATATCACCGGCCCTTTTATTCGTATGTGGATTCCAGGAGTCGAACTCGGGCCCTTGCGCTTGCCAGGCAGGCGCTTACACTGCTGAGCCATCTCACCGGCCCTGGATTGATTTCTTATGGTCCCTTACTACTTTTAAGAAATCTTGGGCCGGTGAGATGGCTCAGTGGCATAAGCGCCTGCCTCGCAAGCGCGAGGGCCCGAGTTCGACTCCCGGATCCCACATACGGAAAAGGGGCCGGTGATATCGCTCAGTGGCACGGGTGCCTGTTGGCGCGCGAGGTCCTGAGGTCGACCCCCCGGTACCCACAAAAAAAAAAAAAAAAAGAAATCTTTCTTTTCATTATCACTAGTTGCAATTCTGTCCTTTATATCTGAAATTCTATCCTCACATTGGCTCATTCTGCTGTGTATACCTTCAACAGCATTTTTAGTTTTCCAGATATCTATTTTAATCTGTTTCATTCATTCCATTTCTTTCCCATTTTGGGCATTTATGGTTTCTATCATTTTCCTAATCTCCTCTATTTTTTTGTCTGTATCTGCTCTAGAGTCACTAAGCATGTCTTTCATTATGGTTACCATCTCTGTAGTTATCTGAGAAATTATTTCTGATTTGATTTTTTCTATAGCCTCATTCATTTGCTTTGTTACTTCCACTATTACCAATTCAGAGAGTCTAGGTGGGTGTTTTTTTGGTTTTTCCACCTCATTGCCCTGGGTTTGCCTTGGTGAACTGGAAGTCTGAGGTTGCATCTTGTTTAAGTGTCTTCTCATTTTCTTTTTTAAATTTTTTTTGGTTTAAATCCTGAGTTGATGTTTGTAAGTTGCCAGTTGCAAGTAGCTTTATTGCCAGTATTTAGAACCCTTAGGAAATGACTACTTCTTAGAGGTTTCTCCCAGGTGTAGCTGGCTTTCAGGTTTTGAGTTTGTTGCAAGGTTCTACCTCTTCAATTTATTGGGGATAAGACATTGCTGTCTACTTGGCCTAGCCTCTGGTTCTTTGGTATTGTGCTATAGTGTTTTTTATCACTCTTAGACAATCTCAGTCTTGGCATACCATGAAAAACAACTGATTAGAACAGTCATGTCACCTTGGCTTAAGTGGTACAATCAGCAATAACAATAGAATCAAAGACAGCCTAGAAAATGACAAACTGAGGTAATTATTAATTTGCCACCTTTACCCATATGAACTAGATTTGTGGTTATATAACAAAATCTAAAACAAACCAGGAAATTGTATGCAATAAATGAACTGTCAATATGGCCTCTTTACCCTCAGGGGAGAAAATTTAAAAGGGGTCGGGGGAAAAATAGAGAAATAGAAGAAGAGAAAGATACTAGAAGCAAGGCTGGAGGACAAAAGAAGGTCACGCAAACTTTTGGAAACTGGTGAAGACAAGGGAAAAAGAGAAGGCAGAACTAAAGACAAGAACAGAACATAATAACAACAACAAACAACTAGAATCCATGTTCACACTCATAAAAACAAGAACAAATGATCAAGAAAAAACAAAATGAAACAAAACAAAACAAGAGAGGAGAGAAAAAAATAACTTCAAGATGTGTCTTCACTGTCACTGTTAGACAATGTGGGCAGACAGAGTCCAGATCCAAGTTCATTCATCCCAGCAAACCAGCTGTAGCTTTATGGTGAGGTAGTGGATAATCCTAAAGAGCCTGCACCTTTAGTTCCACTGAAGTTCAGGCTGGAACTAGAGTTGCTCGGCCTACTGCAGTCCATGTGCCTCCTGCTGGCTTGAACTTGTCTCCCTGATGTGTTGCTGATTTGAACTTGGCTCCCTGACCCTGTCACTGGGATCCAGTAGATGGAGCTGGCCCAAAGCTTTTCTAAGTTCTGAGCTTAGTTTACCCTTCTCCAAGATGCCTCCCTGCCAGTTGTCTTCTCCAGGCAGATGTCTAAACCTGGATTACCCACCAGCCACTGCAGTTCACTGTGTACACTGCTCTGTTCCATGGTGCATTTCTCCATAGAGGTCTGTGGGGTAACCAGGAGTCACCCTGCATCTGCAGGTTTGATCCACGCAGTGAGTCCAGAATCAGGGAGAAAGCGCTACCCGCCACCTCCTCCTTCTTTGTTGAAATCTCTCTCTTCACTCTCCCTGCAGGCTTCAATCTTGCTTCAGATCCTTCCTGGGTCCTGGGACACACTTACCTCATTCTCTTCCTCTTGTTGCATTATTACAGTGTCTGGACACCAAATCTCAGAGAGGCTTTTTCTCCTGCTCACCACTCTGCCATCTTCCTGGAGGCCCCTATCTTTATATTGTAAATAATGCCCAATCTGAAAATTTTCTCAGGATATTATTTAGGACAAAAATTCTACTTACATTTGCAATAATATTACTGCCTCCTAAGGTCTTTTATTTGTGTTCCATCAAATTCATATGTTAAATCCTAGGCAAAAAGGTAATTGCATTCGAAAGTGTGAGGCTTTTGGGAATTGATTAGATCATGAGGGCTTCACACTCATGAATGGGATTAGTGTCCTTATATAAGAAGCCTTAGAGAGCTTCCCTTCCCCCTCTACCATGTGAGGACACAGCAAGAAGGCACCATCTATGAATAAGGAAATAGGCTTTCACAGACAATAAATCTAAAGGGAACTTATTCTTAGACTCCTATCCTTCAGAACTGTTAGAAGTAAATTAATGTGGTTTATAAGTGAACTGATTCATGCTATTCAGTTATGGTATTTAAGCTGTTATTAGCTTGAGTAGACTAAGACAATTTTGCTACTGAGAGTGGGGGTGCTGCTGTAACAAATACCTACAAAGTGGTGGCAGCTTTGGAATTAGGTAATGGGTACAGGTTTGAAAGAGTTTTAAGATGCATGCTAGAGAAAACCTACATTTCTGAGAACACACATTAAAAGTGATTCTGGTGATGGCTTACAAGGAGAGGAAGAGAACTGTAGAGAAAGCTTTAATGTCTTAGAGATTACCTAAGTGACCATGAATAGAGTGCTAGTAGGAATATGGATGGTGAAGGCCATTCTAATAACCCTTCCGTTGGAAAGGAGGAATATTTTATTGGAAATTGGAGGAAATTGCTACAAAGTGTCAAAGAACTTGGCTGAATTATGTTTATGTCATGGTATTCTGTGCAAAGTAGAACTTGAAATAGCATGTTTGAAGAAATTTCTTTCTTTTTTTTTTATGTGGGTACTGGGAGTCAAACTCAGGACCTCGCGCTTGCCAGCAGGTGCTTGTACCACTGAGCAATATCAGTGGCCCTTTTTTTCCTTTATGTGGGTACCAGGAGTCGAACTCAGGACCTTGCACTTGCCAGGCAGGCGCTTATGCAGCTGAGCTATCTCACTGGCCCTGAAGAAATTTCTAAGAAAAATGTTAAACATGTGGCTTGGCTTTTCTTTAATGTTTAGGATACATCACAAAGATAAACTATTTAAAATTGGATTTTTTAATCAAAAGGAAAAATATATTAAACATTTGGAAAATTTTGAGCTATTCCACATTGAAAAGAATGAAAAAGTGTATTTGGAAGAGAACAAGAATGTTGCCAGTGAGATTAGTATGAATTGCCCAGGTACTATTAATCAAGACAATGAAAGAATGACACCTAAGTCATTTTGCAGATCATTAGGACTGTCATTACCTTTACAGACACAGAGCACAAGGGCTTGGAAGACAGAGCAATTTCAAAGGTGGGACAGCATGCATGGAACGGATCTCAGAGCTTACTCCCCAATGTTGATTCAAGGTTATGCTTCTCTTGCACCATCACTTCAGCTCCAAGTTCAGCACCAGTGGGCCAAGGTAAAGTGCAGATTGCAGTGGTTGCCCTTTTGGGGATCACAGATGGTATGCCTTGGTACAATCCATTTGTGCTGTCTTTACCGGCATGCAGAGTGCACAAAGCCTGGAGTTCAAAGGATAGAGGCATGCAGAGCCCTGAGGTAAGACTCAAGTGGAGGGCTAAAAGTACAGACTGCTATCTTGTGGCTGTCTCATTTGTTTTGGAAATACATATCATGCTTGATTTCATGGATTCATAATGGAGAGTGTCTTAGTTATTTTTCTCATTATTGAGAGAAAATACCCAACACTTCAAGTTAAAGGAGGAAAGGTTTTATTTCAGGTCACAGTTTGTAGTGGTCTCAGTCCACATTTGGCTGGGTCCAAGGTAGGGTGGCATGGCAAAGGGGCATCAGAGAGGAGAAACAATTAATGATGTGGCAGGCAGAAGGCAGCAGCAGCAGCAGAAACTAGCCTGCCTTTCCTTTTTGTCCCATCTGGACTACCAGCCTTTTGGGTGATGTTGTCCTGAACTATGCTAATTCAAATCAGTGGACTAATTTAGTATCATATACCCTTAATCCCAGTATCATACACCCCAGCTCCAAAAAGCCCCACCTATGAGTACATAAGGTTTTGGGGAGACATCTATATACACAATTTCCCTCAGGATAAATTTTACCCAGTTTGGCCCATATGTTATTTAGAGTTTATTTAGATAGGACTCTGAACTTTATATTTTTAAACTGACTCTGGAACAAGTTAAGGCTTTGAGGACTATTGGGAGTGAATGAATTTTGTATCATGCAAGAAAGACATGAATTTTGGGGCACTAGGGCAATGTTATTGTCTGTATATTTATGCACCAGTGAGGAGCTGAGCTTCTATTCCCCTTAGTATCTATGAATATAAACAAAGTGGTTTGAGTTGGGGTTTGTCTGGTTAAAAGTCCAGTAACTTCTTGTGTCACTGGAGTCCTAGGAAGTCCACACTTCAACAAATAACTGGAGACAATAAAGCCAAATGAAGTTGTATGAAGCAGGGTTAGGTGGCTCGGTGGTTCCTTAATCTACTTCAGTGTTAGCAGGTCCCAGTGGGGAGCTGAACCTCCAACCCATCCAGTATCAAGGAGACTGACAGTTGGAGTGCACACAGGATGGGGCTGTTAGTAATCCTCTGGACCACCTGTACAAAGCAAATATACACCTCTTCCATTAACACGGCACAATGAGGTGATAGGAAATGGGGCTATAGGGCATAAATGGTTGTATTTTAAGCCATTTGTTATGGTTTATTAAATAGCAATATATACCTGAAATAGAATTTGGGACCTGGAAAAAAATGCTGCTGTAATAAGTTTTGAAATATGTGATGTTGATTTTGTGAATAAGCAGCAGGCAGACGAGGAGCAGAACTCAAGGAGGTTGCCAGTGAAAGCATGAAAGCATGAAAGTGATGGCAGAATCCCTCACCTGTACTAACAAGGAAAGCAGGAAATACACCTAATGAACTCGGCAGTATAGTTAACATTTCCACGAGGAGTGTTGGAGACACTGCATGGTCTCTTTTAGCTGCTTATAATAAAAGGTAAGAGGAGAACGATGAATGAGCTATTTAGTGTTCAAATAGGAAACACAGAGGCTTCTGATATTTTTTTTTCCAGCCAGCAGAACATCATCAAATAAGAAATATCTGATGGTCAGGATGAAACACAAGAGGAAGCTAAGACTGTGGCTAATGAAATTCTTAAGACCTCAGAAACATTTGTGTCAGAACCTCAAACGCCCTTTGACCAGACAGAATGTCTTAAGCGAGCCTCACACAATGTCTCCATTTAACACCACGGCTTCTGAGACTCTCTATGGCATTGTTCTACAGCAACCTCAAAGTCAACCCAGGGAGAGAAACACATATTCTGAAGAGATTTATGGGTGTGGTTTTGTCTAATTGTACAGATTATAAATTGATATGCAAGATTCCCACAAAGTTATTTAAAAGAATTATAATAGCCTGAACAGAAAAGGACAAAGATAATACAAATTTCGAAAGTGGCCTCTGGGCTGTCATACTGCTATGACTAAGAAGTAGGCTGGGAAAATTACTCAGCTGCGAGCATAAGCTATTTCTATAAAATGAAAGATGGGCCAGAGGGCAAAAATCAAGAGCCTAGATGACAGATTCATTCTTACAGAGTATTTCTTGTCCCCAATCAAGGAACTGATGGGGTACATTTTGCTTTTCTCTGAAATTTTGTAGACCAATTGCTGTATATGTTCTACCTGCCCTATTTTTGAACAAAAGAGTTTATTATGGTCATTTCATGTTTGTCTCATCAGTGTACAATTGCATCTTTGGGAATAATAATTTTATTTTTAAAAATTGTTTTATTAGTATAATTTTGCAATCCATAATAACCTGTCTTTTTTCTCATAGGTTTTCAGATCAAAATAAATTGCACCTGTGGAATTAAACCGAAGGAGCTCCAGCAATACTTGCACCTGATTTAGATGACAAGATCCTAAACCTCAAGGCAGACAATGGTTTCATAATTTGATGTGTCTTTTTTGGATGGGGGAGAGTAACAGGAGGAATGTAAACAATTTTTGGCCAAAATAGAACTGGGATAGTTTGAAAACACAAAACCAAATTATTTGACATTTTTCCCATCAAAGAGTAGAGCCTGTGTTCCCCCCTTTTGAATATGAGTGGGCTTGTGACACTGAGTTTTTGCATATGGTGACGGTGATGCTATGGAACATTTAAAGGAGTTGGAATGACTGGCAGCAGAAATCTTACAACACATCCAACAATGCTGTGAACGATCAGATCCCCAGTTCAGACTACATAAGCCCAATATCAGGGAGAATTAAGCTAAGCAATCGGGGGCTAAATAAGTCTATTGTCCATGTTTTAGCCAAGGCTGGGGCCAAGAAAAACTAACTGTTTAGCTGCTTGATCCACAATACCTTCTTTTGGAAACAAGAATTTTACCTAGGAGAGAGCTTACCATCAAGACTCACAGCAACCCACAGAAACCTGTTTCTAGACTCCTATCTTGTGTCTGTCTCCCTAAAGCTATTATGATAGCCCCTCTCCAGTCTCAACTGGTTCTCCACGCTCTGATCTCTATGTTTATTTTCCCCTTAGAATTTATATGTTCAAATCAGATCACCAATGTGACGCTATTAGGAAATGGGACCTTTGTGAGGTGATTGGGTCGTGATGCTCCCACCGTCGTGAACAGCATCGGTGTCTTTTGCCTTTAAGAGGAGGACCCAGGGAGCTGCTTTCCCTCTGCACTATGTGTGGATGCAGTGAAAAGCCACTTTCTGTGGACTAGAAACAAACATGAAGTCTGCCAGCATTTTGATCTTGAATTTCTTGCCCTCGAGAACCATGAGAAATAAATTTCTGTTTATGCACCACCCGGTTTGTAGTATCTTATCGTAACAACGTCAATAGGCTGGGCAATCCACCTTTCAGTATTTGCCTTACAATTAGTCAACTGAGGCCCTGAAACCCTACAGATCCCTTCTGTTGATGTCCCCTACTGAGATCTATTCAAACTCTGTCCAGGCAGTGATCTGCTTCATTATAATAAACTAGTCTTGTTGGGAGGATGCAGGGAGAGTCTGGAGTCAACATTACCTGATCAAGAATAACTGTCTTCACATATTAACTTATTCTAACAAGCACTGGCATATGGTTGTCCAGTGAGATCTTGGTTGTGTGGACGAGCTGAATCTCAGAAAATACCCCACATTTGTTATTTTAAGGTGCAGAGTCAAAGCTTTTTTTTTCTAACATAATACAGCAGCATTAAATGACATGTCTCTAGTGTGTTTTATTCTATACCACATATTTGTAGACCTAGGATTGTGCCCATTATCTATGTGATTATAATCACTTTTTTGTACATTCTAACTAGGGACTCATAGTATATTCCTGGAAACAGTACATAAATTATGATACTGCATCATTACAAATTACATGTTCACAAAACAATACTCTTCTATAGACAAAATAAATTTTCAAACTAATTGAGCATTGAATTCAAGGCTAGATTCCCTACAATAAAAAAATTCACAAAATACAAGTAGTAAGGTAAAGCACACACACACATACACATATTTTTATACACACTCACACATTCTTTTTGAAAGTGTACCCAGGGAGACACTTTGCTGCTTGCAATAGAAGATATATTTTGCTAAACTTTTTTCCTAAAGATTTTCTTGGGGAGATTTACAGGGCTAGGCTCTTTCATGGGTAAGAATAAATGAAAGGTATGATTGTACCAACATCAAAGAGTCCTGTAATGTTTAAGTGTTCTCAGAGTGCTAAGTTGAAGCTATAATTTGATATGAAATCAGTTCAGCAGCTATTGCTAGAGTTTAGACCTACCTCTGAACTATGCAAAGAAGCTTCAGGACATATGGCTTGTTGGCCTTGTCTCATATTCTGACATAATCTGATCAAGTACACATATCTTAAAACATTGCCAATTTGGCAGTGAAAATGTTCTTATGCTTGTGAATGGTACCTTCATAGTCTCACAAGATGCTCACATATTATTCCAACTCATGGCATCAGAAAAAGGGCTGGTCCTTCTTCATCAGAAGAAACACAGTGGAGTTTAGGTGCTGTTATTGCTAAGGAGCGAAGCATATTCTCTGAAGGACAATCTTCACAGCGATGAAAAACAAGCAATCTTAATAACCTTCACCTCCGGATAATAGCATTAGCCCTCTTTTGTTCCGGAGAATTTGTTCTGGGGTTGAGGGGTGCCCATCACTGCCAGGTGGGACTGGCTGCTGTCAGGCTGCAGCAGTGAGTGGGCTCCTAGGTGCTGAGAGAGGCTTCTGGGCTTCCAGGTCCATGCCTACGCCAGCCCACACAGAGTCTGCGAAGGCCAGGGGTTCAGTGGATATCCTCGGCCTACTCTCTCAGTCAGTGAGGCTCAGAATACCTGGTTTTATTATTTAAAAAACAAAAACAAAAACAAAAAACTACCAACAAAATAAAGCACCGGAATGTAATAAACACTATCTACTTGTGTACAGTGACTGGCTTTCATTTAGCTTGATTTACCCAATTTACTCATATCAATTAATTGGATAATGAGTCACCAGCCGTCTTTAGGTTTTGTAGAACTGTCATCCTCATTTCCTAATTTACTGCAAGGGAAATATGTATGTAAACATCTTCTCAAATATTAAGACTTTTATCCATTTTTAATATATGTAAATCATGACTTTTTTCATTCCAACTCCCCTCTCAAAATATGTAAGAATGTGCTATGAAATCTGTTTACAGCTCCCCTCCCTCAATCTTTATCTGTGTTTGAAGTGCTCTTACTAGGATGCAAATCTGACTCCCCCAACCCCAATTCCAGGGTAAAAAAATCTTCATAGTTTTTCCAGCCCCCTCCGTAGAGTGTTCCTAAAATCCTCCCTTCCCTGCACCCTGCCTTAGCTGCTCACCACTCTGTACTCAACCACCAAATTCCAGCATTTCTCTTGCCTGCATTTTCTGCCCTCACCTCCTGGCTGTTCCACACACTGCTTTCCTTGTTTGGATTGCTCTTCATCAGGTGTCCTCCTGGGACATGTCTAGTGGCCTGTCTAGTCTTCTCTCGAGCCCCATTTCTTCTTAATAGCAGCCCCATATGAACCTTTCCTCTTCTGAGGTCCTTCTCAGAACTGCCGCACTGACATAACCAGTGGCTGTCAAATCCAATGTTTCTATCTTTCCCTTCTCCGCAGAAGACCAGTGCGGACAAGACTATCTTTCATTTGTGACTGCTGAGGAGGATCTTGGCTTCTTTGCTGAATGAACTGAATAAAACTATGATGGCTCTAAAGAAGTGGGCAGCCTTTTACCAGAAATGTCCTCTGACAGAGATGAGAGGGATAAGCCCGTTGTCCTTTTTATTATTAAAACTTAGACATATCAAAGTCAGCACCTTTAGGAGGAAATATTCCATTGGATTTCAGACAGTTGTAGGGTGTGACAGGCTAACAAGAGAAACATTACCTTTTCAAGGTCCTGATCGTCTTTGGTCACCAACAGCTCCTGGTAAAGAGGCACGAGATTATCCTTTTGGTAGTTTTTCAGTAAGTCTTCATTAACTTAACAAATCATTCTTTGAGGAGTACCCACATAACTGGCCCTGAAATTCAGTAATGAACAAGATATATGTAATCTGTCCTCACCAATTTAAAATGGATCATGGGAGACAAACATTAAACAATTCTCAAATGACTACAAACTTTGAGTTAGCTGGAATAAAGGTTATGAAGGAAATGCTCAGAGTGCTTTGAAAAGTTGCAGATTTTAGATTTTGTAGAAACTTTGGCCACATTTCTTAATTTCAACAACATATATTATGCAGTCTAACTTGATCTGCAGAAGTAGTCAAGGCTCCTGCAGGAAAGGCCAAAGAGTTAAAGGATGGTGGGTGGGAAATAGTGAATTTAAGAACATCACATACAGATGATCTGCAAGAAACAAGGGCAGAAACAAAGTCATTATCTTTGGCATGTGGCAAATAAGAGGGAAAGAAGACTGAGCTAAGACTGGTGGGCTTGATGACACCTCTTGGTAACCACTTGCTGACTAAACAAGTCCTGATCTTTCAAGACTACCACAGAGTCTTGCAGATGTAATAATGCAGGGATGGGACACCTTTGAACATTGTAAGCAGGTGAGGTCCACGTTTTCACTACGCTCATTTAAGAATGCCATTCTGGCTTCAGTGTGGAGAATAGCTTGGAGTGGAGCAGCAGTGGATGTGACATGGGCATGTCATCATGGCTGCAAATTTATTTACGGAGAATCTGTGAACATTCCTATGATTATCCTGTATCTAGAATGTTGAATGTCCTCTAAAGGTCCGTGTGTTAAAGGGTTGGTTCCCAGGGTGGCAATACTGTGAGAAGGCAGAACATTTAGGAGGTGGGGTGTTGTGGGAGGTCCTTAGGTCACTGTGGGTGTGCCCTTGAAAGGGACCATGGGACCTCAGCGTTTTCCTATCTCTTCTACTTCCTGGGCATGAGATATGAAGTTTTGCTCACACATGCTCCCTACAACTACCATCTGGAATGCCTCCGAGAGGTCCAAAGCAATGAATCCACCCAATCTCAGACCAGAATCTCTAAAACTGTGATACAAAATAACCATTTTTTCTTTATACATTAGTCATCTCAAGTATTTATAGTGATGGAAAGTTGACTAATACAATAGGACCTTATGTCCTTGCTGCTTCAGTGATTTTGTATGTGGTTCTTGCTCCAAAGACAACTTAATAGCTGAGTGCCAAGCACCAGAGTCCTATCAGTGTCTGGGGGTGAAGTGGATTCATCTTATAACTGGGTTTCATGGCACCAAAGGCTGCATATTTTGTGTGCCAGTCCTTGGTACTGTTTACCAGAGAAGGTAGCATAAAAAGAAGGGCAATGTCATTGAGCCAACTCAGTCACTCATGAATAGCCATTGAAGATGTATTCGATGAAAAGGTGTTTAAAATATAGTCAGACTTTACATTGGATAATTAGGCTTGACTTAAAGACTCTTCCTTATATTTAAGTGACTATCTTGTTTTGCTGAAACCTTGGAAATTTAGAGGGAAGGGACATCATTGAATGATCTCCAGTAACAGAGAACTTCTGAAACAAGAACACATGTGTTTTTATTACCTGAATGCCGGAGTCCATATTTAGCTTTGTGTCTTCTAGTACCTAGAAATTCTGGAATTTAGTAGAAATTCCATAAACAGAAGGCTTTAACAGAGTTATTAAGGAGCCATGGATTTATTGGCAAATAGAGTTGATCCACTATTTCTCAGCAGTTCCTTGGAAATTCAATTAACAATTCCAAACTTCAAAGTTTTTTATCAGTAAGATAATGAGTAAATGCCTAAATTCTTAGTCAGTGTCTAGTGAATTTGAAGAACTCAATATATGTTAGCTTTTGCAATTGCTTATTTTTAATTTTTTAATTTTTGAAAATCTTTCCTAATAGCTTTTGAAATATATGGTACATAATTGTTACCTACAATAACCTTACTATAAATTTTTAATCCTATCTAACTTGTGCCAAGTTCTGCTTTAATCCCTTTATATGGATTATTTGACATTATTCTCAGAAAAGCCCAGTGAGGTAGGTAGGATTATGAAAGGTTAGTTATTTGCTCAACACCATGGAACCAATTAACTGATAGAATTTGTTTATAACCCCAAGTCTGTATGACTTCAAAGAACAATATATTAACCACTACTATGAATATCATTTTTGTATTTAAACAATATATTGATACCTCTATTTCTTGATTCAATTTTTTATAATGACTGTTATTAAATCTGAGATTTTACTTGCTTATTTTTCTAGGATAACCAACTCACCCAATGTTTTCCTAGAACTTTCTTTGCATCACAAGTAATCCAACAGTTTGAAGCAAACTTCCTCTTGGCAGTTTGCTTCATATTCTACATTGTTTTAGTGATTCCTCTAATTATTAACTTCTACTTACAGTTACTAATAGTTCTACTAAAATTTAAAATATTCTTGAATACTTATTTAAAATTTATGCACAGCAAAGGAAACAATAAGCAGAGTGAAGAAACACCCTACACAGTGGGAAGACATTTTTGCCAGCTACTCCTCAGACAGATGATTAATATCTAGAATATATAAAGAACTCAAGAAAAATGGAACTCCAGAAAAAAAAATGAACCAATCAAAAAACAGGTGATTGAAATACATAGACATTTCTCAAAAGAAGAAGTAAAAATGGCCAATAAATACATGAAAAAAATTTGAGTATCTTTGGCCATTAGAGAAGTGCAAATATTCTATCTTACTCCAGAAAAAACAAAACATCAAAAACTAAAACACAACAAACAAACTAAACACTAAAACTAAAACACCAAAAAAAAAAAAAAACTGAAAGGTTGTAGAGAAAAATGAACTCTTGTACATTGTTGGTGGGAATGTAAACTAGTACCATCACTGTGGAAATCAGTATGGAGATTTCTCAAAAACCTAAAGATAGAAATTCCATTTGATACAGCTATACCTCTTTTGGGTATATCTCCAAAAAAATCAGAGATGTCATATTACAGTGATACATACACACCCATTTTTATAGCAGCCCAACTTGTAATAGTTTAATCTTAGAAGCAGCCTATATGCTCATCAACAGTTTATGAATAGATAAAGAAAATATGGTATATATACCCAATAGAGTAACACTCAGCCATTAATATAGATTTGAGTCATTTGTGGGAAAATGAATGTACCTTGAGGTCATACTGCTAAGTGAGATAAGTCAGACACAGAAAGTTAAATATCACATGGTCATTCTTATATGAGAAACACAAAGTATAAATAACTTAAAGAGCAAAATAAAAGATAGATGATAAGAACAGGGAGATAGACTTTGAGGAGGTGGGAAGGGGATCTGGGAATATGAGAGATGAGAGGGAGAGAAGGAGAGGGGAAAGTAAAGATCAAGATGTGATATGCATATGACCAATTCCCTACAATGAATGTATGTAGATGCCTATATAATAATGTATTGTAAATGTTAGATGGTATTTTTTTCTTTGTTTTTCCAATTACAAAATGAGGGAATTGGAGCTCAGTCAATTCCCTTCACATTTTCTTCTAGACTGCTGTCAGCTATGTTCTGTACACCTGAAATTCAGTCTTTTATACCTCGTCTAGTCATTGGTTCTAAAAATACAAAACTTGTAAGCAGTATTTGTAACATAATGTTTAAATAAATAATACTCATTTTACTCAAATAAGTGATTGGCTATTTAGAGAAGGAAATGTCACTATAGATAAGCCAGGAGTTTGTTTCTTGAAGCGTGGAAGTTAGGTAAAAAGTCATTTTCTCTGTTGGTTAATTTTTTTATTCATTCTGTGTTCATATGCACTTTATATTTAGAAAATTATTTTCTGCTTTATCTGGAATTTCTAATTGTCTTTTTTGCTGTTGGAAAAGAGAAGGATGCACTTTCTTACATTACTGCTTAAATTTTACAGCGTTTTAAACAAATTGTGAACTGAATGGAATCCATCGTGTTCTTCCTGAGGACATTAAGGTCAAAGGCCACAGCTCTCCTGTTCAGACTGTGCCTTCTGCATTCTGAGTGAGCTGCTCAGCTTTCCTGGAGGAATTGTTTTTTGAAGTTCTTCTGGATTTGTTCCCATTGTTGATTTCTTACTTTGCATTTTGTCCTTATGGTTTTGTCTTTCATTTCATTTTGCTGCAGTCCACCTTCAGATGACATTTAAAAAATATGTACGTGATGCTGGGCATGGAGGCACACACCTATAACCCCAGCACTTGGGAGGCTGAAGCAGGAAGATCATTGCAACTTCAAGGCCAGTCTAGACACATAATGAGTTCAAGACCAGCCTAAACTATATAGCAAGACCCTGTCTCTAAAAACTAAAATAAATAAATAAGTCAATAAATTAAAAGTAACATGTTCATGAAGATAAGCATTTCCTATTTTTGACTTAGAAAGTTCTAAATTCAAATTTTCTTCTAGAACTACGAAGACATTACTTCGTCATCGCTGATATCTGAGGAAATATCATCATTCCTTTTTACATGCACTTGTGTCTTATGCCTTGCCATCTCTCACCTGAATATTGTTTTCACTTAATGTATTTTTCCTATTTGATTTCTATATATGTTTTTCTTTCATGTACTTTCAAATGTCATTTTAGGTTAAGCGTTGGAATGGGAAAGAATAAACACACATGCACTGATGTGTACGCGCATGTGATTATTTCTGTGAACTAGCACAACATGTTCAGGTTCAGGAAAGTTTTCTTTTAATAAGATCTAGTTCCAGAATACAATTCACCTTCTTGGTTTCAGATGCTATTATAAATTAAACCCATACTTTCATCTTCTGTTCTTTCATCTCTGTACCCTTGTGGGTTTATTATTCACTCATATTTCAATATGTATTTAATGATTATTCAGTGCAATTGTCAAGGTGTTCTATTTTCCTTCTCTTTATATCATACTTTTTCAAATCATTTGGAAGGATATTAATCATTCAACTTCTCAAGACATATTTGATGAGTGATATAAACTAAGGAGAAAGATACGTCTTTCAAACAAAGAGGTGGATTTGGGTGTGCATGTGTGTGTGTGTGTGAGCTTTAATAAATTCTCCTGCACCTTTCCCCAGATCCTCACAACTTTCCTTGAGTAATGACATGGATATAAAGGCTCTCCTAGATGTAGCAATTTTAAGAGAATACTTACATTGTGAGATGGAATGGCCTGAAGCAATGCCTTTATTTCCTTGTCAAATCTCATAAACTGAAAAGGTATTAAAGAAATGGTTGTTGGGGACCTTGAGAGAAGAGAGTCTTCTCTTTTGATTCTCTTTCTTCCATTCCCCCAGCTCTGACCTGGTGTGCTTGGGACTGCCACAGGCCTTGGTCTTTGAACAGTCAGACAAATGATTATCCCATTCCAAAGACGTGCTCGAGGTAGCTGCTCTGAAAGGGTGTGCACTTTTCATAGCGAAGAGGACAGCTATTCTGTTGTGGTGGACGGAAGAGGGATTTAACACCTGCTAATATTAAATCTATGTTGTTTCTCTTAGAGAATGAGATAGGAAATGTGTTAGTAGCTCTCATGAAATGAAGGAGAATCAAATACATTAAACAATGGTGATAATAATAATAACTAATGGTAATAACAATAGTAATAATAATGGTGTATACTTAGGGTTTGCTAGTGGAACAGAATTGATAGAAAATGTATGTATAATTATGCAAGTGAATTTATTAGGTAGGCTTACGGGATCAGAGGTGGAACAGTCCACAATGGCCATCTGTACCCTGGAGAGCCAGAGGATCCTGTAACTGCATAGCCCAGGAAGATGCCAGCCACAGAACAAGAGGGATCAGGGATGCAGCACCATTTCTAAGTCTAAGGCCTGGAAGCTCACTGAAGTGTCATTGGTATGAGTCTGCACTGGAAGGCTGAAGAGACTAACAGCCTGTGTGCAAAAGAGACAGCAGCAAAGGAGACTGGAGCTCTTCAAAAGTGGCACACTTCCTTTTTCCCCTTTTTATTCAATCCAGGGTACAATCCTATTGATTAGTGTCACCCACAACTCCAATCAAGTGACATAGGACAATTAATGATTATAAATTGTTAACTCCACAAAAGACTTTTTGTTTATTAGCAAAAATCCTTCTGACTTCACATATATAATTTTAAAATGATTTTTACAATAATATTATGGTGTTAATAGCTGTTTGGCTTCTACTTTACATGTAGAGAATTTGAGAGCTGTAATTCAATCCGAAGTCATTTGACCACAGAACCTGAGCTCATAAGTGCTACTGCTGTCACTCATGAGTGTTAACTATTTGTTCAAGTAGTTCACAGAAGGATTTTGTTAGGAAAAGATTTTTTTGTAATAAAAAACTCATGCCAAAAATTAGAAGTCCAGTCATTAGATTATGACACCATTTTCCTCAGAACAAAAGTAAAATTAAACTTTCCTCAAAGTTATTTTTATCTAAAATCTAGCAATGACTTTGACTCTTCCAAGCTACAGTGTCTTAACAAGTGAGGATGATTTTAAGCATTTTTTTAGAGGTTTGCTAACCTGAAAACATGTGAGGTTATTTTAATATACTTTAATATAAAAGTATGTAATGTACTCTTATTTATTTTGTGGGTACTGGGGGTCAACCTCAGGACCTCGCGTGCCAGCAGGCACCCATGCCGCTGAGCGATATCACTGGCCCCTTTTTTCGTATGTGGGTTCCGGGAGTCGAACTCCGGCCCTTGTGCTTGCCAGGCAGGCGCTTACGCCGCTGAGCCATCTCACCAGCCCTATAATGTATTTTTATCCTGTGCCCAATATACTTTCTATATAACAACATAAAAATTCAGCTGAGAAGCAGGTGAAATATTAGCTAAATAATTTACCTGATACAGTTATAGACACTCAATTAGACTAATTTTTATTTTGTTCAAGGATATTTTTAATTAAAATTTATAGTGAAGACTTGTTTTTCAGACTCAAATACTTTTAGACACCCTTGAATAGCTCATGCCATTAAGTCTATAGGAAGGCGGGATATAAAAGGAATTTTGAAAAAGGGTAGAGTAGAGGGGTGTAGTTGATGGCCTGATCTAGTTCCAAGAACAACAGATTTAGAAGCAGGTAAGAGAAGATTCACTTAAAGCTGGACCATTATAGCAGAAGTTCTGGGAAAATCATTTAACCTCTCTGGGTCTCAGTTCCTTTGCTACAAATGAAAAGTAAACATTCCCACTATTAGAATGATAGTTACATTTGTAATTTGAAATGTTTTTTACTCAAAAATATTTACTGAGTGCTTATTAAGCACCTGGCATTGTTCTTATGTCAGGAGGCATCAATAGACAATGACCTGAAGCAGCCCTGCCCTCTTGCACCTTTGCAAACATTCATCAATACCGTACATGCACTTAGGTAGCACACAGCCCTGTGAAAAATGAAGTAGGTGAGTGGGTAGAGTTAGAGACCTCATTTTACATATAAGTTCCTGGGATTCCTCTGTGAATTGGTGACACTTGAGCACTAAGTCAGACCATGTGTGGCCACCATTTCTTAGAGGACAAAAAAGGCTATAAAGATTGGAAGTATTGAGAGGGCAGAAAGGCACATGACACAGACATGACACAGATGTATCTAGAACTTTGTGCCATTTTCCTGACTCCTTTGACTGCCTCCGTTCTAAATGTTTAAAAACTAAAATACCATAGTGTTCCATTTGGTGTCCATATTCTTCTTGAGAAATGTGTTAGAAAATTATAGCCCTGTTCCAAAGAGTCTTTTAAAAAATGTTTACCTGGGCCGGTGAGATAGCTCAGTGGCATAAGCGCCTGCCTGGCAAGCACGAGGTCCTGAGTTCGACTCCCGGTACCCACATACGAAAAAAGGGCGGGTGATATCGCTGAGCGGCACAGTGAGGTCCTGAGGTCGACCCCCGGTACCCACAAAAAAAAAAAAAAAATAAAAAAATAAATAAATAAATAAATAAAAAATAAAAAATGTTTACCTGAGGCAAATTCAAATCTGTGGATTTATAGTAAATGTCAATTTAAGTTTTTAGTACATTATCATGTAAGACATAAAGTAATGCAATATAAAACTGCAAAACACATGAAACAATGGTTTAGTTTACATCTACCACACAGTATTGTAATAGATAAAATGTCACCAACCCTATTCTATAGTTTACATTGATAATAAATGGAAGATAGGGACTTATGAACTTTAACTCACTCCAGCACCCAGTATAGGACATTCAACTTTGCATCTTGGCTACTTTTCAAAATATATACAGTGGTTTTAGATATGGACTTTTACAAAATCTGAACATCATTATAAATGTGAGTCATTTGCTCATAAAAGCACCAGGATAAGTTTCCCTCAGGAAATTTAAACAATGTTCCTGCTAATCAGTGTTGTGTGAGAGCTAAAGCCAATGAACAGAGGTAAGGGGAGAAAAGGCCTAGTGATGGTGGACCATTTAGAGCTTTCAGTGATAAGAAACAGCTTGGTGTGGTATGCATCCCATAGGTTCGCCACCATTGCTTGGCCCTCAGGGAGCAAAACAAGGAAAGTAAAACCTTGACAAAATCATATATGAATCAATACCCAGAGTATATTTCTCTTCTCACTCCCCTTATGGAAAATTCTGAGAGTGATTACTTGACATTTCCTCAGTCTCAATTCCCAAATTCTACCATGAGCTTTGGAGTGGGAAGAAAGGCAGAAGCTAGAAGATTTAGACTAGGAAAAAAGAGAAGAATTGATTGCTAGTTGTTCTTAATCCTGGCTATACATTAGAATCAACCAGGGAACTTGAAAAATCCACATGCTTGGGCAACACCCCAGACCAATTGCTTCAGGATTTCTGAGGTTGAGGAAGACATCAGTACTTTTTAACACACAGGGTGTTTCTAATGTGTAGCTGTGTTTGAGAGCAACCGAGAAGCAGAACACAGATATACACCGTAAATATAGTCAAGCATTGCTTAACAATGGGGAAGTATTTTGAAAAGGTCATTTTTTGGTCATTTTGTAATTATGTGACCATGATAAAATGTACTTATACAAACTAAGGTGGTTATGACATTACTATAATCATAATGGTAATCATAATGGTTACTAGGTGACATAATCTTACAGGACCACCATCGTACGCATGGTCCATCATTGACCAAAATGTCATCATGCTACGTAAGACAGTAGGATTAATGCAACCATTATGTACTGCAAACATATTCTAATAAAAACAAAAAAAGAAAAAGAAAAAGAGAGAGGTTGTGACTAATGGATTGAGGAAACTTGAGGTTTAGGCTTAAGCAGTTTTGAGGACTGAAGGAATACAGTGGTAAAGAAAAAACATTTGGGAGAGCAGCTGTCATCACAGGAATGTTATCGAGAATGGTAGAGGTGGAGAGAAAGGAATTTTAAGACATTTTGCAATTACACAGTTCCTCTACCAAATACAAATACTCCAGCAGTTTTTCAAGTATCTAAGTAAAAATCAAAATTCTTTTCAAAATTTGATTTTTCTCTCTCCTGTGAGATTACTTTCCTTTAATTCATATCATGCAAAAATGGAGACACATGAATCTACGTTTACTTTGAAGCTATAGATGACTGATGGGTGAATACATATGAATAAAAACTGAATTGTTACATAAAGGTTCATTTGTTTCCTGATTATATTGAGAACAAATAATCATAAATAATAATAATCATCATCAAAGATAGAATTATTAAACAATGAATATATGCCAATATTCCTCTATGAACTACAAATATAGTAATTATATTATTGTCCCAATAATTTGAGGTATGTACTGTTATAGCTACTATTTTAAAATCAGAAACTGAAGCAAAGAAAGGTGACATTTCTCAAGGTCATACAGTTATAAACTGGTAGAGTTTGAATTCAAACCCTGACAGTTTTATTCTCAAGGACTTCTTTGAAACCAAGCTCTAGTACAAGGAAAAACAAGAACTGTGATAACTGGAAGAGCATATAACCAGCCAGCAGAAGGAAGGTCTGCAGAGAAGGAACATTCAGGCGGTGGGCTATGGAGCTAGAAGAACAAGGTCCTGAAGACAGCAAAGATGGGCACCACTGAGGAGACCAGCAGCAAAATGGAAAGCTCCAGCCATGGCTGTGTCTGAATGATTTAATAGGAGGAATTTTTAAACGAGACACAGAATCTGAAAGTTGCTTTTGCCTTTCTCATGCATCATTAACTTCATGAATTTCAAGCAATGAAAAAATGTGATTTTGGATACCAGTAACTTTAAAACTTAAAACAAGACCACTCATGTAGACATACTCAATAAACTGAGAGATAAAAGTTTGGAGAGCAATGCTTAGCCTTTTCAAATAAATGAATTAATAAATAAAATGAATATCACTGCATTGATATGACAGATAACACTAGGTAGACATATCCTAAATGCATATGTTACTTTCCCATCTATCATTCACAAGAGATATGCCCTTGGAAATATATCTGCTCTTATCCAGAAGTTTATTTTAACATTAAAAAAAGAACTAAGGGCTCTAAATGATTAGTGATCCTCTTTGTTTATTAAAAAAAAGATAAATGCCTTATGACAATATCAAAATCATTTATAATTCATTAAAAGTATGCATCATGTTGAATTTCTTTTTGAATTAAGTTATACATCATCTTATTTACATTGAGCTAAGTATTTAAATGAGTGAAAAATATACTCATACATAAAATGAACAACGAAGAAATGAATAAATTACAAAGTAAATTCTCTGCAACAGATTGCAGCCTCAGTTATCTCATTTCTAAAATGGAGTCACTGTTAGTTTCCTCTTGGATCTAAAATGCTATCAGCTTATGTTTGCTTTGTCAGTGTCCTTTACCTATATTATACTCCGTTCAAAATATCACAAGGGACACATAAGCAAAGCCCATATCAGCAAGTGATCAGATGCCTTTGTATTTGAGGGAGACAAATTTTAACATCCAATATTTGTTTCAGGTGCTTCCCAGAAGTTTTACAAGTTTTTATTTCATGTTCATTGCTTTCATACATATTAAAAACGTGCACTTAAAAATGTCTGCATATTTGCTTGTTGACCAGGTAAGTGAGATAATCTGCTATTCATGGCTAAATTACAGTATGTCCTGGCGTCCTTGTGCAAGCCTGGATCTCCTTGTTGAGGTCCTACTCTAATAGTTGGCCATCCAAATGGATGGGTCTCCTCAGCACCATCCCCAGGAGTGCACAGAGCTGCACCTGCTTATCTGCTTTCTGACTGTCACCAAGAGGCAGGTGTTTTGCCTTCTTCCTTCTTCCTTTCCTGATCTGGTGGGTGGCCTGGGGTGCAGCATGAGAAACAGTGACCCTCCCAACAAAAAATTCCTGCGTTATGAAGAATTTCAGAATAACCTCAGTTTTGAGAGTTCTCTGTAGAGTGTGTTATTAACCAAGAGATTTGTGGTGTAGGAAAATTAGACTTTCTCACTCTACTTTTCTAGATTCTCCAGTGTGGGCCCTGAAAATTACACTAACAAAAGACAAATTTACAAAGAGAAGTTTATTGACACATACACCTCGTGAGAGAAACCAGTGATCTCAAAGTGGTGGTAAGAACTTGAGTGTTTTAGCTTCTTAGCAAAAAATAATAAATTTGTAGAGAAATAGTAAGACAAAGCAAAAGGACTGCATTTTTAGGTGCATCGGACTGCAAGAAGATCACTATATAGGGGAACTAGTGGAAGATAGAGTGGGCTAGTAAACTTTGCTATATAGATTTCTCTGATGCCTTCTCTGGCATCAGAGTCTACAGTGATTAAAAAACAGCCTTAGCTTGCTGGTAGAGTGTGGTATATGGCAAAGAGATGGTCCGGTGCCTGCTTTTTCTCAGTTGGCTTCAGTTGAAAATACTCCTCAGGGCCGGTGAGATGGCTCAGCGGCATAAGCGTCTGCCTGGCAAGCGTGAGGGCCCGAGTTCGATTCCCGGAACCCACATACGAAAAAGGGGCCGGTGATATCGCTCAGCGGCACGGGCGCCTGCTGGCGCGCGAGGTCCTGAGGTCGACCCCCGGTACCCACCAAAAAAAAAAAAAGAAAGAAAAGAAAATACTCCTCATGGTAGAGTGTCATGTTTCGGTGTGGCATATCCTGATTCCCTTCAGAGTCCATGAAGAATATTTGTTCTGACTGTGGGCTTTAGTATCAGTTAAGCACACAAGTAAACATTCACTTTCAAACTGAGAAGTTCTGTGCCTTTGAGGAGTTTAAACTCTTCTCTGTAACGGGATAATAGTGATATTTTATTTTTCCAAAGGGAGTCCATGTGCATAGGACAGGGTTTACCATGTCAGGGGTTGTTTGAGAAACAGCTGTATTTACTATTACTGTGAATGAGGAGCACCAGTAAAGAGGCAGAAAATTAGGTCTTCTCCCCATAATCTCGGAACTGGGTCAGAAGAGCTCTTAGCTTGCCAATGGTTAAGGAAACTGTGATATCAGAGCTGCTTCCTTACATGGGAGGGAGCAGCAAGGAGGAGCTCCTCAATGATCAGCATTCATCGGGATTTTATGGGAGTACGGGGTCTAATTTGGGGCCCTTTGTTTGAAGGAAGATGTAGAAAACTTGGAGAGAACTCAAAAGAGAGTGACTAAAAATGATTAGTTTAGAAAATGGGTCCTTTGAGGAAAAGCTAAAGAGATTTGGGTTATTTAGCATGAAGGAAGGTATTGTGGAAGTGGGGGAAAGGGTCTGAATTGTGAATCCAGTGGATTTTATTTAAATTTTTATTTAAATTATTAGGCACCAAAACTCCACTTTAAAGTGGGGTTTTTATGAAAAGTCTACTCCATGTTGTTTACAAGCAGAGAGATACCATCATTTTCTTTCATTGTAAGGCATAAATTTATTTTATTACTACTGCTGCCATGACAAAAGAAAAGGGAATTTTTTTTTTAATTTATTAAAATCAATCAACACTGAGGCTTTTAAATTCTTTAGAAGGAGTTTTCTCTTAATTCAGAGTTTTTTCCTGATGTATTAAAGAGAAAACTACCTCCAAAATGTCATGCAAAAATGTTTATTTAACCAAAAATAACAAGCTGTATATGTTAGGTGCACATTTGTTTTTGTCAGCAAATGACATTTTTAATTACTTCTTAACCAAACAAGCATAAATATCTCTTATTTTAGTCACATATGGGAATTGTGCTCTTTGAAAAGCAAAATTAAAAAGACATCACTGTTTAGGTCAAAGGAAAAAAGCTGAAATGCTAAGCTGCATGTTGTGGCTAGCTTTGCTCTACTTTTCCTTTTTATTCCTGTCATAGGAAAATAGGAACCTCTTTGTTTTTTCAGTTCTTAAATGTTTTCTCAATTTAGAACAAATTAGTTCAATAGAAGTAAACATTCTTCCTACACCTGTGAAATAGCTTCCGTTGCTAAAAAAAAAAAAATAGATTATTGTTTTAAAGATCTGGGGTGAATTCAGGTGTTTAAACACCTTTCTCTAGACGATTATATGAGTTCGTTTCAAAACCTGAACACCAGATCTTGGTCTGAGTGGTTCATTTTCAGCCCAGAAGTGCCCTTTGGTGGCTTTGGAAGGGTGTGTTCCTGTCCCTCCTTTCTCTTCTGTCCCTCTGCTCACAGCAGGGAGCCAAACCTGTGCGGTGTTAGCAGGGAAGGAGCTGGAGGTAGTGTGAGACACCTAAAGACCTACTAGGATATTTTTCTTAAATGGTACATGAGGATAGTTTGTAATCCCAATTCTGTAAAAATAACCTAAATTTTGACTCAGTTTGAACAGAAACTCATATTAAGATAGGAAGATAGGGTGTGGCTTAAACTGGCTGGGAAGGGAGCCATGAGCGTATCCCAGGACACATGAGCAGAAAAGTTCCCAAAGCCCTGTATATGGAATTCTTATGAAAACCCTTGATGCATGGATTGAATAAAAAGGAGAGAAGACACCATGAAGAACCCACAAATATGCCACCTTATTGCAGCTCACTCTATACTCTAAGCTGTGCCCTTATCTTTAATTTAATTTTTTTATCTTTATTTTTATTTTTGTTTTTCTTTGGCCCAAACTTTCTCTGCAGAGCCAGTTTCTCCCTTACCCTTCATTTTTAATTTTTCCCACCTCATTTATTTTTTCTATCTCAAATAAATGTGAAACTTGACACCGTTTTGTTTGTTTCGTTCAATTCTTTTTTTGAGATGAAAAGAACCTAGAAACTACCTCCAGAAGGAGACTCTAATACCCCAAAAGATATCTGGCTTAGCTAGCTAGTCAGGAAAACAGGTATAAGGGTTTTTGGGCACATTTTTTCTCGATAAAATGCTGCAAAGGTGTTGTTTTGCTTGGGTTGTTTCGTTTTATTTTGGTTTTGGTTTAGTTGTTTTGTTTTGTTTTCTTCTTCTTCTTTCTCTGTCTCTTTCCCCTAGGCTGGGAATCTAAGAGGCTTTTTCTCCTGCTGGAAACAGCTTCCCAATGTGTCCCACCCTGTGGGATGGGATGGGGGAGGGAAAATGCCTGATGTGTCTGTTTTTACCTGCCAGCCCTTTGAAGCTTACCTCCCCTTTCCTTTCTTTTCTTGCTTGTACTCTCTCCGCAGCTTTGGTATGCTCTGTTGTCTGCATGTTTCTTTGCTGTATTTTGCTACCCATTTTGGAAAAACAGGTAGCCCGGACTCTGCCTACTCTAGTTTGTTTATGGCTTTTTCTTTCTTGGAGTGCTATTTTGGTCTGGGGCAACATGTTGCCTTGTCACATGTGGAGACACCATTTTGGGCCAACTGCTGCCATTTTGTTTACTTTGTTTTTTTAATCAACTGGCCTTACTCACCCTTGTAGAAAAGGGCTAAGCCTTTGATTTTAGAGAGCATATGGGCTTCCTCTCTCTTTTCTTTTGAATTATTTTAACTGTTACAGTGTCTTCCTGCATTGGGAAAAAAAAATTGTCTGTTTTAAAACTCCTGCCACTTCTGCCTCCAGTGGCCAGAGGCAAGCAGCAGCCAAGCTGGCTCTAGTTGTTGATTCTCTCTGGGTCCTAAAGTCTGACTAAAACTGTTATTTTCTGGAGTAATTTGCTAATATTGGTTTGAGGCTAGACCATTTCTTGTTTCTTTTAACAAAGTTCAGATAATTTAGAAACAGATACCTGATGACCTGAGAAGAACAAATGAACAGCTAATAAAACTTAACTAAAGGGGCTGTGAGTATATAAAAACACAGCCATCCTTGTTCTTAAAACTTTCTAAGGGTTTTTTGTTTTGTTTTTTCTTTTTGCTCTTGTTTTTTTTTTTTTTTTTTTTGGTGGGTACTGGGGGTCGACCTTAGGACCTCGCGCACCAGCAGGCGCCCGTGCTGCTGAGCGATATCACCGGCCCTTTTTTCGTATGTGGGATCCGGGAGTCGAACTCGGGCCCTCGCACTTGCCAGGCAGGCGCTTATGCTGCTGAGCCATCTCACCGGCCCACAATTGCTCCTGTTTTTTAAAAAGGTTTTCATCTCTACTGCCTTAAACAAAGTACCAAAGTAGTGTGTGGACCTCACACTCAGATCCCACAGACTTCACCGCCAGACCGTACCCTTGATCTTTGGGGAAGGTTTGATCCTGACGGCTTAAAAGGGGAACAGATTATCTACTAGAGAAATTTAGTTTGGGTTGACTATGAATCAAGAAATGGGAATAGATGGGTATGGGATGACACTTTAAATTACAGGACCATTCTTCAGTTATAGGGTTTCTGCTTAAAACATAGAAGGAGGAGTGAAATCCCTTATGTCCAGGCTTTTGTGACTGTTAACCACAGGGAATGCCCGGAAAATATAATATTTATAGTGAAACCTGAGAAAGAGGAAGATTTTCTGGATGATCCTTTCCTGGGACCCCCAGCTGTCTCTCAGGGGAGTATGAGTCTCTCTGATCTGCTTGATGAAGACAACTACACTGAGAGGTCTCTTCAAACTCTTCCTTATATTCCTCAGGCCAATAAATCAGGCCCATCCCCTCTAAGTAACTCAGGAACTCCATTAGTTCCTCTAAAGGAACCCAGCATTCTGCAGCTTCCTCATTATGCTTCTTCAGACAGCCTTCAGATCCACTAGGTGCATATGGGGAGCTCTAACTACATCCTGCAGATTGAACCCCAAATGGTGCTTCTTATTCCTCTAATTTACAATTTATCCTGCCCCTAAAGGAGGTCCCAGGAGTGGAAAGGCAATCATCTATAAAAGCACAAGCTGGAAATTCTCCTACTCCTAGAGTCAGTCCATCTTCCCAAGCAGGCCGCAGTCATGCTCTGTAAAGGGCACAAAAGATACATGTCTGAGGTCTCCTTGGGCAATCACAAGGCTGACAGGAAAGCAAAAAGGACAGCCTTACAACCCCTTAAGACTCTATCCATATTTCCAGTTCCCAGGGAAACATCAAAACCAGTCTGTACTTCCCAGGAAAATAAATGGGCTTTAGGGCAATGGGGAATTAAAAAGGGACTCTGTGTGATATTTAAAAATTAAACTGGTCCTTCCCCAAGGGACACAGTTGAAGTCTATAAAAACGCTTCATGATTATTTCCGTGTGGGAAGAGATGCTATATTGGAAATGGTCACTTGAGTTTTCACAGGATTAGGACTAGTGGAAACCACCAACCAGGTCTTCAAAGCTTGCCCACTCTGTGCCTACAATGACCTGGGCAGGCCCGAAGCACCTCCTTTGTTAGATCCTACACAGAGGAGAGTGACATCCCAGAGGAGGACTGGGCTTTACCCATGCCACCATGTGGAAGATTTAAACACGTGTCGGTCCTGATTGCCTTTACAGGCTGGATTGAAGATTTTGCTGTTTAGAAAAGGCTACAGAGGTAGTCAAAGTGCTTCTTCAAGAAATCATCCCCCAATTTAGATCCCTCCGGAATGACAATGGTCCTTCCTTTACCTCTCAAATAACTCAGGTAGTGACAAAGACTTTGGGAATGAAGTACCACCTGCATTCCACCTGCCTGCTGCCTCAGTCTTCTGGAAAGGCAGAGAGAGCCAACCAGACCCTAACGCGAGCTCTGGCAAACATTGCGGAGAGACATCTGCGTCCTGGCTCCTGGGGTGATGCCGGTGTCTTTCATAGAAGCAAGCAAACAGGATGAATTTCGCCTAGTGGATCCCATCAACTCATTAGGGAGAAGGGGATTGAGCCACTTGATGCCCTACCTAGTCCTTCAAAACTCCCATGAGATCAGGGAGAATCCCCCTCACCACCAGGATTTGATAACGACGCTTCCATCCACTGTCTAAAACTGCCTTTTGGAGAACGAGCATAAAGTTTAGCTAACGCTACAGAGTACACTGCCCATGGAGCTAAGCAACCTTGACCAATGCAGAGGCCTTCAGCAACTGAATTAGGTGTAAAAAAGGCAATCACAGTCAATAATTTCAGGTATACACCCATACTATAGGAGATATTTTGAATCCATAGACATAATAAAATATTTTCATAAAGTAAATACAGTAATTAAAGACGGATTATGATTTGAAACCTACGAAACCACATAGGTGGTGTATTTGCAAAGTAATATATTGGGCTTACCTGGGTAAATCATACAAGTAAGCAAACGAGAACTAGATTTTCAGTTAGGCTTGGCTATGCAGAAAGAAAACAGAGTAAGGATAAAATCTTGTGGGAGAGAAATATACTTTTGTTTTTTTCAAGTGTTTGCTAAAAATGTAGAGAATCTTCAATGCAATAAAATAAACTTGAGCAAGTGTAAGGATTATTACAATTTTGCCATATTATATGTTATCATAATAAAAACTAGGGTATTTATTATTATGGTAATTTATCGTTGTTGTCTCTTGTTCTCTACTACTACCCTTATTTGATTAAATAAGCAAGGGACCTTCTCCTCCCCTAATTCTTCTTCTCAAAAATATCCAATCAATGAGCTATATTTACTGAATACTTGTATCTTCATGTATTCAGAAATTTCTCGTATAAGTATTTGACATTAAATCTCATAAAAATATTATTAAAAATTCACCACTCTTGTCTGTTTATGAGGAATATATTGTATAGTGAATCTTACTATTAATACATGGTTTATCTTAATCGTTTGCAAACAAGTCATATCCACAAAAAACAAAAAGATTCTAAATGGTACCTTCTTAGAAACTTTATCTGTTCCTCATGTTAGCAAAGAAAACTGCATTGTAAGACTATGAAAAGAAGCCATTTAAATTTTTTAAAAACTTCTATATTTTTCTTTCAAGTCATATTTTTTAAAACATTCCCCTTTGATGCCTTTGTTTCCTTTTTCAAAATGAAAGAATTTTCATCATCATTGATTCTATTGTTTCAAGCCTGGAGCCATTCAAATTAATTTTTATATACTGTACTCAGTTTAGTAAAATATTTAGTGCTTTTATAATGGTGTAAACCATTAGGCTGTAATTACAGTAACATGGCACAGAGACTAATGGCTCTGTTGGAATACAACAGTGATGCATGATGGCCTTATTAATATAATAGTCTTGAAACACTAAGAATATTAAAAAAATTAATCAATGTTACAGTCTGTATTTGGTTACAGGTTGTAAAAAACACTGCTTATTATTTTACTACTGTTCTTACATGCTCTTAGAGAAGCTCTGAATAATTTTAGTAAAGGTTCAGAAAGTTTTAAGAAGGTCTCAGTACTCCTTAGTGACGTAGGTGTGCCTTAGTGAACTCTAAAGCATCAATAATGGTAGGAAGAGGAGACAGACTGACTTTAGTAATTAATTAAGGTTGATCTATTTGTTCAAATACATAACCTCATAGCTACTATGAGGCTTTAAAACATACAGATGGCTTATCAGTGAGATCTGGATTATATACTTTAAATTATTCACTATCCCCCCAAGATAGTAAACATGATGAGGTCAGGAAAAAAATTTTTTTTTGTGGTCTTATTAACCTGTAGCACCTTACACATATTTTTTGAACTCCCTAACACTGCCACCTCAGTGCAGATGCTTCTCTAATGCTTTCCTTCTCCTTTCTTTTCAAGCCTTTAATTTGCCTTTCTTGTTCTAACTGATTTTCTAGATTTGGATTTGGATAATATTAGGAAACACCAATTGTTCTAGGGGAGAGAACCAATGCTTATTTCTACCTTTCTGCACTATTATTAGAGTAGCTACTGTTTTCTTTTATTTCATCTCTTAGCATCCAATAATATTGACTGACTCTCTAAGACTTGGTTAGAGTTCTGAAAGATAAAATTTAGACCCTTGAACCTCAAGCTTAAACAGCTTAACATCTAGCAGTGGCTATGTTGAGCATCTATCTTTCCTTATGAACATCTCTAAAATTGCTTTGTAAAATTCACTTGCTAACTCTTAGCAACTCATAAATATAAGAATTAAATGACATCAGATACAAACCTCATAATTCCCTAGGAGACATCTGGTATGAGGGCTTTACTGGCAAGAATAGGTAGACTGGATGATTTTCTGAAAAATAACCTGTCTGTGGGTATAAAAGTATATGTTCAATTATTTAGACAGAGTATCAATTCCCTGCTGTAAATAAAGTGCTAACTTGCTGAAAATTAAAGGATAAATAATGATAAATCTGACAACTGTCTGACCATCAAGGGCTTTCAGTCTAGGGGAAGAATGAGGTAAGTTCATTAGTGTATAAAATATGTACATTAAGAGAAGTAAAGCCATTTATAAGTCAGCAGTTGCACTGAGGTAGAATATAGAAACTTGGGATTGAAGGAAATTTCAAATTTACTTCATTCACTCATATTTTAATGTTCTCACCATTCCGGTCTTGAATTAAAAACCACAGGAGACAGGAAATACACCATAAACCCCCTCCACCAAGGCAGCCTGTTCTAATTTTATGTCTTCTAGCTCAAATCTGTATGCCTATAATTTCCACTCTGAATCTTAATTTAATTTGTAGGATCCATCTGAGCTTAAATCTAATTTACCCTTCTGACAGTTCTTTAAGTGCTTTACAATAATTCTAATAATATGACTAACATTACTGAGCAGTTTAAAGTGAAAATATTGTTTAAAGCCTTTGTATATTAGCATTCATGTAGTCTTCACACAAACACAAGAAGTCAACCTTATTATAGCTCTTGTCTTTAGATGAGGACATGGAGCCACAAGGAAGTTAAGTGAGTTGTCTGATCTTGCCCCATTTATGCGGCTTGGGCTGAGGTTTCAAGGCAGGCATGCAGTTCCATGTAGTTCTCTTGGTTTCTAAGAGTAATATCCATAGGTTTTCCTATATCATGTTATTAAATCTCCCATTATTCTATTGCTACTATGTAGTTTGAAGTATGTGTCCAGTGGAGAAAAGAATATTCCAGTTGCTTTATGACCTAACTGGAGTTGAGTGGAATCTCACTTTTCTACAGCCAGACCCACTCTATCCATTATGTAGTTTTTGTTCCTTTTCAGGCTCATCTCCCAGCATCCCCAACCAAGCCCTGCATCCCGTTACATAAATTGCCTACAATGATCTGTGGTTCTGAAAAACACTCTCTTTGATCAAATTTTGGCCAGTTTCCTTTCCTTGTTCTCCACTAAGCCCCAACCCTCAGATTGACTTTGCATCATTCTGTCTTAGCAAAAATCATGATGAATCATTTCAGCAAGCATCCCCATCCTCCATACCTGCTTACCCTTGATATCGGGTCAAATCCCTTATCTTGGAGTTTAGTTACCCTGGCCTGACTTTGGTAAGAATCCTATCAAGTTGACATAGCCAGAGTCCTGCCCTCACCTTGATGATTTTAATGATTTTAATGATTTTCTATTCACTCACCTCCACCCTGCATTTCATCTGTAAATACTCATGCATCCATGGTGTGTTCTTAACACAATTCAGTTTTATACTGGAGTCCAATTGCCCTGCAGCAAAAAAATTTTTTAACTTTTGAATAAAATTTATTTTTACTACTTTAACTTCTGCCTGGCTCTGATTTTTTTAATAGCATCTTCTCTGTGACCTGTTGGTAAGCACAAGGTGCCAGCGGCAGCAAGAATCAGGAAATAAAGCTTTTCTGGGAGAGATCATGGAAAAACAGGGTCTGGAAAGATGCATAAAACATTTGTTGGGCAGACAATTTTGTATGGGAAAGGAGAACACTTTAAACACATGGACAGCTTGGGCAAAGGGATAAAAACATGAATCAGCATGGTGGGTTTAAACACCATCAGCAGATGAGTGTTATCTGAGTAAGAACTGGTGAATGAAGTAATAGTACTGTGGAGGATTTTTGATAATGAGTAGATGTTACTCTGAGACTCCAACCAAAGGGTTTATGTAGGGTAAAGCTTTTTTTTTTTTTTTTTTTTTTGTCTTTTTGAGACGGGGTTTTGCTATGCAGTTCAAATTGGCCTTGAACACACTTTGTAACACAGGCTGGCCTCAAACTCACACCGATCCTCCTGTCTCAGCCTCCCAAGTGCTGAGATTACATACAGGTGTGCACCACCACCCCTAGTCAGGTAAAAGCATGTTGAGACTTGTTAAAAGATTCTTCTCAAAAAAGTGAAGTAAAATTTCTAACTAATGCACATGAATCAAAGGAAATTCGAAGAACAGATATACCTACAGATCAGGAAAATGAAATGAATTTGCAAATGGAGGTAAAATTGCTTTTTTCATGGAGGGCTAATTGAACTTTTACCAGCTAGGTCAGAAACTGTACCTTTAGAGAAAAATTTTACATTGCTATCAGTTATAAGGGTTATAGACTTGTAACGTACCTCCTCCGATTCAGCAGTACATAAGAGAAAAAGATGCTTTATAAATAATGTACAGTTTTCCATTGGTATTAAAAATTTGCCTTACTAGTTTTTATTCTAGAAAATTTTCTTTGTAACACCTGGAGGAGAAAACAGAGAATTGAGTGTGTTTTGTTTTATTTTAGAGGACCTCTTACATGGTCTTTTCCTCTGTTGTGCCGTGTAGTGTTGTGTTTGTATGTGGTGGAAGAAGAATGATAAACAATGGGAACAAGAAATAATTTTTCAGTTTGTTATATTCTTTGCCACATCTGTTTGCTTGGTTACATGGCATGAGAAGAAATAGGAACCGATAAAGAAAACTACCACAATCCCTCAAAGATACTTCATTTCCTCTGTCCTAGTTAACAATATTGATTTGGAGTTTTAGGGAAGGAAAAATAAACTTTTCCTCCACCTTCCTAGATTCTGTGGCTGGAGTTCTAGAAATTAAGTTTGCAAAAGACAAATCAACAGCAGAAAAACAGAGATATTTTATTTTATTTTTTATTTTAACATCTACTATACATGCACGCACAGGACAAACTCGATAATGAGGGACTCAAGTGATTAGAGCTTCTGGCTTATGCAGTATCATAACAAGGAAAAATAAATTCATAGAAAAGTGACAAAATGAAGGAAACAAATTAGGACTTTAAGGGTGGTAAACTGTGGAAAAGTAAATATAAGGGAGAACTAAGGGATGTTAAATTTTGTTTAGTAAGATTTGTCACGTGGCTTTCTCCAGGCACCCTCTGTGGGCTGGGTCCAGAGTCATCTCTGGTGATTAAGAGGTCAGAGTTGGTCTCCTCTTTTGGGTACAAGAGAGAAAGCTTTACAGATGAAATTTATGTCTTGCTTTTAGCCAGTTAGAAGTATGGCAGAGAGCTTTTATTTAGCATCTGCTATTTCTTGCTTCCCTTTAGTTCACCAGAAAACAATCCTTATGCCAAAGTGGTATATTTTGGTGGAAGCTTCTAATCTCCTAGAGAGTCCAGACAAATAATTATTGTAATTATTTTATTATTTAGTAATCCTGAAGATATTTTATAATCAAATCAACAAAAAGTGACTTTCTTAATAATTGATAAGTATGGAAAATCAAACAGGGAAAGAGATTGAAAGATGGTTATATAGAAACTGCATGCAGTAATTTATATTTTCAATGCTTTTGAATTTTATTTTGATTTAAAAGAGAAAAATTTTTGTTCCTGTGATTTATACATTCTTAAAATAACACCTTAATACATATCATGTTTAATATGCTTTGTTTTGCTAATGGTATAATGTAATACATAAGGCCTAATCTTTAGTTTGCTCAAGAAACTTCCAAAATGCATTCAAATACAAAAGCTTCTCTTTGAAGCTATGATTAACTACATACTATACCTTTGGATGAAGCAAGGGTTCTGATCAATATTTAATAATGATTCTGTGGTAAGTGGGTGGGTATGGTCATTAGACGAGTAAGTGAAAAAAGGATTCATTTTAATGGAGAATTAACAAATGGAGCTAGAGGGCAAGAAATATTTGCTTTAAAGATTTGTTGTAATTTAAAGTAAGGTGTCTTAAATATAGCATTCCATGGGTTTCTTTCAAATGACAAATTGTGTCCTAGATCTAAACATGTTACCATTATTATGATGGATGTGATCTGAGATGGGGTCTGAACAGCTTAAATAAATTAACATTCTGAAAACATGGCTCAAAACAATTTAGCATGGCTTCAGCTTTTAATTCATTCAGACACAAGATATATTTGCTACATTCTTAAATTCAGTAGCATAAGTTACAAGTCTAGAATATTGAGAAAAACTTTTAGTAAGTCGCTTTTTGTTTCTCCTTTTTTTTCCTTCCACGAGATAAAGTGTTAGCTTAAGATCTCTAACTTCTTAGCTACAAGTTCAAACTTGAAAAAAAAATCTTTAAAAACCAACCCCACTGATTAAAAAATAAAATTAATTGTACTTGTTGTAAAACTATGGCAAACTCTGAGGGTAAGCTTTCCTGGTCATTACTGAACAGTAGTACAGCATATACTGATGACACAACAGTTGATTAAGAAAGAAATGATTCACATTCTATGTTAAATCACACACACACACACACACACACACACACACACACACAGTGGACAATGGTTCTCTAGGAAAGCTAGCTTAAATGTTACCGCATGACACACTATCAATTCATAACAATTACAGTTTATATCATCCTTTTAATGTGAATTTTGTATTTCCCATTTCTCTTCTTATATGTTCTTAATCATAACCATAACTTCTGCACTTCAATAAGCATTCCTACATGAACTAGAACTATTAAATTTTTAATAGTCTTCCTACAATTTTTCTACCTGACTTGTTATGACATGTTAGCAATTTCATCAGAATCTGGGTATTATAAAATGTTACAGTTTATACCAGTGGGTCTCAAGCACAATGCATATCAATAATGCAAAATTTTCAGTAAGAATAAAATGTTACATAAGGTAATACTACTTGGAAAATAACCAGATGGATTACTCTACAATCTTAATATTTATTTTCTAATTTCTATTTTTAATTTGTCCTTCCTTTAGACTGTATAGAAGTAATAAAGATTTCCTAGATGCTTTTTGTAAGATATCTGATTCTTACAGTTTCTGTGAACAACTTTTTTTGCCATAAAAAGTACATAGTTGTCTCAAATATTAGTTTAGTTAATAGGTACTACACACGTGTAGTAATAAATTAAATTTTAAAAATATTTTAAAAATAAAGTTGGGCTGGCGAGATAGCTCAGTGGCATAAGCGCCTGCCTGGCAAGCGCAAGGTCCTGCGTTTGACTCCCGGTACCCACATACGAAAAAAGGGCCGGTGATATCGCTCGGCGGCACGGGTGCCTGCTGGTGCGCAAGGTGTTTGATCCCTGGTACCCACACACACAAAAAAAATAAATAAAAATAAAGTTGACTTAGTACTTTTTAAAAATCAATTTAAAAACCATACACATTTTTAGTTTTCATTCTATCACCAGTATATTAGTCATTTTCTTGTCCATGGGACAAAATACCCAACACACACATCTTTAAGGAACAGAGCTTTAATTTGGCTCACTCATCTGGGAATGTATGATTGGCTTGCTCCAAGGCAGAAACTTCAGGGTGGAAGGGCTTGGTGGAAGAAAGTTCATTTTATTGCAGCCAAGAAGCAGAGTAAAAGAGACCAGAAAGAAAAGGAGTAGACACATGCGGGAGAGTGCTTTATTAACATACTATGTGTTTCTTAATCCAATGAAGTCAACAAACCAGGATGAATGATCATGCTAGTAACGGTTTATGGGGACAGAAAACATTTGACTTTTATTTATTTATTTATGTATTCTTTGATACCTGGAATCAAACTCAGGACCTTGCACTTGCCAGGCAGGTGCTGTGCCACTGAGCTATACCCCAGGCCTGCACTTGGCTTTTATAACCATGTCAGACACCCAATAGCCAGAGTCCAAGTCTACTGTGACTGTAGGCTGTAGACAGAAAGCACTTTTTCCCCCCAAAGCTTTGTTCTTCTCTCTCTTCGCTTACAGACTAGATAGTTGTTTATTGAATTTAACTCTCTTTATATAGCTCTGACAATAAGAATGATATGAAATAGTCAATAAACTCCAACATTCTGAACTTTTCCTTCATTTGTCATCTTGCTTATCCTTGAAGATGTGGTCTGCCTTCCGAGGTACTGTAGGCTTAAGTTCAGCACCTGCTTTCCTTTTTTTGATAGCAAAAGAAAAATTTTCCTATCCTTGATATCTGAAATCTTCTGATCACCATATATTTTAGTGTTTGTTATAATAAAAACTAACCAAATACAAACAGCCACATATGAACTAGTGAGAATGTATCATTAACTAAGGGTTTTTTTTTTTTTTTTTTGGTGGGTACAGGGGGTCGACCCCAGGACCTCGCGTACCAGCAGGCGCCCGTGCCGCTGAGCGATATCCCCGGCCCTTTTTTCATATGTGGGTGCTGGGAGTCGAACTCGGGCCCTCACGCTTGCCAGGCAGGCGCTTATGCCACTGAGCCATCTCACTGGCCCACTAAGGGTGTTTTTAATCAAATTCTGTATAACATAGGCAGAAGGAAATAAACTCAGAAGTTCAAGTCTTACATCTTAAATATATATATATATATATATTTAATATATATATATTATATATATATTACATATATATGTATATATTTTTTTAAACATAAAATGAAAACAAATATAAGAGTTTCAGAGCAGCATTATTTAAAAAGCAACATGGGCCGGTGAGATGGCTCAGCGTCTTAAGTGCCTGCCCGGCAAGCGTGAGGGCCCGAGTTTGACTCCCGGAACCCACATACGAAAAAGGGGCCAGTGATATCGCTCAGCGGCACGGGCGCCTGCTGGCGCCCGAGGTCCTGAGGTCGACCCCCCGGTACCCACCAAAAAAAAAAAAAAGCAACAAAATAGAAACATTATAAATGTCCATTAACAGAAAAGGGGATACTATGAGTCTTCTTAACATAATGGAATCCTGAAACAAATGAAAATGAATAAATTATAATATAAAAATCCACAATTGTAATTTCTTGGAAAAGCCAATAGCTCAAGAATATATACAGAATGATATCATTGATACTAATTTCAAAAATTTACAAAGGATATATGTTACTATATAAAAGAAAAGCACCTGAATGATAGATACCTAATTCAGGTAATTGATTACATCTGGCAGAGAGAGGGAAATAAGAGAACTTGGGACTTGAATCTTATTATAAATAATTTATTCCTTAAACCTGGTGGTACTTGTTTTCTATGAAAAGGAGAGGGCCTGGGGATTACTCTTTTAACAACCTCATTTCGTCACTGCCCCTTAAAACTTGCACTAGAGAGTTCTTTTGTCTTTAGGGTGAAATCCAAAGCAAGTGTCGTGACTTTTCTGGTCACGTTTTCTATTACTTTTAGTCACAAACAGTGTCACTTTATTCATGGTTACAGCAAGTTTAGTGCTGTAATAAAATTCCAATTTTATGAAAAATTAATGCATCTTTTTTTCCCTTAGCTAAAGTTGACTTTAGGGTGGCTTTTTGTAGCAAGTAAGTGAAACTTGCTGGCTTTCTCTTCTACTGGTCCAAGTAGATGTTCTTTTCTTTCTCTCCGCTGCTAGGCTACTTCAGGATTCTAAAGGGTTGCTTCTGAGGCTTCTGAGACCCTGCTCGTGGACAGGAGGGAGGGAGGAGAGGAGAGTGATACCTTACTTGATTGGGACTTTTTGCTGTAATCTAGAACTGAAGCTCTCCGGGCTTGATCCATGGTTGACGCTGAGTTTTCTGGAGCTCTTCTATATTTTTGTTGGTTGGAAGACTACCCCTTCCTTGTACAGGAAATCTTTACCTGTAATTATCTTGTTTAGAGAAAGTATCATATTCCCTAGCTATTCCTTTCATTCCTGCTGTCATTGAATTTTTTCAGGCTCTCGAAGTTTCTCATCTGGGCCATTACAATTGATAGAGGAGGTAGGGTGTGGCAAAGCTCATTGGGGAAATAAGCAGGACCTGTCAATACAAGATCTCAGGACAGCGCCATGTAATTCTCAGGACCCCATATGCAGAACTTCCTGTGGGCTCCCACTAGATGTGGGTGGCATGTAAGGACACAGCCACCACCTGGAATATTTTTAATTGGTGATCCATTTCTAAAGAAATTACGTGACAACATAATCAGGTCTCACCTGGTCACTCTGCCTTCGGGTTTTTTGCTCTCCATTACTTTCTCCATATTTCTGTCAGTGTTTGTGACTGTGCCCCTTTATTTCTAAACACTTAAAGACTGCTTCTTGCTGCACAATATAATTCACACTCCTTTGTCCAGCGTATGGCAGCATTTACAATCCAGGCAGAATCTAACCTTTCCAATTTTATCTGTTAATTCTCACTCCATGTACACACTCAACTATTGTCACACTAAATTTAAACATACACTTTCCTGATTCCATATGCTTATATATGCTGCAATTTCTTTTTCTTTTTTTTTTATTTTGTACTTAGTGCTGTTTCATTGTTATGATTTAAATGGAAATGTCTCTTCTAAAGTTCATGTGTAGGGCTTTTCGAAACTGATTAGATTATAGGGATGCTAACCTCATCAATGGATCAATCCATTAGTTCTTTCATAGCTAAATGTACTATTGTAAAATGAGGACTGGGTGAAGGAAGTAGATTACTGGAGGCGTAGCCTGGAAGGGTATTATCTTCTCCCTGGATCCTTCTTCTCTCTGTCTGATTCTTTGCCAGTCTCTCTGCTTCCTAACTGCCATGAGTTGAGCAATTTTATTCTGTCATGCTCTTCCATTGGGATGTTTCTGCCTTGCAGCCAGCTGACCATGGTCTGAACCCTTAGAAACTGTGAGCCAAAAGTAAACATTTCTTCCTTTAATTTGTGTGTATCAGGTACAATAATACCTTGGTTCATGAAAGCTTCTTTTCAAAAACAGTTTGGTTTGCTAACAGAAGCATTTGGCAAAATTCTGCTTCCATTCCTGAACTCCATATTGGGTAATGAAATGGCTGTGGCCATTTTCACCACATGAACAAGAGCACAGGCATATTTACCAGAATTGTGAAATGAATCAAATTTGTGAACCAAGATATCACTTATTTGGTCACAACAATGAAAAGCTAATATACTTATATAGCACATATTCTTATAATATTTATATTATTCTTTTTTTTTTATGTGGGTATCGGGAGTCGAAATCAGGACCTTGCGCTTGCCAGCAGGCACTTGTGCTGCTGAGCAATATCACTGGCCCTTTTTTTCCTTTATGTGGGCACCGGCAGTCGAACTCAGGACCTTGCGCTTGCCAGACAGGTGCTTATGCCACTGAGCTATCTCACCGGCCCTTATATTATTCTTACAATACTTTTTATGCAATAAATGTACACTGGTGCCTCTCCATTTTCTTTAATGTGTTAATTTTTTTATAGATCAGCCAGTTGAGGACACTTGTAGTTAGCTTATGCTTTTAGCCAGTGAGCACTAGAGAGACGTTCACCGGCTGCCTCAGTATGAAAGGTGTTATACTCTTCTGTTTTGTTTTTAGTTCTGTCTTTATTCTACCATGGTGTCTCTCCCATTAATTTATCCTTTGGAAACACATTGATTCTTTATAGCTGACAAAGTGGATACAAATGATGCTATTGGAGGTGCTAAAAATGTGCCAAGAAAATATGGCATGAGGTTTTATATATTTAATGGAATATTCTAGGTAATAGTGAATAAGAAAGCAAAAAAACCAGCAAAAAGTTAGATATTAGAAGACATATTTTCACCATATAAAGAGCATCGTGTAAATTACTGCAGCCTGCATCACTTGATCTGCTTCTGTGTGAACAGCATGTAAACAAAAATGTGGTTGGAAACATCATGACTTGAAGGAACTTTTTCAAGTGCTTCAGCTGGCTTACTGTATGATGCTTAGAATGGGTTCCAATGGCTACTGTGTCACCAATACATCTCAAAAATGCTCAACCATTAAGTAGTTCATTCATTTTCAGACACATACCCCTTGCAATAAACAAAAGTATTCTCACATCATTTTATCAGCTCTTCAAGGTCCCCTTTAATGTGCCATTTCATCTCTGCCACCTCCATTCCTAGGCAGAGCCAGCTATTTCATATTTTGTTACCATGCCATCTATGCACACTTCTATTATAACACTTAACTGATATTGTAGTGTGCATTTGTCTATTTTCCTAAATATATTTTGAATCCCTTGGGAAAGGGATCATGGCTTACTCATCTTTGTATCTCTAGCACCTAACACAGAGCTTGACACATAACAGATGCTTGATAAATATTTGTTGAAACAAAATAAAATATTTACTATAATTCTTCACTGAAACTCATACAATTTGCATTTTCTTCCTCCCCAGATACTTAACCATCTATGAGAAGGGAAAACCTGATTCAGAGTAATAAATAGAAAATACAGTATTGTAATATCCACAGCTGGTCCTGGAATGAAAGCATCCTTCTGGCTTCCACTTTTCTCATTGCTTTCAATGACTGTTGTCAGATCACCTGTGCCCTAATTTCTAAATACAACGCTAACAGCTCTTCAGCCCTGGTCTTGCCTTCTCACTCGGCCGTGTTGGCCCAGTTAACTGATCAGCCTCATGTTCTCTGTCATCAGAAATTCTTTCCTCCCATGATTTCCATGAGGTTGCTCTGTTTCAATTTTTTTCTCATTCTTTGCTCTTTCTTAGTTCCTTAGTAACTTCTTACTGTCCTTCATTCTTTACCACTCATCTTCTCGTTCTATGCAGGTTTTTATTGTGCAATCATTCCTGCTTGAATTTTAATTATTACCTATATATTGATCACTCCATAATCTTCAGCTCTTTCTGAAATCACTATTAAACTCAGACTTATATGATTGCAATTCATCTAGATATCAAAGTAAACACCAACATAATATCCTCCCCGAAGAAAAAAATTGTTTTCCTATTCCTACAGTATTTTATATCACGATAGAGTTCTGCCAGCCAAAAATCTGGGACTGAAGGATTAATCCTTATCTATGATTATTATGATCTATGATTATTATCTATGATTATTCCTACTTTTTTGAAATGTCTGTTCCTCTTAACCTCCTCATCCACCTGCTCTGTGCAACACCACAGCCTCTCTTTCACCCTCCTTCCAACCAGGCTCCACAGTCTTATCAGACCAGTGCCTCTAAAGTGCGAGAGGATGCTGTCTCAGTCCTGATTGGAATCCATCAATAGGCAAGATCAAAATTCCTTAGAACACCATGAAAGAGTCTTCACGATCCAGAACACTTAGGGTCCAGCCTTACCTCTCGGTCTCTTTGTGTCTTGCTCTGAGTTCCTCCCAAGACCAAATATTTGAGGTTCTTTAAAGTGCTCTGGCTTCTCATCTCCCGACTCTTCCTGTGCTGCTTTTGCCCTTGGGACATCTTTATTTATAAATGTTTTTAGAGACTTTTAAAAATGCTATATTCATGCACTTCTCATAATTTTTTCATATCTATTCAAGCATGAAATAAACATTTTGATAAAAAAAATAACATTCTTGCCCTGGGAACATCTTTACCCTACCTGTTTCCCTTGGCAAAAGTGCCCTTCTTAAATTAATCAATGTTCAGGTTTAGTCCGTGAATACTTATTATGCCTTTCAGACAGTGTTTGGCTCAAGAGATAATTGCTGAGCAGAAGGCCCTTAGATAAGTTCTCTCATGATTCTTAGATTTTAGCACGGGAAACAATAATTAAACTGATGCCTATACTGACAAGCATGTAATTACAAGCTTGAGCAAAGGTAGTAAGGAAAAGTAAAGAGTGTGCTAAAAAAAATGACCACAGTCAGATTTCCTCTGTCATAGCAATTATCACACTGCATTGAAATTGTTCATCAAACTCCCCAGTTAAACTGTGTGCTCCTTGAGGACAGGGGTCTCTACATTATTCCTCTTTATAGTCTCAGGACTCAAAAGGAATTTGGACCTTAGAAGGTAATGAATGAGTATTTCTTGAACTGGTGAAACAATTCATAGTTTTCAGTGTGAAAGTTGGGAGGTAGCTGGCTGTTCCCAGACTGTTCTGGATATGGCACCGGTGAACAACCTGCTGCTTATGAAACTGGGGAAGGAGCGCCCATATTTGAGAAGAGACTGAATTGGTTTCTAAGGTCTCTCCCAATTCTAAATATTATGATGGGTCAGCTATCCACTTAACCCTATGGGATTAGCTGACCTATAGAAAAAAAAAAACAAAAAACTTGTTTTATGTACCTTGCCAATACAATGTCTTTCACAATACTTGGGATGAGTGATCATTTATGTGGGAGTGTGACATTGTTAATGTTAGAATAATGCAAAAGACAGGACTGTAGGCTACAAGTAGAGTCAGATTATGTGGTTTTAAAGCTAAATAATAGATTGGAGACTCAATAGCTATCATTATTTTTAATATTTACATTAATTATAACGCATTTTTAATCCATGGGACCAAACTGCCTAATGGGATTAGACCTTACATGATTTAAAATATCAGGGTGAAAAGACAAATTACATTTTCTGACCAGACACTGAGGTTGAAAACTAGGTGACATTTAATAAGCCAACTCGTTTTCTTCTTTTACTGCTTCCCTCACCATGGAAGCAGAAGCTTTGCTTTCTGAAAGTGACAAGCATTGAAAACCCTTTGTTACAGCATGAGATGCCTGATCCTATTCCAAGATTTTCTGTCTTCATGCCTGCAACACTCTCCCCTCTTTTTTTTGAAAAGTGCTTAACACAATGCATTTGTGACTTGCTATGTTTGGGCACGGAAATGACTATGGCTCAGTGGAGGAAAAAATATTTTTCTGTAGTTTTTGTTTTTACTTGTTATGGCTGAATTTTTCCTGCTTTGACATGATGGCTAAAATGTGCACAGCATTTCTGTGCCATCCGCAAACATATTTTCAGCATGCCTGTTTTCATGAAGAAAGTGAAGGAAGCATAAGCTTGGCACCGCACTATGTATGGGGTGTGTACATGGCGACCATCTGTTCTGCATACACTCTGCTCTGCTGACACACAAGGGGAGAGAAATCTGTGAAATCAGAATGTGGATTTCTAAAGGTGCTAACTATTGAAAACCTTGGGTAGTGGGCTTGGGGGCACCACTCTTGATACTTATTGAAAGTTCTTCTCTCCACTTTATCCCTATTTTGTAGCTCACGGTCAGATCAGTATTTATTTCTTTATTTGGCTGTTACTTTATATAACAAAAACTATGCCATCTATGTCATCATTCTTCTCTTGGTGGTAGAAGAGGGAGGGATGCAGAGTGCTAGTTAGCAACACATTTCAGCTAAATGTGTCAGTTATCCATGCCGTTATAGAGAGGTGTCTTTTCTACACTCCTGCTGGTGCTGGACGAGCCATCTTCACTGTCTTCGGCAGACTGCTGCCAGATCCCACCAGAGTGACCGTAACTTCTCACCAAGCTCTTTCTATGGAAAGTCTGTACTCATTCCGTGGGGCTATACCACTGGTCTCAATTGTGATCATGAGAATTTGCATTCAGAAGATATTTAGCAATACTAAGCACATTTGTTTACTTGACACATTGACTTAGTATTAGTTGGCCCAACTTAATGTATTTGATTAAATGAAAAGCCTCGTTTTCCTGAGGTAATTCTTGATCTGGATGAAACAGAACTGTTGCTCAATGAGAGAGACAGAGAAGAGAAAGATCTTGTATGGTGTCAGTGGAGGAATGATTAAACCATTTTTGTTTGTTTTTCACAGCAGACAAACGTTAGTGGAGGAAGAAGATATCCAACAGATTCTTACTGCTTTCTGACCACAAAAATAATAATCGGATGGCTACCAAATGGCCTCAGTTTCTGCCAGGGAATCAGTGTGTTGGAGATGGAGAATGGATTGATCTGAATAAGCGCAGACTGAAACAAGCACACTGTCCTCTGGGCACTCAGACCCACTGTTCTGGGCACCCTGACTGTTATGGCGGTTAATACGGCCCGGACACCGCTCTGTTGCTTCACTTGGCACACTTCTTCTTCCATAGGAAACGGGCTTTTGGTGCATTCCTGAATCCAGCCGACAGCTTTTTTTCTGAGTAAAAATATTTAAATTCAAAGAGACAAGTAAATCATAATCTGTCCCAGACAACCCATCATCTAGAAAATTATACTGAACCATTATCAAAATCTATTTCTACAATCTTAATGCAGGTGGAGGACTTATCAAGTTAGTGGCAAAGGTGAAGAATGGACTTTTTCATTTGGATTTAATCAACAAGCATTTTTTCTTTTTATAAGAAAAGGAATTTGTATCAAATATATCGTGAAAGAAAAAGATAACTCCTACTTTACTAAAACCTAAATATTTTGAAGCACTTATAATATGTTTGCTATTTAGGATGAAGAAAGTGAACATAATAAAGTTCTTGTCTTCAGATTGCCTGTGGTCTTTTGAAAAATATTTTAGTAAATCAACTTGTAAAATTGCCCTAATCAATGGACGATCAAGACACTACAGAAGCAAGCAGAAAGAAGTGCTGAAGTCCGCCTGGGCTGGGGGAGTTTCTAGGAGGAAAGAGTGCTAGGTCTTGTCAGAGGACCAAACTGTGGTGTGGCAGAAGGGAAAGGGGAAGTAGGCATCACTTCAGGACCAGTAAATGTCCAAGCAGCTGCCTGGCAAGGGTGAGGTCCTGAGTTCTATTCCCGGTCAAAAACAAACAAACAAAAAAACCCAAGTAGAAAAGATCAACAGGATATCTGAGATAGGCAGAGTTTGACTGTCTCAAATCCTAGGGCGTAATGACAGGGAGAAAGGTAAACCTGAACAGAGGTGTTCATTGGCCTTGTTCTACTGGGCCTTAAAGAAATATCTCCTCCCAGAGGCTCTCCCCTGCCTGACTGTATACTCTCAGAGCTTTCAGGTTTTCTCTTCATTCGAACAGCTTAGGTTGTTGAACAAGGAAAAGGACAGCTGTGCCACCATCCCTTCTCCTCCTCCTCTGACTGTTCTTCCTTTTTTTTTTTTTGTGGGTACCGGGGGTCGACGTCAGGACCTTGCATGCCAGCAGGCGCCCATGCCGCTGAGCGATATCACCGGCCCTTCTTTCGTATGGGAGTACTGGGAGTCGAACTCGGCCCTCGCACTTGCCAGGCAGGCGCTTATGCCGCTGAGCCATCTCACTGGCCCTGTTTTTCCTTTGAGAACTAATTGGCACTTGACTACTCCACTTCTTAACCAGAACTTCCGTATACAGCCGCCATGACAGAGGAGAGGAGGCATAGAAATTTTTTTTTTTTTTTTTTTTTTTTTTTTTGTTAATGTGGGTATTGGGAGTCGACCTCAGGCCCTCATGCTTGCCAGCAAGCACTTGTGCTGCTGAGCGATATCACTGGCCCTTTTTTTCCTTTATGTGGGTTCCGGGAGTCAAACTCATGACCTCGCACTTTCCAGGCAGGCGCTTACGCCGCTGAGCTATTTCACCGGCCCAGAGGCATAGAATCTTGACCAAACATCCTTGAGGGTGTGAATCCACAGGAAGGAATATCATGGAAGGACCATATTTAAGGTCTGGCTAGGAGGAATAAAACAGTTGTAACAACTTTTCACAATCAAAATCAATCAATCAATAAATAAAAGACCTGAATTATTCTGTATTCCTGCTATTAACCTCAACATCTCCTTCCCCTTTCTCACTGCTTTTATCATTTTGGAATTTAGTAAAGGGCACAGATTACAAATAAATGATCGTATTCTTTTCCCAGTTGTTACCTGTCTGACATCTAGGATGCAGATCAAGTCAATATGAGAAATAGAGTCTACCTTCCTTTCCTCGTCTTTCCACTCCGTCATCATTTGATTCTATTCTCTGTAAAGAAAAAGAAATGACTTCTCTGACTCAGTACTCATCCCATATTTCTCTGACAGGGGATAAGTAAACATTCTATTTTCTAACAGATTAATGAAAAGAAAGCATCCCGTGCAGCAGGCGTCCCCAATTGGAGGTGGGCTCCCAAATGTGCTTATTCACATTTTCACAGCACTGGCTGGGAGGCCTGCTGTCCTACGTTCTGTTTGTATCATATCACTCATTTCTTTTTGCCTTTAGCTCCTTCTTTTGGCTTTATCTGTCTATTTTAGCTACTATTTATTTCATATATATATACATTCATGTGGTACAGATTTCAAATTACATTTTTGATTAAAGGAGTCTCTAACCTGAGGGTTTTGATTTTACTTCACAGCAAAATTAAAGTCAAGGTTGGTTTTATTGCTTTTTATTTTTTTAACATTATAGACTCAGCTAATTGCAGAAACCACTTGTTTGGTATGATCTAGCCACATCACATATTCTGGTTTATCAGAATTCAAGTCTCATGACTAAATGCAACAAAAAATTTCAAATACAGCCAAAACACTTCCGTTTCAAATTTAAATGAAAACCTGTTGTGTCAGTCAAATATATGTGACATATGCAATGTAAAGTCTTGGCTGTTTCAGTGATTTGGGAAAAAGAAACCAGGAATCAAGTGATTTTCTACTGATCTATGGCTAGGTTGAGGTTTATAAACTCTATAATTGCATTGCTCATGTTTCTATCATGAAATGGAGGGACAGAATTTTAATATTTAAACAAAAGCCTTGTATCTATGATGTGGAATTACTTAGTAGGTTTCATGAGGCACAAGATATTTCCAGAGTTTCACATGGTTTCACATCATTTCTCTTGATATATCAGGTAGGGTTTATTATATGTTAATATTCAATGAAAATTCACTGGTGGAAAGAAATCTTTACCAATTAATGACTAAGCTAACGATTTCCTAATCTCTATTGTGAGTACAAGAAAGTCATGGAAGGAGTACACAATTAGGTTTACAGGGGAACCTCTAATACTCTGAAGACAAGTTAATTGTGTCTTACAGCATGCCTAAATTCTACTGACTATTTGGTATTGATGTTTTGAGCTTTTGATATATGGATAACCTTTTCAAAATCAGTTTGTCTTTAATCATTTCTCTTTTGTTCATTTAACAAGAGTGTAGACATTGATTTTAAAGCATCTTTTGTTTCTTTGAATACAGTGAGAACTTCAGAAGTTAATTCTTTTAATTCAAGTATTAACACTTTTGTTTTCAGGTAATAAAGGTGTTGAGGGATTTGAGAATGGTAGATGTATGATGACAACTTTGGTTATTAAGACTAACTATGCTAATAAGCTTAATATGGGAACTCTGTGCTATGGTGCATTCCTTTTTTAGCTTGCAATGAAATGCAACAGAGAGGCTTCCAAATGCTGCAGGTAGTAGAGGACTACATAGTACTGACTTGAGCAGGAAGCTAAGCTTTTATATATAACCAGAGGTCTGGAAACAGAATGCTGGCAACACGGTCAGAAACGCAATAATGGTAGAGCCACCATCTGTGTATATCTCCTGGCCTTTCCCTCATGTGTCAGATCATGGTCACAAAAATAACTGCTGCACCTGTGCCCCCCGTGATGGTGATTGTCTTCCATGCAGAAAGTGCAAGAGTGGTGGAAGGCCTGAGATTTCTTAATTAAAATGTTTATCCTAGAAGTACCTACATATATTTCTGCATTGATATTTTATTAGTCAGAACTGGCTCCCAAGGCATTCCTAAAACAATAACTGAAACTGACATGGAAGGAGTTGTGGCTGGTGACTAGGCCAGAGAACCAATAATGTATGCCAAAGAATATGCTAATTACAACCACAGTGGTGTGATTTATTTTCCCATTTTAAATAATCTTTTAAAAAGAAGTTATGTGACAGACAAAGTAAGTGGGAGACATCTAGCTGCTTTTTCATGTTCCTCTTTTATTGGCTGTATTTGTCAGGACTTGTTATGATGATTCTTTGATATGTGGGTTAAGTGTGACTAAATATTCAATAATTTAAGTGTAGAAAATAACACATATTGTAGAAACTAACAGATACTGTAACATACTGTGACTATTAAGTCCACTACTGCTGTATGTCAAAAATGCTATATCAGAACCTCCTAAACTCAGTAGATGAACACAATAGTCACTTATTGTTGCAGATCTGTGCATAGCTGATTAGTTTGGGCTATGCAAGGAGCTCTGGTGTGCTCTGTCCATCTCATCCTCCTGCTGTGACCAACATGCAGTATCGGGCATATTCTTCCTAGGAGAAGGCTGTGGTGCAAGAAAGCACACCACCACATCAGCACTTTCTAAGCCTTTGCTTGCATCATGTCTAATAACACATCACTGGCCAAAGCTTACCCTGTAGCCCGGTGCAGAATCAAAGGGGAGTGGAGCAATAAATCCACCCACAGAGTGTGAACATTTTTGAAGACTAACCTAATCTACAATCATCCTGCCAACTTTAGGCATGATAACTGAAAAATAGTGATTGATCTGCCAGACTTAGAATAACATAGCTCTATTTTTGCCATGTGTCTGAAAAACTAAAGATTGCCCCCTCTTCTAAACATATATTTAATATATATATATATATATATATATATATATATAGAGAGAGAGAGAGAGAGAGAGAGAGAGAGAGAGAGGGAGGGAGGGAGGGAGGGAGAGAGAGGAGCGAGAGAAAGCAAAGCCTGCTTTCTTGCTTAGGGTCATTGTAAAATTGCAATGGCAATTTGCCTGGCTTTCATAGGGCAAATGCAAGGGAAGCAGGGGAAAACCAGACCTCTTAGGTCAGGATATACATTTCAAAACCCTTGTTCAGTGCAGATTAGACTGAGAAAATAAGCTTGATATTATATACACAGGCAGGTATCATAAACTTCTTTCTTTTACAAGGGTAGGGCACATGTCAAAGGGGAAGATAACCCTGAAGCACTGTGCTTACTCTGCTGATGGTGTTTGTGGTATTTTGCGACCTAGATGATCCCCACCACAAGGAGCTCTATCCCTGTACTTTAAAATTCTTTCTGTCCTATAATTAACAGCCTCTCGTAGTTCATACGCCATTATTGCAGATACAATGACCCTGGGACTTCCGGTCTAGACCCTCTTTATTGTTTCCTCCTGAAGAGTGGTTCAGGTAAGCTTGTAACACGCTTCAGGTCTCACAACAACTGAATGATAATAGTAAGAAGAAGAACATTTCTCTAACTATGTGCGGTAAATGGTATCATTTATCCCTTGTCGTCGATAAAGGAATAGCTGCTTTGAACACTTAAGCAATTTTCCTAAGATCACATAGTAGATTTATTTACTGAAAAACTGAAAAGAGTCTAAGGTTTTTAAGTTCAAGATAAAAGAAATGGTAATTACTGCACCCGATAGTGTGTTAAATAAACAGATGAACACTGAGGATGGTGGATATGTTCAATTTTTTTTTTTTTGGTGGGTACCGGGGGTCGACCTCAGGACCTCGCGTGCCAGCAGGCACCTGTGCTGCTGAGCGATATCACCGGCCCCTTTTTCATATGTGGGTACCGGGAGTCGAACTCGGGACCTCGCATTTGCCGGGCAGGTGATTATGCCGCTGAGCCATCTCACCGGCCCCCGAAATGTTCAATTTTACAAATAGATTTACTATACCTTTTTACATAATGTCATCTACATCACATTAATAAAGGAAAAATTATCACTGAACTTGTGCTGCTCCTTAAGAAATGGAAATGACACGGAAGAGGTCCCAATGTGATCTTTAGAAAAACATGAACACATTCAGAAAGGAAATATAGCCCAGAAACATTTTCAAAACTCTGTGATGCGAATTCACATCTCTGGCTCATGCACTCATTTGAAAAGGAGGTAGTCTCTGAAAGATGATGGGGTTGACCCGCTGAATTATGATAGAGAGTTCACAATGCTGAACTGCTTTTGTAAGCGGAGGAGAGACAGAACGCTGTTTTCTGCAGAACTGATGGCACAGTGAGCCGACTGAATATCATCCACAAAGTCAAGAGGAGCTGAGCTGGTTGAATGGATAGGGCACATATTAAATTGATAGTGATTAATTAGTTTTATGTCACTTTGATGCTTTTAGACTTGTTCATGGTGTGGTTTTCAATTATTTTAGTATTATTGGAAGTGCCAAGATTAGACCATAGTTATTAGAATGAGATGAGTTACCTTATTTGCAGAGTAGGATAACCTTTGCTATTTTCCTTTCACATGATCAGTGCCATTTGCGAGAAAAGAAAATGAGGGCGCGTGCGCATACACAAAATCTTAGCAGAAGGCTAGTTTTTTAAAATCAGAATCAGATAAACCATATGCTCAAGGCTCAGAAAGATATTTGGGTGGATTGTTTAAATTCTTATTGTCATTTGATGTCATTTCAAAGTTGGCCGTATTAAGATGCAAAAGGATATAAAGGAGTAGACTTCTAAAAAAACAAACAGAAAATTAAAACACCCTGAAATTCTTTCATTTAATTCAGAAAACATCACCTCATGATGTCATTCAATAGAATATGCTTGTACACTTGCAGATTACAAAACAAAACAGAAAAAAAGGAGGTAGAAAAGAGAGGGGAGGGAGAAGAGGAGGAGTTTGAGAAGTGATGAGTATCATAAAATATATTTGCATCATATAAATATTTAGTGAAAGACAAGTTAACTTCCTGACATGAATTCTATTTCCTCTCAATTCTGTGCTCTCACTCCACTAACTGTCTTGTATTCTTCTGTATGTTTAAACTGTTTCTCCATTAGTTCAAAAACAAAGAATTGTGTCTTTTATACTAGAGAGAAAATAATAAAAAGCTATCGATTTCCCATCCCTTATCTCCCTTCTTTCCAGAGCCACTCTTTCTGGAAAGAGTATTTTCTGAGTCCATGTTTTTCTCCAGTGAATCTATTTGTTCAAAATCAATTTGGATTTTGTCCTATTTGTTCCAAATAGATTCGTTTAAATTATATTTGGATTTTGTCCTATTTGTTCAAAATCATTGTGATTAGGAATTACTAACTCTGTCATCTAAATTTCTTTTTTTGTTGGTTTTGAGACAAGATCTCGCTACGTAGTTCAGGCTGCCCTTGAACCCACTATGGAGCCCAGGCTGGCCTTGAACTCAGACATCCTCCTGGCTCAACCTTCCAAGTGCTGGGATTACAGGTGTGCGCCACCACATCCAGCTTTCATTTAACACTCTATATACTTTACTTATTTATTTATTTTTTTACTGCGCTTGTTGTCCACTTTCCCCCATTAGACTATAAGCTCGGGGAGAATATCTTTATTTGTTTCAGTTACTGATGTATCCCCAGGTTTTAGAAATCTGCCTAAGACATAGCTGAAGCCAAATTTATTGAATAAATGAATAAGTAAATGAGAAGAGGAATGCGCGCTAAACTATTGAGGCTGCCATTTTCTCCCTGTCTCTCCCAATGCCCCCTGTGTAGCCAATATCCAACTGTGAGCTCTTTCTCTTCTGGTATGCTTTTGTAGCTTATTTACTGATCCTACCACTAGAAGCATTTACATTTTCACCACCCACAGATGTGGATAGCACTTTATCTGGTGAAGTTCTGTCACGACAGTGGTAGTCTGGCTTCTTTCCAGGCATGAGAATTCACAAACTCTTGCATCCTCCTCATTCAATTCAAAAGGGAAACAAAAAAAAGACCACGTTGGAGAGACAATTGATGGCTAACGAAAGCTTTGAATTTCGGATACATTTTTGCTGTACATATTCAACCTTCAAATCTACAAATGAGTCAGGGTAGATAGAGCCAACTAAAGTGACACAACTCACAAGACAGTGACTGAAGGTATTACCAAACCTAGAAAAAAGAATAGCCCAAGAGATTACAGGAAGGGAAACAGTAAGAGTCACACGAGAAATTTGGCAATATTCATTAAAGAATGGGCAATTGAATTTCTTTCTTTGGTTAATGAACATTTTCTCCTAAAAGTCATGTTACTTTTGAAATAAGGATAATGTAATTTCTTTTTAAGAAATCAAATTGCTTAATAGAGACTTTTATATTAACACTGGAAACAAAATAAGGATAGAAAATGTCCTTCTCCAAAATAAGGTTAAAGAAAGTGAATGAAATCTCATGTGCTATTTCAGATCTAAAATCCTTATTGTTGTTGTTGTTGTTGTTATTATTATTATTATTATTAAATTTTATCTCTCTCCTGCCTCATTTGCCTTCTAAACTATGAAATACTGAAGAAGATAAGAAACTGAAGTCTGTCAATCAGGCCTTGAAAGAAATGTGTCTAGAAAGAGTTACAGTACAGTCTCGGGTTAACGTGTTATTCTGATAAGTCACTGCACTTTTGGAATTTTATTCTGAGCTAGCCGGACAAAGAAATTGTTTCTGTAAGTGAGGAATCAATGGAATGAGAACCTTAAGATTTATGGCATTAGCTTAGCATTAGTCAGGAAGGAAAACAAAAAGAAAATTAAAACAGCAATCAGAAAGAAAGAAAGAAAGAAAGAAAGAAAGAAAGAAAGAAAGAAAGAAAGAAAGGAAGGAAAAGAAAGAGTTAGAAATCTGACAATTCATATTACACAACAATAACACATTTAATAATGCTGTCGTGTATAACTCAAAGGATAGACCATGTAACTCCTGATCCTGTGTCTCTAGACAGTTTTTCAACAAAGACATAATTGATATTTTGGGCCGGATGATTTTTTGTTGTGGAGCTGTCCAGTGCGTTATAGGATGTTTAGCAGTATCTTTGGTCTCTTTTCACTAGATGGTAATCCTATTGTCCTAGTCATGATAGCAAAAACATTTTTTACAATTGCCTCCTGTTGAGAGCTACTAGATGAATTGATTGGAAATAATAAGACTATTTATATTGACCACTATTGGCTGCCTTTAGTGAAATGTTAAAATAAAGAGATCAATTCAAGGAAAATCTGACTGGCTTACATGAAGAAATGAGAGATAACAGAGCAACTATACATTTGGAGGCTCCAAGGTTGGAGAAGGTGACTTATTCTTAGACCTCAGAGAGTAAGGGATAAGTTTGAAAACTATTTGAGCATCAAAGACTCAGTAAAACTTCTCAGAGAACAAAGCGATTCATCCCTACAAAAGAGATCACATAAAGAGTGTGATCTTTCCACCTCTTATTTCAGATGGCCTAAAGGTATTCATCATTATACTAAAAGAGAGGGGCAGTAGAGCTAGGAGAAAATAAATGAATCTGGCTTGAGAACTATGACTCAGAATAAACTTTGGGTATGTTTACTGGCATATGAAATTGGCTGAAAGCAAATAGATCAGAAAATTTTCATGTTTTGATTGAATTACATTACTAAAATAAAAAAAGATGAGCCTAGACTAAAACAAATGTCTGGCTCGCAAGCTCGTTGCAGGAAAAACCAGGTCTTACAAATTATTCTGTCCCCAGAGAAAGCATGCTGCCTAATGTTCACTTCAGATACAACCAAGGAGAACGATAAACAAGGGAGAAATAGGAGCCAGGAACTGTGGAGAATAACGGCAAGGATGGAGAGAGAGGGTAATCAGGATTCACCTGAGGAGGCATTTCTTTGTTTATTTTTATATATAAGATTTCATTTCATATGAAATGTATGTATATATTACACATATACATGCATGTACATACCCATACTCTCACATGTGCCTCTGTATTTTTGTATTTAAAATTCAGCAACTTTTAAAGACAGTAACTGGGATTCAGAAGAAGGCCAGCATGTCCACTCCGCCCAGCCATGCACAGGGTATCTAAGAGGTCATGTTGCCATTTACAACATGCACTTCTGTACTCTTTGAAACAGTTTTATTGGTGAAAATAAATCTCAGTGAAAAAAAAAAAACTAACAGAGAAATATATCTGAAAAACTTTTGAGTACTATTAGAAGGAAAATGAATGGGTCAGAACCACTACTGCAGTGTTTGTAGTTCTTATAACATTTAATTTTACATAGTTTTATACATGGGTAACTGACACAATGCCATTTTATTTCAATGTATATTTATAAAATACAAAACTTAGATATGTACATAGCAATAAATGATATTGTCACCAGACAGGGTCTGGGAAGGTTCCCCAAATGGAGATGGGGGAACCTCAGATACCCACACCAATGGAGCAAGTTATAGATTTGTAGAATCCCATCACAGAAAAAGAATTTTCAAGACATGTGAGAGGTGTAAAGAGGTGTATCAGGCTGAGGTGTTGTTTAGTTTGTTTGATTTTTAGTTTTTGGGTTTTTTGATATTTTGAGATAGGGCCTTGCTGTGTTGTTCAGGCTGGCCTTCAGCTCACTGGGCAGCCCAGGCTAACCTTGAACTTGTGGCGGTCCTCCACCAGGCAGAATGTCAAAGCATACACTGAGAGAGGACAGAACGCAGGCCCTCTGCGAGGGAGGCTTACGATGGCCTAGAATTGGGTTTATTTGGGACTTAGGGATCTCTGCAAAATTGGTGATCTAGAATGTGTATTCCTACTATCTGTCAGGTTATCTACCTCTGTGGCTACGTTGGAATGCAAAGCATTCACATGCGTTTGAAGCTGAGATACGCTTTCTGTGAGAAGAAACACAATTTACAGGTATATTAGGAATGGGCCTACACCTACTGTGTCAAGAAATTTGGGCTTTTTTTTTTTTTGAGTGCATTTCTTTTTTCTTTTTTCTTTTTTATATGTGGGTACCAGGAGTCGAACTCCGGACCTCACGCTTGCCAGGCAGGCGCTTATGCTGCTGAGCTATATCACTGGCCCTTGAGTGTATTTCTTGAAAAGGATAAATGCCTGAGTAACATTTGTGTCCCAAACTTGCAGTTTTTCTTAAAAGTATAATCTTAAAATTATTATTTTCCCTGTCTCCTTCTTACCTGTCTTTATTTTATCCTACCTCCATAAGAATAAATAAAAACTAAGACACTTCTTAACGTCTTGTAAATTCTGCTTCTTGTTTAAGTCAATATTAATAATTTTTGTTTTTCTACTCTGCTTTAAGTTCCTATGAACATGTTAACAGATGAGAGAGAGCAGCATGCTTGAGAGATTTCTGATATTTGTTTTGTTTTGTTTTGTTTTGTTTTGCCTTGTTATTTTTGTGTTGGTGTCTTTAGAATGCATTTGCCTGATTATTGTACACATGTGACCTGTGCCACTCGTCCATGCTGTTCTGTGCTCAGCGCACTCTCTCTCAGAAGCCGGCCTCACATGATTGCGCCAGTTGCCTCCCTAGGGTTTGGTTTGGGAGAGGGATAGAGGGAGATAAGAAGAGAGATTTTATTTCCCCTTTGTTCCCTTGTCCCAACTACAGTCCCTTCCTGCACTGCTGCCATTCTGGAATGGTAAGGACACCCTGCTGCCCCTGTCTTGGGTGCCTGAGATTCTTTTGTCAGTGCCCTTGCTCCTGCCCCCTCCTTGTTTACAACAGCTTAATTTCATTAACATTTGCCTTTTATGCTTTATTCTGATTATTCCTGTAAATTTTATAAGTTTTCTGAATCCTCTGGTCTTGGAAAAATCTCTTAAATGGCATATAATCTGTTATTAAAATTGTATCTAACTTTCAAAATTTTCATTGGACTATACATTTTTATATCAATTTCATGAAAGTGTAATTTATGATAAATGCACATGACTTAAATGTATAATCCCCAAACTGTAAGTACTCATTTAATTATCACCACAATCCTGATATAAAACATTTCCATAAGCGAAAGATTCTCTCTGTCCCTGCCTTGTCAATCTCCACTCTCAACCCACGGCTAAACTCAGGAAATACCGATCTGCTTTCTGTCAATGTAGCATAGATTTAAAATTTTGTCTAAATAAAAATCATACTTGAACTCTTTTGTTTCTGGCTTATTTTATTTAAGAAAATGCCTTTGAGATTTATTCATGTTTTGGAATGTATAAATTGTTCATTTCTTTTATAATCACTGGGATTCTTTTTTATGGATACACAATTTATTTTCTTTTACCTTAGCGATAGGAAAGTTGGGTTATTTCCAGTTTGAACTAATATAAACACATCTCCTTTAAACAGTCTTGCACAAGACTTTGTGTGGATCTATATTTTAGTTCAATACCCAGGAGAAGTGCTATATTATATATTAAAAGTATATTTAATTCCATATAAAAGTACCAAACTGTTTTCTAAAGTAGTACTTTCTACTACCAACACTGTATGAGAATTTCAATTGTTCCGCATCCTCACTAACAATGATATTGTCAGTCTCTTAAATTTTAGTCATTCTTCTGTGTGTGCGGTTGCATCTCATTGCAGTTTTAGTATTCATTAACCTGATGATTAATGATGTTAATCATGTATTTGTTGGTTTTTCATACTTATTTTTTGTAGTGTCTGTTCAAATCTGCTTTCAAGCGTATGGTGATACACACCTGTAATCCCAGCACTGAGGAGGCTGAGCCAGGAGGATTGTTTCAAGTTCAAGGCCAGACTGGGCTACATAGTGAGTTCAAGCCCAGCCTGACTTTGTCTCAAAAAAAGAAAAAAATCTCCTTTAAAGTTGACATATTCTAATTATTGAATTGTAAGGATTATATATTTAGATTTAAGATCTTTGTGAGATATTTGAACCTTACTTCCTATCTACTATAAGTTCTAGAAGCACTAAACTTCCCTCAAAGCATGGCTTTCCATGCATGCATCTATCTCAAAATTTTGATACAATGTTTTTATTTTAATTCAGTCCAAAACATTTTCTCTCTTCTTATATGATTTTTTTTTTTTTTTGGTGGGTACCAGGGGTCGACCTCAGGACCTCACGTGCCAGCAGATGCGCATGGCTCTGAGCAATATCACCGGCCCTTTTCTGGTATGTGGGTTCCGGGAGTCGAACTCGGGCCCTCATGCTTGCCAGGCAGGCGCTTACGCTGCTGAGCCATCTCACCGGCCCCTCTTATATGATTTCTTATTTGACTCACTAATTTACTAGAAGTATATTGTTTAGTTTTTAAACACATTTTTTTTTCTACTGGTGATTTGAAAAATTAATTTTTTTTTTTTTGTGGGTACCGGGGGGTTGACCTCAGGACCTTGCGTGCCAGCAGGCGCCCTTGCCGCTGAGCGATATCACCGGCCCCTTTTTTGTATGTGTGTTCCGGGAGTCGAACTCGGGCCCTTGCACTTGCTGGGCAGGCACTTAAGCCGCTGAGCCATCTCACCTGCCCCTGGAAATTAATTTGACTATAGTCAGAAAACACTTTAAGTGAATTTATGACTTTAAAACGTGTTTTTTTTCTGTGTGTGTGGGTACCGGGGGTCAAACTTAGGACCTCGCATGCCAGCAGGCGCCCGTGCTGCTGAGTGATATCACTGGCTCTTTTTTCGTATGTGGGTACTGGGAGTCGAACTCAGGACCTCGCGCTTGCCAGGGAGGCACTTATGCCGCTGAGCTATCTCACGGGCCCCTGTGTTGTGTTTTTAACAAATACATCTTGGTAAATAATCCATGTGCCCTTGGTACCATTGAGTGGATTCCTCTATGTCAATTATATGGTTAAAATGGCTTATGTCATATACATCCTTGATTATATTTGTTTACTTGTTCTGCCAGTGACAGAAAAATTTTGAAATCTTGAACTATAATTGCTGATTTCTCAATTTCTCCTTTTATTCTGTCTCTCTCTATATACACACATATTTGATTTTTAGAATTGAGTTTTACAGAACTTTTAGGTTCACATCAAAATTGAGGGAAAAGTACAGAGGGTTTCCATATATAGTCCTGATGTACCAACCACCACCCCAGTATCAACATATCTATATATCTACATATATATATATATATATATATATATATATATATATATTCCACCAAAAATGTATGTACACTTCAGCAAAGAAAAACAGTATGATGTTTTCTCAACAGATGGTGTTACCTTCATATGGACCTTAGAGGATGTCATATATCACAGAAAACCCACTACACTGCCGGCCCTTAGAGAAGAAACTGAAAAAGCACGTGCAGCAATCTCAAGGACCAAGGTTACCCAAGCTGCAGTTTGCTGTACTAATAAATGTCTGGAAGCTAATGGCCACCACCTTGAGCACCTCTTGTAATTGTAGAGGTCAAAGGTAACGTATGAATCTCATGATGTCTCAATAAATTTAGTATTAAAATATTTATACAAGTTTTTCTTTTCCTGAAGTGTGTATATAGATATTTTTGGTGGACTCTGCATGTAACTATAACTATATACCTGTAACTATAAACTATAACTATGTATATATATATATATATATATATATATATATATATATATATATATATATGGTTAATTGATTGTCAACTTGAGTGGGGAACACCCAGCTGAATTGAGTCAGCATGGTTCTGGGTGTGGAAACCCCATGTTAAGGAGGATTGTTGTCAGAACGGTATAAAAGGAGAACCAGAGGGAAGGATTTCAGCTGATTTTCTGTGGAAGAGCTTTGTTGCAACTGCTTTTCCTCAGAGGAGTTTTGACTGTTCTCAATGCAGGAGCTCCAGTCTTCGCCTTTGTCTTGGGCATTATCTCCTGGATTTCGGTGCAGATTCTTCAGCTTTCAGCACTGGCCTTTCAGCCTGCAAGCTCAGACTCTTCAGCTTCTAGCGCCAACCCTCCTACCTCCCAGCACAGGCTCTTAGGTCTTCTGTTGTGGATGTTTCATCCTCCTGATGCAGACTCATAAGGGGACATTACCGTGGGCTCCAAGCCGTGGGCTGGATCTTTCAGATCTCTGGCACATGGACAGATCTTTTGCACTCTTCTACATTTAACTCTATAGGAAGACATTATAGGCCAATCTTGTAGATTTCTTAGTCCTGCATAAATGTGACTCAGAGCATGTGCAGTGTTTTGAGGAGCCTTGCCCAGCCCTGCAAGCTCTTATAACCACTGAAAGTAAAACAAGATATACTGAGTAAAAAGAACTGTGACAAATACTCTCTTAGTGATATAGTAGTTAGGTGTGTAAGGAGGGGAGGGGAGCTTTCGTAGTCCTATGAATAGGTCTCAGTCTTTCAGTGTGTCAACTTCCCTGAGCTGTGAAGTTCATAAACGCTTCTTTGTTTGTTTGTTCATTCGTTTGTTTCTTCCATTTTCACCCATTTAGGTAGTACAGGATGGCTATTGGAAACGGGAATTAGGTATTCCCTTTCCACTAGGCCAGCTAAGGTCTGATAAAACTCCCAGTATGTTCTCCTAAAGGTAAGCCTTTGTAGATGTAACAAGTCAATAGGTACACAATGCTTTCAAAGAGTAACACATCTCATAAAATTCACCCTCCTAGAGAACTAGCATTGCCACCTATAGCTAACATCCTTTAAGAAATCCAAAAATAAATATTGCTTCATAAGGGAAAGGAAAACACTGAAGAGAGCAGCTATTTTCCCCTGGCCTTCATAAGAAAATGCAAACACAAGTACGAACACAACGGCATTGCAATAGTCTTCATTATAAAATGTCATTTTTGGGGCCTGCCACTTAAACAGAAGGAAACATAAATAAAAAACTACTCTCTTTACTGCCACTGGGTGAATTATGAACCAAAGAAATGAACAAAGGCAAATGAAATAAATGAAAACAACTGACAATTTAAGGCTTGCTTACCTGTGTCCTTAGGGTAGTGGGTAATACAATGATGTCTATTAAGAAACAGTCCTTTATTCTCATGCAGGACTCCTGCCCATAAAATGATTATAGGTTTCCTAAATGGCATCTTTCCCACAATTACCTGAAGTCATCATGGTGTGACAGTTGCCATTAGAGTCATTTGTTTTAAGTTCTGCCTGCCACTTACCTTCTTAGAAAAAAAAAAGAAAATGAAGCACAGATCATTGCTGTGAGAACCTCCTAGCAGGCTTGGAGGTAAAACTCACAGAGGTGTAGGCCCCAGCTGCAGCCCCGTGACTAGATCTCCCGGGGTTTTTGTATCTGAGGTTTGTTCATTATGAGTATCCAGCAATTTATCAATTATTGCTTAGGTTGTCTTTTCCTAGTCTTGCTTGCCATGAAAATTTCTTCGTAAGGGTTATTTTTCTGGTAAGTTTTGATTCTCTATGTTCTTTTCATATCCTGGTAATATAACTTATTTTAAAGTGTAGTTTTCCCATCATACAGGTATGCTAGGATTCTTATGTTTATTATTTATATATTTTATAAATCAACTTACTAACCTATATTTTTATGTTCAAAGTAATTTTTGTACATAGCGAAGAGTTGCATATTTTTCTTTAGCCTGAAAATTTCTGCCTTTTAATTATAGCTTTTAGGCAACTATAATTAATTTGTTAACAATGTGGGTTTAGTTCTACTATATGGCTATTCATTCTTTTTCTTCCACTCTAATCTTTTTTCTCTCCTTTAGTTAACTGCATATTATTAGAATTGCACCTTATTTCCAACATTGAATTATTAAATACAGAACAAACTTAATTTGTTTTGTCATCGGCTAGCTTGCTTCCAAAAAGTGGCTCTCCAACTAAACATTACCAGGTTCAGGCATGCTCACCTCTCTTTCCGGAGTTGGATTCCAGGTTCTTCTTGTCTCTAACAAAGAATTCAATGAAATGAGCAAAAAGCAGTGGCAATAGTTATTTGAGAAAATAAAACTTAAGAGTAGGGCCGGTGAGATGGCTCAGCAGCATAAGCGCCTGCCTGGCAAGCGCGAGGGCCCAAGTTCGACTCCCGGAACCCACATACGAAAAAAGGGCTGGTGATATCGCGCAGCGGCATGGGAGCCTGCTGGTGCACGAGGTCCTGAGGTCGACCCCCGGTACCCACACACACACACACACACACAAAAAAAAAAAAATCTTAAGAGTGGAAGAGAAACTGCCTCTGCAGAATGAGCTTGGGACGAGTAAATAGAAAAAGTAAAAACAAAGATAAAACAACATGCTGTGCCTGGAAAACACAGCATGGGCTGTCATGGAAAGCTACCATAGCCAACTTTTCATGGTGTCCGTGTGTCCTTTTATGCTGTCTAAATCTCCAGGAAATCCACAAGAATTTCTACATATCGGTCCTGGGAAGCAGTGCTTGGATCCCAAGCCTCAGACAGATGTCAAATCTAGGACATTCCATTGAAAACCTGCTTGAGTTCTCGCGACAAGTCCACTTGCAGAGCTTTGGGATCTGTTCTGCACATGTGTCCGGAATCATGTAGTTAACGGATCACACCTACTTCCCCAGCCAGTTTTGCTGTGCTCTAATCTCCTATCTCATTTCCACAATTCTGAAGAAGTTAGCCATTTTCATGTTCCTGCTGAGAAATTGGTCACGATCTTATATTGGTCACCCAAACCAGTGTAATCAACAGAAGCAAAATTTTGCTAAACACTTCTGTTTGTGAACTGAATTATTTGTGAACAGAAGCATTCATGAACTGAGGTATTATTGTACACTTCTTTGTTTTAAGGATTGTTTTATTATTTACAATATTCATCTTAAGTTTTTCATAGGCTACCTTAAAAATGATGTCACGGTCATTTTCAAATCATATCTTTGCCTTGTTTCCACATAGTTGAAATCATAAAAACAAAATTCTTCTGTTTCACCTGAAATCAGGAATTTTACGCACCCTTTTATAGAATAAATTTACAGGTTTGCTAACTCTTATCACAGAAAAAGAATTTTTAGGCTGAGGCAGTAAGAGACAAAGGAAGGAATTTTTAGGCAGACATTTTAGGATACACTCAACAGTGAAGTAAGGACACTCAGAGAAATGAGACTCATTACAGTTGAGAACTAGGAATCTTTGTGTTTCCAGTGGTGGAAATCTGTGGAATTTGAAAATCCATATTTTTAATTTTTGTCTTGGCTGGGAGAAGATGGCCTGTGGAGGACCACCTGGACGGCTCTCTTTGAAAGAAGAGCAATTATCTCCATCTTGGCTGAACCTGGCCCTATTTCCACGTACTAATATGTACAGAGCTGGCTAGGACTTTTCCTTATCTCTTCAATTGGCTTTAAGTAATGCAAATTGGTCCAGCCGAGGTCCTGATATGTAGTCTTTGAAGCAAGGCAACAGGCCTGTGTTTCCCCGCCCTTTGCTCCCAATACATGGTTGAGCCTGGAGGGGTGGAGAGCCGTGCTCCACGCTGTTGGCTGGGATCGAGCCTCTAGAAAGAGGCTATGACTTCCCAGGGCATAAAAGATTACACATCAGAGCTGAAGCACTGACCCCAAAACATTAGATACTATCTTTAATTGTGTTATGCAGATTACTCCTTCTGCATATCCTTCCCTCTGCATATTGCAAAGGTGATTTCAGGTCACCTACCTAGCCCAGCTCATGGTGCTCATGTACTTCCCGCCACTCTCACAGTGACTCATCCCCAAGCCACTCCCCTCCTCGAGAATTAATAAAACCTGGGTTTGGGCCTGGGTCGAAGCCTTTGTTCTGGTAGCCAACACCCTGGCTGGACTTAGGACCCTTTAGCTCCCCACAACTATAAATATGTCTTCATGTCTTTATTCTCACCATGGGTAGTTTATATTTATAATATAAAAGGAAGTTTACATTTGTAATCCCATGGAAAAGTTATTGGAATTCTAGCGAGTTAATTCCAATCTACCACTTCCAGTGCAACCCACAGCAAGAATGGCCTCCACAATGGCCTACTCATATCAAGATAATGGTCTATTCACATGGCAAATCCTAATTTACAGGTGACAAAGTTAATCTATTTAAAGGTAAAAGAGGACCATGTGTAAGTAAAAAAGGAAATGGCTGAACCCATTTGTAGGTGAAAGAGAATTGCCTGGATTTATTATGTTTTCGGAAAAGAGAACAAAAAAAAAAAAAAATAAACAAGCTGTAGTTTTCTTTTTCTTTCTTTTTTTTTTTAATGTGGGTACTGGGAGTCGAACTCAGGACCTCGTGTTTGCCCACAGGCGCTTGTGCCACTGAGCGATATCATCGGCCCTTTTTTTTCCACTATGTGGGTACCAGGAGTCGAACTCAGGACCTCACGCTTGCCAGGCAGGCACTTATGCCGCTGAGCCATAACACCAGCCCGGTTTTCATTTTTTAAAATATAATGTTTCTTGTCTCCTTTCTGCCTAGTTTTTATTTTTTCTATCCTACTTCATTTCCCTCCCTGAGACTTTGATAATTTTTCTTCAGGGATGTAGAAAGCTGGGAAGTCTGTCTTTTTGTGACTGTTTTAGGTTGAGGAGGGGCATTGATTCTGGCTAGCCATGGATAAAGTCCCACTATAACTGATCTAAAAGAGACACAGAAAGGTAGATTTTGTTGTTTGATGAATGATCTTTTGATAGTATGGAAAAGAGGAGGAAGATATTAGCAAGTCATTGACTGAAGCTTTATTTTATATAACTTCGTTAAACAGTTTGGGGCTTGAAATTAACAGTAGAATATTAATGAATAGTAGCTCCAAAAATGGTTGAAGTCAATAACATTTAGCATAAGCCTGTCTTTACTATTAACTTTACTATTAACCTCTATTTTTTTGAGGTGTTTACCAAATATAACAGGTGGAGTTTAAGAGCACCCAGGCATTAAAGAAATTTAATTCCCTCCTATTTTAATTCTAACAAACAAGAAGTTAAGTCTTTATCTGAGAGGTAAAGTATTTGAAAGTATACTCAAATAACATCATGGGAATATACTAATAGAGGCTGCAGGACACATTTTTAGAATAGTGAGTGAGACTGGTAATCAAAACTTTTTACGGCTATAAGTTACAGGTATAGCTGCAAACTGCCAGCAGGGGCTGGTGCTGTAGTTGTCCCCATTTTATATGTAGCTTAGCTTTAAATTTACTATTACTACATTCTCTCTCTCTCCTTCTCTCTCTATATATACATATATAAATGTATATAAGGTATGCATATAAATATATATATACATTTTTCTTTGGTGGGATATACTTTTCCATTGGGCCTTTAAGACTGTTACAATGAGACCTGCTTTAATCAAAACAAATACATATGTGTCAAGGTCAGTTAGAGTCCTCAGTCATTATTTTTGGGGCTACAGGCAGAGTCTCTTAGCTCCTTTAGCTTGTCCTTTTTTTCCCCCTGTACCATGTCACTCGTTTGCATAGGTCATGGTCTTTCTTTGGCCACATGGCTTCCCTTGGAAGCATGGGGACATTTCCCTTTTCAGTGACCTTATTTTTGGCACAACATACTGTATACTGGTTTTCTCCTATTCTCTGGGGTCCAACAAACTTCCTATTCAGTAGGCTGGGTGATTCAGGAATTGTAGAATCCTTTCAAAGTGTCCTAACACACCTTGTGTCTAGGCTGAATGTAGAGGGCAAGTGCTAAAATATTGGCTGTCCTCTTAGCCCAGTTAGCTTTAGTCTTGAGGCTTCAGTTTGTTGAACAACCAGGAGGTCAGTAGCACCAGTATTGAAATGGGGGCAGTAGGTTTAACTATCATAATATTATCTGGATATTGAGGACTTCAAACTATAAAGTATGACCAGAGAACTGCTATTTGTTTTACCAATGACCCTTGTCTTAGAAGTCAAATTCCTATAGAATGTTAACAGGCAATAGTTATAAAGTTTTATTAGGAAAATTTAAAATCAAGAGCTAATATCCATTCTTAGCATAACAATTATGTTAACATTATTATACTAGAATGACTTTTTAAAATTATCTCTAAAACATTAAAAATTATTTGTCAGTTACCTTTATTCAATTATAAAATATTAAATGACTTAAATAAACTTTTACCTAAAGTTGTGATGCCTTTTAAAAGTAGAATGTACTTGTTTGAAGATGTATGTGATAGTTTATAGATGTCCAACCCTTAATCACAGTAATACTCTCTCAACAGTATAGTGTTTATCTATTCTGGGCACATAGGCACATCTATCATAATATAATTGTATGACAATGACATAAACTTAAACCTGAAAATGTCTATCATAAACAACTTTAGTCTGAATATCATTGGTATGATGTTTTCCTAAGTTTTACATCCCAGAAGGCCTGTATATTTGGGAAATACTAATGCATTTAACATACTCTAAGGTTAGCGATAATTAGCACCACAGCTATATAGAAATCTTTATACATATTTACTTAGTTTTTACTCTTAAGGCAACATTTCCATTTTTAACAGGTTTATATGGTGTAACTATACTGACAAGAATAATAACACATCTTTAGAGTTCTAATAAATTTAGGAAACAATGATAATGCCCATAAATATATATATATAAACAGAGAGAGAGAGAGGTATCAAAAGAGCAATTTCAAATATCTCCTTATAACTAAAATGTTTAGGACCCCAAAATATACATGATTTAGGGGAGATTGCTTCTGTCCGGTGTCACCACAAAGTTTCTTCTCCCCGGTGACTCAGGAATGGGCTTCCCATGCTGGTTGCATGAGAAACTTTGCCCAAGGCACTGGATAGGTCTCTCCTTATGTGTCTCTCTGATGAGCAAATTTAGTTCCATCTTATCCAGGAACAGGTAAAGGAGTACCTAATGCTGCTGCTAGATGTCATAGAGGAGATGTGTTGACATTGCTTCCCATTTTTGGTGAGAGGGAGCAAGTGTTTTGTGTTTGGTGCTTTTATATGTACTGGCACTTGTTTTCTAGGGACTTTGGAGCCTCTAGTTGCTGAAAAGGAAAACCCTATGGCTGCAGAAGTTTGTAGGGGGGAGAGAGAAAAAGGAGGAAAAGGAGATAAACTATGCTTTAGAGGGCAAGGAGTTGAGACAAACTACACTTCTGAGGGCAAGGAGTTGAGGGAAGTGGGGAAGAAAAAAAATGAAAAAGCCTTTGGCTGGATTTACCAAAGTCATCATCTCAGATGTTTCTTTTTACCTACTGACTGGCTGGCCAAGAGAAAATGTCACAGGCCTGGGTCCGAGAAGGTCCCTTTTGTAGAATATGTTTGCAGGTTTGCTGGCTCCTTCTGTAGAAAATGAATTAGTGGGACAAGTCAGTAGAAGGGCTTTCATTAAGCAGAGATTTTTAGGATGAACTCAAAAGAAAAGTCCAGGTGTTCAGAGAAATGAGACTCATTACACTTGGGAACGACAATCTTTATCTACTTTCAATGGTGGAAATCCATGGAATTTGAAAATTAATAGTCTTAGCCTCCTGTCTACTGGGTGGGAGAGGGTGGCTCACCCATAGCAAAGTAATGGTCTATTCCTACAGGAAATCCTACCTTACAGGTGACAAAGGTAATCTATTTACAGGTAAAAGAGGACCAGTACAAGTAAAGAAGGAATGGCTGAACCCATTTGTAGGTGAAAGAGAATTATGAGTGTTTATTATGTTTTAGGAGAAGAGAAAGAAAGAAAAAAAAAAAACTAGCTGCAGTTTTCATTTTAAAAATGATTTTCCTTGATGCCTTTCTGCCTAGTTTTTATTTTTTTTAATCCCACCTCAATCTTGTTTGCTATTATTATTTCTCATTTTCCTCCTACATATCTTACCCATCACACAAGGCAAAATGTCAATTTTCACTTTTTAAATTAATTAATTTTATTGGTACATTTTAGGTCTATATAATGATCACATTCCCCATAGGGAATTTGTACCTGTGCACAATATATCTTGATTTTTTTTTCCCCTTCCCTTACCCTTTCTTCAACCCCTCTTCTCCTTATTTACAAAAGCTTTGTTTCCATTTTTTCCTTCTTTATGCTTCTTTTCCCTTTTATATGGGGATTATTACAATGAGGAACATTTTAAACAATATAGTTAGCTGAAAGTTGGTTTTAGATAACAGAGAGGTTTCAAACCCTTATATATACCAAACAATATTCAAAAATTAACAACAGAATATTTTTCTCCTTCTACTCAATGCTAGAGCTTAATGCAAGCAACTGTTTTTCAGTCCTGCGTTGGGTATATTTATTTTTCTGCTTTATTATCCATCTTCCATTAGAGTTCTCACCTTGTGGAGGGCCTAGGCCTTGTCTTTTATCTTCTGAACTCCACAAATCTATGAAAATTAGTGCTTATTTTATTCGGCTTTGGACTCAATAGTGTTAACTTTATTTCCAGCTTATGATTGTACTTAATTAAAAAGTACTTTGTCTTCTTTTCTGCTTTTGTTTTTAATATTTTTAATGGAAGAAGTTTTATGCTTTTAGCAGTTACCTAATCAGCATCAATGCTGGAAAAAGAAATCAAATAAAGCTTTTCTAATTTGAAAGACAGACCTCCAGGAATGATGGTATAGTAAAAACAGGAATATATATCTTTTCTGTGATACTCACTAAAACTTTTAAAAATGAAGTTTACTGTCTTGAAATTAGAGCAGAACCTAGAAGACTGTCTGTCAGAAATAGTAAACATCTCCTGGGACATACCTAAGGGGTCATCCAACAGTTATACACAATTTCATGTTCAGGAAATAAAAAAAAGTAGTTTGGCTTTTAGCTAAGAGTGTAGGTTTATAATCTACTATGTCTGGGTTAAGCTTTGAATGCATCATCTTTGAGACTTTGGGCAAGTTATGTTTCTGGTTCTTCAACTGTAATATGGAGATAATACTTATCGCATAAATCCTTTACAAGATAGAATAAAATGAAGTGAGATATATCTAAATCTATATATATCTCATTTTATTTTATATTGGGCTCTAAGTACTATTCACTGTAAGAACAGGTAAAGAATAAAATAATTATAGGTTTTTCTAGGTCCTCACTCTAGGGTCATGACTCACAAAGGATATTAACTTTTCAGGCAAGATGAATATTTGCACTGAAGCTAGCAATGTAGTTCAAATTATGACTGTGGCATTTCAGTTTAATGTTCAATAAGTCTCTGCTCCTAACTTTCTATAAGACAATCGAAAGTTAGTAATAGACAATAATTTGTTTTTAAAAGTTAGACAATTTAGAATAATAACATCTCTTTCTCATTCGCAGGCAGAAAATGACAATGATTTTATAGTGAAGTCCACTGTGAAAGAAGGGTTTCAATTTCCCTTTCATGTAAACAGGAATTTTGGGGGACATTCTTAGTGTCTTTAACACATAGAAGAGAACATGAAGAAGCTAAGTTTCATTTCTGGAGTAGGATGTAGTGAATGTGAATTTCAAAAGGGAAATTTTAAACCCACATGAGAGGAAGACAGTCAGTGTTGGCTGGGGATGGTGGGGGGGTGCAAGTGGGGCCCAAATCAAAGTGTAGATGGCATCACTCTCTAAATGTTGGATTTTCCGATAGATCTTTTAAACTGTGCGAAATAGCCTTAGAGGATTTTTCTGTGAGAAATGTAATCATTATTTAGTTTTTTGAGATGTTTGAAAAGTAATGTCTACCAAGAATGTTCAGAAAATAATTTATTTTACTAGTTTGTCAGGAAAACCTTAAGAATAAGTATTAACCTTTTATAAGACAAGAGACATGCATGTAAAACCTGTGACCCACAGGCTGCTGCCTTCCTTTAAAAAAATGTTATAATAACAAATATAAAACATAAAGGAAATGTTGTTACTTATATACATTAACTATATTATATATTTTATATAATATATATAAAGACCATTCATCTTCATTCAGTGTGGTCCAGGCAAGTCAGAAGGTTGGACATGGAAAGAACTACTGAACAGAAATATTTCATTAAGACTGGATCTACAATGAATATTACCTTCTCAAAAATAGTATTTTCTCTCTTTGGATCTTAGAATTCATTCCATTTTACCTGTTTATTGATTTCCTTTCATCCAGTCTCTGGATTATTTCTTGTCTAAATTATAATTTGTGCAAAAATGTTATAGTAACTTTACTAGAGTTAGAATAGGAGGTAAGAAAATTTTGTGATCTCTTTGTGAAACAATTTATCCTATGGAATGATAAGACTTATGTTTCAAGTTCTCTGGAGACCAATTCAATTTTTGTTTGTTTTGCAACAGGATCTCACTGTGTAGCTGAGGCTGATCTTCAAATCATGATTCTCTGCCTCAAGTGCTGGGATCATAGGTGTGCACCACCATGCACAGTCCAATCCATTTATTTTTAATGTTAAAAATGGAAGAAAAGCAGTAGAAGTAAACTTATTCTGTACCATACCTACCAATCCTATGCATTTAAATCCTAGCAATATTATATGTTTCTGTTCCACATCAACCTATTTTCTAAGTTTTTTCTGATCACTCTCTGGCTAAACTTCTCCCTGACCTCTGCGACATAGGCCTCTCATGGCATTTCCCAGTTCCTAACTTTGAATGTGTGGTTGTCCTCCCTCCCTCCCAAGTCTTTCAGAAAGCATGCTTTATCACTTTTTTGCTTTTTCTTCTTTTTCTAAGTTCAGTGTTTGGCACATAATGAGTGTTCAGTAGATGATTACTGAATACATAAATTAATGTTTAATCAATATATCATTTGAGTGTATTGGTGCTTGTTTAGAAAGTATCAATAAAACTTTATACACACAAACATTAATAAGTATATATTTTGGAACTTGTAAAAGTTCCACAAATTAAGCTCATTATACCAATATTTGTTAACTACTTAATAAGTTTTTCTTTCTTTTTAAAAGCATTTTATTAGTATATAATTCATATTCCATAAAATTTATCCACTAATTAATGTTTTTAGTATATTAACAGATTTGTGCAACCATCACTACTATAGAAGTTCAGAGCATTATTTTATCACTGTAAAAAGAAAACCAGTGCACATTAACAATGATTTACTTTTTTTCCTGAGTCCTCTTCTCTCACTCCTAGTTCCAGCCCTATCAACCACTAATCTACTTTTTGTATCCATAGATTTGCCTATTCTGGACATTTCATACAAAAGGAGTAATATGATATCTTTTTAATGGATTTCTTTTATTTAGTATAGTGGTTGCAAGGTTTACCAATGTATTAGTGCATCATTCTTTTTTAAGGTTGACTAATACTCCATTGGAGGTATGTACCATGTTAATTTATCTGTGCATCAGTTGAAAAACATTTGTTTCTTCAATATTTGACTACTATAAATAATTTTACTATGAACATCCATGTGGAAGTTTTCATTTTTACTAGGAATGGATCTTCTTGTTCATATGAGACTTATATTTTTTAACATTTGAGCAACTGTCAAAATTGTTTTTACAAAGGAGCTGCACTATTTTCTTACCATCAATGTCTGAGGATTCAAGATCCTCCACATCTTCACCAACACTTGTTATTACTACTTCTTTTTATTTTAACTGTCAATGTGGCTATGAAGTATGCTAAATCATTTTCAAATATGCTCGTGTATTTTATGGATTATCTTTCCTTGATAGTATCACTTGCAGAAATTGGGGTTCTCTTTTTATAAGCCATGTTGAGCATGATACTTACAAGATGATAACATTTTAATTATAGTCAATGAATATTTTAATTATATTTTATTAACCTATAGCATAAAGCAGACAAGAGTCTTTAATTTCCAGAGTTTTCAATCTGAGAGCAAACCAGAAAATTTCTTTTCATACATTCTCATTTAATGATGAAAGTATTTTAGACTTCAAGATTGTCTTGGAATATGGAATTGTCTATATTAAACTTACTATTTTGATATGCTTCTTTCTTTCTTTCTTTCTTTCTTTCTTTCTTTCTTTCTTTCTTTTTTTTTTTTTTGGTACCTGAAATCGAACTCAGGACCTTGTGCTTGCCAGGCAGGCGCTTGTGCCACTGAGCTATACCCCCGGTGATATGCTTATTTCAAAACAAGTTTTATATTCCTAAATGGCAAAAAAGATTACATTAGGAGAATCATTACAAAATTGTCAAATGTAAGAGAAAAATGTATGTACAAATTTTAAAGATAGAAGAAATAACAATTATTTGTATTTCTTTGGAAAATGGAAAGATTAAAGAAAAATTCTTATAAAAGAGTATTTGGAAAATGTCTGACTATAAGATGAATAAGCAGAAATTAATACCTATATATTAAAATATGAGCAAAAGGAGATATAATGAAAAATATAACATTTATAGTAGCAATAGGAAAACATAAAATATCTATAAAATGTTTATGCACAAGTTTAACCAGACAAATGCAAGTTTTATGAAGAAATGATAAATCGGCAATAAGTAATACAAAAGAAAAATGTTGTTATGGCTTGTGTCTAGATGTCCCCCCAAAGCCTCATGTGGTCATATGTGAGGCTTTTGGAGGTGGCTGGATCTAGAGTGTGTGATGCTGGTATCAAAGGTGTGTGATTACTAAATTAGTCCACTGATTGGTTTGGTATAGTTCTGTGTAGGATCAAGGGTGCCCCATCCTGGGTGTGAGTGCTACCCACCCTAAGGGCATGTAGCCTGGATAAGATATATGGGACAGAAAGAGGGCTTCTTGTAGCTTTGTGCCTTGCTGCCTTCTGCCTGCCATGAACTGTTTCTCCTCTGTGATGCCTCTCTGCCATGCCACCCTGCATTGGAGCCAGCTAACCATAAACTGAAACCTCTACAAACTGAGCTACAATAAACCTTTCCTCCTCTAACTTTGGGTGTGGAATATTTTGTCTTGGTAACAAGAAAAGTAATGAAGACAAATATATTTTCAGAAATAAATCAATATAATTGTGTTAACTCGATTTAAGCTAATTCTCAAATTTGGTATGCTTTCAGTAAAAATATCAGCAGAATTTTTAAAAATTACACACACTTATGGATAAAAGATAAAAATCTACAATATTCAGAAAAATAGAGAATAGAGATATTAAAATATGCTATAAGACTACATTAATTAAAACATTTTCATCCGGGGTGGTGGCACATACCTATAATCCCAGCACTCGGAGTCTGAATAGGAGATCAGCAAGTTCAAGGCCATCCTGGAAGTTCAAATCACACTGGGATACTTTATTTGAATGATGCTATAATTTCAAATATAGTGAAGAAAGATGAATCATTCAAGAAATGTTGCAGAAACTTGGCAACCATTTGGGAAACAAATGAAGTTGGAACATAATTTAAAATAATTAAGTTGATCAAATATTTAAATGATTAAAAAAAGTTTCAATTGCTAGAAATGGCCATAGGAGACTTTCTTAAAATCTTAAAGAGTGGAGAAATATTTGCTCAGAAATATACTTTACACCAAAGCCATATGAATAAATATTGAAGAATTCAATTCCATAAAATTTCTGGATTCCAAAAATCATCAGAAACTAAGTCAAAAGATAAATAGACAGAAAATGAAATAATTATTGTGCTACATAAAGAACGCCAGCAAATTAATAGTAATAAGATGAAGAACATACGAAATTGAGGTGAATAATTTGAACAACTTCTTGAAGGGTCACAAAGGCAGATTCCTAAACTCCCATATGCTCAAGCTTACACGTAACAAGAGAAATGTAATTTCTAAATAAGAGATATATTTTGTCAGGTGAGATCCAAAGTTTGGGTTACCTGTAGAGAAGGAAAATAGGCAAACTTTAAATACAGGAAGATAGAAAATTCTTTCAAGATGTATAAAGTACATACTGGGAATTCTTATCAAAGTTTAAAATCCATTTTCCCCTATTCTCTTCTCCAGTAACTTCATAGCTAGATTTTATATATCACTGAAAAAAATTTATTTTTAGATACTGTAACCTTTTCCTTGCTACTTCTTTTTTTTTTTTGGTGGGTACCATGGGTCGACCTCAGGACCTCGCGCGCCAGCAGGCGCCCGTGCCGCTGAGTGATATCACCGGCCCTTTTCTCCTATGTGGGTTTTGGGAGTCGAACTCGGGCCCTGGCGCTTGCCAGGCACGCGCTTACACCACTGAGCCATCTCACCGGCCCTCCTTGCTACTTCTAAAGTATCTTCTTTTTCTTGGAATCAACCGACCACTGATTTTACACGTGGAGATGTACTTGAATCATTACAAAATTAGAAATACATTATCCCATTATTTCTAATGGCAAAGTATGGATACAACCAGTATATTCATAGTAGCAGAAATTAATAATAGATGTTAATATAAAAACATTCAAAGAAAAAATATTTTATGTGCAAAAATGAGACAATCTCCAAAATATATATTTTTGTATTTAGAAGAAAAACAAAACAAAAATGAAGAAGAGTAATTACAGCTGGAACTCATAATATTTCTGGAAAACCATTCCTCCCACAGTGTTGAGAGATACTGTGTCCAGTTTGCCACAAAATTCTGCAGGTATTCTGCCATATTTCAATCAATGTGTAAAGTTTACTTTGCTACAAGAGTGTCTATACTATTACAGAAACTTAAGTCAGTGTTAGGAGATGACATAACATCGTGTTAAGGACACAGGCTTAATCCACATTGCTCCACCACTAACTTGCTGCTTGCTTCAGACAATTGTTTTGCAACATTATCATCATATCTAACATGAGGAAAAATAAGTGCACTGAACTCATGAAAATTCAGTGAATTAATGCTTGAAAGCCACACCTGGTACAGAAAAGTGTTTGTCAGATTTTTTTTCTACCTTTTATAATATGTACTAGAAAACTGAGATGAGGAGATTGGACAGAATAGTAGACTATGGGTTCAGTTTGCTGTGATTTTCCAGAGTAGATAAAAACTTTGCTGCGTGAGTATACTAGGAAGCACATTATTTTTGCTCAAAACAACGCTGTAAAAAACCAACAGAGTGAATTATGTGGTGATATGGATGTTTCTAAATAATGAGATAAAATTAAACTTAGTCTTATAATTATGGTTCTCTAGTGTAGTGTGGGTTTGGCAGCCCATATATTTTGGTCTTCAGTTTTGCCAACAAATCCTAAAATTTTAAATCGTGTCTTGATATAAAATAGTGAGGGCTTCTGACATAGAACTGTCCCTTTTTGGCCCCATTTAAAGCATTTTTTACTTCAATTCTTAAATTCTTCATTTCATTATTGTAATCTTAGCATTACTTTTCATCTCCATCTTTTTTTCATCTCTTCTTCCTCCTTCCTCATTTCATTTTCCTGCATAGACTTGTGTTCGCTTGATATATGCCTTCCTGTGTTTTCCCTTTACATTTCTGTTTTGTGAGTCACTTTGTAGGACAGAGCAAATTTGGGTTTTGCCTTAACCAAGGAAACTTTGCATTTTATAAAGTTATTCACCTCATTGTATATATGTATTATATATTATATATATTGCCTTTACTAATTTCTGTTAATGCTATTTTGAGACTTAGTTTGATGCATTAATAAAAATTTTTCTTTGCCATTTTCTTTTTTATAAGATCTCATTCAATATATGCTGCTTGTTTTCACTTTAGTGATGTATCTTATTATTTTTTATGTTCTCATTTAGGATTTTAAAAATATTTTGTTTATTATTCTCTAATTATCATTGTCAGCAATAAAATCATATCTTTTAGTCCCTCTCTGCCACCCACCAGTACCTGCTGCCACTATTTACATGTTCCAATTTTTAACTTTAGTTTTTATACTTCACCTTATCAATACTTTAATATTGAAACTTTGCTTAATGTTATCTTACTGCTGCCATTTTGCCATAGCACTGGGGATCAAATCCAGGGGTGGTTTATCACTGAAACACATTTCCAAACCTATTTATTTTTTGTTTTGGGCAGGGTCTTACTAAATTGTGCAGGTGGAACTTTAACTTATAATTCTCCTGCCTCAGCCTCCCTCGGTGCTGCAATTACAGGTATGTGTCACCAGACCTAGCTGTGGCTAAGATACCTTTTTATTTTTATTTTATTTATTTTTTATTTTTTGGGTACCGGGGGCACCAGCAGGCGCCTGTGCCAATGAGCGATATCACCGGTCCTTTTTCCGTATGTGGGTACCGAGAGTTGAACTCAGGACCTTGTGCTTGCCAGGCAGGCGCATATGCCACTGAGCCATCTCACCGGCACTAAGGTACCTTTTAATGTAAATGTTTGCAGACATTTTATCCCTTGTATTTTGGCCACTAATGTATGGAGTACAGAAGATGCAGAATTTCTTTAAGTGGTGTGGTGCTGAAATAGTTTCTATGTGGAATATATTTTAGAAGAAAACACTGATCTAATTAATTCCCTCTATTTTATTCAGGACTATATTGGAATCCTCTCCAGCTGTATGTTCAAACCAAACTAATTTAAGTGCCATTATGATTGATTTAGCCAAATAGTGGTAAGTATTGTTTTGGATGTTTTGAATTGTTCTGTGACCAGTTCTTTCATGATGATATCATCTTCAGAAGGTGTTTTCTAGTTTTTATTCAGTTTTTAAGAAGTTAGAAGTTGGCTACACTGATGATGTAATAGGGAAACCAGAGTATTCAAGTGAGAATTAAGATGTGGATTAATATATGAATGAATTTTGGGGAATGTTTGCCTTCACGTCTAGAAGCACCAGCAGCCACTACTAAGACTCCAGTGTCGATGTGAAATGTCTGTTTCAAGCATGTCTCTGTGTGATTATGACTAGAAACATGTATCGGATATTAAAAAAATAATAAAAGGGTAGAATTGATACTTAGTAAAATTTACTTGCAGTCAGTTTTTCTGTTTTCAATCTTTTTTTTTTTTTTTTTGGGTGCCGGGGGGTCGACCTCAGGACCTCGCGCGCCAGCAGGCGCCCGTGCTGCTGAGCAATATCACCGGCCCCTTTTGCATATATGGGCTCCGGGAGTCGAACTCGGGCCCTCGCGTTTGCTGGGCAGGCGCTTAAGCCACTGAGCCATCTCACCGGCCCTCTGTTTTCAATCTTTAATCATTTCTTTTTCCTACATTGATAATGCACCTCAGAGCATTTTTCTTGCTCTATTTCTCACATTTTTGTTGAGACACCTTAAAATTAGTCCTTGTTAAGCTCTCAATTGACTGATAATAAACACTCAGCTTAGAATTTGTTGAATCAACAATTTGGAGATTTATTTTCCTATTGGAAAATAAAAGGAAAGTAGCTTTATATTGATGTGATGTGTGATTGTATGTATGATTATGCATTATATGAAAGATATTTCTGAATATAGAGAAATGAAATAGTATTACCCTATGCCAAAAATATTTTTATTCATTCTTCTTTTGGTTTTTATTTATCTATTTATTGCTCCCCCTTCCCAAACCTTTTTTGCTTTCTAGTCCTCTTTCTTGCTCTTTCTCTTATGCTTTCTATTCATCAGCCAGTCTCTCCTCCCTCTGGCATTTTTTGCAATTGTTTTCCAAGTTGAAATAGGCCTCTCTCCTGCTGCAGCTGCTACTCCAACCCCTGCTGCACTAAATTGACACTTGGGCAAGCAATGGCTCTCGTCAGTCACTCTGAAGCTACTACTTCCAGAAGTGTCGATTTAGTGCAGCAGGGGATGAGGTGCCAGCTGCAGAAGTAGGGCACAGAAAAACTCAACAAAGAGCTCTGCCCTGCCTTATTGTACGCAATACTTGGTAGGAGGAAGAGGAGGAAGGAGGGAGCTGCCAGGGTCAGAGACAAAAATGTGGAATAATAAGAGGGTGCCATGAAGAATGCTGGGATTACAAAACACACACGGTTTAGTAACTGTAGCAGAATTGTGGAGGAAAAAGAAAGGAAAGGAAAACCCAAATCAAGGTTAATTTTCTTTTTCTTGCTTTCAAAACTCACTGAAGATGCTAAGAAACAAAATCTAGATGTTCGTTTTTGCTTGGGGAATAAGTGATGATCATGGTGACTTAAATATCCAAACAGTGTGTATACATCCTAACTGATTTGGGGGAGAAATTGAGTCTGCAATGGGAAACGTGAAACCTCTCAACTTTCCTTGGCAAAACTTGCTTTTCATTTCCTATTGACATAAACACCTACTCTGCTTAATTAAAAGTCATTTGTGAAGATTAACACTATGGGTATCTGGCTAAATGTTAATGCCATGGGTAATCCTCCTACACCTTCAGTGAAATTGTGGTTATGAGGGTATATACCCTGAAGACAGTGAAAAAGGCTTATCTTCTGGTAGCATCCTCGCTTCTGTTCCCCTCTGTTCAGATAACTTTCTGTATTTTTGTGACTATAGGCTATGCGGTACCATGAGCAGACACAGAATGTGTCAGATGAATTTCAAAAATGCTGTGTGTAATGTAATCTTATTGCATATATTGGAGTTTTTTTTTTTTTTAAAGTAATCCTTTTTAGTAAAGACCTGTTTCAAAAGTGACTTTGTAGTAGCAAAAAAAAAAAAAAAAGTTTCTTGTGTTACATTTGCTGGATTTCCACCATTGTATTCATTATATACTCTTTGAGGTGAACTTTAATAGCAATTTGCTTTTTGTATGCAATGTAAAATGGACTTGTCTTTTGTGCCAAGGAACTCTGATAGAGCTCCTTTACATGGACCTACTCTCTGGGTCAGTCGGTTTCTTAAACTTGAAATAAATGAGATCTTTGTTATTGCAGTACTGTGACTGTAGGACACAGATTAAAGGAGAAAGAGGCTTTCGCTAAAACAATTGCAAGAAAAACTTTGTATGTTGACTTATTTTTATATCCTCATATTACAAAAGACCCAGAGTATGATTTTATCAAAGTGCTTCTTATCCTGTAAGAATCCCTTTATTTGTTAAATATATTTAAAAATATATTTAAATAGACACATGTTAAGTTTCTATTTAAACACATTTAAATAGACATGTTAAGTGTCTGATGTGAACTGAGAATTGCTCTTTACTAGGTACTAATATGGAACATGAAAGAAAGTGGTGACAGGTCTGTCCATCAATTTGGGGAGGTATAAATGCATGATCACTGAAGGGGTAGGGTTCATTAAGAAATGTTTCTTAGAACTGGTGGAGTAAGGAGAATATATTGGGCTTTCAAGATCACAAAATGTTAAACTCTGGAGTAAAACAATACTGGCAGTAAAAATGCTTCCTTCCTTTCCTTCTTTCCTTCCTTCCTTCCCTTTTCCCCTCCCTCTCTCTTTTCCTACCTTCTTTGCTCTATTTCTTCTTTGTTCTTTTCCTCCCTTTCTCTCTCCATTCCTTTCTTTTTCAATCTTGTGTTTTTTGAAATTTAAAGACACAGAACTGAGGTAAAATAGAAGAAATAATGACAGAAAGGAGACAAGGAAATTTGTAATTTTAAAATTTTACTTTTAAGAAAAACTCCAACTTTGGGACACAAAAGTTACTCGCCTATTTCCCTCCCAGGAAATGCAGTAAAAAAAAATTCCTAAAGGTCATAAGACACATTAAGTCTCTAAGTTGGGCTCTGGGTCCATATTTTTCACCTGTAAATCACTCTCCCTCCCACAGACTTCCATCCTCCAGGAAGCAGCAGTATTAGTGGGCAGCTGATCTCGATTTGAAACACATGTAAATGGTTTTCATTCTAACATAGCTTATCAAATGGATAACCTGACAGTAAGAACACATATCTAAGATCACATAAACACGACCCAAGACCACATAAACATACCTACTGCAGGCCATAATATTTCTCACTCTCTGAACACCTGCCCTCCCATCTGAATACCTTTTTCTACTAAATAATTCCTTTTGGTGCCTCTTACTGATGTGTTGTGAAAATCCACTTTCTGTGATGGGAGTCAGCAAACTTATTCCATGAACTGTGTGAGTCGAGTTCTCTCATCTCCTTTTTAGGGAACCTAGTTGCAAGCCCTCCAGTGACAATACAACCCAATGAAGAAACTAGAAATAACCTGTGCCTTCACCATGCAAAATTAATGACAGCTAATGCTGCCACAGAACAGGCAGATCTAGTCCAGGCTCTTGTTTACAATGCAGAAAGAATTGCCAATTGTACACCCAGTAGCAATGGCAAGCAGCTGAGTTTATTGAAAATCACAGGAAGCTGTAGTAAGGGCAAGTCCATGCCAACAAAAGATACAGAAAAATAAAAGCACTGCACATAGATCATAGCACATGGAGACAACAACAGTACCAACCCCAGATAAATCAGTCTTTTGGAATTTAAAGATTGTGCACCTCATCCCAGGTGCCTCCCCGTGAATCTCTAGGTGTGATTAACAGGACAGACATGGTATTGTGCCATCTCAGGAGCTCTCAACACACATGCATGTCCCAGAATTCACTCTGATCTTATATTTATGACATGCAGTACATATTTATGAACCCCTAATGAGGTGGGAGTAGGGTGGAATGATTGAAGGTCAGGCTTGGAGAACCAATAAGCATGTGCTCTCAGCTAGAGCAGCGGAGATCCCTTGAGTTTTTGTAATTTTATTTTTTTTACTTCTGTTAGGACAATGGAAGGAGGAATGACCATAGGGTGTTGTTTAGAATTAAATGGAGGGAAGGGAATGACTGCTTCAGCTCCACTGTATCTAGTTGTACTAGCTAATATTTAAATGTATTTGCTGCTACTGTTGCTTCTTTTTTTCTTGAGTATAGATAAAGCCTCAGATGTCTTTATATATCCAACTGACTCCTCCCATTGATAGAGTTCTATTTCTCCCATTATTGTTTGATTTTACTATTTTGTGTTTAGAATCTCCTTATTAACATATTCATTGTTTAACAGAATGTATCTATATTTTCTAACGTATGTTATTTTGGTCATTGATTTATTATAGGATCTCTATATATATCAGTTGATATTATATATTTTTGAGACTTTGTAATAGAAATTATAAGCCATGTTGTGAAATGCTTACTTATTTGTCTATTCACAAATTAACCATAAGAAAGAAAATAAATATTAACATGAGGCACAAGGTTAGGGTGATTCCAGTGACAGTAATGGGGAAGATGAAAATTAATATTCATTAATTGAGAGGGAAATGAATAAAGAGAGTTTTAAGTCAAGTCTTAACTTATACACAAAATGGCAGCAGGTAAATAGAAAGGTTGAGAAATGAACAATTAAGACTAAAATATAAAGAAAGTTAAAGATATTAGAGTTCAGAAGTTAATATGTATTATTGGATATGAATACAGTAATTCCCAACTTACAAATGAGTTCAGTTCTGGGAGAATGTTTTTAATTTTTATTATTTTTTTTTTGTGGGTACCGGGGGTCGACCTCGGGACCTCGCGTGCCAGCAGGCGCCCGTGCCGCTGAGCGATATCACCGGCCCTTTTTTTTCGTATGTGGGTTCCGGGAGTAGAACTCGGGCCCTCACGCTTGCCGGGCAGGCACTTAAGCCGCTGAGCGATATCACCGGCCCTTTTTTTGTACGTAGGATCCGGGAGTCGAACTCAGGCCCTCGCACTTGCCAGGCAGGCGCTTACGCTGCTGAGCCATCTCACCGGCCCCTGGGAGAATGTTTTAAAGTTGGATTTACTCCTAAACCTGACAAAGTGAGTTTATACACCTTTTACAAAAATATATAATGTAAAGCATAAAAAAACAAATACACGCACACGAAAACACATTAAGTCCCTGACTGTACTGCTGTACACCATCCCACTGTACAGTAAGCACACAGTAGCACGACGGTGACGATGTCCGGCAGACACTTGAACTACTTGTGTGATTTGTTCACAACTATGAAAGTTCATGATGTGAGGTCCATTCATGTCTGTGAAAGTTTGCAATTCAAGTGTTCATAAGCTTGGGGCTTAAGGCACCAAATACTATGCCGGCTGCATCAGTTTACAAAGGCAAACATATTTTGTTCAAACTGTTAGTTGTAATTTGTCTCATTTAAAATGCTTGATTTCCTGACTCAGATAGAGTTAAATCAATGCCTAAACTGATCCTCAAATATTTACTAAAGCAGAAAGAAAAAGAGAAAAGAAGAGGGAGGGGCAGTCGAAGAAGCACATTATGGCCATTCTTTTTAAGGTAGTTATACTGTAGTACTACACAGTAATTTGAATAATACTGCATTTTTAAAAAATATTTTCGGAACTTTCTTTTGGAGACTGCCTTCAAAACTTAAGGATTTTAAAATGTTTTTTCCATAGCAAAACACTTTTATCTTTGAGAGTTGATTTGCTTTTGGCAATACTCAGAAGTTCACTTCAGCCAAACCTGTAGAAAAAGGAAGGCCAACATTTTCAGGTTTATAGGAGTAAGTCTAACTAAAAAAAAAAGAGACTGATTTTTTTATGTGGTTCATAAACTGTTTCCTGGAGGCAGTTCTAAAAAAAAAGCCACAATTATCTTATTTTAAATCAAATGATATAAAATTGGATTATGTATATAGATTTCCACAGTCATTGTTTCAGAGATAGATGCTTTATATGCATGAATTTTGGCACATTAAATCATTCTTATTTTCAGCATTTAAAAAAAAAATCTAAAGTATACAAAAACTTAAAAGAATTTTACTGTGAATATCCTCTAAATACATGTGTCTATCACCTATATGCTATGATTGATATTTACACTTGCTCGACACTTATCTATTCATTTAAATATCCATTTATCCACCTATAAATCAATTTTATTTTTGATATGTTTCACAGGAAATTGCAGATAACATTACTCACCTAGTAAATACATGCACATGACTAACTAGAATTCAATATTTTAATTTATCTTTTGGTATAAAATCTACATACATGAAGTATATAATAGAGATTTTCCAATAATATATAGTCACTGAGTGTTGACAAATGTATATAAACAAAATCCTTCTGAAGAATACTACCACAACCATAAAAATTTCCTAATGTCTTCTCCCAATTAATCACCACTCATACCCAGTTCCCCCAACAGAGGCATTTATGATTTTTTTCAACATAGACTAGTTTTACTTGTTTTAGAATTCATGTAGAAGAGGGCCGGTGAGATGGCTCAGCGGCTTAGGCGCCTGCCCGGCAAGCGCGAGGGCCTGAGTTCGACTCCCGGAACCCACATACGAAAAAAGGGGCCGGTGATATCGCTCAGCGGCACGGGCGCCTGCTGGCGCGCGAGGTCCTGAGGTCGACCCCCCGGTACCCACCAAAAAAAAAAAAAAAAAAAAAAAAAATAGAATTCATGTAGAAGAAATCATATGGTTTGTGTTTTTGTATAAGGTTCTTTTTGCTTAGAATATTTTTAGATTAATGTTATGAATTATAAATTCAATAATTTTTTAATTGCTAAGTATCATTTCATTCTATAAACACGTCAGTTTTTTACCCATTCTCCTTTTGATGGATGTATGTGCTATTTCCAAATTTGGACTATCATTAATAAAGTTGCTATGAAAATTTTTCTATGTCTCAGGCAAACATTTATGAGTGGAATTTCTGGTTATAGTATATGATGAGTTTTATTTATTTATTTATTTATTATTTTTTTTTTATGATGAGTTTTATAACAAATGTCAGATCTTCTTGAACCTTTTACATTCCTACTAACAGTGATGAATTAAACTTAATCTATAGCCTTACCATTATTTTTTATTGTCAATCTGTTTATTCTAGTCATTTGGGTTGGTTCTATGGTGTTTTCTTATTATACTGTTAATTTGGATTTTCTTAATGTTAAATATAGTTTCATGTGCTGATCATTCGTATACAGTTTACTTTTGTTCATCATGGTAGTTACTATCTATAAAGTGATGGAAAACACTGAATTTATAGATGCTGAATTTATGGACACTGGACCATTTCTCCTCAGAGAAAGGAGCATTTAGGCTCCTCTAAGCCTCTGGTAACTGTTTCACTAGCCAATCAATACGTAACTTTCTTTCATGTGTATTTTTGTTTAAAGATTCCTTATTTAATATATATTGTGGATTTATTAATATTGAACTCATTGCCAACAATCATAACTCATTCCTCTTTGAAGTTTATCAGATACACATTTCTTCTATAAGACACTGTAGTCAACATTACATGGGTACAGATTCCAAGTGTAATTGAAAATAATTTGCATTTTTTAGTCAAATGCTCGAGTGTTCTATAAATATCAATAAAGTGTGGGTGGTCAATAAGTGTTTTTCAGATTATTTATTGTTTATTTTTTATTTATTTTTTTTTGTGGGTACCGGGGGGTTGACCTCAGGACCTCGTACGCCAACAGGCACCCGCGCCGCTGAGCGATATCACCGGCCCCTTTTTCGTATGTGGGATCCGGGAGTCGAACTCGGGCCCTCGCGCTTGCAAGGCAGGCGCTTACGCCGCTGAGCCATCTCACCGGCCCATATTTATTGTTTATTAAACATTTGTTTAGTTGCTCAATTAATTGCCAGGAGAAGTATGTTGAAATCTCCAATTATGGCTTTGCCGTTGCCTATTTTTCTCTTTAAAATTTATCAATGTTTTCATCCATATATTTTGATTTATAATGTATGTCTTTTTGATAAATTGACTGTGTCATCATTTTGAAATGATTATTATCTGGTATAACATTCTTCATCTTTAAGTCTATTGTATCTGATATTAGTATCCAGCAATTTTATGTTACTATTTGCATGGTATGCCACTTTTTTACACATTTTTTTCCACTCATCTGTATTTTCATGTTTTAAGTGCATCTCCTTTAATTATTTTATAGCTTAATTAATTTTGACCATTTCTGCATTTTAATTATCATACATTATATTAACATTTGTTATGCTTATTGATGTGATTGTATTTACTTCTACTGATTATTTATCTATTTATTATTTTTGGTTTTGATTCCTCTGTTCTTCCTTTCTGCTTTCTATGGATTATTTGAAATAGTTTTACATTAGTATTTTAATATGTCAATTTGATTTTTTTACTTCTATCTCTTTGCTTTGTATACATCCTTTTTAGGTTTGTGTGTAGATGTCCCCAAAAGCCTCATGTGGTCATAAGTGGGGCTTTTTCAGAAGTGGCTGAAACTAGAGTGTGTGACACTAGGATTAAGGGTGTGTGATACTAAATCAGTCCACTGATTGGTCTGGTACCACCTTACTCCTGGTAACCTAGATAGAGTATAAAAGGGGCAGAAAGAAGCTGCTGAGGTCCCTTGCTTACTTTACTACCTTTTGTCTGCCATGAACTCTTTCTCCTCTGCTATGTCTTTCTGCCATGTGCCACCCTGCCTTGTAGCCAGGTAATTTTGGACTGAAACCTCTACAAACTGTGAACTAAATAAACCTTTCTTCCTTTAACTTTGGGTGTCAGGTATTGTGTCCCAGAAAGGAGAAAAGCACCTAAGACACATTGTTGACATTTCACAGTCTAGTTAAAGTGAATATTATACCACATTCTGTAAAATGCAAATTAATCTTGCATCCTAAATAGTAATTTGCTGTCTCCATTCTTTATGCCATATATATATTATATCCAGATAAATTATAATCCCTCACAGCATAATTCAGTGCAATATTTGTTTTAAACTATCATATATATTTTATAAAAATGGAGCACTTATTTATTTTATTTACACATACTTTATCTCTTCTAATGATCTTTTTTCCTTCTTCATGAAGACTTGTGCTTTTATCTGATTTTATTTTATGCTAGAAAAATTCCTTTCACATTTCTTTTAGTTCAGGTATGCTAGAAACACATTCTTCAACTTTTTACTTAAAATTTATTTATACACATTCATTATTAAAGAATATGTCAGTGGGTATAGAATTTTGAGTTGATAGCTTTTATTTGAGTACTCAAAAAGTGTTGCACCACATCTTCCATAATTTCTAAAAAGCAATCAGTGGAATTTATTTTATTTTTTAAGAGACATAAGAAAATTTATTAGAATTACAGGACACGCTCAAAGAATGGAGTGTGGGTGTAGGGCACATTGAAAGGGTGTTTTCAAGATAGATGATCTGAGAAGTGCATTTTCACTGGTAGGTTACTGTTACTGTGCAGGCCATCTACATGCCTTTGAAGTCGAGATACACTGTTGAGATGTGCTGTCAATATAGGGAATGAAGCTCCCAACCTGCTAGAAGTCCAAAACGGCAAGTTCATGTTCTCTAAAATCATGGAATGAATTCTAGGAACAGTGAAGTTTAAGAGTAGGAAGAATTTATAGAGAGAAAGTAAGCTTCTATTGAAGAGGGACAGAAAGAGGCCCGGAAAGAGGTTTGCATACCAATCCCGCTTCTCAAGGGTGTTTTATTGAGCAAAGCCATGAAGTGAGGTAGGCTTAAGGTGGGACAGAACTATAATCAATCAATAAGATTACAAGTATAGTAGCTTAGGTAATACTGATCCTATGGCAAATCATAGGATGTGTGTGAGGTGGGACAAAACTATGGTCAACCAGTAAGTATACAACAAGTATAGTCGCTAGGATAATATTGATTAAATGGGGATCAAATGGGGAAAGAAGTCACGTAGCAAGTGCACATGAACAGATGAAGGCTTTCCTGGAAGGGGTGGGTTAAGGAGGTTTGGTCTTCCACCCAAGGTGACTGATGCCTACTAGAATACCAATCACTGCTGTTCATCCCCAGGGGAAGTATATGGTGAGTAGTTCTTTTTCTTGAAGCCTGGACTTCAGTGAATGCGCCTCCTGCCACAGCTGTCTTCTGCATTGACCTCTCGAGAACCCAGCCCTGTCTGACTGCCTACAATAAGAAATCAGTGGAATTTAAATCTTTGCTCCTTTTGTGTAATATATCATTTGACTTTGCCTTCAAAAGGTTTCTTTTCCTTCAGTTTTCAACAGTTTAAATATGTTGTGGCTATCTGTAAATTTATACATATTTTTCCTTTTTGATGTTTCTGAATTTTTCAGATCTGTAAATTTGTATCTTTCACCAGTGTATTTTCATCCCATCTGTCTTACCTCTTTTTTGTTCCTTCAGTCACACGTATTTTAGAAATTTTGAAATCATTTCTTGAGTCTTTGATGTTCTACTCAGTTTTTTCCCTTTCTTCTTCACCTTTGATAATTGTTACTGATCTAGATTCAAATCCCTAATTTTTCCTCTGGCATCTCCATACTTCTGTCGAGCCTATTGATTTTCTTTTTTTAAAATTTCAGATATTTTCATTTGCAGTTCTAGAAGCTCTATTTAGTTCTTTTAATAAAGTATCCATTTCTTGTCTGAGAATACCTAGTTTTTCTATTGTTATGGTTGTATCTCTGTTTATTTAAGTGACAATACTTTTGATAGCTCCTTGATAATCCTTATTTATTAATTCCAGCACTTGTGTAATCTTGGAGTTAGTTTTTGGTGGGTGCCCTTTTTTTCTGCAGAATGGGCCACATTTTTATTTTTGGATCGCATCCTGGACATTGTGATTTTTTTTTCTGTGGAGACCTTAGATTATATTTTTCTCTGTACAGTGTTATGATTCATTTTAGCAGGAAATTAGGATTTGTATTCAATTTAAAGATTTGCTTTATAAGCTGCAGCTCAAAACTAATTTTCTATTTTTATCTTTAGCTGGAATTCTTTGAATATACCCCATACATGTTCCGCCTCTCCAGAGGCCCACAGTAAATTAGGCCTCTGTGTGTGTGTGTGTGCGTGCACACGTGTGTGCATGTGTGCATGTGTATGTATAATTTAGGGCAGTTTTCTCCTTTCCAATATTCCTTATTTAATTTCTAATAGTTTGATTGCCTCTAATATTTAATTTTATAGGTCAGAAAAACAGAATTTCCTATTGAGGTTTTTTACCACCTGTCTGCTACTATCTTCAGCATTTTGTCAAATTAAGTAAAAAATATATTACTCATATTGTGCTGTCTCCTTCAACTTGGTTTTGAGCCCTCTCCAGGCTTTGATTGTATTTGTACAATCTCCATTGTTTCTATTTTTTATTTTTTTCTTTTGTGGGTACAGGGAGTCGAACTCAGGACCTTGTGCTTGCCAGGCAGGTGCTTATGCTGCTGAGCTATCTCACCAGCCCTCTTTCCATTGTTTTTATATCATTTTTTTATTTTATATTTTGCATAGAACTTATAGCTTTTACGCATAGAATGGCTAGATCTGGTAGCACAATCAACTATAATAGAAGGACAGCTTCATTATTTCTCAAATGTAAGTCATTTATATTTAAGTGTATTACACTAAACAATAAAAAATTTTTCACTAAAGTTGACTTTATATTTTTTATGTATGTGTTATTTTATAATTAAGGTATTTTGGTTAATTTTTTATATTATAAACAGAAGTTTATAATTTATGTTATATCTATATATTAAAATACATTAATTATATGCTTAATAATATAATTATCTATATTATTCTTATATACACAGTATATTTATTGTTTCCATAGTAATTATAAAATTCATTTGAGTAGCACATCTCTAACATGTAGAATATATTTCGGAGATTCTTTAAGATCCATCTCAGGTGTTACTGAATCTAATATTTTCTTTAACTGCCCATCATTCTCTCAGACTCTGCTCCTGAATATTATGATTATATTCACTCCTTCGTTTACTGTTGTCTACCATGATTGTAAATTTTGTGACATTTCTTCCACTACTCTGCGAGGTGCTTAAGGAAGAAAGCTATGCCCATATTGCTGAGGTGATGCCTGACATGACGGATGCATGTCGGATTGCAGTTAGCACTTTAAATGGCGTCTATTGTCTTCCCCAAGGAAACTCTGAACATGCAGGGTGAGTGTTCTCATCTCTATTTACAGATGTGGAAAATGAGACTTAGCCATTTACAGATTTGCTCAAGGTCATACAGAAAGAAAGTGACAGAATCAAATCCGTGTTTTGTGTTCAGTTGGTATTGAACTGGTACAAAGGATTTTTTTTGCCTTCTAAGCAACTTTGCTAATAGAAGATAAATATAAGTATAATTAGTATATCTAAAAATAAAGCAATTTTCATGTAAAACATGGATTATATATATATTATATATGTGTATATATATATATTATATATATATAAGCTGTGATCAAAATATGTAGTGAATATTTAAGTTAAAATTTTTATTACAGTAAAGGACACATTGCCATTAATGCCTCTCAAAATACTCTCCCTTGCTTCAAACACACCCTAGCATTCTTGCCACTTTCTGAAGTTGTTCTGGAAGCCCTCTTTCATGTGTTTAGTGGCTGCATGGATTTCTTGAACTGATTTAAAACATTTACCTTTCATGGTCGCTTTGACTTTGGGGAAGAGCCAGAAGTTGCACAGGTGCCAATTCTGGTGAATAAGGGGTATGCAATATTCTTACAGAGCCTACTTTTCTGTTGGATGGTACTTGGCAGCACCATTCACTGTGTTTTTGATTATACCTTGTAAAAGGACTCATAAGAGGACTTCCAAAACCGCTTCAGAAAGTAGCAAAAACAATGTAATAAGTCTGTCTGAAGTAAGAGGGAGTATTCTAAAGAGGATTAATAACAATATGTCTTTTACCATAATAAATTTTTTTTAATTTAAATATTCATTGTATATTTCAATCATACCTCATACACACCCCAAATATTTGGTTAGTCTTGGTAAATTTTTTACTGGATGAAACACTGGCTTTAGGATTAAATACATCTGTAAAGGAATGTTACATATTGCATATGCAGTGTCTAATATTTCTTGAGACTTCTTTTTTCCCTGCCATTAAATATTCAAAGTCCAGTTTTTCAGTGCTACAGATACTAGAGAGCCTGGTCCACCTCGGAACACTATCCATCTGTTCCTCACATACATTATTAAATGAGAGGCAACTAGAAGGCAGGTGAACCCTTGCCAGCTGTAAGCTAAATTCTCAGAAGATTTGACATATACTATAAATTTCCTAAGGTTCATTGCCAATTTTTAACCATAGGGAATTTCAGGCTTGGGATGTTTATGTTGAAAAATTACATTGAAATTCACTATCCTTTCATTATCCTCAGTTTGTAATCTTTGGATACAGTTTAGGAAATCCCTAGAGTCTTTTAACCACATGGATTTTGTTTTATTAAGTTTTTCTGCTCTACATGTTTTTCAAGAAACAACTAAGCCACCTTACCTGTGAACAGGACAATGGGTCCTGATGAGCACCTTTTGCACGTATTTGGGAGCCCATAGGAATTAGTCTATTTACAGATTATAACAGTAGGTAGTCGAATGTTTTATTTTCATTCCCAGTTGGTGCAATATGTTCGCAGCTGATGCTGATGGCAGGCCTATTTGATTTCACATATGGTCCACTATTTGGGGCCCTCTAAGGCTTTCTTTTGTGGTTAGTCTTCTCTTACACTATCACGTATTTAGTTTTGCTTTTGTCTGCTGGTCAAATGAAGAGAAAACCCTCTGAACCTTGGCAGCTATGGAGAAAATCAGCAACTCAGTTGATAAAGATTCAAAGAACTGGGTCAAAATGTCCCAGGAAGATTTTTGTTAAACACTGCAAACAAACAAAATGCCTCTCTACAGAGCATGAGGCTGAGAGCACACACGAAGTGTTCTCTTCTGTTTTTCTTTCACTTTGAAGCTTTGCCTAAGCTGTTCATAAGTGTTTTCAGCACTGCTAAGTGTCAGAGAGTCCACGCTGTCCTGGGCGTCCATTTACACTGAGAAGCATCATGCCACAAGTGCTTCAGAAAATGTTTCCTTTTGGGCAGTTTTTTTAAGTTAATTTATTTGCTGCTAAAATTCACTAAGGAAGACACTGTTAAAAGTGAGCTGGAGTCTTTTTGCCATGACTTATCCCACAGAGCATATTAGACAAGAAGAGTAGAGCTACGAAATTAATAATATTGAAAACCCACATGCAAGCACCCTCCAGCAGTCATTATAATTCGATACATAGTCAGTGTTTATTCTGACTCTAAACTATAACTGATAAAGCCACAATCTCATAAAAAGATTATTTTCAAGACTATTGCATTACCCTCTGTGAGCTAAAATACTCATTTATTCATAGTTGCAGATTGTAATAGCTCTAATTCCCTAAGAAGTGGGCATTGTATGATAATTGAGTGGGCTGGGATGTTAATTGTCCTCCACTTCACCTCTAGATGTTTAACTGCTTATCTCTTCAACCAGCAAATATTAATGTTGGCTTATTTGTGCCTTACTGTTCAGATAATTTTGTGAGCTGAGCAGTTTATTTGTAATAAGGAGGAAAAAGTATTTGTGCAGAAGAAACATTTAAATTGAACCACGTTTACATATTAAACCAAATTGAAGATGATGTTGTGTACTGATGGAGCTTTCCTAAGGAGCTGCTTTTGCCATACCTGCAGAGTAATTGGAATTGTGGGAATATAATCGACAGAGGACTATTAACAGGTATCACTGAATTAACACTGCTTCTTTAGTTTTCTACGCTGTTTTCTATTAGAAGCAACTTGCCTCTCAAACTATTCTTATTGTTAAGAGTATAATGTTGATCCTCTATGCTGCTTCTTGTCAAGCATTGATAAATGGAAGAATATAGAGACAGTCCATTTTGTAGGTTATCCAGACTTCTTTCCGCTGATGCTATCGCCCCCAGAGCTTCCTTTTGCAGTGCAATGGGGTTGTATAGAGGGAGATGAGAAAACTCTAGTAGTCAGACATTTTGCTGTCTTTTGTTGCATGTCTGTTATACAGAACGCCTTGGGTTGTCCAATTTATATAATAGTTTGAGGATTTTTCTCATAACTTCATTTTATGGATGAGTATAGGAAAATCATACAAAAAAATTATACAATGCTTGAAAGTAAGGCAAAAAATGACCACATATACTTTTAAAATCATACTATAACCTTGTCTAATAAGACTAAGAACTATTTAATTTGCTAGAGAATGCAGTATTTCTTTGAGAGACTGACAATGCACTATTGACTGTGGAACACGTGCTGTAAAAATACAGGTAAATTTGTAGGTTATCGTCCAGTAAAAATGAAAATGCTTTTTGCACAGCACAGAAAATAAGTAAGCCTTATGGGTAAGTTTTTACTTTATGTATAGTTTAAATAAGTTTTTCCTAATTTAGGGAATTTATTTCAGCACAATTTGCCTGATAGTGTATGTAACTTTCTCTTCCGTGAATTTTCCTTTAAAATAGTTTTACCACTTGAAGTGTCCCTTATCAACAATGCATATTTTTAAAACATGTTTTGTTTAATTTGTAGGTACATTGTATTTTTAACTTTTCTGAGACTATATTTGGATGAGGTTAAACTGCATTACATAATTGATTTTCCCCAGTTGGCAGGCTATTGATAAGTTGTGTAGGAATCTATTTGAGCCCAGACATTTTGATATCTTTCAAATTCATCATCCTGTCCCTCCCATCTCAGATGAATTAAAATTTCAAGTACAGTTGTAACATTGTCATTCTGTTCCTAGATCTTGTGTTGCTCTCAGGCTTAACCTTTCTTTAAATTTTGTCCAGACTGATTGTTCTTTAGCCTCTGCAAGTAGCACATTGTGTGGTCCACAGTGGGAACGCAATAATTTATTAAATGGAAGAGTAAACAAAGTACAAAAGGAAAATACATAATTAACCATATGCTAATTATCAATATATTAATTTAGAGCAAGTTTATCTTCTTTAAGCTTGGTGAGGAAAAAATTAAAAATATATTAAAAACCTTTTAGGGTAGGATCATTGAAGTATAACAAAGAACCACTCCATAAGATATATATGTCCCTGGAAGTATCTGTTTCTAGATCAAGTTAATATTTAGTTACAAAAATATACCATGTTTGGAATTAGAAAATAAGTCTCAGCTCTTCTAATTTGTGGCTTTGAGACTGGGGAACCTCTTTGGAGTGTACCTATCTTTTTTTTTTTTTTTTTTTTGTGGGTACCGGGGGTCGACCTCAGGACCTCGCATGCCAGCAGGCGGCCATGCTGCTGAGTGATATCACTGGCCCTTTTTTCATATGTGGGATCCAGGAGTCGAACTCAGGCCCTCGCACTTGCAAGGCAGGCGCTTATGCCGCTGAGCCATCTCACCGGCCCCCGAAATGTTTTATTGAACCCTTAAAACATTCAGGTTTATGGTTTTATGACACTCCTTAGCAGACCAAAAAGATCCCCATGTTCTTCCCCTAGTTCTCTTGTTTATAAGTACACTACACTACTCAAAAAGAATAAGAAAGTCAATCAATATATTAGTGCCTGCTGGGTACCGAGTCTCTGATGAATAAGATTTATCTGAATTTTGCCTTCAGCCATTTGCACTTGCTTTTCTTCAACTTGTGGAATGCTAGATAGATACTCACCTGACTTGCCCTTTCACTCTCTTCACTTTTTGGGGCGTTCCTATCTAAGCCCCTCTCTTATCCATAGCAGTCTTGCCACTTTCTGTGCTGTTATACTGATTTACACATTTTTAGTGTTTATCGGTTTATTCGTCTTTTTGCATAGAAATATATATATGTATCTCAGTATACCATAAGACCCACAAGAGGAAGGGATTTTATAACTTATTTAATATTATAGTCCCAATATTTGGGACAATGATTACCTCATAGTAAGAGAACACAATTGATTCTTGTTATTTTCAGTAGTTATATTCCATAGTTTGCCACATATACTTAATTAGTGAATATTGAATCATTCTTAGAGGAAATACAGAATTAACCTCCAGCAAGCTTCTGGTCACATTTTCATTAACCTTCCAATATATAACAATAGAGTTAGAAACAATGGAGATGAGGGAATCACTAGCTCCCACCCATTTAATTTTAAGCAGCACCCTATGGTCATTTCTCCTTCCCTTATCTTAAGAATGTTAGAAAAATCACGTAACAAAACTTGGGAGACATCTGATGCTCTAGGCGAGAGCACAACTCCTAGCCCAACTTTCAGTCACCTTCGCCCCGTTCAAACGTCATTAAGGATTCATAAATATGCACTATAAATCATAGATTAATTAAGATCAGAGTGAATTCTGGGACAAGCATGCATGTTGAGAGCCCCTGAGATGGCATAGCACCCTGTCAATCATCCATGTCAATCACACCTAAAGATTCAGGGGAGGCACCTGGTCTGAGGTGTACATCCTTTAAATTCTGAGAGCCTGATTTAGTGGGGGCTGCTGTTGCTTCTTCTATGTACTATGGCCAGTGTGCAGTGCTTGAGTTTTTCTGTCAGTGCGGCACCATTTCTCTGTCTGTGCCATATCTTTTGTTGGCACGAACATGCCCTGAGCACAATTTCCCATGATCTTCAATAAATGGAGCTGCTTGCCACTTGCTACTAGGTATACACCTGACATTTCTGTCCCTGTCATACACAAGAGCCTGGATTATACCTGTAACAACCTTGCATACTGTATGTTTCTGTTTAAAGACACCTTACTTAACATATACATTTTATAAGTTATTAATAATTTCTTTATAATTAAACCCTAGTCAAGAAGAGGTGAACATTTTCTTCACTTTGATAATGGAGCAATAAATTGATTTGGTTTAGCCTCACAACAGTGTTGTCCACTACTCTCTTCTTAAATTGGTTATCATCTCAAAAATACACAAATTTAGCTGATTTATTTCATAGCTTCATTGGGCCAGAGATATAGCTCAACAGCACAAGTGCCTGTCTGGCAAGCGCAAGGTCCTGAGTTCAATTCCCAGTACCAAAAAAAGAAAAAAAAATCATAGCTTCATCACATATAAGAATGTTAATTTACCAATTTCTGCAGTTTTCTCTTTCTTTCTTTCTTTCTTTCTTTCTTTCTTTCTTTCTTTCTTTCTTTCTTTCTTTCTTAATTTTAGTTTTTTTGTGTTTAGAGACAGGGTCTTCCTATGTAGTTCAGGCTGGCCTTGAACTCACTATGTAGCCCAGGCTGGGGTTGAACTCATGGCAATCTTTCTAACTCAGTTTTCTGAGTGCTGGGATTACAGGCATGCACCACCATGCCCAGCCTATAGTTTTCTTACAATGTTAATTGCATTGAGTTCATGGTGATGTGTATTATAATAATTCTTGAATTAAATTAACCCACATCTTTTCTCTGTAAGGCACATGGTAGCACTTGTGTACATAAAGATATGTGGCAGTATTTTAGCACTACATTGGGAAGTCATTTTAAAAAACAAAATCACCAACAAAATGCACGAAGACATAAAAGTGTGACTGAAACAAACCCTTTATCATGTGATTTTGCAGTACCCTTGTCAAAAATGGGCAAAATATATTTCCCCTTCATATTGATATTGAACTGGACTGTGTGCCTTGCTTTGCCCACCCAAGTGTTGGCAGAGCAAGGATGTGACAGTTCTAAGCTAGGGTCTTAAGAAGCAGTGTAAGCTTCTACTCACACCCTTAGTGATCTGCAGTTCAGAGGCAGCTGATAACCCCACAATCTGAACCCCAGGACAAAGACATGTGGCGCCAACCAAAACCACTAAATGGCCTGGGATGCACCCTGGTGCCACCTGGCTTCAGACCCATAAGAATAAAAATAAATGTTGTTTCATTGTAAGATTTTGAGAGAATAAACAACTCTCATTAAGGTACTTGGCTTCTGTCACTTCACTCTCTTAGTTCTTAGATTTCCTTCTCAGTCTTAATTTTTTAAACTTGCCTTTCTCCACAAATCCTAAAAATACTCACAAATCCTAGGATGTGTTCCTAGGACTAGTGTACTTTTTCATTTTTAAGTGATCTTGAACACTCTTGTGGACTACTATGTTTAAAACTGCCTTCTATGTCGGCAGCCGTCCCCAACTTTTTGGCACCAGGATATTTTCATGGAAGACAGTCTTGCCCACAAGGAGGCCATGGGGTGGGATGGGGGCTTCAAGATTAGATTTTCATAAGGAGCGCACAACCTAGCTCTCCCGCGTGTACATTTCACAGCAGGGTTTGCACTCCTATGAGAATCTAACTCAGTACCTGCTCTGACTGGCGGCTGAGCTCAGGCAGTAACGTGAGCGGTGGGAGTGGCTATAACTCCAGATGGGGCTTCCCTTGCTCAGCCGCTGTTCACCTCCTTTTGTTCTTCCTGGTTCCCAACAAGCCACAGACTGGTCTCAGGTGGTCTGTGGCAGGGGAGTTGGGCACCTCTGTTCTGCAATGTGGTAAAGGTTCTTAACTTTACTTCTTACCTTTGCCTGTCCTCTGGGACTTCAGACTTATGCCTGGTATTGTTAGCTGGTTATCTCCACTTAGATAAATGATGACTATCTTAAAGGTTTCCACAGCCAAATATATAGCTCTCCTTCCCAATCATAATCACGCTCCTTTTTTGGAATTAGTCTTCTATACAAACACCATGCCCCATCCTGTATTGGGTCCTTCTCATCCTTGCTGTTCCTTCTCTGTAGTGAAAACTACATCTACCTTAATCATTGTCATTCAGGCCTTAACTCAGAAGACACAGAAAGAATTTTCTGCTACCACTATGAGTGAAGGAACTCTTCTACTCAGTTCACTAGCTATTTAAAAGTTATATTTAGTCATAGTACTTAAAAACCTTTATACTTATTCATTTATGTACTTATGTCACCACCTTCTCCACTAGAATGCAAACTCCATGAAGGCCAAGAACTTTGTGATCTATTTTTTTGCATAAGAAGTTTCCAGCCCATGAATTGGCAAGCAGTAATTTCCCATTAAATATTTAGAATGAATGAATAAACTTGTTTCCCACTTTATTTCTGGATGAATGACACTGTCATTCATCTGTTTATCCATTCAAGAAATTTAAGACCCAATCTCCAGTTCTTATCTCCCTCATTGCTGTATCCTATTCAATTGTCAGAACAAGACTTTTATAATATTCCTTATCTCTATCTCTAGCCTCTTTCTGTTCATATCTACTACTACTGCTATATTCAAAGCTTGGATCATCTCTTTCTTGGTCTGTAGCCACTATTTCTTGAGTGATCTTCCTGTATCATTTTTTATATCTCTGTATTTATCTAATTTCACCTGCAGTAATGCTGAGTAAAAAATGACTCCGAAGTCTCCATGACTCAAGCAACAAACTTTTATTTCATGTTCATTGTGATAATTTGTTTTCTGTCAGTGTGTTGAAATACCTGAGAAAGTTAACTTAAAGGATGTATGGCTTATTTTGGTGCAGAGTTTCAGAGGTTTCAGTCCATGGTCAGTTGGCTCCATTGCTACAGTTCTGTGGTCAAGCAGAACATCATGGCAGAAGGTTAGGGTAGAAGAAAGCTGTTCACCTTATAACAACAAAGAAACAGAGAGAGAGTGAGAAAGCCAGAGAAGAAGGGTCTGGGAACCAGATATAATTCCCATGGTGAGACTTTCGTTATATACACCTTTGAACTAGGGCCCACCTCCTCTTTTATCACCTCCCAATAATGCCATCAAATTATGTTCTCACCAATGGATTCATACACTCAAAGCTAGAGCCCCTTATGGTCCAATCACTTCCCCCAAAACCATGAACTGTCAAACAAGCCTTTAACACATATGTTTTGGGGAACTTTTCATATTTAATCTGTAGAATGTATTAATCTATAGATCTGCTACAGTTTGACTGAGTTCATCTTTGCTTAGATTGGTTCTAGGCTTTGGTTCAGGTTTGTCCATGTGAAACTTAGAATGAATGAAGAACAGCTAACTAGTACCTGTTATTGTGGCAAAGGAGGAAATTCAAAGAGAACTGGAGAAAACTTTTAGCACTTCATAACTTTTCAGTTTTAAAAGGCATGGTGTAACTCCTGCCCATCTTCCATAGGACAGTCTCAAACTCAAATTAAATGGGATGGGAAAATTACCCTATTGACTCTAGTAGGAAGCTGTAATTAATACAGCATAGAGTTTGAATGTATGGTTTTAGTATAGGACTGAAAAGTTGAGACCGATAATATATTTCAAGTAATTATACTAAAAAAAATTTTTTTACATGATTTCCAAAGAGATCTTGGTAAAAAGCAAGCTTCATTTCACTCCCTTTACTAAAACCCTCAATTAATTCTAATATTGTGAAATAAAAATTCATCCATTCCTACCACTTCTCAGAACTCCTTTCCTCTTTACACTTTATGCTCCAGCAGCAACAAACTGCTTGTAGTTCCTAGTTGCTCACACCAAGGTGTTTCATGCCTCTCTGCCTTTGCTGGTGACATTTCTGCCGAGAAGTGCTTTTCTCACCTTCCATTCCATTTCCAACTGGCTAAATTACACTCATTCTTCAGGACTCAGCTCATGTGGTGTCCAATGGATGAGTCTTTCTGACCTTCTCCTTACTTTATTCAGTGTGCCTATAATGCCTGGTGCATGTTCCTGTCATGACATTTATCAGGTTAAATTGCAATTATCTGTACATGATATTTATACAAGTCATCATATACTGTAATTTTTATAAGAGTGAGAATATTTTTACAAGAAATATTTGTGTCATAGGGTCTAGAACAATATAAATATGCAGATAGACACATTGTAGGTGTTGAGCATAGAACCATAGCAATTTTTTTCACTATACCAAAATTTTCTACCCTAAACCTTAATGAATTCCACTTCACGGTGAACAAGTCTGCACATATTTTGTAGTTTTAGTGTATGAAACCATATTCCCCCACTCTCCCTAGATAATTTCACAATGCATGACTTGCCAGTCAATATGTCTTAGGTTCTATAATATTACGCTTATCTCAGTAAGTTATGACACATATCTTTCTACAGTATTTAGTCTTCTTTTGGAGGAACTTCAACCAAAAATGATGAACAAGTGTTATCAGTGAGGAAAGCTATGATACTTGTCATTAAATGTCAAAAAAACCCAAAATGCATTACCTTGCCTATAAATGGTCTCTATTTTTACTGAAATCTTAATAATCTTGGCTGCTACGAGAATTTGGTGGCTTTTTTTTGTGTGTGGAGCAGTAAGAGTGGAGTCAACTGAAAAAGGTTCAAATGGCCTCGGGGGAGAGTGAAGTGAAGAAAGATGAAAAAGAAGGAAAATCCCTCCTTCTGCTAGCTAGCAGGAACCTGATTATATTGCAACCTTTGAAGAGAAAAAGACTCTGATTCGGTTTCCTTTTTTTCTAAGAAAGTAAGTGGCAGGCAGAACTTGAAAGGAATGACTCAAATGGCGACTGTCACACCATGATGACTTCAGGTAATCATTGGAAAGATAACATTAGGAAAACTATAATCATTTTATGGGCAGGAGTCCTGCATGAGAATAAAGGACTGTTTCTTAATTGACATCATTATATTACCCACCACCTAAGGCCACAGGTAAGCAAGCCTTAAATTGTCAGTTGTTTTCATTTATTTCATTTGCCTTTGTTAATTTCTTTGGTTCATAATTCACCCAGTGGCAGTAAAGAGAGTAGTTTTTTATTTATGTTTCCTTCTGTTTAAGCAGCAGACCCCAAAACTGACACTTTATAATGAAAACTATTGCAATGCCATTGTGTTCGTACTTGTGTTTGCATTTTCTTATGAAGGCCAGGGGAAAATAGCTGCTCTCTTCTGTGTTTTCCTTACCCTTATGAAGCAATATTTATTTTTGGGTTTCTTAAAGGATGTTAGCTATAGGTGGCAATGCTAGTTCTCTATGAGGGTGAATTTTATGAGATATGTTACTCTTTGAAAATATTGTATATCTATTGCCTTATTATTACTTTTTATGTGATATACTATCTTTAATCCCTCCAGTTTTTTAGAATCCACATTTGTCACATTTCCCACTAGTTTGTGAGTGGTCCTTGTTCTAATATTACCTTGTATCCAGGTCACTTTGATTTCTTTCATTATAATTTTTCTTACTTTTCATATACTAAGCTTCTTGGACTTGTTGAACTTGGCCTATTTTGCCCAACACTTTTCATTTCTGAGATATTTTCGAAAGATTCTTCCATCTTGCATAGTGAAATTCAAACTTTATTCTGCAAAACCACCAGATACCTTCAGTTTCTATGGCCGTCACCTCTTATCCTTCTCTCTTCTGGCCCTGCCACATTCTGTTTTAGTCCCAATTGCCTCTTGCCCTCCTCTTTATGTCTTACTTCTTTTCACTTCTCAGGAGTGGAATAGTTACTCTATATACTATTCTTTTTGATCTCTTTCAAATGTCTCCTGAACTCTACTTGCTCCAAACACCAAGGCTTTATTAGTTTCAGGAACATTGTCTCTTTGATTTATGCCTTTTAATTTTTTCTATCTTATAAACAGCCCAATTAAGCTCTACTCTAAAAACACAAAAAGACATTAAAGAATAAAAATAATAATGGCTAATATTTATTAATCTTTCATTATGTGTAAGATAAGATTTTCAGTGAATTATCTCATTTAATCCCCAAAAAAGTCTTTTGCAGTGGTTATTATAGTATGCCTATTGGTCTGATGATAAAACTGAGTCAAAAAGAAGAAAAGAATTAAGATATATCATGTACAGGTACAAATTCCTTATTATGAATGTGATCATTATATGTATCTAAAAGGTATCGATAAACTTAATTAATGAAAAAAAAAGAACTCAAGTACCCAATGATGTATGGTAAGGGTAGAGCTAAAAGAACTACTTTACTTCAAAAATAATGTTATTTATAATTATTGAAAATAGAATATATAAGATGATCATTCAGCAAAATCAAATTTATAAGATGTCATTTGAACTACCCAGGAAATTTATGTGGGAGAGAGGAAGTGCAATGTAAGTCTTTCAGTTTGGAGATGGGTCAGAAAACATACTGGCTTTCAGGGCAATGACCTAACTAGGTAAGCATTTTTGAACAGAACTTCAAAGACTGTGGAAGAGAATTAGTTCATGGAGTCCAAATCCTGCTGAAGAGCCCTTTTATTTAGGGCCCAGATTGAGATCTTTATGAAACCTAAGACTGATGATTTTGTACTCATCTCTTTGATTAATGTTTTTCCATCATGACTATATTTTTAAGAAATGTAGGAAAATTGACATACGAAAAAATCAGTAGTGTTGCAATATGCCAATAGCAAATTATCTGAAAAAGAAATCAAAAAAGCAATCCCATTTACAATAGCTACAGAAAAGAAAATATCTAGAGGGCCGGTGAGACAGCTCAGCGGCACAAGCGCCTGCCTGGCAAGCGCGAGGCCCTGAGTTCAACTCCCGGTACCCACAAAAAAAAAAAAGAAAATATCTAGAAAGAAACTTTAGAAGCACCAATGAAAGAAACTGAAGAATACACACACACAAAATCAAACAACATCCAATATTCATGGATTGTCAGAATCAATATGGTTAAAATGTCCACACAGGTTCAGTGCAATATTTGTCAAAATACCAATGACATTTTTCACAGACCTAGAAAAGAAATCTTAGAATATATATTGAACCATGGAAAACCCTGAAGACCTAAAGCAGTCTTAACCAAAAAAAGCAAAGCAGGAAGTACTATATTACCTTACTTTAAAATATACTACAAAAACTATAGTATTCACCGTGTGGGAATAATGACTTATTAGTCATAAGCAAATTTTCTTTGCATTAGCTATAGAGTATTTTTATACCTGACATAAATGCAGACACAAAGACCAATAGGACAAAATAGATACCTGAGAAGTAAAGAAGAAAACTTACACATTTACAACCAACTTTTTACAAAGGTGCTAAGATCACTCAATGAAGAAAGGACTGTCTTTTCAATTAATGGTGATGGGAAAATTGGACATCTGCATATGAAGAAGGAAACTAGTCCTCTATCTCTCACTAATTATAAAGTTAAATAAAAATGAATGAAAATCTTAAATGTCAAAACTGAAACTATGAAACTACTAGAAAAAAAAACTAGGAAAAATGTTTCAGGATACTAACAATGGCCACAATTTTTTGGAGAAGACTACAAAATTAGAGGGAACAAAAATAAAAATAGAAAAGTAAGGGTACACCATGCTAAAAATCTTCTACATGGCAAAGGAAATAACTATCAGAGTGAAGAAACAACGTGTTTATATGGTTTGATCAATTTTGCACGCCTATATCTTGTAATCTGAGCAACTACTTTGAAGATAACAGTATGTAATATATTAACCATTGTTAATTTACTACTATCTTGTTTTGAAATTCTGTATCATTATTTTTATTGTTTTTTTTCTCTCAAAAAAAAAATTAAGAAACCACCTGTAGAAAGGGAGAAAATATTTACAAATTTTATGGCTGACAAGGGAAGGATACAGATATAGGACAATATGAGATTATATATAGACTATGTAAAGAATTTATGAGATTTTATATAGACTATGTAAGGAATTTAGAAACACTCAATAACAAAAAAATTAAAATAAGAATGAGATCTATGGGCCGGTGAGATGGCTCAGCAGCGTAAGCGCCTGCTTTGCAAGTGCAAGGGCCCGAGTTCGACTCCCGGATCCCACATACGAAAAAGGGGCCGGTGATATCGCTCAGCGGCACGGGTGCGTGTTGGCGCGCGAGGTCCTGAGGTCGACCCCCCGGTACCCACAAAAAAAAAAAAAGAATGAGATCTAAATAGACATTTCTGAAAAGAAGACATAAAAATGGCCAATGAAAAGATGCTTAACCATGCTAATTATCAGGGAAATGCAAATCCAAATCACAGAGATTTTACCTAAACTCTGTAAAAATAACTATAATAATAAAAAAGACAAAAGACAAGTGCTGGTGAGGTTGTGAAGAAAATAAAACCGTTACACATTGCTGGTGGGAATGTAAATTGGGAAGCTATTATGGAAAACAGTATGAAGGTTCTCCAAAACATTAGAAATACAGCTACTGGATGACCCAGCACTCCAATAGTGGATATATATCCAAAGGAAATGAAGTCTGTTTGTCAAAGAGACATCTACACTTCCATGTTTATTGCAGCACTATTCACAAAAGCCAAAAAAACAAACAACCTAACCTTATACCAATTAATCAATGGATAAAGAAAATATGGTACATATATACAGTAGAGTAATATTTAGCTGATTATTTGCAACAACATGGGTGGAACTGGAGATTTATGTTAAGTGAAATAAGCCAGGCACAGAAAAACAAGTACTTTGTGCAATTGTAAAAGCTGAATGTTGTGTGTACATTCCTGACCCTTCTGCTAATATCTCAATAGATGTTCAAGATATTAGATGACAAATTATTGACATGGCAGTCTGAAATTCCCTGAACCTTATCCTTACCCTCTTTATGGGAAGCTGTTACTGGCTCCTCTTGGTGGAAACCTTTGTTGACTATAATCATAATTATCCTGTTGATCTTATTTGGATCAGATCTAAATGCATGCTTAATTGTTTCTTTGGCTTTGTCTCTTCCAGACTTAAAGCTATATGCCTACCCAAGACAAAAATGGCTGGCATCTATCAAAGGCCTTTAGACAAACCCTTTGAAGGGTATCTCTGACTGCTGATCATGACTAGGACTCCCTTCAGCCTGAAGAAGCCAGATCGATCATTGCCCATTACTCCCTCATGGCAGTTCGGGGTAGTTCTTCAGAGGGGGAATGTTATAGATAGCTAAGTTAGTAGAAATATTGTAGGCAGTCAGACAGGGCTAGGCCCTCAAAGGAGCCAGTACAGAAGACAAGATACCTTGCAACTGTGGGGGAGACACAGACACATCTGCCAAGGGCCAGTACTCAAGACAAAAGATGAAACAAATGCACCCACCTACTTCCCCTAAGAATAAACAGTAGTGATTGGTATCCTAAATAAGTATCAGTCACCTTGGGAAAGCCAGGAAGAGCCACAGACCCACCCATCTAGGAAAAGCCCCTGTTCTGTTTCATGCTCGCTTGCTATGAGACTTGCTCCCCGATTTGATCCCGATTTAATCAGTATTACCTGAGCAACTGTGCTCATAATCTTACTGGTTGACCATAGTTTTGTGCCACCTCACGCCCAGCTTGTGATTTCCCATTTTTCCCCACTTTGGACGCCTCATCTCATGGTTTTGCTCTATAAAAATCCCTAGAAAAGCAGGGTTCTTGGCAACCCACTCAGGACCCCTTCTGTCTCTCTCTCAGACAAAAGCTTTCTTTCCCAATAAATATATTCTGCTTTAAAAAAAAAAAAGAAAAAACAAGTACCATACGATCTTACTGGTATGTGGAGTATAAAATGGTCAATCTCACAGAAGTGGAGAGAACTGGTAGTTAGCAGAGCTTGGGGAGAGGTGAGAGGGATGAGGAGAGGTTAGTAAATGGGCACTAATTTATAGCTAGCTCAGAGAAAGAAGTTCGGATATGGTACTGCACAGTATGTAGGGAGAATACAGATAATAATGTGCCATACATTTCAAAGAGCTAAAAGGATTTTTAAAGGTTTTACCATAAAGATATGATAAATATTTGAGAAGATAGAAGTGTTTAACCTGATTTAAAAATTTCATTATATATGTGTGTGATTGAAACCATATTACTACATTATGATGTACAATTTTATGTATGCTGAAATAAATTTAATAAAAGGAAAAATACTTTTTAAAAAAGAAATGTCCTATTCTTGTAAAAATAAAACGTCTACTGTTTGAGTGCCTGTGTATCAGGTAATGCCCTAAGAAAGGTACAAAAATACTCTATAACTAATGCAAGGAAAAATTGCTTATGGCTAATAACTCATTAGTCCCACATCAGTGTGGTTTCCTAAAAGCTGTTAGTATGAGCTACAGAACTTCTGTGGTCCTGATTGGACACTGGGAGGTGGTCCTAGAGGATGGTGAGGTTTCCATCTCTTGGATCTCATTTCTGCCTTTACTAGAACAAGGAGTTCCTCAAAAACAGGGATAGCTCCTGGGCTCCTTTTGAGGACCAACCCTTAGGTGTTTTGGAGATGATACCAATGACAGTGTGGTTTAGGAGACAACCAAGGAGCAGACTCAAAAGACAGTCTCTCTTCTAGACTCAGGATAACTCTTAAAACATCTCACTTGCCACATAAAATTTAGGTGTGGGAAAGGAACCAACCCTTTGTTCAGAGTATCCTGGCCTTGGCCCTGATTCACATTATAGTAGTTTCTCAACTTCAGAAGTGAAGTAAGCTGAATAAGATAAAAATTTAAGTTTCCTTTGAATAGGAATATGCAACATTTTGTTTGTGTGCTGTGTATAAAGGTTCATATAACATTCTTGAAAGGAAAAGTCTCAAATGCAATAAGCATTATAAACCATCGTTCCCATTTTTTCAGCAGTTTACCCTGAAACATATAATTAGTTGCACTGGGCTAAAGAAAAACTGCTCCTTCTCATTTTAATTTAGCTAGCAAGATAGATCATTCTGAAGTTCTGTCTCTTATCTTATTCAGAATCTCTCCTAGAGGCTCAAAGCAGAGACAAGCATCAGGACTTCCTCATGATGCATTTTGCCAGCTAAATTTTAATAAGAATAAACTATATTTCTGTACCCTAGTGCACCTAATTGTGTTTTCAGGGTGAATGGTTGTAAATCTGAGGAAATTATATTCTTGAATTGTTGGCCTCCCCTCTTTTTGCTGCTTCAAGAATCAGACGAAGGAGTCTCCATTAAACAGTAGAATTAAATTTAGGATAGCACACTAGTTTTTAGAAAAATCTAAATCTCTGTTTAATTTTATTAACAAGGAGCTTAAAGAACCTTGATATGAAACTCTTTACATATTATAAAGCAATTTCAATTTATACTAAATATGCTTATCATAAAGACCCAAGCTTCAACAATTTCTTCAAATCTTAGGTGCAATCAATTATTGTAAATGATGTTCATAAGCTTGGAACTCATTTAATGCTCTCTGTAGAGCCTTTTCATCATAGCCTGTAAGGTAGAAAACCTTTCACATGCAATATCCTTCATTTATTTATTTCATTCACTTAGTAAGAATTACACTCAATTCAACTGCTGTTACTGGTTCACCTAGTTGGTGCTGAGTCAAAGTACATTGCTACAGGAATTTGAAGATTTATAAAAAATACATCTTTGTTACAAAGGAATTTATTATTTAGAAGTAGTTTTGACTAAGCATAGAAATTCTTCTTTTATTTATTTTTTATTATTTATTTATTTATTTGTGTGGGTACCGGGGGTCAACCTCAGGACCTCGCATGCCAGCAGGCCCCCCTGCCGCTGAGCGATATCACCGGCCCTTTTTTTGTATGTGGGTTCCAGGAGTCGAACTTGGGCCCTCGCGCTTGCCAGGCAGGTGCTTATGCCTCTGAGCCATCTCACCGGCCCCAGAAATTCACCTTTTAAACATAAAGTGAATTAATATTTTTAGCACAAACAAGTGTTTTGAGGTTCGGAGAAATGTGAGATCACATCTGGAAGAAGTATCAAAGAATACTTCATGGAAAATCTGGCAATTGGAGCCAGCTAGGATATACACTGGTGGGGATAGGTATAGAAATAGAATTATTTTATTGTACCTTAAAAAGTCTTTTTTGTATTTCTTTTTTGACTACACAAGAGTTCAAATAGAATGCACTATATTTGTACTACACATTTTCTTCTGTGCAGTTTTTAAAAACATTGTATTTTATTCAGTTCACAACCAGCACATAGAGATTCAGTTTATAAAAATATGCATAATAAGCCATTCATAGTTTTTATTAATTTTATTCTATTAATATTTATTTTTAAGGCTATTTTATTATTTTGCTAACATTTGTTCCCTAATGTATTTAACCAGTACACAATGAATGACAAATTATTTCTATTGTATTTCTATGTAAACATTATTTGGCTGATTCTACATTTGGAAAATTTTGATTATGTCACATCACTATTACCACAGAGAATCCTATCCACATGTACAAGCCTTTCTACACAGGAAAACTACTAGGTCATGGGGGTATGTACATTTTAATATTGATAGATGCAGTCAAATTTCATTCTATACTGATCAGTTTTTCTTCCCACGAAGAATGTAGAATATCTCTGGTTTTCCTGGTATCTCCTACACAGAATATAGGTAGTCTTGGACTTATGATGAGGTTACATCTAGATAAAAACCATCATAGGTGGAAAATATTACCTTGCTTTCTCTCTTCCTAGAAACATTTTCCACACTATGGGGCAGGGAGAATGAAGCAGCAAACACAGGCTTCTTGTAACTAAGGAAAAGAGATCAGAATTTGGAGACACGGATGATTGAAAAAAGGTCTACTCCAAGATTTCTGCTTCTCTTTAACAGTGGAGGAAAAAGGGTTAGATTTACATTGCCATTTTAAACTATTAAAAGATTAGATAAAAAGGAGGAAACTCTACAAGACTGGAGAAACAACCATTGCAAGCAATGGTTATTATTGTATGAACTATCTCATACAATACTGAAAAAGTTTTTATTCCCATTAGTCCCTGTGAAATTATCTAAAACAAAAAAATCCCGGAGAGATAGACAGATTCCTTTAGTAATGAGTTTAAATGAGCTCTGTTGTTCCTTTGGATGGCTATAAACTAACACGAAAGCCAGCACTGCAAAAACTAAACTGATTTCCAGTAAGTTAACTGCATCCAGAATAATGTCCAACATTCATACAAAGAAATCCAACAATTAACAATATAAAACATACCATACATGACTTCAAAAATAGTACTAAATACAAGTCATACAAAGATGCAAGAAATTATGACCCATAAGTAAAAGAAACACCAACTAATTGAAACAGTCACAGGAATGAGAAAAAGAATAAAAGTGGCAGGCAATTTAGGTTCCACATGCTCAAAAGTGAGGTGAAATTAGAACATAATAAGATAAATAGAATATACAAAAAGATCTAATGAATTTTCATTGAAAAATATAGTTTTTAGATAAAATATATATTGGTTGCAGTTGATAACAAATTGGACTACAAAAAACAGATTGGTGAATCTGAAGACATAAAAATAGAAACTTTGTAAAAAAAAGAAAAAATATAAATACATGGACAGAGAAGGCTATTCTGAAAAAATTTTCAAGATTGAGTGGCCAGTAAAACAATATCAAAAGTCTAATATAAATGTCATTGGATAACCAACATTTAATCACAAGCAATAGCAACATTAAATTGGGTTTATAAAATAGATAGCAGTAAGCAGTAAAATGTCTGATAAAAATAAGAATGAGAGGAAATGCATGCATGCTGTTGTAAGCTCACAGTCTAACCATGAAGTAATACAATTCCAAGAAAAAGTAAAAATGGCCAATAAATACATAAAAAATGTTCATTATCTTTGGGCATTAGAGAAATGCAAATCAAAACAACACTGAGATTGCATTTTACTTGACTAAAAATGGCTATCATCAATAACTCAAAGCACAGCAAATTCTCATGAAGTTGTGAGGAAAAAGGAGCCCTTCTACACGATTGGTGGGAATATAAAGTAGTGCAGTGACCATGGAAATCATTATGGAAATTTCTCAAAATACTAAAAATACAAATTCTATCTCACTCAGCCATACCTCTTCTATATATCTTCTTGAAAGAGTTTTAAAGCTATATTGTAATGATACATGTATATCACGTGTATCCATGTTATAGCAGCACAATAGTTAAATTATGGAAGTGGCCTATATGCCAAATCAACAGATGAATGGATAAAGAAAATGGAGATTATATTATATATATGATATATATAAAAGGTAAAAAATAATAAGTTTGAGTCATTTATGGGAAAATGGATGGAATTTGGACCGTAAAACTAGGTAAAATAAATCAGATATAGAAGGCTAAATATCATATGGATTGTACTATATGAAAAACCTAACATGTAAATAATTTAAAGAGCAAAATAAAAGAGATATGCTAGGACAAAGGCAGGTAGACATTGTGGAGATGGAAAGAGGATCTTGGGAAGGGAGGCCAGAGAAGGAATGGGAGTAAAAGATCATTAAGATGTAATATATATATATATATATATATATATATATATATATATATATAAATTTTCCAAGACAAATGTAACAATTGTATATTGCAAACATATACTATTAAAAAGTTTTAAAAAGTTGTATGTGATACACCCTAGAATAACCATGAAATAAAGCAAAAACATTTAGGCAATAAGCCAACAATCAAGATAGAAGAGTCATTAAAAAGTACTCAAAAGAAACCAGGAAAAGAGAAAAAATAAATAATAGATGAAGATGAAAAAAAAAAAAAAAAACAGCAAAACCTAGGCTTAAACACACCATATTATTAACTGTATTAAATCTGAATGATTCAAACACTTCACCTGAAAGACAAAGATTTTTCAACCTGGATAAAAAAATACGGTAACATGATGACACTTAGAACAGACTAACTTTAAATATAAATATATAAATAGAATGAAGTGACAAGAATAGAAAAATTATCTACCATGGACATCAGTCAAATGAAAACTGGAATGGGTATATATATTAGATGAAATAGACTTTTGAACAAGAATATTGAAGTGCATACAGAGCATTCACCACTATGCATATTCTGGCATAAAAATATATAAATAAATTTAGTGTAACTAAAATCATACAATGTACATTTTCTAATCCTGATAAATGTAGAATAAGAATCTGTTAAATAAGAATCAATTAAAATAAGCAACAGTTTAAAGCAAGCTGTTTATAAAATAACACTATAGGAAAAGTAAACAAGATACTTTAACATGTATTTAAAAGAAATTATAATTGAAATATATTGAATTGACTGTAAGTGAAAAAAATATAATAAAATTTATAGGGAACAAGAAAATTAAGATTTAGGAAGTTATCTTGTGCATGATAAGATATGTAGCAACATCCATGGTCTCTATGCACTAGATACAAGTAGCATTCTTCTCCCAGGTTCACAACATTTTCCAACATTGCCAAATAGCCTCAAGGAGGCAAAATTGCTCATAATTGAGAATATGAAGCAAAAGTATTGTATATAGAGAAAATTATATTATAAAATGGTGATATTAGCAAAACGTTTTAAAAGTAATGCTGCAGGGCCGGTGAGATGGCTCAGCGGCGTAAGCGCCTGCCTTGCAAGCACGAGGGCCCGAGTTCAACTCCCGGATCCCACATACGGAAAAGGGGCCGGTGATATCGCTCAGCGGCACGGGTGCCTGTTGGCGCGCGAGGTCCTGAGGTCGACCCCCCGGTACCCACAAAAAAAAAAAAAAAAAAAAAAAAGTAATGCTGCAATCTTCACCTTAAGAAACCAGAGAAAAAGGACATTTTACTTCAATGAGGGAGAAGAAAGAGAATAATAAAGATAAGACATTAAGTAAATAAAATAGGGAATCAACTACAATTCTAGGTAGAAACAAACATTTTAATGTTATTTACATAAATATCATAAATATGAAATACTGAAAAAAATAAATTATGTGCAAGAACCCCGAAACTAAGTAATATTGCTGAGATGTTAAAGAAGACATATAGGGAGAGATATACTACAGTGTTCATGGATTGAAAAGATTCAGTATTGTTATGATATCAATTTTTTGCTAATTGATAATCTAGTGCAGTCCTAATGAAATCCATGAAACCATTATTTCATTAACATATAAGATATTTAAAAATTTATATGGAGATATAATGGATCTAGACTAGGTGACAATATTTTGTAAAAGATCAAGTTGAGAAACTTACATCACTGGTTTCAAAACATCTATAAGACTGCTATGACTAATATAATGATATATCACAGCAAAGATACAACTATACACAGTTTCAGTAATTCAGGATTTACGGCACACTACCATACAACAGTATGATAAATGATAGCAGAAAACACATTTTTAAAACGCGAACATGGAATTTACACCAAAATAGATTATATGCTGGGCAATACAATTCTCACTATTTTTAAAATAATTGAGAAAATAGATAATGTATTATTTGATAAAAATGGAAGTAAGAATGGAAGTTTTCCATGAGTTGAAAAGTAATCACTCCTATTTTGTGACAAAAAATCAAAAGGGAAATTGAAAATTATTTTGAGCTATATTATCATGAGAACAAGACATCAAATTTGTAGGATACAGTTAAAGCAATGGTTGGAGAAAATCTGTAGCTTTAAATACTACATTAAATAATAAGAAAGTTCAAAAATCAGTTATCTAGGGCTCCACCTTAAGACTCTTAGAATACTCAATAAATGATATAGCAATTGTCCCTGTAAATATTTATCCAAATAATATAAAATATATCTATACCAAAACTTGAGCACAAACTTTCATAGAAGCTTTATTCATAATAGTCCAAATCTGAAAATATCCGAAATATTGTTTAACAGATCAATGAAAAGTTTTCTATTTTCGTGAAATGGAAAACAAATCATCCATAAATAGGAATCAATAGTATCAATGAAATTAAAAAGTTTATCCATCAAAAGAAGGCTCTCATAAAAGTGAACATACTGTATGATTTAATTTATATAAAATTCTAGAAAAGACAGATCTAGGTGTAGTGACAAAAGGCAGATTATTTGCCTTAGTTTAGAAGAAGAGGTACAATGACTGCAAACAGGAATGCAATTATATTTTGGAGATAAAAATGAGTCAAAATGCTATAATGAAGATTCGGGCAAATTTATAATTAGGGAAAAAGAAATAGAATTTCAATAATTGGAATGGAGGAGATTACTGCCATTATTTAAAGATAATATGTTCATCAATAAAAAAAGTACCCTACAGATAATCAATGATTCAATTATTCTAATTAGGGAATTCAGCAAATTTGCTGTATGAAATAGGTTAAGCAAATTAATGCCATTTCTCAGTAGCAGAGTTTGACAAACTAAAGCCCGCTGGCCAAATCTGTTTGTCAACTATATTTGTGAATAAATTCTTATTGGACTATAACCATGTCTATTTGTAATGTATTGCCTAAAGCTTCTTTCTTGATACTAAGGAAGAGTTGGATGGTTACATTAGTGACTGTTTGGCTTATAAAGCCTAAATTACTCACTATCTGGTCCTTTATACAAAACATTTGTTGTGCCTTATTTTATAGCAACAATAATCAAATAGAAAAATATAAAAGAAAATCAAGATGCAATTTATAAAAGTAACGAAACTTATGTTTTCTGTTATGAATCTATAAATTAACCTAACAAATGAACACCACTTTTATGGTAATGTGGTTTTTGTTAAAGGATCTAAAATCATGATTAAATGGAAAGATATTGCACATTTACAGAGGGTCATTATAGATACAAATTTCCTATACATTAATTTATAAACTCAAGGCAAACTCAATCAACATTACAGATATGATTTTTAGGGACTTGGAAAAATCTTTCTAAAGTTTATAAGGGAGATTAAAGATCCATAAAGAAAAAAGTGAAGAGATGCTTACTATTTGGCAAGAAACAATCCTGGATCATTAATTTACATTGTATACTATAAAAATGGGTTTCTGATGTTTCAGGTATCTAAATGTAAAATATCATAACACTGTTGAAGAAGAATAAAGAAAACTATATTGTCATTTGTTACATGATTCATAAAAGTCTTAAAACTCTCCAAAGCAAAAACCCTGGTATAAAAATATGAATGAATTTGGTCACATGAATAGTATACATATGGAATTCCTAAAATTACAACAAAAAAAGACAAAATTAATTCAAAATGTGCAAAGGATTTATATTTATGTTTTACAGAAAGGTAGCTTCACACTGATCATGAATATCTTAAGAAATGCTCAGGCTCATCAGCAATTGGATAAAAAATATAAACAAGATAATAATTTACATCTATGAGATAAGCAAAAAATTGATAATAAAAACAAATTTGCAGAAAATATGGGGAAATGGGAACACTTAGGCACTTGTAAGATTGCAGTTATTCTACAAAATAATCTTCAGTACTTATGTAATTAAGTACATCTACAAACTTAATTATGAATACATCTGTATTGAGTGTATGTATACACCTACTGTGCGTATGAGCATCATTATGGAGTATGTGTTCACCACTGCCCATTCTGAGTACGTTCTTAATGAACTTATCTCCACCCTCACTGTAAATGTTTTCATCCTTCCTCAGTGTCTATGCTTCTCTATACCCTTGTAGTATAGGTATTTATGTTTATGAGTATTTACTCACTCTGCCAGTCACATCTTCTTGCTTAGTATGTGTGCATAATTTCTGAGTATGACTCAGGAAGCCCACTCCTGTAATGTACCTTAGAGAATTTTTTCACAGGTTCATAAAAGGACATGTATGGCAGCATTCATTACGTATTGTAGTAGCATGTTGGAGGTGATCTAGTTGAGGAATACATAAATAAATGTGAAAGTGCATACTTCAGAAACCAAAAACAAATAGAAAAATGGATACTTGTAAAAATTCTAAAAAGAGGAGAAAGTAAGAAATCATAAAAGAATTTGTATAAATCCAATACATACACAAAAACCTTTTCATATTTTAAGAGGATACGTTTATGTTCAAGGCTATAGCTGAACACATTATAGTAGGTACTTAGCTGGGTACAAGAGTTGAATGAAAATCAAGATTTAGGGTGAAAGGTGATGAAAAAAAAACAAAAGGGCCTTACATTAACTTAATGTATACAAGTGCCCTACACAAACAATAAAGTAACTTTTGGCCCAATTAAGAGAAATGGGATTAACTCAACTTTTTGTTACTTGCTCAAAATAGGAACAGAAAAGAAAGACGGATGAAAGAGAAAAAGGCAAATTTCATTTGTAAAGCTTAGACATTCACAGCTAACATGCACTGAGGGAAGTTGAATATGTATTCCAATGTTTTCTGAAGTTATTTTAGCACGTTTACTAAAAACTATATAAAAGATAATTCAATCTATCCTGACTAAATTCTTTATTTTGTTTGTATTTGGTTCATAATTTCTAATATGATTTAAGTATATTTTCCTCAAATTGTAGTAAATATAGTTTGCTAAGTCACTCTTCTTAGATGCAGTTAAATTACTTACTTTGGTAATGGAGAGTCACCAGAAGGATGTAAATGAGTTGTTAACATGGCACTTCATTGCCACAATAATTTAGAGCCACTAGCTAGCTTGATGTGTCTGCAATAAATGTTTTATTATTTAGGAAAATTCACTATACATGTTGCCATGTGCCATGCTCATTCATGCTGTAAATCAACAAAGATCAGCAGACTGAATGGAAAAATGAAAAGCTTATTTAGAAACTGACATAAGCTTTCAGATGAGCAGGGATGGTTGAAGTTAACTGCACTCATTTTTCTTTGCTTGTCATAGTTCCCACTTGAATTTCAGTGCTAAAGATAGAAGATAGTTTTTCTTTATGAAATTATATCCACAGAAACAGTGTTTGCATTTATATAGATATAGTCATAATAAAGTAGAAAATAAAGAAGCCACAGTAAGGTGATAGTAGCCCCAAGTTTATGGAGTGTGGGATGGAGTTTTCTGTCTGATGTCTCCGGACGCAATGAGATTGCTCCATGGAGATCGAAGCTCATGCTAGAAGCCACGGCATGCCCTAGAACTGTATAGTAATTACCAGACAATACTATAAAGCATCACACAGTTTAGCATTTGTAAAACACCTGGGAATTTCCCCCCTATTTGCTTTGTTTCCATTTTGAAAAGCACCAGGTCGCAAAAAAATCATTTTGTTCCCAAATCATGGTAGTGACAGGAAAGGGGTTAATACAGACCTATTAAGTATGATCCTCACCAGAACCGCCCCGTACTCACCATGGTAACTGAGAAAGTGTCATAATTGGCTCCTGGTGAAGTCCTTGGTCTTGAAACAGTGAAAAGTAAACTCCTGTATGTGCCTCTCCTTGTGCCAGGGAAGACAGTGTCCTGTGCTACCAAATGCTAAATACTTCTGCGCAAAGTAGCCACTGGATAATTGACACCCACACTTCTTACCTTTATAATATAACAACATTGTCTTACCTTTATAACAACCTTGTTAGTCCCTAGTTCATACGTTATAATCAGTACTATGTAATAAGATTTTTCTATTTAAAATTCGTCAAAGAATTAGTAAAATGCTAATCACCATACTGAGATTGTCTTCCTCGAGATAGAGTTGTCACAGATACCAGCTCCTGAAGCCCAAGTTAAAAACAAAAGTAATATTATTATGGCTTATTAAGGGTGGTGAAAAGGTTGAGATTCTAGAAAGGAATCATTTAAGGTGAGGGGAAATGTAGCAGTATGTAGGTGGATGGGGAAGAGGTGCATGACGATGAGCACCTGAGTGATGAGTTCCCATGAGGCTCAGCTTGTGTAAATCCAGGAAAAGACCCCAGAGGAACCGTGAGGTCACGAAGTCCATGGAGGACACCCCAATAATAAGAGAACGCAGAATCACAGCTGATGTTGTAGTTCTGGGAGCAAGAGGCTGGGTGTAATTTGCACTTACTAAAATTCACAAGTTTTAAAAGTATTATTTAATAAATACTGATAAATGAATATATCCTTCGAAACTCCTGCTGCTAACAAGATCAAGAATTTTTCTATCACTCTAGAAAGTGTTATGTACTTCTTAAAAAAAGAAAAAGCTCTCTATCATAGGCAATGTTTTACTTTTCATCAACACAGGCATACATTACTTTTGTATGCTTTGAACTTTGGGTGAAGAAAAATATTATACACTTTCATGTCCAATTTCTTTCACTCAAGTTATGTTTTTGTAATTCATTGCTGTTGCAAATATAAAAAATTCATCCCTTTATACTATGAAACACGTTATATTGTGCTTTTTACTCTTTCTTCAACTGATGAATTACTGAGTTGTTTCCGTTTTTGTTATTATGAATAAAACAACTATTGACATTCTTATACAAATCTTCATGTAGACATTAAAAAATGTGCGTACATACCTAAGAGTTGCTGGTCGAGTGTACATCTAACTTTATAAGAAACTCCCAGGCTATTTCCCAAAGTGAATATACCACACTATACTTCAACTGCAATGTATGAGAGTTTTGGTAGCTTCAGATTCTCACCAATACTTAACATTATCAGTGAAAAATATGCATTTAACTTAATACTTTGAAATAGAAATAATTCAAAGTTTAAAATTATGCACAAATATTTACATTGTGCTGGTAGTGAAAGCATTATTACAAGCTATAATCAGAAGGATGCCCTAAAAAATTAAGGATCATTTTATGTAACCAAATTATTTCATTGGCATTCATCCCTACCTTCCCTTGGTAAATTAGTGTATATTTTCCCATTACTTCAGTGGGAAGTAATATGAATAGATATTAGATTGTTAAAACAAATACTAACTTTTTTAGCACGCTAACTATAAGTGCATTAGACACTAGTATAGGCCCTCTCTGAAAAATCATTATGCAATATTTTTTTCATATTCAATTTCCTAGATCATGCAAGAAGTCTGGAGATTTGAAAATCTAAGAGTTAAAAATCTCTTCCACTCAAAAACTAAAAAGAAAATCGCCATATAATCCAGCAATTCCACTACTGAGTGTATATCTAAAGAAGATTAAATCATGATACCAAAAAGATACTTTCACTCTCATGTTTACTGCAGCACTATTCAGTAGCTAAAATATGAAATCAACCCAGATGCCCTTCTGTGGATGAATGGATAAAGAAAACGTGGTATGTATTAAAATGGAATACTATTCAGCCATAAAAGAAATGAAGTCGTCATTTGTAGCATCATGGATTGAACTCAAGATTATTATGTTAAGTGAAATCAACCTGACACAGAAAGGCAAATACTACATGTTCCCACACAATTGTGGAAACTGATAATTCAATCTCAAAGAAGCATGCACGAGACAGAAGGACCAGGGGAATGGGGATGGAAAGAATATCAATAAGGGGCACCAAGATATGGAGCAGAGCAATTACTTCTAGTTTTTCTACACATAGTAGGGTGACTATGGGTTAAAATAGTCTATGATATATTTCAAAATGAGTAGAAGAGTACAAAATTCTCAACACAAATATGATTCATGTTTTAAGAAATGGAAATGCTTGTGTCTCCTATTTGATTATTGCACATCGCATACGTGTACTGAATTATCATAATGAACCCACAGATATTGTTATGGTTTAGATCAAGAATGATCCTCCAAACTCTCATGTGCTCAGAGGGGGATCATGAGGCGCTAGAGCTGAATGTGTTGTTAGGAGGTAGGGCTTGGTCCAAAGAGGTGGGTCACTTGGGGCACGACCTGGAAGGGTATATCTTCCTCCTGTGCTCTTTTCTTTGCTCTCTGCTTCCTGGCCATATAATAGGAGCAGCTTTCCTCTGCAGTAGACCCTTCCACTATGTTGTTTATCTCTTGGAACCAACTGACCATGGACTGTAACCATGAGCCAAAATAAGTCTCTCCTATTTTAAGATTTTGTCAGTATTGTGTCTCAGTAACAAGGAAAACGACTAAGACAGATGTACAAATATTATGTCTCAATAAAAAATAAACATAAAGAAAGCTCACAGTGGGCGAGGAGGGAGGTGGCGTGGAGGAAGTCATATATTCTATATACAATTGAAACATGTTCCATGAAAAATATCTCCAATAGTAAAAGAATTTATCTTTGCTGAACTCTGTAGTTTTCTGAAACTGGAAACAATATTGAACAGAAGGAAGGAGAGTAGACACAGAGAAAGCAGAAAGAAAGATCAATGTGGGATCTGTAGGATTCTGGAGAGTCAGTGTAGGGCAAAATCTCGGATTATTCTGAAATTTGGGGTGTATAGCCCATCAGAATTTGTGGGGGGCAGAGTGTGTGCTCAGAAACGTTTGTAGAACACTAAATTAGACAAGCCTGCTACCACCTCGGGGCATTTCGGATAGATCTACTTAGAAAGGCTCTGCAATTAACTCCTTTGGCTAAATGAGCCCAACTGCTGTGGATCTCTGCTACTGGAAGCAGCTCTTGGGTGTGTGTATACCAAGCAGGCATTACTTTACGACTTCATATGCTTGTAGTTAGAAAAGGTTAAAAATCATTCCTTATAAACAGAGAATACTTAACTCTGGTAGCCCAAAGTAGATGAAGCTCTTGCTGTCTATTAGGGAGCAGAAATAGCATTGCCTTCTGTCTCCACATTGATGATAAAAGACAGAGTCTTCCTGACACAACTGTTTTGTGAAAATAAAGTTGAATGCCTAAACACACAATGGAGAACATGCGCAGGTAAGGTTTATGAACCATGACTAACCTTGCCTCTGTGCATTTTAGCACCTCTTCCCAAGATGACCCAATGTTCATGCTGTCCCAGTTTAATCTGAAATTAACCTTCATGATGCCATTTCCTGTGTGGCACCTGACTTTGAATGGTGTCATTGTCACACAGTGATTTGGTTCACTAGTTCACAGTGTTCATTTGGACAAGTTACCACTAATGTGTCTATGCTTCAGTATCCTCGACTGTGAAGGAGAAATGACCCTGTTAACAGCACGCTTCCCTGAGGTACTGTGATGGACAGCCAATACAATTTATTGTGGAACATTTTACCTGATGCAAAAAAAAGAGTTTTTATGAAAGTTATATGACTTTCTCTCTGGCATCACATAACCATTCAGAGAGTTTGTGTATTGCTTTATGAAAATATTTATTTAGCAAGTGCCTGGACAACCTTAAACAACCAGTGTTTTCCAGTATAAAATATTAAGACTACTTTTATCACTTTGGCTATCATCAATTATTATTATTATTTTTACTGCTGGAAAAATGAGGACAGAGTAGAGTTTTCAAAAGTATAATGAATCATCTGAACCATAATACATTATTATGGCCCTCCCATTAGCTCACCCATCCTGAAATCTCTACAGGTGCTTATGATAGATGTGAGACTAATATCTAAGAATCTCCTTATCCACAAAAGAATAAAATAATTAAATTCAAGCTAAGAATTTGATTTCAGCCTAAGACATCTTTGGTAGCTTGATTAGACACTAATAACCCTACTAAAAGAGGAATTTCATTCTATTGCCCAAAATATAATAAGATTTTTACTAGAAAATGACTAAAATTGAAACTTGAATTAAGTAAAATCCTCCAACTCCCTCTTAGAACAGAATAAATACATAATTATTTTTTAAAAATGTGAAAGCAAGATCTTAGGCAAAAACTAATGAGTAAGGTAATAAATCCCAGTTCTAGAGATATTAGAAAGAAAGTTACATGATAATGATGATGATGACAATCAACTGATGCTTAATTAGAGTTCCGGGAAATCTTTCCATGTGGCACTATGTTGGATGCTTTATAGACAGTATCCCCAATTATTAGGGAAAAAATTTTGTAGTATAATACTTATTCTTTAGATGAGAATATTCTGATCAAAGAGATTAATATTTATTTTGGTCATTGGCAAGTTACCGAGTCATGATCCAGACCCAACTCTGAACAAATATCTATTGTGCTTTTCCCACAAGAGCAGAGCGTGCCCCACTGGACACTAATACTTAGGAAGTTGATGTAAATCACAATAAAAATAACTACTCAGATGAATTAAACTGAATTAATGAGTTTTGTATAGTTATACTTTTTGGTAGGACACTTCAGAAATTTCAGTAATTGTGTTATAAAATTATAGAGGTAACTATAATAGGCAACATTAAGCAAACATAATTTATTATGGAACCCTTATTTGGAATAAAGGATCTAGGTAGGACCTGCATGTTATAGATTGCAGGGCTGATATTCCAGGGAAATAGCTCACTGAAATAGATCTACCTGATCTTGCAGATGAAATATTATACTCTAAGTAATGAATCTGAGAACTAGAAGAATCAGGATTAATAAAAATATGATTAAAATATATTCTTTACATTATACTTACTTGGGAAGTGAAAATCTCTTGGCTATCTAAATAAATTTTTTTGTTAAACTTTAAATAAGAGACTTGTCTTTAAAAGAAAACACAGTAAAGTTGAAGGCAATATGCTTCGACTATTCTAACTTAGCTTCTATGTAACAAACTTGATACTTCCATTATATTAAGAATTATTCTGGCTTATATTTAAAATTTATTCTGAGGCAGAGGCAGACCCCATTGATGCTGTATCAGTCAGTGTTTTACTAGAGAAACAGATTAACACAAGGTATACAAATATGTAAGAAATTACAAGATCATATTACAATGGTCACCTACAGAGTGGGATGAAGAAGAGTGCACAGGGTATCTGCATGATGGAGACCAAAGGTTTCAGTCCAAGGTCTGGAGCTCACTGCGGTGTCTGTGCCGGAAGGCTGAAAGATTCATGGTGGAAGCAGAAGAGTCTGTGCTGGAAGCCAGCAGATGACGTCCAAGGTGAAGGCAAAGATTGAAGTTCCTCTGAAGAACAGAAGATCTGTTCTTCCTTATTTCCCCTTCATACCATGCAGGTGAGGAGCTGCCTTAGGGTGGGTCTTCGAATTGCTGAGATCATTTAAACTTCTAAACTTCTCAAATCGACACAAGCAATCAGCCATTACAGTAGCATAAGTCAGTATTAATGTCAATTTCTCTGTCTTTGCCCTTTTCCACCAGAGAGTGGCAAGTATTTCACTTTTCCCATTCAATTTCCTGAATTCTGTTGAAACTAATGGTGACTACAGAACACGTATTCACTGTGAGGCATAAATGAAAGGCTTAAAGATTTTTGTGGCAGAATTAATAGTAACCCCAAAATATTCTTTTAGACATATAGTTAGTTTTTAAAAATAAGCTTTAGTGAGTTGTGTATAATGTATAGGAAATCATTAAGACACAATTTAATGAGTTTTGAAAAATGTACAATCACGCGACTGCCATCACATACAGATATAGAACGCCCCCAGTCCTGATATCTCTGCGGACAAACATTTTTTCAGCCCTTGCCACTGTGAAATGGTGATCTGCTTTCTTTTCCAGTAGTTGTTTTCTAGAATTTTATAAAAATGGAACCATGCAGTATGTAATCTTTGATCCAGTTTCTTACTCAGCATAATGATTTTGAGTTTCACCTGTGTTTTTGTATGTATCTGTAGTTTATTTCTCTCTTGTTTGCTAAATAGCATTTCATCATATGAACACACTGTGATTATTGTATCCATTCACTACTTGATGGCCATTGGATTGTTTCTAGAATTTGGCTGTTATGAATAAAGTAGCTGTGAAGATTCGAGTACATGTATTTTTATGAAGGTATATTTTCATTTCTGTTCTGTACAATATCTAGTAGTTAAGGTTTTGAGATCATTTTGGTACTATCAAGCACTGCCTTTAAACCAGTAGCCTGCTGAAGACACCTTCTTTGTGTCATGCTCTTTTTCCTCCCTGATTCACTATCACCAGCCCATGTGAATTCTAGATCTGTTTTACTGTATTCCTTTTTGGTATTTCTCCTCTCAGCCTTGTGGACTTTTTCACTTCTGTGCACAGACCTTTGTTCAGCTATAGGCTGGAAGGACTTCCAAACCGTTCTCCAGTGCAATATTGGGGTGCAGTGTCTCCCTCTCTCATACTCTAACTTGCCTATCTAAATGGCTTGCTTCATAAACGCTGATCCCTGAGTGTTAAACTCACTGAGACTGCCATGTTCTTCTCTGGTCCCCTTGCCCTGCTGTGTGGCCTAAAAGCTGCTTCTTGGCAGTAAACTTGTACAAATTTGGTGCTCAATTTGTGTACTTTCTGAAAAGATCACAGCCCACAACCATACGCTTCTTTTTGTCTAATGCCCTGGTTAGAGTAAGAGCAGAATTGCCCTGCTAGTTATTCTTCAAAACTACATCCATGGGTCAGTTTTTAATTAACCATGATAATGGGTTGAAGAAATCAGTTGGACAATAAAAATATTATGTGTCTAACATAAACATATAGCAAGATATATGCAAAACATTGCATTTACTTCCTGATTATCGTGTTTAATACTGAGTGATTTGTAGAAGGAAGTGTTCCAAAAACAGATAAGAAAAAAATGTGTCATAATTAATTTAAAAATTAATAATTAATATGAATGATAGTTTATAATTTATACATGATAATAGCACCATAAATTGTATACACGTTATCTTGGTTGTGCCTCATTACAAACCGGCTCATTGCAATCTTGGTTTTTATTTTATAGATGTGGAAAGTGAGGTTTAAAGATGAGTGACTGAACCAAGGTCGCAAGATAGCAAAAAGTTGAAACAACATAATTAATCGATTAATTTAAAGCATAAACATTTACTAAGCATTTAGTCTGTGCCTGACACTGACTTGAGTTGAGTATATAAAGATTAGAACATATTTCTCACACTCATGAAATTCACTTCTTTCAGGGAAACATTCAGAACAGTATAGAATTTGCTAATGAAGATAGGTATCCAAACTAGGCTTGAGAAAAGAGATTAGAGAAGGATTCCTGGAGGAAGTAACATCTGACTGAATTGAGGGGATGAATAGAAGTTAGATAAAGAAGAAATGAAAAAATATTCCAGACTAAAGAAGTCCCATTCTTCAAATCTGTTTCTCTGCTTCAACTATGAGAGTAAGATATGTTCCCAGCCCTAATGACTTTCCAAACTGGGCTAACAATACAAACATTTGGTTCATTATCTACCTCTCTACCTCTCTTCTATTCTTTTAAATAATAGAATTCATATCACATAGATTTTGATACTTAAATGATAAGGCTGCAACATTATAGGCTGCTGGTATTTTCCCTCCAATAAATAATGTTATGCTTTTATCCCCAAGTCCCTGAAAACGTTTAACATTTTTTTTGTGTGTGTGTGGGTACCGGGGAGTCGACCTCAGGACCTTGAGTGCCAGCAGGCGCCCATGCCGCTGAGCGATATCACCGGCCCCTTTTTCGTATATGGGTTCCGGGAGTCGAACTCAGGCCCTCGCGTTTGCCGGGCAGGCGCTTAAGCCGCTGAGCCATCTCACCGGCCCCATGTTTAACATTTTTATGATTCAATTTTATAAACATTCTTGAGTTCTCTTTTGGTACTAGATATTTGCTAAGTGCTGCAGGGGATAGAAATATGATTAAAATGTATTTCCTTTCCATAAAGTACTGATAATATAGCAGGATGATTTAAGTATATTACTTGTTACATTATAAGTAAAGATGAAACTCTTAAGGAAAACAATATTCTAAAGGGAGGTCAATACAAGGGAAAACTAAAATTCATTGAAAAAGAATTAAAAAGGCTTTATGGAGGAGGAAAATTTTATAGGCTTTGAAGAATGGATAATTTTGATAGGCAGAGAAATGTAAAGAGTATTCCAAATATGGTAAACTGTGCAACTGGAGTACAGGTCACAATTGGAAAAATGGAGGTAATAAGACCAGAAAAATACTGCATTTCAGAGCCTCAAAAGCTGTGCTCCAAATTCAGTATGTATTTTAGTTGACAATAGACCACAAATTTTCCAGAAAAATCTAAGAAAAGTTTATTTTAGAAAGATTATTTTGGCTATAGGATGTATGAAATATTGGAATTGGTAGAGAATATTTAGCATATGGTGGAAGTTAGTAGAATCTTCAATGAAAAATAGAGGAGGTACTATAGTAGGATTGTGTTGTGACAATGAGTGGAGGGGCCAAACTAGCTGTGGGAGGCGTTTCCAACCAGGGGTACAGCTCAGCAGTAGCATATATGCCTAACATGCTCTTCATCCTGTGTTCAGTCCCCAGAACAGGAATGAATGAATGAATGACAATTTCAAAGTGAGTTTGCCAACCAAATGGTTGCAGATTATCATGCGTAGGAGAAGGAAGAGAGGATCAGGGCTGTGAAATGTACTGAGTGAGTAATAATCTTGCTTATGGGAACAAGGAAATCTATAGAAACAGGGCATTTGGGCATTTAAAAGATTTGGTGGGGCTTCAAGGTGGAGAGATGCAGTAGGTTCTTGGAAATGTGGCACTGGAACTATGGAGAAACACTAGGCTTTATAAAAAAAAATGAGATTCCAAGATGTACAAATAGAAAAGAAAAAAAAAAAAGGATCTAAAAAGGTACTCAGTAAGTGTTTCATCTATTGCTAAACAATGTTTAACATTCTTGATATCTTCTAATTTCAGTTTCCTCTAATATAGAGCAACTTTTTTCCACTGTTGATTAAAAAAAAACTTTAAATATAAGCTTTTAGTTATTTATTTTAACTTATTTTTAGATATTCTACATTACAATTGTCTTTTTGATGTAGCCTACTGGGAAATGTTAAAGTTTTGGTTCAGTCCTTTTGAAGTTGTAGTTACTGAGCTTATGAGTCTTGGTTTTCCTCTGTGATGCAGAGTACTACTACCAGGATTTTCAAGATTATTAAATGAGGTAATAATTTTTCAAAATTCAACATATTGCCTGTTGTATAGCAAGAATGTGATAATCGCAGTGTCATTATTTCATATTGTAAGACAGTAAACAAATGTCTTTGATTCCCTGGGAGACGGGAAAAATAAGGAGGTATCTTCAACTTACTAGAATGTTCTCAAAGCAAATAGAAAAAGCCAATCCAAACTAAACAAAATAATTTAAAATCAAACAATAAACCTTAGATGAAAATAACATAAGTCATTAACAAAAAATACTGTACAAATTCTTTCCCAAGTCTTTTTCAAAGAAGAGATTTAATGACCAATTGCTCTTATTTTGTGCTAGTCTCTCTGGGATTTACATCATTCTATACTTTCTAAAAATTTTATTTTTATGAGTATTATAAAAACCTGTTGACATATAAATGAATGAAATCACCTTTGCATAATTATGCTGCAAATAAAAGTCAAATTTCACTACAAGATACCATGCAAGGTAATTGGAAGAAATGGTTCTGGAAGTAGTGTGGCTTTTTCATAATTGTTTTTCCTTTAATTTTGTTATTTTTAAGCAATCAAAGTGGCCTCTTTCTGGAAGAAAAATATCCCATCATACATTGTACTCTTGAGTGTTCCTGTTGTTGTCTTAGAAGATTACTGAACAAATATTAGTACAGTTTACTCTTGGATGAGTAAACATAAGTGTTCTCCCAAAGTATGTTCCCTTTATCAATTAATATATTTAAAGCAAAGACATCATCCTTTCCAATACCCAAGTTTACACACAAAGATTTTTTCAGGGATGAAGAAAAAAATGACATATATAACAACCAAAGGACAGCTTGCCTTCAAAAAGTGATTCATGACATAGGAGAATGTATAATTGATGTATGTGATTGTCTGGATGGTAAAATAACAATGCCATCCATTAGAGATGAGAGCTGTAACAATTCAGGCAGGGAGGCAGTATGTTTTTTATAGGTCATCAGGGTTCCATTTGGATCTACAGGTTGCTATTCCTTCTCCATACTTGAAAGCATTTAATGGATTATTATAAGAGGAAAAAGGTGGTATGCAATAATGGTTTAAATTGAAGCTCTGTGTGTATATCACCACTGTGTGACTCCTAAATGAGAGATTCATTTTTTAAATTCTCATATGGCATGCTTGAAAGTTTGGCAGCACATGAAGAAATCAAAACAGTGAATTCAGTACCGGGAAAGAAGGACATGGGGCACTGGGAGAAGTAGGGTTTCTTCCTTTTTTTCCTTTCTTTGTCTCTTTTGGTACCCATAAGTACAAATAATGAAAGTGAAAATTTTCAGAAATGAAATTGCACGTATTTCTGCAATTCAAATGAGCAGCAATTGAGCAGGATTCTAGCAAACACAGTTATTCACAAAATGGGTCATAAGAACAAAACTTGAAAATACAAACAAAAGAACAAAACTTAAAAGCAAGATGGGAGAAGGGAAAGATTTTGATAGTAATTGTGCGTGAAAATCAAATCAAACAGCAACTCATCTGGAAAATCCCTCCTCCTTTCTAAAACTGAGATGCACTTCACGGTGCAGATTCTTTTCTGCATTGTTAGCCATAAGTATAAAAGTTTATTTCTGCTGTTAATGAGCAGCATTTTGCAAATGAAAGGTAATTTTACTGGATTTCCCCTAAGAAAAGCTTTAGTTCAATTATATAATTCTCAGAAATTTTAGTATAATGCTTAATATATATAAATAGGTTTGGGCATTTCTAGTCAAAACAAAATGCAATGGAATATGAGTAATTAAAAGGCAATAAAAGCAAAAAAGGTGGATCAGTGGAAGAATTAAGGCACTTTCAGCTTCTGGTGATATGTACTTTAAAGATAAATTTATTTTTCATGCTTATGGAGGCTGGAAAGTGCCAGAAAATTCTTGTCTGGTGAGGGCTGAATCTCCATTTTAAATATAGCATCTCCTTGCTCTGAACTCTTTTTTAAAATCTCATTTATGAGGCTGGACCCCTCATGACCTAATCATCTCCCCAAGGCCTCACCTTTTAGTACCACCACTTTACAGATTAGGTTTTCACGTATAAATTTGAGGGCTCACAAGCACAGAATTCATATCAGAAGCCCCGAGAAAGCCTTGTCAGATCCTTCTATGGTTTTAACCCTGAAGTCTACCCTTCCAGTGATGTTGTACATTTACATTTTTTGTCATCCAGATTATGTACTGCATCACCCCTTTTTCTTGAAACCATCAAAGGATTTCTGTGGCATCTCTATCAAGTATAAGGAATAAGAACTATGTATCACTCAGAGAGTAGAATTTTTCCTCCCCCTCCATGTAGCCAACATCTAAGTGTAGAAACAGTAGAAATTTGACACATACCATCTAAGAGGATATGAAGAGTGGATGGATCAGTGCCTTTTTCATAATTGTTTTTGTTTTTAATTGTGTGTTATTTATAATATAATCATTGGGGGCAGTATTGCATGTTTTTTTAATGTGGGTACCAGGAGTTGAACTCAGGACCTCGCACTTGCCAGCAGGCGCTTGTGCCGCTGAGCGATATCACTGGCCCATTTTTTTCCTTTATGTGGGTACTGGGAGTCAAACTCAGGACCTTGCGCTTGCCAGGCAGACGCTTATGCCGCTGAGCCATCTCACCAGCCCAGTATTGCATTTTATAGAAAAGTGATAATTTTCTTGATATGGAAACTGTTAAAAGCAGGAACAAGTTCATTGCCCCTTATTTGAAATGTGTGAAAGCATAAGAGTCTAGAAATTAAGTTGTTTCTGTATTAGGTTATATTATATTACATAATACAACATATTATATAATAACCCTAGCAGGCTGTGAGATAGAGCTGATCATCAAATGTATTAATATCTCTGTGGAGAAACATATGAAAGGTCCACAGTAATTGGGATAAACAAGCCTATGAATAGCCTCGTCTCAGTTAAGGACAGCTTTTAGTATCATAAGAATTCAAATGAAATTTATTTAAGATCTTGCTTTTAGAGCTTTGAAGGATTTAGGGATTAATAGAAAAAGAACTATAGACCTCTATTTCATTTTCCTATCTAGTTGACCTAAGCAATTTTCCCCCAGTGGTTCAGAGAGTCTGAATCAGCCCAATCTCTGAAAACTGCCATAAGCCAGAAATTTTCATGAGGGTAAAGAACTTTGTATTTGTTTAGATGTTTTCATTAACCAAAAGCAAAAATTCAGGGGTGAGAATCTACTGGAACCTAGGTGTGCATTCTATAGCAACAAGTTTTTCCAACAAGTACTAGCTAACTGCCTATCTGGATATTCTATTCCTTACTCAGATTTTCTGGAATATTCTGAATCAGAGGAATAATTAGGATTAATTCATCAAAGCTCCTGGGTGAATTTGTCATAGAAGTTAAGGCAAGATCAATGTTTATGTGAGAAATAATCCAATTGGTTGAAAAGAGGAATGAATTTTGGAGAGGTACAAATAATAGCAACGAATAACTAAAAATGGAAACACTGCTGTGATAGAAATTGATGAGTGAAATAGGAATAACTGATCTCATTAACCACCTGAACATATTTGGGATCTGAACACATTTGAGTGTGTGTGTGTGTGCACATAACCTTTGTAACTAGTACACACCAGAATTAATTTCCAGTTCTTAAATTAACTCAGGGCTCTCAAACTTCAGATTCCAAAGGGAGCAGTAAATGGTATTTAGATTGAACACAAGCTTCCTTAAAATATAACACACTCTTCTGGCTTTGCTGCTTCTTTTCATGTACATGTAAAATTGTGAGTCTACTTCTTTCAGATTTGGTTTGAAATGAGTGGATGTACTGAGAACAAGACCCTCCACTTACTAAATTATTCCGTAAGGTAACATTCAATTGTTTCAATTTTATTACACCAACCTTAAAGGAAAAGATTTGTATTATGATACCAGTGAAATGCATTTTAACATAAATCTTTAAGACTTGGGGTTCTCCCCACTACTATAGTGCATTTGAAAGTATATGCAGGAAAGACTGAAATAAGGCTCTCCCTTCAGAATCCTCATGTGGTTACATCACTGCCCTCTCACAGTGAGTGGCTGTGCTCACTAGGCATGAGTCAGAAGGCACCTGGGTGTTAAAATATTCTTCTCTACAGATATTCCCAGAGATAGGCAGAACTACAGAAAAGCTTTCATGGTCCTTTTTCTCTGCAGTACTGAATGGAGAGCAAACAGAATGGAAATTTCCTTTTCAGTTTTGGTTCAGCCGCTTGATGAATTCAAAGTTCATGGTTACATTTATTCATCTGATTCTCCAAGTCAGCTTTAGTGTGGACACGTAATTGAGGCAGGTGAAAGGGCGAAAGAGGCATAAGACCTCTGGCTGGGGCTCTCTTTTCTCTGATCACTGGATCGAAACAGCTGCCTTATCATACAGCTGCTTTCCCAATGGTACAGGTGGCATAAAGGATCAAGGGAACAAAATCCACTTCTTTCAGGAGTGTGGCTTTCAACTTCTGCTTTCCTGAAATATAGAACAATGGATGGAATGACAGGAATAATTAAGAAATAGAGCAAAAGTTAAAGTACTGCACAATGCAATAACTCAACACTTTTCAGCCAGATTTGCTCATTCATTTGTTGCTGTTCTAATTTCCCAATTTTACTCACTACCGTCATTTACCACAGTTGTACCCCAACCCTGCAAATTATTAACTTTCTGCTTCTGAACTTGCAAAAATTTCAGGTTTTAGGCAATTTTGCATGAAGCATGTCCTGGACTTTCATTATTTTACATTATTTTGTAAATTTATATAATATACTGTCAAATTGTTACCACACAGTTTCTTTTCGATAGAGGAGTATTTTTCAGATATGCTAATAATTTTAGTGTCCAAATCCTATACTTTATCTTAAGTAAAAGGCCAAGAAGTGATTATCTAAATACTATTTTTGAAAATATGTGGAAACAATTAATGCAGTCATTTATATACTCATGGATTAATAAATGTATATCATTGTTTATTATCACCAAAAATGGAAAGTTAAGAAAACTGGTAAATAATCACTGATTATGTTTCATGCTGTTATAACTTTCTTTCTGCCAACTCCACGTCAAAGATTTTCCTCGACTTCTGTGTTCCCAGCACCAGAATCAAACCCGGATGTGAATACACCAAAAGAAAATATTGTGATTTGTACCTATAAGATAATAATCACAAATTTTTACTGAGCAGGCTTTGCATGAAGGGGGTACTTAATAAATATGAGATAGTGATGCATTCAGTCATAGAGCACAGATATTTAACTCCAGGAAATTATTTTATTTGATTTTCTTGTCCAAATAGTCTCAGAACAACACCTTGTAAGTGAAACCATACCAGATCCCTTTCATGTCTTCTGTGAATTTCATGGAAAATGGAGTGGTTGTATTATGCACAAACTCAACAGTTGCAATCTCTCCATTACAGCACAGGAATTCTTTTAGGAGATGCACACATTCTTCTTTTTCTGTGGCCACCCACATTCGATGTCAGAATACCTAATGCTTGCCACCAGGAAGATTTAATACAGTGCTCAATAAATGTGCACTGATTTGCAAACATCAACTATGGCTGCCATTAGGTCCCAGGCACATGGAGAGCAGTGGTTCATGAACTTTAATATATGCAAGAATAACTTGGTTTGCTTGCTAAAAGTGTCTCTCAGCACTGCCTAGGTATAAACTAGGACCTGTGGCAGAAATTCTGATTCACTGGGTCTGCAACCACCTAAAAATTGCCTTTGAGTAGATATCTTTAGGTAATTCTAATGTAGTTTGTCTCTGGATAATCAGCTCTGAAACACTGCTTTAGAGCTCTCATACTACAAGTAAGCATTTGCTGCTTTGTCCTTTCAAAAGCATTTTTCACATTTAAATTTGAATGTCTATATACATATATATATATATATAACAAATATAAACATCCCCCTATATAATGGAAATGTGAAAGAACACTGGGAACAAAATAAATAAATTCCCTTTACACAAATGATCATATGGCACAACAAAGTGTGAAGAGTTATATAAGGTGTTTTAAAATTTTTTAAAAAATGAAACACTATTCAACCTGCACTGGGGATTTCTAAAGTGCTAAGACCTTTTTTGGAAAGTGGAAAACTGAAGTTAGTGCTCACCAGAAAGAGTTACTGTATTGGTTTTGCTTTCCTTGGGGGACAAGCACTCCACTTCTCTACTCCTTGCTTGGGTATGGGCAATAATCTTGTTTGTGATTTAATAAAAACTGCCCTCAATTCAAAGCTTTAGAAGATGTAATCATGCATTTCACTTGATTCCCTCATTAGTTTTTCACCTGAGAGCCTCAGGTTCTGTAATTCTCAAGATAAAAGAGCTGTGTTTCTTTTTTTCTGCATCTTCTCTATCCTCACCCCAGAAAGCTTGGAGTTTCATCAGCCCAGTCTGACTCAAAAGGCATCTTTCCTATGAGATGTATTTCAAGATTACCCTGCTGGCTCTGATACATCCCTTAACCCTTTCTCCCTTTCCACATTCCCTTCTCTCGTGATTCCTTTTATTTCCACTGTTATCTCTACAGAAGGTATATTTGAAGAAATACAGAAATAAAGATAAAAAATAAAAGCTCCTATAAATTCAACAATAGATTATTCTCTTTTTCACAGGCAGTAGTTTTTACCAGCTGGAGCCTAGTACTTTTGTGGACATTTCATTATTTTTATCATGAGTAGAGATTTGCACATGCCTAGCTTTGGGATGAGAAATACTGGTGAGATTTTGGAGGCCTTGCTATATAGATGATGCAATGCTCCTCCTGAAAGCTTTCTTCAAAGGTACAAAGCAAAGGAAAACTATTTTTTAAATAAATCCAAAGGTAATTCAAAATGAGGGGGATGGATAAGACTATTTGAGCTGTAGGGCACTTGCCTAGTATGAATGAGGCCCTGGATTTGATCCTAGGCACTAAAAAAAAGAAAGAAATTGAGGGGAAGGAGTTACTAGTTAATGACCCTTCCCCTTTTTCCTAGTTTTTCAACAGTGATGCTAAAATTCAAAGATTCTTCACTGGAAGTTGTTTCATTATGTAATTTTTACTTTCAGAGATAGCAATGGACTGAGAAAAGATGAGAGAAGCAACTTTTAAACAATAAACAATGGATTTTTTTAACATAAGGTGAACACAAAAATATTTAAAGCCCAACTGTTCTTTTTGTGATCACAGAGGCTTTGCAATGCACAGAGAGAGGCTGCAGAGTTTTGCACAGGAGTCATGCGGCAGCAAATACTAACTCCAAGGTGCTCAACTTCTGTGTTGTATTTTACTTTTTCACAGATACCCAGGTTTTGACTGCCAGTCTTCATTGTGTCTTTGTTCTCTACAAAAAGTTCCCAAATCCAAGGGTTTTCTAGGAAATAAAGATAGGAGACCTTTCTAGGAATAAGATAATCATTTTATGATTAGATTAGATTAGATTCCAGGGAGCTTAAAAAGTCTAGCATTATATTGCAGTTTGCTAAAACTCATATGTCTTTAGTAAACTAGTTATTTTTCCATGTAGACTTAACCATTCTCAAAGCACTTTCCTGTAATTATCGTGTAATACTCAAAACAATTTAGTGAGGCAGTTATTAACATCCCTATTATAGGTTTGAAAACAACTAAGGTTCAGAGAAGTTAAGGGATTTTCTGAGATTAGAAAGTAAATTTATGACATTCATAAATTGAAATCATAAATAAGTCTACTGACATCCAATCTATAATCCTTTCTATATCATAAACAGCAAGCAAGAAAAGGCAAAAGGGGAGGGAAAAGATTAAGTGCAGAAATTGTACTAGCATAGGAATAGATCAGAAAACATTGCCATGAAGAATAAAATTCGTAGGCCTACCTCCCAAATTTATGAATGTATTTCTTTTTTTTTTTTTTTTTTTTTTTTTTTTTGTGGGTACCGGGGGGTCGACCTCAGGACCTCGCGCGCCAGCAGGCGCCCGTGCCGCTGAGCGATATCACCGGCCCCTTTTTCGTATGTGGGTTCCGGGAGTCGAACTCGGGCCCTCGCGCTTGCCGGGCAGGCGCTTAAGCCGCTGAGCCATCTCACCGGCCCTTATGAATGTATTTCTGAAAATTCATTTGAGTATCGATTACCCAAAGTTGCAAAATATACTTTCAAGTTATAAGGCGGTGTTCTGTCCTTTGAGATCTGTAGTATGCATGATGTACAAATGTGCAGTTATGAACTGTCTCCTTTGGTTGTAAACCACTAGACAGGTAAAAACTTTCACTGTTTTCTGGGAACCCATGATCCTACCCTTCCCATAGTAGTCTCATTGGACTTGGAAAATCCAGAGAGTTTGTGTTGGAATAAGATGGAGGTCAACTCCAATTTTTAAATGTCTCTTCCAAGAGCCTTACTTTCCTGGAGCGTGTAGATGAATATACTAAAAATCCTTTGAAAGTATACCATAATCTTTCCTACATATACCTGAACCTGACTTTGGCTCTGCCTCCTGGTGCCTACAGAGAAACTAAACCAATGAAAACTTCAGGGAGTTTGAACCAGCAGAGTGGCATTTATTGGTTCTGGGGCTGGCCTGAGTAGGCAAGTTCATGGAGCCTTACTATCCATTGGCTTGTAAATGGGTGGGATTCATGACCACAGTCATGCAATGTGATCAGCCACATTGCACATACTGTCCCCTATGGTTACCTTAAGTGTGTAAGCAAAGAAGTAATATCGTATTGTAGACAAATATCATCACTGATCAGCTCTTTAACAAAGGATACAATTTGACTCAGGAGAGATGCTTAGGAATTGTTATTCTATGGTGTTTGAGTTCCAGCCCATCCTTCCCTTGGTCATTTACTATTACTTCTGTCTGGAAGGTTCTCCCAGATATCCTCTTGACTAACTGCATCAACTCTATCAAGCCACTTTTCTAGCTCTTACTTTGTCAGTGATGCCCACTTGACCATCCTATTTACATTTGTAACTCCCATTTAGCTAACTCCTCTCTCAATCCTCTTTACCTTCACCTATATTTTCTTTTTTCCAACAGCATTATTAATCACATATGTGTACTCTGATATAGTATGTGTACTCATTTTTTTAGTTTTTCTTAATGTCCACACATCTGCCTATGAAAAAAATCTAAGTGAGAAAAGGGATTATTGTCTTCGTTTGTTGTTGCATTAAGTATCGTAAGTGCTCAATAAATATAAATCAATTAATGAGTGAGTATGTAATTTCACAATCATGTAAAAAATCAAATATTTGAAAGACTAGGGTTGCCTGTTTACAATACACAATAATAATTGATGCAGGTAGGAGTAATAATCCTAAAGGAGGTCTAGGGATTTAGCTCAGTGGTGCAGCACCTGACTGGCAAGCATGAGGTTCTGAGTTCGATTTCTGGTAACCCCCCCAAAGAAATCCTAAAGGAAGTGAATGCTTAATAGGTTTTTAAAGATTTTTTTGTAATATGACTAATATTTTCAAATTAACACTTTAATATGTCTGAAAAATAATTTTTACATATTGGAGCATATGTTTTGATAATGTTATTGGTTTATAAACATTGAAAATGAAGTATAAGAAGAATATGAATTGAAATTTAAGACAGGACTCAATTCAAATTTGTGCCGTATCCCTTTATATTTACCTGAATTTGAATACACCCTCCTTTTTAAATTCTTTCATCTACTTCCTGCTCCCTTCCTATTTCTTTCTAAAATATCTCATTTCTTAAAAATTGTAGTTGCTTATGGAACTCCATAGAATTAAATAAAATCATAGCTCACTGGGACAATAGATAAATCAGTGCAAAAAATAAATTTGGGATAGGAAAAACAAGAGGGAAAGTCATTGCACAGAAAGGTTGGTCTTACAGCACTAATCTCGCTAAGACAAGGCATCATAAAATTAGGTTTAAAATTACCTACAGCTGGAAGAATAATTACACTGTACATTGGCATTATGCCTCCTACTTTGACAAAAGTAATATCAAAATGATGAAATTGAAAAATTTTACATGCTACATCTGTACAATCTGTACATGTATATATGGATATTGAAGAGTGATAGGAATTATTCAATACTACAAAATATTTCTGAGATGCAATGGTTGTGAATACTCTGCTAATTTATGCATTTCTCTAGAACAATGAATTGGAACATGAAGAGAAGAAAAGGAAAATATATTAGAGAGACATTTCTACTTTACATCTTTTATAATTTTTATTTTTAAATTTATATTTTATTATATATATTTAAGGTATACATACAACATTATGTTCTGATATACAAAGTGAAATAATGACTACAGCCAACCAATTTAACACATCCGTCACTTTCCATCCATCACCTGGGGGGAGATAAGCACCTAAAATCTAATCTCTTAGCAAATTTTCAATGTATGCTACACTATTATTAAAATTATAGTCTTCTTTCCTCCTGTTGTACATTAAGTCTCTAGAATTATTCACCTTACTTATCTGGAAATTTGAACCCTTAACTTCCTTCTCCTCATCTATTTTAAGTCTTTGAAAGGTCACCCTAGTGATACAGTCTAAGGATTGCTAGATCTAATTTTGCTGTTTGAATAGCCTTGGAGTTTTAGACTGAGTAGATCTGGGGTAGAACTCAGGAATCTGTTGTTTGCAGCATACTCAAAGATGACTCTAATATATTGCTGATGCAGTGGTAGACAGAAGAGCCTCTGTGATATTCTGTAGATGCAATAATTATTTTAATATGCCCAGTATTTTTTTTTTTTACTTTTGTTAATATATGTTTGCAATACATAATGATTACATTCATTGTAGGGAATTGGTACATGTACATACACATGTCAAATCCCCCCTACCTTTTTTTTTTGAGTAGAAGTAGTGATATTTCTTATGCTGTAGGGGCTTCCAAAGTGTGTTCACAAAAGAAGAGTGTGCAACAAACAGCAGGCATTGCACAAAAGTTAGTTAAATTGGTATATCTGAAGCATGTGAAGCTGATTAGATTTTAGGATGTAGATTATTTATGGTTCACCTTTTCTTCAGGTGATTGATGAAAACTGGTGTTAGATACTTGTTTACATCTTCTGCTTAAAGGAAAAGCGCCTTTGGAAAAATTGGAAAACAGCATAAAGATTAGCTCTGAACAACTTTTACGTGTAGCTTTTTGTTTAACCCTTGCTGCTTACTGTGTAAACTTTTGTATACATATAGCTTCATAATTTTTTCTGATTTTTATATGTTAAATCAGTTATTTTATTACAAATCTCATAGATTCATTCTAGACTATTTTCTATCAAATATTTATTTAATAAGTAGCTTGTTTTTATTTTTTAATTTTTAAAATTTTATTAGTACATGTATGTAGAACATAGTGTGTACATTTCTTTCCGGGGACTTGGTACATGTACATAACATGTAGTAATTCCTAAAAGGATCACTATATGTAAACTTTTAAAGTGATTTCTCCTTAGCCACATATTATCCCATCTTTTTATGTGTATACATGTATACAATCTTTATGATTATTTTTAGTAGCTACATAAAAATCAACTAAACAGATGCTTGAAAATTTATTCAACTAACACCAAGTGTTGGACATTAGAATTTTTTTTATAAATAATGCTAGTTGAACATTTCTGTATTTGTATATATAAAAGTTTGTTCAATTGTTTTCTTAGGTACAACAGCTGGAGAAATTGATGTTACACTTGTTCAGTTATTGTAAAAGTATGCCAATTTAAATTCAAAATATATAACCAACATTGTGAATTGTCTCCTTTGTTAGTCTGATAAGCAAAACCTGGTATATCATTGCTTGAATTTGCATTCCTTTAATTACTACTGAATTTGCATTCCTTTAATTACTACTGATAAGCTAAGTTTTCTTTTTTTTTTTCTTTTTTTTTTTTTTTGTGGGTACCGGGGGGACCACCTCAGGACCTCGCGCACCAACAGGCACCCGTGCCGCTGAGCGATATCACCGGCCCCTTTTTCGTATGTGGGTTCCGGGAGTCGAACTCGGGCCTTCGCGCTTGCAAGGCAGGCGCTTAAGCCGCTGAGCCGTCTCACCGGCCCTAAGTTTTCTTAGCTTATCAATCATTCTTATATTTTTCCTTTTGTGAATTAACTCATATCTTTGTCCATTAAACATTTGTTGTTTACTGTTTTCCTCTTGAATTCTAAAATAGTTTTATTCGTTAAAATGCTTAACCTTCATGACAAATGGCAAATGATAGGTAGAACTTTAGTAAAGGGGTCCAAACAACATGTGAAAACATAAGGGGGTTTTCTCCAGTTATTTGATCTCAAAAAATTCACCACTTGCTTATCTAATCATTTAAATCTTTCGTACATCCACTTGCCCTCAGATTGCAGGAGCCATCAGGGCTTAACATGTTCTTGGTTGGGTTTTTTTAGACATACCTGTATTTCATACTAAAAAAGGAGGTAAAATGGGCTCTCTGTTGAACAGTTTAGAGGTAAAACTTTATATGATAGTAAAATGAAATTTATGTTTAAGACCTGCTTCATGGGGACAAATTTGTTTCTGATTTGAATAATAAACATGACAAACCTCAAGCCATTGGACCGAGGGTGGCACGTGTATTTGTTCTCACTGACCAAGGACTGCCAGCTTTGTCACCTCTCTTGGGTGGTGGGCACAGTGTCTTATGTTCCCACTGCAGGATGTGGCCAGGCAAACCTGAAGGGACTAAATTCTCAGGGGTAAGCAAATCTGATGCAGATTCTAAGATTAAATTTTGGGATAAGAAAGTTTAAATTAGTTTTAAACTACACCATATTTTTAATCCATCAATTTTTTTTGTGTGTGTGTGGGTACCGGGGAGTCGACCTCAGGACCTCGCGTGCCAGCAGGCGCCCGTGCCGCTGAGCGATATCACCGGCCCTTTTTTCGTATGTGGGTTCTGGGAGTCGAACTCGGGCCCTCGCGCTTGCCAGGCAGGCGCTTATGCCGCTGAGTCATCTTACCAGCCCAAATCCATCAATTATTAACAAAATGTGTCACTAAAATTTTCCCTAATTATTTTCATTCCATTATTTACTGTTTATTCTAACTCAAGCACATTAAACAACCTTGCTGAGCCTTAATTTTCTTATTTATAACATAGAGATACTAAAAATTTAACTGATAAGGCATTTTGCAACATTAGGTTATATATTTAAAATACACAAGGAGGGGTCGGTGAGATGGCTCAGCGGCATAAGCGCCTGCCTGGCAAGCACGAGGGCCTGAGTTCGACTCCCGGAACCCACACACGAAAAAAGGGCCGGTGATATCGCTCAGCGGCATGGGCGCCTGCTGGCGCACAAGGTCCTGAGGTCGACCCCCGGTACCCACAAAAAAAAAAAAATAATAATAATAAATAAAATAAAATACACAAGGAAAATTACTGTATTCTAGAACTGGATACAAAATATAAAGACACTGATATACTCAGAACTTTCTCTGATGTCCTTAGTAGAAAGAGATTGAGGTATATATCAAATTTTCTTAAATATTTCTTCTATCACCTTTCTGTACAAGAAGTTTCTGTGTGGCTTTATTACAGAAAATATAGTATTTTTCCAAATACCCTGCGGTTAGACCAGACACATAGGTACACAGGAAATTTTTGCCATTTATTCCCCAGAAGCACTGTGCTATATTTAATTTATCACGAATAAAGTGAAGTTCATGACATACTGTTTCAACTGGAATAGACAAAAAGCTTTCAAGAAGATTCTTCCCACTTAATGTTTTGCATTTCTTCTGAATGTTCTGCTCAAACATTTGTGAGAATGTAACGTGAAGTTAATATAAGGCTAATGCATATAGCACATTCAAATAATGTTTAAAGATATAAACTTAAATTTGAGGTGTCTTAACTTACATTTGAGGTTGGATTAATGTCTTGTAAAATATTATAAACAGTATTTGAAATCAATGACTCTACATATAATATTCAGTTCATTGAAACTTGTGGCTACCTAGAAATTAGGAAACTCATTTTAATCAGTTATTTACTTTATTGTTATTTAGCATAGCCAGTTGTTTCACTTTCCTTCCTTTTACATTTGACGTTTCCATAGCTTACTCATTTTATGGTGCTTCTGCTGATTCAGTACCGCCCTCAGCAATCCTTGCTGCCAGTCATTGACACTTTTGTAGAAAAGCAGACTTGGTGGAAGATAAAAGTGCTTCTTTAGGTGGTTTGAAGCACTATAGTATGGGGGTGGGATAGAAATCAATTAGAATATGTGCACAAAACAAGATGGAAATACAGTAGACAAATTTAAAGGTGGAATTAGAAAAAAGTATCTGTACTCTTAAAGGCAGGATTATTTAAGAATGTGGTATAATCTTTTTTTTCTAAATGGAGGAAAATAAAAGAAAAAAGACTAAAATAAGGAAAGAAGAAATCTTATAGGCAAATGTTGTAAAGTGGAAGTGGGGATCTTTGGAGATTTTGAGGGTTGAAACTACATTTACAGGGCCTTTTTTTTCCTATGTAGAAATAAAGCCATTGGGATACTTTGTTAAATCAAAATAGCACCAAAAGGTTATAACCTCTTAGATCAATAGAAAAGTAGTTTTCCATAAAACAGGGTTTTTATTGATTGATGACATCATTCTCATTAATGAATAAGCAGGATGTACTCAATGTGCATCAGCAGGCACTCACAGTAGTTTTTGCTTCGCAGTGGACACTCTTGGCCATTGGGTAAAAATGGAGGTATGAAATATCTCCTCATTTGCCTCTGTAAGTCCCAGAGGGGGACAGTTGTCTAGAAAAGTCTCAGGCTCTTGTTAGTGCTAAGGGTACGTTAGTAAATATAATATAAATAAATCTGGTTTCCAATTTGCTCAAGGATAATTCACATTTAGGTGTAATAATAATATCAGTCCTTTGTCTTCAGTTTTCAATTCTGAAGGTGTGAATAATTTTGCAATAATTCACTAGATAGCATATTTGGGCTCAGTAAAAAAATAGTCCTTTACATAGTAAGTCTCTGCTTGTGTTAGGATATGCCTGTCGGTAACTAATACTACATAGTAGCCAGGAAAAGAATAACAACTGACAAAATGGATATTTGTGAAAATAATAATTTGTAGTGTTTTTTTGTAAAAGAAAAAACCCATACATGACATTTGTCATTTACTTGAACATAAACACAGAGATTTCTTTCTAACATCACTCATCTAGTTGAAATGTGGAGCAAAAAGGAAAATAAAGATGTACGTTATATAGAACTTTTTGTTTGTGTACTCAAATGCTGATGCTTCACTTTTAAATGGCAATTCATAATATGTTGTACATTTCTTTCTCAACTGAAAAGTACCGTGCTATGGGGTTATTTTAGACGCAGTGAATAAGTTGCCAAAGTCTCCTGCTGCGGAGCTGGGCCTCGTGCTATTGAACATACTGCATGGAGCCAGTACACAGAGTTGGCAGCAAATATTTATTTGCAAATTTCACGATATATTTTATTTACCAAACACATTCATTATTTATAAACAGTGGAGGAGATATGGGTCCTAAGGAGTTTTCTAACATGACTTTAAACCCAGCTGTATTGTAAAATATTAAGGTATCTTTATAAAATTTGTATTGACATTATTATACCTGTTTCTCGTATCATCGGCGATTTTTTTTTTTTTCATTTTTGATCCTCTGGTAATGCTAGTAAAATAGTTCCTAAAATAGCCCACATATTTTTGTTTATTAGTTTTTTAAAAGTATTTTATTTCACTCCTCCAATAACAGAGAATTTTTCATTATGAATTTCATGAAACATGTTTCTTTATGAATTTAAGAGGAGTGACCAAGATATGAGCAGGTGGGCACCACTGCAGAGAGCGCAGGATACAGGCAGCGGCAAGGGCAGGTGCACTCGCCATTTGGGAAAGTGTAAACTGTGGTTTCCTCCACATGTATGAATTACCTCCAATGACTGGTAGGTAGTTCTAGTAATGTGTTAGGTGATCATAAGCTATAAAATTTGCAGTCATCTTTTGTTATTTTCATAAAGAATGTTCCCTAAATTATGTAAACTCAAAAACTTGTAAGAACTATATCTACTTAGAGGCACAAGACAGATTTTCTTCCTTCTACATCAGGGAAGGTATCTTGATCATACTCTTATACGTTTCTAAGGGAAATTAAAAAAAAAAAACAGTATTGCAGCTTAAGAATCTTCTAAAAATGAGTAGGTTGTTGCAATCATCATTTCAATGATTTTCATGTCTTCCATTTTTTAACCTTAAGTTCCATTTATTATTTACTGTTCTTAAATGATTATTTTTGATATAATGGAATAGTTGTATTGTTTATGGTCTTAGTAGTAGCCACATGCTTGAGTAGAATCAACTTAGAAATACCATTAATGATGAATTTTCCTAAAGGTAACTATTCCTTTAAGTGTCTGTGAATGGCATTAATTGTGTAAATAATTTAGGAAATTCATGTGTCTGTACTGGGGACTAGTAATCAAATTTTTGTACTCCTAGAAATATCTATTCTAAGTAGTTCCAAGTTGCTGAATTATTGAATAAAGTTTGAGTATTTTTTCCACAACAGGTTGGTTCCAACATGCTTTGGCTTTTCTCTATTCATTAGTGATATTGAACTACCTGTGGGTACTTGAAAGTGCACGGCATATTATACTTTTCTTTGCCTCAAATGGCCTTTGCTTTTTTTGTCTGCTCGGTTATCTTCTATTCATCATTAAGGGTGTAGTTTTCCAAAATTATTTATTTCTTTAGCCTTCAGGACAGAGGTAACTCTGTCTGGTCCCTCTGTCTTTCATACATGCTTCTCAGTACTATCATTATTGAAATTATTTATGGATTTACTTTTAGATTGAAAACTCTTTGAGGACAGCGCTAGTATATTATTCATCATCTTTACCTGGAACACACCCCAGGTACTTCAACATATGTTTAACAAATGAAATCAGTTGGATAAAGGTGTTCACAAAGAAGATCATTTCTCTCTTCCTTTCTCTGTTTCTCTACTTCAAAAACTAGTATTCAAAATCTTCAATACTTAGGAGTAGAGTGAATTTACTACCTTTTTGAGATTACCTGTCCAATTTTGGTTCAGAGAGCTAGTTATCTGCCTTTAATCTTGACCAGAGTTAGAACTGCTGTTAATAAGAAATGAAGGCATTTGTAATAAAGGATCTGGCTTCGCTTTTCTGATATTTGTTGACCTCTTTCATTTATCACAGCTCCCTTGCTCCTCTTTGGCCACATCTCTGAGCAAACTGATAGGAAAGCCCAGGTTCTCCCTCCTTTGCCACTGGCAGGAAGTTCAAACCGTTTGCAGGAATCCTCGGCCTGGCCTGCTCCTTGATATCATAAAAGCTCTAAGCCAGTCTCTTTTCCTGCTCTGCCAAGCCATTTTTCAAGCTGCTTGTGAGCCATGCTGCATTCCATAGATAGTCTCAGTATGGTAGAAGCAAACATTTTCATATTCTTTTATTGTGTCTATGTGGGGGGTAGGGGAGGCTAGTAGTCTCAAGATCTGAACCAGATTTTGAGGAAAGGTCCATACTGGTTCTGTAGGATTGTGTATACGATAGCATCAGTCTAGATTATGGTGACTTTCAGGAGCAAAGGTCCTGGGAAATGACACCCAACAATTTCACATATTACTTCCCATCACCCATTTATTTCCTTCCTCCATACTGTCATGCAGGTTAATAAGGTTGTGTGCTTTCATTGTGGTTCAAAATAACAGCATGGATTATAACAACTTCCTGTCTGTCCAGCAGGGTCACACAGTTGACCATATGCTCTTGGACTGAGTTATGTGGTCATGATGCCACGCATTATGATCTCCAATTACAGCTGTTAACTGTCCTTAATAATCATCCTTCTCTCCAGAGAGGGAAACCTTATTATCATTGAATAGCCTTCTACTAAACACTTTTCTGCTTTAATTTATTAGATCCATAAAGTAATATGGTTTTTGATAAAATCCTAACATTCAGGTATTTAATATTAGAACAAATAAGCAAATAAATGGCTCTTTCCATTATTATGTTTCAAAGGAAAGTAAAATACCCTTTGAATACTTCATCTAGTGTTTGAAATATAATTTTCCTGAGGTTAATTTTTTCCCAAATTAAACTCTTTATCTGATATTCAATTGCTTGGATTTGATTCAAATCTCATTTATATTAATTGAGTGCATATGTTACGCTGGGCTCTATCACACGTGTATTATTTTATTAATTTTCTTATTTGAAATTGAACGTAATGTTATGTGGATATTAAAAGGTGATATTAATTAGTCTCCACGTCCACCTCCAAAATGGCTTCTTTGCACCTCACTTTCCAAGAGAGATTGATCTACAGTGGAACTCTTAATATTATATAATTTTCTTAAGAGGGCAAGCTTTTAAATGTAAATGATTCTAGAGGGTGGAATTGTGTTTGCATAAGGTCAAAGAATCCAGATACTCTGAATGAAAAAACAAACAAACAAACAAAAAAAGCCACAGCCAGAGTTCTAGTTTCCGCGATCCCAAAATCTATGAACTATCAACCTGCCTCCTTTCAAATTAAAAGACAGCCGTATCAGGTCTGAGCTCCAGTCGGGACTTTCTATACAGGAATTGCGCTGAGCTTTCCAAGTAGAAAACTATAAACCAGCAGCAGAGAGCAGTATGGAGCCATTTTTAAAACCAGGAAGGCGCCTTCAAAGATCCCAGAAAGGGCTTGGGGGAAGGGGAAGAAAAGGTCTAACCGCTGTCCAAGGTCTCGATTATATTTTCTCTTTTATATATGTTTGTATATTTCTCTTCTGTGTAGACGGCAGGTCCATGCTTTGGATAAAAATTCACATATTTCTTCTTCCTGCTCTTCTTGCTTGCTTTTTCTTCAACAGTTTTTTTTTTTTTTTTTTTTTTTTGGGGTGTGTGTGTGTGTGTGTGTGTGTGTGTCCATCCGCAGCCTTGCTTAGAAAAAATGAACCTGGAAGTAAGTTGTGTCTACCGCAGTTCAGTTCCACACAGGCTGTATTAATCTACATTTCCTATGCAACCTCGGTATCCACAGCTTTCAAATTCTTAGATAAGCTTATAGATATAGTGTAGCTACACCCTGATTTTCTCTAATATTTCTGCTTCAATTCCCCTTGGTGACTCTTTGAGTTAGAGGATGTTATTATATTGTTGATCTTAGTTTGGTTGAATTTCTATTCAATTTAAATCAAATGCACTGTTTGAAGTATAAGCAGAGTATGTGAACACAGAAAGCACTCTCTCTGGCCCTGTCATGTTGTCTGTAGATGAATGTACCTTCATTTAATTAAATGTTCTTTTCTTATATGTAAACAGAAACATTTATATATGCCAGTGCCCTGTGTACAAATGACACAATCTGCCCTCTTGTTTCTCCATGATGAAAGGCCAACCTTTGAGTTACGATAGCCTTGGGCATCCAGTATCGGTGATCTTTTTAAAAAGCCAGGTCTTTTCTTTGCTGTTTTCAGAGGGTGTCTGTGTGGCGTGTCTCTGTGTGTTTGGACAGGAAGGGTTAGTGTCAAAAGAAATGGGAGCTCTGAGAAACCAGATTAAGCATTTTTTTCATACTAGAGCTCTCTTGTCTGGGGCTTGGTTTATTGCTTTCTTGATTGCTGGGCATTGTTTGGTAAGGGATGGGTCAGGAGAGTTTCTAGGCTTGTCTTTTCCACTGTGGAATTTTAAATAACAGCCCGAATTTCTCAGTGATGAGAGTGAATTAAAAGGTTATGCCACTCCTTTAGGCCATCTTCTGACCATGTAAGCACTGGACAGATTTTCCTACAAGTGAAATTTTAGAACAAAAACAAATCATCTCCTAAGGCACCTCTACCTAGATTTTAAAGAAAGATGCCATGGTATTTTCTATCAAGAAGGTTAAACTCACAGGATTATATGAAAACATTCGTTTTAGCCCTGCTAACCTGTAAAGATTTCATTTTGCTTCATTTATCTTCTCTCTTACCCTATGCTAAACCATCTCTGGCTTCGATGAAAGAATCATGTCTCCATTCATTTCCTATCTTGCTGAATTGCCTTCACATTTCCTATCATCTGCACATAATCCTATTCTCTCCATTATTGTCTTAATACCAAGAACAGCACAAGATAATGGATAGGCACTGTAATAACAACGTGGCCTGTAGGAGCCCCTCGAGGGAAATATCTTTGATGCTGGTAGAATATTAATGCATCCCAGGTCCCTGATCTTCCTCTTTCACTTCATCTTCTGTTTTCTAAACTACATAATGACTTTCATATACATGACAAAAGCATTAGAACAGAAAAAGCCTCATTGATGAGCAGCAGGGCTGTGTGATATTAAGGACTTCTATTCTTACTTCTTTGTACAATTTTTGACCACCATCTGAGACTGTATGTGCAGGTAATTTCCCATATGAATGGTTACTAGTGTAAAGAAGCATAATCATATTGTGTTAATGCAAATGCCCATCAAAAGCACTGCATGAAAATAAATTAAGATATAATTCTTCAATAATGCATTTGTCCATAGGATGATTTTGGACAGATTAAAAACAAACACCTTGATATCACTTAGACAAGGGAGTGGATTGTTTCCAAGGAAGCTAATCATCAGCAGATTATGAATGGGACAGTAAACCAAAGCTGCCTACATTAAACTTGTAGATTGTGCTATAGTTATAATTTATTGTACATAATTTTGCAATGAAAAGGGAAACAATTGATCTTTTTTCTAAGCATAAATACTATAGCCTCAGAAAATTCAGTAGCAAGTAATGAAAAAATGTTTGGGGAATATGACTTAGTAGCATAATGACTATAGACTTGGATTGCTTTGCTGAGTTGAATGTCCTTGGAAACCCACAAGAAAGAAGTTTTGAAATTCCATCTCATTTCATTTTTCCTGTTTCGTATACACTTCCTTTTTTGTCATTGTGTTATCTGTAAAAATGTATATTAGTAAGCTGAGCTGCTCATAAAAAAGATGTGCATCCAAGCTGTTATGAAAAGGGATAAGTAGAAAATGCCACAGTTATTACCTTGAGCCTTCAAAAAAAAATCACAAGGCTCATGTTTCCATATTAAGAAACCAAAAAAGTTGTTTGTGGGGGCTTGTTTTTGTGTATGATTTTCCTTGTACTTAAATGACCTAAGAAGGGCTGATATCTGAATTTCTGTCACTTCAACATACTATTTTTAGTAATCCCATAAAAAGGTCACTGGGTAGGGTTTCAAGGTTTTTGTTTTTTATTTGTTTTATTTTTGCTGTTAATTGTCATAGAATTATTAAACATTGTTCTGTTCCAGGTACAGTTATATAGCTGGTTGAAAAGATATCACTGTAAATATGTTTTTCCTACATTCAGGAAATTAACAGTCAACTATCTAATAGAACAAAGCCATGCTCATTTATTTATTACATAGAAAATGTATATGTTAGATACCGTGAAGGATGTCAGGATATAAAAGACGTGCTTCCTGCTCCAAAGGCATTTTCAGTTGGCGGAAGAGGCAGACAAGAGCACCTGTAGTTACATTATGGGGTTGAGTATCACATGTGTTATAAAACAGGAGCAAGTCAAATTCTGGAAGGTGCAGAGGAAAGGAGAATAGCTTTAGTCTTGAGGACTTAATAGCAAATAAATTTCATAGATGACATTAGAAAGATCTGTAAAATTTAAATCAAAGGCAAAATTAGTGGGGAAAATGGGGGGGTCAGGTAAAGAAAACAGAAATAAAATATGAAACTGGTGTTTCAGAAATGTACCTCAGTGAATAAGAAAGTAGAAGATAGTGGGGGATATGAATTTTCAATGTCAGATAGTACAACATAAAGATCTGGTTGATTTTCAATCAGTAAAGTGGAATTACTGAAGGTTTCTGGTCACTGGCATATGATTGCAAATGATTAATCTAGCAGTACTCTGTAGTTTACAGAAAATGATGGGAAGACCCAATCTGGAAGAGCCAGTTAAGAAGTGTCCAAAACAACACATGCAAGCATTTTAAAAAGCTCAAAGACAGTGATCTAGTGGAAGAGGTAGTCACATGCAATGAAGCTAAAAATGGCAGCAAATGAGATGCTTCATTATTTTATAATGAAAAGTCGTGATTAAAAAAAAAAAAAACAACCAGGACTTTAAGAAAATGGTATTAAAAATATTAGTTCTAGAATTCCTTTGTGTGAACTCTTCTTGAAAGTATGAAAATTAGCATTGAAATGTATGGAATCTGAGTCCTCAAAGAATGCTCTGGCATAGTTTCTCATCAAGAGGGTCTAAGTCTGATAGCAAAAGGGAGAGGTGGTCCTTGTTTCTTTCCCCAGGAGTGCTGGTTCTTGGAAAAGTTGTGTCTTAATTCACTTTAAGGGCTTCATCAAAACTTGTCTTGTTAGCCATGAAAGGGGCCCTAACTCCAGAGATTTTGCCAGAGTTAATCTAAAATTCTCAGCTCCATATAGGAAACTAGTGCCTCTATTAATCTATCACATAGCTCCCTGGCCATTGTAACTTCATGCAAAAATAGTATAGTGATTGCCACTAGAATATTTAAGGAGTATGAAAGTATGAAAGAGGTTAATGATAAATAGGGATGAAGAAGCTTCTTTAAAACTAGCCCTTTAGAAAATGGATGGAACTAGAGATCATCATGTTAAGCAAACTAAATCAGATTCAGAAAAACAAGTATTGCATAATATTTTCCCTAATATGTGGAATCTTTAAAAAGTAGATAAATAAGGATGCCATGAGAGTAGAAGGGAGACTATTAGACAAGTCAAAGGGAATAACGGTAAAAAGAGGGAAAGTTAGGGAGGTAATGGGGGATGGACACGATTAAAATATGGTGTATGCATGTATAAAAATACCACATTGATACTGACTATTTTGTAAAATTAATAAGCAAAAATAAAATGTATTGAAAAATTAAAATAAAAAACAGTTAAAAATTATCAAGAAAAATTGTTTAGCATGAAACTTATGTAACTAAACTCTAAAAATTTGGGTTCTTTGCTTTAAAAGCCATTGATAATTTTCCTTTACAAGTCCTGCTTTGTGTATAGACAGACATCATTTGTAATGTGAGTGGTAATAGAACTAAATGCTTGAGACTATGAGTAGTATTTTTAACCTGGCTTCATGGCTAAATGTTCAAAATGTTTTATTTTTATGTTTTTGTCTTTGTATAACTAAGTGTCTCCTGCTTCTACAGGGCTAGAGAGATAAGAAGGTCTGATCTATCCTCTGGAGCTAAGAGAACACTTAACTTTTGTTTCTTTTTCTTTCTCTTTCCCACCTCAACCTGGAGAAGTAGGGCGTAGCCCAGATTGTGCTGCCTATGAGAAAGTTTCCACGTTAACATTCTTCTCACCTGCTGTATCGTTTTGGAGGCACCTTCTTCTCTTACGAGGCAGTGTGATTTGGAGGACATAGAGTGGTCACTGTCCAGCGTTCATGTGTGAATCTTCAGTTCTCAGAATGATCTACGAAGCAGATACTCTAATGCTGCCATCATCCTCATTTTGAAGATGAGCAAGGTGGAGCAAGTAGAGGCAAAGTCATTTGCTTATAGTAACGCATTAGTATGTGTCTCAACTGATACGATCCAGCAACTATGGCACTATAGTAACTTTTTAAATGGAGTGAATAGATTTATTTCATGGCCCAGTCTAAGGTCATGGCCTACAGTTTGGAAAACAGTGAAATATAATACATCCGGGTGAGGGTGGGGAAAGCAACGAATGAGGTTACTTGAATTAATCTTATCTGGATAATAACTAAAGGTAAGGTTTACTTACAAGTAATCTGTACCTTTTTTCAAATATTTGGAGAATTTTGGGGGATGGAGGTGACTTGGAAGGTAAGGCCAATTCTATAGACATAAAAAGCCACAGTATTTTCTGATCATTGAACCTAAAGGACAAAGAGTTCCTTCACGAAGCAGAAGATTCTTCTTTCATTCATTCATTAAGTATTGAACATCGAACCAGAAATCAGAGTGTTTTTCTGTGATACAGACTTAAGTGAATGGAGTAGGCAAATCTTATGCCCTCATAGAATCTCTATTTTAGTTTAGAGAGACAAATAAATATAAATAAGTATGCATATATTGAATATAATATAAAAATTATGATATAATATAATATTGGCACATTGAGATAATGGTTTGAAGAAAAGTAAAGAAATAAATGATGGTGATTCAGGGAAAGTACAAAACTTGAGAAGATGACATTTGGGCAGAATTGTTTTTTTTTTTGTTGTTGTTTGTTTGTTTTTTGAGATAGGTCTCGTTATGTAGCCCAGGCTGGCCTCGAACTCACAGTGATCCTCCTGACTCAGCCTCCCAAGTGCTGGCATTACAAGCAGGCACCACCACGCCCAGCTGGGCAGAATTTTTAAAAGTGGAGGACACACTCTAGCATTATTAAATTCTTGTGTAATACACTCTTGTATTATTACAGGCTATGGGAAGACTGAGTTCAAAAGCCTTGGGGTATAAGGGACCCATGGATTTTAGTACTATCAAGTGGCCAATAGCCAAATTGGAGAAATCAGGAGAGAAAGTGGTAGAAGAAGAACTGGGATAGGTTATGGTTGCTGTGTGTTAGACTGCGGACCACCTGAGAAAGGATTTAGGATTCCCTGAGTAAAAAGAAAAGTTTCAAAAGAGTGATATCTTGATTTAACTTAACTAATAAAATAATCACTCTGTCAGTTGTTTAGAAAATTGTGGAAGCATCGGACCAATTGTAACATTATTGTACTTCTAGAGGAACACAAAATATCCTGGAATCTTTACTTATTTTGTATGTGGTCAGAGTTTCATTGCCTCTTATTTTACGAATTAGACTAGAGATCTCGTAAGGTCTTTTCTGACTTATCCTGGTCCTATATTTAATTTTGTATTTCAAATAATTTCCAGTACTAAAAGGTCTTGTACAGGATTTCTAATGATGTTAGAAACATAAGCGTACCTTTAATGACAGCTGAACAGAAGAAAGACTCTTAAAGATCAGCTTTGTACATTGTAATCCAGTCTGTATGAAGGGACTAACAACAGACTTGAAGTTAGTGGTCATTGATATGTAATTCAAAAATGGTCAAGTGTGTTGTCTTAATCACTTCCTTATCATTGAGACACAATGACTGACACCCACAATTTAAAGGAGTACAGATTATTTTGGTTCGTGTTTCAGTTCGTGATCAGCCAGCTCCAAAGATGAAATGCCAAGGCAGAGGGGCATGGTGGAGGAAAAGCTGCTTGTGCCATGGCAACCAGGAAGCACAGAGATGAGAGAGGATCCAGGAAGGGAGATACATGTGTCCAGGTCACACCTCCAGGGACAGGCTTCCCCTGGCCAGGTCTCATCTCCCAAGAGCAAGTCATCTATACTAGCTCTCCCATGGTCCAAACCTTTGCCAAAAGCCCTGCCTGTGGCTGCATGAAGTTCTTGGGGGACATCTAGGTGGAAGCACTTAGCTCCATCTCTGTAATCACTATGAGAAAGATTGGCTTTTACTCTCTAAGAGTAAGGGGAAAAAAGGCTAAACTCTTCTGAGACTCTCTCTGGTTTAGAAGTACGTTTTAACTCAACTGAAAATATTTTTAGAGTTTTTGTAAAGAACATCAAATTATGTAAATTCTGATTTGATTTGTTTTGATATTTATGTCTTCAAGTCCTTGTTCTTTAATTTCTATAGTAGGGTACACATCTCTATATATCTAAATGCAGGTATTCATCCATTCTGTATATATAAAATGTGAAAATATGTACATGTTTAAAAGAATTATTACAGTAAAAGACACATTGCTATAACCCCTCTCAAAATACAACCCTTTTCTTTGAACACATTTACCCATAATTTTTACCATTTTCTGAAACAGTTCTGGAATTTCTCTTTTATTGGTGTCTTCAGTTGTGTGGCTACCTAGATGTGCTGAATCAATTCAAAATGTTTACTTTTCATGATCACTTTGACTTTGGGGGAGAGCCAGAAGTCAAGCAATGCCAGATTCAATGAATGAGGGCAACTATGATGTCTTTATGAGCCTACCTCCCTGTTGGATGACCCTTGGCAGCAACATCCATCTATTTTTGTCACTTGAGAATGAGGACTTCCAGAACAAGTTCAAAAAGTGCAAGACTGGGCCGGTGAGATAGCTCAGTGGCATAAGCGCCTGCCTGGCAAGCCGGAGGTCCTGAGTTTGACTCCCGGTACCCACATATGAAAAAAGGGCCGGTGATATTGCTCAGCGGCACGGGCGCCTGCTGGCATGCAAGGTCCTGAGTTCAACCCCTGGTACCCCCTCCCAAAAAGTGCAAGACCGATGGGATAAAGGTGTTTAAAGTTATTGAAAAATATGAATATAGGAGGAAAAGAATTCCAGAATTGGGAAGTGCTTGGATTTATGTGACGCCTTGCAGAAAAAGGGGAACATTATTTTCTTCTGAAAAGACAAAGTGGATGACAAGAAAAACATGCATCTTATTTTTTCCAAATGAAAAATATTCATCTTACTTTGCCCAAATGAAAATAAACTGCCCCTTGAAAAGGGTTAATGTGAATTTACAACTTTATAATATATGAAACTACTCATTTCTTTATCATGCATATTCTTTCATGACTTTAAAGAACTTTCCAATCTCAAGGCAAAACTGTCCTATTTACAACCCATGCTTCTCAGACATATTATCCTATTAAAATTTTGAATATAAGCGAATTGCTTCTTACTATTAAGAGCGGTATTATTCCACAGTGATATATGTGCACCCATGTTTATAGCAGCACAATTTGTAATAGCTAAATCTTGGAAATAACTCAAATGCCCATCAACCAAGGAGTGGATAAAAAAGATGTGGTATTTTTATACAATGGGGTACTACTCAGCTATAAAGAAGGATAAACTTGAGGCTTTTGTAGGTAAATGGTTGCAACTAGAGACCATACTCGTAAGTGAAATAAGTCAGACTTGCATATGTAAACATCGTATTGTCTCCCTAGTATAAGAAACTGAAAGAATAAATAAGATCCAAAATCTACAAGAGATGCTGCGAAAGAGAAAGACACCACTCAAAAGGAAAGAACAACGGGAATTGGAGAAAGGAGAAAAGAAGGAAGGGAAAAGAATATATATATATATATATATATATATATATACACATATATAAACACACAAGATAGCTAAGATAATTATACTACTAATTTCTATTAATTCATTGAAAAGAACAGTTTGTGCTTATATTGTTTGATCAATTTTGCATGCCTGTATCTTGTAATCTGAGCAACTACTTTGAAGATAACAAAATGCCATCTATTAACCATTGTTAATTTCCTATGATATTGTTATGAAATTCTGTATCATTGCTTTTAATTTTTTTCTTTAAAATAAAATAAAATTAAATTTAAAAGTGGTATTGTTTGCTACATTTTTAAAGAAACATAACCTTATTTACTGAATTTAAAAAATAAATATAGGGCCAGTGAGATAGCTCAGCAGCATAAGCGCCTGCCTGGCAAGTGCGAGGTCCTGAGTTTGACTCCCGGAACCCACATACATAAAAAGGGCCCGTGATATCGCTCAGCGGCACGGGTGCCTGCTGGCATGTGAGGTCCTGAGTTCGACCCCCAGTACCTACAAAAAAATAAAAAATAAAAAATAAATACAATGTCTTAGTTACTTTTCTTGTTGCTCAGACAAAATATCTGACACCCAAAATTAAAGGGGGGAAAGGTTTATTTAGCTCACAGTTTGTAGAGGTTTCAGTCAATAATCCACTGGCTCCAAGGCAGGTTGGCAAATGGCAGAGGCCCAACACGGCAGTGGGAGACAGCAAAAGCAATGAGAAATGTTAACAGTGTCTTTCTGCCTCTTTTATCCTGTCCAGACTACTGAGGTTAGGGCAGTGCCAAACCAATCAGTGTACTGATTTAGTAATCACACACTTTTAATCCCAGCATCACACACTCTAGATTCAGCCACCTCTGTAAAATCCCTATGAGCACATGAGGCTTTGAGGGACCATCCAGACACAAACGACAACATAGAACCTCTGCAGTTCTCTTCCATACAACCATATCTGATTTGGTTGAGATAAAAGAAATAAGATAGAAATGATGCGTCAGACAAAACTTACTTCTCGCTCACATTTTGACTTGTTTTTTCTTTTTTTTAATGAATCTATGGAACCCCTGCTGCATTCATGGAAACATTTAAAAATACCAGATATTCTGATAACCCTACTTTAGTACTTTCAACATATTTTTCATTTAGCTATTTCTGCAACACTTGAAGTTCATTGCGAGTGTATCTAGCTGATACTTCCTGAGTCTGTACCACAATCAGCAGACCATAGCTCATCCTTAACAAAAAAACCTTAAAAATTTTTGATGATTAAATCCTTTTACCAGGCCGAGAAACTAATTGTGGAGTATACTTTTTTCCCTTGATATTTACATAGACTGCTGAAATTGACAAGAAGACATGATGTTGTATATATGCCAACTACACAGGAATATGATTTTGAAAGTTTGCCACCTTTCCCAGGCTGTCTTTAAATGACTTTCTGCTATTTCTGTAGGTAGGTCACACATTAACTCATTTTACTTTCAGATGCATAAGAAATTATGCATGAACAAATCCTCTAGGTTACAGATAACATAATATAACAATTGGAAGATAGTGTATTTTAAACTGATAATGAAAAGTCTTTCTTTTCAAACAAGCTCTTTAACCACCCCATTTCACATTGTTGATAGAGGACAATTCTAGACTAGAGAATATTCAAGTAAGAGAATAAGGCTTTCTTGGCACCAGTGTTTTCCTATTGAACATTCAGTCCATTAAGAAGTGTTTTTAAATTATCTAGTTTATCACCCAGCACTGTGCCAGATAATGGGAAATATATCTAGGACACTTAAAATGTAGCTGAGAAGACTACTGAATAATTCAAAATGGTATATAACCAAATAGTTGATAAGTGACACAAAAATCATAGGTTTTCTAGAATTTAGCAATTTTATATTCCCCTCCCCACCTTGAGAAGGAAGAAGAAACTAAAGTTCCAAGATATGAGGTGACTTTCTCAGTCATATCTAATTAGTGGTGGTTGTAGAACTAGAATCCATTATTTTAATACATTGTAAATGTTTATCTCTCAAATTCAAATAAATATGTGTTTCCTGCGTTAGCCATACATATACATATATATATATATATATATATATATATATATATATATATATATATATATCCATCCCTTTGTGACTATCCCAGTATCCTAAATCAGTTCAAAATAGTTCCCCTTCATGGTCATTTTGAGTTTTGGGAAAAGCCAGAAGTCACAGGGTGAATAAGGTGTAAGAGGCCCACTGTAATGTTTATATGAGCCTGCCTTTCCATCGGATGGCACTCAACAGCAGCATTTACCACAATGGGATCACACCTTGTAAAGAATCTCATGAAAAAGGACTTCCAGAACTGCCTAAGAAAGTGACAAGAACAATGGGATAAGTGGTGGGGGTTATTTTGACGGGAATGAATGGTAATGTGTTTTTTTTGTAATAAATTTTCTTTATTTAAACATTAATTGTACTTTATAACACTTGTGTGTGTATATGGGATAGATATATATGAGTTGAGAACTGAAATTGAGTACTTGTATTGAATACTTGAAACTAGAAATGTTATTGTATTTGTGAGTACTTCCCATGTTTCCATGACTACATGACTCAAGGTATTGACAATTAATGCATTTACTATATATATTGTGTTCATAACTGATGCCTTGATGCACTACTTTTTCACCTGAATACAGAAGAAAATAAATAAAACACAATCTTGTGTTCTAAAGTGTTTTCGTTTGTCAGGTTATAATTTTATCTCTATGTTTTTGTTTCTCTTAACTGTTGGAAAAATAATCTTTCATACCAGTTATCTATGGGGTCATGAAATTTGTTCTTGCTTTGTCCTTTTATTTTTATGGGGTATAGTCAACTTTAGAGTGATCTGATAGTACATCTTATTATATCTGATGCTGGCTTGTGCATTTTTATGTATATATTCCATAAAGAATAATACCAAAATTATTTTAATATAAAAGGTTTGCTAGTGGCATGTTCAATAACTACATATTGTGTTTAACCTGTTTATTATTATATATTTCATTTAAGAACTACTTTTAAATACAAAACACATTTTATTTTATTTTTTGAGACAGGATCTTGCTATGTAGTTCAGTTCAAAATGGCCTTGACCTTACTATGTAGCCCAGGCTGGCCTTGAACTCATGGTAATCTTCCTGCTTCATGCTCCTGAATGCTGGGATTATAGGCGTGCACCACCACGCCTGGTACAAAATACATTTTCTTTTTTGGTACTGGGAATCAAACTCAGGACCTTGTGCTTGCCAGGCAGGTACTGTGCAGCTGAGCTATCTACCCAGCCCCAAAATATGTTTTAATACATGTTCTTTATCTTTTTCCCACCGGAGATCTAGTTAAAATTTTGAAAAGTATACATGAAGTTATAGTTTCAATAAATAGCATAATGCATTTATATTTGAATTTATTATCGTTTATCTCATCAAGATACATTTAAAGGTCTTCCCTATAAAATCTTTACAATTTTATACTATATTACTATAAATAATATATATAAATATACAGAGAGACATAGATATATATTTATACATTTAGATGTATTCATGAGCATAATGTTTGCTGGTATCTACTTTACCATTTATAGGAATTTCTATGATAACTTTTTAATATAATGCTTTATAGATTTATGACTGTGTTTAACTGGCTCAAAAGATAGTTCCTCATGAATTAGCTAATATGTTAATATCCATTTGACATAATTATTTCAGCTTTGCCTCACATATACACAGGTTTGAAGATAAACTGAGCACCACACCAAGCTGGGGAACTTCTACTGGAAGGGGATGTCTAATCTTTCCTGTTGGAAGCCATCCTACCTGCTTTGCTTCATACGAATTAAGTGGACCTTCAGTGCCAGTGCATTGAGCTTGGCCTTGTTTCTAAACCACTTTTCTGAAATCATTGTGTGATACTTCACAATGTGAAGTGACACACAATGACACTTCACAATATGAATGCAATCATTGTGTTCCTCTAGCTTCAAAATTTATGATTTAATTTACCCTTTGAGTCATTGTTTTGCTTCTCTGAACTTTTGATTTCTTTTTCTATGTCTCAAATTCTCCTTTGAAGATTCTAGCTAATTCAAGTAGGTATTAGTCCGTATAAATTTCAAACAGGGATGTAACTGTGGTATCATCTTAGTGTCACCAAATGAAATATTGGGATCTCTCTTTCATCTTGCCTGTTTTTGTTTTATTCACAGGAAGAAAAATTTCAGTCACACCAAATGTTGTATGTAATATCTAAATTATACTTTGGGAGGAACTTGGTATATGCAGCCAGTTGTTTACACATGTAGGTCTTGCCTGAGTTACCTGAAAATCATGAATTATGACATTTTCTACTGCTTTTATGCTGTAATTTGGATCTGAAATGTCTCCTGAAGGCCAGTATGTTAAAGGATTGATCATGAGCCAATGATGCTATTGAGAGGTGAGGGAAACTTTAAGACATAGAGGCTAGTAGGGTTCTATGTGAGGTCACTGGGGGCACGCCCTTAAAGGGGACATTGGCACATTCTTCCCTTCCTGTCCTTTCTCTTTACTTCCCAGCAACCATGAGGTAAGCAATTCCTCTGCCGCATCCTCTCCACTATGACATACAGCTTCACTACAGGCTCAGGGGCAATTGGAACAAGCAAACATGGACTAAAACCTCTGAAACTGTCAGCCAAAATAAACCTTTCCTCCTTTAAAGTTGACTATATCGGGTATTTTTGTCACAGTAATAGAAAACCAATGAACACATTTTATCATCTCCACCAAAGTTATTGATAAATAAGCAATATAATTTCTCGGTAACTATTATTGTTCTTATGTGTTGACATAACATAACACAACGGAGAGAAAATAATTTTACAAACAATTCCTGATAATGTCTTGTAACAGCAGCTAGTTAAAGAGGTTGTCCAAATGACAAAATAATGCACAAGGATCCTAAATTAGTTAAAAAACAGTTCAACTAAAGAATATATTCTTGGTCATTTGTTCTTAATTTCTCTTCTCCCAAAATACTGAACGTCTAGCTAATTACTCCCAGACCTTATATGGGAGCATGTATACCCAGTTTCTAAACTACATGACTGGATAACCCTTTTAATAATTACAGTCAATCTTTAGAAATGATTCAGTGAGTCATGCTGATGTGTCATGATCCCAAATTTATTTATTTTTTGAAAGTGTTTCCATGACTCAGATTCTCTCAAATTACATGGGAATGAGCCAGTGTGAATAAAACTAACTAAATAAATACTTGAAATGTGTGTCCTGATTAAGGGATTTCATTTATTCTTAAGGAAAAAATAGAAAAGTCCAGCCAAAATATTATGAAAGCCACTAAAACTCAGTGCTTTGTTAACTAACATTTGGAAAAAAATTTGGAATTCTAAAAATTTTCAGGCAGACAAAAGTGGAGAAGTTGTCCTTTAAACAGCTAAACACTGTGTACTGTAACTCCTTCTAGGAACCTAAGCTCTCATCTCTCTGTATGGGGTCCTACTGCTTGAGGCCTCAGATCCTCTTGTAAACATGCACTTCTGTGTTTTGCCCTCAAACCCTTCAAATCTAGTTTTTTCTTGCACAAACACTGCTGTCTAACTTTTCTCCCATTTGTCCTGTAATATCTTCTTACCTAAACTGCCCCTCCCCCAGGTAAGTACAAGCATTGAGAAGAATTCACGTTTAGCCACTGTGTTCCACCAAAACCTTTTCACTCCACCATAAATTTCTCTTTTTCTTTTTAGAATGAAATACAGCACTAGAGCACTAATCAATGGCCTATGTAGATGGTACTTTACATTATTATCATTTTTAAAAAAGAAAAGAGAGTGACATGAAATCGATCTGGTACACTGATACTAAATAACTGGAAGTCACTGAATTCACACATAATTTATTCCAAATTATGTGTTTACAATTTATACTATTTGAGTACTAGTTGAGCCTCCCATTTTATTTTTTTCTTATTAATTTTTAGCATGTATTGACTAAAAATAACAATAATTTGTAGGCACTAGGATGAACAGTTTTCCTCTATTACCCAATTATAAAAACAGATTGACAAAGGGGTATTATACTATAAGATAGAAAACAAACCTATAGAACTATAAAGTGAATTACAGGACAAGCTTTCTGCGTTCTCAAAAGAAAATGATGCTGGGGAATTTTTATCAGATCGAAATTACCCTTAAATAATTCACATTACTTGCTTTTAGGGGACTGTAGCTCACGTATAAAGTATTAATTTTTGATGCTTCAGGTGGTATTTCTGTGTCATGTTGTGACATAAAATGTTGTTTTGTAGCATATGAAATGGATTCATATTGCTTTTAAATGTTAGCTTGAATGAAAAAATCCTTTAGTGATTTCTCACGTTATAGTAATAAAATAGAATGTCTTTATAGTCAATAAAAGACGGTAAGTTGTAGCATTGTTACCAAATACATGACTTCCAAAATATCTATTTAAAGCCTTCTTCCAGTCAGATAGTGATCTTCCTCACTTTCTTTTAAGGATTGTTTAAAGAGCCAGCATACTAATATTTTTTTTTTTTAAAATCCCCGAATGAGGTATAAAAAATCTGGTTACTAATCTGAATTCTTTCACTGATTAGACAACCAATAGCAAACTATTTCTCATGTCTCTCTCCCTATTTTGTCTTGTGAGATGAGGGAATTGGAACGGACATTCCTAAATATTTGAATTTTAAAATAATGTGGCCCCAAAAGTATTTCCCGTCTCACTGTGCCTTAACCTGTAGCTGAACCATCAGTTTTTCTATCACTGTGTCAATCAGCACTTAGAGCTGCATAAACTCAATATCCTGTAATGTTCTCCTCAGTATTGTATCTCAAATGTTGCCCTCAGATTTCTTTTGCCAGATTTTCAATCCTTGCCAAATTCTCTTAAATTCTTTCCAAAGACAGAGGGTTGGACTTCGACCAAATATTAACTGCTCTTGAGGGGATATGATTAATTTTAATTTTGTGATTGATCCAAATATGTATCTTCTGCAAATTCAGTTAAGCAAGAATTTTCTGAGTGCTTTCTTTAAATTTAAAACTATATTTTACACCTTATATCAGCTTTATTTTTAGAGCAGCATCATATACATCACATACATTTTATTATATTCAAATATCTAACTTCTGGCATGATGAAACCTCGCAAATCCAATTGACTTCGATTTGGGAATTGTGACACATATGTTGTAAATCTGAAAAATTCCAAGTTATAGAATACAGTACTGTAGTTTTCGAGTAGCTCTAGAATGATGGAGACAGACAGTACTAGACAACTGCCTATCTTCTTGGTAACCAAGAGGAATTTGTCAGTAGCATTAAGCAGAAAACTCACAAATTATATGATCATTTTTCTCCATTCTTCACACAGAGAAATTGTTTCTGGTAACTAAAGATCTGCTTAGGCCATGTTATACTGTTTCCTTTCAATCAACTTTATTCAGGGATAATTTTAGAACAATAAAACACACTCATGTTTAATTGTACAACTTGTTAAGTTTTGAGACATACAGACTACCATGCATCTACCATCATAATCAAGATGAAGACTACTTTCATACTCCAAAATATTGTTATGACTCTAGCCAGACGATCCTTTCTCCTTGTTCCCTGACCCAGGCCACCAGTGATCTAGGAAATAATTTAGTAGAGTTGTTTGAGGATTATTTTGATTTATATTTTTATTGATGATGACATAAGTGATTTACATCTATTTAGAAGCTAACTTATTTGTATTTCCACAACTACAATATAATGTAATATTAAAGACTTAGAAGCCAAACTACTGAGTATGAGTGTTTGAAATAGAAAATATGAAGACAAAATAAACACTAATAAAAAAATCATAATGATACTACTATTTTTATTTGTCATAAAACAGAAGATAACACATATGCTCTTATACAGTGTATTTTGGAAAAAAAAAACTGTTTTCTCATTCAGGAATCAATAAATTACTTCTTAAGATATGTCTTTCAGAGGAATAAAAAGATTCTTTTCATTTAATACTTGAGATACAAAATGTCATTTAAATAGGATTATATTCTTACAACTTAGCTTATATAAGTATAAACATATCCCTTAAGTAGCAAGAAGTAGTACAAATGAAGTACTACTTGGGTTCTTTTGTGGAAAGAACTAGTATCAAAAAAGGAAAACGTTACTGCTTTATTATTAAAATAATATGCAAGCATTTAAGACCACACCTCTATGTGAGTCATTTATTGTTCACTATAGAAAGTGACATTGTCATTCCGTCTGTAGGAATGGATGTGCCACAGACAGGGTCTTGGTTATTTTTCTGTTTTCTACTACTATGTGAGCATTCAACATTAATCTGTTGAATGAATGGATAAATCCAAAGATCAGTAATCCAACATTTATTTAAGAGTCTTTCAACAAATATATTTGATCTCCAACTATATATATATGAGATTATATTCTAGTAACGAGGATATAAATATTCTAGTGTGGGACAGCAAAGTGAGAGTTGGTAAAGGCTATAAAGGAGAATTTGAAAAGTTAACAAAAAGAAAAACCAAGGGTGGATGGGGGAGGGGATTAAAATCCTTTGGTCAGAGAAGCTCTCTCTTTTAGTGAATGTGATCCCTGAGCAGAGGGATTTAGAGGAAGAGACAGAAGGTCCCGCGAAGCTTCCTCAGGAAGGAGCCTGGCCCGCAAAGGCAATGGCACAGGCAGAGACTGATGTAGATTTGATTCTGTTTTTGTGGGGCCTTCATTTCTGGTTATAAAAAATTTGAAGACCCACTTTAAAGATATAGGACTGAATCTTACTTTTTAAAATGTTACAAACTTATGGCATGAACCCTTTTTCAATTCCTGGAAGCAACTTGTCCCAGAAGATAAACCTAGAAGCTCAAGCTTCATTAGTTTCACAATAAATCTGTCTCTGAGCTCATTTGTTTTTACATGTTCACTCTTGTGGTGATTTAAAGATGATTTATATTGAGGTAGGTGGTAGAGGCAAGGAAACGAGCTAGTACACTGTTGCAATAACCTAGGCAAGAAACGATGATGGTGGCTTCAGACAGATAATGGTGTCTGAGTAGATGGTAACAACTCGTTGGATGCTGGGTATATATGAAAAGTAGAGTTAACAGGATTTGTTGAATGATTCAATACAGACTATGGGAGAAAATGATAAGAGAAGGATGAGATTTTCGCCTGAGTAATTACAAAATAGAGTAGCTGTTTACTAAGCAAGCAAAACTAAATAAATAAATAAGAGAAAGAAAAAAGAGAAAAATAGCTAAAATAATAGGACTGCCAGGTAGCACTAAAAGCTCACCTGAAGTTGATTGTCATGAATATTAAGTGAGAATACTCAAAATGCTTAGGTGCTTATTTTTCCACTAACATGGAGCTTCCCCTTGTACATGCAGTAAGAGACTGTGAAAAGGTGGTGTAGCAAAGGGATTGGCAAGTGAAAGCAAAGAATGTTATAACACATTTGTAAGAGAGGTAAAGCTAGAAGGAAGAGATGGTTAGAACTTTTAGAACTTAAATCATGAGAAAATGCATACATTGGTGATGCAAGGTCTGTGGTTGAACCTTAGATTTGGCATGACTGCTGCATAAAACTATGCCATGACTGGCATGGTAGCAGAGCGAGGATGGGGAATTGTGGTATTAGAGAAGATATGAAGCTACCCCTAAGAGCCCAGTTTCAGTCAGGCAACTTTAGATTTTCTAGGTACAGTTTTTGTCTATAGAGATAGAACTCTTATGGTTTAAATTAACTGTCTCCCAGAAGTTTCATGTGTTCAGAGCAGGGCTATTAGACTCATCAGTGGATTAATCCATTGACAAATTCATAGCTGAATGTGCTGTTAGGAGGTGAGGCCCAGCTGGAGGAAGTGGTCACTGGGGTTGACTTTGAAGCTTACATTTCTCTCTCTGACTCTTTCTGCTCTCTCTTCTTTCTGGCTTCCATGGATTTAGCAGATTTCCTCTACCTTGCACTTCCTCCATGCTATTTTTGCCTTGGAGCCACGACCAAGAATGTGCTGACCCCTCCGACACTATGAAAACTCACACCAAAAAGAAAATAATTGCCAACTGACTTTATAAGATTTTTGAAAAAGGGAAGATTTGGGATTTAATAGTAACATTTTAAGGACAGGGGAAATGTCTGGTTCCATGTATTTCTGCATCATTTGCCTTTGCTATTATTTTCACACATGATATTCTGCAAAGCTGGTACAGCCTAGAGGAGTTGGTGCACAGAAATTGCACTCAAATGATGATTAAAATAGAGGTCATGGGAATCAGAAACTGGCATCCATTAGTTCACTCTTTTGGCACATAGTGCAACACCTAGTATGCACCAGGATTTTCATTTTATCTATGTATGTGTAGATCCTGTACGTCAGAAATTCCCAGCCAATAGAAGGGACAGATCCAACACATAATCCCAAGATAAAGAAATGGCTATAACAGAAATTTCTGAGAAATTTTAAAATACATACCTAAGAATTCCCAGAGATCAAGAAGCTCTCCTAAGAGAAGAGAATATTTGAAATAGATCTTAAAGGAAGAGTGGGAGTTTTTAGGCATAAAACTGTGTAGACAGGTATCTTTAAGAGAGTACCAACAGCATGTTTAAAGGCAGGGGAACATTAAAAAGCATGACAATAGAGGACAGAGAGTTGCTAGTTGTTGAGAGAATGAATAAGACTATGGAAGGAAAAGGTCAGGTGATGAAGTTGAGGGACAGATCTGCAGCATTCATAATGGATCTTATGATAAGTAGTAAAGAATATGCTTTTGTAAGAAGTCATTGCTTGTGGCTTTTGGATGAAACAAAAAGATTCAATTAAAAACAGATACTTGCCTCCCCCTCCCATTCATCATTATTTTCTCATCCCCTTCACGTAAGATGGAATCCTTGTTTAAAACTAACATGCTGACAATGCCTCGTCTCTGACTGAGACAGTGACTCATTTTCTTTCTTTACTCCATGGCTTTTCTCCCACTGTAGTGACCCACACTGTCTGGTCAACATTTGTTGGTGCATAGGAACTTCAAACTGACACAGCAGAAGGTAACTCTTAACAATTTAGAAATCCAAGTACTGTCGGAACAGCCATGCACCTCTCTCGAGATCAACTGTTAGACTGAAGCTGGAGATTTCTCTTTCCTTAAAGTGGGAGTCATTTCTGTGATGTCATTTGTTTCAAGGAACGAACTGGCTTCTCAGGCCTGTGAAGTGCTCGTTACACTCTCTGGTAGGTCCTACGCTACAGTGAACTTGGTATATTATTCTTTAATAACAACTTGCCATCTTGCAAGAGTAGAATGCAGAAAGGCTTTCTGTTATCAATGCCCAGGTAATTGAACCATCAGAAGCTCTGTTTTACATGATGCTTTGGCTCTGAGAATACTTGATATTTAGCAAATTTGCTTTTGCTGGAAAACACTGAAGTGACTCATAAAATTAAATTCAGATGGGTCATGCACAGAGGCCGATGTGGTTTTGATTCCCTGTTTTCCTGCTCTACTCTTGGTTGACAATGAGTGAATACGTAAATGAAAAGGAAATTTAATATGAAGCCGTCTTAGGTGCAAAAGCACAATGGCTGAATAATATCCTTTGAAGCCACAGGTCTTTTAATACAGTCTTCTTTATTGAAAAGAATAAAATATTTTACTCTAAGAATGTATGTGAGGCATGAATACTTCATTTTGTGGTGCATTTAGGTCACACCAGAAATTACTGTTTTATTCTGAAAATGAAAACCAAACAAATCTTAGCTGGCCATTTGTGCAAGAAGAAAACAAAGCACCATTAAAAAATCCTTTTAATGGAGAGTTCCCTATGCCCAATTTGTCTGGAGAAAATAGTTTATTACTTGTATGCTTCTGGGACCAGATAAGTGAGAGTAAGATTTGATAACTCAACTTTATGTGAACCAGTCTGCCTTGGCGAGACGGAAGGAAGCAGAGTTTTAGAGGATTTTCCGTGGGCTGCCACAGACTGGAGTCAGTCAGGGGCACATTCTGACCTGTAATCATTTATGAAATTTATTGCTACTTAAGCTTGTCTGGACAACCGTTGGCTGTTAGAGGGGTAAATAATTTATTTGAAGATTATAGCAAGGTCATCTTAAATACTTCATCGGAAGTAAAGCAGAAGAAATTGCATCATGCTCCCTGGCCAAATAACACACTTCCCATAGGTGAGACGGAGGGGCTGCAGGACTGAACTGGATTAGCATAAGTGATGCGATTCGAGTCTCATGGACCAGGTTATGCCACTACCAAGATGGTATCAGTGTCTCAGCCGGGCTCGGCCTTCTCTGATGGGCAGCATTATCTTGAAATTGTCTGTCGGGGAGAAATTAGTCTACAACTGAATCAAAACTCAGCTTTCTCCATGACGCTGCTTAGGGTGAACTTACAGGCATGTGATAAAGAAGGAAGCCCAGAAAGGGAGCCGAGGAAAACCCACAGCAAGTGGGCGAGGTTTCCTTCACACAGGCAGAAAACAAAATGAGGATCCTAATGAAGGAAGGCTTTTGCCCAACGAGAGGTGAAGTAGAAACTGCTCGGGAGATGTGAAACGTGAAGCAGCATGAGCATCTTTGAAAAGAAATGTGGAAAGCAGCAGTTGGGGGAGCAGCTGCAGTCTTCAGGGGCCCCCAGACCCTGAAAGCAGTTATAAGCTGTTTTCAGCAAATACTGGTGATGGTAGGCTTTATTTCTTTCGAAGGTAACAATATCTTTTGACATATCTTAAATCACGAGAGGGGTTTATGTCCCAGTGCTTTTTCGATATCTCAGCAGTTCCCTAATGTCAGTCTAGATTCAAGAATAGTGATGGCTCAGTAAAAGCAAATTTTTATTTTTGGTAACAACGTGTCGATTGTTCTCCTGGTTCACAGACAAAATTTAATATTTTCTGTTTGAACATTTTTTTTACTGTTATTAGATTTATATGCTAATTATTTTCACCATGTTAATGATAACTCTTTTTTTTACACTCCACTTAACATGACATTTCTTGAGGCATGTAAATTACAAACTTTATATTCTTTGAATCTAATTTCACTACTGTATATATTGACAGTGTATCAAGCTTTAGTTTGAATTTAAACTAAAACAAGTAAAGTTTTATCTCCGGGTTCTGGAAATAATTTCTTAGAGATCAAAAGAAATATTTTCACATTTGATCAGGAAATGCTGGCACAAAGAATCAGCTAATCCTGTTTGAAACTATATTCTGTCACTCAACTTGTATAATTGAATTCATTCTCATTTTAATTCAAATGTCAACAGGCATTTATAAGCCCCTACTGTGTGCTAGGTTCTCTGCTTATACCCTGAAACAAAAACTTTCCATAATTCCTTCCAGAAACATAGAGCTTATTAGAGGGTTTTCAGATATGAATTGATTTTGAGACAAAATAATGTGCTTAAAGTAAATAGATAAATTGGAATGGGAATTTAGATGGGGAATATTTTCAATGAGAGAAAACATCATAGGAGATATAATTTTGACTTGGACTTCGAGGACAGATAAAACCAAAGCCATTCCATGTAAAAGGACAAGCCTCGGCCTTTGCTCAGAGATGGGCAATTAAAGGAACAGTGAGAAATCAGACTGATTCTAACACTAGATTCTTGTTCTTTGAAAGAATACTCTTCATTTCATAGATCTTATAAAACTAGGATAGCAATAACTCGCATCTCCTCAATTTGGTCGAGGTGAGTACGTTGGCCAAATCAGATACAATTGGAGTCAGAAGGTTTTTTTTTATGTTTTGTTTTTTTGAGATAGTGTCTCACTATTTAGTTGAACCTGGCCTTGAACTCACTATGTAGCCAGGCTAGCCTCAAACTTGAGGCAATTCTCCTGCCTCAGCCTCCCAAATGCTAGGATTACGGGCATGTACCAGCATGCCCAGCAAATTTCTAAGGATTTTATTCCATGTACATTTAGTAAGAAAGGTTTTCTTTAACATTGGCAGCTTATATAACAAGAAAGACAAATTCAATTTGTGCGATAGGTTAAAATAAGTAATTCAAAGCTATGAGCATTTGTATTTACACCAAAAATGCAAAATGACCCCTGATAAAAATCCTTAAAGACAAGCTATCCAATTAAAATATATTTTAAAGCTAAGGGAAATCTAATTGCTTAAAAGGAGGAAATGGAATTAATTATTCATTAGACAAGTCATATAAAAGAGTTTCAAAGATATTTGTATACTACCAACATAACATCGGTCATTAAATGACAATATGGTTCACTTCATTATTTTTGCTTATCAAAAAATGTCCAGCATTTAGAGACCAAAGAATAAATAAATTTATCTATGTGATCATAGAAATTTTGATTTTAAGGCTTTCCCTATTTCTATGACTCTTCTTTTCTCACTCATTCATTGATGCTTCTCTGTCCTACCTTCCCCATTCAAATATCCACTCACTTTCCTAGGTCTTCATTCTCACAGAGGAAATTAGGTAAAGGAATATTTCATTTAATGTGTCCTAAGTATTTTTTCTAGGAATACTTGCATTTTGTATGTGCAATAATGATTGTGTAAACACAAAGATGCACTCGAGGCTTTTAGAACTTTAACCATTATTGAGGTAGGTGTTTATCAATATTTCCTCTCACCTTCAGACCCTCCTCAGAGAGAACGCCCTGCCCATTTGATGGATGAGACCAATTACTCTAATGCACAGCAATAATTTTGACAATGACTGTAGAGGACAGGTAAAATACGAGTCAAGTAGAGTTTTTCTTCAACATCGCTTCTAAGGAAAATTCTGGATTTCCCATAAGGAGGCACAATCCATCCTACACCTTATTCCCAGGAAGCTTTCACCAAGAACAGCTTTCTCTGGGGAAATAAATTAGAATACTTTCAACTCCAAAAGTGCATCACTTCATTGGGTTCAAGTCCTCCGAGTACAAAAATCCTTTACCTAGAGCAGTTCCTGAGCTACAGAATCAGCCTACAAAGCTAGAGTTGCCTCAGCAAATGATACCAGCACCATTGTTACTGAGGATAAACAGTAGCCCATCCCCTGTGTGGTCAGAGGTGTCACCCTACTTTAATTCAAAGATCTTTTGATAAAATGTTTGTGTCATTACCTATGGAAATTTTAGCTTCGAAATTAAAGTTTTGCTATTAGTCTTAGTTAGAAAGTGTGGGACGCTTACTTTTTTGATGTTTAAAGACAAATAACGTAGGAAGGGGACATGGCCAACTCTCATGGAATCTTTGTTAACAGTGTAAAACTAAGTCCTTTGAAGGTTATGAATAGTGACTAGACTATTAGACTTGAGTTCTAATTACTATTTGTTGTTTACAAATAGTAAGATTTCCATGAAGCTTTTATTTAATAATACACATTAGAAAGGAGGCCCATAGTAGACATATAATAAATGGAGCATTATAGAAAAGATTTTTTATTTTTTAAATTGCTTTTCATGCAGTGTTTTAAAAAATACATATTCTAGAAGAAAATCTCTCTGAGAATCTAATGATATGTTTGGACTTTTGTTCCTAAAAAATAGCTATATATTGTAAATTTGACAACTTTCATTTTTAATAAAACTTTCTTAAAGGTATCAAATATGGGAGTTAATTTTATGTGTTAACATGATCAGGCTACAGTGCCCAGTTGTTTGGTCACAAGTCTATAAGTTTCTGTGATTTAACATTTGAATTAGGAGACTATGAGTAAGGCAGATTGCCCTTCCTAATATACGGGGGCCTCATCCAATTAGTTATAGGCCTTAAGAGAAAAGGCTAAGGTCTTTGGAGAGGAAGAAATCCTCCCTCCAGACTGCCTGAGGACTCAAGACTATGACATTGACTCCTGCCATTATGTCCAGTCTACCTCGTGGCCCTGCAAATTTTGGTCATGCCACATTTCACAAATGCATGACCTGATTCTTTAAAAATGTGTGTGAGCGTGTGCATGTGTGTGTATGTGTGTATGTGTGTGCATAGAGAGAGTCATATAGTATATACATATGTATATGTAGAGGTCGAGATATACGTTTGTGAGTATCTGTGTACGTGTCTATATAGACAATGAGACAGTGAGAGAGAGACAGAGACAGAGACACAGAGAGACAGAGACAGAGACAACCACGATTCCCAGACAACCTTGACAGCCTTGAGATCATGAGGGTAAGCAAATGAGACTCTACAGTGCACAGCGTTGTTAGTGTCTTTTAGATAAAAGTATTCATAAATTTCTTGAGATATTCAATAATTTATTATAAAATAGTCTGTGTTAGATGATTTCGCCAACTGTGAACTAATATAAATGTTCTGAGTACTTTAAGGTAGACTAGGCTAAATCATAATGTTTAGTAAGCTAAGTGTTTTAGATGCAATTTGACTTACAATATTTTGAATTTGCAATAGGTTTACTGTGTTGTAGCCTCATCAAATGTTGAAAAGCATCTCTGCATGTAACAGGCTAAATTGAGGTGAAGAACCAATGGGATGGATAGACTAGGTAGATATTGATCCTGTTGGCACTACTGATAGTGTGATAATTTGATGGGTAGATAATAGATATAGGTTATTAGAGATTGATAGTACCTGTCTGTATCTATCTCTGTATCTATTTGTGCATATATCATTCTATTTATTTCCCTATACACCATTATATCAATCAATCTATCTATATCTATCTATCTAATCTATCATCTATCATCTATCATCGATCCATTGATCTATCTATCCATCTACTCTTTCATCTATCCCATTGGTTCTATTTCTCTGGAGAGCCTTTTGACTTATTAGAACATTCAGTAACAAAATCTTAAGAATTTCATGGACTATTCCCCCTCGATCCCACTTGGAATCCTCTGGAGAAGACACTTCGAAAATTACAGGGTCCAGTTGCCTGAACATTAAACATTATCTCTTTCATTCATCTAGTGATAGCTGACCAGGAGTTAAAAAAGAGGCCCAGTCAGCATTAAAGGTCAAAACACTTCCTATGCAAAATTAAAATAAATGATCACCATTTTACACTAAGTTCAATTCCAGAGCTGGTTAGAAAATCCAGTGATATGGCAAGGATTAAAACTGACTTGCTGGTTTGGACAAGGTTGCCACCATAAGTCTACAACTCAGTGGAGAATTAACGTGCTGCCTATAACTATCTCAGATGGGTAAGTGGGAAGTTCTTGTCAGAGTCTTAGATAGATATCTAAGTGAAAAAAAATACAACAACAAACTATTTCCTCTCATGCATGAAAAATTTTTTTAAGTTGTGTTTGAAATTTTCATTGTTCTAAATGTACATGGCATTTTGTAGATTTAAGGAAGAAATGCTCACAAACTTTTATAAGTATCTATGCATAAGAATCCCTAAGATCATCAATAATAAAAGGGAAAAAAGAATAAAATTTGAGAATTTAGTACAGATGAAATTACTGAGCACTAGCACCTGCAAACTAGCTTAACACTTTCCTTGTTCTGTGTGCCAAGAAACAGCAATACAATTACCAGTGCTGAGACATTACTCAGAAACAATTGTCACCACCCTAGATGAATAATAAATGGATGACTAAGTCATTGGTAAGTCTGCTTTACAGTTCTTTCACTACTACTTTTACAGTTCCACGGCAGGAGCATTCTGCTGAAACTCTTTATGCAAAAATATTGGTTACACAGGCAGTGTGTTGGTCCAAGGGAAGAGAATATACTCCCATACACTACTCTTTGTATGTCATTGCCTCTCACTTACTTCATGACCAGGTTGCAATGTTTCTCTCTCTGACATGGAAATAACATCTGCTGCTTCTCCTAGAAACACAGTGAGGATAAATGAAATAAATCATTTGAAGTGCTTTGGGATCCATTGATCATAAGTGCTATGTTATTTCAAAGCATTATTTACTTTGTAAGTGACTTATCACCGTTTCTAATCTGTGTAAGACACTTTGATTTCCTTAGAGAAAGACTTGGTATCCAGTGAAATTTTAACCTAAGTAGATAACATGCATCACATAGAATCCATTGTGTCAGAGCCCCTTTATTATTATGAGTGAGAAACAATGCATACTGTAGCATGGCAGAAAAGAAGAAATGTCAGGGCACACTTGGTATTTTGAGCTTGCTTTCACTAGCCCAAGAAACTTACTTACATTAGAAACATTTGATATGACTGTGAATACTTGGTAAGCTTCTCATTGTCCTTAATACTTTCCATTACTTTTCCATTCAAAAATTAATTGGTGGTTTGAACATTTGACAAGCATTTACTATTTGCTACTGGATTGGATACTACTTATAAAAAATTGGTCAAAGTGAAAAATACTAAGTGAACAATACAATCAGATATAAAAAAATAAGAAATGCCAATTTAATCAGTTAAATTAGAAATACTGGTATGACATCATGACTTTAAACAAAGTTCGATGCTACTAAAGTTTCCCAATAGCACATAGCAGTAATTCTAGAACTTTACCCAATGGCATCCTTTTTTTTTTTTTTTTAATGAGAGTACCGGGAGTCAAACTCAGGACCTCGCGCTTGCCAAGCGGATGCTTATGCCGCTGAGCTATATCACTGGCCCAGCCAAAGGCATCTTTTAAAGCTAACCCTAGGGTAAAAATTCTGGTCTGTCATACTCTTTTGCACTTCAGGAACCCAGAGCTGATTGGAAGGCAACTAATTTTATGCTTCAGATCAGGAGAAAATTCAAATAGATCTAAACATTTTTTTTTTAGCCATTCATTTATCAGGAATGCCTCCAAGGTGATAGAAACAATGTTACAAAGGACAAAAGAAGAAAATTTAAAGAAGCTTCAGATGGCCAAGTTGAAATAGTCTGATTAGTAATAATAATTATATCACAGTTAACTGGAACATGTTAGATTTGTGAAAAGAACAAGAAGTCTTATTGTCGATATTCAAATTGCATACACATTGTATTTAATCCAGTTCTTCATCCAACCTGTTTTTGTTATGCACTTACTATGAGAAGTCACAGGAGCTTGCATTCTAGTGAAGGAACAATAAAAAATGAGCAAATAAGCAAAATGTTGTGTGTCCATTGTGCTGAGTATGATAGAAAAGCAAATCGAGGAAATGGGATGATAAATGCCAGAGAAAAGAAGCTGCAAAGCAGAGGAAGGGGACCCGAAGCTTTTCTGTGAAAGGAATGGTGAAGGTAGAGTACATGATGATGATGTTCTTTGTGGGAAGTTGGTACATGAACATAACACATTTTGAATCTTTTTCCAGCCCTTTCTCTTCTACTCCCACTCCCTCCATCTCTGGATCCTCTTCTCATTTGACAAAGAACTATCTCTCTACTTCCTATTATCTATCTTTTATTTTGTTCTTTAGATATAATTTGGTTTTCTCATATAAGAGAAACCATGTAATATTTAAGCTTGTGTGTCTGGTTTATTTTACTCAACACGGTATCAAGGTACATCCATTTTTCTACAGATGACTCAAGTTTATGTATCTTTGTAGCAGAGAGGTACTTTATTGTATATAAATACCATATTTTCTTTATTGATTCACTTGTTGATGAACATATAGGCCACTTCCAAGATTTAGTTATTATACATTGTACTGCTATAAACATGGGTATACACATATTGCTGTAATATAATGTCTTTAACTCATTCAGGAAGATACTTAGAAGGGGAATAGCTGGAATATCTGGTTTTAGTTTTTAGAGGAATGAAACTTCATACTGATTTTCACATTGGCTGTACAAGTTTACATTCCCACCAACACTATAGAAGAGTTCCTTTAACCTGCAGCCTTGCCAACATTTATTATTGCTTGATTTCTTGGTGATAGTCATTCTTTCTAGAGTAAGATAGGATCTCAGTGTTAACTTGCATTCTGTAATGGCCAGTCAAGAAATGTAGTCATTGTGTGATGCAAACACATAATAAACATTTAATAAACAATAAAATCTAGGGGGAAAAATGATGTAGGAGATGAGTTATCAGATATGTCTAGGAAATACAATCCCATAGAGCCTCTTAGGCTGCTAGAGAGAACATGATTTACCTGAGTGAAATGAGCAGTTGTTTACTGCTCTGTGGTCAGTGGACTGTTGGTAGGGCAAAGGCAAAAATCCCCACTTAGGAGGCTCCTGCAATCATGTGTGAGGGAAATTTTGTTGACTTGATAACGCATTTCTGAAGATTCTGAATGCATTTCCAAGTTAGCATTAATGAGATTCTATGAAGGATTTGATTTGTCCTTCCAACACATACTATTACTTGTTTTTCCTCATATGACAAGCTCACTTCATCATTTTCCTGAAAACATCTGCCAAACAACAAATGTCAACATAGTGGACAAAATACATATCAGCTTAGTATTATTATTAGAGTAGTCTGAATTCATGCAACCCTGAAAAATTTCTTGGGAACCCCCCAACTTTGTGAATCACACTCAGCAACCACCATTTTAGGTTATTATGGGAGCACAGAGAACGCATGTCCACCCCAAGTAGGGTATTGGGGATGAAAGGAAAGGAAGACTTAGAAAAAAGACATCTGAGATGAGCCCAAAAATAGTCAGAATTTAACTGGCAGAAAACATACACAAAAGCATGGAGGAAAGACCCACTGTGATGTGGTAGGAACTTCAGAAAGTTGGTAGCGCCATAGTATCAAAATAAAAGAAAATGGGAAATGGTAGATCAAGTTGGACTGAATCAAAGATGGAGAAATATGTCACATTAGGGATTCTAGATTTTATCTGTCAAAAGAATGTAATGTTTAAGGGAAAAAAAGTAAAATTGTCAGATTTTTATTTTAAATAAAAATAAACATTTTATTTTCAGATTAATTTTAGAAAAATCACATATATGAAGCAAAGACCAGAGGAGAATGAAATTGGAGGTAGGGAGCCCAACTGCATAGGTTATTTCTTTTCTTCCTGCTGCTTCTTCATCTCTATTTTGTAATTTTCAAAATGTAAGTGTATTCTTTCTATAAAAAGTAAAATAAAATATAAAACAGTACAGAGGGGCAAAACTAATCACCCTATCTCCATTCACTTCCATCTCACTAAAGCAAACCATGCTACTCCTTGGTGTGTACCATTCAGAGAATGTATAGCTCTCACAATTGCTTTGCGATTTTGCAGTAGTTTGGTTGTTTGATGGGTTAATGGATATGAGATTGAAGCTTATAGGAAGGTTAAACCTGGAAATGTGAGACATTATTAATATATGAGGCCTGGTTAAAATTGGCAATGTGGATGAGATCTTTCGCTGGGGTGTGTGGGGTGGGGAGTTACACGAAGAGAAGGTGAGTGCAGTGTGGCCTGGCATATAAGCACCATCACAAGGAAGCAACATGCAAAGATCTTAGCCTTACTAGGAAAAAAAAAAAATGGATTTTGAGTGGAAATGTAGAATCAAAACACTCAGAAGGTCCCTGTAATTGTTGATACATTGTTAATATATTGTAATTGTTGATACATTGTGTCAACCAGAGAAGTCTAGAAGCTTAACTAAGTAATTAAGCAGGTCTATATCCTAGGGTGTAGAGGACATGCCCTTCCCACTCTAGGATGTTGTTCATTGTGTCAACTTGAGAAGTTTAGAAGTTTAAGTAGCTCAGCAGGGGGCCAGGTTCTTCACTTTGTAAACATCCTGAGCCTGTGCAAGAGGAGGGCATGGAGATGGTGTGAGTGCTACACCCACCTGAGGGTGGGTAGCCTGCATACAATATAAGGGAGAAAAAGAGGCTCATTCTGTCCCTTTTTGCTCTTGTTGCTTTTGCTGTCTTCTGCCACCTTGAACTGTTGCCTCTCACCATGCCACCCTGCCTTGGAGCCAGCTGATTAAGGACCGAAACCTTCACAAACTGTGTGAGCTAAATAAACCTTTCCTCCTTTAACAATGGGTGTCAGGTATTTTGTCTCAGCGATGAGAGAAAAGTAACTAAGACAGTGCCTTTACATAGAAAGTGTGCTAAATATTCTGGAAGAGGTTGGTAGATCTTACTAAAAATAGAAAAGGAAGTCTTTATTAGACTATAATATTTTAGTGATTTTGTGAATGTTATAGATGTACAGTGCAATTCATCTTCAATTAGGTCTTAAGAGATGCCCAGGCTGGCAGACCACCACCCAGAGAAATAAGTGAAGGATGATGTTCACTGTTAATTCAATATAAACAACAGGGAGACAATTGTATGTTTTACTAGTCAAAAAAAAAAAAAAAAAAAAACAGGAAGAGCAGATAGGATTAGATTTTGGCTTATTTCTGAAATGTTAGGGAAATTTCAAGGTGCCCAGGAAACAGTAGATAAAAGAGGATATTGCGGAGGCTGTCACTTCAGTCTCAGAAAAAGATGATAGAGTCTTGAAAATGAAAAGGAGAGGGATATGAAAAATTTTTAAAAGATATGCAAAAATATACATAAAAGTCAAATTAAAGTAGTACACATCTTGACAACAAATATAGTGTATCTTTTTATTCAAGGGGAAATGAACAACACCCTGGAGGCCTTAGAATACAGAAGCAAGAACCTACTATTGTCACCATGAGTAGAAACCAATTTAAGTGCTTGGGTATTTCCCATGCAACAATCTGCATTTTTCATAACTATATGATTATAACACCTATATATCAAATATTATATGGGGCACTGGGAATATTAAGGTAATTAAAATACTGTTTTTACTTTAAAATTTTTTACCTCCCAACTAAACCTCAGCTACAATCACTAACAATAATATACATACATTATCATAAATGTGTCGTTGGAATTGCCTTTAAAAGAGTCTCGCAAGCCTTGGGGTGTAGCTAAGTGGTAGAGTACATGCTTAGCCTGGGCCAGGTCATGGGTTCAATCCCTAGCACTGAAACAAAACAAAACAAAGCAAAATAATCAAAACAAAACAATTTAGAAAAATCAGCTCTAGTATGCTTTCTTAAAGATCAGAAAAATTTTGAACTCTTTATCTCTTCTTTAAGATCAAGTCTTCGACAACAGAAAATAGTGTCCTTGCATCTAATCTAAGTATTTCCTATGTAGGAAGTATTTTAAAATTTGAGTCCAGTCATCCAGAAATACATCATGCTGTACAATTCAGCTCTGTATGTCTTTATGAATGAGAGAGTACTTTCAGTTTATTTAGTCTAATTTGCTGACATATATACATGGCTAGTTAGCATTATCTGCAGTTGGCTGATTCTACATCATTTAGAGTATTAATTAGAGTAGATTTAAACAATTTTTTTCTATGGATTTGCTATATTTCAGGAAATAATGTTTTAGCCATACTTATCAAATTTCAAATCATGATGAGGCATTTGAAAGTGAAAGTACTATTTTTGTAAAATGTACTGCTTTTACAGAAATCAACTGGGTACAACATTCTTTCTTATAGATAATTCTTCTAAAGGGGGCTAAGTGTATAGCAACGCATCAAGCTGGATGACCAGGGTCAAGAATGGAAAGGTAAGGCAAATATAAAGCATAGTGTAAAATAAAGTAATGTGATTGCTCTCACACCATAAAGGAATTAAACTGGAAATCCAGTTTAAGATAGGTAGAAAATCCCAAACAACTGGAGATTAAATAGCACACTTCTAAATAATGCATGGATCACAGAAGACAAACCAAGGGAAATTTAAAATATTTTGGACAAAATGAAAATATAACTTACCAAAACTTGTAGGAAGTAAATAAAGCAGTGATTAGAGGGGAAATTATAGTCTCAAATGTATCTACCTTCTTTCCCTGAAAATAAGAACTTGCTGGAAAATAATAGCCTATCCTTGCCTTACCTGCTATCACTATTCTCTTGCTCTGTAGTTACTTTGCAAGGCAGATAAGGAAAGGTTAGGCTGATTGTGCTGGCATCTCTTGTTTTATCTCTAGATTTATCTCTAGTTTTCAGGGCTGATTATTTTCCAGCTAGGTCTTATTTTAGTAGAAACATGGTATTATAAACAAAGAAAGTTATAAAGTCAATAATCTAAGTACACATTTTGGAAAATTAGGGAAAGGTAAACAAATTGAACCCAAAGTAATAGAAGAAAATAAATTTTAAAAATTAGAGCAGAAAGCAATGAAATTGACAATGTGAAATCAATAAAGGAAATCAACAAAACCAAGGATCTGATCTTTGAAAAGATTAATGGAATTAACCTTTTTCTCAGGGTAACTAAGAAAAATGAGAGGACACAAATCACTGATATCAAAATTGAAAAGGAGACATCACTACAGATCTCAAAGATGTTAAAAGGGTATTGGGGATAGTGCTAGACCCACAACTTTGATAGCTGAGATGTAATGAAATGAACTTATTCCTTGAAAGACAATTTGTCAAATTGTCATGCAAATAAAGGAGACCATCTAAATAGGCCTGTATCAAAGAAATTAAATCTGCAATTAATAACTTCCAAAAATAGCACCTTGCCTGAAGGGATTCCCTGGTGAATTCTTCCAAACATTTAAGGGGGAAATTTTGCAAATTATCTAAAATTTCTTCTAGAAGACAACAGCAGAAGGAATGCGTCTTTAAAAATTCTGAGGGCTGCACTACCTTAATACAGAAACCAGACAATTTCACTGCAAGAAAACAATAGGTCAGTATCTCTCATGAATATAGGTACATAAATCCTCAACAAAGAATTAGTAAATTGACTTTGACAATATATAATAGGAAATTATACACCACAACCAAGTGGGATTTATTTCAGGTATACAAGGCTGATTCAACATTTAAAGATCAATCTAATCCATTATATCAACAAGCTAAAGGAAAACATCACATGAGCATCTCAGTAGATACAGAAGAAAACATTTGACAAAATTCAACACATTTTCATGACAGACTTCAGAAAACTGCAGCTAGCTAGGAATACAGAAGAATTTCCTTAACTTGATAAAATAAATCTACAAAAATCCTACAGTGGATCATTACTTGTGTTAAGACAACTTGACTTGAGGAAGAACAACCTAGCAGATTAGTAAATTCTGGGTGTGTCCATGGATGATTGACATGCTATTCAGTAAATTGAGGGCAAAGACTCACCCTCAGTGTGGGTGGCACCACCAATAGGCTTGTAACTTAGAAAGAATAAAAAGGGAAAGAAGAAGGAAATGTTTCTGTTTTTTGGAGGAGCTCTGGTCTTCCACTATCTTTGGAAGTTGGACTCCAGTTTCTTCAGCCTTCCAATACAGATTCTTCAGCCTTTTGAGATACTCACATCAGTGACCCTATAGTGAACTTCAAACTTCAATTGCTTCTGGATTCTTTGACTCCCCAGTGCACAGTTATCCACTCTGGATTATTTTATCTCTAATCCTGCAGGCAGCCCATGAGCATCTTCCACTTCTGATCCTGTAAACCTACCTAATAAATCCATATATATATATATATATATAAATTATATAATATATATATAATTTCGTATTCTAATGGATTTTGTATTCAAATTCATATATATATATATATATATATATATATATATATATATATATATATATGTATGTATGTTTTTCTTTTAGAGAACCTTAACTAATACACTACCTCTAACATCATATTGAATGGTAAGGAACTAAAAGTCAGGAGTAAAACAAGGATGCTCATTCCCAAAGGTCCTATTCAACATTGTACTGGAAGTCATAGATAATACAGTAAAACAAGAAAAGGAAATGAAAAGTTTGCATGTTAGCATGTAAAACATAAAACTGTCTTTGTTCACAATGACATAATTTTTACATAGAAAATCTGAGAGAAGGGACAAAACAGTGATAATAGCAAGGTTGCAGAATATGCATTTAATGGAAAAAAGTCAATCTCCTTCCTATATATCATCAAGGAACAACTAAAATTTGAATTGAAAAATACATTTATATTAACATCTCATAAAATGAGAAATTTGGTTATAAAGCCAAAAAATGTAGAATATCTATATGAGGAACACTATGCAACTATTTGAAACAGACCAAAGCAGAATTATGGAGTCATGTCATATGATTTTTAATAGGAGAAATGAGTATCACTGAGATGTCAATTCTTTCCAACTTGATCTATATATTTGATACAATCTCAATAAAAATCAGCACAAGCTATTTTGTGGCTATCAACAAATTGATTTAACATTTATATATGGAGATAAAAGACCCAGATATTACTAAGGGGAAGAAAAACATTAGAGGACTAACACTACTGAATTAGGCATATTAAAAAGCTACAGTAACCAAATAGTATGATATTGGTGAAACAATAGATAAAGAAACAAAGGGAAAAGAATACTGAACTAGACCCACATAAATACAAAATAAGAAAAGGCAATACAGTGGAGAAAAATGGTCTTTTTAACAAATGATCTCGGAATAACTGGTTATCTATATTTTAAAAAATATGAACACATTTACATCTTTAACAAAAATTACCTCAAAATGGATCATAGACCTAAACGTAAAACACAAAATTTTACAACTCTCAGAAGGTAACATAGGAGAAAATCTAGATGACCTTGGATATAGTGGCTGTTTAAAAGTCTCTCCTAAAGCATGACGATGAAAGAAATAATAATAAGCTGCATTTCTCTAAAATAAAAAACTTTTACTCTATAAAAGACACTGTCAGGAGATAAGAAGACAAGCCACAGACTGGGTGAAAACATTTGCAAAATACATTATCTGATGAAGGACTCTTATCCAAAATATATGAAGAACTCCTAAAACTCAGCAATAAGGAAGCAAGTTACCTGATTAAGAAACAGTTGAAGGACCTGAGAAGAAACTACATTAAAGATAAACAGATCACAAGTAAGTATACTAAAAAGATGTCCAGCATAATTTCTTGTTAGGGAATTAAAAATTAAAACAATAGTGAGCTTGACAATTTTATACCTATTATAAAAGTTAAAATCCAGAATACTGACACTGAATACTGGTAAGAATATGAAATAATAGGAACTCTCACTCATTGCTAGTGGGAATGTAGAATGGTTTGACCACTTTGGAACAGAACTCAGCAGTTTCTTACAAACCTGAATATATACTTACCATAAAAACAATTGCACTCTTTGAGATTTACCCAAATGTGTTGAAAACCTATATCTACAGAAAAACTTGCACATAATAAACTTATAAATAGCTTTATTCTTAATTTCCAAAAGTTGGAAGAAACTACAATGTCCTTCCATAGGTAAATGGGTAAATAAGCTGACACATTCAGACAATGGAATGTTATTCAGCAATAAAAATAAGCGAGATATCTAAACATGAAAAGACATTGATAAACATTAAGTTCATATTGCTAAGTGAAAGAAAACAAACTGAAAAGTCTAAACAATGTCTAAATGCAACTGTATGACCTTTTCAAAAAGGTGAAAACTATGGAGAGAATAAAAAAGATTGGTGGTTAAGAGGTTTGTGAAAGGAAAAAGGGAATGGATATATAGACCACATAATTTTAGAGCCACGGAAGTATTCTGTATGGTTCTTTAATGGTGGACATGTCATTATACATTTGTCTGAATCAACAGAATGTACAACACTGAGAGTGAACTGTAAGGTATAATATGGACTTTGGGTAATAATAACATGTCAATGTAGGTTTATTGTTTGTAACAAATATACCACTTGAGTATAAGATGTTGATGGTGGAAGAAACTGCTATGGAGGGGAAGGGAGAGTCTGGGAATTCTGTACTTTCTGTTCCCTTTGGCTGTGAATCTAAAACTAAAACTCAAAAAAAAATTTTTATGTTTAAAGTAAATTGGGATGATCTTCATATATGTACATAATGAGTGAAAATAAAAAATATGCACAAAATTGATGGGTTTACATAAACTCTAACTTCCTGCTTTTTAAAGTAGAGGCTAGGAAGAAGAAAATAACTGGTTAAAGAGGAATTTAATGAGTTAAAAATCCTTTTTGCAGCCAGCAAGATTAGTGTTTATTATGAACCTCTCTTCTTTGGCCAAGGAGGTCACAATAATTTTCTGAATTAATGACTAGTTATTTTTGTAGTAACCCAGGACAACATCTTATACTATCCTGTTACAGTTTTGCTGAAGACATTGAAGAAATTCAGAAATTGTCTGTGCTAAACTTGCAGAAGGGAGAACAGCCTTGACTAAGCTCATATTTGAACTTTCACATATGAATTTCCAACCAGCCTTCAGCTTAGCTTTTCTAGTAAGCCTGAAGGAAAGGTCCATTAGTGTTTAGTGAATATCCTCTTAGTCCTTTAGTTAATTCCTGCACTGCCTGTCCCCAGAATGTGATAAAAAGGCAAACTTTCCCACTTGCCTTTTCTTTAGTAGCATTGCTAAGGGTGTCAGTGCTGAGAGTTGCTTATTTTTGGAATAAGTGTTAATGATTTTAGACTTTTTTCTGTATACACTGTTCCAGCAGTGAACAGACTCTTAACAAATCTCCAAAATAAACTCATTTACCAAGGCTTTCTCATATTTGTCATTTTGAAAGACTGAATAAACATCAGTAAAAGAAGCAATCCAATTTCTCATGCCAAATATGTCTATGTCCAAGATCAGGATTTCTTCATGTTTAAATGTAGATACAGAGCCTAAAATGCTAGTTATTTTTAATTTTCTTTTTAACATATTTTTGTTTCTCCTCCTTCAGATGCTCCAGTTTCAATAGGCCTTACAGGTAGGACTGCTTGCTCCTTAAAGGAATTATCTGCTGTAGCAGACTGAAGGCTGGGCTGTGTTCTATTTTATTTGGTAGAAGACTTGATTTCATACCAGAGACTTACTAATCATGGCTCAGACAATCCTTTCCAGATGGCTGGAGGTTGGTCCAATGCACAAAAGAACCCAATTGGTCTAAAGCCTGCATGAGAGTCCCAGAGAGAATTGCAGAAAAGTTGGACGGGATTATTTCTGTTGTTGGAACTGTATCCGTAGTATCTATAGAAATAGGCTAAATTGAGCAAGAAAGGAGAACAGGATGCATCTTTAGTACCTTCTTCCTTTTCCCACCCTTGTATTAAGGAAAATTCACACGAACATTTGAACTTTCATTTTTCACTATAACATTATATTAGTGAAAATAAATGGTTTTGTCTATTTCAGGGCTGCTTCCCTATCATCTTCTTCTTGCCTATGGGTTTTTCCATATCTCTTTCTTCCTTTCCCATATTTTAGACTCACTGATTTCTCTTTTTCTTTTCATTTCTGTGTCCTTCAAACTTTTTGTTTTCTTTTTACGAAACTCAAACATGTTCACAGGCCAGACAGGCAATATAACTGTTAATTAATGGAGTGAAGGGATAGCAAAATGGCAGCAGAGTAAGACTCTCCAGTGACTGTTTCCCCACAGAAATATCAATTTAAACGGGTATTTACACTGGAAACTGCCTTCTCAAGAGCTAAGGAAACCAGGTGGACACCACACTACCTAGTTGATTATGGTAAGAAAAGATGCACTGAAGAAGGGAAGAAGAAAGGAGTTGCCTGCATCACCCTTCTCTCATCTCCAAAAATATACAGAGTAGAGGGATACACCCCACTTGGGGACAAGAGGGAAGTTTATCCAGGTCTTAGAACACAGTACTAGGCCCACCATGTGAAACCAGTGCTGAAAACAGTCTTATGGGCTCTGACCAGGACAGTGGCTGTGGATCAACTCACTGGACGTGTGTTAGCCTGCAAGCTGAAGGGCCACCTTCACCATCTCTACACCGACATGGGGCAGCACGGTACAGAGAAGGAAACCACCTATTGGGGAACAGGACCACGAGGAAAGCACAGGACTTTGCCTTGGAACTCAGTGCCATGCTGGTGAATCTGCCCAAAATGGGCAAAAATCCAATCTCTCTTCAGGCCAGTGGCTATAGACAGAGGCTCTGAACTCACACTGGTATTAGGGAGAGACCCACAGCTCCAGGCAGGCAGGCTTTTATCCCAGCCAGCAATACTTGTGGCTGGCTGCAGGAATCTTAGCCCATGAATACACCAAAACCAAAATCAAAACCAAATCAAACCAAACCAAACCAAACCAAAACCAAAACCAAAAACAAGAAGGCAGGGCTGGAGGTATAGCTCAGTGGCACAGTGACTGCCTGGCAAGCGCAAGGTCCGAAGTTCGATTTCCAGTACCAAACAAACAAACAAACAAAAAAACAAGAAGGCCACTGTAGCGTGTGCATTGCACAGCAAAGGAAAAAAAAATCAACAGAGTGAAAAGACAGACTACAAAGTGGGAGAATGGGAGGAAATATTTATAGACTATTCATCTGACAAGGGACTATTGTCCAGAATATGTAAGGGATGCAAGTAACTCAATAGCAAGAAACAAAACAAAACAAACAACACATAAATAATCCAATGTAAAAATGGCAATAGATCCAGACAGACATTTCTCTAAAAAAGACATACAAATGGCCAGTAAGAAAATGCTCAACATCACTAATCATCAGAGAAATGCAAATCAAATTCACAGTGAAATGTTACTTATGCTTGTTAGAATAGCTATCATAAAAAAGAGAACAAATGAAAACAAGAGCTGGTGAGGATGTAGAGAAAATGATACCTTTGCACATTCTGTTAGGAATATTAATTAGTACCGCCATTATGGAAAATGCTTTGGAAGTTCCTAAAGAAAAGAAAAACAAAACAAAACAAAACAAAAAACTACAATGTGATCCCGCAATCCCATTACCGCCTATGTATCTAAAGATAATTCAATCAGCATGTTTAAGAAACTCCCATATTTGTTTCAGCACCATTCACAATAGCAAAGAAATGTAAATAACCTAAAGTAGTTGATGAATGGACAAAGGAAAGGTGGCACATGAATACAGTGGAATACTGTTTGGCCATAACAAGAATGAAATAGTGTTATTTGCAATAACATGGTTGAAATTGTAGGTAATTACGTCAAGTGACATAAGTCAGGCCCCAAAGTACTAATAATCACATAATCTTACATCTTTGTGGATTCTAGAAAGAAGTTTAGAGTAAAATAGTTATTGTCAGAGGCTAGGGAGATAGTAGGGTGATGAAGAAAGATTGGTCAGTAGGTACTAAGATACAGTTAGGGGAAACAAACTATGTTGGGCAATTGCACAGTAGGGTGACTATAGATAAAAATAATGCACTGTGTATTTTTCAAAATCTAGAAGAAATGAGTTTCAAAGGTTTCACCACAAAGAAATGATCAGTGTTTGAAAAGATAGATATGCTTGCTCTGATTTGAACACTGCACAGTGTATATATGTATTAAAGCATTGCATGACATCTCATAAATATGTACCCTATTTTGCCTTAATTAAAAAGTAAATATTTTTCGAAGTAGCAGTGCAATAAATCACAGAGATACAACAGACTAAAATACATAACTCAACTAAAGCTATTCAAATTCTGAGGTGTCTCCAACTCTGATTCAGTATCAAAGGTTTATTCTAACCCTCTCTTCTTGCTTATCTGAAATTTTTTCTCTGAAAGTGAGAAATCTTACCCCTACTATCCACATTCCTTTCACTTATTCATAAAACTGCAGTGTATTTGTAAAGCCCTTTCCAAAGGGCTAATGTATACATCCATGGGGGAAAGAAAAATTATCAAATAGAGTACAGTGTATGTGTGCAGTACATTTTTGTCTTTAGCTCCATACTCTCTTTATTTTGTAATTGAAAAGTAAAGGTTAGCTTTACAGTCAAAACATTGCTTTACAAAGCATTGCATAGGTCAGCTCACTTTATACCCACTTCAGTGTAGCTATGCTATACATTTGTTAACAGTTTAATTTGTTTGCCCTTCAACATCCCGGGTGATGCCTTCTTTTTCTTAGTTTGCATGCATTAAAATTCACTCTTTTCGATGCACAATTATATGGGTTTTCACAAATGCCTAGAGTCATGTATTCATTACCCAGTTCTACTCTTTTTTGAACTCAGTAAGGTAAATTCAGGTCCTGATCTCCACCCAAAAGTTCTGCCATCAAGAGACATCTGCTCATTATCTGTCATGCACACATCAAATATCTTTGACGTGACCTGTCAATGTTTTCCAAAGACCTGAAATGAAAGTGGTCTTTCTTTTGTCTCCAAACTCCAACTGCAAAGCTATTGAGTGGTATGCTACCAAGGCCTGAAACTTTGGAGAAACACATAATACAGAGTATTATGTATATCTTTAATATCTTTTCATAGATACAATACAAAAGAAAAAAAAGAACTTATCTGCACATATGACCATGTACATGTATTTCATCTTTATTTCCTCTAATTATGATGTATTTGTCAGATTATGATAATAACAGATTCCAAGATATTTCTACAATTATAATCTAGGTTCTATGATTTGTTACTATTTTAGATATTAAAACCCACAAATAAGAAGGACTTTTACTTTACAAACATAAAACCATTAATAGAGCATGCTGTTATTATACGTATAAATGTCTTAAGCATTTTAGTAATATTGTCTTGACCAATCCTTTCAGTATACACTTCCCTTGTTCTTAATTTAGCACATTTTTCTGATAATTATATTTTTCTAATTGTTTAATTTCATCTTGGTTTCTACAACATGTTTTGAATCTGAATAATTATCACCCTTCATTTAATTTGTTCCCTTGGAGTAGTAGAACACATGGTTGTAACACCTTATAAATCTTTTTTTAAATTAATAAAAGTTTATCCCTTTCTGGCTTTTTAAAGAGATTAACGGAAGATGCTTGAAAACATTTCTGAAAGCCAACCTGGAACACACAGCTCTCAGATCTCAACACTTAGGCATTTTGCTTTGAATTCAAGGTTGTCAACATGATGCGTGGGCTTCTGCTCTTGCAATTATTTTTAAATGTAGTTATTAAGGCCCATTGGGAAATTGTTCTCCAGTTCTTTCATTTTTTTATGTACCCCTTCTTTTATTTAGCTAAGATGTTAAAAGTATGTTTCTTTTGAAAAAAACATTTGCTCTTCATTAAGAAATGAAAAGAGATGGATTATGCAGGGAGGCTGGCAGAAGATAGAAAATAGTGCTCAAGGAAGAGAAAAATTATTATGGTATACAAACTTTTAATTTTAGATGAAGGCTAAGGTCAAAAGAATGGAATTAATATTGTACTCCAAAAGCAAGCATAATTTTAACTTGGAAGAGATTAGCCATTTATTTCTAGTTTCAAAATAAAGTTTGAGAACTATGAGAAGATGGGACTTAAAAGAGCTTAATAATTTCACTCAGCTATCTTCTGAATAGGATGAAGTGTGTGCATTTTTGTTCTTAATTGTCAAATTAAGACTATTGACAATATGATTAACAGTTTTGTCTCATCACCAAAGATATAAGCCAAGGATAGCAACTACCTACCACAAACAGCCCTACTCTGATGACACACCCACAGTACACACCACCAATCACAGTGCCCATCTCAGTAGAAATTTCCAAATCTTTCTCATCTCAGTTCTGCTGGGCTTTTAGTGCCAAGCATACAAAGGTGAAGTAAAATTACAACTTATTAGTCATTGATTAAATAACTGCAAACTCACCTCTCTGAAGTATCAAATGCATGAAAATCATTCTTATTCTCATGCAGTTGTGCAGGTTACATTCTTTCTTTCTTTCTTTCTTTTTTTTTTTTTAATATGTGGGTACCAGGAGTTGAACTCAGGACCTCAGGCTTGCCAGGCAGGCACTTATGCCACTGAGCTATATTACTGGCCCGGTTACATTATTTCTTGACCAACCCCAATAAAACTCTTACTAAGTGCATGTAATTTCCCAGAGTTTACCTCAGATGTTATTTCCACGTACACAATATCATAAAGAACATGAAAACCTCTAGAAAGATCTGCTATAGATACATTCTTTTTATATAGAGGATGTGGCAGTTAAGTGATAAAGTCACTTAACAAAATAGTCAAATACATAATATGTATTTTAATGAAACTCAGAGAACATGAGGGTTATGAGTGGAATTAATAAAGTGAAATAATGAGCAGGATTTACATTTACTGTTAGATATATAAAAAACAACAAATCAATCTACACTAAGTTCATTTAGCTTCAGTTTTATACCTCCTAGGACAGGAATTGTGTAGCCTACAAAACAATTTATATTTTATCTGTACCATCTAATTAATTAAATGGCCCCAGAATACGAGACTCACAAATCTTGTTAATAGCTGAATACTGAAATAAAGGCTGTTCACCTCTACTAGAATAATATTTGCATATCCCCACCTGTGATGGGTAATAAGTACCTGCCACAAATCAGAATTATGAATTTTGTACACCTAACAAAACCGCAGGGGAAATTATACCTCAGACATTCCATAATAATTGCAGCTAAGCTGTTTAGTGCCATCCATTTATTCTGCCTGAAGTGTTTAAAGCAGCAACAGTTGTAAATGAATTCAGGCACATATTCAAGGGAATTTTTTTTCAAAAAGTTTTTCTGTCTTGCCATATGTAATTATCTTTATGGAAGTATTCAGCTGCAAGTTATAGCACATTCACATTTAAAGAAGCAAATTAGAAAAAACAGAGTTCCTTCTATCATCCTATTATGTGTGCATTAGAATACTGTCACTGAAACTTTGGAACACATTAAGATATGTTTTCAGGTATTGACATTCCAGATTAGGTTGACTCACCCCAGTGTATCATGTGTTGATTCTCACTGTAAAATGATATTCAGAGTGGATAGTTCAGGACACTGTGGCATTATGATAGAGCAAGTCCTGCACTAGGAATTACCAGTTTCATAGTTGAGTAATATGGCCCATTCCTAAAATTGCTTGTCTGAGCTCCAGCACTAGGTTGTGGAGTCCATAGCCTTCTGGAAAGAATCTAGCTTGAGATCAGCAGAATTCTGGACTATTAACGGGGAAAAGTGGTAGTTTCAAAGTGTATATTTGTTCTTGTTGGTAAGCTCCCACAGGGGAAAGTCCATGGCAGAGTCCAACACAGAATGTCACTGAAGAGAAAATGAAAAACACCGTAGTGTTAGCTGTTAATAGCAATAACCAAGTTCTGGTTAACTATAGCACCTGATTCAATGAGAAATTACTTCAATAGGGGAAACACATACGTTGTTTAGGAAATACAGAATTTATTTAACAATTTTAGTGGTAGTGAGGTGTACTGGTGACATACTACAACACCCAGTGTCAACTCTTTGCAAGGATTGCCCTTGTGATCGTGAGCAAATCAGTGTCTCTGAGCTTTCTCTTTCCTCATTTGCAAAATGTTATTTAAAAAGTTTCATCCCTCTACTAATTGGCCAAAAAAAATTACCTGCTGCTTGGAATGGTTGTGTGTTCCAGTAGCTACGTGTACACACCTTAGCATCCCGCTGCAAGTGACTGTCACTATTTTATTTTCCCCATGAGAGCTTTGGCTGATTGATGCTTGGCTGCTTGCCTGAAACAAGCTTCTCTATTAAAGAGACTACTGCAATCAGGAATGAAAGGCACAGAGAGAAGCTGTGGAAGGAATGCAATTCTCAAAGATGAGGAATCTCTTCCTACCTATTCGTGTGTGTGTGTGTGTGTGTGTGTGTGTGTGTGTGTGTTAGCCCAAGTATATACCAAAACAATCTAATTTTCTAGAAAAATGCTTTAAAAATAATTAGGATTTATATATTTTCAAAAGAGTGGTAGTGCAATGAGTCACCAAGAGGTGATTAAGTCAGGTTCTTTGAGGCTCCCTAAGGTGACAAGATGGTCTGTAGGCTTTAGAAAGAAAGCTGGTGTAGCCTATTACCATGATGAAGTGAAATTTAAAATTACATTTTATATTTGTAAAGGACTAACAGGCAAGGTCCCTATGGATTGTCAAATACTACATAAAATGCTATAAAAATCAGACCATAATCTCGCACTAACTTACACGTTAGCCTCAGGCAGTAAAGATGGTTTTTATTAGAGCTAGATTTTGTGAGGGGGAAAGAGTTATGCACAGTTTATCCTGGCTTTTCAGGCACTTTGCTTCTTTCCTTGAGTTAACATGACGTATTCCTAGTGATTAAATAAACTTGTCTAGCAGCTCTTCTCACGCACTTGAAAGGAGGCAAAGTAAAGAAGGATTTACTCTGAAAAGATGTCTTAATTCTACCCCTGAAATGTGTCCTTATTTTATTCCAACCATCACTATAGAACCCAAGGAAGACAAGAAAAATTAAAGTTTTGAAGGAAGCCTCTTGCAAAGATTCCCTTGTACTCCATGTGCTATTTCACTTACACTCTTGCAGCTTTGAAAATCAAAAGTAATAAACGTGAGAAGAATCCGGGACAGAGGAGAATCATTGTTAGCACCATGAATGAACAACACCCAGGAAAATATCATTTATTCTCATGGTGGTGCTTAGTAGGGCTGGGCAAACATTTTGATGGACTGATCACTTTTGTTCATCTTTAAGATTAACTAACTTTGAATGGCTCACAGTCAGATTTACAACATGAGCCAGGTTTATATATGATCCCTGGATTCCTTAGTCAAGCAGTGAACATACTGATGTCTGATTTTTACTTTCCTTTCAAGAGTTAGGGTTTGTAGTAGCTTGGAAGCCACATCTGAGCCAAACTGCTGGCTATCTAGATTTGGCTATTTAGATTCACCTTTTAACTGAATATCTGTAAATTTGGACAATTCCCAAGGCTAGCTTGAACAGAAATTCAAAGTTCTGATCTCCCCTAATGTTTAGGCTATTCCAGTTGAAGACTAACCTTCCGTGGGTTACGTAGTTGTAATGTAGAATGTGGTGCCTAGTCTGAGTCCTGAAATGCCAAGCAAGTAGTCCATGTCTAATTACGTGGCTTAGGAACTCCCGAAAATCTGGCATGTTAGAAAGCACATACGAGCTTTGTCTTAACATATTGTTGAGAAAATTAAGTAAGCTCTCATACAGCTTGGTCTCCTTTAACAGATACACCACAAAAGAGTCCCCCAGAGTCTGGACCACACTGGCCAAAAAGGAAAATGCTTTGAAAGAGGGAGAAGAGATTCAGCATTCATTGCCAGAGAAAGCAAGTGGGGTGGGGCTAATAAAATAAGGACCAAAAAAAATCCCTTCTAAGACTTTATACTGTTTCTGACTATGGTTTCTGTTATCACCTGCAGTAGCATCTCCCATCACTTTATTAACTTGTCATCATCAGGACCACTAATGAATTCCTTGCTGCTAAACCTAGAGATCATTTTCTGCTTCTTATTTATTAGACCTAAAATTAATATGCTTGGAGAGTTGCAGGTAGAAAGAGCTTACAGTTTGAAGGGTTTGGAGAATTAACGCCTGAGTAAATGATTGAACTTGGAAAACTCGTTGACTGTCCTGAGCTTATTTTCTCTCTCATTAATCAGAAATAAACAAACAAATGAACTTACATACAAAGTTCTAGTCAGGACTAAGGTCTGACAATGAACAGAAACATCTAGTGTCATATTAGGAATGTGAGAGCCAATAAATTTTTTTGCCACTATACAGTCCCCACCATTAGTGTTTTCTACCCTTTTATTACCGAAGCTCCACCAGGTTAAACAATGTATTTAATTATCTGTGCATCCACAGTACCTAGCACGGGTGTTTAAAGCATAGTTCATGCTTAGGAAATTCATATTGGTTGAATAAAGGACAATAAATTAATGGTATAGCAAACACCTACAGAGACAAGGTTTGGTTTTGACATCAGTTTCATTGGGGTAGATGGTCCTTCTTGAGGAGCCATTGGAGGATATTTTTTTTTTTTTAAAGAGAAGAAAAAACAAAACAAATCAAAAGAAGAACAAATTTTCAAACCAACATAATAGGAGGGTAACAATGGTTAATACATTACGTATTACTATCTTTAAGTTAGTTATTCAGGACACCAGACATTAGCATTCAATTGTCCAAACATTATTGGCACAAACCTTACTCTTCAATGAACTAAGTAAAAATGGTAGTGTATCTATCTTAACCATTATATATATATATATATATATATATATATATATATATATATACAATAGGATATTTTTGAAAGATATTTTTGGATGTATCAAAAATGATAACATCAAGTACAGTGAAATAAACCTCATGATAATAATCAATAGCATATTTTAAGCATTTATTGTACACAATATATGATAAACACTTAATTGTGTTATTTAGTCATCATATAACATTTAAGAAAGCAGTTCTGTGTCTATTTTATAGAAGAATTTATTGCTTACATAATTAGATGACTGACAAGTTTTCCTCCTACTATCTGAGAGGGAAGCTGGATTTTAAACCAAAATGGACTTGTTTTCTAGTCTGTGACCTTAGCCATGATCCTATGTATCTGGCTCTACACTGGATGCAGTTTTTGAAGGCTCTCCATTGCGATGGCTGCTGACAACATTTGCAAGCTTTTCACATTCTGCCCCTCTCTGTCAGTATTTTATATCTTCTTTATTCTTTGAACATTCTGGGATATTTCTCATTATCAGACCTTTCCACAAAGTTTCTTCACCTTGTCCCACTACATCCTTTTACCTGAGTTGTCTTGACTTGTTTCTTCTTATAGCCAAAGAACCATGCCTGATTATCACGCTTCTGATGAGAGACAGTGGGCAGTGATTAAACCTGGGTGCAGTGTGCATGAGATCGAGCAAATTGCTCTTTCATTAAATACTTACATGATTGTTTCAATGACTAAATGAGATAATGTACATAGTGCATGTAATAAGTGGTATTGATTATTACCATGATGAGTACTTTTATTCTAGTCTCAAAATTCCTTACTGAAATCACAATGTAACAGTTTTTGCAAACCTCCTAATATTAATTTCAGCTACCTGACATGAAAATTTATCAATAAATGTCCTTAGATATTCCATCTCCCAAAGGGAAGCAAGACATGGAAATCATTCATTGAACATACCACAAGAATGGAGAAAATGTTTAAGCGTTAATTTACAAGTGAGCATGATTTTCATATGGCACTGAAATTATTTTCTTTAACTTTTCCAATTCTAACATAGGTAAAATTTGAATTTGATACTACGTTTCTTTCATTGTTATTTAAATTAGTGATAAATTCCATATACACTGTACACATGTACCATATATATTATAGTGTTTTGTATGCTATTGTTTATAGTGGTGCTGGCAATCAATTTCAGGGAGGTCCTTTACACACTAGGCAAGTTTTTATCACTAAGTACATTCCTAATCTGTGACTAACTTCCTAAATGCTGGAGGTTTTTCATAGTATTGGTTGATTTGTTTACTCAAAGTTTTCACATGTATATGACTGAAACAGGAATTACTGAGACTGGGGAAAACATAATAAATCAAAAACAAAAACAAAAAACTCTACCCTTTATAACTAATTGGTCTATGCATCATTTATCTAGATATCTTTGATTTCTTTAATAGTTTTCCTTCCTGTGCATATTTTCATAACTACATCAAACCCTGGAAGAGCAAAAACTGAAGTATATGAAAGATGGGTTTTATATCTATGTGAAGCTAAGTAGATTTTGGGAAGGTTAAAAAAAAAAAAATCTGTTCTTTACATCTCTACAAAATGCTTCTACTCTCCCAAGATTCATTCTCAGTGATACCATTTCCATTTCAAGGTTATTTAATATTTCTGTAAGATTTACCAAATTGACACAACCTCGTGTTGGCATTTAAGAATACCCTGCAAGATATATAGAATGAACATGAGACTGGATATTCAGGAGACATAAAATAATATATTATTGGTTGTAATTAAGCTCTCCTTTCTGAGACTTTCTTTTCTCAACTGTAGAATGAGAAGTTAAACTATAGGTTTTCAAAAGTTTGCTACAGATCCAGAAGTCCCTGTGGCTCTGACTTAACACTTTCAGACACTTTCCATGGCAGGGCTCCCTAACCCTTGTGACTGACCACACACAGGAGAGGAGTAGGGAGTGAACAAGTGAGCAAAGTTTAGTCTGTATTTATAGCCACTTCCCTGCACTCATATTACTGCCTGAGCTCCTCCTCGTGTCAGGTTAGCAGGAGCATTAGATTCTCATATGAACTCAAGCCCTATTGTGAATGGAGCACAGGAGAGGTCTAGGTTGATAGCATCTAATGCTAATTTAAAGTCTGATGATCTGAGGTGAAGCTGAGGTGGAGATTCACCTTTGGGGAGGGACTTCAAATATAGATTAACATTAGGAGAGAGGTTTGACTGTATAGAGACCATAATAAATCAGTTGTTTGCAGACATATCAAAACCTTATCAGTTAGCGGCAAGTGACAATTAAGCTACATCTGGTGGCAGGCTTTATAGGGGTAAGCGAATTCACGTACTTAGTTGTATAGCTGCATTTTGTGGCCAGCATAAAGACAGAATCTGACACTTCTTTTAGTCCATGCATGGCTCACCCATTATTTTATTCACCACTTTTATCTGCATTTGCTGTCTGCACTGGACACTTGTCTCAATCACAGTTTTGGTAAGCTAACCCTTATCAAAATGAGTTAAAACACACACACACACACACACACACACGAGAACTTCTTTGAAAAAAGGGAAATGCCCAATAAGGAGACAGCAGAAGACTCTAAGAGGACCAGCCAAAAGAAAGCTGAATTTATTATTTATTTTTATTTATTTTTTTTTTGTGGGTACCAGGGGTCAAACTTAGGACCTCGAGCTTGCTAGCAGTGCTTGTGCCACTAAGCAACATCACCAGCCCTTTTTTCCTTTTCATGTGGGTACCAGGAGTCAAACTCAGGGCGTCGTGCTTGCCAGGCAGGCGCTTATGCTGCTGAGCTATCTCACTGGCCCTGAAAGATGCATTTAGAAGAAAATACCAAGTTTTACTTAAATCATGGGTTATTTGCAACAAGTGATTTACATTCTCCAAACCTGCTTTGTACAATATGTGGCAACTGGCTAGCCAATGATGCCATGAAACCTTCAAAACTGCTTTGCACATGGAGACCAAGTACCTTGCATCAAAAGACAAGCCTACAGAGTTTTCCAAAAGAAAATGTGACCACAAAGAACAGAAGCAATGATTGAAGGCCACCACTTCATCAAATGTGTCTGCACTGAGAACATCATTCTTAGTGGCTAAACACACTGCTAAAGCTGAGAATTCCTATACTGTTGGTGAAGAGCTTATCCTATCTGTTGTTAAGGACATTTGTTTTGAACTTTTAGGAGATGCTGCAGTTCAAAAGGTAGCATATGTTCCTCTAGCAGTGTAACTATATGAGTTGATAAAACAGCAGAGAAGCACCAACACGCCCTCCCTGATACCTTCCAACCCATGATGATATGGTCTATAAAATCCTGCTTGAAACTCTTTTATATAAGTCGTATATAGACTTTTATTATATTGATTCTTGTTTTATCAACTAGACTTGGAAGAATACATTTTCTTATTAAATCTGACATTTGCTAAAGCACCTAACAGTATATTGCACCTAGTAGGCACTCAACAAAATATCTAGGGAATGGAATATGTGGACTATAATTTTGACACATTATAAATGTCAAAATGATCTGCTTTTAAAGAAAAAGACCTTAACCTTTTATTTGGAGTCCATTGTATGAGTTATTCTTGATTCTTCAAAGATGAAGTGTAATGCTTTTTTTATTATACTATATGAGTATTAGCTCTCCCCTGACAATAAGACAGGCAGAAAGTTGACGGTGGTTGGCTCTTTCTTTTCTCCAAGCCATTATTCAGAGAATAAGCTCTGAGCAATGAGGTCATACCCCTGTGTCTAACAAAGAAACAGGCTGCTTCTTAGAATTAAACATCTCAGACCATTCCCTATAATTAGTTAACAATTTCTGCTTGATTAAAATGTGCACAATTTTCCATTTGCTTAATTTTTAATTAAAATTTTTGGATTAAAACTATCTAAGAAATTTTTTATGTCTCTCCCTTCCCTCAAAAACATTTTTCCATCATAGATAAACCTGTAATTGGAATTTTAATGGTCATTTTCCGTAATAAATACTCTACATGATGTTAAAGCAAAGGCAACCCACATTTTCTACTATTCCTTCACCCCCTATTATTATGATGGAGCCTCCATAGATTGGATGGAATTTGGCAGGTAAAGGGAGCAAGTTGAATCATCTCAAAGCCCTGGAGCTTTAGGGCCTCTGGCTATTATGGTTGAGCAGCTATGAGTATGCAGAAATTGGTGCTTTGTTTGCCCTAATTCCCTGAGCCATCTGCACCACACAGAAAGTGAGGCAAACTCATTCAAAATGAATATTTTAAAGTTCACTGTTGACAAGCTTTTTTCAAATTTAAATTTCATTTTTTGGATTTTATTTGTAACTACTGAAGCTTCTTGATCCAAGCTGACCTGTGTCTCATTGGACTGACATTATTCTCTATTCACGTTAGTAAAACCAGAGACTGTGGTTTATGAAATAGGTAATAATAAACACGAGTGATGAACAATCAGGGTCGTTCCAAGTTCCTTTAAGATTTTATTATTTGTTCTATTAAAATATTTGCCGCTGGCGTAGCTACGTGGGAGATAGTGTTGTCTTCTTGATTTTGTTAGTCTTATGTGCTTTAAACCATTATCTTTTTTCAGGTCATTGTAGATATATGGTAAGAGTCAAAACTGATGTCTTTTCATAGATTATTTAGTAAACATGTATGTTGAACCATAACAATTTAAAACAATTCTCAAAATAGTAGTTTGCATGAACTTTCTGCATAGGCCCTCCGGACTGGATATATTTATGACAACGTAGTGATTACAGGATGGTATATAATATTTATAAGCAGTGTTTAGTAAGATCAATGGCTAGTGAGGTTCTTAAGGGCAAGAAATTCTTGAGCACTAGTTTCGATTTGTAGTGTAATTAAGAATAGTCTACTCTTTTCAGATTTACAAATTAAAACCAAGAGTTTAGAGCCCTTAGTTCCCAGATATGGTAAAGGATCAGTAGGAGGTGTGTGTGTGTGTGACAGAGAGAGACAGAGAGAGACAGAGAGAGGCAGAAACAGACGAGACAGAGACAGAGGCAGAGAGACAGAGAGACAGAAAGAGAGAGAGAGAGAAAAAGAGATCCGATCATACTGTTGAGTAATACATGATGCTTCACAATCTGGTTCTGCCTAATAATGAAGGGCCTGACCCTCTAGCTACAACATGATGACAACTTACTTTTGTGTGTGTGTGTGGGTACCGGGGGCCGACCGCAGGATCTCGCACTTGCCAGGCAGGTGCTTATGCCGCTGAGCCATCTCACCGGCCCGACAACTTACTTTGACCTAAGATTTCTTAACTGTACTCTGACTGGTATTTTGGGTTGGGTAATTTTTGCTTTGTGGCCTGTATCTCATGCACTATAGGATGCTTAGCAGCCTCCTTGGCTTCTATCCATTACATGCAAGATGGTAGTATCAACACCTTCTCAATTTATGCAAAAAAGACATTGCCTCCCATTCCTTGGGGAAAATGTTCCTCCCCCTATTCTTTTTTGGAAACTATTGTGTTAGAGTCACACTTAACCTTTTATATTCCCCTATCTTATATCATGTCCATAGGTAAGGATTCAGTGCAGGAAAAAGAGAGCCTTAGGAGTTTTGAGAATTCAGTTTTCACAACACAATAGGAAGAATTAGAAGAGAGAAATTCAGGGAAGCCCCATCAGCCTAGAGATTTAAGGGCATGACACTTCAAACTATGAACCAAATAAAGAAGTTACTAGCAGCCAAGGCTGCCTCTCACATCTATAAACCTTTTCACCAGACTGGGGAATTGAGAACACATTTTCATTCCTCAAATTGCTGGAACCAACAGAAACAACAGTATCCCCAACCATGGTTATGCCTTTCATGCATATCATGAATTAGTTGGAGCTCATCCACAGATTTCTAGCTTCACAGAAGTTTAGAAAATTGTGTTTATCACTTTCTAGCCCCTTAAATACATATGGATAATAAAGGCAGAGGTTTGGCAAGAGTTTCTGTGGACCACAATAGCGTATCTAGCACATGATTCTGTGGCACATTTGTTTGTTTGGGGCACACTAAACCCACCCCAAAAATGTGTTCCAAATGTTTATTCATTGACTTAATTGCCAGTCAGTTAATCATGCAAGTACTGTGCTTATTGAATGACTGGAGTTAGGACTCTTGTAAATGCCAACAACTCAAATTAGTTCATTAAAACACACTGGTAAAGAAAGTAAAAATTAAGTAGGTAGATAATAGAGAGGGTAAAACTAGACTCATAAATGTCTGTATCTCTCTCTCTCCCTCTGTCTCTCTCTCTCTCTCCCTCTCCCTTTCTCCCTTTTTCCTTCTCTCCATCTCTCCCTTTCTCTCCATCCACTTTTTCTCTTCATCTCAATATCCTTTCCCTAGAATAAGCTTTCACATGGAGTGTGGAAATTCATTAATCACTGTAGTAATTACAAGGAATAGTGTGTGAAAAATCTGAAAATAAAGGCTCTTTTCCTCCCACCAAAGATTATAAAAGGCAAATGAGTTACAGACAAGAATCCTAATTTTTCTTGCTTTCCATGTACTTTTTGGATGAAGTACTGTGACCAAGGGATGGGACATTATGCCTGGCCCCATAGAAAGTCAATGTCTAACTATGCAGCTCATTCATCTAAGAAAAAATTTAGGTACTAGGGTGTTATGGTTTGGGTCTAGATGTTCCCCCAAAGCCTCGTGTGTTCATAGGAGGGGCTTTTTCAGATGTGGCTGAATCTAGACTGTGTGACTCTGGGAGTAAGTGTGTGTGGTTATTAAATCAGTACACTGATTGGATTGGCACCACCCTAATCCCAGTAGCATGGATACAATATAAGGGACAGAAAGAGACTTTTCCCCCCTGCTTGCTCGCTTGCTTTTGCTGTCTTCGGCTTGCCATGAACTGGTTCTCCTCTGCAATTCCCCTCTGCCAAGCCTCCCTGCCTTGGAGCCAGGGACTGAAACCTCTACAAAGTGTGAGCTAAATAAACCTTTCCTCTCTTGACTTGTGGATGTTGGGTATTTTGTCACAGCAGTGAGAAAGGTAACTAAGACATGGTGTTAAAGTAGGAGAACTGCATGACACGGCTATTACAGAAACTCTGAGACAGAAAGCTGCTGTATTGTGTTAATGACAAATACCTACTATGTGATAGGTACCATGCTAGGTGCTGAAAATGCTGCAGAGATAAGACTGTCTTAGAAAGCCATTTCCTGTGAAACTTGGTCCAACAGGGTAAATTCGGACTACTAGTAATTTGTGTAAATGTTACTTCTTACATCTTCCTTCCTCTGTACACACGCAAAACCTTGAAATGGAAGCATCTGATATCTTCCTTTAGCATTGGACCTGGCATATACATGTGATTTCATGAATGTTTGTTGGCCAAATGTTGAGAGTGAATGAACAAAATATTTGATTACACATATGGTTAAATATCTGCCTTACAAGTTGTAGCAGAGGGGCTACCTTTCTCCTTTCCTAAAGCAACTCTATGGAAAAGGAAATCTGGCTTCTGCAAAGGGTGATGAAGGGGCAGCTGATCTACTCTGACATGTTTCAATTTAAGCTTATCCTTCCCTTGCTCTGTTGCTATAAGTCTATCTTCCTAGCTGTGGTATTTTTTATTGAATTTCTAATATGTGAATGAATCACCATATAAAATGTAAGCTCTCACTTGAATAAAATTGCACAAACAAAATACTCCAGGAAAAATGAAGTAAATAAGTCTCTTCAGTGGTAGCTATTTATAAGAACCCCCTCCACCTTTCAAATGCTCAGATTTCAATGCCCTTAAGTGTTTTTTGTTGGAATTTCTGTGAGAAAGACGTATGATCTGTGAGAAGTGGCACTTCATCTTTGTTGGTTATGAAAACATTAAAAAACTTATAATGACTAAAAATATTTTAAGTCAACATATAAAATACTTCAGATTTCTCTTATTTTTTTATGGAGCAGGATGTGCAGGGGAGAGATGAGTGAGTATGAGTATGATTAAAATCAATGAAGACCATTGCTGGTGTTAACACATGATAACAATATTGTACACCACGGTGGCACATGAAATGATATCACTCATAAATCCTCTGCCCTTTCTGATGCTTCTATGAAAACACATGAAATCATCTTGACTGATTAACAAGGCTATGCTCTGCAGGCACTACTGACCCTGAATTTATTGGTATTACCAAAAGTATCTGAAGCTGTAAATCAGTAGCAGTTTGCATTATTAGGATCGGGAAGATGGTTCGTAGGAAGAAAAAGAAAGACCACACTTATTTAGGGTTATTTGTGATGTGATTGCGCAGTATCATGGGTTTGGATTATAGAAGAAAATGTATCATATTCAATTCTTACAAATTACTGAAAATTAAATGAGGCAGTTCAGATTAAGGAAAGAAAACATCTCTCCACAGATTAAGTTTTACTTTTTAGAAAATCTTTTTATAGTTACTTAGCTAGAACAGGTGGAACTCGATAAGGCTATGGATTTTCTAATTTTATATTGTCACTTAGTAGTTGCCTAAATCACTTCTACTCTTGAGTTAAAATAATCAACTTTGACAATGGGGTTTGCAGTTATGGTAGAATACTAAGAGAGAATGGAGAAAATCAGTAAAAATTCTATTTACTACATATTTTTTGGTTTAGAATCACATAGTAACCAACAGATTTGTGTCATATTACTTGAAAGATATGAAGGGCTATTCCTTCCAACAACCATTTAGGGACCTTCCTATAATATTTCTCATCATTCTATCAAAACCCTGTATGGAGAAAGAGCAGATACCAGCTACAGAGTTATACAGGGAAATCCCAGGCTTGTGAGTACCAACATCACAAGCTATGGGATGCTTGACATTAGTAAATTATTGTACTGCCATCATTTTAGATATCTGTAGTTGGTAGACATACTGATAAACTTTTGATGCAAATTAAAACAAATGTTCATTAGATGTGTTGATACTTTACTATAGAAATTTTTTGATTGCAAACAACAGAATTAACTCACACTAATTTAAGTAAACTGTTATATTTGGGGCTTTATCTAAACCAGACTGCGGGTTGTGTAACTTTCTTCTACTTATATCTATATTCTTCACTTTTAATCAGCTTTTCAAGCTAGCTGATTCAGTTTGACAGTTTTCTGCTAGAACCTCCCCAGATTATTAGGCATGTAACTATTGGTACTTTGCATATGTCCATTTATTCATCTGTCCAACAAAAGTAATAGCATCTGTGTTTTCTAGGTTTCCTAAATGAACCAACCAGCAATATGAAAGCACTTTGTATACCGTAGGACACTGAAAAAATGTAAGAGGCCCATGCTTTTCTCTTTCAGTTTTGTAATCCTAATAACCACACTCTGAAATCTCCAAAAATGGATTTTGTAATGATACCATATTAGCTCAGAGAATCAAAGGAATGAAAGGATAATTGTACATCAGGAAGGGGGGCGGTCAAGGGACTATGGGGACCTAAATTGAAGGAGTGGTCACAACTTTATAGAACTAAAAATAAAGAAGACCTTTACATGACCTAAGCTCTGAAAAATTTAGGACACTGACCTACTTGTATGTGATTTAAAACATATATATATATATATATATATATACACATATGTGTATATGTGTATGATAGATATGATAGATATGATAGATATGAATCTATCAATAAAAAAGTATAAAGAAGCTAAAAGAATACTTATTTTCCTTATTATCACCTTGGCTGTTTTGAAATATAAAAATGTCAGACATTTAATATTTACATTGATTTTGATGGTGCAATGTTACAAATTTTTCCGATTTTTCAGTACCTCTGCTGGTACTCAAAGTAGACTTTTAGCTTGTCACGAGGCACTGCTCTTACTATGATTCACTCCCAAAGACTTCTAGGTACTTTTTTCTCTGCCTTCACACTACAGATAATCCTGTGCCATGATACAAGTTGCCCATTTTGGGTCAATCACCTATTCTTGCACTTTAAGGGGAACAGCAACAAGAAACAGAGGTCTGGGCCGGTGAGATAGCTCAGCGGCATAAGCGCCTGCCTGGCAAGCGCGAGGTCCTGAGTTCGACTCCTGGTACCCACATAAAGGAAAAAAAAAAAAAAAAAGAAACAGAGGCCTGGCTCCCAAGGACCTCAGCCTGGATGCCGATGCCATTTCTGAAGGAGAGTGTATCACTATAGGCTGTAAATTTGCCTCCTCCTTTGTTGTGGATCTACTTTGTGTTTCATCTGCACACTGTTCTTAGCTTCATTCCCCCTACTCGGCGGCACCTCATTATTCATAGTTAATGGGAAATTCTCTTGTTTTATAGCTTCCTAAACAATGAAATCATAGAACATTTAATAATGCAACAAATACTAACAGCTGTTTTGGACAAAAATTTATTCTAAGGCCAATGGAAAAGCTTATGGAAGAAAAGTCACAGAAGATAGAAGGAAAAATTTCATTCAGGAAATGTAAGACATCAGGAGATTTCCTCATCTCTGCGATGTATGTGATTTCTATTTCATTACTAGTTCCGGACCTCTTCTTCCACAGAGAGAATTTCCAAAAGTTGCTCCACCTGTACTTGAGAGTGAGCCCTGCCAGCGTGTGTGTGTGCGCGCATGCATGTGTGTGTGACATCTGCCATTTTCTGACCATCTTCTAGAACAGCTATGGGGATGTCTGTCATTAGTGCCTGTGACATGGTGGCTGTGTGAGGAGTCTTCCCTTCCTCCTCCCGTATTCTTCCACACATCTGCTGTATTCGCTATGTACTACCTCCTGCTTGTCCATGGTGACCTTCTTCCCACCCACAGAAGCCGCCATTGCTGATGAGTTTGCACTCTCGATAGACTAAAGGTGGCAAAGCCCTCTCTGAACTCTTGTTGCCCAGGTGGCCATTTTGTCTCCAGAAGGAAGCAAAGCACGTTTTTCTTTCTCTTTATGAGTAGCATATAGTCCTGTGTGAGAACAAAGTAGCATGTGTTTCATTACCTTCTCGTTCTTTTTTCTTTTTCTCTTTTTGTAGTGCTGCTGATCAAACCCAGAGTCATGCATGTGCTAAGCAAGGGCTCAGTCATTGAGTTACACCCCAGCTCCTGCCTTTCACTCTTTCTCTGCCAGTTCCGCTTCTCTCACCCGTGTTCTGTGGAAAGATAGACCAGAATATTAAATGTGCTGTGTAACAGATATCTCATATCCACTGGCCATTATCCTATACCCACACGAGGGCAGAAACTTCGGAAACCCCCTCTCCTGCGTTAGGGAAAATAAGTGCACATATGAAGATGACAAATGAGGAAGGTGGAAACGATCAAGGTTCTTGCTGATATCAATTAATGTAGAGTTCATGAAGCTTGAAAACTTTCTACTAGAGAACTTCCTGGCTTTTGAGACAATATATATCCTTTGTTTTTTAAGGCCACTGAGCCATCATATTTTGTTACATAAAATAAAAAACTTTAAGTGATGAACACATAGAAAAAACCCACAATTAAAGATGGAAATGATGAGATTTCATTTATTAGTTTGTTTTTTCTCTTTCATGCTTTTATCTCATCAGAATAAGTTTGACCCTTCTGTCCAAGGGTCTCGAGCTATTCAATATAGCTTTTTTTTTTTTGGTACCGGGAATCGAACTCAGGACCTTGCACTTGCCAGGCAGGTGGTGTGCTGCTGAGTTATATCCCTGGCCCTTATTCAATACAGTTTTAATTTTAGTTGAAGAAATGTATATGTACTTGAGTTATGGTAACACCACTTCTCCACCTAAGTGTTTCTTTAAAAGTTTTATAGGTACATTTAAGATTTCTTATATCTAAAAATGTGCATTAAATGTACATTAAAATATTTAGCGGGAAAATAGAATCATCAGGCAAATTTCATTTTGTTTCCCAAAGTCATAAAATATAGGTGAAATTGTTTTTATATATTATAAGTTATTTTTTAATTGGCATGGTTTCTGAGTCACTTTTTCTGTTAACTTTTCAGTGGAAAGTGTAATAGTGACCAAAGTCAAGATGTAACTGTGCCACTGATCTAATTTTATTGTTTAATAAAGGGAAATTTTTTTTAGAGCAAAAATTTTTCTCTTTCCAGATGACAGTATAGATATATTTCCTTTTCTTCACTGACATAACTTCAAATAAAAAAGATGAATATATAAAGAAATAAGCCAAAAAATAAAGGATGATGATAGGAAAATAGTGTAGGAATCTATTTGTTTTATACAGTAGAACTATTCTAGAAAGACCAAAACAAAACCATTTTGGTTGGTACCGATAAAGCTGACATGAGAAGGATGAAATAGAGGATACTTTTGAGGAATTCTAGATGACAATTCTCGATGAAAAACCCAAAGATGAAACAGGAATAAGTGCAGAATCTCAGTAGTGCTTGGAAATTGGAAATACTGTATCTGTGAGGTAGGAATAAGGTGTAATTAAAAGTCTGTAGAAGAAAGCGTTCTAATCTACACACTTGATTGTCTGGCATACGGAGATTCAGTCCACATGGACAAAAACAAAGTGGCAAAAATTTTAGGTAAGGCTTTAAAATAAACTAAACCAATTTTGAGGGCAAAACGGATCGTTAGTGTAGGAGATGGCAGCCCAGCATTATGTGGATCCCTATCATCATTAAGAGATGAGAAAACTTAACTGCCAGCTTGCTGCCTGCTCATTTTAAGCAAAGTCTTCTCAGCCCCACAGTTTTCACAGTCAGGAAATCTCTACAGTTAAACGGGCAGCGAGAATCTCTGAAAATTCCTCAATGCGAAAAATAAGTTAAATACTTATTTTTAAAAAGAAGAAACAAGTAGTCCCATGTATAAAAGATATCCTTGATATCTTTGAGAATAGAAGAAACCACAGAAAATATTTTAATTAATGTCTTTAGAGAGATTTAGAAGACACTGCCTTCATAAAATGAGAATAGGCTTACTTATAAGGGAGGAAATATTAAACAATAAGAAAGCATAACTAAATTTGAAAATGTGAATAGATATTTATAGTTGTATAATATATAAAATATATACACATATATGAGAAAGTGAAGGAAATCTCCTACAAAATACTTCGACAGACAAAATGAATTGTAAGGTAGAAGACATAGACAATCTTGTAGATTCCATGTCAGACTAATAGGTATTGCAGAAGAACATTGAAAATTCCAGACTTATGGCTAGACTAGAAAACTGGCAGGAATAGATGCATTGGGAAAAATAATTAGGTACATCGTATAAAATAGAGGTTAATTGTAAATGTACTCAAAAGATTGTGTGGCCCTAAAAACCCCGGAACTTAACTCTAAGGATACACACCATGACAGGAAAAATGGATGTAATATCAAGTCCAAGAAGGAAAAAAATATATAACCTTGATATATCACATGGCTCTTTAGTAATAACCATTACTTAGTAATAATGTAAATGCTGTTTATTCATTTTTAACTTTTAGAAGCTATCTATAAGCTATACACGTAAAACTTTACAAAGCTTTCAAACCACAATGTTAGGATAGAGACTGTTTGGATAGAGAAATTTGCAATACATCTTCTATGTTACTTTTGCTGTAATATGGGAAACAGAAAATTAAAATTATCTATTTTTTAGTAGAACTTTGAACAGAGCAAAATCTAAAGAAATTACATCAAAATAAAAGACGTTTTTAAATAAATGGGGATGATTAGCCACTTTCTTGTCTGCACGGCCTGTGAAGGCTGGATACAGATAGAATAAAAATCAGGCCTGCCAAAGGCAGAGGCATCTTTCTGGGGTAAGGAGAAACAAGAGCATTAAGGGCACTGGGCATTGGCTGGCTGTCATATTAGAGCTACAGGATCCCCAAACACAAAACTAATTCTCTGTGCTTGCTGATTCTTTCCCACAGGACGCGTGATGAGTGTCTGGCTGTAGCAGCATGGAAGAAAAAGTCTGGGCTGGAAAGCAAAACAAGATTTCTGTTTTCTCACAGTTCTTAGCCTTGACAAGAGAAGAGATTTCAAGACCTACAAGAACGATACCCCCTAAATTATTTGAAATAAGAAGTAAATTAAACGTAGCTAAAACTGCAACGTAATCCAAAGTCAGTTTAACTCCTGTTTGGATTGAAGAGGTTATTTTCTTATATCAGTTGTTAAATGCTTAGTTCCCATGTGGGAAGCAAGATTTATTTCTGTTTATGAAGTTCTTTCAAATATGGTATCTGTTATGCAATAAAAGAGATATTCTTTGAAATTCTAAGAAATTAGAAAAAGTAAATACTAAATAATAGGAAAAGCAGTCATAGAAATAGACTTATATGTGGACAAAGACATTAAAGTAGTTATCAAGTATGTTAGAGTAATATATAAAAATGGAAAAAAATGGAGAATTTGAAATGGAACCTGAAAAAAGGAACAAAATGGGCTTTTTAAACTAAAAAAGTATAAAACCTGAAATTAAAAATAAATTGTATGCTGGAACTTCTGGGAGAATGGAGTAGATTTACATTTCCATGTTATTTTTACATTAAATACTGCCAAAAACCTTAGCCACTATGTAAGAAACAAATATCAGATGACTTGGAAAGGTGGAGAAAAGAGGCTAGGCTGGCTTAGCACCTGGGAGAACTGAAAAATGACAGAGTGGTGAGTTCCTTATTTTTCTTTTTGCCTCCTGCATCCCAAATTTAGAGCTGCAGAAGCCAGTATGTGGAAAACACAGGTGCAAACAAAAAAAGCCCTAGCAAATCTTGCTCTTTCCAGGCAAAAAACTAGGAAAAGGGTAGTCTAGCAAGGCAATTATCACCTTATTGCTGCCAAACACCACAGAGAAAACTGTGTAGACCCTGTGATGAGGGAGACCCTTACCCATTCGGGACTAACAGAAAATTCCCACCCCATCCCTAGGACTGTCCATCAAGGCTCACGATAGAACTTGGACCGCTAGGACCAGTACAAAGAAACGTGGTGCTGCCTAATCCCCACTCCCCAAATCACTGCCTTCCTGGAGGGCCATCAGAAAAAGCCAGCTAAAACAGAAAGTTTAAGTAGTACATGGAATCTCATGACATAATACAAAAATGTTCAGGTTTCAATTAAAAAGAAACACTCATAGTACCAAACTGAGCAGAATGAATATTCTATTCAATAAATATCAACAGTTACATAACACATTTTAGAATTGTCTGACGAATATTTTAAAATGAAGATCTTGAGCAGAGAAAAAATAGTTTCAGTGAGAAATTATAACGCATTTGAAACAAACCAAAAACAAACAAACAAACAAACAAAAGCTGGGGAGGTACAAAACAAAACAGAAGATAAAAATTCAACAAATGAATAACCTTGACAGAAAAATAGAGGGGGCAGAGGAAAGACTTAGGGTACTAAATATGGAATAATAGTACTCAACTGGGCAACAGGGAGAACATAGGCAGATAAAAGAATAGAGGTTCACAGACCCGCAGGATTAAAATAAAACGGGTAAATTTTGTGTTCTGGAGCAGAGGAAAGAGGGTGGAACAGCTGAAAAAATACTTGTAGAAATAACTGCTGAAAGCTTTGTACATTTCTAGAGGCATACATTCCTAGGTCCGGGAACCTGAATGAACTTCAAAGGATGAACCCAACGATATTTATGTCAAAACACATTACTGTTAAAGTTCTGAAAACTAAAGACAAGACAATGTCTTGAAAGCGGCCAGAGAAAAATGAATTTACCAGTAGGAAAAAAAGAAGAAAAAATTTGAATAGCAGTGAAATCCACTCCAAAATCATGGAAGCCAGAAACAAGTTGTAGCACAATACTTTTTAAGTGTTGTACGAAGGCTCTCAACTCAGAATCGTTCTCCCATCAAACATAGCTTTAGAAATAAAGGAGAACTCAAGACATTCTTAGACGAAAGAAAACTAAGAGATTATGTCACCTGCAAATCTACTCTAAAACATCGGCTAAAATAAGTGCTGCAAAGAGAAAAAAATAATAAAAAGGAGAGTTGCAATATCAGGAAGTAAGAACAGCCTAAGCAAAATATGAGTACATTTTTAGATTTTGTTTTTCTTATTTAATTTTCTAAATTTTGCTTCATGGTTGAAACAAAAAATCATAACACTGCCTAATATAGCTCTACCTTAATGTGGAGCAGATATTTCAGACAATTATGTAGTGAACAGGGGAGTACAAAGGAATGCAAAGGGAGGTACATTTTCTATACTTAACTCATACTGGCACAGTGACAGCATCTGTAGGCTGCCATATGTTATGGAATAATGGAAAACAACCACTAATAAAACTATATAAAACACACTCAAAAACTACCATTGAGGAAATAGAATCCTAAAAAAGTTTACAAGTTATTTTTCAGGAAGGCAGAAACTGCATACTAACATGCTTCACTGGTAAATTCTACCACACGCTTTAAAAAGTATTCTGACACTTGACAATTTCTTTCTGACAATAGGTGCCAGCATAAACCCGTCAAATATCAACATATACGTCATAGAAAAAAATTACAAAATAAAATTCTTCATGATCAAAGTCAAAATTTCTAAACGTTATGGCAAAACAGTTTAAAAGCCACTTTCAAAGCCACATAAAATAGTTAAATCAGTCTGACCAAGTGGGTTTTTTCCCTATGAATTCAAAGTAATTTAAGCGCATTTTAAAAATTCAGTAAATAGGCCAGGTGTGGTGGTGTGTGCCTATAATCCCAGCACTTGGGAGGCTAAGGTAGGAGGATCCCCACGAATTTGAGGGCAGCCCACAGTATGTAGTGAGTTCAATCAAGGCTGAACTACATAGTAATACCTTATCTCAAAAACAAAAACGAAACAAAACAAAACAAAACAAAAAAACCTCGGTAAGTATAATTCATTAAAAATAAAATAAAAATACGTAATTGTCTTGTTTAATGCAGGAAAAGCATTTACCACATATTCAAATAAAGCAAAATTTATTCATTATGAATTTTAAAGATCTACTAAAATCTTATATCCAATAACATAGTTAACGATAAAGTATTGAGAATGCTCTCCCAAAAGGCCATTAACATAATAAATTTTCACTTTCACTACTGCTATTCACAGTTATACTGGAGGTTCTAGCCAGTATTTGAAGTTTTTATCAAAATGATGAATATTTATTATAAAGCCAACATAAATGCATAGAGAAAAGAGTAAAATACTTTTTCTAATTCCTCTCTCCATTACAAATATTCTCCCCAGCCATCAGTCCTATAAACTGTAATGATGCAAGTTTGGATGGATGAGTGGTCAGGTAGAGAAATAAAAAAAAAAAAAAAAAGACACCAAAGTATACTCAAATTTGTTTATTTGAATTTATCGAAGAATAATTTTATAGGAAATAGGTGCAAAGATTGTTAACTTTCAAAAAACTTTTATTGCACAAAAGAATAGTATTTTATAGTAGAGCCTTCTAATCAGAAACTGTGGAAACCATTGCATTTGAGTTGCCATTTTTAACTACGAGTTTCAAGGTTAGGTAGCAACAGCTGATCTCTGGTATGACAGCACTCTATACATGTTACCAGCTTCCATCTCCACCTCTAAAGTAATATTTAATATAAATAAAATAGAGTATCATTAAGCTTACTTTTACTTTTATGATGTAATTACAATCACTGAAGGAAATAATTCTTGTTTTCTTCAAATGATTATTGTTCCAATTGTTTTACAGTGGTTTTTCCATCTTTGGGTGGTTATTTCAATGCTTGAGTTTTGAGTAATTTTCATAATCAGTACAGAGAATACAGGGATTTGGATTTTTGTTTTTTATATGAAATACAGAAATATGTTTGAGAATACTTTTGGTTGCCATTTTATTTGCCCAGGTCACTTGCTTGAGTCTAATAATTTGGGTTACACTTTCCCTTAGATCCTTATAGAAATTGTTCCATTGTCTTATGACATTGAATGTGGCATGGAAAAAGTCTGAAGCCACCCTAAATATTTCCTGCTTAAATTTAAGGTGTCATTCTATGTCAAAATAATGGAAAAATTTTTCATTGTTGGATTTCAATGACAAGTAAAATTTGACTCAGAGTGGGTGAATTTTGGATACATATTTGTCTTTGCAAAGGTGACCTTTTTTATTCATTTTTAAAATCAGTTGCCTTTCCTCCCTTCACACATTCATTCATTTTTTCCTTACATCTAAATTAGACCATTAAAGTATACAAAATTTTTGAAATTCTGTCCTTTACTATATGAAGCACAAGGAAAAAAAGGGAGCAACAACTACTGGTAGAAATAAATATTAGCAGAGAACTATGCAAATAGAGCCTAGTAGAATATACTACTTCTGGGAGCACCACAAACTTAGAAATAAACATATAAATTAGTCACTGCCTTCATCCATTACAAGATGAAGCACAACATTTGTAGCATTTTATCTGGAATGTGCATGAAGCTTGTCTAATTTGAAGATATATAGTTGCCTCTGACTATCATCCAACAGTCAAGAGAATTTCAATAGAGAATTAAAGCTAATCTACTCAGATTTCTTAAGAAGAAAAGGTACAAGTTCCTCACTATATACCAGTTTATTTAACCACTTACTTAAACCATTGAAATTAATGGGGCTGGTCTTTTGTTTAAGAAAACTTCTTTAATGTTTATGATTTAACATCTTATCGTACATTGACCAGCCATTTGCTGACATAAATTTAGTGCAAAATTGCCAGTTATTTTAATTTATTAATTCCTAGTACTAGCAGAGTGTGTGGCACAGCTGTTACTCAATATTAGCAGGCCATTTTTTTTTTTTTTTGTGGGTACCAGGGGTCAACCTCAGGACCTCAGGCACCAGCAGGCGCCTGTGTCGCTGAGCGATATCACCGGCCCTTTTTTTGTATGTGGGTTGCAGGAGTGAACTGAGGCCCTTGCGCTTGCCAGGCAGGCGCTTACGCCGCTGAGACATCTCACTGGCCCCTAGCAGGCCATTTTTAACCTAATTTTTCTACATGGTTAAAGACTATTGTAGAAATAGAAGCTTAAAAATCAGTACCACAAGGTAATTTGCATCCTCACTGTTACACTACGACGCTTAAAAGAAGGCAATATGAAGGCATAAGATATGTATTCATGCTTAACTTCTCACCTTAAGAGCAACTTTGTATTCTAAAATGTGGGGAACATAATTTACTTTTTTCTTTTTGAAATTGTTATCATAGATTAAGAGCAACAACAAAAATATATTGTACTTCTACTCCATCCTAGGCACTAGATGCTCACATGTATCAAGGACAAACCTGAAACCTTGGAAGTCATTTGGAAGGAGGTTGAATTCATAAAAATCACAAAAAATATTTAGAGGTAAAGGTGAATCTAGTTGAATCCCTTTATATTAAATAGTAGAAATATTTTTTCCCATACTACAGAAAGCCTAATACAATTTGTAAAAATAGAGCAAAGCAATGGCTTAATGAGTCTTTTCTTCAATAAGTAGAAATGACATAATTTGAGATCACAACAGGAGAGTATCCTGTCTCCTTTATTACTTTACAGTTAAGTTTCTACATTTGTAGCTTATACCAGTGTTTATCAGAAGCTTGATGCAACCATTGCTCCTGCAAGGAACTCCAGCATCCCCTGTGGAACAGGCTGGTGAGAGTACCTACTAAATCTAGGCAATATTTTATATCAGAAAACCTCTTATCAACTTTTATGGATTCCAGAAAAGGCCAGATTTGAGCTTGGCTTCTTCATTTACTGGGATTTTCTTAGGAATGTCTGCTCCACTAATGAGTCAAGGAAATGATTTCCTATTCTTCTGTTATTTTATGTTTGTTTCTGTTTTACAAGGAAAGAGCATACTTTCTAAGATTCTGAAAGGACTAAAATGTGGTGGTTTCCTCCAGGGCCTCAATTCTGTTTATTGTAATTTGAGTAAAGAGAACGGACCAGGCTCCTTCACTGGAAAAACATCTATTGCATTTCTACGTGAAGCTTGTTGAGAGATAAGCATCAGTCTACTTGTGCCATTTGAACTGCAAGCTTTAAAAGAACCGGAAAGAGGATTCTCATTTTATAAAACAATAATGTGATGGGAAGCAATAATAAGCATTTGGCAAAACACCGAAATTGACAAGCTCTTAGAACTACATTTTCTACAGTCTCTCTTAGATACTTCAAGGATAAAGAAATTATTTTGTTCAGAGGTATCATTCATCATAAACTCTCTTGGCCTTGTTTCTAGGACAGTGAAAATTCCTCTATGCTTTTCTTCAAAGAGAATATGAGCTGCCCTTTACCAGAATCCCTTTCCCCCACCTTTCAAAGTTGCATTTCAAAGATGTTATTCTGAACGAAAACATTAAGTAGGTGGATAAAGTAATAGGTAACAATGTACATTCATTTCATAATTCTTTGTTCTTTTAATAAATATTTACTGAACACCCACTATTCAGTAGGCACATTCAATAACCATGGATTAAAATATTTACCCTACACTCAAGTAGCTCCTTGCTCAGTCTCTAGCAGAGTACGTGAAACTAAACCCAAGCAATTGGCACTTTTATAAACTGTACTTTTTAAAAGTACTCTTTATTTTAGAATGGCTGAAATAGCTCAGCCTACAACTCCGTATCTTACTTCTATATGATTTTTATACTATGAACCCTAAAATAGTAACATCTTTTGAACCAAGATGTTTTGAGAAGTTGTTCATTGTTTCAAGTCCTGTAAGATATTGGACAGTTTACAGTTTTAGCATATTCAGAATGAAGATATATAGAAGTGCATTAAGTTTTTAATAATATCTAAGTGGCTCAAATGTGAACGGACTGACTTCTGGGAGGCATCTCTGAGAATGAGGTCCCTCCAGAAAGGCTCTATGCAAATCTTCATTTCCAAACTTGTTTTAAAGTCAAGAAAAAAGTTACTTTTGTCATTGCTGTCAGGTACATCCTCCTTCACCAAGCCCTGGCAGAGACTCAGAAAACTTAATTAAGGCCTCACAGGAGAGCATGTCCAAATTAGGCAATGTCTGCATGGTGAGATTTCCTGCCCTGTTGGATTCTAATTCGCATCAATGTGTTAGACTGTTTCAGTAGCGGAGGATGAAAATTTCATACCTTTGGCCCCTAATTAAGTGTTTTAGGCAGACAGCAAAGTAAGATAGTTATTTTTCTTAAAAAATCATTTCAGAACCACAAGAGAGAAATTGTCACTTCTCAAAAGTCTAAAAGGAAGCCTGCTAGCTCCCAGTTTTTGAGAGAGAACGAAATAAAATCAATGAGAAAGGATTCTGAAGTTAGTGTTCATGAAATGTACTGATGAACACAAAAAATGTAATATACTATCAAGTAATATTTCAGGCTAAAGGGTGATTTCACTAGAGAGGTTTCAAAAGCAAGGAGTAAAACAGTTACTTATTTTTTGAAAATTCTCTAAATATGATAAGAAGTTGATCTGGAAGTTTATGATCTCACTAGAATTTCATGACACAGCAGAAGCAGTCCTGTGCCTCATTTGCTGAGGTGTCAGGACCACGTCAGTGAACTTCATCATCTTTCCAAACTCCACACACACCCTCTAATATCAGTTATCCAGACTAACCCATCTTTGCATGCAGCTCCTTAATTTAGCAATTCCAGCGCTGGTCTTCGTTTTGTTTTCCTGTCAAGCAGTCTACTATGATGTCTTCTTCACTGAAATATTTCCACATTACTGTGCCCAGGACAAAGCTGTTTTGTTTGCACAGGAACTTGCTTCAGGACTTTAAACTGTTTCCTATTCTACAGTGCTTAATTTTTCATTTATGTGACACATTACTGAAGAGTAGTCTACCCAGTTAACAACACATTGGGCAACAATAAATATTTTACTGGATAGATAATCCCCGCAATTTAAAAGTTTTATTTTTGGTGTGGATCTGAATAAAAGTAGAATTGTTAGTATGTTGTGGATGCACATTTTTAATAATACACTCTATAATCACTATCAGATAAATGACCTGCACTTTAATAGGCGCTCCAGACATTAGTTGCCCTTTCTGCTAAACTCTGCAAATTCTAATAAAGGTGTTTTATGGGCAGAAGTTTTATTTTTTTAAGAAGATATATTACATAGATTTCATCAGCACATAAAAATGTTATCTTGGGAACACTGCAAGATTCATATATTTCTAAATTATGGCACATTCCTGTCAGTTTCATATGAGATCATTCTAATTTTCTAAAAAAATATAATAGTCTGGATTGGGTCATGTTTCACACTTTATTCTATTTGAATTAATGATGTTATTTACTTGGAACTTGATTGTTTACTTGCCTCACATTCTATGAGGTAGTTCATAAGAGGCAGCAACATAATAAAGAAGGAAAATGTTATTTGCTCGCTTTCCCAATTCTCAGGAGCTTGGTGTAAATTCTATCCAATAAAGTGTGTTTAGTTTGTTTCTGTATTCCTTTAAGGCTCAATATACAGGAGCAGGCAGCAGGAGCGCTCAGAGTTGCAGCCTTTGTAGGATTTTACTCCTGAGCACCTGCAGTGCTTGCCCTTGATCTGGGAAACAAACATATTCTCAGCTCTGGAACTCCTTGATCTCAGAAACAAAACTGTCTCCTACTATGGAACATCAGCTTTAGGAGTTCAGCTTTGCCTCTCTACCCCAGGAGAGACCAATAATATCACATAACAAGGACTCAAGCGAGTTGTGCACAATAAATATTTTCTATGCATTAAATGAGAAGTAGGCATAAAACAAAAACTCTTCTTTCTAGAAATACTAAACTTGGCTTCTAGCAACCAAATCTAAACTTAAAGTGAGGCTAGTGCAAGACCATAGCTGATCACATTTTTGGTGGAAATGACCACATAATCCGAGGGGTCAAGAAGGAAAAGAAAAACTGGCACCCAAACAGCAGAGAATAGGAGACACCTGGGGTTTTCTTGGTATACATTTCAGCCTTCAGTCATCACTGTGGAGTTAGGCATCAAGACCAACATGCCAACACCTCAGGAGATGGTTATTGAAAGTACTGATACCTATGGATCTATGATTGTCATCAGTGGAAAAAAGAGAGCATTCCAGCACTCTCTGGCTTTGTATCAGTTTTGGGGTCCTAAGATAATTACAAGCCAAGATTTCAAAGATCTATGAGCAATACATGGCTATCCATAATCCTGCACCTGATCAATGAGAAGTTAGAAGTTAGTTTCCTAAAATTAGGGAGATCCATGAGAATAGCGAAATTTAGTTGTCTCAAGCAACACCAGGTAAGTGACATGAACAATTTGGGTTTTAGTTTATTTATTTTGTAGAATCCAGGCATCAACAGGAGTGTGCTGTTTAGGCTCTGAGTAAAATATAGTCCAAGAGGACTCTGCAGGTCTGTCACTCTTCCATGAGATTTTGGGGAAGATGGGGTAGCTCACATTGTTCAAATTCCGCCTTCCATTGTCTGTAATTATCCACATTCAAGCTGTACTATTCAAGCTGTACTATTCCATATTAAACCAGAAAGAGAATTTAGATATTTTGCCCTTTTAGCTATAAAACCAATCATACTTATAATCCAACAACAATAAAATAAAGGTAATTAAATATCACCCTCTGTCAAGTAACAAACAATTTCTAACAAAAAGTAACAATTCTCAGATCATTTTGTATTGGGAAAAATTTACTGACTATATGAGGAGCTAGGGAGGGCTTATCTTTGAGAAAACCAAATACTTCATGATGATTAAGGGGCATCAGCAGTCATTTATGCCATTCTGGGTCCAGCTCTAGACCCACCATGTCTGCCTACGCAAGACACCAAAGCATATACAGACTCCCACATTCACAGACACAACCACTCATGGGTTAAACATACTTGAAAAAAACCTGAAAGTTTAGAAAGGTCAAAAAAGCACAACTTGAATTTGTTGTTTGCCTAGCACTACCCTGAATCCACACAAGTGTGATGACATGCGGATGTACATCTTGCTCTAATCTCCTGCCATTTAACAGTCCTCAGCGTTTCTCCAGGGCTTTCGTTAGCACATGGCTCACCTAACATCCATCTGTATGTAATTGGGCTCACAATGGTGGACTCTGCACTAAACACATACGGACATTTTTCTTGTCATCATTCCCTAAGCAATCATTACATTGTATTAGGTATTATAAATCATCTAGAAGTGATTTAAAGTATACAGAAGGGTATGCATAGGTTATATGCAAATACCACCACAGGTTATGTAAAGGACTTAAGCACTAGCAGATTTTGGTATATGCAGGAGTCCTGGAACTAATCCTGCTGGATTATGAAGGATGAATGTATTTTATATAATCATATATACAGACACACAAATATGTATATACATATATGTATATATACTTATGTAAATGAACACAAATGTAAAATATAAATATATATGTAAGTAAAAATGTAGACATGCATATGACCTAAGCTCAGCCTCCTGTGGGATATCCAGAACTTTATATTTTCTTCCTAACACTGGTCCATATTCCATTCTCACTACTTTTTTCTCCCCAGCTGGGATGAAAAAGTTGTACTTATTTCTACAAAAACTTGGTTTTAAATGCTATTTCTCCCCTCTTTTCCTTTTATATGTAACATGAGATAAGCAAACTGAATTAATTTTTAGGTTCCTTCTTACTTTAAGAATCTATGGGGCCGGTGAGATGTCTCAGCAGCGTAAGTGCCTGCCTGGCAAGCGCGAGGGCCTGAGTTCAACTCCCAGAACCCACATACGAAAAAAGGGCCTGTGATATCGCTCAGCAGCACGGGCGCCTGCTGGCGCGCGAGGTCCTGCGGTCGACCCCCGGTACCCACAAAAAAAAAAAAAAGAATCTATGAAACGGGGGCTGGTGAGATAGCTCCGTGGCATAAGCACCTGCCTGGCAAGTGCAAGGTCCCGAGTTCGACTCCCGGAACCCATATAAAGGAAAAAAGGGCTGGTGATATCGCTCAGAGGCATAAGCGCCTGCTGGCAAGCACGAGGTCCTGAGGTCGACTCCTGGTACCCACGTTAAAAAAAAAAATTCTATGAAACACTTCAATATTTTACATATTTGAAATACTTGAGAATTGGTCAAATCTTTATGCATACGTTGAAAAGATATTGATAGCTTCGGGGACAATTGGAAGAATGGCTAAATAATAAAAGACTAAGGTGTATGTGGGTAAATTGTGGGTAGAGAAAGTCAAAAGGTCCTTCGTGTGCTGTGCTGGCATTTAAGGTTTATAAATAAAGTGAACAGCTAGTGGACTGATCCTAGAGTATTTCTCCACTGATCAGTGGAAGGTATTTTCCCTCAGTTATGAAAACCAAATTCAGTGTGACATTGTAAAAGGAGTTGCCACTAAGTAACAATCCAAGAGGCCCTTCATACTATGATTAAAATTTAAATATTAACCCTTTACAATACATTCTAAAACTAACTTTGACATTGTGATGCTTGTTCTTTGAAATTACAATAACATTTGATTGCCTAAAACATTTACTCAGGTCAGTGAAACCATTGGAAGTGAGTGTTGTATGAAGTAATCAGAATATAGTGGGTTATATCTTAATATAATATAGGATATAATACAGGGCCAGCTTACTGGAATGTCTTTGTTAGAGTTTCTTCCCTTTCAATTTCACTGAAGAGTTTGTAGAGTACAGGTATTAATCTTCCTTGAAGTTCTTAAAGAATTCAGCATTTAATCCATTGGTTACTCAGCTTTTCTTAGTTGATAGGTTGTTTATTACTGCTTCAATTTCATTGCCTATTATTGCATTATTCAGAATTTTTCCATCTTCTTGTTTCAGTTTTGGGAATTTATATGTATCTAGGAATCTATCCAATTATTTTTTGAAGCACCAGTTTTCAAAGTAGTTACTAATAATCTACCAGATTTCAGTGGTGTCTGTTGTGATTTTGCATTTTTCATTTCTTATTGCATTGATTTGGGTCTTTTCTTTCTTTCCTTTGGTAAAATTGGCTAAGGGCTTGTCTATTTTGTTTATTTTTTCAAAGAACCAGCTCTTGGATTCACTAATTCTTTGTATTTTTTTTTTAGTCTCTTTCATTAATTTCTGCTTTAATCTTTATAATTTCCTTCCTTCCACTAGCTTTGGTTTTGGGTTGTTCTTGTTTATTTCAGGACCATGCAGTGTATCATTATTTATTTGACTTCACTATATTTTTCTAATGTGGGCATTCAGAGCTATAAACTCTCCTAGGACTGCTTTCATTGTGTTCCTTAGATTCTGGTGTGTTGTAGTGACATTATCCTTTGATTCTAAGAATTGTCTAATTTCTTCCTTGATTTCTTCTGTAATCCATTACTATTCCAGCCTTAACTAAGTAGAAACAAATTTAAATTATCCCATAGATATTATCAGATCATAGTGCAATGAAACTAGAAATCAATGGCAAAAGAAACCCAAGAAATTATGACAACACATAGAAATTAAACAACATATACATGAGATAGTAAATGTATATTTTATCCAATTGCATTAAGAAATATTTATTCCAGTTTGCTAAATTCTCACTAGTAATAACATATTTAAAATGTACGATGGAGATTTTCAACTTATTTTCAACATTATTTTATGAACTACATTAGCCAACAAACCAACAAACAAACAAAACAAAAACAACAACAGAAAAAAAAAAAACTGAAGTCCACTAACAAATGGAATCTAAGGAAGTTATTAGGAATATATATTTCTATTTCAGGTTTGCTTCCCAAATCATGAGTCATGATTTACCTTTCTGAGAAAAGAGAAAGACAATGGTACTTACATCTTTGGAAAAGATGCCTTAAAATGGGTTCTCAAAATTTTTTTCTGGGTGAATAGTTAGTGTTGTATGTGGGGGAACCATGCATATGGCTGATGTTGGAGATATGAGAGCAGGGGCTGGGTCAGGGTAGTGGGCAGAAAGTGTATGGCTACAGAGTATGGAGGAAGGTAGAACGGAAACAGACAGCTGCACAAAGGTAGCCTGGGAGGATTTCAAGAGGACAAGGATTGCAATCCCATGGCAGAATCCAAACCAGAGATATCAACAGAGTTAGGAGTGAGGGTGTGGTCAGCAGGAATGACCAGACTTTAATGGGAATCTGAGGTCTTATCTTATCTTAGAGGAATTTAAGGATCTTGACCTGACTAGGATGTGCCTAAAAACACAGGGTAGAGAAAAATGATTAGAAATTGACTACACAACAGCTCTTACATTTCACTGATTCTTAGTCTCTCCAAGTCGTGTAGCTTTATTTTGGCAAATAAATAGATACTAAACAGTCATTATTACTTATTATGATTTCAATGTGTCTCCCAGAAGTAAAAGTGTTGAAAATGTAACTCTCAAATTCATTTGTTGATGGTTTGAGGGGGGCATTGAGGGGAATTAGGGCTAAAGGGGATCATGAGGGTGGCTCCCTCTGATGAGATTAATGGCATTATAGAAAAAGAAGAGAGACTTGAGTATGCCTGCTCCTGCTCTCACCATGTGAGACTTTTTGCCATGTTATGACCTAGAAAGGAAGCTTTTCTTAGTTGTGAATCCTCAGTCTTAGACTTCCCAGGCTCTAGTAATGTGAGCCAAATAAATCTCTGTTCTTTATAAATTATCCAGTCTCTGGTATTTTCTTATAGAAGCAAAAAAACAGATTAAGACACTATTATTCTCTAGAGGTTGTTTTTATTTCTCAATCAAATTACATTCTCCAATGGATATTTTACAGAATATTTGCTTGAAATGCTTTTAGTTGATTTTGATAACTTCCTTACTGCTCTATAAATTTGGCTTTACTAAAATATTGGTGTCTTTAGGAAGTCATTCTTACAGCAGCGAGAGTCAGAAGATGTTGGTGGAAGACTACTCACAGAGGTGTGGGGTGGCTATGGGATCAAACAGGCAGAGGTGCCAAGATACTAGGAACAGAAGGAAGCTGTCACCATCCCTAATTAAGAAGCACAAGTGACTGGGGAGAACATGACTAGTGAGCAATGAACTGAGAATGGAGGGCAGTGGGGCCAGATGGAGCTGCGGAGGGGACTGGGATCTACCAGAGATGCAGTTCCCAAATGGAAGGGGAAGTGAGAAAACACCCAGGTCCCTCTCTTCTATTTTTGATTTCGTTCTCATGCCTCCCACAGGTTCCACAAAGTGAAAGTTTCAGGCAAGAAAGCCCATGGTAAGCAGCCCAGAGGAGGCTGCCCACCCAGGACCCACAGCGAGGCATAAAACAGTAGAGAATATCTGAAGAGACATACACAGGGCATTTAACCTTTCAGGTATTTCTAAGGCAGAATGCCCCATATGCCTTTCGAACTCACATTATCTTTTTTTATATAAGTGTAATGGAAAATGAGAAGAATTCTCATTTAAAAATTCCTTGCCTCCTTCACCAATGTTATTTGAGTATTCTCTTCACTTCATTCCCTTTTCATGAAGCCAACTTTTGTGTATATTGGTTTTCACTAATTCAGCTAGGCAAAATACTGAAGATAAATAATAGTTACAGCAATTTTTTTTTATTAAAATCAAGGTAAAAACTAATTTGGGGGCCGGTGAGATGGCTCAGCGGCTTAAGCGCCTGCCCGGCAAGCGCGAGGGCCCGAGTTCGACTCCCGGAACCCACATACGAAAAAGGGGCCGGTGATATCGCTCAGCGGCACGGGCGCCTGCTGGCGCGCGAGGTCCTGAGGTCGACCCCCCAGTACCCACAAAAAAAAAAAAGAAATAATATAATTTTTAACAATGTATTGATGCCAGATTTTTTGATTATTTAACAAAGTTAAAAGATTAGTAGATGCATTGGTCTACCAAATTAGTTTTTTCTTTTTTTTTTTGTGGGTACCGGGGAGTCGACCTCAGGACCTCGCGCGCCAGCAGGCGCCCGTGCCGCTGAGCGATATCACCGGCCCCTTTTTCGTATGTGGGTTCCGGGAGTCGAACTCGGGCCCTCGCGCTTGCCGGGCAGGCGCTTACGCTGCTGAGCCATCTCACTGGCCCCTATTATTTCTGATTGAATTAAATTGTTAATAATTTAAAATTTTAAAAAAATGATTTATTTTAAGAATGATCTTTGCTTACTTTCATGAAATTAAGCACTAATTTTTTTTGCTTCCTTGCTATCTTTTCATATTTCTGATTTCTGTATTTTTCTATAAATGTTTTTTATTGTCACCTCTGAAAGGAATTAACTGAAATTTCTATATTTAAATTTGTTAGTAGTCTTTTAGTAGCACATATTTTTAAAATATTTTATATTAATTATTTTCAAATAAAATTGGGTTCTTTAAAGATATCTCACTACATGTTCAATAAGTATCTATCTATTGAGCATCTATCCTGTGCAAGATATTTACCAAGATTGGTAAGTGGTTAAATATTACCTTTTAACATGTGCCAGACATTGTGCTGACTGCAATAAAGGCATTCTTTCACTTGACCTTCACAATAACTCAGTAAAGCAGTTTTCATTATATTAGTTTCTTCTTGAGGAAATTGAAGTATGGAGCAAGTAAGTGATTTGACAAGGTCCCAAATGTAGTGAATGATGATTGATAAGTTAACCCAATAACTTGTTAAAGGTTTCACCACCTCCCACTAGTGCCACCCTGGAGAAGAAGTCTTTATTATATGGGTCTTTGGGGGGCATTTACACAAACGCAGGTTGGAACAACCCTGCCATTCCCAAGGTTATGTCCTTGCCCAGATCTTCATTGCTAGTTATTCTTCCAGCTCTTGTGCTTCTGTGCTGCAGCCTGTTACACTCCTGATGACTGGGACTGAAAATATTCCCTCTACTTATAAGAATTAGTGACATTGCAATTGCATTTGAATAACAGAGAAGTCCTTTTAAAACTTAGATTATTCCCTAAAGAATGCATATCTGAAAAAAATTTTAAACATTTTTAAACATACAGTACAAACTAAGTAGCAGAGGGCAACTTCAGAAAAGTCACTACCACAGCCATGCCTATTGAGTAAGAGGAAGGTTCAAAAGGAGTCAAATGTCCAAAGTAGGAAGCTAAGTGAGAAGCCACCAAGACCAGGGAAGAGATGACATTATAATGACCTTACCTGGCATACTTGGGCACTATGAATACTTACACAGGTTTGACTTCCTTCATTTGCTTTATTTCTTATGCTTTTCTAAATTCTCAGAGGTTATTAAATATGCAACATAATCCTAATTTCTCAAAAGGATATATTACTTACAATTTAAACCAGAGCTATGTTAAATACAAAAGGAAATGCTTTGCTGAGTAGGGATAAGAGTAAGCAGGAGATTGAAGTTGCAGAAGAATGGTGAATTGTCAATAGGAGGGGCACATTTGATCTAATCCAATGAAATCTAACATCTCTGAAAACAAATATGGGATTGGCAAAAAGGTACTTTCAGTTAGAGTGAAAACAGAAAAGTATGATACAAACTTGGATTCCTGCTATGACACAAATATCTGGGAAATTAGATCACATTTTCTCAACTTGTGTATACTTATTCCATACATTCAGTAAGCCTAAACAACTGATTGACAGTATAGAAGTAGGAATATAATCATGATTTCCAAATTTATTACTTGTTAGTTTTTGCTATAGGTCTAGTTTTGTCCTTAGCCGTTAGTTATGTATGGGTCAATGAATGATAATTTTTTTGTTGGCATTAGAATTTAAATCAAAAGAGTTTCAGGGAAGTGAGTCTGAGAATATAGGAATCAATCCTAGAACTGGAAGTGATGGATTCAAGATTTTGCTTTGACTTCCAGCATAACCTCTGATAAACAGTGGATAGTGAACTGGGTTGGTTTCTCCTGGGTGTCTTTCTGTTCCATCTCTTCTCTCTACCACATTCTATGCTAACCCTGAGAGAGGTGGTAAAAGAGAGAAAGTAGAAGCCTTGATCATCTCAAAATTTGGGGCACAATTTTGTATTTCCATTTATAATTGCTGGAAACTTTTATAAAATTATATTTAAGTTTGATTTCCTGTAACTCCTATGACTCTTAAGTCAGCAAGAGTTGAATCCTATATCTTTGGGTATTCATGGCTGTCGATCATATTTAGTTCTCTTTATCTTCCATGGCGATAGAGTAGTAACTGAGTACTTTACTGCCCAATGGCAGGTTGAATTTCCCCACCTAGCTGGCCTCTAGGAGAGGCCATAGGACTAAGCTTCGACCAATGGAAAGTGAGTGCAATTGAGGTAAAGTATTTTTACCTCACTCCTGTCTCTGGCTATAGACTTCAACTCTTTGACCCTTTCTGCTAGCTGGAATAGTGATGAAGAAACCAAACATAACAACTATGGATCAGTATGCTAAAGACAGTCAACCGGGGGGCAATAACGAGCGCATGGAACAGAGACCTTCTCTACCATGCGGTGTTCACCTCATCTGGTCAGAGGAGAGAGAATAAACAAATTAGTTCCTACGCCACTTTTCAGATAGGTCTGTTGTGGCAGCAGCTTATCTTTTTAACCTAACTCAAGCTGTGCTCATTTACAGTTAAAGCACTTACAGTAAAATTATCTTACAATATATACCAAGACCATTTTTTCTCTTAACTGAAATATGCGATCAACAAATAGTTGATTAGTTGACAACTCCAGAATAGCAGACTGTAAAAGTACCTATATGCGTGTTGAAATTTAGTCTACAGTATTTCCAAGTCTTTTCAAACATAAGTCCTATATTTAGTTTAATAATGATTTTAATCCATTGTTACTCAAGTTTTTCCCAAGTTTAATGTGTTCTCAAACTTCTACTGCCACCTGTTTAGGTTTTTTGTGTAAACATTCCTATGAATACTCACAGTTTACTGTGATCTCAATTCCTACCTAATCCACCAGTAGTACCAGAAATCCCCAGCCACTCTCCCTAGAAATCTCCAACTGTTATTCATCTTGTCTAAATTAACTACCTCTAGTCTCTTTATTATTAAATTCTTAACAAACAGTAGAAACTGATTACTTTTTAAGAAAGTTTAAAATATAACACCACCTGGGGCATGGTGGTGTACACCTGTAATCCCAGCACTTGGGAGGCTGAGGCAGGAGGATCGCAGGGAGTTCAAGAGCAGCCTGGGCTACATAGGCTATACATACCCTGGGCTATATATATATATATATATATATATATATATATATCACCATTTTGGGGGGCTGGTGAGATAGCTCAGCGGCATAAGTGCCTGCCCAGCAAGCGCGAGGTCCTGAGTTCGACTCCCGGAACCCACATAAAGGAAAAAAAGGGCCAGTGATATTGCTCAGCAGCGCAAGCACTTGCTGGCAAGTGCGAGGTCCTGAGGTCGACTCCTAGTACCCACATTAAAAAAAAACAAAAAAACCCACCATTTTAAAAAAGTGTTTTGATGTTGTAGTTCAATTGAATACAGAAAGGATAAAAATTGCAGCTTTTAGCTGGTATATTTTTACTGGTATATTAAACCATCACAGGAAACCATCCCCTTTAATTATTCATCTGTCCTGACACCTGAGATCCCAGCACTTTGGCAGGCTGAGGCGAGGGGACTACAAGTTTGAGCTGAGCCTGGGCAACTTAGCAACTTAGTGAGATCCTGTCTCCAAATTTAAAAAAATTTAAAAGGAGATCTATGAATGCAGCTCAGAGTAAAAGCTCCGAGTTCAATCCTGAGTAGTACAAAACTAACTACGTAAATAAACTACCTTAACTCAAAGAACTAGGTTCTTTGTTCTTATTCACCATTTTGCTACAGAGACTAGGCATTATAGATATTAACCAAATGCTTATTAAACTAGTGAATAAGTGATGATTTTTTCCCTCAGTAACAAAGGTTAGTGGGCATTTGTACATATTGCTTGGTTCTGGCAATATACAACAAACATGACAATGGGTATGATATGAATATAGAGTGGGCTCTGGACTATTTATACATGAATGCTCATGACTGATTACTGCTTCCAAAGGTTGCTACCTGACACTATAAGAATCATAGTTAAGAATCTGATCAACACTCCTTAGGTTTTTCTTTTTTTAGATATCAGATGATATGGTCTGAATATTTGTGTCCCCCTCAAAAAAAACTCTTTATACTGAATCCTAACACCAGTGTGATGGTTTTAAGAGGGAGGAGTTTGGGAAGACTGTACCCTTATGGATGGATTGGAGCCCTTATAAGAAGGAGCTGGCTTACTCCTACCATGTGAGGGTCCAGCAAAAAGGTGCTACCTATTAACCAAGAAATGGGCCTTCATCAGACACTGAATATTCTAGTGCCTTGAACTTGGTCTTGGTCTTAGCTTCCAGAACTTTTGAGTAATAGATTTCTGATGTCTATAAGATACCCAGTCTATGGCATTTTGCTACAGAATAAGATACTAGTTATGGTACTTCTATAGTGTCTATTACCTGGTTTAAAGTTGTCAAATGAGTCTGCAGGCTTAGTTAGGATAGACAGTTTATCTAAAGAAATTTCATAAACTTGTAGATAGGATCAATGCTCCTCCAAAGTTATCAGTTTGCTTTTCTCCCTGCTCACTTGGCCAAAATATGCCCAGGTGACTTGCTATGACACTGTTTCCATGGGGAAAATGACTAGTAATGAAACTAGTTAGTACACTTTACAATAGCTAGTATCAGAATATCAGTGCCTGTAATGAATTTTGCTCCCCTTTAACCATTTTAAATCTTTCTCAAACTATGTTTGCATACTCATGATTTTTATTTTGCTTATTGTGTTATGGATTGTATCTCGGTGTCCCCTCAAGGCCTCCGTGGTCATAGGTGAGGTTTATCCAAGGTGGCTGGATCTAGGGTGTGTGGTGCTGGGATTAAGAGTGTGAGGCTGGTATTAAGGTATGATGCTGTCATTAAGTGTGCCCCACCCTGGGTGTGAGTGCTACCCACCCTAAGGGCAGGTAGTTGGATGGAATATAAGGGACAGAAAGAGGGCTGCTGCCATTGCTTGCTGCTGCTACTTCTGTTGTGGCTACTTGTCTTCTGCTGGCTCCTGCCCACTCTGTGACACCCCTCTGCCATGCCACCCTGCCTTGGAACCAGCCAATTATGGACTAAAACCTCTATGAACTGTGAGCCACAATAAACCTTTCTTAATTTGGGGTGTTGGGTGTTTTGTCTCAGCAAGGAGAAAAGTAACTAAGATATATTGATTAATCTTTCTACATTTCCATTGACTTTCAAGGAGACAGAGAGAGAAAAAGACAGAGAAAAAAGAAAGTGAGTCAAGTTAAAGTTTGATAAAGTGAAAATTTAAAACGAGTAGATATAAAAGACTCCCTACAAAGTAGGGCCCTAATTGACATACAAGACCGTATTGCTAATGGCCAGTCCTGGTTTGGGCTGGTGGATTTGGGTTCTTCCTTCATCCCGTAGCTACACTGCTACCTGCCACAACCAGAGACGCAGTCGCATTTGTAGTACTGTATATGATCCATCTCTGCTCACTGCCGCCTTGGATTAACACCATAGCCAAAGCAAAGAACTATGAATTGCCACAACCACACCAAACCCAAAAAATGATTAAAAAAAGAAAAACTAATGGAGACACAAATAGGACTAGTTGGAAATCAAAATTTATGGATCCTACAACCTGTGCTGTTAGCAGAGATCAGGTGTTCAATTCTCCTCTAGATCATTTGTAGAAGGTAAGAATCGGAGTGGCTCATCAGTCTTGCGGTTCAAAAGTCCTTTATCCTTCCACTTCCCAAATTTATATTGCCATCAAATTTGCACTGACCCTGAGAATACAGTTTCATTTCTAAATGGGGTTATCCACAAAAGTCTTGAAATAATGCAAGTCACATAGAAAAATCATCAAGAAATGTTGGCTAATATCATTAATATTGCCACTAATGTTAGCCAAGTTTTCATCCTTGTTATCTGACAGCCAATTTGGGCTAACGACCAAATACTATGACATCTTCAAACAGGAAATATCCATGCCAGCCCATGTATAAGACAACCTTTAAAAGGAGTTGAGTCTTCTAGGTTTTATTTTAATGCTTGTTACCTTATTTCAATTTAATTTCTCTGTACCCAACATAGGAGAACACTATAATTGGAAATGCAAGAATTGCATATTTTCATTAAGTAATGAAAGAAAATGTATATTTTCAAATAGCCTGATAATGCTCCAACATATTTAGGGATTCTATCATTCATCAACATTTTCTTAGAATCTGTCTTCATAGAATCAGATGATTCACAAACTGTATGCAAGAAGGGGAAAAAAGAGGAAAGAAAATAACTCGAAGTGTGTACAAGTAGAGACTCAACTCATTAGCAAGTAATATTCGGAAAAGACAGTTGCCATATCGACTGCTGTTACTGAAAAACTTTTTGCTCCCATCAAGGGGAGGGGCTGCTGAGAAGCTCAGGGTTGGTTGTTAGAAGGAAACCTCACATTTCCTGATCCTTGCTGGAGAAAGTTTTTTCCTGGGGCTGACAGAGGCTGTTACCTTTAAGGCTTTATTTTCTTTGTGAGCCTTTTTGAATGTTAATGTCTTTGTGACTCATTAACCTGGAGTAGCTGTTTTGTACCCTGAGCACTAAGACATCCCATCAGGATGAACCCGGGCAAGGCAGCCTCCAGAAACACACCTGGGCCTCTGGGCAGTCATCTGCAGGTGATTGGCTCCAGGTGTTTACCAGTGGGAACCCATTGAAAGTCAATGCAATTTAGAGCAATTTCTCTGGCAGTGGAAATTAACCTGCAGGAATCTGCCGGCAACAGGTGTATTTTAGGGCAGCCGTACCAGCGTCCTGCACTGTGGAGACAGGACCTTGGCTACCAGGTGTAGTGCAGGAGGCTGGATAATTGGAGGAGGCAGGAAATCAGTGCAGAGAAGATGGCCAAATTTCGGGTTAGTATGGGTTGCTATAATTATTGGTTAACCCTCTCCTGTCTGTTAACTAGAAACTATTTGTATGCTTGAGGAACCAGGAAATCTTTCCTAAAGGGAAAGAAATTATGACTCGCCGCTCAAGTAAACTAATTTTTTGATAGCTGAGGTTTTCAGCAAATTGTTTTTGATTTAGTGTTTGATACTTAGAATAGAGGGTTGTCAGGAACCTACAGTTCTTCAGGAAGGAACAAGAAGTGAATTTTTAGAGCTTGAAAGCCTCCTGCCTCAGACACAAAACATAATTTTACCTGGTATGTTTGGCCCTTTTTGCTTCTATTGAAAAGACACAGGGAGGAAGTACAGACTCAACAAAGGGTGTCTGTGCGCCAGGCTTTCTTTTCTGTTGGATCTGTCCTTCTACCCTTGTTCTTCCTCCTTATGGCCTCCATTTGTATCACCTTGAAATAAGTATCTTTTTGTTTGTTAATATCTGTTGTTCCTTTCACATCACTTAATTGATTTCAATAACTGAAACTAAGCAAATCCAATGTCCTGCACTAAACAAATTTATAGCCTCAGCAAAAATTTTAACTAAAATCTTAATATAATATCCATGACAAGGCCAGGGATATAGCTCAGCGGCACAGCGCCTGCCTGGCAAGTGTGAGGTTGTGAGTTCAATTTCCAGTGCCAAAAAATATATATATTTATATATGTGTATATATATATATCCATGACGTGTACCAATAAAATTTGTGGAATACATGCTTTTAGTTTTCTGATCTAAAGTTTATGATATTTAGAATGAAATTGAAATGTATATTTATTACTGACAAAATAAAGTGCTGTCATAATTAATGATTTTGAAAGTATAAAGCTCTCGACATTTTCAAAGATCGAACAGAAATAGATTGAGTTTTTAATGAGAATTAATAAAATGTTAGATAAATAAATTTAGGAGGAATATATTCTTTTTTTGAACCAATATATAAAATTTAAATAATAAAAAGCAAAATATTTGAGATTAGAATAAATTATAATTTTAATATTTTTAAAATTGTTTCACATGGAATACTTAAGACAGTAAACAAAATTGCACCTACATTTTTTATTTACTATTTAGTTACCTAATTCTGTTTATGCCAAGAAATCTATAAAGGAAATTTTCCATTTGGAGTTTTTCATGATTTTTAAGGATGGCTATACACCGGGCCCCTTAAGGATGAATTGAAAGGAAAAATTAGGTTTGCCAACTCAAAATTTTCATGAGGAAGAGTCATTTCCACAGTATCCAAAATGAATATTTGATCTAAATATAAGAATAAGAATGCTATAGATGAAATAAGAAAATAGTCCACACATTTTGCTCTGACTAATCAAACTTCAAAGCAGCAGACATTGTGAGACAACTTTAAGAAAACAGCCAGGCCCAGTGGCTCATGCCTGTAATTCTAGGACTCTGGGAGGATGAAGTAGGAGAATCACAAGTTTCAGCCTAGCCTAGCGCCTTAGTAAGATTATGCCTCAAAATAAAAAATAAAAGGGGCTGGCACTGGAGCTTGGTGGTAGATCATCCCTGGTTTCAATCCTCAGTGCAGGCCAATAACCATAACAACAACAACAATAGCCCAAACAATTACTTATAATTTTTAGTGTAAATTAAGGTAAAATATGGTGTTTGAAGTTTGTCAAATTAAATGGTTTAGCACACTGGTAAGAATACCTTAGGTGGCTGTTGTTGGGGCCCCCCAGAGACATAGTGGGTGTGCTGAAGTATGAGAATCACTCTTAGACTGCTAGCCATTTTCAATCACTGACAAGGCAGAATTATTCAAAGATGGCCTAACTATAAATCCAAGGCACAAACTTTCTTCTAGGAAAAAACTCTGGAAAACATATTTCTGAATTCCTGTTGGATTAAAAATGTTTTCGATATTAGCAAATGTGTCTGTTGAAAGTGAACATATTTCAGTGACACAAATGTGGTGGTGGGTATAATCCAGTACCTGACAATCTTAAAAATGACTGTTCCTGCATAGTAATGTAGCACTTTTAACATTTGACTATTAAATTTTTCATAATAAAATTATAATCATACTTAATTTTTTAATAATTACAAATAAATTCATTTCTTTCCCAAGTTCTTTCCATATGTAACACCCACTTTCAGTTGACTATTGTTTTTAATAACCACCTATTCTCCCTGGGACCAAAAGGTGTATTCAGTATAGGTGAAGTGTGAAGTTATAGATTCCTTAAAAAATCTAATGCACCAAGATATCTCTGTTCCATTCATTTACACCCTTTTTTAATTCTCTATCTTGCCTCTTTACTTGTTTTCTTCATAGCATGTTTTACAATTTAAAATTATTTTATTCATTTGCTAAATGGATTTTTTTGTCTCTTTTATTTGACTGTCAACCTCATAAGACAGATACATTTGCTGTTTTGCCCTTAAAGTCTAGAACAGGGCTTGGTTTAAAGTTGGAGCTCAATATTTGTGGAATGAATGAATACATACACTGATACATTTAATATATTCAGTTGGAATGTATTGCATGGTTGGGGTATGGATCAAATGCCACGTTACATGCTAAGGCTCAAGAAATGCTCCTGTGTAATAGTTTCTAGTTTCTCAACATATAAAAAAAAAATAAGGAGTTTAACTAGTTCTAAAAGTTAAATATCAAGAGGTTCCTACATGAAGTTCTCCAGACATGCATCTCTCTACGTATTATGTAAATATTAATAAGAGAATTTAATATACGATTGTTCTGTTTCTTATTACAATTGCAGTATCTTTCATTATGTTGAAGCTATACATGCCTTCATCCTCTCAGAAAAGTTTTTGTTTATATCCTTTCTGAGCAAGTATGTAACATATCCTGATAATATATCTAAGTACTGCATGTTGATCAACCATCTCTTCCCTCATTAAATTATAAGCTCCCTGAGGGTGAAGAAATTCCAATCTTAACTTATTTTGACATCCTCTGGTATCTAAAATATTGCCATGTTGTATACAGAGAAAGGGAGAATTCAAGTTGGCATCTTCAAGAAACTACACCAGCTTTATTTTCTTTTCCTCTTTTAATCCCATTGTTGAGGTCTGTGATGAACAAAATGAATCATACAGCAAAGACATCTGAGCCTGCAAGGAAGTGGTAATCTGACAACTGAGAGAGGTGTGGAGAAGGAGACATCAGAATCCCCAGACAGAAGAGGAGCCAATGAATTCCAAGTAGATGAATTAAGTGAGGGATCAGGGTGAAGTCTGATTAATTCTGCCAGCCTTGTCTTTCACAAATACCTATACCAGCTATAGTGTAAAACTAAAAGCTTGCAAAGCATAAGGAAAAGAGAACAAAGAGTGGGGTGCCATCTGAAGGCCCCCTTGGTATGTTTTCCTTCACAATTTGCTGCAGGGCTATGAGGGAGAAAGGTTTCTTATCTACACTATGAAATTCTTTAGTGGTAAAATGTTTACTCAATATGATTTAGAGGTGAAATGATGGTCCTTGGATTCCTAGTGTCATCATTTGACTTCTTTAGGGATCATTTTTAAAAAAGGATTTGCTTTGTTAACTTTCTTTTATTCATTAACAAACTTTTTTGAAGCCCTGTGAAAAACATCATAGTCTAATTCAGTAGTGATTAAGAGCACAAGCTGTAGGGTCAGATTGCATGAGTTCAACCGTCAACCCCACCCTCCTTCATTATGTGAACTTAAGCAATTTACTTTCTGTACCTCAGGGTCCTGACCTGTAAATTGGACTTAATAAAAGTCCTGATGGGTAACATAAGGATTAAAAATTTAGATCATGAAAACTACACAAAATAGTGTTTAGAATGCAGTAAAAGATCAGTAAATGTCAGCTATCATTACATACCTGGGAGTAACTCCCAGAGTGTGTGTCCTGTGGCTTAAAATCAGGAGATAAGCACAAGACAGCCCCTGTCCTGAAGGTGCAAACTCACAGTGTAAAGGTAGAGAGTTTGGATGCAAAAACTAACAGTCATCCCATAGGGTCATAGTGCTACACACAGAGTCTCAAAAGAGCATCATTTAGGGGCACCACATTCCATTTATAAAGGTCAACCATCGATTTTCTAAGAGGAGCAGCCACTTGGCTCCTGAAGGATGCAGAGGCATAATCCTAGCAGGAGGGAGGGAAGGTAAATACTGATGAGGGGCTGGCTTGAGAAGGAGACCCAGAGGATTTGCAAATTGTTCTGTCATAGGGAAGAGCCCTAGTATTCCTTTGGTGTGAATCTCTGTTCTGTAACTATCCATCCACAAAAAGACCCTCATGATTCTTTGTTACCGTCGCCGAGATTTCTTAGATACCAGTAAGAAAAGAATTTATCAACAATATTGGAGCAATGCATCTTTTAGAACAAAGAGCAATTTAGGAATTAGACAAATCTGAGTTTGAAACTGGATTCCATGTCTATGAAGTTGAGAGAACTGTCTACCTTCTCAGGACCTCATTCTCCACCGATAAGATCAGGAATATTCATCCCTGCCTCATGGATGTAGGGTCCCATGTGACAAAGTGACACACACTGTTCGCTCTGTAATCATTGGCTGTTCTTTACTTTTGAAAGCTTTCAAAATGAAAATTATTTTAAATGCAAAAGAGTTGTAAAGATTATCAGTGCAATCCTTTCTCTCATTGTTCCGAGACCTTTTGTACTATATTAAACATAGAGGTTAGAATTTAACCGTAAATAAGTTAAAATAAGACACGAGAGGAGGAGGAGAAAGAGGCAGAGGGAGAGAAACAAGATGAGAAGAGAAGAAAGCATAAAGGGAACAGAAAAGAGGCAAGAGGAGAAGACAGAAGTATTTTAAATCAACTCAACTCATTCAAATGTTGCTTAAGTAGTAACTTCTGACATTTTACCTTACTGTGATGATAATATCATAAATAATTTTCAGGTTATTCCTCCAAATCTACATTGACCGCAGCCAAAATAGATATTTTCTCCATTTTGATCACTATCTCCTCTGGAACCTTTAAAGCCAAGCTTCTGTCAGAAGCAACCCAGAGCTCTGATGGATACACATTTCTCATAAAAGGAAAAGACAACATAAATGGAGAGAAGCTGCAAAACATATGGCATTTAGTCTGGCTTCCCTGCCCTATTGTCTAACACTCAGAGTCTACCCAGCCTAGCCATATTTCTCTGAGACACTGAAGCAGGGCATAACTTCCTATATTTCTTCAAGTACAATATTACTCACATAATAATGAAGTTAATTGCTGAAATAGAACTGGTAGACAGCCCAGATGTAATCTTCTATCTTACTGAAGGAAGCCAGTTTTAGGAATATTTCTCAGCAGCTTAGGCATTATAGTTCATTTCCCTCCAGTCCAGCCCAAATTCAGTCTTTCTCCCATGATCTGCCAGGAGACGCTGTATTGCAAGATTGCAAAGAAACTTGCTACAGTTCCCTCAGTCTTATCACTTCTTTTCCTGGAAGAGTGTGTGTGTTCTCTATGTTGTGTTTAGTTAAAAATAATTGTGGGATGAGCTACAGTGAAGAAAGTAGAAGGTGTGATTTGCAGGCACAGAATTCTTCCTGGAAGCATTGAAACTTGGGAATGAAGAACGTACTTTCTGTATCAAGTGTTTCTCTTTGTATCAGTTCAGTGAATTGGAAAGTGGAGTAAAAAAATTATTACTTTTGAAATCAATAATAATGGTAATAAGAATTATATATTTTTCAAAAATGAGAAAATCTCTGGCTCAACCTCTTCCACTGGAATTTTCCTTCTTTGGCTCTATTGGCCAGTGTTCTAACTATTCTTGGTGGCAGACAATTAACGCAAAGTACTTTGTACTTGGATGAGGTTTGACTGTGGTAGAAAACACAGAAAGGGTGAAAAGTGTTAGGCAATGTTGAGCTAGAAGAGTGAATTGTTACAGCAATAGCAGCTCAGGCAACTCATGCTTGTTAAGGGTCCCTGAATGCAATAGAATAATCAAACAAAGGATATCCCTATTCTTTCTTAATTAACAGCTTGAAGATAAATAATTTTCCTCTACCTCTAAGCAGGATCAAAAAAAACCTCCTGTATCCTTTGACTTCCCAAAATTGCTGCATGAAGCATCACAGCCAGACATTTTTTAAACCGCCTTCTGATTTATTAACTTAAGATAAATGGCTTTGCTATCATAACCTGTCAGTGCCATGCAATGAAAAGGAAATCAGTGGTGGCAACTGCGAGCAAAGCAGCTCTGTGTAGCCAGCCTTGGACTCTGCAGTTAAACCTTCAATAACTCCGCTACCTTCCCCCACAGAAAGCATCCCACCAGCACGTTTTTCATTCATTAACTTCCTAAAGACATCTGTCTTTGCAGAATCTCCAATGCTGCTGAACGTGATGTATGAAATCCTGCCTGCCTCACGCACAGAGAACAAGGAAAAAAGTGGAGCTTGATGGAGAAACAGCAATAAAGTGCATGGAAGCTTCTGCAGACTCAATTGGCAAAACTGATCCTTGTTGAAGTCAGGGCAAGGAGTTTCTATCTCTCTTTTACAATTCTTCCAATTTGCTCATTTCCCTTGTGTATGACTTATTTTCTGAGGCAGCCAATGGGGCACAACTTACTAACAATAATAAAAATAATAAACAAATTCTCCTTCAGTATAACAAATACTTTACCTTTAATAAAAAAAACCTTTATGTCAAGCATCATCCTCTTCTGTCTATAAACTTGGAACACATTTTATACAGTGACTCAGTGCATGTGCCGATCTCTCTTTGAATCCATCAAGAAAAAAGAAAATCCAATGCTAAGAGGGCACATTGACAAAAATAGAGGTTTTTTGGGATTCTCATTCAGATGTGCAGCTGATCCTGTAAGCCCATGGACATCAACTGCAACATTTATAATGGCTTTTCTAGAAACCCAATCTCAATTGTACATAGGTGGAGATTTTTTTCACTTACTGTGGAATTTGCCACTTTTTCTTGTCTTGTTCATGACTAGATCTCAGGAAGGGTTATTTATGAAAGTGGACTGTCAGACTGGACAAGAATTTATTTTTCCTTGTCATTTGCAGTCTCTGAGGTCCTCAGAGAAGGAATTTTGCTAGTGGCTTCCACTTACCCAAGGGAAACATGCAAAGGGGCCATGCACTCCTTTCTAAGAAAGCTATCCCCTTTTCAGAGACATAGCTGCCATTTACAGCCAATTCCTTCATAGCAAGTAGCAATGTATTTCATTGTCTGTCCTTACTTCTGGTAGTTTCCAACCTCTGCCACCAAAATGATCCATACAGTGAACTCATTGAACTCAGAGAGAAACCAAGTCTGGCTTGTCTGATGTTTCTGAAAGTCTATCAATAGGATGGACCTCACCTCAATCTTACAGATGCTCCTTATTACAAATAAAAATATTGTCATGTGTAGCATTTGTTTTAAGGAAGCAAAATCAATAGGAAAGACTAATTTTACCTATAGCATAAGCCTGCAGAGGTGCTTGACTTTCTCTTCTCTCCTTCCTTCATCTTTCTTTCCTTCCTTTTTTCCTTCCTTCCTTTCTTCCTTTATTCTTGGTACTGAGGATTAAACCCACAGCCTTTGCACTAAGCTCCATCCTCAACCCTTTTTATTTTTTATTTTAAGACAGGGTCTTGCTAAGTCACTAAATTGGTCATGCTGGACTTGAACTTGTCATCTTGCCTCAGCCTCCCAGAGTGCTGGTATCACAGGCAAGAACTCTCATACCTTAACTTTTACTAATGTTGGATGCAATGGACATTCCCCACAGCCTAGAATATCCCTACCTTGGCTCTCTTGCAGGATAATCTGCACACGTAAATAAAAATCCCAAAAAAGGCAATAGCATGGGCCGGTGATACAGCTCAGTGGCATAAGTGCCTGCCTGACAAGCACGAGGTCCTGAATTCAACTCCCAGTACCTGCATTAAAAAAAAAAAAGTCAATAACATGACTACACCAGGATGCCTCCATCTAATGCCTCTGTGACTGGCCAGGCTAGTGAAATAGAAGTTAAAAGCCCTGTCAACAATAATTTGCTTTCTTTTTGAGTTTGTTCTTAGTAGTTGTGCAAGGAATGATAAATTGCTTGACTCATCTGAGGTCCATAGTCCTCTTTAACATGGGAAGTGTTTGTGCAAACCAAATAAAGCAATAACTTCAAAGGTATTGTGAAAGCTATACAATGCTTTATAATTGGCAGGATGTTTATTTCAAAAAAATTAATTAATGGATTCCTCAAAATTAGGTTAACCACAGTACTTTTTATTATGCTAGAAATAGTATAATGATTAGCTCAGGTTAAAAGTGTGGCCTCTGGAGTTGGAAAGCCTGGATTGAAATCCTGGCTTTTCCACTTCAGCTGGGTGAACTTGTACAATTTTCTTAACCTCTCTGTGTGTCAGTCTTCTCAGCTCTAAATGGTGCTAATTAAAGTGCCTATCTCAAAGGGCAGCTTAGAGTACTTACTTGTTGATATATCTAAATTACTCAGTATATTCTCTGGCATAGAGGAATAGCTTACTAAATATTAGTTGTTACGATCATTATCCTTTTCTGAGGTGGCATGTGAAGTGAGAATGCAAGTGCTAAAGCTATTTGTAGTAGAGCATTGCTTTCACCTTGGGGTTTATTCTGGAACAGAGCAACTGCATGTATCATTACATAACTACAGTATTTATTAACTATTAATAAGTGTCTCCACATGAGATGCCTGGGACTTATACGTGAATATTGTCAGTTAGAACACAATTTCAGAATACCTCGTTCTAGTACTGTGAATCTCTTCTTTTTAAAAACAAACTAATTCAAATAGGAACCTTTTTTGTATATGTCTTGCTGTAGCGAGCACAAATATGAGCCTTTTGTAACCTGTGTTCCCTGGTCAAATCCTGCAATTCGGCAGGACTAATCTTTCAAAAATTTGGACATTTGGAATCTCTACCCCAACTCTGTGCTTTATAATTGAAACAATGTACCTTCTTTGGCATGAAAATCTTGATTATGTTCAGTAAATATTATCCCTGGATAATAACTATGGCATTTCTTTGAATAGCTATAATTACCTAATTAGAAATAAGTTAGAAATTCTCTAAGCCCAAGTTGAACTTAAACTGACCAATCTATGAATGTTTTTTCTTCATTTTATTATTATTCAGTCTAGACACAGGTTGGGGAATATATCTGATATATGTTTATATTTCTGGTACATCAATTAGACAGAAACTAAACTGATTTTAAATCTCACGTGTTTGAATACTACATATCGCTCTAAGATAGGTCCATGATTTGGCACTTAAAAGGTCAAGTAAAATAACATTTATATTGTTAAAACATTTTAATAGACAAAGTTCTTATGTATTAAAATGGTAGAAGTAATCAATAAGTCCTAAGTTATAGGTCATTTTTATTCAGTTATTTCAAAATTTCATTTAAGTGATATGAATTGTCATTATTATTTGACTAAAGCAACTAAATATTTTCTCAGGTTTAGTTTAAACAAGTACAGAAAAAATATACAATGCCTAAATTCTCACATTTCTAATCCTACTGGCTTATTCCTTTGGTAAATAATGAAAAAAAATGGCACAACCACTCTCTAACCTTTCTCTGACATTAATAACAGTTTGGATGAAAGAGATTTTTCTGGTTAACCAGGTATTCACTGCAACATGCTCTACAGACATGCATCATAAAGAAAAAAACAAAAACTCCAGGAAAAAAAGGGTCAAGTAATGATCAAGATTTTCAAAAGAAAGTTTCCAGGAGAAAATGCCATTTAGAGTTTGGTGGTAGTTTTCTGGTTTTAGTGAATGAAGAATAGAAAAACATTGCAGAGGAAATGTATTGTTGTGGAAGAGAATGAAGTTAGAAATATGTAAAAATAACCAGAGATAGACTGAGCTCACTGCAATCGGTCATGCTCTCCTCTTTATATTTCCTAATCATTCATAATAATACCATGTATTGCTGAGACCCAAGACTCTTAACTCTCCGGTCTACTGCTAATTCTCAGGGATCAACTCTGCAAGGTCTACTCTATGCTTTCTTTTGGATAAACAAAGAGTCACCATACATCATAGGCTCTTAAATAGTAGGAAAGTTTTTCTCTTTTACACTCTTTACTAAGTTTTGCCAGGTGTCCTGGGTATTGGAGTGTTTCAGGTAATAGAAAGTCTGAGCCACACTAGGGAGATTGTACACCTGGAAGTGAAAGTGTGATAACAGTGATTTGAGATGTGAAAGAAAGGGAAGAAAACCAATTTCATCCCAATGGTCCCTTCATTGATCTAATTGGCTGAGCCACACTCTGTAATATTATAGTGGGTGAAAAAAAGAATCTAAAACGGGTAAGGGTGGTTCTGCTTTCGGTAAGGCAGAGTTACCTTGCAGAATCCCACTCCTTGCATGGATAACTGTAAACACTGAACAAAAACGCAAAAATAAACTGTGAGACCTCTCTGGAAAGTAAACAAAGGCAGTGAGTTTTGGAGGGGAGACAAAAGGGACAGGAAGGGGTGGGTTTCCTTTCATTACTGCTTTAGCCTGAGGGGGCCTGCAAACGTGGTGTAGTGTAGAGGGGGTGTCTAGGTTTCAACAGAATTAGCCTCTTTCTGACTTGAAAAAGACAGAGCCTGGGGCAGCTGCAGCTGCTGGCGAATGAAGGAGCTTCCTGAAAAGGACAGTGTTTGGAGTAAAGAGTCTCCCAGGTCTGTGTGCAAAACTTGCTGAAGTCCCTGTCAGAACTTTGAGCCCTGCAAGACAGAACAGAAGACAAGCAGCCCAGTGAAAAGAAACATACGTAACAAAGAAATGAACCAAAACTTGAGCTGCCTGCACCTCAAGCAAAAGACAGCAGAAAATCGAGGTTATGGGTTTTTTTCCATCTCTGTGGGAGCAAGGAAGGATACCCCCTTTCCCTAAAAGATAGGGTGCAATCTGAAACACCAATGCCAGGGATTAGGATGTGGCAGGCTGCCTTATGAGAGGAGTGGCACCTCATTTCCCAGTGGGATGTCTGCTTGTGTAGCAGGTGTTCTCATCTGCTTTCTGTGTGTATTCGGAGAAGGAAAAAAAAATTGGAGAGAAGAGTTCTGGGGGACAAAGAAAGTAGACAGCGTGAGGAGGCCTGTACTCCGCTGAGGAGCAGTAAGCACGATGGGCTATCTTGCCAGATGCAGACACAAGAGGGCTACTGTTGGGCAAGAGGCTGATGTGGCTACACTGAGAGGCAGGGTGGATGTTGAGAAGAGGTCATATTAAGACATATTTTATGACCTACAAGGAGTGGAATTAAACGCCAGCCATGCATTAATTATCACCAGCCAATGGAGCTCTTAGAGCAGGATGAGTTAAGAAAAAAGACTTTTTAACCAATTTCTCCATCCCTACCCCCAAAACTTTCACATGTCTGAGGATGGAAGAACTAAAAGAAGGAGAATTAAAGGAGTGCAAAGACAACCTGGTCCCACGGTTGAGCACAGAACCTTGCTCTCAGAGTCAGATGTGAGTTCTGAGGAGGTGAAGAGCTGCTGTGAGGATGAGTGGGAGAGTCCAGGGATTCAACTGTCCTACCAGCTGCTCACTGCTGCCTGACCATGAGCTAGCCGATACTGGGGTTTCCTCTCTTCATCCTCCAAGGAAGAGCTACCTTCCAACTTAAACATCTCATAGAACAAGCTTCCAATATGCGCAGGTATGGGGCAGGTCATATTTTTTGACATTCTCCTAAGCACTTGGCATCTAAGCCAGGAATGCTTGGTGCCTGAACCTGGCACATATTTGCATGTATATGCCATTTGCATACTAGTCTTACAGGAAGGAAGAATGACGAAAGGTATCTCTCTTCTTGGAGCAGAGAAACACAGTGAATATAACAATGCCTTGGCTCAAACACGTCTCTTTTGCTGCAGAATGTTGAAAAAAAATATGGACTCAAGCATCTGCTGAAACTTCTATCAGTATTTTTACCTAAACTGAATGACATTTTCTATTTTTTTTTCCAGGCACATTAAAATAAAGGTTAGATTCAAGTTATAAATTGAGCTATACTATACTATTTTTTTTACTAAAAAGCAGGAAATGACTAGAAAGTTACATGATCCATCCAAGATGTTAAAATATAGCAAATGAAGACCCAATATAGCATAAGAAGTAGTTGGAAACAAAATAAAAGCAATTCATGTTTGTGTCCCACCAACACATGTTTGTGTCCTACACTGATTTTACGTATACATTCTCATTTAAGGCCAGCAACAAGCTTAAGAGGTAGGTACTTGCCTTAGTCACTTTCTTAATCAACGAGACACAATACCTGATTCCCACAAGCTAAAGGAGGAGAGTTTTATTTTGGCTCACATTTTAGTCCTTAGTTACTTGACTCCAAGGCAGGAAGGCATGGTGGAAGAATGTGGTAGAGGAAACCTGTTCACCTTTGGGCAACCAGGAAGCAGAGAATGAAGGGAGGGACTGGGAGAGAGATGAAGCCGATTAGCTTACTCCTCTAGTGAACAGCCTCTTCCAACCCCCCGTACCTCTCAACCTCACATTTAGCTATAATACCCCCACAATCTAGTCTTCTTCCAAAAGCCCCACCTATGATGACATAAGATTATGCCAGGACATCCAGATATAAACCATAACGGTACTATTATTTGTTATATTTTGTATATAAGGCTACTTAACATTAAGGGAGTTGGTGTATATTTCTTTTTTTTTGAATGCCTAATGTGTAAAGTCCTTTTCTGTGTTTGCAGAATGCCTTCCCTTAATAGTGAGTCTTGCTAAGTAGCAGTGACCAACTTCCAATCTGGAGTTGAAAATGTCAAATACTCATTACTGCCATATTCGCTGATAGCTATAGTATGTACTTTGAAAGATTCTTCACCAACAGTTGTACCCATATCGGAGTTTCACCAGAATCTAAAAACTCAAAGAAAGTGGGCTTGTGTGAGAAGCCATTCTGGTGAAAACAGGAGCAGGAAGCCCGCACTGCACCCAGTGTGTGAAGGCAGCAAGTACAGTGGCTCTGGCAGCAAAGGCGGTGCTCAGTGACCATAGGTTTGGGAATGGACACAGAGTCTGGACCACAGGAAATGGCAGATATGGTTCATGTGCTCAGCTCTGTGTGTCCATTTCTCATATGGTGTTTGGGTGGGTAACCTGCATGCTAGTTCTCCAATTCTTTTGAAATTTCTATTGATGGCTGATGGTGGGGTGTGGTAGTGCACACCTATAATGCCAGCACTGAGGAGGCTGAAGCAGGAGGATTGCCCCAAGTTTGAGGCCAGCCTTAACTACAGGGAGAGACCCTGTCGCAAAAACAAAAACAAACAAACAAAATTTCTGTTGGTCACAATAGCTTCCAATACATTTCTTTTATTGATTAATTTAGATGATTAATTTTTGTTACTAGGAACCAAGAAGCCTGAGTGATTCAGAATGATGAATAATTGCTCTCTAATCTTATAGTCAGTAGCAGAGCTACAATTCCAATCTCCCCCAGGCCACACTAAACGATGGGGGAATGTTATGGGCTGAATTCATATGTTAAATTCTTAATCTCCAGTAAGTTTGGAAATGAATCTATAAACAGGTAATTAAGTTAAAATGAGGTATTGAGAGACGTCCCTCAGTCCATATAACTGGTATCCTTGTATGAATAGTACATTTAGACACTGAGAGAAATAGAAGAAAGATGAAGGTTTGTGAAGATGACCATCTACAAGCTAAGGAAGGAACCCTCAGAAGAAGCCAAGCCTGTTTACATCTTATAATTGGACTTCTAGCCTGCAGAACTATGCAACAATGAATATCTGTACTTTAGAACACGCCAACTATTATACTTTGTTATGGTGGCCCTAACTAACATGAGAGTGAGAAATAGGAATGAATTCAAGGTGATCTCATAGTTTGTCCATTATGTGGCCCTGAGGAAAGATGAGGGAAATAGGAGGACTAGTCATCAAAGGGAGAAGCAAGGTAGTGAATTTAATGTAAAACATTTTAAGTTTGACATGTGTGTGGGAGAAAAAGAAGAGAATACTACAAAGGCCTGGGTTCCTTCTGAGAATCCTGGGAGATGCTTAAAGAGAAGGAACAGAGAAAACAGATGCCTCTGGATTTCCTCCATTTTCCCCATTGGATTCAGATCTTAATTGTCTACTTCCCGGGCTTTAGAATGAATGACATTTTACAGAGAACCATTGGTTAACTGAGTCCCCACTGAAGCCAGTCCCCACATACCTATTGTGGCATCCAGGTAAGGTTTTCATTCAGCATTGAGTCTGTGGCTCAGTAATTTAGGGATGAGGCGAGGGTACATATACTCTCTGGCATGGAGACAAATAAATCAAACACCCTTAGGGATAATTCCAGATTTAAATGTTTTCTGACTCAAATGTTTATAAAGATCTCCACTCACTAATTTAATAAGTCATGTTAGCTGCCCATTCTATACCTGGACTCCGCTAGGTGCCATGAATAATTGGTAGGCAAACATGCTTGTGGTCCCGCCTTCGGAGACCTTACTGTTTAGAGGAGAGCGGAGGAGAATGAAGTCGAATGGGAGTCTATCCACCCGAAAAGATGGCAGGGTCACGGGCAGACTCACAGGTTCCTGCAGGCCTGCTCGGATGGCTCACCTGCCTCGTGCCAATGAAATTGCCATGGGTGGTTTCAGGTTTCAAGGAGAAGCACAGGTCATAGAAATATAAACCTTGAAAATACAAATCCATATGCAAGGAGCCAAAAATGTACCATATATAGGTTTCTGGTAAAAATAACAGATAATATTAGAATAATTTTCATCATTATATGCAGGATAGTAACAGGAATTTGAGGGCAGGCCAGGGAAAAGACAATTACTGTAAATGTCAGAGGAGTTTATAAATGTAAAGTCGGGCAGGGTGATCGCCAATGGAGGAGACAAGGAAGAGAGGGATGTGGGGACTGATGTCCAGTTGGGCTGCGTTCACACAATTCTACTGCCTCAGAACCATCCCAACCCTGTCCCCAACTCCAGACAAGTAAATGCTGTGGAAGGATCCCTTGGTCTTCCATATCCCCAGTATTATCTATTCAAATCGCTACGATGATCCCAACAAAAGAATTTACTTAACCAGATTAGTAGCATCTTAAATGATGCAATTTTATCTTATCCAAGAAACAGCTGCAATTAAAACAAATTATCTCTCTTCATTCATAGCTTAATTCAAGTAGCACATCTGATAGCTTCTTGTAAAATGTTCACTTTTATTGGTTTTATTTCAAAATTAAGGACCGGAGATATAGCTCAGTGGCACAGTGCCTGCCTGGCAAGTGTGAGGTCGTGAGTTCGATTCCCAGTACCAACTCCCCCCCAAAACAAAAACAAAAAAACAACAAAACAAAACAAAACAAAACAACAACAAAAACAAACTTAATTCATGTTTATGGTATAGCATTTAGAAAATTCCTGTGCAGGACTAGGTCATCCTTGTATAGTTTCCCATGGCATCTCCAGGGCCCCACACAGTGCCAACATGGAGGATAATGAGAGGTGAAGGTGGGGAACTAAATCACCAGGATCCCACACATCTTAATACTTTCACTTTTTGATACCTATTTTTACAGTCATGTGCATAAGCATATACGCACAAACAAGTGTGTATATAACAGCTGTGTGTTTACAGGATTGTTTTATAAAGCACAAAGTCAAATAGCTATTTTAAGGCATTTATGGGAGGTGATATAAAAGGATGAGACTAAAACAGTGAGACCATTGCTCTCACGCATCTTAATATATGACCTTTCCGCAGCTGCCCTGAAATAGAATAAATGACTATTGCAAAACACTTCCTTAAATTTCCCCTTCTTTTTCAAAGTAACCTGCTGTCTTATTCTTATGTATATAAATTGAGGAGAAACATTCCTTTATGACATAAATATGATTGAGGGCAGTTGGAATAACATTTTACTGTGTGTCCTGAATTTTTCCAACTAGGAAATACGTGGAAAGATAAAAATGACAGCTTCTCTGACCAGACTTTTCACCAAATGGCTTTTACATTTTCTTGTACATTGCATATGAAATCTTTCAATCATGTTTTTTGATCTTCCAGTGAGAAAACAACACTCTGAGAAGAATAAGTGTTCAGGTAATTGAATATTTCCACTTTTAAAGATGCCAGTTCATCAATCTAAGTGTCCAGTTAATAATGAACGTATTGTGGCTTATTTATATGGTGGGGTACACCAGCTAAAAAGGAATACATTCAAGCTACAAGTAGCAACATGGATGTTCCTCAAAAACAGAAATTTAAGGATAAACAGCACTGTGGAGATACAGTTTAAAAACAAAAATATGATGTATACACTTTATGGGTACATCCATTTATTAAAATATGCACAAAAACGATGATGGTAAATTTCAAGAGATTCATTAACTTAGGGAGGAAAGGAAATGGCATCACAAAGGTTACAATACCTGAAGTGTTTCTGTAATATTTTTTCCTTTAAGCTGAATGGAGGGTGTACAGGTCTTCATATATGCAAAACATAAAATGATGCCAGCCATAAATCTAGCAACATCAACAACAACAGCAGCAAAACACTAATATGTTGAAATCTTCAGATATTTGAAGATCCAGCATGTTGATGATGGAAAATAGACCATGATCAACAGGTAAAATTCAAGAAGCAAATTTAAAGTCAATCTTTGGGAAATGCTAAGGGGGCTGTATAAAAATAAACTGTGACCCCTACATGACTAAGAAATAAAACAGAGCTAAGGTTGTCAAGAGTATCAAAACATAGTAGAAACAGAATTCACTTTTCTTTCTCTTAAAAGCAAGTTATTTTTTCTCTTTCCAAATGCCCAGGACATATTCAGATAAAGCTTTATATTTCAACAGCATCATTTTGATTACTTTTTCTTCCATGGAATTTCCCAAGCTCTCCTGACTTTGCCTCCACAGTCTAGCATTTCCTGCCACTTACATCTTCAACACTGTCATCCAACAGTACCTAGGCTGGATAAAACTGCCATCTGGTATTGGGTTCCATTGCCACATGTATTACTGTCACTCCTTGTGCCGGCTGTAAGGACTCACTGGAACTCAGGTGAGATTAGCACTTCCTCATGTCTGGAGATACTCAATAGCATCAGGATGCTATAGAGGGGACGCTATAGTAACATCTTGTATTTTAGTAACATCTTGTATGTTAGAGCAGATGTCCTTTGTGTTTCTATTGTGTTTCTACATTCATTCAATCAAGAGATACCCAATGAGTGTTCAAGACACCCTCCTTGTTCAGTTTCTATAGATCTAGGATGTGTCTTTGCAAGCATGTCTCTCTCTCTATTTTCTTAGAAATAGAGACACAAAAGGGAAAAGAAATGTATTTGAAATAAACAATAACACAAGCAGGCTGTGGTTTGCAGACCCACAGCTTTTAGTCTCATTGCCAAGAACACTGTAAGAGTCACAGGAACATTTTGGAGATAATGGCTAAATTCACAGACTCATAGATATCTCACCATGGAAGAGACCCTAGAGGTCATCTAATTCAAATACTTCATTTTACAGATGAGGAAACAAAAGCCTAGGGAGGTTTGGGGTCTTACTGCTTGCAGAATCTATTCTCAGACACAGTATTTCCTTTCCAACCTTCAAGGTTACGTTCCTGAAAATCCCCATGGTATGGACAAATTATTTTTGAAGAACTTATGACCTTAAAAGAAGAATAGAGTTTGGAAAGTAAGACAGTGAATGAACCGGAGAAAATTATCATCAGTGTTTTATATTTACTCACACAAGATAAAATATGTGTCACTGACACTATTTGATGCTGATAGAATTTTTAAGGATGAGTCCTGCACAAATGATTTTTATTTCCTTCACAGAATACCTTATTACCAATTTTCTGGGCCCTTCCTCTTCACAACAGTTAAGAACTTCTTGTCATTGCCCCGCCCATGATAAGTACCAGTTAAAATACATTTCTGTTTTAGTCTTGTTGTCTCTACCTTTTGTCTTTTACAACATGATCATTCCATTATAAGTCTTCTTACCTTGACCTTGAAACAACTCAAATTTTTAAAATTCTTCTTCCATCTTTCTAGCTGTGTCTTCGCTCTGCTGTACTTTATTATAGTTGTTCACCAGGATTGTGTCACACACTTTTATGGCCTCCCAATCTTGCTTTTCTTATGTAATTAACACTGTTTGATAACTAGGTCCTGTCAACTAAGTCTTGATGTCTTTTTAATCTGTCCTTTCCCATTCTTGAAGCCCAGGATATCAAGATATCACTACCTCTCCCTTGGACCACTGTTATAATCCTCTTGGTTTGTCACTAGTTTAACATTCCACAAGAGTCAGCATTCCATAGCTGTGGTTCCACATGCAAGAAATTCAACTGCATGGAATCAAAATATTCAGTCTGTAGTAAATATATACAGATATTTTTCTTATTGTTATTCATTAAACAATACAACAGCTATTTACATAGCATTTATATTGTACTAGAAACCATATATAATTTTGTGATGATTTCAAATAGAGCTGGAGAAGTAGCTCAGTGGGAAAGTGCACAGAAGAAAAAAATGTTCTTTAAAAAAATAATATACAAGGGAGGGGATGCACAGGTTGTATGTAGAAACTGTCTTTTATATGAGGGACTCAAGCATCTGTTGATTTTGGTACTCACAGGAATCCTGGAATCAATCCCCCAACATATATTAAGGAAGGACTGTATTTGCCTTATGGTCTTTTATGGTTTGAATAAATGTCCTCCCAAAGGTCCCTATGCTAAAGGCTTTGTACCAATGATGGTACTATTGAGAGGCGGTAGAAATTTGAAGTGGTAGGATGTAATGGGAAGTCTTTAGGTCTCTGGAGGCATGCTTTTTTTTTTTTTTTGTGGGTACTGGGGCTCGACCTCAGGACCTCGCGTGCCAGCAGGCGCCCGTGCCACTGAGCGATATCACCGGCCCTTTTTTCGTACGTGGGTTCCGGGAGTCAAACTCGGGCCCTCGCGTTTGCCAGGCAGGCGCTTACGCCGCTGAGCTATCTCACCGGCCCCTGGAAGCATGCTTTTAAAGGGGATTGCTGGACTCTTGTCTCTTTTTTCTCTTTGCTCTTTGGCCATAATGGTAAGTGGTTTTCTCCACCATGCACTCCAGCTCTAATGTGCTGCCTCAACACGGCTAAAAGCCATGAGGCCAAAGAATCATGGACTGGAACCTCCGAAACCATGAGCCAATGTAAACCTTTTCTCTTTATAAGTTGATTATGTTAGGTATTAGTTATAATAACAAAATCAGGCAGATAAATTGTTGGAGAAATACTCAACAATTTATTTGAGTCATATTCTTATTATGACAGTTTCCAGTTTCCTGTGGCACTATAGCTCCCATCATATTAATCTGTTGAACTAATTTAATGTTGCTTAGTATAACATGTTGTGTGACATTTTTGTGCTTTTGTCAACTAACATTTCTTCATTAGGAAAGTCCTTCACTCTCACCCTTTCATCATATCTCTTTCCTCTCTCACGGGCCACCCCCTGCCTGGTGAACATCTCTGCTTGGAAGATTCTGCTCAGATCACCTCTCCCTTGAAGATATAATCGCTACTCCCAATTTCTGCTTCCCTCACAACTCACTGGTGACAATAGGAGCTGCCCACCACAAAGTCGGAAAGCCTCATTCAGTGGCCTATTCTTCTTCCCTCCTTACAACTGAGGGCATCCTCCCCTAATAATGTCCCTGAGGACAGGGGCTTAAATGTCATCTTTTCACAGAAGCCTTCCCTGGAGACCTTATCTTAGTCAATTTCCCACTCATTCTTTATTTCTGTATTCTATTTTCTTCCATAGTTTATAATTATTATTTTTCTTTGCTTGCTTTGTTGCTGTTGTTTCTTGTTTTTTTTTCTACTTGACTCTATAGTAGCTCTGCATAACTGATCAAAATATATACAGTGTTTCTCAGAGTGCTTGTCACTTAGTAGCACTAAATAATTATTTGTTGAATAACTTAATGATTTTTGTAGTCACGTAAGTTTTTTTTTTTTTTTGATTGACTGAGCATTGATTGCCTGGGGTGACATGAAAGATCAAACAGTGAGGAGGAGTAGCACCATTGGGGAATAAATTTTATACTTCAAAGGTAGCAACTTGTCAAAAAACAGTTACAGCATTCTGGGGACTATTATGCCATTATCTATTCTCATCTATTTTGGCACCTTAGCATCTCTCCTTACTGACCTTTTGCATAAGAATAAAATAGAAAGTGACATGGAAACTTGGATACCTGAAGTTTGACATTTAAAAATTTATCCTCAGAGGAAATAATATTCTGCTTATCTTCGTGCTAAAAGCTTCTTTTTTAAGATTGTATTTTATTTTGAATGTGCAGCACATGGGTACACAGACTTTAATAAATTCGGGAAGTTTAAGATGAAACACTATAAAAAGTAATACCTATATGTTTAGATATCTTGAAATTACATCTGCATCTGTCCCTCCCATTCCATATAGTAAACTACATGTATGGAATTTTGTATATTCCTCTAGTTTCTATTTGCGTAAATATAAACAAATGCAAATATATGTCTTTATTTCCTTTCTTATTCAAAATGTGACAAAAATGTGCATTGCATCTTATACACTTTATTTAATATATTTTAGAAAGTATTCTCTATTAGTACAGAGGCTTCTATACTAATAGGAAACTCCTATACTATGCGATTATTCTTATTTTTTTCCCACTGGCTACATAATATTCTGATAAGTGATTACACCAAAGTTTAGTTGGCCAGTTTGTCATAGATAGATACCTGGGGAGGGGGGCAATGAATGATCTAATTTTAAAAGGAGGGTATAAGTTTCAAGAAGAGAAATTGATAAGCCAAGGAATAATACATTATTAAATTATTTATGACTGTTGTTAGCTAAGTATGAGAGTCCTTTTTATTCTCACAACAGAGTCTGTAAAAAGTATAACACCTTTTCATGTATTTTAATAGATAATACATGGTATTTTGAGGTAGTTTTTATGGAGTTCCTAATGCGTATGGTTAATGTCTAATTTACAGATTTTTTGAAATAATTATTCATGTTTTTGTCCATTTTTAATTTGATTATTCTGTTAACATTCATGCATATAAATTTCCAATTCAGCTTCTTGAGTTCCACCAAAAAGTTGGTAATTTCAGTAAAATTGCATTAAATACAAAAATTGGCTCAGGAAGAATAGATTTTTTAAAATACCATTGAGTTTCCTTATTCTAAGAATTGTTATATTTTATATTTTATATTTTATATTTGCCCATGTACACAGTATGTTCACCAAGTGAGCTTTACATTTTTCCTCATATCAGTTGGCTATGTTCCTAGTAGAGCTTTCTATAAATATTGTATGCCTTTTGCAACTCTAGGTGGGGATTTAATTTTTTTAATATCTTTCCTCATTTTTGTGCATTTATGAAAGTCATTAAATTAGAAATAGATTAATTTATAGTAAACAACAAATTACTTCATGCTTTTAGAGTTTTCAGCTGGTAATCTTGAAGCTGTAGCTAAATATTCATATACAAATATTGATAGGTTTACCTCTTCATTTAGAATTTTATTTCTAATATAATATTTAATCATAGTGATGTTAAGGGACTGAGTTGAGAGGCTCCTCATGCTCCTGACTTTGATGGAAATTATTCTAGATTTTCCTCATTATTTATGATCCTGACTTATAATAATTTTGAACATGAGTTTCAGCAAGGATAGAATGATTATGCTGTGATAAAAATCAATCCAAAAGTCCCAGAGTTGTGAACAAATTTTCTTCTACCTTGCTGATTTTGTTAGTTAGTTCCTTTCTATCCTTACTAATTTTCTTTTCACTTCACCTATCTTGGACGAAAGGTAGAATATCCATTTGTTTCTGTTCTCTGCTTTCTGCGAAAATAGGATTTTTTGTTAATTTTGTATATTACATTGTTTTTCTGTTTTTCCTTTTTAAAGCAGTCATGGAAATACTCAGAATTATTGCATGGTTTAAACCCAAAATATAAATAAAGAACAAAATAAAAGAGAGACAATACAAAATAGAGAGATAGATCTTTTTCAGGTGGGAGAAGATCAAGAGTTGGAGGGAAGGGGAAAGGGATGAAAAAATAATTAAAATATATTATGTACAGGTACCAACCCCCATAAGGAAAATAATCATTACATACTGCAAACATGTACTAATAAAAAATAAAAACTGAAGTTTAAAAAAAAAAAAAAGCCCTCCTGGAAAAGTTCTTTTTTGTCATCAGGCCTGTCCTTAACATTTGCAGTACCAGGAACAAATGTATTTATGTAGGCCAACACACAATTCATCAAAATGTTTAAGGGTTTAAAATAAGCTAATTTAACTATTAAGCATGTTTTATTCTCCTTCCTTAATCTATATGCTTAGTTTTAGATACGCAATTTTCAGAATCTTTGGAGTCTCACTTTTGTCCTCAGCCTGCTGCTTGCTTCATTTCTTTCACCACCTAAAACTGTCCCCTACGATAAAGGTCTTAATGAGCATGCATGTGACATCCCTGTCATTTTGCCCAAGCTCCCTCTATATCATCTGTAATCAGCTGTCTCTTGACTGGCCTGCAGACTGAAAGTACCCCCAAGGGCAATGCACCCCATCCTAGGAATGCCCGGGGTAGATGGGAAGGAGCCTGAGAAGTGAATTCTGGGCCCTGGCTCTCCAAAGCATGTTTGACAAATGAGCAGTGGGCATCTTCCTTCGGCCATGTGAACTCTTTACCCAGGGGAGAGCAGTACTAGCTAAAGGAAAGCCAGAAGAGAGGTATTAGAATTGTGAGCCTGGTATATTTTTTCAGTGCAGTTTGAATTTTTACCATTAATATTTATTATTTTATCGTCAAAAGTTTAGTTTTTTTTTTTAAGGGAACTTTAAATGAATCTATTTCTTGTTCATTTGAAGAATAACTTTGTTTTTCTATATGAAATTTAAAAGCTATATGGGTGAAAAGTAGGATTTCTGATCTCTTCAATTTCCTTCTTTGTCTTTTCCTGTAGGATATAGATTTTTCTACTCCAAAAGATGAATTATTTTTATTTATAAAAGAAACATTAAAAGTGTAAAAAAAAGCATTCAAAATAAATAGTAAACCTTTAAAAAAGGAAACTAATACTAGTGTTTACAGTCAAAAAAAAATCTTTTTTAGTGATCCAAAAACACATTTTCTGGATGTTTTTCTCCCAATCGACCCCCTACCTTCTCTCTCTTCTGCATCTTAAGAAATGTATATCAGTCAAAATCTTCCCTTTCCAAGACAGCTGATTTGGATGTTCTGTCACAGCTGCCTCAGTATCCTGAACTGATTCAAAACATTTGCCTTTCATGATCATTTTGACTTTGGGCAAGAGCCAGAAGTTGTAAGATGCCAGATCCAGTGAATAAAGTGGATGAGGGCAAACCATAACGTTTTTTTTTAAATTAGTATATGTTTTTAGTACATAATGTTTTCATTCCTCGTGGGGAATTGGAACATGTACATAACACATCTTAATTACTTTATTTCGACTCCTTCCCATTCTCTCCCAGCCTCCTCCCTCCATCTCTTTCTCCCCTTCCCATTTGAGAAAGAACTATTTCCCTACTGCCTATTATCTATGTTTTATTTTGCTCTTTATATTTTGGGTTTCTCGTGTAAGAGAAACTATGCTATATTTAAACTTGTGTGTCTGATTTATTTCACTTAATACTATAGTGTCAAAGTGCATCATTTTCTTTATCTATTCATCTGTTGGTGGACATATGTATAAGCTACTTCCAAGATTTACCTGTTTTGAATTCTGCTGCTATAAACATGCATGTATCACTGTAATATGATGTCTTTAACTTTTTTGGGAAGATACCGAGGAGGGGAATAATTGGATTGAATGGAAATTCTAGTTTTGAGAATCTCCACATTGATTTCTACAGAAGTTGTTCTAATTCACATTCCCACCCACAATGTAAAAGTGTTCCCTTTTTCTTGCAGCCTTGTCAGCATTGGTTATTATTTGATTTCTTTTTTTTTTTTTTTTTTTGTGGGTACCAGGGGTCGACCTCAGGACCTCGCGCGCCAGCAGGCGCCTGTGCCACTGAGCGATATCACCGGCCCTTTTTTCATATGTGGGTACTGGGAGTTGAACTCAGGACCTCGTGCTTGCCAGGCAGGCGCTTACGCTGCTGAGCCATCTCACCGGCCCATTATTTGATTTCTTGATGATGGCTATTCCATAATATTTTTACAAGCCTGTTTTCCCTTCGATGGCTTTTGGCAGCAGCACTCACCATACTTTTTATCATACCTCTTAAAGACACTCATGAAAGAGAATGTCCAAAACTACTTCAGAAAGTGGCTAAAATAATGGCATAAGTGTGTTTAATGTGAGGGGGAGTATTTTAGAGGGGCTAATGTCAATATGTCTTTTGTGTAATAATTTTTCTTACTTAGGCATTCACTGTTGATTTCTGTCCATCCTTGTAAATATGTGCCTGGACAATCTCTGAGGCTATAGCCCTTATGCATCATCCTCTCTGAAGTTCGGTTCCATGGTCAGCTTACAGAGCATCCATACAGAGCGGTCACCTGTTCCTCATGTGCCTCCTTTCTCCTCCATGGTCGCCTACGCATCTATCTCTGCTCCAGTGGGTGTACCAACTTCCGGCTGTGCACTCCAGGGAGGAAATAGAAAAGAGCAAGGAGGGCCGGTGAGACGGCTCAGCGGCTTAAGCGCCTGCCTTGCAAGCGCGAAGGCCCGAGTTCGACTCCCGGAACCCACATACGAAAAAGGGGCCGGTGATATCGCTCAGCGGCACGGGTGCCTGTTGGTGCGCGAGGTCCTGAGGTCGTCCCCCCGGTACCCACAAAAAAAAAAAAAAAAAAAAAAAAAAGAAAAGAGCAAGGAACTGCCACAGTTCAAGGAATATCAAGTCTGAAGTTTCCCAGAATCATTTCTAAAGTGAGGGTTTCTAATATTTGATTTATGGTCCTTGCTTCTCTGGGTCCCAGTTTTCTCCTTTTAGAAAGTGTTCCAAAGTTTTCCTCAGAACATTTTCCCTCTCCATCCTTAGGACTCTTAATTATGTAAAACTGCCATTATCATAATTTTTGTTTTGTTAATGTACAGCACTTACAGAATACAGACAAGACTTGATTTTTTCTGTCTATAATATTACATTTGTGATTAGAGCAGTACATCACAGTTTTTATTGGTTTAAATCTACCAGTAAGACACTGTTTTAATTCAACAACTCTATTGTTCAATTTCCCTCATTCACCAATTATTTTTCATCTGTAGGATTCCTTTTCTTAACTTAGCTATGTTGAGGACTCATGTGGCAAAAATCCTAGATGAGAATAATTATTTTTTTAAATAAGCCTTACAGGCCCTGAGCAAATGGAGTTCCAATGAAGTGGTTATTTCTTCCTTCTGAGAATACCAACTCCATTTTTAATACTATGCTCTTATAATCAGTAGCTATATTTCACCAACCATAGACAACAAAATCACCCTCATAACCATACAGTTTCTAGTAAGTCCAAAGGTGTGTCTTCTACTCTGGTAAGTTCTCTGCAAAGCGTTTTGAAAGAAAATTTTGAATTTTAGCATCTTTTGTGTGTACATTCTCTTGGCTTTGCTTTCTTTTCCTAAGAATAGTTCTTTCAGAAAAGGATTTTACAACTTTTATATTATAATTCTTAAATTTTTGATACAGTTTTTAAATATATATTATATGAAAACTAGGAAGATTAAGCAAAGTGAAATAAATGCATAAACAATGACAGATGAAGAAACGAAAAATTCACTAATAATGCTGCCAGGATAGCTGTTGTTACTATCCTCATTTTCATGCATGACGAAAAGGGAGGGTATGTTGCTTTCTCCTTTCCAAACACACTACTCCACATAATGGAAGCCTCTCTAAGGACAACCCTACTCATGAGCAATTACTCTAAAGTGTTTCATTTCCAAATATAGAATCTGGAATCTGAAAATTTGCTAAATGCAAGAATGACATCATATAAACAGATATCCCACACCCTTATGCCACATTTATACAAATGCTCATTTTTATGTTTAAAGGTATATGGGACTTACCTTTTTATACTATGTTTTGTCTGAATTTTATTTCTCCTTTTTACATCATCCAGCCAGCCTGCCTGTGCAAATACAACTCAGGCGTTTTCCCTTTTGATACTCAGAAATCCATCTTCAACATTTTTGATCAGTGTGCAGTGCATTAAATACTACAGCAGATGGTGCTTTTTGATGATGTGTTTCTACATGAAGCAACATTTTGTCTTGTATGCTGCATTATCAAAAAATCAAACATGTAATTATGCAAATATGTATGCCTTTATAATAATCAAGTTTTATTGTAAATGGTTGATGCACATCAATTTGATCCTGTAGTGCTGTTTTAAGTGCGGTTTAAGTGGCTTTTCAGTGTACCCAGAGGCAACACAAATGCATCTCTGGAATATTAATAAAATCCTGAATCTTTGAGACCCCAACTGGAATCTCATTGCTTGTACTGATTGAAATGAAATGCTAATCCCTTCCTTTAAAAAAATCCCCTTTGTTATTTAAAACACTGATATTAGTATGATATGAAGGACCATTTTATTTTAAATTGTATTTTAATGTAGTTGTTAAAATAATGCCTAATCATGCTATATTCAGTCTTCACAATGTAAATTTGATGAGACATGAATCCAATCATTTTGCAACAATGAATGCAGTCATGTATTTTAACCAGTCCGGTTTTTCTAATTCCATAAATTTCTATTGCCGGTGGCTGTTTACTAGTTTCACTTTTGGATGCATTAGCTGTCCTTTGTGGGAACATGTATTGTGAATATTCATTCCAGAAACAATTGACTTCTTAAAAAAATAAAAAGAAAAAGGGGGATTCTTTAAGTTGAATTCCTAAGAGTGTTTTAAGCAGGATTATAACATAGACAGAGGAATTTTTTACTGAACGGAATCTGGGTTTTATACGTTGGATTGTTTCATCGTACATAATAGTGCCTGCCCGTCTCTCCCAAATACAAACACTCACACATTCTGTTGTGGTTAAACTAAACAGATGGACTGTAGGTACTGATAATCTATGATTGTAAATTATTTTTGCTTGTTTCTTCCTCTTGAAGAGAAATAAAAGGATGAGAAAAGCAGAATACAAAAGGAAGCACAATATAGCATTAAAGGGAAGAAAATAACCACATAATTTCCTTTTTCTATTTCCATTTCTCCTTCTCCTTATATTTACTTTATTTATTAGGTTTACTATAATTATGGGTTGCGCTTTCAATGGTGACCACTCCCTCTCAGGATGAAATACATACATTTCTTTCTTTGGTCCCATGCCTAGTTCCCCTGCACTATCCTTTATCTTATCACACAGCTTGTCTTTCCTCCAAATAGGTGGACTCATTTGATGTTTTCCTCTCTTTTAGCCTATTGTTCATATGTTGCCCTTGAATCTCTGTCTTTTTTTATTTGCCTTGTGCACAACTGGCTGATTCACAGTCCCAAATGTCCCACTGTCCATATTTATTGTGTCCTTGTTATCCTGATCACTTTGAAAGGTCACTTGTTTGCTGTCCTTTTCACAGAATACATGTCTTTGTACAAAGTTACATCATCTCATCTCCTTCAAATTTTTGCAACTCCAGTTACCCATTTCACTGACTCATCATGATCAAGATACACACAGATGGATAGATGATAGAGAGAGAGATAGATAGATGGATGATAGATTTTCTTGGCAGGGTGGAAAGAATGATGGAATGGAGAGTCTTTAATTGCTTAATGCTTACTTACAACCAAATTGTTGGAATACAACCTCAATGATGCGTATCTGAATATTTTAAAATAATTTAAATTCAGTATAATTGTCTAAGAAAATTTAAGAGCTTAAAACTTCCCCATAAATACTTTCATGGATATCAATTATCCGTGTCCATTTTGCTTCCTCTGAGCCACATTAGTGCTAGTCTTGATGTTTAAAACTTCACCGTTTGCATAACTCATTAAAAGTGCTATGAGTTTTGTTACTCGTTACTGTAATGGCATTTTCAATATAAAAATGGCACAATCCCAGGGCAATTTAAATTGCACACACACACACACACACACACACACACACACACAGACATTTACATTAATGTAGCCATTAAGTAATGTTAGTGGCCATTTGTAAAGGTCAAGGCAAGCGCTGGACAGTTTTCAGATTTTAATCTATGAGGTTTCGTTCTCTGCTCACAATCAGAACTCTAGGGATGGCTCCTGGAATCAAGAAGAACTGAGTCTGAGTTCATGTTCGAGTGCCCGTTAAAGCTAGATTTCACTAATTACCATGTCATGAGTGGGTTAAAAATGATCTGAAGATTTCTAGAAAACTTATATCCTCAAATTATGTTCAAATAAAAATTTTTCTTCATTTGGACTTCATAACCTTACAGATAAGTTTTAGATAAGCTAAGAACTGGAACTAATTCTTTTTTTTTTTTTTTTCTTTTCAATCATTGCCTTTGTTTTTGAAGGTGGAATTTGTGTAGGATGTGAAACATAAGTTGGTACTTCAATCAGTCCTCTTAATCTTCTTCAGGAAAATCAATAGTATCCCTGGCCTTTTGATTGCTTTTTAAATATGCAAATATAATGCCATATTTTTTCAGTTTTTGAATTTAACTTTAGATGACATGACATTTGGAGTTCAGTTGTGAGATAAAATCAAGACAGTAACATACACAACTGTAGCACTGATTTTAATAGAGTAGCAAGAAATGTAGTCACATATTCTGCCTATGTTTCCCCAGCAGAAATTCCTTCTGCATCACAGCCTATTACAAATGCAATTCACTAAGGTCTTATGGGTGACAAAGCTTTAATTAGCATCACATTGTTTTCTAATGTGATTTTGCACTTGTAAAAATAGGATTAGTAATCAAAATATACTTTTATAAATGCCAATTTTAATTGCATTACTGATGGTGTGCAGGTCTTTAAGCACCCCGTACAGCTTTTCACATAATACCTCTCTGTTTGGAGATTAAGTGTGAAACATAAAGAAAAGATAGCATAAATTGTCTAATAAAACACCTTTAAATCAGAAGAGAAAATGCAATCACTTTTGGTACACAGCTCTTCATCCACTATCCTTGCCTCTTGAAGCCTAAGCCTTCACAGCAGTCAGGACCCATAAAATAGGAAATGCTTGGCGATTGTCTCCTGCTTAATTCCATGGAAGGGAAGTGAGTGCAGCAGTACACAGATGGCTGTGCTTGCTTGAAAACAAGCCTGAAGATTCACTAACTTCTTCCATGCCAGTGATGGTGAACCTTTCAGAGCTTTCACTGATACAAACAGCCCACTTCGGGCATGTGTGCAGTAGGTTCACCACTACTGTTTCAGGCCCTTCTTTGAAAGATATCTGCACCTTATCCCATTTAACTTTCCAGCCACTTTGTTTTTGCTTTTGTGTTATTTCATTGTTACATTCTATCTGTATTCTGAGTGCTTAATAGACTTGTGTTCACCCACCTGCACAGACACCTTCCATAGGTAAGCACCAATGTTTCCTCACCTTTTAAGCAGAGCTCGATCTGGTGGCATAGTGGGGTTAAGCAATTTTTTAAAGGTTAGCCAATATTTCAATTGGAACAATAAGACCAAAGCATGTATTTCTGTTTCCCAGCTTGCAGCCATAATTACTAGACCTGAGGAAGACAAAAACTGGGCACCATGTGAAGGCCTCTTAACTATTTTTTGTTTTTTTGTTTTTGTAGATGAAATACAGAAATAGTGCATCTAAGCTTTGGTTATTCACAAAGGGATTGGGACTGAAGTGACTACAGTTGAAAGTGAGTTTTAATTTTGAAATGTTGCCTCAGTGCTGCAAATGAAATGATTATTTGGAAAACTGATTCTTATTCTATAGCAGCTCTACATAGTCTCAGCCATTTCCATAAAGTATGATTGTGTCCATTTAGTCATTTGCTTAAATCAGAGAAAACATTTCATAATACAATACGAATGTAATTATATCATTTGTGAGTTTTAAAACTTCAGTTCATTATATTTTTACTCTTTCATTATTCTCTAATGTTTTATTCCTGAAATTTTCAAACAAACAGGGAGAATGAAAGAACAGTACAATGAGTTCGATTGCTTTCAAATCTTGATTTTACTGGAAGGAAAAAAACTCACTGTCAGGTCCACGTAAAATTTTAAGTTTTTTTCATATCTGTTTAATTGCTTCTTAATTTCTTATTGATCCACTAACTAAAGGATTATTGTTTGATTCACCAAATGAGCCGGGAAGATTGTCTGGGTGAAATTAAATCAGTTGACCCAGACTCTTTTGCTAGAAATTGGGTTGTGCAACCATAATAGCTCTATGCACTCAATAAGACAAAGCAGAAAAGGATAGCACAGCCACAAAGCCCTATAAAGTTTCTCCTATGTTAGTTCATTACATGCTTTTGAGGTGCCCATCAGGTAAAGGGACTTGGTAGGACAAATTCAGGTTTGTGGGAGAAATCCTATAGAGCTCAGTTGTTATGACATTTTCTTTAGTTTTGCTTCTAAATTATGATATAGGAATAACTAAATAAAACGACCTGTCATTAACCTGCTTCATATTCCCTGTGAACTTTAATTCATGCTTTTTAGTACAATATTTGGTTTAGTTTCAGCTCTTTTCTGTCCCTCTCTTTCCTTCCACCCACCATTATGCTCCTTGTCTCTTAGCCTAAATTGCTATTGTTTCTCCTACTTATATTTCATTCAATGAATGCAGTAAACACCTGCCATTTTTCTGCCCATCTAAAAACATTGAGCACATTCAAATGTCACTCAAGTTCTATGGCCCTTTGGAAATCCCTCCTAGTGTGGCTAACTGTAATGGCCACTCCCTACTCTGCTGCTGCTCATATACTGTGTCATCTTGTACAACTTAACACCTTGTGAAGTCTGCCGGGTTATTCATTGGCTTCGTATTTGTCTGGCTTATACATGCTTTATGTCACCAGCACTTTTTTTTTTTCATGTAGCTATATCTCTTTTTTGTCACCTGCCCTCCACTTTGCATTGGTACATGTTGTCTTTTACTCAGGTACATAGAAAATAGGAAGTAGGCTGAAACCTGTTAGACTGAAGGAAGCAAGTTAGAGAGCCCAAGTCCTGAAAAAGATGGAGTTTTATGAGAAGAAGGAACAGAAGCCAAAGACACACCCTAAAACTATACCATAAAGAAAAGTCAGAATCCAGACACAGTCATAGGCGTGACATTCTCTCTGGGAAAAAATGGCTGTAAGTATTTGGAATGTGTCTGAACCTTTTATAATTACAAGTATTTGGGGACTAGCCTCCAAGATATCTCAGAATGTGAATAGGTTTATTTGGTTACCTGGAGTCGGGTGAGAATATCTGCAGGACATAGGGCAGTAAGGTAACAGGAGCTTGACAGTTCCTGCCATATACAATACTACACATACATACATATATAAATAGTGCTTAGTAAATGCTGGCTTATTGAATAAAGCCCATTCATAGAGCACCAATGAAACTCCTCTATTCCTGGATGCTAGCTGTAGTTATGACAAGTGGATAATACCCAAGTTAAAATCCATTTCCATATATTTCCCTGATATCTGTCTAAAATACTTCTATGTTTTCAGACATTATATATCAAGGATCATTGACCAACTACTTTCAGCGACGGGAATAAAAATTATATATACATGTTCTTTTAGTACTTTATCCAGATCTTTTAATTATTATTTTTTTCTTTCAATTAACCACTCTCAGCTATCTTCCATGGAGAACTGTAAGTATATTCTGGTAGCCACAGCCAATTTATATGGTCATGTTAAAGAAGTGTGTATTTATTACATTTATGAGCTATGCTCCCATCTGTGCATACTCAGGCCCTATATGTCTCCTTTCCAAGTGTTTTTAGCAGTCTTCCTGATACCTGTGTGGTAGTACTTGAAATACCTCACATGTTGTCTGTACTGCAAAACTTGATGTCAGTGCTGGAGTCTAAGACCTATGACTCTGACATAAAGACAAGTTTCTAGAGTTCATTTTTACCTTTTATTCTCACCTAGGAGAATAAGGAAAAATGACAGTTGTGGAAAAGATACCGTATTAACTTGGCTGCTCAAAGATCTCAGTTCTAATTTTCCCTGGGTTGCCATTTCTCCATTTAGTTGTCTCTTTTACCTTCTCTGGGCTTTAGTTTTCTCACCTGTAACAGAAAGGAGTTGAATCTCTAGAGACTAAGGATTCATGCATTAGATTCTATGTTTTTCCCCCAGGAGCACTTTCAAATGTTGTTAATTTTATACCAATATATTGATTCATGAGACAAAGTGCAAATGGAATGTGTCCAAAGCAACCTTATACAGTACTTAATAAATATCTTAGTCACTTTCCCATAGTGGTACAAAATAACCAACACCCACAATTTAAAGGGGAAGAAGTTTATTTTGGCTAACAGTTTCAGTCCTTGGTCAGCTGGCTCCAAAACAGAAACAAGATGGTAAAGGAGCATATTGGAGGAAAAGGTGCTCAACTTATGCCAGCCAGGAAGCAGAGAGAGAAAGGAGAAGCTCGGGACAAAAATACAGTCTTCCAGATCATGCCCCAGGGGTCCAACTCCAACCAGGCCCCATCGCCTAACAGCACTTTCAGCTACTCCATTGATGAGTATACCACCCCCACGATCCAGTCACCCTCCAAACTTGTGAGACTTTTGGGGGACTTTTTAAATCTAAACCATAACAATATGCCTTTCTAAGTTTCTGGTAGTTTTGATATTAAGTAGGGAAATTTTCTCAAATGGTTGCATGGATCTCCTGATGGCTAGTTCACTCTCCATTATGTGACATTTATTTTATCCTATTTTATCCTTTACTGTTCAATATTATGCTTAATCAGTCTTAATTTTGATTCCCATAACTAAATAATAATATTGATCACAGCTGACATTTTTGAGCACTTTTTATGTGTCAAGCAGCATTCTAAAGGCCTTGAATGTGCTAATTCATTTAGCCCTGCAACAACTTTACTATACAGGCTCTATAATTATATCTGTCTCCAAACCAGGCCGTAGAGTTACAGAAAACCTAAAAACCTTGCTGGAGTCACCTAGCCAGAAATTAGCAGTTTTCTATTGGAAACCAGAGAGTATTTGTCCAGTGCCCGTGTTCTCTATTGATTATGCTACACAGCATCTTATTTTTCAAAGTGCCTGAAAAGAAAGCATATCCTTGGCTAATGTTTCAGAAACATTAGGTGAAACTTTCACATACGCTATATAATCACAATTTACTTGTAGGGTAGCTGTTGGTTAAATTTTCTTACTTTGCTATGCATACTAGCAGCAGGGACTCTGAGTGTAGATGCTGATGCTCTGAGAATGCCACTCCATTTGGAATTCAAGGGAATGAACCATAACAATCAACAGGAATACTGAACATCCCCGCATCAAAGAGGTGAAGTTAGTCACAAGTGACAATCGAGTGTTAAATAATTAAATTGTTTTAGCTAACTGTAAGTGAATGTTTTTTTAATTGCACTTTAATAATGCCATGCCCTTTATAACCAAAATTAATGTTTTCTGTCACTCTGTTTTTGAAGTATGTGTCAGTTTAATTAAACTATTAATGGTAGACAGATTTTAAGTACTTTATATTCTTCATTAAATTGTATCTGTTCAACAAGTATAAACAGGAAAATCGGGTTGGTGCGGAGCAAATTCATGTTCTGCCTGATAAATCACTCATCATCAGATAAGATGGTGATGTCTTGTGCTTGTTTATCCTCGCCAGGATAAACAAATCCACTTCCAGGTTATGATATTCACTGAGTTTCTTTTAAAGCTAACGGTGACAGCTTCTTTGAAAACAGAACAGGGAGTCAAAGAGTGTTGAGATTTGTAAAACAAAAAGCTGAAATGCAGGAACTGGGGACTGAGGCGATCATGCCTTCAGTTCCTTTGGGATCATGGATACCTTTCTACAAGCTAACTCTGATAATTTAGAGAAGAGAGACTGAAATACAGGTTAGCTTCCTATCCTTGGTCCTTTCTGGATCACCTATTCGTAACTGAGTCTCCTACAAAAAACGTGAAACCAAACTAACGCAAAGCAGTCATTTGTTTTTATTGCCAGAAATGACAATTGATAAGGTAAACACAGTGCCCATCCCAAGCCTCTCCTGGATTCAATTCAAGAGAATTGATTCAGTCTTGATTAAAGATCAGGATGGGCTAGAGCAGGATAATTTCTTGTCTCTTCAGCCCATTGACGACATATGCAAATAAAAAAGGGACTCTAATTGGCAAACAGTTAAGAAAAAAGCAGGACAGAGTTGAAATTACATTTCTCTAGCAAGAGGAATTGCTGGGTTACATCTGCTGCCTATAGTCAAAGATGTAACATGTTATAATAGAGACAAGTGTGTCCTTCCTTCGTGTGGCAGATCAATCAATAGCTTTTCATGTGATCTTGTTCACTATTATGTTAGTAATGAAACCCTCATGTGATGTGACAACTGTGGAATAACATTTGGTCACAAAGCTGGTGTTAACAAGCACAACTGGCACTCTGGTAATTAGACTGATTTCTGGTCTCTTCCTTCACAAATTGTCGATAAGTGTAGTAAATAGGCCGGTGATGCCTTCCTGAACGGCTATATTAAGCTTCATATTCTTGGAAATTCATCTACTGGGCTTGTTTGTGGGAATGAAGCCATAGAAAGAAAGAATATATAGCAATCTTTTCATTTTGACCAGCTTGTGCATATGTAAACCCATGTATGGATGATGGGTATACTGTATGTGTATATGTATGTATTTATTTATCCATCCACCCATTCATCCATCTCTACTATCAAATCTTACAGGTAAAATTCAAAACATATATTAACCTACTTAATTTTAATTAACTGGTAGTTGGCAGAAAGTATGATCCAGAAAAGCAGAGACCCAGTGCAGATCCCTGGGTTTAAGTTTCACTAAAGCAGGGACATGGAAATAAATGCATAATGGAAAGGAGACACACCAACACCAAAAAAAAATTTTTTTTTCTTTTATACTTTTGTGCAAAATGAGCTCTATTTGAAACATAATGAATTTACAAGCTCAGTCCTGGAAAGAAATTCTAATATATAAATTTAATATATTCCTTGTTATCCACCTAGTGCTGAATGAAGCTTACCCAACTGGGACTCTTCCTTCATGGAACTCTGATGTGAGCAGGCGATTCTCAGAAAGTCTGAGAGGCAATTCTCCAGCTAGTCGGGAGACAACTTTAAGGAAGTCTCCCATATACACAAGCTGGGATCATTTGGAAACCAAACTAAAACCCTGGTGGAATCAGGTCCTTTATGAAGATTCTGCTTCACACCCCTCTGTATTTCTCAGCTCTCCCTCCTGTCCCAGGTGTTTGTTTGCTAGTTGATGCACCAATCCTTAGAGATAAAAACATATTTTGTCAAGTTTGTTTATGTGTTTTTCCCCCTAGACTTGGAATTTCGTACTCTGACAGTTCATTAGATATCATTTCTGTTGTTGAGTTTGAGTTGATATTGAAATATTACATTGTACAGTGTCATCCTCTATCCACAAAGATGGTTCTTGTGTTAGTTCCATGTATGCTTTCTCCCGGTTTCCCACTTCTAAAATAGAGGCTCTGGTGCTGGTGCTCCATCTGTGGCTGTATATAAGGTAAAGAGGTCTTCATGGTGATCAAAAGCAAGCCCCTCAAGAAAGCAATTTCCTAAGCAACTGCCCTCACAAGGCTTATTTCCTCATATAGTGATTGCTCATAAGTTTATGCAAAAGCACTTCAAGAGACTGAGTAACTAGTAACTAGTCACTGAATAACTAGTCATTAAACAATGCGTGTGCAGAGATGACCAGACATAGACCCTGTACTCACTATGCTCACAGCCCTAACAGAAGAGTTGAATAAGGAAGTCAACAATACTAAGAAAGGGGGCTATACATGAAAACAGGGTGATGAAAAAGTACCAGTGCGGGCATTAGATTTAGCCTGGAGAAAAGGAAATCGTCCCACTCCCCAAGGAAAAGAGATGGACTTTGAGTAGTAGATTAATGCAGAAAGCAGCCTGCTCGGGAGAAAAGGGTCAGGTACTCCTGGGAGGGGACGTGGGCCTGGACAAAGGCATGGAGGCCTGAGATAAGACGAACCTAGAGTAGTTTGGATTTTAAAACAGAAGAAAATGCAACCATACTGGGCAGGAGCAAATCATGAACTTTCTGTAAGTCATTGTAAGATGATTTTCTTTATTCAGAAAGCAAAAATGAAATAAGGAAGGAATTAAGCCAGGAGAAATAGAAATTTTTAGGAGGGAATCCACAGTATTTTGGCAGCCAGTTGATTGAACATGTCTAAAGTCTTTTCAATAGTTGTCATTTTATTTTAAATCACTAGAAGTGACAAAAAGAAATAAGATGTGGTTTTATTCCAAAAGAAGGAAAGTAGACTGGACTAAGGCAGAAAAGACACAAAGACCTCACTCCAGGACAATGAAGAGCAAGCACCAGAGGTCAAAGAGGTACAGAGGGCACATTTGCTGCTCATCATCTGAACATTACTGTCCCGGGCCACCCTAAAGCCACTTCCCACTAAAATGACTGAAAGGGTTCTACAATAAATCTCATTTAAATTTCTTAACAATATTTTGAGGAGGAGGTTGCTATTGTTCCCATTCCCAAGATCAAAAACCTGAAGCTCAGAGAAGGTAATGTTCTTGCTCAATGTTGTATAGATGATAAAGGATGAATATAAGATCAGAAAAAAACCCAATCTCACAGCAAAGTCCAGATATGTTTTCTTATACACTATAATTTTCAAAAGCTTGTAAGGCATGTAATTAGACATAGCCCCCTTCTTGGGGTCCTCAGAACATGGGCTGGCTTCTCTCCTTTCCATTTCAATCATGCCAGTATGGGTCCTTATCGCTCAGTTCGCACAATCTGGACACTAGGAGAGTTCTGAACTTTGGGTTTCTGTTCAAACCATCCTGGACAAAGCCTAAATTTATAGATTTTATATTAAGAGGTGGAACAACCAAACTTAAATGTCCAGCAGTATGTCCCCACATAAAAGCTGAGACCTGACTTCCAGGCTATTACAAATCCCTCACTCTTTTTTTTTTTTTTTTTTTTTTTTTTTTTTTTTTTTTTTTTTTGGTGGGTACCGGGGGGTTGACCTCAGGACCTTGCGCGCCAACAGGCACCCGTGCCGCTGAGCGATATCACCGGCCCCTTTTTCATATGTGGGATCCGGGAGTCGAACTCAGGCCCTCACGCTTGCAAGGCAGGCGCTTATGCCGCTGAGCCATCTCACCAGCCCAAATCCCTCACTCTTGAAAGGAGAATGAAACAAAAGACACCAATGTGCTCACTGCTTGAAAGTTGAATTTAGAGATCATTCGTAAATCTGTCACATATTGTAAATCTGATTATAAGGGTGCTGGGTCAGAGTTGGAACTTTACTGTGAAATATATGGATGTCTCTTGTCTACATCATTCATGGCCCTTTACCTATTGCTGTTTTTCCACATGCTGTCCAAATAGTCACTAAAAGCTACAATTTAAACTGACTTCATCCCAGGTAAGGTGCATTATCTCATGTATTCCTGATAACTGCATGAATTTATTAAAGGAAAAGCTGAACCTGAGAAACATTGCTGTCGGTCAGGTTGCTTGTTGTGTTGAAGCCAGAATTTAAACTCAACCTACCTAGCTCTTCTCATGCTAGTATTCACCCTCTTAGGTGTAAGAAAAGTAAGGGTAACAGATGCTGTCCGAGGGTATTCTCCAGAAATGCTCCTCACTTGCTCTTAGCTGTTTTTTTTTTAGCACTTATTCCCCTTGTTGCCTGTTATCTGGCTTTGAACATTTGCTCTTGGTCCTTGAATTTGATGACCACACAAACCTCCTTTGTGCGCTTCCCACTTATATTTGTTTTCTTTACTATTTGTTGTCTGATACTATCACCCATCTTTGTAAGACTACTTTTATCAGACACAAGGCCACAGAGCTGGGTCTCCGTGTCTTCATGAACACTTTTTACAAAAGCAGAAAGATTTAGAACATATAAAAACGTTGATAAAGTAAGAATGAAGATGATTTTTGAAAGAATTTGAGTTGCAAATAGAAAATGAATTGTAGGGAGATAAATGTGGACACAGAGAGACCAATTAAAATGCCTCTGCAGTAATGCTATTGAAGAAATGGTCTTAACTTGCACCAGGGCAGTTCCAGTAGAGGGTAATAACTGCAGAACACAGGCACTGAGGTCAGACTCCCCAGGTCAAATACCCGGATTTGCCATTCTCTTATTTTGTGGTCTTAAATTACTAAACCTCTCTGTGTCTCTGTCCTGTCATTTGAAAATTGGTGTGACTGTATAACAGTACCTACTTCTAAAATTATGAATATTATATGAATTAATATATGTAGGAGTGGCTAACCTATAATAAATGTTATAAAACAGTGAAAATAGAATAAGGAGAGATAAGAATAAGGATGTAAGAAATATATGCTCTTTAGCTGACTTCCTTTGGGAAAAGAATAAGGGTGCTCTCTAGAATGTTTCTGATGATTCTGTCTTAAAGCACCACTTTCTGAGGCTTCAGTCCTAGTAAATGCAGTTTTGTAAGGAGGAAAGGTGGGGATGGGGAATATCCTAGGTGTGGGTGCTTTGAAGGTGGTTAATGGCCTTTGGTTAGCTGTATTTACTCATTAGTTAAGGGGCCCTCAAGTTATTACATGCCTGAAACCTTAGAGAGATTTCTCCTTCACAATGGAAGCCATGAGTGTTAAGTCTATGGATTCTCTTTTCTGAATGTGCTGCATCACCTTCATATTTACAGAAAAGTAAGCTGAGATTCAGAGAAACGACTCAGGAAGTTCAAGCAGCTAGCAAAGGAAGACACTCACCTTTCCCTGATTATAGAGCCGGTGTTATGTCTCTGGGACCCACTGCCCCCAAAGCCATCAAGGAACACCCAGATCTAAGACTAGGGTCCCAGGATAACGAAAAGGGGAAGCATCAGGTTATGGCTCAAAATAATGAATGGTGATGATGACTTTAGCTTAAGAGTAGGTATTTTAATAGAGTAATGCATAAGGGAATAATTTGGTACTGTGATACCTGGAACATTTGATCATTTATCTGTTCTTACTCTCATATTATGTAATTATATCTGTGAGGCATTGTTTACTAGAGCTATTCTATCCTCAGAATGGTTTGCGTCTTCTTCTCTTTGAGAGTTAGTTTTTTGTTCCATTGTTTAACTACATGGCATTTAACTTACAATATCATATAGTGGTCAGATTGTTTCTCCACAAGTGTATATGGAGACTTAGAAAGCCGTGTTTTATTTTATTCAAGGAAATTCAAATATTTTAAATAAATATCCATAAAATTAAGACATACTAAAGGTAGAACATCATAAACATGAGGCAAATCCTAGGGACGTGTTAGAGAACATGATTCCTTCTTGTTTTAAAATGTCTTATTAATTTACTATCATTTACCATATTCTAGATAATCTTTTAAGATATTCCTTTTAAGATGGTTCTATCTTGAAACATCTAATTGCCATATTTTTTATAATTTTGATAACAGTTTATTTTGTCATATTAAAGATATCTGCCATGTCATAAAAAATAGATGACACCTTCATTATTTATTCATACAATGCCCACTGTGTATCAGGCACTATAATGCACATTATTTTGTAGTGGTGAACAAAATCAGGTACCTGCCTCTAGTGAGGACACAAATAACAAACAAATAAATGAATAATGTAGTGATTCAATATTTTTGTATGTGTTAGTTATGGTGAGGTTCTCATAGCAACTCCTCCCACCACAACAAATGACTTAAATCATGTCTTTCTCTTTTAGTTGTCTCAGGTGCCAGATTGACAAGCAGCTCAACCCTTGTGCACATTAAGGGATAAGGATTCTTTCCAAGTATCTGCTACACCATCCCTAATGTTAAGTGAAATCTCCACTAAATTCAGTTGGAAGCTGACAGGAAGATCTCAGCCCATTTTCTGGTATATTCTCTCGGGGAGAACTTAGGAGTTAAGGGAGGTGGAGAAATGTGGCTGGGAAACCATGTGGTCAGCTTCGATTCTATTATTCTGGAAGGAGAAGATGGAGGATTTTAACAAATATCTAGAAGTCTTAAATGAAATTAGTCCATGTTTATTTATTTTCTTTATCCTTTGAGAAAAATTTGAAAAAGGAAGGTGCAAGGCCCTGTGAGGTCTCTTTTCAAAGTTGAGCTTCCTCACAGTTTGTTTGTGGAGTTCACACTCGTTAGTTCTCATTGTGACACTGGTGGCTCATTCACAAACAACTTGGTCAGCCAGTCCCATTACTTAATATTTTCTTAAAAAATTAATATATTTTCAAAAGCTCATAGTCAACATTTAAGCATGAACATGCATGAAAATTCTTATTAAAAGTACAATTAGGGCCGGTGAGATGGCTCAACAGCATAAGCGCCTGCCTGGCAAGCGCGAGGGCCCGAGTTTGACTCCCGGAACCCACATACGAAAAAAGGGCCGGTGATATCGCTCAGCAGCACGGGCGCCTGCTGGCATGCGAGGTCCTGAGGTCGACCCCCGGTACCCACAAAAAAAAAAAAATGTACAGTTACATTTTTTAGGAGTATGTTCTAAATCTAAATGTACCAGTCAGCTTTGCTAAGTCATGCTGTGGTGAAAAACAAGAGTTTTTAAATTCTCCAGTAAAAATAATTTTTTAAATGTTAGGAGGTAAAAGTAAAAATGTCCCTTTTCAGTATGACATATACTGACTGCCCCATTAAAAGTGAAACCCTTATTATTAATATCTATTGTTTTTTTCCTGATCTTTCTCTTCATCATATTATTTCTTTCTAACACACTATATTATTCAGTTATTTTATTGTCTGTATCATTCCAATAGAATACAAGTTAAATGAGGATAAGATTTTTGTCTACTTCAATCACTGGTATAGTTCCAGGATCTGGAATAATGCTGGGCACATAGTAAGCTCTCAAATAATAATTGTTAAATAAATGGAGAACATTTTCAGTGGCTTACCATAACAGACACTTTTCCTGCTCATGTAATACATCTTTCAAAGATTGGAGGCTTCACTGCTCCATGGCCTGCTCATTTGGACACACAGCTAACAGAAAAGCCAAAATCTTAGAAACACTGGCTTCAGTACAAAGGGGAACAGATGATGGAAATTGTGATAGCACTTATACTCAGCCAGTGGCACAGGTCATTTCCACTAATGTGCCCTGGGCCAAGACACTTAACTTGGCAGATATCAATGGGGTAGTGGGATAGTGATATATTGTCCTTTCATAGGGACAGCCAGTGGATATCTGAGGCAATTAGATACTTTATCACACCAGTGTTCTCATTTTCCTTACTTGCAACACATATGAAAAAGTTAACCTGAAAGCAGAGAAAAATGTTCATAGTGTGGTCATGTTCTCTTGAAAGACTGACTTCTCTGGAAATGGAAGAGATGATGGGATCTAACCTAGAGTTTGGGAGTAACTAGGTGAGAATAATTGCTCTTAAAGAAATCACAATTAGAAATAAATTTGAGTTCTTCTAACTGTATTTTCCCATGTGGCCCCTCTGCCTTTTTCTCTTGTTGTTATAGGGCATTCCATCCAAAGGTAGTAACTTTTTGAAGATGCAATAACCATAATATTGGCTGCTTCTGATAGTAAGCAGAATTTTCAATACAATAATCAAAATGGTAATTAGTTATACATATAACCATTCTATGAGGCTTAAGAAACCCCAAGATAAATATATTGCAAAAACTTAATTGAAATAAAAATTTTATAATGACAAAGGCAAAAACCGTAAACCTCTATGAAAATTCAGGACCTTTACTCAAAATTGCTTTTATTTTGAATATCAATAAAGAATATATGAAAAAGTTTACATCCAAGTAGATTAGGTAGGTTCCCCAGAGGGTTTAGGAATTAAAGTGAAGAAGGGCAAACACACGCATTCAACCCAAAGTTCAGACAATAAACTAAATTAATTTATTTGCACTAAGTTGATTTTAAGGTTGCTGTATAGAACAATCAGGTATGTATTATCAACTGAACATGAATGCTTCATATATTTTTAAAAGATGTCATATATTGCTCTTCCTTAAACTTTTCACTAAAAATATCATTTGATAAACTTTTTGTTATGACTTTCTTTTTTTTTTCTATATTTTTTCCTCTTCCTCTTTCCTTTGAAGTTGCCCTCAGGTACTAAGGATTTATAAGACATACTCCCTACCTATGAAAAGTCTACTGCCTGGCAAAACAAACAAATAGGTAAATAAATAATTAAAATGAGAGTGATCAAAAAATGTGACTGTCCAGATATCTTACCAAACAAGATATGCAAATGGAAAATAGATACATGAAAAAGATGCTAGATAACATATGTCATAGGAAATTCACTTTAAAAGAACAGTGAGAAACCATTGTATACGTATTAAAATGGCAAAAATCAGAACACTGACAACACCAAATGTTGATGAAGATGAAGAACATGGCAACACTTAGTCTTTGCTGAGATCCAAAATGACGTAGCTACTTTGGAAAACAGTCCAGGTCTTTTTTTTTAATATGTGGGTACGAGGAGTTGAACTCAGGGCCTTGCGCTTGCCAGGCAGGTGCTTATACCGCTGAGCTATATCACCGGCCCTGTCCAGTGGTTTCTTACAAATCTAAAAACACTCTTACCATACACTCAGCAGTTCAACTTCTTATATTTACTCAAAAAGAGTTTAGAACTGTTCACACAAAAACCTGCACACAGATATCCATAGCAGCCGTATTCATAATTACCAAAACTGGAGAGTAATCAAGATGTTCTTCAGTGGCGAATGCATAAACTATGGTGCATCCAGAAAATGGAATATTGTTTAGTGTTAGAAAGAAATGAGCTCCCAAGCCATGAGAAGACATAAAGAAAATGGACATATATGTTACTAAGTGAGAGAAGCCAATCTGAAATTGCTATTCACTACATGTTTCCCCCTACAGGATAGTCTGAGAAACTCAAACTCCGCAAAAGCTAAAATGTTCACTGATTTCCAGGGGTCAGGAGAGGAGTGGATATGAACAGGTGGGACACAGAGGATTTTTAGGAAAGTAAATGATGGATAGATGTCATCATGCATTTGCCCAAACCATAAAATGTAAAACACCAAGAGTGAACCTTTAAACAATGGATTTAATTTAAACTATAGTGTGTCAATGTGGACTTATCAGTTATAACAAAAATCCTATTCTTATTGGAGATGTTGATGGAGAGGAAGGCTTATTAGTGAGGGAGGTGCGGCAGGAAGGAATACATGAGAAATTTCTGTAATTTCCACTCAATTTTTCTACTAATATCAATCTCATTTTAGCTGGGAATCATTAGACACAATAATGATCATGACATCGATTTGCTATTTCTTTGGGTAAAAATTTGTAAGGAATATAATATCTGCAAATGAAGTATAATGGTGATTTTCCCTGAATTCAGTTGATTATTGAATTGCTTTTTGGAATTCTAGCCCAACAGTACTGTTCTGTGGTGAAAGACTAAAGCTACTAGGCTCAGTAGACCCTTTAGATTTTATCCCTCAATCTTATCTTCTCTCCTAGAATTGTATGTCTAAACTCTTCCTCTAAGAGAGAAAGAAAAATAAAAGGCTTTCCATAAATAAAAAAAGCATCCCTTTTAACAAGAATTCTAGCACTCCATGGTAATCAAAACGCTCCCTGTCTTTTAACCAAGGAAAGTTACTGTTTCTCTTGTAAGATTTTGTCTAAGCTATGGTGCACATTGAATGCACAAATGAATAAATTATAGAAAAGAATGAAACATCATTTCAATTATACCAGAATTTTGCGTCAACCATAGTTGATACTCAAACAAGCGGTTTGGACAATAAATAAAATTACTCCACAATTTTCTTGGTTAGATCTAAGTTATATTATTGTACTCGAGAATTATTATATGGCTGTAGTATAATGCATAGAACATACATTATTATATTTAATTATACAATCATATTCACATACATTATTATATTTAATTATATAATCTTATATTCACAGATCAAGTAAAGCAACAATAGTGAAAAGTCCTTTAACATTAGAGCCTGCTTTCTCTTTATGTTATAACTAACATCAAAACAAGCAAATTTCAGATTTTCTGGAATAATTCAGTGGGGTCATCACTTTGTACAGACGCCCAATCTCTGCCTCAACTGTGACTTCCTTTTTTCATGTCAAAACTCTGAACAAAGTAAAAAGATATGTACAATTACATATGCAGCTTTCCAGTGTAATTCTCCTTGTCTAATATAAAGAAAATCCTGTTTGCCAAACCTATTGGAATTGGTTAAATTTACCCCCAATTGTTGTTTGTGGTTTGCCGATTAGTTTTGCTAATGAATTAACTAGTGCAACCGACCACTTGCAGAGCTATTCTCAGTATAATGAATGTAATTATTTAGCACTAAACAAGGACAGCATCTTTCTTTCTCTGTGACAAGCATAATTCTTTCTTCTCCCATTAGCCAGGTGCCCTGGTCTCTGTAAACTAGTTATTGACCTGCTCATTTAAGGAGCTTCTCTCTCAATGCTTCTTCTCTTATTTAACTCAAGCAAGCTCCTATAATTTCTCCTCCCCGCACAAGGTTAGCATGTAAAGAGTTCATTGTTCATTTATTGTGAGTAAAGCAAGGTGTCGGGGAGCTATTCTTAGATAGATGCTCAGACTCCTCAACCCTGCTTACTTGTCCCTGGTTATAATGGATACAAAACCATATGGGGCTGAGTGAGCATCATGTAAGCTCCGTAGGAAATCTGAGGCAATGAATCATGGAGCTGGACTCCCGCTGAGGACTGTGTGTCTGAACAGACTACAAATAGACAGAAAAGCAGCTTAAGCAAGTAGCTTTCATATGACGGGAATGCATATATTAGACATAAGAGGAGACTATTTGGATAAGGATGTTTATATATAAGGGACAGTAATAATTCTTCTTGCCAGACTCCAAGCGCGTATACCATTTGTGAAAAACAATGCCCCTTGGGCCCACGTTGATGTGTTTCAGGCATATCTTCTGCCACCATTTAATATCCTTTTTTTAAAAAAAGTCACACGATATCGGATCACTTTGGCCATGATGTATTGTGTCAGGGCACATGCAACAAGACACAGTGAGATGTGACTGGCAAACCCTAAAGTAAAGATTAGATGTCACAAATTAAAGAAAAAGCTACTGCCATCATTCACAATTGGACTTTCCTTTGAAACTGGTGAAAAATTAAAAGAGTTTAAAATTACATAGGAAAGAAAGTTGTGTATATAATGGTTCTGGATACTATTTTCTTTTCTTCACATTTTCTTTAAATAGCAAGTGCTGTATGTTATACCTGACCTCTATCCATAGAAATGTAATTGCGCTGTTAAACAAAAACAACAACATAAAGGTAAGCAATAAACATTCCCACCTTAGGGAAACCTTGTTAACATTTTTATTAAATTTTTATGTTTGAATAATGATGGTTTAATATATCTTTTTCTTGACTGCAATTCCCTGAGTCCTTTTAAGAGTAACTTGCCTTGACAGCCCAGGAATTTTAAGATAAAGACAAATTAGGACCAGTTCTATAGGGAGAAAGAAGGTTATAGTGGAAAGTTTATGGTGTGAAGAGAGCAGGAACAGAATCTATTGGTTTTCTTTTGAGGCTCTTTATATATATATGTATGGTAAATGAAAATTGTCATGCAAACATATACATAAACAGTTTACATTTGTTCCTATGTATGCTCCCTTGGCTTTTTAAACTAGCCATATATGTATAAACATGGACGGTACTAATCAGATTCTCTGAGAATAACAAATAAGACTCAGGCTGGGAATTCTCCAAATGAAGTAAATTCTCAACTAAGAATATTACCAAGGAAGGGGGCCAGTGAGACAGCTCAGCGGCATAAGCACCTCCCTGGCAAGCGCGAGGTCCTGAGTTCGACTTCTGGTACCCACATATGAAAAAAGGGCTGGTGATATTGCTCAGCAGCACGGGTGCCTGCTGGCGCACAAGGTCCTGGGTTCTACCCCCTGTACCCACACACACACACACAAAAGAATATTACCAAAGAAGAGAGTGAACTAGCCAAAAAAGAGAAGAGAATTATAGCGAATTACAGGAGAGGTGTTTTGAATCTTTTGAGAGAGTTGTTCTGTTACGGGTTTTGAGAGCATGTGGCAGTACCAGGCATTCAGTATAAAATAACACTTCTATCAAATAAAAGCAAGTCAGCATACCATCACATTCTCAAGTCACAAACTGAACTCCAAGAACCCAGGCATCTACAATCAAAATTCCCTGGGTGAATTTTTTAAAAAAGAACTTAAACCTTCAGGAAAATCTGTTTATCTTTGAAGATGTTAACTGTAACCTCAGTGACTTTTCATCAATGTTTCAAGAAGCCTTTGGCATAGAACGTGCTCAATAAATATTTTTGAATAGAATTTAAGTTGCACAATTAACAAATTCACACTACCATTAGCAGATTTGTATTGTTGACTTGATAATTTAAAAAAAGAATATTTTGCATTAAGATGTAGAAATTCACAGTGGCAACTGTTTACTACATTTTTTCACTACGTTTTCAGTATCATTTAATACATGGACATTTTTAATTTGGATGTGATCTGTGTGTCATTTGTCCCTCTTAATGGCGTATGCTTTGGTGTCCTTCATGAAGTTCATTACAATTGTTTTCTATACTTTCTCCTCCCTTTGAATTATGCACTTCACATTTAGATCTTAAATCCACTTGGAATAAATTTTTATAAATTAAGTGACTTATGGATATAATTAATGCATAACCAATTGACCTAATTACTTATTATGTTGTTTGTTTATTACCTTCTGTTATGCACTACCACTTTGGAATATATATTACTATTAATATATTATTTTCTTTAAAAATTTCATGCATCTGTTTTTAGGGAATCTATTTTGTTCCAAAAATATTTTAGTATAGCAACGCCACATTGTTTGCCTTATGGTGATTCTGAAAGCTTGATACAGCAAATCCTTCTGCCTTGTCTTCCTCAAAATTTTCTTGATTATTATAAACCTTTACATTGTCATATTAATTTTGGGATAAATTTGTCAAATTCCGTGAGAAAGCTTAATTTTAAAATTAAAATCATATTTAATACATTAATTTGGTGAGATTAAATATGGTAGTATTACTGAGTCTTTTCTACCCTTGAATGCATTTAGTTGTTTCATATGTTTGGTCTTCATTTTGTCTTTTGATATATGAGGTATGATAAAAAAATGGTGCATATTTCAAAAAATTTTAGAACTCATTATAGTAAAAGACACACATTATCATTAATTCCCCTGAAAATTTTGCTGCTGACTTTGGAAACACCTCATGATTCTTGCTGCTTTCTGAAACAGTTCTGGAAGTTCTCTTTTGTGTCTTTAGTTGTGCTGTCATAGCTGCCTAGATATTCTGAATCAATTCAAAAATTTTACCTTTCACGGTGATTTTGACTTTAGGGAAAAGCAAGCAGTCACATAGTGCCATGTCCAGTGAATAAGGAGAATGAGGACACAGCATAATATGCCAGAAATTGCCATAATTTTTGATCAGTGAGACGTGCCTAAAAAATGAAGTTAATATTTAAATTTAAAAACTTTTTACAGTAAAAGACACATAGTCATTAAACCCATCAAAATATTCAAAAAGCTGCCCCTCACTTTGAACACAGTTACCCCATTGTTCTTTACAATATATCTTTTACTAAAATAATTTTTTTTTAAATTTAAACGTTCGTTGATCACCTCTTGTACTTTTATTAGTTTCCACCTGAAAGTTACACTTTTTTTTTTTTTTTTTTTTTTTTGTGGGTACCGGGGGTCGACCTCAGGACCTCGTGCTGGCCAGCAGGCGCCCGTGCCGCTGAGCGATATCACCGGCCCTTTTATCGTATGTGGGTTGCGGGAGTCGAACTCGGGCCCTCGCGCTTGCCAGGCAGGCGCTTACGCCGCTGAGTCATCTCACCGGCCCAACACATCTTTTTTGAAGTGTGTTACTACTGCATTCATTTCAGTTTCTGTGCCTCTTTTAATGACATGATTTGTCATTACGTCTTCTAATTCACTTTTTCATGATGAACTTGTGACTAGGATACTTGCTTAATGATCTTAGCCATCCTAATTGTAAATTATCTTGGGTATCCAAGGCACATAATCATATTGTTTCTGAAAAACAAAACTTATTTCTCCTTTTCTTATTGTACATATAGTATTTTATTTTCTCTTTCCTTTGTACTCAATAGTTCCTCTAGGACATTGTGGATTAAAAGCTATGATAGTAAAATCACTGTCTTAGTCCTTACTTTTAGAATAAAAGAGCTTTGTTTCATCATTACGTATCATGTTTGGTAGTTTTAGTTAATATCAGTTTCTTAGGTTAGGAATTACCCTTCTACTCTAATTTTGCTAATACTTTTATCATTAGTGTACCTTGTATTGTCTGTGTCTATTCATAAAAAACATTCTTTGTAAGACATTATCATCATGTTATTGTATAATATTAAATAGTCTTTACCTTCCTTTGATTCAAATTGAGAAAACGTTTAATTTCTTTTTTCTAGGGTAGTTTTTCAGATACTAAAAAATGCTTCCAGGTGGGGCTCCGGGTGGCCGGTGACCCCTCCCTCCATCCAGAGGGCCCAGAGGCGCCTACAAGACTACCAGTGACCCCTTCCTCCACCTGGAGGACCCTCGCAGGCCCGCGAGATCTCTGGTGACATACAAGAGCCCTGGCTGGGGCACACACGATGGACAGGTGGGACTAGTGGCCTGGAAAAGTCTGAAGCAGCAGTAACAATATGAGCAAGCGGTTGGTTCACATTAATACTCCTAGGCTAGTCAGCCAGGGAAGAATCCAGGACTGGACAACTAGCCTGCAGGAGGAATCCAGGTGACTGGCCCTTCCCCCTACACCATAGGACTGGTGACGGGGGAATACCAGCCACACAGTAGGACCTTGACTAGAGTGCACAGGATGGACAGGTGAGACTAGCGAGATTGAACCAACAGGTGATAAATTAGGCGAACCAGCATTGTGATTAGGAACAAAGACACGTGGAATAGAAGCAGGTGGGTGGAGTGGCCCACTTCTTTTTTTTTTCTTTCTTTCTTTTTTTAATTTACTTTATTTTATTTTATCTTGATTTATTTTTGTTTTTATCTTACTTTCTTTTCCTTTTTCGTTTTTCTTTCTTTTTTCTCAATTATTTTTTCTTCTTTCATCTTTATTATCCTTTCTGTCTTTTGTTTTCTTCTCTCTTTTCTAAACAGCTGGGGAGAACCCCACCCACAGAAAACTAATCCCATCCCCCAAACCTGAAGACCAAGTTCAGATAATCCCTGGAATACTCCTTCATTCTTTCTTTTCTACCCTCTTCTCTAGTTTCCCAAACCTTGAGTGATCATCCTTTGTCCTCCAATCTTGCTTCTACCTCCTTTCCAGTTATCTTTATTTTATACAATATCCTTCCTAAAGTTCCCCACCACAGGGTAAAACCACTCTACCAAGGGGAAACACTTTGTATACAAATTCCTAATTTACAATTGGTTCTGTTATATAACTATAGAATTTGCTCCTATGGTCTAAAGTACAAAATCAACAGTTACCAAAGTTTGTTAATTTCTAAATTGTGCTTGATGTTTTTGTTATTGCTAATTGTACTATTTTAGCTAAGATCTGTTGTAATCAGTTGTTCTCCCTTCTGTAATAATACTGGGAAGCTCTGGGGTAATAATCTCACCAAAGCCTAACACCAAAGGACTGGGGGTGGAGCCAAACAAATACCACCATGCACTCTCAATTAATTGGGAAGGAAGAATCCTGGGACAGACAAGAAGAACCTCCTACATGCAGGAGACATGACTGAAGAACAGACTTTTCCTAGAGAGGCCTTGATACTAGTGATATAGCTACCTACTACAAAAACTCACAAGGATCATCACAGAAAACAAAATAAAAAAAATTTTTTTGAAGTAGAAAATGACAAGACAAAAAAGCAAAATGCAATCTCAGAACTCTAGCCCACCCAGAACAAGTACAAGAGACATCGACATAGAAGAAATTGGAAGACACACACCTGAAATTTCTGAAAGGATAGCAAGTGAAGTAAAGAAATAAATTCATCAGGCTATAGAGGAAACCAGATCAGAAATAATCTCTCAGGTAAAAAAAGAAATGACAACCATAATGAAGGAATTGCTCAGCATAGCTAGAGAAGGCATAGACAAAAAATTACAGGAGCACAGAAAAATGATGGAAACCTTGAATGAACAATATAGGAAAGAAATAGAATGCATGAAACAGATTCAAAGAGATATCCAGGAAACTAAAAATTCCATTGAAAGCTGGCAAAACCACTTGAACGAAACTGAAGATAGACTTTCAGACCTTGAAGACAGGATCGTGGCTAGCAATCATGAAAGGAAAGATCTCATAAAATAACAAGGGACTAGGAAATAACAATTTGACAGCTCCAAGATGATGCAAAGTAAAACAATATAAGACTGATAGTTGTCAATGAAAAAGCAGGAGTCAACACAAATGACATAAAAAGACTATTTGCAGAAGTAATAGCAGAAAATTTCCCAAGCATAGGAAAAGAATCTGATATACAGATTAAGTGAGGCATATAGAACTCCAAACAGCCATAACCAAAATAAATCTACACCTAGACATGTAATAATCAAGATCTCAGAAATTCAGGACAAAAACAGAATATTAAAAGCTGTTAGAGAAAAGAAACAGATCACCTATAAAGGAGAGCCCATTAGAATCATGGCCAACTTCTCAACACAAACCCTCAAGTCAAGAAGAGCTTGGAGTGAAGTATTTCAAGTCCTGAAAGAAAACAGCTTCCAACCTAGATTGATGTACCCAGCAAAAACTACCTTTCAAAATTAATGGGGAAATAAAATATTTCCATGACAAAGAACAACTGAAGAAATTCATGACCACCAAACCAACCCTACAAAGAATACTGAAAGATATTCCAGATAGAGACAAAAATGACCACAAATCTGAGAACAACATCAGAAAGAAACCACCAGGCAGGGCAAGCAACTAAACAGAGGAGAAAACCAGGGAGCCAACAACAGGAAAATAATATGATAAAGATAAGCCAATATATATCATTTATAACCATCAATGTAAATGGCCTCAATTTACCAATCAAAAGAAACAGATTGGCAGAATGGATCAAGAAACGATATCCAAAAATATGCTGTATGCAAGAAACACATTTAACTCAAAAAGAAACTCATAGAATGAAAGTCAAAGGATGGAAAACAATACTCCATGCAACAGGAACCCAGAAAAAAGCAGGGGTAGCATAGCTGGATACAAAGTCAACACTCAAAAATCAATAGCATTCCTCTACACAAACAACAAACTCACTGAGAGAGAAATTAGGGAAACAACACCCTTCCCAATAGCATCCAAAATAAATAAATAAATAAATACATAAATAAATACATAAATAAATAAATAAATACTTAGGAATCAATCTAACAAAGGAAGTAAAAGATCTATACATTGAAAATTACAATACTCTGAAAAAAGAGATTGAAGAGGATATCAGAAAATGGAAAGATATCACTTGCTGATGGATAGGAAGAACCCACATTGTGAAAATGGCCCTACTCCCAAAACTGTTATACAGATTTTATGCAATCTCGATCAAAATACCATTAGCATACCTCACAGATCTAGAGAGAACATTCCTAAAATTCATTTGGAATCTGAAGAGACCTAGAATAGCAAAGGCAATCCTGGGCAACAAAGACAAGGCAGGAAGCATCAGAATCCCTGACTTGAAATTATACTACAAAGCTACTGTGATAAAATCAGCATGGTACTGGCAAAAAAAAACAAAAAAACAAAAAACAAAAAACAGACCTGAGAATCAGTGGAAAAGATTAGAAGATTCAGACACAACTCTAAACACATTCAGCCACCTTATCTTTGACAAAGGGGCCAAACACGTTCACTAGAAGGAAGATAGCCTCTTTAATAAATGGTGCTGGGAAAACTGGCTATCCACATGCTGAAGACTAAAACTAGACACATGTCTATCACCATGCACTAAACTGAAGTCAAAATGAATCAAATATCTAAATATTAAAACAGAAACACTCAATCTACTGGAAGAGAAAGTAGGTAGAAATCTTTTTTCCCCCCAGACTGATGGTATTTATTTATAAATAATGTCAGAAATGGGGAATGTGTGAGCTGAAACTACCCTGTAGACCTAAATTTGTTTTTCTTAGCACCACAATATTTAAAAATCAAGACATTCCCATAAGTCTACATTTTCAGCCTCTTTTACCAGAGATGCACCCTCAAATGCAGACACCCCTATCTGCATTCCTTTTCTTACAGTCCTTACCACTCCTTCTCCCTTAGCTGCCTGGCTCCTAGGAGTGCTTGAAATTGTGGTCTCTGGGTTAGAAGCTGCAGAGGGCACTACATCCATGCCCTCAGCTAAGGTTTAGCAAAGTGCTCCTTGCAGCAGAAAGCTCTGTTTCTGCCTTGGGAGGGAGGGACTTCATGTAGGAGTAGTATACAAGTCCTGCAATAACGCAGGTAGTAGGTAGAAACCTTGAAGACATAAGGACAGGCATAGAGTTCATGAACAAAATACAAATTGCATGGGAAGCACTTCCAAGAATCAACAACTGGGATCTCATCTTATTAAAAAGTTTTCACACATCAAAAGAAATCACCGATAGAATGAAAAGAAAACCCACAGAAAGGAAAAAAAATTTAGCTAACTGTCCCTCAGACAAAGGACTTCTATCTAGAACATATAAAGAATTGAAAAAAGTCAGGCCCCCCAATTCAAAAACCCAACCCAAAATGGGCATCGGAGATGAATATACACTTCTCAGATGAAGAAATACAAATGGAAAATAAATACATGAAAAAATGTTCAATATCATTGGTCATTCAAGAAATGCAAATTAAAACAAGATTGAGATTGCATTTCACTCCAGAAAGAATGGTTATCATCAAGAAATCAACCAATAACAAATGCTGGAGGGGTTGTAGGGAAAAAGAAACCCTTCTCCACTGTTGATGGGAGTGTAGACTGGTGCAACCACTGTGGAAATTAGTGTGGAGATTACTCAAAAAACTAGAATTGGATGTCCCATTTGACCCAGCTATTCCCCATCTGGGTATCTTCCCAGAAGAATTGAAAACATCATACCACCGCAATATATGTGCACCCATGTTTATAGTAGCACAATTTGTAATAGCTAAATCTTGAAAACAACCCAAATGCCCATCAACCGAGGAATGGATTAAAAAGATGTGGTATTTTTATACAGTGGGGTACTACTCAGCTATAAAGAAGGATAAACTTGAGGCTTTTATAGGTAAATGGATGCACCTTGAGACCATACACATAAGTGAAATAAATCACTACTCACATGTGTAAACATCATATTTTCTCCCTAGGGTGAGAAGCTGAAAAAGTAAGTAAGATCCAAAATATACAATAGATATTGTGAAAGTGAAAGGGGAAGAAACTGCTCAAAAGGAAAGAACACCTGGGATGGGAAAAAGGTGAAAAGAAAGAAGGAAAAAGAATATATATATATGTATATATATACATATATATACACACACAAGATAGCTAAGATAATTATACTACTATCTCTATTAGTTCACTGAAAAGAATGGTTTGTGCTTACATTGTTTGATCAATTTTTCATGCCTATATCTTGCAATCTGAGCAACTACTTTGAAGATAACAATATGCAATGCATTAACTATTGTTAGTCTCCTATTATCTTGTTTTGATTATTTGTCATCATTTTTACTGTTTTTTCTTTTTAAAATTAAAAAATTTCTTCCTCTTTTTCAGTTCTTTGGAACATCTTACATAAAATTGGGACTGTGTTTAAAACATTTGTAAAATTATTTTTGATTGCCTGGGTCTGTTATATGTGGGTATATAGGCAGGTTACAGTTTAAAATAAAATAGTGTTTGAGTTTAATTGATAGTTTTGGTACTGGACCTTTTATTTATTTATAAATGAATTTTGGTGAATTATATCTTTTGGGAAATCATTTATCCAAGTTTTCAAATTTGCAATAAAAAAGTTTTCATTGCATTATATTATATAATATAATTAAAATATATTATTCAATGACTACATTATTACAGCATATATTTTAAACATATTTTTAAAAAATTGTGTCTGTAGTTTTGTCTTTCCATATGTTATTCTTTTTTTTCTTTACTTGCAGTTTAATCAATTACATTAATTGTATCTTAGAACCCCATCATGTAGCTTTAAAAAATTTTTTCCCATGAAACCAAGTTTATTTTTTTCTTCTTCTTTTATTTTATTTTTTGTGGGTACCGGAAGTCGAACTCAGGACCTTGCTCTTGCGAGCAGGTGCTTATGCCACTGAGCTATCTCACTGGCCCTGTTTTTCTATTTTTTGTTGTTGTTTCTACCTCAATAGTTTCTACTTTACTATTTCCTTTACATGCTACCTTAGTTTAAGTTATTTTTTAATTAGTTCATCAAATCAGTGATTTTAAGCCATTCCAGTTTTCTTTCCTCACTTTTAAAAATAAAAATCTCATTCTTAATCATATTAGTGCTATCCTATAATGTAGAATTGATATGTAGTGTTTTCATTTTCAATCAATTTTATGAGTAAATATACATTTGTTTGTTTGGAGATTTTTACCTAAATATTTGTGCTCAAATTTCCATGACAGCTGGGCATGGTGGTGTACCCCTGTAATCTTGGCACTCAGGAGGCTGAGGCAAAAGAATCACTGTGAGTTGGAAGCCAGCCCATGCTACATAGTGAGTTAGTTCAAGGCCAGCCTGAACTACTTAGTGAAACCCTGTCTCAAAAAAAATTTTTTTCCATGAGATTGTTCAATAATCCTTTCGTTATTGATTTCAATGATGATGTAATGATTGAACTGTGTTTTAGAGAACATGGTCTATATTATATAGATGTTTTTGCTCTCTGTAAGATTTTCTTTGGAGTCCATTATATCAATTTTCATGAATGTTTTATTTGTGCTTCAGAATAATGCCCAGGGTTACATATAAATCTTAACAGGATATGCTTGATAACCAGGCTAGTTGAATATACCCTACATTTACTAATAAATTTTGTGTGTAATCTATCAATTACCAAAAGAGGTTAGTTAAATTAATAAGATGGCAGATTAATCAATTCTTTTTATACTTCCATCAATTTGTTTTCTAATATATTTCAAAATTATTGTATTTCAAGATTTCTTTCAAGGTAAGTAAGTGTTTGGAATTTTTCTGTTTCTTGAGACAATCCTTTTCTGATTGTGTTGAGACCTTTTTTTATCTTTAATAGTACCCTAACTCTATTTGATTGAGTAGAGTGCCATAACTTTTATTTTCATTAGAATTACTTGTTGTATTTTTCCATCTCTCCTTTTTTTCTCAATGTTTTATTTGTATTTTTTGCAATTAACAACAAGATTTTTTTAAAAACTGATTTGTATTATTTATAACTGTAAAATTTAATTTATTTACATTATGAATATAGTTACAAATATTTCTATCATCTTATATTTTCTTCTTATTTATTATATCTTTTGATGTGGGAACAGAGGTTGCTTTTTTCATTCTTGGATTCTAGGTACTATAAATTTGTATTTTTATCTTTCTCTGTTCTACTAATGAAGAAGTTGAACATCTATTTTTATCTGTTTAATGGTTACCCTTCAAATTTTACTATGATAAGTAACAATTCTAAATTTAATTTAATCCTTATCTACTTTCAAACAAGGCACAAATCTTTAGGCATAAACTTAGAATCCCTTCAGTTTTACAGGAATTGTTGCCTGATACCTTATTCCTACATTGAAAAATCATTACACTTATCGATTTTATGTCCATGATTACTTAGATGTCCTTTTTTAAACCAGTTTATTTACTTTCTACTATTTCTTGTATCTCCTTTGAATTTTCTTTTCTTGTACCTTGAATTTCAGTGTGCACTTTTCAGTTTCTTCTTTCTGAATTACTTCTTTTAGAATTTCTTTTTGTGATAATCTGACTGAGATAATACCTAATAATCCTTGTCCAGAAACATTCTATGCTACACTAACTTCAAAATGAAAATTTGTACATATAAAGTTTGTATCGACAGTTACCTCTCTCTCAGAAATTTGAAGTTACTATTCCAATATCATTTAACTATTGTTTTTATTTAAGGCATTACAGTTTTACTGTGACCTATGTATGTCTATATAAGAATTTATTTCTTTAATTATTAATTTATTTAATTTTACACAGGACTTGTTCATCATTATATTTTTATTAAATCTGGAAAATTAGTAGCTAATACCTCTGCGATGTGCTGAATAATGACCCCTAATGGATGCATATTCTAATGTCCAGAACCTATGATTGTTATCTTATGTGGTGAAAGTGTTTTCACCATACGTATTTCTACTTCTCTTCTCTCTTCTTAGAAGTATTAATATGCTTATTGACTCTTCCACTGAACTTTCAATTTCATTACTTTTCTTTTCTAGATCTTCTATTTGAATCTGTTTCATATCTGCTTTCTTTTCCATTTTAATGACATCTTACTGTATTTTCATGTCTGTAAGTCTTTCTTTAACATTTCAAAAATTTTAAACATACTTGTCAGAATTTCTTAACTCTGTCTCCGAAGATGTGGAGGTTTAATACAAATGTATAGTATGCCTGCCGACTCTCCCTCCAAATGGACTGTTTGTTTAATAATATTGAATTGTGAAGTTATATTCAGCTGGACTTTTCCTGTGGGTGTCATGTACTGTCTGGTTGAAATGTGTGTCCCATTAGAGTGGATTTGAATGTGTACATTTCAGATGCAGCAGAGTTGTCATCAATCTGAGAATAATTTTAGATTACTTTTTTTTAAGTTTGGGGATTTCAATTCTCACAAACATAAGGTTTGTGATATAATTATGGATCATGCGGGCAAAAATCTCAGAAAAGATTTTCTGTCTCCCCAGATCCCATGTCAAATGGGCAATTTTCAAGTTTCCTTGTACATTTCCTGTGCTGGTAACAGACTTCCTTCCATTTCCCAATTTTCTCATTGAATATATTCTAAGACTTCTAAGTTTTTGAATGGGTTTCAAGTTCCACTCACCTCTTCAAATGCATCCATAATCTGGTCTCTTGTGTCTCTACAAATGTTAACCCAAGGATTTGTGGCTTACTCCACAGGAAAACTCTCTTAGTGTAGCTTCAGCGATAGATCCTTTCCTTTCACCTCTGGTTTCATTTTCCTTTTTATTTCTTGTCCTCAGAGATTTTTCCCATTTTTTTCCCATTTTCTAAAGAACTTAGCTTTTAAAATTATTGTTACATTTTATCATGTACTTGCGGGGTTTTACAGTAAGAACAAATTTTATACTACCTTGTTTACAATTTTTATGGAATTGAAAGGCCAGCAGATATTCTTGAAGTAACATTTTAAACCAAATCCATCAGGAGACAAAGCTTTTTTGATGTCCTGTTGACATAGGTCCTAGGAAAAATTTTGCTGTTGGGGAATAGCTAGGGGACATATTTTGCAAGATTGTCCAAAATCTGGGACTTAGTTTCCATCCTCAACCACTAATTGTGAAATTTCAGCTTGCTTTTATAAATGTCTTTGATTTAATTTTAAAGGCTAATTTTCCTCAATAAAGAAGATGCCTGTTAACAATCCTTTCCTTCTTACAGAGTTGTCAGTACCCTTATAAGCATAGGTTTCTCTTTTTAGAAGTAATGTTCATGGATTTAATGTGAATTAAATACTTGAAATATGATATTAAATGGAACTTGATTCAGTCCTTGATCTTCATAAGCTTATTTTCCCTCTGTTATTTTTGTTCCCTTTTTCTAATAAAAGGATTAAAGTGTTGATTATAATGCATTTTGATATTAAAGGAAAATGATAATAATCATATAATTTGCTACTGTCTTTTAAGTGATTACCCTGGCCAGACATTGTGATAAATATTCCACATACACTATTTAATTCAATCTGTAAAATAATTCTATAATATTTGTATAATTTCACCTATTTTTTAGATAAGAAAACTATGGGTTTTAAAGTGCCCAAAATTATACTGCAGGTAAGCAACAAATCTGGAATTTGAATACAGATCTATATGACTTCAAAACACATGCTTCTAATTCCCTGAAAACCATCTACATAGAAAAGACATACAAAACAAATAATAATAGTTTGTAGTAAATGTATATGCAGGGCCATAGTCCTTGGCTTTTGGAGGTATCCTTATGTCCTATAAATGTTCTGCTTGATAAGATTATTTTTGCCTGAAATTGTGCCAGACAGTGTGTAACAACATGATTTTGGGTAGGGACTGACTATTCCAAATAATATTTAGGATGAGGGTCAACCAGGCCAGAAATTCCCACAGTGTGATTTAGGGTAGGTGCTTTGGGTCAACACAGTGTCAATTAACCCGGAGACTGAGATCCATCATGTGGGCAATCATGCTTGCATGATGGAGGTCAATTGAAAAATTCTGAACTCAGTAGGTAAAAGAGGTTTCTGGGTTGACAAGAGTCCCTGCTTATGGTCACACATTAATGCCAGGAGGTAACGTGACCTGACTCCCATGGGGAAGGTCACCAGAACCTCTGTATTTGGTACTTTGTTGTACTGCATCTTACCCCCTTTTTTACTTGATTGCTTTTAACCTGAGCCCTTTCTTATAGCAAACTATAGCCATATGTAGAACAGCATTCAGTGTGTTCTGTGAATCCTTCTGGAGAATAATTGAAATTGTTGATCTTGGGACCTCCCAGATTTTGCATTTAGTGTCAATTGTGAGGATGTACTGCGTTCCTCTAATGGTAGAGCTTGCCAATGCTCAGGAAATAGAGAATTATAGAAAGTGAGCTGTAGACTTACAGAAAAATGAAAAGAAGGAAAAAATCCTAAAAGTATAGCTAATAGTTTAAAAAATGTTATTCTAGGAAAAATGAACAGTCTATGCAAAGGCAAGGAATGAAGAAGCAAATAATGATATTTAATTTAATCAAAGATACCATATTTAAATGCTACCAACCAACAAACAAACCAAACAAAGGCGCTACCAAATAAACTATGATATGCCATTAATTATAAGATACAGCCTCATTAGAAATGTCAAAAGTATCCGAGAATCAATAAAGATGTAAGGCAGACTATTTACAAACTGATGCTAAAATAAGCATGGCCATACACTTTCAAGGCCAGGAGTAAATGGAAAAATATTGATGGGAGATGTTAAGAAGTAAAAGTGTTGGGAAAGTCACTTACAGCCTAACTGTGAAATTGGTAAGAAACATGTTAAATATCAACAATGTACTAGTTCCTCTGATAAAATCTGTACATAAAGTATATCTTCCAGGGCCGGTGAGATAGCTCAGCGGCATAAGCGCCTGCCTGGCAAGCGCGAGGTCCTGAGGTTGACCCCCGGTACCCACCAAAAAAAAAAAAAGGATATATTCCAACAATCAGAATGTCTTAAATGTACATTTATGGAGAAACTGAGGGTCAATGGAGCTACAAAATTTCCCAAGGTCAGAGACCTATTAAATTGGGAGGTTAAGGTGTTAGGGTAGATTTTTCTCAATCTAAAATACATACTAAAGGGCTTACATTTTACCTGCATCAAAGGTCTTAGAGAGGGGAACAGCCTGATACTATTTCTGCTGAGGAAAATAACTCCAGGAGTACTGCGTAAAGGCTGGTGCCAGAGACGGGCTGGCTTTGGCAATGGTCTGAGCTGGTGTTTTGTGGTCATAAACTAAAGAAGGAAGGCAGTTTAGATACGGAAAGGAGGAACTGATGAACAACCTGAGCTTCTTAAACTAAAAATTTATGACCATAGAGTCACAAAATACTTAGAAGGAAAGTGAAATACAACAAAAATCAAACTTATTTTAAGTTCCAGATGCTTGCTAAATATCTCAGTTGAGCCGTTCCATAATCTGACAGGGCTAATTGCTACATATTCAAATGTCATCAGTACACGTTGAGGACATCTGAATGAATGAAATCATATAAGGACAGCATATGGAGACAAAGAAAATGATGAAGCTCAGATCTCTAAAGAACTCTAACATTTAAATGAAACCAAAAGAAACAATAAAAGGATCAACAGAGAAGTAGGAAGGCAGTTGCTCTGCTGGTATTTAGGAAAAGGGGAGTCCACAAAAACACTGCTACAGTGAAAGGACATAGAGCAAGAATTGTTATAATTAGGTCATTAAAAATGGCACTCGCCATCACTAGTTAATGGTGATAAGAATATCAGCTGATTAGTGAAGACAAAAATTACACTGCAATTAGATTAAAATGAAGTATCAGTTTTTTTATGTTTGAATAAAAATATGGACTTAAACATGTTATATTTAGTCAACCACCAGTCAACGTCTGGTGGATGTCTGGCTACCAGTCGGGGTGGTGGTAGTGAGTGGGCTATGTGTCTCTAGTTGTCCAGTAGGCTAGCCTTGCTTTGCTTTGAGATGCCCAAGAGAGGGAGTGAAGAATGCAAGAACTCTGGAAATGTAGGCATGAGGCTGGCACATCATCCTTACTGCTCCACTCTAATGGTCAAAGCCAATCACAAAGGAAGCCATATTCAAGGGGAGGGGACGTGGATTTTTACCTCTTGGTGGGAGGAAAACATATTGTAAGAGGACATAGGAATGGGTCAAGAACCATGGCCATTTTTGCAACCTACAACGGAGAGAAATGAGAAGGTGAAAACAGGCACTACAACCTTCCATTGTCATGATGGAATGCTGGAATAATAATGCAGAAACTGGCAAGGCTCTCATTCCCATGAACAGAAGAATAAAGTTTGTCTCTGTGGGTCTTTCATACCATCTTCTTTTGGTGTTCACTTTGACCAGTATCTCTCATCCTGCCTTCTATTACAAGTCACCACAAATATGATCATTTCGCATGTTTGGGAATGACTGAGCTTTCCTATTGACTTGAAGACATAAATCAAAATAATGCATCTTTGTCTTTGTCAAACTCTATTTTCCAATTAGCCACCAGAGTAATCTTTCTAAACTGAATTTTCTACCATGTTGATTCAAATCTTTAGAGAAGCAGACAACAAAACAGAATTATAAGTACAAAAGTATTACCAAGAAAACTGTCACCTAGGAATTTTTTTACACATAATTTAATGATCACAGGTGCAGAAATGGTGCTTTATCAGCCTCCAGCAACATTTTCACTTGATCGGTATAGACATATAAACAAGCTGATTTGGCCCTGAATCATTTGTTATACATCTCAAATATTTGAGAACTCTACTCTGTGAACTGGCCAGGTATGCAGCTTATGAGTCCTAGAACAGCAAAGATCCAATGCCTTCTTCACACTGCTAGCTCATATTCAAGTATAGAGTTTTGTTTGTGAGGTCATCATAAAACAACAGCTTCCTGTAGGAGAATTCAATAAGAGTTGTTGAAAACAAATTTAATAATATTTACTGAGAATTGAGCAATCTGTATCAAAAAGAGGATGAGATTGCTTGTATGAGCCAACACCACAAAATAGCCAGTAATAGTAATAGTAATAGTAATAGTAATAGCTACAGTAATAGCAGTAATAACAATAAAGGGTTAAACAGTGACAAGTGTTCGAAGTGAACGTGATGTACTTTGCCCCAGTACTCTTGAAGCAGAAGGAAGAGTTGGTCTCAGCATACTGTATGATGACTGTTAATTTTTTTGTTTATTAGCAACAGACGATCTTTCAGTGCCTTGTGAATAATGAATTCTGTATGCTAGGTGGGTGTCTGGTGTCCATTCAAAGGTGTCCTCCAGGTTGGTGGAGTTGCCTTTGGTTTGGCCTTGGAAACCTTGAATGTACAGGCGACTGCAGAATGCCCCTCTAGGGATTGAGGCTGACTTCTCACATTTTAGCTCTAAAAACAGTGGAGAAGCCTTGGCACATTCTTGGCACCTTCTGAGATCTACTGAAGTCCTAAAATGAAGGAAAGTTCATCTCAGATGTTTTAGCAAATAGAAAACTGCTGGAAAAAGGTTCTCTTGTTCCCCAGCCTGGTTGAATTCATAACACTTAAACACCTGTGTCCATCAAATAGAACACACAGGATCACAGCTAGAGCTGTTCTTGACTTTGCAATTTCATTGACTGACAGTTTAATATCTATTTATTTTCACATCTGACACCAGTAAAGACAGGCTGGCATCATGAATGTCAAGACACTATGCTGACAACTGTATTTTTTCCATCATTTGGAGGGGGGGCACAGAGGAAGGTTCAACATTGTGAAGAAAAGTGTTCTTTGTAAGCAGCACAGCTCCAATAATGACCAAATTATAGTCAGATATAATTGTCAGTAACTATTGATAGGTTACCTGTACATATTCATATAGAAATGAGTACATTCAATTTGAGATTTACTAGTAAACTCACTGTTACTGTTATACTGCAGAATGAAATGTGTAATTATACTATTTAAATAGCTGGAACAGCTGCCATCACTGTGGACTGTGTAACCAGTGTTTTCCATGCTGAAATTGAATGTTTAGGGTTTGGTCCCTTATTTTCAGCAGCTCTTGCTTAGTCTGTGAAATACAAACAAGAGGTCTAGCTCCATCCCAGTCCCATAATATCCCAACAACACTCTAGATAAGAAGCGTTCACACAATAAAAGTGAGATGGATTTTTGAAACCTTAAGCAAGATCACAGTGTTGCTCAAAATTAACCACAAAGGTAGAGAACAGCATTTACATTAAGAGCTGTGCACAGTACATTTCTTTTCTATATGCTGGAGTGGATCAGGGGAGAAGTCCTTTGTCTCTCCCATTTATGCCTGCTATCTAAACAGAAAATAATTCAATTTTACTGTGCCTCTATGTATGGCTGGGGAAATATTATTATGATGCTGAGATCACTGAACTTTTCAGTCTGCTGTCTTGAGAGGTTTTTCATGGCTTGAGGTAAGGTCTGATAGTTCATAGAACCAGTTTTAGCGTGCAACCATTAAAAGCTGCCTTAGAATCAGGCAACACTGAATGGACCGACATTACTGCCTTTATAGTTTAGGACTGAAGTGTACTATTACATCTTACAATTCTCCTCCCTGATGTCATTCTGCCAAGTACTCTAAGAATGAAATATGCTCTCTAAACTGAAATTTTGTTCAGAGTGCATTCATTCAGAGAAATTAGGCCTGAGATTGATTGTGGATTTCCACAAAATCACATTAATTTCAGTTCTTGGCAATTACAGTCTAATTAGTGTTATTGATGTAGCAGCCTCATAAATAAATATTTTGTAGCAATATAGGGTTTTTTGTTTGTTTTTTGTTGTATTTGTTTGTTTAGGCTTCATTGATGGCTGAAATTAGACCTGGATGTCTTATGCTTTCTGCAGAGGGATTCTGTGGGAGGGGTGGAAAGAAAAGATGCATCAGGACTCTTTCCTCCAAGTGACTGAGTGCACCTCAGTGGCACATTCCTGGGAGCTGAATCCTCACTCCCTTATTCTTTTTTTTCGTGTGTGTGGGTACCGGGGGTTGACCTCAGGACCTCGCACGCCAGCAGGCGCCCCTGCCGCTGAGCGATATCACTGGCCCTTTTTTCGTATGTGGGTTCTGGGAGTCGAACTCGGGCCCTCGCGTTTGCCAGGCAGGAACTTACGCCGCTGAGCCGTCTCACCAGCCCTCACTCCCTTATTCTGAGTTCTCTGTTTCTCACATCTTCCTTCCATAATCAATTTCTCTCAGTTCCCATCAGTCTTCTTCAGTGACCCCTGAAAAATGATGGCCTAAGATGCAGTATTCTTAGGGCTTTTCTCCGGTGTTTATGGTACATTCCTATCTATACCTGATTTGTTCTCTATTACTTCTTCATTTTTTGCAAATCTGTTTTGATTTGCAAGGTCTAGTGGGCTTGGAATTGAAAGTCCTGGGCTTATGTCCAGGCTGTCATAATTTATGTTTTTGAGTAAATATTTATTTCTAAAATGAAGATAATACTAATTTATTCATTCAGCAAATGTTTATTAAATAGCTACTATGTGCCAGGCACTATTTTAGGAACTATGGACATAGAATGAAAACAAATAAAATTAACAACTGCCCACCTTCGTAGGCCTTATATTCTAAAATTGTCTGTCCTTAAAGGATTAGATAGAAAATATATGTGATTTGGGACCACTCTACCTTTCTGGGCTACCTGTACCCCATGTATGGAAATGGAAGGCTGGATTTCATGATGTCAAAGATGCCTTCTGTTTTTTGCCTTCTACAACTACAAACAGGAGTTGGCATCATTAAGATTCCATCTCACAAATAACCCCAAATAATCCAAGATGCAGATCATTTTAAACTAATTATAAACAAAAGGAAACATCATATTTCAAAGATAGGAAAATCTATGTACCTAAATTACAGTCCTGGGTCCCTCTATTGAGTAGAAAAGAATCCTCACATATTTTGTGTGGGTGTTATGCTTTGGGTCTTAGATGTCCCCCAAAAGATCAAGTATTAAATGTTTGATCCCTAAGCTGACAGTGATATTGGTAGGTGATGGAAATTTAAGAAGTAGAGTCTAGTTGAAGGAAGTAGGTTTTGGGTGTGTGCCTGTATCAGTCAGTGCTTACTAGAGAAACAGATTTAGTGCAAGATATAAAAATATACAAGAATTTACAAGCTTGGCTAACAATGGCAGCTGACAGAGTCAGGTATGAAAGAGTGCAAAAGGTCTGTCTGTGTGCTGGAGATCCAAAGGATCCAGTCAAAGGCCTGGAGCTCACTGCAGTGTCCCATGTGAAGTCTGCAATGGAAGGTTGAAAAGTCTGCACTGGAAACCAGGAGATGATGTCCAAGGTGAAAATGAAGACTGGAGCTCCTCTAAAGAAACAGACGCGAGCTTCCTTTGTTTCCCTTTTATACCATTCAAATGACAAGCCTTCCTAGGGTTGATCTTCCACACCCAGAACTATGCTGATCTAATTTAGTTGGGCATTTCTTACTCAGATTGACACAGTTAACTATCACATTGCCCTTGAAGAGTCACTGTGTCTCAGCCCCACCCCACCCAGCTGCATAAAGTGTGCGGCTTTGGTCCCCTTGCACTTCCTGCCATGGTGTTTAGTCTCATCACAGGCCCCTAAACAACAGAGATGAGTGACCATGGGGTGAAACTTCTCAAACTATGAGCCAAAATATATTTTTCCTCTTCTTAAGTTGTTCATCTGAGCTAATTTATTATGGTGACAGAAGGCTAACAGTGGGTGACTTCAAGTGACAAAAAACTGTCCCTATCACTGCGGCCTACACTCACAGTGAACAGTGACCACTTCTGACCCTTCCTTCTGGCATGTCCTGTCTTGTACCAAACTTGTCACCTCAGGCCACATGCTAGGGCTCTTAACAGCCCTGAGCCTGACATGCTACTGCCACCCAGTCAGTGTGTCTCTCATAGACAGTGCCCACAGTAGACATGGGTGATGGATGAGAGCATCAAATGGTCATAATATTTTTTGTGTTCTCATAAAAGAACAGAGCTTTAAGGGCTAATATAATTTTCCATTTTAATGTCATCCTTAATAAAAATGCTATTTTGCTGAAGAGAGATAAGCAAACAGAACAGTGAATGAGGCAAAGCCATAAAGCAGGTGCTCTAACTAGGCACTCAAATACTGAGGGGCAGAATTTACTAAATTTCAGTAACTCAGAAGGGCTACATCTTTGAATGTGAGCTTATAGGGTTTCTCACATGAGTCTTCCTGCCACAACCAATGCAAATATGAATGGTTTAAGATACACGACTCTAATAACAGTAGTAAAAATTAATGAAAGAGGGCTGGGGATATAGCTCAGTGGCACAGCGCCTGCCTGGCAAGTGCAAGATCCTGAGTTCGATTCCTGTTACCAAAAAAAAAAATTAATTAAAGAATGACTTAGCTTGTGCTCTGTGTGAAAAACCCTCATTGATTTTTGTTGTTTTTGTTGTTGTTTTGGTTTTTTGCAGTTCAGGCTGGCCTTGACACAGCGATCACAGCAATCCTCCTGCCTCCTAAGTACTGGGATTACAGGTGTGTGCCAACATGCCCAGCTGATTTTAAAATAAATAAGTACAAATTCTCAATAAAAAAAGAATTCTTAAATTACTACCTCTGATTTTAAATGGGGAGTAGAAAATTTGCCACTAGGCTTATCATTACTTTTTTTTTTTTTTGTGGGTACCGGGGGGTCGACCTCAGGACCTCGCACACCAGCAGGCGCCCGTGCCGCTGAGCGATATCACCGGCCCCTTTTTCATATGTGGGTTCCGGGAGTCGAACTCGGGCCCTCGCGCTTGCTGGGCAGGCGCTTAAGCCGCTGAGCCATCTCACCGGCCCTTATCATTACTTTTTAAAATGCCACTCATTACTAGATTATATTTATTTGAGTATTTTATTTGTTCATTTAATTCTTAGCACTATTGTAATAAAATAATATTATTTTTCATTTACAAGGCATTTAAATATTTTACCTATATGATCTACTGTACTACTTACAATGTAATACAAAATTAAGTAGCCCAATAATTCATATCTCAAATACAGCTATTTGGAATTTTAAAAGTTCTGAAAATTTATGAATGCAAAATGGCTCACTTGCCTAAGGAATATCTTAAATATGATCAAAGAGACAATGAATACACTAGTTATTCTGAAAACCTATAGAAAAGATTGCTTTTCTGAGAGTTGCTTAATGATTAGTATTTATCTAAGAAACAATTACTAAAATAGTGTGTCTACTAAGTATTTTTACTTGTGACTTATCCTGAGGATAGCTCTAGACCTCAGGATTCAGAAGTGCGCTTGAGGTATTCAAATGGTAAAACAATACATATTCCTTAAAACTAACAGGATATTCATTTTGTAATGAGCTCATAGACTGTAGGGTCAGATAAAAAGGAAATCTGTTAACAACTAAACATCACCTAAATCTATTCACTTTTGGTACTAATTTGTCGCGCGCTTCTGCTCGTCCAGCGAGAAGAATCACACAACACGGGTCGGTGAAAGCTTGCTTTAATCGTTCACAGCTCCAGAGCCTCTACAAGCGTCCGCCCTGTGGCGGCTCCGTCTGTGCTCTGCTCCTAAAGGGCAGCTTTGCATGTTTTTATAAGGATAGGGGCGCCAATAGCAATACAGCAGGAAATGAAAGCTCATAGGCTATACTCATCAGTCTCTAGGCAGACTCACACATTTACAGGGCGCGAGCAGCAATGACCGCCACCAGGAAGCAGGAACCAGGCGCCATCTTGCCCAGGTCGATGGGAGGGGTAATTTAGCGCAGGCTTTGAGTCAGAAATACAGGCCGCGCCCGAGGCCTAACTGTGATGTTGGCCCCCAACACTAATTAAATCGTATATTTGGCTTGAATATTTCTTATCTTCTTTTCAGAAAATATAGATCCATCATACTGCTTAGTCACAACTGTGTAGTTGAGATCTAGCATTTTAGTGTACTACATTTATCGTCATATTTATCTTGAAGGAGAGGGGAAGGTGAGGAAGCATTTGCATATACTTCTGAACTTCCAGCGCACGGGCTGAGTCTAGACTTGGTGTGACATCTGCTGTTGGGTATGAAAATGGTCTCTTAACTGCAAAGCCATTTAAAAGCCTCACTCCTATAAAATAATTCAGGCAAAAATATTTATCTCCAACATACATTATAAATCGATAGAAAACCAAGAATTTTTAAAGAAGTTGAAAAGAAAGCATTTATAAATAAGCCAGCAAGCAACTGAAAACATGCTCATGTACACCAGTCTTTGACCCTCTCACATAATGCAACCTTTAATTCAATTCTTAGTGATTTTCAGAGGTTGTATGGCTAAGTGCTGCCTTCCCAGCTTGTGATCGCCAGTGGGATGTCTCTCCCCTTGGGAGCCAAAGAAGACTATTACTTATATGGTAGTACAAAACCAAACACATTTTTGCCCTTAAGATAAGCAAACATGATTTTAAAAATTGACTATCTAAAGCCTTACTACTGTATTCATATTTTCACCCGCAGGTAATGAAGAATGGATTTCTATTTCAGAAAGACAAAGTACAATGAAATAAGTTGAATAATTTTATTTAAAAACTAGCACTTTTTTGCCAAAAAATTGTTTCCAAGTATTTGTGGCTGTTATAATAGAAGAATCTAAGACTCAGCATGTTTTTTGTTGAAAACACCAAAGGGCTGCCTTTTCACATTGGGAGTTGCTTTCTGGTCAAGTTTATGTGCTAGGTGGCTTCCCCAAACCAAGAGGAAAAAATAGGCATCTACTCGCAGCAGATCATAGAAGTAGAGAAAGCTCCAAGTGTTTATTCCAGTTGAGGAATCTATCTTCACATTAAAGTAACTCACCTCGGTTTCCTAGTAAGCTGCAGACACACTGAAAATATGATCCTGAGCATCTTGAGTGACTGACCTGTATATTTTCCATCACATCATAGTCTCCTTTAAGAAAGCTGCTTTAAAGCAGTGTTTCATTTTTACTTTGATGAAATTAACAGAAGCATATTGTTTAACAATTGAATAGAAGCACAAAATAATTACCCTTGCTTCACTTTTCCCACACCCAGGTCTGCCTTTCAGAGTCAAATAATAACAATTTCTCAGATTTGTTCTCCCAGTATTTATGTCCCTCAGTCATCCCTCTGCATACAATTCTCATTATTCCATCACACTTTCCTTTTCCACAATCCTGCAAAATACTTAAAACATTATTCTTGATTTCTCCACTGATTGTCCTTGCAATTTCAAGCATTATTTTTACCCCTCATTTCATAGCCCATAGCAATAGCTCTAGATTCTAAATTTTTAAAACAATGATGCCCATCTGCCCACATTTCCCTCCACTTTTCTTTCTCCAACTATCTCTCACAACCTGTACTTTCACTTTTACTCATTAAAAATTTTTTTCTTATTTGCGTGTGGGTGGAGCCTAATGAGAACCATTAATCACCATTTATAATATTACTGCTTATGTAAATATTCTTCATTTCAGAGCCATAGAGACTGCGACAATTCCATTTCCTTCTTCACATGTTTAATGACACAGATCTTATGTTAATTTTCCTTCAATGGAATCGAGTTAGAATAGATTCTCCTTTCCGTTTGTTTCCCAAATGCTTTATTCAGCCTTTCATTTGTTCTTTCAGTAACTACTTAGAGAACATCTGGTATGGGTGCTGGAAGGTCAACAGTTAAAAAAATGTGTCTGCTTTCTTGGAGCTTCTATTTTATGAGTGTGGGAGGACAATAAACAAATACTCAGTTACTATATCAGTATGGTAAATGGTAATAAATACTGTGAAGAAAAAGTAATCAAAGATAAGACAGCAAGAACTGCTACTTAAGCAGGTGGTTAGGTGTGACTTGTGTGATAAAGTAACATGTGAAGTAGACCCAATGTTGGTGAAGGAAAATGCTATATAAGTATCGGAGAAAGAGCAAAGGAAGTAGCAATGCGAAGGTCTTCAGGCAAAGACATTTGTCTGCTGAAGGAAAAGCAAGAAAGCCAATTTAAGAATGATGAGAACTGGGGTCAGACACATAGCAGGAGACTGGATCACGTAGTACCTATGGACTTTGAATTTTACCCTAAGTGAGATAGGAAGCCATAGGAAGAGTAGAGGCTTGGAAAACAGTACTCCATTGTGTGGCGTTTCCGCATGCTGACTGCTTTGAACTAGGGAGAACCAAGGTATTTTCGACATCCTTCTGCCTTTGTGTCTCTGGTCCCTCTTTCTTCCCTGAAGTGCAAAGAGGAGCTTTCTCTGAGATTCATTTATTTTTCCAAAGATAGATTTCCAAAAAGAAATTTCAGTACCATGAGTCTCTTCCCAGGGAATTTTACCTGTCTGGGGAAATTGATTCATCATCACAGGAAAGAAGATGAAGGTTGGCCCCACGCCTGAGCCAACTTTGTCACCAACTGTAGCTTGTTATTTGGGCACACTCATTTGGGCAAAATCACTTACTCTATGTTTCCTACACTCCTCCTTCATTCTCTGCTTTGAAGTGGATATACAAGCTTCACTGTTTTGGGAGTATTCACTTTTCTTCAGGTAACCCCAACAACCACATAATCAATTTATATACCTTTTCTCCTGTTAATCTGCCTACTATCAGTTTAATTAATAGTCTCAATTAGCAAACCTTCAGAGGGTAAAAGATTTTGAGCAAATGAGTACCATAATTTGCTTTATGTTAGGACAATGGCTCAAAGGTTCAAATGCGACACTATGTTGACTTGTATCAGGATGGATTCTAAGTTTGTGAAGGTGGGGCCTGTAAGGTTTTTCTGATTCAGTAGAAGTGGAGGGAAAAGACAGACTTACTGAAATTTATTATAAAATATATATGATTTTGGTAGAATATATAGAGATGGGAAAGATGAAGTAAGACATAGAATTTCGTTTTGTGTTTTGCTTTGTTTTGTGGTTCTGGAGTGATCGGCACAGACCTGAGCTTGTCCATTTCTAGGCCTTCTGGATGTTTTCCCTATAACTTCACCTCATTGTATTCATTTTTTCTTATTTTCTGTGTATTAATATTTTGGGTGTTTTTAATTTTGGTTATATATATTCTCAAGAACTTCCTAGGATTGTATATTGCCAAATTTTCTATGCCCTTGCTTCTTTGAAAATCTCTTTTTCTCTCACATTTATTTGATAGCTAGATTGTATATGTGGAATTCTAGGTTGGAGAGATGTGAAGCAAAAGGACTCTTGCTTAACTCCATTGTTTTTTATTTTACTTATGTGAAGACTCTTACCAATTTGATATTATTCACTTGTAGATATCTAATGGTTCTTTCTGGAACCATTAGCTTTTAGAATCTCCTTTTTTCATTATTATAAATTTTCACATAGTTATAAAATTTCACTATAACATATGAGTATGGGTTTTCCATATTGTGCTGGGTACTCAATGTATTCTTTTATTCTGAAGGCATAGATGCTCTGTTCAATGTAATTCTTTTGCATTTTTCCTTACATAAGTTTCTCCCCACCAGTTATGCCTTCTTTCTTCAACTTAATCAGATAGATAAGCATAATAGATCAATCTACACCTCTTGTACTTTTTTCCCACAGGTTTTGTGCATGTTTTTCTCATGTTATGCTCAGAAGCAGTAACATGAATTTAAATTCCAAAACTTTTGTTGAATTTTGTATTTCAAGGTCATATTTTTCTTTCCTAAGGGATGCCTCATTCTTTGATTATTTTATCACTGATTATTTTTTCTATGGTTGATTTTTTCCATTTTAAACCTTTTTAAAATAATTTCTTTTCAAATCTCTGTTCTAATTAGATAAATTATTTTGTGAAGATTTTATTATCTTTTTCTCTCAGAGGTTTCCCTCCTCCCCCAGATGTTTATCTTGGCCTTTCACATTCACGTAACTGGTTTTCCTAAAATAATGATCTTTGATTTCACACTACACGAGGATTAAGAACCTTAATCAAGAGTACTATGTAAATGGGCTGAGTCTGATGAATGGCCCCCAAGTAGAGAAGGAAGGCCAAGTTTTATGACTTTTCTCTAGGGTTGTAATATTCACCTTAGATGTAGTAGTTCTCAAAGAGCTCATCTAATTGCTTTTGAGAAGAAACCTCCAATCTTTTTCTTGGGCAAAACATCTAACCACCAGTCACTGCATGCAGGGACCCTTTGCTGGTGACAGAGTTCAAATCTTCAGTAAACAAATGTTCAGCTTACATCACTGCTTTCTGGAGTAAATCCATCTCCTTGAAGCAAAAGCTTTCACAAGTGCATCCTAATCCTAATCTAGGTGTTTCTCCCAACATGTTCTTCTTTAACTGGAAGGCACAATGGATTTTGTAACTATTAAAGACAAATGAGTATAGGAAGAAGGCAGTCATTTAGAGTGTACTTCTTGAATGCACACATATATTTCCATAGAAAGACTAATCTGTCCACTAATCCCAATCAACCACCCACTGTAAAGTGATGGAAATAAAATGACAGGTATTTAATGCCCTAAAATGGCTTAATCCTACAGCGTCTTGTTGGATAATGCTCTGTTCAGAGTAATTCTAATTGTGCCTGTTGTTATTATGCTGTTAATATTACTAAATTTAATATCAATACCCACTGAGAGGCAATGGTTATTTTTCTTGGAAACTCCATGGTTCCAATTTGTACCAATTGGATATTAACTCACAAAAATAACTCACAACAAAGGGCAGGAAGAACTAATTTATGTGTCATAAATTGGATATGTTACCATAAAAGCTAAAAGCAACTGAATATGTTTAATATTCATGACAGAAAACTGTCTTTGAATTCAACTAATTTGACTAAATTCAGTTTAAAAAAATACGTGTAAATAAAAGGATGGGACTAAAACTAATCAAATTTCTAGTTGTCTGTCTCCAAAGAAAAATGTTTGACTAAAATATCTCTTTTCAAGCTATTGTTTGTGTATCTAAAAATAATCTCACCTTTAAGGAGGCTTCCACATACAGTTGTTCTGTAGGAAACCCTGGGGGCAAAGAGGAGACTTTCACTAAGTGAAAAGCTAGCCTGAGAACTGCCTCAAGGCAAAAGCCATTATACACTTCTCTTCCATGCTTTAGATGAGTGAAGGCAGAGCTTCACACTGCTACACATCAGCCCACAACTTGGCTCTCATTAGCTTTAAGTCTATGGAAATTTTCAGAAGCTTGGATCACCCCACCAAGCTCATTAAGTGTTTAAAATTAGGCATTCTTTTCATGAGGAACAACAGGAGTTCTGTCTGTAGCACAGATATATATATATATGGAGCCGGAGGCTTTGTTAGGTTAACAAAGTGCATTGAAAGTGCTCACCAGGCCTGGTTGGCTGTACTTGTTAGCCCAGATTTTTTGCTCAGCTCTAAAATAAAGCTCTGACGCTACACCCAAATCCATTCAGATTCTAGAGGCTGGATGTCTGATCTTTTTAAAAGATATACTTTTAATCCCAAATCTGTTTGTTTACTTCCTATGTTTGAAAGTGTTTGGGGGTGGAGAGAACATTCAGTTATGAGGGCTGAGTATGCTAAAGCCATGAAAAAAATATTCTTTCAAGAGATGAGGATGCAGGAATACTTTTCCAATTCAATTTCACTTTATAACAAGGCTTAGACTTTTCAAATTCTGTGAGTCTAGAAGGTAAAATAACCTGGACTCATTTTAATGTAATTAAAGTCACAAAATACACAAAGCCTTATTTATGTGAAATTAAAGCAGATATCTATGGCATTGAAGCTCAATGAAATGATTCCTTTTAATGCATGCTTTATGACTTGTAAGATTCTGGGAAGCAGAGTGGGCAACGGGGGAGATTGGTTGCATGCAGTCGCAAAAAAAAAAGACACCCTAAACATCTAGCTGTAGACTCACAGCTCTGGACCATGGGTCAGCCAGTTTCTGCAACCTGGTAACCCTGCTACTTGGTTTCCACTGTTTCCTATATTATCAGGACAATACAAAAAAGCAGCTCTTCTTATTATAAAACAATGCTGTAGTAAATAAAATGTCAGTCTGCGGTCCATTACCTCATAGGATACAGTTGTAAATCTTGAAAAGGGCATAAAGTTCAACTTGCCTTCAGCATGGAAAAGAAGCAATTACTTAGCTGTTAGGAAAAATCCTAATATCATTATTAGATAACCCTAATAGTCACCTGATATCTGGCGATTGTTGTAAATGGATTTAAGATACATTTTAAAATCTCAAATTCAAATCATATGGAAATAACATAAGTTATCATAAAGGTGTTTTGAGATAATTCTAAATGTCAATTTAACATATTTCCATATATTGGTTTTCTAAAGTGAATGAATAGCTTCTCTTAGGAGGTAAATGTCATGTGGTCAAATGAAAAGGACAATCATATTTAAAGGTCAGTTAATATAGTGAAGTAGTTGTAGTTACTAGTGTTAAAATCTCACTATATTATCTTTAAACAAGAGAACCCTGCTATTTTGACTAAAATTATGCACAACAGCTTGGCTTTTTGTCTTCTTTGCTCCCATTTTTATTACCACAATGATTTTCTGGTATTATTGTCCAGCAAATCCCACTAGATTATTGACTATTTTTTTGTATAGTAAATCTTAATGCCACATAGACTTCAATGGCAGTCTTCTTTTTTCTTTTTTCTTTTCTCTGCTTTCCTTCCTTCCTTCCTTTTTCTTTGTGATTTGAAAGAACTAAATTTTTTTCTTTACAGAAAAACAAGTGCTCTCATAGAGTCAGAGAACTAAGTATAAAAAAAAAATGAATAACCTGAATACTCAGATGTATGCATCCACTCCTAGGACCATGCTTCACAACCTTGCATTATGAGAATGCCATAATACCATTAATGACCATTGAGACTACCTGAAGTGTTTTTGCTTGCAAAATAGGATACCATTGCAGAAAAAAATTTTTTGTATTTTTCCCTACTTTATTCTCAATGTACACACTCTGTTATGGTTTATATCTAGATGCCACCCCTAAAGTCATATGTGCTTATAGGTGGGGCTTTGGGAGGTGATTGGATCATGGTGGCATGATAACAGTGGATTCGTGCACTGAAGAGTTTATAGCTAAATGTGATGTTGGGAGGTGAAGCCCAGTTAGAGGATGTGGATCAGCAGGGGTGTGGCCTGGAAGGGTCCGTCTCCCTCCCTCACCCCTTGATTCTCTCTGCTTCCTGCTTGCCGTGCCATGAGCAATTTTCCTCTGCCAGGCAGTTCTGCCTTGGAGCCAGCCAACCATGGACTGAAACCTCTACAAACTGTGAGCCAAAGTACACCTTTCCTCCTTTAAATTGTGGGTGTCAGATATGGCGTCTTAGTGACAAGAAAGTAACTAAGAAACACACACACATACAGAGCCTTGACTCAGTTACTTCAAACTGGTGGCTACAAAACAATTTTATGGAGATACAGAATTGGTTTCTTATGGAAAAAAGATATTTTTAATATTTTATTTTTTGAACTGGAAATAAGTTATTATTTAATAATTATTTTTACAACTAAAACCATGGAGACAGAGATGATTACTAAGAACTTATTTAGGTCTCTCTGTGAAGGCAAACCTTTCCCCCAGTACCAACAACAATAAGCAAGTTCATACCATGAATAATTTCAACAACAGGGGTTATTTGATCATGTGGTTGCTTTTAGCCAAAATTTTCTCTGTTTAAATATTCGTTGTAATGTTAGGTTGCCTTCAAAGTGGCCCTGTCAATTCACAGATGGTGTTACAGTTCAGACTGACAATCTCCCCCAAACCTCATGTACTTAGCCTTTTGGAAGGTGACTGGACCACGGGATGCTATAGCTGACTTGTGGTTAGAAGTGGGTCTGGTCAGAAGAGGTAGGTCACCAGGGATGTGACCAGAAGGGTTTATCTCCCTTCCCAATTCTTCCCTTCTCTCCATTTCCTAATCTCCACGAAATAAGTTGCTGTCTTCTGCCAGGCCCTTCCATCATGTTCTTCCAGCCTTGAAGCCAGGCAGCTATGGACTGAAACCTCTGGATACTGTGAGCCAAAATAAAGCTCTCTTCCCTAAAGTTGTGAGTATCAGGTATTTTGTCCAAGCAATGAGGAAAATGATGAAGACAGGAGACCACAGTAATCAGAAGATAGGGAAGGATGGTGGTCACAAGGTGTTTTTAATTTTCGTCAGAAGTCAACGTAAACTCTAAAATGTTACTATGATATTCTCTTCTATGTCTGCTCTTTCTGATTTGACACTTAAATACTGGAATATCTCTTAATATTTACAGCCTTAGAATTTAATCCAATTGAAATTTTAGCATTGGTTCTTGCTGTAGTCAAGGTTTGCAAGGGAAACAATACAATACGGGACACATAATGTATAGGACTATTTTATAATAGTCACCCAAAGAGTCATATACAAAGAGTGCAGGAAGTCCATCCACACACTAAAGACCCAAAGGATCCAGCTGAGGGCCTGGATCCTACAGCAGTGTCCTGCATGAGTCCAGCTGAAGACCTAGAGCTCATGGCAATGCCCTCAACAGTCCACCTGAAGGCCTACGGCCCACGACAATGTCTCATGCAAGTCTGTTCCACGGATCTGCGCTGGGAAGGCCCAAAGGTCAGTGGTGGAAGCTAGAAAGTCTGTGCCAGCAGGCTGAGGGATCTGCACTGGAGCCAGGAAGTGACGCTCAGAGTAAGGACCAGAGCTCCCCTGAAAAGTACCACAGCCATCCTCAGTGACAATGAGGTCCCAAGCTCCTCCGACGATGAGAAAGCCAAGTTCCTATCAGGAAAGCCAGCGCAACAAGCTCCTCAAGGAGAACCAACAGCACCAACTCTTCCTCTCCAGTTCTCCTTTTTATGTTGTTGGCAACAGTTCTCAGGTGGGCCCTCCACACCCAGCACCATGTTGATTCACTTCAGCTGGGTGTTACAAGTTGACCATCAGTTGTCAGTTGTCACAGTTCTTAAATTGGTATAAGTAGGAGTTGAGGAAGGCTTTGTTTCACAGCTGGGTGTGATTTTAGAAGGTTGCCATAATTGATAGTTTACTCATAGGTTGCCTTAAAATTGGCGTATGTGAGCTAGATGGTGAAGATAATTTTTTTAAAAAGAAATAAGTACAAACGGAATAAAAATGAGAAATATTCCTAAAACTGACAAGGTAGACATAGCCACATGACCACAGTGAGATATGTCATTGGCCAGTCTCTTTCCCTGGAGCCCAGAAAGAAACTGGGACTTCTTTCTGGCCATTACAGCACAGGTAAAGAGATTTTCAGATAGTTAAGGTCTCACATGAGTTGATTTTCTGGTATCAAAGGGGAGGGTATCTTACATAGCCCTGCTTTAGGTGAAAGTTCCAAAAAGAGGGACTGGTCAGCTCTTGACTTCAGAGACTCTCCCGCTGGCCTTGAAGAGGCAAGCTGCCCTGGGTTGTGTAATTGTGAGCAGCAGCTTGAATTTGAGATAAGACTGGGGTCTCAGGTGAGAACACGTACCTGTCTGACACCTGGGTTGCAGACTACTAAGACCCTGAAGGAACTAAATCATGTCTGGATATGTGACCTTCAGACACTGTAGGAAAATACATGTCTCTTCTTCTGTGCCACATAATTAGTGGTAATTTCTTACGCAGAAAGAGAAAACTACTAAAATTGAGTGATAGAATATTTTCACCTGAAACATATATGGGAAAGGAATTGGTATTGTACTGATAAATGAGGTTGGCAATTCTTGGGATTTTTATGAGGTCTCCCTCAAACTTCTGAACTTTAAACCTCTCTTAAAATCAAGGAAAGAAAGATAGAACAAAATGTCCCAAACCCGTGGCTAAGGAAAACTTTGCCACCTCACCCATCTTACCCTTACTCACCAAAAGAATGCAGAAAGGTTGCATGCGAAATACTTGTGACAGACATCACATACTCTCCCCTTATCACCTCTACATTCTCCACCAGCCCAACAGTAGCACTGCTATCTTCAAGGCTTTACAGGAATTGCCCAAATTTCTCAAATCCACTGTAGTCTTTTTTTTTTTTTTTTTTTTTTTTGAGATAGGGTCTCTCTCTGCAATCCAGGCTGGATCTTTGATGTCACTATGTAGCCCAGGCTGGCCTCGAACTCACCACAGTCCTCCTGCCTCAGCCTCCCGAGTGCTGTTACAAGCATGCACCATCATGCCTGGCATACTGTAGTAATTTTTAGAAACATTACATATTTTTTCTGAACATTCTTTGCCCATTAAACTGTATAGCAGACCTCAGCAGAGCACACAAGAAAACACTGGACTCAAAGTGCTACTGTGTGGCTGTGGTGCTGTGAAACTCTGTGACATGAGTAAGGATGCATCTCCCTCGAGAGGAATGGAGTGTGGGGGGAAAGTGGGCGTTTTGGGTAAAGAATGGCTATCATAGGAAACAGGAGGAATTTCAGACAGCAGAGGCTTCCATGGTAGGAACAGCCACAGCTCCTTTAGAAGGGGACAATGTTTATATACAATCATTTATTTACCTTTTATTTCTTTAAAATTTCACCTCAGAGTGAACCTAGATGATCTCCAAAGTGTGAGTTAATACTAAAGAAGGAATTAGACCAGTAGAATGGTGAGATTGGCTTTTGTCTCAAAGTTGTTTTATTTTGAGCCTGAACTAGCAAACAACTCCTTGAAGACGGTAGATTTGTGACCTTCCGTGACCTCAGATCTCCCTTGTTTCTCCACTCTTGCTAACTCCTCAGATGCCTTGGGTCACTACACTACCTGTAGACACCTCATACTCCTATAGCTATTTTTATCTGCACAACGATTTTTCCTTTGTAGGGCTTTTCTTTTATATTTCTCTCTCCAACCTCTGCATTTCTGATCTGACTTAAATATATGTACTCCTCAGTCTAAGTTAGTACAGTAGACCCCCAAAATTCATGAGTGTTACATTCCTAGAGCACCCATGTATTGTGAAAAACCGTGAATTTCAGATATGGTCAGAAAAATGCCTATAAATGACCATTTTTATAGTTTATTTTTTAAAATTTTATTGGTACATTTTAGATATACATAATGATCACATTCATCATAGGGAGTTTGTACCTGTGCTAGCTGCATCTTGATTCTTCTTTTTTCCCATTCCCCTCCCCTCCCTTCCACTGCTCTTCCCCTCCTTATTTACAAAAGCTTTGTATAAACCCTAAATATACTGTGTCTCCCACAGTTAGGTAATTAAATTTAATAAAGCACTTTATTTATAAAGCTATTATAGTTGCAGATCGTTTTGGCGGCATCTAAGGCATCTTAGGGCTTTAAGAAGAACAAAAGCAAGAACACTTGAGATAGCTACCTGCGGTACAGCAAACTGTTATGTTGTGAGAATCCTGGTGCATCTCCTGATGGCTTACAGAACAGCAGCCAATCAACAGCAAGGAGAACTGAATAACGCTCTCGGATTGGTTACTTGCAAACCTCCCGCCAAAAAAAGCAATTGGGGAGGATATTTGTGGTTTCCACAAAATTGTGGAGGTTTCTGCCAATAACTATTAGTTAGGTACAAAAGAAAAAAAAAAATCCAAGAATTACTGAGGCCGGGAACTCTGAACCATGACTTTGCAGGAGTATACTGTAATTATCCTCATTTGAAAGGTAATTAGATCATAGCCATTAGAAATTACTAATGGCAACAGTGATTATATATATATATATATATATATATATATATATATATATATATATATATATATATATATGACATAGGCTAAAATATAAAACTAAACCACTTTTAGTTGAAAAACTTAAATGTCACCATGAAAACGGGAATAATTAACTCAGAAAAGCTAAGCATCTCTTTACTACTAGTTTACCTGTCCTTGTTATTTATAGCACCTGACTCTTCCCTACCATGTATATAGCAAGCCATGCCTCAGAATACATTCTTCATGTAGCAGAGTCCTTCTGTCCTTATCTAATCCCGTAGTATCCTGGGTCAGAGATCATAGCTGCCTGGGAGCTTCTCACGTGCAATGGTGTTATTGCTCTGGTCTTTCCGCGGGACAGTAGACGACCAGCCAATATTGACAATTAGTAGTGAAAGAATGGAAATATTGAAGTTTTAGAGATGATAGTTAATCAGTGAAGGGAACCTAGACTTAGGTTTTCTGCTTATGATTTGTTTGATGCATATTTTTATTTGGATGAACTGGGTCAGATATCAAAATATGGAACATCACTAATACATGCAGGTATTGTGTGATGTAAATAACTTTGGTTAAATAGAAAAAGGAGAATTTTCAGTTAGATGAATGAACATTTGTTCATGGTTAGCTTGTCAAACTGGTAAACTACTTATTTAGCAGAATATGACGCCATTATTTGTAGCTGTCAGCAGGACTGGGTATGAGGGCAAGTGGGTGAGGCTAATCCGGCATTTTCCTCAGAACGAAACCTAAGGGAGGAGAGTGGCAATAATCACAATAAGTATACTTCAATATATATTTTTAAATATCAACTCTTATGCAAAATGTCCTGATAAACAAGGTATCAAATTTTTAAAAGGCAGCATCCATAACAGTGCCATGCTGTTCCACATTGGAGCCAGAGGCAAAAAAGAAAAATCAGTTTCACTGATCTGTCTTTTTTTAAATTGTTATAGATTATTCTTCATAGATTTTTCCTGTCAATTTTGAATCTTTTAAATATTTCCCTTAGATAGCATTTATCTTGCTTACTGTAGATTTCAATTCTGTGCCCACTGCAAGTTCCTCACTTGCTTCAGCCAGGTTCTGTCCACGTGTGAGAGCTATTGTTTTCTCAATGTCTTAGCTAACTTATAAGCAATATTTCTCACTTTTCTTAGTTTCTCATAGTTTGGGGTCAAAATTCTTTTTTTGTGGGTACCGGGGGGTCGACCTCAGGACCTCGCGCGCCAGCAGGCGCCCGTGCCGCTGAGCGATATCACCGGCCCTTTTTTTTCGTATGTGGGTTCCGGGAGTCGAACTCGGGCCCTCGCGCTTGCCGGGCAGGCGCTTAAGCCACTGAGCCATCTCACCAGCCCTGGGGTCAAAATTCTATATCATGTATTTATGACCAACTGGCTTTCAACAAGGATGCCAAGAATTTTCAACGATGAAAATAAAATAGCCTTTTCAACAATTACTGCTGGGACAACTGGATATTCACACACGAAAGAATTAATTTGGACATCTTCCCAATACTGCACACAAAAGGTAACTCAAAATCTATCACAGACCTAAATTAAGAGCTAAAATTACAAAATTCTTAGAAGGAAACATACAAGTGAACCTTTGTGGTGTCAGCAAAGGCAAAGACATCTTAGATATAACGTCAAAAAAAAAGTGAAAAAGGAAACAATTAATAGGTTAGATGTCATCAGAATTCAAAATTTTTTTATTTCAAAGGACACTATCAACAAAGTTAAAATAGAAAAAACAAAAATGGGAAAATTATTTGCAAGTCATATCTATAATAAAGGACTGGGATGCAGAATATGGAAATAATTCTTACAACTCAACAATAATAATATAAATAACTCAGTTTAAAATATCACTAAAGGATTTAAATAGATATGTCTACAAAAAAGATATAAAAATGACCAATAAACGTGAAAGAAAATATGCTTGATATCATTGATTATTAGGAAAATGTATATCAAATAAAAAGGAGACATCACTCCAGAAGCACTAGAATTCTATAATCAAAAGGAGAATGAGTTCTGGCTTATATGCAAAGTAATTGAAGCCATCATACATTGTTAGGGAGAATGTACAATGTTGCAGCAATGCTGGAAACAGGTTGATAGCTCCTTAAAAAGTTCAACAATGAATTACTGTAGAATCCAGCAATTGTAAGAGAAATGAAGCCAAATATCCACACCAAAAATTGTAGCCAGATATTTATAGCAGCGTTACTCAAAATAGCCAAAAGGTGGAAATAACCCAAAGGCTTATAAACTGACAAATGCATCAACAAAATATTGTGTATACATAAAATTATGTGATGATAAAAAAGAATGAAGTACTAATACAACTTAGCAACATAAGCTTTGAAAACAGTATGCTAACTGAAAGAAGTCATTTAAAAAGACTGCATCTCATTCAATGTACATGGAATTATATTGTGAATCCATCTATACAAGATGAACAGGATGGATGAATCTAAAAATATGGAGACTGAAAGTAGATTAGTGGTTGTCAGGGTTTGGGGCCAGGGGGTAATGAGAAGTTATCGCTAATAGAAACAGTTTCTTTTTGAAATGGTGTTCCAAAATTGTTTGTAGCATTGTTTGTGCAACTCTGAATATACTAAATATCATTGAATTGTTTACTTTAAATAGGTAAATTACATGGTTTCTGAATTATATCTCAATGAAGCTATTAAAATAGTTAATACCAGGCATTAATGCATAACTATTGCCAGCCTCATTTCCCTTCCTTTGGGTGAGTTACCAGCAAAAGCTTTTGCAAAGGACTTTCTTTTGTAGGATAGCCTTAGTCAATCCAAATTGGATAAAACACGAAATGATAGTATTTCCATAGGAGAGGGCTAATGATATGATATGATTTTAAAGATACACTGTTTCCCAAATGTTTTCTACTTTGTATTTCCTGAATGTATTCAACATGTAGAATGATTTATAAACAATATTATAGGATGAAGCACTGAAGGGTGAGAAAACCTGCCAGTGAAGATTCACGATTGGGAATGGGGTTACTGTCTTCGGTCTTTAAAGGTGAACCATAGAGCTGAATGTGCGTTTTGTTTTGTTTTGTTTTGTTTTTGTTCTGTGTATTTTTTTTTAGCTCTAAAACTGATATCATAGGATAGATATTGCTGATGCTAGTTTTGATTTTCCCTTTATAAAGAAAGGACTCATTTGGCAGTCAGTGCTGGATGGAATGGAACCTCTTCGAGGTCTTACATTCCCACTGACTGGAATTGCTCGCCTTGAAACTGAGAAGCCATTTCTTAAATGATGCCAAAAACAAAATATTTTGTTTTTAATCTGAGGTTCCACAGTTCCCTTTATCAACCACACTGATTTCATTTAATGAGTATTCCTTCGTATGGGTAAGCACTTATAACCACTCCTACTTACTAACGTCATAGTCTGCACTACTGCTTTGTTATTTTAATCTTAATTCATAGCTTAAATAAACTGTACTAAAAGTGTGCTAGGTTTCGTTCTACTTTCTTTTCAGAGGATGGAGAAGAAGCCTGAAGCATGAAGTCATTCAGATTCATTTTCTTTTTTTTTTTTTTTTTTTTGTGGGTACCAGGGGGACGACCTCAGGACCTCGTGCGCCAACAGGCACCCGTGCCACTGAGCGATATCACCGGCCCCTTTTTCGTATGTGGGTTCCGGGAGTCGAACTCGGGCCCTCGCGCTTGCAAGGCAGGCGCTTACGCCGCTGAGCCATCTCACCGGCCCCAGATTCATTTTCAAAGCCTGACTGGGAGCCACTTTGGTCAATCAGAAAGCAACAGAAGCACAACAGACTTCTCAAGGGGTGGCAGAAGAGGGGTGGGAGGTCAGTCACTGTTATGGTTTGTGCCTAGATGTATCCCCAAAGCCTCATGCAGTCGTGGAGGCAGGCTTCCAGAGTTTGTGACTGATTCATGGTCCAGTGCTGGGATTATGGGTGTGAATGCTACACCCACCTGAAGGCAGGTAGCTTGCATACAATGTAAGGAAGGGAAAGAGGCTTGCTCTCTCCTCTCTTTTTGTTCTTGTTGCTTTTGTTGTCTTCCACTGCCATGAACTGTTGCCCTCTTCTGTGCCACCCTACCTTGGAGCCAGCTGATTATGGACTGAAACCTCCAAATACTGTGAGCTAAATAAACCTTTCCTTCCTTAATTTTGGGCATCTGGTATTTTGTCTCAGTAATGAGAGAAAAGTAACTAAAACAGTCATCAATCTCAAAAGCCACCTACCATTCTCAGAAAGTACAGATTCAAGCCCCCAAAAGGCAGAACTGTCCTTCTCTAGTGATTATCTAACACAAAAGCACGTTATCTGTCCCTCTCTGTTCTCAGTGCTGGGTCCCCTGGGCAAGGACAGAATGGCTTAGAGAAGTCCCATTACCTCTATGCTGGTAGTCATATACCTTAAAATATTCCTTATTGCTCACTTCTTTATTGTACATAAGAAGCAAGTTAAAGAACAAGACTCCATGTAATAAATGACACAATGTACAATGAATACCGTATCATTGCTAGCTATTATATTAACTCTAAAATCATTTTTAAAAATGTCCTCAGTAGGCAAGAAAGTTTCAGAATGGAGAATGACCCCCATCCATTCTCATCTCATATAAAGAATACAGCTAAGGGCAGGGCTAGGTTTGAATCTGAGACATTATTCAAGGAAGAACCAAAGTCTGAACCTCAGGGATCCAATGGGGTTGTTGCTTCTCAGTACAATACAAAGGGAACAGAGTTAAGATCCATCTATATTTAGTATCTCTTCAATAGCTATCATGCTACACATTCCAGAATGGCTCCACAGAAGATATTCAGAAGAGAGCTGAAACATTCACTGGTAAGTTATTGTCTTTGTGTAATATGCATTTAAAGGGAGCTACAAAAGTAAAGGCAGATGTGTAATATATGGCTGGCACCATTTTTATTTTCTTATACATCTTGCTACTGTCTGGGGGCAATGCTCTAGCGACTACTGAAATATAATAGCTGCTTTTTCTCTCTGTACACAATTTGACAGCATTTATTCTTTCCTTCAGTGAACATAATTACTTCACATATGGAACCTGTGATAGCCTACAGGCATCTGAGAGAAACCAGAATCATGCAATCTGTCCCCTTTGCGAGCTTAATTTACATTCACAAGTGTCATTTTATTAGGGATGGCATCGTGTAGAATAAAAATTACAGGTCAGCTATGCCATGTCATTGGGAAATGTGCTTAAGTCAATAATATGGTATTATTGCATTTGGAATAATTTTACAAGAGAGATCTCACAGGAGGAATCTGACCCTTATTTCTTAGTTTCCAGCTTTACTATTACCCACAAGATAATTCATTTAGAAATAAGAATTGAAACAAATAGTTTAGCCTGCTGTAAATATTAGTGCTGTGTGTCACACCATTCAATAAACCTCTGTAATGACATCTACAATGTTAATGCACATGGAAGATTAGTTTTTCAAAGTGGACGTGTTTTGATTTGTGTAATCAAAATGGCACCAATCGTAAGATTGTGTCCTTTATCTTGGCCTGGTAAGGGTGGAATTTAAGAAGATTGTGTTACTGGCTCTATCATAAGTAAAATTACATTATGGGTTCAACAGATGTTCCCCGGGAATGGGAAGTAGGAGGCATGCTGTGGACATTAGGATCAGTTATGGTTTCTCTGAGAACAGTGAATAAGTCTTGAAATTGGCGGTTGGCTCCCTATTCTTTGATGACATGAAAATGATTTTAGCATGAGAAATTAGAGGTTAGCAAAGTAAATCATGACTGCTTCATGATACCACATTCTTTCATGAAATATATACTGTGGTAAGTGACAGAACATAAGTCTTAGATGGCAAAGATAGTATGCACTGCAATAACCCGTGACAGCCACGGGCCAAGCCCCAACCACTTTTAGCACACGTACTAAACCCTCTCAGCTTCATCACATTAGGGCTGGACACCAGTGTGGAAGTCAGTGGGTTAATGGAGAAACAAAATTTAGTCTATGGAAGGGGAAAGGCAAGCACGAGTGTTCAGATGCCAAACTAAAAGCAGAGTCACTGAAGTCTAAGCAAACAAGAGAAAAAAAAAAATGAGAAGGTATGTGAATAATTTTTATTCAAGGTAGGAGAGCAGTGTGAACCGTGATAAGCATTTGGTATTGGGAATGTTTATCAAATAAAATTTTTGAAGAATTATTTAGGTCTCACTACATCTTTAGAATTGCCTTACTTTGAGGTGATTTAACTTTTTAAAGTTTTATTTTTATCAAATCATTACATAAACTTGGTCAGAGAATCTAATGGCAGAAGAGAGCTTATGTTGAGAAGCCATCTTCCCCGTCTTCCCACGTCACCTAGCAATATACCTTACGCTCCAGTAGCAGCATCTTTTAACTACATTTCCATCTAGGAAATAGACAATATTTACTAATTCTACTACAGTTTGTCCAGTTGCTAATGAGAATACCTCTTAAGTTTCTCAGTATACTTTCTTACTCTTCCTTTTTAGTAGACATTAAGATCACCTCCCTCTAGATTTTTTTCAGTGCCATGAGCCAATAAATTCTCTTAAACATTTATCCCATTTGAAATGAAACTTTTGTTACTTTCAACCAAAGGCATCCTACTTCATTTAATTAATAAACACTTTGAACCCCATTTAAAAAATTCTGATTGAAAAGCTTATTGTGTTAGCTTTCCATCATCACAAATTGCTGCGATAAATCAACTTATAAAAAGGACAGGTTTTTTTTTTTTTTTTTTTTTTTTTTTTTTTTTTTGCTTAATTTTGGCTGTTTTAATCTATGACCAGTTGGCCTTGTTGCCTAGGGCCTGTGGTGAAGCATTACATCCTGGCGGAGCCTTTTGCACAGGAAGCCCAATCACTCCATACCAGCCAGCAAGCAAGGAGAGGAAGAAGAAAGGACTGCGGTCCCAATATTCTCTTCAAAGGAGTGCCTCCACTGACCAGAATACTTGCCTGGTCTCCATCTCCTTTGCCCTCTACCTCCCAGTATCATAAAGGACTAGGCTTTAATGCTGGAGCTTTTAAAGGGACATTCTCGTTCCAAACTATAGTGCGTATGCTTATGATTCAGTATGTGTTAGAAAAGGGTTTTAGATACCAAGAATATCTCGCCCTCAAGGATATCACAGTTTATTAAGAAATCAAATAAAATATGTGATTAGTACAACAATGAAGAGATATTAAAATAGTACAGAGGAAGGGAAGCAACTAAGGTTTCCTAAGAAATTAAGGGGGTGAAAAGGATGAGAAAAACTTTGAAGAAGATATAATGCTTAGACTATGTCTCAAAGGACTGTTTTTCAATTTTATGTTTATTAGTACATGTACATAACCCTCCCTCAACCTCTGGATCCCCTTCCCATTTAAAAAGATCTATCTCCCTACTTCCTATTATGATTTTTAAATAAGGTCTCATTCAGTCATAAATAACAAAAACCAAATTCAAAATGACTTATACTAAAAAGAAAATTCATAGTTTCAATGAATGAGAGTCAAGTTTGATCTTATCCTTCAGACAATGCCATCTAGAATCTGGTTACCATCTCTTTCTTCTGCTTTTCTCTATATGTGTTTAATTTGCAGGCAGTTCCCAAATGTGATGGTAACCTGACGAGCATCATATTCAGGCTTTAGCCTACCATATTACTGTCCTCAGAAACAAGAACTGAAGATCTCTTTCCTAGTAGTTTCAGTAATTTTTAACAAATGTTATCCCACAATCTTCTGGCCTGAATTCTTTTCTGATGATTCATTTGTATTACATGTCATTTTCTCTGCTTTCAAAACTTTCTCTTCATTTTTGGTTTTCTGCAATTTTACTGTAATACTCCTGGATGTGATCATCTTTGTGTTTATTCTGTATTTGTTCTGTCTGGTGTCCCCTGAGCTTCTTCAATTTGCAAAATTTATGCACCAAATTTCAGAAAATTTCAAGCTATCATTTCTTTTAGATATCATACATTTTCTGCTTTCCCTTTGAGATCTCAATTACATATAAGTTAGATCTTACAACATTTTTACCGAGCTCTCTGAAGATCTTTTAATATTTTTCAGTCTTCTTTTAGTTTTTCAGACTGGATAATTGCTTTTGATTTATCTTTTAAGTTTATTGATCCTGTTTCCGGTTATCTTCATCTGCTATTGCTGCCATTTAGTGAATTTGTTATTTCATATACTGCACCTTTTAGTTCTAGATTTTCTATTTGATTTTCTCATACTGTATATTTTTCTAAATTAGCACTATTTAGTTGCTGTATGATATAGGAAAGTAATTTAACTTATTTGAGACTCTTATTTCCACACAAGTAAAATGATATTGTTGCTGTTAGGCAAAATAATCACTAAGATTGAATACATGTAATATATTGTATAGATAGTTTTAAAACAATAACAGCTATTATTATAGTAGATAATATTAATTGTCTCCTAACTTGGCTCAGCAGCCACTGAAACCCACTTTTGATCTACGTCAGAATTATCTTTATTTAATATAAATTAGTTTACTCGCATGATTAAGAATTCTAATCATGTTTTAATCTATAAAATATAATATCTTAATTTTTAAATTTGATTTCTAATACTTTTCATTCTTTGGCTTCACTGCTTCAACTGTCTGTCTCCCACCATTTCCATGTACTTTAATCTCCACCCTGCCCCATCATTCTCTGCTTCCCAACATGACAGCCACAATAACGCTTTTCACATGTGATGCTACCTCAGTGTAGTACTGTTCCACAATTTGTCATCTTGTTAGACCTGGTTCAGATGTGGCATTCTTTGTGGATTCTTTTCTAATTTACCCTGGGAAAGCTGGTCTCATTTTTGTACTCCCATGGCACTTATTTCTCCATTCTTGTACTTTAATTATATGGCAATTATTATCTATTTATATGTCTCCTTCCTCTTTCTCTTGCAGACTACCAGATCTTTGATGACACAAACATGTCTTTTTCATTTTTGATTCTTGAATGCTTGAGCACAATACTATAACATTGTAAAAAGTTGAAAATAATGCTTCCCTGGTGAATAAATATAGCTAGAAATGAAAACCAAATACATGTGAGGAGAAGAAGCCTATACATGTTTACAGATCCTTGAATATACAAAAAGTGCTCATTATTAGCAGTGAATGTATTAGCAAAATGTGGCTGCATAAAAATTACCCCCAAATTGGTGGCTTAAAGTAATAAGCATTTATTACATTACGATTCCGATGAGTCAGGATTGCTGGCCTAACTTACTGGATGCCTTTGGCTCTGGGTCTCTGCAAGGCTGTAGTCAAGGTACTGGCAGAGACTGCAGGCATCTCTGGGCTCAAGCAGGGGAAGTTCTGTTTCCAAACTCACTCACATAGCTGTTTTCAGGTACCAGGTCCTTGATGGCTCTTGTTTGGAGTTTATTGCCATGTAGGGCTCCCATAAGACAGCTTTCACTAAAGCAGAGGACTTCGTTCAGAATCCATAAACTATAGAGTAGAAATAGATCACCCAAGATAGAAGATCTAGTTGTTTTCTAGCATAAACATGGGAGTCACGTTTCATTGCTTTTGTCATCTTCTCTTCATTATCAACAGGTCACTAAGTCCAGTCAACACTTAAAGAGAAATGACTCCAAGAAGAGTCTACCAGGAGAGGAGGAATCCCTGGAGGTCCCTCTACCACAATGACAATTAGCAGTTCCAAACAAGGTTTTTTTCTAACAACACAGTTAATAAATCCTCATTACAGAAAATTTCAAACCTAATTGGTAGAGAAGAAAAAGCCATCTATATTCCTAGCATTTATGGGACATCAGTTAATATCATGGGACATCATGCTAATTTTTAAACCACAGTTTTATATAGTTGAAATTATAGCATGTATAACTTGTTTTTGATTATTATTATGTTTCAAAAATGTCATACATATGATTGTAATATATATGTGTCTCATTATTCATTTCCTATGTGCTATTTAGAATGTTTCTCTTTTTTGCTACAGTAACAATGCTACCATTATTTTCTAAGACTAGAGTCAATAGTTTTCAAGTATATAAGGATAAATTGAAAATTTGGTGCTAGAAAGAAAAAATAATTTCGCAAATGGGAAAAGAACATTACTGCTATGATAACAGAAGGAACGTATGTGTCCTATGAAATTGTTATAGAGTGTGCCTTTTTTATTTCCATCCTGAATGTTTGTTTAGGAGTTTCATTTGATAATATTTACTTAGATTGGATGAAGGGAATCATTAGCTTTTGGAACTCAAATTTTTCTTCAGAGGTCAGAAAGACATGCTTTACCCACAGCTCATACTCCACTGGTTGACAAAACAGCACTGTTGCAATTATTTTTATTAGTAACAATAATAACCTTTGTTCAGTGTTTTACCTTGTGAAGAAGGTAAGACAGGTATTATCATCTGCATATTTCAGAAATGTAGAGAGCATACAGTTGTTTGCTCCAGGTTATTCAACTATTAAGTGATGGAATATGCAAATTATATAATTGGCCATATTATGCAAATTAACAGCAAGCACACACACACACAATCCACTGACATCTTTAACCACATTTCTAAATTAAGACTCCAAGTTTATATAAGTTCTGTGGATGAAAAAGCCAACTAACATACTAATCTGTATATTTAAAGTAGAGTTTCAAATTTATTTAATTTCAATTTATCTGAAAGCTAGTGAACATGTTGAACTACATCTTCAAATCAAAACGTCAGGTTTAAATAATTTCAGTTATATTTTGGGGTTGTTGATTCTTCTCAGAGATCTGCAGATAGAAACTTGTGATTTTGAAAGACTTCCATGGTTGCCACAATAAGTTCTTTTCAAATCAGAAAGACAATTTTACTTTAAAAAATTATATATGTTATGTATACTTACATGTTTAGTTATATACAGAGTTAAAAATATATATATTTCCTTAAAATGTCTATGATAAAATAAAATATACCCATAATATATGAAAACATACATTATTAAATTGCTATAATACAGCAAAAGTTTACGTTATAAATTACTAAGGAAGAGTAAACACACAGTTTTTTCTAAGCCTCAAGAGTGAGAAGTGTAAACATACTTTTCAAGGGACATTAAGTGCTTTCTGCATGTAGTTTTTTGTTTGTTCTATTTTTAAAAACAGATTTGGGTTTTAGGCATCTTAAAGTTCACTTACCACTGAAACTCCAGAAGGATTTCTGCCCCCTCCTCTATTTAGACAAATTTTTAAAATATTTTATTTTGAAATAATTTTAGAGCCACAGTAAAGACAGTACACAGAGATCTTCTATGCCTAGTTTTTCCTAATCATTGCATCGTATATAACTATGGTACAATATCAATACCCAGATTAACACTGGTACAATGTTGTATATAGTTCAATGTCATTTTACCATATATGTAGATTCATCATTGCAATCAGATAAACTATCCCATCACCACAACTATGTGGCTCTTCTTACCTTCTAAAATTATATCACTTCCCTTCCCCCTACTATCTATAATGCCAGGATGATTTGTTTTGTATTTCCATATATTTTTCTCTTAATAATCTATATAAATGGAATCATAGTTTATTCTTTTGCACTTAATTTTTTAATCTCAGCATAATGCCCTTGAGATAGACTCAAGTTGTGTGTATCCTATTGTTGCATAGTACTGTATGGTATAAAAATATATGATTTTATTTAACTATTCCTGGTAGATATTTTTGACTAAAAGTTGGAACTGAACACAGAAATGATCATGAAGAAGAATCGGGTCTACCTATAAGGCATTCTTCTGACACTCAGAGTTCTTTTATTTTGGTTTTGGTTTTGTTTTGTTTGTTTGCTTTATGAAGGAGGTACTGAGGAAAGGAAAAGATAAAACCTCAGCATGATGAATACAATTTTCAGGTTGAATAAAATAAACACTGTGAAAAAGATATTTCTGGGAAGATGGCTTAAGTCTTGATTTTCTAATTGGATATCTTGTTGCTAGAAGTCAAGTTTTTTACAAACATCAGCATCCAAAGAGCCATTTAAGTTAACCAAAGAGCAAGACAAAGACAAAACAAGAACCAACTTGAAGATCTAAAGCCAAAGCTAGTTTTAAAAGTTTGGTAGTTTACTAAATCTTTATCTTCATGAGCTATCAAAATAATTTATTTTTAACCTATGACTTTCTACACCAATATAATCTTGATCAAGAGTCTGAAAGGAAAATAAAATTAATCCCTTCTACACATAACCCTGCTTTCCCTATTGTGAGTATTTTCAACATGCTGCCAATCATATTTCCCCAGTGTTTTATGGAATTTGGTGTAATAACAACACCTATCCATCACTTTCCTGATGAAGCACCAGCTCCTCTACTCTGCATTCTGATTCCTACCATCTTTATGGAACAAATTTTTGTTTTTTTTTCTACTTATTGCTAAATGGCTAATGTTATAACCTTAAGCAGAATAATTCAGACCTGTTTTTCTATAAGAATTGTGAAGTATACTTAATTTTGTGATTGACTTTTTTTATTTCTGTAAGTTATTTTTCAAAATAATTTACCTCATGTAAGCATACCCAGGTATCCAGATTATATCCCAACCATCATGGGTAGGAAAACATTTTTATTTTTTTTTTCAGTTCAGGAAATTAAGCAAGGACCCTGTGCATGATAGTCTATACTCCTAGCCCCATTTTTATAATTCTAAATAAGTATTAACACATAAAAATTAAGGTTTACTATACCTAACATTTAAAGAGCACTTAGCGCTTGATAAATTAAAAAACTCCAAATAGACATCTACTTTACAAATGAAGAAATACAAATGCTAATGAACATATTTAAAATATTCAATCAATGGTAATAATAATGTTGGTCAAGATAACATTAAGATAACCAGATAATATGTCACTTTTGTTTCATTTTTTGAGACAAGGTCTCCTTATATACCCCAGTTGTACTTGAACTCATGATCCTCCTGCTCCCTCAGCCTCCTGAGTGCTTGGATTATAGGTGTTAGTCACCATAAGTCACATTTCTAAAGTGTTTTGTTTGTTCGTTTGTTTTTAGTTACTACATCCAGAGTTGGAAAGTACTGAGAAGAAAAATCATACTCAACTGAAAATGGATTACATGCGTTAAAACCCTTAAAATTGTGTAAACCATTTATCATGCCACATTATCATAAACACTAATGGCCATGCTAAACGTTTATGTGCAACATACTTCTACATTTTTAATATGAAAATTTGGATTAAGACTAGAGGTCTTATTTATGATATAGTTTATATAAAATTCTATACAATAATTAAAGGAAATATAATGGATGTGAAAATATTGGAATATATTTTAAGTAGAAATAAGTTATATAGCTGTTTAATTTGTGTTGCATGTATGTTTGTTCATGCAAAATATTTCATGTTAACATTCGTCATAAGCATGAGAAAAATGGGAAGATTATGTACAGAAATAAAGCAGCTGTGATATTTCAAGTATTTTTTTCTCATTTATTGTACTCATTTGTATTTTTAAGAATGTGTAGCTATTATGTATTACTATCGTGATCAGTATTGAAAAAGAAACAAAATAAGAGATATTTTAGAAAAAGCCAGGAAGGTATACTATTTCTCTTGGTAAATTTAACAAGAATAGTAACTCAAAGGCGAAAATTTAGAGACTCATGTTGCATATTATGAGTTCTTATAAAAAGAACAAGTTAATTTAGCTGAAGAAAAATAACATTGTTGAGGCTAGAATGGTGATGAGAAACAGAATGACTCATCCTCGTTATATATTCATTACTTTAAGCTCGAATTCAAAGATTTGGTGAGCAATGTCTTCATGATTCTCAGACTTTCTGATTGCAGTGGGTATGAACATCTGTCTCCCCTTTATACTCCATTATCTACATATAGATTATTATCTGGAAGATACCTTTATAACCACTCAGGTCTTTGACTTAATAACTGATAATCTGACAAACTTTAAAGTGTCTAGTAAATATTTGTCTATTGCTTTTGCTTATGAGAATTCCAAATCTTTCCGCCTGCATTCTCTCAATTCCAGAATGCATTCCGGCTGCATTCTCTCAATTGTCTGTATGCAAAGGAATCTCAAATGATTGTGGAGTAAGGCACCAATAGGGAAGGGCTTTTCCTATATGGTTTCCCTGAGCCTAGTTATACCCTCTGTTCAAAGACTACACACTCAAGAAAAGTGACTCCATTTTTAATAAATCTACATGCCTATGTATACCCTACATTTCACTTGTCTCAAACTGTTCTTGGTTCCCAAACAACTTGATACACTTTCACCAGTTTATGTTTTGTTCATGCTTGCCTTCAGTCCACCACATCAGCCCTTCACATCTGCTAAAACCCAACTTATCCTAATTGTTTAAGGAAAAGTTCCTTTATGCTACTATACCTCCTCCTTTTTCAGTATTTCTTTGTTGCAAGCTGAATTGATTGGTAATTCTTTTTGATCTTCCTGAGGAATGCATCTTTTTCTCTTTTTATTCCCCATAGCATAAGGGCTTTTTACTCAGCAGACAAAAAAAAAATCATTTAATAAACTGGTATTGCCTAGCAATCTAACCCTACAGATATTTCTGGGTTTAACAACTCTCCCGCATCTGGAAAAGTCAGCCTGGATTCATGAGTTATATCTGAATTCTAGGATGTTTTTTAAAGAAAAGACCTGTGACACAACAGCTGATGTATTAGCTTTGAATCTATGTTCTAAAACACACACACACACATGCACAAACACAAACACAAAACATGCTATTTAAAAAATATTACATAATGAAATATGGAATGATTTCTGAGTAACTTTTTCCTCTCAAAAGTGATGCCCCTGATATGCCTGAAAGCAATTTCTTGCTACTTTTTTCTTTTAGTGCCACATATATTAACTTTCTTAACGGATACTTCAATGCATCAGAATAATTACAAATTCTTCAGAAGCAAGACAGACTTCTTCAACATATATTCAGTTGTTACCTACTATTTGTAAGATATAATTCTAAGGGTTGATAACAATTAGACACAAGTGTACAAATGCACACACTCACATAGATATCCCTGCTTTCATGAATCTGAACTCCTAGTGGGGGGCGTCAGACAATATGAAAAATAAACAAATAAATAATAAATAGTGCATTAGTCGACTTTCTCATCACTGGACCCAGTAATAGAAAGCCACGATTTAAAGAAGAGGTTAAATTTGGCTAATGGCTTCCAGTCCATGGTCCTTTGCCTCCCCGGTGATGGAGGAAATTTGGCCAGTTCATGGCACCAGAAAGCAGAGCAGGGGAACAGTGTGGAAGAGGAAGGAGCTAGGGACAGACACAGACCCAAGCTGACGGCCCCCTGATCCACATAGACACTTTCAGATGTGTGCCCAACCAATCCTCCAGGCCAGTCTCAAAGCCACTCAAGTTGGCACTCCACCCTAACCACCATAAGTAGTGTGATACATAGTGATAAGTACCATGAGGAAAAGTAAAACAAGGGATATTAGAGTTTGGGACAAAAATAAATCTGAATAGCCTAAACTTTCACTTATGTCTCATTTCACAATTTCATGTTTTCCTCCTTTTTCTTTTTTGCATCATTTCAAAATTTCTACATTGGCCACTGAGATGGCTCAGCGGCGTAAGTGCCTGCCTGGCAAGCGCGAGGGCCCGAGTTCGACTCCCGGAGCCCACATACAAAAAAAGGGCCGGTGATATCGCTCAGTGGCATGGGCGCCTGCTGGCGCGCAAGGTCCTGAGGTCGAGCCCCGGTACCCACACAAAAAAAAATTTCTACATTTATTAAACTGTAAGAAAAAGCATGATGCAGACTGTATGAAAATGGAATCATAGAAATATATGTTTTAATGCAGCAATGTAGCCAAAGCTATTTGAAGATTTCGGAGAAATAATGAAGAAGGGAGCACATATATATAAAGAAATGCATTCATAAAACTCATAGAGGTCACTAAACTAAAAGTCAGGTACAGTAAGTCCCCAACTTGCAAACATTCAAGTGCTGAGCTTTCACAGTTACAGTACCGTACGAACAGATCTCTGTTAGGAACATTCCTAGATGTGAACAAATCTTGGAAGCAGCTCACATGTCTGCTGGACACTGTCACAGTTGTGCTGCTGTGTGCTTACTGTACAGTGCGATAGTGTACAGTAGCGTACAGTGTTCAGTCAGAGCCCAGGATGTCCGGAAGCAAGAGGAAAAGCAGTGGTGATGTGGTGGGGGGGGGCTGCTAGGAAGTGCAAAGCAGTAACCATGGGAACAAAAGTGAAAATAACTGAGAGATTGCACCAAGGCGAAAAGAAGGTAGATGTCCTACATTCTTTAGGGTTGTTGTACTGTATTGTACCACCATTTGTAAAAGTAAAAATAATTTATTTACAGTACTTGTGTGTGTGTGTGTGTTTGGTTTTTTCATGCTTTACATTGCATATTTGTGCCAAATGTGTATAAGGCTCACTTCATCAGATTTACAAACGAATCCAACTTAAGAATGTTCTTTGGAAACAGAACTCATTCATAAGTCAGAAACTTACTGTAGTAATGGTTTCATTAGAGTTTTTGGTGGAGCAATATTAAACATTTTAGGAATATATACTTAAATTCAGTTCCAAAAGGCTTTTATTATAATGTCCTTGGAATTAACTGTCATTGACATATGTTAATTTTGCATGGACGGCTTCTCCCACCATGATCATGAAGGGATTGTATTTTTCCCTTTAAACCCTACACCTAGCTTGTCAGGAGTGGATGCTACATACTAGATATGTAGAGGCACTCTGAATTTTAGAATGAAACTGATGCTCAAAGTACCTTTGCATGAATTGTGACTGCCAGAGCAATGTGATCTGTACCTTGGATTAAGCATTTTTGAGGGGAAGAAGAAAGACAAATGGATGGAGGAAAACAGGAAGAGAGAAAAGAGCAAAAGAGTAGAAAAGGGGAAAGGAGAGAGAGAAAAAGGAGAGACAAGGAGAGAAAATGAGATTGCAGAAAGGAAAGTGATAATTGAATTGTGGCAAAATGTAAAAGAAAGAGCATACCTGGATATATTATCAAGTACTGCATAAAATACTTCTTCTTTCTGAATTTTCCCCAAGAAAACTCCAATTTTTATTTACAAAGTTTATGGCCCATTGTAAATGCCCTGGTTTTAGGTCTCCGTTTGACTCTATAAACCATGTGCCTCTATCGCAATAGCTGTTATAGAAATTTTAGCTAGATATTGTTTTTAGTTCTCTTTTTTTAGTTTTTGTTTTTAGTTCTCCTTTCCTTATAATAAATAAATATGTGACATCCATTGAAAATTTCCAATTCTGAAGGTCCTGATGTTTCACGAGCTTCTATAGTGCTCTGCTGTGTGTTTTGTAACATTTACACAGTAGTTTCTTCAGTCCCCCTCCCCTTTAACAAAGCCATCATATTCACTTTTCATTTTTTAGGCATTGATTAAGTGTGTGGTAAGACCCCTGTTTCTCAGGCATTCTTGAGATCTATTGGTGTGAGTCACATAAATAGGTTATTTTAACATGAATAACTCATATTTAGCTTGTTTCCTCTGGTTCCCACCTGCTATTACAGACGCCTCAAGCGTAGCATCCATTTTTTTCCTATCACTTAAGAATTTCTGGAAGTTCCTCAGGGCTGTTTTGTGTCTGCTCAGAAATGAGATCTGTCAAATGCAATATGGCCTCTGGCAGGCACTGTTGCTATTCCTTTTCTGTCCCACTTACAGGAATATTGTCCCACCTGTCATTATCCAAGTCTGTCCAGCATGGCTGGCTATGCCAGGCTGTCCTGCCTCATCCTCTGGCACCATTGCTGTTCCTTTTTCTAGTCTGCTCCTGCATCGCAGTGTTCCTCCATCAGTGGAGCTGATGAACCAATGCATTCTCCTGTCTTCCCTTTTTTATTTCCTTTCTTCCTCCCTTCATTTTATTTCTTCTTTTCTTCTTCCATCCCTCCCTCTCTTTCTCCCCTTCCTGCCTTCCCTCCTTCCTTCTTCCCTTTATTTCCTTCCTGCTTGCCTGCCTTCCTGCCTTCCTCCCTTCCAGGTGATACCTCATTGAATCAACCTTCTAAGCTATACTTCTGTTGCTTAAGTGGTGACAGCCTGGTGAACTTTGTCCTTTAGTGCTTATTCACAGCCTTCCTTTCCTAGGCCTCAGATATGCAACTAGATGAATGGCAGACATTCTGCTGAGTTAGAATCCTTCTGAGAGTTGATATCAGTAATTGGACAAATTAAGGCTACCTGATTCCCTCTTCCATAAGGAGGACTGGTTCTAGCCAGTCTCCTGAGCCCCTTAAATCAACAGATCCCTGGTATGTCTGACCCAGACCTGGCGGCTGAGGGGACATACTCACCAGAGTCTTTTGAACAGCAGGGGACACTGTATAAATATGAAGTAGGAGCATCATCTCATAAAATATTCTAAACTTTATTCTTATATTTCTTGCCTTCAACTTCACTATTTTAGGTTTTGACCAAAATTGTAGATTTTAGGTTTTCTATTTCTTTTTAATGATATAGCTGAAAATTCTTCAGTTCAGTAATTTTATCACATTCAATCCCAAGAAAGGTTTTGTTGAGAGAGAAAAATGACTATTTGATGGAAATCTATGGGTATCAATAACCCATGCTACTCATTTCTTCTATTTCAAAGTTAGTTGATAATTGACCCATTTGGCAATTAAATGTGAATTATAGTACTTGTTTGTTCTTTAATGATTCTTTGTTTTGACTAGTCAGTGTGTTTCCAAAACTGCATTGTTTACATCCAATCAGCTTTATTATTTTCATACCTAAAAACAAATCATGACAAAGTAGACATCAGCTAAGAATGTATTCATTTGCCAATCTTTTCCTACGCTAAATTCCCACAGTCTAGCATGATGCCTAGAACGTGTACTAAATATATTGGATGACGAGTAAATAAATGCGTCTATTAGTCATTCAGTAAAGTTTTGCTGAAGTACAATACGATCTTGTTTATTCACTTTTTATCTGCCTCCATTTATTCAGATCTTTGCTAAGCTGACTAAATTCTACACAAGAACGCCCCCAGCATCTCTACCCCTTATTTATATGTACACTCTGCAGGAACTTGTCTCTGTGGTTCTAGCCATTGGTGTGCAAGGGGCTGTTAAAGCCCTGTCCACCCTGTTTGGTCCCTTGCTCCTTTACTTATTCTCCTCTCACAATCATCGCTGGTCTGGCCCCCACTTCCTCCTTGACCTCCCATGTCCAGCTCTCATGGCCAGTCACTACTTTGGGTCCTAACCCCTAACTACACTCATTTGGATTCCTAGTGCATAAATTGTCCTGGGTGGATGGGGTATTTCCTCAGACACATCCATTATAATCCAGCAAGCTTGAATCTACCACTCCTTATCTCTCATCCTCAACCAGCCAGCCTTTTCCCAGAGGCACAGAGGTGGAGGCTATGGAGTGGTGTTTCTCCATGGGAATTACCTTCAGTAATTAAAAAGTGAAGACACACACTCCTCTTCCTACAAGAAGCATAGAGCTGGAAAAACTGAGGGCTTCATCTAAATGCCTGAGGATATATCATTATGTTTTCTTGATTTAAACTGTGTTTTTCCCTGATTGATGTGGTTCTAAAACATCCCCTAAATCCTGCAGATTTAGCACTAGTAGGGTTAATTTCAATTTGATTAAGAATTTTACCTTGCATGTGGGAAGGCACTCAAGCTGAAATAATTGGCTTCTTTGTGAAGCCCATATCTGCATTTAATTCCTTTGAAAACACACACACACACACACACATATATATATATATTTTTTTTTTAAGCAAACAAAGAACTCTGTGGGTCAGAATTTTCTGTTAGGCTTATAAAAGATTCTTCCCTAAATATCTCCATCAGTTTTTTGCTAACACATTTTTGGGATTCACAGATATAAGTTCTGATGTTGTTGTGTCTTGAATCAACTCTTCCCTCCTATCCCTGAGAGCAGCAGTTTGCAGCTCTAAACCCCACAGCATCCTGTTTATATATCACTAATGGCACTTATCATATTGTATCTTCAATTATATTTGTTTTCATTTATTTTATCTTGGCATTTCAGAGCAAACCACTACCACCTGTCAGCAAAATGTGAAGGTAATGAAGCTGAAAATCAGGGGAGGGTCAGGAATTGGATACCGAAGAATTTTATTATTAAAATGCAAAACTACATTCATGCTGCTTTGGTGGAAGCAGAGTTGAAGATGTAGCTAATGGAACAAGAAACAATAAATCCATACAGGGCATACATGAGAATCAAAGTCCACGGGGAGACATGAGGTCGCAATGGGGAGAAGCTAATAAAAAGGCACACATGGGGGCTGGTGAGATAGCTCAGCGGCATAAGCGCCTGCCTGGCAAGCACGAGGTCTTGAGTTCGACTCCTGGTACCCCCATACAAAAAAAGGGCCGGTGATATCACTCAGCGGCAGAGGCACCTGCTGGCATGTGAGGTCCTGAGTTCGACCCCCGGTACCCACACACACACACACAAAAGGCAAACATGGAAGGAATAGTGAGATTCACTTGTTCCATTCAGATTTATTTTCATAGATGGACTCTCATTATCATTTTAACTTCTCTTTTGGAGGCCCAGAGCCTCTCATACCTTTGTTGGTCTTAAAGAAGCACTCTACACAACAAGCAAAAAATCCTGTTTCCCCTGCTATAATAACTCTATTGATTGTTGCTATGTTTTTATAGCACTTAACACTTAATACCTATGAAATAATAAATCAAGTTTGGATGAATGATGTGTATATAAATGAAATATACATGCATTTTTAGTTTTAAGGGTAAACCAAAATGTTTTACAAGCAATGATATTTGGTTGTGCATACTAGTATAATTTCCTGTGGTTGAGGTAGCAAGTTCTCCAATTATACTTTCTATTGCCTCATTAGTCTTCACCTATTAGCAAGTAAGTTTTCCTTAATGGGGTGTTTAGGATCATTTTAGTGATGGTCATTTATAATAAAAAGAAAAGAGTACAACAGTAAACTCATACACTGAGCTCTAATGCGTTGTTTAATTCTACTCCATCTGCAAGTGTTTGTTTTCTTTTATAAACTGCATTAGAAGAGGCTAATTTGTATAGCATTTACATGTTATTTCCCCCAGTGAGGTGTCTGCTGTCATGCTTCTATGGCTCTATTATGCCAGAAAATGATACCACATTGCTTTCAACTGCTTTAATATAAAAATCAATAAAATGAATCATATGGGGGATGTTCTAATAATAGATAATGTGTAATAAAAAAAGAATATAAGAAAAAATGAAGACAAATCTTGATCACATTTGACTGAGCATTTCCTTTCTTCTTTCACTTTTCTTCTTAAAAATAAAAGCTACCTTTTATATCTTATAGGCACAACTGTGTTATCTGTGTGACACTGCCACATCATCTGTCGCGGTCACTGCATGACAGTGATTTGCACAAGGCAGAGTAGGAAAAGGACCCATCTGAGAGAGCCTACAGCATAATTAAGAAACATTCTGTTCATTCCACTGCTGTCTATTATCTTTTCTTCTCACCTTGCCCAGTGTTTTTCTTCTTCATGAAATGGGAGTAGTTTTCAGTCTTGGTGAGAAAATAACAATTCAGCTCACACCAAATGATAGGAAAACCTGTGCACTGAGTCACAGGTACATGGCCCAAGTGAGGGATCTAGCCTAGTCAATTTCAGGCCAAATTTGAGACCGATAAAGCAAAAATAGAAATATGACACAGATCAGAAGTTGCTACCTGCATTTGTGAAAGAAACTGGATGCTATGGATAGTTGGAGAGTTTTAAATTCGAAAAGTTGCTGTCACTGTCATAGAAATGTCTTCATAAGCCATATTTTGTTAATGTATTTTGAGTACAGCATTTTTGTGGGGTAATACCCATATCAAGTAGTCATGACTCAAAGTGAGAACTGACCTTACTCAAGTGCACTTTTCTTGAATTTCTTCATCCTGTCAATCATTCAGATTACCACCAGATGGCAAATACTTCATTGCCTAGATAAATAGATAGATAGATAGATAGATAGATAGATAGATAGATAGATAGATAGATAGATGATAGATGATAGACAGACAGAGATACACAATACAACTGGTTTGGAAAATTGCTTCATGAGTATGACTTCATGTTATAGAAATGTTTCATAATGGAATTACAAGCATGCACACATCATCAAAATATATTTCTATTTGGATTCTAGATTCTGTATTTTAGAAAATGTACATACATATGTGTGCATAACCACAAAGATTCTGAAGGCTGATGTAACTTGATTAAGAAAGTGATGATTATGATATAAAATCAGATATAGGGACTAAAATTATAAATGATACGTAGAAAGAATATGAAGAATTAATAAAATATTATAAAGTTTGCAATGGAATATACATTTGCAGGTTTTTTTCTTTTAAACTATTCATTAAACTGGGCACTTTTTTTGTTCTTCATAGTGTGTATGAATATAATCTTTTCAAAACATAGATTTGAGAGAAGGCAGAAGAAAAATTTAGTCATTCTCTAAATAAGGGTAAAATTCATGTTTATTAAAAAACAGGCTAACTAAAAAAGTGAAGTGGGGAAGGGAGCTTCTGCTAAGGCCATTGGAGAGCCATTTATGTGGGTGGTGGCCCTTTACTCTTCAATAAAACATGACTACTTACCATAGCAATCAGAGTGTTGAATAACACATGGGCTGCCTGAGATACAGTACTTTAATAAAGAAATACTTGCAGTGAAGAATGAGCAAACACGTGGGCAATTTTTTTCAATCTCATAATAGAAAACAATGTCTTTTTTGAAAGCATTTATATTTTCCCCATTTTTAATACCCAGCTACTGTGTGATAATCAATACAGTATGCTACAAGCCATTTGTCTTCCTTTGTGACTGGCTTGCTTTTGAAAGTGATGATTTTTATTTGGGTGTTTGTTTCAACAGGATAAGTGTTGCATTTTGGAAGACATCAAGTTGTCATGCGGGGAAGGTAGCCTTTCCTTTTCTAGAAAGGGGAGGGCAAAGTGGCTCAAGTCCCTGCTGAGGAACACACAGGTCCAGGTGGCTTCCTGTGGTCTGCCCAGGTATATTCTTGTATCATCTTCTAATTTCTTTCAAGTTTCATCCAGGAAGAAAAGGCTTAATGGGTTTGCTGAATGAACTAAGTGGCAGTGATCTGCAGAGGACACTGCTCCCTGCTTTCAGCTGTGGATTAGGTCCCCCGTGCTTTCCTTCTAAGTGCTTTTATATACTCTGGCTGCAAGTTTAGAGTTTACGACACTCTTCTTTGCATCTGAGAGTCTTGAATTATCATTTTATAATACTACTTTCTATGAATGGTTTCAAAATTTTACAAATTTTGCAATAATATGTGGGATTATTCATGTATAATTACTACAAGTAGGTATATTCCACATGTTATAAAAGTTAAATTTTTATTTGGAAATCATAGCCAAGGAATACTTTTTTTTCCAATGAAAGTAATTTAAATTGAAGTAAGACCCTCTAATACCACCATCTGTATGAGTAAATTACTTTCTGAGTAATTAAATATGCATATCTGAGCCATGTACTGTACAGTTGAACCAAGTTTTATTGAAGCAATATGCTTATAAATCCCCTAGGAATTAAAGATGAAGAACCAGTAGTATTTTATGTTCATGTAGATATAAATAAGCACAAAGAAAGATATTTGAGTAGTTTCATCTTTTCTGAAAGTACATTTTATCAACTTTTTCTAGATAATTAATATTTTTCACCCAACAGTAAGAGCAACATTTTTATTGGTCTAATGTTTTACATGGATTTAACGCTTCACTCACTATTCTCATGTTCCATGCATATCTGGATTTATGAGAGGTGCCCACTCACTTATCTCCTCAGGTTCCCAGGGAGCAGAGCAGTGCAGTGAAACTGAAATCATTAACTTGTCTCAATTCATAACAGTTGGACTTGCTCCTCCATGAAATAGCACTGCACAACCAATTGGAATTCATGGCCACAGCCCTTTATTGCATCATCATGGTTTATAGTCCATAGCAAATACAAATACAAATACAGAGAGGAGACATAACAATAGGATGCATCTGACCTGCCGGCCCACCTTCTGGGGCTTTGCCTGATGAGTCTGTACAGTCACTGCATGGGACAGAAGCAAAGGGAAAACTCTCTGTAGTTACCCCTTGAAAGGCCTGACCTCAAGTCCCTAGTCCATATCTTTGAACTAGTCATCACCACAGTAGGCAGCCCACCTCAGCTGGGAAAAGCAGTCATTTATGTAAGTTCCCCCAGAAACAAGGCTGGGTGAGGGCTTGTTGATGTCAGCTTAAAAGCGATTTCCCACTGTGGTGAGGTACCCCAGTTGCTTTTATAAATCATTACTCTCTTCCTCACTGGAGCCAACCAGTGAGTCGGGCCCAGGATATGGTCTGATAAATTGAAGGCTCATTGTCAGGGACTTCTGCATCCCAGATCTGTAAAAATGGGATGTCTTTCTCTCAGATTGTTTGTAATCTTGGGGAATTTGGTAATCAATTTTCATTTCCTTCACATCAATAATTCCCATTAAAGTCAAATTAAATGCTTATTGGAATGTATTAGTGTTTTTTTCTTATTTCTAGTATTTTCTCATTTCTGCAACCATATTTAAAGTGAATCAAATGTGCAAAGGATATGGGACATTTTCTTTTATAATTTATGCTTATTTGTCTTTTAGCAAACAAACCGAATAAACAAATGAATATTTTCTTAGACAAAGAAAATTCCAAACTGCCTTTGGAATAGAAGTAACAGGGAATCTACTCTTATTATGTTATCTTTTTCTTTGGGACATTTTACTTTTTATCTTCATAAGTTAAAAGAGGCACAAAATACAATACCTTTAAAAGTCAGTTTAAGGTTTCATATAATTGAAAATGCACTTCAAGGTATAATAAAGAAGGATGCATTGTCTTTTACATGCAAGCTAATTTCTTCTTGTCTTATTGTGACCTCATTGGAAAAGTCACATTTCCAACGTGACTTTTCCTTCCTGGTCATGACCTTTGTCTTGGAATTTTACCACTCTGCCACGGAAAGGAAAAAAAAAAAATCAGCAATACAATAAGATTTTAATGAAGTTGAACTTGTAAAAATTATGAAAATTGTCTTTCACTTTTATCATGAAGAATGTAAACTTTAGTACCAGACTCTTAGAGTTTGAATCCAGGCTGCACCACTGGTGAGCTATGAAACAAAGACAAGTTAAAAATAATTTTTCTGTGTCTCTATTTCCAGGCCCTAAAATAAGGATAATAAAATTACTCACTTGCTGGAGTTGCTGTGTGGATTAAATAATGTTATCCATAAAACATGTTCAGAATGTCCCCTGATATATTGTAAGTACTCATTTACTTTTGGCCATAAAGTATGGTGACCTTGTCTTCCTTCATAATTTCTTTAAAAATGGCCAAATTGACTCCTTTTATGCATGTATACATTCTTTACAGCACCGATCACACTTATAGCTTCGTGTTTATTTGTGTTTTTGGTTAATACCAATCCCCAAACTATAAAGTCATGAGATAAGGATTAGCCAGTTGTAGCCACAAATTTTAGCATAATGCCTGATTGAGAATAGACTTTCAAAAAGTATGTTTTATATCCAAAAATTTGTTTTTATTTAACGTACTTGCTTGGAAAACAGAAGGAGTTGACAACCCTATTCCAACCCCCATATTTTAAAAAAGTTTCTATCAAATGAAGTCTGAATACTTTTGGAAACTCAGTTATGTAAGAAGTTTCCTCTACTGCTTTAGGAAGTCTGTTTTCCTGTTGCACTCCTTAATTACATCTTTTCTAATTTAACCCCTTTCTGCTACAAAACAGGTCTATTATTGTTCCTGTACAGAGGAGAAAAGCTGCTCACCGTACCTCACAGTAATTTCTAGCAGAGTTAAGTAGGTGATTATGTGCTCTTTGCAAATAAATTGAAGTGTACTCTCCAAAACTGACTACAGATTCCAAAGTCAAATGGTTAAAAAAAAAAAAGCAAAGTTCAGTATAGTTAGGGGAATTTTATTCCTATAATCTTATTAAAAAATGTATGTTCAATTGCTTTGTTACCTTCATCTAGTCTGGCTAAAAATATTCTCTGCCTCTGTCTCTATCTCTCTCTGTCTGTCTCTTTTTGTTTCTCTGTCTCTGTCTCTCTATCTTTGTCTCTTTCTGTCTTCCTCTGTCTCTCTCTTTGTCTCTTTCTGTCTGTGTCTATCTCTGTCTGTCTCTCTCTCTCTTTCTCTCTCTGATTTTCACTTAAAGTTTCAGAATCCATTTGCAACAGTAAGGTGAAGTTTTATTAGAGACTGCCAACAAGGCTCCAGTTTCACTCAGTCTGAAGTTTTAAAGTCTCTCAGATCTGTTAAATAATATATTGTACACAGTCTCTAAAATCGAAATCACTATGATTAGTCTGTATACTCTCTGCCTTAACTGAAAAAGGTGGTTAGATGGGACAGGAAAAGGTGATGATGGATTTTCATGTTTTCTTCAAGGATTAAATCTGGCCTTTCTTAAGTAAAAACAATTCATAGTTCTTAAAATAGCTGACCTTGACTTTGGGCTTACTGACTGTTGTACAATTTTGGAACTCTTAGGTTCACCATAGTACGAACAGTCAACTCTTTCTGATCCTCCTAAATGCATCACGGAATCACAGTGGCAGGCGTTTTAATTACATACATAGTGAGTAGGGCTACACACAGGGTTGAAGTTGTGAGCTGTCCATCTATCCAGGATGAGGAGGATTAATAAGAACGGGTAAGGAGATTGGGAGGGAGTATCTGCTAGAAGAGATTAAAAGCCACACTATTTCAAGACAGTCAAAGGAGTTGAAAGAAGCGGCAGATAAGTTGCTCTCTTAAAAATATTTGCTTTCTCTAGGCATTTCAACAAAATATGACAGCAGCTCATACTACCTTTAGTCTCTAAATATAGAATAGTAAGAGAATGAACATATCTCTGGTTTGCACATTTTCTGCCATCAAGTTTCAAAATACCTCTCATGAAAACCTGAGTAGTAGAAAACTTATCTTCCTAATAAAGTACATATTTTCTTATCATGGATTTCAAATGCATGGTTTTGAATACCTGTTGAAGTAATCTTCAAATTCTTTGTGCTACTCTTAAGTTAATGGCCGCCCATCACAATGTACTTTTGTATATTCACAGATATAAACCAATATTTGTTTAGAACACTCCTCTCATTCACTGCTATCTGCCAAAATCATGGCCCAAGTCAAAAATTCATTAGTAATCAACATTACCACGGATCTTTAAAATTTTACCATAGAAGAGAAACAAAAGTATAATTTAATGTAGAAATTATCTTAAATTTCTGGAATGATAACTTTTCACTGTATTTTCTGTGTTAGGTTTGTGTTTATTTTGTTACTGAGTGCATCTTTTCTGTGTGTTTTGTTTTATTGATGATGATGATTGATGATAATGATGATAACGATGATGATAGGACGATGCTTTTACTGAGATCTTTCTGGACTACACTTTATTGTTACCAAAGGGATCGGAGAGCCTGAATCCAAATGAATATGCACTGCCTTAATGAACTTGATACTTATGGTATCAAGGCTAAGAAGCATCCAGCAGCATTTGCTCTCATCCTCCAACATGAATAAGGTTTTATGACTTCACTTTTGAATACTATTAATGTAATTTGTATATTTTGTTCAACTTCAGGAAATAAGTAGCTATTTGCAATTTTAGATGTACTTTAGTTTTCAGCCTTGGAGGAAGATGGTGAGATATGGGAGAGACTGAAAGCTTTGGCTTCTACTAAAATGGGTATATTTATACTTGCTCATCACCTTTGAAAGCAAAACTAGGTACACTTTCTAAAATTATTTCAGGACCTAAAATAAAGTAAGTCTCAAAAGCAGTACTTTCTAAATGCCAGGAAAAATAACAGAATGTCCCTATGTTTACAATTCTTCCTCAACTATTTTATAGATAGAATTTTAGGATAGATTTCGTTTACAAAGGATAGTAGCCATTTAAATTGTACTAGCATGAGATGATGCCGCAGATAATGCTGTTTTCTATTTAAAATTGTTATTTTTGTCTCCTAGAATATTTATTTGAAGCAGTTATACTACATTAAAGTTTCTACTAGGAAAGGATTGAAATTCCAGAAGTTAAAAAAAGGAAACATTCTGCCAGCCAAAAAATCTTATACATTAGGGAAATAACAGAGGCAGAATTTCCTTAAGAGACTGAGATACCATTTGGTGCTTAAATTCCAGTATCAGATATGGAGTTGTAGCTTCATTTCCTTTCGGAATTCTGGAAGAATAGAATGAAGGCCAGATGTAAAATAATATCTCACCTTATCCTTGGTTTTTCACTCTAGAGGTTAAGAAACGGTAAAAACTATTTATATGACAACAACATATAGGCATTCAATTAAAGGAGCAGAGTGGCAGTCAACGTAACATAGTCCCCAAATCAACACTATTTAGCTTCTTTAGGGAGAGACATTTTAGGCTTAATTACAAATCCACTCAGAAAAAAAAATTCTGATTAAAACAGATTAGGATTTTGTAGCTGAAACTAATCTTTTGTTTTAAGGGTTACCATCCAAATTACGGCTATTTTAAAACTATCCTTGAGAGCAACCTCAGTAAAAACAATAAAGATTAATTTAAAATCATATACAAAGTCTCCTACTTCTGGTCATGAGCAAGTATGGGTCCAAACTTAACTTCTCATGATAAACAACTAAAAAATGGAACATAATATATACAGTAGTATGTCTTATGAACTGGACATTTTACATTACAGGCCTGAGAGTTCTGAAAAGGAAAAAAATAAAATAAAATAAAATAAGTCTTGTAATCACTAAAAGTTTCCACCTAGAGGCAGTTTCTGGCCAGAGTACTGGGAGAAAAACCCAAACAGACTGCAGAGGTCTCATCAAAATGGAAGTCAAAGATCAGGTTTCCAAGAGGACAACGCTAGAATTTTCAAGGCAAAATACAAGAAAAGAGGGGGATATACAGAAAGAACTTCAGAAGTCTGTATTAAGTTTCTTTCAATTTTTAAGAAAAAAAAAAACAATAAATTTTTTAAAAAGCCGAATCTCAGTAACTTATGAGATAGTACCAAGTTTTCTAGCATATGTATAAAAGTTATTGAAGTGAAAGAAAGAAGATATGGGAACAGAAAAAATTACCTAAGAGATAATAGTTAAAAAGAAGTTTTGATTTAACAACAAGATAAACCTACAGATCCAAGAAGTACACTAAACTCCCAGAAAGATGGACATGGACAGAAACATGAAGCACAGGGAATTAAATTCCTGATAATTGTTGTCAACCAGAAATTCTTAATAATGGTGAATATAAGGCCAGGCATGGTGGCACATGCCTGTAATCCCAGCACTCAGGAGGCTGAAGCAAAAGGATCGCTGCAAGATTGAGGCCAGCCTGAACTGCATAGTAAAACCCTGTCTTGAAAAGACAAAAAAAAAAAAAAAGGTGACTACAAATACATATATATGGTGAATATAATACATATATATATTTGTATTAATTTGTATTAATTTGTATATAATACAAATATATATATATAGTTGTATTCACCATTTTTAATACTTATATATACATGTATTACAGAAGCAAAAAGATAAAAATAACAGACTCCTTGTCAGAACAATCCAGAAGACAATGGAATGATATCTTTAAAGTGCTGGAGGAAAGATACAGCCCGTCAATCTAATATTCAATATAACTTAAATATTTCAGAAATAAAGAAGTAATAAGGATATTCTTTGGGCAAATATATTTAAGAGAACTTATTGCCAGCAAATCTTTACTTGAAGAACTGTTACAGGAGCTTCTTCAGACAAAGAAAATATTGTAGATGGAAATGTGAAACTATATAGGAGAATAAAGCTGCCTGAAATAGAAAAGATGTGAGTAAACATCCTCATTTTAACCATTTATTAAAAAAATTTTATTTGAAGGACAAACTATATTTTTTGGAATTTTTAACATGTAGAAAAAAAGTATGATGACACCAACATATGCTGCTGTGTGCTTAACTGTGAATTTAACTTAAGATTTACACCCTTAGTACTAAAGCATAATGTTATTTGGAGGGGGCCTATACAAAATAAACATGCAAATTTTAAAGGCCAGAGCAAGCAGTACAGTTATAAAACAACTACAGACAACCGATTAAGTCAATAGCGGAAGTAAAAGGGATTTAGAAAAATACACAGAACAAAACAAAAGGTGGGAAAAAATGAAAATATAGCTAGAAGAAATGAGAATAGAAAGATTACAGATTTAAACTCTACCATGCCAATCATATTTCCACTACAGGTAAAAAGACAAAAGAGTGAAGTTAAAGAAGGACATTGTCAAACTGTATAAAAAGAAAGCAAAATTCAACTATATGCTATCTGCAAGAAATTCACTTAAAATACAGAAATAGACATCTATGTAGATGCAGAAAGCTTGATACTGTGGAAGACCTCATACTGAGACATCTAAAATAACTATACAGTATTAGTATCAGACACTGTCATCTTCCAAGTGAGAAGTACCATTAGGGATAAGGGGAGATATTTCATAACGAAAAAAAAGGTATCACAACCCTAAATACATATGCACCAAGAAACAGAGCTTTGAAAACCCAAAGAAAAACTGAAAGGAGGAATAAATAATTTCACAATTATGATTTTTATTTCCACATTTTTAATAGCTGATAAACGAATAGAAAATTGCTAGGAATATAAATGAGTTAAAAAATTATCAACCATCTTCCTAACTGACATTCGTAGAATGTCAATACTATAGCAATAATTGGAATATACAGATTCTTTATCAAATACATACTAAATATTCTTGGGAATAAGACATCGATGTACCATAAAACTGGTCTCTAGTTTTTGAGAAGTAAAGTAATACAGAGTATGTTCTTTTATTACAATGGGATTAACTTAGAAATTAAATCTGTAACAAAAACTTACCTCTAAAATCACTAAATATTTGGAAATTAAATACCCACAATTGGACATTGTACTGGAAATTCTAGTTAGTGCAACAAAATAAGAAAAATAAAAAAATACATGTGCAGAACAGAACAGATCAAATTGTTATTACTTATAAACAACAGAACTGTTGACACACAATTTTAGATGATTTAACAATTAGACTAATAAGAAAGTTTGTAGAGGTTCCTGCATATAAAGTCAATAGACCAAATTCAAAAGTTCTCCTATACATAGTGATAATAACTAATAAATATGTATTGGAAATAAAACATTTCTTTTCAATTGCAACAAAAATTATGAAATAAGTAAAGAAAATTATAATAAATGATGTACATGACTTTATAGCAAAGAATAATACATCACTGAAACACACTGGAACAAACAGAAATCGGCAAAGTTTATGACTAGGATGGCCCAGCATACTAAGATGTTAATTTACCCTAAATCTTTCTAAAAGGAAAAAGAGAAAGGGAAATCAAAGAAGTCATCAAATTAATTTCCTAACAAGGAATCTTATATAGTTTGCCAACTGATCATAAGATAAAGGACCAAGATTAATCAGGATAACTTTGAAGGACAAATCATGGGTAATAGCTCACTGTAAACAAAATTTGTTATACTTCTATAACAATTAAGGAAATATAACACTGATGCAGAGACAGACAAGGACAAATTGAAAAGAACAGAAAGCCCAGAAACAGACCTGTACATATACAAAATTTAATATATAGCTGTGGTAAATTTACAAATAAATAACAAGAGGAGGACAGTCATGAGTAATATAGGGAAATTTGGGGAGATATGCAAAAAATACAATTTGGATCCCTGCCTTATATTATACATAATAATTTAAACAGAAATTAATCTTTTTTAAAATTTGCATTTGAGTCAGCAGGCCATTACATATTTTGAAGGTAAAAGTGGGTATAATTTCTTAAAAATTAAGCCAAGTAATACAAACCACAAAGAAAAATACTAGTAAATATAATCACATTAATTTTAAATGCTTATAATAAATTCTGTAATTAATGTAAAAAAGACAGTCAAAAACAAAGCTGGAACAATTTTTTTTTTTTTTTTGTGGGTACCAGGGGTCGACCTCAGGACCTCGCGCGCCAGCAGGCGCCCGTGCCGCTGAGCGATATCACCGGCCCAAAGCTGGAACAATTTGAGCAACAAAATAAATAAAGTAGTATTGGATTAGAATCTTGATTCCATACTACTATACTTCAATGATAGAGTAAATAAATACATGAGGAAGAATAGACAGCTCTGTTTTGCAAAAGAATTTCAGAGGGATTGGAACATGAACTTGTAGTACTGCCTATAGTGAATTCTCTCCAAAGAGAGCAGTAGGGAAGGGGAGGAATAACTACACTCCGCAATAGTGATAATTCAAGCTGACTGCACGCTCCTTTTTTTTTCCCACTGGGATGTGTTTGCAGCACATGCAGTTTACAGTCATCTTGGGGAATGGGTACATGTACATACTACAGCTTGGTTCTTTTTCATTTTTAACTCCCCTTCCCCTTTCTTCCACCTCCCTCCCTCCCTCCTCTTCCAAATCTCCTTTTCCCATATTCGTTCTTGTTGATATTATTAATCTTATTGCATGTTTATGACATATAATAATTCCATTCATTGAGATTATTAGGTTTCTAAAGACATGGCATATCTTTGTTTTACTAATTTCCCCTTCCCCTCCCCTTCTCTTCTCACTCGCATTCTCTTGGACCTCATCCCATTTGCAAAAGATCCATCCCCTTGTCCCCTTTTATCCATTTTTTATTATTCTCTTTGTTTGTGCTTTGCCCTACTCAAATGGGAAATACTATATGGCGTGTCTAATTTATTTAACTCAACATTATATTTTCCAGGTATATCCATTTTCCTAAAAATGTCTCAAATTGGTCCTTTTACATAGCCAAGTAGTATTCCATTGTTTATAGATGCCATACTTTCTTTATGCAATCATCTGTTGAAGGATATACAGGCTGCTTCCAGAATTTACCTATTATGAATTGTGCTCCCATCAACATTGATACGCATGTATCCGTGTATGGCTATATTATGGTGTCTTTAGCTCTTTGGGGAAGACATTTGGGAGGGGGCTAGCTGGGTCATGTGGAATTTCTAATTTTAGTTTTTCTGGGAATTTTTATGCTGGTTTGCAAAATGGTTGTACTAGTTTACATTCAGAGCAACAATGCAGGAGAGTTCCTTTTTCACCACAGCCACACCAGGGTTTGTTATTTTTTTATTGACTGATGATTGCCATTCTTTGTGGAGTCTTCTTTATATTTCATGAGAATTGCATCTGTCATCGTAGTTTTCCTCCTTCAAACCTATAATCAAGCTTCATCATGAGAAAAACATTATATAGTAAGGTTTTCTCCAGAATACTTCACCAATTCATCTCAAAATTTTTAAGGGCATCAAAACAAGCAAACGAACAAAAAGTCTGAGAACTGTCACAGGTAAGATGAGCCTAAGCAACATAATGACCTAGTGTAACGTGTTACCCTGATACCCTGGGTGAGACTGCTACAGAAAAGGAACATGAGGCAAGAGAAGTGGAATAAAATATGGACTTTACTTAATAAAAATACACAGTATCAGTTCATTTGGTTGTGACAAGTATACCAAACTAGTGTAAATTATTAATAATAGAAAGAACTAAAAATGATGTATACAGGAGTTGTCTGTATGATTGTCTTCATCTGTTCATGCTGCTTTGACAAAGTACCATAGACTGGTGCTTATAAAAACTAGAAATTTATTTCTCATGGTTCTAGAGGCGGGGAATCCCAAGATCAACATGGTGATGGATTTAATGTCTGGTGAGGTCCTGTTTCCTGGTTCACAGATGTGTGTCCTCTTCTTGCTGTGTCCTCACATGATGAGAAAGGGACCAGACAGCTCCCTGGAGCCTTTATTATTTTATGTTATGCATAGCACTCATGAAGGCTCTGTCCTCATGACCTAATCAACTCCCAAAGTTCCTCCTAATACCCTCACAGCCATGACTAGGTTTTAATATAGGAATTTTTGCCAAGTGGAGGGTGTTATGGTTTGTATCTCGAGGTCCCCAAGTGCCTCATGTGTTCGTGGACAGGGCTTTTGGAAGGTGATTAGATTATGTAGATTATAGCTGACTTGCTGTTAGGAGGTGGGGCTTGCTCAGGAGAGGCAAGTCCCAAGTCAGTGATAGCGAACCTTTTAGAGATGAGTTCCCAAACTATAACTCCAAACTCGCTTATTTATCTCAAAGTGCCAGCATTACAATTAAATCTGAATACTAAAGTTTCAGTTTAGAAAAAATAACTCATACATTAACATTGTTTGTCTTAAAAGAAAAACAAATAACACTCATGTCATGCCACCACTGCCCTTGGGGCATGACTAGAAGGGTTTATCTCCCTTCCCAGGTCCTCCCTTTACCCTCTCTGCTTCTGAAACACCATGTATTGAGCAGCTTTTCCTCTGCCATGACATTCTGTCCTGGAGACAGCTGACCATGGACTGAAATACGAGCCAAAATAAATCTTTCCTAATTTAAATTGTGGGTGTCAGGTATTTTGTCCCAGTAACAAGAGAAGTAACTGAGACCGGGATTCTCACACTATCAGACTATAGTAGCAAACGTTGCTGCTTTTCTTTTCTTTTTTTTTTTCCTTTCTTTTCTTTCTTTTTTTTTTGTAAATCTGAAACTGTTTTACTATAAAAGCTTTCCTTAAAAAGAGAAAGCAGTCATAGTCTGAGAGAAAACAATTGCAATATGTGTAACAGATAAAGTTTAGCATCCAGGATTATGAAACATTACAACAAATCACTAAGTAAAAAACATATCATCCAAAAGAAAAAGTGGCAAGGAACCATCAATTAATAGAATAGATAATCCTACTGGCCATAAACATGAAAAGAAATTCAACTTCACATTTATGAGGAGAATACAAATTTACAATGTGATAGAATGGCATGCACACATCATATGGTTTAATTTTTTTTTAATGTGACCATGTAAAGATATATGGAACAATGGCAACACTTATGCTTAAACTGTACAATGAAAACTGGGTCAAACATTCTGGAGAACTTCTTAATATTTAATAGAGTTCTGAATGTACCATACTTTCAAGCCAAGACTTCAACCTCAAAGTATATGCAATACAGTCATTTTCTTCCTAGTAGCATATTCATACAAGTAAGGTAATACAAATGTTATTCTGAGGGATTAACAGTCATAGTTTTAAGGAAATCATTTTTAGATCTCCAACTTTTATGGTAGCTTTTTCAGAGTTGTGAGTCCTTAGGGGACAGATTGGTTTATTCTCTTTTCTTACCTATTCATAGCTCCACAGTCATTCTTTACGAAAAGAAAGGACCATCCTTCCCTCCTTTGAATTTACTGTGATGGATTGCCCTATGTCTAAAAAATCTCCGAGTGCCTAGGAGACATTTCAAGAATGCAGAGCTCATGAAGAGTCCAAGGACTAAGCACTAAACTTGGTAAAGAAACAGTGATGTGGGGTAGTGCCTGCTTTCATCCAAGTGACAAAAACAAGACAAAGCCCTGTGTCTGTCTCTATCTTTTCATCTATCCTTCTTTCCCTCTATCTTAGAAACAGAATTCAAAAGTGAGAAGGTTGTCATGGAGATGAGAATGAAAGCACATTTACTTGAATTGAAAAATGAAGTCATGTATTTCTGACAGAAAGTAAGTCTGATGGCTGTTTGTTTTGACAATGAAGACTGGATATGACATTTAAGTTAAATGATAGACATTTTTCACAAATTAGATTAGCCAAATCTACTTCAAGGTTTTGACCAAAATATATTTAAACTATGAATACAATATATAATATGCTGAAACATGATCCTTTATAGTTCTTAAATTTGGATTTTAAAAAATAGATGTTAACTTTAAAAAGTGTAGGGTGATACATAGTTTCCAAATAAACCTAACATCTATCAACAGAAAACCGGACTAAGGAATTGTGGTATAATTATATAATATAATTACATATGGTTAGTCAGAATGAATAGATTTACATGTATATTCAAAAGCCTTACAAATGTTGGGCTGAAGGAACAGAGCAAACTACGGAATACATTCTTTTTTTTTTTTTATATGGGTTCCGGGAGTCGATCTCAGGACCTTGCGCATGCCAGGCAGGAGTTTATGCCGCTGAGCCATCTCACTGGCCCAACTGGAATACGTTCTTTAAATATCATGTCAACTAGTATTTAATGAGCAGCTAATAAATGGCAAGTATATTTTAGGTGCCTGAAAAGTACTAATCAGTAAGAGAAAATCCTCTGCTCTTAGGAGGCTCTGTTTCTCTTGTAGGAGAGAAACAACCCATCAGCAAATTCTAGAATTGTCTGTCAAATGAGGGTAAGGATGTGGAGAAGGATAGGGTGCACCATTGTTATAGGTAGAATTGGAGGAAGCCCCTTGGGAGTTATAATCTTCAACAGGCAACTTAGAGCTGGCCTTACTCAGGAGGTGGCAGCTAAGCAAAGACCTCAATACTGAGCTCCTGAGCCCTGTGGTCAAGTTGGGGAAGCGAGCTACAGGGAAAAGAAGGAGCATAATCCAGTGGCTCATGGAGGTACGAGATTCTAGATTATGAATGAATTTAAAGATTATGAAGAGTTAAAAGAATGAGGAGGGTCAGGGAATTATCTAATTCCACTTATAAAAGGGCCACTAAAGAGAAGTTAAAGAAAAAAAAAAGCTAAAGAGGTAGGAGACAAGAGACTAGTTCTGTGGTCTGACTATATCTAGAGTGTAATGTTGGACACAACCCTCCTTCTTGCTCAAGATGTATTTACTCCCATTGATTTTGACTCGTCTAGAGAGCAAAACTTCAGGCGAGAGTGGGGAGGTGGATATACCACGTCAACTGCATCAGTGCTGAAGTCTGCAATCACACCAGCTCAACTATGCATGTGTGTGTCAGGGGCAAAAGAACATGGATTTCAACAAGACTAGTGAATAGCACAGCCTTGTACAAACTTTCAGAAAACAAAATTTCTCAGGTTTTTTTTGGAACCAGATGACATTCATAACAAAACCTGATGAATGATATTGCCAGAACAGAAAATACAGGCCAGTTTCTCTAATAATATACCTGAAAAAAAAAATCCTTAAGTAAATTGGATCCAATGATATATAGAAAGGGTAATAATATCACAATCCAGGGTTTGAGTGTGGATTTAATTTTAGAAATCTGCAAATACAATTTGCCTTGAAAAGAGGAAAAAAGTTAGAAAATTATGAGCATCATGACAGATGTAGAGTAATATTTTGATAAGATTGAACATCTATTTGTGGTGAAAAAAGAAATGACAACTTTGCAAATTATAAACAGAATGAACTCTTAATTTAGTAAATAGTATTTATTTTATAAACCTACAGAAAACATCATGTCTGATGAATTTTTTTTTTGTGTGTGGGTACCGGGGGTCGACCTCAGGACCTTGCGCACCAGCAGGTACCCATGCCGCTGAGCGATATCACCGGCCCCTTTTTCGTAGGTGGGTTCCGGGAGTCGAACTCGGGCCCTCGCGCTTACCAGGCAGGCGCTTATGCCGCTGAGCCATCTCACCGGCCCCGTCTGATGAATTTTTGAAGTTTTCACTGAGAGTATTCTAAGACAAAGATGGGTGTTTACTCTTTGTTAAAATTCATTAAGCTATATGCTTAAGATCTCTCCGTTTTCTTCTAGTGTACGGTGCTTATAATAACAAAAAAAATCTGTTCTTAAGGAAACTGAAAAAAAAAAACCCTAGGTTTTAGTTTGTCAATTAGAAACTTCAATAGATAAAAAATAAAAATGTTAAACAAATTTTAACAGTGTATCTCCAAACATAAAACTCATTAAGAAGAGAGAATCAGTAAGATAAGTTAGGGCAGATCCAAGTCCTGATTGTGAGCAGGGGCTAAAACCAGAGTAGTGGGCACAAAGCCATCTGTTCTAGATTCCTTCTCTGGAGTAAAATACCCCTTGTATCTGTCTGTTCTGCTCACTATGACAAAATACCACACACTACATGTATTAAACAACAGAAATTTACTCCTCCCAGTTTTGGAAGCTGGAGGTTCAATATCAAATTGTCTGTAGAGTTGGTTTCTTCTAAAATTTGTCTTGTTGTTTAGGTGGCTCCTTTCTCCTTGTGTCATCTTGTGAACTTCCCTCTGTGTGCGCTCATGCCTGGTGTCTCTCTGTATCCAGATTTCCCCTTCATGAAAGGACCAGTCTGACTAGATCATGCCATCCCACATATTAATTTAGTCACCTGTTCAGAGACCTATCTTCAAACACAGTCACTTTCTGAGATATGGGGATATGGCTTTTGTCATGGGACACAATTCAGCCCAGTAACCCCCCATAAAAGTAAGAAAATAGTCAACACTGAGAACAGATTGTTACTGCATATGCTCTGTAAGTCAGGCTGCAATTATACTGTATTGTGGGACTTCCCAATGAGCATCAGAAAGACTGAGAAAACATTCCCCTCCCTCCCTTTAAAAGTGACTTTGTTACCATAATGATTCTGTGAGACTCAAAAGTATCACAGATCAGCGGTGATAGCAACATGACCTAATGGTCATGAGAGGCTTGAGAGAAAAAAGAACTGCTGGAAAAAGTTCTCCAGAGAACATGAATCTTGAATGGTACATGACAGATAGAGGCAAGTGGATTGCATAAGAACATAAGGGGGTATGCTATAGGATACAGGTGAAAGTAGAAGTATGAGGAGAGGAACATAAGCAAAAACATTATGTCATTAGCAGGACACTCAGGACACCTTAATTAGAAATAGTTATGGACCTTAACAATTAGTCTTTGATGGTACCTTGCACAGTGTTTATACTAGCATACTAAGTATTTGTCAAATAATAAGTATTTGTGAATTAATGAATATTTGTTACATAAATGAATTGAGCAGTGAATAGCTAATAATTAATTTTTGCTGCCAAAATATCTGTAATCATTGTCAGCCTGTTGTTTATGTTACTTTATCAGAAATAATTTAAGAAAATCATTATTCTTATGTCTCCACAGAAAAGCTATAAAGATAGGGTAACAGGCTTTTTGGCATTTAATGGAGAATAAATTAGAATGATAACCACTTCAGAAACTATAATGCAAGGAAAACAAAGAGCTCTAATGAGCTCAGTTCATGTAAGGCTAGAAATTGGCCCACAGTGAAATACACTTTTTAGTGTCCCAATTCTTTTGCAATGTCCTTATCTTTCCCCTCCCATTTCCACTCCATTCCTATCTGTATCTGCCCATTTCTTTTTTTCTTCTTTATGTGTCTAGTGATAGGTGTACCCTTTAGTGTGGATGTATTTTTCTAATGTCCTCCCTTCCCTTTCTGTCTCTCTTCCTTTCTTTCCTGTCACTCTGTAGTCTCTCTATACCTCACCTTTCCCGCGAGCTGCATATATTCTCCCATTTAAATCAGTCATTACGTAGGAGGGTTTAAAAACTGCACTATATTTGTTAAATAAAACTCATTATTTGTTAGTTCTAAGACAAGTAGAGATGTAATTTTATATGACTATAAGGAAAAGTTTAAATTATTATATCCCAAAGGCCAGAGAATGGTATCCCCAGTGTATCAAGGTAAACTTTACTTCTTCAGGAAAATCTCTGACCCCTGGGTTAAAATAATATCTTCTCTTTGAGTAGCATATACTAAGAAAGTTAATAAAATTCAGCTATTACTGTTTTCATTGCATTAAATGACATTATTATTAATATATAAATTCTGTAAAATCAGAGATTCTATCCCTGCTGTCTAACCTGTAAACCCGAGAACACAGGAATGCCTGAAACACTCATTACCAAATGAAGGAACAAAGTAAGGGGTATAAAGTTTTGGTCCACCCTATTTACATCTTTTCAAAATAGCCATCCCTTCCTAATCTTCATCACTCATCAAAAACTTTTCTCCTCATTCCACATTTCCCTGAAAATGTGAAGACCAGAAATGGACTGTTACAAATGTGATAATGAAGCCATTCCCATAGGCAGTGGGTTCTGAGATAAATTCTATAAATTTTAAGTGTCTTGCTGTGACCTCAACTTTAAAATATAACGTGCTGCCCCTTTCTGTATTTTCTCTTTACCTCTTAATGCTCCAGAAATAACTTCTCTAACATTGTTTTACAGACCACAGTCTGTCTACCTGCTCACCCAGATGGGGGCTGGGCTCTTCTGCTGGCAAGTTAGTGCTGAAGTGTTTCCTACTGTAATACTGTAATGTGTATTTTTTCTTTCCTGAAAGGGCAAAACACCAATAAATGAAGATAAATCGTTGGCTTTGTTCCAAAACAAGCTTGTTGTTCTAGGACCCCAAACTGTCTTGAGCATCATTAAGAAGCAGCAGGCCACCCAAGGTTGTGCATCAATTAGCAATTAGGTCACACATTGGGTGGTTGGAGGCACTCAGCCTTTGGCCTTGTTCCTCACAGTGCACCCAAGCAGGGCACTGGTATCCAAACAATGCCCACTCCATTGTATCTTGTTCCTTAATTGGGATGACTTAGAGATGCTAATGTGCACAGGCAGACTCTGTTACTCCAATTAGGCCTCGTTAGTGACTCTGCCAGTGGTGACCACTGCAAAGTGATATTTGCTCTTGGGAAGGCTTTGTAAGGTGCTCAGAGTTCCTGCAAGGAAGATACAGGATGCATTTTATATTCTTTCCCGCAGTAGACTCTTTCCCTCAATTTTCTACAGCCACTGTCAGACTAGCATTACTTTCCATGGCTCAGTTATTAATATATGATTCTTGCTACCTGAGGTAGTAGGTGGACATTCTTACAGCCAGCCATGTGTGGTGGACTGATTTATGGCCAAGTGCTCTAAGCTTCCACTCTCAATTTCACTTCAAATACAGAAAATGTGCTCAAATACAGAAAATGTGTTCAAATACAGAAAATGTGTGCTACAGACCTGTGGCACCCCATCACCCTGAAACCTAAAGTGTCCCACAGCAATTTACAGCTGATTAAAAAGTAAATGGTTGAAAACAATAAACTTGAGAACTGCACAGGGAATGAAGAATGTTATTTTTATTTTTTTAAGCACATAGCCAGGATACTTCCAAAAGAGAAACTCTGAGAATGCTGCTGTTAACTCCTCACAATGGCAAACTCACTGTTGGCCTAGCTAAATTGTGGAGAGAGACACACACACACCCACACTAACAGCATTTTCCATAGATATAATCCCTGCACATTTAGCTAAAAAGGAGACACAGTGTGATGCACCACTGGGTTCAATGGCACAATTCCATCTGGATTATACCATGGTTAGAGTTTAACCCACAGATGTAGCAGAAAGACCCCCATCGGGTCAAGCAGGTAGGGCAATAATTTTCTGGTGGGGGCAAGACAGAGAATACGATTAGAGCAGGCTGCTGTTATTCCCTCAGCTCAGTGAAAGGTCATTATAATTCTTGCTTTAATATTTTTAATTTTTTCTTAAGAATGGAATGGCATTCAATAAATACATTTTAATAAATAAGACAAGACAGAACAATCAGTAATAAGAGATATTTTTTAAAATGATGGATCTGAGTGTCCTTTACTTGCAATTAATTGTCCAAAAATACCCTTTATTCTTCTTAACCATCTTTATTCCAACAGCTGCCTAAGCTACTGGCACTGTAGCAGTATGTATCGAGACATTTGCCACATAAAGGCCCTTCAGAAGAATAATAAGGTGGGGCTTTGCTAGTGGCCATTTCCATCATGCGCTTTCTCCCCCAGTTACTTGCATCCTTCTTGCTGTCCCCTTGACTTGTATGAGCGGTTGCTGGAGCGATGGCAGGATGTCACTGTCCCCAAAATTGAACCTGTGATTTGTTTTTCTTTGATTTATGTGCTTGTAGTCAATAAACTTTATAAAGGAAAGTATCAGACTGAACAATCAATCAAAGATAAACAGATTCCTGTCCTTTAAAAGCATTTCAGCCCAGTAGGTGAGCGTCTCATTCATCTTTTGCAGGCGTACTTTTGGCCTTTCCACTGAGACACAACTGACTGCTCACTACAGGCAGCTCTTCTACCAAAGGGCTGCAGCAGTGGAGCTAAGATTTATCAATTTCATGGCACCAGTGGTCCTGACACGATATCATTTTCAGGATCTAAATGGTTAAGCATGCTGTTTGCATGCCGTGACCTGGGCTTCCCATCTACCTGAAAAGAGAGAAGGATGACTGGTTTTAAATGCTCTTGGTTTATACTGTACAGTTCTATAAAATTTCATATCGCACACTTTTTTTCCTATTCTGAAAAGCAAATCCCTTCCCTACGAAAAAGAATTCCCTCTTTGTTCTATTAGTGGTTTCTGAATCTTCCTTCGAATAAGGCAAATGTCATTCTGCATGTTTTGCTTCTCTGCAGCACAGATGGTGTGCATATGCAGATTGGTGATTTTCTAATCAATACAGTGGCACTTGGGAATATCTGTAAGTATTGTAATAATGCATTAGTCAGGAGTGATGTTGAAACACACTGAGATCACACACATAAATCTAAGACACCATGTCTAGACACTCCAGGGAAGATGGGATGGCATGGGTTAGAGCAGGCATTAAGGGAGGGCAATATTTCAAATATGATGGGAAAATAATGCAATTTTCAGACTTTAATAAAACCATTGGGGAATTAATTTCAGTAGGGGTCCATTTTCTCCCCAAACATTCACGTTCTTGTGTTTGCTTCATGGACACTTGTAATGAGATGCTTTTCACCTGTTATCTCAGGCATAAACAGAGAATGGGGTCTGTGAATTGAGCTAGATTTTTAATGTGCTGAATATGAAAATAATCCCTTTATAGGTAGCGCTTTAGCTGTACAAAAGTGCATTATGCAAACAACACACAGACGGAATAAACCTTGGAGACTCAGAGTTAGAAGAGCTTATAAATTAATCTCCTAAGCACACCTTGAGCATGCTTAGAGAGTGCATTCAATCATAAAACTTGACCAACTGAACCTACAAAGTTTTAATAAGGACAAGTTCGATGATGAAAAATGAAAATGATGTAAAATGTATGCCATTTTTAACACTACCCAAAAGTTATGGGCTGGTATTACTCTCAGCTGCCTCTGTTGCCATTTGCCCCTGAGCTTTTCATTTTAATTAACCGGACTCTGTTTAAATTCTGCAGGCCAATAACTGTCCCAACATCAGATAGTCACTGTGACACAAAGGCTATTCTAAAAGTGGTAAATTAAACGTAACCAGAACTGACACCTGTATTTTTAAGCAGAAAACAGATATAGAATGATACACACCTCCCCCAGTCATTCCCATAAGGGTCAAGGAGTAACCCAGCAGGCTCATGGTCCAAAAGACTGCTTACTCTGTCTTCCAGTTGTCATTTGTGGCCATTGCTGCTTATGTGAAGTCTCCTCAAGTCTCAAGCCTGCTCTGTGCTTCTAACACTCTGGAGGCTTTTCAATTAAAATGCGAGAGAAGCAAAGGCTAGATGGAATCAACCCAATTATCCCTGTAGCCATAGAAATGCACATGATAAATGAACTCCAACCTTTTCCTTTCCCATGACAACTTGGGCTCTGAATAGAGGTGTGATTTTTTTTCTTCTTTTTTTCTCTTGGTGAGTGTGAGGAAGTATGTGGTTTTCTTTAGTACAGAGTGAAACGCCGCTTGCTTGGCAAAATATCTCAAGGCATTATACTTCCAGCAACTGTAGAATTTGGTTCCATGAGGGTTTATGCTTAGATTTTTTTTTTTTTCTCAGACTACTATCTGGAGGGAAAATACATTGCAACATCTCATTTGTGGAAATCTTCTTTTGCTATGTTAGTGATTCATTTTCTTATTTTGTTGAATTTTAGATTTGTATTTCTATATATGTTGCTCTGCATCATTTTTGCAAGTGTTGTTTTTGAAGGAGGGATATGTACATGCACAAGCATACATTTACTCTATTTTATTTCCTTCATCCTTGACCCACTTCTCTCTCGATGTAAGGCTATTTCACCCACCTTCAGAGCACTGGACACACATTGTGAGAACAGGTAGGAAGCGCAGCAAGAGGAGAGATCAATTTGCAGTTTTCCACATTCTATATTCACTTCTGAGACCACTGACACATACCCAGCGGTCACTTAGTAATGGTGCCTGGTGCAGAGAATGACCGCAGATGGACTCAAAGCACCTTAGAGAGCAGCATCCACTCAAACACAGGAAATAATTTCCCTTTCTTTCAAATTGCGGAAATACATAAGATTCAGTGCCATATTTCTTCTAGAGCTCTTATTCTACTCCACTATATTTTTTAACTTTAGCAACCTTTCTGCCAAATGCAGAATACATGAGTCCATGTGTCATTTTTTCTTCATTAGTCTGTCTGCAGTTTGCAATATTGCTGAAGTTTATCCCAGTTGAATTCTTAGTCACATAATAACCAAAACCTAAACTATCGTGTTCCTTTCACTTTATTCCCTGTCCTATTCTAGGGCCATTTTCAATTCCCTAGTTAGAAATCTAAACATTTTATGACAGCTATAACCAAAATACGTGTTTAAGAATATGTCCTGGCAAACACTAACAAATCCTTTCATTAGATTCACATTTTATAATTCACTCCACCAAAATCAGATTTACCCAAATGTCAGTGTCTTTTGGCCCCAGATAAATTTGTGATGGTGGTAATGTGTATCACTCTTGTTTAATGCCTTGTAGTTTACAAAGTGCTTGAGGAACTGAGAAATAGTGGAGTTGGTTGGTGGGAAAGGGGAATGAATATTTATACTATTTATGGTTATCAAACAGCATTTATGTGTGATTCTGATGAGACAATGCTGTGGAGTATGAAGGTCCTCGTGAAGGGTCAAGAATCAGGAGATCAGAATGAAAAAACATCAGGAAAAGAGAGGCTGACCTTCAGGGTGGGACAGAAATTAAAAGCAGAAAATAAAATTACAGAGTTCCTCATATGTAGATCAAACAAACGTATTTTTCAGGAGACAAAATTCATGTATGTACTTTTAACTGGACCTATCATTATGGGTATTTGATTCTCAAACCCATCAAATCTGTTCGACTGATATAATGATAATCTTTATGGGTGACAATTATCTTTCCCCATAGGAAAATTAGTGTGATAGAAGTACATAGGGAAGTCTCCCTTAAAACATCTGTATCATCAGTCAAAAATCCCTGATTCTTTGGGCTTAAACATTGTCCTTGTTAAATTACAAATATCCCTGCAGAAGAGAACATTTTATTAGTTATGTAAATTCTAGTGTAATGGTACTACCAAATCCTCACCTGGCCACAGATCTTAACACACAGGTTTTAAAAGTCAATGTCAGTGGATATTGTAGAAGATGAAGAGTGTGTCACCAAATTGGGGATGGGGCACTGACCTGGCAGAGAACTGCATAGTCAAGAACATGGGAAGCCAGTGAAACTCACTTCTCGGTTTATCAGTGATGCTTTGAGCTATCCCTGCTTTGCCCTTGTGACCCCTGAAGTACTGAATTGCTAAGATATACCTTCTTATATATACTCTCTACTTCACTTAAAACTCAGAAAAGCACCAAGAGATGTTTAACCCCTGTGGGACAATATGCCCAGGTTTGAGCACAGGGTGAAAAGTCAGATTTCTCAACTTGTGGTGTTAGACAGGAATATTGGGTTTCTTCCATCTCCTGGGTTCTTGCTCTCCTGTTTTCTAGAGCAGATGAATTTATCATCAGGTGTCAATTTACCGAATTAACAAATCTCAGACTCAGGAATACCCACACTGAGCCCTCTAGAGAGAGAATCTGCCAGTGGGTATCTCTCTGTCTTTCCTCGTAACCTCCCTTCACTCCCCACAAATGTTAACAGTGAATATAAAGGCTTAGTTAGAACACTGCTGAAAAAAGTTAGAAATAGTTGCAAAATATTATTTTTCTATGCTGGTTTTTTATTTTTACTTTTATCAGTACATGTTTGCAGTACGTAATGCTTACACCTGTCATGGGGAGTTGGTACATGTAAATAACACACTGCTTTCGTGGCCTCCCTTTTATCACTAATTGTGTGTGATAAGTAAGAGAATTATTTTCTCTTTTCTAGTATCACTGGGATGAATAATGATTGTGTAATATCCTGTTTCAATAATGTTATGCAAAAATAACATTTTCAAGTGTCCACTTTAAATTGCTAAAACAGCCTGGTGATGTCAGTAAGCCCTGGGCTTACAAATCAAAACAGACCCCCTGCAAGTTCTGCCCCACCTTAGCAAGTCCTACAGTCTTTACAAGACTGAGGAATCTGCCCTGCAAGGTAAAGAGTTTAGACTCAGCAACAACAAATCCTAATTCAGACCGATCTCTTGTGACCACCTGAACCGCCACGCTCATAAGGATTGTGGGTCCCCGTTCTGATGACAGAAAAAACCTTCCATGCTGGGAACATCTGCCAAGGGCAAGGAAGCAGTGAGTGATAAGACCTGGGCCAGATTCTGCCACACTGGAACCAGATGATCTCAACATGCTCTTCCTAGTTCTGGAAGCTTGATTCTCCCTACAGATAATTTGAATGAGTTATAAGAACATGCATATATATCAAACTGACAAGTTATTTAAAAAATTATCAACGCTTCATATATTTAAAGTAAAATGAATTCTCAGCCAGGCACTGTGGTGCACACCTGTAACCCCAGCACTCTGGGAGGCTGATGCAGGAGATCACAATTTCGAGCACAGCCTGGGCCAACTTAATCATTTAGCAAGGCCCTGTTTCAAAACTACATTTTAGGGCCGGTGAGATGGCTCAGTGGCATAAGCGCCTGCCTGGCAAGCGCAAGGTTCTGAGTTCGACTCCCGGAACCCACATATGAAAAAAGGGCCGGTGATATTGCTCAGCAGCACAGGCATCTGCTGGTGCGCGAGGTCCTGAGGTCGACCCCCGGTACCCCCCACAAAAAATACTACATTTTAATGGGCTATAGAAGTAGTTCATTGCAAAAACTCTGGGTGAAATTCCCACTACCACACACACACAAAAGTAAAATGAGTTCTTAACAGTGAAGTCAGCTTTATTGTGGCCTGTAGCACATAGCTTATTTTTATGTATTTTTAACATTTTCAAGTTCTGCTCTATCCTTTAAAAATATTTTATCAATCACCCATACTTAAAATCAAAAGCCACACAATTTGTTTCTCTTTCCTAATGCAAATAGCACTGTGATAAAGTAATATCAACTGAAAATAAAGCTCTTCTTCTTTTAGATTTATCTCACATTTATGAGATTTTGGATAGTCCCACGGGTTTTCAGATGCCAAGCTTTTTTGCTAATAAGCTCACCTTATTGTCAAGAATTGTGACAACCTGTGTGTAAGTTTCATTTTATACTTGAAAGAACTATCATTGTGTAGTTGGCATTAAATTAGGAAATCCCGTGTGATCACACCATATCACAAGATAGCAATGACTGTACGTTTGAGGAATTTAATTATCATTTTGTCTCTTTTTTAAAAGTGTCTTTTTCTTAATTGGTAATATACCCTGTAAATAATGTTGTTCACTTTATACCGAATACCATTTAATTCCCCATTATCTCACTTCATTAGCCAAATGTTCTGTTTAGGTAAACTCTGCATATGAAGTGTATTAAAATGTTGCAGGAAAACAATATTTAGAAACAGCCTTGAAAATAAAAAGCTTGCAAAATAGAAGTCAGTACAGACGGTATGTATTCAGTGTATTACAGGCTACCAGGGATGTAGTTTTATTATGATTGACCTTGGAAATGAAGTGGGAACAGTTTTCACATGTACTAAGTAAACAATGAATGCTAGAAGAGAAGGAAAAAGGCTAGGCAAGGGCAGCAATTAGCTTTTCAGGAAAGGAATTGAGTATATGACGTTGAGCCAAATAAAGAGGGTTTTGGGGAACAGAAGAATCCTGTGTACCACCAGCCCATATTTATGTTCACCATTGACCTCTCCTCTACAAAAATGTTCTCTGAAATATAGTGACATGTGAACAAGGACTGCCTCCAGTGGAAAAAATTGTTGTAAAGAATAGTCTGGAAATGGATGTGTACAAAGAAAATCATTTCAATCACTTTAACAGAAATGGCCCTTGGTCGTCAACCTGAAATGGTCCTCTCAGCTGGGAGAGAGCTACAAGAACTGCTGCTCCTCTGAAAGTCCAGAGAACAAGGGACAGCAGATGTCATGGAGGCCTTCCAGCTTCAGCTATTGAAAACCACCTTAAGGAGCCCTGTTAATAACTTTTCAAAGATCACGTCATTGGAAAATAAACCCCTCACATGCTGTGAAATGAACAATACATTCATCATGTAGTACTGCTGGGTCCTCCCACATGTCTGAGGGAATCATTTCCAGAGCACACTCCTCCCCCAGCAGTTACCAAGTCTTATATAAAATTGCATAGTGTTTGCACATAAACTGCACACATCATCTCATATACTTGAAACCATTTCTAGATTGTATATAACACCTGATGCACTGTACAAGCTATGCAAATAGTTGTAATGCTATATTGCCTATGGAATAATGACAAGAAAAAGAGGCCTGCGCATATTTACCGCACTGAACCCTTTCAGCCAGTGATTGACTCAGCAGGTGCAGAACCCATGGGCACAGAGGGCTGCCTGGAGTAGAGAGCATTATCGTCATCATACTGCAGCTCCTTGATAGGCTGTCTCTAAGGGAGGATGACACCTCTTACCCTACAGTACATCAGGTCTAATCATGTGCTTCCTTTGGTCAATGAGTAAGATGTAAGTGGAAGAGTCAAGTACCATTTTTGTGTAAAAGATGTAAGGGTCTTCCTGCGGTCACATGATTTTTCTTTACTCTTTTTATATGAATCTAACACAGGATATAAAATTAAATTGGAATATCTGAAAAATGCCTATTTGGGGAGGAAGGGGGTAAGTATATCACAAATATTGCATGGGATATATTTACACTAACATATCATTTGGTGTTTATCTGAAATTCAAATTCAATTAGTTTTTTTAATTGTTTGTTAAATTTAGCAGCCCTAATTTGGCAGGATCTCAGACAAAACCTTCTCCATTGGCTTGGGTTCAGAATAAAGAGCAGATGAGCAAGGTGTCCTTATACTGGAGCCAAACTAGAATGTGATCAAGCTGTGTGATCTTAACCTACATAGAGTCGAGTGCTGTTTGTTTCTGAAGTGCAACGTACAAAAAGCCGACCGATAAAAATGCCATACTTTGCTCACTAAGATCTCAATAAAGCCTAACTAGGAGAAGTTAGGGAACATCCCTTTTTATTTTTGCTTTGAATCCTTTCCATGCCTACTCTTCCCATTGGTTTTTATGTCTGCATCTATCAGCTGCACTATTCCAGTGCCGTGCTATTCCATGTTGGTTTGGTCACTGTTTTATCAGCCTTGTTAATGACACTCTCAGTTTTCCTGTCTGCGACAAATGTGAATTTAGTTTCCATGGCATAGAAGTTTCTTCCCCCGACTATAAAAACAAAATTCATCCATAGGATTTCTAATACCTTATAAATCCCTAGCTGCCACTGTCCAAATTGGGTGTAAACTCTAGAAATAGTGGACATTGCATGTAATCTCTTTAGAAATACTCACTGCAAAAATATATTCTGAAATTTTAATGGTAGTCCTTCATATCAGAAACATTAACTTCTAAATTGACAGGCATGCACTGGCTTTTTATTGTGATAAACAAAGCAGACATGACCACTGGCCTCACAGAGTTTACAGTATAGAAAGGGAAGGGATGTATAGACTTCATTTAATAACAAAATAAACACATTTAAAAGGGTTTGGCTGTTTTATCCCTTGTAACTATCATCCCCACAAATTTACTTACATCTTCCTTTTCTTTAAGTTTTATATCTGGCTTTTGTTACCAAATATGTATCCTTGTATCTACAGAGACTGGTGATTAAAACTTTTCAAAAAATCTTCTGCTAAAGTGAGCTTTATAATTGAACCTTTTAATGCCCCTTTAAACAAAATACATAATTAGTTCCCTGAGGGACTATACAATATTTTATTCTTGCATGTGTCATTTTGAATAAAAAACACTTTACCAAGGGTGGCTTTCAGTGGATTCAGGGCAGAAGGAGGGTTTAGCAAAATAAATAAATAAATAAATAAGCATTGTCCCCACATCCAAAGAGCTTAGATACTTAGCTATATTCTCCCAGGAAAAATTAAAATCAAATTAATTCTGAAATAGTTAACTAATGATATTTGGTACAATTAGTAAAAGTTAAGAAAGTGGTGAAAATAGCAGAGATGTATGATTTCAGAGAATGTAGAGTCCTCTGTAGACTCATGAATTCGAAAGGTAGAAGTTAATGTGGCTTTGAAGGACAGTCAAGAGTTTCCTAGGGAATAAGGGAAGAGGCAGTGTCTCTTAGAAAGGAAACACGGAAAAAAAAGTGGGGCTGAGAAAGAGCAGGGAGGAAATTTGCAATAATAAAGAGTGCTTCACTGGGTCTATGAGGGCCTGCTGGTAGGAGTATTGAACACCAGGCTAAAGAATTTGTGCTCTAACAATAATGGGATACAAGTCAAAGTTTTGAACCAAATAATGACATGGCAAATTCTGATTATTATCTTCTTGAATAATTAATGGATTACAGCAGAAATTAAAGATGAAATCAGACAGTTCCTAGAATCAAATGATAATGCCAGTAGGGCATATCAGAATCTATGTGATAGAATGAAAGCAGTCCAAAAAGGGAAGTTGATAGCTGTGAATGCCTATGTCAGAAAAAACATGGTGAGCCCCAAATAACTAAATTAATTATGCACTTCAAGGTCATAGAAAAACAAGAAAAATCCAAACCCAAAGCTAGTACAAGGGAGAATATTACAAAGATCACAGCAAAAATTAATGAAATTAATACTAAAATAATACAAAGAATAAATGAAACAAAGTGCTGGTTCTTCAAAAGAATAAAAAAATAGACAAACCCTTAGTGAAACTTATTATAAAAAAAGGAACAAAAAAACCCAAATCAATGCAATTAGAAATGAAGAAGGTGAAATCACAATGAACACCACCAAAATCCAGAAGATTATTAGTAACTACTTCAGAAACATGTACTCCAATAAATTAGAGAATCCAAAAGAAATGGATAGATCTCTAGATACATAATTAGCAAAACTGAACAAAGAAGATATAAAAATCCTGAATAATCCAATAGGAGATAATTCCTGAATGAAGTAGGCTTCATCCCAGGAATGCAGGGATGGTTCAACAAGCACAAATCAATAAATGTTATAAACAACATAAGCAGAAGCAAGGAAAAAAGTAATATGATCATCTCAATAGATAAAGTAAAGGCCTTTGACAAAAATCCAACATCTATTCATGATAAACACCCTGAAGAAAAAAGATATAGAAGGACTTTATCTCAATCTTGTAAAAGCCATTTTTGACAGGTCTACTGCTGGCATCATATTACACTGGGAAAAGTTGAGAGCTTCCTTTCTAAAATCAGAAAGAAGACAAGAATGTCCACTGTCAACATTCCTGTCCAATCTATTACTCAGAACATTAGCCAGAGCAATCAGGCAAGAGAAAGAAATAATAAAGATATGTATAGGAAAGGAAGAAATCGTATTATCATTATTTGTATAAGACATGATCTTTTACACAGAAACAAAAAGTGTTCCTCAAAAGAATTCCTCCTAGAATTAATAATCAAATTCAGCAATGTTTTAGGATACAAAATCAACACACAAAAACCAATAATGTTCCTGTAAGCAAATAATGAACTCACCGAGAAAGAAATTAGGAAAAGAATACACTTGACAATAGCATCAAAACAATTAAATACTTAGGAATTAACCTAACCAGGGAAATGAAAGATCTCTGCAATGGAACTACAACATTCTGAAAAATGAGATTGAAGAGGACATCAGAAAATGGACCAATATGCCCTGTTCCTGGGTAGACAGAACCAACATAGTCAAAATGTCCCTACTGTCAAAACTGATATATAGATTTAATACAATTCCAATCAAAATATCAACAATATTTCTCACAGAACTAGAGAAAACAATCTTAAAATTTAAATGGAATCAGAATAGATACAGAATAGAGAAAAAATTCTTGGGCAACACGAACAAAGCAGGAAGTATCACAATCTCAGATTTCAAGTAAAATAGAAAGCTGCAGACATTAAAACAGCATGGCACTGGCACAAAAACAGACAACTTGAACAATACAACAATACAGTATGTAGAAAAAAGTCCATCTGATCTTTGGCAAAGTGGCTAAAAACATATACTGGAGGAAAAAATTATCTTTATAGCAAGTGATGCTGGGAAAACTGGCCACGCACATGCAGAAGATTGAATCTAAATTCATATTTCTCACCATATGCTAAAATAAAATCAAAATGGATCAAATACCTAAATACTAAAACATAAACATTTAATCTTCTAGGAGATAAAATAGGTAAAACTATTGAAAACATAGGCATGGGCAAGGACTTTCTGAATAGAACTTCAATTGCACAGGAAATAATATCAGGAATCAAAAATAGGACTACATCAAATCAAAAAGCAAAGGAAACAACAGAATAAAGAGACAACCTACAGAATAGAAAATTTTTTTGCCAGCTATACCTCAGACAGAGAACTAATATCTAAAATATATAAATAACTCCAGAAAATTAGACCCCTCAAAATAAAAGACCCAATCAACAAATAGGCAACTAAAATAAACAGTCTTTAGAAGAGGATGTACATGAAAAGAATTTTCAAAATTGCTGGCCATTGGAGAAATGCAAGTTAAAATACTGAGATTCCATCTTACTCCAGAAAGAGTGGCTCTTACCATGCAATCTAATAATAACAAATGCTGGGGAGGCTTGATGGAAAAATGAACACTTCTGTATTACTGGTGGGAATGTAAACTAGTAAACCACTATGGAGATTCCTTGAAAAACTCTACCAGTACGAAGATGCCCCCAAAAAACTACAAATAGAAATTCTATTTGACACAGCTATTTCCCTTCTAAGTATCTTCCCAAAAGAGTTAAAGATATCATATTACAGTGATACATGTGTATCCGTGTTTCTAACAACATAATTTATAATAGCTAAATCTTGGAAGCAGCCTACATTCACTTATCAACAGATGAATGAATGAAGAAAATGTGCTATTCATGCACCATGGAGTACTAATTTGCCATAAATAAGTATAAATTTGAAATCGTTTTTAGGAAAATGGATACACCTTGAGACCATAATGTTAAGTAAAATAAGTCAGACACACAAGCTCAAATATCACATGGTTTCTCTTATATGAGAAACCCGAAGTACAAACAAATTAAAAAACAAAATAAAGATAGATAATAGGAAACAGGTATATACATCTTTTGCAAAAGAGAAGGAGGGGGGAAAGGGATAAAACAAATTAAGATGTGTTATGTATATGTACCAACTCCCCACAATGAATGTAATCATTATGTACTGCAAATGTGTACTAATAAATATTAAAAATAAAAAAATTGTTCTGACACATGTGGCCTTTATTTTTCATAGGACAAAATATAAATTTTATATACAGCTACTTTTTAGCACCTGCCATGTATGCCTGTATGTGCATAGAGCAGATTGGCTGCTAATCATTCATGGCCCTTACTGCTTTCTACACATAACTGCATTTTTCTCTCATGGATTGGCAAATTTCAAACTGTATTCTTGTACATATATTAAATATAAGTGGCAGAAGACTTTCTGAAAAGCATACAGAAATAGGAAGATTTATTAGGAGAATAATGGGATGTCCTAGAGAATTAAAGAAAATTTAAACTATAGAAATGTCAATGATGCTGTGAGGCATAGGAAGTTCCAGGACTTTTGGGGGCATGAGAGTGTCAGGATTCTCTTTATCTCAAGTCAGTGTACCTTCTTATTGATCATTCCTTTTTTCTTTCTCTTTGTGTAAATCAGTTGATACCATTCTACAGCAGGAACTCTCACATTAATTTACATTTAACATCTTCAGTTACAGGAGAAGTGCCAAAACTCTAACTCTACAACTCAAATGTCAGGAAATGAGTTCCAGTGATGACCTGACTCAGTTTCTAAACTCTGAGCCAACAAGTTGTGACCCAGGGCACAGTTAAAATTGTATATAATCATTAACCCCATGATAAAAATGGTATTACCAAGAAGCGATGTCACTAGAAAATGTGAATATGAGCCATCAGAACAGAACACTTCTTAGACACGGAAGTGACAATCTCAACCATCTTTAAAGTAGAGGGAAGGTATAACTTTAACTAAAAGAACTCTTACTACAAGGAAATGTTAAATCACTATCCAAGCTTAGGCCAAATTGAAGCAGTTCTGACAGACCCTTAGAATTTCACAATCTCATATCTTTCTGTCCTGCCACCGTGTATTTAAAGGCCTGGATTCCACCCTAATATGAAGACAAAAAGCAAACAAACAAAAACACCAATAACACCAACATCAAAAACAGAAATGACTTGCGAATAAATAGACCTAAATAAATGTTGGTCTGGGTGAGGAATTTCTGCAGAACTGGACATTTTCCCTCAAAATGGCACTAGCTACGGGCCCATTGCTCAGCCCGAGCATGTGATAGGATTGCTTGTCTAACTGAAAGCAAGAAAAAAGCAGATCATGGTGTCAGCTTCTATAGCACATTGGTTGCTGCTGCTGTAAAATTGGTTACTATAATAAGTACACATGAAAAATAATGAAGTATTGAGATTGTGACAAATGGGATTATAAAGGTTAATACATTGGTACAGTTGTTTCTTTTCAAGCTGCCAGTAGGATTCATCTTTGAACTGGAAATCAGCAAGGACAAATTATCTCAAGAATTTGAAATGGCAAATGTTAAGTATTCATATTTACCTATTTGTGTCTATGTGTGCTCTTGCATTAAGCCTTTTAGTTTACTGAAGCACAGATTTCAACTGAAGTATAAACTCGTAGACTTAGGAAAACTGTCTTAACATTTCTTTGGCTACAAATCCTCTTCTCCTCAGGATCCACTCCACCATCTTCACTCATTCATTTTGCCTAGGATATTTCCTACACCAAGGGATTTTCCAATGAAGATTTATTTATTGATAGATTTATGAAATAAATATTGTAAAAAGAATTATCCAGTGGTATAAGCAAACTATGTTCAGTAGTAGATGAAGAAAAATGTAAGTATAGCAAAGTAAGTGTGGCCCAACTTCTTAGTCTATAGATAGATAATAGATGGATAGATAGATGGTAGATAGCCAGATAGATAGATGATAGATAGATAGATAGATAGATAGGCAGGCAGACAGATAGATAGGTGTCTGTACAGGGTGATGGAATGGATATGAAAATAATTGTTTTACAAAAAGACTATAAAGAAAAGGCACCAATGAGATTGAGAAATTGCTTAGACATTATGAGTCTAGGAAAGAAATAAGTAAAACGTAATGGTAATTTTTAAACTAGGAAATTCATAGTTATGGGAATGTCAGGAAAGTTTTGAAGGAAAGATAAGTTTTAGAAGATAAAAATATATTTAAGCCGGTGAGATGGCTCAGCGGCATAAGCGCCTGCCTGGCAAGTGCGAGGGCCCGAGTTCGACTCCCGGAACCCACATACGAAAAAAGGGCCGGTGATATCGCTCAGCGGCACGGGCGCCTGCTGGCGCGCAAGGTCCTGAGTTCGACCCCTGGTACCCACCCACCCACCCACACCCAGACCCACACCCACACCCACACACACACACACAAAATATATATATGTATATATTTAAGTAAAAATATCTTACAAAATTTTACTATTTATGTTATAACATCTTCCCAAAAAAGGCAACATCATGATATAAAATATATTTCAAGTTGAACATCCTTATACTAAAGATCGAGTCTAAAAAAATTATTGAGATGATAAAGTCATAGATCTTATGCTTAAAAACCATGCAAATTTTATCTCTACTATAGCCTTCCTTTAAATTTACATAGAAGAGGGCTGAAACTTTCCAGTATAACTTTCCACTGTATCTACTACAGTGAGTAGACTTACACCTGGGGTTAGAGGAAAGAATTTGGATTTGGAGTTCAAAAACTTGAATTTTATCTCATCTCTGCCACTGCCTATGTAATGTTGAGCAAGTCACATAATATGGCTACATTCAACATCCACCTCTAAAAAAGTAATGCTTGCACAAAATGTTTTCTTTACATTTCTTTCTTGTATTAAAATTCTCAGATTTTAATCTTCATATGGACCCTGAGTTTGGCTTTCAAGGACTGCCTTTCTGTGGTAATAGAAGGCTGATGATTCTGTTGATACCTAGAGACCTTATGGAACTAACATTTGACTCATAAATGGAACAAACCACTTTGAGGAGATGGCTTAGTAATTGTTTTATTTTAAAGCTTGCAGTAATACAAAATAACCATCAATTTGTTTAGTCAACCATGAGTATAACAATAAACGACTTCAGAATATTTCTTGATGTTTTACTTGCACGTATCACAGTAATCTATTTCAGCACGGCAATTTTGTTTCCAGTGGACAATTTGGCAATGCTTGGAGACATTTTTAATAGTCACAACTGGAAGGGGGTGCTATTGGAATCTTGGAGGCAGAGACCAGGGATGTCGCTAAATATCCTACAGTGCACAGTCCCTCTCTCTTCTAACAAAGTATTACTCATCCAAAATGTCAATTGTTCTGAGCTAGTGAAATTATTTCTCTTTTTCCTCTTTCCTAAGTCTATTACAAATTAACCTTTAAAACATCATGCAATACAGTCATTTTATGGATGTTCCATTCATGGTCTTTACATGTCCATCCTTGCAAAGTTGAATGGCAGTGCTTGAAGCTATAGTTTGAATCCTGGATGTCTCCAAAGGCTCCTGTGTTAAAGGTTTGTTGCTTAGTTTGGTGCTACTGGGTGGTGGTGGAAAACTTCAAAAGATGGGATCTAATGGAAGGTCTTCCAGTTATTGAGGTTATGCCCTTGAAGAAGATGGTAGAACCCAAGGCCCATGCTCTCTCTTTTTCCCTTTCCAACCTTAAGGGGAATTGTTTACTTTTGCCATGTCTACCACCATGATGTACCACCCAAAGCCCAAGGCAATGAGGCCAAATGATCATGGACTGAAACCTCTAAAACTATGAGTCAAAACAAGCCTCTTCTTTTTAGAAGATGATTAACTCAGGAATTTGACATAGTAATGAATGATTAAATGAATGATTAAACAAATGATTGCATTATATTTTTTCTGATTCTAGGTGGTGGGACTAAGAAAGAATTGAGAAATGTACCTGTAAGATGGCCTTACAATTCCATCTAAACTTACAAAGTAATTAAATTAATTTCGAAAGGCGTTTGGAGTCAGTAAAACATATGCCTTTTTTCCCCTCTACTTCATTTTTCACCTTTGAGCAGGTTATTTTGTCAAATGACACAAGACTTGTAAGGGAAGCTAATGAACTTATTCAAGATGTACAATGTGAAATTAGTGGCACAGTTCTAAGAAAATTAACTCTCTTAGACAAAGCCTGTAAAAATTGATCAACATGCTAGTAGTGGCTATTGAAAGAACATGTGTTCACATCTTTTAGAAAAACCACTAAGAATTATTCTAAAAGCTTACACATTTTTGAAATTAACACATGTTTATGGACTTAACTATTCTTTTCTTCCCTAATGTTCAGTTTTTAGTTTCTTCAAATTTGATTCACAGTTATACTCTATAAAATAGAACCATGTAGCAACGAATTTGGGCTGGTGATAAAGTGATCTGCATCAGCCGGCTCCATTTGTCTCTTTCTTCCCTTTTTGTTATTATTTATTGGCATTTTGCTACTTCAAGACATAAGCTTTAAATGTGGACATTATGATGTTTGTGAATCAATCTGGAAGTGGCAAAATGCATCAAGAGCAGCACAAAAGATAAGTGTCACCGAATTTTAATTTTAAACATTGTTTTTTGAATTTTAATATAGGTATAGAATGGAGGCTTATTTATTGAATTTGAAAAATTAATTCCTTACAGCCTTGAGTGTATTTTGTTTTTTCTGCCCCTGGGCTTGTACATATTGGTGTTTCTTTTTTTCCTTTTTAATATTTCAACAGGTGAGGCTGACAAGAAGGCTGATGGTGCTGTTTTACACCTAGAGGTCTTACAGAATCAGGAGTGCATTCGTAAGTGGAACAACTTTGGGAGATGGTTTAATAATTGCCTTTGGTAGGACTTGTTTTGCATTCATTAAAAACTCCAGACCAAGCTGCTTCCTTGGTCTTCACTTCATTTCAGTTGCCAAGCAAGCAAAGAAAAATCCCTTCCTGGAGCCGATTAGTTATCTAACCTAGAATATTTTTTGTTAGAGTGCAAATTACACACCACAAATATCTCAGCATTTCAGTGTTAGAAATTGGTAGACACTTGAGTAACTGCTGGAATGTGTCACTGGTCTGGTTTTTCTTGTTTTTAAAAGTAACCGACTCACTATATAGAATGCTAACCTTTTGTACCCATAAAAGTCTCACTGTTAAAAGTAATTCTTATGCTCTTTCTTAGGTGTTGAAAAATATCATGTTTCCTAATTATCTTTGATGTAGGAAATGACCAGAGATAAGATAAGAAATCATTATTTTATTATTTAAGAGATGATAAGGGAATCCTAAACTTTTGAGTAGTATATAATGACAGATTTTCCTACCAACCTATTTTCCTCAGCTAGTTTTATACCTAAATATGAACTTAGACTTATACAGTGAGATTGCATATGAAGCCCTTAGAAATGCATCCTGTATAGAAAGTAGACAGCCTATATTCACTTTTCCCTGTCGAGGGAATGCCCATTACAATTGTCGGTAGGCATTTAAATGTGGAGGTGAGTAATAAGCAGGTATTGACTTCTGTTGAGATCAATATCAACATTTGTTGACCCAAAAGAGGTAAAAATTGACTAAAGAATGGGGCAATAAATCTTATTATTGACTAAAAAGCAGAAGTCAATATATGTACTATTATAAACATTTTTCTTTTGGTGAAGATGATGGGGTGGAGTCATTTTTAAGAATTTAAATGCATATAAACACATGTTTATACCATGGTGCTGGCCAATACAAGCTTCTTAGCTTACTAAAAATATGGCTACTCACATGATATAAATAACATACTTGGTTCATAGTTCACAATGTCAACCATTCTCTTCCCTGTACGTTAGGCTCTCTTATCATGATTACTTTGAAATTAAAATGTGGTATGCACAAATTTGCATGTTAAAATTTTGTTTGGAAGAGCAAAAAGGCAGGAATTCAGAACTTTTTTTTCTCTAGAATGTAGTTATATGCACATTCACACACATGTCCTATATGTCTTCTCAACAATCTTATATTTTCATGCCATAGAAAGATTTTCTTCCTGGCTACCCACTGGTAAAACAATTCTCCCTTCAGATGAGCTATTATATTTACTAGATAATCAAAAAGGTATGTTAAGATCAAGACGCTTCTGAAATATATATTTCAAAATTTTTTTAAACCAAGAAATATATGCAACCTGGGAATTAATAGGTCAATTTCTGAGCTTTTCTATTTACCACTAACCACTCGCTCGCTCAAAGTCTAATAGATATTTTATTTTTTCATAGTGGAGAAAAGTAGAAATGGAAAACAATTTTCCATTGTTCCAAATAGCTCCCATGTTGATAAGAAATCAAACTGTACATCCGAGCTGAGCAGAGTGCTCTGGCTTACACTAAGTCTCTGTCGTGTAGCTTTCCTTGAACTGGGATCTGCACACACGAATGCAGGGAACTGTGGAGAAAGATTCAGCCAAGACACTCATGTTTCAGATTACTAGCCCCAGATTCTCTCATGCAATATGAGGCCACCCTCCTACCCTCCATCCTCAGTATCATAGTAATAATGAAGGAAAAACAGAAGTTTCTTTCTTTTCTAACCACCTCCCAAAAGATGGTACTTTACAAGGAATATTCAATTCTATAAATGCTCAGAAATCTGCAAGTTAAGGATGAAACATGAGAGATGCCTTGAATACCTCACACTATGGGGTGTCTCCAATTCCTTATTACACCCCATTGTGCCTCACGGCTGGAGAAAGCGCTGCACAACCCATTTCCTCCTTTAACTGTGAATTTCCTCGCTTCTATGGGTTTAGATTTTAATGGTTGAATTACATTTACATCTACTTGTGCATTTGCCATCAGCAGCCAAGTTCCAGCCTAAAGCCTTTACTAACTTTGAGAACAACTTTCTCATAAACAACCTCATTTAGTTTGTCTACATAAATTCACAGAAAAACTTTTAAGTCTAAAAATCTTCAGAGACATCCCTGTTCTAAATTGCAGGTCTTTCTGGCTGTCTTTACTGATTTTAAGAACTTCACAATGCATCATAGCTCAAAACGAATCAGTAATTGGACTGCAATGATTCCAAAGCCGCTGGAAATGTGGCAAAATGTTAGTTAAGCGGAGGTTGGATGAGTTGCATTAAGATTTTTGTGGTCATTAGTGAGAAGAAAAGAGTTCTCCTATAAGAACGCATCTAAATGGTACTGAAAAGCCATCTAATCACATAAGAGTATATTGATGATATTATAGAAATGCATCTGGGTCATGTACCAAAACTTTTCCATTTTTATTTCAAACTTGGGAAAGTACAACAACTTGTAGCCAAAAGACGTCTCCGAGCTACGACTCCCCCGTTATATCAGCCCCATTATACAAATTATATCTATCTGTCTACTATTTATCTAGTCTCTCCATACATGGATGAAAACTACAAAACTAAGAAATCTAAATTTGACTCCTTACTACTTTCAATTATTGCTTAAATATGCAATCTTATCCTTTCTCTTCTGCATCCTCTATATGTAAAGACCAGAAAAGAACATAATTCAAGCTTTTGGTTTTGCAGTAGTGATAGGTTTATAGGGACCACCTGAACTTTCTCACTTGCTGTACTGACCAGCTGATCCATGTCTGTCGGGAGTGTCTGCCAGCAGACTTCCACCATTTCAAGAAGGGCAGGAACTAAAGCAAGGCCATGCTTACAGACAGGGAGGATTACCTCAACTATCTGGCAATTCACAACACCACTTCATCATCAAAAAAAGCACTTTCTTTCCTCTTGCTAATAACACAGTTCCACAAACTGGGTAACATTATAAAGAAAGGGCTTTATTGCTCATGGTTCTGGTTGAAGGTTGAGCTGTGTCTGGTGATGGCCTTCTTGGTGGCAGAATCTCGGGGTAGCACAAGGCATTATATGGTGAGAGATGGTGTGTTATGTGTATGTGTGTATGTGTGTGTTTGTGTGTGTGTGTACGTGTGTTTATCATTTGGTCTCTCTCTTTTTATAAAGCCCCCAGTACTTATTCATGGTGGCTCCACCCTGATAACATTATCTAATCTTAAACACCTAGGAAAAGTCCTGTAAATACCATAGTCAAATCAAATTTCTACTCTCTTAATAGCTTTCAATGAGTCTCAAAGGGGACACGCCATACTCAAACCTTAGCCCTAGCCCTTTGGGGGAATGGTAGTATTCCTTCTGGTTCCAACACAAACTTGCACTTTTGTAAATAATCTTTTTTTTTTTTTTTTTTTTTTTTTTTGTGGGTACCGGGTGTTGAACTCAGGACCTCACGCACCAGCAGGAGTCCGTGCCGCTGAGCGATATCACCAGCCCCTTTTTTCATATGTGGGTACTGGGAGTCGAACTCAGGACCTTGCACTTGCCAGGCAGGCGCTTATACCTCTGAGTTATCTCATCAGCCCTTTGTAAATAATCTTGAGTTATTCTAATTCAATGATCACCTACTTTGCATGAGACTTATGGATTCAGAAATCGCCTTGAGACAATGAAGAATAAGCTTGAATATAAATGTCAACAATGAATGAGAAAAAGTTAGCATCTGATTTAGTATTGTTGCTGAGTTATGAACCTTAGAGGTTCTCACATCCAAACAATTTATTTGTTATATAGGATATAATAATAAATATATGGATTGTTTTTTGTTTTGTTTTGTTTTGTTTTTGAGAAAGGGTTTTGCTATGCAGTTTTGGCTGGCCTCGAACTCACAGCAATCCTCCTACATCAGCCTCCCACGTGCTGGGATTACAGGCGTGCACCACCATGCCTGGCTAATATATGTGTTTTTAAAACTAAAGCTAATTGCATTAATAACCATCATACGACAGTGAAGCATCAGCTCATAATTGTATAATTTTTACTTGCAATGTTGAACACCCTTCTTAATTCTAACACTCCTCAGAAGATTGATCTTAAATTTTGTGACTTGGTCACCTCTCCCACCTCACTCTAGTCCCAGCCAGTTGCAGGTACAGTAGCTCTGACATATTTCTCTTTTTTCCTTTTGATCCAGTCATCTAAAATTGAAGGCTTGGATTCTGGCCACTGACTTGTAGATTTTGCTAAAAGGCCAGTGCTATCAGACTCTACCAAAGTGAAAAGCAATCTTTGGACAATATAGAATATCTAGATTCAAACCTTTTCTTCCAGAAAAGCCTCCAACTAGCAGCTTATAGATACTTTTCTTCTCATTTATAGTTCTTTGCTGTTATTTGTTGAGCAGTATCATCTGTGGCTCTGCTTTGGGGAATGTAACTACATGTGTGTGCACACAAACCCACACACTTGCACACATGCTCACACACACACACAAACACAGCTACCTTCCCATAGACACTACATTTTCCCCATGAATAAAACATGAGTACCTCACAGGAGGAAAATTGTTTAGAGACTGTTAGCCAAAATGAAGTGCTTTCACAACGTTTTCATTTTGTAATAGTTCTTGGTCACAAGAGTAATAGTTGTGTGTACATCAGATGCTATAATATTGACTGGCATCTGCTGAGCGTGTACTACGTAGTAGGTATTGTGATACAGGTTTTGTATGAGTAATTTCATTTAACAACCACTGCCCTAGATGGAGCATGTGGGCTGGGCAGTTTTAATGGCTGCAGCTAATTATTACAAAAAATAAGAGATTGATCTGGGCCGGTGAGATGGCTCAGCGGTGTAAGCGCCTGCCTTGCAAGCGCGAGGGCCCGAGTTCGACTCCCGGAACCCACATACGAAAAAGGGGCCGGTGATATCGCTCAGCGGCACGGGCACCTGTTGGCGCGCGAGGTCCTGAGGTCGACCCCCCGGTACCCACCAAAAAAAAAAAAAAAAGAGATTGATCTGGCTATTATTTTAACATGTGTAGTTTCCAGGCAGGAAAATGTTAAACAATTCAAGATTCTGTCAAGTTGGAAAGTCTATAGGACTAGATGAAAACATCTCCAAATAACTTAAATTTGAAAGATATACCAAGACCTTCAAAATAAAGTAGCAATTTAAGTAGAGTGATGGACTTCCTTGATCAGATCAAAATCAAAGTACTTAAATTATAAGACCAAGCTTTTGCTTTTGCTTTTTTTTTTTTTTCTAGTTATGTTGCCTGTGGCATATTGACTGTGTATGGGTCACAAAAAATAATGAATTCAGCAAGTCGCCTCATGTCTCTTGATATTCATTCTTTTGTGTGTATGTGTGTGTGGGTACTGGGTGTCGACCTCAGGACCTCGCGCACCAGCAGGCGCCCGTGCCGCTGAGCGATATCACCGGCCCTTTTTTCGTATGTGGGATCCGGGAGTCGAACTCGGGCCCTCGCGCTTGCCGGGCAGGCACGTTCGCTGCTGAGCCATCTCACCGGCCTTCATTCTTGACTATGTAAGATCTTGACACTATCTAGGATCTTAGAATTCCATTCTTAGTAAATAAATGTTTTCTTAACATAGAAGAGTAAAATTAATTAAAGAACTATTTGAGAGAATCAAACATAGTATTAATATGTATATGTAAAGGAAGCACGCTTGACTTTTGGATATGTATAATTTTAAAGATATTTTTGTCTATTAGAAAATAGGTGAATTTAGGATTCAGTTTAAAATATGTAAATACGTAATTGGCTTAAATTTATAAATTTAAGAAGAAATTTTATTTAGCCTCCACAGTAATTACAGTAAGTTTCTGAAGTATTAAAATATTTAAGAATTTAAGTTTCACAAAATTTCTGGGACTAATTTATTAGAGGCAATAGAGATATTTTAAATATTCTGGAACACTTTGCTTTTAAATCATACATATAAAGTATCTAAATAGGAAATCAAATATATTTAATTTATAAATTTAGTTTAAAATGTTTAAGGGAGTTTAATTAATTTAGTTTGTAAATGGAACTAAACATTAATCAAAGGCCTCATAAAAGTGATTGCTAAATTTGCTAGACTTATAAATACAAGATTATGGAAGAACTAAGCTTTTAAATTTTTAAGTCTAATAATTCAGATGTATTTTTAGCTCTAATAAGACTTGAGTAATCTTTTATGCACATAAAATCTGTCCTTAAAAATATTAATACTGACAAACTACATTGACAAAGCAAAACAGGTAAGCATTAAATTATTGTGATAGTGAAGATCTCCTCCAATTGTTACGTACAAAAAACATCTTCAAACACTCTCAACCTCAGGCAAGTTTCATAGTAGGGACCACACACTCAGGCCTTGCAGTCAGATCCATGGGCTCTGTCCCCCAGGTGCCACATGTACCAGCCGGAAACTCTGGCCAATTGCTAAACTTTCTAGGATTCATTTTCCTTATTTGAAAAATGGAGATATTAATACCTCATACACATTATTGAGAGACTTGAATAAGATAATGCTTATGAAGTGCTCCAAAAATTACCTGGCACCAAAATAAAAGTTAAATAAATGTTAATTATTACAATTAGGATGAAGAATCAACTTCTACAAGAACAACTATCAACCTGGTTTTCATATAGAGTTCTTTAGAAACAAAACATGATAATTACAAATTCAGAGAAATCCTTTCTAGAAAGTTTTCCACCTGGTAGTGGACAGGGAGAGGGCATAACAGTTTTGTTTCTACTGATTATAAAGTGAAGTAATCAAGTATATAAGGGAGCATGGTTTAAGAGTATGCTCCTCATATAAGTATTTTCTGACAAAAATTCCTATGTAATTGTCATTTTATAAGTGCACTCCAAATTTTTCTGCCTTTTTTAGTTCAGCCCATTCCCAACTGTACTATCATAAAATGAAAAAAGAAAAGAGTAATATTTCAATAGCCATACTATTTCAACTGAAATAATAATATTTAAATATTTTAGAATTTTTAATACTGCACGGCTTTAAAAATAGAAAAATGAAAGCCATACATTTAAAACAATAACAGATGTGTTAAGTTAATGAATATAAACCTATGAAAGTTTATTATTCAGCTATCACATGACTAATTAAAAACTATGGGTTACTGCTGTTATGTAGTATCTTGAGAGAGTATTTTACAATATTGCTAACCAAGGAAAAGATCAAAATTCAAAATACAGTCTCTACTGAAAGCATAGAAAGCATATTGCTTTGCCACCAATATTAAGTTGAAAAATTAACTTAATGTGTCAAACCCTCATAAGTCAGGGATCATCAGAATATATAGCACCATTTTGTACTGATAAAAAAGGAGAAACCACTTTGATGCTCCATAATTATATTGTAGAAAGTAATACAATGAAACTTCCAAATATAGGTGGCAAAAACACTGTTTCTTCTTCCTTAGTTTCTAGGCAATGATTTACTTTGAGAGAAGCCAGTTGCCACATGATAAGGACACTCAAGTAGTCCTAGGAAGAAACCCATATGTCAAACATGAAGGAAATCTACCAAATGATTAAAGTTTAAATAGTCCTGCATATGTTGGGGAGGGCTGGATTGGGAAGATGGTGTCTGCCTGGGAAATGCAGTCACGGCAAGGTGAAAAGTCTTATGAAGGCCTGCTCAATGAGTCTGTGGTTAAATGGGGACTCGGGCTCATCTCTCCAGCTCTCTCCCAGTCCGCTGATATCTTCTTCCTGAAGTGCAAATTGTTAGCATTGAAAGAAATGTTTGTACATTTTAAATATATTTGGGAGAATACAAACAAGGACACACCAAACCTCATTGTTTATTCTCTTACATCAACAATCTTTTTGTCATGGTGGTGGGACAAAGTGTAAAAGCCCAATAAGCATCATTTTGGCAACAGAATAATGAGCCAGAATTTTACTCCACTTCAGCGGGTGAACTGTTGCTTACCTATAGGCTTTTCCTAACAAACCACATAGCCTGGCTTAGTTGTTACATGTTTCTGTCTTATCTCTGCCTTGACAAAATTAGAAACCTCAAATCATCAAAATGCACCAGTGAGAACTATACAGATGTCAGTATCCTTGCATTTCTTAAGTGAAAAATTTGTTTTGAAAAAGGTGGAAGGAACCTTGATCAACCTTGATCATCTTCGGAGCCAAGAAGTCTGATTCCAGGAAGAAGCTACTAAAATGAGAGGAAAAGCATAAATAAGAAGAAAAGACATATTTTCTTATGCCACAGTAGTGTTTTTCTCTAAATGTGCTGTCCCTATCAGATAAATACACCCTTAATGAAATTTCGTAGTTTATTTTTTCTAAGAAGATAGAGAAAAATCTGCTCCATTTTTTTGCTTTCAATTAGTTCACTGATGGAACCAATGCATACTCATACGCTTTTAGGCTTCTCCTGACAACGTTGTGTGTGATTTAAATGGCCATCGCTTCCTTCTTTGTGATCTGTTTAATTCCCACAAAAAACATTTAAGGTCAGTATCTGCCCTTTTTAACAGGGGCAACAGCTGGAATACAAAAAGCCTGGGTGATTCATTCACAGTAGTTCAGTGATTTAGAAAGGACTCTAAGTTAGATCCTCTCTTGGTCTAAACTCTGTACTTTCTTCTCCTTTGCATCCACTTCCCATACTACTGCTTCTTTGGCTGCCTTTGAATGCTTCAAAAGAATACATCAGCCCCACTTCCTCTCTGAACACTGCTCCCAAAGCCTAAAATGGAAAAGCAAACACATCAGAATTAGTGATTCAAACAAATGTTGAGCTATGGCACCAATTATTGGCAACCTGCCCACACCTTTGAGATGTGAGTGATTATTCAGCCTATACCCATGACCTAAGAGAGGGGCTCTTGGGAACCCGGTGACTCATTCCATGACAAGTCTGGGCAAATAGAAAGGCCCAGGAGGCGCCTGCATATAATAATCAGGAGGTATTGACTTCTGCTGAGGTCAGGAGCAAGATTTATTAACCTAAGAGATAAATATTGACTGAAAATTTGGACAGTTCCTCTTTTTCTTCTCAGAGATCTGGTAAATTAATCAGGCTGCCACTCAGACAATTGGAAACTTAGAATTTTCCTTCAGTTTTATGTCCATTTTTAGTTATAGACCTCCTGAGGGAGGAAAATCTTTGTACTATATTTTAGAGGGATATTTAAAATCCTGCTAATTATTGCTTCATTTTTATCTATTCTGAGACTCACTGGCTAGAAGCCTTTTATTACATAGTAATAGGTTTTCACATCCTTAGGGCTTTTTTTCTATGGTCTTCAGTGTCTGGCTGTGAGTCCCAATTTTGATTCATCTCATGTGATGGCTTCTATTCTTTACCCCTCTAGTTTTCTCTTATCCTTAAGAAGTGGTTTACCTCCTGTGGAAACCCCTCCTAGGCCTGCAAATTGTGCAAGGGATGCCTTGGGAGAGTTGTGTTCCAAAAGCCCCTTGTTATGACATGCATATCACTAAGTTATAGGAAAGCCTTTTCTCCTCAGTTGTTATTCACAGACGTGCCAATCCAGAAGGGCGGATTTGGATTGTCAAACATCCAGGTCCCTGCCCCTTTGCTTCATAGCTAGAAGTGCTTTGAATTTGTCTTCAGATTTTGGCCTGATTTATCCTCTTCTCTTTCTCAGTGAAGAGAACAATCACCTCAGGTAGCCTGCTTTCCTTTGCAGACCTCTTCGTTTGATATTTCTTTTCTTTAAAACTCACTTCCTTCCTGTGAAGTTGGAGGTACATTCCCACATTATATTAAAAATTTCACAATGATAAGTCTATGAGGCTTCAAAAATGTACACTCTTCATTTAAATATGCTCCTCTCTGATTAAAAAAAAAAAATCAATCCTTTCCAAGCTTGATCTCGCCAAGAATGAGTATATATGTTTAAGGGCCTTATCTCCTTGATTCCTATAAATTGCTAAAAGTACTCATTCTAGTTGCAATTCCTTAGAAACATTTCTGGCATTAACATAGTATATTGCAGCTTTTGAAGTTTTAGTATTTCTCAGTTCTGTTTTCTATTGTATATTTAAATTTAATTGCCTTCCTTTTCTTGAGATGATTGTGTTTGCCAAAGACCTGTGTGGAAGAACTTTGCTTTTCTCTGTAAGCATTTTCCTTCCCCAGACTCATTCCTTCAGAATCTTTTGTGGATTTTTATTTGCAGATGTTACTACCATATCTTCTATTTCTTCCTGAGAGGAGCCATCATGCTTTGACACAACTGGAGCAACCAAAGGGCACTGAGTCCAGCATGCTGCTAAGTAGCAGGCGGGAAGTCTTAATAGAAATGCTTAATTGTGGTTTGAGCTAGACCCACTTTCTGGTAGTAACACATTTTCTCAGCAAGTAACATTTTAGTGTGTGACAGCTACGTGGTATCCTAAAATGGGTTGTAGGTTGCTTCCAGCTGAGTTTTGTACAACACTCCTTCTTGCTTTGCTTTGTGCCGTTGGCCACCAAGGTTGAGAGAGTGGAAATGGAGTAGTACTGGCCATCAGTGATGATGTGCTTAATGTGCCATGCAAAGCTGGTGAATGGAGAACATCCTTTGGAATGAAAAGAGACTGATTCTCAGGGCTGAATCCACATAGAAATTCTTGCCTCAGGAATGAGCTAGCGATATAATCAACAGCAAGATAGCCCTTAAAATTCTCCATCAAGTGATCCAAAGAGGTTGAAAATCAATTTGCAGCCACAAGGTGGCGAAATCACATTGATGTCCTTCTTACTGCTCTATTTCCCCCACAGAAACCTTTTAATGTCAACTCTCTGAGGACAAAGGTATCATTTTTACATTTAAATAAAAACCACTTATCACCACGATTTACAAACCATTTCAGTGCATCCAGACAGCTATTAGGCATAGTGCATGAATAAGTTAGGGTGAGGCTGTTGGATAAAAAGCCAAAAAGTGCATCTGGTTTTCTTATAGCCACCTGACAGAAGCAGTGTCCTCCCCATATTTAATGTACAAATTCTCTTTGAATGTACTTGGATGCATATGACATACTCTCCCTTGAAAGCACAGTTTAAATATTAAGAACAGCAAGTAATTAGGGTATGTTTTTAGACCACGTCATAGAAACTTTGCGAAACGCAGTTTACTCTGGATGCAAGGTGGGCATGAACAAAGATGCAGATGATACTGAAAGTATTTTCAATGCCATCATAGGAGAAAAGGGGCAATATCTGGTCCAGCCATGGCCATGTATCCAGTGCTGCTGCTCACCAGGGCCTGGGCTCTGTTCAGCATGGTGTTTTCAAATCCTGACACATACATTTGTGCTCTTGGGATTTCATTAAACTTTGTGCATCGGTTGCATTATATTTGAAAGTATTTGAGAATAATACAGTACAGATGAGATGAGTAAATTCAAGTACACATAGCTGCTACTAGGCCAGTGCACATCGTGGAAATTAGATAAAGGTGCTCCTTGGGGTGCACCTTCCCTTTCTTTACAGTGCACAGCATGGCAAGTGCAACTCTTGCTACAATTCAGCTAATTCACCCCCAAATCTTGCCTCCCCTGTGTAGGAAATACCTTGCACAATTGTAGGTCTAGGATCTGCATGTAAAGCACTAAAACTGAGGCTCAGCAAGCAAGTAAGGTAAACCTTCAAAAGGTCATCATTATCATCCTCAACACCACATTCTTCAGTTTTCTCATTAGAGCCTTACCATATCTAGTTCATTCTACAGATGTATCAGAAATATACCTATAGATGTAGTAAAGAAGCAATACTTATTAAACAACTTTATAAACTAATATGTTGACACAATGGTGAACTTTGGGACTAGCATGGGAAAAAGACTCTGAAGGCAGTACAGACATTGTGAAGTGTGGGAGCTTTTAAAAATTCTTGTTTCTCAGCCAGCTCCACAGCAGCCTCCCTTCCAGACCAGCACTGTTGAGTGCAAGGCTTGCTGCGTGTCAGGACCTGGCTTTTAAAACAGAAATTTTGCTTTAGATAGTGCTTGAAGACACCAGCTTTGCAAGACACAACATCACCACCTGACTTCCTAGGTGATGGTCTTTCTTCAGGTTCCTGATGTGTCCACTCACTCAGATATCAATTCAGAATGGCTACTGCACCAATCAGTAATAACTGTCATTATTGCATTTAAAGAAGAATCCAGGCCAGGAACCACTTAGCAGAACAAGCCTGGACAAACCACAGAGTTTCAAGGTACCTTTTATTAAAAGAGCATTGTTATTTACTTTAACTGTGGCATTAGAAGTAGTGCTCATAATTTATGTTGGATCAAGTGTGTAGTATGTATAGACAGGATGCCTGACTAGGGATTTTTTTAAGTCTAAATAAAACTAAACTTGACATAGGAAAGGCATAGAATAAAAGAGTTTGGTTTTTACAGTTTATGTCTTGATTAAAAGACCTTGCCTGATGGTTTGGAAGAGGAATAGAGCATTTATGCCATGTCACAGACCACACAATACAAAGCCTCTGTTCTGCAGATTTATTCTCAGAAGGTGATTAGTGACATGTACATTAACTTTGAAAAATCCATATTTCTAAAATGTTGATAGAATTTTAAATGGGGGAAGGATTAACTTAGAATTTAAAGCTGGAATACTATGTTTTAATGATGATGCAATTAAATCGGTTGTGCTGTTTTGGAACAACTAATTTTCTACTTCTTCAAGGGAGATGGGAGCATTCGTTTACCAAAATAAACATTTCCAAACTGGTAGGTTTTAAGCTACAAACCACAATGCTTTTGACATCATCTTTTTGTGAGGCATAGTTGAAGTAAATGTGTTATTAATACAAGAAAACTATGACTATTGTAAACAAAAAAATAACTACTAGTTTTCTTATGTTTGTTTGACACATGGTTACAGAGCCATTGTAGCATGAAGCCACTTGAAAAGTCATTGATCCAAAGTACAGTATTTTCAGGGCAGCACTTGTAAATTCTTCCATAACAGAGTCATATTGGGTAGTTTACGGCAACCTCTGAAGCAGCCACCAGTAATAACCTGGAAACGTTCACAGAGCAAAAGGAAGAATATTCGTATGGGCCCCGGGGTGGGCTAAGGACTGGAAGCTGTGCTACCGGGGCCACCCAAAGGCATTTTGGGAGCCCAGGGTTAGCCTGGGCCCACTCTGCTGCCCTTGATAAAATAGCAGCTTGGGTGTGTGACAAGGTTACAGATTGGGGAGAAGGAGTCCCAGGATCTACACCCCAACCTCACCAGAGCAGATTTGATTATCAGTTAGTTTTACACACTGGGCTTCTGAGTGGGAGTATGTTTAAAGAAACAAGCTCTTTCAATATTTGAAAGAAAACAAACTGATGCAATAGGAAGGGTTAGAGTTGAGGAAAATGGAAACAGGGAGATGAAGAGAGCACGGAAATCAAAATAAGGGGGCTGATGAGGGCACATGCTTAGGGCATGTTGCTGAGAATGGGTGGAAGTAGAGGGTAGAAGCCAAGTCAGAGCATGCTGACAGCTTTACTGAGATTTAGGATAGAATTAATTTGGATGATGAAGAGCAAGAATAGAAGAAAAAGAAGAGGATGAGAAGGAGAAGGAGGAGGTGGAAGAGGGGGACAAGGAGGCAGAGGAGAATTGCTCCCTCTCATTATAATAGAGACTTCACCAGAGCTTTCATCCTGCTGGCCCAGCCCACTGAAGTCACACTTAAGATGGCAGTATCAGTTCTTCATCTCAGTTTCCACCCTTCGTGCTCACCTACAAGTATGAGATTTGTCATCTCCTATAATTTGGTGATCCAATTCCTTAGAATAAATCTCTCAATAAATGAATAGACAGACAGACAGACAGACAGATACTATTGGTTCTCTTTCTATGGAAACCCTTGACTGACACACTAGTCATCCCCAGAGAGGATCAGAGCATACCCATACCCTGTACTAAGAGAAAGTAGATCGCTTCAGGGACTCTATGCCCCAGGTTCAAACCCCAGCACTGCCACTTACTGGAGAAGCTTGGTACAAATTATTCACCTCAATGAGCCCCTATTTTCTCAAGTACAAAAATGTGAGTAATGTTATTTATCTTCTTGGAATCATTTCCTGAAAAATGAATGGTAACTGCCCTCAGAAAACTTGATCCCTGAGGGACAGTCATGTATAAAAGCACAGAATATAAGAATCATCATACAGTAGGTATTCAACAAATAGGAAAAAACCATGATTATTTTATCTACAGTATTGAAGAGCATTTCAGACTGTGTTGCATGCTATTCAGGTCTGTAAATGCCAATCTTATCTCAATTCATGTTTCTAGACATATTTAGTATATATAAAAACGAGCTAATATGAATTCCACGAAGCACTAGTACTATGAAATTATTGAAGAATAAGGGTCCTAGTTTCAAATAAGGGTGACAATCTGCCTACTCTAACACCATCTGGGAGATTTGCATTTTACATTAATGTATTAAAGATTGAGAAGTTCTGCAGTCTGATTTCATTTGAGTAATCTAATTATGGTAGTCATTTGGCCTATTTACAGATAGTCAAGTATTTCTCTCCTTGTCAAGGTATATTGTGGGTCTTGCTTTCTTAAATTTTTAAGTTATATGTGGTCATGTGACTTTCTTGGGACAAAAAAGCATGAATGGAGTGATGTGACATTTCCATGTGGAGCCATTGGGTGCTACTTTCTTTTTCCTGCTTTGGGCACTTGCTGAAGCATAATTTAGATGAAGCTTCAGTCAGTCTGGGATACTAAGTGACAACAATGAGCAGTGTCCCCTTCTATTGAACTGCTTGGCACACGATACATGTAATTGAGAAATCAGTTTTTTTGTACTTCTAAGCCAGATTTTGAGGCTGCTTTTTCTTATTGGAGCATAATTTAGCCTATCTTGTGTCATGCAGAATTTTGGAAATAAAAAAATGAGACCCTGCTATAAAAAAGCTGCAAAATATATGGCATCTGTTAAGCAGTTAGGTTGCAAATTCAAAGAAATTATTTACAGAATAATTTGCTGAAGGACAGCAAAATGTTTTGCAATATCAAAATAACATGATCGTGGAATATTTCCTGTAATTCCTATTAACCAACATACTTTGGAAAAGACCTATAATGTTCCCTGCAGCACTTTCCTTTCTCGTCTAATATGAATTATTACCAAAAATAAGTATATAAATAAAAAATAATAAATCATAATACAGAAGGGGAGTGATTATGTAATACTTCCTTTGTAATCTATTTGGGTTCATGCCTTCTGATATATGCTCAAAATGAAATTATTTCCCTCATCCTGTCTCTTTCACCATAGCTTATTTTTCACAGTTTAGTTAAAATGGTACCTCTTCAATAGAGCCTTACTAGATTCAACCGATTCTGATTAATTGCCCATTCCCGTTAAGTTCGAATTGTACCTCATTTGTAGCATTTACCACCTTCTGCTTAATAACATGATTAGTTTGCATACGTTTCTCAACCCCATCAAATTCTAATGTCTTTTCAATTTGGAACCACAGTTTATTCATTTTGTTATCTCCTACAGGGTTTAGCATAGGATTTTAATTTTTTTATTGGTACATGTGTACTACATAATGATTGCATTCATCACAGGAAGTGAGTATGTACACATGACATATCTTAATTCTCCTTTTTATCCTTTCTCCTCCCCCTCTTCCCACTCCCTTATCTCTTGGGCCCCTTCTCCTTTATTTTTTGGTACATATTTGTATTACATGGGGATCATGTTCCCCGTAGGGACTTAGTACAGGTACACACGGTACGTCAAAACCACCTTTTCTTTTCAATCAAATTTCCCTCCTCTCCCTCCCTCCTCTCCACATGTCTTGATTCCCTTCCCAAACGCTAAAGATCTATCTCACTATTTTCTATTGTCTGTCTTTTATTTTGCTTGAGCTTCACGTATAAGAGCAACCATGCAATCCTACTAGGAAGTAGAAGGATATTTATAGAATTAGGTAAAGATAGCAGAAAAAATAAACAAGAAATAAAAGATAAAGGAAAAAAGGAAGAAAAAGAAATAACATGGAGAATAGAAATAAAAAGAAAAAGGACAAAAAAGGAAAGAAGAAAACAAAGATGAAAGAAAATGATTAAAAAAAAAACAAAAGAAAAACCAAGGAAAAAGGACAAAGTAGAATTACCTAAACCCCGATAAATTATTGAAGAAGAAAGATGAAAGAAAATACAAGAGTGTAAAGAAAAATTCTTTGTTTTTCAACAAGTGGTTTCCGTTCTGGATCTGCAATTTTAGATGCGACCAATTATTGGTTTTCTCCACCTACCCTTAAGGCCTGTGGCTTTTTGAGGTGAGGCCCCTATTCCAGAGGCCCCTCAGTTGACCCAGATTGTGGCAATGCACCGGCCAAGATGTATCCCTGCTGGTGTCAATAGATCAGGAAGGCAGCCAGACCCCAAATCTGTGCTGAGGATAGGCAGTTGGGTGAGGGCTCAAAAACTCAGTGCCTCAATGCCGGCCCTTTCAAACCCAGAGCAACTCAGCCTCTGGCCTCAAGAAGTGGTTCCCAGATGTGCTCAACCTTCAGAAGCTCTCTTTTCAGCCTGCTTCTTGTCTGGGGCTGTCCTCCTGTAGCTGTCTCATCCAGTGTTCAAACTGGAAAGCCTGAAGTGAAGCTTCCCCACAGCTCGTTTGAGTCACAGATTCCAACATTCCACCTTTTTCCGGAACGGTGTCCAACCCTGCACTTTCTTCAGAGATATGGTGGCCATCTGCTCTAGGATCACTCTCCAGCTGTTGCCTGCCTCCCAGAAGGACTCTTAAAACCCTGCGCTTCCCTGCAGATCACAACTACAGGCCCAGTCTATTGCTGCTGTTTCTCCCTGGTGCTCTACTTGCTTTGGCAGAATAAGTCTTAGGAGAAAATCAAGAGTGTTTCATTTCCTTCTCTGCATTGTGTTCTGTCTCTTCAACTTCTCTGTAGCTTTTAATTTTCCTCAATTCCTTCCTGATTCCTGGGGATCTCTCTCTCTCTCTCTCTCTCTCTCTCTCCCCTCCCTCTTTCTCTTTCCTCTCTGTTTTTTGATTTTCTTCCTCAAGTTGTCATTTTCCAGGGTCTGAATTCTAAATCTCAGAGAAGCTGAGTTGCTGCCACTTAGCACTCCGCCATTTTAAATCTCAACAGTTTTCTTTCCAGGTAAAATGTGGTGGGCCTCCTTTTTTAATAGGTGCAATTATCTTTCCAGTGCACAGCTCTGATAATTCACATTTGAGTGTGGCCATATGGGTTGAGATAGGATGAAGCAGTCTGTTTCATGCGGATTCTTTTTTTAACTAGTACATCTCTCTGTGCATTGAAGGCTTTCCTAATTATGGTTTCCAGTTAGCTCTCTCTTCAGCACACAGTTCAGTAATTACACTTCATACAATGATCTTGCCTTCTCAGGTAGATGTCTTTCCAGCTGCCGTTGTTGTCCTACCTCTCTAACACACACACACATTGCCAGCGGTACCCACCCCACACCTGTGGTATCCTCAGTGCCTGTCCTCCCCACCCAGCTCAGGGTGCTCCACCTCATGGGATCATAGGATTTTAAATTTAGAATAACTCCTGTGAGTGTTTGCTAAATGGGCTTATGCTAAGCACTAATAATAAAATTATTAACACCAACAATAATAACTAAGTTTTGGAGCACTTACAATGTGCCAAAGCTATATTAACAAGTTTATATGATTTTTTTTTTATATTTAATCTATATGGTAGGTAATGTTATGTCCATCCTACAGATAAGAAATCTGATGCTGAGAGAGGTGAAGCTAGTTGCATAAATTCATTCCACTGATAAGCAACTGCTATCCTCCATGCTGGTCTCAGGTGCAGAAAGGTAAATATTTACAATTATACATAAGTTTGCATTTCTCTTTTCCAATGTACGGTACTCGATCCCTAAATTTGGCATTTTAGCTTGGAATACACAAAAATGGGATTTGGGCTACAGAAAAAGAAAGGATGGAGGGACTATAAAAGGCAGAAAAAGGCATAGTTGGTAAAAACAGATAATAAGGTCGTAATTGCCACCTTCAACCTTCCCCTCTCATAAATATGGAGAAGAGGCAAAGAGCAACAGAAGAGGGAATTGAGGTGGAGGGGAGGAGGGAGAAACAAGCCTTTTGTGCATGCTGCACATTTCGCTGGGCCACAAATGAGAGTAAAGCTCAGTGAGGTCCTGGCTTCAGAACCTTAGGGATGTTGGTGGGCAAAATATTCAAATAGCATCATTGGATATTAGATGTCGAAGAGCTAAGATAAGCTGCAGATTACTTTTTAATAAAAGTAGCTTTGGAAGTTGTCTTTGTCTCTTATCCTTCTTATTTGCTGTATTTGTTGGAAACCCTGCCATTAGCATTAATTGAAAGAAAGTACCCAGTATGTTTAAATCTTTGTCAGGGGAAAAAGACTCTTCCAGATCAAAGAGCCAACATTACACTTTGATGAAAAGATAATCCTATTTCTGTGAGTCACTACAATTGATTTCTGTCTGGTGATTTTATTCATACACGACAGTGGATGTTCAAAAGTAACTGTGGCTCAGTGAGTGCTTACCTAATGTCTACTATGTGCCATCCTTGGGCCCAGTCCCACAGAAACAAAAGGACCAGATAAAAAGCATCTCTTCCCTCCAAAGCATGGAGCGATAAGGTTCAGATGCATGACACATTTCAGTCAGTAAAGATATATATGGGCATGCTCAGAAGGCAGCAGAGTAAGGTGGTCTAAAGTAGTAAAGGCATAGCTAATACAGGAAGGGCTATAAAAACAAATACAAAACTGTAAACAAAATATTGCCATCATGATAGAGACATTTCAGTTTGCTTAAGAAACAACTTTTCAACTACCATCCTTCCATAGTAGATACCAAAGACCTACTGTTCATCAGATGTGCACGGCTTCCCTTATGTCCTACTGAAGGCATGAAAGAGTGCATAGGAATACAAGTGAATACTGTGAGGAAACCCTAACCAGTGAGCAGGATGAGCCTTGGTGAGCCTCATCCAAAGAGGCTTCTGAATATCATTTTATAGATAAAACTGAGACTGTAAGCTATATGCCAGTTTGTCACTTGAACAAATGAACAAGCTGAAATTCAAACACAGACTATCACAATCATAAAACATTTTCTGTTGTTCTGTTTTTCTCTATATTGCTTATTTTCCTGGTCACAGCGAAGAAAACAGATAATATTGAATCTCAGAAATATAAAATACTAGACTTCTATCAAGCTATCTCACTTGACTAGCATTATATTTTCCTATAGGCAAAAGCCACACAGTAATAATGTTTTGCCCTTAAAGGACATTTTGTGACCTTTGCCTTCTGGCCTTTGTTGATGGAGCCAGAAGTGGTACATGACATAGTGGGGACAATCAGTGACTTCTTTTCCTATCTCATCCTTTGACTCTAAGTGATTTATTCAGGGATTATCGGTTCCTAAACTAAATTGAGTAAGAGAAAGAATTCAGCCTCAAAGTGGTGATGGAGCTGTCAAGGCCATGTGCTTGGCAATGTGTACCACTATTCAATGAAAGCTTTTATGTGGGGGAAAAAAAAAAGAAAGAGAAGAAAATACAAACCATAAATCAGCAGACTGCGAGTCCTCTGGAGGTCCAGGTATGTCCCTGCCCGGGGGGCATGAGGTACCCTGTGATGATGCTTGTGAATTCTCTTTTGGCTTAAGCCAATCTGTTGTGTTTCAGCCACTTCCAATGACGGGAGTTGAACTAAGAGGAAGTCCATCCTCAATGGTGAAGTGAGGATGCAATATTAAGATAAAACAAAAGGCTGATTAGCAAAGGTGTTTAGAAAAACAAGACAAATGGTAAGGTACATAAGAGGTAGCATGATTTGGGAAATTATAGTCCAAAGATGGGGTAAGTATTCTTTTATGCTGTACTTCTCATATGGTAGCAGATTCCCTGAGTAGACACAGCTATTAGAAAATGCAATATGGACCAATCACCAACAGGTTATTTGACACCCACACTCATTGGGGGTCTCCCCTGGATTGAGAGAAAGTTGGAATGAGTAAGGTGTTTACCATGGCAGCCAACAACAGCATAAATGGAAACAGTATTTGAATCATGGTTGACAAAGACATTGAGTGAAATATAATGGGAATGAAAACCAGTCTATAAATGAAATGATAGGTGATAGATTTAAATTTACAAGGGGGATAAGATGGGAACTCCTTGCTCTACTTTGTTACTGGAATCAGTTCAAGAATTGTGGGCTGGATGATAGTAAAATTGTCAGCTGTTTGTCTTTATCTACACCAATCTTGCAATATGGCATATTGGTTTAAGAGCATGGAGACTGCAGTCAAGCCACATAAATTCAAATCCTAGTTCTGCTACTTGGTAGTTTGGAACCATGGACTGGTTACTTTACACCTTGTAAATATATAAAAATGAACAGCTGACAACCTGGCACCTATTGTTATGCAATATAACTGTTAGGGTCGGGACGCCCGCCGCGTGAAGGAAGACTCCAAGAAGCGTTCTCTCATGCAAAGGGCAAGGGGTTTTATTATCCAAGCATGCGTGGGGCTCACTGAACACGCAGGAACAGTGGGCCCCGAGGTTTGTCTGTGCAGGGCTTATATGTCTATAGAACAAAGGGAGGAGGGGTCTTTGCAAGCGTGGTTACAGAAGCAGATAGCATTGGTTAGTTTAAACAGCTTTTTACATTCATTGGGAGAAGACACTCATACGGGAGTTTTTAGGCTGGCCAACCGAGCAGGGAGGTTGTTTTCTAATATGGGCAGCAGGTGGTCCGGAACAGCACAATCTGCAATCCTTGCAAATTTCTTAGCCCAGGGTCAGTCGTTATCTTGCAGCCCAGTTCCCTGGTCTGTGGTCAGCTTTGTTTTGTTTTTATCTGCTTTAGGTAGCTTTGTAACAGCTCAATTCCTGGAACATTGGGAGGAGGCGGACAGTATAGACTGTGCATTCCCAGAAGGGAAAATTTCTCTTACATAACCAACCTAAAAATTATTGACTTTTAAAACAAAGATCGCTTAGTTTTGCTCACAGGTTTCATGGTTTACTTGGGTATTTTTTATGGTCTCAATTCAGTGATTCTTCTGGTTTCAAATGGGCTTATTCATAGATCTATGTTTTGATTCTAGTGTCCATGCTCTTAAACAATTATGCCATGTGGTTTCATAAGCCGTATACCTGCCAATCTTAGCTTGTATAACTGACATGTTTCAGGGTCAACTGGATGGAACCTAATCCAGGATGGTTTGGATGAGAAAGATCTCCTCCATGTACTTTTTCACCTATTAGCAGGCTATCTCAGGTTTATGGTACGTGAGAGAGAGAGAGGGAGAGGGAAGGAGAGAGAGAGGGATAGAGACAGAAAGAGAGAGACACAGAAAGAGAAAGAGAGAGAGAGGCAGAGTCAGAGACAGAGACCGAGAAGAAATGTGCAAGGCCCTTATTGCCTGGGCCATTGGTACAATATTATCACCACTTCATTCTATTGGCCAAAGAAAATCATAAGGTCATCTCAAATTCAGAGGATAAGAAAGGAAACTTCACAGTGTGGTATAAAAATGTACAATGTTATACTGTAAGGGTATAATTATACAAAGGGCTATATGTGTAGAAGAGTATTTTGCATTTGGTTTATCCCAATGCAAATAATAATAGCACCTACTATATAGTGTTAAATGAGTTAATGTATGTGACACACTTAACACCGTGCCTGGCAGATGACCAGTGCTAGACAAGGGTCAATTCTATTATCATCTTGTTATCTTAAAGGAGCCAGACTGTGCAACACATTTGCCACTTTCTTTGCATGTGGCCACCATGTTAAAAGTATTTTTTCAAATTCAATCCAAAGACTGCATCCATCACTGAAAAAGGTGACTGTGCTGCAGTTATTATAATTAGAGAAAAGAGAACTAATTTCCAACTCCATTTTTAAATTAAAAAATTTTAAAAATCTAATACATGTTGATACTAATAAAGATAATTTAAAAAGCACTCTTCTATGAAAAAATAAAATAAAATTTCCTACAAAATAATTAGAGAATAACAATAGTTAATACACTGTGTACCATAATCTTAAAAGAATGGCCAAAATATTACTCAGAGTGAAAGTCATAGACAAAAAAGACGTTGTCTTACAAAAAATAAAGAGATAATAGCACAAAACTTTCTCTTCGATACAAGCTTAAATATTGCATGATTTCTCTTATATGAGAAACTCAAAACATATGCACATATAAATAAAGAACAAAATGGAAGATAGAGAAATGGGAAGTAGGGAGGAGTCCAAATAATCCCTCAAATTCTCTATTCCATTGTTTCAAAAATATTTCAATATATGTTCAGTTCCATTTTTGTCCATGCCTTACTGTGCCTTTCTGGTAGAGTGACTCATATGCCCAGGAATACATTTCCTCAGTTGTAAAGGGTGGAGTATGGGCTGCCTGATCTTAATGTCTCCCAATTGCTCACCATTGATAAATCCCGATAAAAATGTTCATGCCTGGGCCAGTGAGATGGCTCAGCAGCATAAGCGCCTGCCTAGCAAGCATGAGGTCCTGGAACCCACATAAAGGAAAAAAATGGCCGGTGATATCACTCAGCAGCACAAGCACTTGCTGGCAAGCGCAAGGTCCGAAGGTCAACTCCCGGTACCCACATAAAAAAAAAAAAAAAAGTTCATGCCCATTTTATCCCAGTAAAAAAGAGAAAATGAAAGGATGAGTTTTCCTGTTACATTTATGGCTTTTAATTAAAAAAAAAAAAAAAAAAGGAATGCAAGAGAGAAATAAGTTGCTGTTGCTGAGACTCACAGAGAACTTAAAGTAAGTTGTCAAAAACGAATTGACCTAGAACAATTTCCTCAAAGTCAACTTGTTGGAAGAATAAATTGTTCAAAAAAATTATCTGTCAGATTTATTTTCATTTTAGTAATTTTGATGCACTTAAAGAAGTTTAGTGAGCTTTAATGGTCACTAAGTCTTGTAATAAATTGTTTTTTCAAAATTTTTGTGAGTAACAAAGTTTCCTTTCCTTCTTCATCTCTAGTCAATTATGTCGGTTCTGCCCATTTGTCTGAAAGTTAATTATGCTAAAATCACTGTTTCTGACCACCAGTAAGCATTATTTGATAACTTTTGAACTATGGTGATTTTTTTTATAGTTTTTATCTGTATTTCAGAAGAATCTTACCTCTTATTATGTAATTTTGCTTTTTAAAATGTTTAGATCCTTTTTAGGCAATGATATTAATTGTGTTTACTTAACCGTCCTTTGGGTTCCATTTGGGTTGCACATTTCTTATGTATTTCAACAAATTTTATAGATAGACTGGCATTCTTTCTACTCAAAGATGCTGTCATATTGAAATTATAATAAAAAAAGAAAGCTGAAGTCTTTCTATGGCTCCTCACATATCTTTAAACTCAGACTAAAATATGTCAGCCAAACAAGGCAGAAAATGATGTATGAGTAAAACTCTTGATAACCCTGCTACCGTGAAGAAAGGCAAGAAAGAAATGTATGCCAGTTGCTGTGACTTAGTTAATTGCTCCATTAGTTTGGTAGTTGAAAGACTTCAAGATTGAAATGTAAAACGTGGAATTTCCTAGGACCTAGGAGAATGTGGTGATCAACACAACTCCAGCAATGTGCAGTGACTTCATTTTTTTATAGTCATCTTTGTCATTGTCACATTTGTAATTCTGCAGAATCCTCAGAACATACAATAGTTACAAAAGAACAAATGACTAATTAAAATAGATTTTATGAGTGTGGCTTGTGCACTTTGACACAAAATCATAAAAGTTTTGCTAAATAATAAAACCAAACATGATTGAATGATAAGGCATCATAAACATAAAATAAACATTTAAAAAAACTAGAGAAAAATCTTCAAAACCCTGAAAAGAAAAAAAGCATTAACATTCTAGACACCTTGCACAGTGTTTCAACATTAATAATACATGAATAGCCAATACAAAAGAATAGTCATGTTTGATTATTTTTTACCAGTTTCATTTTAGGCAAATTGTTTTTGACCAAATTGGCTGCTAACAAATAAGAGCAGTGATCTGAGCCAAGGCCCTTTAAATGTGGTTAGGCTTAGCTCATGGTACTGTAAGCCAGGCAGAATTTGATCTGGGTCTAATGACACAACTTACCTCAAACTCTTCAACTGGTTGCCCATTGGCTCATAGAATCTTTTTCAGTTCTGACTTCACAATGGGTGTCTGGTATTGGACTTTGGAACCAGAGCCTCTGCCTGAATATGCATCTAGTGAGAACTACTCTGGGTGCTTAGCTTTCTGTTTTAATCCTTCATTTTCCTTCCTCTTTCTTTAGGATTAAAGTAGTTAAGGATGCTCATCAAAGCTTTAACTTCCAGTTGTTTCTAGTATTCTACTCTTTTTGAGGTTGCTATGTCAGGGATTCCCCCAGTCCATTTTGCCTTCTGTAATCCACTCACAGCCTCAAAATAGAGGTCTGCAAGCTTTGTCTCCTGGCTTTCTGTGACCCCGACAGTCTGACAACTTCCCTCAGGTCCACAAGAGGCACCCAACTGGCAGCCATGTTTGTATTAAATGATCATTCATTTTCCACCCCCTGCCTGATCTTACCATATTTAAACCTGAAAAAGTAAGGAAAGATGTTCCTTTTCTAAGATTTGGAAGGCTGTTCTAGTACTTGTGAGTGGCTGAAATTAAATATAAAGTCAGATAATAAGGATTGAAAAGAATTCCACATTATAACAACCAATTGGTTAGAAATAGGTAATTGTTGCTTTTAATCTTAAAAAGATATTTTATTTTTTATTAAGTGATATTCCTTCACAAACAGTCAGTGTTGAGCAGTTTGACATCTATGGCTATCCATCAGAAACCCATTCTCATACAGTACAGCATAGTGGCATTTTCTGCTTAGCAAATTCATTCGCAAGTTAACAAATTAAATACCTAAAATTATTTATGTACTTCTGGAAAATTGTGCCAATATGTACATAAAATATATCATTTTAACCATTTTTAAGCATACAGTTCAATAGTACTAAAAGCACATTCATATTGTTATGCAATTCATTATAAAAACTTTTCATTTTGGAACACTATAATCCTATACTCATTTTATAATAGCTCTCCATTCCCCTTCCAGAAACAACCATTCTATTTTCTGTCTGTATAAATTTGATTACTCAGGTACCTGATGCCCCAGTCAGCTTTCTCACTGGTAGATACAATACCTGACATCTACAATTTAAAGGAAGAACAGTTTAATTTGGCTAACATTTTAAGGGAATTCAGTCCATAATCAGCCAGCTCCAAGACAGGAATATCATAATGAAAGGGTGTGGTGGAGCAAAGCAGCTTGGTTCATGGTGACCAGGAAGCACATTAGAGGAGCAGGGGAAAGACCAAGGAACTTAAGCCATGCCTCCATGACACCTCCAGACACATCCAGAAGTGTGCAACACCAATCCCCCAGGCAGATCCCAAAGCCAATCAAGTTGACACTCAACCCTGACCACCATGTTGATATAAATGAAATTATCATATTATTCTTTCATGATTGGCTTACTTCCCTAAATGTTAATACACACAAGGTCCACTTGTTATATCATGTGTCAAAATGTCCTTCCTTTTTAAAATGAGTAATATTCCAATGTATGTACCCCATGGTGCATATTCACTCACTGATCAGTGGAACCTTGAATTGCTTCCACCATTTTGTTCATATGAATATTACTTCTACAAACACAGGCCTACAGTTGGAAAACTAGTTTTTAAATAAACAGAAGAAACAAAAAAAGACAGAGGAAAATGGAGACAGTAAACAAAGAGACATTCCTGATGCCTTTCCTATTCCAGTTTCTCATCATCTACTGAGATCCATCTGCATTTCTGCTCTTGAGTTATGTGAGTCACCTCTGCATTTTTATACAATAAATTCTCCTTTTTTGCTTAAGATGGCTCAGGCTAGTTTCTGTTATTTACAACCCAAAAGTCTTGACTAATACACAGGTAAGAGAAAAATCTCTGCAAATAGACACAAGTTCAAGTCATAACAAATATTCCGTTCATTCTGTAAGGAAAAATCAGATAAAATTTCATTATTAACAAAGAAATTAAAAAACTCCCAGTACCAACATAGGTTGAAAAGCCTGTGATGTTCCAGACCTCTAGTAAGCAGCTGAGTAAAGTAGGAAAAGTGTCTAAATGAAAGGCAGGTCAATGACATTTTACACTGGTTATTAGTTTTTGTCCTGTTTTTCCTTTAATTTTTCATTGTTCCCCTGCAAAGCCAGAACTGCCCAACAGGGATGGAATTTTTTGAGGGTGGTTTGTCTTTCATGAGATTAAGTGAGAAAATTAACCACCAAAGGAAAAAACAAGATGATCATACCATTTTTGCAAGTTCAAAATAGTTTGCTGAAGTCACCAAGGGATGTTTTTCCTTCTGAATCCCTCAGCTTCATCTCTTTTTCTGTTACTGTTGCAAAAGTTCACATGTTGCTAATGTTCATGGTGTCCAAACTTCTCTCACCCCACATTTCATAGAAATACTTAAAAACAAAACAAGCCCATCTCAACATAAACTCTTACTCTTGTCTCATGGTTTTCACATAGTTGTTAGCATTTAAGTTTTATGTAGTCTGAAATAAACCTCTTCCACAAAATGGCAGTAAACTCTCTTCAAAAAAAATTAATTTCTGTATTTTGCTGCCCCACTCTTTTGTCCTTTATCTCCAAAGTAATTTCAGTATTTATACTTTAGCCTTCAACTCCCACAAAACTTTTTTTTTTTCTGCCTCTGGCTTTCCCATCACTTCTCTCATTAATTTCTCAGATGCCTTCCTTTTCTTGAACTTGCTTTTTAAAAATCATTTCCTTTCAAAATCTTGATTTCTGAGAGATGTTGCTAAAGGAAGTACATGAGACAGGAATGGGGAAGAGCCATATTTTTAGTATATTTAGTTGTCTTTGTTGGTGTTTTCCTCTGTTCTGAGACACAGCGGCCTCAATTTCTGGTATGCTCTGATTTTTGTATTGAAAAAGTTTAAAGACCTGTAGGAAATGTTCCCAAAATTCCCCTGAAGAAAGCAGGCATAGGTGAATGATGTGGGCATCCAACTCATGTATTAGCAAAGAAATGATCATTGTAGCAGTCCTTACACCTAAGAGGACTGGACTCTTGCACATTTTCTTTAAATTACAACTCTCGTCTCAATGTCTCTTATAAAATCAGTGCAAGAAACTGCAACAAGGGATCAAATAACTTTTTATAAGCAATTTCCCCAAAATAAACCCACTGAGGAATTACAGATATTCCTTGTTTAATGACCAAGTTCCATTCCTGCAACTAGGTCATTAAATGAATTGGTCGCTGAATGAGGAATTGTATATAGTATGTGCATTATTATTTTCAGAACAAAGACATGGTCAAAGGAATCTTCACCTTGATGACTTTGCTTTCATTTGCATAACTCTTAAGTGAAGTACTGTATAACAGAATATAAAACTACAGTACTCTACTGTATAGTAGAATAAGCAAAAATTACAGTACTGTATAAACAAGGTATACTGTTCCCCCCCAAAAAAAGGCACTGAAGCTGTCAAGATGTACAGAACTATCCAAAAAAAAAAAAAAAAAGGAAAGGAAAAGACAGATCATAAGTCTGAGCTGCAGGTCATAAACCTGAACAGTCGTTAAACAGGTAGTCATTAAAAGAGGAATATCTGTACTTAAGATTTGAAAAGTTGAGTATGTTTTTGGCTGTAATGTTTCCTTTAATTCAATAATAATATGTTCTAATTATTTATATATCCAAATATATATATATATATATATATATACATATACTTTCTGAATAATACTAGAGAACGAAGGTCTTACATACATTTTTAAATAGCTGCCTAAATAATATAATAATTGCTTTGTTTGATTTTATTTTATTTTTTTTGTGGGTACCGGGGGTCGACCTCAGGACCTCGCGTGCCAGCAGGCGCCCGTGCCGCTGAGCGATATCACTGGCCCCTTTTTCGTATGTGGGTTCCAGGAGTCGAACTCGGGCCCTCGCGCTTGCCGGGCAGGCGCTTATGCTGCTGAGCCATCTCACTGGCCCGCTTTGTTTGATTTTAAAAATCATTCTATATCAGTAATTCATGGCATACTGTGCAGTCAGTGGTCTCCATTTAGTATGAACAGGTTAAAGCAGACATTGAATTTCTGTCATCACATCCTCTATCCATGCTAAAATGTATAATAAACCTATGAGATTCATTACTCAATCAAATTTTTATCTATGCCTGTTTTACACACTATAACAAGAAACTGGTAGGTAATGAAATCAAGCAAGACATAGGCAATTTCTCTTCAGGGACCCATGAGTCTATTTGGAGAAATCCAAAATAACATAAAATAATTACCAAAAATAAAACATACAACCTGTTTAATGGAAAAGTTTCAATGAAAATTTCAAGCAAAAGTCTCTGTAAAGGTTCAGACAAGTGAAATAGTCATAGATATGGACAGGAAAGGCTCCAGATGAGGCAGATGCTGAGCTCAACATGGAAGAGTTTTTGCGGATGAGAGTAGTAGGGACTTATATCTGTGCTTTACAGGTGCCTGGCTGAGGAATTGATATGATCAAAGGCAAAGGCAAAATCATCCCCAACATGTTTTAGAGAAAGGAAAGAAAATACAGCAATATATCTATGGAAGAGAATTTTCAAAGGAAAGAAAGAAATTTATATGACATCTCCAATAAGGGTGAAAAAATGGAGCTTTTTCAATAAGCGAACTAGCATTGGAGAAACTAGAGTTCTAATTTGGTTCTGTTTTATATAGAAAATGAATCAAATACCCACCTAACTAACGCAATCTTAATGATTCAACAAATATCTCAGAAACCTGTTCCATCACAGACATTAAAAAAAAATAAATAAATTAAATATCTCATTTTTTACTATAGATGAATTTATTCAAGGAAAAGTACATATATTCAATATGTTTCCTTGAATACACACACAAATGCACACATGTCAAAGTTAAATATAAGTGAAAATCATATTGCTGGTATTTTACTTGTTCTTTTAAAGCATAAGATTCAGATTTCTGAGTAGAACTTTAAAATTTAAAAATCAAGAAGCAAAATTTAATAGTAAGAAAGTTGAAAAATACTTCTTGTGCACCTTCATTAAAGATTAGGCATAAAACTGCCCTTACAGAGCATAAAGTAGAATATTTCTTCAGCCTGATGTACTTTATTCTCATAGAGATCTTCTCAGATTAGATTATGTGTATACCTAAGGGTATGTGGTTGTGTGCTAACCCACAATACTGGGAGATAAATGCATCACATCTTCCTGGAGTAACAATTTTATCTGATGATTAGGAAGTAGGGCAAGTTAAGTAATTTAATAGTAAGTAATTGAAGACATAGTTTTATATTAAAGTATATATAGAAAAATTATAGGGCACAATGCAAAATGCTCCTGAAATTTTATGAGAAAATATGAGGCATCAAATAAATGTCCCTCGTGGTTGGCTGTGTAAGCTGTTTCCTGTATAGCACGAGAAGCAAGAAAGTCTGCTGAAAGGAGTTTAGGGCAAGTTTATTCTTATTAGAGGTGTTCTAGGAAAAAAATTTTACATTATTTTTGGTCTAATAGATTATTTCTTTTATACCTAGGCATCTTACCTTTTACTTAACCTTATTATTGGAATCAGGAAAAAATGATTGATCATAAAGATTGTTTTCAATGTGTTAGAGACAGGTTTGATAGTCCATTTTAAATTTTAACAAGAGTCTTTAGTGTTTTTAGCATGGCCTCTGGGGCTTGAGGCTGGTGACAGTACCTCCAACCTCATCTGCATCCTGTTGGGTTGGTCATGGGTCCCAAACAATGTTCCCAGAGCTGTGGGTAATGCCAAACAATCAGTTCAGTCTGCACCATTAACCTCCAGGGATTGGTAGCTCTCTGTGCAATTGAATGTTCCCAGATTAGTCCCTGTGATGAGCCACCTGCCAGGACTCAGCCCATCTAGGCAAGCTAAGAAGCTAGCAAAAGATTTAAAGCTCAAACTTCAGCTGAGCAATCAGGATATTTTTCTCCCACAATTTACACCTACTATAGCATGACCTAATTTCTCATTCCCAGTTTTTTTCCTTATATTCTGAATTCTGATTTACCCAGTAGAATTTGTTTTACAAAAATCAGTGGAAGAAATTTCAATTTCCCCATCATAAAAGTGGAAAACCTACTGCAATCCAACATATTCTTTGAGCTGCCATTAAGTTCTATTGTTAACACTTGATATTTATTGAAATAGGAATTCTTGGCCTCTCACAGGCCACCTTTTATTCATGTGATAGAAATGCCTTGCCAATAACAGTAAAGCATCTAGGGAACTTTGGGTTCTGTGTGGAGTTTACACAAGGTATACAAATCAAAAAATCCTAGCTTGACTTGCTGTACATTGACATGATGATGCATAAAGTGATCTAAGATTATCAATTTACAAGCTTAGAAATGGATAAGAATTTTGTTAGCCAAAAAATGGTATAACAGGGAGCAAATGTAACCCATTCTTCCTTGAAATTACCAAAACAAAACAAAACAAAATGTATGATAAAATAGTTTTTCGTACATTAGATCTCAAGCAATAAAGGAAAGTAAAGCCTGAGAGTTGGGAAACAAGAGAGGATACCCTGATTTACACAGTGCCCTACCTTATGTGTTCAGGGAGACCAGAGCACATGGAGAAGAACCTCAAGTAACAGATAGAGCTAAAAGTTTGAGGGAGAGCAGAGTGGCTAGATTTTGCCAGAGAGAATACTAGAGAAGAGGAGTGATACAAACAGAAAATTTCAGAAACCTCAAAGGGTTTTCCTCAGATTTGGTAAAGTTACAATTATTGCATATAAGTGAGGAAAACCCCCATGAAGTGACTACTATTGCCTTTTTGAATAAGGGAGGAGCACCTGACATAGCTAAGAATAGGGAGGTAGGGATCAGGCCCATTGTTAACATCCCCAACCCCCACAGCCAGCCTTCCATAGGATTCCCTTATTTCAGTTCTGATTGCCACCATGACAGTTGAAGCTGTCCTGAAGCCCTGCACCAGTTACAGATCTGCTTTTGGGCCAATCACAGGCCTACAGCCATTATATAAACAGCACTCCCCAGCTTCTTCTCAAGTCAAGCTAGGAGAGTATTGACCCTACTGTGCTGCAGCACACGCCCTGTTAATGCAGCACAGCGCCAATTTTGTGGTAAAGGCACATTGTTGTAGGGTATATAATACTTATGTTTATTCTTTAGAATATTTCTATTAATGAATCAATTTTAATCTTTTGAATTTTCTTATATTAAACAATGAGTACTTAACAGGAAAAAATATCAAAAAATAAAGTATTGAATTTCTAATATTTATTGCTTATAAAAAAGCATTAAAATTATCAACATTGACTGTTTTCTGGTGTACAAAGTCTAAAATAGAACAACAGAAATAAATTCCTGTATGAACTACAATGAAAATACCAATAACATTATATACAAAAGAATCTTTACTTCAGTTATCACACCTAAGGCAGTCTGCACACATGATAACAGCATGTTCTATACACATGTATTGCTTACACTGACAGCACATGTGTTTTGTTTCCCTGGTCTTTTTGTAAGACATACTTGACATCTTGCTGGTTTTGCTGCTTTGTCAGGTGGTTCTTATTATATTATATAATGTGTACTTAACAGGAACATAAAATATCCATAAAATAAAGTATTAAATTCTTAGTATGCATTGTACATTTAGGAATGATCAAAATTTTCACATCAGCTGTGTACTTGCTTAAAAACCTATATAGAAATAAATTCCTATATGAACTATGATGAAAATGCCAATAGAACACTACCACAAAAATAACAGAGGAAAATTACAGAGGTTTTCCTGTTGTCATAGTAGGTATTTGTGATGCTGCACCTGCCTGTTCACTTGTCAGCTCACCAGTGTGGTCCACAAGTTTTTGGTGTAGTTCCCTGTTCAGAAACACTTTGTTTTTCCTCTGCTTCAACTGTCACACTCAAGTCAGTCTTCACACATGAGAACTGCATGTTTCATGAACACGTTGTGCTTACGCTGACTGCATGTGCTTAGCTTTCCTTTCCTGTGTGGCAGATCATTCTTGTTACTTCTCTTGTCTTTCTCTTTTTTTAGGAGCTTCTCACTATGTTATACAATATGCACACAGCAGGAAAATAAGATATCAATAAAATAAAATATCAAATATATAACTAGTGCTTAGAATAGACATCAACATTTTCACATCAACTGTTTACTTGCTTACAAACCCTAGAAGATAACATCAGAAATAAAAATCTATGTGAACTACACTGTAAACACAAACAAAAGTCTACCACAGAAAAAATCTTTTCCTCAACTATCATACCCACAGCAGTCTTCACATACGACAACTGCATGTTCCATGCACAAATATCACTTACACTGATAGCATGTATGCTTTGTTTTCCTGTCCTTTCTTGTAGGGCTCAGTTGCCATCTTTGGGGTTTTCCTGTTGTCATAGTAGGTATTTGTGATGTTGCACCTGCCTGTTCACCTTTCAGCTCACCAGTGTGGTCCACAATTTTTTGGTGTAGTTCCCTGTTCAGAAACACTTTGTTTTTCCTCTGCTGTAAATGATCTCTTATGAGTTCCAGTCCCAATCCTCCAAGAAAATTTTTCTGTGGGATTTTGCACTTGTTATTTTTATTGTAAACTATCAATCTATTTATGCAGCACATGTTTAGGACCAAGTAAAACATAACCATTGGCCAACACTTCTTGTTTCAAATGACATCATCATTGCTGCATAACTAATCAACAATATCTACTCTGCCTTTGGTTTTGTTGTAAAAAGTTACCATCTCAGGTTTTAGTTTTGTCAAGGTTTTAGTACAGTTAGAAACAAAGTAGCAGAGTCACTCCCTTCCCTTCCCTTCATTCAACTGTAAACACCACACCACTCTAATATACTGCCTAAAACTACAGGGACCACAAAATGCTGCAAGATGATCATCAATAGTTATGTATTCAGATGGTATGTAAATTGCTTTGGAAATCAAACTCTCAAACAATGAGCAGATAGCAGCTTCTTGGTAGGTGATTTTGTCAACAAACCTCAGGCAATTTTTAAGGAAACCAAATCTCCTCAGTGTCATTGTTATTCTACAAACCTCAAGCCCACTCCTATAAGTCTTTTACATCCCTAAGTCTTTTACATTCCTGCAATTACCATGAGAAAGCCCTGCTGGGTACAGCAGACTATGAATGCTTTCAGTTCAGCTACTGAGGTGTCATAATAAGCACATTTTTCAGTATGGCTATTGTTGCATACAGAACATTTTACTTGTATTTCATTATTTGTGTATTTCACATCTTGTGGCACATAATCTGTTACAAACAGTTTTCAACATTGAACGGTGGTGGCCTATTCCATTCAATAGGTTTCACCCCATCAAGATCCCTACTATATTTTAGGATATAGTTCTAACATTGGATCTTTCCATTTAGTTGTGTGACAATTTTGTTCCATTTCCACTAGTCAAATATATACTAACATTGCTGAATTCTTTGTCATCTGAATCAGGGTCATCTTCATTCCCTGTAACTGTATCAGTCAATTCTTGCACCATTTCACTGTCATAGGAACTTTGGCTCATACAGCCAACATCATTGTCTGTGCACTAGTCACCAGATGATTCACTTTTGACCTTCAAAACTTGCAAGTCTCATTTTTCATGTGCCATTGCATTGAATTTGGCTACTTCTACCAGAAAAAGCAAAAGAAAACTTTTTTAAAAACACATCTTAAATGCACACCTGTTGTTGTTTTAGAGCTCCTGTACACACACCTTGCTGTTTGTCTGCTAAGTGGGTGAATGCACAGATGCTTTCCTGCCATCCCATGCCCAGCTACTGTGAGCTACATCCACATTCCATTACAATAAAGTATATGTTTACATAAGAGAAGAGTGGTGTGCGTATATCCCCCCCACGCTCAGATAAACATGAAAAAATTGTTAGAGCCTTATATGGGTAAAAATCCCAGTTTGACACTTTTGCACAGGTGCACACATCTTGCTACTCATCCTACCAAGTGGTTAAACACAAAGACTGCTTCCTGTATCCCCCAGGCACAGCTACTGAGCCACACAGCCAGCTACTATTATGCTAAAGTACAAATTTACAGTACAAAAGTATAGGATGGGTTTTTGTAACCCAACGTTATACCCTATGGGTTTTTAAAATATTCAATTTGGTGGTCCAGTAAACTTGTTCTTGATTAATTTCTCTGGTAATGTGGGCTCCAAAATTTCTGTAAATCTGTTCAGGATTCTTACCCTGGCAATAAACAGCAGGAGCTGTTAGGACTGAAGCACTCCAGCGACCAGAAGCTAAGGAAAATAGACAGCAAAGACCAGCACCTAGTAGAGTTGACCTCTGGTGTGCAGCACGAGCTGGCACTGGAAGGTGACAGCCAGTAGTGGCAGAGACCTATAGCTGACTGTATCACCTGTTGACATCCAGAGTTATCCAATGTCATCTGGTGACTTCAGGACTGCTCCCAGAGCTGCACTTTGCTGATTCACGATTTCCATCTGAATCAAACAAAGAATCCTAGGCTAATTGGCAACATAAGATAGAGTTAAACCTAACCACAACAGTATTTGCATTAAATTTAAATGTTCTAATAATGCAAGTTAAAAGGTAGACATTGTTGCATCAGACAACTTAAGAGGTCAGAATACTTCCTAAATCACTCTGTGAACACAGCACTACCCCCACCCCCTTGCTGTAGACACTTTTGGCACCAAATTCTGTCTTAGTTACTTTTCTTTCCTTGCTGAGACAAAATACCTAACACTCACAAGTTAAAGGAGGGAAGGTTTATTTAGCTCCCAGTTTGGAGAGGTTTCAATGCATAATCAGCTGGCTCTAAGGCAGGGTGTCATGGTAGGGGGCAACCATTCATGGTGGCAGATGACATCAAAAGCAACAAGAGAAGAAGGGAGAGCAAGCCTCTTTCTGTCCCTTATATTGTATGCAGACTACCCACCCTAGGGCAGATGTTGTACTCACATGCTTAATCCCAGCATTGGACAGTGATTCAATCACAAACTCTAGATTCAGCTGCCTCCAAAAAGTCCATCCCCCATGACCACATAAAGCTTTGGAAAGACATCCGGACACAAACCATAACATAGACAAATAGATTAAAAAAAAAAAAACTTAGGAATAGACTCCACATATAGAGACCACTTATTTTTAACTAAAATGCAAAGATAATTGACTATTCAAAAAATGATTCTATAACTGGCCAACCATACTCCAAATAAATACCAATCCACTCCTCATACATAAATTAATTTAAAAAGGGTCATAGGTATAAATATAAAATTAAAAATTGTAAAACTCTTATAGGAAAACATAAGAAAAAAATCTTTGTTACCTCAGGTTAGGCAAAAATTTGATGTAAAACCAAAATTATTTTGCATAAAATATTTGAAAATTGACAAATTGGACTTTATCTACGTTTAAAATTTCTGTTCTTGAAAGACATCGCTAATTGTATAAAATGATAAACCTATTCTAGGAAAAAATATTTGTAAAACATATACCTGATAATAGACATATCCAGAACAGTAATTTTAAAATTAAAAAATAAGAAAATGATCTAATAAAAAATTGAAAAAATACTTGAATAAATACTTGATAAAAAGTATATAGATATAAGATGATAAATGGGCACTCAAAAAAATATTTATAACCTTAGTCATAAAGGTAATACAAATTAAATCATAATGATAGACCACTACACACCTGTTAGAAAGGCTAGCATTAAAAGGTAGATAGACTTTAGTACATTATTGTTGGAAATTTTAAATGATGTCACTATTTGGCAGTTTCATAAAAAATAAACTTAACCCTTAGAGTCTACCCTTGCCACTCCTGGGTAGTTATCCAAAAGGAAAAATTAAATATGACCTCATAGAGAAATTGCACATGAATAAATAACCCAAAATCTATCAACAGGTGAATAGGCTAACAAGTGAAGGTACATGTATACCATGAAATATTATTCAGTGATAATTACACTGAATGACAGAAACTTGACTAAAATAGAATACTCACTATATGATCCTGTTTATTTAAAAGTATGGAAAACACAAACTACTGATAGATCAGTGATTATTTAAGAGAAGGTGGAGAAAGTGACAGGAGGAAGGGATTGTAAAAGGCATGAGGGAACTTTTAAAGGTGAAGGTTATGGTCATTATCTCCAGACAATTGTTTTTATACTAGCTACATCCCCACAAATGCCATTGGTCAATAGTCCTCATGGTTACCCAAAACTGCTAGAACACTGGTGGTTCTTCCCACCTAATAACTGACTCCAGGAGTAGATACCAAGCCACTTTGTATGGCCTATAAGACCTTAAGTAAGAGAGCTAAGTGATACAGACAGGAGTATGATGTGGTGGAAAGTGATACAGACTTGCTCCCCAACAGGTATTCCAGAATAAAAATCCTTTTAAGGAACTATTTTTAAATTGGTGGTCCAGCACCTCAACCGATTGTATTCATTGGTTTTTCCTTACTGGGACACAAGACACAACATCCATAATTTAAAGTAGGAGAAGTTAAATTTGGTACACTGTTTCAGAGAATTAAATTGATGGTCGGTTGACTCTAACGCAGATGAATCGTGGCTTAAGGACATGGTGGAGCAAAGCTTCTTAGTTCATGGGACCCTGAAAGCAGAGCAGAGGAGCAGTGTCAGGAAGAAGGGAACAAGAGACCAGGCATCAACTCCAAGGCATACCCAGACATACAAGAAGTGTGCTGTACAAATCTGTAGGGTGGTAGCACCCAAGCCAATAAAGTAGATACAATGAAGCTTCACTGTCATACCCCATCCTTTTTCAACTTAATGCAATCACATCTCTTAAACTGCACTTAATCTTTCAGTAAACACAGAGTCATAATTCCATCAACCACAAAACTTCTATTTTGTGTACAACCAAAACTACAAGAATCTTTTCCTCATTATCTTAATAGTTTCATTATTTTTCAAAAGTGTATGTCCAATTTTCCCCTGAGATTCAAGACAAACTCTGAGCTGTGAACCTCTGTAAAAATAAAAATCAAGTTATGGAATTCTATGGTACAAGGCACAGGGTAAACATTCCCATTCCAAAAGGAAGGAATAAGGGGATAGAAAAGAATCAGATCAAAGGAAAACAAATACAGCAGGGCAAACATTAAATCCTATAGTTCCATATTCAGCATCTGGGGCACACAGTAGTGAGATGTGAATTCTAGAAAGCTTAGGGCAGCCTTACCCCTATGGTATTTTTGGTTGAAGAACATATGGTCTTTCTTGGGCTGGATTTGCTCACTCCATGAAGCTTCTCTTTGAAGCCATTCCATGTTCTTTTTTTTTTTTTTTTGTGGGTACCGGGGGATCGACCTCAGGACCTCGCATTCCAGCAGGCACCCGTGCCACTGAGCGATATCACCGGCCCCTTTTTTTTTTTCGTATGTGGGTTCCGGGAGTCGAACTTGGGCCCTTGCGCTTGCCGGGCAGGAGCTTAAGACGCTGAACCATCTCACCGGCCCCATTCCATGTTCTTGACATCTCTAAATTCCTGGGGTGTCCACTATGCCTTTGGCTTCATTGCTACAGTTTCATGCACTGCCTTCTTGGGACTACTTGCCTGGCCTCTCAGGTTTTTCTTTAAAATAGGAAAGAAGCCTCTCCTGACCCCACAACTCTTGCATTCTGCATATCAGTAAAACTAGTACCACAAGCATGACACCAAGATCTGTTGTCAGTAAAAGTGGTAGCCAGGCACTCTTGGACCATTAGCACAGCAGCCTCTTGATGAGCAGAATTAAATGAATCCCAAGCAGCTACATGAAAGTTTTACACTTCTCAAATAAAAGGTTTATAGTTTTGCATACTTGAGCCTTGATATGGGTGAGATCTTGCTGACTTCTGAGATGTCCTAAAGACATCTTTGTTCTTGTACTTGAACCAAGTTCTTGGTTTCTTTCTTTTTTTTTTATTTTAAAGAGAAAAAAATAGAACAAAATTTTAAAACGAAATAGGAGGGTATTAATGGTTAACACATTGCATATTGTTATCTTAAAATTAGTTACTCGGGGTACAAGATATCAGCATTCAATTGTCCAAACAATATTAGCACAAACCTTTCTTTTCAATGAACTAAGTGAAATTGGTAGTGTATCTATCTTAACTATCTTGTGTATACATATACATATATATATATATTTTTTTTTTCTTTTCCCTTCTTTTTCTCCATTCCTTGATTCCAGTTTCTCTTTCCTTTTGAACAGTTTCTTCCTGTTTTACCATATCTATTGTACATTTTGATCTTATTTACTTTTTCAGTTTCTCACACTAGGAAGACAATACTATGTTTACACATATGCATCTGGTTTATTTCACTTATGAGGATGGTCTCAAGTTGCATCCATTTACGTATAAAAGTCTCCAGTTTATCTTAGATGATGGCTGAGTAGTACTCCATTGTAAAATACCACATCATTTTTATCCATTCCTCGGTTGATGGGCATTTGTGTTGTTTCCAAGATCTGCCTATTACAAATTGTGCTGCTATAAACATGGGTGCACATATATCACTGTGGTACAATGTTTTAATTCTTCTAGGAAGATACTCAGAGGGGGAAGAGCTGGGTGAAATGGGATCTCCCATCCTAGTTTTTTGAGGAATCTCCATACTGATTTCCACAGTGGTTACCCCAGTGTACACTACCACCAACAGTGGAGAAGTGTTCCTTTTTCCCCACAGCCCCTCCAGCATTTGTTATTGGTTGATTTCTTGAAAATAGCCATTCTTTCTGGGGTGAGAGGGAATCTCAGTGTTGTTTTAATTTGCATCTCTCGAGTGACTAGTGATGTTGAACATTTTTTCGTATATTTATTTGCCATTTGTATTTCTTCATCTGAGAAGTATATATTCATCTCAGATGCTCATTTTTCAATTGGGTCTTTAAATTGGAAGTCTGTTTTTTTTAGTTCTTTGTATGTTCTCAATAGTAATCCTTTGTCTGAGGAACAGCTGGCAAACATTTTTTCCCACGTTGTGCGTTGTCTCTTCACTCTGTTGGTGGTTTCTCTTGCTGTGCGAAAGCTTTTTAAAAAGATGAGATCCCATTTGTTGATTCTTTGTGATATTTCCTGTGTGTTGGAGGTTTTATTCATAAAGTCTTTGCCTACACCAATGTCTTCAAGAGTTTTACCTATTCTATCTTCCAGCAGGTTTAATGTTTCTGTTTTAATATTTAGATTTTTGATCCATTTTGAATTTAGTTTAGTGCACGGTGAAAGATATGGGTCTAATTTTAATGTTTGACATGTGCAGAGCCAGTTTTTCCAGCACCATTTATTAAAGAGGCTATCTTTCTTCCAGTGAATGTGTTTGGCACCTTTGTCAAAGATAAGGTGGCTTAGTATGTCTGGAGTTGTTTCTGCATCTTCTAATCTGTTCCATTGATCTTTGGGTCTGTTTTTTTTTTTTTTGCCAGTACCACACTGTTTTTATCACAGTAGCTTTATAGTACAATTTCAAGCCAGGTATTGTGATGCCCCCTGCCTTGCCTTTGTTGCCCAGAATTGCCTTTGCTATTCTAGGTCTCTTCTGGTTCCACATGAATTTTAAGATTGTCTTCTCTAATTCTGTGAGATATGCTGTTGGAATTTTGATTGGAATTGAATTAAATATGTATAACAGTTTTGGAAGTATGGCCATTTTCACTATATTGGTTCTTCCTACCCAAAAGCAAGTGATATCTTCCATTTTCTGATATCCTCATCAGTCTGCTTTTTGAGATTACTGTAGTTTTCAGTGTAGAGGTCTTTTACATCCTTTGTGAGATTGATTTCTAGGTATTTCTTTTTTTTGGATGTTATTGTGAAAGGTGTTGTTTTCCTAATTTTCCTTTCAGTGAGTTTGTTATTCTTGTACAGGAAGGCTATGATTTTTGAGTGTTGACTTTGTATCTAGCTACACTACTGAATTTGCTTATTAAATCTAGCAGTTTTTTAGTGGAGTTTTTGGGGTCTTCTATGTAGAATATCATGCCATCTGCAAATAATGATAATTTAACTTCTTCTTTTCCTATCATTATTCCTTTTATTTCTTTCTCTTGTCTAATTGCTCTGACCAAAGTTTCCAGTACTATGTTGAATAAGAGTGGGGAAAGGGGACTCCTTGCCTTGTTCCTGATTTTAGAGAGAAAGCTTTCACTTTTGTCCATTTAATATGATATTGGCTGTTGGTTTGTCATAGATGGCTTTTGTCAGATTGAGATAAAGACCATTTATTCCAATTTTCTGTAGGGTTTTTTTTTTTATCATGAATGGGTGCTGGACTTTGTCAAAAGCTTTTTCTGCATCTATTGAGATGATTATATGACTTTTATCCTTGGTTCTGTTAATATGGTGTATTTCATTTATTGATTTGCATATGTTGAACCATCCCTGCATCCCAGGGATGAATCCAACTTGGTCATGGTACATAATCTTCTTGATTATTTGCTGCATTCTGTTTGCCAGTATCTTATTGAGGATTTTTGCATCTATGTTTATTAGGGAGATTGGCCTGTAGTTCTCTTTCTTGGTTGTGTTAAAACTGATATATATTGACTTATCCTTGTCATGTTATTTTCCTGTTGTTGGCTCCCCCTCTTTTTTTTTTTCTTCCCTCTGTTTAATTGTTTGCCTTGCCTGGTGGATTCCTTCCGTTGGGGTTCCTGGAGTTGTAGTCCTTGTTATCTCTTTCTAGAATGTCCTTCAAAATATTTTGGAGTGCTGGTTTGGTGATCATAAATTTTCTCAGATGTTCTTTGTCATGGAAGTATTTTATTTCTCCATCAGTTTCAAAAGATAGTTTTGTGGGGTACATCAATCTGAGTTGAAGATTATTTTCCATTAGAACTTGAAATATGTCACTCCAAGCTTTCCTTGAGGGTTTGTGCTGAAAAGTCAGCTGTGATTCTGATGGGTTTTCCTTTATAGGTGATTTGTTTCTTTTCCCTAAAAGCTTTTAAGATTCTACTCTTGTGTGGAATTTCTGGAATCTTGACTATGATATGCCTGGCTGAGGATTTTTTTGATCATGGCTAACTGGAGTTCTATATGCCTTACTTATCTGCACATCAAATTCTTTTTCTCTGCCTGGGAAATTTTCTGCCATGTCTGTGAACAGTGTCCTGATGTCATTTATGCTATCTCCTGCTTTTTCATTGACTCCAATCAATCTTAAGTTATTCTTCTTTGTCTTGTCTAGCAGCTGCTGGATTGATTTTTCATTGTCCCTTGCTATTTTTAAGAATACTTTCTTTTCATGATCACTAATCACAAGCCTGTCTTCTATATCTGAGATCCTGTCCTCACATTGGCTTAATCTGCTACAAATACTTTCAATGGAATTTTTGTTCTCCTGGATATCTGCTTGAATCTGCCCTATGGATTCCATTTCTTTCCTATGCTGAGCATTCATGGCTTCCATAATTTTCTTAAGCTCATCTATTTTTTTGTCTGTATCTCCTCTAGAGTTCTTATGCATGGTCTTCATTGTGGACATCATCTCTGCAGTTATCTGAGAAATTATTTCTGATTCGATTTTTTCCAGAGCCTCATTCAATTGTTTTGTTGTTACCACTTCAGAGATGTCAGGTGGGTGGTTTTTGGATTGTCCCACCTCACTGCCCCTGGGTTTGCCTTTGGTGAAATGGATGTGTGGGGTTGCATCTTGTTTAAATGTTGTCTCATTTTCTTTTCTTTCTTTAGTTTAATTCCTGGTGATGTTTGTAAATTGCGTATGGTAAGTTGCTTTATTACTAGTATTTAAAACCCTTAAGAGGGGCTGGTGATATAGCTCAGTGGCATAAGCACCTGCCTGGCAAGCATGAGGTTCTGAGTTTGACTTCAGGTACCCGCATATAAAATAATAATAATAATAATAAAACCCTTAGGGGATGACTAATTTTCTGAGGCGTCTTCAAGGTGTAGCTTATTTTTGGGTTTTGAGTCTGATGCAAGATCCTACCTCTTCAATTTGTTGGACATGAGAAGTTGTTACCTGTTTGGCCCAGTCCTTGGTTCTTTGGCACTGTGCCACAGTATTTTCTGCGACCCTTAGTCAATCTCAGTCATGGAATACCAGGAAGAAAAGCTGTTCAGAACAATTATGTCACTTTTGGCTATACTGGTACCAAAAGCATCAAACACAGCCTAGAAAATGAGAGACTGAGCTAACCAGATATTTGCTACTTTTAACTGTATAAACTAGATTTGTGGTTACATAACAAAATCTAAAACAAACCAGAAAATTATATACAAGTATATAAGTCCTTAATACGTCAATTTTTCCCTCAGGAGTTTAAATTTAAAATGAGTTAAGGATTAAATAGAGAATTGGAAGAAGAGGAAGGAATTAGATGTAAGGCTGGAGGACAAAGAGCGACACCACTAACATTGGGAAACTGGTGCAGAAGACTGGTGGGAAAAAGAGAAGGAAGGGATAAGAGGAAGAACAACAGAACCACAACCACAAAGAGGTTAGAAACTGTGTTTACACGCATAAAAACAAAATCAAACAATGAAGGAAAAAACAAACAAACAAAAATAAATAAAAACAAAACAAAACAAAACAAACAAACAAAAACACCACCAGAACAAAAAACAAATGAGAGAGAAAAAAAAAAGTTCACTTACAAGTTTGTCTCTGCTATAGATGTGTGGAGACAGAGTCCCGTTCCATGTGGATCTGTACCAGCCAGCCAGCAGCAGCTTTTTGGTGGGATAGTGGATAATCTCAGCACTTTCTGGCAGAGACCAGACTCATTTGGCCTGCAGCCATCAGTGCAGCTTCCATGGGCCTGAGCCCAGCTGGGAGTCATGGGTGGAGCCACCGCCCCCCCCCCACAATGGCACCCGGCCAATTGCTCTCTCGCACATGCAGGACAGCTGAGCCTCAACACTCACCGCCAGCCGGTGCAGCCCTTCACATCCGGTGCTCCCTTGCACTGCTGCATCTCCTGTCCCTCCCCAGAGGCCCACCCAGGGGCACCAGCAGTCACAGTGTGTCTGCAGGTTTGAACCTCTTCTGTAGCACCATGAGTGCTGACCCAGGGAGAAGCCTCCTGAGGCCAGCTCCCTCTTCCTTGCTGAAGCCTCTCCCCTCACTCTCTCCGTGGGCCCCAAACTGCACTTCAGATCCTTCCTGGGTCCAGGGGAGCCATTTCCTTCTTTCTTGTCCTCCCCAAGCTGCTATATTCCAGTGTCTGGATGGTGACTCTCAGAGAGGCCTGCTGTCTGTTTCTCACCACTCTGCCATCTTCCTAAAAAACCCTTGATTTCTTTCTAATGGTGTTAATTTCTTCAGCACTCACACCTCCTTTGAGCCCAAATTTACACATGGTTCCTTTTGGGCCAATATCTAAATTCTTCAAATTTTTTCAATGCTTTTTACCTCCAGTTCTCACTATAAACCTGACTGAATACAGCCACAGTGAGAATATTGAGTTGTCTTAAAATTTCCTCCCCCAAATTCATTAGTCTGCCACCCTTATTCTCAGTCTACTGCAAAGTCTTGGGACATAGGCAAAACATACACAGATTTTTTGTCATAGTGCAACACAGTTGGCCTCTAGTTTAGCTGCCAGTGCAGTACTTGTTTCCAACTGACGCCTCCTGACTCTGGCCTTTACTGTCCACATTCTTATCAGCATTCTGGTCTTCTAATCTCTGACCAGAACCACCCATCAAGCATTCTGAGGCTTTTCTAGTTCATATCTCCAAACCTTTCAAACTCCTCCTGAAAACCAGTTCTAAAAGTTTCTAAACTGCATGATCAAATATAGTCTCAGCAACAACACCAATTCTCCCATACCAATATTTTGTTAGCTTTCTCTTTGCTGGGACAGAACACCCAACACTCATGACCAGGGAGGAGAGGTTTAATTTGGCTCATAATTTCAGGGATACCATCCAGGTTTAACTTCTGGGGATGTAATCCAAGTTTAACTGGCTCCATGAAAGAAACATCATGGTAAAAGGGCATAGTGTAGTTACTCTGCTTAGTTCCTGGTGTCCAGAAAGCAGAGAAATGGAACAGAGCCAGAGATGATGTAATGCGGAGCCAGATATAGTACCCAAAGTTAGGCCTCTATAATCTATTCAGACACACTCAGAAGTGCACTCCATCAATCCCCTAAGTGGCTCCCAAGCCAATCAAGATGACACAATCAACCTGTCTATCACACTGATATAAGAAGTCCCAGAAATATATGGATATTCTGAGATTTTCATGCATTTTATGAGGTTTAGGTGTCTCTTTAAAAATTTAGAAGCAAATAGAAGTAACTGTAATCATGGGAATTACCAACACTTAGAGCCATTGTAAACAACAGCTGAAGATACTTCGGAGTCCTGACCATGGGAGCAACAAATCAGGTGTTAAATGGAACAATAGGATTCTTTGGGGGAGAGGATCCACTCTCTTTTTAAACTAACATCAAGCACCTGGTGATGTTTCCTGAGTATGGTGGCTTATACTTCATTCTCCTACTCACAGGGAATGAATATCAGCTTCCTTTCAGAAAATTAATTGAATTTGAAAAGCCAGATACCTTGACAGTAGCTCAAGTTACAATAATTTTAAATCTTTGACCTGGTTTTAAAGACCTGGCAGAAAGTGTGACTTAGTAAGAGAGAATTTATTAAGGTCATTTAGAAATGTAATTTCCCCCATAGAACATTCAGGAGCATCTTGTGAGCACCAGGCCTTGGAGGTTAAAATACATTGAATCACTCTTCTAAGTTGACTGTGCACGAAGTCAGAGGAACTTTCCAAGTACAAAGTGTGAATCTGTGTTTGGTCTAAAAGAGAAGCTATGAAATTATTAATTTTAAGATGTTTGGGTGCCACTGAAGTATTTTTTTTTTTACTTCCACTGCATAAAAAATGTAGAAAACCATTTGATATGTGATTAAAAATTCAGTATCTTAAAGGAATGCTAAATAACTGATTTGGTTCTGTATGGCTAGTTTTAGCTTAAATGACTAATGACTAATGATTAAATAATTAAATGGATTGCTTGGTGTGGGAGCTTCTAGGGTAATGGTTACTGATGATACACAAAATTTTCATATAAAGTTAATGTTTTCAACATTATATTATACATTTCAAAACAAAATTTTAAATCATTATTTTTAATTTTCTGTATGCTGTTAATATGCCAATACCAGTATTAGATAAATTAAGTATCACTTCATATTTTCCTTTATACACACAGAACATGATCTATTTTTGGTCTTTGTGGCAAGGGGAACAAAAGGAAGAGAATACAGAGGAAGCAGATTGTTAAAACTATTAAATTGTGGTTGACTGGTCCCATGTGGAGAGATAGAGGCAAAATGACCCTGTTCTGTATGAATATTACACAATTCTAAGAGGAATTGTTGAGTTCCACTAACTGAAATTTCTACTAGAAAGTATATGCTTATTTAACATTAGAAATCATTAGGTTCTATAGGTCTTATTTTCCAAAAGAAAAATTTTAGTTAATATCAGTAGCTGTTGGCTTAATTTTATGAAGAATACATGGTAGTACCTTATGGTAACACCTGCCAGTATAGTAAAGCCCAACACCTTAATTTAAGTCACCAGATTTTCATGAACAATTTCAACATTGCAGAATGCAGTGGCCATTAGCTACCCTTTGCAGGGTAAGAACTTGATTTTACTCTCTTAAAAAGATATGCAAACACAATTTACAACAATTAGCAGCAATGTAGTTCTTAAAACAATGGAGCCAGTTCAAAATGGGCAACACATATACTATAATTTCTAATCTAGCAGATTAAAAAGTTCCAAAATTATTTTATATGAAGTTTTCTATCCTTTGGTTTCCTTTTAATGTATATGATGCAAAAAATTTTTAACATAAAAATATTTAAAATCTTTTTTCTAGTATATATTATATACATTATATATAATTTAAAATGTTGATATTTAATCTATTGTTGTAGATATTGATTTTAGCACATTTATTATCCTTTTGTTGCACCCCTGGAACGATAATGGCAATAACATGTTAGTTTACCTCATATACTCTGATGTTGCAAAAGATATTTGACTCAGGGAAATTTATTGAATTATTGGCAGCCCTCGTGTAAATAGAAGACATCCAAAGACTTCAATAAGTTGTGATTAACTTTTAAGGTTCTTCATGAGTTGCTTTCCACATTTCTGAATGGAAAATACTAAGGAGTAGGATATGATCATCATCATATAGACATGAAATCTCCTGCTTCAGTTTGAAACTATACAATAAAGATTCATTCCTTAGATTAATCACTGAGGCCCCTGTAGGGTAATATTTTTGAAATAAACTTTATCTTAGCTATTATTTTTAGTTTATTAATTTAGTTTACTACTTATTTAGTTTTAAATTTACAGAAAAATTGAGAAGGTAGACAGCACCCATATACCCTTGCACCCAGTTTCCCTACTATTAATTAGCACTTTACATTAGTATGTTACATTTGTTTCAACTAATGAACAAGTATCAAATCATTCTTGCTAATTGAAGTCCACATCCATAAATCTTCTCATATCCTTAGATTTCACCTAATGTCCTTCTTTCATTTCAGAATTTTATCTGCATACTCCTTTTTTTCCTTTTTTAACTTTTTCTTTTTCTTCCTTTTTTTGTGGTACAGTGGACCCTGGAGTTACTGGGCCTCACATACATCTGGCCTCACATAGGAAAAACTTGGGTTACTGGAATTTCAGGTTTAACTTATGACCAAAGTCTTGAGTTATGACCTGAATGCTAGCTGCTTGTGTAGTTGTAAACAAAGATTTGTGATGCCAGAAAAGCATATGTAAGTGTACATAAGCATCAGTCTGAGCCCAATGCATGTGTCTGTGGACATGATTTTGGTCAGTGCTTTAAATAATTGCTATGATTACTGCTATCAAAATGGCCCCCAAAAGTTAGAAAAGAAGCTAAGGAAGGAAGAGAAGGTAAAGAAAGCAATCATAATTGAAAAGAAGAAGGAAATTGTGGAGAAATATGAGAGTGACATTCGTGTGACTGATCTCACTAGTATGTACAACATGTCAAAATCAACCATCTCGATAATCTTACAGAGGAAAGATTTGTATAAGGAAGCTAGTGTTGCTAAAGGTGTTACTTAAATTAGTAAGTCATGATCAATAGTGTTAGATGGGGTAGAAAGGCTATTGTTAGTGTAGATAAACAAAACACAGATGGCAGGTTATAGCTTATCTGAGTCTATAATTTGTGAAAAAGGTAGGGCTATAAATGCAGATCTCATAAAGGATAATCCATCAAAAAGTGATAATGTTGCAAAATTTCATAGCAGTATGGGTGGTTTCACAATTTCAAAGTGAGAACTGGGGTTCACAGCATAACTAGGCATAGAGAAGCAGCTAGTGCTGATAAAAGGGCTGCTGAAAATTACATACACCACTCTGAAACAATGACACAGAGAAATGGCTTTTGCTCTCTCAGTAAGTTTTCAAATGTGATGAAACTGGTCTCTTCTAGAAGAAAATGTCCAGGAGAAAATACACTACCCAGGAAGAGAAGAAAATAACAGGTCAGAAGCCTAAGAAAAATCGACTAAACTTATTGCTATGTGGCAATGTAAGTGTTGACCTCAAGATAAAGCCTCTCTTGGTTTATCACTCTGAGACCCCTTGAGTGTTCAGAAAACATAAAGTCATGAAAAATAGGCTAGGAGTCATGTGGAGATGTAACACAAAAGCCTGGCTAACAAGAATACTTTTTCTTGGGTAGATAAGGGAGGCTTTCTGTCCCACTGTTAAGAAATATCTAGAAAACAAAGGTTTACCACTCAAGGCTCTCCTCATCATGAACAATGCTCCTGCTCACCCACAAGATTTAGAAGACAAACTGGCTCTCAAGTTCCTCCCACCTACTATAATTCTTCTACTGCAGCCTATGGACCAGCAGGTTATAGATAACTTTAAGAGACTATACACCGAGGAATTGCTCCTGAAATGCTTCCAGATGGTTTCAGATACTGATTTAACCCTTAAAGAGTTCTGTAAGGAACATTACAACATCTTTCCTGTGTGGGGTTAACTGAGAAATCCTAAGCCAATGGCCCTTTGAAGACACTGAGATCTGCCTGGAAGAAAGTGTGGCCTAAAATCATATAGGAGAGAGAATTTGAAGGCTGTATAGAGGAGCCTGAGCCTTCAATTGCCCCTGTTGTTGATGACATTTTTACTATAGTGAGTCCATATGCTTGCACATAGACAGTGGTGATGTTGAGGAACTGGTGGTGGAGCACTCAGAGGGAATGTCTACAGAGGAACTTCAGCAACTTCTGGCTAAGCAACAGAGAATGGTAGCTGAGGAGCTTTCTGAAGAGAAGAAGGAGTATGGACAATCAGAGCAACAAAGTTCTTCTGAAATAAAGGAAATCCTGAAAAAATGGGCAGAGTTACAAACATTTGTAGAGAAGACCCACTCAGACAGAGAAAAAGCCAATCGTTGCATTCGCTTGCTTAAAGACAATGTCATGTCATACTACAGAACAGAGTTAAAGAAAAGACAGACACAGACAACCTAGACCAGTTTTTAGTTCTGAAAAGATTGAGACCCGGTGAGCCAGAAGCAGGTCTTAGTGGGCTGCAGACTCTCTCAAGGAGAGAAAAGACACCAAAGAGCCAGATTCCTGATGTTCTTATAAAAGGGGACTCTCCTTCCAAATAACCACTTTCTAATCCATCCTCCCTTCCCACAAGCCAAAGATGTCAATGGTGGGTATATTATGAAATTGTTGTTTCTGGTAAACGAGGCACATTTTATAACATTTGGTGAATACACTAGGAAAATTATTGGTGTTTCTGACACATTACACACATTAAACAATGCTTTTTATTATAAAAATTTAGTTAAGGGGTGCTCTGGGAGGTTTAGAATGCATTATGGGTATTTATTATTTTTTATGGGAAAAAATAACCTTGACTTACGACCAACTCGAGTTATAACCAGCCGTTGCGAACAAATTGAGTTCATACGTCAAGGGTCTACCGTACTGAGGGTTTCACCCAGAGCCTTCCCACTCAGCTACATTATCAGCCCTATTTTTTTGTTTGTTTGTTTGTTGCCTAGGCTAGGCTTAAATTTGGGAATCCTTTTGCTTCAGCCTTTCAGAGTTCTGCGATTATAGGCATGCCTCCATAACACCTGACACAAGAAAATAATTGCTATTCAAGCATCTTTCTATTTATGCTGCTCCTGGCTGTGACAATTTTGCAGATTTACCTTGTTTGGGGTAGTTCTGTACGAGGTCTTCAGTATCCATAATAAACTCTATGTGAGGTCTTCCTAATGTCATCATTCTAGCTTATGTGTACACACCCAATCCAACATTGAGTAATCAGACTCCTGTCATCTACCAACCATGTGATTGTGTACTTTCAGTATACATGCATAGTATTGTCAAAATTTCTAGTCTGTACTGCTCTGGGGAAAAACATGATCAATTGGAGTACAATGCTAATGTTGAATTTCTTTTGCCTTGAATCTTAGACTCACCTCATCCCCAGGTTACCCAAGTCAGCATCTTTTCCCTCCACCCTTTTCAATGAGGTTGTTTCATATATTTGTAATACAATTAAATAGTTCATCACATTTTACATTTCACCCTGGGATCTCCAAGTCTTCTGAATACTTTTTTACATTTTATATTTTAAAGTTCACTCTGTGCTATGAGGTACCATGAATTTTAACAAATGCATCATGTCATGCATTCACCATTACAGTGTAATACAGAATCATCTCATTGTCCTAAAAGTCCCCTGTGCTACAATTATCCAACTGTCCTATTCTCTATACCAAATTGTTTGTAACTGATCTTTTTACTGACTCTATAGTTTTGCTTTTTCCAGAATGTGGCTGAATTGGAGTCAAACAATATGTTGTATTTTAATACTGTTATATTTTACTTGCAATATGCATTTATAATTTACTCCTGCCAGCTTGTGACTACATGAGTCATTTCTTTTTATTTTAAATAGTATTTCACTGCATATGGTCTATAATTATGAACTACAGTTTATTTATTCATTCACCTATTAAAATATCTATTGTTTCTAGTTTAGGGATATTGTTAATAAAGTTGCTTTAAACTTTCATATGATGTAATTTTTCAAATTGATTTGATATTAGGAGTATAACTGTTAGATTATATAATTAGTGTATGTTTAGCTTTGTTAGCAACTATCAAACTGTCCTCCAAAGTTACTGTATGGTTTTATGTTCCTACAAAAAGTGAATGCATTTCTGTTATTCTTCATCCGCACCATGAATATGTGTTGTTCTGTTTCTAGTTTAGTTGTGATCTGACAACATACACTGTATGATTTCTATACTTTTAAATTTTTAAGTGTGTTTTGTAGTAAAGAATGTTGCCTGTTTTGGTGACTTTTTATACAACTTTGAGAAGAATGATCATTGGAGAAATATTCCATAAACACCAATTAGATCAAATTGATCAATAGTATTATTCATGTCAAACCCACGATTATTAATTTATCTGCATGCCTAATCTATCAGTTACTAGGGTAGTGAAGTCTGTAACAACAGTAGATTTAGCTCATTCTCCTTTCAATTTGGTCACCTTTTTATCTCACATATTTTGACATTCTTTTTCTATGTGCATGCAGTTAGGATTATTTTGTCTCTTCAGACACTTGACCGCTTTATCATTATTCAGTATGCCACTTTATCCCTAATAATGGCCTCTTTTTTGCTGCTTTGTCTGATTAATATAACTACTCTAGCTTTCATTTGATAAATGTTACCATGGTTCCCCCTCCTCCATCACTTTACTTTGAATCTTAGTGGGTCTTATGTTTAAAGTGGATTTCTTGTGTAAAATAAATATTTAGTTATGGATAAGATATAATTGAGTTCCTTTTCTGTCCACTCAGGCAATCTGGAAATTTAATTGCTGGACTAGACTATTACTGTTTAAAATGATTAGTGATACAGTTGAATTTATATCTACATGTTTGTAATTCTTTTCTAATGGTCATATTTGTCTTTGATGCTACTTATCATATTTTTTGCAGTTATTGGCTTTAATTGACCATTTTATGATTTCACTTTAACTCCTCTCTTAGAATATCAATAACAAGCTTAAAAATGATTGAGTTTTCCCTAGTTTATAATACACATTTTCTACATTTATTGACATGTAATTGACATAAAACATTTATTAATGGTACACATAAGGTTTTTATATATGTACATTGTGAAATAACAAAACCACGTTAACTAACATATCCACCAGTTGACATAGTTATCATTTCTACTTTGTGGTGAGATTATTTAAAATCTACTTTCTGGGCAAATTTAAATATAAAGTATAGTATCATTAACTTCAGTCATAAATACGTAAATAAATATCCAGATCTGTCATGGATATTTTGTGTGTGTTTTCTTCTACTAGTTTTACCATTTCTGGATCTATATTTAAGTTTTTAACACATTTTGATTTGATTTTTGTATATGGTATGAGATAAGGAGACCATTTTTTTTCCCTTTAACATGTATATAACCAATTTTTCTAACATCATTTAATATCATGGAAGAGGTTAGGGAGGACAATATCACATTACCCACATCATTCCTCCCCCATGTCCAGTCAGTGTAGCAAAGAGAGATATGTTCCACATGGAAAGACAGTGAAATGAGCACCTAAAGTTACTGTGTATCCTCAGTGCCAGGATGGCCCTTGTGGTCCCAGTATCCAGGCCCACTCCAGCACCAAGCCAGTTCTGCAATCCTAGGCTTAAGACACAACCAATACCAGGCAATCAGCGAGGGCTTCAGGATCCAGATTCTCCCAATGAGGCCTCAGACTCCATGCTGCCCCGTGTGGGCTCAAGACCAAGGACCACCCCTGAATACTCAGACTCCAGATTTGTCACAGCATCGAGCTATCCCACATAGTCCCAGGTTTCAGATCAAGGTCCTGGACCGAGGAGCCATTACTTCCTGCAATCATAACTTATAGACCAACCCGTGTGATCTCAGACACAAAGAACACCCAGTGCTAGATCAGGTCCCCTTAGACCCGCGTTTTAGGATGTTCCCTAGGTACACAGACTCCAAGACACACACACCCTTATCTTATGGTCCAAGGACCTAGGCTTCCTTTTAGAGACCCAGGTGATTGGTCAACCCACACAGACACGGTGCCAGACTGAGCCCTGTAGTCCTAGAACACAAACCCACCTAAGTAGATCCAGGATCCAGGACCTCCCCTGAAGACTTAAGAACAGTCCCACCCATCAAATACATCAAGAATGGAGTGAGATCAGGTCTTTAGTCCCTCATTCTGAATGCTGTCATGTCAATTAAATTTTAGTGAAATAAATGTGTTGTTCTATTATTATTCTGTTTCTAAACCACTTATCAAAATTTTCAAACTGTCCCCACAAACCAGTTACTAACACACCTGTACTACATGGTAAAGGATATTCACAGCAATGACCCTGCTCTAGTGCCAATTTTCTGGATTAGTCAGCTTTTCTGGTGCTGGGACAAAACCCCTGATATCCACAATTTATGGGAGAATAGGTTTATTTGGGTTCATGGTTTCAGAGATTTAGTCCGTGCTTCATTGGCTTCAAAGTAGAAACAGAGTAGAAGGATGTGGAAGAAGAAAGCTGCTTAACTGTGGCATCTGGAAAACAGAGAACAGGGGAAGAGCCGGAGAGAAAGAAGACAGGATGTGATGTGGTCCTCAAGCTCATGTCCCCATGACTCATGCTCTACAACTACACATCATCTCCTAATAGCCCAATCAGCTATGAGTTCATCAATGGATTAACACTTGGATGAGCTTAGAGTCTTCATAATCCATTCATCTCTACAGAAGTCTCTTAATCCAATCAGGTTGACCGTCAAGATTAACTGGTATAATACTATTATTGTTACTTAAACTGCTATATTTTAGATTAAGAATAATAAAAAATAAAAGGTTGTATTTCACTTTACTCCTTTTTCTAACACATTTCCTTATGTAAATAGGACTTTTTGACCTACATTTTTATCTCTCCCTGAAGAATTCTATTAACATTTCTTATTGACTAGACTACGGGTGACAAATTCTACCCATTTTGTTTGAGAATGTCTTCACTTTTCCTACCACTTTGAAAAATAATTTCACTAAATTAAAAACTGTGGGTCAATTTTTTTCTTCCTTTAAATACCTTGCTTCATTCTACTCACTCTTACTTGAACAGTTTTCAGATAGGAGCCTGCCATAATTTTTCATTTTTCCTCTACAGTTTTGTGGGGTTTTTTTTCTGGCTTATTTCAAGATCATGTTATTATTTTTTTGTAGTTTAAATATGACATGTGTATATTATAGGTGTAGGTTTTTTAGTATTCAATCTCTCTTCTGAATTTCTGAGAGTTGTAGTTTGGTTTTTAGTCAATAATTTTTTAAAATTCTGTTCCTTTTCACTTCAAAGCTTTTTTTTTTTTTACTCCATTCTCTCTTTATCTTCCCTACAATAATCCAATTACATGTATACTATACCTTCAGAAATTGTCTTGCAGTTCATGGATTTTTCTCTTTCTTTAATTCACTTTTTTGTTATACTTCAGTTGTGGAAATTCTATATTCAAGCTCTCTGATGCTCTTCTTGGCCATTTCCAGTTAACTGAATAGCCTGGGGAGGGCATGTTTTATTTCTGTTATGGAGTTTTCAAATTCTACCATTTTGTTTACACTTTTTCTTAGAGTTCCCATTTCTCTAATTATATTCCCATTTTTTATATTGCCTACCTTTATAATAGTATGTGTACTATATTAATCATAATTATTTTTAATTTTTATTTGATAATTCTAAAATTTGTGTCATTATATGCACCTGATGTTAATGTTTATTTTGCCTTTTTAGAATTTGTGTATCTCCCCATTAAGTATGTTGTCTTTAGTAAAATTGCTTTTTAATGATTTTTGTTGAAAATTGGTCACAATTTGTAGGATAATAGGAGCTCAGGTGCAAAGGTCTTTAGTGTGATATTTTAATCTGACTGTAGATGTAGATTCCAGAGACTTTAAGTTCATTTATTGATCTTAATTTGTCTCCCTGTGGACCTAAGTACTCTCAGAAATAGTTGATGTCTTGCAGATCTTCCATCTAATATCCACTTCTGTACTGGAACCCAATAGTGTGACAGTAACGTTTTGGGGAGAAGCATTATCTAATCTTGCTATAAAATCTCAGTGGACTCTGTCCCTGGGCTGTGACCATCACAAGTGTTTCACAAGAACTCTTCCTCTGTTCTGGTGACATAAGAAAGCCAGAAAAGGATAGAATGAGAGAAATGGATGTCCTTCAAGTGAAATAAACCTCTAATAAACTCTTTTCCTACGGAGAATAGGTCTTTGTTAGGAAGAATATTCTGGACATATTTTATAATGGTCACTCTAATCCTTCCCTTTAGAAACTGAGGGTAAAACCCGTGAAAATGCAGACCCCCCCACCTTTGAGACTGTGGTGACCAGGCTGTTTTAACTCCCAAACTCATCCACACTTGTTCTCCCCTGATCTGTGAAAATATGGTTTTGGCTGCTTCTGCTGGCAGTAAGGAAACTTCATCTGTGACTTTCTCATTTTACCTATGTCTCCAGATTTCAGAGTGATGATTTTTCCTGTGATTCCAGCTCTCTGGTGGGCCCAGGAAAATTAATAAATTTTTAGTTTGGTTATTTTTTATTTTAAAGGTAAGAGTAACTTCTAAGCTTCTTTCATGTTGTAACTAACTCCAGACATCTATATGGCAAATATTTTAAAAAGGTAAGTTCTAGAAGAAATAATACAATAAATCTTTGGAATTAATATGTGCTGGGCACTGTATTACATACTTTATATTGTCTATTATTTATATGATAGGACAAATTTATAAAGTAATTGTCAAGTGACCTCATTTCCAATGCTGTATGCTTTTTACAAAGTCATGCTGCCTTGTCCTTTAGAAACCTTAGTCTCTCACATCTAAAGAGAAATAATTATAGAAAAAGATATTATTCAGTAGAAAATATTTTGTTCAGCAGGATTAAACTGTATTAATTACTGAAACACTGACAAGCAGACTCCATGTAGAGAAAAAGCCTTGAGGCATCTATCAAACCTCTTTATTCTTCTGTTTGGTCTTTAAACGAATTACATTTTACTCATACACCTCTGGAATAAGATTAGGATATTTTAAAAGAATGAAAAGACAATTTTTTTAAAGGTCAATTCTGAACAATTGCAAAAAATTGCTTCTTTAGAATATAAAGAGAAGTTTGATAGGACAATAGCCAGGACAGAGAAAACCTTACTAATGTATGAGTACTGTAAAAAAAAAAAAAAAAAAAAAAAATACCGCAGCATATGGACTGTGTTGTCTTCAGCAAAACAGGCCTCCTGAGACCCAGTGCTTTGATACTAATCACAGCAGTAATTAGAGATGATGTTGCTTGGTGTTTGTGAATGCTCTCCATGTTAAGTGCAAATACATAGCCAAGGTGTTTTCCTTCTTCCACCCATCACTGTTCCTAATTTTTAATATTTATCACACACATTTCCAAACATGAAACTGGAAAATTATTTATTTCAAGCCAAGGGGAAGCTTTCCTTTAACTATAGCTATTAGGCTCTAAATAAGAGCTCTGAGGTTTCAGAAAAAGTAGTAAAAATAGGAGGTGGTCTTATAATGGGTAAGAGCTTATAAAATTAGGTTTACAAATAAGCGTTTAAATAAAAGAACTAGCAAAGAGCCCCACAGAATTCTTCACCATCATCTTTATGGAAATTGCACCACAAGTTTAAGAGAGATGAGAACATCTAAGTTAAAAGGCTTTATACTCAGATACACCGATTTTAAAATGTTATTGGAATAAATTTATTATGAACAGGTTGTTTTCGATCATTATGGAAAGATCTTAATCAGGAGAGCGTGGGCAGTCTCAGCGACAGAATTTTGTGTTGTAAATACAGGAACCACTCTAAGTAAACTGTCAGCATAAAATATGGAAATCAATTAGGAATAAGGAAAAGAGCACAGGCAATTTTTCAAATATTTCTTGTGGAGGGTGGGAGTAAAGGAAGAATGGAATTAGATGGCAAAGAGTGTTTTGTGAAAAATCATAAGGCTTACTGGTAGTAATTTCTTTAGAGAATCCTGAATGTATATTTTGCCTTTTTATTTCTGTCATTAGGGGCCAGTGAGAAGGTTAATGTCACTTTGAAGTTATACATGAAGGGCCAGCCTCATAAAAGTTGCCTGTTTAGTGCATTACAACTCAGCAAATCACTGGAAAACTCAGCAACAAAGTTGCAGTGCGAACCCACTTGTCCCATTCTGACAGGTTAGTTAAGCGGGATCCTAGGAACAAGACTAAAACCAGAGGAGAAACAGAGCCCTGTTGCATTGCCTGGTGGGCAGGCTGAGCCTGGGCAGAGTGCTTCCAAAGAGAACAATGGAACTTTATTGTGCAAAAGATATACATTGAAACTTAGAAAAGTTGCTTACAGTATGTTTTTGGCCTCTGGATACATCATACTTCTAACATTTACTGAGATTAAAATTTTAACCTTGTTAAACACACTTTGGCTTTTTTCTTCCTTTGCTGTCACTAGGCATTTATAATAAGCATCAAATAAAGTTCACAAGAGATTGTCTGCAACATCTGTTACAATGAATGCTCCTCCGAAGGCTGATTGTTGTGAAGCTGGACAGGCACTCCAGTTGATTCTTGATTGTATGCATTAACAGAAAAGGAAAAAGGGCAAGCAATCCAAATCAGGAGGATGGTAAAACAGTATTTTGGGGCTTTACAAGTCTATTCTATGATATTTTTGTAGAATATGTGCTTTCCTAATTTTAGATACTTTCTCTCCTTAAAAACTCTTCAGTTGTTACCATTACCCATAGGCTAAAGTCCCAAATCCTTTAACTCACCTATAGTGTGACCTACCTATGTTCCTATGGGTATCTGTTTCCAGTCATAAACTGTTTGCTGTTCCTTTGTCCTTACAATTTTCTTATTCAAGAGCTAAAGTGTGGCTGAAATTCCATATAAATCTTTTTTCACCTGGCAAGTTTTTACTCTTTACATATTTTTTTCTTTTTTCAATTAATGTGATACAAATAGTTACACTTGTATTGGGAAATTGCCACATAGCTATACCATAACTCAATAATTTTTGATCAAATTAACCCTCTTACTTCCCTCTACTCCAATTCCCCTGGTCCTCTTCTACATCTCCAAAAGTGTACCTCTCTGTCTCCTACCATCTCCCATTTATTTTATTCTTTAATTTATTTATATTATATATGGGGTTTCTCATATTAGAGAAACCATGTAATATTTAACTTTCTGTATCTGATTTATTTCACTTAATATTATAGTCTCAAGATCCATCCATTTTCCTGCAAAGACCATAAATTCATCCCTCTTTATGGCTGGATATAATTCCATTGTGCATACATACCACATTTTCTTTATCCATTCATCTGTTATTGGGCACCTAGCCTGTTTCCAGAGTTTAATGACTGTAAATAGTGGTGCTTTAAACATGAGTACGTATGTGTCTCTAGAGCGTGATGTCTTTGTCTTTTGGGAATATATCCAGGGCTATAGAGCTAGGTCAAATGGGAATTTCTTTCTAGTTTTTTGAAGAATCTTCATACTGATTTCTATAGTGCCTCTACTAGTTTACGTTCCCACCAATGAAGTAGAAGGGTTCCTTTTGTGTGTGTGTGTGTGTGTGTGTGTGTGTGTTCTTCTTGATAGCCATTCTGATTGGGGTAAGACAGAATTAGTAGAGTTATTTTGATTTGCACTTACCTAACAGTTAAATATCCTGAAAATTGTTTCATGTACTTTCTGGCCATTTGTAACTCCTTTTTCTAGAAGTGTCTATTCAGTTAATTTGCCCATATATTGATTGAGTTGTTTGTTTTGGAAGAGTTATTTGTTTGAGTTTTTAAAATATATTTTATATATTATTCTATTGGAAAATCAGGTGACAAAAATTTTCTTTTTACTCTACTAGCTTTGTAGTATAACTTGAAATCCAGAATTATGATGCCTTCCACTTTTCTTATTTTGTTCTGGATTACTTTGGTTATTCTGGGTCTCTTATGATGATTTTTTCTCTGGTTTTGTAAGAAAGCTGTTTTTATTTTATTTGAAAATTCCATGTATATATTTCAGCAGTTCACTACACTAATAAATGTCTAGAAACTAATGGCCACTATTTTGAGCACCTCTTGTAATTGCAGAGGCCAAAGGTAACTTGTATTGATCTCATGATGTCTCAAATACTTTAGTATTAAAATATTTATACAAGTTTTTCTTTTCCTGGTATATACATTTTTTGACAGTCCTTGCGTGTGTGTGTGTGTGTGTGTGTGTGTGTGTTACATAACTTTTGGTAATATGGCCATTTTAACAATATTAATTCTGCCTATTCGGGAGCAGGGGATATCTTTCCATTTTTTATTGTTCTTCTCAATTTCTTTTTTCAGAGTATTACAGCTTTCTTTTGAATATTATAGTTTTCATTACAGAGGTCCTCCCCAACCCTTTGGTTAGGTTGATTCCTAAGTATTTAATTTTTTGAACTTATTATGAAGGGAATTGTTTTTCTGATTTCTTTCTTAGGTTTATTATTGGTGTACAAGAATGCTATTGATCTTTCTGCATTGATTTTATATTATGCCACTTTGCTAAATTTGCTTATGATTTCTAAGAATCTTCTGATAGAGATTTTTTGGGGGGAGGAGGTCTTCTATGTAATGTAAAGGATCATGCCATCTGCAAATAAAGATAATCTGGCTTCTTCCTCTCCTATTCATATTCTTTTTATTTCTTTGTCTTGCCTAATTTTTCTGGCTAAAGTTTCACACACTATTGTAAACAGAAGTGGATAGAGTGGACACCCTTTGTCTTATTCCTGGTTTTAGAGGAAATTCTTTTGCTTTTTTCCCATTTAGTCTGATGTTAATTATTCTTCTGTGTTAAACCCAGACTCCTTTCTCTGAATATTTTTTCATCTTATTGCCCACTTCACTGGGAGATATTAAGGAACTCTCCTCTGTATTCTTTCAGAATTTTGGCCCATCTCTGTCTCAGAACTCACAACACCATTGAGTAATTATCTACTTACATGTTCATTTTTCATCAAAAGTACTTGAGCTACTTGAGGCCAGGAATCAGTTGTAAATCTTAAGAATCCCAAACAGAGATGAACAGTAAATGATGAAGGGATTGAATCATGAAAAAAGAAAGTAGATAAAAAGACTGCAGGAAAGAAAATACTCTGGAATTTGTCTTTCATTGGAGAAAATCCACACGGCACAAAATCTCTCCAGAATAAATTCATGATTAGCATTGCATATGTGTATTTACCAGTAGATACAAACAAGAGAGGCCATTTATACAATTATCCTCCCTAAACAGAGCTCAATTTTCCAAAATGCCTGACAAGTGACTTCCACAGAAGACTCATTCACTGTCTCAAAGGAAGATCATTCCATTCTTGAATGCTTCTAATTGTCAGAAAGTTGCTTGTGTTTGTTTGTTTTAAATACCAAGCCAAAATCCTTTTCTCTCTTAATCTAGCTCTTCTCGAATTTTTGGGTTACAACTTAAACCTTGATAGGCATAGAGAGTAAAATTGACACAATTTCACATAACAAATCATCAAAAATTTGAAATCTGAGATCTGAAGGAAGTTACTTAAATTCTGTAATATTTCAATTTTGTTTCTTTTTTATATCTTTGAATTGGATAGCTCTTTTTAAAATCTTCAAATAGAACCAAATTCACGGGGTTATAGCGAAGACCAAATGAAAACCAACATGTACAGCATTTTTAATAGTGTCAGGTAAATATCACTAAACAGAAAGGGCTATTATGCAATTATAGCTTTGGTTTTGTTGTTTTCCTATCATGTCTCTTTCTCTTTATTCAGTTAAACAGCACCTAGTTCTTTCAACCACTGATCATATAAACTTTCCTTCAACATCCTGCCTTCCCTTATCTGATGCACACTAGCTTGTACAGGCTGTTTTAGTAGAGCATACAGAATGGTACACATGATAGCACATGTGGATGAAGCAGCACAGACTCCAGTGGGACACCAGCTTTCCACTGGAAAAACAACATTTACATTGTTTTTTTGGCAGATTCATGATACTATTGATTATACTGAATTTCCAGTTGAGTAAAATCCCATAAGTCACTTGTGAATGAAATGCTCCAATCCACGTTTCTATCCCTCTGATCTTATAAAATTGGTCATTTGGAATAAATATGTAATATTTTTGTTTGTTTGTTTGTTTGTTTTTGTGGGTACTGGGGGTCGACCTCAGGACCTCATGCACCAGCAGGCGCCCATGCCACTGAGCGATATCACCGGCCCTCTTTTTTTTTTCCGTATGTGGGTTCTAGGAGTTGAACTCAGGCCCTCGTGCTTGCCAGGCAGGCACTTACGCTGCTGAGCCATCTCACCAGCCCAAATATGTGATATTTTAATTTTAATCAAGTTATTTTTCTTGTTCTTGTATGTAGCTGTTTATTAATCACCTCAAAGTACAAATTCAACCAGATATTAGCAAATATTTTGTGGTTTGGATGAGAACATAGGATATAAAATAAAGAAAATAAAATTTTGAACTGGATTGTGAAAATGATTAAGCAACATACATACAATTTCAAATGTATTCCCTAGAATATTATAAGTACTTAGTAAAGTATACTTTTCCACTATGTGATATTCCTTTATGTAGTCAAGATGTTATATATTTTAAAATTTGACTAAAACAGTATTTCTCAATAATAAAAATCAAACAGATATCAATCAACTCCTGTGGTTGGGAATATACCTACAATCAGATAGGAATTCATTTCATTTTGCCATTATATGTGTTTTCTGATTGCCTATGTTTATGTTACAACTACCTTTGATTATGGTATCCTTTACAAAAAAGGCTTATTAACATTAGGGTATAGTGCCAGGTAAATAGCACTAAGAACATAGTTTCTGATTTTCTCTGCCTTGGTAGATGTGTGTGTGTGTGTGTGTGTGTGTGTGAGTGTGTGTGTGTGTGTGAGTGTGTGAAGCTCTTCCAAGTATACAAGCATAGAAAGAGTCTATTCTTTTAAATAATCAATTTTCTTCAAGCTTCTCTCCTCTCTACAGGGCCTATATTTTCTCCTAGGTGTTTACTCTGTGCATTTTTCTGTAAGTTACTGCCTTGAGTTATATATGCCATTCTGCTAAAATGTTACTAACAAATTCAGGTTTAACTCTTCTGGCAGTATTTTTTGACATTTAAAACATATGTTTATTTGGAAATATTTTTATACTTAATAAAAGACAATGGACTCTTTCTTAGAAGAATGATCATAATTTGATGATTCTAGGTGCCTTAATTTTTGCAGTCTTTTTGCCCCTATCCAAAATATCACCACAGACGTATGAAGTCCATTGATAAACTAAACTACCAATCACATTAATTCATACTTTCAACAAACATTTATTGATTATTTACTATGTGTCAGCCTCTAAAGATAACTGATGAACAAGATAGAGATGGTCCATTCACTCCAGTATACTAAGGAAAATAGACAATAAACAAATTAGACCAACATAAACAGTGGTGATACTCAGTAGGTTAATATTTTATGATACTAATTTATTCTTTTTTAACCTTATATTTTACTTTTCTTTTTCTTATTAGGGCTCTAGGTTACATCTTGGAAGGAAAACATAAATGCTGAAATACTAACGTTCATATTTTGGGTTTCTCATACTACAGAAACCATGTGATATGTAACCTTCTGTGCCTAATTTATTTCACTTAGTATTACAGTCTCAAGAGTCACCCATTTTTCTATGAATGACCCAAATTTTCTTTCTTCATGGTGAAAGAGTACTCCACTGTGTATATATACCACATTTTCTTTACCCACTTGTCTGTTGATGGGCATACAAGCCACTCCCATAATTCAGCTATTGTGTGGTGCATGTATCACTGTAATATGATGGCTTTACCTCTTTCAGGAAAATACCCAAAAGAGCTATAGCTGGGTTAAAAATATAAATTATTTAAAGGCTAAAATAAAAGAGAAGTGGTAGGAAACAGAGAGGGAGACTCTGTGGAGAGGGGAAGGGGATCTGGAGAAGAAAAGAAAGGGATGTAAGGGGGAAAGGAGAGTAAAAAATAATCAAGATGTGATATGCATATGTACCAATTCCCCAAGATGAATGTAATATGTATAGCAAACATATAATAACAAAAAATTTTAAAATAATAACATTCAGTTTCTTTCCTGGCTTTAATGCTCTAAAAAGAGAGGAGAAAGAAAAATCAGAGAGGACAGGCTTTCCTCAAGGATAAAACCAGTCCCCAGAAGTTGGAGGAAGAGAAGACTCAGACTCTACGTAGCATGGGGGCAGGAATATGCCTCTGGTGGCTCCCTGGAAAGGAGGATCAGAAAGGGGAGGTCATGTGGTCTCCAGGTCTGCGGACAGAGGGAGAGAGCAGACCATGAGCCACAGTGATAGGATCTCCAGTCTGCCTTGCATCTTTCTACTGACTCGAGGGAAAAGGCCCCAAGTTAACTGAGTGTAAATCCCCTCTATCCTCCAGGAATAGCAGCTTAAAATTAAAGTGCACACTTTATGCATGCTTCAGTTAGTATAATGAAATATGTAATTCTTTAAATGCTATGAATAAAATAAATAGGGTATTATGATAGAAAGGAAATTGTTGGGATAGATATTTTTGTGAACACTTTTTAATCTATGACTTGAAGAATATGCATAAATCAAATAGGTAAAGTGCTAGAAAAGTATTCCAGGCATAGGAACAGTCAGCGCAAAGGCCATTAGATAAGAAAGACCTTGGCATGTAAAGTACCTGAATAAAGATCAGCATGGCTAAAGCATATTGAGTGAAAAGCAGAGCGGCAAAAGATGAAAAAGGCAGAAACCAATCAATTCAGGGGTTTCTGTGCTGTATTAAGGAGTTTGGATTTTACTCTGAATGTGGTGAGAAGCCATGGAAGAGTTTGCGGTAGGAGACGGGTTTAATTTTGTTTGCCTAAACATACCAATCCAGCTGTTGTGTGGAGACTGTCTAGGACAAGCTTGACAAGTTGAAAGAGATGGAGATATAAGCAACAGTCCAAATGAGAAAACCATGTGACCCAAACTAAGATGGTGGCAATAAGGGAGTGAGTGTGTTGCAGATACATAGAGATTTCCAAGTGGGGAAAGGTGAGGTGTAAGAGAGCTGGGGTGCTTATGGATATTGCTTGGCTCCTGGCTATAAAGCAGGGTGAGTGTTGGTTCCAATTACTGAGATATGGAAGTCTGGAAGAAGAACAGGATTTGAGGAGAAAAATTAAAATCCCTATAATGTTCCTGTTAAATTTAAAAGTTATAAGACAACCCTAGTGTGTTGCTATGTATGAATTGATTCTATGTACATAGAAAAACTCATAATCCTTTAAATAACCCTGTGGTGGATTAACTAATGGTCAACTTGTAACACCCAACTGAACTGAATCAGCGTGGTTATGGGTGTGGCTGGTGCATCTGAGGATTGTTGCCAACAGCATAAAAGGAGAACTGGAGGGGAAGATGGTGAGCTGTTGATTCTCCTGGAGAGGCTGGTCACGCTGGCCTGATATGAACTCCCCTGTTCATCAGAGGAGCTCAGGTCCTCACTGTTGCTGAGGATGGCTCCAGTTCTCTTTGGGACAACTCTGTTCCTTACCTTGAGCATCACTTCCTGGCTCCAGTGCAGATCCCTCAGCCTGCTGGCACAGATCTTTCATCCCATTGGCGCAGACTTGCTGGCTTCCACCACCAGCTTTTGGGCCTTCCCAGTGCAGATCCTTGATACAGACTAGCATGAGACATTGCTGTGGGCTTGAGGCTTCCAGCTGGACTCATGGAGGACATTGCCATGGGCTCTAGGTCTTCATCTGGACTCGTGCAGAACATTTCCGTGGGATCCAGGCCCTCAGCTGGGTTCTTTGGGTTTCTAGTGTGTGCACAGATCTCCTGAACTCTTTTGCATTTGACTCTTTGGGAGAATATTATAAAATAACCCTATAAATTATGTGTCTTGTATTAAATCTTTTCCCTTGTAAACCCTGACTACAACAAACCCTTGGTGTTATATCAGCACCAATCTCTAAGGCCTTCCTATGTCCATGAAGGATACAACATTTTATAAGGCTTAACATACCAGCTTGCTCAATGTGGAAATACAGAGATTGTAGGTAGATAGTGGAGGTAAAAGACCAGGAGCACCAGTCTCTTCTCTATTGAACAAAATGAATTGTTTAACTTATTTATACATAAACTTTTACCCAGTTGGGTAAAAGTATAATTAACATATTCACTACTCAAATCTGAGACTGACATAAAAAGTTTCACTAATTATAAAAACCTTGCATTTTCACAGCTCAATCATACTTTTTCTTACTACAGGAGCATGTGAAGTCCCTCCAGTTTCTTAATGCTAGAAGGCCTGAGGTTCTGGGTCTATATTTTGTGAGAACTTCTTTCATACTCCAACCCTCTATGACAGCCCTAGGGAGCTGTCAAGGAAAGAAGGAGCACCCATCCCCCTAAGTGGCTCATTCACAGGCACAGCGCCTGTCTATATTAACAGAAAGTCTTGGTTTGAGGCTGTGGCTGTAACCCAGTGCAGAGTCCATAGTTAGCATGCACTAGGCTGCAGGCATGATCCTAAGCACTGCACACACAAAAAAGTACAGTTTGGATAGATTATATAATTTTAAATAAGTTTAAATTGGAAAATTTTTGTTGTCTGAGACAATTCTTTAATAAAATAAACACAGATGATGTGAACACTTTTTACATAATTAAATCTATGGTAATGGAGAGTATATAAACTCTAGGACATAGACAACCTTTTTCCTGACCCCACCCAAAGGGAAAGGAGACATCATGAAATAGTTAAACTTGTAAGTTTGGAACTTAACACAAAACCCTAGGCTACCTGTCTGGGCTGAATTCGGAAATGTTCATCAATTCCAACCAAACCCAGAAAAAAGTGATAGAAAATGTGTCAATTAATTATATGAAACCATGATTGGAAAAAAAATGTCTCCTTGGACCAAAGATCGTGAAGAAAATATGATAAAGCTGGTATTGGAAAAAGAAAAGTCTTGTACATGTTACACATGCACACCCACATGCTCGTGCAACATAAACTATAATGTGAAAAAAGCTAATTGTGGCTTCACATAATTAAAATATATGTGAAAAGTTCATATCAAGAAAATATAAAACAAATTTATAGATCTGTACAATCTATGAAAGGCAGAAAAATACTAGAAAATATCAAAGCAGGTCAACAAAAGAATAGAGCGTCAACCTCATTATCACTAGGGAAATCCAAACAAAAACCTCACAATGTAAAGTCATTATTTAGGCAAACAAAATTTTTACATGTTGAAGTAATGCAGTAATTCAAATTCTCACATACTACTAGTAAAATGTAAATTAATACAACATGGAAAAGCTGTTATTAGCTATTAAAATAAACACAAGTTTATCCTCTAATCTAAAATGTCCATTCTTGAGGAATGCGATTAAAAGTGATGCTATTGATGTGTAAAAAATATTAATGGTAGCACTTTTTACATTTTTTTGCACCTGGAAGTAGCTGGATTTCCCATCAAGAGCATAATCCATAACAGGGGACTAGAAAAGGCATTCGGGAGAGTGGTTACTCCAGAGGGAGAGGGTTTGGGGAAGGGGTAAGAGCATTCAGATAAATGTCAGTCATCATCAATTTTCTGGTTTCAGATTTAGAAATTTTTTTATTGGTGTTTATTGGATTGTTAGAAAGGGAGGGAGAGAGAAGATAAATGAGGCTCTTGCACACCCAATGATGAGAGTCAGATGCCAAATATACCATATCATATCAAAGGGAATTGATACATCATCTGGAAATTACTAAAAATTTCAGGTTTTGTGTGACAGTCATGTTAATGCAATTATGGCATGCCTTTAATACCTCATTTGAAATTGAAATTGTTTTAAGTGGCATATCCACAACCTCAAATTTAATTAGCTGCTATACTCCAATGACTTATAAAGTCTATATCTCCAGTTCAAAAATTATTCTGAGCTTCTTAATCTGTATGTGGAAGGAAATGGAACGCAGGAATATAGAGTTAATTTGGGGATATATTCCACATCCTGCTACTACTGGCTGCATTATACCATTTAACCCTTTGAAGAATAATGTGTTTATCCTTTAAAATCTATTTTTTATTTATGTATTCCCTTATATATTTAAAAGAAGTATTTCTCTATCAAAGCCAGAACCACTCTTACAATGAAATTTCATATAATATCATAAATATATAATTATTCCATGTTGTAAATGTATGTCATATACCTTCTGTTTCTTTTTTTCTCAATGATTTACTTCAAAATTAGTCAATAGAATTCAACTAATTCTGCGATTTTATTCTAAATTTTCACTAACAACAGATAAGAGAACATTGATACTACACATAATTATAAATGATTACAGTAAAACATAAAATTGAACAAAAACTAATGAGATATTTAAACTTACATCTAAACACTTCTAATTTTTAGTAAGACTGTATTTTATTATTTTAAATTTGGCGTTACTATCATTTTTCCTAGTTTTTAATTGTATCAAATTTATAATAAATTTTTTGAAAAACTACACAGTCAAAATACAAATTACAACATATTAAAAAGGAAAAATTGTTGGTAAGACATTTAAGCATCACCTTAGTTTGGAAGATTCTTAAACACTTATGCTTTTTGAAGGTATTTCAATGAAGATGTGAAACACCGTCACTATTGTGATAACAGTTAAACCTAATGAAGATGAAGATCGCGTTTTCCTATGGAAATTGCAAAGAAGAATCGGTACAAGAACGTTTTGGTGATCTGAATCTCACAGAGGAAGGGATTCTTCACATAGCTGCTTAGGAACTTACACCCATTCTCTATACAGTGGATGGAGGAATGAATTTGCTTTAATGGACAGATATAATAGGTATTAGGATGAAATATTCCAGGAGAAAAATAAAAACTGAAAAAGGAAACAAACATAAATACTAAAATCATAATATCTAAAATAAGATATTTATTAGATGGGGAGGCCAGTAGTTTTACTAAAAAGAAAAGGGTTAATGAAATTGAAATATTCTTTTTTTTTTTTTTTTTTTATGTGGGTACCAGGAGTCAAACTCAGGACCTCGCACTTGCCAGCAGGTGCTTGGGCCACTGAGTGATATCATCGGCCTTTTTTTCCTTTATGTGGGTACCGGGAGTCAAACTCAGGACCTCATGCTTGCCAGGCAGGTGCTTATGCCACTGAGCCATCTCACTGGCCCTGAAATAGTCTTAATAATGAGAAAAATCCACCAGCGAGCCAGTCATGGTGGCACATGTCAGTAATTCCAGCACTCGGGTGGCTGAGACAGGAAAAGTGTGAGCTTGAGGCCAGCCTGGGCTACATAGTGAGTTCAAGGACAGCATGAACTACATAGAAAGATGCTGTCTCAAAAAAAATTCTGTCAGCTACATATGGCTTCTGGTATGGTACACCAAGAAAAACCCAACTATATTTTTGTAATATTCCTGCCAAAAATTCATAACCTGAATCGAATCATTGTAAAGCATAAGATAATCTAAATTTAGCAACATTCTGTCTTCATCAAAAAAATAAGGTCACAAAAGACAAAGAAATTCAGGCACTATTCCAGAATAAGAGAAACTAAAGATAAGTGACAAGGAAATAGAATAGAATATGGATAAGAAAGAAATTTTTTCTGTGTAAGATAATTTGTAATATTTAAATAACAGCTACATATTAGATGGGGATGTTGTATCATTGCTAATATCCTGATTTTGTTAATCATACTGTACTTATGTAAGACATTGTCCTTGTTTTTAGAAAATACTTAGTGAATTATATAGGGGTAAAGAGATTTTTGTGCACAATTTCCTCTCAGTATTTTAAACACACATCTTGGATAGAAGATTGGTAGATAGATAAAAGAGAAGACCAAAGGCAAGCCTAACATAGTAACATTTGGGGAAATTAGGAGAAAGACATGAGAAATTCTTTTATATCATTAATGAAAGTCTGAAATTATTTCAAAATTTAAAGAGTCAGTCAGACTGAGTAAATATTCAAAATGCAGACTTGAAACAAAATATAAAATGATTCATACTATTCAATAATAAAAACACAACCCTGTAAAATAGGAAATATACTTCAAAAGATATTACATAAATATTTCCTATAGATAAAAATTACACAAAATGTTATTCAGTGTGACTAGTCATCAAATTTAAATCATTTTCATCATTTTATAGCTGTTTGCTGTATTTCTAATGTTCTTTTTCATTTACAACACATGCTAAAGTATTTATGATTAAATTTCTACTTCTTTGGTTTGTTTTTCATTTATTTCCATTTATTTACCTCAATATTTTCCATATTCTTTTGTTTACACATCTTAAAATCTACACTAAGCTGAATATTGTTTTTCATATACCTAAAAATTGTCTTTTCACTGATAAATTTAGTCAATTAACATTTATGTGATTAATATTATATTTAGAATTATGATTGCCATTTTTCCTACTTTCTATTTCTCCTATGATCCTATGCTTATTTTATTCAACTTTTTTTTTTTTTCATACTGGAAAACAAACTCAGGACTTCGTGCTTGCCAGGCAGGTGCTGTGCTACTGAGCTATATCCCTGGCCCTCAACTTTCTTGATATTTATTTATTTGAGATATTGTGGATAGAACATAAGCCCTTCACAATGAGCCAAAACCCCAACTCTTTTCTGTTTTTTGTTTTTTTTAAATACATGGTCCCACTAAATTGCCCAGACTGAGTTCAAACTTGGCATCTTCCTGCCTCAGCCTCCCTGGGGTTACAGACATCCACCATCATAAGTAGATTTTCCTATATTTTTAAAAATTATCATTTAATTTTTTGGCCCATAGTTTTGAAATTCTATATTTTATTCCTATGTATCAACTACTAAGCTTCTAATATTTATAATCCACTTGAAAATCTAATGTTTACATTTCTCCATTTCCAAATAACATACATACTTCAGAACTCTTTAACTCCAGTAACTCCAATTTCATCTTGTCCGTCTTTGATAGTCAATATCACAAAGTAGAGATTAAAATTATTCTTTACACATCCAATATTTGTGTCTAATGGTATACATATTTTTTATTCACTCATCATTCTTTCTTCTATCCCACATCATCACCCCATATTATTTCTCTTTTTCCTTAACTACCACATTGAGAATTTGTTCAGTTAGTTTTTGGCAAATTGTTGTCTGAAAATGTCTTCATTTCAATCACATTCTGTGCTGATAATTTTACAGGGACAGAATTTTATGTGGATACCAATTTTCCCTCAGACATTATTTCTGTTTCTAATGGCTTTTATGATTACTATGAGAAAGTCAGAGTCTAGTATAATTGTTCTTCCTTATTAAATTATTTCTCTCTCTTTTTTTTATTTCACATGGATAACTTAAAAATTTTCTGGTTTCTTTGGTCTCTTGCAATTGTAGTATATCTCAATGTGAATCTTTTTATTCTTCTTTTAGGGTTTCTTTTGTGCTTCTTGAATCTGATAATTCTCATATTTCATTAATCTGGAAAAAGACCATATCACATCAATTGTTATTTTCTTTCTGTCCTATTTTTCCTTTGGAAATCTAAGTAGAAGTATATTTGAATAATTATTCTTACCTCCACACCTCTAAATATCACTTTATTTTCTATCTCCTTTATTTCTGTATTTCATTTGATAATGTCTTCTGATCAGTCTGCCATTTAACAAATTTATTCTTCTAGTATCTCTAATATCCTGTGTAAAACATTGGTTCCATGTTCAATTTCCATTATTACGTATATTTTTCATTTCTATGAATTATATTTCATATTTTTTGAGTGGTACCACTTATTCATCTTTATGGTCTTTTTTGTTTACTTTCATTTTGAGTCTATATTTTATCTTTTAAAATCATTTTCATGTAATCATTTTGTATTCTTTATTTATTTGTTCTAAAATATGAAACTTAGGGGAGTGTAATTCTTTTTTATACGTTCTCTCTCTTACCTGGTTTCTTTATGTGGTTTATATTTTGCTTTGTACAAGTAACCTCAATCTAGGAATGTTTTTAGGAGTGCAAATTGAAGAAAAGCCTCCTGGAGTGTATGTTTGTTTCTGCCAGGCATTCTAGGATGACGAAGCTAACAATACTTTAAAATAACATTTTCCATTTGAGATTTCTGTACCATGCAGGCACACCTACATAAGGGCAGGGCCCTGGCTACAAAATTCTGATAGAATTTTTCTAGTGCCCATTAGCCAAAGATAGAGGCTTGCAAGGATTCTGATTTTATACGGTTTTCTGAGCTCCAACACTGGTGCTCTTTGGAGCTCCAACACTGTATCTCTGGGAAGACCAAGGCCTTGCTTCCTTTTCCATAAGGGAAATTAAAAAACAAAATGAAAACTTCTGCTGTCAAAATGCTTCTCAAAGTAAGCCCAACAGCAGTTCACATACACCGTATCAGTTGTCCTTTCTTCATTCAGCATTCACCACTTTCCTTTTTCTTGTAAATTCAACTGGTGAATTCAATGTTTAAGTCTAACAATTTTAGGCACTGGGTGATAAAACATTTTCACACTATCTAGAACACCTATTATCAGAACCCCAAACCATAATTGTTTTAATTCGAGGGTTATATTTATACTAGACATAGAGAGTTTCTTCTCTTCAAGTAGTTCATGAATCAGCACCATCATTTTGCAATGAATGTACCTCTTTGGAGTCTTTCTTTCTTTTATTTATTTGTTTATTTATTTATTTATTTATCTACTTTATCCTCATTTTACCCTTCCATTCTCCATCATCTTTGTGGTCATTCACTCTAGCATGTTTGAAATCTATTCTTTTAGATTTAGTTATTCATATAAAACATATAATATTACTTTGCAGGTATGTTTTATTTAACATTAATATTACTTTGCTCTGTCTTTTCATTTTTGTTCCATTAATCCAAACTATGTTTTTATGGTCCAATATTTTGACATTTGACCATCTATTGCTTTGCTTCTACTTGTTCTACTTACAGTGAGCTTTGCTTCTACATGTTCTACTTATAGTGAGCACCCACTACCAATGGTTTCCAATTTCTGTTACCCCAACCAATATAGTAGTGAATACTGTAGCATGTTTTCCAATGAACACACAAAAGTATCTCCATGAAACATAATATAGAAAGGGCATTCTTGGGTCATATTTTATTTGTGTTTCCACTATAACTAACTTCTGATGGAATGCCCTTCCAAATCACCAGCTATATACTCAAAATATGAGTCCCTATTCTCAAAAATATTTCAGAGAAGCAAATGATCTTACCCATCTTTTTATTACTTATGCTTTGCTTGGAAATGGCATAAAGTCATGGCACAAAGTTATGGCTCCATACATCTATAAACTTTAGGCAAAAAGTCTTGTCCATAGACAAGTGAAAAAAGGTAATTTATGCATATCTGAATGATGTGATACCAAAGTAACAATTTTCATAAAATGAGAACACAGTACAAGTATTAATGAGGTTTCTTTACTTTTCACTCTTTATCATGTTTAAGGTCATAGTCTAATGTGGAAAAATTGCTACTATTGTTTTCTTCTATTGGATTTCTCAAGGGTGAACTACTGACATAGCAAAATTCTATTTCATATTTTATCCTACTGAAAACAGTCTGAAATCAGTAATTGAGGTAGCTTTTCAAATTACTCTAAATCCTACTTACATTTATTTTTCATTATGATGCTTTGGTTCTCCAAAGAATTTTCTTTTCTTTCCTGAAACCAGGCATATTGCAGGTGAGATTGTTTTGTTATATAAGAAGAAATATTTTATTTCAATTTATTAAAATGTAACCTCTAGTCTTGACAGCAACTTTTGAAATATTGCACTTTAGAAAACTTGCAGTTCCTACCACAATAGTTAATTTTTTTCTCTATTTTGTTACAACATGTTTTATCTTTTTCTTTTTTTTTAATGTGGGTACCAGGAGTCAACCTCAGGACCTTGCACTTGCCAGCAAGTGCTTGTGCCGCTGAGCAATATCACCGGCCCCTTTTTCCTTTATGTGGGTTCCAGGAGTTGAACTCAGGACCTCGTGCTTGCCAGGCAGACACTTATGCCGCTGAGCTATCTCACCAGCCCTGTTTTATCTTTAAAACAATAAACATAAATATTCCTTTTTCAAAGATTTTGTTGCGGGCCGGTGAGATGGCTCAGCAGCTTAAGCGCCTGCCCGGCAAGCACGAGGGCCCGAGTTCAACTCCCGGAACCCACATACGAAAAAGGGGCCGGTGATATCGCTCAGCGGCACGGGTGCCTGCTGGCGCACGAGGTCCTGAGGTTGACCCCCCGGTACCCACCAAAAAAAAAAAAAAAAGATTTTGTTGCTCTTAAGAATTTATGTATAATAAGATACCCTATATTCAAAGACCTTATTTTACGAACTTTGAGGCAAAATGCTTCCCAACAACAGTTTTTGACTTGGACAAGTGTAAAGATAATTTGTAGAAATACCATTTACCATTTACTTCTATTTCCTTAAGATGTATACTCCTTATTTCTACATGAATTTTTCTTTGCACAATTGCTATAGACATCTTCTATTTTACAATCTTTTATTACAAAGTAAATATATCATTACTCTTTATGCTTTTATGTATGTGACATTTTGAGACTTGTAAACATGAAACAATTTAAATCCTTTGTAATGCAGTATAAAAATAGTTGGTACTTGTTCAAACTAGTGAATTAAGTTTCTGTTGATAAAATAGTATTTTTTAGTCATGGCTTTATGCCTAGTTTCATAATGATAGACAAAAATTTAAGCACAACCAATAGTTTAACCCAAATACCATAACACTGGGTTCCACTAACACATCTCTTACTTTTCTACTGTAAATTTTTACTTTAGCATAATAGTAACCAGCCTTGTGTCTCAGTAGCTGTACCTAGGGATACAGGAAGCAATCTTTGTTTACCCACTTGATATGATGAATACCATGGTGTGTGCATGTGGGCAAAAGTGTTAAACCAGGATTTACAACCACATGATGCTATAACAGGTTTTTGTATATACATACCTGAGCATCACAAGGGTATAATACATCCACACCACCCTAGCATTTCTTTTTCAAAAAGTTTTCTTTTGATTCTTCTGGTAGAAGTAGACCAATTCAGTACAATGGCACATGAAAAAACAGATTTCCAAGTTTTGGAGGTCAAAAATGAATCATCAGATTTATCATGCATGGATGATGAAGATGATCCATTACAGTAAAATACATGTTTTAGTAACAGAAGAGTGGCATGAGTGTATGAGGATGATGATGACTTTGATGTTGGCCTTGTGAGCCAAAGTTCCTGTGACAGTGAAATGGAGCAAGAATCAACTGATACATACACAGGGAATGCAGACTTCCTTGATTCAGATGATGAAGAAAACAGCAATGTCAGTACATATTTGACTATTTGAAATGTTGCAAAGTTATGCAACCAAACAGAATGATCCAATGTTAGAACTAGTTCTAAAAATACAATGAGGGTCTTGGCAGGGGTGAAGTGTTTTGGACTGCCATTCAGTGTTGGAAATTGTAATAGACAAAATGGTACAAGATGCAGTGAAAAACACAAAGGCTGAAATACAAGTAAAACATTCTGTATATACCAATAGCCATATTCAAAAATCAATTTATTATGACATCTCACTAATTGAACTGAAAGCATTCACAAGTCTGCTGTACTTAGCAGGGATTTCTTGTGGTAATCATAAGAATGTAAAAGACTTATGGAAAAGCAATGGATTAAAATATGGCATAAAAACTTACGCCCTTGTAGATGTGAAGACTTATTATGCTTTCCATTTAGAAATTTATTCTGGAGCTCAGACACCAGGTCCTTATTTGAATAGTAATAAACCAAATAATGCTGTGAACAGATTTCTTGCTTCCATCTCCCAAACTAATCAGAATGTGACATTCGACAATTGGTTTACCAGTTTCCAATTGATGTTACATTTGCTAACAGAGCACAAGTTGAGTAGCACAGGAACTGTATGTAGAAACAAAGAAGAAATTCCAAATGAAAAGTTGCAATTTCAAAACAGAGAATTGTATGGTACAATCTTTGCATTTCAGAAAGATTTACATTGGCCTTATGTATGGCAAAGAAAAATAAACTGGTACTGCTGAAGTAAACAGTGTACTGTGATGGAAATATTCATAGGGAGCCCTCAACAAAATGGAACCTAAGGTGGAAATTTTCTACAATAAAACCAAAGGTGGAGTAGATGTTGTTGTGAGTTATGCAGCAACTAAGATGTCACTGGAAACACAAAAACATTGGCCAATGGTTGTGTTTTACTTGATCCTAAAAATGTGTGGCATAAATAGTTTTATAGTTACAATGAAAATAGCAAGTGCAAAATGCCACAGAGTAATTTTCTTAGAGGATTGGGTCTGGAATTCATAAGAGATTATTTACACCAGAGAAAAAACAAAACATTTCTGCACAAGGAACTAAACAGAAAAATTGTGGATGACCACACTCATGAGCTTACAGGTGAACAGGCAGGTGCAATATCCTAAAGACCTACTACAACTACAGGAAAATCACAAAGTTGTCAACTGTGTCCTACAAAAAAGGACAAGAAAATAAAACATATCTGCTATCCATGTAAGCGATACTTGTGCATGGAACATGCAATTTTCATGTGTGAAGACTGCCTTGCGTGTGATAGTGAAGCAAAGATTATTTCTGTTGTTTATGTTTATATGGTAGCTCACATAGATTTTTATTTCTGATGTTATATTTTAGGTTTTGTAAGCAAGTACACAGCTGATGTGAAAATGTTGATGTTTATTCTAAATGTGCAATACATATTAGGCATTTATTACTTTATTTTATTGATATTTTATATTCCTGTTAACTGCACATTGAATACTATAATAAGAACCTGCTGACAAAACAGCAAGACGAGTGAGATATGAATTATGTCCTACAAAAAGGCCAGGAAAGCAAAACACATGTACTGTCAATGTAAGTGATACATGTGTATCATTATTAGAGGATTTGGCCTAGAATTCATAACAGATCATGTACACCAGAGGAAACCAAAATATTTCTGCACAGGGAACTAAACAGAAAATATATTTATAGTGGTGATTTCCAGTGGATTACATTGATTAAAACAAGATTTTAGGAATGGCACTATAAAGTAGAAGAAATTTGTTCCGGCACTGTGGAACTTTCATATCAACCTGACATATTTAATTCTAACTTGTTAGATGAGAAAAAGAGGTAATCTTTTGTTTGTGTGTGTGTTTTTAAATTTTATTGGTACATTTTAGATATACACAATAACATTAATCATAGGGAATTTGTACTGTACATGATGTATCTTGAGTCTTCCTTTTTTTTTTTTTTTTTTTTTTTTTTTTGTGGGTACCGGGGGGACGACCTCAGGACCTCACGCGCCAACAGGCACCCGTGCCACTGAGCGATATCACCGGCCCCTTTTTCGTATGTGGGTTCCGGGAGTCGAACTCGGGCCTTCGCGCTTGCAAGGCAGGCTCTTAAGCCACTGAGCCATCTCACCGGCCCGAGTCTTCCTTTTATCCCATTCCCCTACCCTCCCTTCATCTTTTGTCATGACAAAAGTTACTAGTATTTTGGGTTTTTACTTCAGCAACTGAACCTATATTCTAATTCAGCTGGCCCATCAAGTCTGTTCAATGATCTTATCATCCTGACATATTTCTGACATTCTTTTTCTATGTATATATCTCTAAATTACCCCACCTTGGTTCAAACTTGTAATCACCCTGCCTCAGCCTCCCAGAGTGCCAATATTACAGGTGTACTCTTATAGCAATTACAACAACTAGCGGATGGATTTCCTCTGACACTAAAAACAGTACTTTGAATAACATTAAGAAACAGCATAACACTTTTTTGTCATAAAGGCCAATAACCATGGGTGTGTCAAACCCTCATTTATTCTTTGAATATTTCTATTGATGAATTATTAACATAGAGGTAAGTTATCTATACACTGAAAACTAAAATATATTTGTGAAAGAAGTTGAAATAAATGGGAAGGTATCCTATATTCATGGGTTAGAACAATCACTGTTTAAATCTCATACTACCCAAAGCAATCTACTCATTGAGTACAATCTCCACCATTTCAGTAGCTATCTTTTGCAAAAATAGAAAAAAATTTGAACTTCATGTTGAAATACAAAAGACCTTGAAACACCAAAGCAGTATTGAGAAGAAAGAACAAAGCTAAAGGAATCACACTGTCCAACTTAAAATGTATTTCAAAGCCGTAGTAACCAAAGCAGCATGGAAGTGGCATAAAAACAAACATTCAGGTTCCGTTGATCTTTGATAAAGATGCTAATTACATCCACTGACAAACTATCATTCCAGTAGTGTTGGGGAGATTGTATCTACATGCAGGAGAATAAAATTGGGTGTTTAGTTCCCACCATACGCAAAACTCAAAATGAATTAAAGATTTAAAAGTAAGATATGAAATTGAAAAAACATAGGGGGAAACCTCCATAACATTGGTCTGGCCAGTGATTTCTTGGATCTAAAAATCACAGAAAATGAAAGAAAAAATAGATAGTAGGATTTCTTCAAACTAAAATCTTCTGCACAGCAAGAGAAACAATCAACAAAGAGAGAAGAAAATCCACAGATTGAGAGAAAATACTTGAAAACCATACATCATATAAGGAATTAATATCCAAAAATATATAAGGACTTTAAATAACTCAAGAGCAAAAAAATAAAATCCAGTTTCAAAATGGGCAAGAGACCTGAGTAGACATTTCTCAAAAGAAGATATACAAATGGTCAACAAGTATACAAAAATGTTCTCAACATCACTAACCATCAGAGAAATGCAAATTAAAACCACCATCAGATCACCTCATATTTGTTAGCATGACTATTATGAAAAAGATAGAAATAACAAATATTGGTAGAAATACGCAGGAAGGAGAATTTTGTACACTATTAGTAGGAATGTAAATTATAGAGTCATTGTGACAAATAGTATGAAGTTTCTTCAAAATGCTAAAAATACCCGTACCTTATTCCAGAAATCTTGCTTCTAGATTTGTATCCAAAGGAAATGATATTACTTATATAAAAGAGATACCTGTATGCCCTTGTTTGCTGCAACACTATTCATAATAACCAAGATAAAGAATTATCCTAAGTGTCTATGGAGAAAGAAGATGTCACACACACACACACACACACACACACACACACTTCTAAAGGACTTTACAAGATATATATATATATATATATATATATATATATATATATATAGTCACAAATGGCAGAAATATATATTATATATATATAGTCACAAATGGCAGAAATTCATATATATATATGAATAATACAAATGAATGCGGAGGACCTGAGGTTAAATGAAATAAGTCAGACAGAGAAAGTCACATATTGCATGATCTCACCTACGTGTGAAATCTAAAATAGTTGAACTCACAGAAGCAGAAAGTAGAATGGTGCTTTCCTGGAGAGTGGTCATAAGCTATGGAGAAGAAAGGGAACATAGTAGTGAGACCACCAAATTTCAGTTGAACAGGAGGTATGAGTTCTAACGATCGATTGTACAACATTGTGATTATATTTAATAATAACATATACTGCAAATGCTAAGCTAGTGGATCTTAAATGTTTTCACTGCACACAGAGAAAGATAACTGCTTGAAGTGATAAGTATGATCATGAGCTTAATTGTGGTCATCATCTCACAACTTTACATATATTGTATCAAAACATCATGATATTCACCAAAAATATATCTTTTTTTCTATACTGGGGCTTGAACCCATGATCTTTGCACTGAGCTATATCCCCAACCCTTTTTTATTTTTCATTTTGAGATGGATCTCACTAATTTGCTAAGTTTCCCAGGTAGTGCTTCAATTTTTAATACTTCTTCTTCAGCCTACCAGAATGCTGGGATTATAGATGTGTGCTATAACATCTGGCTCAACTTTTGTCAAAAAGATAAGATGTATGAGGAGAGACTTAAAAATAAACTACTTGGAGATGTTCAGTAAGGGCTTAGAAATCTTAATTAGAAGACACTAAGTGGTGAGTGCAATCAATATAATACATTTTTACTTTTTTTATAAGGACGTTATTTGTGGTGTATTTAAGTAGCACTAAGCACTATTTGCATCTTTGGTATATCCCTCACCTATTTTCTTTTCTTCCAGTCCAGGCAATCTCAGTTTTCCTTTAAAAGACTCCACTTCACTGTGTACAGCCTTAGTGGAAGTACCAATAAATGCCCTGCCTACTTATTGGGCACAGGAATTACTTAAGCCAGTAAGATTCTCTCTCCGGACATGCAAACTAAATCAGAGGATACTGACTTGGAAGGAAAGCTTGAAAGAATTCAGTCGCATGGCCCTCTAATGAGCTGTAGACCCTGCCTCTATGTGTACACATTTACTTTTCTGTGAGTCACCCACGAGCATTCCAATAAATTCTCTTTCTATTTGTGTTTGATTGCATTTTATCCCGATACTTAGAAATAACAACAAAAACTGGTTATATTCCAATACTAATTCTGTACCAAAGGTAAGTATAAGGTTTTATATATGTACACATGCATATATGTATATAAACACACACACACACACACACTAATAGAAGTCATGAGAAGAGAACAGAGTTAACTTCTTTCTCTTTTTTGTATGCAGTTGATCTGTTTTGTTTTTCTGGACATGTATGCTTAATAGGTAAGATGTCTTATTCTAATCATATGAGAAACAATTAGAGGACATGTTGATAGCTAGGAGAGAAAGTATTTGTGTTGCTAGATGGAAAAAAGTATAATGAAGCACTTTTAGCTCAAATGGAATTATCTTACCCAGCAGCATTATGATCTTAAGAAAGTGACTTTTTGGTGTTTTATATAAGGCTAATATTTTTAGGGCTCTTTTTCCTAAGGATAAAATCACTCAATACAAATGAAAACACAATGCATGTGTTAAATGAATCTGGTCATATTAATACTGAAGCCTTTATATATCTGTGTGTGTGATTATTATTGCTCTACTATTGTCATTTATGAAAGGAATTTCTAACAGAGCCCATCTGAAAGGTACTTTAGACTTAATGGTTATAGCATTTGTGAAAGTGTTCCTAGGGTCAAATTGATTCAATTATTCTCATCTGTATAAAAGGAATGAACATTCTTGAGAGGCTACTATGTTTGTTCTTAACTCAGATTGAATATTATATGCACCATGGAGCTTTCTAAAATGCAGATTTCCAGAGTATTTCAAAATATTCATCCTTGCCTCTATGATTCTGGTACATATTTTAAGTATTGAGCACATTGCCTTATGCCCCATTTATGATATGACAATACCCTAAATAGACGGCTAGTGCTAACTTAGTCCTGCTCTGGAACCAGACTTCATTCAAATCCTACCTGATCACAAGTAGCTATGCAACTTTGGACAATTTACTTAACTTCATTCTGTTTACAGTTCCTCAGCTATAAAATCAGGACAATGTTAGTGTTTGAATTGTGATTTATATGTGTTAACATTTGTAATTATAGACTACATAAATACTGATTTCAAATCTTTTTGAAAATCTATTGAAATGACTAGTAACTGCAATTAACATGTGAAGAAACTGAGATTTAGATATGAAAAATAACTTCCACAAAGTCTTCTAATCATCATTAAGCTGAGATTTGTTATACTGGTAACGATGGAGAGTGTATGATCAAAAACTGTTAGGAGTAGTTTCAGTCATGGTGGCTTTGAAGTGAAGCGAGGGTTTATCTAGTAGTGAACTGTGTAATGAAGCTCTGGATCTCAGCAGAATGACAAGTCACAGAAATATGCACTGGGATCTTTGACATATGAGCATGAGTTTGCTTATGTGAGGATCATATACAGAGAAGAACAGAAGTCTGAGAGTGTATCTCTTGAAAGAGCAAACATTAGAGAACAAGTAGTGCCACAGTGAAAAGAGGACTAAAAAGCCAGAGGTGACAGTAAACTCTGAGAAAGTATACTATAGAATTTCAGAGAAGAGTCGCAGGAGGAAAGCGTTGGGTACAGGTGTCAACGTAAGAGCTGAAGTCACAAGGTGTCAAGTGGTCTGGGAAAGGGAAAGGTTATCAGTGACCTTAAGCAAAGCAGTTTTCGTGAAGCAAATAAGGAAGCATAGCAAGTATATACTACACCCCTTTCAGAAATTTTGGTAATAAAAGGCAAGAGATTACAGATGGGAAAAATATAAGGTAGTATTTTTTAATGGAAAAGAGGTAAGTCTACTCTATTCTCAGAGTAAAATGTTAACAGATCTTCTAAAAGTGAGTAAAAATAGGAAACTACATACGAAAGAGGAAGGATCTATCTTCCATTGAGAGGAGAAAAGGAAGAAATGGTACAGAAGGAGATAAAACTATAGATGGAAGAGGAGTAAGGTCATAGATTTTTGCTAAAAGACTTATTTTCTCTAACACTTTTGAATGGACTACTTCTAAATAAATATACAACACTTATGTATAAATATGTATGTGTTTCTGTACACATGCACAGCTCAGAGATGTAAATATATTGAGAGTTTTATTCATGGGTTTATAAAACACAACCTTGAGTGAAAAAAATAAGGCTGCAAGTCAATACTGAGAAGGGAGATTTTAGCTCTTCAAAATAATTAGTTGGGACAAAAATTACGAAGTGAGAAGCAAATTTATATTTTCACTGTAAAGTTAATTATATATTGGTGGAACTGAAGTTTTTGTTCTCAATTTCCAAAATGCGAAGTATGTGTTATAGTTTGTAGCTAGATGTCTCTCCAAAGCCTCATGCAGTCACAGGTAGGGCTTTCCCTAGGTGGCTGGATCTAGGGGATGTGTTCCTGGGGTCAAGATGCAATGCTAGAAATAAGGGTGTCAGTGCTACTCTCCATTAAGGTGGGTAGCCTGGATAAGTTATAAGAGACAGAAAGTTGCTTGTCCCTTGTCACTTGTGGCTTGCTGCTTGCTGCCTTCTGCCCCTCTGCCATGCCACCCTGCCTTGGAGCAAGCCAACTATGCACTGAAACCTCTATGAACTCTATTTAGCAAGCTAAGTAAACATTTCCTCCTTTTACTTTTGGTGTCTGTTATTTTGTCTCAGCAATCAGAAAAGTAACTAAGATACTATACTACAAACTTCAGTTTAAAACATTCTATGTTCCTATAATAACTACTAGTCCATTTTTCAGTAAGTTGTTACTGGAGACTAGTTTATATTCATAGTCAACATACACATTTCTAAACATGATTTATGACTCATTTATATAAAATGAATGAAGACTATTTGGAAAGTTTTACAGATCATGTACAACACATCAAAGACGTGAAGATTCAAACTTCCTTATTTTTAACATTACTATAAAAGTCTCACATGTAGGGCCGGTGAGATGGCTCAGCGGCGTAAGCGCCTGCCTTGCAAGCGCGAGGGCCCGAGTTCAACTCCCGGATCCCACATACGGAAAAGGGGCCGGTGACATCGCTCAGCGGCACGGGCGCCTGTTGGCGCGCGAGGTCCTGAGGTCAACCCCCCGGTACCCACAAAAAAAAAAAAAAAAAGTCTCACATGTAAAACTATTTCTTTTACATATATACTTTTCTACTTTAAAAATATATCCTTATGAATGTAATTATGTTGAAATAGACCTCAATGTAAAATGGTATTTTATTTCTGTGACATTAGAATCATTCTATTTTACTTCACTTCCGTGAACAGCAGTTTAATCCAAAGGTGACGATACTGATTTTGCTCTTAGATTTGTAATACATCTTTAGGAGAAAAGGTATAACTGTGAGCCAATCATATTACTCCACAGGTTGTGTCACAAAACTTTATTATCACAACCTGGAGTGAAGCCCATTACTTAGGTGTTTCCTTAATAAATTTAAGAAGCAGCCACAGTCTATTTGTAAAAGAGCAACCATGAAAGACCTGCACTGAAAAACTTATCACTCAAAAGTGTAGTAATGAAAGCGATGCAAATGTCAGTCCTATTCCTAAATTACCAGGAAACAACCCAGAAGGGAGTCTATGGAAGAACTTCACAGAATAGAACATGATTGCCTCCTAAAATGCGATTATGCTGAAGAAGTTGAAAAAAAAAAAAAAAAGAAGAAATTAAAAGAAACTCTCTGCCAAAAGGAATGTCTGTATTCCATAGAATATGTGTCTAAAATAAAACATTTATGTAGAAATATTTGAATGATGTAAACAAATATTCTTTCACGGCCTCCCACACAAGGACAAAGGTAGTGACTAAATGGAAAGCAGAATGCAAACATGAACTTATGGTGTGTTCCTCTTGAGTTGTGTGACTAAATTTATATATCATCTGAGGGTGGGAACTGAATCATTCTCATCTTTATAATTCCCTGAAGTGCAGCGTAAGTTCCTTGCTAATATTCCATGTTCAGTACATATTTGTCATTTGGGAAAACATGGGCTTTTAAACCACAGACTTGCATGTCTCTCCTGAATGTAGTAACATTAGACATAACAAATTTTTGCCAAGTAACTTTCATATTCTGAGGTTGATTTCCTTTGTTTCCAATTAACAATACATGTGTTGAAGGTTTTATGTAACAAGTGAATAATACAATAATTGTGATGTAATATCATGATTGTATCTCTTAGCATACTATTGAACATTAATGGTATTAGATAAACTTTGTGTTCTTTCATCTCATTTATAATTTCTTTCTATACTCAACTTTTGATTTCTAATGAAAACTTGGTAACCTGCATTAATGGCTTTCTTCTCTAATTCTGACCGCACAGTCATCCAATATGGATTCTTGGTTTCTAGCTTCTTGCCCCGCCCCTGAGCTGGTTGCTTCACATACTCCTAGTGCAGATATAATCCATCCCGATACACCCAGGTCCTGCTTTTCAGAACCCTCCACTCCAAAATCTCTTCCACCATTCCCTCATTACTTGGTCCAAACTCGTTTCTAATCTTGACCTAACCCTATGGCTACTGACATCAACTCCAGGTACTGGTTTTAACTTCTCACTTCTCAGACCACTTGAAGCCTTATCTCACATCATGGCCACCTCCCAGAATATCTCTTCACCATCAACTGCATTCAAAATCTGAAACTTTCTCCAAAGTGCAGTTCAAATCTCACTTGTTCTATAAAGGCTATCCTGATTTTAGAAACAAGTAACAATTTAATGTTAAATTGTCTGCAGTGTCCTCCATTCTCTAGTCTTATGTGTGCCATATTTGTTCTGATATGATTCATTATACTAAGCAGGCAGCAAAGTCCATTTAGAATCTATTTGGATTTGGGACTGAATTCTAGGTTGGTAAACTTGTGTAATATGGATTTAGAAGTCTGCGAGATTTGGGACTGGGTCAGCAAACCTAAGTAATATTGAGCCAGTTACTTCACCTATTTATGCCCTAGTTTTCATAGCATTAAAAAGGGATGTTCTCTCACAGTGTCTCTTGGGATCAAACAAAATGATATAGGCAAAACATTTAGCAAAGTTCCTAGGACATAATAAACTAGTATTCAGTGGTTATTGTTGTTAATGCATTTGTGCATATGTGTATATTTTTCATTACTTTTCATATTACCTTGCAATTTCTTCAGGGTGTTTAACCAATGTTATATTTGACATAATTTCTCAAATCTAAGACTTCTTATGTGTCTCTTTTATATATTGAGCTCTTCTCTTTCTTGGTTACATATCTAATATATTGACATGTATATATTAAAGTTAAATATTTTCATGGTACAAAAATGAATGATCTAGCTCATATCTGTGGGTGAAATTTCTCTATTTGCATTGCTCAGTATAACCAATTACCTCTTTAAAATGTGTAACCACTAAAACTGAACAGCTGAATTTTTAGAATATGAATAGGCTTTAGAATTAAAATTTATTTGTATCTGACCTTTATTTAATTTTATATTGTCTGTATTTCACTAATATTTTATTTGTTATTAATGATATTTTGCAACACTTCAGAACAATTTTTAAAAACAAAATTTTTAAAATTTATGAGTTAGGTAATATATCCATATATATACATATACCTGTATTTATAATAATGATAGCACAAATTTGCTCATATGTTCATTTGAATTTAGCTTCATGCAAACACTAAAAATACAAAAGGACACTGCGACATACACACATTATCACAGTGAGATAAGTAAGCACATGAAGAGAATTGTAATTTTTGTATGTATTATCAGTCTTATTTGTTATACAGAGATACTCAAAAAAATGGACTCAGCATTTAAATGCTGATAGAAGAAGTTAAATCTCCTGATACACAAGATAAATATAGTCAGTTTTCTATGTAATGACTTTTTAACCGTGTATTTGTGAACCTTTCATTGCTAGGATAAAATACCTTACAACTTAAAGGAGAAAAGTTTTATTTTGGCTCACAGTTCCAGAGGTTTCAGTCCATGGTCTGCTGGCTCCAAGGCAGAAACCTCACGGTGAAAGGGTGTGGTGGGGAAAAGCTGCTCAATTCATGGCACCCAAGAAGCAGAGAGCAGGAGAAGAGCTAGAGAGAAAGGGACAAATGGTCAAATATAGTCTGTAAGGCCACACCCCCATGACCTGCCCAGACACACCCCAAACTGAGTGTACTAACCTCTCAGGCATCTCTCAAGCCAATAGAGTTGACAATCAAGGTTAACCTTTTTCTATTTTACTACATGAATATCTTCCATTTCACAGTTTAACTCATAGATGTCACAGATAGAACCTGCATAGCAGGTAGTCATCAAATTCTACTTTTAGGAAACAAAAAGATAAACTCTTAGTAGGAAACAAGAAAATTAATAATTAATTATTTATTAGGTGAATCAAGATGGTGTAATAATTGATGCTTAATATTAAGCAGCAAATATCAAATGTCTTTGAGTATAATGCGCACTAACTCTTAGATATCCAAGAAGTTGTAGGCTTCTTTGGTAGGAAAAAACCTATCCTTACAATTTAATTTTAAAATTAGTCTTCACCTCCAACTGATGCATATGACCTGTCCAAAATGAGAAAAGAAGTTTTCATAAGCATTTATAGTGAATTAAAATATAAATTCTGTGATATTATGATGTATATATTTTGGCTTTCATCTAGTTTCTGGATTATAACTCCTTCCCCAAGATGGATCACAGTAACTTTAATATTCTTCACTTCACCTCCTGTCTTGGAGCTACAGACCACAAAAAAATTTTCTGACCTAGTTTGTCTGATAATAGATAATAAAGCCCTCAATTCAGAAAGAATCTTGTCCCATACTTATGAAGAAGGAATGCTGAAGAATCTGAACACACAACCTTTGTTGGGTTCCTCAATTTGGTCTACTAGCATTAGATCAGATCCCTTTGGTCCAATCACACATCAACACAGTTTTCCATGCTTCAGTCATGCAAATGCAGTGAAGTGTCCATAAAAACCTAAAATGACAAGTACAGAAAACTTCTGAACAAGGAAGCATGGAGGTTTGCAGGAGGCTGAACAAGAGTTCATCTATGCACTGAGTGGGTGGCACACTTCCAACTCCATAGGGACAGAAGCTACTGCTTGGAGACACTCCCATGTTTTCATCTAGCTGTTTATTTTTATCCTTTAGAATAGCTTTTATAGCCAATAAGTGTAAGCACAGTGTTTCTCTGAGTTCTGTGAGCTACATTTGCAAATTAATCTAACCTGAGGAAAGAAACATAGGAACCCCAATTTGTAATCAATTGGTCAGAAGTTCCAGAGGCCTGGACTTGTGATTGGGTCTGAAGTGCAGCAGTCCTGGAGACTAGATTCTCAACCTATGCTATCTACAGGTAGATAGCATCAGGACTAAGTAGAATTAAAGGACACCCAGTTGATGTCAGCTGCTGCAGAATTAATCGCTTGCTCACTGTTAGAAAGAAATCTTCACACATTTTCAGATCACGGAAGTGACTGATGTTGTGAGTCTACCATAGGAAGAAAACTGAGATTGAGTTGGTTTTTCCTTCTATGTTCTCAGAAATTCAAACTTCCTTACTCAATACCACTGCCCGTCCTGCCTCACTTATTGAACTTCCCCTCAAATTCACCCAAACATTTCTTCCATCTTTTCCTATTTGCTCCAGGGGATTCTGAATTAAATGTCCTCCCTACATGTTTTTTCTCTTGTCATTTTCCTTACTAAAGTGAGAATCTGTCTAGTTTCTGAATTCTGCAGAGTTTTAAGACAGCAGAGTGGGTCACTTGATAATGATTTGGCATCTGTTGGAGTACCTGGTTTCCCAATTGTTTGTTGTGTCTGAGGAAAATACTAATTATTGTAATTAATTAAAAATGTTTTAGTCTCTGTACCTAATCACTATGCAATAGAAAAACATTTATGCATGTCTTTAAGTATGTCAGGTTAATTTCATTATACATTTGGTTTACTTTGAGCACAGATCACACTCACTTCGTCTTTATGATTGTGTACACACAGCTTTGCACAAAATCTTAAACAATTAAAAGGAATAAGATCAGAAAAGCCCTGTGCTGAAATCCACCATTAGATAGCTGTAACCTTAGGAAAAATACCTCATTTCATTAAGCATCACCTTCCACAGTAAAAAGGAATAAGGAAATAATACCCCCATCCACAGCTTTAACAAAACACAAATTGCTCTGCCAGTAAAAGAACATCATAATATCAAATATCTAGAACTTGGAATGCATTCATTTATTCATTCAATCAATTATTTTTCTTTATATTTAACTAACAAGTAAAAATTTTATATATTTATGGCACACAACATGTTTGGATATATGTATATGTTGTAGAAATGCAAGATCAAGTCACTTAAAAGTTACATTGCCTTACATACTTACATTCTGTGTGTGTGTGGTGGGAACTCTTAAAATTTATGCTATTAGCAATTTTAAAGTATTGACATCAAAATGTATTGTTACCAGGAAATACAAAAATTTCCAGGGCCGCTGAGATAGCTCAGCGGCATAAGCGCCTGCCTGGCAAGTGCGAGGTCCTGAGTTTGACTCCCGGTAACCGCATGTAAAAAAAAAAAAAAAATTTCCAGAACTTACTCATCTTGTCCAATTGAAATTTTGAGTCCTTTAACCAACATCTCCCCAATTCTTCCAAAGTTTTCATTCCCCAACCTGTGGTAACCATGATTTCACTATTTCTATGAGATTTGAGTTATTTCAGGTCCCATGTATAAGTAAGATCATGTAGTATTTTTCATTCTTTGTCTAGTTTGTTTCACTTAACATAATATCTTCCAGATTCATGCACATCATAAATAACAGGAATTGCATTTTTTTTTTTTGTGGGTACTGGGGGGTCGACCTCAGGACCTCGCGCGCCAGCAGGCGCCCGTGCCGCTGAGCGATATCACCGGCCCCTTTTTCTTATGTGGGTTCCGGGAGTCGAACTCGGGCCCTCGCGCTTGCCGGGCAGGCGCTTAAGCCTCTGAGCCGTCTCACCGGCCCCTGGAATTACATTTTTTAAAGCTCAATAATATCCCATTGTGTACAAACACCGTGTTTTCTTTATCTATTTATCCATTGAGGGCATTTAGGTAAATTCCCTATTGTGGGTATGTGAATGATGCTTCAATCATCATGGGAGTGCCACTATCTCTTTGACATAATTGAATTCACTCATTTGAATATATAACTAGAAGTAGGTGTTATGGTTTATATCTAGATGTCCCCCAAGAGCCTCATGTGTTCATAGGTGGGGCTTTTGTAAGGTGATTTGATTACATGGGCTTATAGCTGACTTGCTGTTAGGGGAGATGAGTCACTGGAGGCATAGCCTGGAAGACTTTATTTCCTTCCCCTTCTCCTCCTTTCACTTACTGTGCTTCCTGCATGCCGCCTCTTGAGCAGGTATTCCTCCGCAAAGCCCTTATGCCGTACTCTGCTGTCTTGGAGCTAGCCGACTGTGGACTGAAATCCCTACAAACCCTGACAAAATAAACCTCTTCTCCTTTAATCTGTGGGTTTGGGGTATTGTGTCTCAATGATGAGAACAGTAACTAAGACAGTAGGATTAAAGGATCAAAGGTTAGTTCTGTTTTTTATTTTTTATGAATATCCATGCGATCTGCCATAGTGGCCACAGTCATTTACATATCTATCTACAATGTACTAAGGTTCCCTTTTCTACATATCCTCACTAGTATTTGTTATCTTTCATCCTTTTTATACTAGTGATTTAAACAGATGTCAGGGGCCGGTGAGATGGCTCAGCGGCATAAGCGCCTGCCTGGCAAGTGCGAGGACCCGAGCTCGACTCCCGGATCCCACATACGAAAAAAGGGGCCGGTGATATCGCTCAGCGGCACGGGCGCCTGCTGGTGCGTGAGGTCCTGAGGTGGACCCCCCGGTACCCACAAAAAAAATAAAATAAAATAAAAATAAACAGATGTCAGATGGTATCTCCATGTGATTTTAATTTGCATTTCCTTGATAGTTAGTGAGAATTAACAAACTTTGATCACTTATTCTATGCTTGATAGTGTGTTTGGGGTACAGACCTAACAACAAAAAAGTACAGACCTAACAAAAATGAATCATCTTCATGAAACTTATAACCAGTATATTTTCAAAATGTACATAAGTGCATATGATGTTTAAATGTCAATAAATGTTACCAAGAAATGGTATTAGGTGATACAAAGAGCAGTAATAGACTTTGATTTGGACAGACACAGAATAGCCCTCTGAAGAGCTGATGATAGGAACCAGATCTGAAGGAAAAGCAGACATTAACAAAAGATTTAAGTATTTATAGCAAGATAACAGAACATTCAAATATCCAGTGAAGGACAATAAGAAGTCTAAAGTGAAGGAAATAAGGAGCATCACTGTAAAAATAAGCCTGAATGGGAGGATAGAAACAAGCCCTGCACTACATATGCAAAACTAAAACATTTTGGGATTCAGTCTAAAAAGGCAACATACAGACAGATGTTATAAGAAGAGTTACCAGTGACATGCTCAGAATTTTTTAAAATCTCAGTTTAACTGAAGCATGTGGAATTTCTAGAGGAAAACATTAAATCTGGAAAAAATATATTATCAGGCATGTTCATACATGATAAATTATTTGGCCCATTCTTGTAAAAAATTGCCTTTATCTTTTAAAAAATATATTTTACTATTTGATAAGACAGAGGGTATCATTTGAAAAGGATTCAATTTTCTCGATATACTGCTAAATAATCTCCTAAAATTATATTTAAGGTAAATATATTTACTCTTAGCATACAAATGTAGGATTCCCAAAGGAAAAAAAAATAATTTCTTAAAGAAAATTTGTTTTTCACTAGTAAAATATTTCTATCAATTAACTCCTTTAAGCCTCCATTTTCCAATGTGTAAAATAGAAATATAATTATACATTTGTTGTATTGTGATCCTAAATTTAACCAAGTAAAGCATCTAGCATCCTCTCTGATACACAATATAATGTTTTTTTTTTTTTTTTTTTTTTTTTTTTTGTGGGTACCGGGGGTCGACCTCAGGACCTTGCGCCAGCAGTCGCCCGTGCCGCTGAGCGATATCACCGGCCCCTTTTTCGTATGTGGGTTCCGGGAGTCGAACTTGGGCCCTCATGCTTGCAGGGTAGGCACTTAAGCCGCTGAGCCATCTCACTGGCCCCACAATATAATGTTTGACTGTTATTTTCTTTCTTAGTCCACATTTATTTCAGGAGTACCTATGATGGATCACTTAACTGTCTTTCAAAATTCCAAAAACATTTCTTTATTCTTTCAGAAATGTGTGTTAGCTTGCCAAAAGTGAAGTCAGTATAACAGTATTTGTTGTTCTAGTCAACCTTTATTCACTATGACAAAATACCTCAGATAAATCAACTTAAAGGAAGAAGGGTTTATTTTGGCTCATGGTTTCAGAGGTTTCAGTCCATGGCTGGCTGATTCCATTGCTGTGAACCTGAGGTGAGACAGAACATCATAATGGAAGTGCCTAGCAGAAGAAAGCTGCTCATTTCATAGTAGCTAAAAAAAAGTGGGAAGGGATGTGAAAGAGCTTGAGGGACTGGGGAAAAGAAATACCCTTCAAGGTTATACTTCCATGACTTCCTTTTTCCAATGAAGATCTACTTCCTGACTGCCCACTCCAGTATGAACTCATTAATGGATTAATCCATTTACAGGGAAACCCCCACCTCTGAACACATTCTTTTTTTTTTTTTTTTTTGGTGGGTACTGGGGGTCGACCTCAGGACCTCATGTGCCACCAGGCGCCTGTGCCACTGAACGATATCACCGGCCCTTTTTTCATATGTGGGTTTCGGAAGTCGAACTTGGGCCCTCATGCTTGCCAGGCAGGCGTTTACACCGCTGAGCCATCTCACCGGCCCCCTGAACACATTCTTGATTCAAAACATAACTTTTGGCTCCAACTTCCAAAAAGCTCATGTGCATCTCTTTGTACAAAATGCATTTAGTCCATTACTAAGAGTCCACAAAGTCTTAACAATTCCAGCATTGATCAAAAGTCTAAGTCCACTGTCTCTTCTGAGATGCAAAGTAAACTCTTAGCTGTAAGCCTTAGAAAAATCAAAAAGCAAGTTATATACACACAAGACATAACGGTCCAGGATAAACATTTCCTTTCTGAAACAGAGGAATGAGGGGCTACAAAGGTATAAGACCAAAACAATTCCACAACCTAGCCAGGTAATCATTTCTGGGACCTAGCAGTACCTGTATGTCCCACTTCTGGGGTACACAGGAGTGTGATGTGGGTTCCCAGGGGATGGCAGTCCCACCCCTATGGCCTTGCTGATTATAGCCCATATAGCTTCTGTCCTGGGCTGGCTCTGTACACTGTCTGCAGCTTTCCTCAGCAGATCTCCCACATTCCTGGAATCTTCAACTTCCTGGGGTCTCTATTGCAGCTTTGGCAGGACTCTCACAAGCTTCACTCATTTCCCTCTCAGGGGCACATTTTCTGGCCTCCAGGCCTTCTTTTGACACCTTGTGGAAACCTTCATGGTCCTGTAACATTTTTGCATTCTGCATTCCTGCCAAACTAGCATTACATGGACAACACCAAGATCTATTGCCAATTGGAGCAGTAGCTGCTCCAATTTGGATCATGGTTTCAGTGGCCTGTGTGCCTGGAAGCCTATGCATGGTGAATCAAATTCTGGGAAAACAATTTTGTAGATGGCTGTGTTTTAAGCAGGAGATCCCAGCACTGGTCTTCTAAAGGAAATTCTTTTAAAAGACTTTACACTGTTATGTCTTTGAGTCTGTGATGATTGGGATCCAGCCAATTGCTAAGAAATCTTTGAGAAATTTATATCAGTCATTGGTTCTGGAGCTCACTGCAGTGTCCCATGTGAGTGCATGTCAGGAGGCCAATGGGTCTGCCATGATGGTGTATGCCGGAAAGCTGAAGGATCTGTGCCAGAAGCTGAAGTCTGTGCTGGAAGCCAGGAAATGACGTCCAAGTCAAAGGCAAAGACTGGAGCTCCTCTGAAGAACAGAAGCAGACCCATCTGTCTTCATTTCCCCTTTATACCACCCAGGTGATGAGCCACTCTAGGGGTGGGTCTTCCACACCCTAGGGTGTGGAATTGCTGAGCCAATTTAGTTGAGCTTCTCTTACTCAAGTTGACACAATCAACCATCACAGAATCTTTCCTATTGTTCTGCTGCAAACTACTTGCCTTCATTTTAATGGAGCTAATCTCTTCAGCAACCACACTGTCATGTAAGTCCTTCTTATCTTTTGCTTCTCAGTTTGCAAGTTATTTCCTTATAGTATATTTCCTAAAGCTATAAATACAAAATTATGCATCAACTTTCTCCTCTCTTAATATGATGTTTCTTTTTCTTTCTAAGTCTTATTACTTTCTGCAACCAGTATGTATAAACTCACTGGGGCTACAGGTTAATTTATGTAATGAATTACTTTTTATATTTATATTAAACATAGTTTTTTACATAGTTGTTTAGTTTTACTAAACATAGTAATTTACACAAGTTTATCACAGTGGTATGGCAGCTACCATCTGGTATCCTATACTTAGTACTTTTTTGTTTTGCTTTGTTGAAAAAACATGAATGAAATAATTGGGCCCATGATAATAGGTTTAGAGTGTACATAATCTCTACAAATGAGATTATCTCTTTCAGAAAAATGACTTCTCAAATGTAAATCATGGCTGCTTTCAGGGCAGGGGTTGGGAGAGAGCTTCTGATCTGCTGTAGTCACAGTGGAGGTGTGGCTGCAGATCTAGCCCATATCCTATTTATAAAGGTGTAGAACGGCTGTATAGAGGAAATGTTTTAATGTTCTGTGCTAAATAAACTAGGATACCAATAGGAAAGGAGTGGAAGTCCTGACTGAAATTGGTGACTCTACCATCATCAATGGTAGTGTCTTAGTCCATTGAGGCTGCTGTAACAAATTACCTGTGGGTAACTTTTGAACAATAGTTCTTGAGGCTGAGGAGTCCCACAAGGCATTGACAGATTCAGTGTCTGGTGAGGGCTCATTTTCTCCTTCTGTGATGATGCCTTCTGCCACTGTTCTCCTGGAAGAAGAGTGAAAGGGCTTCAACAGCCCTCTTTTATGAAAGCATTAACCCCATTCATGTGAGCTCCACCTTTGTGGCTTAATGACCTTTCAAAGGCTCCACCTCTTAATATCATCACCTTGGAGGTTGGGTTTCAGTATATGAGTTATGGGACACAAACACTCAGACCATAGCAGGTAGTAAATACCAAATGAAAATCCATGGAACTCCCTACCTTACTCCGCATCTGTCAAGATATGTAAACCAGAAGCAATTTTTCATTCACAGAGTCATTATAGTGGTTAGTAAAACCATCAGAGTTTAAATATTCCTATAATATCTGTAATATTTCAATTTCTTATAGCTGTATGTTTGACTCACAAACCAAATGAGTCATGGAAAATGAAGGTAGATTATTACAGACTTAATTATCTGGATATGTAGAGATACCACTCACAAGTGAATTTCTGGATATGATATCTTTAATGGAGCAAGTCAGCCCAACCTCTGGCAGTTAGCATGCAGCTACTGGCCTAATTGACCTGAAATTTTTTTATACCTTTAAGCAAAAATAATCAGGAAGTGTTCCTTCACGGACACAACAGTAATGTAGTCTCTCTTACCTTCAGGTTTCCAAGAACTCCAGTGGACACCTGAAACTGCACATAGAACCAAACCCTATACTCTGTATGTTTTTTCAGATACAAAATGCCTTTACTGTCCTTAGCATTTTTACCATCCTTTCAAATACCTTACTCTATACTTATCTACATTGTCTCTATGTTTATTTATTACCTTACCTATACCTATCTATATTGTGTATATCCCACTCAGTATAACATTACATTGGGTGAAATATGTTACAGTAAAGAATATGGATCAAGGGATGATACATAATTCATTGGTATAACCTGTGCTCCTATCACCCAGAAAGCAGATGGACAAATAGAATAATGAGATGTCTGGGTGAAGACCCAGTTTTGGCACCAGGTACAAAACAACATTGTGGGAGGCCAGGGTCCTAACATAGAATGAAGCACATTCTTAAACTAGCAGTCAGTGTTTAATGCAACTCTCTGCTGGTCAGAATTAACTGGTCTAAGAATTAAGTCATAGAGGTGAATAAAGTCCTCCTCAAAAATACACCAAAAAACTACAAGAGGAAGTTATTCCCTTCATTCTTTAAATGTGAGTTCAGTGCCTTTGTGGACTTGATGTCCAATAAAGAAATGCTTTCACCAGGACACACAGAGCCTAATAGAATTAAAGCTGAGAGTGCCCACAAAGCTTCTTGGACAAAATTTGAGAGAATACAATGACTCTCAAGGAGTTGGTGGATTTTAGGGGAAAATACAATAAAATAAGAAGTGGGGAAAGCAGCATGAACAAATATCCTGAGATGGATTGGCATGGGTAACAATGACTACATCATTCAGTATCTGTCAGACCATGGAAAGATGTTTCAAAGGCATTAACATAAAATAGGAATCTATTAAAAGACACTGGAATTATCACTTGATACTATACGGAAAATGGATTGGACAGTAGAAAGAATGGGAATCAGAATAGAAATGAGGCTATAGCAATAGACAAAGCTCAAGATGAGTTAAATGGGAGTAGTACCAGCAGGGACATAGAAATGGATGAATTTGGAAATTATTTTGCAGGTAAAAAGCACAGGGCTACCTAACATGTTGAATGTTGCTTAAAGATAAGGAACCAAGAAAATAAAAATGACTCCAAGTTTTCTAGGGTAATAAAATGGATGGTCAATCCAACATCAAAGAACAGAACACTAGAGATTAGTTTGTCCTGGAATGTTAGAGAAAGATCACAAGTACACAAGTAGACCTATTGAATTATGTGCCAAAACTGAAAAAGATATGCCCAGAGACAGATGAACATGTATGTGTATAAGAAAAGAAAGACAAAGACAAAGACACAGATAACTCCAGACACAGCAATAAAAAGAGAAGCTTGAGGACCCATTAAATATGGTGGGGAAAATATGGTTTTTGGTTTGAGGAGGATATTTTGGCCAGTTTGGTTCTACTTGCAAGAATCTTTTCAATAATTCTGATTCTTTAATTTATATTTGTTGGTTCATTGCAACCAAAGAATCCTTGAATAAGAATCAAAATATTTTGTCTGTCTTCATTCTTTCAAAGTTAAATATCCATACACCGTGCATAATAGGCATATTTCAGTAACAAGTGAAAAAAAGTAAAATAAAAAGCTCTCAGTTGAAAATGTCTTAAAGAATAAAGTGAATATTCATTTATGTGACAGAAAAGTCAGAATGATGCTTGATTATGCACCTCAAAAGAGTTCTGCAATGAACTTTCTCATGTTATTTTTATTCTTTCCCTTTCTTGGCTGTTGATCTACACGATCTACACAAGGTGCCTCAGTAGCTTCTCAGAAGTTCCAGGGTCTCCTATAATTTTAACACATGTATGCAGCAATTCCATATGTCACACTGTCACAGGAAAGCACTCAAAGTATAAGTGTCTTATAGTGAAGCTACTGTGCATATCCTGGCAATAATTGCTTTCAGTTGACCTGAACTGGATCAGTGGTCTTATCTTGATCCAGTAGCTGTGGCAACAGGGTCACAATATGCTGATTGGCTTTTTTGCAACACATGTCCATCCCTAGAGCAGATCATGCTTTTGACTTTGTTTTTTTTTTTTTTTTTTTTTTTTTTTTTGTGGGTACCGGGGGGTCGACCTCAGGACCTCGCGCGCCAGCAGGCGCCCGTGCCGCTGAGCGATATCACCGGCCCCTTTTTCGTATGTGGGATCCGGGAGTCGAACTCGGGCCCTTGCGCTTGCCGGGCAGGCACTTAAGCCGCTCAGCCATCTCACCGGCCCCATGCTTTTGACTTTGATCTCACCCAAATTGTGTGGATGAAGGAGTAGGAGTAAATTTTCTCCCAAAATACAAAGATTTCCAGGAGGTATGGGGAGGGATAGATGCCAGGAAGGCAGCAAAAATAATATTGTTCAAAGTATTTTCCAGTCACTATCTTATAACATGATATCAAAATCATTCTGTGCAGACTGGAATTCTTAAAAATTACTTGAAATTAGTTTTCATCTTCCAACCAACAAAATACTAACAATAGAATATTATTTGTATTGCTTTATTCTGTGCCAAAGAAAAAGCTTGAAATTGTGGTGATGAACATTATCATGCAAATGCAGTGCACTTGAATACATTGTCTATTCCCATGTTTCATTCAAATTCTTTACATATATTAGCAAGGGTCACTCAGAAATACCCATGCTAATCAAGAAAGAAAAGCCATGATGTTGAATGCCACAGACAGCCCCTTTTCCTGGAGGACTAAATACCATTTAGAGTTACTTGACTTTCTGTTATTGTAGAAAATGACCTGGTATTTTAAGGAACTAGAATTTCTAAGGCAGATCTAGAAAATATGGTGATTCATTACTGTAGTCAATAGAAAAACTAGATAGTTTTTGTGTTTTCAAATTTGTAGGATACTGAAAGCTACCTACAAACAATTGCATTAATGAAATTGTTTTTTTGCTTAAAGGAAAAGGGAAAAGGAACTTGATTATGAATTAGAGCTTTATCTTGTTTTTGTCTTGAAGGTAAACAAAGAACTTACACCTTCCTTCTTTGTGCAGTCAAATATATAGAAAATTCTAGATCAGTAAAACCAAGGACTACATAAAAATAGGTTTTATTTTAGATCATGTTTCAGTCAGGTTTATCATTAAAATATGTTATAATATATATAATAGCCATGTTTTCACTGCTAAAATATGATATAGAAAGTATTAATACACATTTTAAAATTTGTGTTTATGTAGAATCCATGCCAAAAAGGATTCTTAGTAGTACACATCACTATAAATGTTCTATAATACTTTGCCAGAAATAGTACTGATTGATCTGGAGCTGCTGCAAGTGGAAGGAAGAGGGTCCAAGATGGGCTCCCATTCCCACCACTGACATGCAGCTGCAGCGACTGACAGGAAGTGGGTTCCACTGGCTCCATCTCCCTCCATTGACCAGTCTCAGGGACCAGAGACCAGCAGGAAAGCCAGCAACACAGTAGAACCCTGGCTGGAGCACACACGATGGACAGGCGGGACTAGTGGCATGGCAAAGTCCGAAGCAACAGTAACAATATGAGCCAACAGGTGTAAGTTAGGTGAAACAGCTTTGTGTTTGGGGAAGAAGACACGTGGAATAGCAGTGGGCGGGTAGTGCCACCTTTTCTCTTCTTTTCCCTATTTTTTCTTCTTTCTTTTCTTTTTTCTTTTTTAAATGGCTGGGGAGAACTCCAGCCACAGAAAACTAATCTCATCCCCCAAATCCAGAGAGAAAGATTAGATGCAAACCCAGCACAAATCCACCTGCAATCGTGGCTAGAGTACACATTCCGGGACCAGACTTGGACCTACCGCGGAACTGCAGACACTAGCGGAATCTCACTACTTTTATTTTTCTCTGTCTGATGGGTTTTCCTTTTGGTAGTCTGCTGGGTTAGTGTGTTTTGTTTTGCTGTTTATTTTTATTTTATTTGTTGTTGTTTGTGTTTTTTCCCTTTTCTCTTTTTCCTTTCTGTTCTGTTTTGCCCTGTTTTGTTTTTATTTCTGTATTTTTTTTTCCTGTGTGCGATTATTTTTCTTTCCTGGCTTTTTTCTTCCTTTTTTCTTTTATTTTTTTTCTCCTCTTTTTTTCTTTTCCTTCTTTTTTACCTTCTTTTCCCTCTTGTTCATGATTTAGATCTCTAAACTTTCCCTTTGTATTATTCCACTCATCCTTTTCCTTTCTTTCATCAACTATCTTGCTTAATTTTATGAGACTTCCCTGTGGGTAAACATTGTCTCTTCCCTTTCTGATTCACTTGAATACTCTTAGGCTTTCTCTTCCAATTCCTCCCTCTTGTATCCTACAATTACCCAAAACTTAGATGATGACACTTGCCCACCAATTTTGCTCCTGCTACATTTAATTGCACCCATCTCTCCATCCTACTCCTTGCCCCTCATAAGCCCCCCCCCAACAGGGTAATATCACTGTACTAAGTGGAAAAATGTTGCATATAAGTTCCTGGTATAAATTGGATTATATTACATAACTATAGAACTTGCTTCTATGGTTAAAGATATCAGGCTAATAGTTACCACAGTTTGTCAGTAGTCAGGCTGTGCTTGAGTCTATTGTTATTGCTAACTGTACTACTTTATGCAGGATGCCATACCTGTTATAATCAGTTTTTCTCCCCAGTATAACACTGAGATTGCAAGAGGCCATAACCATCACCATAGTCCAGTACCAAAAGAATGGGGCCTTGAGTCAAAAAGATAGCAACTCCACATTCTTAATATAGTGGGAAGGTAGGTTCCTGGAATAGACAGAAAAGACTATATCTAGAAGACATCCTTGAAGAGCAGACATCACCTAGGAAAGTCTTGACACTAGGGATAAAGCTATCTAACATAAGAAATCCACAAGCATCAAGACAAAAAAACAAAATAAAATAAAAATAGAAAATGACAAGTGGAAGAAGCAAAATGCAACCCCAAATACCCAGCCCACCAAGGACAAGTCCAGAACACAAAGAGATAGAGGAAATCAAAAGCCAACCACTGGAACTCTCTGAAATAATAGCAAGAGAAGTGAAAAAACAAATGGAAGACGCTATAGAAAAAATAATTTCTAAGTTACAAAAAGAAATGACAATCAAAATGAAAGAAATTAAAGCAGACACAGGTAAAAAAAAAAATAGAGGTTAGGAAAATGATGGAAACCATGAATGCCCAACCTAAACAAGAAATGAAATCAATGAAACAGATCCAAACAGAAATCCAGGAGACTAAAAACTCCATTGAACATATATGCAAGAGATTGAATGAAGGCGAGGATAGAATATCAGACCTAGAAGACAGGAATATGACTAGTGACAAGGAAAGAAAGATATCTTAAAAATAACAAGGGACCATGAAAAATCAATCCAACAGGTAAAAGATGAAGTAAAGAAGAACAACATAAGATTGATTAGAGTCAGTGAGAAAGCTGGAGACAGCACAAATGCCATTAAAAACCTCTTCACAGAAATAATGGCATAAAACTTCCCAAACATGGATAAAGAATTTGACATACAAGTAAATGACACATTTAGAACTCCAAATAGCCATGTACAAACTAAATCTACACCAAGCCATGTAATAATCAAGATTCTAGAAATTCAACACAAGAAAAAATATTAAAAGCAGCGAGAGAAAAGAAACAAATTGCTATAAAGGAAAGCCCATCAAAATCACAGCAGATTTCTCAACACACACCCTCAAATCAAGGAGAGCCTGGAGTGAGGTATTTCAAGCCCTAAAAGCAAACAATCTTCAACCCAGATTGATGTACCCCACAAAACTATCTTTCAAATTCAATGGAGAAATAAGATACTTCCATGACAAAGAACAACTGAAGAAATTCATGACCACCAAACCAGCACTACTGAATGACCTGAAGGATTTATTAGAAAGAGATGACAGGGCCGGTGAGATGGCTCAGCGGCGTAAGCGCCTGCCTTGCAGGCATGAGGGCCCAAGTTCGACTCCCGGATCCCACATACGAAAAAGGGGCCAGTGATATCGCTCAGCGGCACGGGTGCCTGTTGGTGCGCAAGGTCCTGAGGTCGACCCCCTGGTACCCACAAAAAAAAAAAAAGAAAGAAAGAGATAACAAAGACCACAGACATACAAACACCAATAGAAAGAAACTGCTAAGCAGGGCAAGCAATTAAACAGAGGAGAAAGACAGGGAAATAACAATAGGAAAATAACATGAAAAAGATAAGCCAATACATCAGTTGTAACCATCAATGTAAATGGCCTCAACTCACCAATCAAAAGAAACAGACTGGCAGAATGGATCAAGAAATAAGATCCATCAATGTGCTGTATTTAAGAAACACATTTAACTCAAAAAGAAATTCATAGACTGAAAGTCAAAGGATGGAAAACCATTCTCTATGCCACGGGAACACAGAAAAAAAGCAGGGGTAGCTAGTCTATTTGCAGACAGTGTAAACTTTAAGCCAAAACTGATCAAAAGAGACAAGGAAGGTCACTGCATACTTGTTAAGGTAAAACTCCAAGAAGAAGAGAGAACAATCATAAATACATATACACCAAACACCGGTGCACCCAACTACATAAAACAAATATTAACAGAGATGAATAACCAAATAAGCATTAACACAATTGTAGTGGGGGACCTTAATACCTCAGAAATAGATAGATCAACCAGACAAAAATTCAGCAAAGAAATATCAGAATTAAACCAACCCTGTGAACAAATGGACTTGGTAGACGTTTACAGAGTATTCCACCACAAAATATCGCAATACACATTCTTCTCAGCTGCACACAGGATGTTCTCCAAAATAGGCTTCATACTAGCCCGCAAAACTTGTTTAAGTAAATGTAAAGGAATTGAAATTATTCTTTGTACACTATCTGACCATAGTGCAATGAAACTGGAAATCAACGACAAAAGAAATCACAAAAACTGCACAAACACATGGAAATTAAACAACACATTTCTGAACAATCAATGGGTCCCAGAGGAAATTAAACATGAAATTACACAGTATATACAGTTAAATGACAATGCTGACACAACGTACTGAAACTTATGGGATGCAATGAAAGCTTTCCTAAGAGGACAATTTATAGCGATAAACTCTCACATCAGGAAAACAGAATGAGCTCAAATAAACAACCTAATGTTGAACTTCAAACTCCTAGAAAGGAAGAAAAATCAAACCCAAAGCTCATATAAGGGAGGAAATTGTAAAGATAAGAGCAGAAACTAATTCAATTGAGACTAAAAAAGCAATACAAAAAAATCAAAAAATTGAAAAGTTCATTCTTTGAAAGAATTAATAAAATTGATAAATCATTAGCCAACCTCATTAAAAAGAGGAAAGAAAAAACACAAACTCAAGTAATTAGGAAAGAAAAGGGGGAAATCACAACAGATCCTACAGAAATTTAGAAGATCATCAATACTTACTATGAAAATCTATATTCTAATAAGATGGAAAACATAGAAGAAATGGATAGATTCCTAGACACAATTGAACTGCCAAAACTAAATCAAGAATATATAAAAATTCTAAATAACTCAATATCAGCCAATGAAATTGAAAATATAATTAAAAATTTACCAACAAAGAAAAGCCCAGGCCCTGATTGATTCATGGTTGAATTCTACAAGAAATTTAGAGAAAAACTGATGCCACTAATGCTAAAACTCGTTAAGGAAATTGAAAGGGAACCAATTCTTCCAAAATCATTTGTGCAGACAAGTATTACCCTGATTCCAAAACCAGAAAAACACCCAACCAAAAAAGAAAACTATAGGCCAATCTCCCTAATAAACATAGACCAAAAATCCTCAATAAGATACTGGCAAACAGAATGCAGCAAGTCATCAAGAAGATTATACACCATGATCACATGGATTCATACCAGAGATGCAAGGATAGTTCAACATACACAAATCAATAAATGTAATACACCATATTAATAGAACCAAAGACAAAAATCACATGATCATATCAATAGATGCAGAAAAAGCATTCGACAAAGTCCAACACCCATTCATGATAAAAATCCCACAGAAAATTGGAATAGAGAGTCTTTATCTTAATCTGATAAAAACCATCTATGACAAACTAACAGGTAACATCATACTAAATGGTCAAAAACTGAAAGCTTTCATTCTAAAATCAGGTACAACACAAGGATATTCACTATGACCTCTCCTATTCAATATAGTTCTGGAAGCATTAGCCAGAGCAATTAGACAAGAGAAAGAAGTAAAAGGAATAAGGACAAGAAAGGAAGAAGTTAAATTATCATTACTTGCAGATGACATGATACTCTACATAGAACACCCCAAAAGCTTCACTAAAAGAATTCTAGATTTAATAACCAAATTCAGTAGTGTAGCTGGATACAAAGTCAACACTCAAAAATCAATAGCATTCCTGTACACAAGCAGCAAACTCACAGAGAGCAAAATTAGGGAAACCACACCCTTCACAATAGCATCCAAAAAAAAAAAAAATGAAATACTTTGGAATCAATCTAACAAAAGAAGTAAAAGATCTATACATTTAAAACTACAGTACTCTGAAAAAGGGGATTGAAGAGGATATCAGAAAATGGATATCTCTTGCTCATGGATAGGAAGAACCAACAGTGAAAATGACCCTACTCCCAAAACTTTTATACAGACTTAATGCAATTCCAATCAAAATACAATGGGCATTATTCACAGAACTAGAGAAAACATTCCTAAAATTCATTTGGAACCAGGAGAGACCTAGAATAGCAAAAGCAATTCTGGGCAACAAAGGCAAGTCAGGAGGCATCACAATCCCTGACCTGAAATTATACTACAAAGCTACTGTGATAAAATCAGCATGGTATTGTCAAACAAACAGACCCGAGGAGCAGTGGAATAAAATAGAAGATGCAGACACAACTACAAACACACTAAACCACCTTATCTTCAACAAAGGAGCCAAACATGTTCACTGCAAAAAAGATAGTCTCTTTAATAAATGGTGGCTTTCCACATGCCAAAGACTAAAACTAGACCCATGTCTATCACCATGCACTAAACTAAAGTCAAAATGGATCAAAGATCTAAATATTAAAAACAGAAACACTAAAAATACTGGAAGAGAAAATAGGTAGAAATCTTGAAGACATAGGGGTAGGCAGAGACTTCATGAACGAAACTCAGACTGCATGGGAAATACAACAAAGAATCAACAAATGGGATCTCACCTTATTAAAAAAGCTTTTGCACAACAAAAGAAATCACCAACAAAGTGAAAAGACAACTCACAGAGTGGGAAAAAATTATAACCTGTTCCTCAGACAAAGGATTTATATCTAGAACATATAAAGAATTGAAAAAATCAGGCCTCCAAAATTCAAAGACCCAAGCCAAAAATGGGCATCTGAGATGAATACACACCTCTCCAATGAAGAAATATGAGCATCAGATAAATATATGAAAAAATGTTCAACATCATTGGTCATTCGAGAGATGCAAATTAAACACTGAGATTCCATCTCATTCCAGAAAGAATGGCTATCATCAAAAAAAAACAAAAAAAAAACAAAAAAAAAAACAAAAAAACAATAACAGATGCTGGTGGGGCTTTGGGGAAAATGGAACCCTTCTCTCCATTGTTGGTGACAATGTAGACTGATGCAACCACTGTGGAAATCAGTGTGGAGATTTCTTTAAAAACTGTGATTGGAGGTCCCATTCAACCGAGCTATTCCCCTTTTGGTTATGTTCCCAGAAGAATTAAAAACACCATACCACAGCGATATATGTGCACCCATGTTTATAGCAGCACAATTTGTAATAGCTAAATCTTGGAAACAACCTAAATGCCCATCAACTGAGGAATGGATAAAAAAGATTTTTTAAAATATAACGGAGTACTACTTAGCCATAAAAAAGATAAACTTGAGACTCTTGTAAGTAAATGGATGCAAGTTGAGACCATACTCATAAGTGAAATAAACCAGACTAACAGATGTAAACATCATATTGTCTCACTAGTGTGAGAATCTGAAAGAGTAAAAACAAGATCCAAAATGTACAGTAGTTATTGTGAATAGGGAAGAAACTGTTCAAAAGAAAAGAAAAACTGGGATGGGAGAAAGGGGAAAGGAAGGAAGGGAAAAGGAAAAAATATATATAAACACAAGACAGTTGAGATAGCTATGCAGCAGGTATCTCTTGGTTCATTGAGGGAAAAGTTCTGCGCTAGTAAGTTTCTGGACAATGTTTCATGCCTATGTCTTGTACTCTGAACAACTGCTGTGAATACAATAATACACAATGTGTTGATTATTGTTACTCTCCTACTAGCCTGTTTTGAAACTCTGTTTTATCATTCTTACATTTTTCTGTTTAAAATAAAAAAAACAAATAGTTGTACGACAGTAATATAGACCTTGTAAGTATAATCTGAGTCATCATTTATATGATTTAGTCAACAGATTTTATTTTTAAACATAGGCTCCTTATAGCCATACATTTTATTATTATTTGAAAAGTCAAAACTAAGTACCACAACGCATTTCCACCTATTAAAAGTATATTTCTAACTCATTTTACCCATGTTTTAGAAGAAACTATAATTCTTGAAGTTTGAAGAATTCCTCTAAACTCTGCTTTAAAATTACTGGACTTGAACTCTGAAATGTTATTGATTCTTTTGACCAAAAGTATTCCATTCAAGGGAAGAATAAATGTGATCTGCCAATAGTTGGTAAAGTATATAATGTAGAAATAACCAGTTCAAGAACAACAATAATAACAAAAAATTATTACATTAGTAAAAGTTATTAAGGAATCCTAATATTTGAGTCCATAATATGAAGTTAATAGGTATCGACTAAAATATGTAAATTTCACTGGGATGGGGGAAAGGAGAAAAGAAGGAAGGGAAAAGGAAAAAAGAAATATATATATATATATATATATATATATATATATATATATATATAATATAGTTAAGATAGTTATACTACTAATTTCTCTTAGTTCATTGAAAAGAAAGCTTTGTACTTATATTTTTGATCAATTTTTCATGTCTATATCTCCTAATCTGAACAATTACTTTGAAGATAACAATATGCTATTTATTAACCATTGTTACTCTCCTATTATTTTGTTTTGAATTTTTTATATGATTGTTTTATTTTCTCTTTAAAATAAAATAAAATATACAAATCTTTCTATTCTGAGATCATAAGGAGATTCTCCTATAATTCCTCCAAAATACTTTAGACTATTGCTATCTCATTTCGATCTTTAATTTGTATAGAATAAATTATGGTGCTTGTTTGGATACAGGGGTTTACAATTTCCTCTTGTACATTGGTAAGCAATGGTTGAACACAATCATCTTGTCAAGTTCCAAGAAGGAGAAAAAAGTGTTGGGATTTTGACTGAAATTTTGTTTTATTTCACTGGTTGACATATCTAGTTTTGAGTGGGGTTGGAGGTAAAATTTTAATCTTCATATATTTCCTTCCATCATTAAGAATTAGGCAAGTTTTTAACTTCTTCTTGAATCATTATCACCTAGCTATATTTCTCTAGAATACTAAATATTTTCTAATAAGTTTTCAATTCTAATGTCTCAAAATTGTTCATAATATCTTTTTTAAAAGAATGCTGGTTTTTTGCTGTTGTTTCTGGGATTATGACATTATTCTTTTCACTGGTAATTTTCTTTAATGGATTATTTTTTTCCCTTAGTTTTGCCAGGGGAGTGTCTATTTTATTAGATTCTTCAAAAAGTGAGTGTCTGGCTTTATGAATTCTATTTAATCTTTTTCTTCCTATTTAATTAATTTCTCCTCTATTGCTATTTCATTCTTTCTACTTATTTTGAGCTTAGTTTGTTCTTTTTCTAACTCCTAAATTTGATATATTTTCAATTTTCAAATTTTATTTACAATAAAATAATCAGTATTAAAATTACTTTAAGTAACATTTACCTATATCCTCTATATTTTTTAATATAATGTTTTTGTTAATATTCAGTTCTAAGTATTTTCTAATATGCACTGTGGTCTCCTCTCAGAATCAATAATCATTTGGAAGTATCTTTTTATTAAAATTTCCAAATTGATTTTTAGAGTGCTTTAAATAATTTCCAAACTAAAAGCTATTTTTAAATTAAAAAATAATACATTTAACATTGTTTTAAATTTTGTTATTTATGGACCTATTCTGTGGCCTAGAATGTGGCAAATTATTGTAAATGTTGTATGCATATTTATTATTATAAATTTTCTATGTATATTTGCAAAGAATATATATTTCCTAATGGGATTAAAGTGGTATATGAGCCTATTAAATAAGACTTGGGGACTGTGTTGTTGAAATCTTCCATATCTTTACTAATGTTTTAAGTTTCCTGTTATGAATGCTACCCCATCGATTCTCTATATAATTCTGTCCAATTTTTACATATCTTAAAGATAGATACATACTATGCTTCTTATGGTTTGTCTAGATGTCCTCCCAAAGCCTTATGCGGTCATAGGTGGGGCTTTCTGGAGTTGGCTGGATCTAGGGTTTGTGCTGATGAGATCAAAGGCATGATCCTGGGATTGATTCAGTGTGCGGTGCTAGGGTTAAGGATATGAGTGCTATCCACTTTAAGGGCAGGTACACTGGGTAAGATATAAGGGACAGAAAGAGCTGTGGTTCTGGCTGGTTGCTTGCTTGGCACCAGTAGCTTGCTGTCTTCTGCCTGCACTGCTTTGCCATGGACTGTTTCTCCTCTGTGATGCCCCTCTCCCACACCATCTTGCCCTGGAGCCAGCTGATTATGGACTGAAACCTTTACAAACCTTTTCTCCTTTAACTTTGGGTGTTGGGTATTTTGTCTCAGCAATGAAAAAAGTAAGACAATGCTTTTAGATGTTTATAAATTTAGATTTTATTTCTGTCATCCTATAAGAATTATACCTTTTGTTATTAAGTATCAACATACTTTACATTCCAAAAACGTTTTTACCTTGATGACAATTGACCAAATAGAGAGATAAATGTAAATTTATATCACTATGCCAGATTATTTTATTTAGTATTTGCCTAATGTATATATCCTTTAACATTTCACTTTTATGTGTCTAATGCATAATGTATATTTTGAAAACAGCATACATCTCTATTTTATTTTTCCAAACTGTGAATACTCATATTTTGACTTGTGTGTTTACTCCATTGATGTTTATTATGTTTACTAGCATATTTTCAGTTAGTTCTATCATTTTGTGGTTTATATGTATCCTGTTTTTTCTCTGCTTCCTTTTGTTTCTGCTTTTGTTTTTCCTCTCTTGTTTGTCCTTGAATTCAGCAGGAATTTTATGGCTCATTTTGCCTCCCCCAAAGGCTAGGAAGTTATATGTATATTTAGAAGGGGTGAAGCTAGCTTTTGTAACAAGACCTCATGTGTTACTGATTTAATCCAATCTAAGTGTGTTTATTAATATTGTTAATTAATTCTCATAAACTAATGAATTTCTATCATCTTTGAATGGGCCAAGATTTTATCCCTATTTGGAGTATGAGGAATTGAGGGAGAGAGCAGTTCATGAACTTGCCTTAGGTCACAAAGCCCAGTGACTGCTTATACCCCTATTCTATGCTGTCAGTACTTATTCATATTTATCAACATGTTATCACTTCTTGTTTATCTAGATTGGGGTGCCTTATGGCAGAAATTTTCTGTAGAGGACCACATAATAAATATTTCAAGTTTTACAGGCAACATGGTCTGTGTCACAACTACTCTACATTGCCTTTGCAGCAAAAAGGCAGCCATAGACTCTGCACAAAAGAATGAATGGAACTACAACAACTTTTGTCCCTGCTGCAATTTTAATTTCATATAATATTAACAAATAATACTCTTCTGATATTTTTCAATCTTTTAACCACTTAACTGTTTACTCTGACCATGACTTGGGCAGCACATTAATTTACTTATTGACTATCTCAAGGGTGGCTGGACCAGTGGATTATTGTTTGCGTGAGATACACTCATACATGTGTTTATTTGTTTTATATAGAGTATTTTTGCATTCTTTTTATTTAGAATGTTATATTCACCTTTGTTTTTGTGACATCTAATAGTAAGTTCTGGTTATTTCTTTATTAACTTATGTTTATTTTATTTGTGGAAAATAACCTACAATTTTGTACTACAGTGTATAAAAACTCTTATTATAAGTACATTAGATATAATTTTTATAATTCTCCAGTGATATTATTTTACAATGCAAAATGGACATGTTTGGGCCACTGAGACTCAATAGGAAGAAAGTCCCAAAAGGTCTGCAAAAAATAAAAACCTAAAAAAGGAAGAAATGTTAGCATATCAGAGAGGAAATGGAAAGACAAACAAGACATCTCTTTATTGTCAACTATTCATAATACAGAAATGATAGAACTTGAAAAAGAAATGAAACTAAAAAAAATTTAATAGTGGTCAATGATTATAATAATTCTACGGGTGATGTTGATAGAGTTGATCAACATCTAACAAGCTATCCCGTAATCAAAAAGTGAGGAAAACTTGTATGCATCTTCTGGACCAAACTATATAGAACTCATTTGTTATTTATTCAAAACAAGGGGGTTCAGGAAGTCATTTACAATTTAGATTAGGTCTAATGGACAAAAGAATTGAAAAATACAGGATAGCAAAACTCCAACCAGGACATCCTTCATCAATGTCTTTACCATCATGTTTAGTGGGTAGACACTTTATTGAAATTATACCATCCATAGCAAAAAGGAAAGGCCAACACAACAGTGTAAAGTCCATTGTTCAAAGAAAGATGATAATGCAGAAGGAATTCAGAAAGAGACAAAATACTATGGTCCAGATTGTAATGCTGTGTTGTGTATTCAATGTTTTAAGATATACCATACATAGAAAAATTATTAAATTTCATAAAACTGTCAGTTTTATATTTCCTGTTATATTATCTTGTAAAAACTAATGAAAAAATATGCAATTTTTGATCATCCTGTATTTAAATAATTGGACTGGTAAGTGGTTAAAAAATCACTTCAGATGAGATATTTTAAGATAAATGAAGTCATACTTCTATTCTCATATCAAGAAAAAAGCTTTAAAAACTGAATATCAACAACTCTTCTGAGATCTATGAGAGAATAGAGGACACAGATCATGCTACCTTTAAAATTGGAGAGATGGCTCAATACAGAAAGCCACTAGGAGCTGGTACTCATAACTAGTAGGAACATATAAATGATAATAAATAAAATGTTGGAGTCTACGTGTGTCTAACTTGATAATTAAAAACCTCTGGAGGCTAGCCTTGGGGTGACTCCATGTTTTTGTGAGTTTTATTGACAGGAATCCAGATTGGAGAAAACTTCACTCCACTTTTGGCAAGAGAAAGGGAAAAGTAATCATTCTGAAATACGCCCAGAGCATTCTGTTCATAACAAAGCCCTGTCCTCAAGGGAAGCTTCTATATCAGAATTGAAAAAGACTACTACATAATGTTAAAGGGGTAAGTTTTCCAGAAAGATGTACCAATCCATAATCTGTGTATATGTATATTTATGTGTATACAAATGTACGCATGGGTACATGTGCACATGCTAATTTGTATAGTTATGTATGTGTATGTATGTTCATATGCATGTATGTGTACATAAGCTGTCAACATTTACTCATAAATCTTAACAAATGTATCACATGAATGAGAATTTAGGGCAGTGGTAGGAAAGTATGTATGGAAATTCTACCTTCTGCTCAATTTTTCTATAAGCCTAAAACTTGTAAAATAAAAGTCTATTATTTAATAAAGTATTCTTAGCCCACAGAAATTACAAAACCAGGCTTCAGGCTGAATTCATACTATAGGCCATAGTTTTTTTGACATTTGATATAAGACACCTTCATTTTGAGGTCTATTTCCACCTTTTGAAGTTTTGTGGAAATGTCTTTGATGAGGTATGGCAAACTATTAGTAACAAACTACCTCATTGTTTGAAAATACCTTGATTTTATTCTTTTTTAAATTATAATTTAGTTATAAATTCATTTAGGTTGACAGATGTTCTCCAAGCATTTTGGAGGTATTATACTCCCATTCTTTTTGTGCCCTTGAAAAATCTAGTCTTTTGTCTCTGGTGACTTATGATACCTCCTGTTTGTCTCCAGTATTCTGCAGTTTCTGGTTTGTTTGTTTTTTTCTTAGAAGGGTTTCTGAGATATGTCTGTGGGTTTCAAATGGAATTCTTGTTATATCTGTTTGAATTTGTGGGAGTATTCTTTACTTTTTTAATAATTCTGCAAAATTCTGAGCTATTGTCTCTTAGAATATTTCCTGTATTCCATTCTCTCTAGTTTTATTTTTTTACTCCCTTTAAATATGTTTAAACCATTTCACTTTGAACTTACTATCTTTGAAACTTTTCTGTATTTTCTACAATTCAGTCCTTCTACATTGTATTTTATATAACTTTTAAAATTTTTATTTGCTTTCACTAATTCTCTCTTCAGTTGTCTCTTATTATTTAATTCATCCAGTCAGACTCTAATTCTGGATTTTTTTTCCTCAAAGTTATACTTGGTTTCTTTAAAAATATGTTATGTCATTTTCAATAACACTGTTATGTTTGTTGGTTTGTTCATTTTAAATGTTCTTATTACAACTTTTATTTTTTTTAACATTCTTAGCAGTCTTCATATGCCTGCTCATAATGCTTTGCTACCCACCTCTATCTGGCAAAGGCTGTTAACTGGATGCCTGCTAGTTTCTGCATGATTGTATTTTTCACCACCCCAGCAGCACAGTCAGCTCATGAATGAGGCAAATTCAAAGGGTAGAAGAGTTAGTATCATCCAAAGAGGTCTTCATCCAAAGAATAGGCAGTAAATAAACATCTCAGCTTTATCTCAGTTGGGATAACTCTAAAATATGTTCTACATTTTCTAGGAAATTTACCAGTAAGATTGAAGTCCAGTTACCCACAGTAGTAACGGGTTTGGTAACATATCATCTTCTGCCTTCTTTCTCATTTTTATTTTTCCCAGTCCTCAACCTGTATATTCTAAGACCATCTACCTCATAAAATACTTGCACTTGCATCATTCCCTTAGACTCAGCTCCTAGAGGGAACCCAAAATTCATCTCATATTCACCAGTTGATATTTTTCTGATTCACACTTTCGCTGACTAATTAATGTGTATACATTGTAATTTGGCTATTGTGAATTTATGTTTTGTGTGGTTTAACCTATGAAACTCTTAGAAGATTTTGCTTATCAGTTCACCTGGGTTCTCTTAAAAGAGATTCTTCTTTTTGCTTCTATAAGGTTTACCAGAGTGTTATGGACCAACCATCAAATTATGATAATCTTTAAACTTGAATTTCCCAAACAATGTAGCATGATGCTTTGAATACAGACATGGTTGGAGGATATGTCTCCTTGGGTATAATTGGGTTGGGCTGGTCTCCAGAACTACTACAGTTCCCATGGAAGGTGTATAAATCATAACAGATGCTAGCTGATAAGGTATTGATAGCTGGGGCTCAATAACAGAAAAAGCCACCAAAGATCCCCATGAGGAAACTGCCCAAAACCCCGGAGGTGTGAAAAGCAAACCAAATCTGAGACAGTACATCAATCATGTCTTAGGTACAAAATGCTGGAGAACAACTCTTTTCTACCTTGGACCCAGGCTAACATACAAAACTTACCTTGCCCTCCTCCAACCTCTAGGTCCCCTTCTCATGGAGAGAATATGTATGCTTTCAAGTGCCTGATCTTATTAGGGATATGGGGTCCCAGCATGCATCTGGCAAAGGACCAGCACCTTTTCTCCATTAGAAGTTGCAGGGCTGTAACCCAACCATGGCTCCAGTATAGCAGTAGCATTGCCCTAACCAATATACACCTCTCTTGCCAGTTTTGATGTCTGACACTTCCTGTTAATTCCTGACATTCTTCCATGCATTCAAAAGAAATTTTTAACTACCATTTCAGTGGTTTTACTGAGTCTTTCAGGTTTCTATTACATTGCCAGAACATGATAAATACCTCTTCTTTCACAGAATTTATTTTCAGTTTAGAAAGTCTAAGTTGAATTGAAATTAAATTCAGTATATTTTTGTAAAATGAACATTAGTTATCCTTGATTATTTTAATGTTCTCTTTGTTGTAATTTAAAAGTTTCTTACAATAAATTTGTTTTAATTTTTTTTAAAAAATTAATTATAAGTATCTAAATGCATGCATACAAACCACCTAAGAACTAAAAGCCAAATTTACATGAACGATGGTGACTTGATTAGAAATGTTGATCTACACCAGTGCTTTTCAACCTTGGCTGAACATTAGAATTGACTATGGAACATTTAAGAAATAATAATGTGAGGACTTCATTCTCATCGGGCCCAATTTTATTGGCCTGAAGTGAAACCCAAACATGGATATTTTCGTGAGCTCCTCAGTTGTTTCTAATGAACATTTATAGATAAGAAACACTGACATAGACCTGTCTAGAGAGACTGCTGTAAGGACGAGGCATAGACAGGGCAGGACCAAGTATAACGAAATGTTTGTTTGTTTGTTTGTTTCTGGTACTGGGGATTGAATCCAGTGCCTTTGCACTGAACTACATCCCCAGTCCCTTGTTTCATTTTTTTTTTTTTTTTAATTTTTGAGACAGGGTCTCACTAAGTCACTAAATTGCCCAGTCTGGACTCAAACTTCTGCCTCATCATCTCAGAGTTCTAAGATCACAGGCAAATGCCACTACACCTTAATTCAATGTAAACATTTTGTAGTTTAGGGTGCACATGATTGCCCTGAATTTAAGATCCAGAACTCCTCTTTCTCTGCCACTGGTGGTTCTGATCTTCTACCTGGTGTCTCTGGTCTGTGCCTTGGACAAAATCAGTCCTGTTCTAACTGATCTGAAAGCCTGTGTCCCAGTTCCAGAAGTCAGCCCTTTCTGTGCTCCTATACTTAGCCTCCACCTACACCTGCTATTTACGGAAATGGGTTTCTGATATTTTCCCTACAGATAAGGTTTCTGCTTTAATAGCCAGAATTTCATCTCAGCTCCCTCTAAGATTAAAGTTATATTTTCCTCTTATTGGATGTCTTAAGAGTTCCTACATGGTGATCATTAAGAGCACTCAACTCAGAAGATGACCAACCTGAATTTGAATACCATTTCTACTATATTCCACTTTTGTGAACTTGGGTTAAACAAACAAACAAACAAAAACTTATCTAAACTTTTGTCCATAAAATGGTTGTAATAATAGTGCCTGTATTATAGAGCAGTTATGATAATATATTTAAGTTTTTATTATAACATCTAGCAAATTGATAAATTCAAAATGTCCTTGGCTGCCAATGTTATTATTGTATTTAGTATCCCTTGGAAAAACTCAGTTTCCCTTGCTGCCTCCCCTCATTCAGGGCTGCTGTCAGGCCAGTCACTTACAGTGTTTGGTTCAAGACACACACATACCCTCTTCCCCCATTGCCTTTGGCACCACAGGCATTCTCTGACCTAGAGCTCATTCATGTATCCATTCAATATTTATTGAGATCCTAAGGTCTGCTAGGCTCCTTGCCAGAGCTTAGACTACACCAAGAACCAAAAACTTTCATACCTTAGAATGGTGCATCCCATATCTTTATGTATGGAGAAGCAGCAATATGTAAACTTTGAAAATGTCCCCCTACATACTGCTGGGGTGATGCCTACATATTGCGTCCCTCACTGACACTGAACCCCACACACAGACACAATCACACACACCATCAAGGATTCTTGGTCCAGCTGAACACCTCCCATTTTCTGTGCTCACTCAGCTCCCAGATGTTGGTCTTACCATGGTGAAAAGGTCTTCTCATTCATACTAGGCCCTTTTAAGACCTTCTGAAAGTCTAGGTCAATAATAGACATAATATCAAACATATTAAAATGTGAGCAAATCGTACAGTAAGAACATAGTCTATGAACTCTATATATAGAGTTGGGCTGAACCGCAGTTAGATCCAAAGTTGCCTTTTCAGGTGTCCAGGCTCATAATCGCTCTTCAAATCTTCTATACTCTTCCAAGTACAAAGGTATACAAGATTTTTACAGGGAAATTAGGAAGATTCAAGTTTTCCCTTCCTTGCAATGTTGTCCAGTTCCCTGATGGCAAAGGTAATCAAATGTCTCAGTGAAAATAACCATACATAATTAGAAGAAGGCAAGGCCACGTTCTCCTGAATTAGTCCCATCTAGTGAGAGCAAGTCTTGGCATTTATATTGTTCTTGATATTGACAGAATATCTTCACTTTCTTTCATTTAGTCCATTAAACATATGAATTAAGTACAGTATAATCATAATTCCATATTACAGATGGCAAAATTGAAAAGCAGAAAAGGAATATAATTTTGCCTCGGATAACACAAGTGGTAAGGGGAGAGCAAGGATCTGGATGCAAATGTGATGCCTTCAAATCTTGATTATTTTCCAAGCAACTTCCCACATAATGCCCAGCAGGGCACCTCCCTCTGTGAGACCAGGAGAATATGCATTTATGTTTTCTGAGTACCACTTTGGGCTTCTTAGAACTTTTAGAACATAACCCTAAAATGTATCTACAGGTTCTGAGCGGAACTGAATGCCATTGTACCCACATATGCTTATGTAGCGCCAGCACATTCTTTTACTGTTGCTCCTCTGTCTTTTGTAGCAATCCAAAATCAAGAACCTCAAATCCCATTTCAAATCTGCACTGCATCAAGGTCAGTATCTCTCTCTCACCAAAGTCTTAAATGCATTCTCCACAGTTTTAAACCAAATAATAACCATTCCATACAGGCTGGGCCTGACTTCAACATTATTGCTTTTTCTTCTTTTTATTTATTTATTTTTTTTAGAGCCATAACTACCTTAAATTACCGTTCTCTCCAGCATCAGCAATGCTGTAAAATTTTCAGGGACAAGACTTTACTGCCTACCATTGCTTCTTGCTTTATTGTCAGTGGCAATTTTAATTCATTTCATTTCTGTGTCACCGTCACTCCAACTTCTATCTTTGGCAATATATGGTATCCTGAAGTTCAGAGTTAATGTACAAACCTTGGCTTTAATAGAAAAAGTAATGTTCTTTGACTTTTTCCTATAACATTAACAGAGTCAGCCACAGCCAACCCCTAAATTCAGCAAAATAAAATTCTTTCCAAATGCCAGGGGACCCTTCACTGTCTTTATATGAGTAATAGTGAGACAAGGATTATCATTTACCAGAAACAAATAAGAAAACAGAAGATTTTAGGAAATAATTGGATTGTTTTTCCAAGACCTAGCTTTAGTTATCTGTTTTATCACTGATTGGTTGGAACAATGACTTTAGGAGGTCTTATTCTCTCCAAGTACTCCCTCTTCTCTCTCCTTCCCCTTTAGAAAAATTGAGGTATTGCTATTGGCACTTATTTTCCACTCAGTGATGCTTAAAATTTGAGCCCAGTATGGGGAAAAATCATACAAATTGTTACAGCTGACATGGGATCTGAACTTGTACTGAGCTAAGATGAACAAAATGCTCTCTGGAGAAAAGAAAAGTTCACCTGTGTGAGTTAAATGAATTCTTCCACCGCTCTAGGGAATGGTAAGATTGTTGTATCATATACTGATGCCTGAAAGAGCTTATTGTCTTTAGTCTGTGTGTGGGTAACTTACCCTGACTTGAAATAGAGCCCAGTTAATAAGTTACTTTTAAATTTACACAGAAAACATTGCAATATAAGTGATACTATGTTTTTATTTGGGTATCAATAAGTACTTTGTATCAGAGGCACAGAACAAGGGGTGGCTATTTCTTAGAGCCAACATCTGCCCCTTCTCTGCTCTCCACCATTTTCAATGTCTATGGGACGACAGTTACTTGAGTTGGCACATAAAATTGAAGCTAAGGAAGACAGTAGCAGTTCCTCCCCTCGGGGTAAGTATTCTTTGTTTTCTCTCTATGTAAGACAAATGCACTGGAAAGAAGGAAATCATACAGAGCTCTGGGGAAGGATGGAAAATTCTAAAATTGCTATTATTTCTGGAGAAATTACAAAGTTTCTGGGAAAAAAATAAAATATGTAATACATGAGTCACATAATGTATGGTATTCTGTGATACTTGAGTCACTGAAATACAACTAGATGGATCAATCCATATCAAAACTAGGGTCTTTCCTGGAAAACTCAGCTGTAAGACTCCTTTGTCTCTGATCTGTAGCTGAGGATGAAAATTTATCTCTCCTACCTACCTCTCTTTTCTTGAAGTAAATATATCAAACAAATAATCACATTACAGTGATAATAAGCCAGGCATTTTTCCAAGCATTTGGAAAATTGTAAATTAGTAACTGGTAGAATGACCAGTACTAAAAGTTGCTGAAGTCTCCAAGATTGACCCTTCTTTAGCCTGTAAGCAAATAGCTTTTTCTTTCTAAACTCTGTAATTTCCACAGTGAAATTGAAATTCTAAGAAAAGTATGGTGGCATTTTTTCTGTGATCTTACAGATATTATTTTGTTATATTCACTTTCTCAAGAAAAACTTAACCCCTATTTATTTATTTATTTATTCATTTATTTATTTATTTTTGTGGGTACCGGGGGTCGACCTCAGGACCTCGCGCGCCAGCAGGCGCCCGTGCTGCTGAGCGATATCACCAGCCCCTTTTTCGTATGTGGGTTCCGGGAGTCAAACTCGGGCCCTCGCGCTTGCCAGGCAGGCGCTTAAGCCGCTGAGCCATCTCACCGGCCCAACCCCTATTTAAAACATGTTAAAATTGTAGATTTCCCACTGTCACACTCATTTCAGAAGTGTGCCATTTCCACATGATGCTGAAATCACATACTGTTAGAAGTATTTATTTAAAGATATTAAATGTTCTTTTATGATTTTATAGTCTTAACTTTAAAAGAGTGAAATAGAAAAGGCATAGCAGCTACAGAACGTTTAGTGTTTTTTAATCACCAGTAATCTTTGCACTAAAAATAAACAAGTGTGAAGAATAGTTGGGATTAATCAGTCAGGATTGTTGTGGGTAGATGTGACGCAAAACTCCAGCGGAAATTATTTAAATTGTAAAAAATTAATTATACCAGGTAACAAAAATTGGGCAGTAGGAAGTTCTGTACTTCATTAATTCAGAAACTCTACTATGCCAGATTTCTCTATAATTCTCTTGGTTTTTACTTATGGTCACAAGATGGCTACAATGGTCCTAAATATCATGTCCTTAAAGAAAAAACATTAAAAGATTTTTAAAAAACCAAGCTTTTATTAGGTGTTTACTTTTGAGAACAAAGAAAACTTTTTGAGGTGCTTCCAGGTGGCCTCATTTCCATTTTATTGGTTGTGGTATCAGCACATGGCCCTGTCTTTTGGTGATATGCGAATGAAATGATCACAAATGGCTTCAACATTCATCATACTGGTGACCTATGACACAATTCAAAGTCCAATAATTACATAAACCTATTAAGAAGAATGAGGGTAGGGGCTATTTTCCAAAGGAAGGAAAGCAGCAAAAGATGGGACAGTACTCTAGGGCTGGTAACAGTGGGAAATTTCACCACACCTGAGGAATCAAGGGGAAGGAAAGGAGAAAAGAGGCTGTGAAACTGGGCCACCCAGCAGGAGGTATAGTCTTCCATAGAGTGAGGCCACCACCATCAAAGCCCTGAAGGAAGGAGCCAGTGAAATAGAACCTCAACCCTAAACCCTCCCCTTCTCAGGTCTCCTCTACAGACCAAACCCAAAAGAAGCCACGGGGCATGGGAAGCCACTGACTCATCAGATTGCTCAGCCTCCCAGGCACAGGGCACTGTGTAGAGGGAGAGGAGGCTGGCGTGTAGTTCAGGAGAGACAGCATGAGCACATCACAGCCACCATTCATCTTCATTGAGCACTTACGTTGTGCCAAGCAGTACAGGTGATCTATATGCATGAAACATGAGTCTGGGTGACAACATTCAGTGGGGTAAACATACCCTGCACCACACACTCAGCAAAAGAGAAAATAATGCTCTAAGTAAGGATTTTGGGAGGGGAAATTATGTGAAATGTGCCCAAGGACAAATGGACGAAGTATGGAGGCATAGACACCAAACATTCTGGACTTGAAGGAGGGGGAGATCCCCTAAACCTGGGAAGAGGAGTGGGAGCTTGGGCTGGTTTGGTAAATAGTGAAGACCTGTGCCCAACTGAGCTTCGTTTTCTCAGAAGATACAAGACCTTGAAGTGGAAAGGCTGTGTGCTACAACTAGGTATACTAGAGCCCTAAGCTTCTAGCTGAGCAAAGACCCCACACCCATGGCTGACTAATAATACAGTCTTCCCTATCTGAGAGGATCATGTGGATTTGGACAATGAATATCTAAAGAGTAACCATAGTAGGGTGAGAAGTGGAGCCATGACACTGTATAAGACTCCTAGAGTCTTAGGCAACATTTAGCTGGGGCTGGAGGCAGAGAAAAACAAGTATGAATGATGATAACACTCTCATCATGCTGGTGAACGGCCACTCAGAGGAGTTTTAATTTTTACTTTTTAAAAATTGTATGCCATTTCTTATACCCAAGTGTGTTACCGTAAAACAAATACCTTCAATACTTGTATCATCCACTTTATCAATCAGACTTTTTAGTGAGAATTGCTATTTATCTTTTATTGATAGTGAAAGTAACATTTACAGAGTTCAAGTAACTTTTCTATAATCATTCTCCCTGGAAGTGGCTGATTTAAGACCTGTCCATGGGATAATGTGCTCCACAATCTCTGCTCTCAATCACAGTTCTCCATTTCACAGAACTGACTGAAGTGTGGCCATCTTTTCCAGGTATCTTGGAGCATTCTGTACAACATACAAGGTAATCCTATTGGATAATATTTCCTGCTACTAGGCTTTAAGTGAATAACAACACAACAGATTGCATTGAATCTCTATAAACACTACCCCACTTGATCTTTACATTTGATTCCTGCAGGGTTACTACCACGTTACAACTGCTACCACCACTCTTCACCATTTTACAGGTGACAAAACTAAAACTTAAAACAAATAGGGAGAGGGAAGAAAAGAAAAAGTGGAAGAATGGAGGAGAAAGGAAAAAGAAAGACTGCCTAATTTGAGCAACCAGGACAAGAATCAAAATCTTTAATTCTTAGTTCTGTATTCTAAACCCTCTCATTTAAATACAACATGTTTTAAAAAGCAGAAAGCAAACATTGGTTTCTTCTTCTTCAGGCACAGACAGTGATTCAGTGTTTGTGAGTGAGACCGCAAAGGCAAAGCACACTGCGCGTCTCGGAGTAGAATGCCGAAAGACTGCTAATGGAAGCCGGAGAGAATGGGTAAATGTCAGACAAGGATCAGCGACTCTTTGAGGATCACTTGCCTTTTCAATACAGATCAAAATCCTTGGTACAAACTGTTAATATGCCACATGTGTCAGATTTCTCTTCAATTCCATCAACAATATCAATGGGATAATGTCCTGCAAGGACAGCAACCTCAGCCTTACCTACTTTATCTGTGACCTAAGACTTGTCTCGAGGCCATGTGATTAAACTAAGAAATGTTATTCTCTCTTCTTCTCTGTTCTTTCTCTTCTTGGATTAATAATCTCAGTGAATGCCATATTAAGTCCCTCAGTTTTCCAAAAGTAAAATTTGACTATTCGCTCTTGAAAATTATTTTCCATAACCCTCAGAGTCATCGCTACTATCAGGTCGGCTTTATCTTTGAAGTGCCCCTTAAATCAGACACTTCTTATCTTTTCCCCACCACTGTCATCCTTCAGTCCATGCCTATATTTTTCTCTTGCTAGACCTTTGTAAAAGATTCTGCTCCCTTTATCAGTAATGTCTCCCACGCCAATTTAATAAACATGCTCCTTCCAAAATTACTTTATGAAGAAATTTTTGATCACATCTATCTCCTGATTAAAAATTTAATCAGTTACATTCACCTATTTACTAACTACTTACCAGTCCAAATTTTTAAATACAGGGTGGTAACCAAACATTGCATATTTTTGTTAATTTTTATTAGATAATATACCATGAAATATAAAAATGACAATTGTATAAAGTTTATTCAGTATAAGAATTGACTGGTTGAAATGACACCTGCCAGAGTGACATAAACAAATTGCCCCAGTGACACTCGAGGCGAACTATTAAGAAGTTAAATCCAATTCCTTAGCTAGGCTCAGAAAGCCTTATCATCTGACTTTCACTTTTCTCACCAGCACAATGCCTTCTCATTTCCCTCTTTGGCTTCTCTAACACTACTAAAGCTCTCTTAAGTCCTGATTGCATAATCCTATGCTTTTGCCTAGTCTGTTTCCTTTGACATCACTTTCCTCTCCGCCATAAATTCTCCAACTTACCCTTTGCAATAAGCTGAAATATTATCTCCCCACAAATACTTCCCTAACTGCTTAAGGATGGCTAGTCAGTGTGTGGCAGTCAGCGCTGTGACAAGTGCTGTTCCACTTTGGCATGAAGCTGGGTAGCAGCTGGAGCTTAAGCTGTGTTCATCATGAGATCCAGCTATATCTAACAAGGCTGGCAGCCCAGAAAGATCTGCAGAAGCACTGTGTACCAGGTATCTTGCACGTGTCAGGCCAAGACTTTGACCAAATCTAGTTTTGTAGGAAGGATGCTGTAAGTACCATATTGGGCCTATTTCTCAGATTTTTTTTTAATGTGGGTACCTGGAGTTGACCTCAAGACCTCGCGCTTGCCAGGCAGGCGCTTATGCCGCTGAGCCATCTCACCAGCCCTATTTCTCAGATTTTTTTCCCTGTTCCAAAACAACCCTAAACTCTTATCTGAATTCTCAGAAATGGGGACTGCCAATAAGAAAATACTAAAAGAACTATCTCATTGACAGTTCTCTGGGTCACTCAAAACAGGCTCACAGTTGGTTTAAGCATAGCCAGAACAAGCAGAAGATTCTTTCCTTAGGATTATATAGAAGTAACTCCGTGGACTATATGGACTCACTGAACTAGTTCTACACAGTTAGATGCAGATTTAGAAGTAGAAATGTTGGAATTTTTCATTACCTGACCCTCTCGGGGGAAGGGAGTGGAGGAAATGAGAAAGGCTACAGAAACTCATCAACCTCTAATAAGAGGTTTTAGCAGCAGTTACCCTTAAAGGGGACTAAAGGTAGGAAAACATGTGGTAAATGTCACATGGTAGTTAAAAAACATACTGATGGGTCTAAATGAAATATAGTTCAATGACTTTCAACTATTCATTTAATAGTTATTCATGGGGGTCCACTATGTGCATATCCCATACCAAGAACATGGCAGAGAATGAGAAAGATATAGAAAAGTGAAGGTAGACTATAAATCACTCCACAAATAAAAGGCAAAATGATTTCTGATATTGATAAGTACAATGAAAAAATAAAGCTACTGGGATGGAAAGCTGGGGTCAGGATATGTCTCATGAAGAGGTGTCACTTGAACTAAAGCCTAAAAACCAGCCTGGTGAAGATCCTGGGGGAAGAACATCCAGATAAAATTAAGAGCCGGTGCATAGGCCTCAAAACAGTAATAAGCTTGGCATTTCAAGGACCTGGGAGAAGGTCATGGTGGAAACCACAGTGGGTGAGCAAGTGAGAGGGTGGTAGGAGGTGATTCATGAAGTTAAATAAACACTGAGTCATCGAGGACCTTGTAAGCTACGTTCAGGAGTTCGTATTTATTCTGTGCGGAATGGGGAACTGTTGGATGGTTTTAACTAGAGAATGACACAATCCGAGTTCTGTGTTTACACTTCACCATGGCTGCCCTGTAGAGGACAGAACAGGAGGAAGGGGCAGGTGCAGGAGTGAGGAGGTCACTGTAGCAGTGTTCCAGGCAAATGCCAGTGTGTTCAGATGTACACAGTAACAGTAGAAAAAGAAAAATTTGGGGGCTAGTATGGAACATATTCTGCAGATGCAGTAAACAAAATTTGCTGACATGTTCAATGTTGGAGTGGAGAAGGGAACAGATTTAGAGAACACTCCAAGGTTTATGGCTAGAGCAACTCTTAGAGAAATGACAGCCTATTGAAAAAGGGAGAACTGGGACCAAATGATCTTATACAAATTCATTAGAGGTATCATTACACAATTGGATACAAAAGTCTGGAGGTCAGGAAGGAGGTCATGACTAAAGTTTAGGAGCCGTCAGGAGATCGGCATAGTTAAAGTAACAGAAGCAGTTCCAGAAATAAGTGAGCAAGAGTTGAGGGAAAAAATGGAGATTCCACAACTCTCGTGGCAGAGCGTTGTTGCATAGTGTTAATATTTCTTAGAAAGACTTAGTAGAGGGAGGCTTATCAAGACTGGAGTGAATCGTGTGGGACACTAAGGTCAAAGGACAGAGATGTGAAGCCAGAAAAACTTCTCAAATCTACACTGATCTTTTTTCTTCTTCTTGTCATTCCTCTCACCTGTGATACCTGTGATTTTATTTTTTTATGATATTGGGGATTGAATTCAGGGCCTGCACACTGAATTATGCCCCCAGTCCTATTTTATTTTTAATTTTAAGACAGAGTCTCCCTGAGTCACCAAGTTGTCCGGGTTGGGATTGAACTTGCAATCCTCTTGCCTCACACTCCCAGAATGCTAAGATTATAGGCATGACCTATGATTATATAACTCCGAAATACATTCCATGCCTTTCATGGAACGTGCAACTATTGTATGATTCCCTTTCATTTTGGAATTCCTGTGGTATCTCCTTCTGCGGTTACAGTAATATTATTGGGGTAGAGTTGGGAAGCTTCAGCGTCTCCTTATTTAATGAGCAGTATTTATGGAATTTGAGAAATGTGCATAAAGAATGGCAATGTGTTTTATTAAAGAACTAGTTTCTAGAGCTAAAAAGTAAAATTTCAATAATGAAAAGTAATCTCTGAAAGTTTCTTAAATTGTTCATATAAGGTGAAGTGCAGGCCTTTTGAGAATATCAGTATCAACCCTATCCAGATACAAATCTCTCAATAAATCTTGAGCAGCCTGGTTTTTGCTCCAGCATTAATACAATCTCCTGCTACTGTAGTTAAGTGTCAGATTGTACCAAAAAATACCAGCAGGTAGAACTGAATTTTGAATCTTTGAATGTATGTATGGAATGACTCCACATTATATCTAGTGCTAGTCTAAGCATCTTCCAGCCATATATCCAGATTATAAAATAGGCTTTTCCAGGAGTAATAGAGGGGAGCTTTATGAACTAAGGTGTGAAAAGCTCTAAGAACACAGAGTGAAACTGCTAAGATATGTGTCTCTAAGCCAGGCACAAAGACTGCATCTGATTGTTACTGGACATGGGTAAGATAATGTATAAGAATCTATAAGCCACAACTTGGGAGCGATGCCACATTTGCGCATAATTTTCTAAAACAAATTCTATGTACTTTGGGCTCCACTTCAAAAAACAAGCAAGAAATTTAAACTTCAGTATGACTATGGTTGATACACCAACACTCTGAAATCTGCATGGCCATGCCAAAAGCTCGGAGAGGGCCTTCTGGTTTCCTATTAATGAAATTTGCTGTCTAGATGCTCATTGTTTAAGCTAGCAGTATCCCTTGAGCATGCGAACTCCAATATGTCTCCATGAAACTCAAAGTATCCACATCCCTGGATGCACAGAACTCTCAGAGATTCTACCTTCATCCCAGGCAGGTACAGTATGCAATTCTTCTAGAAGCTGCGAGGCACTGTCCTGGCCAACCCGTCTTTCTCACCCCTGTTCAGAATGATGTGTCATCCTCTAAGCCCAGCCCTCAACTTCACTTACATGATGGCTCCTCCTCGGAAGGATGAAGCACATTCTCTCAATTGGGATTTTAAAACCAAAATTCCTCCACAATGCAAAAGTCTTCAATTATGGAATCACAAAGCCTTAGTCTATAAGGAGGAAAATATATATTAATGGAAGCCTATTACAGCACAAGTTATCCTGCTACCATTTTTATGGTAGAGGGCGATAGTTCTACTGGATAGGGATTGTAAAGTACAGTATTTTGTAAATATAAAAAATGGATATAATCTACTGAACTATAAACACATACAAACCAATGACTTTCTTCAGATATTGTCTTTTGAGCCAGGACAAGTTGTTAAATATTTTATTCTCTTCTCTAGAGAACAGCCAAGTTAAAAGGGTCTTCTTAGACAAGTTCGAATGGCTTTGTCTTCAATGTGTCATCCTAGAAATGCGAGCTGCTATAGTTACTAAAAGAGAGAATGAGGTTAGCAAGAATTGGATGCCATCCACTCTGCATGTAGTATGGTGGGACAATCAGATTTGCCAATCACACATTTGGTGTGTTGCAGTGTAATTTATCTATCTGAAAGCCTGCCTGTCCCACTAGGCTGTAACTGCCTTGGAAGAGGAATATTGACTCACTTATTCCTACAACTCTTGCCAGACTTAGGACATGGCATACCGTGGACACTAAAAAATTGAAGCCCAGGGCATGATTGGGAAAAGGCTCACCTGCTTGATTTTCTATTTGCATGGCACCCCTTCTACCACTTTTCTCACTTATTGCTCATCCTCTATGATTCATTTATTCATCAGAGTGGTAAACCAACTATTTGGCATTCTCCATGATAAGTCAGTTATACCGCAGCGCTTTGGCCTTCCTTACCACAGTGCTATTCCAGAGGATACTTTCTATCTTGGACCTACTGCTGCTCTAGGGTTGACTCTAGTTAAAGAATACTCTTATAACCCCAATAGGGTCAGCTTTTATCCCTCTGCTTCTTATCCCAAATTACTATTGGATGGGATATAAGAAACCCCATCAGTTTGGTTAACTGGGTCACTAAGAGCTGTATCATTCCTGCGTTCCTGTTCTGAAAGCATAATTAAAGCCCTGACTAATTAGTATTAAAGTAACCTTAATTAACTAACCTAACTTACTACTAATCAAGGGAATGGGTCTTCTGAGAGATGCTGGAACATTTTCTAGTCAGTACACAATATAAGTTAATATACATACATACCCCTACGGATACATTCATTTTTAAAAAATTAAAACTCTTCCTTGTTGGGAATGTAAGTTGGAGGTTACTTGCTTACTTGCTTATTTATTTATACTCTGCCTCTTCCCACAAAGGACTGGGCTCAAAGGACATCATCTTGCATTTGTATTGCAGAGCTCTTGCCGTGATTATTAAACAAGAAGGTATTTAGAATGCTCTTCACTTGTTCTGGGTCATTAGTAAGCCCATGATAATTATTCTATCGAAGTAATTCCAAGGCTGCTGTTTCTGATTTCCACATTACAGATAGTTACTTGTCACCTATGTGATTTAGCGTGAATCACTTCATCTCTCTGGATCCCAGTTTCCTCTCCTGGAAAATGAAGCTACTGTATTAAGGCATCTCCCAAATTTAACACGCTTAGCTGTTCTATGAGGGCAAAGTTTCTCTTGACTCCTAAGTTCTCTATCTTACAAATCTAACAGATGTGATGTCCATTCTGTAACACGAAGAGTTGTTTTTGTGACTACTCACAAATACTGACTTTTTTCGAAAGTTTCTACCATACAATCTCCAAAACTGCCTAATGAGAAGGCAGCATAAAAACTGCCTCTAGTAACTCATTTCAGGGATGCTGGAGAGGATATATCAAAATATCTGCCTCACTCAGCTCCAATATCTGAAGTACCATACTTCAATTCTACAATGTAAGGTGCTGTGCATCTGCCTGTCATTTGTGTTTATGAGCAAGTTTAACTGACCATTTCCTTAGTACAGATTTGAACTTAGATGTGCCCAAAGGAAAACATTATATTAGTGTGGGCACACCCCTGAAATAAACCAAAGTAAAAACCAGGAAAAGCAGCTCGTCAGCTTCTCAGTGTTTCTCGGGTGGGCACTGTAGAGACCCTTAGGCCAGTCCAGCTTTTTCCACGTTAAAAAAAAAAAGATCTGTATGTGCTGTGACTCTAGAACTTAGACTGGAAGAAATGCTAGGACGCACTAGAACTAATGTTAAAGGAGGCTACAAAATATCCTGTCCCAAACAGGCTTAAGAATAAGTTAATGTTTTTCTAGATGGGAATTGTTTAAAAGAAATCTGCAAAGAGCCTGGGGGTGGAGATGCCTGCGGGCATTGCTTCCAGCACAGAGCTGCTCTCTTCCCAGATTGCTGGGAGCACTGGATATCAATTGATTCATCATCTGACAGCTGTAAATAATACCTGAGGAACACACCCAGTCTTTGAAGACAAGATTCCACAGTTTCTTCGAGTTGGTCCTTTGTGTTTTGGGTTTTGCCATCTTTTCACAGTGAATTAATGAATGAAAAAGTGAGTACATGAATGGACAAGTAAATTGTATTTTCTTCTTTTCCACTTAAGTAAGTACATTTGTTTTATTTTCTCAGTGTAACATATGAAAAATAGCAGGAAAAGGCTTTTTTGCAAATTTTACCAAATTTTAATTACCAAATTTTAGCATTTGTAAGAATCACTCAGAACACTCATTAAATATCCAGACTCATTAGACCCACACCTCAAGATCTGATTCAATAGATCAGGCATAAGCACAAGAATATAAATGGTAATATCACACACACACAAACACACACTTCAAAGTTGTTTCTGCATTAAATGGTCAACAGGCCATGCTTTGAGAAAAACTGGCATATAAGGACTGTTGGTTCTCTGGTCAGTCAGTCTGACATCAGACTTTTCAAAAACTGAGTTGTAACTATTCCACATTTGGGATCAGAGTCAACCGTATGGAAGCAAGTGTCAGCCAAATAAGAGCCTCAGAAAATTGCCAGAGTGCATAAGGTCAGGACACTATCTAACTTCAAGACTTACTGTAAAGACAGAGTAACAAGACAGCATGATACTGGCACAAAGACAGACAGACCAATGCAAACATGGAGAGTCAAGAAATAGGTCCATATATATATGAACAATTGATTTTCAACAATGGTGAAAAACAACTTTTGGTGAATGCAGTCTTTTCAACAAATGCAGTCTTTTGGTGAATAAAGTGCTAGAACAATTGGATAGGCATATATGATAACAACAACAAAATGTACTGTTAGCCACCATATTAAAAAAAAAAAAAAAAACCCGAATGTATAAGCTCAAAGGTCAAACTGAAAGCAATAGAATTTGTAGGAGAAAAAGTAAAAGAAAATCTCTGTGATCTTATTTTAGGAAAAGAATTATTATACACAAAACCAAAATCATCATCTAAAAAAAGTAAAAGTTGATATAATAGTTTTTATATCACAATTCAGAACTTCTCTTTAAGAAACACTGGTGAGAAAGTAAAAAGACAAGACCCAGGCAGAAAAATAATACTTGCAAATCACAAATACTTGCAAGTTATTTGCCTGATAAAGAACTTATATTCACAATATATAAATAACCCATAAAGGTCAATTTAAAAACATTTTAAAACTGGTAGAAGTTTTAAATAGATACCAACAAATATATTTGGATAGCAAGTAAACAAATAAGAAAATGCTCAGTACTATATGTCATTATAGGAATGCAAATTAATTACATTGAGAAATCACTATCTACCTTTTTGAATGGCTATAATCTAAAAGACTTGGGCCGGTGAGATGGCTCAGCGGCGTAAGCGCCTGCCTTGCAAGCGTGAGGGCCCGAGTTCGACTCCTGGAACCCACATACGAAAAAGGGGCCGGTGATATCGCTCAGTGGCACGGGTGCCTGTTGGCGCGCAAGGTCCTGAGGTCGTCCCCCTGGTACCCACAAAAAAAAAAAAAAAAAAGACTAATTGCATAAAATGATGGAGAAACAGGAATACTGGTTCCACAATAAAACTTTATGAAAAAAACAGACAAAAAAAGAGTACAGATTTTAAGATTCCATTCAGCAAATTCCAGAAAATGAATCCAATCTATACTGACAAGAAGTAGATTAGTAATTTCCTGATCATGGTGTAAGGCAAGGGTGGGAGGAAGTAAGAGATTTGAAAGGACCCCAAATAATCCTTTGAGGTTGATAGATGTGTTCATTATCTTTTTAGTAGCAATAATTTTATACATCTATGATATATATGAGAAAGCTTATTAAATTATATACTTTAAGTGAAAATTATTATATGTCAATTACATCTTAATAACAGTTTAAAATGAGTTATTTTAAAAGATAAGAAAAGTGAAATATGAGACAATAGTAATTTCCAACAATTCAAGAGTAATACAAGCAGGAAGATATTAGCACAGAATACCAGCTGACTCACCAGTGCCTGTTTTTACAGTTAGATAGAAATATAAATACCAAATATCAATTTAACACAATGATGACATAACTTTATACCAAAGAAGGAAAAATGAGATGCACATATAAGGGCAGGGAGAGAGCGCATGGAAGAGAATTAGTTATCTTGATCTATTCTAATAATAAGTCAAAAGATAACAGATAAAATTTAAAGATCAAGATTTGCAGAACATGCAGGTTATTTAGAGATATGAATGTAAACAGCAGAATAAGTGAGTAAGAGTTGAAAGGGTTTATTTTTGGGCAGTAGAACTAGGGGATAAGAACTAAGAAGACAGAGGACAGTTAGTTTCATGCATGCACAAGCCTAAACATAACTTATGGTGCCATTTCATCATTTGATTTAACAAACCATTGTTGACAGGCAATATTCTGTGAATACTTTCATATTTCTGTAGAGTCCAGATTTTATGATTGAATGGCATGCGTGCTTTATAAGTTAGAGAAAGTACATTGCTCTGAATAAGATTTAGAGATTTCTCTCCCAGGAGCCATTTATTTATATTCTAAAGGCAATAAAATCTAGAAACAACTTTCCCCTGTCTTCCAGAAATATTTACTTATAATACAGGGTAGTGTTCTCCCCTCCTTTTAGAAGGTTTGCTTATGTTAGAAAGTACTTTTTCTCCAGAGGGAGAAGTAGATATGCTAGCTGTCCAGTAAAACATAAAGTCTTATAATTTCGGGGTTCTTTACCTATGATACAAAAACCTGGCATATACGGGCAAATATTTGGGCCTTGCTGAGTTGCTTTGTGGAGACATGCAATATGGATAATGCTATAGTTTGCATCTTAAGTGCCCAAAAGTTCCACATGATAAAGGCTTGGTCCCTCATATGATGCTACAGGGAAGTGGTAGAACCTTTAAAACAGGGGCCTAGTGAGAGGTCTTTAGGTCATTGGGGACCCAACAAAGGGGGATAAAGCCCTTAAAGAGTTTAGTTGAACCCCAGCCTCTTCCTCTTCCTTTCTTGCCTTCTGGCTATTATGTGAGGAGGTTTTCTCTGCTATATACTCCTATCATAATATACTGGCTTATCAAAGTCCTGTAAGTAATGATGTCAAATTACTATGGACTGAAATCTGCAAAACCTGAGTCAAAATGAACTTTTTCGCTTTATAAATTGATTATCTGGGGAATTTTTATAGTGACCAAAAAACTGACTAACACAGATAAAAGTGTGCATAACTAGCATCTGTATATGGACAGATTGATGAGAATGATGATGATGATGATGATGATGATAGTTGGATGATAGATAGATAATAGATAGATAGATATAGATAGATGGTAGATAGATGATAGATGAAACTATACTAGGCTAACTTTTTAGCTTGCAAGTAGAATAACATATAAGACCCTTCATAGTTTTTGAACTTAAAAAAGTGAGTGAATTATTTATGAATAGTAATTAAGGAATTTTAAACAAAATGACACACTGATTTGCATCTATCAGATAGAAAAAAAATTTAAAATAAAAATCACACAATCCTAGTTGCTGGTAATGATGTAAGATAAGGACTCTCTCAATTTCATCTGGTTGGAATAAGCATCTTTATCAATACCTTATCTTACAAAATAATTTTATGAAATACAAATGTGCATACTCTACTTTCTTAGTCTGTTTGTGCTGCTATAGCAAAATTTCTGAGATTGGATAATTTATAGATTACAGAAATCCATTTCTCACAGTTCCAGAAGCTGGGAAGTCCAAGATCAAGATACTGGTAGATTCAGCATTTGGAGAGGGCCTGCTCTGTGCTTCAAAGATGACACATTGAATCCCATGTTTTCACTCAGCAAAAGGGAAAAAAGGCCTGGCTAATTCCTTCCAGCTCTTTCATAAATCCAATAATACCATCATGTGGATGTAGCCAGGATTTGTGATTGTATCTCTTTGAACTCATGCCTTCAGACACACTAAGCCATAAAAGACAGTAGGCAGAATTCTGAGACAGTTTCCAAGATTCCCAACCCCTAGTGTACCCAGCCTATATAATCCCCTCCTGTATATGTTGGTGAAACTATGAATATGAAGAATTTTTCTCCCCTGATTAGGATAAATTATAAGACAAAGGTGAAATATTTTTTCCAATGTAATCAAGTTCCAACATCAGTTGAGTTTGAAATAATGGAAAGGGAGAGAATTCTGAGTAAAGTAACCCAATAAAGCAAGTCAATAAAAGGAATTTGACCCTTTCTGAGAAAAAGAGTTTGAAAGCACTGGAATCTGCTGTCTTTTAGGAAGCAAATTACCTATGTGGCACTGCTTATGGAGGATGTCATGTGGCAAGAACCTAAGAGTGGCATCTAGGAACTGAAAGCATTTTCTGGTCATCAGCCAACAAAAGAAATAAAACTTCAAACATACAAACACAAGTATTCAATGTGGTCTTAGAAGAGGACTCTTGAGTCTTAAATCTAGATTGAAAACCTGGATATCACCTTGATTTCAGCATAGGGAGACCCTAGCATAAGACTCAGCTAACCCATACTGAGATGTCTGACCCATAGAAACTGTAGATAGTAAACTGAGATAATGTAGTTGTGTGGTTTTAAGATGCTAAATCTGTAATAATTTGTCATATGAGAGTAAAAAACTGATATATTTTGTTTTTAATTTTTGTGCATCCTCTAAAATTCAGGTTAAAACTTAATCCCCAATACAACAGAATTTAAGATATGGGGCTATTAGGTGACTATAACATGAGAGCAAAGCTATCATCAAAGGGTTGCTCTTATCAGAAAGGCCTGCTATCATGTGAAGATTTAGCAAGAAGTTGCCATCTTTAAAATGGAGGCTGAGTCCTCATAAGACACTGAATCTGCCAGTGCCATGTTAGATTTCCTAGCTTCCATAATTACAAACAAGAAATTTTTGTTTCTAAAGTATCCTGCTTAAAGATTTTTTATAATATCCTGAACAGATTAAGGAAATTTCTATTCAAATACCACAAATAGGATACGAATAAATAAAATTGAGTAATATTCTTAAATTGGGATATTACACTGTTTCTGTAGTAAAAGAAATGACTAAGGAAAAAAAATATATATATATGTATATGTATATCTTAACATCCATGTTCCTTCTTCCATCATGTATGATGGTGAGTGAAAAAATAAAGTCATATACCTAACATAGAACAACCTTGCAGGACTGACACTACTTACCCTCAGCACTTGGGTTAATGAAGATATTGTGCTGTTAGTGAAAGAACTGAAAGACAATTCGGTGGAAAAGAAGGAAGAGCCAGCAATGTCCTCACATAAATATACTCAACTGACCGACAACAAAGGTGTAAAGGCAAAACAGTGGAGCAGAAACAGTCTTTTCAACAAATGGTACCAGAACAACTGGGCATACACAGGAAAAAATAAGTAGAAAATATAGACACAGATCATATATTCTTCAAAAAACATGAAGAGTAGAGGAATTATAAATGTGAAGCACAAAACTATAAAAATCTTAGTAGATAACGTAAGAAAAAACATATATGATCTTGCGTACTGTGTGAGTCAGCTTTCCATCCCTCTGACACAATACCTGAGCAAATCAACTTAAAGGAGAAAAGATTGACTGATTTTGGTTCATGGCTTTAGAGGTTTCAGTCCATGGTCTGCCAGCTTCATTGTTTCTGGCCTGGTGGTGAGGCAGCACATATGGATGGAAGAGCAAGTGGGAGCAAGGCTGCTCATCTCATGGGGGCCAGAAACAAAAAGAGAGAGAAAGAACATTTGCTGGTGGGCTTCCTACTTCTTCTTTTGTTTCATCTGAGGCCCCAGGCTATTGCATGGTGCTGCCCACATTAAGGGTAGATATCTCACTCAACTTGCTGTCAAAAGGAATTGAAAACTTATGTCCCCACAAAAAACCTGCAATGGACATTGATAGATTTATTTAATTGCTATCCTTCAAAGCAACCAAGATGTTTTTGAGTAGGTGAATGGATGGATACATAAATTGTGGCACGTTCAGATGTGAAATAATATTCAGTGCTAAAAGGATGAAAGTTATTTAGTCATGAAAACACATGGAGAAACCTTAAAAATCACACTACTAAGTGAAAAAGCCAGGCTGAAAAGTAATAAACTGTATAATTCCAACTATGTGATACAGTAATCTAGAAAAGGTGAACTATAGAGACATTAAAAGATCAGGGACTGTCAGGAATTTGAAAGGAGGGATGAATGCATAGGCAGAGCCCAGAGGATTTTTAGGTCAGTGCAACTGTTCTGTATGATAATATAACAGAGTGTGCCTATCACAGTGTATTTGTTCAAATCTGTTTGTTGTATACTAAGAGTGATCTGTGGAGCTTGGGTGGCAATGAGAGATATTGAAAGTGCATATATAGGATATGGAACATGTGGAAAATGTTGCCATGTACCTAAAACTACTCCAAAAAAGATTATTTTAAAATGCACAGAATATTACATCTAACCTTTGGATATACAATGTTTCGTTTACCATAACTTTTTTTTTTTTCTGGGTACCGGGGGGTCGACCTCAGGACCTCGTGCGCCAGCAGGCACCCGTGCCACTGAGTGATATCACCAGCCCTTTTTTCGTATGTGGGTTCCGGGAGTCGAACTCAGGCCCTCGCGCTTGCCAGGCAGGCGCTTAAGCTGCTGAGCCATCTCACCGGCCCTACCATAACTTTTTTATTTCTTATATTTCTGATTCTTTGACATGGGTAAAAATAGTCTTGCTGACCCTGCAGAGGCTGCCCTCATAGACTAGTCAGTTCCTGGCAGACAAAGTAGCCACCTTCCCTGCAAGTACACAGTTCACACGCCAACCAGCCGGTCCCGAGCCATCCCAACCTCTTCCTGTATCTGGCTCTTATATTTAGATGTCTACTATCCCCTGCCCACATCAACCCAAGACCAGGAGTCAGGCAACTATAGACAATTCCTGTGCCCTTGAAGTCACCCACTGGAATTTCTCAAATTAGCCTACTCTAAGCATGCTTAACTTGCCTTGCCTTTTCTTTTCCTCTAAACCCACAATAAACATTCCTACCCATGATTTCCTGACACTCTCGCTGACCCCTTACTGACCTTTTAGATTCCATTGTGGCCCCTGCACAGTTGTTTATGGAGATACATATATATATATATATATATATATATATATATATATATATAATACATATATATATATATTTATAAAACATACATACATATATATATATTTATAAAACAGTGACAGGGATACACATTAAATCAAGAAGTGGCTGGCTTGGGGATTTGGGATATCAGAAGGTCACAATTTTACATATAACAGCATGCTGACATAAATTAGGAGACTTGAAGTAAATCTAACATGTTAAAAGTGAGACAAGAGTTTGTTATAGTTTTCTGAATTATAATTTTTCAAATTTCAGAAAACAGAAATTATTTTAAGAAAGAATAATATTACCTATGGCCTTCAAAAGATGTGGTAAAGATAATACAAAATAAGGAACAACAAGAAAAAAGCAAGGGACACGTTTTGTTGCCATCCACTTCTGCCCTTGACTTTCCCCCAATCTTCCTGTCCCCAGGAAGTACAGCAGCCACCATACGCATGTGAGAAAGAAAGCCCCAGACTCTACTACTGAGGGTAGAGGAGAATAAGGGAAGAATCCTGACCTCTGTTAGCTTCCTGAACTTCCACTCCACCTGGGTTACCTGTCCTTGTGCTTACTCTTTCTACATAAGAAAAGAAAACTGCTACTTGGTTGATAGCAACACAAACATGTTTCTGTTACATGTAGCCTGGTACAAATATAAATAATATGTGTGGTCTAAAAACACTTTAAAAACTCATAGCTAGTGTTAGTCATTTCACAATGCATAGATACTTCAAAACACTATATTGTACATATGACAACAAATGCAATCTTATTTTTCAATTCAAAAATAGTAATAACAGTAAAATAATAAGCATGTGAAAGAACAAAATAAATGCATGAATGAATGAGTGAATGAATGAAAAGGAAAGGCTCAGTCTTTTCTAAACTTATTTTCACACGAGCACCTTTTACCAAAAAATTCATTTTGAGGTATATGAACAATGTTTCATAAATACCTATTTGTAAATTCAGACTTAATTTGTACTACAGAAAAACTTACAATCAGCAATCATTTTCACTGAAGTACTGAATTAAGGACATCAAAGTATAAAACTGATTTTATTTTGTTTTTGAGACAGGATCTCAACTATGTAATTCAGGCTGGATTTGAAATCACTATGTAGCACAGACTGGCTTCAAACTCATGCCAATCCTCCTGCCTCAGCCTCCTGAGTGCTGATATTACAGGCATGTACCACCATGCATGGCTTAAAACTGATTTTTACATGGACAAATTAGCTTCATTTTGCATCACTACCTCTCTTAGAATAGACACCATAGGTTTGTCTGTGAGTCCATTCATCAAAAAGTATCTAATGGTCACCTAATAAGATCCAAGCTCTCTGCTAGTTTCTGGGGATACAAACATAATTTAATCTTCTCAAGTCTCAGGTAAAGGTTAATATGTGTGACTAAACAATTGATTATAATATGACATATCTGACATTCTCTGTTATTATAATTTAACAATTTTAAACATCCAAAGCACATACTCATGATTCTTCTGAATCACAAACATTAGCTTAAACACTGTCAGGCTGATGGGTAAACTATATAGTAACCAGGAAAGGTCTGAGCCAACTATTCAGTACTGACATCTCAACTCAGCTCTGATGTTCTTCAATTGTCTTCATATGAATAATGGCTCATGTCAGAGGAGAAAAATACCAATTCTTTATGAAAACAGTACCCTGACAATTAATGCTGGTGATAGAAGTGAAGAGATGGAATATGTAAGAATAGGAGAAAGATGTAGCTATAGCTAAAGGTAGGCTCAGGTGGAGTAACTAAGCTAACTTTAAAAGGAAAAGGGCATAGACATGTGGTCATAAGGCTGGGGAGATTTTGTTGGAATGACAGAAGATGAATGCTCCAAAATGAGTATTGGTTGATGGACCAAATCTTCAGAGCAGATAGAAAGAGAGGAATTATGAATAAAAACATAGAACTAATCTCATCAGAAAGAAAAACCATAGCTTATACAAGAGGAAGGGACTAAAATGATAGTACAGTACATAAAAGGAAATTAATTGAATGGAGCAGGAATTATGGATTGAATTGATTCCTCCCAATATATTTGATTAAATCCTGTCCCCATTGCCTCTGAATGTGACTTTATATAGAAATAAGGCTGAGGCACATGTAGTTAGTTAAAATACCATGTTAGGGTAGGATGGGCTCCCAATCCACTATAAATAAATGGAGTCCTTATACAAAGAGGGAATCTGCACACTGACACACACAGGAGAACTATGTGAAGACTCACCAGGTTGATGGCTATGTAACAACTCAGGCAGCCATTGGAGTGATCCTTACAAGCCAAGAGACACGATGAACTGCCAAGAACTTGCAGAAGCTGGGAAGAAGCCAGGCGGCATTCTCCCTTACAAGTTTCAGGAGGAGTATTGCACTGGTGATTCCTTATTTGGGGCTTCTGAACCTTCAGAACTGGTACACCACACATTTCTGTTGTTATATTCCACCAAGTTTGTACCACTTTTTTGCAGCAGCTTTGGGAAATAATGCAGGGAAGCTTCAGAAAAAAAAAATCGCATTTGTGTTTACCATTTGATTAAGAAGTTGAGGGACTAGGTCTAGAAGACCAGAGGTCTAGAAGGGGTATTGAGCTGTGGTGACATCCTAAACTAATACCCAGAGGAAAAGTGGGGGCCAACAGGGAAGGTATAAAAATAAGTAATATCGACCTGGCTGAAGTCAGTGTCTATGAATTTACAGTGGATCTATGAATTCATTCCAATATTAATCTGATAAAAATCCCAGATGCAAATAGGAATTTAGTGCATGTTGAAAGTATTATTTCAAATACAGTACAATTGACTATTTGGGGCAAATCACAAAATTAAGCATCTACAGACAAAATTGCTGTGCCCTTGAATTTAAAAATGACCTTATCCGATACATGGAAATATCATATATAAATGATATTTGGGATTTTTTGAAAAGTGTCAATACATGCTATTTTCTAAATTAGTGCAGTTTTGTAAAATACACACACACACATATGATATGCCTCTAAATAAAATAAATGATTACTATCATGTTTAGGTGATAGAATTATAGACTTTCCATGATTCTATTTTCCAAGTTATATAGTTAATACATGGATTTAATACATATAATTTAATTCCATTTATATATATTATATATAATTGTATTGAACCAAGAAAGTACTATAACAATTGTGATTCAAGTATCTGAGGATCTGATACACAGTTGTTAAAACTATGTTTAAACTCTGTCTTTAACGATCAAAAATAATTTCTGAATTAGCAGAAGAGCCATTTTAGGAGAGTATGGAAACCATGTACTTCAGGACAATATGAATATTAGACATCCGGACCATTGGCCAGGAACACTGACAGAAAATGAGTGAAGTCTGGGAAGTAAAACATAGGTTAAAAAAAAGAAAACAGACTTCCAGCAAGGTGAGGGATTCTAAGATTTGTGCTTGAGTTTTGTTTTTGTTTTTAAACTTAGAGGTTGGCCATGAATACCATTTTTTCATGTGAAGTTAGCTTTTACCTGCTGTGGTCTGAATGAGTGACCCTGAACTTCAGTTCACTTGGAATTTGGCCTTGTTCACTTCACTCCTGCTTAGGAGAGGATTATGCCCGAGTTAAGTGTTATTATATAGAAAGGTCTGCAGGTACCACGCTTATATACTGGGGTGAGAGGGGAGGTCAACTGACAGGAGTTGACCACAGCAGCAGCCTCAGTAAACTAGGGCAAGACCTCAGTTACAGGGGCATATATCTTTCCACACACAGGCCTTGTAGATGTTAGGAATATGAACATCCCTAATTTTTCTGTTCTGCAGTTAGATGTGCAACCCTAGGCTATTATCATGTTAAATCCCTTGTAAGCTTTAGTGTACATATGTTTTTAGCTTTAAGTTTTCTTGCCAAGCCTAGGTAGATGCTTTAGATAAGTTGCCAAGGCTGAACCTGATGCCGTGGAGGGAAGTCTTTGAACCCATGAGACTTATCCATAATCTCCTAAGGGTTCCTTTCGACACATGGTTTCAAGCTAGTTCTGGACTTGATATTTACATAATCTTTGGCCATGGCTTTAGATTGAAATGTCAGAGACCCAGTCAGAACAGGGGTTCAAAATAGCTTGTCCCCATTCTTCTTCCTAGTTGGAACAATCCTACTCAGCTGAGAGTTCCCATCAAACCAGGACTCACTCTCTGATTATTTCTCTCTGTCTCCCTGTGGTGTGGTTCATCATTGCTGTCCTTTAGAAATCTATTCCATTTATTAAGCCAGCATGTTCCACTAGAGTTCAGGTAAGATCTCCATGCTCACCCAAAGCTGTCACACTGATTCTTTCCTTTTATTTCTTCCAGTACTGTATTTTCTACCAGTCTTCCTGGTCTGCTTCTCTCCAATCTGGCAAGATCCTTTTCCTTTTAAGATGTTGATGATTGAACCCAGGACCTTGTGTATGCTAGACAAGTGTACTACCACTGAGCTATATCTCAGCCCTCTTTTTTCAAATTTTGAGACAAGATCCTATTAAGTTACCCAGGCTGGCTTTGAATTTGTGATCCTCCTGCCTCAGCCTTCTGAATACCTGTGCACCACTGAACCAAGCTTGTCCAGACATTTTGTAACTAATTAAGAAGTGTTCTCAGTCAAAGTAGTAGGTGCCCAATTGCTTATATTATGAAATTTTCACTTAGCTCTAAGAAGTTGCCTCTCACTTGCCTTTTGGATCCTGTTCATTGGCAAGGTTTGCAGACAAACCTTTGCTGTCTCCTATTTCTCCTCTCATTCTACCCAAGATTTCTTTGGATTTCTAGCACAGTGTCTCCTCTAATAACAAAACATCCCCTCCTTTTCTGGATAGTTAGATTTGAGAATATTGTATTTCCCATTTGTCTCTCTTGGCCTTCATTTCTTATTTTTCCCTTGAGTTTTGTCCAGTCTGATTTCTGTGATCTCAATCTTTTTCAGAAATTAATTTCCTCCTGTAGCTAAGTGATTTTCAGGGATGGTGTAATTTTAACAATTCCTTTTGGATGAGACTCTCTCATACATTGCAATGGCTTAACATCCCTGGTTCCTTCTAACTAAATCACCAGGAACATTTTCAAATTCCCTTGTGAAAAGTAGGAGTCCACTGCTGTGAATGGGTCATGGCTCTCTGGTGAGTGGATTTAAATGTGCCTGACTGAAGGCCTGACCTGCTAACTCTGCCAGCTCCCAGACTTAGAGGGGCCCAGGACAGGTTGTAGAATTGAAAACCTGCCACCAGAAAGGAAGAAACAGGACAATTTAGGGAAAATGCTCCCATAGCAAAACCAAGGAAACCCATCTGACCTGAAATTGGAACTCTCTTAAAAGCCAAGAGGAAGCCTGGGCCATCTGGAAAATGGGAAGATGTCAGTGCATCACTTGCTTCCACAGTGAGGCTAAGAACCAAAGTACATCTAAAGTGATTTCGAGAGAAAATGTGGCATGTGGGTAATGAAATGAACATTAGTTTTCTCTGAAGGGGAAAGAGAACATGAACTGACATAGGATGTAGAATAAGGAAAGGTTTTTCCATGATTAACATAGTAGAGTATGTTTCTTTGTATGATACTAATAGCTGCCTCAAAAAATCATGGCTTTCATTTCCTCTGCATAGCATGGAACTCTTCAGAAAAGTTAACAAGAAAAATAGTTGCCCAAAAGGAATATACTTATACACATGTCATATGTCTCTATATACACATACCTATGCATGTATGTTCAAGCAGACAGTAAAGAGGAATCTTCACATCCATAATGCCACTTTCATGTCTCCAGATCCAAAGACAATAAAAGTTCTACTGGAAATAACATGTTCAGAAAAAGAAATCGCAGGTCACTGTAAGAAAATTTAGCTCAAAAAAGTTCAATTATTGCCCTCTTTCTGGGCTCAGTTGTGAAATGTGATCCAGAAAAAAGCAAGTTTATGGAATACTCTCAGAAATGATGAATCTTTGAGATGTTTTATTTTAGTGCTTTCATTTTCTATAATAAAATGAGATAATAAATCCCTATTTGTGTCTGAGTACTCCAAAATAGCTTGTAAGAATAGAAAAATCTGTTAGTTGCTTAGAAAAAAGAAAAAACGTGAAAATAGCTGAATCTGTCCAATCTTGTATTCATCCATTCAGGCTATAAATGGTGCTATTGTTGAAAAGAAGTTAAGAAATTTTCTCCAGAGAGGAAAAAAAAAACTTTTGTGGAGAAAAATGGAATTTGTAGTGCAGTAAATACAAATGGAAAATTAATCTAATTCTTTTCTATTGGTCACAGTAAAAAACATAATAGTGTATTATCATTCACTCAGTCTCCAGATACTTAACGTATCCTATCATATGCTAGACCCGAGTGCAACACTGATGGAAATGAACTCCAGCAGAGTACTGTCCTCCAAAAACCTTATAATCTTCATAAATTAAAATCATGATGAAGAACACAAATAGGCAATTCACAAAAAAGAAAAATTACCTGTCTAGAACTACCCATCTCTGCTAGTAATCAATAAATGAAACTAAAATTGCAGTAAGATACTGTTTTTCATGAGCTAACTCAACATTAATAGAAGAAATTTTCTAACAGTAATATACAAAATTAGCACATAAAAAAGCCCTGTTATTAATTAATTGGTTGGAGCATAAATTGAAATCTTCTTTATGAAATATGTGAAAAATCTGTATTAAAATAGCTTAAAATGTTCAAATTATATAGCACAAATCCATCTGGTGTGTGTGTGTGTGTGTGTGTGTGTGCGTGTGTGTGTGTACTGGGGATTGAAGCCAGGCATTCATACTGAGCTTTATCACTTATCCATTTATTGATTCATTCATTCATTCATTCATTCATGTATTCATTCATTTAAAGACAGAATCTCATTAATTTGCTATGTTGCCTAGGCTGAGCTCGTTGTGACTCAGCCTCCTGGAGTATGGATATTACAGGCATGCACCACCATGCCAGGCTCACCTCCTGGAATTTTAACTGAGGAAATGAATTACTTGAGTCCTCATAAACGGAGTAATGAGAACATTCACCATACCATTTATATAAACTAGTGAAAAAGAAAATTATTAAAGTTAGGTACAGCATAATGCCAATGTAAACTTTGTAAGAAAATTTATGCTCACAAGTAGAAGACATTCATGCAAAAGTTCAACTAGTTATGATAGAAACTATGATTATAGGTAATTTTTATTGTCTTATCTTCAGAGATTTTTTTTAATAAAAGCTTTACTTAGATATGATTACTTATAAAAATTTACCTCTTTCTGGGCAGAATTCAGTGGTTTTGATTAAGTATATTTTCACAATTGTGCAGCCATCACTACTGTATAACTCCGCAACATTTTCACCCCCTTAAAAAGAAAGCTTACATCTATTAGTCATCTCTTCTTAAATTCCTTTTCTGCCAATTCCTGACAACCATTAATCTTTGTTCTCCTGGGTGTATCTATTCCTACTATTTCATATAAATTAAATTGTACATTGTACTATCTTTTGTCGTTAAGCTTTTTTAAAAATTTAACATGTTATTTTTAAGGTTCATTGTGTTCTAGTATGCATCATAACTAATTTTTCATCTAGCTCCTTAGTAGACTTTCAGAAAGCCAAATCCACACTCGAATGTATGATGTTGGGTCCAAGAACCTGAGTGGATAGTAATTCAGTGCAAGTAGGTAGTCACCCAAGGCAGGGAAGGGAGGCAGCCAATAGAAGCATACAAGTTTGTGTCCAAACTAAATTACAACAGGTCACAGTGATTTAATTAAAGTTTATTTTAAAACTGAAGATGTCTTATATGTTCGGTGTTTAAATAAAGCTTTTATTTTTTAAAAAAAGATTGTAAACATCAAAGGTGATAATCTATGTAAAATGCTGAACATAGTGCCTGGCATGTAGTAGACAACAAATACTAGCTATTACTATTTTAGATTGGCTGAATTTATGGAGCTCAAAAAGTAGAGGAGTTAACTTGCTTTTGTAGAAGAGAAAGTGATCATGAACCACGATTAGAGCAGAGAGGCTTATGTTCTACTGTGTCCTGGTAGCTGGGGAATTCCATCCCCCTGAGTTCAGCTGAAAGGGCATTGTGTTGGTGGCAGAGGGCAGGCCACAGGTCACTGCACAGACCTGGCACATTTTTGGTCTGTGTTGGTGAGGCTGGAACAGCGAAGTGTGGGGCTCACTGAGGTCAATCTTAGTGCTAAGAAACCACAGATTTGGGGGAAATTTCCCATAGATCTGATCATTTTTCTAATGTCTTGAACACAATTTCTGCTACCAAAAAAAGAAAGTAGAATTTAAAGAGAGAAGAACTATTTTAAAGCTGAGTCTTACACACAGTCTGAATCCATACAATCCAATAAAAGAGCATAATAGTTTTGCAGTACAATCTGAAGGAGCCAGTTTATTGTGACAACATGGCTCATTACATACCTTAGGCACTGAAGGTGTACAGAACTGCAAATTATTTAGCTATCCAATGTGTTTTCTTACTGAATTTTCTTTTGTAAAACAAAGTGGAAATGCATGAAGAAAGACTTGTAGATAGCAAAGAAAATGATAAAAACATACTTGTTTTATATAGCTTGAGCTTTATATATGGCCCAAAATGTGGACCAATGGGCTGCCTTACTCTAAAATTTATTGTAAGTACAGATTTGAAGGATCAAGACTATGGTCATGGGTTGCATGGAATTAGAGCTCGAAATCATCTTTAGTTATGAGCACAGTGAGACTCTCAGACATAAGCTGTTTATGGAAAAAAGCACAAGAATCACTAATTTGGTGGAAGAGGCAATGACAAAGATCTGTGGAAACCAAGAGAAGTTGTTTCTGACTTTACAGTTCCATTCCTAGAAGAGTTCTTTGAATTGGGGTTATTATTACTTGAGCGGGAATTAATGATTGAGTCTTGAAAAAGAATCACCACTAATTCCTGCATAGCCCGATAGATTGTAAAGCAGATGGCCTCTTCTAGGGAAAATTAGAAACTCGATATAGTGACAACTTAGCCAAGAAGCATTCACCATGTTCTCCCTGATATGTTCCAACTACATTATAAATAGCCAACATTTCAGTGCCTCTCCTTACAGATGCTGAAAGAGAGATGGGCAGAATTGCCCTAGGGCTGGGAGTGGGTATTGCCGACCTTCCTGTCTCAGTCTAGCTTGACGATGAACAATGTAGGCTGTGGTGGTAAACTACTGCGTTCAATTCCACTTCTCCCTCTTGGGTGCATGGTCTCAGTCAAGTGGTATAACGTCTCTGTACTTGAGATTATTCACCTGAAGAGAAGATAATAATAGTAACTACTTTATAAATTGTGCAAAAATGAAATTAGGTCAGATATATAAAGTGGTTAGAGTTTTTTGTACATGTCAGTACTTAAGAAATGTTAGTCATAATTTTTTATTATTACTTTGAACTTTATTTCTTATTAACCATGAGCTCCTTTTAATTCTGTCTCCTAAATATCTGTCACATTAAAGCAATTCTACCAAGACTGTTATTCTACTAGCCCAGGCTATCACTAATGCTCTTCATCCTGTTCCCCTGCTTCCAGTCTTACCCACTCCAACTTACTCTATATAAAACTAAAGTAGTCCTCCTATGATTAAATTCAATTAATATCTCCCTTGCTTAAAAGTCCCATTGACTCCTGCAAACAGGTTTGGCCTCAGGATGAAATCCTACCCCACCATGGTATTTAAGGCCTGTTTTGATTTGATTAATATGCTGCCCTCCAGCCTCATCTTCTGCCTTTAGAAAGTTCTCTTCTTGAGTCTGGCTACACTATGAAGCATTCTTTCTCCTTCCTCCTCTTGCCTACCTTCTGCTTAACCTTCTTCTGTTGCCTTAGACATTTCCTCTCACAATGATGTTTGATACCACGGGATCTGTCTTCATTCTCTACTATGCGGTAAGCAACTGAAGCTTGAGCAAAGTCCAGCATTCACTATTCTCTCTTTAATATTCACTATGGGGGGCCGGTGAGATGGCTCAGCGGTGTAAGCGCCTGCCTTGCAAGCGCGAGGGCCCGAGTTCGACTCCCGGAACCCACATATGAAAAAGGGGCCGGTGATATCACTCAGCAGCACGGGTGCCTGTTGGTGCACGAGGTCCTGAGGTCGACCCCCCGGTACCCACAAAAAAAAAAAAAAAATTCACTATGGGGCTTGACACTTTTTAAGTGGATGGATGGATGGATGGATGGATGGATGGACGGATGGATGGATGAAAAAATGGATGAGTGCAATTTTATAGTGTGTGAAGCTAGTTGGACACAGGCAATTATTCCAGGGAGGAAGCCATCAATGAAGCCAGGTTGATATATGTAAAACTGAATTGTTAATCCAAGTGACAAGAGAGTGAGGGGCAAGCAGAGAATCAAAACAGAAAGTAAATTATCCAGAAAATCCCAGGAGCACGTGAAAAGAGACACTGAGGAAGGACTTGCCATGGGTAATAGAACACCTCCTGGTGTGTTGCCACGCTGTTACTGGGCTGGCTCACAGTGGCTTGCGGGGTTCACTCACAGGACTCTGGTAGAGTGGACAATGATCAATGGGGAGGGGCCGAAGATTGTAAACAATGAATAACATCCTCACCTTTGTTTTGGCATCACATTTTTAGCATTGTAGAAAGTGGTTTGCAGGGCCAACACTGTTGGTAGAGACACCAAGTAAGAGCCTATTTCAAAAATTAAGTGAAATAATGACAGTCTGAACAAAGACAGAAAGGATGAGAAAAGGGAGATTAAGGCATCTATGAACAAACACACATTTGAGCATATTCAAATCATCACGGGGTTTAGTTTGCAGAGGAAATCGTAAAATCTACTTTAAAAAGGCATTGCGAATTCAAGAAAGCATAGAGTAATTTGCATATCCCGTGAATTTCATTTGCATTTGGAGACAAGAGAAACTAAGCATTACTTCATCAGTCTTATGAAATTACAATGTCAATATATTGGAGGAGATAAAAGATTCTAGCTGATTTCACAGAGTGTTTGCCTTGACCCAGACCTGAGCTAAGGCAGTGGGGTATGTACATCTAGTTGAGACTGTCCACCCTAAGCCTTTTTACCAATCCCCTCCAATTCTCAACTCCTGATGGTTCAGGGCTCTGTCACCACATGGAGTGTGGTGGTGGACAGATTGTGAAAACTGCCAGCTTCCATTTCACTGAAGTGGGCATGCTTTTCATACTTACTGACAACAAAGCTGCCATCGTGCCCTGGGTGAGGAGACACCTTCCCCTGGAGAGTGACTCAGTACAAGAAGAATGTGTTCAGTTGTCTTCAAAAAGTAAGGACCAAATTCAGCACCCTCTCGTGCAACTTCCAAATTTTAAACAAATGATTTTTGACAGAAAAACTAGTTGAGATTTCACAGCTAAAAATTTCCCTCTGGTTATCTAACATCTGTTTTTGGAAAATTATCTCAGGAGTTTACATAGTGAGACCATCATGCGACTTGAATATAAAATGTCAAAGAACCATTATAGTTTCTCCACTCTTTACTTTGTCCTCTCTCCATCAACCCCCACCACTTCACAAAGAAAAATCCTCACAGCCAGAGAGAAAGGTGCTGAGAGGAGGGCGCACACTCAGACTCTGGCATCCTCCGCGAGGATGCAAGGTGAGAAGCTGAGCCATGAGAGCTTCCACTAACCTGCCTGACAGCCAAGGTCTTGTTCCTTTCAAAGTAATCTCCCCTGAGTACTTCAAGGCAGGCTGGCTTAGGCAGGCTCAATCCAATTTAATGGATGGTTTGACAATGGAAAATTGAGGGAAGGAGAAAATGATACATGCCAGATATCAGCCCAGGAGAGGCTGAAAGGGTGTGATACCTGCCATTCATTTATCAAGTGGCAAGTGTCTTGAATGAGTAAGGGCTCAGTATGGGGGGCAAATTCACACAGTCTCTTTGGGCAAGGAATATCCATCTGTCCTCTGACCATCTTGCATACTATCCCGACTTGGAGGGCAATTGTGTGGTGATTTTTGACAGTCATTGCATCTCTAATCAATTCGGTATTCTTCCTTCACAAGTGTGGGAATGTCAGTATTTGTGGTTCGGTTCTCATCTGTCTTCATTGCCAGATGTTCCTGTTGCTAACCTTTTTCCTTCTACACTTCCCTCATGCTTATTACCAACCAGCTTTAATTCCAATCTCATTGCCGGTGATGAATGACCCCTAATCTGGTATCCTTGTAGCCTCTATTTTCATGAAGTATTTTCAGGGCCTTCCCTTTTGTGCATAGCACAGCCCAGCAGATTCAAGCCATCCTGACCTGAAAGCCTGTTCCTTCCTATCCATGAATTTGTTGGCCTTACAACCTGCCGGAATTCATTAACATGAATGGAGAAGGAAGTGAATTGACTAGTTGTAGTTTAACTGTTCTCTATCACTTTTATGTTATTGCTTACTGCCATTCTAAAAGGGTAGAGCAGATGTTGGTGTTTGCTTTTAAGAACTAGGTCTCCTAGAGATGGTCAGCATGGTGCCCTGGGTAGCCTCAGGATTCATTTTAGAGCTCCTAATGGTTCTTCTACATGGTGCTTTAAAATTACTCATCTCAAACCTATCATTATGTACCTCTTGCTTTCATGGGAAGCATTGAAGGCCCTCTTGGCATTATTTATTAAGCTTCCATAGAACCAACAGAAGGAGGATCCAATTTCCCTTATGAAAGGCAACCACTCATCTTCTCTGCCCTTATGTTTGGACAACTGCCTTCCCTATTTACTGCTGGAATGCTGTTTAGGAAAAGAGCCACTCCACAGGCTGGCTAAGAATACAATAAAAATTAAAAACTTCCCCCACTCTCATCTCCATGAAAGACCCCATGGGAGTCTTTTCTTGTCACTTGTAATATCTAACATTAATGACAACTTTCAATATGCTCGAACTAGATGGCTTCCATGGATTATCTCATGTAATGTCCCAATTACATAAATAAGTAGATACTAAAATCCTCCCTAATTTACTCATAGAGAAACTGAACAGCTACATAATTTTCCCAAGGTCAGACAACAAGTAAGTTAGGGAATGAGGACTCAAATATAAGCTGCATCTGTTTCCATTGCCTCAGTTATACTTTCCCAAAGGTATCCTTTCCACTACAGAAGGCAGGGAAAGTTTTCCATGGGGGTCATTTGGCACCCTCAACTATAATTTTTGACTTTGTATTTCTGGTTCCCCACTCCGGTAAATCTTCCTATATTCTCCTAATGCCTAAACCAGGAGTTTTAGTTGGTTATATCCCAAGAAGTTTCTGTCATGCTGGAAAGAACAGACTTTTCAATAAAGTTACCAGTTTTACAAAAGCAGGAGTCAGAACTAAAGATAGTATAAAGCAATCTGGTGTTACTTCTATTTGGTGCCCATTCTAGTTTCGTGTCATGTTTCACTCAGATCCTTTCATTTATGACCCCAAAGCAAGAAAATTTCATTGATTATTTCCTCTGTTGTTGTTACCTAGAGAACAGGAGGAAAAAATGAATACAGAACAATTTTTAATGTCAAATTAACAGAGTTCAATTCAACCACTATATTTTCTGTATGTCTATGATAGGCAAAACATGGTGCTTGCTTCTGGGCCAAATCCATAAAGAAAGAGAACTTATTGGGAAAAATTTACATCACACATATTAATCTTTTGTAGATTACTACATGATACCAATTTACACAGGAAAAATATGGTAAAGTGTAAAATTTTAAATTTTATTTTATTAGTATATGTTTGCAATACATGATGCTTACATTCATTTTAGGGAGTAGGTACATGTATATAACATAAATAATTATTATTTATTCCCCTTCCCCTCTCCACCCTCTTCCATGCCTCTGTCTCAAGATCCCCTTTCCCCATTTTCCACAAAATGGGAAAAAATTCATCAGCTAAATTGTGTATTTTATAATTCTCCATAACTTTGATCATTTTTATTCTACAACAGAAGACATATTAGGAATAGAAAAATAGTCAAGAGGGAAAAGTAATCAGGACTTTACATTGTAGTTTACAGATGTCATTCCAAATAAACAGTCTCAAATTTCTAATGTAAACTCCTTAGTCACATTAAGCAAACAAAGACATATTAGTAAACTACAGAGAATTCTGCTTAATCATATCGTCTCACTTTAATTATTTATAATTTCTTACTAATTACCATTTCTAAATGTTTTTTAAGCCATGTTATCAATGGCCATGGAAATATGTGTTTTAAACTTCTATCTTACAAAATGTACTGTATTTTAGCAGTATTTGCATTAGTCTTACCATTCAAACTTTTATTTAATTGAAGTTTGGGTTATTTTTTTAAATGTATTTTTTAAAATTATTATGTAGATTTGAACTTGAATTGTGACTGATTACAAAAACAGTGATTACATTGCAGAGATCAATCCAGTACATAATATGATCTTTTTTGTAACTATTTATAAATTCCTTATACAGAATAAGACTTTTTCGAATGAAAAGATAGGAAATTCTCAAGATTTAGCATTAAGTGTCTAACACACTACACATAAGTGTAATAATATGTCACTACTGTATTTATTTGAACAAAAGAATATATATACTGTGAGATATATAAATATATATAATGTAATAGAATATATATGTGTATATATATATGTGTGTGTGTGTGTGTGTGTGTATCTTATTTTTCTCGTGGCAGCCAGTGAGATTTCTCTAATAACACTATTAATTTTTTTTTTTCATTTCTAGGAACTTCACAAAAACCCAGTTCTCCTGCTACAATTAGCACCTGTCCTTTTCTTCAATGGTTTAGGTAAATTTTCAAACCTTTATTTAGTGGTTTTCATCAGGAGACATCTGTAAAGCTTTATCTACAAGGAATAAAGTACTTTGCTAACTGAGAAGTGTCCCTTCCATCAACTCAGGGACCGGAGTCAATGAAGAAAAGTTCTTTCACAACACTTCCAAACCTGAAGAAACACTTCAGGGCAATAACGCAGGCATCAATAGCTGCTGAAGCATTTTGGCTGTTTACCCTGGAAGTTGTGATCTCTTTTCAATGTGCTCATTGCTGTGGGTCCTAGAGAAGACAAGTTGAGAGAGGAGAGCTAGAGTTGCCCAGAGGTTCTGAAGGGCAAAGATATGCTATCACCAGCTTTTGCTGCAAATTTAAAAGATTATGTTCTCATCTCCTGGCTTGAATCATATTTCACTCTGACAATCATCTAGTGATGGTGACAGGCTTGGAAAATGTGGCTTCCATCAAGCATCAGAGGGAGGCAGCCAAATGAACCAGAAGAAACCACTGAAAGCACAGAGATCTTGGAGAGAGCACAAAGTCAAGGTAAGGTGTTTACATGCCACTCAACACACTGTAGCTCTATTTGTGCCTAGAGCTAGGACAGCTGCAGAACTTCTAATTAGAAAGGTATTCGTGACAGTCATCTGTAGAAAGTAGATAAAAATGTGGATTTGTGCTGAAACCTCATGAATGGACAGTTTAATGATTTTACTTAGCTTTTATCCACACTGTGTTTCTTGGGGAATGGCGTGAAGATACACTACCCTAGTAAGCACTCAGCTGTTGTTAAGATTATGTGTTTACTTGGGATAAGGCAGCAGATGGAGATGGTGGGAAAGATCAAACCCATGCCCAGGCACACTGTCGTATCCACTGGGCAGTGTAGTCTGCACAAACACACAAGCAGAAATAAATCAGAGCACACCTGACAGCAAAAGCTGCCACCTCAGAGGCAGGTGCCAGGTCATTGTACCTGGCAGGTGAATGTAATTCATTATTCAAACGGAAATTTTCATCCCCAAGTATAAAGTGTCCCTAGTGCCCTGTGGTGGCCTATCTAGAGTTTTGGAGGTACAGTTGAACCCTCCAAAAATGGAAGACAGCAGAAAAGAGAGAAGCACTTCCACATTTTTAAGTTGCTTTAAATGAATGAAATGTATTTATGATTAGAGCTTATGCAGGGCCCAAATATGCCAAAAAATAATTTTATATATAATTTTCCAACTTACCTGACTTTAAAGTAGTCTACTGATTTATATATTAAATAGTGGTTTTGCCATCTTTCATTTAGTACAATATAATTTACTACATCACAGGTCAGCAGAAACTATTAATTGATTTATATGTTCAAAATAAGCTGACAGCACAATATGAAGTATGTTGATGTCTTAGGTTGGAGTTCCTAAAAGCTGATCTTGAGATAGAGATTCCAATGCAAGCAGAGTGATTTTAGGATGCCCCGGGAGTGGGATGGGGATGTAAAACGTAGAAGGAAAAAGACCATGAAGGATTCACTACCCCAGGGAGACAACTGTGCCACAGTCCTTCCGGGCATGTGCGAGACAATGTAGAACATGCCTCGAAGGCATCCTCTGCCGAGGGGCTAGGTTATTTATCTCCCAATTACCATCTGCCATTGGCAAAAGTCTGCCTTCCAGGGTACTTCAGACCTGTCAATATAAAGTCCTCGGAGGAGAATGGCAGGAGCTTGCTGTAGACACTGCTGACAGTGAGATGGGGAGAGCTGAAGGAATATGTCCTGGCCACACATGTGCCATGTGCCATGTGCCATATGCCAGGCTCCCAGAGAGGCCCAGCTGTCATCAACCCAACAACTCCAGGAGTGCAGCCTAGAATATAGAAGGTTAAGTACATTTAAACGTCTGGACCACAGTCTGACCAGATAGAGAACCATCTCCATAAAATTCCTATATAACCTCTTGATGCTAAAGATGGGAAAAACTGAAAATAAAATGTCAGTTGCCTTTGATTGTGTGTGTGTCCAATCCCATTTTCTTACTGGCAGGCTGGGTAGAGGGCTACACATCATACTTGAAAATGGGGCTGCAGGAAGCGTAGGAGCAGGCCTGTGGGAAATCTTTATGTAGAACTCGGGCTGAGAGCTCCTAAACCCAAGTCAGAAGGGTACTTACCTTAAAAACCAACTATATACAGAATCAAAAGTGAAAAGGGTCAGTTAAGAAATAAGGCCACTAAAACTAATAGATCAAAGGGCACTTATAAAACTAGCTTCCTAAATCAAAGTCAAGCTAGATGGTTTAACAAATCAACCCCCAATTCACAGTGGCTTAATGTGAGAATTATTTCCCCCTTCTGTAAAATTCACTGCTCTTCTCAAATGTGAGTCATGTTCCTTCTGCCTGAGGCTCCATCCTTTATAAGGACCTTCTATCTGCTGGATCCTCTAATTCTGGCTGACAGATTGGGAAAATGGAGGGTGAAAGAGTGAGTGGGAGAAGATCACGTGACATGTCTGGAAATGGCATGCATTTTGTTGTCCCACCAACCATCAGCAAGACCTTAGTCATATATTCCTCACCTACATGCAGCAGCACTGGAAAACACGACGAGGAGGAATTTCCCAACAAACTCTATGCTGTGGAAAGACAGCGTGACTTTTTGGTAAAGAGTTTGCCATCTTTCCCTCATAGGCCAAATCTAAACAGCTCAATAAAACAATGCATTATTGGACTAAACAGACTATGGGCTGATTCCAAAGCCAGCCAGAGACCAGATGCCTCTGGTACAATCATGTCTGAGTTGGGGCATGACCCAGTTAATTAAAGTACCAGGGTAGAATGAACATTGTGAAAAAACTGACCAATGGGAGATAAAATCCTAGCATGCAATCCAGAATTTTTCCCTCTCTTCCTCTCAGCTGATGATGGGCTTCCTGGCATAAAATGCCATCCAAATTTGAATTCAACTTAATATCACCAATAGAATTTTTCATTCAGCTTGTTCTGCATTTGATGATAAAAGCAGCACACAATTATTTTCGATTAGACCAATGAGATTGTGCTGGGAAGTCTCTGAAGATTGTCTGCTCAGTGCCAGTTGTTAATGAATCCCATTTGTCTTTCTTGATTAAGTCTGCTATTACCCCCATTTAGTCCTGTCACCAACCCGTTAGCAAGAATTTTCATATCACTGTTTAGATGAGAAATTAGCCTATGAGAGCAACACTCATCAATCAGAGGCAGTTTATTTAATATAGTTTACACTTTATGAGTTCAAAAAGTGTAGCCTCATCCATTAGAAAGGGATCACCATCCTAGACAGACAAGCCGGGGGTTCAGTTCACTTGACAGTCATGGAGAAATGACTCTGAACATGAGGGATGCACTTAGACCAGGGCTGCACTCTCACGAGCTTGCAGCAGGTTATCAGGAGCCTTTCTCTTCCGATTGGGAAATCCCCTCTGGTTTCGGCAGTGCTTCATCTTAGGTATTTAACCGTGCCTTTTACAAGACTGGGACCTGAACATCCAAAATGAAATTTTAGTACAGGCTCACTTCTTTGTGTTACCAAACATATTTTTGGTTTTTTCTTATTGGCAGTGTCTTGAAACAGCTCATGGAGAATATTTATCTACTCCTTGAAATCATAAAGAGCAAGATATCCTTGAAAATCCTACTTTTGTGAAGAGTAGTTGAGTTTCCATTCAGGGGCCATATGTAAATAGATGGAGGAAAATGGAGCTTCGGCAGTAGCTATAGAGCTATGTCACTACACGAACTGGATGGTTTGGGCTCTCGAGACAATTTTAGGAAGTTTAAATTGGTAGAATTATTTTGTTATTTGAAGGTATCAAACTATCAGTATTTTAAAACTTCTACTTCATATCACAATGTATGGAACAAGGCAGACTTAAGGAACTGCTTCCCATAATATTATTTCATTTATAGAAATCATTATAAAATCATTTTTTCTGACTCATCTTATTTTCCAAATCAATATTTTACCAAAAAGAGTGTCATCTGTGTACTTGGTTATGTTATTTATTTATTTATTTTATTTACTTACTTACTTATTAAGAGATAGGATCCTGCTATATTACCCAAGCTGGTCTCAAACTCCTGGACTCAAGCAATTCCCCTGCCTCAGCCTCCTAAGTAGTTGGGGTTATAGGCATGCACCACCATGCCAGGATCTTGGTTAAGTTTAGAAAGCCAATAATTAGCGAACACATTAGGGGCCCTCAACTCTGTCTCCCACTTGGCCTTAAATCATAAAAATTAAAACTTAAATCCGAGGAGAATTCCTTACAAGTACTTGTAAGCCAGAACGCTGGCTTCTATCAGATCAGAACATATAAGTTTTCCCATACCATCCCCACTTTCTCATATTTGAAAACATACAACTCCAACTTCTATGAACTCTTGAAATTTATAAAGCCTTCATGTTATATCAATCCCTATGTTAAACAATAGTCCAATTTTCACCTCAGAGTGTTGTATTTTACATCTGTGTTGGAGTGTTTCATTTCAGTTATCCATTAAGAATTATTTCAGTCTTTGTTTTCATTGTTTTAGATTTTATACCACATAAAGAATATAGGATCATTGTAAAAAAAGAAATCAAACAACATAGAAAAATATGAAGTAAAAAGTCAGACTCTTCATCAGCTCATTTCCATTTACCACATGTTTTAAGCACCTTTTAGGTTTATGTGTATCCTTCTAAATCATTTTTATAAATGTCCATGTGCTCACATCAGCAGCACATATACATTTTTATACATGTCCAAATATTTAGGTGGTCTCAATATTTGTGCTAAAGCAAAACTGTATTGGACAATTTCGAACTTTTTCCTTTAGCTATTTGTATGCAATTCAGATTTGTTGAATAGAAGGTGATGCATTCTCAAAGTCACACTGACAAATTTTCCCAAAATAAAGTAGAAACTACTAACTTTTAACTTACCTAAACACACTATAAGGCTCAGTCTTTTACAGGCTGATGTTCTTGAAATAGATTCATCTAACTCACAATTACTAGAGATTCAAATACACCACAAAACAAAAATATTTAAGTAAAAACACATGCACTACTTCAATTGACTACATTTTCTGCTATGCTAACCTAAGCTATTCTATAACAACTTACATCTAAGAATAATTCATGTCAAAATTTCAAGAGATTAAACAATGTTCCTAACACTTTAAAAGAGGCAAAGAAGCAAATCAAAAAGCATACTTAGTTTCTAACCTACCTGCTACTGTTGGGATGTTATGTTATGCTGCAATAACAAATTAATTTGGAAACCCCATTGGTTTAACACAATGATTTGTTTCTGACTGATACTGTGTGCACATTTCAGATCAGCAGGGGCCTCTGTTCTACACAGTCTCTTGGGTGCTCGGATTGATAGAAACTCATGTTTTAGTTACACTTCCGGAACACCTGATTTCCTTAGTCACTGTGGGAGGGGAAGAGTCCCTGGACAATTGTGCATGAACATGTTTGGTTTTACACCATCACTGTAGACTAACGTTACATTTTCTTTAAAAAACGAAATTATAACTATGAAGGCTTCTGCCCAAGGACTCTTGTCTCCACTGCTGCTACTGCTATACTGCTATACTATCTCTGATAGTAATGCTGAAACTTTGCGTGTCCGAATGTGAGACCTAACGGACCACCTTGTTTGGCTGGTCCTTCTTCTGTCTTCTCTTGTCCCCACTACTGTTGATCTTAGTCAATTGACAAACGTCTCCAGTCTTTTCTCTATGACATAGCAGAGTACGTTATCTCCTTCGGAATCATATTGAAAAGGGGTTTTATACAGCAACCTATTATCATTCATTCTTTAAAAATAAAGCAGTTTCAGTTCAATTCTTGAGATGACATGGCTAGAACACAGTTTTAGTCAGGCTCCCTTGCAAAGACTTTGCTATGGTTTGGATATGGTTTGAGTGTGGATGCCAGGGATTCGTGAGTAGGGATCTTGGTCCTTGGCATGGTGGTATAGGGAGAAGGGGTTGAATTCTTGAGAGGTGGGGCCTAGTGGGAAGTCACTGCCCTTAGAAGGAATTGATGTAGCTTTTGTGGGACCCTGGTTAGTTTTCACAAGAGCTTTTCTATAAAGATCAAGCATGGCCCTTCCCCGGTCTCTTTGACTTCCTCTCACACCATGTAACGTCTCCTTTTCACACACACTTCCACCATACCGCTAACTGTTGTGCTCTGATGTGGTTTGGTCTTTGCCTGAGCCAAGGCAATGTTGGCACCATGCCCTAGGCTCTGCAGAACTGTAAGTTAAATAAGTATGTTTTCTTTATAAACTACCCAGACTCAGATATTTCATTATAGTAACAGAAAACAGACTAATACAGACCTGCAGTATACAGTCGAGGGGGGAAAAGGAGCCATATTACCGTCCTTTTTCTCTCCTCCTTAAAAGGTTTCTCATTACTATGTAAATCTCTGAATACAAATATATATAAATGAAAGGGCACTGCCTACATCCACCCTATATTCTCCAAAGTCCAATCTCTCCCTTCTCATCCTTTCTTTCATTAGCATTGGGTTCTGCATATCTCCAGATAATCACTACTGCTCCTATGAATGAAAATCCTTGCTGTTTCATTAGCATCATTTGGCTGATCTCACATCATGTGTTCTATTACAACATGTTAGGTAATTTGCTTCAAACTTTTTTTCCTAAATTGATACATTTCATAGTAAGAGGCACATGTGGGGTATGTGATCATATTTAGTCATACGATTTACATTTGTGTAAAGATGTATTGCTATTTAAACAAAAGGAGTATTCTGATACTCTCTAAAGGAAAAAAATTTGGAAGCTCTTTTTAATTTTTTTTTTTTTTTTTTTTTTAAAGCTCTTGGGGCCAGTGAGATGGCTCAGCGGCATAAGTGCCTGCCTGGCAAGTGCGAGGGCCTGAGTTCGACTCCCAATGCCCACATACAAAAAAAGGGCCAGTGATATTGCTCAGTGGCACGGGCGCCTGCTGGTGCGCGAGGTCCTGAAGTCGACCCCCGGTACCCACACAAAAAAATAAAAATAAAAATAATTTTGAAAGCTCTTGAACAGCAGCTTAAAATAAGTGCCACTTTTATCCCTGTACGAAATTCCTAGAAATTCTTATTGTTGCCAGGTTCTGCTGCAGATGTTTAGACTTATCACAGAAGCTTCTTAAAACAGATGCCAAAAATCTAGTGGGAAAGAAAAAGTGAAATTCATGTTCATACATTCCACAGACTCCTCATCAGCCAAGATTCTTATTTTTGCTTTATTTCAGTACTCATGTCTCCTGAATATTTATTCAAAAACAATTCTTAGAAGATACTTAGATATCTCATTTGCAAGAGAGAATCTTTTTGTTGTTGTTTATCACTTACACTCAGAGTCACATTTTGGCCGTTTATTAAGACCATGATGCAGAGTATATTAACCATTGTTATTCTCTAATTATTTTGTTATGAAAGTTTGTTTTGTTTCTTCACAGAAGAAGAGTGTTATATTTTCTTCATTAATATCTACTTGTATTACCTTAAAATAAAAAATCAGTCAATAAATAAATAAAAATATTAAATGGCTAAAAAATATGAAAATTTGTTAAGTACTGCCTTCAGGAAGCTCATACTTGTCTAGAAACAACCACATTCATTAAAAGAAAAAAATTTAAAAGTAAAAGGAATACATCTCCAAGAATGAGTCTTGACCTTTTCAATGCTACTTCCAAGGCAGATGTTCCTTCAGTCTGTGAATGCTGGTATTGATCATTATGAGAACATGACACTGAATATAGGTCAGTGTAGGGATTTGTTGCCGCATTAGGAAATAAATGACTTGCTGGACTGGACTTGATCAAGGTAGAATGGATCGTGAAATCTCTCATGCTGGGATGCACATAAAGCTCTGAAGCTAGACAGCAGATGAAACAAAGCAGCAGGGAGGCAAGGGTCAGGGATTCAGAGGGCACATGGCAAGTGAAGCGCGCACACGGTGCAGTTTTGTGTTAGTAGCTAAGATTTCATTGGGGTCCAGGGATCAGGCAATCTTTCTCACCGATTTATTCATTGGGGAAAATGTGGGCTATTGTAAGTTTTAAATTTGTTGAGAAACCAGACATGGAAGATTTACAGTATGCCCTCATAACCAAGGTAGGGAACCCAGTTATGGGAATAGTCACTAGGTATCACCAGTCTTCTCCTTTTATCCTTGTAGAAATTTCCAGGTGCTTCCTAAGGTCAAAACTAACAAGATCTGGTCACACGATCTTATTCTTGCTTAAGTGGCCCCATGTAGAATACAGAGGGGTAAACAGAAAGTCAAGAATATTTGGTACTGATTTAATGTATTGATTTTTTAATCAGCAATGTACAATCTCCAACATCACTTAACATCTTTAGGACCTTGTTTTCACATCTATAAAATGAGGATCTACAAAATCTTTCCTAATGAAATTTCAGCTAGTTTCCATGATTTTAGTTTACCAGTCACCAAAATAAAAAGCAAATTTCACCTACTGGCACCTTTGCGTTTTGACGAGTTACATTTCCCAAATATTTGATAGTGAATGGATCAGAAGAACGACAATTGTAGAAAACTTGTTGGAGTTATTGAAATATCATAACTAGATTTTCCGTTCTCACCAAAGCAAAAAATGACAGTTGTTCCTAAACCCTCCTTTTGGAGTCACTTACAAATGAACACATTCTTTAAAACAGAAAACAAGAACATTTTAATTGCCTGCACTAGGTACCTTTATTTTGTTTTGTGTGTGCAATCAAAACCATACCCTTGTGGGTAATGTGAAAAGATGGATATTCATTTCCCTGAGCTTTTTTCTTTTTTGTGTAAATTATAACAATTGCTTTGGGGATTGGGCATTTGGACAAGCCATAAAATAATCAAAATTTTAATGTTGTTTGGTGGCAGCATAGGACTCTTTGAATTAGTGGCTAGATTAACCATTCACAGGTATAAGCATTCTATTCCTAGCTGGATTTAATAGTCCTGGCCATTGGGGGAATAAATTTTCTTGATTGGTTTGAGGGCTTTTCAAAATAATTTTTTGAATGTGAATTAGCCTAGCCCTCATAGCTAGATTTGCCTTGCCTAATTGTTTCTACATTCTGCCAAAATAATGATGCAAAAGTGAATTATTTATCATCCTTTACTATAAAAGAGCTATTCCAACCCAAAATCATCTAGCTGTGTTTGCCAAACTGTGTGTGTTTATGTATGTTTCTAGATAGAGTCTTAAGTCTGTTATACTATAAAACGTGCTGAGTGGGTATTAAAAACCAGTGTCTCAAGAAATCTATCTTCAGAAATATCTATAAACACATGCCATAGCCCATTCAAAGACCAAATGCCTTGGATTTGAGCTTGATCACTGTTTTGGAGTTTTAAATGAAATCTCAGATATGACAGGGCTCAGCTCAATTTCAAGTTTGATTAATTTTTCTCTCTCTTTTGTCTTAATTGTCCTAAATCTATTCTATCACTTTAGCATTTCAAACTCAGCTGTTTTATGACTGTGAAATATCATCACAATATATTATGCTAATTGGCCTAATTAATTCCCAGTTTGACTTTTCCATGGACGGTGATAGAGTACATGATAAAGCCACCAGTTCTCAATGGTGAGCAAGTTTTATTGTTCAAACTTGATGTTTATAACTTCTACTGTATAATGTTTTCCCACGTCAGAAAGTACGAGAGCATGTTTTAATGCCCCTAGAGTGCACACATTCTTCACTGAAGTGTTATTTATCAGAGTGTATGACCTGCTTACCATCCAGGCAAGTATGAGAAACTCAGTAAGTAAATGTCATGGCTGTGCTTTGTCTGGATTTTGGACTGCACTGGAAGGGATGACTAATAGTAAGAAAATCCTGATGAAGCATCCTACTCTGATTTCTCACTTTTACAAGACTCAAAACACAGAAAATTTTGGAAAAAGATAACAGAATAGAGAAGCCCCAAATTCAACTTGAAATTTTTATATTAAGTGCTTTTTTATCCTAACTGTGACACTCAGCATTGTCAACTCCTGGTATGCTCCAATATAGATGGGCCAAATACACAAAATTCTGCAAAGCTGATGGTACTTTATTGAAGGAGACCAAGTGCCCCTGTAGAACCTTAGAAGCTGTGGGAATTGGACAGGGTAAGTTCAACAAGGAATAAAGTAAGGTCTAGGTCTTCCATCGAATGCGCCACAGCGTGCCTAAAAGCCTGGCAGGAAGGAGGCGTGGGTTTGATTCCCAGCTCTGGCATTTAATACATATAGAATGTATAATCATTTTAGCTTTTGTTTTCAATATTGGACTTAACAGTATCTCCGAAGGTTGGTAATAAGCTAACAAGGAAAAGTCTCACAACTTATGACACAAAGTACGCATTTAATATATGTTATTTTCATCGTATCTATTATTAATTGTGTCTAGATCCTCCACGCTCCAAAGCCTTATGCAATCCTATGCTCTTTCAGAGGTGGGTGAATCTAGATTTTGTGACTGACTCAACGTTAAATACCGGGATTAAGGGTGTGAGTGCTACACCTGCCCTAGGCATACAATATAAGGGACAGAAAGAGGTTCGTCCCCTCTCTCTCCTCTCTCTCTTGTTGCTTTTGCTGTCTTCTGCCACCATGAACAGTTGCCCCTCTGCTGTGTGCCACCCTGCCTTGCAAGCAGCAGTCAGCCAATTATGAACTGAAACCTCTATGAACCATGAGCCAAATAAACATTTTCCTCTTTAAGGCTGGGTGTCAGATATTTTGTTTCAGCAATGAAAGAAAAGTAACTAAGACAATAACTGAAAGCCTTTTTAGCTCCTCCACTTCATATGGTTCTTGTTTTCTTTGTCCCTATCAGTGTTTCTTATCTGCACATCACATTTTGGCACATAATCATAGGTAATAGTCCTTTATTTTAGGTGACTATATCTTTTCTTCCTGAAAATGTGTTCATTTCTTTGGAGTCAGGAAATCTCTTCTCTAATTTTTTGTTCTGTGTATAGATATATCTGATACAGCTTACTGGTAAATACTTCCTAAATTAAAAATTTTCCTCATCCTCTTCTTCTATTGCTATTTTTGATATTAATTAGTACACACATTTATGTTCCAGGTTGAGTTTTAAAATTCGTGGCATAGCCTTGTATAATTATAAATATGGACAATTAAGCATCACTAAATTAAAACAGTAACAATATAGCAAGAAAATATATCAATAGCATAGAATTCTACTAATGGCCTAAGGGACATGCTTCAGTGTAGCACAACTACTGCCTTCTCAATAGGCTTTCTACAAAGTGATGAGTTCACTTTATCTTTGCTGAGATTATTCAGTTTTTCTAGGTAGGTTAACAAAAGTACCTAAAAAGATACTGCGTACCTGTGATGTTAATGATATCACTGCTCCATGAAACAAACCATAAAAAAACCATAAAAAAAGCTTTGTACCACACATCACATAAAGCCAACACACTTGAGCTCTCTGACCCCAAACAGCAGGACAGAACTCAGGCCCGGAGTTCAGGACACTGACCTGGAGTAAGGCACATATGTTAGGAGCAACGTGTTGGGTTACCTGGGACACTGACAAACTGAGCCCACTTGTAGACAGGCTGGAATCAGGTTCAGCTGGAGATTATTTCAGAACAAGTTGACCTTTAGCAGGGGATCTTATTCCTAATGCTTGCCAGAGGTCACCAAAAATCACAACTTTTCCATTCTAAACAGACACTGTAGTTTTAATCTTACCCAAAGCAGAGACTTTTGTCTATCAAAGATATGTGTCCCCCTGCTAGAGTTTTGAGTCGTTTCTGGGAAGTGGTGGCCCAGCCAGGAACTATGTATCTCAGCCTCCCTTGTATCTAATGGATCCTTATGGGTCAGTTTCACGTGAAAGAATTTGAATGGAGGTGATTCGCTCTACTTCTGGGTTAAAGTGGTGAAGAAACAACTGTACAATATTTTCTTTTTACTCATCTGGTAGACACATGCTAAGAATTCCAAGACTCTAGGAAATGGCCAGCCATTTAAATAGGCTGAACATTTCTGAATCACCAAGAGGAAGAATTCTGCCTGATAACCTGATCACCCAATTTGAATGATTAAGATTAATAACTTACTGTGCTATTTTACTAAAATTGTTATAGCACCCTATACATTACCAGTTGGTATAATACCCTATAACACCAGTTATGTTACCCTCATCTTGACACTTAATAAATCTATCCTGTCTTCCTTCCATACCACCTGTAAGGATTCCATCTTCTCTTTGATTCTTCCTGCTGTCCTGAACCTTTATCCTCTCTTTTAAAGTTAGGATTCTCCAGTAATCTGACCCATAGCTGTATTGTTCTCCATAGGGACTCTCACTGTACTGTTATAGTATACAGTAGACTTCCTAATCTTGTCTCTTGCCTAATTTTTAGCCTGATATATTCAAATGCCTGCCTTCTCTTCCTAGACATCTCAAATTTAATTTGTCCCAAACAGAAATCAGCATGTTTCTTCCTTTCTTCTTCTACTTCATTTCAGTCTCTGTTGCATTCTCTATCTTGGTGGCGATCACCATTATTATACCAGAAAAAAATATGGCAAATTATCCCAGACTCTTCTTTTTCTCTCATTTTCCATATTTAGTTCATCACCAAGTCTGGAAAATTTTACCTCCTAAGAAGTTTATGGATCAATTCTGTCAGGCCCACCTTAAATAATATCGTAGTCCAGACTCCCATCTTTTCTCATCTTGGCAACTGCAGAAGATAATGGCTTGGTCACACAGGTTTGGAATCAGGCAAACCTTTGTTCAGGTTTCAACTCTGCAACTAGTTCTTAGCTATAAGAGCTGGTAAAAGTGCACCAATTAAAACTCACTTCTCATCTGTGAAATAAGACATATTAATAGCATTTTGTAGAGGGGATGGCTATAATCAATGAAGGAAATCTGACAGCATGAGACCTTAAGACAGCCTGGCAGAGAGCAGGGCACCATGATGTGTGCTATTATAGTCAGAGACACTGCTTCCAAACTCACTTCCATTACATACCCTCCATCAGGGAATGATCAGTATGCACGTTCTGCCGTTTCCCAACCCTGTAATGTGGATGAGAAGGAAGGAGTTGGGCGTAAGAAATATCCACAGGTTTAGCCAGGGATGGTGGCCCATGCCTATAGTCCCAGCACTCGGGAGGCTGAGGCAGGAGGATCACCACAAGTTTGAGGCCAACCTGAACTACACAGCAAAACCCTGTCTCAAAAAAATAAATAAAGAAAGAAATATCCACAAGTAAAATTGATAAGAATTGGAAATTGATTGGGATGATAACTGATAATCATTTTAATGGAAATACCTGTAGCAAAAGATATAAATTAAATGAGTTTGTCTTTATAAATATATTTTACAATCCCACTCTGGGATCAATAACCAGGACTATACACAGAAGAAAAGCACTCTTTACTTCCCTTCATTCTCTCTAGAGTAGAATTGTACATTAAAAATTCAAGTACTACATTAGTGATTATCTAAATTTAGCATAAACCATCCTCATTGCATAATAGCCAACACATCTGTTTACTTCCAGAATACCCATAACAGGCTAAAACAGGAAATTAAAATTAACCAAAATTTCTTTGTAAAAGAACATTATATGTAGAAAGTTCTACACATAAACTATTTTAATTCTCATTATCATTCTTTCCACATAAAGTACCTCTCATTCCAACATTTTCCTCTTTAGAAAAAAAAAAAAAAAAAAAACTCATCCTGAACTGACAGTGAGAGAATTTGGAAGATAAGAAAGAGATGGATGATGAGAGCATAAATAACTGAGGAAAAGTAAATCCAGGAGTAACTACGCATTTTCCACATAGCAGATAGTGGGAATGTCCTTAAAATATGTTGTTTCATTTAATTCGCAAAACAAAAAATAGAATGAGATGAAATAAGACACATGATTTGTGTATCATGCACCATGAAGGACATGTTTGTTCTTATTTTACCAAAAAAGAACCAGAGACTAAGTAAAATTAAGATACATGCCTAAAGTCATACAGAAAAGGATTTATTTGCCAGAATTTGAATCTACTTTTATGTGACAACAAAGTTCACTATTTTATATTATTATATTTTAGATCTTCAACCTGTTAAAGGAGTAGATCAAATTAGGGGTTTAGGTGCTCCGCACCCTTCTAATATTGTATCTGAATCTCTCACAAGGAGGAAAAGTACAGGTTTTCGATAGCTACTTCTCATTTCGTTGGACTGCTTATATCTATAGGGGAGAAGAGCCTATGAAATATAGAAACTTCTCTGAGAAAGGAACCTGTCACAAATAGCACCAGAAGCACCAGTAACACACACCTGGTGTTCCGGTGGAACTACCCCTCACTCCTCATGCCCTTCCCACTTAATGAAATAAACATCCCCTAGTTACATGTAATTTGAGCTTCAGACTCTCTGCAGAGTAAATTTGTATTTTTCTATATCCATGCCATAGGCAGAAGGAGTTTGGTAAAGCAGCAAGAAATAAATGATTGGTGAATAATTTTTAAATCAAATTCTTTCCAAGACACTGATTTCGTTATTTGTTCACCAGACAAACTCCTACTAAATCTAATTGCAATTTTTAAAAAATTACCCAGCTAGTAGTATTGAGCTGTGCCTTAATTAGGGCATACGAGAATGTCTTGTACAATGAACTGGACTTTTTTACAATTATTTCTTCTTGTTTAGAACTGTTTTCCATGTGTAACTGGGACAATGCTAATAGTAATGCTAATCTTTGATTACCATAGGAAAGTAACTAAAGGACAGGCAGAAGAAGCAAGGCCAGACCTGGGAAAACAAAACCAAAGGACGAGAAATACAAGATCTCTTTTGACTCTCTGTTTCACCTCAGGTTGAACACAGCTTCTCTAACCTCTGCCTCTATCTAGTCAAGCTGCTGACATCTGAGCTCCTTCATCGTTCTGTGAAATGAAACCATTCTTCACGTTTGGAAAATGGGGCGACTTCTTTTCTCAGTGAGTCCCGTGTGCTCTCCTCTCTGGTCTCCCAGACTTTGCTCAGTTCCCTGGGAGACTGATCTGTTTAGACAATAGCAACATCCTTTTGTGTCCCATTGAGTTTGCCCAATAAGGAACCCTAATAAGAGATCTCAAATGAGGAACAAAAAACAAGAAAGGAAAGAAAGAATAGCAGAGGGAAAGATACAGAGAGGAGAGTGATATTTCAGTATTTATTCCCACAGGTTCCTTCCCTGCAGAGTTATCATAAGCAAGCTGAATCCAGTCCCTAAGCCAAATGTTTTAGCTCCAATCAACTTCCCTTGGCAGATAGCCACCTCGGTCTGCACTCTAGTAATCGCTCTCTCTTCCTATCACTTATCTTCAAGGTTGGTAACAGAACGCTGCGATTATACCTTTCAAAGGTATGATATAGTCTCTATGGTTGGCCTACACCTTATTGAAACTTTGTAAATAATCCCTATTAAACTATCCTCAGATTATAATTTGAATGCAACCTCTATTTTTCACTACAATCTTAGTTAGCATGACTGACACCACCTGCATTTGTCACACTATATATTTCTCCTATTCACAGTCCTTTATGTTCTAGAAGACAACAGAAATGGTAGGCTCTTTGGTTATAAGGATTTAGGAATTCACTGAACAAATAATTAAACAATAATATTCAGTTAGGTAGGGTGTGGCTGTGTGGATTCAGAAGTGCTGCTTTGGAAATCTGTAGCCAAACACTGTATTTTTGTCCAAAACAGATGTTGGAGAAAACATAACCTATTTAACAAATGGTGCTGAGAAAACTGGTTATCCACCTGTGGAAAATTAAATCTAGACACATATTTCTCACCATGTACTAAAATGAAATCAAAATGAATTAAATAACTAAATGTTAAAATAGAAACACTTAAACCACTGGAAGATAAAATATATAAAATTCTTGAAGATATAGGTGTAGGCAATGACTTTCTGCATATAATGCCAATTGGACAAGAAATAGCACCAAGTGGGATTATATCAAATCAAAACCTTCAATACAGCAAAGGAAACAACCAACAAAGTGAAGAGACAACCTACAGAATAAGAAAATATTTTGTCTGCTATTCCTTGAACAAAGGACTAATATCAAGACTGTATAAAGAGGGTCCGGGGATATAGCTCAGTGGCACGAGTGCTTGCCTGGCAAGCTCAAGGTCCTGAGTTCAATTCCTGGTATAAAAAAAGAAAAAAAAAGAAAAAGAATGTATAAATAATTCAAAAAATTAGAACCTCCCCAATAAATGACCTAATCAAAAATCGACAACTGAAATGCATAGACATTTCTCAGTAGAAAAAGTACAAGTAGTCAACAAATACATGAAGGAGACTCAACATCTCGGGCCATTAGAGAAAGATAAACTAAAACAACACTGAGATTCCACCTTACTCCAGAAAGAATGGCTATCATGAAGATATCAAATAATAACAAATCCTAGTGAGTCTGCAGGGGGAAATGAACCTTTCTGCATTGCTGGTGGAAATGTATATTAGTGCAACCAGTATAGACATCAGTGTAGAGATTCCTCAAAAAAACTACACATGGAAATTCCATTTGAACCCAGCTTTTCCCCTTCTGGGTATCTTCCTGAAAGTGTTAAAAACATCATATTATAGTGATGCATGTATATCCATGTTTATAGCAGCACAATTCATAATAGCTAAATCTTGGAAGCAACCTACATGTCCATCAACAGATAAATGGATAAAGAAAATATGACATTTATACACAATGGAGTACTACTTTGCCATCAAGAAGGATAAACTTGAGTCACTTGTAGGAAAATGGAAACACCTTGAGGCCATAATGTTAAGTGAAATAAATCAGACACGAAGCTTAAATATCACCTGATTTCTCTTATGTGAGAAATTCAAAATGTTAATAAAGAAAAAAAATAAAAGATAATAGAAAATAGTGAGATAAATCTTTTGCAAAAAGGAAGGGGACAAAGAGATAGAGGCAGGGGAAAGGGAAGGGAGGGGAAGGAGATGAACAAAGAATTAAAATGTGTATATGCATGCACCAAATCCCCACAAGGAATACAATCATTATGTACTGTAAACATGTACTAATAAACATTAAAATTAAAAAGTAAAATACCAGCAAAAAATTACATATAATACCAATATGTATATAAATATACATATACATATATATATATACATATATATATGTTTGTGAGCACAATTGGTTTGTGAGCACAATTTGTTTCAGAAACATGCTTATAATCCAAAGCACTTGAATATCAAAGTTAATTTCCCCATGAGAAATAATGGAAACTCAGATGATTCATTCCACAACCCAAAAATATTCATATAAAATTGGTTACAATACTGTAATACAATACAAAGTAATAAAGAAAGTATAAAATATAAAGAAAAATAAACAAATTAACCTGCACTTACCTTTGAAAACTTTCGTGGCTGTTGTGAGAGAGACGAGAGAAAGGAAGGTTATTGCGTAGGACAATTTTCACTATCACTAAGAGAATCACTGCTAGCTATTGGCTCAACAAAATCTTTTTCTTCTCATACAACTTTAACAAGGAACCTATCCAATGACACTTGCTTTTGCCTCCTTTTGAGGATTTCACGGGGCTGGGACATGTCATCGTCATTAAACAGATTCATGGCTCCCACTGTTACAGCTTTATTTGGGTAGTGCCTTTGTACAAAATTTTGCACCATACCTCACATTTAACTCATCTCTCTAATCTCTTTTGAAGTGAGGGATTCCTCTGCTTTTTTTTCCTCCTTTGCTGCAGACATAATCTCCTCCATTATCTCTTGCGTTTGGGAGACGATCTCACAGCAAAGGGAGAGAAAAAAGTACCATTGGCTCAGCTGTGGTACTATTCATATTGCAAGATATTGCTTGTTTATCAAGTTAAACTTTATTAGAAATGTTTGCTCATCTTGCAGAACAAGTTTACTCATAATCCAATGATTTACTATACATATGTATAGAAATTAAAAGACTAAGAGAATCGAGACAATCTTGAAGCAAAAAAAAATTATCATGTATTACAATAATTCAGTGTAGTATATAAACAAAGATAATCAATTAATCCTATGAAACAGAATTGAGTCCAGAAAGAGATCACCTGTATGCAGTCCTTTGAAATTGACAAAGCTGGTAATGATTGAGTGGATAAAGAATAGTCTTTATAATAAATTATATATTCATACAAGGAAAATATTTGTTAATCCCTTCCTTATACCAAATACAAAGTCAATAGCAGATAATTATGGATATAAATGGGAAGCTAAAATACGAATACCTCTAAAAGATAATTTTAGAGACTAGTTTTATGACTTTGGGTCGGAAAATGTTTCTTAAACAGAATGTGAAAAGCACTAACCAGAAAGAAAAAGATGATAATTTTTTAAGTAAATTGAATTATATTTAAATTAAGAATGTCCATTCATTAAATATTTAAAAGGAAGAATGAAAATTCAAGTTACATATATCCAATGCATAACTTATACCTAGAATATATGCTACTTATCAATAAAAAAGGTATAGACAAACCAATAGCAAAATAGGGAAAACATTACCCCATAAAAGGATATGTATATGGCAATAAATATGTAAGGTGCTCAGCTTTAACATACATCAAAGTAATGCAACTAAAACCACCATCAAATATCTGTATGTACTTGCCAGAATGTTTAAAATATAACCAGTTGATTGGGAAAGGATTTAAAGAAACTGGCACTCTCATGAACTACTGTTGAGCGTGCTAACTGGTACAACCACCTTTAAAAATGGCAACATTGGTTAAAGTTAGTTATATACATAATTTGTAACTGATTGTTTCTACTCCTAAAATTTATCCATAAGAAGTGTATGTGCATCTGTATGAAAAGTTCTACATAAAAATGTTCCAACAGAACGATTACAATAGTCAAAACCTGAAAATAACTCAAATATTCGTTGGCAGTAGAATGAATAAATTGTGGTATATTTATACAATCAAATGCTGGAAAGCAAGAAAATAAATGAAATATTGTTTCATGCACCCATATGATGAATTTGCCAACATGTTTAACAAGAATCTAAACACCAAAAAGTATTGCATTTTTCCCTTATATAAAGGTGAAGACATAAGTAAAACTGATTTATGCATGCTGGCACGCACCTATAATCCAGCACTCTAGGACACTGAGCCAGGAAAGCAAATTTAAGCCTGACTTAGTGAGACCTTGCCTAAAAACAAAACAAAAAAAGGCTGGGATGTAGCTTGGTGTGAAGGCCCTAAGTTCAATCCCCTATACTGTAAAAACAAAACAAAACAAAAAAAAATGTAATATTTTTGGTAGCGAAAGTTACTATAGTACTTTCCTATGGAGCTATGATTGCAAAAGGACATAAGGGTATTAATGAGTGTATCTGTTGTGATGGTCACGGTCTAGGTAGTTTTATATAAATTTTTTTCACATTGTGACCATTCATTAAACAGTGAACTCATGATTCATTCACTTTATTTTATGAATGTGAAAGTTCAGTAAAAATGTTTTTTTAAGTAGAGGAAGGAATTAATCAGTTAACATATAAATAAAGAACTGGTTTGGCCAAAAGAGAATCTATAGTAAGTGGTGTGAAATCAAGAGAGAAGTGAATTTCAAGAATGAGTGAGTCGGGCCGGTGAGATGGCTCAGCGGCGTAAGCGCCTGCCTTGCAAGCGCGAGGGCCTGAGTTCGACTCCCGGATCCCACATACGAAAAAAGGGGCCGGTGATATCGCTCAGCGGCACGGGTGCCTGTTGGCGCGCGAGGTCCTGAGGTCGACCCCCCGGTACCCACAAAAAAAAAAAAAAAAGAATGAGTGAGTGGTTAACATTGCCAATTGCTGAAAAGTCAAGGAGGAGTCATTTTCAAAGACCCCAGGATGTGACACTGAAGAGGACACTGACTTTCTGCATCAGTTTTGAAGGGTTCTGTAGGCAAGGTGGGATGGTCGCCCTTTCACACCACTGATTGCTGGTCTGAAGGACAGGGCAAAGAGGAGGAGGAAGGGGAGGAGGAAGAGGCATCTTGGCGCTGTCTGGTATGTTTTGGGTTTTTTGCTGTTTTGTTGTATTTTTAAAGAAACTTAATCAATAAAATTAATCAAATAGTTAATTATTCCTTGACAAAGACAAAGTCCAAAAGAATCTGACTAAACTATCTCTAACATACTTTGTCATTTGGGGAAAAGGAATAATCTTAGATTAGTATTTGTATTTGATGTGTATTCAGGAAGGAATGAAAGGGATGGCTGCACTGCAATTCAACTCAAGCAAGTCAATGTGCTAGCTTTAGCCAACTTTACCACTGTGGCTCTTTATTCCACAAAAGTAAGATTTATAAACTAGCTTTATACTCATCTATGTTCACATTGTGTCAATTCATTAAGCTGTGAACTCATAATTCACTTTACCGTGTGTGTGAAACTTCAGTAAAATTGTGAAGTAGAGGAATAAATTAATCAATAAATAATGTAAATCTAAGTCAGTTATTAATGGACTTAAGATGATAGCATGTCTGTTAGTTTGTTCCAAGAAGATTTTATGCATAAACCCCAAAACTCCAAAGTTCTTCAGGTACTAACATTTATCCCAAGGTGTTGGTAATTCAACAAATGTATGTGTCATACCCTCCCTGTATCTTAAAAACCTAAAAACACATTGGGTCACTGACTTTAGTACCTTCTTGAGAAACTGAAAAATTTGAGCAACAATTACTTTGCACTGTACTCTTTTTATTCTATAACAATTTCATTCTACCAATACCCTCATTCTTTTTTTCATAGTGGAAGAAGAAGGAGTAAAATTTTATACTAGTATTTGTGTGTATTTATAATTGAAAGTTCTCTGTTAACACCCTGAAATCAAGCCACTGCAAACAGATTAAAAAGTGGGTTAATTCTATTTTGAAAAAGACTTTTATAAACATAGATCTAATTACATTGCAGATATCATGAACAGATAACTGAAGGTAGATGACAAGCAATGCATAGCTGGATGATACTTATTAGTATATTTAGGAGTATGATGGACTCTTGAGCCACACAGATCTAAATTGGATTCTCAGAGCTCTCACCTTCGAGTACTGTGGCCTTGGAAAATTCCTTAACATATCAAATTTTCAGATTTGTTCTATTTTTTATGTTACATAGGAATAATGACTACTTTAAAATTTTTCAGAAGAAACAATATAAGGTATAAAAACTTTCAACAGAGTTGAGTGCATTAAGTATGCAATAATTAGGAGCTACTCATAAGATTTTTGTTGTTGTTCATTGTATTTTTCTTAAACTTTTTATAGAAATTTTAGGATCATGGCAAAATTGAGCTCAACATACAGAGCTTATTCATATGGTAAATGTTGGTTTTGTTTCCCATATCAGTTTCCCATTTTCAATTTCATTGATCTTGATTCTATTTTTTATTTCTTTCCTTTGGCTTACTGTGGATTTAATTTGGCCTTCTTTTTCCAGCTTCCTAAGTTCCTTTTACTTTAGATTTTTATTATTTTTATTCTTTCTTGTTTTTCAGGAGTGGGACTCAAACCCAGCCAGAGCATCATGTATGCTAAGCACATACCCGACGCTGAGATCCTCTTCTTCCCTAATGTATGCATTCAAGGCTATAAATTTCTCTTTAAGCACTACTTTAACTACATCACATAAATCTTGATCAGTTGTATTTTCATTTTGCAAGTTCTTGGATAGTCTGTTGCTTTTTCTCCCTCATCTTTTGTTCTCTTCGCTCTCCAGTATTACTAGTTTCTAATGAATGAAATACTCTCAAGCTCAGTCTTTCCTCAGCTGTATCTAATTTAATGAGCTCATCAAAGGTATTCTACATTTAGTGTTTGTGATATCTAGCACTTTTATTCTTTTTCAGAGTTTTCAGAATTGCTGAGCCGATTTAGTTAAGCTTCTAAACTTTTCAAGTTGACACAGTCAATCAACCATTACAGTACACTTCCTTTTTCTGTTGATAAGTATGATGCACAGGATAACTGAAATGTTAATAAATACTTTCTTCTTGTGATTACACAGTAATAAATTAATTCTATACTAGGAGTCAAGACCAAGCTCAAGCACCTTTTTCCACAGACACAGTAACTGATAAAAAAATAAAACTTAAGGGCCGGTGAGATGGCTCAGCGGCGTAAGCGCCTGCCTTGCAAGCGCAAGGGCCCGAGTTCGGCTCCCGGAACCCACATACAAAAAAAGGGCCGGTGATATCGCTCAGCGGCACAGGCGCCTGCTGGTGCGCGAGGTCCTGAGGTCGACCCCCCGGTACCCACAAAAAAAAATAAAATAAAATAAAATAAAATTTAAAAAAGGAAAAGGTAAATAGTACTCAAAGTAAATCTTTCTGGCTCACATCATGAATAAACTTACATCAAATAGAAAAGAGATTCTTCAGTAGCATTCACATTTTGTGACATTGAAATGCAGATATATGTTGGTGGCTTTCCATCTATATTTTCTTTTATTATTTTGAAAGCTAAAGTGTAGCCTATGTTCATTTGACTTATCCTTTCTTCTCTCACTGACTTTTTCCATCAACTTATTGAATTTAATTTTACTTTATAACGGCATTTACAGAAACACTAGTACTGTATAGCTAGTGTTATTTTACATACATATCCAAATTGCTTATAAGTGTTCATTTTAGATTTTGCTGATGTTCTTTGGAAAAGAAATAGTCAGGGAATGGTTTCTGTATTTAGAAGAAATTGCTTCTCATACAAAAGAATCAATTTTCTTTATGAATATGCAACATTTGAAAAAATGAGAAAAATTAAATGAAATCTACTTTGGTACCATCACTGGGGATTAGAAGTAAAACAGAATCAAATGGTTTGGGTGTAAAACAGGCCCTTTATAAATATATACATTTATAACTTTCAGAAACTCCCCTTATTGTCTGGGAGATCACTAATATTAACAGAATATTTAAAAAAGAGTTTTGGTCATACCTCAACTGGCAGTGACCAGGATCCACATGTCACATCTTGATACAAACTATTGTTTTCCCATGATAAGTTTCTGTTCTTTTGCTAACTTCTGTTTATTTACTTTCTGGATTTAAAAAAATGTTGCAATATAAATATCTTGCAAGATTAAAAATCCATTAAGTCATTATTATTTTATATCATAAGTATCAAAAAACAGTTTGACTCTCTAAAGTATATGATCTGATGGGTGTTTCATCATTATGCAGAGTCTAAATGGAGTGGGTTGTAATAGCTGATTGTCAAGTTAGTAATCATTTAACAAGGAATTTTATGGAATAGAATGGCTTTTTAATAAACAGCCTTGGGGATTGGTGCCAAGTCACTCACTCATTTATTTATTCAACAAATGTTATTAAATAATGTAGATGTGTTGGGCATTGTCCTACAGACTGATAATTTCACACGGAAAGTGCTTGAAAGCAAAAACTTTTCCACCTCACTATGTCATGTATACAGCCTTATATTAGCACTGGATAACAATTTCTTTTTACTGCTTTCATAATTAATTTTGCTACTGCCAGTTGTGATAGTATGTAAGATAAGAAGGTGGCACAACAATGGAATTCATCAATAGCTTCAACTAGCTTCTCTATAGCTTCACGTAATTTGGGAGAATTTGTCTCTAAATAGAGTTCCTTGTCCCACTGGCAAAGGAATATCCAAATAAAGAAAACTTTCAGATGGCAAGGCTTCACTGAGAAGAAGCTATGTCATTTCATAGGTTAAACAAGAAGTATTAGCACAACATTTTGGAACTACTGCCTTGCTCATTATAGCAAATAATTTCTGGTTCTTTTAATCATGCTAAAATGCTAACAGCTTTCTTTAATGCCTAGTCAATAAGTAGATTAAAACATAAATGCCACTAAATATGCTTTAAATATCAGTTCCATTGAAATATTTCTAAGTTCTGTATCCTCTTAAAATAATCCCCATTCAAAATTGAGAGGAAATGTCATCCATATGAGTTTCTTCAGAATTTAAGCTCTGATTATACAAGGAATTATGTAGTATAGCTTTGGAAATCCGATAATTAAAGAACCACTAGAGTCTTTGTTGATGACATTTTTAAGCCTCGAAAGTTTTCATCAATGCTACAGTAAAATTTCATATCTAAGTAACATTGTACATACTGAGTGCATTTCCAACCCCAATTAAACCAGCTACCTAAAGAGAGAATTGTGAAGAAAGACAAAGATGAAAAATTTTATCATACAAGCTTTGACTAGGTCTTAGTAGGAACTCGAAGTATAAAAGTGTAAAAAAAAAAAATTACTTTCAAGGAAATAATGGTCTATTAAAGAAACTAAATTGGTTTCAGTCCATGACCAATTAGTCTTATTGCTTTGGGCCTGCAGTAGCACAAGATCTCATCACAGGGGCACTTGTGAGGCAAACCATTTACCTGTTGGCCAGGAAAACAAAAAGGTGAAAGTGGAAGGGACTGGAATTCCATAGTCCCCATTGAGGACCCAGTCTCTAAGACTTAATACTTCCCACTCTACTTCTTAGAAATTTTCACCACCTTCCAATAGCATCAATTAAAGTCCAAATCTTTAAAACACAGGTCTTTCAGAGACATTCCAGATCCAAAATATAGCATTAATGGAAGAAAAGAAAAGGATATCTCAGCTTTTGGTTGGTGAAATCCATCTGGGTGCCAGGTTTACTTCTTCATAAAGCATAGTGTTCTTCCCTTCTTAGAAGTTTCTGAGATACTTCTAAGATAAGAGATGCTCCAAGTAAACCCCTTTCTGCATCTCTTGATCTCATTTCCCTCCAGTTCAAAATAATCCTTATTTCAAAATGGCATATTTTGAAGTGGATTTGGGATGTTCTTCTAGCACAGACTAACCCTAAATTTTAATTCCAGTGACATGCAACTATATTAGAAGTTCCTAAAATATATATCTTGGTGAAGTTTTTCAAGTGTTATATATTCATTTTCAATTTAATAATCAACCCACTGACACTTGCCAGTATTTTTTACTGGGTTTTGGGGTGCTGGAGGCTCTTTCTTGAGGTGGTTTCTAGGTCCTTTGTATCCTGAGCAAAGAATTGGTCAAGACAAGCACAAATGGTAACAAAGTTTTATTGAAGTTAGGAAAATAGGCTCTGCAGATCAAGTTTGGGCCAAGTAAAAATAGGAAAATTAGTACATGCTGCAGTGTGGGGGTGGGCCACCACGCAAGAGGGAACACAGTGACATAAACTCAGTGTGGACTGTCCTTTTTGTAACACCTGCTCCTCAGGCTGACGTCAGGTCTAGGTCGTCCAATGGAAAATCTGCTTGCATTCTCATGAGAAGTCCATGAGCAGGGCTTTGGAAATTGTTCTGCATTTGTGTTCCAGGATCTTCCACACACCTTCTTTCCCAATCATTTTAGCCATGCCCTACCTTCCTGTCTCATTTTCATCTTGCACATGTGTATCAAACCTACATTCTTGTTACTAGCTTTCTTCATCAGGAAAGCACATGACCTACATGATGCATAGGATCCAAATTCTAATACATAAAATTTCCCACATTACTTTCCTTCTCAGTCTAAAACTCATTTTTATCACATTTTCTGCTCTCCCCCTCAAATGTAGAAACTCATTAATTATTTCTCTCATTGAAAAGGTGAAGAGATTAATCATTTTTCAATCACAGACGATGGTGTGCAGAGTTAGAGGTCATCAGAGATTATGTCTTCTTTCATTTTTTAAATGAAAAGAGCTGAGGAAAGGTTAAAATATCTTGCTTCAGGTCACATAGATAGTTGGTGTCAGAATTCAAAATGCTTGTTGTACAATCTCAAGCTGCTATTAAGATAGTGTTAGAGGACTGAGACTATAGCTTAGTAATATATCATGCACCAGGCCCTGGCTTATATCCTTAACACTACAGAAAGCAAAACCAAATAAAAACTAGGTTTGGATTCAGAAAAGAGCACTCCAAGGTATGGCACTTTGGCATGCTGAGCACTTTTCAATCAAAAGAAAACGGAAAATCTTAGAAACTGCCTCAAAAGCAAAGACATTCTAACCTTTGCTTGTTTCTCTCCTGTACTCCAAACACAGAGTGGGACTCTCTGGAATTCCCTTATCTGACTGAAGAAACTTCTTCCAAAAGAAATGCAGTTGCCTTAAACCTTCTTCATAGAAATCTCAGAAAGAAAGAAAGAAAATCCAGGAAAGATAAACTTCAGCAGAAGAGAATAGACTGAAAGCTTTCACCTTGCTTGGATAGACTTTTTCATCTATTCTGAGTATTTGAAGCTCCACCCCATAACTTCCCCCATAGCTGAATATAACTTTGTCCCAGGCCATTGTCTGCTCTTTGGACTCATTCATTTTTCTTAAAAAGTCATTTTCAAAAATTGCCTGTATTCCCCCATTTCCTCTCTCTCCTATTAATCAATTATGAGTTCATTTCAGGGAACCCGAAGATGGAGGAGGGGAAGCTTTCCCTCAACCATACAATAGAAACTTTCTTAGTTAAAGATGTTCCAGGAAGAGAAGGACCAAAACTCACTGGAATTATAACCTCGCAAAGCCTATCTGAGTGGGCAAAAGGAAGAAGTCCCAGCTACGAGCACCTGCATGGTTTTCCTGGAGGGGTTGTTATGCTCATCAAAAGACACTTTAAGCTGACCTGTGTGCAGATACCACATTGCCTGGCTGTGGCTATAATCATCATTAAGGTCTCTTTTGGAACAACATGATTAAAAGGATTACAGGAGGCTTTCAATGTCTCCTGAGAGCATTGACATCTGGGATTCCTGAAACTGCATTAGTTGAACCTGAAAGCAACTGAAGAGGAAAGGTCACACAGGTTTGGGTGAGAAATTCATGATTTCCAAATGTCAGCTAAGATTTGGATAAGCATCTGGCTTTTGGTTATATATTTGAAAATGAATAAACACTGAAATCTGGAGGATTCATACTCACTGGACCTAATCCACCCAGGATTTAACATCCAAAAAAGAAATGCTGGTTATGGCATGGATTCCATAAACTTTCAAGTCATTTACACACAAAAACAAAGCAGCACATATGTATATGTCTGTATAAATATATAAACATGTCTATACATAATCCACACACACAGTTATGTGTATATTTCTATGCATTTCATGTATATATGCCTGTTGGGGTGTGTGTGTGTGTGTGTGTGTGTGTGTGTGTGGTGGGTGTGTGTGTGTTTAAATATTACAAAATATTGGGCCAGTTGGCCATGCATCCAGTTTCTCTTGGAAAAGATTTGCTTCATAACTAATAGAAATATACAATCTGGTTAAATGTTACTGGTAAAATGTCTAACACATGGGTGGATTGAGATTGTGAACAAGCGGAGAATACTAAAGCAGCCTGATGGAGATAGGTCCTTTGAAGGGAGGCCAGAAAACATTCCATTCCAAAGAGAGGGGATATGCATCTATTGTTTCTCCAGCTGGCTAAGCAACGGCAGGGATGTTTCCTACTAAACAACCTCATTAACATAAGCATAACTACAGGGTAAATTTTCAAGCTCATTCCAAGTGAATTCAAAAGGGTGGGGGAAGAAAGATGCCGTTAATATGCACAACTCATGCAGACAATGATATGAACCTAATTCATTTCATCATATTATCACCATAGCATATTAACTTAAAAGAAATAATAAGACAACATGGAAATGTTTGCATATTAGAGAGAATTCTCGTTGTACCCTATTAGCACCATATCCTATTAGTATTGCATTAAGCTACCAGGCTGCAATGCTAAAATGATGAAATCCCACTGTGAAAACTGATATTGAATTCTTGTAATGTTTCAGAATCATTTTTAGCACTGCATATAAATAATTCATGTGAGCAGATCTAATGAATTGATGGAAGAAAAAAAATCCCTTGGCATTGTGAGGGTATTTATGAATGTAAAGTCACGAGCAAGATGCTTTCTCATAGAAGGTAGGTAAAGGCTGAAGTCTGACATCTATCCCATAGTCAGTAATTAATATAATGAGGAATTCTAGGTCAAGTCCAGTAGAAATATTCCTGAAAGCACATTTTCCTCTGTAGCATGATCTTGGCTGGCACTCTCCTGTCCCTTCTGAATTTATATTGTAGATCAACTGAGGTAGGCAACCTAATTTAAAGACATTGGCTGCCATGATCAAAATTTGATAGACAAGAAATCAAGTGAAGTTCTGTCCTTTGTACTTTCATGTCTTTGTTCAATTGCTATCAGTTGCAATGAACTGATTCCTCATCTATTCCTTCTATTGGACTGTATACTCCTTGAAGTCAGGGATCATAATTTATTCATATTTATAATCCTAATCCCCAGTACAATGCCTGGTCCTGAATAGATACTCAATAAATATTGAATGAATGGATGGATGAATGAATGAATATATTTACTCAATTCCAAAGATTCCAATTAAAAAGTTGGAATAAAGGTGGGAGAAGGTCATTTACATTTAAATCTGATTGTTTTTCTAAATTAAATCTTTATTTACAATGTTGAATTCAGTTTAGAGAGGCATTCTAATTCAATGGAATGCTTCCAGAGTTAGCCACAATTGTTTAAGTTCCTGCTTTAGATTAATGGCTTTTTGGTTTCTCATACCACATATTGCATATCGGTGTCAGTGTACTTGCAGAGAAGTAATCCTAATGCAATTTCAACTCCCCAGGATGGAGATTTCCTGCAAGGAGAGCTGTCGTGCAAAGTGTGTTCTCCGATGTAGAAATATCACTGGCAGTTACAGTGAATTGCAGGGCAGAAGCCAATGACCTGTTTTCGGTTCTCCGTGTTGCTGGCTTGTGGGCACTGTGATTCTCTGCTACTGCTCTCCGGAGTTCACTACGCTTAAGCTCCAGATCCCTCATGGACTATTTCTCGCTTTCTGCTCAGCAGACAGATCACATTTAGCCCCTAGTTCCAGGCCTTCTTCCTACACAGCTACTTGTTTCAAAGCTAGAGAATGTTGGACAGAATAACTAATAGATTTTCCTGGGGGGAAAAACTGGATTTCTTGTTCTCTTTCTCATGCAAAAGAAAATATTCTCAAACTCCGATGAAGGAGACCACTTTACCAGTTAGCACATAACTCACTTCATTCATGTACATGATCACAAACACACACGTGCACACACACACATACATACACATACAAACACATACACACATGTCCTTCAACTACAGCTGTGAGTATTCATCAAGCCTCAGAGTCTCACCCCAAAAAGCATCTTTTTCATTAGAGGAAGAGGCCAGAGGGTAAGTTAGAAATGTGGGCTCTAGAAACAATAGCTATATAGTTAAATGAAAAGTCATTTGTCCTCTGGTGAGTAGTGTCTACAGCAGGGATGGGTACATGAGAAACAAGAAAGGAACCCTTTCAGTCCTCAAATTTTCAGCAGTGGATTTTCTCAGCAGACTTCACTCAAGGAAATAAAGTGTTCTTTGTGCAAGGTGATAGTCATTGGGAAAAAAGGTCCAAATGAACCACAAGTGTCTCCATCCTTCTCAGATGAGTTCACAAAGCTAACATTTCTCTCTCCCTTCCTTCCCATCACTGAGGATTAGCACATAGACTGACAGGAAGTAACATATGAGTGGTACTGAGATTCATTGAGCATATAAGAAACAAAATGAAACTCAATAATTTTTGTTTCAGTAACAACCATTTTACAACTATTCATCTCAAAAGACAAATAGCAAAGGTTAAGTGTAGTTGAATTTGAAAAAGTTGGAATTAAAGAAATGATCAGCAAGACTAGATGCTATCCCAAAGCAAGAATTTGTTCTGATTTGTGAATCTCTGTAATCATTCTGTGGTTCACAGATAATCAGAAAGAATCCATGTTTCCAGGCTATAATATACAAGTAAGAAAAATGTAGTTATGAGGTGTAAAATGTTCGTATTTTCTGTTTGTTTATTTTTTTGTTGTTGTTTGTTTGTATGAATAGTGTTATAAAAGCATTTTTTCCTTGCTTTACATTTCCATATATTTGTTGAACTTATGTGTCTCATTCATTCATTATTTTATTTCATTCCCATTTTATAGATTTGGAAGCTGAGACTCAGGGAAATTAATAGAGCTCTGTGAGGGGAGAGAAATACTTACAAATCAAAATTTATCTGATTCTAGAACTATGCTCTTAACCCTATTCTGTATGAACTTGCAAATACAGCCTAAATAAGCACCAGTAGAGATCAAACTTAAAACAAACCTCGGATTGATTAAATGATTACCAATTCCTCATGCAGATTCTTTAGATGAGTGGTCTATGTTGTTTTTGTCATTTTGCAAAGATGTGAAAAATGGGTGTTTCACACATGGTGGAGGTTTGAGGAGGTCCCCTAAAGAGAAGATAGAGATAGGGAACACAACCCCCATCTGATTCACAGTTTTAAAATAATAAAAGAAAAAAACAAAATGAAGATCAAGTTTTGCTCTGCTTTTTGTTCCTAGTGGGTATCTGTAGGATCAAGTGAAGAGTTATTGTTTTTTAGCAAAAATACCTTTTAAGCCCTTGTAATAGAAATTTTAGAAAACTAACAGCCTGACACCATGCTAAGACAGGGTATGCTAACCTATCCTGTCTCATTGTTAGACCATTAGACTCAGCTAGCCTTGACCCAGCATTCTAGCTGCAACTCATAGATAATTTAGCCCAGCTGCACTACCCAGCCTGTAAATGTATCTTGTTTCAGGGACTTTCTGCTTGGGACAGACTAGCCCAGCCAAGGACACACTTGATTTTACTCACCCCTGCTCAGCCCCAACTCCCTCCCTGGACTTTCCCACCTTATGATAAACAATTCCCTCTAACAAAACCTGCCCAGGATGAAACTGCCAACATCAAATGACCAAATGTATGTAACCAATTATAAAATAGCCTGTTATCAGCTATTTGTTATCTATTTGTTATAGCTATTTGTTAACTATTTGTTATCAGCTTGTACTTTCTGCTTACAAACGTATATAAGTTTTTGTTTTGCTCTGAGCCCAGGCTGGTGATTTGGACCTGGTTCCCACCAGCCTGTTGGCATTAATAAAAAGTTGCCTTCCTACTCCTTGGTGCAGAGAGTCTTCCATTCAGTTTGCTATCAGTTTCTGCAACGCTCTGACTGCCTCAAAAGAAAACACAAATCATGCCTTTAAACAAATAACAGGTTAAAGTGTGTAGGAATGTGTTTGTCCTCTGTCTTTATGGTGATCTCTGACTTTGTCTGATGAAATAAGTCTGAGATCTCCCTAGGTCTCAAAAAGTGAAAAGAGGTAAGCACAGAGAACACTGATGAGATATAAAAATCTCATGAGTGGTACCTCCCCTCAATATGAGCAAGTAATTCACCACCAGACATATGGGGCATCCACACACACACACTCAAGAGTGAGACCATCCACTAACTCCAATCTATCTCTACATTTTGATCCCCCTTGGCACAGGGCAGCAGAGGTGGGGACTAACCAGTTGACCTGATCCTGGGCCAGGACAATGCCTGGGGAGAGAGGGGAGCAATCAGACCCCTTGACTGTCGACATTAGGTGCAGCAGTCATCTTGAAGCCTGCCCATGGCCTACATCCAGCAGAGACTAGCAACTTGGTTCCTTTTCCCATCTATGAAACAGGAGCAAGGACATTCCTTGTCTTGGATGGAAACCAAAGCCTGGAGTCAACAGAGAAAGGAAGCCTCTGGTCCAGGGAGAGCACCTCAAAAACCCATAGGCCTAAAGATGGGGGAAAAATTGTGATTGGCTTGATCTTGGAGAGAAACCGCTCATTCGAAAACACAGGAACTTTTTCTTTGATTCAATCTTTTTTGATTTTTCTACTTTTTTATTATTTTTAACTTTCCTTCATCAGGTTTTTGGTGGTTTGGAGATTTTCTCCCTTTTTCTCCCTTTTTAAGATTCTTTCCTTTCTTTTTTCTTTTCCCCTGTCATCTATTTTTTCTTCCTTCTAATGTTTCTTTTATTTCCTGTATTTTACTGTTTCTCTTTTTTCTTCTTTTTCTTGTCTGTTCTTTCCTTCAAGTGCTCTCTAATACTATTATTTTTTACCCCCCTCAAAAAAAAAACAACTATCTCACTTTCCTCTCCTTCTTCTCATATCCCATTGACTAATTTTTCAAATTTTGCTTTTTTCATTTTCCAGTCCCATACATCTCTTCCTTTACTAATATAACTACTAAGCTTTATGAATTTCTAGATAGCTAGTTAATTTCATGTTATTGCTATTGAATATTGTTCTATTGTTAGGGTAGGTAAAGTTGTTCTATTTAGTAGATATTTACTGTAGGTCAATAGCAAGTCAATTATTTGGTTTGCCTTAGTGTCCATACTATAATTCTAGCTCTTTCTGGTTAAAGGTGGTACATTACTGATCCTTGGGGCTGTCAGTACTCAGTTTAAATTTGACACTATAACTGAGCTGATTTTGCAGTATAGCCAAGGTGAGGTAGCTCTTGCTATTAATTGGTTCTCTAAGGGAATTGTGGATTACCTTCAGGTTATTAACAACACTGTGCCCCATTCCTGGAGAACTGGGTACTGGGTCAAATAAGCTATGACCTCCCATTCCCAGTAAACAGAGGTGGTTGGATCCTGAAACAGAGGCAAAGGCCAGTGATTAGCCAAACCCAGAGGACAGCGCTGAAAAGCAGACACTAACCTTTAGTTAGGTCTCCATACTAGAAACAAACCTTTCCATTGTGGTCAGCCTGCAAGCCTCAACACAAAAACAAACATACAAAAAAGAGAAACCTGACAAGGCAAGTGAACCAAATGTCTCCAAAAACTCCTGATTCCCCCAAAGCTGACGCATGAGGCACTGAAGAGGGGATCAAAAGCAACACACCTAGATTATTTGAAAAGATAAGAAACCAATACAGCATTTGGCAAGCTCACAGAAGATATGTTAATAGATACAGGGCTGAATAAACAAAAAGATGACCGAGTCTACAAAAAACACTAATAAAATCTAGTAGAGCTAAACAAAGTGATGCAAAACATGAAGGACCAGCATAGAAAAGAATTAGAGATAAACATAGACATAATTATAGTGAGGGAGCTCAATAACTCACTATCACAAATAGATAACTAGAAAAAAAATCCACAAAGAAATATTAGAGTAAAATAAAACTTTCAAACAAATGGACTTGATATCTACAGTGTTCTACCCAGCAAAAGAATGAATGCACATTCTTTCAGCAGCACATGGTACTTTCTGCAAAATAGTACTAGTCAGTGAAAAAAGCATAAATAAATGCAAAAGAATTGAAATTATACCCTGTAGATCATAGCTCAATGAAACTAGAAATCATGACAAAAGATAACACAGAAATTATTCAAGTACAGTGATAACTTGGTTATCAAACTTATTTTGTTTCAAATTCATTTTCAAACACCAAAAAGTTCAAGAACTGAACATGTTTTCCCATAAGAAATAATATAAAACCAAATAATGGCTTCTGAGAACCAAAAATTCCACTTATAATTTCATTTTTCCAGGACTATAACAAATTTTGCAATGATTTCTTTCTTTAACTCTACTGTGGTTCTCACAGTTTTCCTCTTAGCTTTACTACAAGTATCACTAACTTTCTTTGGAACCATGGTTATATTTTATGCAAATAAAGAACAAAAAATGCACAATGACAAACGTTTTAATGCACTAACACAAGCGTCTAGGCCAGAGCAGTGCTTAGACTCAAGGGTCACCTCTTTGTGTCTGCAGCAAGATGTAACACATGACTCACTCTTGGCCTGTACAGGTTTTTCTAAGTCAGATTTTCACTTCCACTGTCAAGCAAAATGCTGAACACGGAGCAGATTTTTTTCAAACTTTGCTGTTCAAGTAGTGGAAAGTTGAAGCTTGGAGCCATTTGACAATCAAGGTATCACTGTACATGGAAACTAAACAATGTACTCTTAAATAAACAATTGGTTACAGAAGAAATAAACAAATAAGATAGTTTCCAGAACTAAATGATAAAGCAGTAAAACATACAAGAATTTATGGAACACAATGAAAACAGCCCTAAGAGGAAAGTTTATAGCTATGAATGCCCACACCACAAAAACAGAGCAAGCCACAAAAAAAAAAAAAAAAAAAAAAAAAAGCAAAACCCTAATCTAACAGTGCACCTCAAGGTACTAGAAAAACAAACAAACAAACAAAAAAATACAAACCCAAATCTAGTACAAGGAAAAAGATTATAAAGATCAGGCAGGGGCCGATGATATAGCTCAGTGCCATAAGCACCTGCCTGGCAAGCGTGAGGTCCTGAGTTGGACTTCTGGTACCCACATTAAAAAAAAAAAAAAAAAAAAAAAAAAAAAAAAGGCAGAAATCAATGAAATTGAGATTAAAAAAAAAAGCATCAATGAATTTAAGAGTCAGCTTTTGAAATAATTAAATTGATAAACCCTAAGTGAATCTAACTGAAATAGGAGAAAAAAGACACAAATAATGCAACTGGAAATTTAAAATGTGAAATTATAATGGACACCACTGAAATCAAAAGATTATTAACAACTATTTCAGAAATCTGTATCATTGCTACCAGAAGAGATGGAGAGATTCCTAGGTTCAAAGTATGGACTTCCATTCTTTGACTATATCATTTGCCCACCAGAAGGGCACATTCAAGCCCACAGTTTTAACAATAAAATAGTCATATAATAACTATATCACCAGGAGGAATAAATTCCAATGGTATCATTTTCTAGTATCTGTCCCATAAAGCCCAATTCCCTTTTTTCCCTATTTCCCATTCCAGCTAATTGCCATTCTTCCAATTTATAAACAAATCCTACTCTGAACGAAACCTGTAATTTCAGGACTCCAATCACTTTATCAAGATTTCATCACTCCCTTAGAGGCTGTTATGGGTCTGATATTTGTTTGTTTGTTATAAAACCCAAGGTCTCAGAAATGCTGGGAAGCACTGTACTACTGAGCTGGCCCAAGAGTCCTGGAAAGTATAAGCCCTTAAAAAGGCAATACTGGGAAGTGGTGGAACCTTTAGGAGGTAGGGCCTGGTGGCAAGAAGTTAAATCATGGTGGATATGCCCTTGAAGGAGATAATGCAGCCCTGCTCACTTTCTCCATCTCTATTTTTTCCTGCCTGCATTGAGGCAAGCAGATTTACTCCATTACACACTCTCCACCATAATGTGCCATCTTGCCCCAGGCTCAAATGAGTGGAGCCAAAAATCTATGGACAGAAATCTCTGAAACCATGAACCAAAACAAATCTGTCTTTTAAATTGACTGTTTCAGATACTTTGTCACAAGGAAGGAAAGCTTGTGACAGGGACCCAACCCTAGTCAGAAACTCAACCTAAACTCCCTCTTGAAAGGACTCTTGGGGTAGGCTCAGTTTGCCCTACCTTCGCTCAATGAGACAAGTCACAAGACAGCCAAATACCCCATATGGACATCAGTGTGAATGCCGAACTGCCACCATATCACTGAAATCCAAAAATTGGCTTAGGAACATTCACAGAACCTGTAAGCTAGTGGGCAAGACGAGCTCCCTTACTATATTTCTAGCTCACTAAAAACTTAATCTAAAATATATTAACCCTTATATTAAGATTATCTGCAAGTTATATATGACATAATTCCAGACTATGATTGAAACTGTGAAGTTTCAAAATGCCTTTTTATGGGCTTATTAAATCTCTCTTCTTAATTAAGTCCTTCCTCAAAGAAGACTGGTAGGCTCCATTGTTTCCCTGAGCCAATAAAGTATTCAGGGTACTTTTCTTGTGAAATCAGGACATAGCATGGTGACTCTATACACCATCACAATTTCTCAAGGTGTTTCACCTCTCAGTTAACCAAGCTACATCTATCGTCATCACAGCAAGAAATTCTGACTATAATTGGATGTACGAGTAATATAGTAGCTAAAGTGTGGAATTATTGCCCTGTATTATTTACATTTGCCATAATAGCTTCAACTAAATGTCTTTATGAAAATGTCAGATTTATTTCTGAAGTAAGAAAATACATTCAATGGCTAAAAATGTATTCATTAATATCTTATGTTACCACCATATCATTATTAGTTATAATAATACCCAATTGCAATAATAAATACCTAATTTAGGGGATTTGTTTGTTTTCTAATTAGAGATTTTTCACATTTCTATTCTGTAATTATTCATGAGTAGTTACTGTTAATCACAAAATAGAATTATTGTTAACTTTATACAAGCTGCAGTCAGCTTCCTATAGAAAAAGGAATTAAACTTTTTCTACTTATGTTCTAATTAACTTTTTTCTCTATTTTACAAACTTGCTCAAAACAACGTTGAAGGAAAATGTAAAGTAGAGGCTGAGAGCTTAAGACATTTGTATAATTACAAATTTGCTGTAGGGAAGTTTAAAGAATCATACAATTGGGATTTTTCTCCCATATTCCTACATGGAAACAAATAATCTTTTCCTAGAAGACTCTTGTTTTGTCAAGGGTTTGCAGCTGGGGACCCAGTGCCATGTTCCCACATGTAAAGGAGCTAAGCAAGGAGCAACAGGACACAAAACCTCCCTGCACCTGACTCTCAGCACCACCTCCCGCGCTCTACTGGCTCTTATCACTGGCCCTTATAAATACTACACCCATCCATACAAAGCCTCTGTTTCCAGCAGTTCTATCCTACTTGCCTGCTTCTGGATATATCACTCTTTCTCGAATGACCTCCCTTTTTTTCATTTGAAGGACTCATACTCATCAATCCGTGTAATAATTTCTCCCTGGAATCTTCCTGACATTCTTATGAAAGCCACCTTCTAGTTTTCATGCACTATAAGCTTACCTCTATATTAATACTTACCACACTGGATCTTTTGTCCTGATTACATCTCCTACTGAATTCTGAGTCACTCAATGGATTCTCAGTGTGTGTGTGTGTGTGTGTGTGTGTGTGTTTATTGTTTCACTTATGGTCAGAGGATCTAACACTGCCTTCAAGGTTTAACCAGTGAAGCATGTGGGAGCCACTGGATAAATACTCCCCTCTTCCACATCTTGAACAGATATGGAATTATCTGTTACTGCAGGGGCTCCCCAGTGGAACTGAGCCATGGTGATAACCAGTTCAACAATGCATCTTAGCTTTCTTTCCTCCCCTGCTTTACTCTTCCTAATCCCTGACTCCTTTTGCCTGGTTCTTCAGTTTCCCATTGCTCCTGTAACAAATCATCACAAATTTAGAGGCTTTAAAACAATATGAATTGACTCTGTCACTGTTCTGGAAGTTAGAAGCCCAGATCAGTTTTACTGGACCAAAGTTAAGGTATCCGCAGGCTGATTTCTTCGTGAAACACTAGTGGAAAATCAACTTCCTTGCCTTTTCTAGCTCCTGGAGGCCATTTGCATTTCTTGGCTCATAACTCTTCCTCACATCATTTCAACCTCTTGCTTCTGTTGTAACATCTCTTACTTCCTCCATTGACCTTCTTGACTCCCTCTTACAAGAACCCTTGTAGGTGCTTGTAATGCTAGTCATACAATGGAGCAAAAGCTCCCCCTTAAAAAATGTTTAATTTAATCAATCACATTTACAAAGTCCCTTTTGCCACACAAGATAACAGATTCTGGGAACTAGGACATGGATATCTTGATGAGAGGATGAGAGAGGATAGATTATTCATCTGCCCCACCTGGGATCTCTTCCAAAATTAATTTACCATAAGCATGCTCATATTGCAAGGTTTATATTTGAGGGAAATCCAAGCTAAGACAGAATCCAAAGGAAATAGACTACTCAAGATGGAAGCATTTCTTATTATGAAAACTTACAGATCAACAAGATGCTATTCAGAAAGATAATACCAGGATTATCGTAAAGAGGTCATTGGTAGACTTAGGGGGAACATTTTCAAAGGGCAATTGCTAACAAATTCATAGTTAATTCTCAAAGTTAACCAAAGATATATGAAAATCAAACTAATTTTACATTTTCACGGGCTCTAGCTACTCAACCTTTTCAGGAAGGTCTTTCCTGACCTAGTAAACCTCATCCCTACCTACTGGAGCTTTCAGAATTCCCTGTGCAGTACTTTCTCTGCCCACAGGCACATCATCCTGTGTGGTGATCCACCTGGGCTCTGTCTTCCCTCAGTGACTGAAACTCTGTGATGCTACAAAAACCATATATTTCCTGTTTGTTTTTCATCAGTCCTTCACATGGTTCTGTCTACAAAGTAGATGCACCAGAAGTAATTATTGAATAAAACAAAGAGCCAATGTAATCTCTAAATGTGACTAAAATGAAATCACAATCCATACACTGTATTATGAAGCCAAGCTGGGCAGGAGCTTGGAGACCTGCTTTTCAGGATCGAATGAGTTATTTGGGGAAGTTGCTAAAAACGCAGATTCAGTTGGTGTGAGTGGGCCCCAGGATTCTGTGCTTATATCCAGCTACCCAAATGACATTGATAGTACTAGTCTTCAGAAATACATCTGGTGTGGGTTAAGAAATATATTGGAGGCTTTAAAAACACATACCAGTGCTGAAGCTCTGTGCAGAAATATTTCTACTTAATGGATTTAGGATTGGAAGGGTAGAGCTCCAGCCTTCTTCCTTTTGTTTTTGTTGTCCTGTGTTGCTTTTTTAAGATTCCCAAATGATTCTTATGGGTAGCTATAGCCAAGAACCACTGGTCTTTTCCAACTTCTTATCGAACAGATGAAGAAACTGAGGTACAGAGAAAAGGGAGGTTCAAGACCAAGGCCAAACAGTGAGGACCTGGCAGACAGGGAATAAAACCCCTTCCTGACTCTCACTGCAATTCTTCTTGCCAGAGAGTGAACTCAGGAAAAACGGAGGGGGGGGGGTCTGTCTACATTTAAACATTTAGAAGCAGGCTCAGTGACCCCAGGGAGTCAGCCAGGGAAGGATGACTCAGATGTGAATTCCCTGCTGGCTCCCATTTTCATCCCCTTGGGCAGTGTGTAGGAGAGGTATAACTGCATGAAGAGAGCATTGTCAAAGAAAATATCCTAGCTGATCTATTTTAGTTAAAACAGCTTTTCTTCCCCCAGGTATTGTGAGATTGCTTGTCTGTCAGGGTGTTGGCCTTGAGCGGGAGCTGGGCACCAGGGAAAATGTTTTCAGTGCAGGGAGAAAATAGAAATAAAAAGCAGGGCCGAGCCGCAGGGTGCTGGGAGCAGAGGGAGTGAGCGCGGTCTGTTCAGCGGTGTGTTCTTCATGGCAAATACCTCTGGGCTAAAGCAGATCTCTGCTTTCTCAGTGCCAGTGGAAATTAGCATTTCTCACATCCCAAGATTTGTCTACCGTTATTCAAAGCATCACACTAAACTCATCCAGTTTTCTTAATTGTGTGATGAGTTTATGCTCTTTTAAAAATTCAGGCCAGGCTGTCCTCTGGAAGGAGTAGATGAATCTGAATAACAAATTGTGTTGTGGAAGCCAGAGGTCAGGGCCTGGGCATGTCCCTAATGAGCAAAGGCGAGCGGTGGTGAACAAAGGCCACAGACTCACCTAAAGGTGTCAGCGGTGGCAAGGTAGGGAGAGGAAGTTCTAATGAGGAAGACAGGAAATCAGAGAGGAACAAAATTAGAAGAGTAAAATTGCTCATAATCTACGTGAGAGAGATAAACTTCCCTAAACTGATTTAAAATTCTTAACCTGAGAAAGATGGTTGTTTCTCAAGACAGTAACATCTAAGTGGGACAGACACCTGCAGAGGTGAACTCGTACTTAAAGCAGAGAAACTGCTGCCCCCTTAAAAGACTATCACTGTAGAAAACAGTTTATTTACTTAGTTTATGGGTAAGGAAGCTAGCTAGGGGAAGGGCCTGAGCTACAGTGCGGTGACCAGTCATATTGCTAAACATTAAGACTAGACAGTGAACTAAGCCTTTGGACAAAGAATGAATTTCTTCAGCAAATATGGGATGCAGCTGAGGAGAGTTGCAACCAATCCTTACTAAGGGCCTGAGTTCTGAGAAATTTAAAAGCATTGAACTTCCTTAGGCAGCATGGACCGCCAACTAAAGGGAGGCACAGCCACTCCCTTATAAGTTCCTGAACTGAAGGAAATTTTTGTGCAAATTAACCAGTTTCTTCTAAGATCCCACATTCCTATAAACAATAGTTGTTACAAAACCAGGTTAAAAGCCTGAGTCCCAATTGGTCATTTTAAATTCACAAAGCCATCTATGAGAGGTGACCACTAAACAACTGAGGAATTCCGGTGCTCTTTTTATCTATAATTATCTATAAGTAGTTATCTAGAGATCAGAAGGCCATATGGGAAATGGCCCTCCCCGAATTTGGCAATCCAAGAGCTATTCTCCTTCTCCTTATTTCCAATAAAACTCTCCTAATTTCCTCCTTCGGTTCTCAACTTCCATTTCTCAGTGTTTTCTGAACCACAAGCTCAGCACACACGTAACAGTAACAGGGCTTTAAAGCTGTTCTTTCTCATTGTCTCAGTCCCTGAGTGATTGTGCCTTATTTTTCTAGGTGGCCCACAGTGAACTTTGCTCATTATACTGCTAAATTCTCTGACCCGAGGAGTTCTTATCCACCATCTTTCTTTTTTTGTACATGTGATTAATGACCCCGATCTGTGCATGCTCAGAAATACGCACCTTAAACTGAGCATGCTCAGGAAAGTGCTGTCCCCGAAGTGTTATCATTATAACAGATATACAGAGTCCCCAATCAAATCTTCATACTTTCTTCGTTTAAGAAGAGTATGGCTGGGCCGGTGAGATGGCTCAGTGGCTTAAGCGCCTGCCCGGCAAGCGCGAGGGCCCGAGTTCGACTCCCGGAACCCACATACGAAAAAAGAAGGGGCTGGTGATATCGCTCAGCGGCATGGGCACCTGCTGGTGCGCGAGGTCCTGAGGTCGACCCCCCGGTACCCACAAAAAAAAAAAAAAAAGAAAAAGAAAAGTATGGCTTAGCAAGTAACACTAGTTTGGTTTTTGCTGCAAGTAATATACTTCTTTCCGCTCTTCTACCTCCTATTTGTGTTTATTTGCTCTGCACTAAGCACGATGCATACTCCTTGTGTTTGGTTACAGCGGCCACAGGCTTTGGGTACAGGGATTCCACAGAATTCCCTGTGTTTTCTGCTTCACGGTAGATGTCATGGATGTGCCACTTCCTGCCAGAGCTTCTCTTTATAGGGTCATAGATTCCAAAATTTTAATGTGCCTGTGAATCACCTGGAATTTTTTTTTTTTTGTAGATCAGATTCCTATTTACCGAGTCTGGGATGAGGCCCCAGTTTTTGTATTTCTAACATTCCTCAGGTGATGCTAATCCAGTGAGCAAAGCACCAGGGTGTTGTTTTGCATCAGCCTTACAGCCTTCCTGCATGCTGGATGGACAGGCCCGCGCTGTACCAGAGTGGCAGACATGACTGAGAGACAGCAGGAAAGCATCTGAAGGGCACAAGGCAAGAAGGAAGCCTCTCCCACCAGGCATGGCTTTGCCCATACAGTGCATGAAGGGAGGTTTCTTCTCTGGCCTGGTCACCCTTTACCCTGGCACCAGGGTACTTACTGGAACCAAAGTTCAGAAAGAGAAACACATCTGATTTTATAAGAAAGAAGCCAAGTGTGTGGTGCCTATAACTTAGCACTCTTGGAGGCAGAGGTAGGAGAACTGCAAGTTGGAGCCCAGGCTGAGAAGCTCAGTGATTTAGCAAGATTCTGCCTCAAAATAAAAAAAATTTTAAATAAGATTTGGGGATGGGAGCTCAGTGCAAAGGCCTTAGGATCAAGGTCCAGGAACACACCCAAAAAAACAAGGGATGGGGTTGGCATTGTTGGTATTTCCTCTCATCTTTTCTTTTTCTTATTTGAATTTGTTGGTAAAATTTAGGTATACATAATGACCACACTCACAGGGAATTTGTGTCTGTCCGTGATATATCCTGTTTCCTCTTTTTCTTCTCCCATTCCCATCCCATCTTTTCAAAACCCCTTTTCCTCTCTGTTCACAGAGCTTGGTTTTCATTTTATCCTTCTTTTCTCATTTGCTTCTTTCCCCTCCTCTTGACTAAACTAGACAGGCCTTCTTCCAGGCTCCTGACCTCCACTCCTTAGAGAATTTGCTCTACAGAAATTCTTGCTCTACCCCTTTGACATGTAAAATCCTTTAGAAATCTTTGCCAGTTTTAAGACCCAAGAATATCTTTCTCAAGAAGGCAGGAGCCCTCTCTTTGAAATAGAAACATCAAAGGAAATAGCAGGTGTGTGGCTCGGTTTCTGTGGCAGAGGAGCACAACTTTCTTCAGTGCTCGCTCCAAGTTGCGAGACAACCTCCTGTCAGACATATTCATGAAGTTTACTCTTCTTTTGAATATGCCCAATTAGAAAATACGGCTGTCCTGTGAATGATTTCACCCCAGATCTAAAAGACTCTTCTGCTCCTTCTTTCGTGACTCTCTTCTATGGCAATAGCCTTGAATCCAGGCTTCTTTGCCTATTTGACTTCGCAAGGTGCAATTTTTTTGCCTTTGACAACACCCAACAGAGTTTTATTGTTTATGCATTTGTTATGTTTGGTATCCACGTGCGTATTTTAATAAATGGCTTGTCCATTTGGTCCAGTTCTTAGCACTTTAGTAACAAATTTTCTATTATGTGTGCTCTTTTTTTTTCTTTATTTCATTCTTCCAAAAAAGATGGCTTGCAAATAACTCTCTCTACTCTTCAGTGAAAACTCAGAGAGAGAGAGAAGCTCTTTCCAAGGAGTTCATACTAAGAACTGAAATGTACAGATTCCTCACAGGACCATGCATTAATATCAAGAAACAATAAAACGATCAACAAAAATCCTTTAAGCTTCGTTTCCTCAACGACTGCTTCATGAATCTTCATGCCACTTTGCTTTTCCCTGTGTTCGTGATTATCTTCTGTCACATGGAGGAACCCTTTAGTTTGTCTCAAGGTAAGTGAGAAAATGATCTTGAGGAAAATGACTACTTTGGGAGAAATGTCCAGTGATGTGGAACATGAAAGACTTTATCACTGGGATGTTGGAGGGGGAAGAAAGGGAAATGAAAAAAGATAACTCTGATTTAAAGGAAGAATGTTTACGTATAAAGTAAATGACTTAATGGAGAGATGTTTATGAATAAAGCAGTAATATAGAAAGGACTAAGGAGAAGCAAATAAGATATCTGATGTATCTGAAAGTACATCTAGAAATGGTTAGGTGGAAGTGATGAAAATAAACATAGCAAATGTGTGCTTGAGAACAACAGTCATTAATTAACAGTCATTAACAACAGTCAGGGAGATGCGTCCCTCCTGTACTTGTCGGGTCACGCTGGAATGTATTCCATGCCTGTGTGCTGATAGCAATGGACAAATGACTATTACACTTTAAGAGAGATGCTTAATGCCCACATTTCAGCAGCAACTGAAATGTCAACACTCTTTCAGAAAAGATTTTTAATTATATATATTCCAAATTACCCCCCTGACTTTCTCTAAGCAGAATAAACAAAACAATAAACCCATTAGAAGGTACACGTGAGACATTTAGGTTTTAAGAGCCTTGCTCCAATGGCTCCGAAAATAGAACTAGTTCCCACTTGGATAGGAGTTTTGTTATTCTGTTTAGTTTAAATCCTGGCAAACAGTCCTAGTAGCCTTGAAAGAATCACAATTACTCCCTGCTTTCCAGTAGGCCTCAAGCATTTGACACCCAACAGTGTTTAGTAACTGTTTATGTAAGGTAGCGTGTGTTACTCCAGTGCTTACAGTGTTTATTTGATTTGCTCTTCTCATTTCAGCTATCACATAGTCATATATGAAGATCTGAAAATCAGTGATGGGGTTCACCCCAAGACATGAATATAGAAGACCAGAATATGCAACCTCAAAATATGCTTTCTTGGAACAAAGATGTTTTCTTTTGTCTTGTTCAGTTCTTGCTATGTAGTGCAGGTTGGCATTGAACTCACTATGTAGCCCAGGCTTGTCTCAAGCTCATGGTGATCCTCCTGCCTCAGCCTCCCAAGTACTGGGATTACAGGTATCCACTATCATGCCCAACACAAGGATTATTTTGAATTGGCTATTTTGGGAAACTAGGCACAGGAGAAGTTCTGAAAGGCTACTGTTGGTAAAAGAAATTTATTTCTATAAAGAAAATCTGAATTTCTGTCTTCCTGTCTGTACCAGGAAGAAGGATATCGAAGTCACTAGGTCCATCTAATGAAGAAAGCATCAACTTCAATCAGCATAAAAAACTGGACCCTTGTTTAGGTTAACTTAGCCTATCCTCACATTCTTCTTTTTTGTTTCAGAGAACAAAAAAGGATTTAAGCCTGCAGTATAAAACAACTCTATAATATCTACTCTGAAGATTTACTTATTTCTGAGTTATCTCCCACATATGTAGGAGGTATACATACTATTAAACTTCTGTTTGCAGTTCTCTTGTTAATTTGTCTTTTCTCACGGGGAGTCCCAGCTAAGAACTCATGAGAAGTGGAGGAAAAAGTTATTCTTCCTCTGACTGCACCATCTCCTCTAAACTCCATATCCTACTTATTATTAACCCTAGAAATTTCAGGCCTGCTTTCAAGAATCAGGAACACAGAGATTTGGAATTCCCCATCCTCTTCAGTTTGGAAGTTAAGTAACTACCTCTGAAGTCTCACTGAATATAGTAATAAGCTGCAGGAGTTCTTGTCTGCTGGCTGAGCTGAGTCAGATATTGAATCTATGATCATTGTTTTAATGACACAACCAACCACACAAAAGAGAAATTTGGATTAATATACTGATACAATCAAGAGTTCGGGGAAATTGAAGGTGCCATGTAATAACAGTACTGTGATGGCCTCAGTTTCATTGCTGTGTCTGTAGGAGACCAGCACCGACCTCACTGAATCACTGGGAACAGCGTGAGACACAGAAGCTGGAACTCTTAGCATAGGGGTGGCATGTGGTTAAGTGTCAATAAATGGAAGTTACAAATGCAAAGTAGAATTTCAGCACACAACGTTGGAAACAAGTGCCAATTTGTGGCCTCGCCCCAACATACTTAAATTGAGTGCGAACTGCACCATTCTTTGGCTTCACAGTTTCTCTAACCTTCTTGGACTGGCTCTAGCACACAGATATCAGGGTGAAAGATTCTAGAAGCTACCCACCCTTGAAGTGGGAAAGAGTCAGTTACAATAATCATCCTTGTCAGCGCAGCAGGAGCCCTGTCTCCACATCTGCCTGAATGTGGCATTCGGAACAGCATTAGACAAGTATCATTTTGTCAATTAACCTTTCTTCATTCTTAGTTTATTGCGGCCTAAGCAAATGCATTTACTAAACAGAGAGGGGCTTTTATATTTTTGACCCGGTAGTTGCAGCTTTCAACATAGTCTACCTGCACTTTCCCCTTACAGCGACTCACTTGCACCTCTCTGGCAAATTGGATAACCTTGTGTCACACTGCATAAGAAAATCATTTTAATTTATGGAAGGCTTTGGTTTATTTAACATACAGAGCAGTAGATGTCACGGTGTTTAACTCAGCTTTTTCATATCCAACGGGTACGAGAAAGCCGAGGATATAGATGCAGCTTGTGATCAGTGACTGCTTACTCCTGCCTTAACCCCTTCCACCTTACTTACCAGCTACTTGGGACAGGTAATGCACGTGTGTCTAAGATGATACCCAATATACAAGTAAAATACACTGTAATCTACCTATTTCATCTATCTTACTACACTCCTGTACACACACACACACTGCCTTCTAGTGAATATTTAACAGTAGATACTATTTTGTTGCACTTATAATATGCCAAATTGCGCTAAGTGATTTGCATTTACTATTGTATTCTAATCCCCTACAATAACTCTCTGACGTAGTATTATTACCTCCACATTACAAATGAGTAAAGTGTTACAAGTATTTTAACCAGGCTGTTATCAACACAAGAACAGACCCGGTGTGTATGAACCATCGCACACTCTATGATCACCAATTCACGACTTGGATAACTCCCACTGTTCAGAACTACACATGAGGAAGGATTGTGACTTACCACTGAATAACCTGATTTGCAATTGAATGTGATACCAATTATGAAGTAAAACCATAGTTAGTAAAAATAAGAATAACTGTGGTTGCACAGCTGCGTTTGGGAGTATAGGGCCACAAGAAACATGGTGTTAAAATGTAAAATTTCCTGAAACACAACATATTTACTCAGATAAGGAAATTCCAACACACACGCACTCACACACACATTTCTTTTTCAATCGAAGAGGGAAAACAAGTTTGAAGGCAAGCAAACAGCAACTGATTCAATCTCCTTCTTACAAAAGACAGATAATGTCACCTCCAAACTCCTCTCCATAATGGCACAACCAGAAGTTTCCATATCTCTCTACTTCTCTTCTCCTTCCTCGCCACTTGGAATTCCCACTCCCATTATCATAGTCCCTTTGTTTCCACTCCTCCTCCTTCACTGGATTGCTACTAGGTTCATCTGTGTAGTGCTGAGGCCATTCTGAACCCCCCTCCCTTTGCTTCTACCTTCCACCATCCTCCCCCACCTCATCCCCATGGCTTCTCTTCCACTTCAGCTGTCACTTTATCCCATGGGTGTCCCTGCTCTCCCACAGGTAGGTAGTTACTTCTCTCATTCTCTTTACAACACTGTTGAATTAGAGCTTCAATATGAAATTATAAAATTTGATAAGTCTGAGAAGAAAGCACACACTGATTATTTTAAGTTCCCTATTTCTTAATTTAAAAAAGTCATTGAGAAGGTGGATATATTAAAATCAATTATGCTATTATTATAAAAGGACATCAAAATGATAATCCATGGGTTTCGTGTTCTCTTTGCGGCTTCCGAAGCAATAGCTAACAAATGAATTGCTCGGCTCTGAGTAGACCTCTTCAGTGATTCCAGGAAGGCAAATGAGGATTCAATGGAAAGCCACTTAATTGTAAATTCCATAAGGAAACACACACACACACGCACACACAAATTAATGCTTGTCAAATATACTAAATCAGAAGGGGGATAGGAAATACATTATTTTTACAGTTGGAAAAAATATAAACCATGAAGGGTAAAAATGGAAATCATAGCAAAGGAGTTCATACTGTCCTGGCACTGGACTACAAATGATTCTAATCCCCAAGTTATCATTATTAGTATTATTATTGTTCCTGATATACATGTGCTGGCTGACAACAGGATGCCAGGCTGTGCACAAGAGAGAATTAAGCTCAGTCCCTGCAGTGTCGGTTTACAACAGATTATAATTGAAATAGAAAAATCATATTAGTACCAATTTGATATTTTATTAGAAAAATGACATTGCTTCTCTCCTCTCTCTGGGTCTTCTACCACCAACTAGAATACTAACTCTGAGAATGATGCTCCCTGGACCAGAAAGCTTATAAATCTACTACTAAGGATTTTCCCTATGCAATTTCCTGCCATCAAACACTTCTTTGCTTCTGTTTTCATGTGAGCAAGTGGGGTCATCCTACATCTGTTGAGGTTGCTACCTTTTGGATCAAGTTGATTCCCTGATTTAGGTTGAGGTGATTGATTCTACAACAACTATGACTGTAGACAGGGATTTTCAAACTGCTGTTTGCAGCCCATTAGTGGGTCTTGAATACCACTTAAAGGTTTTTACAAGGATTTAGTAAAAATCAAAAAATATAAGTGGCAGAGTAAAAAGTAATCCAAGTATAAGACTATTATTTAAACTTTTGTTTCATTTTTATGTGGGTGTTTCACTTTTATATGTGTGGTTTTAATGGGTTGTGAAATTAAATATGTTGGCCCAAATGAAAAAAATTTAAAAGCACTAAAGGTATAAAGATATACCTTCTGCTTAATTTGAAGTTCAGGCTTGAAGTGCTAATATATTCCTTGCTGAAACTACAACACAGATTACTCCTCACCTCCCACAGCCCTCATCCTCACCTACCCAACAAGAGAAAGCATTCAAATTTCCATCCTAGAACTTAGCAGGTACCTAACACATTGCAAGAAAAGTTCCCACCTAACTCCACCAAATAAGTCAGATCATTTGTCACTTCTTCATAAGATTGCTTTTCCATTACTTTGATTTTATCTAAAATTCCTATCCTTTTCCTAGTTATATTATTAGATTGTTTTAAGGTTGTATGGATTAAGGACTAAGCTTCCACACTTTTACACATTTCCTCTGTTATGTGTTTAATCCAAATAAAAGTATTTGAACTAGGAGTAGAGAGAAATATGCAGGATTGTGTTATCAAGATAATCTTCCAGCAAAAACTGCAGGAACTACAGAAGCCAGGGTAGCAAAATACATAACAAGTGCCATTAGTATGAAGAGGCTTGCCTGGTGATACTTCAAACAAAGACAAACACAGCTTTGGGAGAGGTTTTACAGATCCACAAGTCCAGGGATGCTTCTAATTGTACACTCTAAATAGATATTTTCTATTGTTCGTGGAAAAGTTCCCTGAAATTTTTATATTCCACGCTCACAAATTTTCATGGTGTTCCAATGTTGGCCATAAATACAAAGTATAGAGTTACATTCCTGTTTAGAAGAAAACTAACGCTTGGTAAATCTATTTGCTTATAACTTGTACTCTTATCAAACATCCAAAAGAACATAAGGGTGGCCAGTAGTTTAAATGTGATACAATGTAAGATACTCAAAGTTAAAACAGAACAAAACTATTCTCACAGAAAAAGGGATAATGTTTTTGGCCTCTTGAATTAAGCAAATTATAAGCCTTGAAAAATAAAGCTGAATGAAAGTTTTCTGACAACTAAGGTAAAAAGGGAAACACAAAAGTGATTTGAATGGACAAAGTTTTCCTGGAACTCAGCCCAAGCAGAAACATATGATATGGTCCTTGTTTAAGCAGATTGAATGTGACCTGGGTGTCAGGTCAACTGGTTCTCCTGGTTTTAGTCATAGCTCTTCCTCTAATTTTCAAGTAGTTTCACTTTTAAATCATTTGTGACTGTGATGAGGCAAGGGGAGCTTGGCATCAGAATTGCTGAGTACTCTTAAACATTAATCTACTGATTCCATGAGATGTGGACAGAGTTGAAGAAATACACATATTTTAAGCTAAGCTATATTGACTACTAAATAGTACAGAAGGTGACAAATAGTATTTGTATAAAATTAGCTTATTATTATTTTTTTATGTAGAGCATCATAGTCATTCTTTCTAGGCACAGTTCCATTGTCCATTGCTTAATTTCAAAATATGGTACCAAGTCACTCTCAGTGATAGAGTCTATCAGTGATATATTCTATCAGTGATAGATTCTACTTGCTCTGTCTCTTGCATTTATTCATGAGTGTTTCAAGCACTCATTGCACAGCTCCCTATCAGTCTCCTGACTCCAGTGTTAGCCTCTTTACTCATTTGCCAAGTTACTTCAAGGGCAAATTTTTTTAAATTTTAAAGAGAAAAAACAATAAAAACGATTATACAAAATTTCAAAACAAGATAAGAGGAAAGTAATGGTTAATACATTGCTTATTGTTATCTTCAAAGTAGTTGCTCAGATTACAAGATATAGGCATGAAAAACTGATAAAACAATATAGGCACAAACCTTTCTTTTCAATGAACTTACAGAAATTAGTAGTTTAGCTATCTTAACTATCTTCTATGAATATATATATATATTTCCTTTTCCCTTCCTTCTTTTCTCCTTTCCCCCACCCCAGTTTCTCTTTCCTTTTGAACATTTTCTTCTTATTTCCCAGTATCTATTGTATATTTTGGATCTTATTCACTCTTTCAGCTTCTCACACTAGGGAGACAATATGATGTTTACACATGTGAGACTGATTTATTTCACTTATAAGTATGGTCTCAAGTTGCATCCATTTACCTATATAAGTCTCAAGTTTATCCTTCTTTATAGCTGAGTAGTACTCCATTGTATAAAAATACCACATCTTTTTTATCCATTCCTCGGTAAATGGGCATTTGGGTTGTTTCCAAGATTTAGCTATTACAAATTGTGCTGCTATCAACATATGCACATATATCACTGTGGTACAATGTTTTTAATTCTTCGGGAAAATACCCAGAAGGGGAATAGCTGGGTTGAGTGGGACCTCTAATCCTAGTTTTTTGAGGAATCTCCATACTGATTTCCACAGTAGTTGCCCCAGTCTACACTCCCACCAATAGTGGAGAAGGGTTCCTTTTTCCCCACAGCCCCTCCAGCATTTGTTATTGGTTGATTTCTTGATGACAGCCATTCTCTGGGTTTTTTTGTTTTGTTTTGTTTTGTTTTGTTTTTTGTTTTTGTACTGGGAATCAAACTCAGGACTTTGCACTTGCAAGGCAGGCATTCAAGGGCAATTTTTAAAAGATCAGTATCTTTCATAGTCTCCTCACTGACTATTCAGTGCCAGCAGGATGCAGTCCAAACACTCAGCTCCCCATTCAAAGCCCCCCTGACCTTGACCCCATTTGCTTCTCTAGGCTTCCATCTCACCATTGCCTCCTTGAATCCTAATGCTTCATTCAGCCATTCAAAACTACTCACTGGTCCCCAGTGGCTCATGCCTTTGTGCCTTTGCACAACTTGTTTCCTTCTCAAAATACTGTTCTTTTGCCAACACACTTCCCAATGTACTTAGTAAAAGCTTCCTCCTTGCCCAAGATTTTATTAAATTGTTGCCTTTTCTAGAAAAACCTAGTCACCTTCCCTTCTCTAGAATCTTAACTACTAGTCCATCTTTGCCTAGCTCCACCTCATTCAAGTCGTATCATAATGCCATGACACTTGAGTACTCATATACCTGTTTTCCTTCTTTAGTCTTCAGCAGCAGGGTACTTGAAGCATGTACTTTTTTGTGCAGCACTCAAGGAATACTTCTGGAATGAATGAATGTTGGAATGTTAAATCCCTTCCCTAATCTGTAACTCTTAAAAATCCAAACAAAGCCTTACTTTGCCTCCTGTTATCCATCATTCCAACACATCCCTACACTGCTTTCCTCACAATAGCATCTTTTGTTCCCTTTCCCCTCTCGGTGGTGATGTTATCTTGCAAGTCCAGTTTATTTCAACTGCTTACTTCACTGCACCTTCTTTAGACTTATTTATGACTCATCCATATCCTGAATCCTACTTCATGTATCTCAGCAGCCAGGTTCCTCTTAGCAATTTTTTGTGTCTATTAAAAACTTTACCCTTTTCTATTTCTCCATAAATACTCACTGTATTGGTTGTAAAGCAATAATGCTTGCTAAGTTGAGTTTGGCTGTTAGGTCATTATCTAGAAATATCTTCTTTAAAAATAACAAAAAATGGCAGTATATTATAATAGTTAACAAAGACAGTTTAGTACCCCTGATTGGCTAATGGTCTAGACTCCTTAGTGCTGGATCTGAGCCCTGGATGACCTTGGGCAAATTTCTTAATTTCTCAGTTAGATTGTTCTTCTGTGAAAGATGATAATTACATGTATATGTGTGCATTGTTGTGAGGACTAAAGAAGATAATCCAACAAAATATATAACTGATAATAAATAACCAGTAATGAGAGCTATTATTGTTATTAATTACTTATTGTTGTGCACCTATGATACTATATTGAAGAATATCTAGTGATAATTTTGCCTTTGGTTTAGAGTGCAGCATTGCATTTGTGAAACTGGCTTTCATTTTTTAATATTAAGATAAGAGACTACCTAACAATCTTTGCTGTCAGTTTGTTTTGTAACAAAGGCTTATGCTAATAGATTATTATTCCACAGTAATTTCATCTGGAGTCAGTACTGAGCCCCACTTGAAATCAGAAGCCCCAGTGAAACCTTCATCTCAAAGCCAAATTCTGAGAGACAGAGGCACACTGGAAAGCAGCATTGGCTTTTCTGAGGTTGTTGCATTATTGTCATGGTTGTTGTTTTTATTATTATTCTCCTTTTTTTTTTAATAAAGAAACGAGAATCACTAAAGGAAAAAGAAAAAAGACTCTGTAAGTTCAATAATGTGATAACAGGTCTTTGGCAGCAGGAATTTGCGCGATCTCACTGCTGACCCAGGTAACAGCTTGTGACTTTGTCTTGGACAAAGGAAATCACTCTTTTTGATGAACACTTTGGGATGATTTTCAGCTTCTGATATTCTCTTCCTCTTAGACAGCTGCTGTAACAAAAGCCTGTAGGGAGAGCTCAAGCTTCACCTACTTACAATACCTACACACTGAATCTATTTTAATTTAAAGACTCACATTCAGGGCTTCAATCTTTCTCATATTTAATATTTTGTCTTAAAAACAGTTATCTATTTTATTTTGCATTTTACAATTAAAACATAGTTTTACACAATGAGCAATAGGAAAAAAAGACACAAAGAAATAATGACACAGAGAAAGAATGGCTTTAATGACAGGGGCACATTTCTTCCCCTTTGGAGGCAAAGTATGCAGTAACAGCTATATCATTGCTGTTTCCTACATACCAGCTAGAACCAGAACTGCATGCAATTAATTCCAGCAATTCCTGTGCAGATTTTAGGAAACACACACATTTATGTAAGCATATGCACACACACGCACACACATGCACGTAGAGCCCGACTTAAACTAAATTCTATACTGAGACACCTGTCTGTTAACTTTGATTTCACAAATGTGATTTAAGATGTTTATTGAGGGGGCCGGTGAGATGGCTCAGCAGCATAAGCGCCTGCCTGGCAAGCGCGAGGTCCTGAGTTTGACTCCCGGAACCCACATACGAAAAAAGGGCCGGTGATATCGCTCAGTGGCATGGGCACCTACTGGCATGCAAGGTCCTGAGTTCGACCCCTGGTACCCACAAAAAAAAAAAAAAAAAAAAAAAGATGTTTATTGAATTCTTCCTTTCTGTAGAAAAACTGGAAGCCACCAGTGGATTTCAGACCATGTTGTGACCCCTTCCTTCTTTCTAAAATCAAAATCAGTAGCATAATCGCCAGTCCAGGTTCAAGACTTTCCCACCTCCTAAATAAGTTACTGACCAGTAAAACACCCCACAAAAGCATCTGCAAATCATATAAGTTCGTCTGTCATTTCCTAATCTCTCTCTGACTGTTGCAGGCGGGGCTTCATGCTACCACACTGGTTGTTTTCAGCCATTAGGCAACAAGGATCCGTGTTGCCAGTAACCATGACTTTACACCACTGTTCAGTACAGCAGCTCCATTTAGCTTTATTTATTGGATTTTTAAAACCTCTTGTACAGTAGGTGTTGATCTCTCCTGAGGTTGTGATTACAGCTCTAACTATTGACACTTCAGTCACAGCCAATCCCTCCATTCTTTGCCCTCATTCTGCCAAGAAACTGTAGTCCTTCCAACTCTGAGCCCTTGACCCTGGCCTCATGCACTTTGCTGCATGAATATAAAGTAATAGGGAGTACATGGATGCTGATTACTTCATTTTTTTTAGCATCTTGGAATCCTCGAATTGTCTTCTCTAGCTGAATTTCTTCATTAAGGAGTCAGAAGAACAAGAGAGGTAAGTCTGACCTGACTTTTTGAATAGGCAGTGAGATCCATTTGCATCAAAAAGCTGTTTCTTTCATATCCAATAATTTTCTGCTGTTACCTACCTGGAACACTGTCTATCATAGTATTGAAATAATTGCATTGAGTGCTTACTTGGAGGAAATTCTATCCTTCTGTTTGTTGCCTAATATGAGGGCTAAACTTTGCAAGTTCTAGCAATTTGGGTATATCGGGAAGGAACCTCCACTGAAAATCAAAACACCCACATTTGAATATCAACTTAGACATGGATTAGTTGTCTGATTTTGAATAAGGAACTCAACTTTTCTGGACCTCAAGTACCTCATTTATGAAACAAGAAGAATACAATCTTCCTCACAGCCTTGTTGTAAGGCTTAAATGAGAAAATGTGCTCAGAAGTATCTGACACAGAATAACTTGTCAGTCAGTTTTCATTTCATTTCCAATTTCAATCTTTGTTGCCTCAGATTCACACGACCAATTATTGTCCATGAAAGACAAGACAATCATTCTGTCATATTCTTCACCGCAGCATAGGGCAGATTAAGGAGTTCGATCTTGTCATTCTGCTACTTGGACATGTGTTACAATTACTGGCCTTTGCTTGGTGCCTGGAATTCCTATAGCATTTACTCCTTTTAGTGGAAACATTCATACAGTATTATAATGAGCCTTAATGGGTTTCTAAACTCTCACTTGGTTGATCAAGTAATTTTCCACTGTAGCATGTATTTACATTGACTTTAAAATATATTGCTATAAGTAGGTCCAGGATCTTTGTAGAACATTCCTATAGAAATCTTAATGGAGAAATATATAAATCTTGTATATAAGCATTCTATACCTATGACAAAGAAAGTCCATTCAACATAACCTAAGTTCAAGAAGAAAATACCAATAAAAGTGATGACAGATAGGGTAGCTTCATTCCTTTTAGAAAGTTAAGTAGATTATTGTCTCATGAATTGAGAAGACCAATTTAGTTGCAGATAGTTCCTATACTGATTGTATAAAACCTTAAATTTGTTATCTCTCTTCTTGCTTTTAAAATGTGGAAAAATAATTGGAAATGGGGATATAGATCTTTTGCAAATTGGAAGGGGAACAAGAGATGGAGGGAAGATGAAGGGAAAGGAAGGGTAGGGGACATAAAAAGATATATTATATACATGTATCAACTCTCCATAATGAATGTAATCCTTATACATGGCAAACATGTACTAATAAAAATAAAAATTAAAAATGTGAGGAAAAGAACAAGAAACTATTGAGAGAGAAAGAGAAACAGTAAGAAAGTAAATAACAGTTTTTCAAAGTCATTTGCTATGACTTTCCAAGAGCCTAAAGCCAAAGTCTCATGGAAATGTAGTTCACAGGATATTAGCATTTACTGTGTAGGAGATAGGAGAGTATGCGTAGGCCTATGGTGGGATGCTCAGTGTTTAATGGTACAATTTCTAAGACATTCTAAGATGAAATTAAATAAGAAATGTCTCTGTTAAAGGATTTCTAAGAATCTTTAATATGCAACTGTGTGTTATAAAACATCAAGAAGTTAAAAGTGTGCCTGTTTCACAAATTCAACTCTCATCAGATCCCATTTTTAGATAGTATGTTAAAGAACTAGAATTCAGCGCTCGAGGGCCTCCTGCCAGTTTGAACTCAGCAGCCTCACCCTGACACTGGGAGCCACTAGATGGAGCCTCCCGCAGCTGTTCTGAATTCTGAGCTCAGCTTCTCTCTAAGATGGCTACCGGCCAACTGCCCTCTCCTGGGGGCATCTGAACCTGAATAACTCACCAGCCACAGCAGTCTGCTGCATCCACTGCTCTGTTCCACTGGTGTGTTTCTCCATGGAGGCTTCTGGGGTTGCCAGTAGTCACCCTGCATCTGCAGGTTCAACCCGCCCCTCCCACACAGTGAGTCAGGGCTCAGGCAGAAAGTGCCACCTGCCACCTCGTTGTTCATCACTGATGTCTCTCTCTTTGCTGTCCCTGTCGGCTCCAATTCTTGCTTCAGATACTTCCTGGGCCCTAGGGACCCACTTCCCTCCTTTTTCTCTTCCTTATGTTGCTATATTCCAGCATCTAGACACCAAATTTCTAAGAGGCTCTTTCTCTGCTGCTCACCATTCTGCCATCCTCCCAGAAGTCCAGAAAGCTCAATTTAGACCTTTCAGAGCAGTGAACTCACATTCTTGCAAGAAAGTCCATCCTACTTTGGACAGATCTACCTGCAAAAATATTACAACTGCTTCTTATTTTGCATCAAACCTTTCTCTCTATAACTTCTACACATTTGTCCTTTTTTTTTTTTTTAACCATCCGAGGTCACAAAGAATTAGTCTAAACCTTTAAAAATGTTATGGCAGCTATTATTGCCCATAGGTGTTCTCCTTTAGCATACATACTCTTAGTTTTTCTTAACTATTCTTCTGACAACATTTAGTTTGCTTCAACACACTAATCATGCTCCTTTGAATACGTTATGGTTTTTCAATGTCTATATGAATTATGGTACCTAAATTGGAGCACAATATATGACATGTATTTTTTGTGGTCAATTTAAAAAACAAAGAAATATCATTTTATATATATACAATATATATATATATATATATATAGCATATACATAAATGTATTTAGTAATTGCCATGTATATTGGGCACTATTCCACATACTTTACCTACACACTGAATTCTAATTGCAAACCCATGAGTGGACACTTTAATAATTCTCATTTTTAGATAGAGAAACTATAGTACAGTCTACATCAGTGCCCCTTAAACTTTAATGCATATAAAACTTATATGGAATTCGTGTCAAAATTCAGATTCTAATTTAGGATTTCTTTGGGACCTAAAATTCTGCATGTCCCCAGCTGATATGGGTGCACCCAGTATAGGGACCATAAAAAAAGTAATAAAGATCTATATAACATGAGGATATAATATGAAGTGAGAAAGCAGAAGCTGCAGTACCAACAGGTATTTTTAATGATGTTATAGAAAGTTTCAGGGAATTTATGTGTATTTAATTGCCAATTTTTTTTTTAGCTTAGGCCCTAATTGGGAAATTCATTTCCTTTCAACAGTAATTTATTTATAAAATCCCTGTAATTACTTACATGTACAAGAAAAATGAAACTTTTATTAAGCATTTGCCATGTGTCAGCACTGAAACACCTTACAACATTTCAGGTTTCCAACAGTGCTTTGAGGTAAATCCTATCATGATCATGTTTTAAACAATTATTAGTCCAATTATTTAAATACAGAATGGTCACCAAACATTGCATTTTTCATTAATTTTTACAAGATAATATAACAGAAAATATAAAAACAATCATTTTACCAAATTTATTCCATACAAGAATCAACTGATTGAAATGACACCTGCTCGAGCAACGCTTTGGGATAGTCAGTACATAAACAAATGTGCTTCCCAAGTGATGCTCAGGATAAACTGTTAGTGGTTAAAAATGAGAAAACTCAGACAAAAAGGAGAGCAAAACGAATGCTTCCATGTTTTTGGTCAGACAAAATGCCAAGATAAAGCGACCAGACTGAGGTCATACAGGTAATAATAGTAGGTCTGGGATGCAAAGTACCCAGACACCCGGCACCAGAGTCAAGTTGCCTTACTAGGAAGCTACATTACTGCCTGTGCTCATCTCACAGAACATAAAAGCAGTAACACAAGAGATGCAGGGACAGATACTTGTAAAGGCAAGCAAGTGGAGAAGTCACTTCCTTGGTAAGAAGGTAGCCCTGGAGCAGGCATTTGTCTAATATTGAAATATATCAACCTGTGTTAAATTCTGGAATAAAGGCTATACTAAGAGTGAACATTGATTAAGTATGTGAACAGGGGCCACAGAATTTCAGTGCTTAAAATACCAGAACTAGCTCAGATCCCTGCTAGGTACAGTTGTGCAAATGCCAGTCCTGCCCTGTATGAGTTCACAGTCGCCTTGGGAGCTATTTATGAGCAAGTAACTCTTCATGAAACAATTGCCTATAATGGGGTAGGGTGAGACAGTTATGAGAAAGGATCAGTGAAAAGTCATTTGATGGATTGGAGCACAAGGACATCCTGGCAGAGTAAATAACAACACCAAAGGTGGGAATGCGTAATCTTTTCCTTAGCTATGATAATACACAAGCTAGTTTTTTTTTTTTTTATTGATATGCTTGCTCAATAATGGTGATTCATTTTAATGGTGCTCAAATTCTGTAACTAGGAAAACTGCTTTTAGATAAAAACTGCAGAATCTCTCAATTATAAATTTGATTTTCCTTTTTTTGTTTGATTTTTCCTTAAAACTGTTGGGTCACCATTTGCTGGCTATTAAGAAATATCCAACTAATATTAAAGAAGCCACTAAGGACATTTATTAGTCAGCTATTCCATTGCTGACACAATAGAATAGGGACACAAAACCCTATACCCATAATTTAAAGGAAAAGAGATTTAGTTTGGATACAGTTTCAGAGAATGACAAGGCAGAAACATCGCGGTGGAAAGGAGTGGTGTGGCAAAGCTTCTTACTTCCTGGCAGCTGGAAAGCAGGACAGGGGACACCGCCAGAGAGGAAGGGGTCAGGAACCAGATATAGACCTCAAGATTACGCCTCCTCGAACCAAGCAGACACATCCAGAAGTGTGCTCCACCAAACTTTAGGTGTCTCCCACACCAAGTAAGTTGACAATTAAGAGTCATCATCACAAGACAGATGTTTGAGCCTATTTTAATATGTTGCACAGCAAAACTATCCCTAAATTTATCCATTAAGCATTTAGCATAAATCATTTTCCACAGTATTGCCAAAAACCATTATTTTCGGGCCCTATACTATGAACGAGCATGTTTTGGCTTGCTATGAATTATTAAATTATCCTGTGTTTATTAATTTTACATTTTATGTTTTAAAAGTTGTGTTTTTGTCTTAGACCAATATAGACAACAAATGTGAACCTGACCTATACATCAGTAATACATACAAATTAAAGTTCCTTGACTTTTTAATGGAACACAAAGGGTATAAAATTGGCAGGCTGGTGGAGTTTAAGTTAGGGAATTTATTATCCATATTGTACAAAGGAGAGATTGATCAAGGAGCCACATGTGGATGGCAGTCATAGCATATGGCTTGTGTTTGAACACTGTGACCCAGACATTTATCACCAGCTGGTACCACTGCATCTAGTTTCAAGAAAATATCCCAGGATAGCAGAGAAACTTCCAGTGAGTGCTGAAAATGCTATAATTCTTATTTTTCTGAGACATAGCAAATGTCATGTGGATAGAAATTTTTTTATCTATCTGTTTGGGAGCAAAGGAAGAGTAAAGAATCAGGAGACAGAAGCACAAAGGAATACCGGCAAATACTGCCCACCCCACCACCTTTCAGCAAACATACTGTAGCCTTGTCTAAGGTGTGTTACCTCAGAGTTACACTGCACCTAAGCATGAGGACAGGTCCTCCCTGCTGAAAGAGACTGCTTATTCACCCAGTAAGTATTCCCTGAATTGACTGTCACTCTGGTAGTGCTGGGGAAATAAATGCTTCATGTCTGCTATTAAAGGAGTGAATGGTGCATGAGAGAGAGGCAGAAATACAAAGAAAGATAATTAGTAAAGCATTGTTGTGCCGGGTACAGGAGAGGCAAAGGAGATGAGTCATTTTTTACCTAAACCCAGTGAAGCCAGGAAATGGTGTGAGGGAGAAAAGAAACACTTCTTTTGGAAGCATGTGTATGAAAACTGAGTGTAGAATTTTAGGAAGATTAAAGGAAAGAGCTGTATAGAAGCAAAAAAGTGGCATATGCAAAGGCACAGAGATCTGAAAAAATAGGGTTCATTTTTAAAACTGCAAATATGCACAGCGTGACTATAAATAACAATGTACTGTACATTTCAAAAACTGAAAGGATTTTGAAAGTTTTTGTCACAAAGAAATGATGAATATTAGAGATGTATATGCTTAACTTGACAAATATTCTACAGCATGTACACGCATTAAAATATAACATAGCACCACATTAATGTATATAAACTTTATTGTTTAGGTTTAATATGAATTTTAAAATAAAAACATACAAAGGAAAATTTGTAGAAATCTTCAAAATATAAATAGTAAAAATATATAATTAAAAGCTGCAAATATATAACCTTAAGAAATTTATGACCACAAATCCAGTACTAAAAATCATACTCAAGCATATCCTAGACAAAGATAATGAGGTCGACAACAAAAAGCCTAATAGAATGAATACAGCAGGCAGGGTGAGCAGATACGCAACGAAAAGTAAAGGAATCAGCAACATAAAAATAATATAATGACAGGAATTAGTCAATAACTTTCAGTAATAACTCTCAATGTAAATGGGCTCAACTCCTTCATGGAAAGACACAGATTGGCAAATTAGATCAAACAAAACTCAACTGTATGTTGAATATAAGAGACACATCTAATCCATAAAAAAGCTTGCAAACTAAAAATCAAAGGATAAAAAAAATCATTTTTCATCCAACAGGAGCCAGAAAGCAAGCAGAGTTAGCTATCCTATTTTCAGACAAAGTGGACTTCAAGGCAAAAGTAATCAGAAGTGCCGAAGGATGTTACTACATACTGGGAAAGGGAACAATTCAAAAGGAAGAGATAACAATTGTAAATATATATACACTGAATACCAATGCACCCAATTTCATGAAACAAATAGTACTGCACATAAAAATCCAATACACATCAACACAATCGTACTGCGGGACTTTAATGTCCCACTATTACAAATAGACTGATCAACCAAACAAAGAATCAACAAAGAACTATCAGTTTGACCACATATTTGAATAAATATACTTAATAGATATCTATAGAATGTTCCACAAAACAACAACATAATACACATTTTTTTAGCAGCACATAGAACTTTGTCCAAAATAGATGACTGACTAGGCTATAAAGCATGCTTTAATAAATAAAAGAGAATTGAAATAAACTCATACATATTATCAGATCATAGCACAATGAAATTAGAAATCAATGGCAAAAGAAACCAAAGAAATTATGCAAATACATGGAGATTAAATAATACAGTTAAAATAGTCAATGGGTAGCAGAAGAAATCAAGGAAGAAATTAAAATATCCCAGAACCAAATGATAATGGCTGTACAACATACCAGAACCTATGGAACACAATGAAAACAGTCCTAAGAGGGAAGTTTACACTGAGAATGGCCACATGACAAACACAGAGTGATCTCAAATAAATTTAATATTTTTAATGTACATACTATATATAATTCTTCATTTAGCAACCAATTCAGTTAATGAGCTAGTTGCAGGAATAGAACTTGGTCTTTAAATGGGAAATGTCTGCACAATATTCAGAATAAAGAAATGGTCAAAAGAAACTTCACCTTGATAATTTTGATTTTATTTGCATAACTTGAGGGGGGGGGTGTTGAGACAGGGTCTCTCTTTGTAGCCCAGCCTGGCCTTGAACTCATGGCAATCATCCTTCTGCCTCAGCCTCCCAAATGCTAGGATTATAGGTGTGTGACACCATGCCTGGTTCTATTTGCATAACTCTTACATGAAGTACTATAATGTATATATAATAGAACATAAAACTAAAGTATTGTACAGTATAATCAGCAAAAATTACAGTACTGTATAAATAAGGTATACTGTATAAAAAAACCACTGAGTACAAAGAAAACTGTACAAAAAAGACACTGGGTCATAAATCTGAGTGGCGGGTCATAAGTCTGAATAGCATGCCTCAGCTGTAAGTCTAGACAGTTGTTAAACAGGTAGATTGTTAAATGAGGAATATCTGTATTAAATTATAAAGCTTCTGCACAGCAAAGGAAATAGCCAACAAATTGAAGAGACAACCTGGTAAAAACTTTTACTAGCTACTTTTCAGGCAGAGGAACCATATCTAGAAGACATAAAGAACTCAAAAAGAGGGCCAGTGAGATAGCTCAGCGGCATAAGTGCCTGCCTGGCAAGCGCAAGGTCCTGAGTTCGACTCCCAGAACCCACATACAAAAAAAAAAGGGCCAGTGATATTGCTCAGCAGCCTGGGTGCCTGCTGGCGCAAGGTCCTGAGGTCGACCCCCAGTACCCACAAAAAAAAAAAAACTCAAAAAGAAAATTAGACCACCAAATATAAAAGATCCAATCAAAAAATGGGTGATTGAAATGAATGGACATTTCTCAGAAGAAGAAATATAAATGTACAATAAATATATGGAAAAATATTCATCATCTTTGGCTATTAGAGAAATGCAAATCAAAACATTGAGATTCCACTTTCCTCCAGTAGGAATAGCATTATTAAGGACTCAAAAAACACCAAATTCTGCCAAGATTGTTGGGAAAAAGGAATCTTTATATGTTATTGATGGGAATGTAAACTAATACAACCACTTGGAAATCAGTTTGGTGTTTTCTCAAAAACCATTTGACAGAGCTATACCTCACCTGGATTTCTTCCCATATGAGCTAATACCATCATACTATGGCAAAGCATACATAACCATTTTTATAGCAGCACAACTCACAATAACTACATCACAGAAGCAGCCTATATACCTACCAACAGATAAACAAATAAACAAAATGTGATATATATACACAGTGGAGTAATACTGAGCCATAAAGATGAATTAATCTTGAGTCATTTGTAGGAAAATGGATGAATCTTGATATCTTAATGTTAAGTGAAATAAGTTAGTCACAAAAGATTTAATATTGCATGGTCTTTCCAGTACGAAAGACAAAAAATATTAATTTAACAAGCAACATGTAAAGCCATGTTAAGAAACAGGGAGGTATAGTCATAAAGATGGGAATGGAACCTGAGGATGGAGGAACAGGGAGGTCAGGGATACAAGGGGAGTAAAATGATCAAGATGTGATGTGTATATGTGTCCACCTCCCAAATTGAATGTAATCACTATGCATTACAAACATGTACTAATAAAAAACTTCAGTAAAATACCCTGCAAATACTTTAACAGAGCTGGAGTTTCTGGAGGTGCTTCTTGCAACCATCTATTTGCTATGGTAGTTCTTGGAGGCAAGAAGACGAAACTAAATTCTATTGCCAAAGTTTAAACAGACAATGGAAATCAGGAGTGGAGAGGAGATGGGAAGTAGGACTAGAGGACTGGGACTAGAACTGAGCCAATTTAAGTCACAGATTGTCCCCTGGGAGTAAGGCAAAAGGGTACTATGAGAATGATCCCAAAATTGTCTTAGGAGGGCATAAACAGTGATACTAGTTGCTAAATACATGGGGTACCTATCAACATTTGTAAATGTCTATTACAGTCCTTCTGATGGGCTTCCTTCAAATTAAAGAAAGGACAGGATTAGAGAATGATTCATTATTTTATGTTATCTAAATAAATTCTATAACTTTTGGAATGATCCCTCATAGTCTTTGGTCTAAAATTAGACACTATATGCTGCTGTATTGTGCCTCATTACTGTAGCATTTCCTTTCATTTTGGGACATGACAATCCCTTTAGAAACAGCCTGGAAAAATGAATCATAAGCAGTTTAAAGTGTAAGTGAGAAGCATCAAGTTATTAGGCAAGGCATTGAAAAGATAAATGGTTTGTGAAGGAAAATGTAATTAACAAGTTACACTGTATATGTTTGCAAAACGCCTATGATGCATGAAAATGTTTTTGTCTACTTAATTTTCCTAAGATTGTGTGTTTATATTTAAATTAATTAAATGCAAACAGCCTTGTGCTCTAAATAATTTTCCAGGAACCAGTATGTGCAGCCAAATGAACGGACTCTAGTTTTTAAAAATGGCTAATCCAAAAGCCCGTGGGCCAAGACACCATTCTCACTGGTGAGTGCCTGAGGCAGGAGCCCCACAGAGTGAACTGTTCTCCTAAAGAGCCCTGAGGCTTCTGGGAGCAGCATTCAGAGCCTCCCCACACAAAGGGAGACTTGCAGCTTATTAAGGCTCTAAAAGAACATAAGCACCTTGAGAGTAGAGATCTTCATCTATTTTATTCATTGACATATCCCATGTGCTTAGACAAGACGAAGTGTTCAATAAGTATTTGCTTAATTATTGAATCATTGAAAAATTAATTAATAAATTGCCTCTACATCTTAACAGCATGATATGAGAGAGAGGATTTGACATCAGAAATCTTGGGTTTTAACCCATGTTGGTGGTGTGATACTGAGTAATTCATTCAATATTTTGAGACTTAGTTTCCTCATCAGTAAAAATGGAGGCAGTAGTTGTGAAAACAAGGTTACAAGAGATAATTTGTGCTAAAGAACATTATAAACATTAAAGGAGTGGTGTGTTTATTGGAATCTTTAAAGGTGGAGATTCTGCTTATGCGTTACCAATTAATTTTCAATCCCCAGTGCTCATGTATTATTTATTTTCCAACCCCCTGACACACAAGCAGTCCATAATAAATGTTGGATAAGATGACTTGAATTCACAATGCCTGGGACATTTTACACTAGGGAGTGGAGGAGAAAGCAGATTAGGCATGAATGATAAGAAGTCACTGCCAGAAAGTGTCTGCAGTTGGTTCACTGGGGTTTCTAAGTCCAGGATTCCTTTCTCAGCCTGGGGGTTCTCTCTAGGATCCACTTTGACCATGACAAATCTTTCCTCCACCTTCACATAAAATGATAAATTATGTAACAGAGTGACTGGTATCTGTTGGCTCTTTGCTGTACAGATCTATTCTTGACAAAATGGCACCTCGTTTGCAAATGTCTAGGTCTGTGTGCATGTTTCTATGCCCAGGAAAACTTTCTCATTTTCATCTTATGGACAGATTAGTTTCCCAAATTTTACCTTGAAGAATTCTTTTTTAAATTTTTCTTTTGTGGTACTTATTAGGTAAATATCTTACCACAGAGCTAATTGTCCTTTTAAACTTTGTATTTTGAGACAGGAGCTGTCTAAGTTACTTAGGCTGAGCTCCAAATTGCAACATTCTTGCCTCAGGCTTGCACATGGCTAGCATTAGGCATATACCTCCTGGCCTGGCTAAGAATTCTAAGAATTTCTTTTTAAATGGGTTTGTGTGTGTGGCTCCGTGGTAGAGCACTTACCTAGCATGTGTGAAGCCCTAGGTTCAATCCTCAGCACTGCACAATAACACCAGAGATTTCTTTAACAAAAATTGGTGCTATTGTTCTGTCCTCTGTGTTAAGTCTGGGAGAAAAAGATACTGATTGCACTCTCCTGTACCTCTCTGGCCACCTTTTCCCATGTTCTGGAGGCAAGGAGACAGGGAGAAAATTGCTATTCATCATGATGGAAGCGAAAGATCCCTTGGCGGCAATACAGATTTGGAGGAGGGCTTGAAGAGTGGGACATTTAGAAGGCAGAATTGACGGGACTGGATGACTGTTGGATATGAGAGTTCAGGAGTGGGTATGATCTGAGATGGTTTGCTGGCTTTATGGCTTCAGTGAATGGGTGAAGATTTGCCTGTTTGCTAAAAGAGACACAAGAGATAAGCAATTTTAACGCAGAAAATAATTATCCTGATTATGTCCAATACTTAGCATGACTCTGGAATTGAACAGTCAGCATCTCAACATTACCCTGCACATAGGCACTGAATGTATATTAAATAGATTAATCAGTGAGTTTCTGCTCTACCATTACTAGTTGTTACTTTGGGTAAGTCACTTAATCTCTCTAAGTCTCAGGTTTTTTTTATTATAGAGATAATAGTACCAACTTCATAGTTTTTTTTAATAGAACGAAAGGCTATATGTAAGGTACTTAGCTCATGTAATACCAGATATATGCTAAATTTTCAATGCACAGTGACCACCTGTATTAATGTGTTTTTCAGTAATTCTGTCTCTAATGCAGGACACAGTAAAAGATCGATGTGAATAATCATTTATTGTATTAAAGTATTAGCCCTTTCTTTAACAATTGTTGAGAGGGCCTCTCACTAATACAGAACATAAAGCTTTGTATGATTTTGTGGGAACACAGAAACCTGAACAAGTGAGTCCAGGGCTTTCCAACCTGAGGTCTGACTTAAATTTATGTCAGCACTCACTACTTGACCAGCCCAGTTCCTTTGCACCCTTTTATCACTCCCAAAAGATGGTTAGATCAACAGCACAGGATTAACGAGAAGCAAGGCAAGAAAAAGTAAGAATTGACTCCCCCACCCACCTACTAACTTAAACTGTAATATTATGTGTAAGGGCAGAACATACAGTCAACATAATCATATGCATAGCACATGTGCATATGCAAAAACATGTAAATCATATCACTTTAAATGCAAATATATGCATGGTCTTTTTTATTACCTATGCCTCTTGAATATGACCCTCAGGATAACCCTAGTGGAAACTACTGCCCTAGGAACCATTTTGTAACTGAATTGCTGATCTGAGATGTTTTTTATAAAAGAACTCAGGAATGAAAAAGAAGTATGTTTTACAGCTCACATCTGCGTGGGTTGAAACACCTACTATGATTCTGTAGACTGTATTCCTTTTACTGCTTTGTACTACCAGTTAATTTTTATGTGTACATGTTTTCTTTTCTACCACCCCCAACCCCGGATTTCAAGTTCCTTGAAAGAAGGCACTGTGTATTATAACCCATCGTGTCCCCTTAGAACCTTGGCAAATGAAGTTTTCACAAGTGGAAGGTGCGCTCCACTGCATGAATTTATACCATTTTATTTCTTCCTCATTACTTCTCTCTTCCCCTCAGCTTCTACATATCTATCTTTTTCTCACCTTGCCAGGCTTTTTTTGGTCTCCTACCATCCCTTCCTTGTAGACCATGCTTTTCTCTCTCCTCCCTGCTCAGCATCTTCATAGACGACCTGCATAGTAGCACCCTCTCACTTTACTTGGATGCTCCAAACTGCCCTTCCTGTTCCCTGTCCTCCAAACTGACCTCCCGCCAGCTCTTTCCCAATCTTATGTTGGCGTTTATTCATCCATGATTTTATAATCCTCTTTTTTGAATCCTACATCAAGAGTCTTTATATGTGGTTTGAAATCATCCACACACTTAAGAGATTTTAGCTTTAGCTACTATTGTGTCCCTTCAGGGATATTGTTTCCTTCCATAATGATACAAAACGGCCTTCTTACTCTAACAGCAAAAGCCATCACAACTGTTTCCCACCACCAGTTCCTACCCTAAGGTAGGTGGGATATAAGCCTACAGGTAATAAGGAATTGCCAGATGTAATGACCTGTCCAGTGGCTCCTTAAATTGTTCCTGGAATTTTACCATCCTTATTTCCCTTTTCCCTGAGTGTTTTATCCATTTTATCCAGGAACTCTTCACACTCAAGCTCAAGTTTATTGACTATTTTACTCCCATTAATCTGCCCAAATCCCAGAGTTAGGTGTATACAACTTGCTCCAGTATACTCAGAAGTCCACAAGGAAAGGAACAATTCCTTATTCCTCTGTCAGCACAAATCTACAGAGGATAGCTCGTGATTGTGCGATGCTTCTTAGGGAAATAGCTCTTTTGAGGATAAGCTCTGTAACATGTGTCAGAGAGGTCCAAAGCCTGAGGTGTTTGTTCCTATGAAAATAAAATCCAAAGTGATTTGAAACAATTTTAAAAACTCTTTCTGGAAGCTTGTTTGTTTATATTTTAAAAATCTTTTTCCTGTAGAATAAGGGTCAACAAAATTTCCGTAACAAGGCAGATGTCAATACTTTAGATTTTGCTGTCCATACGACCTTTGTTCCCACTTTTCAGTCAGCCACTGTTATGCAAAATTATCCATACACAATAGATGTGACTGCTAAAATGAAAGGAGAGATGAAAGAAAGGAGACTGGAAGGTTTGAGAGGAAGGTAACGAGCCTTGGAGAAGGTTCATAATAAAGTGATACTTAAATCCCCAGAAGTGATCCCTCGTTTCCTTGTATGTTCAAGCCAGTATTGTAAAGTGGAAGAGCAATAAGTGGTGGAATTCAAATACTCCCTTGTTACACTATCATCAGTTGATGATCTGGCTCCTCATTCATACACTGAATCTGTTTTGTAACCCATGTACCTGGAATAATAATGCCTGCACTACTGGGTTGTAATAAAGCACAGCTCTTTGTAATCTACAGAAAAAGCTTCAATTGTGTGTTTCTCGTTATTATCACTGAGATATTTTTTTTTTATTTTAAAGAGAAGAAAAAACAAAACAAATGAAAAAAGAACAAATTTTCAAAACAACATAATATGAAGGTAACAATGGTCAATGCATTACGTATTATTATCTTTAAGTTAGTTATTCAGGATACCAGACAATAGCATTCAATTGTCCAAACATTATTGGCTCAAACCTTACTCTTCAATGAACTAAGTAAAATTGGTAGTGTATCTATCTTAACCATCTTATATATATATACAATTTTTTTTTCCATTTCCCTTCTTTCTTTTCCCTATTCCAGTCTCTCTTTCCTATTGACCAGTTTCTTTTTGATTCACCCTGTCTATTGTACATTTTGGATCTTATTTACTCTTTCAGTTTCTCATACTAGAGAGACAATACGATGCTTACACATGTGCGTCTGGTTTATTTCACTTATGAGTATTTTCTCCAGTTGCATCCATTGACCTATAAAAGTCTCCAGTTTATCCTTCTTTATGGCTGAATAGTACTCCATTGTATAAAAATACCACATCTTTCTTATCCATTCCTCAGTTGATGGGCATTTGGGTTGTTTCCAAGATCTGGCTATTACAAATTGTGCTGCTATAAACATGGGTGCACATATATCGCTGTGGTACGATGTTTTTAATTCTTCTGGGAAGATGCCCAGAAGGGGAATAGCTGGGTCAAATGGGACCTCCAATCCTAGTTTTTTGAGGAATCTCCACACTGATTTCCACAGTGGCTGTACCAGTCGACACTCCCACCAACAGTGAAGAAGGGTTCCTTTTTCCCCACAGGCCCTCCAGCATTTGTTATTAGTTGATTTCTTTATAGTAGCCATTCTTTCTGGGGTGAGATGGTATCTCAGTATTGTTTTAATTTGCATCTCTCGAATGACTAGTGATGTTGCACATTTTTTTGTATATTTATTTGCCATTAGTATTTCTTCATCTGAGAAATGTGTATTCATCTCAGATGCCCATTTTTGCAGTGGGTCTTTAAATATGGGAGGTCTGATTTTTTTGAGTTCTTTATATGTTCTCGATAGTAATCCTTTGTCTGAAGAACAGCTGGCAAACATTTTTTCCCACGTTGTGGGTTGTCTTTTCACTCTGTTGGTGGTTTCTCTTGCTGTGCAAAAGCTTTTTAATAAGATGAGATCCCAGTTATTGATTCTTTGGGATAGTTCCTGTGCGGTTGAGTTTTTATTCATAAAGTCTTTGCCTACACCAATGTCTTCAAGAGATTTACCTATCCTACCTTCCAGCAGATTTAATGTTTCTGTTTTAATATTTAGATCTCTGATCCATTTTGAATTTAGTTTAGTGCATGGTGAAAGATATGGGTCTAGTTTTAATCTTCGGCATGTGTAGAGCCAGTTTTTCCAGCACCATTTATTAAAGAGGCTATCTTTCTTCCAGTGAATGTGTTTGGCACCTTTGTCAAAGATAAGGTGGCTTAGTATGTCTGGGGTTGTTTCAGCATCTTCTAATCTGTTCCATTGATCTTCAGGTCTGTTTTTTTGCCAATACCACACTGTTTTTATCACAGTAGCTTTATAGTATAATTTCAAGTTGGGGATTGTGATGCCCCCTGCCTTGCCTTTGTTGCCCAGAATTGCCTTTGCTATTCTAGGTCTCTTCTGATTCCAAATGAATTTTAGGATTGTTTTCTTTAATTCTGTGAGATATGCTGTTGGAATTTTGATTGGAATTGCATTAAATCTGTATAACAATTTTGGAAGTATGGCCATTTTCACTATATTGGTTCTTCCTATCCAGGAGCAAGGGATATCTTTCCATTTTCTGATGTCCTCTTCAATCTCCTTTTTCAGAGTACTGTAGTTTTCAGTGTAGAGGTCTTTTACATCCTTTGTGAGGTTGATTCCTAGGTATTTCATTTTTTTGGATGTTATTGTGAAAGGTATTGTTTCCCTAATTTCTCTTTCAGTAAGTTTGTTATTTGTGTACAGGAAGGCTATTGACTTTTGAGTATTGACTTTGTATCCAGCTACACTACTGAATTTGCTTATTAAATCTAGCAGTTTTTTAGTGGAGTTTTTGGGGTCTTCTATGTAGAGTATCATGTCATCTGCAAATAATGATAATTTAACTTCTTCCTTTCCAATCATTATTCCCTTTATTTCTTTCTCTTGTCTAATTGCTCTGGCTAAAGTTTCCAGAACTATGTTGAATAAGAGTGGGGACAGTGGACATCCTTGTCTTGTTTCTGATTTTAGAGGGAAGGCTTTCAGTTTTTGTCCATTTAGTATAATATTGGCTGTTGGTTTGTCATAGATAGCTTTTACCAGGTTGAGATAAAGACCCTCTATTCCAATTTTCTGTAGGGTTTTTATCATGAAAAGGTGCTGGACTTTGTCAAAAGCTTTTTCTGCATCTATTGAGATGATCATGTGATTTTTGTCTTTGGTTCTGTTAATATGGTGTATTACATTTACTGATTTACGTATGTTGAACCATCCCTGCATCCCAGGGATGAATCCAACTTGGTCATGGTGTATAATCTTCTTGATGATTTGTTGGATTCTGTTTGCCAGTATCTTATTAAGGATTTTTGCATCTATGTTCATTAGGGAGATTGGCCTGTAGTTCTCTTTCTTAGTTGGGTCCTTCTCTGGTTTTGGTATCAGGGTAATGCTTGCTTCCAGGAATGAATTTGGGAGTATTGCTTCCCTTTCAATTTCATTAAAAAGTTTGAGAAGTAGGGGCGTTAGGTCTTCTCTAAATTTCTTGTAGAATTCGGCAGTGAATCCATCAGGGCCTGGGCTTTTCTTTGTTGGGAGGTTTTTAATTACATCTTCAATTTCTTTGGTTGATATTGGTTTATTTAGGATTTTTAAATCTTCTTGATTCAGCTTTGGTAATTTATACGAATCTAGGAATCTGTCCATTTCTTCTGCATTTTCCATCTTAGTAGAATATAGATTTTTAAAATAGGTATAGATGATCTTCTGGATTTCTGCAGGGTCCGTCATGATATCACCCTTTTCATTTTCAATTGCATGGATTTGAGTCTTTTCTTTTCTTTTTTTAATAAGGTTGGATAAGGGTTTGTCAATCTTATTTATTCTTTCAAAGAACCAACATTTTGCTTCATTGATTCTTTGTATTGTTTTTTTAGTCTCCAATACATTAATTTCTGCTCTGATCTTTATAATTTCCTCCCTTGTACGGGCTTTTGGCTTAACCTGCTCTTCTTTTTCTAGAAGTTCGAGGTTCACCATTGAGTTGTTTATTTGCGCTTGCTCTATTTTCCTAATATAAGTATTTAATGCTATAAATTTCCCTCTTAGGACTGCTTTCATTGTATCCCATAAGTTCCGGTATGTTGTACTGTCATTATCATTCAGTTGTAGAAATTGTCTAATTTCTTCTTTAATTTCATCTGTGACCCATTGGTTGTTCAGGAGGGTGCTGTTTAATTTCCATGTGTTTAGGGAGTTTTTGTGAGATCTTTTGCCATTGATTTCCAATTTCATTGCACTATGGTCTGATAATATGCATGGGATAATTTCAATTCCTTTGCATTTACTTAAGCAGGTTTTATGAGCTAGTATGTGGTCTATTTTGGAGAACATCCCATGTGCAGCTGAGAAGAATGTGTATTCTGCTGTTGTGGGGTGGAACACTCTGTAGACATCTACTAAGTCCATTTGTTCAAAAGTTTGGTTCAGTTCTATTATTTCATTATTGATTTTCTGTCCAGTTGATCTGTCTTTTTGTGACAGTGGAGTATTGAGATCTCCCAATATAATTGTATTAGTGCTTATTTGATTTTTCATGTCCTTTAGTACTTGTTTTATATAGTTGTGTGCATTGGTATTTGACGCATATATATTTATGATCGTTATCTCTTCCTCTTGAATTGTTCCCTTTACAAGGATGTAATGACCGTCTTTATCTCTCTGAATCCTTCTTGGCTTGAAATTCACTTTGTCTGCAAAAAGAATAGCTACCCCTGCTTTTTTCTGGGTTCCTGTTGCATGGAGTATTGTTTTCCATCCTTTGACTTTCAGTCTATGAATTTTTTTCCAAATTAAATGTGTTTCTTGTATACAACATATTATTGGATCTTGCTTCTTGATCCATTTTGTCAGTCTGTGCCTTTTGATTGGTGAATTGAGACCATTAACATTGATGGTTAAAACTGATATGTATTGACTTATACTTATCATGATATTTTCCTGTTGTTGGTTCCCACTCTTTGTTTGTTTTTCCCCTTTCCTGCTATTTAATTATCTGCCCTGCCTGGTGGATCCCTTCTGTTGGGGTTCCTATCTCTTTCTAGAATGTCCTTCAGAACATTTTGGAGTGCTGGTTTGGTGGTCATAAATTTTCTCAGATGTTCTTTGTCATGGAAGTATTTTATTTCTCCATCAATTTTGAAAGATAGTTTTGCAGGGTACATCAATCTGGGTTGAAAATTATTTTCCTTTAGAGCTTGAAATATGTCATTCCAAGCTCTTCTTGACTTGAGGGTTTGTGCTGAAAAGTCAGCTGTGATTCTGATGGGTTTTCCTTTATAGGTGATTTGTCTCTTTTCCCTAACAGCTTTTAAGATTCTGCCCTTCTGTTGAATTTCTGGGATCTTGACTATGATATGTCTGGCTGAAGTTTTTTTTGGTCATGTCTAGTTGTTGTTCTGAAAGCTTCCTTTATGTTGGGGTCAAATTATTTTTCTCTTCCAGGAAAGTTCTCTGTAATAATGTCTTTGAACAAGGTTTTAATGTCATTGATGCTATCTCCTGCTTTTTCATTTATTCCAATTATTCTTAAGTTGTTTATCTTTGAGTCATCTAGCAGCTGCTGAATTGATTTTTCATGGTCCCTTGCTGTTTTTAAGAATTCTTTCTTTTCATGATCACTAATTGTAAGCCTGTCTTCTATATCTGAGATCCTGTCCCCACATTGGCTTAATCTGCTACAAATACTTTCAATGGAATTTTTGTTCTTTTGGATATCTGCTTGAATCTGCCTTATGGATTCCATTTCTTTCCTATGCTGAGCATTCATCATTTCTATAGTTTTCTTAAGCTCATCTATTTTTTTGTCTGTATCAGCTATAGTGTCCTTAAGCATGGTCTTCATTGTGGACATTATCTCTGCAGTTATCTGTGAAATTATTTCTGTTTTAATTTTTTCCAGAGCCTCATTCAGTTGTTTTGTTGTTACCCCTTCAGATAGGCCAGGTGGGTGGCTTTCGGATTTTCCCACCCTGTTGCCCCCTAGGTTTGCCTTTGGTGAATTGGATGTGTGGGGTTGCATCTTGTTTAAGTGTCGTCTCATTTTTTCTTTCTTTAATTCCTGGAGTGATGTTTGTAAATTACCTATGATAGGTTACTTTATTGCTAGTGTTCAAGATCCTTAGAAGATGACTACTTCTCTGCAGTATCTTCCAAGTGGAGCTTGCTTTTAGGTTTTGAGCTTTCTGCCAGATCCTACCTCTTCAATTTGTTGGATGTGAGAAGTTGCTACCTGTTTGGCCCAGTCCTTGATTCTTTGGTACTGTGCCACTGTATTTTCTGTGTCCCTTAGTCAATATCAATCATGAAATATCAGGAAGGAAAGCTGTTTAGAACAATTATTTTACATTTGGCTATAATGGTAACTGAAGCATCAAACACAGCCTAGAAAACGACTGAGCTAACCAGTTATTTACCACTTTTAGCCGTATAGAGTTGCGGTTACATAACAAAATCTAAAACACACCAGAAAAATTATATGCAGTATACAAGTCCTTAGTGTGTCAATTTTTCCCCTCAGGATTTTAAATTTAAAATGAGTTAAGGAGGAAATAGAGTATTGGGAGAAGAGGAAGGAATTAGATGTAAGGTTAGAGGACCAAGAGGGATCCCACTAACATTGGGACACTGGTGCAGAGGACTGGTGGGAAAAAGAGAAGGAAAGGATAAAAGGAAGAACAGATCACAACCACAATCACAAAGAGGTTAGAGGCGCTGTTTACACTCATGTAAAAACCAGAGAGAATAATGAAGGAAAGAGCAAATAGACAAACAGAAACAAAAATGGAGACAAAAACAACAAAGCAAACAGACAAAACAGAAATAAAACCCCACGAAAGAAAAAAAAAAACCTTCACCAGAACAAAAAACTAATGAGAGAGAAAAAAAAAAATAATAATAATAAAATAAAATAAAATAAAAATAAAAAGAATCAGTTCCAGGTGTTGACTCTGCTGTAGGCAGGCACCGTGTGATGACAGAGTCCTGTTCTGTGCAGGTCCGTCCCAGCGGGCCAAGAGCGGCCCTCTGGCGGGCGGTGAGCAGAGCGTGGTCTTTCAGGCGGAGACCGGTCTCCTTCGCCCGCCGCTGTCAGCGCGCTGCTTTCGCGCCGCTCTGATTTTCACCGCACCCCCCACAATGGCGCCCGGCCAGTCGCTCTCTGGCGCGGGACAGGTGTGGCTGAGAGACCAGTCTCGTTCACCCGCGGCCCTCAGCGCACTTTCGTGGGCCTGAGAGGCACTGCACTGCCCTGTCCGGAGCACAAGTTCCCAGCGCTGTTTTCGCGCCGCTCTGATTTTCGCCCCACCCCCCACAATGGCGCCCGGCCAGTCGCTCTCTGGCATGGGACAGCTGTGGCTGAGAGACACTCACTCACCGCCGGCCAGCGCAGTTCTCCGCCACTCCCCTGCCCTGCCGCTGTCTCGCAATCCTCCGTGGGGGCTCCCTGGGCGCCAGCTGTCACCGTGTGTCCGCAGCTTTGAGCTTCTGTCCCGCCGTGATTCCTGGGATGGTAGAAGGTGCGCGCGCGGGGTCTGCGCCTTCTTTGTTGAAAAGTACCCTTCACTGGTGCCGGGGGTCCCAAGCTGCACTTCAGAACTTTTCTGGGTCCCGGGGGGGCATCTGCCCCCCTCCTGCGCTCTCCCGGTCACTATATTCCTGTAGTCCAGTGGCAACTTTTAGAGAGTTTCGCTGCATGCTTCTTACTCATCCGCCATCTTTTTTCCTCTCATCTCATTGAGATATTTTAAATTATCAATAAAATAATCAGCCTAAAGAAATGATTGTCTTAGATAGAAAAATATAGCTTTTGGCTCAAATCTGCAGTTTTAAAAATTTAGTTGGTGACATATTTTGCAATTACATAGGAAATGGTGTGAAACCCTCCAGCCTTACTTCCTTATAGATTCACAGTGGTGTTTACAGTGCCTGCAGTTGAATCAACAGGATCTTGTCATTACATAGCTAACAAAATTAAAGGATCCATTTTTTTACAAGTGAACTTTTTTCTTCTGATTATTAAAAGAAGGTGTGGATTTGTTTTATAAATTTTAACAAAATAGAGTAAATAAAGATGAAATATAGAACCATAAGATAATGAGAGACAATTTTCAGTATTTTAATTCATTATTTTATTCTTTTTCTGAGAATATATACCCTTTTTTATTTGTTTGGGCTCATGTTTAACAAAAATAAATTAAGAATTTTCCCTCTTTTCATTAAATGTTATACCAAAAAAATTTTTTTTTATATGCAGGTTCTGGGAGTCGAACTCAGGACCTCGTGCTTGTCAGGCAGGCGCTCATGCTGCTGAGCTATCTCACCAGCCCACAAAAAGATTTTTATCCCTTTATAGTATGTAATCCTATGATATGGTCCACCTTATTCAACTAATTGCTAATTTAGGACATTTAGATTATTTCCAAATTTCTAGTACCACAAGTGATATTTATATACTTTCTGATTATTGTCAAAAATAAAAATGTCTTTTAAAGTTTAAATATGTGTACATATACATTCATTGCTTCCAAAGGAGATTTAATATTTGAATTCCATTTTTCCAAAAACCTGCCAGCAATAAATTTTATGTTTTCATTAAATTAACAGTTGAAGTGGTATCATATCATCTTAATTTACATTCATTTTAGTACTGGTGTAGTTAAATATATTTTCATAAATTGACTGGTAACATTTAATTTCCCTTAATGAAAAAAATCTACATGCCTATTGGGTTGTTCATGTTTTAAATTATTGTGAAAAAACTAGAGTTTTTAAAATTCATTCTTTACCAGTAACATACTGCCAATATACTTTTCTTGTTTGATGTTTGACTTTTAAATTTGTGTCATTTAACATACGAACACTTTAAGGTTTTTTTTATTTGTTATATAATTAGATGAAGCACACTTTCTTTTTGTTGTCTGTATTTTTTATGTTTAAATATATTTCCCAATCAGAGTTCAGATTAGTTTTTACTTAATTTTTCCTTTTCACTTACTTACTTCTTTATTTTGATTTCATTGTTGCATCTACTTTGAATTTATGTCAGTGTGCCATGTCATAAATTTTTAATTTCATAGTTTTAAAGTGAATGCCTATCCCCCAAATTACTGACTTGAAATGTTACTCTTATTTGTATTCATATATTGCATAATTAACAGCACAAACATATAGAATTGTATTTCAGTGTTTCTCATATTTTATCTATCCTTTACCACTATTGCTTTGTTTGTAAATACTCTTAGTCTAGTTTTAAAATACATTTAATTTTATTTCAAAGCAGTTTGTTAACCTTTTCTCAAAATCTTCATAGTTGCTCTTGTGCGATAATGAATAGTCCGTCATCTGAGGTCAGTTACAGCCGGGAACCCATATTACCTCAGACCTGAAAGTGCAAAAGACTGTCTGGAAGAAGCTAATCTGACAGTACAGAATTCCCCCAGTTCACTGTGATCTTGCAAGGAGGCAGTTAGAATAAGCACTTCCTTCTATCAATAGCCCTCCTGAGCTGAACTGATTTGGGTCCCCTCAAAAGTCATATAGTAAAGCCTGTGTTAGTTAGCTTTCTGTTACTGTGACAACTACCATAAATAATCAACTTTTTAAAAGGTGAGATTTATTTTGGCTCATAGTTTTGGAGGTATCAGTCTATGGTTAGTTGGTCCCATTGCTTCTTGGCTTATTGTGAGGTAGCCTGCTGTGGTGGGAGCACGTCCCAGAAGCTATTCACCGCATAGCAAAGAGATGAAGAGTCGAGGGCAAGATACTGGCATCCCACCATCTCCTATGACCAACAATGACCAAAAATCTTCCACTACATCTCAACTCTTAAAGGTTCTCCACCTCCCGGTAGTACCAAGCTGGGCAATAAGCCTTTAATACATGAGTGTCTGGAGAACATTCCAGATCCAAACTGTAGGAAACCTTAACCTCTGATATGTCTATCTGGAGACAAGGCATCTAAGTAATTAAACTGAAATGAAGTCATAAGAGTGAAGCCCTAATATGGTAGGGCTTCCATCCTTATAAGTAGAGGAAGATGCATTAGAATACACTCTCTCTCACCTCAAGGACACATGAAAAGGTCATGTGAGGACACAGAGGAAGAAGCTTTCTACGAGCTAGAATGCAAGGCCATACCAGACACTAAACATGCTAGTACCTTGATTTGGGATTTCTAGCCACCAAAACTGTGAGCAAATAATTTGTTGTTTAATTCACTCATCCTGTGGCATTTTGTCATAGCAACCCAACTAGACTAGTCCTCCCTCCCTCCTTTCTTTTATTCCTTTTCTTTTCCATTTCTTTTTCCCTTACACTATTTTACACAGCTTCTCTCTTATTTATTTTGATCCTTTTGAGCTCTCATCCTCATTCCCATTTCTTTTTTTCTCCGAAAGTAACTATTTTCATTTGTTTATATGTATTTTTGGGATATTTGTATCTATTTCTGTGAAATGTACATCTGTATATTTGTGTTAATTTATATCAATGGTATTTTAGGTTATAAATTTCATTCTTGGGTTTTTTTTTTAATCTGCTTAAATTTTCTTAAATTAATTCACACTGCTGAGAGTACATGACTATATATTGGTCATTGGTCCTACCATGTATGGATTTCTGTAGCATGCACTCACAGCATTTATGTATCCATTCTTCTAGCAAAGAAAAATAGGATTGCTTCCAACTTCCCAATACCACAAATAATACTTCAAGAAACATTTTCATTCATTTCCACTTGTGATTTTGTGTGGAGTGGACTCTTTGGTCATAAAGCTACCAATATTTGATTTTGTTAGGTATTGCCACTTTCCTTCAGAATGACTGTTATTCTATAATCCAACAAACAGTGCCAGGGTATACCTACATTCTCTCCTCCCACCAGCATGTAGCATTATCAGCAACTGTTTTAGCTACCTCAGAAGTCTCCAAGAATGTGTCATTGTTACTTTAATTTGCACTCATCTAATTGCTAATTATTTTAAATATCTCTTCATAAATTTATTTGTTCTTTGAGCTTCCTTTTCTATGAATTGGCTTTACATATATCCCTGGACCATTTTTCTACTGGAATTCTTCTCTAGTTCTTGTTTATTTGCATGAGGTTTATGTATGGTTGATATTAATCTTAATGAAGTTCAATATTAAGTAAAAATATTTAATGTGATATAATCCATTTCAGCAATTTCTACATCATGATTCTGGAGCATTGTACTTTTCCACAATTAGAAAACAAAAATATTCTTCTGTATTATTTTCTATTAGCTTTAAGATTTCCACATTTGGATCTGTAAGCCATCTAGACTCCTTTTCTGCATATCACATTATATTTTTCTTTACATAGAAAACATTTTCCTCAACCTCACCTACTAAATTATCTATCTCTTTTCTATAATACTTTAGGCTCCCTCTATTATATATCAATATTCCACATATATATGAGTGTACTTCTGAAATCTCTACACTTCTTTTATTCTATCTTTCTTTGTAACAGATTCTATAACCATAGATTTATAGTATGTCTATATGTGATAAGACAAAACTCTTCTCTTTGAGCTTCTTTTTCAAAGTAGATATGATTGTCCATAGGCATTTATTTTTCGTATAAATTTTGAGACAAGTTTAATGAGTACCTTTCTTGTTAAGTTTGTTTTAGGAATTATATAGATATTGATTCTAAAATAGTGTTCCATTTATATTTCATTCTAATCATTGATAATATATAAGAATATTATCACTTTTTTGTATTTGTTTTGTATCTGACCATTTCACTGAATTCTAGTAATTTTAGTAATTTTTTTAGTAATTTTTTTTAGTAATTTTTCAGTTCATTTTATTGGATTTCCCATGTAGAAAATTCTTACCATATGTAAATCTATTTTTTATAATACTTATTAATGTAAATTCTTTTTCTTGATATGTTGCAATGGCCAGAGCTACCTGAAGAATGTTGAATGACAATAACAGCCATCCTTGTCTTGTTTCTTACTTAATAGTTCTATGGGTTTGTGTTTTTAGCCTCATGTATTAAACGTGTAGATCAAATGTTTTCATTCGTTCTTATTTAATAATAAAAGGATCTTAATCGGTAGGATGACTATGATTACAGATTTGACTGGATCCCATATGTTTTCAAATGTGCTGCTCTCACTCTCCCTATTTTCTAAGCACTGAAACTGCAGTTTTGATTCCTGCTTTAACTCAGCAATTATTTAGGAAAATTGTAGTGGTTTAATTCTACATGATTGCAGCAAGGGGGTTCCTTTATACATTTGTAATTAACTTCTTACACTGTGGTCAGATAATAAGCACTGTACTTTTTTGGGGGGTTGCTGTTTTACATTTGTTTACAATGTTTTTTGGTCTAATATACTTTGAATTTTTTTTAATTGCCTCCTTGACAAATTTATTATCTGTGCTTCAGGAAACAATACAGCATTAGTTGGAACTGTTAAATTTTCTGTTTGAAACCACTTGAATTGTTTACATTCTTACTTGGTTTTTGCTTGTTAATCTTTCAGATATAAAGGGGTCTTTCTATCCTCCACAATGATGGTCAGCTATAGGGCACTGCTATCATTTTCAACATGAAATTGCTCTATTACATTTAAGGCTTTTAGCATTAAAATGTACTTTAGTAATAGCATTTTTTCTTTGTTTTTGTTTGTTTTTATTCGCTTTAAACATTTCTGAGTTGCTTGGGGTATAAGGAAGATCACACTTGTATGCAGCATAAAATTCTATTCAATTTCTTTGTTCCATTTCATCTTTTTACTCAATGCAAGTCTTTTTTTAATAGGGAAATTTAACTTAATCCTATTTATTGTCATAATTAAGATGGCTAGTCTTAATTACACTGAAGTTTTATGGTGTGTACCTTTTATGATTCCTTGCACTCTCCTTTGTTTTTTACTGTTATTTTTAAATAGTCTTTTTTTCTTTAGGTATATTGAAAACATTGTTCTATAAAATGAGACTATAAGTAGTCATGTCAAAAATTTGTTATGAGTGTTTAATGACTTACTATGTAAAAAGCATATTAAACAGTATCTGATATATTAAACATGCTCAGGAAATATTTGTTAATTATCATTTATCACAATCACAATCATCAGTACTCTTTTATTTAGAGTTATCAAAGAAACTACAGATATCCGCTTGACTTTTATTACTTTCTAAGTATCTGACAGGATGATTATGGAAATCATTTTTGAATCTTTGAAATTCAAAAATTTCCCAAAAATGTATCTATTGTATCTAAATGTATCTAGCTATTCTCTTCCAATTAATTTTTCTAGGTACATGGGAAAATATTTGATTCTACTAATTTCTTTCCACATTTAAAAAAATGCCTCTAGTTTAGCCTTGATTGTTGGGTTTTTTTTCTTATCACTTCTGCTGTGTTTTTGACCTAAAGTATTAGGTTTTAGTCATAAATAACAAATGATGGTTTAGGAGATATTAAACAATTTTAATACTTGCTATTTGTTTTTTGTTTTGTCTGGTTTTTGCCAACACCTTGATCTTTTTTTGATTTTTATTTTTTATTAATACATGTTTGCAGTATAAAATAATTATATTCCTTGTGAGGTGTTGGTACATATATATACCAGATCTTAATTCTTTCTTCATCCCCTTCCCCCATTCTCTCTCCCTCTATACCTTGGTACCCTTCCCTTTTACAAAAGAATCTATCTCCTTATTTCCTATTGTCTATCTTTTATTTTGCTCTTTATTTATATTTTGGATTTCTCATATAAGAGAAACCCTGTGATATTTACTTGTATGTCTGATTTATTTCACTTAAGAATATAAAATACCTATATGTTAGAACTATTTACTCTGTTCTCCAATCCACTACTTTTCCCTATCTTTCTGAGTTTGTAAGATCTCAATTCACTGCCCACATCTGACTCGGTCTTCTTCAGTGTCGTTTCTGTTTGCCTCTAGTGCACACTTACACTTGTCTGTTACAGTACTATTACATTTCTTGTTCGTCTTGTTATTTACATACATAAGACTTTCTGTTCTAGTTTATCTCACTCATCTTTCATCTCTTCTTTTTTTATACTCCATCTTTGCTAGACTTTTTTGAGGTGTACAAAGAAGGTATTATACATTAACTTCTGCTTCATTTTAAAAAATTGTTTTAAATAAAGTTTCTCTGCCTTTACTATAATTTTCTTATGTTTGTGGAAAAAAGATGTTGTTGTACCATACTATCTTTTATCTTCTGTGAAAACTTGATTTCCCTGACCTTGGATTTCCCTAGAAACAGAAATATGGATGCTCTCCTAATTTCCATTTTGTCCTCTTGATTAGAAAACTTTACACAGGCCTTATGCTGAAGGCAAATGGAAGAACTGTATGTTAAGATCCAACCATCAGAAAATCATGAGAAAGAATCTGAGCCCTGGGGAGTTCATGCCACCATCTCTAAGCAGGCGCTTCGTAGAGCTGCCATAGTTTTTACACCCATGTGATGTCTACCTCATTCACCGTGCTATTTACCTTCTATGGTTAGCAAAATCTTTCTAATCCTGCCCTCCACATCAGGGAAAATGGTCACTAATTCTCAGCTAAAACCCCTGTTTTCTGCTGTACTGCTTTTTTGTGACTCACCTATGTGCAAAAACCTCACAACCTCCCACGCACCCTTTAAAGAAAAAGATTCAAAGGAAAATGTTCCCATCTGTCCCGTGGTGCACTACATTAGTAGATGTTACAGTATAGTTGGGTTCCACCAGGAGCTCAGCTCTTTCCCAAAACTCTTTATTGCTGTATTATAGAAGAGAGCTGTGTATCAGCCTCTACAAACTCCTCTCAGTTGCTTGCCATCTACATTACTGTTAGTTCAGTCAAAGTACCTGACAGGGTAATACTCCACAGTTTCCAGTATTGAAGTCAAATTTCCCCATTTTTCATTCATTCATTCATTCATTCATTCATTCAGTTATTTATTTATTTATTTATTTATTTATGTCATTTTAACAGGCTTCTCAAGTGGAACAGTGAGTGTAGCTAGAGATGAAAGTCCGATGCATATTCTCAAGTACTATCGAGTCTGAAAGTACAGTAAGTCCCAGACTTATGAGTTCCATTCTGGGAGAATGTTCATAAGTTGGATTCATTTGTAAGTCTGACAAAGTGAATATTATATACCTTTGACACAAATATACAATATATATTTCTTCGTGCTTCCTAGCAGTCCCTTCCATATCGCTACTGCTTTTCCTTTTGTTTCCAGACATCCTGGGCTCTGATTGATCATTGTACTCTACTGTACACTACTGCACTGTACAGTAAGCACACAGCTCTGTGACAATATCCGGCAGCCATGTGAGCTACTTCCAAGATTTGTTCGTGTCTACAAATGTTTGTAATGTGAGGTCCTTTAGTATCTGTGAAAGTTCGCAACTTGAATGTTCCAAAGTCAGAGATAGTATACACACAAATAAATATATACCATCTATGATACAAAAGTTTGGAAGTTCTTGACAGCAATCTAAGAATTGTACTATTACCATAATTCATGCCAATAAAGTCTACACTTACATTTGTAAACACCACCCTGGTCAGAATATGAAAAGTGACATAAAATGTATTCAGAAACCTTCAAAATAAATCTCACAAAAATGTAGGGCAAGTCACATTGTCTGGCATTGGAGAGTTTGCCTTGTAATCGTGACAAACAAGCATGGGAACCAGGTTCTATTCAGTCAGCTTATGAGAAGATATTTAAAGATAATGCAGCTTTTTGCGCAGAATTGGAAAACGGTGAGGAGTTCCAGATGGGAGTCAATACCAGCTCTGCTCCATCAGGCAGTAAAGATACCACTGCAAAGGCTTTGCCAACGTGTAGAGGCCACCATGTGATTCTTGAAATAATAATGACTCTACAGATGGCATTCCCAGAAGCTACAGGCTGAATGTACCCTTTGGAGAGAAGTCTTCTCTGATCTATGAAAGGGACTTTGAAAGCTCCTTAGAAAGGAACTAGACTCTACCCAAAGAAGCTTTCTCTGTGTTACGGAGAAACTATAGATTGTATAACATACTCTGAGACGTACTCTGAGGTCTTCTTGGTGGATTCCTTCTAAAAGCCACTCATTTAAAACATTCTTTTGGCTATAAGGAACTATTTTTAATTGTTTGCGTATGTAATTCCAAAAGATGTGCTAGAGACCATCACAACACATTTTGAAGGGAGCATAGACGCTTTTGACTACCTTGCACAAAAAAATAATATATTCAAGATAACAGATCCAATACTTAAAAGGATTAACACCCCTTCTCAAAAGCCCTAATCCATACCTAAAAAGTAATTTTCTCCCCCAGCAGTCTGGTTTAGCCATTTCAGATAGGCCTAACAGCTGTCCAAACTGCTGAATTGTTGGTGCTCAACAATTCCTTGGCCTCATCTTCCATAAAAGGCTTTAGAATAGTGAAGGCAACAAGCTAAATGATATATGACAATCTCATAAATAGATCCATAACTCTAAAATATGTCCAAGGCTGAATATCTCAAAAGACCTGGCTCCCATTTGTCACTTGCCTTGGCACTTCGAGCGTATTACAGTCTCACAATTCATTCAGCACCATCTATTATCTTACTTATCATTGACATGAAATTACCTTTGCAGAATCCAACACATGAACATTCTAGTTCACTGTCAAGTGGAATGCATTTGCTGAATGTAGGACTAAATGTTGTGTCTACTTGAAACTTTTTCACAATTTGTTGTATTCAACAAGTTGAACAAATGATGAATACGTGGAGACCTTGACTGATTCTGCTATTCAGATGCCCAAAAAACAAGCTAATTTGAGCTGAAAGGATTGGCAGAACTCTTGGTCCCCAAAGGGATTAATTCTCTTGCAACCTGTCACAAAACTGGCTATCACAGACACAAAAGAAAGGGCAAAATGCAAACATAGGCACTTCCTGTTATATTTCCCATTGTTGTTGCTGCTGTCCTAACAGTTATCTGCTGACACATACAGAGAATAGAGCAGGGGGACACGCTTTGCCCTTGCTTCTTGACAGGCTGCTTTTTCATGTTAGTAGACATCTTTAATATTGTTAGGAATATTATCTCATTTAATCCTTACAAAAAGTTAGTACATTTTATTATTACTATTTCACAGGTGAAGAAATTGAAGTGCATAGAGATCAAATAACTGTCCAAGGTCCCATAGTTCACAAATGGTTAGGAACAGGATTCAAACCAAATCCTTTGACAACAGCTCACACTTTGAACTCCTTTACTCTGCTCTGTTGCTATCTATTATAGTTGACGTACAGGTGATTCAAGTGCCCTACAGAATGGGAACTCTTGAAACCCAAAGCAGTGCAGTGCATAAGAGCCAGTAAATGGCAAGGGCTTCTATTTCTTATTTAGTCTGTCATGAGTTTAAGTCAGTCTAATTCTGTGTGTGCTCATTCTCTCTCTCTCTCTCTCTCTCTCTCTCTCTCTCTCTCTCTCTCTCTCTTTCTCTGTCTGTGTGTGTGTGTGTGTGTGTGTGTGTCTTCCATCTGCACTCTTAAGACCCACATGCTTAGCATTTCTTCTAAGCGTTCCCTGGCATCTCTGCAGACTTGTCTTCTAGAAACCCAGGTCAATGTGTAGAGATCTCTTTTCCTGCCCGAGCCTAGATGCTTTTGGCTTTGGAGAGCCACCATTTAGTGATCTGCATGGAGACCCTGCTAGCTCAGCCCATTAAGTATTTTCCTTAACTCTGATCCCTGCATTCCAATGTAATCTGCTATCTATTGTCTCTCCACTTTCCACACCCCAACCTCCTGCCCTCAACTGTCACCACCTAATCTTGTTTCTTTTCTATTTTGTCTTTCCTATCCTTCCCCCTAATCCTTATCAAATTGCTGTTTTCTCAAGCCTTTCACCCAGGCTCAACTACTCCCTGGTCCTTTAAGCTTCTTTCTCACTTTTCTCTGTCAACACTCAGGTTTACTGAAAGTGCTCTTTTCTTTCTAACTCTGCTTCAGTGGCCCCTTGACACCCAACCAGTGAAAGCATCCCATTCTCTCCTTTGTCTCAGCAGGAGCAATCACATCGCACTTGCAGGGAGAGCAATCACCTCTCCCTGTCATTTAATAGATATCCCTGGGCATGTTGAAAGAGAGTCACCATCTGGCTCTGATAAAGTCAATCAAGAAACATCCTTAGAAATATTAAAATCATGTATATTTAAAAACATGTACTTTGTCTTTCCAGAACTTTTAATCCACATTTGCTTTCAGGATAGTTGGTGCTATTCTATTTGTTCATTTGATCCTGAACAAGTTTACAAGGCAATCATCTCATAATCTTGAACTTTTCATATAAACATTCTCAGTGTTACCATGCCTGAGAAACAATATACATTTTGTCCAAGGATTGGTAGAAAATAGGAGAAACTAAGCTTACGTCCTGGTTTTTGAAAGTTTTGCTTATTTGTTGTTAGCAAACTATGTTGTAATCATAGTTACAGGCACCAAAGACAACGCACATTCCTGGCAGCAGGAAATAGTTCAAAGAAAGTCCAGGCAGATGGCAAATCTGCATCAGGGGAGAGCGGCAGTGAGCAACAGGTGTGCTGGCAGAAAAGCCAAATGCAGCATCAGGAGCAGGATTGGCAGCAGGCAGAGTCAACATCAGGGAAATCTGGCAACAGGTAAAGGGAGCCGACCACAAGCACTAAAGTCCAGGTCTATTAAATGACTCAAGTGGCAAGACAAGATCGTAATAGAGGATAAAGGATTCTAGGCAGGGTTGTAAGGATTTCTTCTACTTGCTGGAACTGGTTTTCAGGACAGCATCTTCTTCACCAGGAAAGTGAGACTTAGACTAGAAAGCCTAAGAAGTGGAGGGGCTGAGTCCTTACTTTCCACTGAAAATCTACCTGCCTGGGATGGGATTGGCTCAAGGGCTGACAATGGAATCCAGTTTCCAAATGAGAGACAAGCAGCCCACGTCCCCAGTTCAAAACAAAGAGCCCATCAAATAGCTACCAGGTGAACTGTAGATGGTCAAAGAAGATGAAAGGGGAGGGGTCAACAGCTTGTACAGCTTCCGGGAATGCTGGGATGACAAGAAGTTGTTATTCCTTATGAGAATTTGTCTGACACAGATCTCAGCTTTCCAATAGAGATCTTCCTGCTGCCTGTGGCCTGTGTTCCAGAGGCACTTGCTCCACAAACCTTCAAGCCCAAAGCATAGCAATTCCCATAAAATCCCTAGAAGGAAGCAAATAAAACTAGAAATCTTCAAGAAAATATGCTAGTAACTGCAATTTACCCAGAGAGGGTCATCTCACATGCCTTCAAGAGAAGAGGGAAGTTAAGATTCTGGAACACTTCAGTGTGCAAGCCAGAGAGAACAGGCTAACTTCTAGAACGCCTTTGTCAGAGTGGGCACTCCAGAGTTATTTGGAAATTGATTGATCTTACCATTTTCTTCAGGTTTCCAGAGAAGTAGCAACTTGATTCTAATTATATTCCTGGCCACTGTCCTTCAGCCAGTAGCCAAAATATGAGCAATCATGATTTCATTACATTCTTTAGTTTTATTTAAAGGTTGGGTAGTGCCATAAAGTAATAATTTCCTGAAAGCAGGAAGACCTACTGTAGTCTGAGTTGAACTATAGTGTCTACAACTCAAACTGCAAAATATCTACTATCGGGGAAATGGTCCAGATTTCCAACACTGTTGTTAAAATACAAAGAGTGGTGTGTATCAGTGTGTACCACTCATTTGAATGTTAATTGTTTCAGAATTTAAATGTCCTTTTAATGACTATTATTTGTATGTTTCTCAGTGAAGGTATTTTTGCCAAACAAATCACGTCCTGACTGAGCATGGCAGAAACTTGTACCTTTTGTTGTTGCGAGCATTTTTAGAGACTCTCCTTTCAGCTGCCGCAGAGCAAGTTCTAATACCACCCTGCCATTCATGCCTACACAGGGTGACCAAGAAATGCCTGAAATGCCTCTACCTTGACTGTCCAAGCAGGAGGTGGAAAGAAGTAATCCATTTCATTTAGAGTTGTGAATATCATCTTGGCATCAAAATGACAAACGATCCCTTTCCATGTGTGAAGCATGCTGGAGTTAGTGGGCTATGTACCAGGACTATAAAAACTTGGAAATGTCAACGGCATTTCCAAGCATCTGTTCTCTCTAGCCCCACATTTCTGGGTAACTGCAAAAATTCTTCAGGATGATGCATTCAAACCCCAGTCCTCCAACATAATCTGTCAGGAGAAATTTTAAATTTACATCAAAGAAATTAGGTGAATCATCCCACTCTCCACTGTTACTGCTCCACAGGGGTCTCTGGGATGAAATGAAATTGTGGTTACATTTCCAAATGGGTTATAAACCCAATACAACTCTCCTTAGAGACTCACAACTTATCCTTCCTTATTTCCTGATACAGTATTGCATCTCTAAAGCTACTCCATGCACACTGGCTATAGCAGTGAGCCTTGGGGAAAAGGCAAAAACAAGGAAGAGAATTCTGAGGATGGATGGTTGAGAGTTTAGTGGACCTTATTAAGCGTATGTGCACACACAGATGCACACATACGTACACCCACACAGAATCTCCAGCCCTGCATCACTGTCTCCTGGAAAACTCTGTCCCATTATATGCTGATATAATGGCATGCTACCAAATAGCTAAATGACAGTTTTCCTCCCCAATAGAGAGTTTACACCCTGTGAAGCCTCCTTTATTCACAAGTGAGCTTTGAATGGGGCTTCCCTTTCAAAGCTTTCAAAGAGGAAATTTTTTTTTATTAGAGCAAAACCCTGAATATAACTTGACTGTTTAGCCAAAGTTTTTGACCACATTCTTATGAGTCAGAGAATCGCCAATGGGAGACGCTGTCATTTCTGTGTAAGACCTATCCCTTACCTTATCCCAGAAACAATGGCAAGAGCCCCAAAAGGCAAACTCTGGGAGCCTTTATCATGCTCAGGGAATTATCAAGTTATGCATAGCCTGTATCTATATATTTTTAGAAAACAGGCAATAACCAAGAAATAAACACATTGACTCAGTGCACACTTCACTGAGATGATGGCTAATTTAGAAATGTACTTCTAGCAACTCTTTTTCTCCTTCTGTTTCCAGGCACAGTACCAGCAAGAAATTAGTTGCCCAGGAGAAGGGGGAAAATGTAAGTAAAATAAAATCAAATAAACTCTTTGAAAATAATAGCACATATGGATATTTAAGAACATCTTAAGGTTTCCCTGTTAATGGAGTAGTCAGGCTGCACTGGAACAGTCTAAGACCAAAGTCAATACCCCAAACACAGTGAACAGGGACTCTCCCTGGCAGCCCCTGTGATATATGCACACTTCTGTCTATGATGAAGTTTTTGATTAATGCTCAGTTAATCTTTCTCCTCGCTAATAGAACAAAATATTTCTCATCAATGAATCAACAATGAGACTATTGATGCAAGTGGCTCTTAAGAGTCCATTTATATTGTGGCACCTTCAGCAAGAAATTCTTGACTTAAAAAAGAAAGAAAAACTAAAATTGATGCATTTAAACTTTTGCAACTCTCATTCTTTCTCTTGGGGAAGACTTTTTGAATGCTAAAACTGTAAAAGAGTACATGGGAAATAATGCAAAATAACATTTATTTGGGGATTCACAAATTGCTAGACCCCATACTGGGCACTGACTTGCATACTATCCCATTTCATGTTCATGGGAGTATTTCATAACCGGTGTCATTATCCTCTTCTTACAGATTAGTGAAGTGAGTTTACTCATATTGTCCAAGGTCATGCAGCTAGCAATTGATAAAAAGCAATTTTAAACCAAAATCCACCTGATCATAAAATTCATGTGATTAAAATCCCGTAGTATTGAATGTTTACCTATTGAACATAGAGAAAGTAAGCAATTCTGTCTTAGAAGGGTTAATTGTAGACAACTCCTATAAGAGCAGTCTGTTTCCTGACAGGCTGAGTAAAAGGTGCTGAACATTCATGCAGATACTTAAAAAGAAAATAATTGAGCTAAAGCTCGTCTCCTCACATGAGCTATAGAGCTTCCAAGAGACGGAGGATCATCAGCCAGAGCATCAGCGGTTCTTAACTCGCGGAATCAACGTTGATATTAAATACACACCTCAGAAAACCTTTGCTCACTACTTTGTTCCACAGCATGGAACAATCATTAAGTCTTGGTCAGCTAATGCAGGCAGCAATAGCTGTTGGGTCTGAAAGCCACCAATGGGAGCCAAGTTGTGGGAACGCAAAGTGCTGTAGGTGTAGCCAACCCAGCCCGAGGATTTGAGCCTTGGGATTTAAGCCTTGGGAGACTGACCACTGTACTGAAATGACACAAGCCTGAGAATAGGGAAATATAAATTCCAGTTCTCTTATTTCTGTTAAGACTCTAAACATGCCACTTAAATTCTGTGTTTTATTTCTATTACGGCTTAACGATCATCCACTATGGTTTAAATATGATGTGTCCCCCCGAGATTAATGTGTTAAGGACTTGATCGCCAATGCAGCGATGTTCTGAGGTGGGACCTGCAGAGGTGACTGGATCTTGAGGGTGCATGAGTTCACAACTAAATGGAGGTAGGGTTCAGTTGGAGGAAGTGGGTCACTGGGGATTGTGCAGTGGGGGTGGGTGGAAGGGTATATCTTGTCCCTGGACTCTTCCTTTTGCTTTTGCTTTCTCCCCACCCCTACCTACTGGCCACCATGAGGTGAATAGCCTTCTCCTCCACACATTCCCACTACCATGGTGTTTTGTCTCACCTTAGGCCCAAAGCAACAGAACCAGAAATCCATGGACTGAAACCTCTAAAACTGTGAGCCCAAATAAACCTTTCCTCTTTAAAGCTGTTATTCTCAATAATTGTGTCACAGTAACAAAAGCTAACACACTCATCTCTTACCTAAAAACCTTATATTAACTATATCTAAGGTCCCCTACAAACCATTTTATGTTTTTAAATCTGTGCTCAACAAAGTGGAACTAGGAAAGATCAGAGTTGAGGCAAGACAACACTTGAGTTCAAAATCGCATGACAACAAAGAAAAGGGACAAAACACAGAACTCCCATTGTTCCAGGCAAAGACTCAAGGCAAAGAAAAAGCAAAACCCCTAACATAACAGTATGAAATAACCACCACAGAAAGGATCTTCGGGAAAGTCCACTAAGTCTTAATCCCAGTCTTCCTTCCTCAAGGAAAGAAAAGAAATCTAACCCTTAATGAAAGCTAATCTGAGGATGGCAAGTGGAAGAAATGAGTTTACCTGGTAAGAATGAGGGCCATTGAAAAGAAAAGTTTCTATCCAACTTCTGCATATTGACATACTATTTTATTGTTTCTAAGTAAGATTTGACAAGCATTTCCTAACACTTAGTACTGGTATTATTTTTGTTAATAATCCTCAAATTCCTAAAGAAGCAGAACTTTAAAAAAAAAATCAATAAACCACAGACATTTTAATAACCTCCTCCTAAGAAAGGAATTTGGGTCCTTAGGTTTTTCCCTGAGGGAGATTGGTTTGATAGATTCACAGTAATAATAGCTTGATTCATGAAGAAATATTTTTTTAATTTGTACTATATTTCAGATCAGTTTTGCTAATAGCTACCACCTTCACTTGCCTAGCTGTAAAAAACATAGCCCAGTCAAATGATAAAGAAAATAAAGTGGTTTTACTTATTTTATAATAGTAAAGAAAATGGGTAAGTAATTTGGGGATTTCTTTGGACCAGTCAATACTATAATTCTGACTGTCTTCAGTATCAAGTGAGATAGTTCTTTTACTTATGGAAATAAATATATGTGTGTGTATACGTATGTCAGTCAGTCCATATTTATGTATATAAAATATATATTTATATATATCAACCCATATGCTTTAATGTTTAAACTAAGAGTAAAACAGGGAATTCTGTTTTGTATATAGTTCATGAATAAATATATATAAGAATTAATTCCATAGCATTGATTTTAGCAAGGAGTAACGCTTACCAATATAAAGATAAGGTATATATTGTTTGAATGATTGTTCATCCTTACAACAAATACTATAAAGCAGTTCAAAATATAGAAATAGATTTATTTTTAAATATGGACATGAAAAGACAATCAAAATCTATCATTAAGTGACTAAGGTACTACAGAACAGAATTTATCTGCATTCTCATATATAGGAGAAAGAAGCCTATACATAATACCATTGTTAGTGGTTTTCTCTAAGGGTAGGATTTTCATTTTCTATATGACACATTTCTTGTTTAGTGAAAATGGATGCAACTTTATGTTACTATTATAATCAGAAAAAAAAACTTCAAAAGAATATTTCAAGCAAGCTGCCCACTGACCTACATACTCGTCTCTCAAGATTATAATTAAGTTAAGCATAAAGACACGGTTTCAGTGTGTCACATAGTCTTATTTCAGAAGACTAATTGTGTTTTAAATTTCATGTAAAGTATCCAATACATGTATTACTCCTGGTAATCTGATGATGATGGTGGTGACTGATGATAGGAATAATCTTGGCTTTTAAAAACTTATGCTGAGCATATTCTTTCAGACAGTCATTTCAGGTAACATTGCATTTACAGTGGTACCTGGGTTCATGAACTTAATTTGATTCATGATTTTGGAAAAGATGACCATGTTTGTGTTTGTGTGGGAAAGACGGCTGTATTCATATTCGTCACCCAATGCAGAGTTTGCAAACAAAAACACAATTTTGCCAAATGCTCTGTTTAGGAACCAAATTGTTTGCAAACAAAAGTGTTCCTGAACCAAGGTACAACTGTAATTTAGCAACCACTTCACATAGTTTCAAAGTCACTTAATATATGCTACCATGTTCCAGGCACTGTGTGGGGAACTTTAAATCATAACGTGTTGCTGTTTTCATAACTTTTTAATGTATTTCACAAATGGACAACAGCATGGCAAAGTGTTTTAAGAAGAAATTAGCCACCTGTAATCCCAGCACTGACTGAAACTGAGATGGGAGGATCACAAATTGGAGTCACACCAAGGCAATTTAATAAGACCTTGTCTTAAAATAAAAAAAAGGGGGGGATGTAGTTCCGTGGGAGAGGGTCCCTGGGCTTGATTCCCAGTACCAGGGAAAATAAAAGGAGGAGGAAGAAGAGGAGGAGGAGGAGGAAAAGCAAAAGGGACCCCCTAGAAGTCTGGAGACCTGAACTCTTACACTGAAATCCATTTTCTTTCACTGACAGAGTCTACTTCACAAGTAACAAGTCTGAACAGCCTGTGTTGTTGACTGCTGTATCTCCAGCTTCCGGAATGATTTTGCTGCATGGAGGATGCTTAATAAATATCATTTTGCAAGGAAAAGTGTCTTGGTGGTGCTCTCTGGGGTTTCTAATGCATGGTTTTTCTTTTAGCATAGCATGGAGCAAAACTGGAAGGACAAACAATAAAGATCAGGTTCTGTTTCTTGGAGAAGAAAACTTCCTGTTCAAAAAACTAAAACCAAATAAACAAAACAAAAAGCCTCATAGCAAAGCCATGATGAATTTTATTAAACTTAGAAACCTGCTGGAGCCCTGCAGAGTGCCTGGACACACACAAAGCCAGCCCACTCAGAAAGTCCCACTCAAAGCTCAAATAATTGGCCCCCTCCCCCTTTGCATTCCTTTCCTCACTCTTTTACTGTCTCTGAAGCCTGCCCTATAAATCAGATTTAATTATCTATAAAATTGGGTGTAGAAAAGGATTTACTCATTAAAAATGTTCATCGACTTGCTACCCACGTTCCAGACTAATAGAAGTGGAAAAGGAACACCATGGAAACACCAGACGGGCTGGAGAGATAAGCAAGCTTTGAAATACCTGAACCTCAATTAAATAGCAAGTTCCAGTTCTGTATTTGCTTTTTAAAATATCATGTCAGAAGAAGTAAATGTCACCAAATAATCAACCTGTTTCCCCCGCCTTTCCTTTTTGGTTACTTGCTTCAGCGGGTTTTAAAAGATGGGTTTTCGGAGTTTACTTCCTTCGCCTGTGTGTTGCTCTAGATATTCTCCTCAGCCCTGTGTTGCAAAATGCCATAATACTCTCTACAGCCAAACACAGTGGCTCGCATTTAGTCACAGGGTGAGGAGTAGTTAATTAATGAGAGCCAAGGAAGGCAGCAAGGAAACACTGGAGAAAAACGGAGCCAGTGGAAGAGCAGAGGGGAAATGTCTGAAGTCAGTCCAAGATAAATCTTCAATCCTCAAAGAAAGCCTTGGGATGGATGCTGCTGTCTGCCAACTAAGTTGGATTTGGGGGGTGACGTGGGGGAGAGGACTGTTTGTTTTTTGTGTTTGTTTGTTGAAGTGGTAGAAGCAGAGAGTACAGGAACTTGTAGAGATGGGAGAGGTATTTTAATAAAGCAAAACTCCTATTGAAAATTACACATCAATTTCTATGAAAGTTTTCACTGGAGAACAAAGGCAAAAGATCTAAAACTTTTCCTCCCCTTCCAGCACATGAAGGGATTTTTGTCGTGACTTTCCTGAATTCTCACTGTGCCAAGACAGAAAGAAAGTGCCCACAGGAGTGGGAGGGAAGAGACACATGGAGTGGCAGCAAGGAAACCTGCCTAGAGGAGCCAGCCTTCCCTTCTGTGCCTCACTGCCTTCCAGAGACGTCTCTGCTTGACAGCGCCTGCCTCCTGTCACTTCATCCCAAGTCTCTGCCCAACCTTGGAAATCTGGATTTGGTTTTGAAAGATGTCTAGAGAGAAAATAGACAATAAACAGCCAATAGTAACTGCAGCAGAGCTTGTCGGTGGGTTCTGTCAGATGTTTCGAGCGTCAGTACTAAGGACCCAGGGTTATTTCTAGAGATGTGTCTCATTTCACTTCATACATTCTTTTTTATTTTTTTATGTGTCTCCTGTGCATATATCCTCTTGTTTGTCCCTCGCCTGCTTGCTGACCCTTCCATTCTGGTATGAGTCTAATCTTACGAACTCACCAAAACTCAAAACTCACCCAGTGGAAGCCTTGGAATGTGTTAACAAGGTTGGAAAAACCATGTGATCCAGCTGCCAGTCATTCATTAATGCGTCTGTGTTCTCAGCTCACAAGTCTTTGAAGACTTGTATCTGTGACCATAAAACTATAAGAAGATTCTGCAATCGCACCACCTGGACGGGTGATCCGACCAAGCAAGGAGACTTGATCTTGGCCCAGTATTTGCTCCAGGAAACTGTGGGGTCAAAAAGCATGAATGCTGACAAGTTGTACTTTGTGATACTTTTTGTCTCCCTGAGCCACTGTTCTGTTAATGCACTGCAACTATTTGTTTATATGGCTCAGGAAGACTGAGGAACTCATAGGTAAGAATTCTGTCTGACTCACTTCATATCCATGCCTGACTGTACCTAACATATGGAGGACGGAAAACTCTGAAATGAATTAATGAACAAATAGTCTTCTTTATATTAGAGCAGGAAAACCATCTGATTAAGACAAAAAAACTAAAACTTTAAAACCCAGGGCCGGTGAGATGGCTCAGCGGCGTAAGCGCCTGCCTGGCAAGCGCGAGGGCCTGAGTTCGACTCCCGGAACCCACATACGAAAAAGGGGCCGGTGATATCGCTCAGCGGCATGGGCGCCTGCTGGCGCACGAGGTCCTGAGGTTGACCCCCGGAACCCACAAAAAAAAAAAAAAAAAAAAAAAAAAAACTTTAAAACCCATAGTGTTTTGACCATCTGGGTTTACCCACTCAGACTGCAAGGTAGCGATGGCCCTGGCATTTCTCAAGAACAGTGTGTTTTCTATCCCTTGCTGTTCCTATTTTGTAGTTATCCTTGTTCCAGTCCCAAATAGCCATAAAAATACACACTCACTCAAATCACTGTGCTGTCAGTAGAGGGAATCTTTGAATTTCACTCAGATGAATATCAACTGAATCTGAAACTGTGTTTCTCAGCTTTTACTGACAGGGTGACTACTTGTGTTAGCGAAGGGGAAAGGACAGAGTTACAAACAAGAAGGAGGATGGGAAGAACAGAACCAAAGAGAGTGGGAAAGTTCTGTTGTTCATTGGACCATATTTATCATTCATTTACTCTAGATCTGGGATTGGGCAATGTTCCTGCAAGATTGAAGGAACAAAAAAGTTGTTCTCCAGTAGTAGAAAATCTATCAAGGGTAGTTGTATATGAACATGTTAGCCTTCCTGGTTTCACTGCCCTGAAAATCATACCATGTAAGTGGTTGTTAGGCCTGAGGCTGCTCTAGTGTTGAGAGTAACTGATAGTGGATGAAATCTCCCAGAGCTTGAGCCATGAGCTTGGTTATTAGTTATGCATCGTTGAACACTATGATCATTCTTCCATGCCAATGGGCTCACTGCAACTGCACAGTCCAAGTGAATACCAAATACATTCCCTAGGCAATGGGTGAATGTAATAAATCCAATATGTGGCCAGGTAGCAGCAATAGGCAGCCATAATTGTCTTTCCAAATTATACAAATATGGCAGTTGACATTCCATTTGTAGGCAGAGAAGACTGACATCTTTATTGAATGGTTGAAAGATCCCCAAAGCCCTCTCCTAGTACTCTTCCCCTCAACTAGCCACAAAATTTTTGTTTTTTGTTTTTTGAGACAGAGTCTCACTATGTAGTGCAGGCTGGCCTCGAACTCACAGTAATCCTCCATCCTCAGCCTCCCAAGTGCTGGGATTACAGGTGTACACCACCACACTTGGCTACAAAATTTTAATGCCCCTCTGAGAGAGGCACTTTCACCAGATTAAATCATCAGGAAAGAAAAATAATCCATGATCAGATGTCACCTGTTGTCAGTAACGTTCTTATTTAATTGATCAATTGCCCTTTCTCTTCCTAATCCCCTGCCCATATCTCCACCCATTTCCACCTCATCTCTGCTCAGGTAGCTGTGAATTCAAGACCAGGAAGTGTAGTGAGGTGGTAGTGGTCAATCCTTTATAGAGGAAGGATATCTGGCTTTTCTCCAGAAGGTTTACAGGTAACTTAATGGGGAGTCCTGTCTTGGTTGTGAGGATCTAGAAAGAAAATTATTTCCACACCACAATTTCCCCCCCACCCCCACCCCATCTACAAGGGATAACTCTTGTTGTTGTGTTGTAGCCCAAGAAGACTCCGACCACCGGGGCCTCCCAGGGGCAGGAACGTGAACCCGGGCGACGGTATGGGGATGAGAAAGAAGACACACACACACAGATCAGGGAAGTCGAGTGAGAGGGTTTATTGCGGAAGTGCCAGGGCTTATATCTCTTTGAGGGAAACGGTGGGAGGGTCTAATGGGTGAGGTAGGATCAGGATGGGCGGGGGGGGGCGCATGCTCAGACGTGAAGCTGGGTCATTTATGGCTCCCCACATATGCTCCTTTTTCTCCAAATGAGAATATTGCCGACCATGAATGTTTGTATGACCCTGAATGTGGCCTGTCTTAGGTTGTGGAGGTTACTGCAAGTCTTTTTGTTTTTATGCATTTGATTTTTCAGGCCTTACCCATCATTGAGCTAACCACTAGCATCGCCAGCGTCCCAGCGAAGAGTGGTGCTCTGTCTTAGGTGGTCCTGAGAGTGTTAGTGACTTGTGACTCCATCTTACCCGTCACTGGCCAACATTCTTATATGCTGGGGCCTGAATATCATCATATGGTTCGGCTTGTTTGTACTCATCAGCATCTGTTTTTACGGCAGCAATGAGTCTCTTGAATAGGCAGGGACCAAAGGTCAAGGCGAGGACCACAACTATAAGGGGGCCAAAAAGGGGGGCAAGGTAGGGGAGCACAGTGGAGAACCCAGCGCTGGGGAATAAGGCTTGCGTTCTGGCTATTTCTCTCTTTTTAGGGCATCGTTTAATTTGTCCATAGCGCGTAGGACAACACCAGAGGAGTCAATGTAGAAGCAACATTCTTCTTTGAGGGCCGCACAGAGGCCCACCTCCTTGAGGAATAGTAGATCCAAGCCGCGCCTAGTATCTTTTGGTCCCCCCAGCACCTGAGTGTCCACCTGAATGAAGCATGTTGATGATTAGCGATGGTCGCCTGGAGCATCACAAGAACATACAGGAAGCTTGACGGGAACATCTATAAAGGAAAAATATTAACCCTCAGGGGCGCCTCCCTGGGAAGGTTTATTAAGTTGTTTTACAAGGCGCTCGGGTACCCAGAGTGCATTGTGGTCAGCCTGAGAATAGATACAGGCTGAGCCCCTTCCCCATATGAGGACGGGGTCAGGGCCATGCCATTGATTAGTGAGGGGATCTTTCCAGAGGGCTGTGGCGAAGGAGGAGGCCTGAAGGTTGAGGGAGAGATGGGAGTGGGGTGGCTGTGCGAAGAGGGCAGCTCTTTGAGAAATGTCCTGGTTGGTGGCATTTGAAGCAACGAAGGTGGGTGGGGGGGTTTTTATTATCATGTGGGCCAGCTATCTGTAAAGATAAGACCTTTTGTAGGGTGTTTTCGAGCGCAGAGGCAAACATTACTCCTTGTTGATATGAGGGGCCAAAGTCTGCACACAGATGGATAAGCTGTTCAATAGAGCCCGTATGTCGATGGGGTCTGATAATGTCTTGACAAGTGGGATTAGCATTTTCGAAGGCGAGTTGTCTTATGAGAGAATTGTTATTTTCATGTTCTCCGAAAATGCGATCTGCAGCCTCGGTGAGCCTGCCAATAAAGTCGGAGAAGGGTTCAGTAGGACCCTGCCGAATTTTGGTAAGAGAGGTAGGACCCTCTCCCTTTGATGGAAGCTTGTGCCAGGCTCTACTTGCGGCCAGGGAGATTTGGGCAAACGCCTGAGGGTTAAGGCCCATTTGTTGTTCATCAGTGCAAAAATCACCCATTCCGGATAACATGGCAAAGGTAACTGGGTTGGGGGGCTGTCTCTCTTGGTTTTGTTTGGAGATTATTTCACATTGATCTAGAAAATTAGACTTCCAGAGTAGAAAATCACCTCCAGAGAGAGCGGCCCTTGCCAACTCCTTATGTTCATTTGGGGTGACCCATCCCTGGGAAAGGCTGTCGTGGACCGCAAGGGTGAAGGTAGTGGTGGGGCCATATTGGGTGACTGCCATTTTGAGTTCTTTGAGGGAATTTAAAGGGAAGGGAACCCTGGCGCGCTGGGGCGGAGGGGCCGGTTGTCCCTCCGCCGTGGGGGCCTGTTGTACCTCTGTGATGGGGTATGCATGTAACTTGGGAGAGGGCTGAGAAAGAGATAACTTATAATTAAGATGATCCTGTTGAGCCTTACATTCAAGTAGGGAGATGCGCTCCAGAAGCGAACTGAGAAATTGATCTTGCATGGGTGTGGCAGTAGGTGCAGGGTGAAGGGAGGGGAAGTTAACTGAAAAGGCGGGTGCAACAAGGGGAGGTGGGGGGGCAGAGGGCAGCGGTATTTGTGGAGGTAAGGAGAAAGGCGGGGGGTCAGGAAGAGGGGGGTAAAGTGCAGGAGGCTGCGTGGGCTTAAGACATGATGACAGGCCATCGAACGGTGGAGACCCAGGACAAGATGGCGGGCGGAGGTCTGTTTCATAAGATGGCGGGTGACTATCGTTAAAGAAGGCGGAAGTGGGTACGGGGGAAGTAGGAGAGCAATGGCCATCTTTTTCTTCTGGCATCTGGAGAACTACAGAGGGTGGAGGGATAGGGATAGGGGTATCAGTAATTGGGGGGGCAACCGGTTGACCCAGTGGCAGAGCCGAAGCCTGTGATGGTTGAAGGTTATTGGGCTGTGTCCGTAACAGTTCTAAAATTAGGGTCCAATAAGCGAAGGCTGTGACGGGAACCTTTTCTGGCCCGAAAACCCGATAATAATCTTGGAGTGCGTCACCCACGCGGTCCCAGACCCTGATGTTAATGGTGCCCTCCAAGGGGAACCATGGACAAACCTTATTTATAAAGGAAAAGTAATCAGTCAATTGCCGCGGGGTGACTTTTATTCCCCTCACTCTGAGCGCTTCAGAGACCCCTTTAGTAAAAAGTTCGTGCTCGGAGAGGTTTTGTCCCATTTTGCACCCTGTATGCTTACCGTGATTCAGACACGAAGAAAGGAGTTGGCGTACGGATCACTGAGAAAGGAATCTCATGAAAATGAAACTAAAGACCGGTCAATCATTGGCATTTATCGCCCTACAGGGTGATCCCTCATAGGATCCATCTTTCCTGGGCCCCACGTTGGGCGCCAAATGTTGTGTTGTAGCCCAAGAAGACTCCGACCAGCGGGGCCTCCCAGGGGCAGGAACGCGAACCCGGGCGACAGTATGGGGATGAGAAAGAAGACACACACACACACACACAGATCAGGGAAGTCGAGCGAGAGAGTTTATTGCGGAAGTGCCAGGGCTTATATCTCTTTGAGGGAAACGGTGGGAGGGTCTAATGGGTGACGTAGGATCAGGATGGGCAGGGGGGCGCATGCTCAGACGTGAAGCTGGGTCGTTTATGGCTCCCCACATCTTGTCCTGCTCAAATCTCAACTCTGATGCAGGGCACTCTATGTCTACTACAAGTATAATACCTAAGACAATTGACAATCTAACCCATGCCACTTTTCTCTCAGCAACAGCTGCCATAAGTGACATCCAAATGTTGGTAATGAGGAGACCACTGCATACACACTGGTTTTGAAACATAAAGCACTGGAGAGTTAGGAGATGTAGATCACTTTGGCTGCCCTCGGCCCTGTGTTTATTCAGGAATAATTTTCAGGGCTACAGCCAGTGTTGTTACTCCTGATGAGCAAATTTGAACAATGAAAATGAAGAATGATTGCTGTTCTCTTAGGTATGCTGAGAAACTCGTCATCCACTAGAGGCAGCCACAGCTCAGGATGCTGATAAGGTTCTGGCACCATAGTGAGTGATGAGCAGTGTGCAATGTCTGCAGAAAACAGGAAGTTGTGACAACGGAAAGGAAGTCCTCTGGATACAAATCCTATGGCTCCACACAAGCAAGGTAATAGACCTGATACCTTAACTTGATCTATGGCTGAAACTCCAGTCAGGGTCACTTTTACTTTTCTTGCAAACTATAAAAGCCAACACTAACTAGCAACAATTCTGTCATATGTTACAGTATTAGTAATTAGAATAAGGACAGGAACCACTGAAAGCATTAAAACTCTTAGAATCTAGGAATTGGATTTTATCTTGGAATTTAAGTCATGAAATCAACAACCCTATAATATTCTACATAGTGAGCTTTCCTTAATATGATGCTAGGCTTTAAAATGCCAAACCAATACAAGTCCGTGCTCTCTGGCAACTGCAGAAAATTCTCTTGATCATCATGCATGAACTCATTGGCTCACAAACTATGACAACGACCTGTCATTGCTCTCCTCAAACTTCCCAGCAAGGCTGCCACCACTCCTACCTGCACCAGCTGCAGGTGCACACTCAGTGACATCCAGTGGGGTGAGTCCTATGGCAGGCATGGCACTGGCTCCCAAGATACAATGATGGACAAAATTAAAATGTTCTTTCTTTCCATGGAGCTCTCCACCTAGACACTGAATGGGAAATACACATTTCAGGAAGTACTATGGAAGATAAATTGCCCACCGTTATCAAGGAGAATTAGGAGGCCCCTAAAGAAGTCACAAAGGGTTTCTCTGAGGAAGTCATATTTAAGCTGAAACTTGAAGACTGAATAGGAGAAGGCCAGGCAGTGGACAGCAGTGAGCAAGTGGGGAAGCATTCTAAGCAGACAGAATAGCATATCCTAAGACCCACGCCAAACTGGAAGGAAGCAGCACGTCGATGGGACCTCTTTTCTTAGACAGTGAAGGTAATTCAACAAATACCACCTTTTTCTCTAAAGTTATATTACTAAATTTACCATGTCTTGTCCACTCTCAGTTATTCTAGGTTCTCAAGCCTATACATATTCAGCATCTTTGCAATCCTTTCTCTAGCTTCATCCTCATTACTTCAAAACTTTTTATATCAACAGTGATAGAGAAAACAATAAACTGTGGGGATGTTAATTTGTGGCATGTATTTGTGATTTGTGTTAAAGAAGGCTTGATGGATTAGAAAGTTACCCCCCACACACACACACACATGACTCATAGGAAAAACAGCTGGGCTTTATCTTTTCTTTATTTACCTGCAAGTAATGAACAGCATACTGTGTGTGTCAGAGGTCCCTTGAGAGTTTGCTGTTGTGCAAGTCGTTGGCTCATCCAGAAGGTGTGGAGATCAGGGCTTGGGTTGAGGAGAGTGAATGATTTGTCTTACTGGCAATTTGTTAACATGCCTTTGTCATTCTCCTACTCAGGAACCTACATCTGGGCACCATGGCTTCTTAATTCAGTCAAAAGTACAGCTAAACCCAGCCTCTGCTGTGTGGGACCCCAAATCTCCTCCCCCATTATTCCCCTTTATTGCCAAAATTATCCCCAATGCTAAGGCCTATTAAGTCTGCCTGCCCTGTAATTCATCTCAATTCTCTTTTTTTCTATGTTGTTTCTCATATCCAATTTTTCACTTTACTCTTTATTTTAATCTTTCATTTTCCTGGTGTTTTCTAGTATTTATTGCCTATACTATGCATGCTGATATTAATTATGTCCTCTTGGGTATAAAACATTTAGAAAACATTGTATATACTTTTTCTCCTCAACTAAATTGTGGAATGCTTCATTACAGAGGTAAAGTCTTAAACTCACTTGAATCGCATCTAATTCCCAGTGCAAATTGTATCTGCAACAAGTGCTCAAAAGACTTGTACAGGACATCTGAGCCTGGCCATCTCCTCTTCATCTCCTCAGCCTTAGTTTATGCAAACTACTCTTGTCCTACTATCTCCTGAACGCTGACGACAGACAGGATGCCCAGCTATGTGTTGTCAAAGTAACTGCACTCCGCAGAGTACACCGCTTTATGCAGGAACTCATTGGCAGGACTTTTCCTCCAGGCTGTAAGCTCCTTGGGGATGGGGGCCACGTTTGGCTTATTCATCGCTTAGCCCTAGTGGTGGACTAGAGTTCACAACATAGCATTTTCCCCATCTTGCTGACTTTCTTTCTCCAGGAGACAGGTCTTTATCCAGAGCTTCTCAGCTTATAGGACACGTAGGAATCATTGAGGTTTCTATTAAAATGCTGACCTCCAGTATCCACTATCATGGATTTTGATTCATTGGGTGAGTTGGGAGCCGACATCTGCACTTACACCCATCACACTTCTTGGAGACTGCTTAACTCTCTCTTGAGTGCAACTCCTGCTTTTGCCCATTTTCCCAGGCTCAGCTAAAGGAGACTGGGGAAGAGGGGTGGCCTGGAAAAACAGATGCAGCTGTGTGAGAGATGTTTATTCAGAGCTCCCAGGGCTGCCTGATACACTGTGTCATCAGGCTGTTGCTTAGGGTGACACCTATGATTCCATTTATTATTTAGGGATCCAAAGTAGTGGCCATTAATGAATTTGATGATTATTAATACATCATTATTGCAGTGATCCTAATCAGACTAAGAGATGCAAAATGACAATGTGATATACAAACATATATAATGTATATATAAAATAATGCATTTATTTAATAATTTATTTATTAGTAAATGGATTTGTTTAATCATTCACCTCTAAGGCTAATTATTGTAGTTTGAACATACATTTGGTATGGTAAGAGTTCCTCATAATGGTAGCTGATAAACTGTATGGCTGAAAATGATAATTTTGATACAACATACCAACATAAAAATGTGTAGCTTCCTTGTAGATAAGAGCAAATCACAAAACCTTGCCAGGTATTATCTCATGCTCTCACACACTCTCTTTTCATTTTTCTGGTCTTCTTGACCACTCTTTATGCCTGATGAAGTGCACTTCCCAAAAGAAACACATTCGCTCTTAAGAAACTGCACTCATGAGAAAAACGTTGATCCCGTGCTGCTGTTGGTCCAAAGAGTTCTGTTAAGACTAAATTGAGATAGAGGGTTTTGTGAGCCACCATATCCTTTCTCTATTTCTAAACCAGACTGTATTAAGATCCACATTCTGAGAGCATAAGTTCCAAATGGAGTTCAAAATATTTTTAATGACTTACATTCTTGAACAACCTTCACACCATTTAACTACCTTTATGACAATCCCTTTTTCACATCCAGATTACAGATGGCAGTTGTTATTGAACACTACCTAATACTTTCTCAGTGTTTATCAAGAGTGCATATCATTTGAAATTTTTTTGTGAGATATGGTCTTGCTATGTAGTTCAGGCTGCTCTCGAATTCACTATGATCCCAGGCTGACCTCGAACTTGTGGTGATCCTCCTGCCTCAGCCTCCTGAGTGCTAGGATTACAGGCATGCAACACCACACCTGGCTATCATTTAAAATTTACTAATTTCTGACTTGGAGGTTGCCAGAACACACAGCAGAATTTTAGCGGAATAGCAGTTTATTCATTTATTCTTTTACTGATCACATATTTTTAAAGTATCTACTATGTACTATGAACCAGAGACTGTACTAAGTGCCAGGAATTTAACAGTGGGCAAAATAGCTCCACATATTTTTTTCAAAATTTCTGTCAAAAATAGTCCAGAACCCATTTCCTCTTTAGCATTTTTTCCACACTTGCCAAGATTCTTCAGTATCTATGATGTGAATGTAAAGATGAGGCTTCAGGTACCAAATAAAATTGTATAATTTTGTTTGAATTTCTTTCAATTTATTTTCTATATCATTAATTTGTACTACATTTAATGTTATTGTACTATTAGTCATAATCTATGTGTGTATTTTATCTACCTAAATAAAGTTTATGAACTCTGAGAGGACAGGGCATAATTGTGTCACCGAAAGCAACACACCTGGCATACAAGACAGACAAAATCCTTCTTATTTTAAAAAACTTTTATTTTGGACTTCCTTCCAGGACTCATTCTGAAGACACCTGCTGCAACTGTAATACATCAGCTGGGACTTACCTTGATTGAATGAATTATTTTCTGTGAACCATAAAAATAAAAATGAAACTTATTTCCAACTGATCCTATTAAATCCCACTCCTGGAATTTCAACACATTTCAACGTTAAATGAAAGTCATATATTTCTTGAATACCAATGAAGAATCATCTAAAAAAAAAACAGACAATGGTAATTCAGTGGAAAAATTACAGGATCATTCTTGGGGAAACTGTGTTAGTTACAGATCAAAGCCCTGAAAGTTCACATGCTTATTCAGCAAGGTTCATTGTTTGCTACCAGGCTGTAAGGAAAATCAAGAAGTCTTGGCTTCCGCAGGACCAAACAGACAGTTGCTGTGATGGCTGTACTACTCCAACTGGAATACGTAGGTTATGGCAGGAATGACACACAGCAAATGCCCTTGACCCTCAATACTTGGGAAGGTCAAAGGTATTTAACCCAACTGCTGAACATATTTAACCTATTGAGGAAAGGGTATTTTACTATGTCATTGCACACAATCATCTCATCAATTCCTTGACTGGAAAATGAGTATTCTTGGCTATAAAAGAAGTACTGAGTTCATTATTTATTTGACATATCCAAATGGTCAGTTTCACCAGTTAGTCTCCCTTTTTTTGAGAAAGAATTATTAAAACTATATTCCGACATATGAATGTTTTAAACTATGGTATTAAAACTCTGCTCCTGAGAGTCTCAAGATTTTGTAAATGTGACCCCCTCCCCACGAATCCTGTGTGGCGGCAGATGGCTTCAGGGAGATGTTTTAGGGGTTCTCCAGTCTTGACACACCCTGCTCAACTTGAAAATCTCCATGAAATGTTGCTGTTCTTGTTATTTTTAATTTCAAAGTTTAGTATGAAGCATATTTTCTTTGAGAGAGGGGAGTGAATTCTGCAGCTTTATATAGTGTATAAACAACTGGTTTAAGAAATGGAAAATTGTGATAGAAGCACGATTTTTATCTATTTCTGTTTGAGAAGCATATTGAATTTCAATGATGCACAGCACAGGATACAAAGGAAAATTTTTTTTTATATTGGGTTTTTTTTGGCCTTTGTTTACACAAGTTGGTGTCATGAAGATTACTTCTTTGGTAGGTAAGGTTGCTGAGTGATACTTTGGAATAAACATTTAGGAAATACAAAGCTACTTGTCAAACCAACTTAATATCATTACTTAGTTTTCTCCAAGAAGATCCAACGAAACTGGACATCACTGTCAAATACTGTTTCCTAGCACTGGAAACAGAGCCCACATTGAAGCAAAACATATACCAATTTTGAGCAACCACTCTGGACCCCTTCTGTCTCTCTCTCAGACAGAAGCTTTCTTTCCCCCAGTAAATATATTCTGCTCTTAACCTTCATTGTTCCTAAAATTCATTCTTCGATTTTAGAGAACACGAACTCATACCGGACATATAGCAGGTTGGGAGTTTCTTTCCCCTATACCATTTGGAGGTCTTGCACTGAAATCATTGGACAGAGACTTAAAGCTGTACGCCTACCCAAGATGAAAATGCCTGGTGTCTTTAGATAGACCCACTGAGGAGTATCTCTGACTGCCTTCAGCCTGAAGAAGCCAGACCGGTCATCGCCCATTACTCTCTCACGGCAGTTCGGGGTACTTCTTCAGAGAGGGGAATGTTACAAGCAGCTAAGTTAGATAGAACTATTATAGGCAGTCAGATAGGGCTAGGCCCTCCAAGGAACCAGTGCAGAAGACAAGATACCTTGCAACTGTGAGGGAGACAGTCACCTCCACTGAGGGCCAGACCTCAAGACAAAAGATAAATGCATGCACATACTTCCTAAGAATAAACATCAGGTATATTCTAAATAGGTATTAATCACCTTGAGGAAGCCAGAAAGAGCCACTGACCCAACCCCTTACAGGAAAAGCCCCTGTTCTGTATTCATGCCTGCTTGCTACGTGACTTGCTTCCCCATTTGATCCCAATTTAATCAATTTTACTTGGGCAGTTATCCTCATAATCTTATTGGTTAACCATAGTTTTGTCCCACCTCATTCCCACCTTGTGATTTCCCATTTTTCCCCACCTTGGACTCCCCCTCACCTCATGGTTTTGCTCTATAAAAATCCCTAGAAAAGGCAGGATTCTTGGCAACCCACTTGGGACCCCTTCTGTCTCTCTCTTAGACAGAAGTTTTCCTTCCCCCAATAAATATATTCTGCTCTTAAAAAATATATATATATATATAGCAATATATATATTGGTATAATATATATATATTGGTATATATATACCAATTTTGACAGGAAACCAAAATATATAGTGTTTTTGTAACATAAAGATGTGTTCATTTCCAAAAGCAATTTAAAATTTGGCCAAACTATGATGCCATACTATTATTTGAATTCTTTATTTTATTTTTTACTGACAGATAAAATCATATGTATGCATCATGTATGATAGGATGTTTTGAAGTATATATACATTGTGGATTGAATAAACTGAGCTACTTAACATATACTTTTATCTCATATATCTATGATTTTTGTGGTGAGAATACTAATCTATTAGCATTTTTCAAGAATGCAATGTATTGTTATTAACTATAGTCACCACAGTGTACATTATTTGACTTCTCTCATGGGTTTTCCGCATCCTCCCAGTGCCCACTGTGAGCTATTGCTACAGGGAAATTTAGACGTGTAATTCCCATTAACGATATGACGGAAACAGCAACTGTGTAACTAATTCCCCACATCGTGTGTGTCTTCTGCTCACACTACATTGAACACATTCCCTCATGAGTCTGAAAAGAAGCAAACAGCACACTATCTCTTTGAAAAGCAGAACAAATCCAGAAATTCCTGTGATTGTGTTGGGTACAAGAAACAGGGTTGAGTCTTGGGTGTTATGTGTGCTGTGGGTTGGAGCCATTATCTCTATGTATGCACAGGATACTAATGCTGACCTCTAATTAGCATTATGAAACTGATTAACTCGCAATAAGGTCAGCACAAAGCAGAGAAACCCATCTTGATGCAATCTATTAGGTTATTTATTTAATAAATTAAAATACGTAAGGAAGAAAATAAGCCTGGCATTTTCTCCAGTCTATTCTGTTTGGCAAATGACTGAATTGCAGAGAAAATTCAAAGAGTGGATGCAACACTACATTAAAAGCTCCATAATCAAAACAGAGAGCATAAAAACACTTGAGCATTTTCTAATGGACAATTTATCATCCAAACAAATGCATTCATTAAGGGAAAAATTACCTTCAAATATCAGTAAAATAAATTGAGTCTATTCTGATTTCTTATTTCTGTAACGAGAGTGTTCCAAACTACAGAAACAAGTATATAAAAGATGCTTCAGTGCAGGAACAGGACATTTTAGGCATTTAAGTTTATTGTGCAAAGCTGTCTGAACTGCTTGAAGATGCTAAATCAAGCAAATATGGAACATTCCAGCTGATAATGTCTTTCTGGGCCAATTACTTCTCTCCTATATTTCAAAGACAGAGACTGTTTTGTTACTTCATGGCTATTGTTATTATTAATGCTACAACTACTACTAATAAGAAATCATTTCTGCTTTGCTTTAGCAGTGTGGGCTCCAATCATTCACCAACAAAGTCCCTTCTGTGGCAGGAAAACATCTCTCTCCAGCATAGACTGGCCCCTCACGCTGTCTTTCCTCCTGTGAATTCTTGATGCTGAGCTCCACTCAGATGGCAGAGGGAATCGCTCTGTGCAGCTGGTGGCCTGAGCTGTGCACTCAACGAGTTTGTTGCAGTGCTAGGAAATTAACACTGAGAATCATTGCTGTAGTTGCCCTAAGGCTGTAATCTAGCCACTAAATGGAATAAAGAACTTTCATAAATAAACAGGCTAAGCAGTAGCTCACTGAGTTGTGGCCCCTAGGCACATGGAAAGCTCCTGTTTTCCCTGTGGTGAACTTGCAGAGAGCTGCCCCAGGCTTCTTGGCACTGATAACAATAAGGATGATCATGGCTGTTGTTTACAGGGAACCTACTGTGTGCCAAACACCCACCACTGCTCTTGGCATGTTCCTGGTCCTCACAGCATTCTGCAGAGAACGAAGCTGAGGTTCAAAATTAGGCACCAAATTCTTTCCATTATGTACACCACCTTTCTGATTATTGAACCCTGTGTATAGAAATTTTCTAAATGCTAATATTCGTCTGACAAACATTCAGATCATTTTGTTTTGCACAGGCCAAAATGAATGCAGCAACAGGTAAAATTCACACCATCAGTTTCAGGCTAACCGGGCTATTATTTGGATAATGCACATGCGGCTTTAGTGCATTGAACCAGTCTGTCTCTACACAGAGAGGGAGGCCTTGTAGTGACAAGGGAAAAGACTTTGATGTTGTCTGACCTGAGGTTCTAATTGTGTGAGCTTTGGGAAGCTAGTTAACTTTTTTGATCTTTATTTCTTTATTTGTGAAATAATGACAATGGCCAAAATTTATTAAGCACTTACTATGCATGGAATAATTTAAGAAAACTTTTATAATACATAAACTCACTTAATCTTCAGAACAGCAAATTATTAACTCCAAATGATGAAATTGGCTAAGATAGGGTTATATTATTTGTCCAGGGTAATACAGCTGGTAAGTGCCAGAACAGATGTTGTAACTCACATATTCTGATTCCAAATCCAGGCTTGTGTTATCTTATTCTTCCCTGTTTTACGTGGCTGTTTTAAGGATCAAAAATAATATACGGTATATGCAATGCATGTTCAGATGCAATATGACTTATTGAGACTATGGCCATATGTTAGTTTTAAATGTCAATACATCACACATAAGAATTATAGCTACATATTTTGGTTGTTTAGTGAAAGTTGACTTTATAAATAGGCCAAGTGTACTTTACAAATTTGCTATGTTATCAAAGAAACAGCAAGCTCCCTAGAAGAAGCCCTCATTCAAATTGAATCTGTAAGTGAGATAAAAATGGCAAGGTCTTGCAGAAGAAGCAGTGTCTTAGGCATCTTGCTAACCTAGGAAATAATAGTTTGTATTTGGAAAATACAATAAATTGACCAGATTGTATGGCCATAGGGCAAAATAAGCATAACCACTGTGTTTATATTTCAGTCATCTCTTCACTCAATTATGTACCAAAAGTGAATTTTACTTGACTCCTGTCCCTGGGGAATCCATAATCTAGTGATAGTAGAGATGTGGATAAGGAATGAAACTATAATTTTAAGTGATATAGTGATGATATGGAGAAGTATACAGAGTGGCTTACTTTGCCTAGGGATGTTGAAGAAGTGCTTTTTAAGAAAGGAATTTTTAAGAACTGTCATGAAGGATGATTAGAAAGTATCTCTAGTTAGACAAAGAAGACTCTGTGTGTAGCAGCCACATCAGTGCATTTCAAAACATCAAAAGTTTTTAAAAGGCTGTAATAGGATACATTTAGATCATTTGCAACCAGGTCCATAAACATTTACTGGAGTAGACAGTGTATACTAATTATTGGAGAACCAGTATGAGTTTCCAAAATTGAAGCTAGAGAAGTAAAATGTGGTCTGTTTTTCAAGAGGTTACATGCTGTGCTAAGGAGCTCACACTCCAACTATGGGACTTAAAGAGCCATTGACTTTTTCTAATTAGGGAACTGATATGATGAGATTTGTGTTTTACCAAAAAAACTGGCAAGATCAGATAGAGAGGCTAGTGAGGGAAAAACAGGACTCGACCTAAAGCAGAGGCACGAGGAGAGCCATTAACCTATCAGAACAATAGTTGGATGTGGAAGATGTGGGAAATGGAGCAGTCTAGGATGACTATCAAGTTTCTGGCTTGGAGACCTGGTGGACTGTGAAGCCTTTCCTGAAAGTTGGGGACAGTGGACAGGAACAACTTGAGGGTAGGGTGGGGTTGGTAAACAAAGGGTTTTGTTATCAACATACTCATTTTGATGTGCCTGTGAAAAAGTCATCTGGAAATTTCCACCTGAGTTCAGGAAGAGGTGAGGGGTGGAGATAAAGATTTGGTCACCACCAGCACATAGGTGGTTTGGCAGACAGGACAGTGGAACTCATTGGAAATGATAATGATGAGAAGTATCTGACTTCAGAACAGCCACTCTTCATTCGTCTTCCATGTTACCCCTAAGTGAACAAGTTCGACTAGTTCCACTTCCATATTTCCAATTTTTAATGTTTATTTAAATCCTATGTCTATTTTAAGTTTACCAATATAAGAAAATCCTCCAAGTAGTCAAAACACAGGTATATGTGCCACCATCTGCACAAATCCTTCTTCTCACCAGAACCTTCTTATTCAATCATTTTTACATAGTCATCTTATGGCTGGGGTATGTCAGAATATGTGAAATGACATTCTTTTATTATGAAGACAAGAAATGACTTGGAAATGCCTAGGATAGGTGCAAATCACCGACCATAATATTTCCATGGGGAAAATGACTAAGGATTAGTCTTCATTTTCTCACACAAGTAGAAGTATAGCTCCTGGTTTATAAATAACAGCTGTGTGATAATTGGGCAAGGCACTTACTTATTTGGGCTTACTTTTTCTATCTGCTTAACAAGCAGTTGAACTGGATAATCTATAAAATACGTCATGATATCTTAATCTGCTTTCTGTTGCTATCACAAAATACTGAAGATGGGTGATTTATTAAGAGTAGAAGGTCCTCGGCCCATAGATCTAGAAGTCAGGAAGTTCAGGGCCATGATGTTAGACCTGCTTGGCATCTGGGAAGCCTTCTTGCTGTATCCTAACATGACAGAGGACATAACAGGGTGGAGGGCATCACATGGCCAGACTGAGCTAGAGCACTAACTGGAATCTCTCTTCCTCTTCTTATAAAGCAACTAACACCATCATGAGAGCCCTAGCCTCATGACTCATCTAATTCTAAGTATCTCTCAAAGGCCCCACTCCCAAATACCATTAGCATGAATTGCCATGAACATAGCAATGAACTTTCGGGGGATGCATTTATACCATAGCAGCTGGCTCAAAGTTATGTTGTGGTAATAAACATTTTCAAAATCTCAATGCCTTAACAAACACATAAAAACTTTTATTTTTCACACTCAGCTACATGTCTCTCATGGGTTATACTTAAGATTCTGTTCAACATGGTCCCTGTGACTCAAGCTAATGGAGGCCTCACACTTTGTAGCTATACCATCTGGAACATGTGACCTTTTTTCATGAGCACAGTGAGAAAGAGGGCTCTAAAGGGCTTGTCAGGGGCAGCTAAATACTTGGGTTTGACAGTGGCATCTGCCATTACCACTCACAGCCCTCTTTTCTGAGAGGAGACCAGGGGGAAAGACAGTGCTTCCTCTGCTCAGAAATAGGCAAGCACTTGAGATCCTGTTATCTAGGGCAAGCAGAAAAAACATCAGAGCATCTAGAACATTCTGTACTTCCAGCTTTCTTTACTGGTGGAGAAACTGTGCAGTAGGTGAACAATGGTAGCTACCAAGGCAAAATGGAAGGAATCTGTTTATCCCCTGTTTCAGTACAGTCCTCTTAAGGGAAAAAAATCCAAACCATCTGAAATAATTATAGCACCAGCTCTTAGTTTGAAAAACAAACTGCCAGTCTCCATTTGATTTGTTTTAGAGGGCTCATTCTTTAAAACAAGTAGGTAATTTCCACCAAGCAAGGCTTTTTTTCTTTAGGTTCCTTTTACCTAAAGTCCATTTCTAAACTTGAAGGTTTTATTCAGTGTAAGAGCCAAATCACATTTTAGCAATAGTTACATTGCATAACATGGAATGCTTTGATTTCTTCCATCTAAGTTGAAAAAGTTGTCACAAAACACCAACAGATTCAAAACAGCTCTCAAAATGACTTTTGTTAAAGGCAGATTCCTGAACTATTCATCTGTGTTAAAATGCATTTTGCCTTGAATCATATGTCATGTTGCCAGCAAAGAGTTGTTTCCATGCCAACTCATTTGCAGCACAGGGGAAAAAAATCAAAGCTACTAACATCTGGAAGATGTCAGTACTGATATAAGCCATTTACAATGAAAAACACGAGACTGCAAGTGTCTGCCAAAGAGCCCCTGTATATGGGGGTAAAATTTTGTAATATAATTGCCTAACAATGCATTACTATTTCTTTTGGGGGATTGTTTTCTTGATCTAAACTCTATTCCAAAAAGGCTTGCAGAAAGAAAAAATTAATATGCTTCATATGCTGTGTTTTTCCCATAAAGCCAGCACATCTTTCTGACATGAGCCTTTTAGCAAGCCACTTAATTTCATGCATAGGCTTAAAAGTGGGACAAGAAGCAATTGTTTTACTTTCTACACCTTTTTCTTTCCATCTGTGGTCCTGCAAATTCTCATTTTAAATAAAGACTCTATCAGTGAGGTAAATGAGACCTAGCATCTCAAACAATGAATTTCATGACCAGCAGTTCCAACGTATCTACTTCTCTTTCTACATATTTGTGCTTCTTTGTGTATGTGTATACGCGCAAGTGTGTGTGAAAACATGTGTCTGTCTATAGGTCTTTAAATAAAATACACAAGTTTATTTATTTCTTAAGTTATAAGGAATGACACAGACAAGTGTGGCTTCTTGGAAATAGTATCCTATGGTCCAAGAACCAGAGGGCACTAAATTTCAAGATGAAGCCTAAGTTTTCAAAACAGCGCAGGTGTTTTCATAGGTAACAAAGACCCATTGACTATATATATATATTTTTTTTTGTGGGTACCGGGAGTTGACCTCAGGACCTCATGCGCCAGCAGGCGCCTGTGCTGCTGAGTGATATCACCGGCCCTTTTCTCATATGTGGGTTCCAGGAGTCGAACTCGGGCCCTCACGCTTGCCAGGCAGGCATTTATGCCGCTGAGCCATCTCACCCCCATTGACTATATTTAATTGATAGTGAAAACACAGGTACGTATTTCATGCACCAAATTTAAAATGGAGCTTTAGCAGACAATAAGCACACAGAAAGTCATGTGAACAGAAATCACATGTACTGGGGCCGGTGAGATAGCGCAGCGGCATAAGTGCCTGCCTGGCAAGCGCGAGGTCCTGAGTTCGACCTCTGGTACCCACAAAAAAAAAAAAAAAAAAGAAAGAAATCACATGTACTCCTCCTTCCTGCTTACTCAAGCAGCACTTAAAAGTCTTATTTCATCATCCAAATATTTCTAGTTGTCTGCAGAATATGCCTCATCTATGAGCTCAAGAAAGCTCTGCTCATCTGCACTCTCAGTGATGCCTTCTGCCCCTGCTGCTCTGCTCACCCTCACCCCAAAAAGGAACCTATCTCCTGCCAGACACCAGGGCTGCCTCTAAGCATTTCTGCCTCTCACCAACAGCTTAGGTTCTCAGTGTGTTAAATCTACACTGCTGACTATTGCAAGTTAGGGAAGACTCACTTTGTTAGTGTCTCTGGGTTACAGTCATTCATATTATTTGATGAAACAATCTAAAGAGTCTTGTTTTTTTTTTTAAACTGCTTTCCATGGGACTCATAAAGGATTCTACTGGAACTTGACCAAGACCAATCCATGAAATAAATTCTCAGTAACAGTCACGATACTATATTGTGTCCATGCATCTGATACTGCTGTACTATTCAGATTCCTTTATTGAGTGAACCAACTCTTGTCTGGCTTCTCTTGCAAATCAGTTCTTTCCAAAGAAGCCCACCAATCCTTCTTGCAGAGAGATATCTGGCAGACCCACCCCATCAGTTCACCAAACATACCCAGTAAGTTTAGATGATAGCTTAAATGCTAGGTGGAAATCAGCTATACAATGATTAGAACATTTCTTGCTTTGCAAAGGTTTGAGGTCTTCGGTGTCTTTTTTTTGTGTGTGTGGGTACTGGGGTCAAATTAAGGACCTCACGCTTACGAGCAGGTGCTTGTGCCGCTGAGCTATCTCACCGCACCTTTGGTGTCATTTTTTAAAAAAGACTTTTCCTTGGGAAGAGCCTGGATCATTCCTTTAGACCATCATCTCTAGGATTGCACCATAATTGCAAGTGGGTTGTGGACATAATTCTGGGTGTTCCCAACATGAAGATATCTGTTGCTGAAATGATAGATCAGTGACCTCTCCAGTTATCCTGCACTCTTAACATACTGACTTTCCCCTCCAACGCTCACTGCTGAATTCCAGAGCTCTAGCTATTTCTAGTTCCTTCCCTGATGCCCGGGCTTATCTCTGTATTAGGGTTGTTGTTAATAAGAGCAAGTAGTGAGAGAGCACTGATTCATTAACAGAAGGAATTCCAAACCATGTCTTTTATTCTAAAACCATATCTGAAAGCAAGTCTCCAGCTCAGTTCTAATTCATATCTACACCACTCCTCTGAAACCCATTTTTTGTCTCAGAAAACCTGCAGCTAAGCATGTGTGGACAGCCCTTACAGACAAACATCTGCCTTCTCTCCACCATGCTAACTCTCTGCCTTCCCCCTCTCCAAATATGTTTGGCTGCACTCCTGACATACCTTGCAAGAATCTGACACTTTTGTCTCACCTGCTGCTACATTTGCACTGACACGCTGCCTCACACACAGGGCTATTCCAGGGTTTCAGTTCTTAGCTTTCATATCTAGGTTCTCCCACTATTAATCAAACTCAGAATACAGGTTTCTCTTACACCCAGTCCCTTTAATTCCAATGTAGGTCCTCACCTAGTCTCAGCTAATTAAAGCAGTGTAAGTCAGACATGGATCACACAAACCATTGGGTCACATTCATCTAGCAACTAGGCTTTATTACTCTGTTCATGGTTTTAAAAATATTTGTGCAAGTCTTGACATTTGATAAATCTTATACCAGACCCCTGATTTTTGGTTTCTTTTGAGAAATCAGAGAACAGTCTGCTCAAATTCTCTCATGGTAGCAATCAGCAGGAGGTGAGCAATACTCTCCCAAAGGGCACATGTGCCCTCACAATGGCCCTCAGTTCTTCCTCTGACAGGAAGATTATTTAGCATTACCCTAGTACTGATGGTTCTCTAATAGTTCAAATACATTTCCCCCATGCCCTATCTCTACCAAATGTAGGAAAATGGACAAAGAAATAAAAGTTCATGTATTTGAAGAAACACGCAAGAGAGAGACTATTTTGTTTGTACATATGTATGGGTATGTGTAAGGGAAGAATTAGTCTTACATGTTCAGTAAGTAGAATGTATAAATATAAATATTTTTATATTCTGCCCACATCACCCATTTATAATTATCTTGATTCAGCCCCTAACCTGAAAGGTTGATAGGTTATCTGGCTCTATGAATACTTCAAATAAATAGCTACCCATCCATTGTGTTTTAAGGACAGATGAAAATGGCCATATTCATCAAGAGTCTCTTGAACAGCCAGGTCATACCTTATCCTCACTCCTTCAACAATGCCACAGGTGCATTTGCCACTATTAGAGTCATACTAAAAAAATGGAAACAAAAAGCTAAAACTAAAAAGCAGATTTATTACTTGAGGATAGTTTCTAGCTTTTCATTCATTAAACTCCTTCAACCAACACACACTAAACACCTCTATGTATATGGCACAATATTGTGCACTTTATGTCATTTTATTTACTGCATTCACAGAGGGCCTACTATGTACTGGGGGTTCACCTAATCCCTTTCCAGATACTGTTTTAGTCATAATCTTCCAAGGTAGCGATTATCATCATTTTGTAGCAAAGAAAGTGGTGTTCAGGAAGCTAAACACCCGGCCCACAGACACACATCGCAAATGGGTACCAAGACGTGAACCCAGGCTGTTGTAAGTTAAAATGGAAAATGATGTCATCTGAGACTCGTTTACTTACATGGCTAAGTCGTTTTCTAGTTCTCTATGCTGAACATCATTCACCTTGAACAACAGAGAGGGCTTACTGGGAACCTACACACCACTCCCTGCACTGTCAGTAGAGATTATCCTATAGACAAGAAGCAACTGACTCCCACAGTGGGACACAGCTTGTTCCTTTAAAATGTTTCATTTTAAAGTTTTAAACCATTATCAGAATTTTACAATACTGAAAAGCAACTGGTACTTTGCAATCATCTGACTTCAAGCCACATTCTCCTCTGGAGCTTTCTGCTAGCCTTCCAAAGTGCAGTGATCGGCATCTCACAGAAACTTTAACCTCTGCATGTTAATAAATAGCAGCAGAAACCCATATGCAGCAGCACCATGGAAAAAAGTAATAAAGCTGTTCATTACCCTTGACTCTTCTGCTCCCTCACCCTTGTTTTCCCTCTGCACATGGTCAGAAATTGAATTGATATCGAATTTGCTTCACTTGTGTAATACTATTCATACACGCTTCTGTAATTCATTCACTCCACTCAAGTTTCACCTTTTGTCATTTCAATCACTTTAAATCTGCTTTGGCCTCCTTCACATTCAGTCTACTAAGTTCCTGGGCATGAGTGGAAGATTTATTAACTTTATGTTGTCGGGTTTCTGGTTACAGTAGATATAATCTCATCAGGCACCAGGCTTACATATTGACAACACTGCTAGTTCTGAAATAAGGCCTGGAGAGGAGACAGACGCTCGCCTTTCTGAGGTGGACTTTCCAAAGCAGAAACATAATCAGGAAACACGGCCTGCAGCTCTCAACAACAGTATCATGAAGCGGCCACGCATGTGGGCTCTGTCATCAGACGGACAGGTTCTGGAGTTCCGTTGTCTGCACTGGACCTTGGGCAAGTAACTGAGCCTCTGTATACCTCCACTTCCTCAACTGTAAAATGGTTATCATAATATATTAATTACATAGGATTATTTTGAAGGTTAAATGAGAAAATCTATGTCAAGCACTGAGCTCAGAATATGCATTCAATAAATATGCATTATTATTGTTATGGTGGAGCCACAAAGGTATACAGCTAATCTCCCTTCTTTTGGGATAGGTTGGCAGATACATGAAAAAGACCTAAAAATAATTCAACAATGTAATAGACACACAGACAATAACAAAAACAACAAGAAGCAATAATTTAAAGCAATTATGTATTTGACCCAACAGTTTGATGCCAGCAGTTGCATTTATGGAGCAAGCCTATTTGCCTTTCAATATAATCTTCAAATGTTGTGCACACTTAATATCAATAAATTTTCTGTAGTGAAATAATGGATCAGACCTTTCTTACCTATATTCAGGCTCTTTGGGGGCTCTTTTTATTGCTGCCCTATTAAACTTTGGGAAAATGATATTTCCTGGGCCTGCTACATATTATGGAAGGTACAGAAATTTTCACTCCTCTCGTTCTTTTAGAAAATTCCTAAATAAATCACAGTTTTATAGATGCATTCCTAACCTACTTCCCCTTCTTCTTTATACAGAGTGCTAATTTCCCTTCTTTGAGTGTAAGGGTAAAGCTGGGAGACCAAAGACATTGATGAACCATGGCAAGCCAAGGTTGCAGCGGCATCACAGGAAAGACATGTTTGGCCTCCTAAGATGAAAAATAACAGCAAGCATTGACCATGGTATGAACAACCAGTAAAAATAACAGGTGAGGGAGACGGAGAATCTAGATCCAGGTAAGCATAAGAATGAACCTTAATGTGGCTGAATAGATTAAAGGCAGACTGAGTAGATTAAAAGGTAGACTCTGAGTGGAAAATTCTAAAAGCAGTTGATTCTTTCAACAAAGATTTGAAGTAAAAGAGACCTGATGGCAGCTTAGGTCTTTTCTATATCCAGAGAACTGTCTGTCAGTGCAGGCCTGAATCCTTAACGGCAGGAGTAATGTTCTCATTCATTCAGAGTCACTGGTTGCTTGTCTGTGATTAAAGCTGTATGTGCCAACTAGAACCAAGGCTGCTTTGCCAGTCAGTCAATCTCAGGGATCCTGTCCAGTAGAGGCTACTCCCTCAGAGTCCTTATATTCCAGAGCTTGCCGGCATCTTCTTTCTTTGTGCCTTGTTATAGCTATTTCTCTAGTGGCAAAGATCTTTAAATGAGGCTAAAATGCTATAATGCTAGTCATTTTAGTTTGTTCTCTTTGGGAAGCTATTTCAGCACATTTATCAACCAAAAACTGCCTGCTCTGGCCCTTTTCCAGTTCAGTTATAGCTTTCTGGAAATGTAGTGACCAGAACATGAGCTTCTTCAAGGGTAACACTATACTTTCTATTTTCATTCTAATACCCTTCTTGGTGATGCCAAGAACACTCTGGCCTTTTTTTTTCCTGCAGCTACATAAGGAGTCTTCAAGACCTGTGCCTTAATGGTCCCTTAAAAGCAGTTTAATCCAGCCACTATTTACTGAGTGCTCATAGAGAATAGAAAAGAAGTAAAAGGCTAAGTTGTGGCCCTAAAGTAGCTACAGTCTTCATGAGGGCTGTGAACATACTTTGATAACAAAAAAGCCACATCTTTTTAAATATCAATGATAGATTGCAAATATTTTTTCTTTTTGTTTTGTTTTGTTTTGTTTTGTTTTGGAACAGTGTCTCACTATGTATTCTAGGCTTTGAACTCACTATATAGCCCAAGTGGCCTTGAATTTATGGATCCGCCTGCCTCAGCCTCTTGAGTTCTGGAATTACAGGTTTGTGCCACCACACCCAGCTTTAGGAATGGTTGCAAATATTTGAGAAATTCAAAAGAACCCAGCTGCTCTTATTTTCAAGCAAATATATTGTTGGGGTATAATAATAGTAATGCAATTATTCAATAAACAGCACATAATTGAATAAATTAGGTAATTTTCTCTCCTATTAGTCGTGGTTCAGTGGTAAGTTATTTTAACAGGATCTTATTGTTATTACGCTCTCAAAGGAAATACACAGAAGGAATAGTCAAGCAAAGACAGATTAACCGGAGCTTTGACCCTCCTGGTCCTGGAGAGATAGGCTAATTCACAAGCGAGATAGAAGAATTTCTTTTATGTCACTGGCATAAGGTTTAGGCCAAAGATGGCAAGTACATAGGAGAGAGGTATTCTTCTGCTTCCTAAAATAAATACCACAACATTTTTCTCACTAAACCCAGAAATGGCCACCAAATTTTTCTCAATTCAGCCAATGTGCTGCCATCACTAACAATTAGAAATTGACCTTATAAACTGACACCTGCTTATTAACCTGGCCTCAAGTCCAAGCATACCTTAAATCAATACTGCAGACTGAATACAGGGATAAAGCCTCTGCCCTTGCACTAATAAAGTTTTGGGATGCCTTCCATCTTTATGACTAATGACTTTGAGTCAATAATAATTATAGACACTTATGGAAGATCTTCCTTTTCCAATAAAAGTAGGAGACATGAATATATTCTTGGCCCAATATGTCAGCTCTGACAAGAAATACAGATGTTCCTATATTATGATGAGCTATGTCCTAATAAATCCGTGGTAAATTGAAAATATCGTAAGTGAAAACTGCATTAATACACCAACATAGTTCAGCGACACAGTATGCTGCAAAGTGTGGGCAGCTTTCCCCACAATCACACAGTGGACAGGGCACTGTGACCTGTTGCCACCGTCCAGCATCGAGAAAGAGAGGGTATTTTACTAAATATCTCTAGCCGAGGAAATATCAATATTCAAAACTGAAAGTAGTTTTTACTGAATGTGTATTACTTTCACACCATCCTACATTTTAAAAAGTTGTAAGCCGAACCATCTTAAATTGGGAAGAATCTGTGCATGATACATTCTGATAACGTGAGAGGTGTTCACTTCAGTAACTGTGCAATAAAGGACGCTATTAGAGTTCTCCAGAGAAACAGAACCAATAAGATTATAGAGGGAAAGAGATTTATGTTAACAAAGTGGCTCATACAATTATGGAAGCTGGCAAGTCCAATACAAAGAGGCTGGAGTTTCAGGGGAGAGCTGATGTTGCAGTTCAAGTCCAAAGTCTGCTGAGCGGGCGAGTCAGTCTTGGTTCTATTCAGCCCTTCACCTGATTGGCTGAGACCTGGGCACAGGATAAAAGGTGATCTACTGTACTCCAACTCATCCATTTAAATGTTAATCTCATCCAAAAACACTCTCATGGAAATAACAAGAATAACATTTGACCAAATATCTGGGCACTGTGGCCCAGTCACATTGACATGTAAAATTAACCATGACAGACACTTAGCTCGCTTCCGTTCCCAAGAAGTGAAGGACTTGCACAACTGCAGTGCGTGATGTGACCACAGCATTGTCTTCTTATCATCTTGCATTTAGCGAAGCTTTCTCTCTGTTGGGCAAGGATGACCCACATCAAAGAGTGTACAAAACTTAAACTGACAAAAGCCAAAGGATGGATGTTATCTGAAATTTAATACTCTATTCTCTGTATCCTTACAAGAGAGTTTGTTTAAATTCTTCAGTAAATGATATCAAAAGAAAAAATAAATTCTATCATTGAAGTGGCAGCCTCACCCAGTCTAAATGTCAAATGAAAGTTAAACAAAACAAAACAAAACAACCCCAAACAGTACAGGATATTAATTTTTTTTTGGCATACTGGGGGAAGGGATATAGTAGCCTTTGCACTGAGCTACATCTGCAGTCCTTTTCTTTTTCCTTTTGATACAGGAGCTCCCTAAATTGTCCTGGTTGACCTTGAATTTAAATTCTCCTGCCATAGCCTCGCCACCAACTGGGATTATGGGACTGCACCACAGCACTTAGTACATTTTGAACCATTACTTTTCAAACACTAACATATAAAATATTGTCTAAAACAGAATCCAGAATCGAAAAGAGTCTTCCAAATCAATAAGAAAACAACCTAATAGAAAAATAAATTCGTGAAAGGTGGGGTGACTTTAAATAAATGAAAATGCAAATGACTAATAAAATTAAAATATGAAAATCTATCAGTGCTCAGAAAAATGCAAATGAAAACCACAATGAGATACCTTCTCACATCAGAAATACTGTTCATATGTTTGAATTCTGATAGCATCAGATGTTGGAGAGAATATGAAGTGGCAGGAATACTTTCATGGAGTAAAACATTAGAACAATTCAGCTGCATTCAGCAAAGTTGAACCTGCACTTACCTTCTACTCAAGCAATTCTATTTCCAAGAAACTTGTATACATGCATGCACACAAAAGGATATGCTAAGTTGGTTTGTTTGTGTTTTTTTAGTAACAGCCAAAAAAACTACCTCCAGGTATGGTGACAGAGTCATACAATGCCTGGTCCGTGATTCATCAAGTGGTCTGCACCACCACTGGCCTAGGTCTATGCATCCATGTTTTTGAATCTCAAAAAAATTATGTTAAAGAAAAATGCAACTGCAGAAGAAATATCACACACACACACACACCAAATACTCTACAATGATAATGTATGTATCGGAAGTAGGAAAAGAGTAAAAATTCAATTTAATGGGGAGAGAAGAACAAAAAATGAAATCAGGGTGAAACTTGTTAGAATTAAAACTGAAATTTTATTTCAATAGAAAAACTGAGGTAACTGTGGCAAAATATTACCATATGTTGAGTCTAGGTACTGAGTACAAATGTGATTATTCAAATACCCCCTACACTTTTCTGATATTTGAAATGTTTTATAATTATATTCCAAATAATTTTTCAGGTATGATAAAATTTTTCTTCTGGGTTTATTTGTAGAGTCAAGGAAGATTTTGTTTTTATTTTTGTTTTTTTGGTACCGGAAATCGAACTCAGGACCTTGTGCTTGACAGGCAGGTGCTGTGCCCTTGAGCTATATCCTTGGCCCCTCAAAGAAGGTTTTATAAAAGAGGTAAATATAGAAAAAACAACAGTTTGGAAATTTTCTCATGTGGAAGCCATAAGGACAGATAAAACCTCTTGTTACCCTCTTGAAACTAGAGCACGGAATCTCCTCCTCCTCAGAGTTCCCTTTCTTTCAGAATCAGGGACCTCTCTTGGTGTCCATTGTTTCCCAAACTTCTGCTAATATCACATTTTTTCACTGAGCCAACAGTTGTTGTGCTTTGTGCTTTTCCTCACATCCCTTTCCTTAGAGTATCTATTACCTCAAGCCTATTAACACTAGGTTGACACCACGTCCTACTGTTTGACTAGATACACTTAAGAAAATTTGCATCCTAGCCTTAGTTATTCTGCTCTGACTCTGGGTAGTTTATTCGGTATCATATTCTTCGGTTATATTCCTTGTCTCTATTTTCATAAGCATAATATGGAAATATTGCCATTCTTAACAGTGTATGGATGTTTGGGACTCTAAAACAATAAAAACAATTTTGTTATGAGAACACCAACCAAGCAATTCTCTATCTTGTAATTCTTTGACTTTGTTCAGTTTTTTCTTTTGATTCATTCATTAGTTTTTCAGTCAACAAATTTTTGTTCTGTCCCTACAACATGCAAAATAGCCACTAAAGATTCAAGAACTTTCAAACATGTCAGGTGTGGAGGACCACCTGGATAGCTCTCTTTGAAAGAAGAGCAATTATCTCCATCTTGGCTGAACCTGGCCCTATTTCCACATATTGATATGTGCAGAGCTGGCTAGGACTTTCCCTTGTCTCTTTAATTGGCTTTAGGCAATGCAAATCGGTCCAGCTGAGGTCCTGATATGTAGTCTTTGAAGCAAGGCAACAGGCCTGTGTTTCCCCGCCCTTTGCTCCCAATACATGGTTGAGCCTGGCAGGATGGAGAGCCGTGCTCCACGCTGTCGGCTGGGATCGAGCCTTGAGAAAGAGGCTATGACTTCCCAGGGCATAAAAGATTACACATCAGAGCTGAAGCACCAACCCCAAAACATTAGATACTATCTTGAATTGTGTTATGCAGATTACTCCTTCTGCATATCCTTCCCTCTGCATATTGCAAAGGTGATTTCAGGCCACCTACCTAGCCCAGCTCATGGTGCTCACATACTTCCCACCACTCTCACAGTCACTCATCCCCGAGCCACTCCCCTCCTCGAGAGTCAATGAAACCCGGGTTTGGCCCTGGGTTGAGGCCTTTGTTCCAGTAGCCACCATCTTGGCTGGACTTAGAACCCCTTGGCTCCCCACAACTATAAATATGCCTTAGTGTCTTTATGGGTTACACTGGAAGTGGTAGATTGGAATTAACTTGCTAGAATTCCAGTAACTTTTCCATGGGATTACAAATATAAACTTCCCGTACTGCGACAAGGACCGGGAAGGGCTTGCTATATCAGGGTCTTTATTTTTCACACAGTTTGTAAACTATCAAAAAGTACTATACATAAATTCTTCAGTAGGAATGAAAGGTATACTATCCAATAGGATATTTTTGAAACCCATAGAGTATTCTCTAAGACCATGTGGGATTCTAGGTGGGAGTAAATTTAAAAGCTAATAGCAAATGTTGTCCAAACAACTAATAGGTCAAGAACATTGATATCGATAACAAAGTACAACATATTTCATTCTTCGTTCTACAACAGTGGCAGTTGAATTTTCTGATTTAATTGACCAATGAAATCTCCTTCCTAAATTATACTTGATGATCAAATTTTATTTTCTAAATAAAATCATTAAACAAACAAATCTTATGATATTCTACCATTAAATTTAATTTTAAAAAGTACATAATTACAGAATAAAAGACTATAAGACTAGGAAATGAGGGGACTATGGTGGGAACCCAAGTACATACACCCTTCTAATAACATTTCAATAGGTACTCTTTTAAAAGCACTGTGCAGGCCATATGAAATACATCTGCTGATATGACCTGAAGGCTTGCAGTTTGCTGCCAGTGTCTTGAACACTGCTTGTCTAGATTGCTATAATATACTCAAAACAAGTCAGCCTGACATAAATCCCCACATTTCAATTATTGTTACATAAAATGAGTACTATTAAATAACCAATAAAGATGTATTTTATTATTCACAGTACTATGCTAGCTACTATAATTCAAAACATTAATAAGGTGTAGCTTCTCTTCATAAGGAATAGGAACAGAAAGCAATTATTTGGCACCTTCTATATGTAAAGCATTATACAATATAAAAAAGATACTTTTCATTTTTATTCAACAAATATTTATCAAGTATAACTACATACCTAAGGACTGGGATTTTAAAGGTGAAGGAAATGAAAATCAGAGGGATTAGGAAATTTGTCCAAGGCAAAGATTCAAGTTCTTATGGGATTCTTAGTCCAAAGGCCATAATCTTTCCTTCAGAGATCTCTCATAGGCTCTGAGTAAATCTGATGTGGTTTTGAATTCTACCCTGTACTTCCCAGCTATCTCTCTTTCCTTCTGTGTTGCACTTCCCGGTGTCTCTCTCAGACTATTGCGACAATGGAAAGACTTTATAACCAGTCTTGACTTTTTGATAGAGAGAGAAAACTTCCCAAACTGAACTCTAACTGAAATTGTTTTCCTACTGCTCAGAAGTCATTGATTCTGTGATGCTTTCTGTGTAGTCCTATCAAAGAACTCCCTGCCTTCAGTGACTAAGGTTTTATGTTGATGGCATATGTGCATTAGGCTAATAAATATGTAACCTAAGAATTCTTTTCATATTTGCAAGTAGATGATAGATAGATAGATGATAGATAGATATAGATAGATGACAGAAAATGGTTATTATCACCATGTTTAACATAAATAAAAATATCCTAATAGTTTTGTGTGCAAGATAATTATTTCAAGATTATAAAAAATTGGGCTGTTTTTATTTGAAGTGTTTATATATTTTTGTGTACACTATGAGCCATCAGTTGAAGTGATTCCTACACCTTAGACTGGTAGGTTGTTAACTAAATACCAAAAGTTCTTTAAGGACACAGGCTGAAACTTATCTCATTTATTTACTTATTTTTAAATCCCCCACAGCACAGGGAGAAGAGTTGATGAATGAGCAAGTGGGGGCGTAGATAAAGAGGCTAGTCCTTCTCCAGATGGTCTCTAAATTTGAACAAGTCATTTTTTTAAAGGAAGCCCATATCTCAAGGATTCATTTTCTCTCCTGTTCGACAAATTTCAAATGTTTCAGGACATGATGCAGTGCCCTGGCATTCAATCAAGGTTTGATGGATAGAGGAAGGTGGATATATATATTTGTAACAGAAACCCTTGTAATTGAATGTTGTATTACTGTTAGAAAGGTTCTTTGGCCTAGGCATTAAAGGAAACAAACAAAAATTGTAACATAATATTAGTGTATCACTTTAGGAAATTGTCTAAAATAATTTTTTAGCAGAATAAAGGACACATCCCTTTTTTACCCACTAAGGAAGTTTAAGTAGTACTTACCCTTTGATTTTTATCAGTCATTACTTTCTCATTCATACTTATATTTCTTAACGTAGCATTCAGTTTATATCCTCCAGGGTACATTTCATTTATTTTCTATTGAGCTAATTGGCAATTTTACTCCGTGTTGACCTTTTTTCTCATCTGCAGCCATTATTTGCAAGTGTGTCTCTTTGAACTTTAAGGTGTTTGGATAGTGACCCTGATTTTGTCTATTAGCCTTTCTCATACAGAAGAACCGACATTATTGTGCTGGGGAAAGTATAAGTGCCCTTTGCCTGTTGTCATTGCTGTAGGCCATATCTAATGAACTCGATTCATTTTTTTGTTCTTGTTTTGCCTCTCCAGAGTGAACCTGTAAAAGCTGATTTCCCTGAGCTGATTGTGCACCAACACTGCTAGGAATTTTCATACCTTCTATTTCATTTAGCTTTGGCCCCATACTAGGTTTTATGACTCTTTTCCTTTATGACTGCGCTATACTGATGTATATAACTTATTCCAAAATACACTAAGCAATTTCACCAAGATAATAACTAGCATTACTGAGTGCTTTTCATGAGTCATGTACTATTCTTGGATTACTTCATTTAATCCTCACAACAACCAAAAGGAGTGGATACCAATTACAATTATCCCTATTTTACAGGTGAAGAACCATGTTCTTAACCACTACTATGCCTCAAGTGGCCCTATTTAAAGTCGTCTTTCCTTTACATACATTCCTGTGCTTATTAGCTAGGGCTTCCTTTATTCCCCTTCCAATGCCTTGCAAACTCCTACTTATCCTGTAAGACCCATTGCTGATACTTTCCTAAGAACTCTTCTTAAATTCATCCCACAGATTTGAGTATTACCTGTTTTTGAGTCTTCACCATACCAACTACAAAATTTTAGTATTGTTCATTTCAGCCTTCATGGCATTTTTCACAAACACATCTGCTTCTCTTACCAAGTCACAATGACTTTGAAAGCCAGGACTTGTTCTACTCAGCATCTTTGTCTTCTACACCTAATACCTGGTCCATCTCAGGGCTAATTTCTATGTACTGCTTTGCTTCTTGACTATGAATCATAATTTCTTGCTTTTTCATTGTAGCAATTTTTATTAAATACTGAGTTGTGATTCAATACTTTCATATTCTTCTGAAGAATATTGATTTCTTGTGTTCAAAGTTTCTACTGCTGATTGATCACTATGTTTAGGAGGAAGCTTGGCTTTGTGCTTTGTTTTTGGAATCCATCTAAAGCCCGAGTTTTTCCCTAAATGTCTAACTCGCTAGGACTGTCTCCAAACTCTGTCTCCTCTGAACACCTTGTTAGATCATGAGCTTAGGCTTTGTTAGGGAGTCCAGTGTAAGCCTTACGTTAAGTTGTTGCCCTTATTCCTAAGGTGGAGCTTTTCTGTGTAGCTACTGGATGTTAATCATCCAGGGGTGTTACCAAGGTATGCCATCTTAGCAGGGCCAGAATTCCATTTTCCCCGGCACTGCTCTTCCCAGAGGTGCTCACCCTCTAGTGCCCCTACTTCACTCTCTACTGCGGTTCCACCCCGCACAATGTTACCCATTCCCCAGCCACAAACTCACAGCAGGTCTCACAGAGATTTCTGGGGCCCCTACTCTGCACAGTTCCCAGCCTCGGATGCCCCATCCTATGGACCCCACTCATTTCAGGTAACCCAAACTTTGATCTTGGCCTCCTCAGCTCAGAAGTTCCCCATGCCTTGCTCAGACTAGAGCTCTTGTACCAGGATCAAGAATCTTAGACAGTTAGACAATTATGAGGCTCATCTCATTTTCATTGTCCTCAGGGTTGTAGCATGGTGTCAAGTGTTGTCAAATGACTGAAAATATTTGCCTCAGATATTTTGTCCTGGTTTATAGCTGCTTATAGCAAGAGATATAGACTTTATCAATTATAATAACATAAATGTAGAAACCTATTCTATTTATCTTTTTGTTTTTGTCTCTTTTAAACAATGCTGGGGACCAAACCCAGAGCTTATGCATGTTAGGCAAGCACTCTATCACTGAGGTGTACCCACTACACTCGTACTTATCTTTATACCCCCAGCACTTATAAGTGTTAGCAAATAGTAAGTCTCTGAGAATCAATAAATATTTATGTAGGAAAGAACTGAATGAAGGATACTTTTCAATGAGTTATATACTGTTCAAGCTAATTAATATTTTGTATTATCCCATGAGACTATGAAAATAGATTTTATTTTGACATACAATTAATTTATTGATATTAACATGGGGGGCAAGAAGAAAATTTTATCTGCTAGTTTTCAGTTCCTTTCATTTATTTATAAGTAACACAATTTTCTAGTCCTTTGATGGTAGACAGATAAATACTGACAAATTGAAGTAAAAGTCTAGGTTAACGGAAGTGCCTCAGAGAATAGAATTTTCTGTCAATATAATTTTCCCACCCAGCAATGGCTAATAGAAAATCCTTTCTCTTTTGATATTTATTGTTGAAAATGTCTTTAAAATTAAAGGAAATGCTCTTTCCTTTAGAAGATAGTGTTTGACATACAGCAGACTTAAGATAAATGGGTTGTCCTTCAATGCCATTGAATATCAGTTTGCTACATCCAGTCCACATAGTTCCCTAACACCCGGAAACACAGGAGGAGGATATATCTAGCCAACTCCCCTGAGTTATGGCTACCTCAAATTCTGATCATTCCTATTATGGTAAAGGAATGTGACTCTACCCTCAATTTCAAGTGTGATCCCAGATATAAATGCCTCCTCTCTCTAATGGCGCCTCTTGTTAGCAAGACACAGTCTCCCACCCCAACTGTTTGTAAGGCATCTCATGGAAAGACACATGCCTTCACCCTGTTTCCTGCCATTTTCAGAGGAAAAGCCATGCTCCGGCCCTTCAATATCCCTGACTCGAACCATACAAAGCTGCAGTTGAAGGAATCCGGGACCAACTTCTGAGGAGTATCCCCAGACTGCTATACTTTATGTCTTCACAGTTATATCCCTTAAAAGCAAAGTAACTGACTAGTTACTTTGTTGGTTGAAGGATTAAGGTGGTTTCCTTTCCATTTTGTTTTTAATTTGTTCTCCTTGAGACTTGATTTCTCTAACTTATAGATCATATCTTTCATTACTTCTGCAAAGTATCAGTCATCATTCTCTTCAAATATGGTTTCTGCTACCTTTTCTTTCTCCTCATGCTTTATTCTCCATGATTTTCGATGTTTTTTATATATTCTTTCTGTTGATCTTTCCTGCGTATGTTCGGAAAAGTTTCTTCTGACCTACATTTTAGTTTGTCAATTTATTCTTTAGATGATTTAAACTGTGATAAATCTCACACACTGGAGTTTTTATTTATAATATTGTTACTCAAAATGTGGCCTTAAGGCCAGGAGCACTGGTGTCACCTGGGACCTTGTTGTAAATGATAATTCTTAGGCCTCTCCTCAGGCTGACTAAATCAGACTCCATGAGAGTGGAACCCAGCAATCTGTGTTTTCACAAGATATCCAGCCAATTTTTTCTTTTTTTTTTTTTTTGTGGATACCGGGGGTTGACCTCAGGACCTCGTGTGCCAGCAGGCGCCCGTACCGCTGAGCAATATCACCGGCCCTTTTTTCATATAGGGGTTCTGGGAGTCCAACTCGGGCCCTCGCGCTTGCCAGGCAGGCGCTTATGCCTCTGAGCTATCTCACTGGCCCCTATCCAGCCAATTTTAAGCAAGTTAAACTGTGAGAAGCAACAATTTGACAGTATTTTATTTTTTAATTTCATAGGTCCTATTTGGACCTTTTAAAATATGATTGGCAGTGCTGTGCTTTCTGTTTCTAAAATTTTGGTCTTTTACTTTTTTAAACATAATAACCATATTCATTTTATATTCCACTATTTGAAGTCTTTAGGGGTCTGTTTCTGCTTTATGTTTCTTCTGCATTATATTGCATGGTGCCACATTTCCTCTGTGCGTAATGAGTTTTTTATTGTAAAATGCTCATTTTTCTTTCAAAACTACTGCTGGTTATACTTTCAAAGTCTGGGATGAGAGCATGCTCCTCCAGAGATAATTTGCATTTTCTGATGCCAAATGTATATGGATGGTTTAGATTTACAAAATAAATGGCTACTGATCCATTTAAGGGTTAGTTAGTGGTTAAAATTTCTCAGAAGAAATTTTTCTTCTCCTCCTTTGTCTGACTAACTTGATGACAAATTTCCATTCGATCTCTAGAGGATGGAAGAGGAGAGGAATTTACTTCCGGTTACATTGAAGATGTAAATTTCAGGGATCCTTCATAGGAAGGTGGTCTGTTATTAGCCTTACCGTGTGGGAGCCATTGCCCAAGCTCAGAAGGCCACATGTTCAAAACAGTCACCAGCTGCAGCAAATGATTTCAAGATAAAAGCAGCATCGATGTTTAACCTTCACTTAGACTTTAGTCTGATAATTTCTCACCATTGTGGCAGCCATCCCATTTACACACACACAGTAGTAATTTGCATCTGGCTTGTATGGATCCTGCCACTGAACTACTAATACCTCTTCCCACACGTGCATTCAATGATGTTACGTTGGTACCTGGAAACTGGCTGTGATGGGAGTGTTTACACCATGATATTCAACAATAACGTAGAGCTTTTTTGTGTTTGGGGTGTTGTTTGTTTATTGGATTTTTTTTGTTTGCTTGCTTAGTTTTGGAGGACTAGGAATAGAAATGAAGGCTTTGTGGATGCTGGCCAAGTGCTCTACCACTGAGCTATACACTAGCATTCCTTAGAGCTTTTTTTTTTTTCTCTCTTTTTTCTTGAAGTCTGATTGTTATTTGACCCCATACAGCAATGTGGCTAACATGTTTACTGCATTCTTCAGGAAGTTTAATCTTGCTGTCTAACAAATAGAACTCTCTACTGTCTTCTCCCTTCTCTCACTATTGTAGACTTTGGTTTCCCTAAAGACTCATTGACACATACTGAATTGTTTTGTTTTGTTTTGTTTACTTTTCTGGTTCCTCATACAAACATGAATACAATTCAAACAATTCAATTCCCGAAGAAGGTCCTTTTTGTAACTTAATTGTGCCCTCAAAAATATCCTGCAAGACTGTCGTGTCATTTCTCCACTTTATTTTTATTTTCAAACTCTGCTTATTTTACTTTATTTTTGTTGTTGTCGTTGCTTAGACTGGCCTCAAACTTGTGGTCTGGACTCAGAGGCATGCAGCACTATTTCTCTATTTATTTGTGCAAAACTAAGGCCCAGAATCATTATGTAACTTAAGCATATACTTTTAGGAAAGGATATAAACGAGTTTTGAACTCAAACTTGCCTAACTCTAAAACCATGCTGCCTAAACTAACCAAAGCTTTCCTAAGGATTCCAAATTGACTTGTCTCCCAAATCAACTCCTTCCTGCCTAAGTTTTCCTCCACGGTAGACTTTTTTAGTGTCTACCATTTCTTTCTGGAGTTTTAAATGAAGTTTGTTCATGAAAAATAAAGGGATGGGATACAGGGTCTTCCTCTTTCTTTTTCTTCTCTTCTTCCTCTTCCCCCTCCCCCTCTTTGTCCTCCTCTTCCTGCTCCTCCTCCTTTTCCTACTCCCTTCCTACTTCCTGATCCTCCTTCTTCCTCCTTCCCTTCCCCTTCTCTGTCACAGTACATTCTGGGAATTAGTTATAAAGTAGTGCCGTGTTTAGACCTGGTTTGTCCTCCAGAGTGTCACATGCTGGAGGTTTGGTTCACAGTGTGGTGGTGTTGAACTATGGAAGCTTTAAAAGGTAGAGCTTAATGAAAGGTAATTAAGTCATAGCTACACTACCTTTGGAAGGGATTAATGCAGGTCTTATAGGACTGTATTAACTCCTATAAGAGTGAGTTGTTGTAAGGAAGCAAGGCAAACTGATTCCCTTTTCTGTTTCTAATATCTTTTTCATACACCCTCACACCATTGCTGTGCCACTTGCCACAAGCCCCTCACCAGAGCCAAGTAAATGAATCTATGATATGCTCCTAAACTTCCAAGATAGTGAGATAAATAAACATCTTTCAACAATAACTTCCAATCTCAGGCATTTTGTTATAGTAACACAAAATGGACTATGACAAGTAGTTCGGGAATTGTGGTATAGTCAGAAATATATTCACTGGGTATTTGCCCTGGGTTAATGGCACCAACCTCCTAAAAACCTTGGAATTTTTTAAATGATAGGATAGGAATTTGTTATTAATAATAAACCTCTTTCAATTACACCTGAGTTTATGTTAATGAGGTGACTTAAGGTGGGGCTGGTCTCCAGAAAGACCACATAATTAGAAGATGGGGACTTTTGGTTCCACTCCTGACCACCAGGGAGGGAAGGGGCTGGAGACTGAGCTGTATAGAGCCTCTTCAACAAGAATATTTGGAAAGCTTCCAGTTGGTGAATATATCGAAGTACTGGGAAACTAGTCATCCCAGACAGAGAGCATGAAAAGTGTGCTACACCGTCCTGTCATTCCTTGCCTTATGAATCTCTTCCATTTGTCTGTTCCTGAGTTATAGCCTTTACAATAAACCAGAAGTTTTAAGGAAAGTATTCACCTAAGTACTGTAAGCCATTCTAGCAAGGACTTGCAATTGGCATCTGAAGTCAGGGGCAGGCTTATGGGGTTGAACCCCATTGACTTGTGGGATCTGGTGCTAATGCTAGGTAGATAGTGGCAGAATTGAACTAACTGAACACCCAATTAGTGTCTGGAGAATTGGTTTGTGGTGTGGGAAAACCTCCCAAAAATAATTTTGTGATTTGGATGCCTTTATCTTAGTGGTGAACTTATCATCTAATAAATTCAAAACATGAACAGCAATCTTTGTTAAAACCAAGGGTATCAATACAAGATTTTATAGAATTTCAAAATATTAACAATATGCTCTGTGTTTGATTATTGAAGGTACAGCATTATATTTTAAAGAGAATTCACATCTCATAAAATATGCAATCTTGCTTTCTCATAAATTTGATCTGAAACTAATATTCTGTCATAGTGAACATGATTAAACTTTGAGTCTCTGCTTTCTAGAATCCTAGGAGGGCTTTGAATATTAGTTGAAACCCCCAAATCAATCACAAGTTAGATAAATGTGGTTAATATGACAACTCAAAGAATTGAACATTGTTTACTTAATCAGTTTGTTTTAACTATTGACACTACGGCCACGTAGTTTTCTTTTTATTATTAATGTATAGCATATCAAATTTGTCTTGGCTTATTGTGAGCCTGATATACAAAACAGCATTTATTACCTTGCTGCTACTGAAAAATTGTACTCTGAATTTTAAACAATCAACTGATAGATGAATTTTGAAATATAATACCTACACCAAGATAAAGAAGGAGTTGATTAGTCCAAATTCATACTGCAATCAGGAGGAGCATAATAAAATTTCATAAAATTTACTTACTTGAAAGTAAACCATTTCTTCTAAAAGTTTTACTTTAAGATGACCAGAGATTTCTTGTTAACCAAAATTATTACTGAATTAAAATTTTCCTATTCTTTGAAATATAGCAACTAGATTGACATTTTAAGAAATTATGCTATTATTATTTACTTTTCATCTCAGGGTCTTGTAGGACATTATTTTGACTTTTGCTATGTGGTACATCAACTAACTTAGGAATCTGGGTATTGTAAACTGAATCTAGACTTGTATTGACTTGATACTCTTCAAATCTCTTTTCATTGTTTTTTTCATTAGTAAATGTTTGTGATACATAATGTTTACGTTCGTTTTAGGAAGTAGGTACACGTATATCTTCATTCTTTTTATTTCCCTTCTCCTCCCCTCCTCTTCCCTCCCTCCATCTCTAAATCAACTTTCCCATTTTTTAATATATTTTTAGTTCATGTTTGCAACACATAATGATTACATTCATTGGGGTAGGTGGAAAATGTACATGGCACTTCTTTAATCATTTTATAGCCCCTTTCCCCTCCCCCCTTCCCTAACCTCCATCTGTTGGTCACCTTTCCATTTGCAAAAAGTCTACCTACTTGTTTCTTTTTATCAATCTTTTATTTTGTCCTTTACTTTATTTGTACTTCGTATTTCTCATATGAGAGAAACCGTACAGAAGTGAAGATTGTGTGTCTGATTTATTCCACTTAACACTATGTTTTCAAGGTGCATCCATTTTCCTACAAATGTCTCAAATTTACCCTTCTTCATAGGTGAGTAGTATTTCATTATGTATGGATACCACATTTTCTTCATCCATTCATCTGTTGATGGACATATAGGCTGCTTCCAAGATTCAGCTATTAAAAGTTTTGCTACTATAAACATTGGTATGCATGTATTGCTGTAATATGATGTCTTTAACTCTTTGGGGAATGTATCAAGAAGAATAGCTGGGTTGAATGGAATTTTTGTTTTTTTGTTTTTTGAGAAGTCTCTATACCATAATGGAAGACTTTCTTTACAAGGCAAACCTTCTATTGATTCTTTTATTAAAGATTTTAGCTAGAATCACAACAGTTTTTTCAAAATTTTGTTAAATTTCTATCCTCTTTGGAATTTAGAATATTTTTTTTGTCTCTACTAGCCTACTTGCCTAGTGAGTTTGCAACATTTAAAAAGATAAATTGATGAAATTCAATACAATTCTTCCTGCTCATTTTCCATTTCTGGAACCGCGTCTTTTTATCTTTTTCATTTGTTCTTTCCCCGTGGTCTCTGAAGACACTGTTTTTGCTCTTATCATTTGGGTCAGACTTCTTTTCACGCTGACCCTGTCCCTTTGGGTTTTCTACAGAGAATTCTTTCTTTGTCTTTTCTCATCTTATAGCTAGTAACATTCACCTCCCCGAATTTCTTGAGTTCTTCCTACAATTTTAATTCTCTATGGGTCACCTATATAATTTGCAATGAAAAAAAGTTAATGAATGTTAGTGAAAAGAAAAGGTTGTAGGGAAGATTTTCTATTCCCCTAATCAGTTATTACCTATTGGATTTAACATGTAGATCCTGTATTCCCTCTACCTCCAGTCTCACAATTTACTGGACCTCATTTAAACCACATATGTGGTTAGTCATTTAAAAGTTACACCATTATAAAACCTGGTGGAAATTTAGAAAGAAAACCTAATATTTTGCCATTAGTTGCTGTCTAGATTCTTCTAATGAAAGAACTGAAGCTTTCATCATAGTAGGATGCTTGCTATCAATTGACCGCTCTTAAATTTAGAATTAAATATATGTGTGTGTGTGTATATATATATATATATGTGTATATATATATATATATATATACATATATATATATATATATTCTACTAATATTTGTCCTTTTAAAATCTTAATTATCACTGATATGCTGGTAATATCAAATATAAATTGAATTCCCCACTTTTATTGAAATACACACCATCACAATTTTTAAATGCTATGAAATGTTATGATTACGTTTGTTAAACATATTTTATTCCTGACCTTTAAATTCTTGGTAACCTTCCTTCTCCTTTAAGTACAATTTTAGATATGAATCATGAATATTTATTTAGACTGCCCAGAAAACAGTATGATTAATACCCAGCCCTTCAATAATTCAAATATTTAGCAACTCATTAACAATTGTTTTATACTTTATTTATGATAAAATATTAAAATTATGCCTCCTGAAAGTTTATGGTTGAAGTAAGTATAGTTCTTAGATATAACATCTGAACTATATTAATATGATTCTTATTGAGTGCTTATAAGGTGACAGTAACCTTACATATATTTAATCTTTTTTTTTTAACGTCTGCTTACAGAGATGGCAGGTAAAGCTTACAGAGATTACTTAAAATGTACAGATTCAACTACGATATATGTAACATTCAAGATCTGAACCTGAGTTGTGCAATTCCAAAGCTTGACTTCTTCTACATTAATCAGGTGAGCTGCCTCTTCAGATATCATGTTATCTGTTTAATATCCCATCTTTCTATCTCATTTTCACTATGGAGATTATTAATATATGGCAGAACTAATGAGTTTGGCACAGAAATTCATTTATTTGCTTTCCAAGTGACTGATCTAGATCACTGGACAGTCACTGATACCACTGCCATCAGTACACAATGTAAAGATGACTGAAATCAATGAATCAGCTCTGAGATGTGGACACAGAGTACATTGTTGTCCAGCCTGTGATGATGATGAAATTCAGAGTGATAGGCATGGGGTCAGAAGCTTAAACTGAGATTCTGCTTCACTCCTTACTAGACCAGTGACATTTCACAACCCACTTAACCAGTAAGCCTATTTTGTCACATCTGTTAAATAGAAGTATTAGGATACTGACCTCACAGTGTTGCCAAGAAGATTAAATGAGATAAAGTGTGTAAAAGGGTATTGCATTTTGAAAAACACTCTATAAATTTAAGCTATGATCATTATTTTATTAGAGCAGCCTTCACCAATAAATTCTTATGATACTGAGACTACTTGGGAAAAAGAGAAATCATGCTGCATGTTATGGTTCTATTATTTAAATCTCTTCTTATTTGGACTCCTACATTGCTTTACAGTCTAGATCATGCTTAACTTTCTGTTTGTAACTTAACATCATGCAAATGATTTATCACTTGCTTTACCATCTGTGCGTTCTGCAAAATTTAGGTTACATTATAAGATTTCTGTGTATTTCATGTCCTACTAAGATTTGACTAAATATTTTGGAGGATCTTCTAATGTATATCTAAGTCTTAATTCTCCCTTCTATGATATATCTTAATGTCATAATGTCAATTAAGAGTATATGAATTAATCAATAATAATAAATAAGCTTTTGACTGTGACATATGCTGAATATAATCAAGTCCCAGAGGGCAGCACATACAGCATGCTACAAGTCTGTCACAATGTGTATGATTTATGTATGTAAATACTAAATCATAATCAATCTTCATTTAAAGAAATCACATATTTATAAAAAGAAATAAGTCAGCATTTAAATCTACTTCTGTCATTGACGATGGTATTTAAAACTATCCTACTCCACTATGTCATTAAAATACTGCAATTTATTATTGTACATACCAAGGAAAACACTTCATACAGAGAAGTTCAAAGTAAGATGGAAATAAAATAGGACATTAATGCTTTTAAAATGACATGTTTTTCCTTTATCCCAAGTAAAATGCACAATAAGCAGTAATTAATAGAGCAACCTGATGGTCCATTGACAAATTTTGGTGGGCCCATTTCCCATTGAAAGTATACATAGTTGAAATACACAAAATCTCTCTGCATTTTAATTACTGAGATTTGATAGTCTTCATTATAATAAATTATTTCAGCTATAATGTTAAAACAAAGATGTAGCACACAAAGCAAAATTAAACAAAGGTCCAAATGGGATATTATTAAAATGTCAAAGTGAGTAAGCAGATGGGTTTTGTATGGCTCAGTGGATTAGTCACCAAGCTCCATTACCTTGGGGACTCTAGTGAAATCTAGTCTCAGTAGAATGATCAGAAAGTAAAAATAAAGGATATATGCAGAAGCAAATAAATAATTCTGTACATACTCCCACTTAGAACCCAAAGGTTGCTATTTTTTTTTTCTATAATTACAAGGCTACAAGTTTACAATTCTGCTACATTTTTTATCAGAGTTTTTTTTCCCTCTAAGGTTATGTACAAGAAAATTATAGGAAATATCAAAACTGCAGATTTCTCGTGTCCTTCTCATGATGAAGCACAGAAGCTGGATCAAAGCATGTGCTCTCTAACGGGGCTTAAGCACAGTGCATGTGTGGTGGCACCACTCAAATCAATGGCTTTATAACAATCCCATAAAGAAGGAACTAAATTTTTTACTGTATTTCATCTTGTTTGGCTCATTAAAGCAATTACTAGTACCTATTCTTTTCAGACACAAACTGAAATGTAGGCATTTAGATTTGCAAATTTTGACAAATCCCCTTGACTTTCACTGTGGCTATATGGTTTAGCACACAACAAACCTCACCGTCTGTACTAACTGGTAAGCTAAGATTTAGAACACAAACATCCTGAAGGAAAAATTAGAATTAGTGGGAAGCCTTCTACCTAGATCAAATAAAAGTATTGCTCAGATATTTCCTGAGAAAAAGAGTAATTACATGGTACACACTGCAGATTGTGAAGCGTACTTTCTGGATGATGTTTTGGTAAGAGCTTAGGAATGTTTGGGCGACACTCTATTACATAAAGTAAACACTCGCCAAATGTAGATTCCCCCACATAAGTAATACTTGAGACAAAAGTTGCAGTGCAGTTGTGGGCCAATCATTATTCTAGAGACGGAAGTCACAGCAAGCTAAAACTGTGCAACAATAAACTGGTCTACTTGGCACTAGAGAATACTATTTTGTCTTGGTTTGGTTTGGTTTTGGTTTTTGAGGTTTAGGTTTTTGCTTTGTTCTGTGTAACATAAATAAACCCTGACTTCACTAAAATTTATTCTGGTCTTAAAACTTCTTTAAGTCCACCAGTGCTAACCACGTATATATGTGCATGTCTACATATTTATACACATAGAAGACGGATAGATAATAATGCTAAATATATACGACAACAAATATAATTAAGACATTGCAATAAAGGACTAAATTGAAAGTAGAACAGGAATCTCTGATTGCTACATGGTGCCAGTTATATCACCACATTGTTTCCTTACTGCAAGACTGATAAGAATCTACAAGCCCCTAGAGCCCAAGGGATTTGAACATGCCTGATGGAAATTGGAAATCAATAGGAGTCTATGATCACAAGTAAACGGCATCATTTGCATTGGGGTAAAAGATGACAGGCATCATAGAGCTTGCACAGAAACTGTTATCCATGGGGCCAAATGATGCCTTCTCTCCTCGTGTGTCTTGAGGCTTCCTAGGTTGGAAACACCTGGTTTTTCGATTGTTTGGTTAGTTGGTTGCTTGTTTATTTTTTCTTATCGCAGCACTTGTTTACAAGAGAAAAACAAGTTACTCCTTTATTTTAGGCAACAAAAGAACAGCAAACCTTTGTATTCTATTTTTGATGATTAGATAATGAATATTTTTCTAAATTTATTAGAATGGGAAAGAATTCATTTTCTGCATTTGGTACTTCTGTTTATGTGCACTACTGGTACAAAGTGTGCAAATGTTTACAGGAGCTAAGAGACAATTTAGTCTCCAGGGTCATTTCGTTCTGTCCTCACTTAAGCAATAAATTCAATTCAACGTGAAAATAAGAATTACTATCTACCAGGGGCCCAGCTATCCCAAACTTTTAACTTTGATGCAAATTAAATACCTATTTTTGTCCCAATTGAAATTACAAGCCTTTTTTTCCTCCTGATTTTTGTCCATCATCAGCTATATCCCACTTAAAACTGTCCTTGAACTTGCTAGCTCTGCCAGAAAGACATAAAGCAGAGATACAAATATGTAGTCATTATAAAAGACACAAATGCATCTCCTCACAGGAAGGCAGGCAGTGCCCTCAATGATGACTTCCCCCAAACACCCAAAGAGATGTCACTCTTCAGACAACAGTGCCATAAAAAGATTTCCTAGACACAAACCAAGGCAGGGTGCAAAATATTCCTCGGTATCCTGTTCACTCTTTGAGCAAAAGAGGATGTGCTGAATTTCATAGCTGCCTAGGTCAGTTTTCAAAAGACAGCACCTAGCCAAATGCCATTTCTAACATTTTTGAAAATATAAAATGTGCTACAATGCTATCATGTCAGTGAAGAAATGAATAAAACTGCAAGTGTTGCCCATGCGGGATGGCATTTTTGAGGTTGGGGTAGTTCTCACATGAAGGTGCTATGAATAAGCATTGTTTCCTGAGACTTTAGGAATTAGCTTGTTCTATGAGGTATAGATTACTAGTTGCCAATATCCTCAGTGCAAATAAATAAGAGAAAATGACTCTAGCTACAAATTTCTATCCCTTCTGCATTTCTTTTCTTCAAGTAATTTAATTTGCTGTAAGGAAATACTGGCTCAAAGTAGGCAACAACAACAAAAGTTTGTACAGTATTTTACATGGATAACACAAAAATAAACATTTGATAATTGAAAGGTGTACATTATTTTCCATACAGTTTAATTTATGTCATGTGTTTTTGCATCTGGAGCGATGCAACATAATTTCTCCTGTGGAGAAAGCTCCCTCTCTGTCACGGATTCAGAAGTATTTTCTCGTGTGCAAATTCTACACGCACGAAGTTGGTGCTGAGCTTAAGCAGAAAGGACGTCTACTTATAGACTACAAATTGGTAAGAATCCAAGAACTTTTCTCCCTAGGCTTTCAGAACAGACTTGATTTCCTCATCTGGGTTTATTGTTATATTCTTTCACAGGAATTCTTGCCATACTTATGCTAGTTGTTTGATGACTGTTTTTCTTCAAAAAGTTCCACTTGCAGAGTCACATTTTCCACAATATATGTGCATACCAGAAATGTCATTTTTCTAAGTGTTTTCTTTTTCGGGGAAGGAAACTTCCTTCCATATTGTGTACAGTATATATCTTTTTTTATGGTAATGAATGATAACACGTAAACTTCTAAAAAAATTAAATAAGAAAATAGAAGGTCCTAATGGAAAGGCAAGAAAACAGGGCAAAAGTTTGTTTCACATATCAGTTCATTATTTTTAGCAGAGCCCAACATAAGACGAATTTCCTCGAGCGTCCACAACTGTAAGCATCTCCGCAGGGCTAAGTAAGGAAAACCAAATGAGCATTTTGAATTAAATTTTTGACATTGCAAAAGGTATATATTTCATAAATATAATTGTAAAATGAGAAATCACTCCAAAAATATCAAATAGAAAATAATACTTTTAGTTTAACTTCATTTTACTTAATGTTTGTAACTTATCTTGATTTCATGAACCTGCTTGTGCAAGTTCGTAACTATGTCTAAGCAAAGATTTACTACAATGAGCATTTAAAATTCCATAAACTGGGCCTGGGGATGTAGCTCAGTTGTAAAGGTATTATTTTGCTTGCAGGAGGACATGGATTCAACCCCAAGATAGAGATAGATGATAGATGATTGATAGGTAGATAGATAGATAGATAGATAGATAGATAGATAGATAGATATAGATAGATAGATGATAGATAGATACTTCCATAAACTGTTTTCATCCACGACTTTGTCAGACATGCAAATACTTCCAATAGGCAGCATTATCTGCAAACATGCTCCAAACTTCTGTAAAATTGTACCATATTATGCTTCCTGTTAAAACTTTTATAAATTCTTGGAAAGCTTAACCAGAAAAATGTTTACATCCAGAGCCTAATTCTGAATATGGTTGTTTTGGCTATGAATGTTAAATCTTTGGCCAAAGAGTCTAATGAATTTGAGTTGAAACCTTGACCAAAATAATTTATTAGTGGTCGCTTGTATGAAACACAGTCAACAAGGTAATACCATAAAACAGGGTTCCATTACAAATACATAGTAGCAGTTTTATCTGTGTTTTAGGCATGAAAAATAAAAATAAGAAGGTTTAACTTTGAGATAAATATAATTTTAAAAAATTATTCTGGGAAGGTACGCTAAATATTTTTTAAATTTAAACACTGTATGAAAGGTAACAAAAAAGATAACCCAATTTTGATCTCTGAAGAAAAGAACTACATGCCTTTCAAAGTAACAAGGGTGGTTTTCAATAGTTAAAATAGAGCTACATTACCTAGAGGTGTGGACCTCATAAATTTTGCCAATAAACTTGATGGCTATATTTATCTTCTTTACAAAATCAACCGCATTGAACAAGACACGATTTCCTACTACAATTATGGTGTTCTTTTTTATGTGCATATGCAAAAATAAATAATAATCTTGTAGTCATTGATAATGAATTGTATACTCTAGGGCCATCTGGTTGTTTGGTTGAGTTCTTGGGTAGTCAACCAATTATCAAATATCTTTTCATCCTTTTGTGGCTCTACTCAAGGATGTTTCCATCCTGTCTTCATCGCTTGCTGTCCTTTCAGTCTCACTGGTTCTGCAGCATCCTCTCGCCTCTGCTTCTGCTTTTCTGCTGTTCAGTGTTTCCTTCTTCTCTGCTCCAACAGCTCCCCACTGAATATCACTGACTGCATCGACTTCAGTAGATATAGTAGAGGGAGAACCTGCTATGGACTTTGGGGGTAGACACTGGGCTGGGTGTTAAGGATTAAGCCCTCCTGAAAGCAGGGGCTCCTCAGAGCCTACACACTGTTATTCTCCCAGCTCCAGCTCCAAGCCTGCCTCCTCCTTCTACCTTGCTGAGCACCGTGGCCACTGACTTCTCTGATCATGCCCCTTGTTGCTCTCTCCAGGACGATGGGCAACCAGGTAGACCAAGGCTGAGCCTGAAGAGGAAGAAACAAGGGGGTAGCCCTGTAGCAATCTCGGCCAGGGGACTCCTGCCTGTGGCTGTGAATGGAAGATGGAGGACTTATTATATCCTTAAATACCAGGAAGGAATAAAGAAAATGTGGCTACTATTTGGCCATAAAAAGAATAAAATTCTGTCATTTGTGACAACATGAGTGGAACCCTAGGTCATTAAGCTAAGTGAAATAAGCCAGGCATAGAAAGTCAAGTACCACATGATCTCACTCGTGCGTGGAAGCAAACAATAAGTTGATCTCATAGAAATTGAGAGTAGAATGGTAGTTCCCAGAAGCTGGGAAGAGAGGGTTGAGGGAGGGATAGGGAAAAGTCCATCTAAGTTGTACTAAGTTACAGTTAGGTAGAAATCAGTTCTGGTGCTATTGTACAATAGAGTGACATCAGACAATAATAATATGCTGACAATAATGATATGCTGTATACTTCAAAATGCTAGAGGAAAGGATTTTGAACATTGTCACCATAAAGGAATGTTAAATGCTTGAAGAGATACCTATGCCTATCCTGATTTAAACATTATACAGTGCATACATGTATCCAAACATCACATGAATATGTATGTTTTCAATGTATCAGTTAGAAAACTAAATGTTTAAAAAATGACCAGGATGACAAGACAAGACCTGCACCTAGAGCTCTTTCCCTGGGCAGGGGTGTGGCTGTGGGGTACTTGCTGCCACTAAGAGAAAAGATGAGGTTTCAAGGGTGCGAGTGTATCTTTCTAGGGCTAAGGCTTAGGGCTGCTTGGGTGAAAGTCTCCCTTCAACAGTTACCGCCCCACACTCAGCTCACAGCAGCTGTTCCCTTTCCCCCTCTATGCCCTCCGTCATAGTCTCTGAGCCTCAGAGACCCCAGCAAATGAAAGAATGCAATTCCAAGGGCACCTCGCCTCCTCCTCTGTCCTGGATTCTTTCCTCCCTCATCCTATTTCTGCCCTGATCCTGGACAGGCTCCTCCTGCCTCATTCTCAGGGAGTCACTCCCACGCACTCCCTGGCCCTTGCCCTGTTGCTGTCTGGCCTGCCTCTCTCTTCACACTGACCTGAGAGGCTCCCTCCAGAACGCTTCCAGACCCCTGGAGCCCCTCATCTTCTCACTGATTCTCCTATCCCTGCGCCTCCCTGGTCCTCTGTCCCCACCCAGAGGAAGCAGAAGCTTGAATAGTCCCCTTTCATGCTGTGCCCTTGCTCCCGCCACCCTACACTGGCTACTAAATTATATGTTATAAGGAACACTCTGTCCTATTGGGAATCTAAGAGCCTACTCTGGGTTCCTATTCCTGTGTATAAACTGTATGAACCTTTTTTAAAAAAAATACCTGGATTGAATTTTCTACCAGCTCATAAAATAGGGGTTCAATTTGAAATTGAGTGGAATTTTTAAATAGTTAATATATTTCTTGTTGATCTGCATCTGGAACAAATGTTCAAGTTCTCCACATAAGAGTGCCAAGAAGGATTTCTCTTACATTACAAGGTAAGTTCCAGGGGGCTGGTAAGCACCTGCCCGGCAAGCACGAGGGCCCGAGTTTGACTCCTGGATCCCACATACGAAAAAGGGGCCGGTGATATCGCTCAGCGGCACGGGCGCCTGCTGGCGCGCGAGGTCCTGAGGTCGACCCCCGGTACCCACAAAAAAAAAAAAAAAAAAAAAAGAAGGTAAGTTCCAGGAGGAGGGACCATACATGTCTTACACACTGTTTCTACTAGGCATAAAGTAGGCAGTCAGCTATTACTGATTAAATGCACGTGTGACTGGATAAACATGTGTGCACAAATGCCATTACTGAGTCAGTTATTATCGATCAGAAAGCACAAGGAAGTTTTGAGGCCGGGGAAGAAAATGTCCTGAGCACTGGCGGACAGGAGACAAAGGGGCAGCATCGTGCAACCCCAGGGACATGCGACACTGCTGCACAGAGTCGCCGGAGGGACAGTAACCGGAAGTGGATGTGCCGGTAGCTGGGATGGGGCACGCTAAGTAAGACTGCTAAAAGCAAGCGTGTTCTCACCCTTATCAAAGTGACGGAAGGCAGGGTTGGAAATTACGACTCCAAAAAAGGGACCTTTGAATTTTAGCCTCTTAAAATAAATAACTTGGAAAACTTTCGTAGCTATGCAGAAGTCCATCTCTCCAGATGCAGCCTTTTTCTCTTTGGCCTCTTCTTCCCATGCTTTTTTCCTATTCCTCTTGTAAGCACATATGAACTCGAAAGCTCACTGTCATGTATGTACCTAGCACCTAGATGGGTAGCTGGTGGCTAAGAAAGCTCATAGGAAAACCAAGGAAGAAAGTAAATAGGAAAGGCTTTTCAGTCTTGCCACTATCCACCATGATTGGGCCAGAAACAAAATCTTTTTTGCCTGGCACTACTGATATTGTTGCAATCACTCCACCAGCTGAGCTGGGACCCTGTCCGGAACTGGAGGTAGAAAGTTGTATGCAGGTTGTGCAGTTATACGGGAAAGAAGTTCCTGTAACAGTGTTCATTTCCCTGCTTCCAGCAAACTAGGACCCTTCTCCTCTCCTACCATCTTCCCCCTTTCAATGGAAATTTACTAATATCTATCTTCTTTTTGTGAGAGAGCAACAAACGACCGAATAACTCATAAGACAAGCTACAGTTTGCAATGAGGAGTAATTAAAAGGTGTCTCGTATTTACCAACTGGCTCACCTGTAGCCCAGCATATGGGACTAGGAAAATCCTTCACTCTGCTGAAACAATCCAGCCTCCTGCTGAGAAAACTGAGTCAGCCTGACAGCGCCTGGCTTAATTACTTCAAACTTAAAATAATTAATAAGTTCCTCATTTTCCAACCGGAAAGCACTTAGCACTGCTCAATAAAATAATTCATAGCCTACATAGCTTGCTGCAGCAAGAAAATGTTTTTCCCCACCATAACTTCGGGTAATTTATCTATTGCACATTAGAAATGATGTTTTCTTGCGGAGCCTCTCACAGGAATGTGAGTTCCAATCATTACATTTCTTCTGGCAAACCCAGTGCTCCTCAAATGCACCAGGTAGAGTCTTGCTTCTCCTCCCACCCCTTACTGATCTTTCTGAGTCATAGGCTTCATTGCAAATGGTCTGAGAAGACTTTCAGCTCCAAATCTAAATATTTGCTTAAAATTAATGTAGGCAGAGGGTGTGGGGAGGAGGTGGAGTGAAAAGAAAAATTTGTACCAAGGAAAGGAAATCCAGAAATAATAATGAGATGTCATTTGGAATCTTGCATGTGCTACTTAAAGTAATATGGATGCACTAGGCAGTACATCTTCTTTGTGAAATTGTTTAAATAGAAGTTTGTTCATCACTATGTGAATTTCTTTCAAGGAGAGAGATTTTATTTGAAAATGCATAAAGGAGAGCAACTGAGAAAGTTGTGGTTTCTCAAAGGTCCTATTCTTGATATCTATCCTAAAAAGAGTGTTTATTCCATCCTACGTAGTTTATTTTTATGCCAAGGCTGTCGGGAATTTTGTAAGGTTGCTGAAAAGCAGAGCAAGGGAGGATAGCAGACAGTAATAAAAGGCCAAACTGTGTGTCCCTGGCCTTCACCCAGAACAAAGTGAAAGGAGACTCTCAGACCCAATACACTGATTCTCAAAATCGGTGCTTAAAGAAAAGCAACTTAGAGCCTGTTAAGATGCTCAGAGCCAGTCCCATCTCCAGAGACTTTGATGCAATAAATCTGCAGTGAGACTCAGAATCTGCATCTTTAATGTAGACTCCACTGTTCTGATCTTGGGATCAGTGGCCCACACCTGGAGATGCTGCTGTTATCAGGGAACCAACACAGGAGGGCAGAGTTCCCCTCAATAGCCTAGGAACACTGATCCTACTACTCCTGGGAGACAACTGAGATCAATAGCCACTATTCTCCAATGTTCTGCAGCCAGAATGCCAAAGTGTTTTGCAACCCTTTCAATGAGATAAGCTATGTATCAGCAAAGAGGCGGATGGCAGCAATATTGGCAATGCTCACTGGAACTTGATTTGACTCAAGACCCTGCTTGCTCATTTGGAGGGGGAAAAAGAATCCCTAAGTAATTAGAGAAAAGCTCTCCCCTTTTATTCCAAATAACAATATTTTTTAAAGTTATCATTAAATGTCATGATGGGTCCAGAGATCTTTCCCCAAGGAAAGGGAATTTTACTGACCCTTCCTTTGATGGAAATATCACCTTCACAAGGGCTTAACTGAGGACTGTGACACAAACCCCTTGTGACCATGGCCATCACCATGTAAGCCACACCAGGGGTAGATCCATGAGGCTGTCCACACGGATGAGGAGTCCCGCTGCAGCAGTCACAGAAGCACTACTGGTAGCAGAAAGACTGGAATACAGTTTGGCATTCAGACCTTATCCTAGGCTGTTGGTAACGTTTTCTTTATGTTCAAACCTTAAAGCACCTACTCTTGCCTAAAGAGGAAAGGCATCTCGAATTTTGACGCATCTGTGTATTAATAATAAGATTTGCCTCCAACTCTCCAGAGAAACCAAACTTTACCCCAAAATGTTAGCAAAAAACAGCTCAAGATGGGAGTCTAACTCTTTCCATGCTGTGTACGATTTGGGCCACATCATTCACTTCTCTGAAGGACAGTTTCTTTATCTACAAGACAGGTATAATAATAAGGCCTAGCCATAGTGTTCTTATTGAATGAGCTAGTTTGGTAGAATGCAGCAGAGAGATCTATGGTTCCTCAAGGCTCCTATTTTTGTTATCTACCCTAAAAAGAAAGTGTATGCTATCCTAAGTAAATTACTTTTAATGGAAAATTTATTGGGAGTTAAGTAAGGCTGTTAAAAAGAAACGGTGGAGAGTGTGGGAGACAGGAATAAAAGGCTTTTACCCTGCTTTAGGATAAAAGAAATTTTAAAGTACTACTTATTCTCCCTCCTCTACAAATCCATACTATCAGAATTTCACCTCTATCTTTATCATTTTAATCCCAGAACAGACCATGGTGTGTGCTTCAGGTTCCATAAATACTTTTGGAATAAGGAAAAAGGGAGGAAGAAAGAAAGGTAAAGAGGAGGAAGAAGAAAGACAAGAAGAAATGGAAGGACAGACTTTGGAAGATATGAGAACTAATTTCAAGGCCAAGAATGTGAAGCATTCAGAAACTGTACATTGGCCTAGGCAATGCTACTATGCTAGGCTATTCTACTGTACATTGGCCTAGGCTATACCCATTACACGAATAATGGGTATAAACTCACAAAAGTTCTTTGCAGGTCCAAGGAGAAGGCAAAAACCTGTCCAGATTTCTTGGGTGATGCTGGCCTTTCAGAATGTGGGAGTGAGATGCGTCACTTCCATCCAGGCCCATTGGCCAGAGCCCTTCACCTGACCTAAGCAACCACGAGGGGAGAGGGAAACAGAGTGAGCTGTGTGTTCTGAGGGAGGAGAGGAGACTAAACACAGCGGTGCACTGACAACATCTACTACAGCATGCCTGCTGGTACCAAAGCCCAAAGAGAGGCAGTTGGGAAAGGGAGTGTAGGAAGGCGATGTGCCTTAACAGAATCAACAAAAATAAATGTGGTAATGATCTTGGTTTTTTAGGGTTTTTTTTTTTTTTTCACAATATCATGAGTTTTCGCTTGGTATCTGTTATGTTCAGGTGCATAAGGGAGCTTTCAAAAAGTGTAATTCCTCTTTTTGTCTGCATTTCTGTTTCTGTCTCTGTCTCTCTGTCTCTGTCTCTGTCTCTCTGTCTGTCTCTGTCTTTCTGTCTCTGTCTCTTTCTCTCTCTCTCTCACATGCACTTGTACTAAAACACATACACTGATTAGATGGACCTCTCTCCACCCACATTAACCTAGACCCCAGGAGGAGAAAGAGAGATCCGAATGTTTGTTGATGTCTAACACTTATTAAGATGCATTGAGAGGTATTAGGGATGGCTGGATATCACTAACAATTTAACTGCCCTGAAAAGAGCCTTCATTTTCATACCAATGGGTAAATAAAGCATGGCAACCTTGACTATGAATTACTAATTAACTTGGGTCAGGTTGGTATATCTAGAAAAATGCAATTATGGCAGAGTTATTCCTTTTGGTGACCTAAACACTTAATAGAGTTAGCCACACAATTAATTCTCTAAATTTTCTCAGCATCCAAATCTCACCAGAATAACCCAGATAGAATCAGCTTATCGTCTATCTCCAAACCGTTATATAACTTCATCCTGCAGGATTCTTGGACTAGAACTCATTCTCTTTTTCTGGCCATACATTTCTAAGCAGCATATGAGAATTTTTAATGCCTTAGGATTAACATCCTGTGGTCTAACATCACGCAAAATGTCTTAGCTAGCTTCACCATGGTGAGAAGCAACTTCCTAAATCCAAGTGGCTTAAAATAATAAACATGTAACACATTGGCAGCTGCTGGGGCTTAGTTCAATCTTCCATTTGCAGGACTCAGAGTAGGGTTAGGGTTATATTTCACATTAGCAGTAGCTCCTGTTTGAAATGTACCATTCTCACAGCAGAGAGAAAAATGTGAGGATACTCACAAAAACACACAATGCCTCTTAAATCTTTTCCTTAGATGTAGCAGGAGTCATGTCCACTCATGGGCCAATGACTAAAGTCAGCCAGTCCTGCAGCCCAGAATGGAGAAATATTCCTCTCCTACAGGGTACACTAGAAGTTTCATGACCATAGGTAGGAAAATAAAATCCTCTCATATAGAAAAGGGAGTGAATATTTCAGAACAAAAAACAGTAAGTAACCAATACTGAATCTTTCGCATCTTAATATCCCTAGGGCCTAGCACAGGTGTCCAATGAATATTTATTAAATTACATTGAATATTCATTGTATTGAATGAATATATCATTTCAATGTAAGTCAGTCATCTGAAAGGAAGAGTAGTTTATTATTATATCCATCACCTCTATTATCATCAAATAGTATTTTAATTAACTATGTTTGACTAGTACTTACCATGCATTCTACATACAACAATAGATTTTATCGATTACTTTTAGTTTAACAATCTGAAAGAGAAAATAATAGCAAATAATTTTTTAAAAGACTCTAGCCTACGTGTTCATCTATTAACATGTAAACTCAGAGTTTTCTTTTGGAAATACTGTTGATAATGCCAATCAAACCCTGAAATAAGTAGGACTGTTTTTCTGAAACTTGTCTCTGAGATTTAAAATAATATTTCCTCTACTAGCAACACTTTTAAGGGAAACACCAGAAATAATAGGTGGTGTGATGAAAGACTCCCTTTCCATAATGAACTCAGAAATTACAAGTTGTCATGAATTTGTTAGTTTTGAAGGCAGTCACTGAAATAGTCACAAGGTTGAAGTACAAAATGAAGATTGCTTGTTCAGCCTGGATGAGCTCAAAATATAATAAAAGTTTGGGATACGTTTGGACAAGGTTTGGTTATGCTGCTTTTGGATAAGAGTTCAGGCAAAATGAAATTCTGAGACTCTGCCAGCTACCTCTTAGGAATCTGGGGATAGAGGCTACGCTACAATACGCTTCACTATCACAAAAATCACTCATTTTAATTTGCATCCATTTCAGGAGTTGGTCACGGGCAAATTCACACATCCAGAAACTGGCTTTTCCTCAAAGATACCAGCATGCTACACATTACATTACAAGAATCAGGACTAATACCTTTATCCTGTAAAACAATGCAGTCCCCTCCTAATTGCAACTGGAAATTGTACCAAAGTTATCATTTGTGCTCAGTGAGTTTGTGAATTAATTCATTATGCTGTTAAAATCCCAGCGTCTCTTATCACCTGCGCTTTGAAGACTCTGGTTGCATTAACAGCGCTGCCCCAGTCAGCTGCCAGCCAACTGCAGGAGCTGGAGGCAGCTAAGAAGTGAATCCTTGAACTGAGAAATTCCACCTAGGGGAGGAGATGCAGCTTTGACTTGCAAACAGGGCCCAGGAACCCAGCAGAGCTATCTGGAGAACCACCTGAACCACTGATCCATAAAACCATCATGAAAGTCAATGCCTCCTCCAGCACAGATCAGAGCCAGGCTTAGATAAATGCTGTCGGTAATGATAACCCTGTACTCTGGCCGTGGACAAGACTAAGGGATCAGTTGTGCCTTACTTTGAGGAAATCTCTTGCAAACCTAACCTGAAAAATAGTAGTCGGAAAAGCCAAGCAATCCCCTTGTTTTGAAACGCTTTCTAAATATATGTGACTTACACATTTAAAGTTTGATGTTACCTTTGAGGAAAAAAGCCAGTATTGCTGATTAAAAGAATATTTATTTTCTGTGCCACCAGAAGCCTTATCCATTTGCTTGGCTGCTAAGCTATAATTAATTTGCTAGTGTGTGCTTCCTGTCCCGAGATTTCCATGGAGCCACACTAGTCTTTCTCATTAAAATGAATCCTGAAGGCACTTTGTTATTGTTTAGTCTCAGAGAAATATTGACAGTGGTTTTCTTTTTCCCTTCATCAACATCATTGTTTTATAAACGCCACATGTAAAATAATTTTTTGCACACGTTTGAAGTATTTCTTATCAATAATTCATTCAAAATCACAAAGGAGCAAAACAGCTGGGTGGCTGAAACCATAGCAATGTTAGGGAAATCACATTTGCTTTTTAATCATCATATTACTGAGTAAAAGCTTCATAGAAGGAGCAGTAACATCCGCAAGTCCACACATTTCTCTTTGTGCTCAATTCAGCTTTGCCTTTTAACTCAGCTTTAGGGGTTGTTTCACCAGCATTCCTCATGACAGCGCCAAGGCGTGGGCGCTCTCGCCTCCAGTTTTGTTTATTAAGATGTCTCTTGAGGGCCGGTGAGATGGCTCAGCGGCGTAAGCGCCTGCCTTGCAAGCACGAGGGCCCGAGTTCGACTCCCGGATCCCACATACGAAAAAGGGGCCGGTGATATCGCTCAGAGGCACGGGTGCCTGTTGGTGCGCGAGGTCCTGAGCTCGACCCCCCGGTACCCACAAAAAAAAAAAAAAAAAAAAAAAATGCCTCTTGAAAAAGCAGAGCACCTGTGTAGTGTTCTAACTTTGCCTGAGGTCATGGATAATTATCTCTTAATATTGAGGTTGGGTTTGCCTTGTCTTTTACTATGCCCCCTGGGAAAGGGATTATCCCTACTCTGATAGTCAATGCATAGCTGAATCTGTTACTGCTACAAAATGAATGTTAAATCATAAGAATCATATCAATCCTGCTACGAAGACTATCTATTTAAGAAAATAAGAATAAAATTGAAACCTATTACACATTTGCCGAAGATGTTCTCTACAGAACTCAGATATAAAAATTCAGACTCTTCATTTTATTCTTAGTTTCAGATGGAAAGGCCACACTATTTAATTATTCCAACCATAGGTTGGAGAAAACAGCCATTAGCTCTTCTGATAAAACATTCTTCTAGTGTCTTCATTGATTTCAAAGTTAATAATGCCAGTGGTTTTCTATGTCAAGGCACTGAATTTAAAAATTACTGAACCTTATTCCTAAAGTCTACTATGATGCTAAAATGTTAGACAGTGCATGTAACAAACTAAGATTTATTTTCTTGAAGTTATTAGAAATAGTTTTAGAAACTACAAAAGGGAAATAAAAATGTTGTTAAGGAGCCCTGCTTATAAACTTAAACCTTAAATGTTATCTCTTGACACACAAATAAACCCATTTAAACTTCCTCTGGAAATTACAAGAATTAACATCCTTCTATGTCCACTCATTATTTGAAAGCAATGAAATTTCATTTAGCCTGAAAGAAATCTTTAATATCGCTTTAACTTCTTATCCACAACCAAACATAAAATTGTGCAAATTAGTAATTTAGTTAAAAAACTAATCATATTACTATAATTTACCTTTTAGCCTATTTTTTTGGGGGGGGGCAGGCAGGGTCTTCCTATATATTTCAGACTGGCCCCATGGCCTCAAACTCACTATGTAGCCAAAGCTGGCCTCAAATTTGTAGAAATCCTCCTGCCTCAGCTTCCTAAGTACTGGATTACAGATATGCACCACCACACTCAGTTCCTTCTTGTCTTCTACTAAATATCTTTCAAGTTTTTCTTTTTCACTTCTTAGAGTAATCAAAACTTTCTGGCTCATTTCATTTCACTTGATTGGGAAACAAATTTGAGAATTTTTAGAAATTGACTGCTAAAGAAAAATAAAGCCAGGTTGACTTTTCATAACTAAAGGCAGGAAGGGGAACTCGTTCTCTCAGCTGTTCACTTAGTGCTGAGTTCTCAGCAATGGCAGCATCAGCTTTAAGAAAAGCAGTGTTGCTCAGGCTGGGCTTCAACTTGTGATTTTTCTCCATCTCCCAAAGTGCTGTGATTATAAGCGTGCACCACCACACCCTGTCTCAAAATAATAAAATGATTGGGAATGTAGGTTAGTGTGAAGGCCCTGGATTCATAGCAGAAACAAGAAAGAAGAAGAGAAAGAAAGAAAGAAAGAAAGAAAGAAAGAAAGAAAGAAAGAAAGAAAGAAAGAAAGAAAGATGAGATTTCACTCTACTTCATCATGTATAGAATCATAAAAACTCAAAAGTTTTACAAACCGAGAAACATGAATAGATTTAAACTATATTAACTCAAGAATAACAAATAAATGGTGATCAATCATCAGTGGTTTACAAAGTAAGCTAAGCCAAATACACATTATGGTTTTTGATAAAGTATTAATTTGGGATAGAAAGACATATATTGATCGCTTTCTCTCGTAGTATCTCAAAGATGACAGCTATCACTCACTGAGTAACTACTATAATCCAGACACTACTCTAGAGATTATGTATACTTACGAGTTACATACATAACACATATGTGCGTTCTTGCATATGTACATGTAAAATCTTCCATCTTACAATAATCTTTTGAGATTTGTACTGCTATCCCCATTTTCCAGTGAGGAAAACCAAAGCTCAAAACTATTTTGTTTAGCCAGGGACAGTGGCACACAACTGTAATCCCAGCAATTTAGCAACCTAGAAAGACCCTGTCTCCAAAACAAAACAAAAGAAAACAAACAAACAAACCAAAACATAAAAAGGGCTGGGAATGCAGCTCAGTACAAAGGCTTTGAGTTCAATCTGGAAAAATAAAATTGTCCACAGCCAAAATGGCAGGGCCTGGATTTGCACCCATGTATGTCTAAATTAAAACTTGTGTCCTTAACTATTACTAGTTAATAAGACTGTCAGAAATCTTAATAGTTGATTGAAAAGACGTATCCTTAGAATATGCATAGATATTATTAGTTAGTGTTCTGTCAGAGAAAGATCTCTTCTACAAATTTTTACATTTAGCTTTATTGGTTTAACTTTTATAAATCACCAGCTTTAAGATTACTTTCCAAATTTACATATGAGCAAATTCTGAGAAAAAGAGATAGCTAATATATTGGACTACTAAATTTGTTTTGAGAAAGCTCAGCACACAGGAATAATAGACCCAAATTAGATTGCTTTAATATAAATAAGAATAAAGGGAATGATTTATCCTTATCCTGGTCATAGTAAGAAAAAAAATTCCACAGGCATTAGATATCATGATAAAGCTGTTCTCAAATCAATGGTTAGATGCATTGTTCAGGTGGGGGAAAGAGCTATATCATTATGCTTTGTAACTGTCAGGTGATGTCTACAGTATGAAAGGTTTCCAGCATGCAAAACAGCCTTTTAGGGTGTTTAACTAGTTAGGGAATATATAAAGTTAACCTGGAGAACCTTTCTGAAATTATATAGGCACAAGCTCCTTCCTTCTGAGAGCCCCATCAACGCCAGGTAGCCCCATAGCTACCTTGATAGGGTAGAAGATCTGTTCAGCTTTAGCTGATGAGTTTTGAAAACACTTCCTAAGCGATGCTAGTACATTTCTCTCTGCATTTTTCTCTATGCATTCTACCTACCCAGCTTTCACCAATATTCCAAATAAAAGCCATTCATCTACATGTACTAAGGCTAGGAAACAGCAGTTGTAAACATTATACAGTGGGAGAAAGACCTCAATATATCTTTTGCATATAGTGGCCACAATTGAGCAATACATGAGCTTCAGTATCCTGGCATCAAATCAAAAAACGAGAAACCAGGATTTAAAGTAAGCATTGTAATAAAAGAGTTAAAAGCCAAGATTTTAGAACCAGACAGGTTTTGCTTGAATTTCTCCCTTATTCTTTACTTGGCTTTTGACGTTGGTAAGCCCAGAGACCTCGGTGATCAAGCCTTTGTAAGCTTCAGTTCTCTTGTCTGTGAAATGGCACAGTGAGTGTTCTTTAACTTGAGTCTCCACTCTTCCAATTCTAGCTATGCAACATTGGGTAGAAGTTTAACTTCTCTCTGTATAAGGTTGTTTTCATTTGCAAAAGGGCACAACAACAATAGGTCTTTCACAGAACTGTAGAGAAGTTAATAAATTAATATATGTAAAATGTTTAAATATGTGGTTTACTGTTGACTTCAATAAATCTTACCTATTATTTACTGTCTTTTCACTATAGATATTATGCATGCTGTCCTACCTATTTTACAGGCTTTATAGGAGTCTTATCCTGTGGTGAGTGAAAAATCATTCTGCTAACTGAAATTCCAACTAAATATTAGCTAATATTTTCATTTTAATCAGCCAGTAGTCCACAAAGCATTCGTGTAAACGTAAACTTAGAATTTAATGACATTTTTAGTTAATGTGTAGTGAAATCATTTACCAGGCATGTTTGGAACTTGCAGTTAATCTCAAAATGTCTTGCTAAGAATTTGCACTCGTGTTACAAATATACGTGAAGACATTCACATTTGCAGGAGTATTCAGGGAAAAAAAATGATGAATGTCAAAGCAGCTTTTTAAATGAACTCCATTTTTAGACTTTCAATGGAGAAGGCAAACAATTGGTTTTGTTTTCGTGTCCATTTTCCAGGTCAGACCTGGATTTGTTTTTAATTAACTTTACTTGGTAGAAAAAAAAAATCATTGGTACACAGACAGTAACACCTCGGAGTGAGATCCTTAAACCATACCCATCAGAGATTATTCGACAGCCACCACTAGCAGAATCATAGTCTTAAAAACATGGCTTCAAGTTGCACTTTTAAAGTCTTGCTTGCCATTTTTAAATTTCCAATTCATCCAAGATGAATTTCTCTTCACCTAGTGCTTAATAAACAACACTTTCAATTCATGTTTGAATCCCCTTTAACATTTCTACAACAAAATGACTGCATTAGTTTTTTGTTCTGCTTTCTCTTCAGCCTCACATAGACAGCTTGCTGCAATTCCACTGATGTAATTGAAATGTGTAGAGGCTAATATTATCAGGTTAGTTTATGCATAGAATGGCTTTTCTAAATGTACCAGAAGAAATCTTGTACCAAAAGTATCTTGAGAAGACTCTTTCCCCATATTTTATCATAACATCCAACCAATGAAAAGTCATACCACCTCAAAATATATTGGATTTACTGAACTGTGTCTTCAAAGAAAAGGTTGTTTTATGAAGGAAAGGAACTAGCTTTGCTTTTTTCTGATCAGAAGATTATCTGGTTTGAAGTGAACTGTTATCTCAAAATAAATGAGAAGCAGCAATAGAAGCTCAGTGAAAACCCAAGAGACAGTGCTTGCTTTGAACTGGAAGTGGAGGCAGCATTACACAATGTGTAAATGTCTGGCAAGACCATCAGAGGTCTCCTTCAGGGCTGTGAAGCATGGAAATCTTCAGCCTATTAGATAGCCATCAAAGTTCGCAAAAAGGAAATTTGTTTTCACATGCCCTGGGGTATCGATGATACATTTAATTTCACCGGGACCAAAAAATAAAGGGATGAACTTTTTAAAAATGGTTGTTTTTCAGTTGTATAAGTGCAGTTATATTTCTCACAATCACCTCCAAATAGATTTTAAGAAATAATCAATTGGTCATTGGGAAAGAAAGCAGCTGTATAAAGACTACTCCTAAAACGACCTCCCTGAGTGAACCACTTAAAGCTAAGAGTGATTATGAAACAAAAAGCCGTACGAACTTTTTTTAACTAAACAAGTTAGTTATTTAAGATGTTTAGTCTACCTTTAAAACAATTTCACAGTTACTCTGGGTTAATATATCCACAAGAAAATAGGAGTTCAGGCTACTATAAATTGAAATGGATCATGCCATTTAGACTTGCCAAACTTGCCAAAAGAATGAGTCTTATTCTTGAAAAGGAAGAAAAAAAGGTATAGCTGCTCCAAACCTATATGTTCTACTTCTTTCTAATAGCCACTCTAAGAGCGTGCCTTTCGAAAGACTGAGGTTATCCCCAGGAGTTAGATCATGTGGCTTTAGAACAAAATAAAAAGTCCTTAAAATTGTCTTTCTTTTATAAAGGTAAAATTTCTATTGAAAAAAAAAGAAACTTATGGCTCCCCCACCCCAAAAAGGGAGAAGTACCCTGAATGCAGGAAATATTTCAAAACTGAAAAGAAAATAACTTTGAAATTTTTCCCAAATAACTTTATTAAGGAAGAAGGAAAGCTAGAACTGTCATATACAAAAGAATAATTTTTCTGCTCAAGATAAAAATACTCTGTGATTGGGCTCAATTTAAACTTGGACTTCCAACATTTTTGCTCCAGGAAATAATACATTAAAGAATGGAAAAGAAACCAATTTAAGACATCAACATTTAATTCTCATTACCAAAATTATAATCATAGAAGGGAGGACTTCTAAAATTAGAGTCCAAAATAACTATTGAGCTGAACTCATCCTCAAAGGCAGTACTAAGCGTTTAATTAGGCTATTTCTGCAAGGAAAAAGCTGGTAAATCAATATAATCTAATAAGCTTTTGGCCAGGGCAAAGGAAGAATGATCACAATTGCTTGCCATGTATTTACTCTTCAGGCCTTTTATTGGGCAAGATCCACTAAAGAACAATACAATCAAAGGGAATGGAGCAGAGAGAATTTTTTAATGGAAGAATTCTGGCTTCAGGATACTATGTTATATACTGAAGATATATAAACCTTCTTTGGAAATTCTTCCTATTTATTTTGAGCTTCATAAGTTTGATAAATGATTGCTTTTTCTCCAACCTATTAAACAGAAAGAACAGGATGACCTGAACATTCATGGCTTTAAAGTACAGCACGTGAATCTGTGAAAGCTAGCAGGTTTTCTGATTTGATTCACTATAGTACGAAGAGGATTTGGCTTATACTGTTCCACTGTAACAAGAGGAAAATATTCTTAAATAAATCACTTTGTCTCTCCAGGCCTCATTTTTATTTTTTTTAAACCAAAAAGTTGGGTTAAATATTTCCTAACTTACATTGTTCATAGGAATTTGGCATATATATATATATATATATATATATATATATATATATTTTTTTTTTTTTTTTTTTTTTTTTTTAAGGTGGAGCAGTTGCCTTACTGGGATCATTCCAGTAGAAAGTCCCACACAAGGTTCACAGTGAGTTGGGTTTCAGTTTGCTTAAATAGAACCCTGGGCACCAGAGCCACCTCAGTCTAATACAGTCCCAATTATTTTGACAAAGGAATGAAGAAAACTTTTGCTTTTTTTTTCATGTTCTGTAAAAATAAATGACTCTGGGCAGAAGTACAGATAGAAAAAGGCTAAACTGCCTCTACTCTGTCCCCTGCACTTCTCATTTTCTCAGCTGAATTCTCCCACTTTTAATAGCCTCTCCCCCACACACACCTGCCCTTAGGGGCCCTTATCACAGAGAAATCATTTTCCCTGGTTGTACTTCTTACACTGCTTCCTTGGGGTTACTACCACATGATGACAGATGGAGAACAAAGTCTCACTGAGTGGCAAATATTGCATCTGGAGCCAGACTCACCCTAAATGACTCAATCCCCAACTTCCTGTCACATCTGATTTGAAATACAAACTCTAGATTTCCCAAACTGAAATTGTACTTGTCATAGACCTTCAGGGACCATCTCATCCAATTTCTCAAACTCCACTGAGCACAATAATTACTGAGCTACTTTCTTATGTTTGCAGTACATAATGATTACATTTGCGGTAGGGAGTTGGTACATTTATAAAATACATTTTAATCCTTTCTTTTTTCCATCCTCTTCTCCTTCCCTCCTTTCCTGCTCTTTCCAATTCTTAGTCCCTTTCCCATTTGCAAAAATTCTATCTTTATTTCTTTCAATTCTTTTTTCCTTTCCTTTGTTCCTCCCCTCCCTCCATTTCTTGTTTCCCTGTTTTAAAAATGCATGTTCATAGGCCTCACTCTTAGAAATTCTGATTCATTCAGTCTTGGTCGGGACTCAGGAATATGCTTTCATAATAAGGCTTTCAGGGATATGCTTTTTTCAAGGAGGCTTCTGGGAGATTTGGTTGTGTTCTTTGAGAAACTCTAGTTAAAAAATCACAAGTGTGAAAAACTCCTGAATTCTAAATCTAGGTCAAATTTAAAAAGTATTAGACCTATTATAAGGCAGCACAAAATTGAGGAGTGAAAAATGACATGAGAATAAATGACACTGAATTATTTTTAAGCCATGAGAATGTGGGAACACAATTAACTTATAAATCTCTTTTGAAAAAAGTTTAAGTTTCAAGAGTTTTCTTTAAACTAAAACTTCTTGTCCTAATTGGAGAGAAAGAACACTGTCGTGAAGTCAAACATCAAAACCTCTGCTAAGTACCTCCATAGAAGGTCCCTGATACACCACAACCACATGTATTTTTCAACTCCCCAAATTAAGACAATCTATAAAGAAATGTTCATTTATTAGCAACTTGTGTTTGACAGTTTATTTCATGTCAGCCTCCAGCTTTCCTTTGCAAGCTTATTTGCATAATGTGTTATCATGTCTAAATGGAAAACTAAATGCCTCCATGTGGTCTTTAAATGACAAGTGCTTGTCAGCTTCATGCAATATTCAGAAGTAATAGATCCAAATCACAACAGCACTCACTGAGATGTTAAAGAAAAACTTGTTGTGTATCCTTCCTTGACAAATTTACACTTTGGTACAGAATTGTCAATTAGACATTCCATGTGTTTAACAGTTTAGCTCAACTGTGAAGGAATTTACTGTGGCTTTATTCCACTGTATTCTAAGTAATTACAATTCACATTACATTTTTTTTTTTTTATTATTTCAAAGCAACTCAGGGAGTAATCTCCAAATGACCTTGGCAAGAGATCTCCAAGAACTGTGTTTAATTGTTTTAAAATATATAGAAGCTTATGATAATGTTTTTAAGAACTCTGGACAAACTAGTGTGGAAACCAAAAATTAATTTGTTCTTACATCTGATGTTTCAGGATCAGCAAAATGGTAATAATTTTGATATTTAACAAGAAATAAGCTATTTTAAAGGAGTTTTTATTGCATCAGCTTTTCCTCATATTTATTTAGAACCGTTCTCATTTAAACATACTGATTCGACAGTAACATTAATCTAACATTAGCACCAACAACTGAAACTCCTTCCTCATAACCCAGTGGAAAGAAGTCATTTGTCTCAAGGGCCTTTTCAATTGAAAGACAATGAAGAAGAGAATGTAGATAAAAAACAGACATTCAGGCAGCCTCCCCCGGCCCCATGCTGCCTCCCTTCCCTCCCACACACATGCTGCTACAAAGAAGGCTCAGGCCTGATGTCGTGGCTGACCCTCAGTAGAATGGGTCCTGGAAACTTTCTGTTAGAAACATGAAAAGATAATGGAGGTCTGAGATGCCTGGTGTAGGGATCCTGGGCGGCTTCCAACAGCACAGAGCAGCACTGACTCCCACCCGGAGACGAGATGGACCTAGACCCTAAGGAAAAGGAAGAGAGGAGGGCTTGGTTTAATCTGTATCCAGCTCTCAGATTCCCTCGATAAATTAACGACCAGCAATGGAACGAGAGAAGTGACAATGTGGCTGATTTCTCCAGTGGATCCCTCAGGATTTGGTTGACTTGGGACTTTGAGTGATGAGAGTCTGCACACCAAGCGCCAGGTGGTGGGAAATGTGCTTTTAGGGATGTTTGACCCCATCCTGACCCTAGAAAGTTATGATGTGTTCAATAGGTTTTGTTTGGAAGGGCTGGAGACTGGTGATGGATGGCAAATGAGTGGACAGAAGCTGACCTCAGAGTAACAACAAGGACCCAGTGAACCCAGATAATGGCCTATTGAAGTGAGTTCCTAAGAGACCTTAAATGTAGTCACAGAGAAAGAATTCAGAGCAGCAGATTGAAAACTAAGCTGGTGGAGGGAATGATTTATAAAGGAGAAAAATAATTGATTCAGAACTGTGGGATTCATGGGACACTGAATATAAAAGGTACCTTAAAGTTATGCTACCCCACTCCCGTTCTTTTACAGGTAACAAAAAAGCAGCCCAGAAAAACGAGTTATAAAATGGTTTACCAGGCTGCTTGATGCAAAATTGGACCTGGATTTGGATCATGTAGCATTTAGTCACCTGTGCTTTTATAATGTCTTGTTGGAGAAAATATCAGTTTATCCATATCCTCTCCAATGCTTTAGTCATAAATTAAAGTAGAGTAAATGGATAGGTAACAAATCTAATCCTATTTCATTTACTGTCCAAGATATTCTTGTCAGTGTACACTCTCTTGTTACTTTTACTGATATTATTATCTACTGTAATCACAGTATCAACAAAAAAATTATAGAACAAATGATGGTGAAACTGTCTTTTTGGAACAGATTTAAGCCTTTCTAATTATAGTACATATCTGTTTCAGTCTCCCTTTAGCAGAAAAAGAACATAATACTCATTTATTTAAAATTTATCCAATAAATAAATATATATTGCTTAGCACCCACTCCATTTGTTCATTCAGAAAAAATATTTTCATCACTTGTTAGATGGCAGGCATTTCTCTAGAGAACTGGAGACACAGCAGTAAACAAAACACAAGACATTCATATATTAATAGTGCTTATGCTGTAGAGGGAGAGAGAGTGGTTATGCAAAATAATTCATGAAGTAATCTTGGAAGTGGTTAAGTACAGTGTAGAGAAACGAAGCCAACTAAGTGTTTGGGAGATCTAGCCTATAATCGCTACCAAGGAAATTATTTGGCTGGGGGCAAAGTTAACTCACTGAAGAACATCAGAGGATGAAAAACTTTTTTTGTTTTTATTTTGTTTTGTTTTGTTTTGGTTTTGTTTGGTTTTTTGAGAGAGCATCTCACTAGTCACTAAATTCTTCAGGCTGGGCTTGAAATTGCAATCTTCCTTCCTTGGCCTCCTTGAGTGCTGGGATTAACAGGTGCATTTCACACTGTGTGACTTGTACAATAGTAGTTCTTCAGAAAATAATAGGTGTTTTGTGAAAAATCAAACTCCTATGGTTAAATAATTTTAATAAATCATGGATTACATAAAATAAATGTATTTCTGTGCAGTTCTTCATAGGATATGAAATGCAAATATTTGCTAGAGCTCTACTATACAAGAATATTATAGTATTACACAGAGCATTTCCTATCTTGACTGTAGAACACACTGTACAAATTGTACAAAGCATTTGGGAACAAAATACAGTATAGTAGATTTTTATAAATGGAGATTGGAACTGTATATATGCATATACTTTTGCTATGCAGATACATCCTTAGTGACCCAAGTATCCATTTTGTTTATTAACATAGTAGAGTCAATACGGCATCTTCAGAAGTGATTGAGGCATTCAACTTTGAATATTGGTATCTGTGGAACTACCTATTACATATCTCCATGAAAATGAAAAATATTATTTTAAATTACAAAACATATATTCAGGTTGTAAAAGTATAAGATGGACATGGCAAAAAGGAAAAATAAACTTTGATGACCCATATAAAATATTTGTATTTGTTTATATCCCACACTAGACAGTGTAAAGATGCAAACTAAATCTAGGTGACACATAGTGACACAAAAATAACGAGTTTGTGAAAAATATATGAACAAGCCAGTAAATGAACAAGGGTATGACACAACATTCCATAATACCATGCTTTTCTTATCCTGTAGTTGACACATTGCAATGCTCTCTTTTAATTATGGAGGGGAAATTCATAGGACATAAGATGAACTAGAAAGTAAATAATTTAGTGGTTGTTATGGTTCGTGTCTAGATGTCTGCCCAAAGCCTCATGCAGTTATGGGGTGTGGGCTTTGCAGAGGTGTCTGAATCTAGGCTTTGTGACTGATTCATGATCTAATGCTGGGATTAAGGCCGTGAGTGCTATACCCGCCCTAAGGGGGGTAGCCTGCATACCATATAAGGGACAGAAAGAGGTTCGTCCCTCCCCTTTCTTGTTGCTTTTGCTGTCTTTCACCACCGTGAACTAGTCTCCTCTGCGAAGTCACTCTGCCCTGAAGCCAGCTGATTATGGACTGAAATCTCTACAAACTGTGAGCTAAATAAATCTTTCCTCCTTTAACTTTGGATGTCAGGTATTTTGTCTCAGCAATGAGAAAAAAGTAACTAAGACAATGTCCTTTAGTATATTCATAATGTTGTGCAATCATCACCTCTGTCTATTCCAAAATATGTTCATCATTCCAAAAAGGAAAACATACACCTTTTTAAGCATTTACTCCTTGTTATGATTAAGTGTCCCCCACAGGCTCATGTGTTAAAGGTTTGGTCCCTAACTAATGGTATTTGGGAGCTGGCAGAACCATTTAGGAACTGAGGCCTAGTAAAAGGAAATTAGGTTATTAGCGGTGAGTCCTTTAAGGAGCTATTGAGACCCTGGCCACCTTCCTCCCCTCTCTTTGCTTCCTAGTTGCCATGAGGTGAGCAGTTTTGCTCTGCCCTGCACCCCTGCACTCCTCACCATGACATTCTGCCTCACCACAGGCCCAAATGCAGTGGAGCCAGCTGACCAAAAACTGAAACCTCTAAAGCTCTGAGCCAAAATAAACTTTTCCTCCTTACAGGTATTTTGTCACAACAATGGAAAGATAACAAACACACTCTTCATTTGTCTTCCCCTTCAGCCACTCAACCTCTAATCTGTTTTCTCTTCTATGTTTCTACTTATTCTAGATATTTCATAAATGGAAACATACAATATGTGACCTTTTATGTCTGGCTTCCTGTATTTAGCATTCTTTCATGTTTCAGTACTTTATTTTCTTTTATGTCTAATATATGTCACATTTTGTCTATCCATTTATCCACTGATAGACACTTGGAAGTTTTTTCTTTTTTTGATTATTATGTACAGGGCTGCTATGAGGCTATGACCAGGAATTTACAGTTCATGTATTTGAGAACCTGTTTTCTTTTATTTTTGGTACATACCTAGTAATGGATTTGCTATGGATTACCATTTGTCGTAGGTTCAACTTTTTGAGCTGCAACCTGTAACATTCCTTATAACGAGAAAAGGGCAAAAAAGAAAAAAGAAAAAATTAGAACATGGAAGCCTAGTTAAGTTCTGCTGTTATCCAGTTATGAAGAAGAAAACAAAATAAGGTGAGTTTGAGGCAAAATTTTTAAGTAGGCACTTGTCTTTGAATTCACTTTCTCATGGGCATATGTTCAATCTACATAATTCATTCACTCCGGTTTAGTAGACTTGTATTGTCCCCTCACCCCAACTTCATCAAATCTTTTCCTCATTTATATCTTCTTGTGAATTTCAGTTATTGTGTTACTTATTTGTGTTATCTCTATCCTCACTAGCATAGAGGATCTTTGAGAGCAGGGCCTTCCCCTGTTTATTGCTGTTTCAGAGTACTACAGACAATGACTAGCATATAATAAGTGCTCAGTAAATACCCATGGCCTAATTTCTGTACTTATGGACCACAATTAACTTGTGCTTATTAAAACAACTTTTGGAATCAATAAACTGTTGTTCTTGTGCAAATGGGACATAGTTTTTTAAAGGGGGAAGAAATATTGAAATACTACTGTCTAGGCAGCCTCATCCTCTAACTATGTACAACCGAGTAGACACCACTATCCCCCTGGGCAGCACAGCTGTCCAGCTTGCTCCTAACCATCTGTAGTGGTGAGTTACAAAGTTTGGAATCTTCTAGGTTTGTTTTTAAAAAGAAAATGAGGGAGCCTGTTATTTTGTAAAGTGACAGTGATTTATATGTGTAGCTCCCCAGGTATCAAAGAGAAAATGAACCCCAGGACGTCTGAAGCTAACAGAAATAAAAAGCTTTCTAATGCATCTGCACATAAGCTATCAACCAGATTTAATTACCTGGAGAGATAGCAATCAGTCTGTTTCTCAAGGTAAGAGAAAAGTGAAAGGTAATAGAAAATTGTATAAATACTGCTATTCATTTTTTAATCTACTGTAAAACTGGGGAGAGAACAAATACAATCCTTCACCCTTCTTGGGCATCCTTATTTGGGAATAATTATGCCTGCAGGGACTGGTTACAACCTTCAAGGCAACTGTGTTGGATTTTAGTGTTTGATAAGGTCCAGTGGTAATAAAATGAAGCAGGACCCCCCAAGACAACTTAGTGGGGGGCAATTATGACCCATTACTGTGTGAATCACACACTGTGATTAAACTCGCAGGAGGCACTCAGCATCCGCACTTGTTGTGAAAAGGGTCCTGATTAGCATTTGTACTATGCATTTTGGTAATCAGAAATCATTATAGAGAATGCAACATTGAATGAAGGAATATGGCAATCTCCCATGCATTAAATAGGCTAATTTTTAAAAAGAAATGACTTTATATCTAAAGCAAATAACACCATTTCTTTTCCTGCAAAGCATTAACACTTGGTCAGATGCTCTCTACTATAGTTCTATAAGTTAGCAAATACTCCACTCCATGATAGAGGTTGTTTTCATTTAAATGTTGATATGTAACAGCTATTTTTGCTATGTGTCTTTAGTCTTGTAGAGAGCTAAATGATGAATTAAACCAGCCAGAGATAGAAACAGCAAGTTTTGAATTCTTAAATGACTCAACAAATTAGGTCAAGATTCAGGAAAGCTTCTGACAGAGGCATCAGAAATATTCTTCATTCTATGAAGTATTAACAGGAATGAAATTTGCTGATATAATATTTTGGGCATATTTTGACAACTTCAAGAGATTTGGATCTACCCTTTGTATTAAAGTTTTAAACAATTGTATCAAACCATTTTGTATATGAATTTAAAAGGCTTTTGCACATTTTTATAAGTAAACACACTCTGAAAAGTCCTTTTTGCTGTCAGATCCCCACCCACAAGTATTCAATTCCATTTATTTTAATTATATAGATTCCTTTGTTCAATGTTCAGGAAAAGAGTCAGTCTCAAGAACTGAATAGGCCAGTCAAACTCTGCATTTACTCAAAAGAAATTTTAAACACTTAATTGTTAGCAGGCAAAATTTGAACTAATAATTAAATGACCATTTACTCATTATTTTATATCACATGATTAAAAGAACTTCTAACTTTGACTACAATGTTACCAGATTAATTTACTTAAATTGTCATTGTTGAATTTTAATATCTTTTCTCCAGAAATCATTTAGATTGATTAATCAAAGAGCTAATGTTGGCCAGAAAGAAAGTAATTAGCACTTATTTAAAGTGCATTAGATAATAGCTAAGTAGGGAAATTTATTAACATTTATTATAATAATATCAAAATATGATGGTTATTCAACATTTTTCCTTGCTTTGCTTTAACTGTTATTATTGTAAAATTTTTCAGTAATGCAATGCTCACAAAAATGAATTTAGTACCATACCCGCAATGGTAGTATCCATGTTTTTTTTGTGGGAGTGTTTATACTAACCCATCAGCCTGTCATTACGCTAATGTATTTTGCTATGTTCTATTCATGCCTTATATCTCTGTCCAACTTTGTGACCAGAAGCTGTCTAGCATTAGGACTATGGTCGGTCATGTAAAACAAAAAGTTGGTGGCATAGTCCAATATTGGGGTGCCAGAAGTTTGAGAAAGAGTGGCGGGTAAGCAAAAGAGAACAACTAGTGAGTTCTACTATTCACCATACATAGTGTGATCAAAAGATGTAGTTCATGTTCAAATGTGCCACAGTAAAAGGTAGATTGCCATTAGTCCCCTTCAAAAGATTCCTTCTTGCTTTGAAAACACTATCCCGTGGTTCTTAGCAATATGTATTTTACTGTAGTAAATTTTTAAAATTTAAATATTAGGATACTTTTTATCACCCTTGTACATTACTGTGCATTTTTAACATAATTCAACCTCTAGTCACTTTTTAAAAATCTAAAATAACACTAGATATATAAGAGTACAACACAGAACCTATGAATGTAGTCAAGTTACCAACAATGATGATCACCCCCGTGATTCTCAAATTCACCTGATTTAGAAATTCCATTTGTCCTCTTTTTAACACAAGTATAATGAAGCTTATCATTTGGGCTCATAGAATGACAATGCTAACTTGAAATTGTGAGACAGAAATGCTGTACATTTTACTCAGCAGGAAAAAAACTACCCTTTATTTTACTTGAAAAGGTCTTGGCCTAGCATTATTATATAATAGAGGTTTCACTGATGATGGATCTTAGGGCTAAAATGCTTTGCTGAGGTTCAGAGAAGAAATGTATAAGAACATGGAATTGTCTGTTTATTTGTGTAAAGAAGGATATGAATAGAATATTTTTTCAAGGTTAGGGTAAACAGGAAAACCAAAAGACAAATTTCAGCAAAACCATTAGGGATAGGTTAAAACAGGAAGAAGATCTTCCAGTGCCCTTATGTTTGTAATCATCTGGGATAATAGAGATCCCCCAAACCTCCTGACCAGAAAGATAAAAATTAACATTTACTTACTGAATATGGCAGAGCTAGACATTTAACTAGGTACTATGAGCTTATGAAAAATAAATGAAAGTTTTGCCTTTAAGGAGCTTGTAATGTAGTTGGTGAACCCATGTGTAGTGTGATCGTGCCAGAATAGATTGTATCTCTTGATCTAGCCCAGCATTCTGCCCATTGCAGGTTTGGTACTAAGTGTTTGGTGCTAAGTGTTTTATATAGATTAATTCCTTTAGTACACTCAATTCTGTGAGTTTATTGTCCCATTTTTACAAATAAAATTTAAACTTTTTAAATTGCTTAGATTTGAAATCCCAAGTTCACATCCTTAGCCAACATTGGGTCAGATCTTCAGATGTGCCTACTGTCCTCTCCATTCTAATTCCCTCCATTTCCATGAGGTCACATCAGCCTCTCACACTCCAGAATATACTTTAGAAAAAAGTTGGAGGCATAAATCCAAAAGAGATGACATTGGTCCTAGAAAATATTAGTCATCCAAAGAGATTGCTCTGGATCTTTAGATCCAGCAATATCTCTGATACAGAAGGGCAGAAATGATCTTCCCCCAGATCAGCAGCTATTGGGTGTGACTGGCCCTTTCTGCTATGTAGGCTTCATGTACCTGTGCCTGCACTAGAGTGTGTGCCTTGAACCATTTTTCTCTGCTCTTGAATGGGCATAGAAACCTTATCCAGATCCCAACCTTCTGCTGAGCCACAGGCCCATTCAGCACTTCTCTTCCCAGGGACTTGCTAGATCTCCCACTTTGGACCACCTACTTACCATGCACCAGCCATGTGGAGACAGTGCCAGCCATGCAGAGGCAAGTCCATGTACTCATCTACCTCCCACCAATGCTGTTGCACCATTGCCTTGAGAAAAGGGGGGATGAGGAGAACTTTTAGATGTGTGTGATATGTTTGTGTGTGCCCACATGCACTTCTCCAACCTAAAGCTTGTAGTCTCCCAAATGTATGCCTGGAAAATATGCCATGTTTTATCATCTCCTTGGAAAATAAACCACTAACTGAGACAGACTACTCCATAAATGCTGGTTTCTAATACTGGTTCTGCCATTTATTAATCATACAACCTTGAGAAAGTTACATACCATCCATGTGCCCCAATTTCCTCACCTGTAAAGTGGGTTTTAGCCTAGCTCCTTCCTTCTTAAAATTATGGAAAGGACTTAATAATTTTAAGAGATAAGGTGCTCAAAGCTTTACCTGGCACGTGGTAATGTAAGAGTTGGTTATTATTCTCTTCCTCCTCTCTTGTCTCCTATTCATTTCCTACCAGGACCAAAGGCTTTAGACTCTATTTCCGCCACATCGTATCACTCTTCTCCCTAAGGCAGGAGACTTGAGTTCTCCTAAGTGCAGTAGGATTTATCTCTGCATTAAAAAGCAAAGTCTACCTTTCAAACATTCCATTCTTTGTCCTTGATGTCCATCTTGACATAGTCCAACTCTTAAAATTATGGCTTCCTACAAAGTCCTATTTAGGAATCAGAGCTGAATACTAAACTTTTTTTTTTTTTTTTTTGGTCATTCCTATTCTAGTACCACCAAATCCCCTTTTGAAGACAGATAGATACCTTGGACTGAGAGGATCAGTCAATAAAAATATTTTGAAAACGTAAATCTCATTATTGTATTTCAAATTATCATTCCCATTACATGTCTTATGTGTTATTTAAGATCCTTTAAGGGAAAGAGTATTATCAATCTTAAATACACATCAGTATCACCACTGAAGCTTTCAAATGGTAATTTCTAATGCCCACCCAAATTTGCTAAATTAAAATCCCCAAAGAAAACAGCCTGATTTTTAAAAAGTCTTAGTAAGGGGTAATTACCCCTTAGTAAGGGGTAATTCTAGTATTCTAAGATTAAAGATACTGTTGCTCATTAATAGGATACAGAAGCCTTCCAAAATGAAGCCCAGAGAAACAGAGAAACTATATATTGTTATGCAAACGTTGGTGAAAAGTGGACAGTTAGGAAGAACTATGATCCAATGGCAATAAGCTGTAAGGAATTTACCAAGACCTATTTGTTCAGATTCTTCTTGGTTTTCCTGTCTTTTCGGAGATAATGATGTTCCCTTCCTCTGAATACAGGGGGGGGTACCTCTGGGATGAGGATCTTATGATCTACTTTAGGAGAAGGTCAGAAAATTCTTTTCTGTTGTATGGCCTGCTTCAGGGAAGAAGGGGCAAGGGAAAAGTCCAAGTAATCTTTCTGCTTCTACTGTTTCCCCAAATGCCAAGGTACATATTTTGGGATACCATGTCTTGAACCCCATCAGTCGTAACTGCTTTACAAGGTTACTTTGAGGACAGAAAGACATAATGCAAACACAAGGTGCGGTGCCTAATAAGCACTCAATACATGGAACTATAATTGGTATTACCATTTTTTAGATAATAAATTCTCAGAAAAATTATGAAACTTCCCACAGTTGTAATCCATAGTTGATATATAACAGAGCCAATACATGAATCACAACATATCTGACCATAAAAGTCATGAAATAATATATAATAAATTTGCATTTAGACTAAAGGATATTTAACTTTAAACTCATATGTGCTCCACTTTTCATATTGTTTGTTAAATGCAGGTAGCATAAAAGAAATCAAGGTAGATAGAAGAGTAATGAAAGAAGAAATAACCAGAGCCAGGTGTGGTGGTGCATGCCTGTAATCCCAGCAGTCAGGAGGCTGAGGCAGGAGGATCGCCACAAGTTCAAGCTCAGCCTAGGTGACATAGTGAGTCCAGGCCAGCCTGAGCTACATAGTGAGACCCTGTCTCAAAAAAAAAAAAAAAAAAAAAAAAAAAGAAGAAATAACCAACTCCAAGTAAAGCACACAGCACTGGTCAAAGCAATTGGGCAACAGGAAGCCTTTTACTGCAGTACAGTATGCTATATCTGTCTTCGGCACACAAATGAGCAAGTCCAGAGCCTCAGCTCCTCATCTGGCCCATCCATCCCAGGAGGCAGTATTCCTCTATCTTAATCATGCTGGGTAGAGTTATCTGATTACTAGAGACTACCCCTGCATTACAGTCTGCTGAAATTATTCAAACTAGCCCGTCCTAAATTGTATGCCTCACCTTTCTAATACAGTCTCTGACTTAACACCCACTGCCTCCTAACCACCCTGGTGCTATTCTCACGTGGCTTTGCTAAACTTCCTTTCCCTGGGCCTCTCCTCTGTCTTCTCTTTCAGCTGCACTTGAATGACCATTCAGAAGAACATAGAGCACCTGAGAAATGAGGATTAAGACAGAGGATGCAAAATGGAAGGTGTATAGCCTTGTTTTAAAATTATTTCTTTTTAGGGGCCAGTGAGATGGCTCAGCGGTGTAAGCGCCTGCCTGGCAAGCGCGAGGGCCCGAGTTTGACTCCTAGAACCCACATACGAGAAAAGGGCCGGTGATGTCACTCAGCAGCACGGGTGCCTGCTGGTGCGCAAGGTCCTGAGGTCGACCCCTGGTACCCACAAAAAATAATAATAATAATAAAGTAAAATTATCTCTTTTGGGAAGACAGTTACCACTGCTATTTGATAATGGAGCAATATATTCTAGTGAAGCTCAAATTCAGTGACTTGATGTCAACAAATATTGTATCAATAAACATTAGGAAACACTGAGTCCTTGGGTTCTTGGTACTTTTTGCCAAGTTCTCCTCAAAAACTAACACCTTATGTAGTGTCTGAATATAGTGTGTGTGTGAATGAAATGTGTATAGACACAAGAGGTACATTTTTAGTTACATTATTCACACAGCAAACTATTTTCATATATAGTATAAGAAAATATCTTGAAACTTTTATCTATAAATGATACTGTTCTGATGACTCCTCATAGAGCCATTGTTTGACTTCATGTACTAAACCAACTAATTCCAATAACAAAAAAACTGGGTGGTATGGGTGCATTTCTCTATTGAAAAGTTTTATAAAGCCTCCTCTAAATGGGTACTATTTACATTTTCCTTGTTTTTTACATCTATCTTCTGTTCTTGGTATTGCTACCACAAGAACATTGGGTGGGGTGGACAGAATCCTTATTTTGGAAAAGCTCAGGAAAACGAGAACGTCATTTCTCCCGGCAGGATGGGAGCGTGGAGGCTCACGCTTCCGAACAGAGCTGACGATCCGATCTCACTGAGTGCTCCACCTTTCCCTTACTGAGACAGCTTCTGTCAAAGCTGTGGCTGTTCAAGGGTGACAGAACGTGACCGCTACAGAACACAGAAAAATTCAAGACAAATCGAAATTTCAGGTAATTGATTTCAAGTTAGAAATGTAACCAGAGGCTTTGGCTGGTAAAGACACTCTCACACAGAGTCAAAGCCATTAATCTCTGAGACTCAACTGAACAAAAAGTATTATTTTTTAAATGCAATATCCTATTAGTGAAGGAAAAAATATTCACATTTGTGAAAATGGTAGCTACTTAAATATTCAGAATTTCAGTTATTGCAAATATACCCATCTATGGAATATAGTAATTATTAGATCCAATACTATGTACTAGATATTGTATAGGATAAAAAGACACTTTAATGACAGCCTTTGTCCTCAAAATACTTGCAATCTAAAAAGGGAAGGAGCAAGCATACAGGGTAGAATTATCTATATTTTCCTCAGTGTAGAAATATACAGACCCCTCCCACTTTATCACCCCTTAACCTACATCTCTGGAACAAAAGCTCCAGCTTGATTTCCAAAATTCCCTTCTTCAAAATCCTTCCCAGATTTCCCAAATGCGAAGTCACGCTTTGCTTGATACTCTTTTAACAATTTGTATTTACTTCTCCCAAAGCATTTAGTTTGTAATATTGTGGCGTCTTTCACTCCCTTTTTATTTCCACAATAAGAACTCCAGCTCTTCCAGTCATATGCATCCTCTCAACATTTCCCCTCTGCAACCCACTGTGGCCTTCCAGCTCACCTTCCAGTGTAGGAGCTCAGAGTAACTGTTGAGTAGATGAATGTGCAGATGATTGAATTGAAGAAATGGTAATGTATGAGTACAGATTATTCTGCCCAGTGGGGTGGTTCTGTCTTAGTCATATTCTGCTCATATATCAGCATCATTTTACTTGCACCTCAGGTTTTCCATTTTCTGACCACAACATATTTCCCCTGGCTGGATTGCTTTAGCTGTCCAAGCAGAGAAGGACATGCAAGCTGCCCTCCAAAACTTTACCCAACAGTAGAATTGAAGCAAAAACAACTTTACAAAACTAGACGGAGTATGCACTAGAGAGGGTAAATTACTGATTACCTCAGTAATTTTAAATGATTCACAGTGGCTAGGCTAACCCTCCCCTACAAGTGGAGGATTTCACCAAGGCACTTGTCTTTAAAGCTTCAATTTCAAGCCAAAAAGAATTAAAGTGTTCAAATTTCAACCTTGGTTAGCTTGACATCCAGTCTACCCAAATGTTTTGGCTATTCATTGAACAGCTTGCATAGCCGTTATGGTTACCATGGAGCCCATGCGAGACTGAATGCCACTCAATCTTCTAAAACCCTCTGTTAAAGGATTTTATCCCACTCTCTTTGCTTCCTCCAACAAAATAAAATTTGAATGGTGACAGTCAGTAGGTATTTCAGAACAAGCTATTGATTTTCAATTTCTCAATTTGTAAAACAAGTGATTTCTTATTACATAACATTTTGCCAAGAATCTCACTAGTGATTAGGGTTCCAAGTCTATAAAGTACATTGAATTCCTTAGAATTAAAGCAATCTGGCATTTCTAATTTGAAAAAGAAGTTTCATTTAAAATATCTGTGATGAAACACACCAATAATTTCTGGTAACTGCTAAATATATGATTTCTAAAAAAAAACTTTAAAAAGAAACAAATTAGAAAAAAAAAACCTTTGATTTCCTTCTCTTTGGATTAGAAAGGACAATTTTGTGTTGCTATCACAGTTCCTTCTTTTGCCTTAATCATTGGTTCATCTTTAATTTATCAGGCAGCAGTTCCCCAGAGATCTAAGCAACTGTTATTTTTGTGTATTTTTAGATTTGTAATTTTTCCTTCATATTTTAAAAAATATTATTCACACATGAACCAATAAGAAATGTCATATTGGTACACAACTCAGTTTTATGGGAGAATTCTGTCCCTAAAAACAGTTTAAACAAATGGTTTGTAGGAGGGCATGTTTACCCTCTATTGTGTTAACATTAGAATGCTAAGACATTTTCCTCGATAACTCACCAGAAATCTACCATCCATGCATGTACCCAAAAGTTTTAAAATACATTTATTTTAAACTATTGTTGAAATAATTTAAACTTCATTTTGTTTCAATTAAAATTCATTTTAACTTCAGTTACCAGTGGTCAACCACAGTCCAAAAATATTGAAATGGCAGATTCCAGAAATAATTCATAAAGTTTAAATTGCTTCTTATTCAAACTAGTATCATGAAGTCACACACCATCCTACTCCATATCTCCCAGTACATGAAACATCCCTTGTTCCAGAGTATCTATGTTGTATACCCTACTCACCCATTAATCACTTGGTTAGTCATGAGGATAATCTGATCAACAGTCTCAGTATGGCAATGCTTGTGTTTAAGCAAACCTTACATATTTAACTTTCTATGTCACAATGCCTCCATCATTCCCCTCTCTTTGCCTCATCATATAGGCAGTGTATCCTCTCACATCACAGGAAGGATAAGTACAGTACAGTGAGATATCTTAAGAGAGAGAGAGAGACACCTCTTGTAATGGTATATTATAATTGTTCTATTAGTTATTGTTGTTAATCTCTTTGTGACTAATTTACAAATGAAACTCTGTTATATGTGTGTAGTATGAATAAGAAAAAACAGTATGTGGGGATTTTGTATGATCCAGTTTCAGGCATCCACTGGTGGTCTTAGAGTGTGTTTCCCACAGATAAAGGAGGTCTACTATGTACTGAGCGTTGAAAGTACATATTTCCATAATTTAAACATCCATTATACAATGTTCTAGTTCTGTTTACTTGTTCTTACATTTTTCTACTTTTAAATCTCAAAAGAGACCCTGATTCTAGTTCCATAGGTATCAATGAGTGAATCCATGTGGTACTCTTTTCAGATTCTCATTATCATACATTTTGATTAAAGTCCTTCTTCTCTCTAAGCTTCCCACAGCCATTCTATGAGCTCTTTTTCTTTTGCCATGCCCCTTTGCCATGCCACCCTGCCTTGAAGCCAGCCAACTATGGGCTGAAACCTTTATGAACTATGAATCAAAATAAATCTTTCCTCCTTAGAGTTATAGGTATTGGGTATTGTGTCTCAGTGATGAGAGGAGTCACTAAAACAAACTTTGGTACCAGAGAAGTAAGGTCTTTGCTGTGATACTATTTGACTGTGGTTCAGAAGCCTTTGGAACTGGTTCAGAGAAGGAATTTGAAAAGATTTTGGAGATGCTGGCCAGAGAAACATCCCTAAAATGCTATAAACCCAGCTTAATGGTAGATTCTGGTCAGAGCTCAGAGGACCAGAATGCATGGTTTCTTTTATATGAGAAACCCAAAATAAAAATAAAGAGCAAAATTAAAAAAATAGACAATAGGAAGTAGGGAGCTAGATCTTTCTCATATGGGAAGGAGATCAAGAGATGAAGGGAGAGGGAGGTAGAGGAGGGGAAGGGGATGAAAAAAGGAATTAAGATGTATTATGTACATGTACTGACTCCACGCAAGAGGCTTAGACTGTGTACTGCAAACATGTACAAATTAAAAAAAAAAAAAAAAGACGAGACTTGTGAAGTTTCAGTTTGGAACAAGGACTCAATTGGCAGTTACACTCCAAGCTGTGTGTATTATGCTCTGATAGAAAATTTGTCTACATTTTGCTCTTGTCCTGAGAATTTCAGGGAGCCTGAGATTGAGAGCAGTGGACTACTTAATCCAGGGGAAGAAATTTCAAGACAGTCTAATGTTAAGGCTGTGGCATGGTACTGCTGGGGACTTTTAGCCAGCTCTACCTTGAGAATCAAAAGCAAAAGGTGCAATTGAATGATTTTAAAAGTTTTGAGTTTGACAAGAAAGGAAACTCCAGTAAAGTTGGGATTTGCAAAGATGGAGCAGAGAAGTTGATTGCTAAAAAGATTAACGTTAAGACGAAGCCAAGCAGTTTACAACAGGACAATAGGAAAAATGCACTGAGGGAGTGTGAGGAACTAGCAAGGTCACACCCTTCATAGGCTCAAAATTGCTAAAGTAAATGACTTTGCTTTGAGAAGAGAGCCTAGAGCACTCTGTTGGAGAAAGGCCAATTAGGGAATAAATTCCCTAAGATTCAGTTCTCATGATTGGCCACCCAGGTGTTTGGAGGTCTGTACAGTCTTGGTACAAAAGAGCTCAGCTGTTACTCCAGAAAGTGGCAGACCTTGGCGTCATCCACATGGTGTTGCTTTTGTCTGCCTGCAAAATGCAAGAGTTGTGGGGTCAGGGAGGCGTCCGCCTACATTTCAGAAGAAGACTAGAAGACCAGGCACTGTGCCCCTGAAAGGGCAGTGAATGAAGCTGTGAGAGCAGAGTCAAAAGTACAGTAGAGGGCCAGGGATTTAGCTCAGTGGTGCAGCACCTACCTGGCAAGCATGAGGTCCTGAGTTCAAATCCCGGTACCAAAAAAAGTGCAGTGGAGACCCCAGAATGTTGGAAAAGCCAGAAACACGGAACATCTGATGAAAGTCACAAGGAGTAAGCTAAGCCAGTTCAAGAGAGAAACCATGAGAACTACAACCACTAGCAGTGCTGTAGGGACAGGGCCACCAAAGCCCTTTGAAGTTCACATCTCACCACAACTTGCCATGGGTGCTGGAGATGGAACCATGGGATTTAATGTTTGCCCTGCTGGATTTTAGTCATGCTTTGGTCCCATTCCTTCCTATCCCCCTATTTCTCCCTTTTGAAATGGAAGTGTTTACCCTGTACCTTTGTATGTCAATGCTGTTTAATTTTCTCTTGATTTTTACAGTGGCTCACAGCTGAGTTTGCCTTAAATCCCAGAGGAGACTTTGAACTTGGACTTTTCACCAATGCTGAGACAGGACTTTGGTGATTCTCAAAGGTAGATTAAATGCATTTTGCATAAAGAGATATGCATATGTCTTTTGGAGATCAGGGGCAGAATGTTATGGTTTATATCAATATGTCCCCTTAAAACCTCATGTGCTCATAGGTGGGCTTTTTGGAGGTGATTGGATCCTAAGGGCATGGTACTCATCAGTATATTAGTCCACAGATGAGTTTATAGCTAAATTTGATGTTGGGAAGTGAAAATCTGGTCAGGAGGTGGATCACTGGGGACATAGCCTGGAAAGGTCTATCTCCCACCCTCCTCTCTTGATTTCTGTTTCTTCTTGCTGCTGCCATGCCACAAGCTGTTTTTCCTTTGCCGTGCCCCTCTGTCATTCTGCCCTGCCTTGGAGCCAGCTGACTATGGACTGCAAGCTCAACAAACTGTGAGGCAAAATAAACCTTTCCTCCTTAGGAAAAAGAAAAACGCTTATTATCTTTGGACTGCAAAGTTCTACTTATTTAATATATTTAATAGGCACCATCACTGGTGACCTCATAAATATCAAGACATTAGGGGTTTTCAGTTTCCATTCTTTTTCTCTACCACAATAAGATACTGTTGATCATTTTTAGGTCATTTTCTTTCCTACCTGGGCTCCAGTGGCCTCAGTGTTTGTACTGCAGTTCATTCTTCGGTCTGTAAATATTCTCATTTCATTTTCATGGCTCCAGCTCTTCCTTCATAAACTAAGGTTAGAACTTGACCACCATTCTTCCCAGCCACCTGTTCTCCCTCCAGCCTCCAAAATGTGCTTTTAAAAATTGATTTCAGGGACCAATCTATAATGACTTTGAAATTCTGAGTCAAAAATGAAGAACTTCTGGTTAAAATAGTGTAGGTATATTATTTTGTAATTTCTTTCCTAGTTCACCGCTGAAAAATGGAACACCTTATAGCCTCGACAGCCTTAATAAGTCTTTACAACATTCGTGCGCAAGTTTATCTTTTTATATGTAATCAAGTTGAATTTCTACACAGAACCTGTAAGGTTTTTTTTTTTTTTGTGGGTACTGGGGGTTGAACTCAGGACCTCGCATGGCAGCAGGTGCTCGTGCCACTGAGCGATATCACCGGCCCTTTTTTTGTATGTGGGTTCCAGGAGTCAAACTCCGGACCTCATCCTTGCCAGGAAGGTGCTTATGCCGCTGAGCTATCTCACCGGCCCAAACTGTGAGTTTTTTACTCTTTTTCTGGGCAATTTACAAGTGTGTTAAAGGAAGCAAATTTCAGCCCCAGTCTTTAGGAGACCCAGTAAGTTACAGGGTCCCGGTTTATTTCTCAAAAAAGAAAAAATAAATGCAGCATTTAGCAACTCTCATTCATTACTTGGTTGATTTTCTTGATCATGTAAATGCCAAAGTGTAAACCTCCCTTAAGATGATCCAGAGATGCCCACCTTCCTGCAATGATTATATCCTACTGAATCACTACATTATACTTATTTTATGTAGAAACTTTAAGAAAACACATTTTGGGCCGATGATATAGCTCAGCGGTATAAGTGCCTGCCTGGCAAGTGCGAGGTCCTAAGTTTGACTCCCGGTACCCACATATAAAAAAGAAAGAAAGAAAGAAAGAAAACACCTTTTATTTAACTTTCCTTGTATATACTTAAAGTCTGTTTACAGAAAAACAAGGAAAGACATCAATCACATAGCTAATTTCTAAAGAATTTTAATGGTTACTATAATATCATGATATATTATAACAAACAAAACTCAGACTATTTATACTTAATTTTTTTATTAAAATATAGAAATAGTCCATCTACCTGAACTGATGCAGTCACCCTTAGCAAAGAAAAAAAGAACATATGGAACATATAATGAATACAAGGAACATGGGCCCATATTTGAGCAATCAGGAATTTCAAAAATATCTAGTTTAAAAAAAAACACAAAAATATATCAGCTTGCCTTCAAAACTACTTAAATAATTTTCTATTTATTCTATAAAGGAAATGATGCATTAATTGATATTATGTCTTCAGAAATAGTTTTGTGTTTGCATCATCTTTCAATTTTAAATCTTAATTACAACTTAAATAATTTATGGGTTATATTTGTCAGGAATACAGAATCAGTATGGTGTGGGGGTGATTTACTATAAAGAATTGGCTCATGATATTATGGATGAGAAGTCCTGCTATCTGTTCTTGGCAAGCTGGAAACTCAGGAAAAGCAGTGGTGTAGTTCTGTGAACTGGAGATTTGGTGATATATAAATCTCAAATCTCAGCTCAAGCAGTCAGAAAGAAAGAGCAAATTCCCCCTTCGCAACATTTGTATTCTATTCAGACCTTCAGCAGATTCAACAATGCCCACCCACACTAGGGAGGGCAATCCACTCTATTTAGTCTTCTGACAAATACTTACCTTGTCTAGAAACACCTTCCAGCCACTAAAAAATATTATTTAGCCTAGGTACCCTGTGTCCCAGTCAAGATGACACATAAACTTAACCATCACAGGGATATACTGTGAAATAAAATATTTTACTTAGTCTTTTCACTATGACCATTAAGAAACAATGGTACATTTCCAAAGAAAACCTTTATAGGGCTGTATGTGCGTGCATGTAAACATGTGTGTATTGATAAGCTGATTCTAAATTTTAATCTGAAATGCAAATAACTAATAGCAATGATAATTATCAAAAAAGCAATGTTAATGTCCTTATGTTGCCAAATATAAAGAATTATTATGAATTATAGTAATTAACTTTGTGAAACTGCTGCAAAAATAGAATAGACAGATGGAATAGAATATAGAATTTTGAAAAAAGACTCATCTATACATAGCCACTTCTATATACCTAAATGAAGATGCCATTATAACATACATACTAAGGAAAGGGTGATGGTTCCAAGAAAATGGGATGGATTAATTTATATTCATACAGGTATAAATGAACCTTGACCTTTATCTCGTATCATATGTAAAACTTAATTTCAGATGGGTCCTAAGCTTAGTGAAGACTAAGATATATATAAGCTTATGGAAGAAAATATAAAGGATATTTTCATACACTGAAGATAAGCAATATTTAAAAAATAAACCAAAAGCACCAATCATAACTAAGAGATTGACAGCACTTCATTAACATTGAGAACCTCTGCCAATTGATACATATTTAGAATTTTAAAATCAACAATGAAAGAAGAGATTTGCAATAAAAACGTCTGGCAAAAATGTCATCATCCAAAATATATAACTAATTCCTATGAATCAAATATTAAAATATAGAAAATCCAATTTTGAAACATGGCAACAAACTTGAGCAAAATAGGGTATACGAATGGCCAATAAACATATGATAAATAGATCAATTAGGTAGATGCAATTGAAAGCACAGGAAGGTAGGGGTTTTACTCAGTAGCAGAGTGCTTGCCTAGTATAAGCAAGGCCCTGAGTTGGATCCCCAGCATTGGAGGGGAAATGATGAAACCACTGTAGACAAAATATCTCACTCACCAAAAGAGCTAAAATGAACATCAGACTGGGCATACAGTACGAATATTGGGATAAAACTGGACCTCTCAGAACTCTCAGACCATATTATTGGAAATGTAATCAGGACATCTACTTTTTAATATTCTGATAATATCTACTAGAACTAAACATACACCTACCATATGGCACAATGATTCTATTACCAGGAACCTACACGTAAAAATGAGTACATATATCCAGCAAAAAAAGTCAATAATGTTTACATACGTTTATTAATAAAGACAAAAATTTTGAAAAATCTAATTGCCCACCAATAATAGACAAACAATGGTATATTAATATAAAGAAACATGTAGCAATAAAAAAGAAGACACTATAACCACGTGTAATAACATGGATTTATTTTGCATGTGTACATTTGAACAAAAACCTGACACAAAAGACTTCTTACAACATTAAAAACCAAGCAAAATTAGCCTATAAAAATTGGTTTTAAAATAGTGATTGCTTTTTGGCAAATAGATATGGGGCTGAGAGAGGACACAAGACATCTTTCTGTGGTACTGGAAATGGTCTATATTTTGATCTGGGTAATGGGTACTTGAGAGTACACATGCTTCCTTAAATTCATTAAGATACACACTTAAGATTTGAATATTTTACTGCAGATGTGTCAGACTCAAAAATGAGAGAAGAAAAGAAGAAAGAGAAAAAGAAGAGGCAAGAAAGGAGAGTGGCCTGTGGAGGGAGGGAACAGATGAAGAGAAGAGGGAAAAAAAACATCATGGGAAAACTGGGGAATTCACCTGCTACAAAATAGTTACATTTTTGAGTAACTATTGTATGAATTTAAATTATCATGTATGAATATAAATTAATCCATCCCATTTTCTTGGAACAATCACCCTTTCCTTAGTATGTACATTATAATGGCATCTTTGTTTAGGTATATAGAAGTGGCTACGTATAGATGAGTCTTTTTTCAAAATTCTGTATTCTATTCCATCTGTCTATAGTTTATAGCAAACTATAAAACTATGTTTACTTTGTAGAACCATCTCAGATGACCTTTTAGACTGGCTTTAGTAGTAATAAAAAATTAACATGGAAAAAAACCTTTTACTTTCTTTGGTTGGTAGTAGTCATTCTAACTTTCCATAATGATTTAACTTCCTTCTATGTGTATTCATATTGAAAGGATTTTATAATTTTTATTTTCACATCACCCCATGTATCTGTTTAACTTATTTTCTACTATTATCAAACTTAGAAAAACTTAATTAGTAGCTCTAAAGTTCATAGTTTAGATCACCATTGCCACCACTGCAACCCAGGTGAACCCCGCCAGAAAGCCCAGAGAATGGCCTCTCCCCTCTCTGCTGCCTCAACTGAGGTGAACCTCTCAGGAAGGCCCAGAAACCAGAAGGAATGCCAGTGACAAACTAGGGTCCCAACTAGGGCATAAAGGATGGACAGGCAGGACTAGTGGCATGAAATTTCTGAAGCAACAATAACAATATGAACCAACAGGTGGTAAGTTAGGTGAACCAGCTTTGTGCTTGGGGACAAAGACACACAGAATAGAAGCAGGTAGGTGGGGTTGCCCCTGTTCTCTCTCCCTTTTTTTTTTTCTGTTTTCTTTTTCTTTTTCTTTTTTTTCCTTTCCTTTTCTTTTCTCTTTTCTTTTTTTCTACTTTCTAAACAGCTGGGAGAACTCCAGCCACAGAAAACTAATCCCATCTCTCAAACCCAGAGACCAAGTTCAGATAATCCCTTGCTTACTCCCTCGTTCTTTCTCTTCTGCCCCCTCCTCTAGTTTCCCAAAGTTTGCATGATCATCCTTTGTCCTCCAGCCTTGCTTCTACTTTCTTTTCAGTTCTCTTTGTTTTATCCACTATCCTTCTTATCTCTCCCCACCACAGGATAAAACCACTCTACCAAGGGGAAGCACTTTGAATACAAGCTCCCAATTTACAATCGGATCTCTTATATAATTGTAGATTTTGCTCCTATGATTTAAGGTACAAAATTAAGAGCTACCACAGTTCATCAGTTTCTAAACTGTGCTTGATGCTATTGTTATCACTAATTATACTACTTTAGCTAGGATATCATATTTGTTGTAATCAGTTGTTCTCCCTTCCATAACAATACTGTTAAGCTCTGGGGTAACAACTTCACCACAGCCCAACACCAAAGAACTGGGGACTGAGCCAAACAGATACCAACATGTCACTCTTCATTAACTGGATTTTGTAACAGACACAAGCCAAGAACCTGCTACACACAGAAGACATCCCTGAGGAACAGACTTTTCCTAGAGAGGACTTGATACTAGTGATACAGCTACCTACTACAAAAACTTACAAGGATCAACACAGAAAAAATAAAAATAAACATTTTTGAAATAAAAAATGACAAGACACAGAAGCAAGATGCAATTTCAGACCTCCAGCCCACCCAGAACAAGTACAGGAGACAATGAGATAGAGGAAAATAGAAGACACACACCTGAAATTTCTGAAATGATAGCAACTGAAGTAAAGAAACAAACCCATGAGGTTACAGAGGAAATCAGATCAGAAATAATCTCTCAGGTAAAAAAATGAAATGTCAACATTCAAAAAGGAATTGCTCAGCAAATCTAGAGAAGATATAGATAAAAAAAATGCATGATGATAGGAAAAGGATGGAAACTGTGAATGATCAATATAGGAAAGCAATAGAATGCATGAAATCGATGCAAGCACATATCCAGGAAATTAGAAATTCCATTGAAAGCTGGCTAAATAGCTTGAACAAAACTGAAGGTAGACTTTCTGACCTTGAAGACAGGATTGTGGCTCATGATCATAAAAGGAAAGATCTCTTAAAAATAACAAGTGACCAGGAAATAACAATTCAACAGCTGCAAGACAATGCAGAGAAAAACAATATAATAATAATTAGTGTGAACGAAAAAGCAGAAGTCAACACAAATGACATAAAAAGACTATTTGCCAAAGTACTTACAGAAAATTTCCCAAACATGAGAACGGAATCAGACATATAGTAAGTGAGGCATACAGAACTCCAATTAGCCATAACCAAAATAAAGCTACACCCAGACATATAATAATCAAGATCCCAGAAATTCAGCACAAAAACAGAATATTAAAAGCTGTTAGAGAAAAGAAACAGATCACCTGTAAAGGAGGGCACATCAGAATTACAGCAGACTTCTAAACACAAAACTTTAAGTCAAGAAGAGCTTGTAGTGAAGTATTTCAAGTCCTGACAGAAAACAACTTCCGACCCAGATTGACATACCCTGCAAAACTTTCAAAATTAATGAAGAAATAAGATACTTCCATGACAAAGAACAACTGAAGATATTCATGACCACCAAACCAACAGTACATCAGGTACTGAAAGATGTTCTAGACAGAGATAAAAATGACCACGGTTCCAAGAACAACATCAGAAAGAAAAAAACAGGCAGGGCAAGCAATTAAACAGAGGAAAAAAGGAGAGAACCAACAGTGGGAAAATAACATGACAAAGATAAGCCAATACTCATCAGTTATAACCATCGACGTAAATGGCCTCAATTCATCAATCAAAAAAAGCAGACTGGCAGAATGGAGCAAGGAACAAGATCCAACAATTTGCTGTATACAAGAAACACATTTAACTCAAAAAGAAATTCATAGACTGAAAGTCAAAGAATGGAAAACAATACCGTATGCAACAGGAACCCAGAAAAAAGCAGGGGTATCTATTCTGTTTGTAGGCAATGTGAACTTCAAACCAAGAGTGATCAAAAGAGATAAAGAAGGTCACTACATACTTGTTAGGGGAAAATTTCTAAAGGAGGAGATAACAAAAATTAATATGTTTGCACCAAATATGGGAGAACCCAACTATATAAGACAATTATTAATTGACATGAAAAACCAAGTAAGCAATAATACCAGTGTAACAGGAGACATTAATACCCCATTGTCACACAGAGATCAACTAGAAAATCAGCAAAGAAATAACAGAACTGAACCAAACCATTTTTGTCTCTGTCTAGAATATCTTTCAGTACCCTTGTAGTGCTGGTTTGGTGAGCATGAATTTCTTCAGTTGTTCTTTGTCAAACACTAAGTCTACTGGGAAAGAAAGTAGGTAGAAATCTTGAAGACAGAGGGGTAGGCAGAGAGTTCATGAACAAACCCAAACTGCATGAGAAATACTTCAGAGAATCAACAACTAGGAACTCATATTATTAAAAAGCTTTTGCATGTTAAAAGAAATCACCAACAGAATGAAAAGGCAAACCCACAGATCGGGAAAAAATTTTAGCCAATTGTTATAATGGCTAAAGAATACAAAGAATTGAAAAAAATCAGACCCCTCAAATTCAAAAACCCAATCCATAAATGGGCATCTGAGATGAACAGACACTTCTCAGATGAAGAAATACAAATGGCAAATAAATATATAAAAAAATGTTGAACATCATTGATTATTCAAAAACTGCAAATTAAAATAATGCCGAGATTCCATCTCACTCCAGAAAGAATGGCTATCATCATGAAATCAACCAATAACAAATGCTAGAGGGGCTGTGGTGTAAAAGGAACACTTCCCCACTGTTGGTGGGAGTGCAGACTGGTGCAACCACTGTGGAAATCAGTATGGAGATTCCTCAAAAATCTAGATTAGAGATTCCATTCGACCTAGCTATTCCCCTTCTGGGTGTCTTCTCAGAAATATTAAAAACATCATACCACAGCAATATATGTGCACCAATGTTTATAGCAGCACAATTTGTAGTAGTTAAATCCTAGAAACAACCCAAATGCCCATCAACCAAGGGATGGATAAAAAAGATGTGGTATTTTTATACAATGGAGTACTACTCAGCCATAAAGAAAGATAAACTTGAGACTTTTATAGGTAAGTGGATGCAACTTGAGACCATACTCACTAGTGAAATAAATCAGACTCACATGTGTAAACATCGTATTGTCTCCCTGGTGTGAGAAACTGAAACAGTAAATAAGGTCTAAAATGTACAATAAATATTGTGAAATGGGAAGATATTGTTAAAAAGGAAAAAGTAATGAGGATTGGGGGAAGGAGAAAGGAAGGAAGGGAATAGAGAGAACAAATGCAAGTTAGTTATATTATTAGTGTCTCTTAGTTCATAGAAAAGGAAGGTTTGTGCTTATATTGATTGGAGAATTTTTGTTTTTTAATGTGGGTACCAGGAGTTAACCTCAGGACCTCGCGCTTGCCAGCAGGTGCTCGTGCCACTGAGCGATATCACTGGCTTTTTTTTTCCTTTATGTGGGTACCAGGAGTAGAACTCAGGACCACGCACTTGCCAGGCAGGTGCTTACGCCACTGAGCTATCTCACCAGCCCTTGATTAGAGAATTTTGTATGGCCATATCTTGTACTCTGAGTAACTACTTTAAATATAGTAATATGCAATGTATTAACTACTGTTATTCTCCTATCATCTTGTTATGAAATTTTGTTTTACCTTTTTTCCATAAAATATCATAGCTTATTTATACATATATAAAATATACTTTAAAGAAAATTATACAAAATTTAAATAACTCATCTTTTATTTATCAATTATACTGTTATGTACAAGCGAACATTTTTCAGTGTTTTCATTCAGATTTATATGCGTTACCGAAGTTGTATTAAATGAATTTCAGATAAAAGAATATAATTAATGCCTTATGTACCACCCTACAACATGAACTCTTACAATAGCACATTATTAGCTGGGTGTGGTGGTGCATGACTAACCCCAGCTACTCAGGAGGCCAAGGCAGGAGGATTGCAAGTTCAAAGCCAGTCTGGGCAACTTAGTGAGAACTTGACTCAAAATAAAAAGGGCTGGGTTATAGCTCAGTGGTAGAGCACACTTGGATTCAATACCAAGTACTACCAAAAAAGCACACTATTGCCCAGTGTTGTGGTGCATGCCTGTAATCCCAGCACTCAAGAGGCTGAGACAGGAGGATCACCTCAAGTCCAAGGCCAGCCTGAACTACATAGTAAAACCCTGTCTCAAAAAAATCCCCCCCAGGGCCGGTGAGATGGCCCAGCGGCTTAAGCGCCTGCCCTGCAAGCGCGAGGGCCCGAGTTCGACTCCCAGAACCCACATACGAAAAAGGGGCCAGTGATATCACTCAGCGGCACGGGCACCTGCTGGCGCGCGAGGTCCTGAGGTCGACCCCCCAGTACCCACAAAAAAAAAATCCCCCCCAAAGCCCATTATTAGTATATTAGAGAATACATATATTAGTTAAATGGTATTGTTTAACATAATACCTAATTTGACATATACTTTTAGTGTACTTTTTAAAAGCATTCATTTTTCCAGATGTTATTTACTTTCAGAATTCAATCTATATAACCATATCTATATATTATTTTACTGACAGTTATATTGAATATTTGTACTTGGCTATTTGAAAATAAGCAATAAAGATTTTTTTCACAAAGAGTGAATGTTACATATTAGTTCCTAATAAGAAACTTGGACGTTAGATAACAAAAGTAGTCAATTAAGTATAATTCCTACCTTTAATAATTTTTTTCAATTTCTTAGGAAGTGTGATGTGGCCATTCTCTACAATACAGGATACAATGACTGTCTTTGTTCCAGACTACTTTTTTAAACATGTCTGTACCACAAAAAGCATTAAAAAAGGAGAATATCTCCGTGTGGGACGGACAGCAGACTTCTTTACTGTCCAGAGTAATAAAGATAATGTGTCCCTCCAGGGCAAAAGTCTTGCAGAACTGCTTTCGTCCTAGGATAAAAGATCCAGGTCATCCGAACTCAGGGTTCTTGTGACACAGCCCCACTGCATCCTCAGCATCTGAGTCTCTCACATTGCAACGGAAATAAACCAGTGCAAACGTAAATCTCATGCTAATTTTTGTGCTGTGATTAGCAAAGTCCTTTGTCTTTGAACCAGGAGTCTCGTGTCTGTTTCATGTCCTAGCCATGAACCCGAAGGCAGCTCAGTGGTTAGCTTTCAAATAGGTTCTTTGACAATCTGTATATTCCCTCATTTAAATAAGCACTACACAACCAAAGGTAAATTGTTTTTCTCGTGCCTTACCTAAATTTTTTTTTTTGCCTCTGCCCCAGCTCCTGCTTCAACACACTGTGCATTTTTCTTTCGATGGCACCAATCCACTCACTACCAAGACCTTCCGCAATTGCTTTCCTTTACCTAGAATGTCCTGCCTTATGTAGTTGGTCAGAGACACATATTTACTCCTCATAGAGACACTTGGGACAGAAGACTTTCAGAACTGCTTCAGAAAGAGGCAAAAATGATAGGATAACTGTTTTCAGAATAAGAGGGAGTATTTTGAGAGGGATTAAGGGCAATATGTCTTTTATTGTAATAAATTTTTAAACATTCACCATGTATTTTGATCATCCCATATATGTGATCACACTGTCCTCCATGCTTTCACATGATATTTGACCCCCATTACTGCTTAACTCTCAGTCTTAAAGCAGAGACTATTTCTCATTTTTTTGTCTACATTATGTACCTCAGTTTCTGGCATGTAATTTTACTTAATAAATGTTTGAGTTAGAAATGAAGAAGAGATGAAAAAAAGAAAGCAATCAAGCAAGCAAGCGAGCAAGAAAGAAAGAAAAACAAAGAAGAGACAGAAAGAAACAGAAAAAAAGAGAAAGAGAATATAGATATTGTACATTTAGTCTGCTCTCATGCTAAGGCTCTGAAGAGGAAAAGATTAGGATAGGCTTCGACTCATATTTATTTCATTTGTTTGTAGTCTGTGGCCTAAATGACTTAAAGCATGATTCAAAACCAGAGGCAAGAATCCACCTCAGCACAAGTCCCTACTTTTTTACCCAGAGAGTTACAGATAACCTTTGATTAGATGTGGCCTTGTATGATAGAAAGGGCACCTGGTTTAACAGAAAGAGATTAAAGGCTGGGTCAGCTGTACAGGTGTCATGGGATTCTTGAATATACAGGACACTATGCCACGAATAAAAATAAAAAATGGAGAAAATCATGGGTTTTTTCCCCCAGAATTCTCCTCTGGAAAAATACTATCTGGGAAGAATTTTTCAATTTGTTGTTGAGGGCATGAGGGAGGCAATGTAAACTACCAACTTTCTCAGAATGGAATCTGTGAACTGCAGATCCTATTCTTTCACGCTCTGCTTTCCACAAGAGATATGTAACTTTGCAGGCCAAAGAGGAAAAGCTGGACACAGATTTTAAAGGTCTTTCTTATCCATCCCTCTTCTCTCAATCTCTCAGCCTTTCTGCCAAATAAGGAATTAAAATTTTTCAATTTGGTGGTGTACATGAAATGGAACTGAGTAGGTGTTTCAATATGGCCTTACGCTTTGGACTTAGAACTCTGTTCAAATCTTAATTTGGGAAAAGGGGCTTAACAGGACTGGCTACACAATATTCAGGGCCCAATGCCAGAATAAATTCTGGGACCACTTGTTCAAATCATTTAGAATTTGAGGGTGGTGACAGCAAGCCTTAAACTAAGCTTAGGATGTCCTCTAAATGTGGGCTTCTGTAGGCTACAGAGTTCACATGGCCATTGTGCCCTGCGTGTTAGGTGGCTTTCCATTACTGTACCAAACACCTAAAATGATCAACCTAAAAAATGTTTACTTGGTTCATAGTTTTGGAGATATCAGTCCATGAACCAATTGGCCCCATTTCTTTATGTTTGGGGTGGCACAAAACATCATAGCAAGAGCAGATGGCAGAAGAGACCCATTCACCTCATGGCCAGTGTGAAGAGAACCATGTTTCCAAGCCCCTCTGAGGACATGGCCCCCAGTGATATAAGACTTCCCACTATGCACATCTTTTAAAGGTTCCTCCACCTTCCAACAGCATTGAGCTGAGGACCAAGCCTTTAATACAGGGGCTTTAGGAAGACATTCTAAATCCAAACCATATGACTCTGTCTGTAGGCTTCAGATTCCTATGTAAAAATAGTTGATAAAAATGTGTCCTTGAAAAAGTCTTATGTGGGTTGTGAGTTATGGGCAAAAAGCACTCTGCTTATGGTAAGGAGTCAGGAACTATTAATTCTGTTTTCTCTCCTTATTTTCCTTTCTCCCACACCCCTCATTACAATAGGGATAATAAGTTAAATACTGCACCTGAGCTGTTGGTTAAATTAACTGTCAAAAAACAAATATAATGTACATGTGGATAATGTTAATTTTCTATGATAACAAAGACAGTACAAGATGATTGAAATCCATGACTTCTCTCAAATCACCTCCTGAGCTATAACGTAAAATTTCTTCCCAATTATTTTTTAATGAGAATTAATAGGAATCAATTTTCCTAGCGCCGTATTTTATAATTGTACAATATAGTGCTGGAATTAGAATAAAGTTCTTTTCTTAGCTCAATCCCAAATACATTAGAACACTCTCCATTAGTTACCTTAAAATTCACTGCACAGTCACAAAATATCTCCTATATGCGTATTTTTAACAGACTATAAATCATAAGAATTGGTTTTTTTAAATTTTTTTATAGTCAGTTCAGACAATAGCAGATATACACTGCATACCAAGTGTTCTGAGTATGAAACTTAACTATTTTGTATGCAATTTTCTCCTGAAAATATTAAGAAAATGCCAAAGTGTCTGTTATGTTAATTAAATATCAGCCATGGGCAGCTATGAGTTACGGGTCATTCACATTATAAAGTAAAATGTTTCACTTCCCCTTAACTAGCATGAATTCCCTCTAGACCCAAGGAAAGAGTCACTCACAATCATATATTTAAGTACAGGAAATGCAAATGACAGTGCATATTCAGTCATGTCAAGAAAAAGCATATATTTTGCAAACATTGAAAATTATGTTTTCACATCATTTTTCTAATGCTTTTAATTGTCAACAGAGTCGATGAAGCTTTTACTTTAAAATTCCTATGTCTAGGAAAGACATGTTATAAAATGGAAGTAAGTGTTAATGGAATCAAAAAATCCAGTGTTGTCTTATGAGCATGTCCATCAATTCAGTATAATACAGTTTATTACCAAAATATTCTTTTATCTTCTTAAAGCTTAATAGAAAAATGATATGTTTATATTACATATGTAACATGCATAGTTATTAAAATATAAATGGTACCTTATATAACTATTTGTATACATTACATACATGTTGCATAAATGTATAAGTATATCAATATTTAAATAATACCTGAAAAGAACAAAAGATCCTTAATCTTTTTCTCCCTATTGCTCTCTGAAATTTCAATAGCCCCAAAAGTCAGTCTTTTGTTCTCTGCTGTTACTATGTAATGGAGCCTTTCTCGCTAACTTTATCACAAGCAGGAGTGTAAGAGCTTCCCAAAACCCTACAAATATAAATGCAGTCACATCGGTCTGTGTAATTTAACATGAGGATAGTAAGTCCTCTTCTGCCTACTGAATGTTGTGATGAGGATCAACTGAGGTAAAATCTAAGAAAGCTTTGTTCAAGCTCTAAAACTTTTCATAAGTATCTAGAAATGCAGAAAACGGATGATATTGTCATTTCTAAGTATTGTCAAACACCATTTATTAAATGTATGATTGCTTGTAACACTGTGCTAGATGTAAAATGCTGAACAAAAATGGTGGCACCTATATTGTGTTTGTAAGTTATAATGTTACAGTTTATTTCAGAACCTACGAACTCTTCATGAAATATTAAGGATCTTTTTACAAACACCCACAGAAATGTTTATTATTAATATAAATGCCTTAAAATTACTTTGGTTTACATTATAATATATAGCCAATAGTATAGCTTTAGTCATGAAGTAATTAATTTATTTATTTGTTTTTCTTGGTTTTTTTGAGGGTCTCGCTACGTAGGTCAGACTGGCCTTGAACTCACTATGTAGTCCATGCTGGCCTTGAACTTGTGGTGATCTTCCTGCCTCAGCCTACAGAGTGCTGGGATTACAGGCTTGTGCCACCATACCAAGCCAATTTAATAATTTATTTTTTCTTTCAAAAATCATTGCTGTACTTGAGGGGCATGGTGACACATGCCTATAATGCCAGCATTCGGGAGGCTGAGGCAGGAGGATCAAGGAGGCCAACCTGGGCTACATAGTGAGACCCTGTCTCAAAAACAAACAAACAAACAAAAAAAGGCAACTAAAATAAATAGACACTTCTCAGAAGAACTGCATTTCCCTGAAAAAAAGAACTACCATAAAGAAGTTTTAGCATCATTTTAGAAGAGACATCCCTGAATGTCTAAATCATGGAAACAATTTATATGCCCATCAACAGATGAATAGATAAAGAAAATGTGTTATTTATACGTAATGGAGTACTACTCTGCCATAAAGAAGGATAAACTCAAAGCATCTGTAAGTAAATGGATGCATTTTGAGAATATAATATTAAGTGAGTAAAACCACACACAAGTTTAAATACTGGATGGTTTCTCTTATATGAGAAACCTACATTATAGACTAAAATAAAAGATAATAGAAAGTAGGGAGTTGTTTTCAAGTGAGAAGGGGAACAAGAGATGGTGGGATGGGAAAGGGAAAGAAGAGATAAAAAACGAATTGAAGAAAAGAGGAGGAATAGAGCTTTTGCAAATGGGAAGAAGAACAAGAGTTGGAGGAGCACGAAGATATGGGCAGGGAGGGACAAAAAAAGAATTAAAATGTATTCTGTACATGTACAAACTTTCTATGATAAATCTAATCATCATGTACTTCAAATATGTACTAATAAAATATGGTTAAAAAAAGAAAAAATCATTGCTGTGAAATAAGCATGATTTTTCCAATGTTTCAAAATTTCCTGTGTTGTAATTTACAAATTTGTTGTGTTGTAATTTGTAAATTGCTTACAAATTTATTCCTACATAATTTGTATTTTTTGTTTTCAACTCTTAAACTAAAAATATTAGTTTAAGAATCCTTAAATGGGCCCAGTGAGATAGCTAAGTGGCACAAGCGCCTGCTGGCAAGCATGAGGTCCTGAGTTTGACTCCCAGTACCCACATAAAAAAAAAAAAAAAAGAACCCTTAAATGAGGAAAGGAATAGTGGCACAGCGCCTGCCTGGCAAGCACAAAGTCCTGAGTTCAATTCCCGGTACCAAAAAAAAAAAAACAAAAAACAAGAATCCTTAAATGTTTTCTAGGCCTGCATCAAAATTTTAAGTCATATTTGTTCAGTGTCAAATATTTAATCAAAGTCTCTCTCCTCTCTCTAAATAGATAAATAAATAAGTAAATTAATATTAGTAAAGTTATTAGTAAAGTTATTACCTTGCCATTTATATGTGGTTTTCATCAATTTGATTTATTATTTTAAACTGTAAAAATATTGTATTTTAGAATAGTTTCCACTTTCTTCTCTATCACACTGAATGTTTTGACATTTTGCAACCCAGGTGGTCTAAAAGTACAGAACAGCATAGCCATTTTCTTGCTACTTTTGATTTTTAGATAGTTCCTATAGCACTTTTCCACATGAATTTATGTTTACCGGGAAACATAGTCTCAAGAGTTTTTACCCTTCAACAGAGTTAAACCCCAAGACTAAATAAAACAGAGCTGTTTTATAGTGACATTCACCATGGCATACTCTTGAACACATAAATAACTACTTCTGAATTTAGTAACAAATAATAGATAATAAGTTTATTGAGGAAAATGAAAATAAGTTTTAAGGTTAATTTATCTGGAACACTAAAAAAAAAAAAAAAGACATTGAGAAAACTTGTAAACCTTGTCTCCTTACTCTCTACTTCTCCTAAATGAGAGGATTTCTGGGGGAGAGTCCAGTCTTGACATTCCTTGATGGGACAACTCTTCTTGGGCTTTGCAAGTGGATTTTGACAACCCAAACATAAAATTATGCTTTAGAAAATCACGCCGGACCTTCTGCTTTAAAATTTCAAGTCCTGGGATCACTCTGCTAACCATAGTGCTAAGAGATACTTTAAGTTTTGAGTGACAAATGGTGTAAGGGAAGGAGAAATAAGAGAGAACTTAATGTGTATTCAGTGTTTACCATACTAACTGTCATATTATATGACTTATATTCAATATTTATTTAAAGAGAATGAATTACCCCAAGTGTGTAAGAGTTACAGTACCTACTACCAGGGACCTAATTCACAGCTACATATGGGTACAGATATAATAGGACAATGTTGCTTAGTGAGTTCTTACTTAAAAAGTATAAATAATAAAGGATTATGTCCATAATAATTAAGAAAATGTGATATAAAGTTAGAACAACCCACAGATCAATGGAACAGTATAGAAAAGCTGGAAATACAACTATACAGGTATGGCATCCAATTGATTTCTCACAAAGGTACAAAAGTAATTTAATAAAGGATAGTCTTTTCAATAAATATTGTTGTAAAAGTGGGATAAAAATAGGCAAAAAGGAAAGGAAACTAGGCCTAAACTTTGAATTTTATAAAACTCTTAACTCTAAATACATAATAAATCTGAATATGAAATGAGAAACTATAAAACTTTTAGAAGAAAACAGAAGAGAAGAGATTTGTGACCTCAAGTGAGACTAGGAGTTGAGTATAATGCTGAAAGCAAAGGAAAAAAAAAATCAATTAAACTAGATTTGACAAATATTTAAAACTTTAGCTCTATACGTGACCCTGTTAACAGGATAAAAAACTAATGACTGGAAAAAAATTTGCAAATTTCACAATTACATGTCTATGAAAAACACTCTAAACTCAACAGTGAAAGAATGAAGAATCCAATCAGGAAATGGGCAAAAGAAATGGACAAACAATTCACCAAAGAAGACGTACAGATACGCTAAGAGGGTGAGCACTGAAAGGTACAGAACTACCTACTGAGGCGACTTTTTTTAAAGGACTAAAATTGACTATGGTTACACATTACCTGTGAATAGACTAAAAACCATTTTTGTACTTCAAAGGGGTGAACTGTATGGCATGTGAATCATATCACAGTAAAGCTTTTTTGTTTGTTTGCTTTGTTGTTTTTTCAAGAGTGGAGGCAAAGGAGATCGGAACAAGGCTAGGAGTACAGATGATGACGGTGTGGTGAGGTTATCTGGAAGAAACAGGAGAAAGGGTAGGCAGGGGTTGGACATGGAGTGGAAAGAAAGGGAAGAGCCTAAGGTTAGGGTTATTGCCAAGTGTCTGTTTATATGAATGGTTTGATGCCAGTCACTAAAAGCATTTAAAAAGGTAATATGTAAAAAAAAAAAAAAAAATGCAGAGCTGGCAGATTTCTCATCTGCTGGAAAGAGAATGGCACAGCTCTTCTGTGAAACAGTTGGGCAGTTTCTTTTACAACTAAACACACACCATAAAATCCAGCAATTACAATCTTGGATATTTGTCACAGAAATGTAACCTAATGTCACACAAAAACTGGTATGTGAATATTTATAGCTGCTTTATTTGGTAATAACTAAAAACTAGAAACAATCCAAATATCCTTCTGTGGGTGAAAAATTGTTTAATACACTGGGAATTACTCACCAAACTACTAAACAAACAACATGCATGGATCTAAAGGCATTGTGCTGAGTAAGGAAAACTAGTCTGAAAAGATTACATACTATACCATCCCATTTATATAACACTCAAGGTTGAGTGATGAGGAACAAATCAGTGGTTGTCAGAGGTTAGAACTGGGGAGAGAGTGTGAAAATAGTGGATGAGAAAGAGGGACTTCCTTTGTGGTGGCAGAACAATCCAGTATATATGAAGTGTCACATGTATGATAGCACCTCAAAGAAGTACATATACACAAAAACTAGAGGAAAATTGCATGCAAAAGCTGGTGAAACCTCAACACACTCTGTCGGTTAATTAATAACATCACACCAATGACAATGTCCTGAATTTTTAGTTCTGTATTATGTAAGATGTTACTGGAGAAAGTTAAGTGACGGATGGGTGAGGAAATTTTGTACTATATTTTCAACTACTTGTGAGTCTTAAACATTTTCAAAATAAGATTTTAAGAAATGTATGCTATGATTGGAGTGTAAATTTAAGGTCACCTACAATTTGAAGTCTGCATGAATATCCACACTGAAGAAAAGAAGCTGAAACCTTATTAACCTTATTAACATATTAAAATCCATACTACAACACATCCATAATGACCCTGAATTCCTATGTGATTTAACAAATAATTATGTCATCGTGAAACACTGCTGGAAATACAAACAGGAAAAATATAATGATTTTGAGAGAGAAATCAGGGCCTGAAAAGTGCTTTGGAAGTGAAAAAAGGGAGGGGTAAAATTTGAAACTATATTACCAGAAGCTGCCATTGGACATAAATTCAGAGACATAGACACCAAAAAAGAAAAAAAAAAAAAATAGCATTACTTTAGTCATGAGCTTTGAGTTTCATTTAGTGCTATTAAAGAGAAAGATTACAGTTTTGACTTCAAATTACTTTAGTTATTTATTGTCTTCTTACGTTAATAGTTGAAATATCTTGGAATTAAAAGTTCTGGTGTTTTTTCTTAAGCATGATATTCATACCATTTCATAGGATGAGCTGAAGCTTTTAAATTATAGCATTATTCTCTAAAAATTTCTCTCAAAATTCAAGGAGTTGCTCTGCAATGGGGAGTACTCTCTGATCATTATCTCCAATGTCTTTATTTGTGTAAATTTGTTTACAATTTGCCTTGCCATCTTGGAAATACAATTGGCCTTGGTTCGTGATTTCAGACATTCCTCCCAGCTAAAAAGAGTAAACTACCCTAAAGTTACAATACAGAATAAGGTCACAGTCTCTCTAGTAACTTTTTTGAAGAATATTTACTAAAAGTCTACATCCTGCTTGTAAATTAAAGATTAAGGCAATGACGTAAGAAAATTAGGTATTTGTGATATGGAAGACAAGCGCAATGCACCCGATTACAGACCCTGATGCAGCCACCATTGCAGCAAATGGACTGCAACTACATATTTCGAATTGCTGAACCAATGGCTTAAAACTGTTCGGTGGATCAGATGTATCGCTTTCCTCTTGAGATTGATGAGAATTCGGCTCTGCTCGCTGCACTCCAGTGCGGAGGACTGCAGGGCATTTAGCATGATGAGAAAGGTCAAAGTAAGCCTGTATCAGCTTCTGAACCTAAAAATTCCAAACTCCTTGCTACCCATTAAAATGAATGAGGAGAATCTGTGTTTTGATGTGTAGCATCCCAAAGACTTGCTTGAGGCATAAAGGGAAGAAATTATGATGCTTGGACCAGGAAACACTTGTTTGCCACCTTCCAGAGCATATAAAGGAGCACAATGCTGTGTGCTCTCTCATCCCTGAAACATTATCGTCTCAGAAAGTGATATGCAGCTTAAATAATGGAGATTCCAACATAGAAAATGCATTACGATAGCTGGCCTTTTGGGCAGACATTCCAAAAACAAAGCAGAAAAATAATTTTGCCACTCGAATTGATTGTGAAATGGATTTTTCATGCAAAAAGCTGGAGTCAGACTTCGCTGTAGGGAAGTACGTGAGTTTAAGAAAAACACTAATTATGCGGAATACTAAGCTTCCGGGAATATGTGCACTAGTGACCAAATACACTTAACCCTTAGATCACGCTTTACTCTTGGACTGACCCACAGCTGATTCAGATTGTATTTCACGGTTTAGCGTGTAAGGAATGCTCTTGGTCAAACCTGTTCAATGACTGCACTTCAAGCTGAAGTAGCATGGATTCGATAACAAAGATTTTTTTTTCCATCTGCACATTTGCTTCTTATTAGCATATCAGATTGATCACGACTACAATCATATCGCTTTTTTTCCCGTAATTGTTTTTCTTCCTCTGAGTCCTTCTAGCATCCGAGATCACAAAGAGCTTGTCACATTTATTGAATAACATTGCTTCTGGAAAAAGGAAATGTGACAAGGAAAATGTGTACCCACATGCGTACACAATTTCTCCCCTGAGAATTTACTTATGAGAGTTTTTTCAAATTAAATATGAGGCTCAAAATGAATTTTCCCTTAAAGGCCCCACAATTGGCAATCTCCTGGAGGAAGGAAAAGCAGCATTTGCCTTTAATTTAGATTGCCCATTGCAGCCAAAAAGGGATGAGGTAGTCAGTGAGGTGTTGGTCTCAGCATTTCTCTTGAGTAATATTTGATACATACATAAGAATATATGGAACTTGAAGTATGTATGAAACACAATAGAGTGAACATTTACAAACTTGCCCTTCAACTTAAGAACATTACTAATAATGTTGCACCCACCTGTGTGTATCTTCCAGGTGACGCTTGTTGGTTTCTCCATGCCCCAAAAGGTACCCATTAATCTGAAATTTGTGTTTATGTTTATGTTATTGATTTTTCTCCCAAATTTATTTAGGTTTAAATAATATACTGATTGATTTTTTTATTTATAAAATAAAATATAGTTTATCGCTTACTATCTTGTTTCCCTTTTTGTTCTTATCCTTCAGCCATTTCCTATTACTTCTTTTTTTTTCCTTTTTATTTTTAAAAGCCCTCCTAGTCTAAAACAAAAATGTTATGAAAAGCCTATCTCTAAAAGCTTTTATTTCCCTTTCCTAAGGAAGCTCTAAAGAAACAATTATTTTGCTTGATTGACTGATGTAGTACAAGTTATATTTGCCTCATACGTATTATCTATAACATTAGCATGGCAAAATCTTTCTTTGTCACATCATTGTTAATTCAAGTACATTATAGCCAATCATAAAGAATTTAAAACTGGAAATTTCAGTTTACATATTTCAGTGTATTTCAAAGCCAAGATTTATTGAAAACTATTGACTACCTCCTAACAGATTCTGACTTATAAATGTTGAATTTAAAATGTTGGTCGTTCTCACCTTTCTTTACCCTTTCTGCATCCTGATCTTATTTACATTACCCACCATTGCTGCTAGGTGATCATCCTATGCTTGTCACCACTCTGTCCTGGTTCTGTCACCTGCTGAATGGTTTTGTTTTATTTTGCTTTAATAATCTCCATGGAGGAAATGATACCATATACCATGGAGGAAGTTTTACAAGACACCCTTTCCAGTTTTCTCTTCTCATCACTGTTAGGGATATCTGAAACACAGAACAGACGTTGTCTGGCCAGTTCACTTTGTAGTATTCTTGTGACCAGGTTAATAATTCAAAAGTCAACACAAAAAAATAGATATTGTATGACATATGTCATATACAAATAGAAAAATTTCAACTTTGAGGACATGCTATGCTTCATTTATAATGGCTAAAGAAAGGGGGAGTTCTAACCTGGCTTTCCTGGGGACCGTCTGGTATCCCTTTTCATGTAGTATTCCTGAATTTTTTTCCCTTTCTGCTTCTTTATATGTGAGTATCATCTACCATCTTTCCAGGATCTTAAGCAACTTTTCTAGTCTGTTGTTTATTCTTGGTTCTATGTTTCATTTTCTGGATTACTATTTTATCCATCAGGAATAAGCCTTAGCCTTTGAGGAGGATATGAAGTAAAACCCTTTCCTTTCTAAGAACAAGTATGTTCATGTCACTTGTATTTTGTGTTGCAGATTTCTTGGCTTCTCTCTATAGTAACGTGCCTCAACAGGAAGACCTTGACTTCTGCTCTGTATACCCTTCGGTCTCTCCCCCAGCCCTTGAAAGCAGAAGAGCAAAAGCCATCCACTGCCCATTTGATTCTAGGTCAGAATGCCTTCACCAAAAATTAAAAGAAAACGTTCCCAAAAGTGGCTTAAGCAAATAGAATTTTGCTTCAAATAACCATAGATTTGAAGTCAGGGAGTCTGTTGCATCTCTACAATGCCCTCAAAGACCTAGGCTCGTTCTGTCTTCTGCTGTGTATACTTAGCATATAGCTTTTGTTCTCATACGTACAAAATAACTGATGCACCTTCACACGTCACATCTTGGAAGAAAGCAGAAGGGTCATGTGTCATCTTCTCACATCTTCTTTTGCCTTCCCTTCCCCAAAAGTTCTCTATTTGCATCATCATTGACCATAACTGAATCTTCTGGCCAATCTAGCCTACAACCATGTTTGGGAAGTCAAGTACAGGTATTAAAATACTTTCCGGCCCTTGAGCGGGGCGCAGTGGCGCATGTCTGTAATCCCAGCACTCAGGAGGCTGAGACAAGAGGATCACCTCAAGTTTGAAGCCAGCCTGGGCTGCATAGTGAATTCAAGGCCAGCCTGAACTACAAAGTGAAACCCTGCTTAGAATTAAAAAAAAAAAAAACTTTCCAGCCCTTAAAATAGGGGAAACTAATTTTACAAATATATTACCCTTTCCATTAAAGGTTAGAGAATTGTTTTTAAAGTTTCTGGAAATTGTGCTTATGGAATGTATATACTGCTGTGCATGTCTGTTGCATATTATTACAGGTTTGACTAAGTTCCTGAAGGCATTACATAAGTAACTCTCGAATGATTAACATTTTTCAGAATAGCTCTTTTCTTAAAAATTGTGTTGCAGGGCTAAAAGTATATAAATGAATAGGAGAAAATGAGAGGGAAGGCACAAAAGAAAAAAAGAAGCATGTTAAGAAACGGAAGACAGAGGAGAGAGCACAGATACAAGTATGATGACGATGAGTTAACACCCATCCTAATTGCTTGTTTTTCAAAATCGAAGTCAACTTACACTCAATATCATCTTCCCAGGGTGCTGATGAGGGTGCTGCAGGGAGAGAAAAGAGTCCAGATGTTTCAGTGCCCCCATGAAAACACATATGTAATGGTTTTTAAAGAAAGAAAAATTGATTTCATTATAGCACACAAGACTATTAGACCACAGGCTTGAAAAACTCTAATATTTTCCCTTTTGTCTCCATGTGAGCAACTCTAAACAATTAATAAACTTTAAAATGTATTCAGAAGAAATGTACTAACAATATACTGCACTATGCATGGATATTGGAGTCAACAGTAGTTTGCTCATACTATGGCATTGATTTTTACAATGCCATAGTAAATAACTCCTTTGCTCTTTTTCACTCTCTTTTTTTCTCCCCAATTCTTTATTTGTATTCTTACTCTCTCAGTCTTTTCCTCCCTATACACACATATACATAAACACACACCCACACAAATTAAATCCAAGTCATATTATATTTCTATATAATGTTTCAATAAAATACATACACAGTTTAATAACAAATATATGTATTTATAAATAAAAGCAAGATAATAAAATATTAGGTCACATAGTTTAAGGAGAGAAAATATTTTCAAATTATTCCCTTTAGCTCTTACACTTTTAAAATTGTGACAATACAGAATGACAAAAACACATTCCAAACTCCTTTGTCCTAGTTTATATATTTATGCATAAAAATACACATAGAATTTGCTACACATTTATATGCAACCTTGAAATAGTTGCAAAAAATGTTATTTCCATTTAAGTTTTGTCTCCAATGTCTTAGTACTACATTGATACCTTTCACTTTCTACAACAATAATCTGCTTCTTATATTTTTACATAAACCATAATTCCTCAATTATAAATATGTTCTTAAGCTTACCATATTACTTATAATTAATATATTTAATAGAAACATCATGAATAGTATCCAGTGCTTTATCACGGTAGGATAGTCACATTTTAAATTAATTAATTCTGTTGACTTTTTTTCTGAGCACCTGCTATATGTCCGGCATTATAGTTGCCTTTTTCCTTCTCTGTAGCCCATGTCAGAGAGTCTGTCAAAGCTCAAGTCTGTCTTGTTCTCCACACATCTACTAGCATCTAACTTTGCATCTGGCGCATAGTGCTAAATAAACACTTTTTGAGTGCATGTGCATGAGCTCGCCTTCACCTTAAAAGCCTGCTTCTGTTTTCTGATCTACTTCTTAGTTATGATGAATCTAAATTCTTTTTTTCCAAAAGAGCATTCCTCTTCCTTGTCAAAGAACTTCATTTATTTCCCTGCTGTCTATACGGGTGCCAAACTTCTCGAGGTAACACTTAAGTAAATTCTTCAGGCAACTCCCTTGCTTTTCCCATTCACCATTACCTGAATCCAAAGCCCTAGCCAGTGACATCTTGGCTATCTTCTCAGAGCCATTCTACTATTAACACCAAGGACTTTTAAATACAAGCATCACTGGACCACCGAAAAGGCTCCTCACCACAAATTATCCTGCCCACAGAGGGCAAACCAACATAGTGAAAATGGCCATATTCCCAAAATTGTTATATAGATTTAATGCAATCCCAATCAAAATACTATTAGCATACCTCACAGAACTAGAGAAAACAATCCTAAAGTTCATTTGGAATCAGGAGACCTAAAATAGCAAAAACAACTCTGGGCAACAAAGGAAAGGCAGGAGACATCACAATCCCTCACTTGAAATTATACTACAAAGCTACTGTGATAAAAACAGCATGGTATTGGCAACAACAACAACAACAACAACAAAACCAGCCCCAAGGATCAATGGAACAGATTAGAAGATGCAGTAACATCTCCAAACACATTCAGACACCTTATCTTTGACAAAGGGGACAAATATCTTCACTGGAAGAAAGAAACCCTCTTTAATAAATGATGCTGGAAAAACTAGCTATACACATGCCGAAGACGAAAACTAGACACATGTTTCTCACCATGCACTAAACTAAAATATAAATGGATCAAAGATCTAAATATTTAAACAGAAACACTAAATTTCTGGGAAGAGAGAATAGGTAGAGAAAAGACATAGGTGTAGGCAAAGACTTCATGAGCAAAACTCCATTCACACAGGAAATATTACAAAGAATCAACAACTGGGATCTCATCTTATTAAAAAGATTTTGCACAGCAAAAGAAATCACCAACAGACTGAAGAGACAATCCACAGAGTGGGAAAAGTTTTGCCAGTTCTTCCTCAAAGAATTAATATCTAGAACATATAAAGAACTGAAAAAAAATCAGAACCCCCAAATATAAAAACCCAATCCAAAAGTGGGCATCTGAGATGAATACATACTTCTCAGATGAAATACAAATGGCAAATAAATATATGAAAAAATGTTCAACATTACTGGTCATTTGAGAGATGCAAATTAAAATGATGCTGAGATTCCATCTCACTCCAGAAAGAATGGCTATTATAAAGAAATCAACCAATAATAAATGCTGGCGGGACTCTGGGGGGAAAATGAACCCATCTCTACTGTTGGTCGGAGTGTAGACAGGTATAACCACTATGGAAATCAGTGTGAAGATTCCTCAAAAAACTAAAACTAGAGGTTTCATTCAACCCAGCTATTGCCCTTCTTGGTATCTTCCCAAAAGAATTAAAAGCATCCTGCCACAGTGATATATGCACACCCATGTTTATAACAGCACAGTTTGTAATAGCTAAATCTTGGAAACAGCCCAAATGCCCATCAACCGATAAATGGATAAAGATCTTCCTTTTTTTTTTTTGTAACATACAGTGGAGTACTACTTGGCCTTACAAAAGGATAAGCTTGAGACATTTATAGGCAAATGGATGGACCTTGATACCATATTCTTAAGTGAAATAAATAGGACACACATGTGTAAACATCGCATTGTTTCACTTGTGTGAGAAAATGAAAGTGTTAATAAGGACCAAAATATGTAACAGATATGGGGAAATAGGAAGAAATGGTTCAAATGGGAACGGGAACTAGGGAATGGGAAGGGGGAAAGGAAGGCAGGGAAAAGAAATAAATGAGAAAAGGAGGATAAAATGGAAACAAAGTTTTTGTAACTAAGAAGGGGAAGAGCTGTTGAAGGGAGGGGAGGGGAATGGGAAAAAAAAGAGGAATCAAGATACGTCATGTATAGGTACAAATTCTCTATGGTAAATGTGTTCATTACATATATATATAAATTGTACCAATAAAATTAATTTTTAAAAAATAGAAAAAAAAGGAAGACAAACCTTTCATGAATATCCTTTTTGGGCTTGCTTTCTTTAAAAAGAGTAAATTCCACTAGGGCTGGGGAGATGTAACATTAAATTTCAATAATTTTAAAATAAATAAATTTATCAGATTGTTTTCCTCTCTAAGAGAAAACACCCAGAGTATGTTGCAACTACTGGGTGTTTCCACATAATTCTTGGAGATTTTAGATTCACCTAATACATTTAATGGTAACCTACAATATTTTATGTAAATTATTTTGTAAGGTGAATGGTCATATGAAATGAGTCCAATGAATATTTTCTATGAAAAAACCTTTATAAGAAAATATATTTACTGGATTATAAAGGTTACAATTGTGACAAACGAAGAACATGCTAGTTTCTAGTGCACATTATTGTATACTTTACATGCACATTATTAAACATTGGTGAATCATTTCAGAAAAATAGAGTAAGATTTAAAATATATCATAAATACTAACTCTATATTTCAGACCAATTGTCAACCCACCATAACCTATATACGTAAGTTTATGAATTATGAAGCTGAAAGAGTATAATTATCCCTCATCAAAAAACATTCCAGATTAATTAACTTCTAAATGATTCCTAGCGCTAACTCCTTCCTAATGCAATTCAAGGGAACTCATATTTTTAAATGCTTATAAATATTCACAGAAGTGTAAATTCTAATCTTGTTTTATCACTAACTTGCTTTATAATCCATGTTGCTTTTCTTCCCCAAGTATTCTTCGCACTATAAAAATGTATATTAACATAATACTTTCCTCACAAGGACACTGTGCAATTTAAGTAATGTATGTATATAGAACATTCTGAGAAACTAGAGGAGAGATATTATGTAAGTATAGAACATCGCACTACAGTTTCAAAACTCACTCTATACAGCAATGCACATTTTCAACATGGATAATTTGTACTATACTCTTTGCTAATATTGCAATCTAAAATAATTAGAGTAGCTTCACTTTCCAAAAAGAGACATCAGTTCCCTATACCACCCAATGCTACTAGATTTTTAGCTATTGTTTAGGGGATAGTCTTTGTAATTTTCTATTAGAAACAAAAAGTCATACATAACAAATTCAGTGAGAGTGAAGGAAATGACTGCCACACTTGGTTTGGACTATGGATGTTTGTAATGACACACTAGCACCATTAGTGATGTATTACAGTTCAAACTGGGGCTTATCATGGTTTGTATAAAGAACCAAATTTGAATTTAAAGTAAAATTGGATGAAATAGTGTCTATGGAGAAAAAGACAACAATGTTAAGGGGTGGGAAAAACTCTGAATGTCACAGTGATGACCCTAAATTTTCTTCTATTTTTTTCAGCAAACTGAAAGCAGTAACAAGCCATCATCCACCTATTATGTATTAAATCCCATAACGTGTCAGCTGCTAAAATAACAGTCCAACCACTTAAATACTTCCAATATGTGCCAGAAAGCAATGACAATGTTAAATTCCCCCAAAGTATAGAATTTATGATCTTAGAATCCACTTCCCTTTCCTACTGATTCCCTCTTGCATATATATTTTATAACCTACTTCTAACAACAGAATTATTTAAACTCATACTGCCTCTCATCTGTTATTCTCTAAGTACTTCGCTAATAATAGATAACCTGTGAAATTTTTCTCTGCTCTGGGTATTACCACTTCTGTTTCTGCAGCATGGTCCTGTCTATTACTGCCAAGATATCTGATTAGGGGAATTAGGAGTGGAACTGGAGACCAGGACCAGATTGCAAGGTGGGTGGCTGGTGGTTCTGTTGCTTTGTTGTGCTGTACTTGCCACAAAAACTTCCAGCTCTCTTCCACACAGGAACAATTCAAACTGTGACTCCCCGGCAAGGCACCAGGTGCAACAAAGCCTAGAACAACAGCAGCTGACTCAGAAAAACCACTGTTCTAGTCCATACCTGTTCATAGCTCCTTTAACCTGCAGAAGTCCAGAGTGACCATTCATTTTGTCCAAGATGGTCAATGTGGAAATCATAATAATCTTAGAGCATTGGTATTAAGATTAATATGTTAGCTCTCCATTACTATAACAAATATCCAAAGCAATCAACTTATAAAGTTGGAAGGTTTATTTTGGCTCACAGTTTTGGAGGTTCTAGTTCTTTACTGATTGTTCACTTCTTGGGCAGGAAGAGAAAGAGAGAGACAGAGAGACAGGGAGAGAGAGAGAAAGAGGTAGAGAAGAGATAGGGGTCAGAGTCCTACTATCTCCTTTGAATTCATCCCCTCAATAACCTAAAGGCCTTCCAATAGTCCTCACATCTTAGGGGTGCCACACCTTCCAATAGCACTACAGGTTGGGAACATGCCTTTGAACAGCGGGACCTTGGAGGACCTTTTCAAACATGACAAGGGATATGTCTTGTTTGTCTGTTTTCAATTTTTTGTAAAAGTAACATTTTAAAGCAATGATGTTTAAAAGATAGTAAATGTACAAGGGGAAACATAAGATGGTTGAGAGTTCCCCACGAAACAACTTAATAAAGATTAGTCATTTCAAATGTTACATAATACACATCCTCTTAATCATTTCTTTTTGTGTGTTCATTTTGGGTAAACGTCTGACCCTAGGCATGTAGAAATTGTTAAGTCCATTATTGCTTTCTATTCATTAGTATTGATGGATATTGTCTGAGTAATACTATCAGTATTAGATTTGTTTAAATCAATTTCTAAGCTGCTTGATCATTTCTTGCAAACTTTCATTAACATTTAAACATATGAACAAACACGACCCTTGTATGAAGATACTAACTTCCTAAATATTGAGAAGTTAAGTGTGATAAGCGAATTCAGAGGCTCTAAAACTAGTATTAATTTTTACACAAAATATGAAAGATCCTGGAGTAATTTTTGATTGTTCAAATTATCAAATAAAGTTTCTGAGCCTGTATTTTTATATACTTCCTTCCAAAATTATATGTAGTAAATGTTAAAAGTAAAAGGATCCATATCAACATTAAAAGTGATTAAGAATGCTATTTGCACAAGAGAAATTTTTTTTGGCATTTCAAAGCAGTTGATAGATAAGATAATTGTACTACTAACCTCTATTATTTCATTGAAAAGAACGGTTCGTGCTTACATTGTCTGATCAATTTTTCATGCCTATGTCTTGTAATTTGAGCAACTACTTTGAAGATAACAATGTGCAATATATTAACCATTGTTAATCTCCTATTATATTGTTTTGAAATTCTGTGTCATCGTTTTTGTTTTTTCTTTTTAAAATAAAAAAATAATACCACATTTTTTTATCCATTCATTGCTTGATGGGCATTTGGGCTGTTTCCAGGATTTAGTTATTACAAATTGTGCTGCTGTAAACATGGGTGCACATATATCACTGTGGTATGAAGTTTTTGATTCTTCTGGGAAGGCACCCAGAAGGCGAATAGCTGGGCCGAATAGGATCTCTAATCCTAGCTTTTTGAGGAATCTCCATACTGATTTCCATAGTGGTTACACCAGTCTGCACTCCCACCAACAGTGGAGAAGGGTTCCACAGCCCCTCCAGCATTTGTTATTGGTGGATTTTTTGATGATAGACATTCTTTCTGGTGTGAGATGGAATCTTGGTGATGTTTTAACTTGCATCTCTCAAATCACCAGTGATATTGAACATTTTTTCATATGTTTATTTGCTGTTTGTATGTCTTCATCTGAGAAGTGTGTATTCATCTCAGATGCCCATTTTTAGATCGGGTCTTTTTCAATGCTTTATATGTTCTAGATGGAAGTCCTTTGTCTGAGGGAAAACTTGCTAATATTTTTTCCCATTCTGTGGGTTGTCTTTTCACTCTGGCACACTGGAAATTTTGATAAATTTCAGCAAGACAAATTTGGTGGTGTCAGAACAAATCATGGCTGAGATCACATGCAGGTTCTAACCACACAGCACCTTTGAGAAGGAGACAGAGTCCTGAGGGCATATTTTCATCTCTGTGAATGTAGGAAAGACCTCAAGACTCTATTCTTGACCTCAGCTCTTTCTACTCTTACTCATTAGATAATTCTCGTCTCTTTAAAAATTGTCTTAGTAATGACAGCCAAATATGTATTGATTCAAGTATCTTTTGTCCTCTCAGAATATCTTCCACAATGTCTAAATGGTCTGTCAAAGCTCCAGTGGCAAAAAAGATTTCCCTGTCCTCCCTCATACAAACCTGGTCTTTGGGGCTGGTGAGATGGCTCAGTGGTGTAATGCCTGTCTGGCAAGCGCGAGGACCTGAGTTCGACTCTCAGGACCCACAAACGAAAAAAGGGCCGGTGATATCGCTCAGCGGCATGGGCATCTGCTGGCACGCGAGGTCCTGAGGTCGACCCCTGGTACCCACAAAAAAAAAAAAAAAATCCTGGTCTTTTCAAAATTTTCCAATTTCAATGAAGGTGACTAAACATTACACATATATTCAGCCCAAATATTAGAAATTGTCTTCAATTCACCTCACATCTTCTACTATAATCCAGTATTGTGTTCTTTCAGCTCTATATTATAAATTCTGATTTAAACCATTCCCACACCCTCTGTCATGACTAATACAAGTTATTATCCATCTCTACTCAAGACTCCTGTTATCACCTCCTAACTCTTCTCCCTGTTTTTATTTTTATTCACTATATAGTCCATTCTTCCTACAGCATAGTGATCTTTTAAAATATGATTAGACCATGGCCTTGCATAGCTCAACCCCCTGACACACATACCCCATAATTTCCCATTACAACTGAAATAAAATCCTAAATTATCATGGTAATCTAAGCCCTACAGATCTAGTCACTCTCTAGTTCTTGGATCTCATCTAAAATACTCTTTCTCTTAATCTCTGTTTCCTAATATTAGTTTTTTGTTTCTTTCTTCAAAGTTCTTCCTGCCTTAGGATTGTGTCTTAATCCATTTGGGCTGATACAACAAAATTATCATAAACTAGATGGCTTAAAGACAGCACTATTTCCCATAGTTTTAGAGGATAGGAAATTTAAGATGAAGCTACCAGCAGCTTTAAGTGACCTATGAGGGTCTGTTTCTCATAGTTGATACCTTCTCACTGTCTTGTTATGTGTTAAAAAGAGCAAACAAACTCCCTCTGGCTTCTTTTATAAGGACATTAATTCCTTTCAGAGGATTCATGACCTTTCAGAGGATTCATGACCTAATCACCTACCAGAGGTCCCACCCCTCAGTACCATTACCTTTGGGGCGGAGGCCAGCATATGCAGTGTTCTGGTCCTCCATGCACTGATTATACACACTTTTGGTAAGCACCTATAATATGACAGATTGTTCTATACACGGAGGAAAAGTAGTGGCAAACCCTGCTCTCAAGTTTACAGTCTAATTCCTAGAGAATGTTCTATCATCTCTCTTTGGGAATCCTAGAATAGCTTCTAACACTTCTCTCTACTTCTACTCTTGTTCTCTTTAAACTCCATTCCTCCTACAGCAATCTTTGTGGCATTTTTGATAAAGAAGCTTTTCAGATTCTACCTAAAATAGTGTTTCTTTCTCCATCTCAGGTCCATATCATTTTTTATTCTTAATTTTATTCATGGCAACCTAAAATGCTATTATGGACTTATTTGCTTACGTTTTTTAAAACTGTGCTGGGAATTGAATCTAGGGCCTCAGATGCAAGTGCTCTACCACTGAACTACATCCCCAGCCCTTGTGCAGCTTCACCCAAGGAAAATTTCTTAAGAGAAATGCCTGCCTGTTCCTTCCTGCATGAACATCTCCATCCTGTTACTCTTCTACCTTAGTTCCCCTGAGGTGAAACTTGTTGACTTGCAAGCCATGATTATTTACATGAAGCCAGAAATCAGCTGTAAAATGCAAGGAGGAAAACTGGATATAAATCTGCCTCACAGGACTTAGAGCTATTATTTGCATAGCTCTTGCAATGTGCTAGATGCTGTTATAAGTGCTTTAAATATGTTAATTTATTTAATTCTTACAACAACTCCACAAGGTAGGTACAATTATTATGGATAATGTACAGAAATGGTGAAGTGATCAGCCTAACCTCCCACAGGTTTTAAGTGGCTTAGCAGGAATGCTAAACCGGAAAGTGTAGCTCCATTGTCTACACTCTTAACCACTAATGTCTTTATAGAAGAAACCCATAGAACTTCCCCATGTTAGTCAATTTTGTTCGCCATTCATTAATAAAAATGAAAACTCTGGAAAACAAGACACTTGAGGTAAATATAAAACACCAGATAAAAGAGTCAATATGATCAAACAGAACAATTAACACTATGGGAAGCAGAATTAATTCAGGAAAATTAACTAGTAAAATTCTAATAATATCCTTAAGATTCAAGGAGCTCTTGTAATCATAATATATAATCAAGCAATTTTGAAAGAAGAGCAGAAAAAATTCTTAGAAATGGAAAATATTGTTGAAAATTTTAAAAATAAAAGATGCATCTGAAGAATTAAAGAGATACCACATAAGACCAACAAATGATATGAAAGATAAAAGTAAGAGAACTCTAAAAAAAAATAAAAAATATTAAAAATATGATCAAAGTAGTTATAAATATGAAGAATTAATCCAGGAGGTCCAACATCCATCTGTTAAGAGTTCAAGAAAGAGAATGACAAGGGAGCAAAGAGGAGAGAAGAAAGGAAATAAGAAGGGAGAAAAAGCAGAGACAGTATATAATTAATGGAAGAGAATGGAAGAAATGATATCATTTAGGCAATAATAGAATAAATAAAAGTATGAGTCCAAATGGGAAGGGCTTGGTCTTTGGTAGAATGAAAATTTTTAAAAAGATGTATTTAGAGGAAAAGTCTTGAGATATAAAAACTCCAAAAATTAAGAGAAGATTTTAAAGAAAAAGCAGATGCTCTACAGATAAATGAAAATCACATTTGCTTCAGTAATTATAGGCACCAAAAACAAGAGAGGAAGACCTGAAACAATCCAAAATTGAAAAGTAGAATTCCAAGTGTAATCAAGGATTGGATGCATGCAAGAACTCATAAAGTTTACCTTCCACATATACATATTTGTAAAACTATATGAATGTATTCCACAAAACAAAAAATCTTATAAAGAGTTTATTAGTCAGCTTTCCAGCACTGCAACAAAAATAACCTGTGATAAACAACTTCTAAGCAGGAAAGGCTTATTTTGGCTCACAGTTTTAGAGATTTCAATCCATGGTTGCTTTTAGGCCTATGGTAAAGGAGGTGGGACCATGTGGCAGAGGAGGCCCATTCATCTCATGTGGCCAAGAAGCAAAAATAGAGACAGAAAGGACCAGGATCCCAACATGCCCTTCATGGTCACACACTGAGTATGCTAACTTCCTTCCACTAGGCCTAACCTCCTAAAGGCACCCACCAATAGTCCCACAGGCTAGAACCCAAGCCTTTAACACCTGGGCCTCTGTAGAGGACTTTCCAGGCTCAATCTAAGGCAAAGAATTAGAAATGTGCTTAAATAACCTATGGAATTAATTCAGAATATAAAAATAAGAAAATAATTGGATGGCAGTCATTCAGTAAGATTAGAAACTGCAGGTCCAAATTCTTACAGAAGTCAAGAGAGGTCTGTGAAGAATCACTTTTTTAAAAGTGGCTTCCAGCTGGGCATGGTGCCCCACACCTGCAGTCCCAGCACTGTGGGAGGCTGAGGCAAGTTTAAATCCAGCCTGAACAACTTACAGACTTAGCCAGATCGTCTCCCAAAAGTAAAACATAAAAAGGTCAGGGGATGCTGCCCAATGTGAAGGCCCTGGAATCAATCCCCCATACAAAAGCAAAGTGACATTTTCAAACAAAAATATGATTTTGAAATGTGAATTTCTTCCATCAACAAAGAAAAGTAAAAACAATAATAAAATCAGAAAATACACAAAATGCTGCACAAGAAAGCCATGGTTCTAAAATGAGAAAAAGGGCCAGTGAGATGGCTCAGTGGCGTAAGCGCCTGCCTGGTAAGCACGAGGGCCCAAGTTCGACTCCCGGAACCCACGTACGAAAAAAGGACCGGTGATATCGCTCAGCAGCATGGGCGCCTGCTGGTGCGCGAGGCCCTGAGGTCGACCCCCGGTACCCACACAAAAATTAATAAATAAATAAATAAAATGAGAAAAAAATGTGACATGATTTTCAGTAAGTTATGTTCTTTAAGGAATTTATTTGACACAATATTAAAACATATAATTTTGAGCAACATAGTTTTAAGCACATATGATTATACTGTCTTTTCTAGTGGTAAATCACAACTTGGATATCAATGTCTCATGTTTTATAGTTATTAAAAATGCTGCCTTTTAGTTTATAATTTCTAGGATTCAGCCTATTATCAAAAATCATAAATGTCTTGATTATAGTTATATAATGATTCTAATTAAATTACCCCTTGTGATGTGAAAGAAATGATAAAAATGAGAGAAATTAGAAGACAGCATAGAAGAGGTTGAGGGACAAGGGAAATAATTTTTCATATAATCTGAAGCAAACTCCAAAGTTAGAAAAAGAATATTAGTATTTAAAATTATAACAATAAGCACTAAAGTAATTAATATAGAAAATAGAGTTGGGAGAAAAGGAAAGGAAGAATTAGATGGTAGTACAATGGTGGTCACCTTCAATTTGCAATACTGATTCAGCGAATATTGTCTAAATCAAAATAGTAATGTATAGAAAGCCCTCCCAGTCGTCGTCACGGTCCAGGAAGTTTATATTTGTAATCCCATGGAAAAGTTATTGGAATTCTAGAGTGTTAATTCCAATCTACCACTTCCAGTGCAACCCACGGCGAGAATAAAGACACTAAGGCATATTTATAGTTGTGGGGAGCCAAGGGGTCCTAAGTCCAGCCAAGATGGTGGCTACCGGAACAAAGGCCTCGACCCAGGGCCAAACCTGGGTTTTATTAATTCTCGAGGAGGGCAGTGGCTTAGGGATGAGTGACTGTGAGAGTGGCCGGAAGTATATAAGCACCATGAGCTGGGCTAGATAGGTGGCCTGAAATCACCTTTGCAAATGCAGAGCGAAGGATATGCAGAAGGAGTAATCTGCATAGCACAATTCAAGATAGTATCTAATGTTTTGGGGTCGGTGCTTCAGCTCTGATGTGTAATCTTTTATGCCCTGGGAAGTCATAGCCTCTTTCTGGAGGCTCGATCCCAGCCGACAGCGTGGAGCACGGCTCTCCATCCCGCCAGGCTCAACCATGTATTGGGAGCAAAGGGGTGGGGAAACACAGGCCTCTTGCCTTGCTTCAAAGACTACTTATCAGGACCTCAGCTGGACCGATTTGCATTGCCTAAAGCCAATTAAAGAGACAAGGAAAAGTCCTAGCCAGCTCTGCACATATCAATATGTGGAAATAGGGCCAGGTTCAGCCAAGATGGAGATAATTGCTCTTCTTTCAAGGAGAGTTGTCCAGGTGGTCCTCCACAGTAATATTGTACCATATTATTCAGAGACATAAAGGTAACCTGCAGAACAATTACTTTTAATAATAAGTAAATGAATAATGATATTAAATTCTTGGGACCAGAGTGACACCCTGGATAAAATGCTGACCACAAAAATTAGTCCTATCAATGCTATACATGTTCTCATGCCACAAATGGTGAATATTCCATTTCTAGAATTCATAAAATATACACATAAATGTGTATGCTGAGACAATGAACAAATGACACTTTTCATTTTGAAAGATAATTTATCATGCAGAGTTTTTTAGTGTGTGCTTATAGTGAGATGATAAATTATGGCTTGGTTATAAATTGCTTTATTAACTTAATGTTACTAGCAGCTTAACTTCTAAGCCTTTTAGTGGCTTTTTAATATTTGAGAAACAAATACAGGTAAAGTCTGTGGTTGGAATAATAATTTCCTAAAATGTACTTCTGAATTAAATCAACCAGGGTCAATGAAAAGGAATAATTTCATCTGTGTGATTGTGGTAACTTTGATTATTGTTCAGCAAATAATTATTCTTCTTGCCTACCTCACTGGTAAGAGTATATTCTTTGTCTTTGGTGCTGAGATCAGACCCAGACCTTAAGAGGCAGCATGTGTCTTTTTACTCATCCCTACAAAACCTCCAAACTCCACTATGAGAAAAAGATCTTTCAGCTAGGTAGTCATTGCCCCAATTAGCATGGGCTCAGAAAAGGGCCTAGTGAGCTGAATCTCTACCCTAGAACGAAAAGCTGAAGAAATTTTCTTAGCTGCCTTGCATATCTGTAAACCAAATAACATTTGTTCATTTTGTTCCATTGAATAACGATATCTTTTAGAGCATTAAAAACAAATTGCTGCATTAGTGAAAGTATAATTTAGTGAAGGTTTCAAAAGTGACAATAGTTTCAAAATTAATTTCTTAGTGTCTGTTTGAAAGCTCTTTAAATATAGCAAATAAACACTTTTAACCAAAAATACTAACATATGGTAATAAATCTTTTCTTTCCACTTCTTCTACAAGGGGGAAATGTTATAGTTTTTAATTACTTATTTGTTAAGTCTTTACTTTTTAGAACAGCTTTATATTCTCATAGATATTTCCTATGTATCTCCTCCTCACACACCTGCGTAGCCTCCTCTATTAGGAACATCCCCACTAAAGTGGTACATTTGTTATAATTGATGAACCCACATTGATACATCATAATCACTCAAAGTTCACAGTTTGCATTAAGGTTCACTTTTGGTGTTGTACATACTCTGACTTAGGACAGATGTATAGTAATATACATATACAATGTACATATTGCTTCCAAATTGTGTCAATTGTGAATTCATTTAATGATTGTGATTAATTTACTTCTCCTTACAGTTCTATTAGTTTCTGTCTGACATAGTTTGACCTTTTCTTATTAGATGCATATACATTAAGGATTATGTCTTTTTGGAGAACTGGCCCCTTTATCATTATGTATGCTTTTCTTCATGTTGGATCACTTTCTTTGCTTTTAAGTCTACTTTATCTGAAATTAATATACCTAACTCTCTTTGCTTTTGATTAAATTTACAGTACTAGAGTAGTATATTTGTATATCCATTTACTTTTAATCTATATATGTCTTTACATTTAAACTGATTTTCATGTAAAAAATAAGGAATTGGGTCTTGTTTTTCAATCAACTCTGATGATATTTGTTTTTTAATTGGTGACTTTAGACCAATAATGTTCAAAATGATTACTGATATGGTTGGATTAATAATCACCATATTTGTTACTATTTTTCTCTTTGCTGCCCTTTTTCTTGGTTCATATTTTGTCTTCTTCTTTTTTCTGCCTTTTATGGTGTTTATTAAGTATTCTATACAATTCCATATTCTCTCCTTTTATAGCGTTTTTTTTTTAATTTTTTTCTATGCCCTAGAATTTGCAATATACATTTACAATTAATTTTCAACTACTTTCATACAACACTATGCCACTTTGTGGATAGTATGGGTGTTTTATAAAATAAGCTCACATCCCTCACAAGCTTTGTGTCATTTTTGTCATTTGTTTCACTTGTATATAAGTATACATAAGCATATGTACATACATCCATATATTCAAACATAATACATATGATATATCCACAAGTACATGATCCAAATATATTTTATTGTCATTTTAAGCAGTTATCTGTTACATCAACTAAGAACAAAAAGCTAAATGTTTTTATTTTACCTTCACTTTTTTTTTTTTTTGATGTGCCTCCTTTAGGTAGATCTAAGTTTCTTATTTTCTTTCTATGTAAAGAATATCTTTTATATTTTTTTCAAGACTGACCTTGAAAAAAGCAAAAAATTCTTCAATATTTGTTTAAGAAAATCTTTTATTTCTCCTTCAGTTCCCTTGGTAGGGATAATTTTGGAGGTTATGAATTTCTAAGTTGGTGATTTTTTTCTGACAACACTTTAAACATTTCACTCCATTCTTCGCTCATTTCCATGATTTCTAAGAAGCCTGATGTAATTTGTACCTTTGTTCTGTCTTCTTTTAAGATTTGTTCTTGTCTTGGCTTTCTGTAGTCTGAAATGAATGCCTAGGTGTAGTTTGTGGGTTTGTTTTTGGGTTTTTTGTTGTTATTGTTATTGTTTTGTTTTGTTCTGTTTTCATTTTTGGTTTGGGATTTATCCTGCTTAGTGTTCTCTAAGCTTTCCCAGGTCTGTGGTTTGGGGTTTCATGTTAATTTGAGGAACTTCACAATCATTACTTTTGAAATATTTCTTTGTTTCTTTTTCTTTTTCTCCTCCTTCAGGTATTCCCATTGCATATATTTTACACCTTATGTAGTTGTCCTACAGTTATGTTATGTTATGTTATGTTTTTTGTTTGCTCATTTTGTCTTTGTTTTCATTGGCTTTCAGTTTGGGCACTTTCTACTGATATATTATGAGGTGCAGAGATTCTTTCCTCAGTTGCATCCAGTCTACTAAAAAGACCATTATTCTTTATTTCTCTTACAGTGTTTTTTGACCTCTAGCATTTCTGTTTAGTTCTTTCTTAAGATTTCCATCATTCTGCTTACATTGTTCTTGCATGCTACCTTATCTCCTAGAGCCCTTGGTATACTGATCATAGTTACTTCAAATTCCCAGCCTTATAATTCCAACATCGCTGCCTTCTCTGAGTCTGATGCTTGCTATCTTTTCAAAATGTATTTTCTACTTTGTAATCGGAAAGTCCCACTTGTTATTTTTTTCTCTTGATGGCCAGACATGGTATTGTAAGAGCAAAGTTATGGAATAGCAAACTTATAGAAATTTCATAGCAGACATTAGAGATCAATTAGTAGCCTCTGCCTAAGCTCATGTTACCTGTCATGTAGTTAGATTCAGTTAGGACTGACCACCACGTCAGCTATAACTCAGAGACAGTTTGACTCAGCCTTATCTGACTGCATCCAGCTGACTGCATCTACCCGTACTTTCTAGCCTATAAACATGTTCTGTTTTGCTTGCATATTCTAGGGACTTTCCACCTAGGAAGAATAACCCAGTCAAGGACATGCTTGCCTGATTTCACCTGCCTAGCAAAGCCTGCCCAGAATAAATCTGCCTGACAACATATGCCTTAGCCTATGTAACCAATCATATAATAACCTGCAATCAGCTTTGTATTTACGGCTTGCAAAAATGTATTTAAGCTGAACTCTAAGCTGACTCTGTGCTGATGATTTGGACCTGGTTCCCATCAGCCCACTAGCATTTAAATAAAGTTGCCTTCCAACTCTTCAGGTGTAAAGGGTCTTCTATCCATTTGGGTATCAGATTTCTGGAACAATATAACAAGTAAAAGGAACTGCTGTAAAAGGCTATTAACAATGAAGTGGTGAGGTGTCGGGGCAGGAAAAGTGTACTATCATCTTACAGTTCCAGTCTTCAGTGAGCATAGACCTCTGGATAGTAAACATCACAAGGGTTCCTCAGGTTTTTCTCCCCCTCCTAATTTGAAGGGGATGGCTACAGCTGACTGGACCTGAGCATTTTTCTTCCACTCAGTGGGTTAGATTCTCATACTGCCCAAGCAGATTAGGCTCTAGGTAATTCATTTTTTCCATGTGCAGGCCTTATCAAGAAAAAAATGCCCTGGCAAAATTCAAAATGATTCCCTTCCCCTTTCCTTTGCTATAACCATTGAGGGTATTGTCCTCTAACATTTACTGTAAGGAACTGATCAAGCATTAGGAGGTAACTGTCACAAAATTTTTGTTCCCCATCCTCCATTATGCCTGGGTAGCCCTGTGGTTCTTAACACTCCAGGTGACCTACACTGATCCTTCCTCAATTTGTCAATCATGGGGTAGGTTTCCTACCCCACTCCTGGTTTCCTCAGAGGTCTCCACTCATTACTTTCTACTCTGACAAGCCAGGATTCTTTCCATTCCCTTGTCTGCCTCTACAGTCTTGGTGGCAGCAGCTTACCCTTCCTTACTCCTCTTACAGATCCTAGAAGAGCCAGTTATATTTTTCATTCTATTCAACTTTTTACTTAATGATAGGATGGAGTGGCAACTCCAAGCTCCTTACATGTGGAACTAGATTTTCTTTTAAACATTATTTAGACATTGCTAAAAAGAACATTAATTTGGGGGCTCTGGGACAATATGGAAATATCTCCAGGACTTGACTTATTGGCATTATGTTCAATAGCCTGAATTCACTTTGGAAAGAATTTTAAATTAATTAGCAAGCAAAACCCCAAACAGGGTTAAATGAAAATGAGGTCATATTTGTCTTAATGTTTCTTTGTTTCTTATTTTAAACCTCTTTCTCCAATTCCAACCCAAGAAATAAAGTCCTCATGTAAACCTAATTGAAAACATTATTGGGGCTGGTGAGATGGCTCAGCGGCGTAAGCGCCTGCCTTGCAAGCACGACGGCCCGAGTTCGACTCCCAGATCCCACAAACAAAAAAGGGGCCAGTGATATCGCTCAGCGGCACGGGTGCCTGTTGGTGCGCGAGGTCCTGAGGTCGACCCCCCCCAGTACCCACAAAAAAAAAAAAAAAGAAAGAAAAAGAAAACATTATTGTGATTTTGCCCTGCCTTTGTGGCCCTTCTAGCCCCAACAAAACTTCCAAATTGCAGAAACGTGTACATATTTTAATGATTAATATTAGTATACATACTTGTACTACATACAAGAGTCCTGCAAAGGCCTGTATGACCCGCAAACTTCAGAGAAGTCATTTTTAAAAATCAATAAAATTTCAGCTGAATTAGTTGATTCTGCCAAACCTTTTCTTGGAATATATATTTGTGTGTGTGTGTTCTCATACACTTAAACAGTATATTAACTTTCTATTTCATGCATAAAAACATCTCACTAAACCTACTTTAAATCTTTTCCTAAATTATAAGTCAAGAATTTAGTACAGTAATGTCAGTGGGAGAAAAAAACAGATTATCCAAGAAATATACCCAGGAGTGATTCATTTTATAAATTTGAATTTAATTTTTTGAAGAAGAAATTAAATGCAGATCCTCTTTCTCTTTCTGTAATATTTCATTGTTTTTGAGTTAAGCTTTGCCTTTAATAATCTTTTAATCTATTAATCAAATCTTTCATCTCTATCACAATCTTTTAAATAAGTACATAATTTGGACTTAACTAATTCAGTTTAGCCCATATATTCCCCAACTAGGGCAAATTTGTGATAGTTCTCAATACATGAATATAGAAAGTAGAATGCTTATTAAACTACTCCTGGCACATAGTAGGTAGTCAGTAAATCTCTGTTGAATAATTCAGTGAATGAATTCTATAAAGCTAAATTCTATAAAAGAAACATGTAGCTCATTTTTCTTTATTTCACAAGATTTAAACTAAAAAACATAGGAAACGTTTCCTAATAAAAGAGAGAATGCATGAATGCTCAAAAGAGTTTAACACAAATTTATAAGATGAGTTTGTCCTGGATGTATTTTTTGAGCAATCTTTTTCCCTCGCTTTCATTGCTATTTTAAATTATTGATTTGTCACTACTACAGAGTCCATCAAAAAAATGTATATACACTCAAGGAAAAGAAAAACTTGTATAAATACTTCAATATATTTGAATACTTCAAATATATTGAGACATCATGAGATTAATACAAGTTACCTTTGGCCTCTACGATTACAAGAAGTGCTCAAAGTGGTGGCCATTAGCTTCCAGACATTTATTATTTTTATTATCTGAAATGTGTATACATTTTTTGTGAATTCTGTATATAGTCAATAATACATTTATAGAAGGGTTAATGTGAGACATTTTCATGGGAACACTATGAAATAGCATTTTCTATAAGCTTATACATTCTCATAGACATATAAATGAATAAACGAAAAATAAATAAATAAATTTATTCTTAAATATTCCATGAAGAGTGCTTCTCAGAAACACTGCCGTGGAGAAGAAAATTTGCTAGCAGCTCTAGCTGTTGATGCCCTTCTAGGTTTACCCTACCCCTGTCTGATCATAACAAGGCCATACTCCTAATCTCTGGACATGAAGGGGGATGAGCATAATTCTTATAAACACGGCACTGCTTAAATAAGCAACTTTGGCCCAAGGACTGTCAGTGGGTGTGATCAAAACTTTCTTCGAACTGGGTTTTAGTGTACAATACTTCCTACTGACCCTTCCTTCTTCCTCTCCAATGCAAGTACCAGGTCTGCCGTCTGAATCTTATTTCAACTTATTTACCTTCCTCCTTTACCTTCCGCCTGTAAATCTCTTGCACTTCCAATCCCACTTGTGTATGTGTTTCAGATGTTAAGGATTATGACTAAATAAATCAATGGTGTTGAAATTTTCCTTATTTTTTTCCTTAAAGTCTTCTCTAGGGTTTGAGAATCCTGTAGGCCTTTATAGAATTCTTATTCTATCATATTTTATCTTATTCTAGTGTGTGTGTGTGTGTGTTTAACAAGAGTTTTAAACTTTTATTGGGGGCTGGTGAGATAGCTCAGCAGCATAAGCGCCTACTGGCAAGCGCAAGGCCCTGAGTTCGACCCCCGGTACCCACAAAAAAAAAAAAAAAAAAAAAAAAAACTTTTATTGGGACTGAGAAAGACAGCGGAACAAGATGAGCCCAAAATAGTTATTCTGTTATGTTTACATGAGACACCAAGCCATTAGATTGGAAGAGGAAAATAGAGTTGAAAAAAAGAAAGGAACATAAAGAAATACATGGCCTATTTCTCTATTTCTAATTTAGCCTATTGCTGTCTTTTGTTTTTGAAATGGTTCTAAAAATGAATTCAGGTTGTTAAACATGAAGAGCAGTCAACAAAATCCAGATGTCATTGTGTCCTGGGGCCTAAGAATTTTTTTTAGCAGATTTATAAAAAATGTTTTGATGGTGAGCCATACCTGATTTGTGAAATTCAAAGCAAATTTAATGGTAAAATATCTTATACAACTATCCTGTTTTAGAAGAGGTAAAAGAAAATTAAACTAGTCAAGGTATGACTTTTTGTGAAAAAAAATTTGTTACGTTTAAAAGGCTCTTAAATACATGCTTATCTGTCAATTAATTTCAAACATTGCAATTTACTCCAAATTAACCTTTAGTAAGCTAGCAACAGCCCTTCAAATGTGCTTTGTTTATTTAATGTAGCAATTATTTTTTTATGTTTGTAATTTTATATCAAGCATGTTTCATAAGTTGCTTTATTATTATTATATTGTAAACATGAAAATAATTTTGAAAGAATGCCTGCAAGAAGAGAGCAACGGGCCGGTGAGATGGCTCAGCGGCATAAGCGCCTGCCTTGCAAGCGCGAAGGCCCGAGTTCGACTCCCGGATCCCACATACGAAAAAGGGGCCGGTGATATCGCTCAGCGGCACGGGTGTCTGTTGGCGCGCGAGGTCCTGAGGTCGTCCCCCCGGTACCCACAAAAAAAAAAAAAAAAAAAAAAAAGAAGAGAGCAACAAGTTATATGACCTGTAGATACATTAAAGCACAACATAAAAGCTACAGTAAATAAATACTGTAAATTAGTTGACAAAACAGGAAGCATGATTTGAAATCATTACAATTGTATACCTGCAAAAAATCAAGAACATCAGAGAAAAAATATCTTAGTATGAGTTATCAAGGGACACTACTGGGACATCTATAAGACATACTAGAAAAAGAATAAAATGCTGTTGAGAATTTTGAAAGATGTGAATAAATGGGGAGACCATCTGGTGTTGACTAGGGTAGATGTGAGGTTTGCTGGCCTATGGAGAAAGCAACCCCAAAGACCTTCCAAGACAGCAAATTCCCAGGTTCCAGCCACAGCACAGGTTTCCTCCACAAAAATTGTGCTGGGTTCCTTAATCAAGAGGGATTTCTTTGGATGATATATAGCCAGGACTATACCACATTGTGTACAACCATTTCAGCTCCTTTACTTGGCCATGTAGGAGTAAAGGTCTGGCGTCATAAACAACTTCATGTGAAGGTGAGACAAGGCGTGTGCCAGCCATGCCTCCAAAGCTCCTGACAAAGATAAACTCTGGATTTAAATAAGACAATCCATAGTTTACTAATACATTTTCCTGGTTGTAAATTGATCATCTCTCCCAAAGCCATGCTTGATACAATATAAACTCCTCAAGAAGAGATATTTTTGTAGGCTTTGTTCACTGTTGCATGCCAAACCACCAAGAATCCTGCCCGAATAGTTCCTCAAAAAAGAACCGTGTTTGGAAGAATATGTCTCTCTCCCCCGGGTGATTGAGACCTCTAGGAACAAGAGCTATGTTTAACTGGCCTTTGTAAATCCAGTGTCAGGTTTACCAACTAAGATCTCTTTGGTGTCAGTGAATACTCATTGAATTAGTTAATTATTTAAAAGAACTAATAGAGAAAAACGTTTCCTTGTAGTCCAAAGACAGTACATTGCAAGCAGTCTTTGGGCCATGTATATGTAACTTCTGTTTATCAGGTATCCTGCAAACCCTCTAGACAGCACTGCAATTGAAGGATAAAAATAAGAGTGTCATTTATTTTACTGTGGAATCCACAAGAAGCTGACACAATTCTGGCGACAGAGTGTGACCTAGGACAATATTTTCTAGACCTCAAGACTCAAATACCACTTCTAGAGTTGCTACTTGCCCTATGCCTTGCAGTACTGTTAGGCAACATGTTTTTCAACCACTAGGAAATAACTTTAGATTTAAAAAAGAGTAATAAGGATGGTATAAAGAGTTCCCATATATTTTTCACCAGTTTCCCCTACTGTTGACATCTTGCATAACTATGACACCTTTGTCAAAACTATGAAAGCAACATTTGTAAAACACTGTTGACACTATAAAACTTTGTATTTCACCAGTTTTCCACTAATAGCCTCTTTCTGTCCCAGAATCTAGTGTGCAATACCATGTCTCATTTATTCATGTCTCTTAATGTCTCCTCACCTGTGACAATGTCTCAGTCTCTCCATATTTTTCATAATTTTGAACACTTCAAAAGATTCCCAGTTAAGTACTTTATAAAAATTTCTAACAATTTCTATATTGTCATGATTAGACTAAAGCTATAGATCTGTGAGAAGTATACCCCAGAGGTGAAGTATACTTGTCCATTAATGTTAAATGCATTAATTTTAGAAATCCTAATAGATAGTTCTTTGTTTATCAGAATGACTGAATACATTTTCTAGATATACAAAGCCAGGCCAAGAATCTAGTCTGGGGGGGTGGGATGGTCAAGGCCTAAATTATAAAGAGTTGGTGAAAACATCTCCTTTTTGTTCCGTAGTTACTAATACAGTATCAACAGCTGCCAAAGAACAGGAAAAGAAAAGAAAATATTTCTAGTAGGCACACACCCAAGTATTTTATATTCATGTCATGAAGGATGACACATCGTACAGTACTTGGCACATAATAATGCTAATAAATATTTGTTAAGTGACTATTTAAGTAAATATCTGAATGGCCTGGCTACAAAAGTACATCTCCTGATACCAGTGATATAAAATTGGGCTCTGAGGACAATGGATCTGACCCAATATGCCTGACAATTTTTCTATTTAGATGCTATAGTAATCTGTCAAAACTACCTTTAACAGACAGTTGAAGGGAAATTGCAAGTAAGCTTTCATCAGAGCTTAGGAATAAAATCTAGACATTAAGTTGAAGCACATATGATAAGTTAGTTCTTGCCTTCTTTTTTAACTAACAGGAAGATCCTTCAAAAAATGTTTTTGTTTCAATTATTTTAATTAGATAGATGTGTCATTGAAATGTATTATGAGCAGTGCTGGTATTTTTTTCTGCTGCCAAATTTAACAGTAGCATATATTATTAGAAGTACTTTATGTTCGTTATTTGTAAGGACTTTACTCAGAGAAACACAAGGATGTACACAACACTACAAAGGCACTTTATCTATTTCTGAAATGACTCCTCCTTAAAAGTGTCTCTGGCTTGAAGAAAATTTGGAAAAGATTTTCTCTTTGAAAAACTCATATGATTGAAGACATTTCACCTTCAAAGTTTTACTCCAGAAGAAGCCCCTTTGAGAATTTTAAGCACTGCATGGGAAATGTATTCTTTAAAGATTTTCATGTTAAAAAACATTTGCATGACTTGGGTATCCTCTTTGAAGTCTTTTTTAAAAAAATATTTAAAGGGTTTCCCCCTTTGAATGTTTTCCTGATACTGTGTATTGCTTTTCTGGAAAATGTTACTCTCTTTTCAGGTGGTTTTCTCTTTATTTTCCCCCTTTATTATTATATATTTAATTACACAGTTCTAATAAGAGAGATTGACGCTGCTATTATCTGAGGGATCCTCCTCTATTCCATGAACCTAAAATTGGAATCCCTACCATCTCCCTGCATCAGATCAGATTCAGAAATATTATGAAGAGTACTAATTCGTGTACGTAACAAATACAGAAATATAATACAGGACATTTACTAAGAATGTGTAGTATTTGGTAAATGTAGGAGCACCATAAATTGATTATAAATAGAGAACACTACGATGATGACTTCATCACCATTTCCCTAAATCGGATACAGCTAAAAAAGGAAGAAATCTTTTAGGACAGATTGGGTGAAGCACGTGTTCACTAATATCAGGTTTCTTTCATTTGACTAACTTCTACTGAGACTGCACTATGTTGTAGATGCCGAAGAGGACAAAAAGTAAAGTACCATAATTACTCTCAAAAAGGTTAGTCTTACAAGCAGCCCATGAACAACGACAATGTAAGGTATTGTGTTAAAAAGTATTATCAGTAGTGAAAAGCCCCTACCAGGGTTTAGAGAAAAGAAAGGGGATAAAAGTTTTTATAAAAGAGGGGACATTTTAGACAAGCATTAAAGCAAAGTTTCCATTTGGAGACTTGTAATCCATAACTGGGCCAAGAAACAATTTGATCAAATGTGACTGACATTCTTTTAGTGTAATATAATGATAAAGAATAGAACACAACAAAAAGGACATATGAGTGTCCATATCAAAGAGTAAAAAAAGTGTGCTTTCATTAAATTTTTACTCTGTTTTAAAAATTGATCTGTATGTATGTGCTGGGTTGCAATGCAAAACAGATTTCTCACAGTAGGTCTTAGGGAAACAAAACAAAAATTATTTGAAATCAGAGGTATACCTGAGATTGGGGGGAGGGAATGCAGTCCACCCCAAGCAGCCCATTTTTTGGGTGGCATTATTAGCAAAAATGAAAATTATATGATAATAATTTAGGTTCTTTTGAACTATATTTGATGTTAAACTAAGTCTTCCTATGTGCATCAGAATGCAGCAGCGTCTCTAGTCACAAGACTGCTTACGCAAGAATTGTGTTGCGTGGTTTTCCTACTCGTCTCCACCCTTGTATTGAAGGTGGAGATGCTCGGAGAGGCACAAACTCTAGCTACACCACTGAATCTATGTTAAAAGATGAAAAAAAAATTTCCAAGAAGTAAAATGAGCTAGGAGAACAATAACATTTTTGGCAAAAGCATCGAAAGATGGAAACATGTTGAAGGACAAAGTAGCTCACTCTCTGGAACACAGCATTCAGTAGAGTGTGATAGGCCTGGAAAAACAAAAAGAGATGAGGAAAGGGATGAGCTATAGAGGCTTTAACTTAAAAGCTAAGGATTTGAGGTACTGTTTTGAAGTAGGGAAAAGCCACTGAGGACTTTTGGACAGGGAAATAACAATATCAGAATTATGTACCAATTAAAATGAATCCATTGATGATAAAAAAATTAAAATTTGGGAGGGATTAATACTTATTATTCAAGCATGATGGTTGTTCTTTCAAAAATAACATATATTTCACTTAACTTTATATTCTCAAGTTGTATCCATTTACCCATAAATGACTCAAGTTTATCTTTGTTTATGGCAAAGTAGTACTCCCCTGTGTATAAATACCACATTTTCCTTATCTGCTAATTTCTCTAAGTTCCTTGAAAAGAAAATTTTGTGCTATTATCTCTTTGTTTCTTCTTTATAAGAGAAAATACTTTATCTAATCTTGTACTCTTAATAACTACTTTGAAGATGATATAGTGTATAAACTATCGTTATTCTCTTATTATTTTGTTATGAAATTTTATGTTTTCATAAAATAAAAAATAAAATAAAATATAGAGCTGGGGATATAGCTCAGAGGTAGAGCACTTGCCTAACATACAAAAGGCCCTGGGTTCAATCTCCAAAACCACAAAAGTAAAACAAAATAAATATATATACACATGTATATGTTAAAAATGTAGGGCCTGTGAGATGGCTCAGTGGCATAAGCGCCTGCCTGGCAAGCGCGAGTTCAATTCCCGGAACCCACATACGAGAAAAGGGCCAGTGATATCGCTCAGCGGCACGGGCGCCTGCTGGCGCGCAAGGTCCTGAGGTCGACCCCGGTACCCACAAAAAAAAAAAAAAAAAAAAGTTTTGTAAAATTTAAAACAAAGCACCATTACTTTAGTCTGAAATAGTGATGTGTTTTTTTAATTTAAAATGTAAGGTTAAAAAACTTTCCTCTTGATTGCATTCTTTCAAATGTAAAGAATAAAAAATTATCCTGTTGTGACACTGTGTCAATACCATATACAAACACTAAAAATTGGGTATTAAAATTCATAAACTTTTTCTGTTTTCTTAATACAAGAATTAGGCATTCTTTTTTCCTGTTCATTTAAATGTTATCACTCAGGGACTTCTTTTGGAGTTATAGCACCCTCATGTTTAGTAATTTATATGCATAAAATTTATATTGCTAATGTATATAAGAATAGTCAAACCCAAGAAAATCTGTCAAAGCCCAGGATCATGTCTGTGCCTCATTGTACTTCAGTCCCTACACAGTGCCTGATACATAATAGGTAAGGTTGCCATATTTAACAACCAAAACTACAGTATTCCCAGTGAAATTTGAATTTCAAAGAAACAATGCATAGCTTTTCTGTTATAAATATGTCCCATTTTGGATAAACAATGAAATTTTTTTGTACATATATGCTCCAGTTATCATAAGTGACATAATGGCCCTAAAAATGTATTCATTGTTTATCTAAAATTCAAATTCCATTCAGTGTCCTACATTTTATCTGGCAACTCCAATAGTAGGGACCCAGTAATGTTGAATGAGCAAATGCTTACATGTGTGTACATTTTTTATTGTGATAAAAAAGTATATAGCAAAATTTATGACTTTAACCACTTTTAAGTGTCCAATTCAATTTAGTATATTCACAGTACTCCGCAACCATCACCACAATTCCTCTCCAGACTGTTTCATTATACCAAACTGAAACTGTACCTGTTTAGAAACAACCTCCTGTTTTCCCTTTGCTAGCCCTTGATATCCAATATTCTACTTCCCATATCTAACATTTGGCTTATTTTAAGCACCTCATAAAATTGGAATCGTATAATATTTGTCCTTTCATGTCAAGATTATTTCACTTGCCTTAATATTTTCAACATTTATTATGTTGTATCATGTATCAGAATTTCATTCCTTTTTAAGACTGAATATGTATGTTTTTATGACAATGTCTTATTACAGTACTAACGTAAGGACTCCCTGCCATCCTCATATAATTTTTCGAGTTTTAGCCCAGTTCCAGCACTGCTCTGTGATCCTTCCAATGCTTATTTACCAGCTGATAGCTTTCCATCTGCTTATGGTTTCAATCTTAAATGTTCCTTAGAGGCCACTTGCTAACGGCTGGACCGCCAGCCTGCGACACTACTGGGAGGTGGTGCAGCCTTGGGAGATGGGGCCTAGTGGAAAGAATTCAGGTCACTGGTGATACTGAAGGGGCCATCAGGACTTCTACGCTCTTCCTCTGCCCATCTATTTTTTGCTCCCCAGCCACCATGATGCGAGCAGCTTTGTCTCACTACATACTCCCATCTCAATGTTTCTGCTTTCTCACAGGCCCAAAGCAACAAGACCAAGCAAATACCGACTGAAACCTCTGAAACTCTGAGCCAAAATACACCTTTTCTCCTTATAAAGTTGTTTGCCTCAGTTATTTTGTTCTTGCAACTGCAGAGTTTATCAGTCTAGTTCTTCTCGAGCCAGCTGAGTCTCCTGGCTTTGCAGAATTTCCTGAACTTCAAGCACATTGTCTGGTCATACATCCTGCCCGGAGCTTTCTTCCCAGTTGCTGCCATAGTCTGAGATGATAGCCCATTGTGATATATTAAGTAAATATGCAAGAGCTGAATTCATTTTTTTTTTAAAAATGTAGTCTCTAAAACATCATTGTTTGTTTTGAAGTGATAATTGGTGATTGTACATTTAATTCTGTGGTGATAATTTTTAAAATCTGTTGAAATATGTTTATGTAATATTTGATATACCTGAAATGTGTTTACTTTGCAGCTCTATTAAAGCAGTTTTGTACCATTTTCCATATATCTGAGATGGTTGCTAAGTAATTGTTCATTTAAATATCAAGCAATTTAAGTTTGGGCTTCAAAGGGCAAAGTGCTAAGTTTGAGCAATCAAAGAAGACAATAGTGATTTCTTTTCTCTCTACCCCCACTTGCAAATGTGCAGAGATGGTCTACGTCTCTTTTGTTCCAGTGCCAGGTGAACAGAGGGTGACATCCTGCACCTTGCCTATCACACCACTCATCATTTCTTATGATGCTTGCTTGGCAGATCTCCTGGATGTCCTCAAGCTGTTTCCTCACGTTCTGCCTCAATTCCCTAATACAAATCCAGACCTACTACAAATCCAGGTCAACTATAGGTTCTCAGTGAATGTTTGTTTTTTAAGTGAATAAAGGGATAAAATGGCTAGACAAGTGTAGTAGCGTCTTTGATTTTTCCCAAATTTAGCTTTGTTTCTTTTCCAGAAGCAATGAATATACAGAAGACCAAATCAGTTTTTTATTTCTTCCTGGCACTTTTGGGCAAGGGGGAATCCTCCTTTGTCTGGGGTTGCTGAACTAAGGGAGTGCACAAAGACCTCTGAGGAGACTTCCAGTGAATAAGGTTGACACAGAGGAGACAAAACAAGCAGAGAGGCCTCCCAACAAATTCTGAATCCCTGACTCCAACTCTGCCCGACTTTTCTATCTTTATACTTCTCAGTTTCTTGAGTGAATGTATTCTCTTTCACTGTTGAAGAGTTTAAATTTTCTGTCATTTACAAATAAAACTTTTGTGTGAAATAGTAAGTTTTAAAGTACACAGTCAATTTAAAAAACCATAGTAGTTACGATAACTTCACCTGTTTCTTGTCATTCATGTAAGCATGTGGAATCCCTTACCTACAGTGATTATTTTGAGGATAGGAACATGACTTTAGTTGGTCAAATCAGATCAAAAATCAAAACTTCCAGTCAATGGCTGTGGGAAGAAAATCTCTCTCTCCTTCTGAATAATGAGATATGTAAATATATGTGACCTAAAACTGCTGCAGCCATTTTGCTACCATGAGAAAAACTGGTCTTAAGACAAAGTCAATAAACAGAGGAAACAGAAGCTGTGAAAACCAGAGAGAAGCAGAGTCCCTCTGGGCTTTTTAGTTTCGCATACCAGTATGCTCTCTTTATAGATGAAGCAAATTGAATTAAGTTTTCTGTTACTTGGGTCTGAAAGTATTCTATTACAATGTTTCAGTTAAACCACTGATCAGTCAACTAGTAAGATAAGACAAAATCACTGCAAAGTGCCTTGTTTTGCTAAAATACCTTTTTTGAGGAGTCAAAGCACCTAGTACAGTGCATGGCACATAGTAGGAGTCCAATAAAGTCAATTCAATTTGTAATTAGTATAAGTATTAATAACAGCTATCATTTTAACCAGGTGTACCTGGATCTACTAAGGACTACATGCTTTTTTCATCAAAGCTTCATGGTTATAGTCTATTATTAATCCTCATCTTAAAAGGCAGAAAACTAGAGATTCAAGAAGAAATTAATCAAAGAGATTCTGATTTTGGAGCACTTGTGTTAAATTTTTAAGGTACTATGTGCCATTTATAAGGGGTTTTCATGTTCTAAATTTTGACTAAGGAATACTAACTCATATTTGAGTTATAAAAGCTTTGAAGACCAGAAAGGGCACTTCGATTGACCAACATCATGTAGTGCCTTAGTTAGTTTTCTTGCTGCTAAGACAAAATACCCAATACCCAAAGTTAAAGGAGGAAAGGTTTATTGTAGCTCACAGTTTGTAGAGGTTTCAGTTCATGATTGGCTGGCTCCAAGGCAGGGTGGCATGGCAGAAGGACATCGCAGAGGAGAAATAATTCATGGTGGGCAGAATTCAGGAAGGTAGCAAAGCAGCAAAGTAGCAATCAGCAAGCAGCAAGTGATGGCAGCAGCCCTCTATCTGTCCCTTATATTCTATCCAGGCTACACACCCTTGAGGCGGGTAGCACTCACACCCAGGGTGGACCTTCCCGTTTTCCACAACCAGAACTATGCTAAACCAATCAATGGACTAATTTAGTAATCACACACACTTAATACCAGCATCACACACTTAATCTCAGCCTTGCATACTCTAGATCCAGCCACCTCTCAAAAGCCCCATTTATGACCACATGAGGCTTTGGGAAAACATCTAGACACAAGCCATAACATACAGCATGTTCAACAAAAGATCAAGCCATTTTAAGTAGGAGCTAATTTTACTTTCCAAGTGTCTTAAGAACATCAAGGAGAAAGAAGTAAAGGAAAAGAATATGCTGCCAAGGAAGTCCCTGAGCAGGGTCACAGTCCCTATTGCATTCTTCTCCCTCCTCCCTCATGAAGATCGTGGCAACTCACAGAGAAGGGGCAGTGGGGTGATTAAGAGTGAGGAGAAGAGAGTGAAGTGGGAAATGTATGGATCAAAGTTAATGAAATAACGGACTCCATCTTATCTCAAAATGTGGAAATACCTTTAGGAGCCTCCTGCAGTTGTATGTTTTCTACCACTTTGCACAGGATGGACATTGGTCTTTGCTTCCATTCTAATCCAATCTAGCATTAGTTATTGATTCTCTTTTATGGTTTTGCCCATCTTCCTGACACTGTTCTACTGGGTAGGAAATGATAGTCAAAATACTGAACACCACTAGAGTACAGAAACGGAGGTCTAAGCTGTGGTAAACACAACACTGCCCCTCTCCACCCTAAGAGGTCATATCCTAATCCATAGACCCTAGGAAATGTTATCTTACCTGACAAAAAGGATTTGTACATTTGATTATGTTAAGTATCTTGAAATGAGAAGAATATCCTTAATTATAATGCTGGGTCCAATGCAATCCCAAGGGTCTGTGTAACAGGAAGTCAGGAGGGTCAGAGTACTACAGGAGATGTGGACAGACGCAAACAGTGGAGTTATATGCCTTGAAAAGGGGGGAAGGTGCCATGAATCAAGGAATACAGGTAGCCTCTAGAAGCTACAAATAACAAGGAAACAGTCTCTTCCTAAGGATGCAAAAGAAACATACCTCCTCCAACAGCTTAATTTTAGCCCTTCAAGACTCATTTTCAAATTCCAACCCTCATAACTATAGGAAAACAAATCTGTTGTTTTAAATTACCAAGTTTGTGGTAACCATTAAGTTTGCAGTAATTTGTTGCAGTAGCAGTAGAAAACTAACAAGCCAGCTAATCTTACAGGACACTGCACATAAAGTGGCACAATAGTAACTGTGTGTACTGACTAAACAAAATACTGTCTGGGGGAAAAACCAGTCCCAGCATAAAAATATGGTGCATGCCTGGGCCAATGAATACATCAAATTCCAATACTTGCAGAGATTGATTCAAGTGTGGTCACATGGTCAAGCCCTGCAATCAGAATGAATCTCAAAACTTCCGTAGGAGCTACTGAACAAGAGATTGTTTTTTTTCCACTGGACTTGAAGTTGGAAGAATACAGTCATTTTCATGTATTTACAAAGCTCCAGTCTGAGAATTTAACCAACACACATGAAGCAGAACTAAAAGTTAAAGAAAGAAAATACAGATCTCAATGTAACTGAAGTTCCCGTGTGCAAATTTTTTCAGTTCTGTTACATCAACTGTCTGTTGCTGTGTAAAAACAACCTCAAAACTCGGTGGTTTAAAATAATAGTCATTTATTACTGCTCATGAGTTTATGAGTCACCTGGGTTCTTTTGCTAATCTGGTCAGGATGGTTTGTTTCAACTGGGCTTACTTACAGGCTTGTGGTCATCTGGGGACCAATGGGTCCAGGATGGCTTCATTTATAGACCTAGCGGTTAGCTGCCTGTAGGGAAGAAAAAAAATACAACTAGTGCATTGTCATTTAGCAAGCCACCTTATGCCTGTATTTCAAGAGATTATCAATGACAATGCCAGTATTTCAAGAGAAGTAAAATATGCAGGGGCTCTTTATGCTTAGACAGAGGGCATCACTTCTGCTCAATTCTCTTGGCCAAACCAAGTCACAAGGGAAGCCCAGCTTCGAGTGAGACTAAAATAGATCTGTATCTTGATAGAAGGTGCTGCTGAGTCATATTGGAAAAGGAATAGACACAGGGAAGGGTGAAAAATAGGGAGAGTTTTTAAACGCATTTACCGTATGGGCCCAAAGTGAGTTTTACTCTTAGATGTCTCTGTGTATGAACAAACAAATTCACTGTTTAATTGAATTTAAGTCTACTTTCTGATCTTTCATATCCTACAGAATTCTACCTAATGAAATAGTTGTCTGGCCTTTGCAGCCAGAGTTTGTTCTCCTACAGGATGACAATCATATACACATTTATGTCCTTCAAAGTTACTGCTAGTCAGTGCTTTGGAAATTTCACTGTTAAATTACTACATTTGAGGAAGCATCATATCAGAATTGCTGAATAGTGGCCACTAGTTACATGTGACTATTAAGTCCTGAAATATGACTAATTTGTACAACATAATGAGTGGTTATTGTATTTAATGTTAATTAATTTAGATTTAAATAGACACATGTGACTAATGGGTGGCCTATTGAGTAGCATGACTCCAGAGTGAAAATCTCTTCTATGGCCCTAACAAAATGACAAAGGCAAGGGACATGAGCCTTTTAGTGTCAAGTCCCTTATCCTTCAGGTGAGGAGGTTAGGGAAACTGTTACCTAGAAATCCTCTTATCTTTAAAATTCTGATTCTGTGTATCCAGTAATTTTTGCTAAAATTTTGCAAAATTATGAAGGAAGTTTGATGTTTTGTAGGGATATACAACTGCTATGAAGGGTTTTATTTTGTTGTTTTTGTTTTGTTTTGTTTCTTTTTCAAAGTAACTTTTGTTACTTTTTCAGGATTAAAATAGTATGTAAGCATCTTAGTCACATTTTCACAGTGGAGACACAATACCAGACACGCACTGTTTAAAGGAGGAAATGTTCATTTGGCTCACAGTTTGTAGAGGTTTCAGTCCATAGTGGCCTGGCTCCAAGGCAGGGCTGCACCGCAGAGGGACGTAGCAGAAGAGGCTTGCTTATGGCATGACTGGGAAACAGAGAGCTCCAGGGAGAAATGGAGAAGGGATAGGCCACACCCTTGCAGACCCACCTCTTTTGACCAGATCCCACCTCCAACAGCAAGTCAGCCATAAACCCCCATCATCCAGTCACCTTCCAACAGGCCCACCTGTAAGTGCATGCGGCTTTGGGGGACATTTTAGATATAAACCAGAACAGCAAGCATTGCTGTAGACTTACTAGCACCCTCCATATTTTCATGTAAATCCAAACTCCCAATGTGATGGCAACTGGCCTTCGGAAGGAAATCAAGTCATGGAGGCAAAGCTCTCCACAATGTGATGAGTGCCTTGGGGAAAGAAGTATCAGAGAGCTCCGTCACCTCTTCTGCCATGTGAGGACACAGTGAGAGGTACCTTCTATGAACCAGAAAGCAAGCCCTCAGACTCCAGCTCTACCAGCACCTTCATCTCAGATTTCTCATCCTCCCAACTGTGAAAAATAAACCCTGTTGCTTATAAGCCACCCAGTAGTGGTATTTTATTATAAAAGTTCCAACAGTCTCAGACAGAGCAGGAAAAAAAAAAATTGACAATACAGGAAAGAAAAAAAATAAAGCTCACCTAAAACAAGGGTGATCATAATTTATTGTCTAAACTGAGACATTTCCAAAAGTTAAAAGGATACTAATGACAATCACAATGGGACAATAGGTAGAAGCCACAACTGTGCCAGACAAACTCCGTGCATAACCCACAAGGTGCAAGAATGTGAACTTACGCCACAAAATGAGGCCAACATGATGTGGTCTGGGGTATATGTTCTTTGATGTCATATTACAAGGATAGATTTTATAGTATATAAAAAAATTAGATGTATGACACTGCTTTCAATTAACTCTTCAAAAATAACTGTTTCCTCCAGCAAGAGCTGTGAAAGCTATGAATTGTGAGTAACAATTAATTGAAGATTAGGACATAGGAGCACGCTTCTACTGACTATTATAGATTAAAAACAGACCCATGAATTTTTGCAGTCAAAATGAGGGTAAGATTTGCATCTTCAACTCCTAGAATTGGCAATGTCTTATGAAAGTATTTATCATCACTTTAATTTTAGAAAAAATAGAAAAAGTAATTGCTTATTTGTGTGAATAGTAATTTTCTTATAAAATGAGAATTCAATTTAACTATAACTTAAGGGTGTTTTATATCATCTCAATACAACTTTGGCAAGTAATTTTACTCAGAAAATAAAGTAGATTTTAAAAGATACAATACTACTATTTTAATGGCATTTGAACCAATATTAGTTATTTCTTTTTTTTTCCTGCTGATCCTATCTGTAACTTTAGAAAGTTTTTGGTGGACAGTGTAGAGTCGGTTCTGCTTTTTGTCAAAAGCTAATATTATATGTTTATTTGTACTGTTTATACCATTAATGTTTAATATCATCTTTTATATAATTTGATTTATCACCTAGTTTTTTCCCTTGTTATCTTATCTGCTTCTTTACTTCCTTTCTATTTTCTTACATTCTTTTAAATTACCATTGGTATTTTTATGACACCATTGTGTCTTCCCTATTTGTTTCATGGTTATTCCTTTTTACTGTCTTTTTATAGTGATGACTGTAGGTTTTACAGTAAACATCTTTGGCTGATTGTAATAACCCTTTAAATAATATTGTACCACATCTTGTGTAATACAAGAAACTTACATGTATCTTTCCCTTCATCTCCTTATCTCCCACAGGTGATTGTTGTTATATATTTACTTCTATATATATTGTTCATATTTTTTCACTGCAACAGTGGGAAACAATTTTATTCTGACAATAAAAGAGACACAAAAATATTGAGAATCATTATTTTCTTAAGAGATTTCAAACAATATTAGCCACTTTCTTTTAATATATATTAAATTAATAACTTCTACTTTAGTCAACTATATTTTGAAGAAATTAAAAAATGATAAAAGGTCTTAAATAAACCTATATATTTACTTCCCCACCCCTCTTTATTTTTTATGAAGATTCAATTTCCCAACTAGTACAGTATAATTTTCCTTTTACTCAAAGAACATTTCTTTCTTTCTTTCTTTCTTTTTTTTTTTTTTTTTTTTTTGTCTTTTTGAGACAGGATTTCACTATGCAGTTCAGGCTGGACTTGAACTCACTTTGTAGCTCAGTCTGCCCTCCAACTCACAGCAATCCTCCTGCCTCAGCCTCCCAAGTGCTGGGATTACAGGTATGCACCACAACACCCAGCCTTCAAAGAACATTTTTTATAGTCCAGATCTGTTAATAAATTTTCACAGCTTTTGCTCTTCTGAAAAATAACTTTTTTCCTTTATTTTGGAAAGATATTTTCTCTGAATATAGAATTTGACAAGTTATTTTTCAGCATTTTGAAGATATTCTTACATGTCCTCTATATTACTTTTTTTATATTACTTTTTTTTTCTTATGAGAAGTCTATGACCACTTTTATCTTTATTTCCTTTATTTCCTGCTTTTAAAGTTTTCTATTTATCACCAGTTCTCAGCAATTTGATTATAATGTGGCCTCACATGTTTATCATGCCAGTTGAGTTCTTATATCTGTGGCTTTATAATTTTCATCAAATTTAGTGGAAAACATCTTTTATTTTGTAGTGTATAAACCCCATGAAAATGACCCAGTAATTTTTTCATTTCTTATATTATCTTTTTCACTTCTAGAAATTCTGTTACTTTTTTTAAATCTTAGTTATATATATAATACTATTTAGAATAATAGCATAATAATAATTTTTACCTTTCATCCCTGTCCTCATTATATTTATGTTTTTCTTTAAAAGTAAAGTAAAGTAAAGTAAAGTAACACATCACGTCTATAACTTTGGGTATATTGCTATTCATTGACACCGCATGTGGATGTGCATCTTATTTTCTTTTTTACTCCTTTGGACGTTGTGTGAATTTATGTTGAGTTCTGAACATGACAAATCGTATGTTCTTGTATGCTCTTGTACGTTTTCTTTTTTCTTCTCTTCTCCTACCCCTGGTGCCCCCCATACTTGAGATAGAACCCAGAGGCACTCTATCACTGAATTGTAATGGGGCCTAAATTACCCAGGCTGACCTCAAATATATGATGTTTAGTTTGAAGACCCATGTAAGGAGATAGTAGTCTTAGAAGAAAAAACAAAATATGTAGAGCAGCCTGCTCCCTGTAGCCATTATTTTTGCTGTAACTCAAGGACCTTGTTCCTGCTCCAACTGGGCCAGATGCCCAGACTGTGGTAAGCCTTATGCTACCAGAAACTCACTCAGGATCTTAGCCATTATTTCTTAACCCAGGTGGTATGAATTTAATTAATATTCTTTAAGCTATTTATAAACATTTATGTATAGTATGTATGAAATATTTCACAATACAATTGAGTGTTGCTTAGAGTAAGGTTGAAACTTTATAATTATGAAATTCACATTTTGTATTTTAGCCTTTGTGAGGTGGACATATTTCTGGATGCAATATTACCAGAAAACAGCAAGCAAGAACACAAACCAAGAGATAAAAACCCACTTGCCAATGGACCATCAACTCTAAAAAGAAGCTATCCAAAGAAATGCATTCATTGTATGAGGAACTTGATTAAGTATATGCCAGTATTGCTGTACCATAAAAATTGATTTATCAAGCTGAATAAAATGTAGTTTCTACCATCAAGGAACTAAGAGATGTGTAGAGTGAAATGAAAGATGCATGGGCTTAAGGAGATAAGTAGAAAATAATTAGAGAATATTTGATGGAGAACCAAAGGATATTATTAAAGCACAAAGGCAAAGATTTTTTAGGTAGAACTGACAAAATACCTGACTTAAAGTAAGAATTAATTAATTTTTTTTTTTTTTGTGGGTACCGGGGGTCGACCTCAGGACCTTGCGCGCCAGCAGGCGCCCGTGCCACTGAGCGATATCACCGGCCCTTTTTTCGTATGTGGGTTCCGGGAGTCAAACTCGGGCCCTCATGCTTGCCAGGCAGGCACTTATGTCACTGAGCCATCTCACTGGCCCCCAAGAATTAATTAATTAAACAAAGGACATGTACGATGTTATGTGGTGTAACATAGTGTGCAAAAATGGTAAGATCTTAGATATAAACAAGGGCTGTAAAGCAAGAAATCATATGGCGGCTGCAAGAACTATTAACATTATATTTATCTAGAGAAGAAATTGGGAGACCAGGAGCACCAGGGAATGAGGTTCAACACAGAAGAACTTACATATATTTTGGTTTTGATTTGAAACGTTCTCCAAAAGCTCACGTGTTGAAGACTTGGTCTTTGATGCAATGTTCAGAGGTGGGGTCTTTGGAACACAAACGGAACAGAAGGGCTCTGACTTTGTTAATGGATTGACCCATTTATAGAGTCATAACTTAATGAGCTTTTGGGAGGTGATGGAAACTTTGGGAATGGGACCAGGTGGAGGAAGTAAGTCACTGACCATGTATCCTTGAAGGATGTATTTTGCCCCCAGCCATTCGCCTTTATCTGAATTATTCAATAGGTAAGAGATCTGCAAGTTAACAGACTTTGTACTTCACAGCTTCAGTTTACTCCATGAAGGTAGCAATGAATTTGACAGAGATTTCTGTGGATTTAGAATAGTAGTTGAAAGAGAGGAGTCAAAGTACAAGGCAAAGAATTAATAACAGAAGCTGAAGATCTGTCTGGGGTTTAGAAATATGATTTTATGGTAGCAGCATCCATAAGAATGGAAGACTTTTCGCTCGTGGCACAAAATTGCTCAAGTGCAGGAAAGAGAAAATAGATTGAAATTCTGATTGAGCATTTTGTTAGGCTAAACTGGAAGGATAGGGATTCAGAGTTTTTCTGAGTAGGGGTCAAAAGTTGCCGTTAGATGATGAAAACCTATATTTTCCCTAGTAGTGCAAATAAACAAATAACCTATATTTAAAAACTTCTTTCTAATATTCCTATAATGGGGGGTGGGTGTTGTATTTCTCAGATTTTCTCTTGGGAAAACCATATACAGTGTTATTTGAAAGCATTATTTCTTGGAATTGAGGGTAAAAACCTCTAAAGGCATTTATCACGAAAATGACATGCATGGAAAAAGGAAAAAAAAATTTTGTTTTGTTCAACAGAGAGAGGGAAAAATTACAAAAACAAAAAGGATAGAGGAAGCAAAAGAGACTGCAGATGTTTAACCCCTGTACAACAATAATTCATCATTGTCATCCCTAAGAATGTAAGAATAGCCTCTGAATACTTGGTAGAAATTGATTTATCATGTAAGCTAAGCAGGAACTGAATTTTACATATAGTTTACCACAAAATATACAGATGCAGATCTGTAGATACAAAAATTGGAGAAAGAGTGCATCATGACAACATAAGCCCCTGAAGTAGACATTGAAGGTCATACCAATGTCAAGTGTCACACCAAACATCACACCGAATGTCAAGACAATCCCCCAGTACAGTTTTCAAGGACAGTATTCAAACTGCTTCCTGTCCATATCTTCTGACTGCCTAGCATATGTCTAACACGTGGGAAACATTGAATACATAACTATTTTGAGGCATCCCTCTCAAGGACACACACTACCTTTTATAAGAGGAATGAAGAAAAAGAGTGACTGGATCTCTGACCTTTTACTGCCTTCAAATAAACAACTCAAAGCACAGCTCAGTACCATCATTTTCATATAACAAAGGCATGGCATTTTCAAGCATCAGAGTACTATGGATAGCACCTGAAAAATTTCTGAGAAAGCTCTATAGCCAGAAGCATATGTGTAACAGTAACTACTGTTCTCTCCTGTTTGCTGGGCTACAAAGTAAAGTCACCCTAATAAGAACCCAATGCCGAAAGTATACATCTTTTCCTAAATGTAAGTGTAAGAGTCTCGGGCCTCTTCTAGCTGGCCTAGGACATTGTCTGGAAAAAGCTTGTCAGGTTGGTCACCTATCACAATTAATCAATAATCAGAACAAATGGGTGCTCAGGATGCTAACAAAAAGGCCATCACTTTTCTTTTCTATGAAACATTTCCAAATAGTCATGATAGGAAAATGTGTTGGGCAAGGTTTAGAGTTCTTTTGCTTTGGGATTATATCGAGAACTAGATAGAAACCACAGTTTGCCAGCGATTATATCTTCAAAAATCATTCTACTGCTTCTATTGATGGATATAATCAGCACACATAGTGGCATTAGGTCCTAAATAAGGAGGTGCCAAACAAGTTGAGATAATCATTATATTAGTCAATTTCTTTCACCACAACAAAATACCTGGGGTAAACAATTTAAAAGAAGAAAGGATAATTTTGGCTCACAGTTTTAGAGGTTTCAGTCCATGAGCACTTGGCCCCATCACTGTGGGTCCATGATGAGGGAGAATATCATGGTGGGAAGCATGTGGTGGAGTAAAACTGCTCAGTCAGTGGCTGGGAAGGAGAGAAGCAGAGGAAGGACCACAATCCTACTATTCTTTCAAGGGAATGTTGCCAATGACCTAACTTCCTTCCACTAGATCCTATCTCTTAAAGGTTCCCCCAACTTCCAATACCACTACCCTAAGGAACAAGCCTTCAACATATGATCCTTTGGAGGCCACTCTAGAGCCAAAGTATAGCAGTCACTGAGGAGGAAAGGGAAAATATCCAAGTTCATTTGACAATAATAAAGGGCAGAAAATATTTCAGAATTCCATCTTATTCATTCAGCTATCAAGTCTTAAGCAACTCAAACTCTTAAACATGTTGAATAACAAAAGTCCTTAGGAGACAAACTTAAAGCATTGATGGTAGTTATTCATGATTTAATCATATTGGCATATCAATCATGTGTAAATTAACTGACTCTGCAGTACTTGAAGGTGAGGAAGGTGCTTACAATTTGTAGTGCACATTATTTTAAACATTCTGGTTACAAGTAAATCATACTGTTAGTTAGCAAATAATTATTTTGGCAAAGAGTTACTTTCTTCAAGTCTAGTTCAAGACCAAGAATTCTAAATTACTATAAAATCTGAATATTTTGGAGTTATTAGAAAAGATTTTATTGTAGTTTTCAAATTTTCTTTTTTTCTCCTTTTTCTGATTCTTTTTCTTTTCTTAGGGAAGGAGAGCCAGAAGATGTGCCTACACTTGGCATGAAAGACAAAAGGTCTAAAGATAATTTATAAATTATAAATTATTAAAAATTATCTTAAATATAGCATAATTGGTCATTTTGCCTTCCCAATACATATAACATCAGAGAGTCAAAGCTGGTATCGCCTCTTTAACTATAACTATGTAACCAATGGGACAAGGCTTTTCTTGTTGCCAAAACCCTAAAATCCTCTCTGTATTCATGCAAAATATGAGAAAGGGTTAGATTTTGATGAGATATTAATAACCTGTGTTTCTTATTAATTTCAAAAGAGCCATCTATTGTATTACCCAAGGTAAAGTTATTATTAACCTTAATATCAGTGAGAAATATATTATTTGTCTAATGAAGAGTCAAATCAGAGAAAGTTCCCAGGTCAAGCAAAGTATCCTTGAGAAGGAACTAATATAAATATCTTAGAACTTATGTATTTTTATTCTTGTCAATGAGGAGACTATAAACTCCTTATGATGCTCAGGCTTTTTGCTCATCTTCTGAGAAATCAAATATCTCAAGTGGCCAAGTGTTTCATGACATAGTCTTGTAACTTTAAAAAAAGTTAAATTCCAACTATCTACTTCGAATCTCTACCTAAATTTCTTGTATACCTTGTCCTTTTTCAGCTTAAAATCTTCCAGGGCCGGTGAGATAGCTCAGCGGCATAAGCACCTGCCTGGCAGGCGCGAGGTCTTGAGTTCGACTCCCGGTACCCACATACGAAAAAAGGGCTGGTGATATCACTCAGGGGCACGGGCACCCGCTGGCACGTGAGGTCCTGATGTCGACCCCCAGTACCCACAAACAAACAAACAAAATCTTCCAACAACTTCCTATTGTGTTACCTTTAAATACAATTTAAATTCATTGCCACTGCATATTCAGACATTTCAGGATTAGGTTTCCTCTTTATTCTGTTTCTTACACCAGTATCCTCCACGCCAGTGTCATACGTCATATGTCTAAAGAGACTCGTACTTGCATCCGCTGAAGAAGGCCATCGCTGGTTGCTAGCTCCTTGACATTGGACCTCCCAGGCTCCAGAACTGTGAGAGATGAAGTTCTTTTCTTTATACATTAGTATGTTTTTCTGACACAGGAAGAGAAAAACAGACCAAGACACCAAATCTCTTCAACTTGCATCCTGAAAAAATTGCATAGGAGCTCTCCTTTGTGCTTCTCCAGGTCACACTGATGCTAAACTGAACTATAATCATTGATTCTCTTGTCTCTTTTCTGTTTTAGAAGTTGTGCTACTTGAGGTTGAGGACATTTGAGGACATTGCTGTTTCATCTCTATGACTGTAATATAAAACACAGGGATTATGGCCTGGTAGGTTTTCCGAAGTATATGTTAGGCAACATAACTTTCAGAGATTTTAAATGGCCAAAATTAATATAATTTTATATCTTTACAAGCCTGAATTATCCCACCTGCAATTTTATACCGCTGTCTTTATTTTCCTTAGGTCTCTGCTTAGATACCACTTTATCAGATAGCCTTCTCCAATCTCCTCCTTGAAAAAAGATTATGCAATTATCATTATATTGTCCTCTTTCTACCCTGGCTTGCTATTTTTTCTACTTAAGTATATCTCCTTCTATAACCCCACACCACAATACTTTAGATAATCTTAGTAGTTACTGCTCCTTGTCATTGGCAAAAGGGTCAATTAAGAAGCTTTTCTTCCCCACCCCTCGACTCATGTGTCATTCCTGCTTTTTACTTGAGTCATTTGTAAGAAAATGTGTGCACCTTGAGATCGTAATGTTAAGTAAAATAACTCAGACACACAAGCTTAAATATGACATGGTTTCTCTTACATGAGAAACTCAAACTATAAATAAAGAGCAAAATAAAAGATAATAGGGAGATTGATCTTTTGCAAAACAGAAAGGGGCCAAGAGATGAAGGGAGGGGAGAAGGGGAGGGGGACAAAAAAGGAATTGAGATGTGTTATGTACATATGCCAACTCCCCATGGGGAATGTAATCATTGTGTGCTGCAAATAGGTACTAATAAAAAAAGATTTTTAAAAAATGGTTAGTCTCTCCCTTTGATACATAACATCTATTTTATCTCTTTCACAACACTACCAATATCTAAACCTAAAAGAATAAAAAAGCAATGTCTACATCTAAAAGAACACAAAATATTAATTCTCCCCAAAATTGAGTGATACATAAGATATCCAAATAGAAATCCATAATATATCTGTGAAGTCCCAAAACATTCAACATCATAGAAATATTATAATAATTTTTAGAATGTTATATCAAGTATTAATGTGATGGCAATGATGACAAAGCAGTTAATGCATTAGAAGAAATGTCATATAACTTATTTTTCCAATTACTTTATAGTGTATATGATTACAATGAGCATCTAGAACTGTATTTTTACCCTTTGCATATAAATGATAGATATCATTGATTCAGATCCTTAAATACGAATAAACAGAATAAAATGTTTCCTGGGTGTGACTCCTGTGTTGCAAAACCAGACATAACTTGATTATGTTAGGTTAAAAAAAGAGAGGGGAGGGGAAGAGGAGAACTGGGTGGGAGGAAAAGGAAACAGAGAGAGAGACAGAGAGACAGACAGAGAGAGAGACAGAGAGAAAGGCAGAGAGAGAGGGAGAGAGATTTAAGGATAAGAACACCACTGGACCTTGGGAAAGACTGGAATTAGGAATTGGGAATCCATTATAGGTAATTGGTCAGTACAGTCTTTGTCATCTAAGTCTCTTCCACTTATTTTTGTTCTTTTTACATCAGTTTTATTCTTTCACTCCTTTAGACGAAGTATCTCCCCTATTCATGCACATGGTGAGAAATGGCTGGCCATTACTTCTGTGTTAAAATATTCTATTTCTAATTCTGTAAGAAGACCATTTGAGTCTTTTCTCTTTAAACTGTAGGTGAGAAAGTCTGACTGGCACACACTCTGATAAGCTACCTGTTTCTGATCTAATCAGCTACAGGCAAGGAGTGTGCGGTCACACAGTACAGACAGGGCCCCAGAAAGCCCATCTACGTGAAGAGGGGAAGGAATTAGGAAAAACATAAATCAAAGAGAAAGATGATTTTGTTCATGGGATAGGTAGTCATCCCACAAGTGCTCAAGTTCAAATACTTCATAGCAGATTCTAGAAGAGAAAGGGACCCCAAAATCACAAGTCCAATTCATTGCCCAGTGCAGGAATCTCTTCCATCCTCTAACAGACCACTCCAGCTTGCACAGTCATGTAATAGAGAGTTGGCTAAAGTGGCAGGCAGTTCATTCCAGCGTGAGGCAGCTTTATTGTTAGAAGGTTCATTTTTACGTTGAGCTGAAATTTGCCTCTCTATAACTTTAATCAATTCTGCTTTGTAGAACAAAAAAATTATATGCCCGACTCATCTTTTTATGACAGCCCTTCATTTATTTAAGGATAACTAGCATGTTTTTCACCAGTTTTCCCCAGAGTAAATATCTCCAACCCCTTCAAACTTTGTTTCTCTGATATAGATACTTCATCCTTCACTATTTTAGTAGTTTGCTTTCAATTGTCTAAAAATGATATTCCTACTGCAAATATATTAACAATAAGGGAATCACCTTGTCTCATATCAGACTAACTCTTTAAAAAATGTATGATCCAGCTGCTCAGTTATTAATTCATCCTTCCACAAGTGTTTAGGGCACACCTACTAAGTGCTAGACATTTGTACTAGATATTTGAAATACATGAGGGACAGAACAAACAGCCACTCTAGAGCATACATTCCAATGAAGAAAGACAGATGGTAAACAATGAATGTTAATATATATATCACGGTAGAATATAATATATGCTTTGACAAAGAGTAGAGCACAGAAAGGGAGACTGAGATTGTTGCGAGACATCACAGGTGGCAGTGTTAATAGTGTGATCAGGATACCTCTTATTGAGAAGGAGAGATTTGAATAAACACTTAGAAATGAAGCATTATCTGCGTAGGTGGGGGTGGCAGAGGGTACTTGAAGGAAGAGAAGAGAAGCAGCTCAGGTGAAGGTCCTAAAAGGAGACAGTGTCCAGCATGTTCTAGGAACAGTAATGTAGGCCAGTATTTTGGTGAGGAATGAGTGAAGAGGAGAGTTGATAGGGATGAAGTCAGAGAGAGGACGGACGGCAAATTACATGGGACTTTTAAAACTTTGTAAGGATTTTAGCTTTTGTACAGAATGAAATCAGGTTTCCTTTCAGGGTTCTGAGCAGAGGAGTGACATAGTCTTACGTTTTAAAGGACTTTCCCGGTTTCTTTTAAGAATAGATTGATGAGACACAAGATTTTCTTTCTTTCTGTGGGTTTTATGCTGAGGTAAGCTTCTGAGCGTTGAGTGTGGCTGTCCACACTGATCAGAGCCATGAGCCCCCACTGAATAACACCTTCAAATATAAATTTCATGCTCCACTCCCTCCCTTCTGAACCAATCCCTGGCTTCAAGATAATGCCATGCTTTCACTGACTTTAGGTCTAGATAGAAATGGAGCAGTTACTTTGATTAGCTTAATAGGAGCTGGGAAAGAGGGTCAGACCTGCCCTTCACATGGCTACTCCACAAGGGAGAATGGAATGAACATCAAGATGCCAGTCATAATATCTTGTGCAACTATGCTGACATAAATATTATTGCTTTCTTAATATTTATTCTAACTTAACATAATCAGTGGGCAAAATTTGTATAGAACACAATGGGACTGTGAATAATTTCATTAACAAAGCCTAAGATTTTAACAGGCTTGGGTCAATGTCTTATGATTTTTTTACAGGAACTGTTATCAAGCTATGAGTCTCCTTATATGTATTTAGGGAGCTGAATTTTGTTTTGTTTTGCTTTCCGAGACAGGATCTTGCTTTGTAGTGCAGGCTGGCCTTAAACTCGCTGTGATCTTACTGCCTCAGTCTCCCAAGTGCTGGTTTTATAGGCATATGCCATCAAGCCTGGCATGCAACTGAATTTTTTTAACTAATGAAGGACTTTATATTCATGGTATAGTCATATATTACTTTGAATACAGATTCTATCTTCCCTATATCTGTCATTCGTGAATTGGCTAAACATACTTTTTTGTAAATACTAAATAAAAACAAAATTATATTCCATTCCCTCTTTAAAAAGATATTTTATTTGTATAGTTGAAAATGGGTGTAGGGAGTGAGGAGAATCACAGATTGAAATAAAAATACTCCAACAGAGACATCTACTACAAAACAATTAAAAGACAACCAAATTGGAACTATTTTTGTCTCTCATTTTTCAGTTCATCATTGCCATTGTTAAGGATTCAAACTACTATGAAAACTAAAAATATTAAAAGATTTTGAAGTGGCCCTATTTGTTATGTGGTTCCTTTTTTTATGAAGTTATCAAAGAAGAGTTACTCATTCCAGATGTGGACTTACACATGTATGTCGACTTAACCTACAGTATTTTTGTATGCAAATCACTTGTCCTCTGTTTTAATTTATGTGGCTATTTGCATACAGCCTCATACAGTGTGGATTTTATATTTCATGGTTTGTAATATTATAAAGCAAGATGATGTTGTTTCCTTTGTATGTAATGCCCCCCTCCACTTTACTTTTCTGCATGTTTACTTTTCTCATTTTCTCCCCTAGTTTAGATCTTTATGTATGATCATTCTAAAAACTGCTGATCCACTCAAAACTATTGTACTCTCTCCCAGGAATAATCATTATTATGTGCACTGTATAGGAAGGACAGCCAGCTATGCTGAGCTTTTTTTCGGTAAACATGTAGATAACCAGTCACTATTGCTGAATACAAAAGAGGCAATGTTGTGCTCAAACAGTCCTTTGCTCCCTGCCATCTAATCCCTTCTTTTTTTTTTAATGTAAAATTTATTTTTATCAAAGTAAAACATGCGCATAACTTAAAAAGGAAATAGCTGTAGATTTACCACAAAATAAACAAAACCCCAAACTATACTCTTCTATTTCACTCTTTCTCGTCCCTAAGCTCCATGTCCCAGAAGCAACCCCTTTTAATTCTCCCTGATTCACCTGGAATTTACCTGCATGCCCTGAATAACATGCTCATTTGCCATTTTCTCACCTATCAATTCTAGACATTCTGTATTGACTTCTTACTTTGGAAGATGAGAATTTATAACTGTATATGCACATATACATACTTCCATATGCCTACAAAAATTGTTTCACACATTTAATTTTATTTATATCTAGTGGTAAAATTATAATGATACACCTTTTTAATGACTGAGCCACATAGTGTTCTATGACTATATTTCTCTTTGTTGGCTTTTGATTTTATTTGTAGGAATTCCTTCATTCCGCCCATCCCTTTTTTTTTTTTTTTTTTTTGTGGGTACCGGGGGTCGACCTCAGGACCTTGCGCGCCAGCAGGCACCCGTGCCAATGAGTGATATCACTGGACCTTTTTTCATATGTGGGTACCGGGAGTCGAACTCAGGACCTCGCGCTTGCAGGGCAGGTGCTTATGCCGCTGAGCTATCTCACCGCCCCCCCCATCCATTTTTAACATAAGAACTGCTAATGTTTTTCCCCCAAGGACTCTAGCCCCATGGAAGGCAATGTCATAGCATGTTTTAAAATAAGAAAATGTACTCTACTCAATAATTTTATTTTAAGGGGCCGGTGATATCGCTCAACGGCACGGGCGCCTGCTGGCACGCGAGGTCCTGAGGTCGACCCCCCGGTACCCACACAAAAAAAATAATAATAATTTTATTTATAGTATTTCTCCAGCAGATATATTTATACATGGGGAAATGACTTAGAAATAGGCATATTCATTGCAGAACTGTTTATATGAAGCAAGATTAAAGGCTAGATTGCCTCTAATGTCCATCAATGTATTCTAGTTAGATAAGTTATGATTTACTTCTTATGTAGCTACATATAAAGAATGAAGCAGTTCTAAATATACTAATAAAGAAAAGTTTCTAAGATACATACGAAGTTACAAAATAAGTTGCAGAACAACATGCATGGTAGTTAACACTTTTGAATAAAAAGAACAAGAATACATGTTATTATTGTATATGCTGATAAGCTGGTAAGATGGATTGCCTCTGAGACATGGAACTTAGTAGTTGGAAAATGAGAACAAGGTATATGATTTTTTTCTATCAGCTTTATTGATATGTAATTTTAGTGTTTAAATCAATGACTTTGGATATGTTTACAAAGTTGGACACCCTACCACAATCTAGTTTTGGAACATTTCCATCATAAATAAAGATTTTGTTTATATTTTGAGTTTCTCGTATAAGAGAAACTGTGAGATATTTAAACTTGTGTGTCTGATTTATTTCACTTAAAATTATGGTCTCAAGGTGCATCCATTTATCTACAACTGCCTCAAGTTTATCTTTCATTATGACAGAGTAGTCATGACAGAGTAGTAGGTACCCCATTGTGTATAAATACCATATGTTCTTTATCCATTCATCTGTTGATGGGCATATAGGCTGTTTCCAATATTTAGCTATCATAAATTGTGCTGCTATAAACATGGGTACGCATGTATCACTGTAATATGATGACTTTAACTCTTCTGGGAAGATTCCAAGAAAAAGAATAGCTGTGTCAAATGGAATTTCTATTTTTAGCTTTCTGAGGAATCTCACGTTGATCTCCATAGTGGTTGTACTAGTTTACATTCCCACCAACAATGTAGAAGGGTTCCTTTTTCCCTTGCAGTCTCGCCAGCATTTGTTATTTCTTGAGCAAAGTGGAGGATAGGGATATCTTTTGCAAATGGGAAGGAGAACAAGAGTTGGAGGGATCAGGGAGGAATGGGAGGGGAAGGAAACAACAACAAAAAAATTAAAATGTGTTACACACATCTACAAACCCCCCACGATAAATGTGATTATGTACTGCAAACATATACTAATAAAAAATTAAATTAAAAAGGAGACTTTGTGCCACTTTACATTTATTTGCATCCCCACTTCCAGTTCTATGCAACCACTTATCTACATTCTGTCTCTACATTTTAGCCTTTTCTGGATATTTTGTACATACTCATATCTTTTCAATTTGTTTTCTTGTATTTTGAATTTATATCATCTATGAAATTAAACATTATCTAATTTTTTTTTTTTTGGTACTGGGGATTGAACTCACAACCTTGCACTTGCCAGGCAGAAGCTGTGCTGCTGAGCTATATCCCCGGTCTAAACATTATCTAATTGGTTCTATTATTATTCTTCTTTCCATAAAAAGAAACTGCATCATGAAAAAAGTTAAGTGATATCTAAGCAGACAAGAGGTGGGGCTAGAAATTAAATCAATGTTATGACCATGATTCAATTTCCTATTTTTATTGCATCATTATTGGACCTCATTTTGGCTTAGTACACACTGAAATTTAGATTTAATCATTGCTCACATAAGTGTAAATCTCTATAAAAAGTCAAAACGTTTACTATTCAGTTGGGAAAGAACAAATCATTACACTGAAAAAAGATATGGGTATGAAAATAATACTGTACAAGCACTTCACTGTTTATAGTTTTATTTTGTTAGGATTCCATAAACACTAACATAATCTTGTCATATATTACAAAGGTTTGCCATCTGCTAATGTTGAGATTAATAATCTATCTCATGGTTAACTCATAAAATCATACAAATTTAGATTGGGATGGGGCTTTGGAAATTTATCTATGACATTTACATGGATTTATTCCTCGAGATACCAGCCAATCTAATTACTTCAGTGACATGTTTAACCTTTGTGAAAATCTCTGTATAGATTTATTTATATGAATATTGGTGGCTGTTAATATCTAGGAGCCAAATTTGTAGACTGTTTCTTTTCCAATGAGTATTAATAGTAGTAACAGAAAAAATAAGGATGATGATAACACTCTTAATTAAGTATTAATTGTAGCCAGTCACTGAGCCCAGGGCCTGGGGGTGCTTATATACGTTATGTCATTTAGACTTCACCACCATTTATGATGAAGACACTTTCCAGGAAAGTGTACTTTTTCCCGCAGAGGTTAATGAACATGCCTAATGTCTCATAGCTTCTAAATGAAAGAGCTCAAATGTGAATCCATGCTCTCATCAACATGCTTTTGTGGTATATAGTAGTGCCCCCATCCAAAGACAGTATAAGACTTCTAGTGGGTACCTGAAACTGCAGATAGTACCAAACCCTGCATATATTCATATTTATGATAAAAGTTCAACTTGTGCATCAGGCATAGTAAGAGATTAACATCAACAAAAAATAAAAAATAGCACAGTTTTTTGGATATAGCTCAGTAGTAGAGTACTTGCTTAGTATGTACCAAGCCCTGGGTTTAGTTTCCACCACAGGAAAAAAAAAACAAAAAGAACAGTTGTAACAACATGCAGTGAAAGTTATATGAATGTGGTCTATTTCTCTCTTTCAAAATACCTTATTTTACGTTTACCTTTTCTCTTCAAGGAAGTACTTTTCAGCTTGTCTGGCATCGCAAATTGCCAACATCAATACTTCTGCATTTTGGTGCCACTCTTAAGTAAAGTAAGGGTTACTTCACGTCATGGTTTGGATCTGAAATGTTCCCTGAAGGATCAGATGTTAAAAGCTTGGCCCCCATTGTAGCAATGTTCAGAGGTGGAGCTTTCAGAAGGTGATTAATCAGTGGATTAACCAATTCATTATTTGGTGACATTATTGTGAGATGAGGAAAACTTAGAAGGTGGAACCAAAGGAGTGGATCATGGAGTTGTGCCCTTGGGAACCATATTTTGTCCCTGGCCCTTTCCTCTCTAGTCTCTCTTTCTCTGTTTCCTGGCTGCCATGAGGTAAGCAGCTTTCTCTGCCACTTTCATCTGCAGTGTTATTTCTGTCTTACAACAGCACTAAAAGCAATGGAGTCAGCCAACTATGGGTAAAACCTCTGAAACCGTATGTCAAAATAAAACTTTCCTCCTTTAAGTTGTTTTTCTCAGGTATTTTATTATAGCAGTGGAAAGCTGACTAATGCTTCTCAACACAGAAACATTGAGATTACCATGAGAGTTGAATTGATAAGACACGGCTACTAAGTGACTAACTGGAGGGTAGCATGTACACACTAATTATGCTGGACAAAAGGATGACTTCACTATACTTCACTCAGAACGGTGTGGGGTTTAACTTATACATTTTTTATTTCTAAATTTTCTATTTAATATTTCCAGGCCATGGTTGACAGCTGGTTACAAAATGCAAAAAGCAAAACCTTCCATAAGCAAGGAAGTGATCCCACCACTGCATTTTGTTGCATTAGCCTCATTCCTAATTCACATTATGTTTTGTCCTCTTATGTAATTCTCAGTTCACCTCATTTTTAACGTATTATTTTACGTGTCTTGATTCATAAACTAATTTAAATCTCTAGTAAGTATTTAAATAAGTAAGCTTATTGACTATTGTACATTTGCTGTCTTGCACTTTTTTAAAAGGATAAAAATAAAGAAAAAATGTGTACAAACACTACAATTTCTGCTGCTATCTCGCAGAAGAAATTCTGTTACCCCTGTAGTACAGTTTGCTTTTGCCAAGATCAAGCAAGAAACAGTTAATCAATATTGATTGAGCCAATGTGAGGGAATATAGAGGATTAGATAGTTTCTGTCCTTTGGAAATTTACATATTAAACTGTTGAGTGAAAATACACGTACAAAACCACAAATTTATAAAAAGTAATTATTAATGGTACTGATAATAGATCTTTTATGTATCTTAAGTCAATGCTTAAAGAGAAGGGGAGACATTACAGGAAATTAGATTTTATTTTTTTAAGCATTGACAATCCCTAGAGCAAGAATATTTAGACATTTGGGTGATTTAAGAGTTCCATAACAAAGTTTTGTTCTCTTGTTTTTGAGGTAGGGTCTTACTAGGTTGCCCCGGCTGGCCTCCGACTCTTGGGGTCAAGTCATCCCCTGCCTAACTTCCCCAGCAACTGGAACTATAGGCACGCACCACCGTGAGTAGCTTATAACAATATTTGGCCAAGATACGCTTTAAGGTTCTGTCCTATTTAAAGTAATATTTAAAAAATTATACAGAAACTACCATTTTCTATAGTGAAATTCCAATTAATAAAGGGTAAGAGGTTTGCCGGAGAGGAAATATAGGAAAACATAAGAGTCGCCAACGCGAGTGACTAGAGAAATGTAAGAAATATTAGTTATTTCCCAAGACCGCTGGTGTGTGTTGGGAGTGGGGGTGGTCTGTGGAGAAGGAAGGGCGCTAGTAAAGGAGTAACATAGTGAGATTTTTTCCAAGAGTAAGGGCCTTGTGAAACTTTGTCGAGCCTCTACTAAAAACACGTTAAAGTCAGCTGTGCTGTTAAAATTGAGACCATGGGCATATGGAAAAGGGAGTCAATTTGGGTAGCCCAGTTTAATGTTTCTAGATTGTAGAAATGTTTCTGGAGTGTTTCTAGATGGTGTAGATTCAACTGTCCCCACTCCCATCCGCACTTTCTCTTTCACATCCCCAAATGTTAGACACTAGCTATTAATGGCAGTTTTTATATAAACTCAAATACTTCAATCAATCATTCCACCCAGGGCGTTGTAAATATTTCCCACAGCCATACACTATTAATTGAAATGAGGATCCTGTTCTCTTCTACTTTGCATGATTGAGTTCAGCCTTGGAAATCGAAGTCTATGTTTCATTGTGATGAGTTCTACTTGCTTTAGAAAGTATTGTTTTTACTAAGCAGTGGTCTTGTTCAACCGGTAATTGTTTTAGGGGCTGAATAAGGTCTGTAATAAAAGATGGCATACGAGGCAAGGTATAACATTTTTCCTTGGCCCGCACCTGTCGAGGTAGAGCAGCTGCAGCTGGGAAGTGGCTAGGAGGGAAAAGTGGAGGCTGCCTGGGGGGGGTCCTGCAGTCCGGGGCCACCCCGGGGCAGAAAGTGTGGGGGGTCGGGAGGTGTCCCACTCTCACCGCCCCGGGCGGGAACGCAGGACGCCAGGCTCAGCAGTCCCTGCAGGCCAGGTACCCGAGCGCGGCGGGCAGAGGGACTCAGCGCGCGGCGTCGCGGGGGAGGCGACGGGGCGGCGCCCACTCCCCTTAGTCCCGCTCGTCTTCCGCGCCTGGGCGCCGGCGCGCTCGGCTCTTTCCGTCACCGCCGTAGCCGCGCGTTGCCCCGTGCGCCCCGGCACCTTCGGCAATTTCCGTCGGGCCCTGGCCGCCATTTTCTCGCCGCTTGTGTGGCTGCGTGGCTCGGTTCTTGAGAGCGAAGCTTTGTCCGGTTCGGCAATGGACGGGTATGTAATCGGGCCAGAAAGGAGATGTGTGTAAGAGAGGAGTTGGAGCGTCCTTGGGCTGGGTCCGGGGTCGAAAAGAAACCCTCCGGCGGCCCCTCACAGGGCTGGGCTGCCGTTACCCAACCCCCGCCCCATCGCACACACCCCTCCCTTGGCTTCCCCGGCGGGCTCCGGGCGAGAGGAGGAGAAGAAAGCGGGCTCGGAGGCCGGGGAGCCGGGCTGGGGGGCGACGGCGGGGGGATCACCCTGCAGGGAGGGGGGCCGGGCAGCCTCGCGGCGGCGGGGACCCCAAAACGTCTCTCCCGTCCTTGCCCGCTCCAGGAGCCATTTCGATCGGTTTTCTGGGACCCGAACCCTAGGGTGGCGGCGCCTGGGGGGCGCGCGAGGACCGGGTCGCTGGGCTGGGGGCCCGGGCGGGGACCGGACCGGCATTCACGGCGACCCGGCCCGACCCCCCCGCCCTGATGCCGGTGGCGGGAGCGCCCGGGAAAGCCGAGGGGGAGGGCAGATGTCACACTCCTTTGTTTTCATCCCAGTCTGGTTGTGGGGGCGGGAGGCATTAAAAAATGCCATTTTGTTAGGCCTAAGAACATTTAAGAGGCTTGGCAGAAAGGCCCAGAAATTAAATCATCAAAAAAACACAAAGTATTTGAGGTCGGCATCAGTCACATGGGTAAAGGCCAACAGCCATGGCAGAAACAAGAGCAGATAATCAACACAGGGCCATCGTTTTAGCTCCTTTGGTCAGTTTCTGGGGGGGGGGACGAAACAAAACCAAGAACTACCAAAAGATAGAACCGTGCTGCATCTTTGAGAGCCTGAGTGAAGATAGAGTTGCTGAGTGAGGTGAGACACGGCCTCTGGGAATGATACGGACCAGTCTCTCTGGTACTAATGCTCCACATCTGAAATGACTCATTTTAACTCACTGTTCGAAAGTGGGCACCCTAAAGCGCCAAGATCCAGAAGTACATGACCCGTTTAGGGGTATAGAGAACTGTCAGTTAGCAAGTAAGGTACTGTAATCAGTGACAGTTTTTGAAGAATCAAAAGTAAAATTTGAGTCTAGAGTCTCTTAGTCTTTAAGGACACTGAATGATCATGTAAAATGAACAGAACCATAAAGTTAAATCATCCTGGAAGTTCTTAGAGATAGATTATTATCCAGATGAAACATAAATTCAAAGTAGTTCAGTATTCGCCGATATCAGCAGTGAAAATTGATGACAAAACTTGGTCTTGCATTCGTGTTTTCTGGTTCCTATATTCTGTCGAGATTACTAAAGAGTACAAGTGTTAAATTATTAATCTGAGTGTACTACCATTGCAGGAATGGCATTCTAGTGTTTTGGACTTTTATCTTTTTGTTATGAAAAATGTTTAAAAAATACTTTGTTTACTGAATTTCGTTTTATGTTTGTAAGTTATTTTTAGAAAACTAGATTGATAGTAGCACAAAGATGTATAATTGACTCTGTGTGTTCCTGTCCCATGATTATTGTGGGTGTCTGGAAGATTCATGAATGTTTAACAATTTTTAAAAGTTTTAAGAGTCAAGCAGTAATCATTAGAAGAACAAGAGATTGAAACTATGCATTTTTTCTTTACAGAATTGTCACTGAGGTTGCTGTTGGTGTGAAGGTAGGAGAAGATTGTACAGTATTTGAAATAAAACTGGGGTTGTTGGATCTGCTGTCATTACCATAATTAGTGCAAAGTTTCAGTTTTGAAAATAATATAGCTAACAAAACTCAAGCATAAAATATTTCATTTGTAAAATTGGATTACATAAACAACCACCATATAGTTGGATATTATAAATCAACAAGAGTCATAAGCTATTCTAGAACTGACAGCCTGTAAGAATAACATTTTGAAGTAATTACGAATGGTGTTCAAGGATAACATTTTGAAGTAATTATGAATGGTGTTCAAGGAATTAATGCTTTGCACATGTGACTTTTGTGAATATAAAATTGTATCAGTTTCAGAGGGCAAACAATGGTTTCAAATGGAAATAAGCAATTTTTCACTTATATCATGTAAGTTTGTTAATGTAAGATATTTTTACTCTTTTGTCTTATGAAAACAAAAATATTTTTATCAGTAATAAGGCACACTAGAAAAAGAGTCTGATCCTTGAAAAGAAAGTTTAGGCAATTAGCTTTAAATTTGAGCCAGAAGTTAAGAACTGTTTCGTCTATTAAAGGAAATAGGCCTTTCTCACTTTGCTAGGAAACCACTCATCCTTCAAACTTTATATCTAATCCTTAGGTCTTTGCTGCCTTTGACTGCTTAATACCTTTTAACGTTGTGATGTACTGTCATTTTTTATTTGCAAACCTGTCTGCCATATTAGGTGATCCGTGTCTTTCAATTTTTAAATTTCCTAAGCCTGCCACAACAATGAGATCCTCACCCCCAACCCCTTCATACTTTCCCCTTTCAACTGTGAGTAGTGTTGGGAAGGCTGTATGCTTATTCTCAGTGAGGCTGACTGTTCAGTATGCATTTAGTTTCTTAAAATTGCATCAGTGATGGTGTGTCAATAATTTTTTAGAACACTTTTGAAGATGTGTTGTTTTCTTGTCTGATAGTGATAGATAATTGTCCATCCTTTATATTTAGGCTTATTTCTTGGGTTCATGTTATGGAAATTAGGGGAGGAAAAAATTTGGGAAAGGGCATATTTAATTTTATTTGTGGTGATATTTTCCTGGTTGAAATAACATGAGATTAGAAGTTGGGAATAGTTCGAGTGCAAAATGTAGATGATCATGTTGCTATCCAAATAAATATCTCCCCTGAATTTTCTAAAAAAGAATAAATGATTTAAGGTTCTTTTTGTAAAAGAAGAAATGATGCAAGTCTGAGTTGTGCTGTTGGTGGGTGAGTTTATGGACAAGACCTAGAATGAGTAGGCAGAAAAAAAGTGAGGAGACTTGGAATAAGGTGTCCAGAAATGGTGTATCGCTTATACCAGTTTTCTTTGTTAGTTTCAGGATAAGACATTAGAAAATGTAAAAAAAAATTACCATTTTAAAAACTATTAAAAGTTTGAGTAGCTAAAGTTAGTTTTACAGTTTTTTTAGGATAATGGTTAAGAATTTTTGCTTTGGTGTCAGACCTATGTGCAAGCAATGTAATTTTCTTTAAAAATTGAAAAAATTTTTAAAGGAAATAATAAAATGTGTTTAAAAAATTCAAAGGGAAACAATTGTCCTTGTTTGTTAGGTGTAGATAATTAGGTGTAATGTTTATTAGGTGTAGGTAATTGCTCTAAAATAAAATATTTTGTGTATTTTTCTGAAATGATTTGTATGTTACCATATATGAATATCTTTATTTACACTGAAGGATTAAGACTGTGTTCTGCTTCACATCTTGGCCTTTTCAAACAAAATTAGCTAATTAAAATTTCCCATAACTACCTATATTTAAGGTATACAGTGTTTTGGCATCTGTATATACTATGAAAAACATAACCATGATCAATATAGCATGAGTATCTATCACTCTCAAAAATATCATCTTGCCCCCTGGTAATTTGCTTTCTACCTTTCTCCCTGCAAGCAGCCACTAGTGTCCTGTAACTAGGTTAGTACATTTTTTAGAAGTTCAAATAAGTGAAATCATACTCTATGAATCGTTCTTTTGTCTGGCTTGTTCTAGTCTGTAATTTTTTTTGAGATTCATTCATGTCATTTATTAGTAGTTCTTTTCTGTTGCTTAGTACCATTATGTTGTATGGATGTGTGGTAATTTATTTATTCATCTCCTAATGGACATTCATGTTATTTCCAGTTTATGGCTGTTATAAATAAGTTTGCTGTGAACATTTCTACACTTCTTTGTGTGGACATATGCTTTCATTTCTCTTGGGGGTTATAAGACTAGAAACTGGAAACTTTTCCACAGTGGTTGTACCATTTTACATTGCCATCAGCAGAGTATGAGTTTTTCAGTTCCTCCATATCCTCTAATGCCTATGTCTGTGATTTTTTGATTATCAACATTCTTGTGGGTATGAAGCAATACTTCATGACATTTTAATTTGTTTTCCTGTAGCATTTGTGATGTTGAACATCTTTTATGTACTTTTCATCAATTGTTTATTTTGCAAAGTGTCTAATTACATCTTTTGCCCAGTTTTTAAATTGGGCTATTTTTTAATTGAATTTTGAGGGGTTGTTTATTCTGGATATATCCCTTTTCACATACATAGCTTTCTGTACTTGTCTTTTTATTTGTAAACGATGTCTTTTGAAGAATAGTTATTAATTCTGATGAACTTCATCTTTTTGTTTTTTTTTTTTAATGGATGATACTTTTGGTGTCATACCTAAGCTATTGTTGCTTAGCCTAAAGTAAAAAATATTTTTCTCCTTCATTTTCTAATAGAAGTTTTATATTTTGGCTTAATACAGAACTCGGGTCTGTGTTCCATTTTAAGGTCTTGAATATAGTACAAAGAATGGGTCAAAATTTTTGGTTTTAGATGGGAACATCCAGTTTTTCCAGCATCATTGTTGAAAAGACTATCTTATCCATTGAATGGCTGTGTAGCTTTGTCAAAATGTATGTGTGATTCTGTTTCTGTACTCTCCCGTTTTCCTTTAACCTATTTTTGTCTATCTAGAGGCCCAAAACATTATTTTAGTCACTATAGGTGTATATTGAGTCTTGAAGTGGTTTTGGTCCTCCAACTTCATTCTTTTTTAAAGTTGTTTTGACTGTGGGTCACAGAAATTATGCTGGGATTTTGTTGGATTTGACTCAGTAGAACAGATTGAGGAAAATTGACCTTTTAACGTTGAGTGTTTCTACCTAAGAATACATACAGTTTAATCTGTTCATTCACATAGGTCTTTCCTTCTTCACTGTTTAGTTTTCAATGTAGTTTTTTTAAAATCTTTTGTTAGAATCACTCCTTGTATTTCATATGTTTTGATGTTAACAAACAGGTTATTTTAAAAAATTCAGCTTCCAATTATTTGAGGCTCATGTTTAGAACTACAGTTGTTTTCATATTGCTCTTATATACTTTACCCTTGCTAAGTCCATTTCATAGATCTGATAGCTGTTTTGTAGATTCCATCAGATTTTCAAGACCATTTATGCCCATTTGTCTTCAGAGCATTTTCTTCTTTCCTGTCAGGGTGCCATTTTTCTCTTTCGTGCTTGTGATGTCTAGTGTAGTGTTGAAGTTGTGAGAGTGGGCAGCTTTACCTTCTTTCTGATGATAAGGTAAACACTATAAATGGTATTCTTTTTGTCTGTCTTAATCATGAATTGTGAATTGTGCCAGTTAAAGGAATAATACTGTTATTAAGTATTGGAAAGCAAAATTGTGTGGGCTTGATGTTTGTTTTCTTTGTGGGGAGGTTTTATACTACATACTTGTTTTGATAAAATAATAGTACAGGGCTATTTGAATTAACTATTATTTCTTGGTGAGTTTTGTGTCTTGTGTAGAATTAGTCCATTTCCTCTAAGTTGAATTTATTTGCATAGAGTTGTTCACAATAAAGTATTACCTTTTAATACTTTTGATTTCTTTAGACTAGGTTGTGACATCAACTCTATTCCTGATACTGATAATTTATTTTTTTCCTTTTCAGTCTTTTTTTTTTTTTTTTTTTTTTTTTTTGTGGGTACCGGGGGGTCGACCTCAGGACCTCGCGCGCCAGCAGGCGCCCGTGCCGCTGAGCGATATCACCGGCCCCTTTTCCGTATGTGGGATCCGGGAGTCGAACTCGGGCCCTCGCACTTGCAAGGCAGGCGCTTAAGCCGCTGAGCCATCTCACCGGCCCCTCCTTTTCAGTCTTGATAGAAGTTTTTTAAATTTTATTGATCTCCAAAAGTTCAGCTTTTGGCTTCATGTTGTTTTTCTGTTTCCTATTTTGTTGATTTGTTTTTATTTTCTTTTGCTTTTGTTTAATTTGTACTTTTGATAGTTTATGTTGAAACTGATGTCATTAATGTGATACCTTTTCTACTAGGGATTTAGTGCTGTGTTTCCTTCTTAGGTAGTGCTTCCATGACACCCCTCAAATTTTAACACACGTACTTACATTCATTCATTTCAGACAACTTTTTAATACGGGTTTATTTCTTAGGTTTATGGTACTCTAGTAAAATATTAATATTTTTAGATGCAGATTTTAAGTATGGTAAAATTTGCAGCAGTTTTTTAGTAAGCTAGCTAAATGAAGATGTTACAACTGGATGTTTACTTATTTTTAAATAATTTTAAAATAATGTTTACTTATTTTTAAAATTAAGCTAGATTTTTTTTTAAGTTTTATTATACTGAAAGCACTAGTTTATAACGTGCCTGGTAAGTGACAGCATCCTATTAGTAACTGGTGATTCAGAAACCGTGGAGACAGCATATATGCTCCTTAAGGGCAGAGACCTTATTGGTTTATTTATTGCTCTCTATTATTAATCATGCAAATAGTGGATACTTAGTATTTAATGACTTTAGAAGTAGCTCAGGCTTCAGTATATTCATATGCTGTGAACTGTTTATCAATAAAAAGATAAATGCCACTTTCTCTACGACATTACTTTTTATTGGAGATCCAAAAGAGATTGTGTTTTTAGGAGGGCCTTATCTGATTGGAGAGATAGATACCTAAACTTTTAAGTAAATGTCACGTTGCTACAGCAAGAGAGATTACTTTTGGTTGCTAGGGTCAGAGTAGATTTCATTGAAGTAGTAGGCTGTGACGTGTGCATTATAGATGGGTTGAAAGACGAAAAAGGAGGTGAAGAGCAGAACATGTTGAGGGGTTGACAAAAATTAAGTTGTGTTTGTGCCCTGATATAAATTCATAGCCATTGATGGGTCGGTGATATGGCTCAGCGGCATAAACGCCTGCCTGGCAAGCGCGAGGTCCTGAGTTCGACTCCCAGTACCCACGTTAAAATAAAACAAATTCATAGCCATTGAACAGAGAGTTAAACAGTTTTGCCTTTGTTTTTCTATAGTATGGGTCAGTAGGTATTTTTTGCACACAAACTATGTCTAGCACAAAGTAAAACAAAACATGTAAGAAATAGCATTGGTTAACTTCCTGTCACTGTGACACAATACCTGAGAAAAAACATAGAGGAGGGAAGATTTATTTTGGCTCATGGTTTTAGAGATTTTGTTATGCAGTCCATGGTTGATTGACTCACTTGCTTTTAGGTATGTGACAAGGCAGAGAAACACAGCAGAAGGGTGTGGTAGAAGAAAGATGTTCACTGCATGACAGCCATGAAGTAGAGAAAGAGACTGGGGACAGGATATAGTCCCAAGGGCATGCCCCCATGACTTACTCTCTTCAGCTTGGTCCCACCTTCTGAGTTCCATCACCTTCTAATAATGCTATCAAATTATCTACGAGTGTATTAATCCATTGATGAAGTTAGAGACCTCATGAACAAGTCACCTTCCAAAAATCTCACCTCAGCACATGAACCTTTTGGGGAAATTATTATATTTAAAGCATAATAAATACTCTTGGGAACATAAATAACTATGTCTTCTAGTGGAAAACACACCACCATTTATAAAGTGTTATTACCAAAAAAAAGAGAAACTCTGATCAAGTCTCTAGGTCCAACTACCTATTAAATTATATCATCAGAATACAATCAGATGGAAGACCCAGAAGTTGCATGGTGCCAGACTGTGGGCAACTCTATAAAATCAAAAGCTAGTTCTCTGCAACAAATAAAATGTAATTTTAAAAAAGAATAGAGAACTTACAGAAGAAACAGTGTGCAACGATATCTGGAATTTGTCACAGTAGGGAAAAGTTGAGTATGAATATTGTATTTGTAGCTGTGGATTGTTGATATTTATTGGCACTGATCATAGATACATTATGGTTTTGAGGCTTTTGTGTCTAAAATTCACTACAGTAATTATAATAAGCATTGTTACTCAAAACTCTTGTGATAACTTTTTGAGATATTTTATTGCTTTTAAAGTAAAAATATTATTTAACCACTTTATTCCTTAACGTAGTATGCCTTTGAGTCTTGTTATAGTTTAGTCATACAGGTAGACTAGTGCTTTTTTCCACTTTAAATAGATGTTTTGTTTTGTTTTGTTTTGAGGAAGGGTCAGACTGTGTAGCCCAGGCTGGCGTGGAGCCTGGATCTCCAGAGATCCTCTTGCCTCAGTCTCCCAAGAACTGGGATTATAGGCATGCCCTACCATGCCTGGCCCTAAATAGATCCTGAACTCTTCTATTGTGTAAAAATGCATTCAAAATTAAAGATATGTTGATAACTGGCAATTATTTTTGACTTTAGAGTTCTGTTCTTCATTTTTTAAACTTCATTATAAAAGTGTAATATGTAGAGAAGGGAATGTTATAACACGTTTTTTTAACTTTCTGTTGGAGAATTTTAAAGCAAATCTCATTTCATATCATTTCCAGATATTTGTAAGTATAAGATGGAATCATAAAATACACTGAATGTTTAAATTTAAAAATTTTATTACAGTAAAAGATACATTGCCATTAATCCTCTTCAGGACACTTTTCCTTCCTTCAAACACTCTTATCCCATCATTCTTGGTCTTACTGAAACAGGTTTAGAAGTTTTTTTCACCAAATGTTTTTAGTTGTACTGTGATGACTGCTTTGATGTCCTGAACTGATTCAAAATATTTACCTTTCATGGTCATTTTGACTTAGTGGAAGAACCAGAAGTTGCATGGTGCCGGATCCAGTGGATGAGGACACACCATAATGATTTTATGAGCCTGTGTTTCTGTTGGATGATATTCAATAGCAGTATTCACTATTTTCAGTCACACCTCATAAGGATACTCTGGACAAAGAACTTGCAGAACTGCTTCAGAAAGAGGCAAGAGGGCCAGGGATATAGCTCAACAGCACACCGCCTGCCTGGCAAGCATGAGGTCGATTCCCGGTACCAAAAAAAAAAAAAAAAAAGAAAAGAAAGTGGCAAGAACAGTGGGATAAGCATGTTTGAAAGGGGGGGGGGGCGTTTTTTGAAGGGGATTAGTGGCAGTAAGTTTATAACTTCAACAAATTTTTATTTTGATCACCTGTTATATCTGTAACAGATGTACTCTCTTCTAAAGGTGACATTTTAGCATCATATACCTGCTAAAGTTTAAGGTAATTAATTTCTTCTACAACAATAGGCAAATTTCTTTTCCTTTCAGGTCAGGAACCAAGAAAATCAGCATGATGATGTGGTTAATAAATTCTCTTAAGTCTCTTTTACCAATAAGCCACTTTACCTTTTTCTATCCCTTCTATTTCCTTTTTTTTGTTAGGAAACCTGGGTCATCTGTGCAGTTTCTGCTTTAGTAGATTCTGCTTATTATTACCTCATTGCATTTTGTATACTTCTCATATTCTTTGTATTCCTGTAAATTTGTAAATTTGTGGTTAGATGAAGGCTTGTTCAGATGCAGGTTTAATTTTCAGCAAGGATATTTTGTAGGTGTAGTCCCTGTAATTCTTATATCACTGCAAGAGGAACAGAATGTCTAGTTATCTCTTTGTAATGTTAACATTTATCAGTAGGTTGAGGTGTTTTTAGCTTGATGCTAAAAACATCCATCTAGAATGTTCCCATTGTAAGGTTCCCATTATCCTTTCACCTAATGGTTGTTAGTAGCTAATGATTACATTTTATTGGTTATAGCAAAGATACTTTTTATCCAACATGTATTAGTTAGAATTCCTCCATTAAGGAAGATCATTTCCATGAACTAGTCACACTAAAGTACTTTTTTTTGTTTTCATCAGAGAAGCAGGACAGATAGTGAATTTTTAAAAAAAATTTCCTGATGAGTTGGTCCCCTACCCACCTCCAGTGTAACGAGTGTGGCTTTCTTATTGTGATTGTTAGTGTTGTGAGTGCAGGAGTTTTAAGGTTTATTTTCTAGTTCAGTGCAGAGATTGTTCCTTTCAGAATGCTTAAATTATTTCATCTTAGGCCAAGTTGGACATAAAATACCAGATAATTTGTTACTTCTTGAAGTGTCCTTTCGTGTTCTAGACCTTATTATATCAGCCATTTCTTTAAAGGGTTCTGGTTTCTGTGATTTGAGAAAATAAATGGTCCTTAAAAACCACTATAATGTGGGTTCCAAGGTAGGTTCCAAATGCTTAGTGTTATTGCTTAAAGGCCCTTTCCATGGACAGGTAGCATTTTTTTGATAGAAACACGTTATGAGCTCATTTGTTTTCAATTCATATTTAAGGGTCCACAGTTTGGGTTTCTTTGATTTTTTTTTTTTTTTTTTTTTTTTGTGGGTACCGGGGGGTCGACCTCAGGACCTCGTGCGCCAACAGGCACCCATGCCGCTGAGCGATATCACCGGCCCCTTTTTTTTTCGTATGTGGGATCCGGGAGTCGAACTCGGGCCCTCGCGCTTGCAAGGCAGGCGCTTACGCCGCTGAGCCATCTCACCGGCCCGGTTTCTTTGATTTTTATATTTGTATCTCTAGTATAGTGAAAATCTTGTTTGCTAACATTGACGTTAGTATGTATAAACAGTTTTTCAAAAAGCAACATCAGTATTGCACTGACATTATTAGTTAATACAGTTTAAGCTTTCTTTAGACTCATTTTTGTTGTTAGTGTATATTCCACAAGCAGTGTATAGTATAGTCACGGAACTTGAAAGTTTATTGAGAATTCCCTTTGTGGTTCTGACACCAAAGCGATGATTAAGTTTGTTTTATATTTGGTTTTAAATTTTTAGGGACTTTTTTTTTCCATTTTTAACTAAGTTTTCTGAAGTTAAACCTGTTAAGCTACATTCAGAGGAGTCTAGTCAGCTCACTCTTGTCAGCTATACTTTTTCTCCTTATTTAATTAATATTTGGTTTATCCCTCATTAAGTCAATATAAGCAAGTGTGAATTTCTTTCTACCATCTCATTCCCACAATAGATTAAAGGTAGGACAGTATATACAATATTTTGTATCTTTACTCTTCAGTTAATGATTAATATTTCCTTTGAGATCACTTCATGGCTGTATAGGGAAATTTCTTTCACCTCTGTACTGCTGTATAGTTTTTGCAGGGAAACTTGAGTTTTTTACCCACATGAGTCTTTTACTATTACAGATCATGTTACAGTGAATAAGTAGCCTAGTATATATGTACTGATGAGTATATTTAGCAGATGGCTGTATTTCTTTAGAATAGCTGTTAGTTTGAAATTACTGAGTTAATATGTAAATACAGATGTAATTTTGCTATGTATAAATAGCTAAATTTTTTTTAGTGTAGGAATTGTGTTTTGCTATGTGAAAAGCATGGGTGCCTGTTTTCAGTAGCTTACCCAACTTGTCACAGGTTTGGAGTTCAGTCAGTCTGATAGGTAAGATAATATCCAAACGTAGTATTAATTTGGATTTGTTTTACTGTGAGCAAAATTAAGGAGATTTTCAGTTTAAGGATAGTTTCTGTTTCCTATACTGAAAACTATTAATCTCTTGCTTTGTTTTCCAGAGAGTAACTGGTCTTTTAAAAATATTTTTATATGTTTGTACTTGAAGTTTATTTTAGATTCCCTTTTTCATCTAGTTATTTAAAAAGTATTTCAAAATTTATCGGATAAAACTAAAACAGTTGACCTTTGTTGTTTTTCTTTTCACTCTTTCATTGAAAATGTCTTACTGGATTCGACCAAATACTCTAGAGTGGAATTTATTGTAGTATTCATTATTTACGTTTTCTTTTTTTATGATTTTCATAGACATTTAAGTAGAGTGAATAACATACTGTAAGAAGGAATTTTAAAAAACTGGTACTACTGGTAATAGTAGAACTGCATAGCTGTTGAAAGAATGAAAAGGATTTTTATGTACTGATTTTAAAGTCTCGGAACTATATTAAATGAAGGGAGGACAATGCCTGTTACCTTGTCTTTTGGTAGGAATATTTAAAATATACCTGCAAGTTTTAGAGAAAAGAATTGTACAAAACTTCAAAATAATTAGTTTTGGAGGGAAAGAACTTCTACTTTATATTTTCTGGTTTTTTGAAGTTGAAGTTTTCTAAGTTAATGCGTTTTTGTGGGGGGTGGGGTTGGTTTTGAGACAGATTCTTGCTGTGCAGTACAGTCTGGCCTTAAACTCACTATGTAGCCCAGGTTGGCCTTGAACTCATGATGATCCTCTTGCCTCAGCCTCCCAAATGCTGGGGTGCCCAGCCCTAAGTTATGTTCAATTTTTTTTTAAACTTTAAAATACCAACAAGATTATCATCCATGTTTTCTTCTTCTGTATGTTTGTATTAAAATATGTAATATGTATTATTTTAAAAGATAAAAATATGAGACAAAATTCTTTGATTGGCTCGTCTGGTCTCATATCCTAGTCACTGAAGATTAGAAAGCAAAACAACTACATCTAGGGATAGCTTTATTTGGGGGAGATGTCATGTTGTAAGCTCTATTCCAGTAAACTATAAATGTCATTTTTATATGTACAGTGTCTTCACTTGATCTTAGCCAAAAGGCAGAGAAGCTATGTGTGTAGTGTCTTTAAGTTTATAAAGTTATCCTTTATCTTAGTATTTGTGTACATTGCTTGTGAGATAATTTGTATGATATCTTAATGTACTGTGCTTACATACTTTTGATAAATATGATTCTAACAACACATGTGTTGTTTTACTTGAAGGTCTTAAACTTTCATCTTGTTACTTTTTGGGCTTAACGTTTTTGTTTATGTTTATAAAACACTTTTACAGAAGTGTTTTATTTTGAGTGATATTTTGCCACCCTGTCCTCACGGTTTTCTCTCTAGAATCTTTAGATATGTTTTTTAAGATTTATTTGTGAAAATACATTAACTCCATTAATCTGTCTCTAATAAAAAGCTTGAATGTTACCAATATTGTCGAGTACTTTATATTCTGTTCCTTATCCTGTCACAGGTATCTAATGCCATGATTTCTTTCTTACTCTTTTCAATATGATTTTTTCACGTAAATAACAAAAATAGACATTTAGCCTTCTTTATCCATGGGTTTTGTCTGCGTTGGTGTTTCTCCTGTGAAATTTTACAAAATGCCGGTGTCTTTCATTTAATACAAATTTACATTAACTAATTTTGTAATTTTAAAAAATAAATTGTAGTTACTGGTTTTTTATTGGCTATTTGTTTTGCTAGTATTTTTCCAGTTTGTTGCCAGCCTTGTCGCTTTATGCTGTTTTTTGATGAGGTTATTTTATAAATATAGTATTAATATGGACAGAAGTCCTCCTTGCGTCCTAGTTAAAAACTGTTCTTGTGATTTCATTCTTTACATATTTTAATTTTTCCAGTGTTTTTCTGGACATCTTCTTTGTTAATTGTTGAAAGACTTAGTTTAAAGCAGTTCTTGTTGGAATAACAAACTGCTTTTCTTTCTCACACACTACAGCAGTCAACACAAAAGGTTTGTGACCCCAAAAGATACGGAGATTTCTCCCCACCAGCAGGCAAGCAGTTAATTCTGCAGTAGCAGACACCAGCTGTTGGTGTGTAATGCAGTTCAGTTCTTACATTCATTATTCACCTGGAGATGGCCTCAGATTCCACAAGACTTACTTCCAGATGCCAATCCCAGATTGTACCTGTGCCCTGACCAGTTTAAATTTGGATTCGAAAAAACACTTTTACTGGCTTAAAGGATTTTACAAAGAATAGGATGAGGAGATGTGTAAAGTGAGGAACGGGAAAAAGAGTGTGGAGATTCCATGTGGGTCCTGACTTGTGGACAGAGAGTACCGGTAGATAAGGTTAGGCTGTTCATCTCAAAAATCAAATGAAAAAGAAATGGTGAAAAGTAGGAAAGGAATTTATTCAGTAAAGCCATACTGGGAAGAGAGAGAGGGAGACCAAGCATCCTGGGCCTCTCCTTCCTCACTCATGTCTTTTAAGAAATACTGAAAAAAGCTTTAGGTTTAAATAGACAAAGGGAAAAAAGTGAGGAGGGGAGTTGGGAAATGAGGGCAAGAAGTATGCATAATTAAGCAGTCTTGGTCAAGCGGTGGTCTGGTTGATCATTATATCTGGTCTCTGGGGCCTTGCTGGCTCTGGGGAAGTCTTTGCTGTTTGTTTCCATCATGGGATAATTGCTCCTACTTAGGTAGACCTAATAATGAGGTGATCTACCTGCGAGGCACCCTGTTCCTAGACTCTTGAAATTTCTTAATGTTTTGTCTTGGTGTCTTCAAGTCTTTTGAAGCAGGAAGAGGAGTTAGATAAATGTAAGGCTAATCACCTTTGTATTAGGAGTTTTTAGACAGACACTCCTTAAGTAATTCACATGTCTATGTACAGAGCTGAATAGGAATCTGACCCAAAGTTTAAGGTAATAAGGAGACAGGTACTGTACAAAATGAATGGAAGACAAGCCAAGCCTTTATCTTGCCTTTAGTTACTCTTAAGACATCTGTAGGCATAAGTAATCAGTGCTGCTTATCAAAAGCAGCCTCTAAGTTCCTGTTACAGAAGCTCTACAGGGCTATTCAGAAGCTTTCCAAACCCTATCCTTTTGGATTTTTATGGAGACTTCATGACATAGGCACGATTGATGAAATCATTGGTCATTGCTGACCAACTTAAACTTCTTCCCGTTTCTTCTTCCCCAGATGTTGGAGGGTGATACTGAAAGTTGCATCCCTCTTACCCTGCTTCTTCCAGTGACCCACACCTACTCTGAAGTTACCCCATCAGCTATAAGTCAACTCACTAGATTACAAAAAGTTTCTGTTATTTTAGAGATTCTCCAAGGATTTTAAGCTTTAAATGCCAGGAAATAGGGATGAAGACCAAATATATATTTCAAAATATCACATTTTTTTTTTTTTTTTTTTTTTTTTTTTTTTTTGTGGGTACCAGGGGGTCGACCTCAGGACCTCGCGCGCCAACAGGCACCCGTGCCACTGAGCGATATCACCGGCCCCTTTTTCGTATGTGGGATCCGGGAGTCGAACTCGGGCCCTCGCGCTTGCAAGGCAGGCGCTTACGCCGCTGAGCCATCTCACCGGCCCACATATTTTAATAATGGTTTTTAGGTTTTCAGTTATTGAATTATGAACATAAACATTTGTAACCACTTTGTAGAATTTATCCGTATTTCATGTTTAGTTTCCTTGTGTCTTGAAAGTCTTTACATACAAATAATTTTAAAGATATTTTACATGTATTCATTGAAAAAGTTTAAAAAATTTTCCTGTTTTGGGCCGGTGAGACGGCTCAGCGGCTTAAGCGCCTGCCTTGCAAGCGCGAGGGCCCGAGTTCGACTCCCGGAACCCACATACGAAAAAGGGGCCGGTGATATCGCTCAGCGGCACGGGTGCCTGTTGGCGCGCGAGGTCCTGAGGTCGTCCCCCCCGGTACCCACAAAAAAAAAAAAAAAAAAAATTTTCCTGTTTATATTGGTCTGTGTTGCAAAATTACTTTCTGTTTGTGAATTTGGTAGCAGTCTAATTCCCTTTTGTTTATCCCATAAAGTTAACCAGTTAAGTTAAAATCATCAGTGCTGTTTTCTCCCCATGTTATAGGTACACATATCTTATGATAAAGGTTAACGTACAAAATGCAGAGCACACTGGCATGAGTAGAGTAGAAGTTGATTTCTGTCTTAAAAGCAGAAGGCCTGCTGATGTAAGAAATGTTATTAATCTACTCCATAATATTCACTATGCCTAGTTTCTTTTATCTTGTTGCTTCACTGGTCCTTAAGCTTTTGTTTTTGGCTGCCTGTGCTGATGTATAATTGTGTAATCCTTTTTTGGGGGAGAGGGGTTAGGCTCCCTTGAGATTATTTACTTTGTTGTCTTTTTTAAAAAGTCGACTTGATTTTATTGATCCTCTTTAGCATGTCATTTGTATGTGTGTTTTGTGTTTATTTTATTATATATATTTGCAATATGGAGACTTGACTTCACAGCCTTCACACTGAGCTACATCCCCCAGACCTTTTAAAAATTTTTTATTTTGAGACAGGGTCTTGCAAAGTTGCTTAGACATCCTTCCACCTCAGCCTCCAAGATTGCTGGGTTTACAACCACGTGCTAACATGTTTTCAAGCTTTGTCTTGTATATTTTGATTGGGTATATGAGTTAAGTGCTTTCCTATTTCCCAGTAGGTAGGTAGTACTCATTGTGTCTATTCATATCGTTGTTCTCTGTTTCACAGACCACAGATACTCCCATGGGTTTGTACCTTCCTTCTCTTAGAATCTGATTTTCCTCAGGAACTTGATATTTGTGTCCTTCTCCCATGTCTGTCATGATTTCCTAGATTTCTTCAAAGGAGAAAGTTTATGACCAGATCTCAGCCTGGAATTCTAGAGGAGGCCAGGGACTTGCCTTCTAGATAGTCCTAGGAACTTTCTACCTGGGAATAATAGATGGTGGTTGGATTGAACAAGTACAGTGAAAAGAATATACAATAAAGATGACAAGAAAAAAAATTAATATTATTGAAATCAATGCCAAATAGCCTCTAATCTGTACTTTTACATTTTAGTTTATGTCATCTCTCTTTATGTTTCTTCCTTAGATTGGCATATAAATTGTGTCATCCTTTGTGGACATTTTTCTAATTATTTCTTTGGGATGCTAGTTTTTTGGAAACAATTATTAATACTACACAGGAGGAAAAATTTCTGTGGTCAGAGTTAGCAAGAGACACACCAGTCTTAACATTTAATTTCTTTTCTTAGTTGAATAGATGAATTAATTTTTTTCATAGAGTACGTATTCTTAGTAAAGATTTTGATTTTAAGTACTGCTAACATATGTATCAACAGGCACTAATATGGAACAGCTATCTATTATTACCATTAGCTCATTTTATGTATATTCTAAGTTAAACAAGTAGGCGGTAGTATTTCCTATAAAAATGTTTCATTAGTCAGTGTGGTAATGTTTGGGTATAGTAGTTGTGAGCTTTTTATTCAGCGGAGAGGCAAACATAATTGAAAAATAAAAATATTCTTCAGTAATACTTCTAAATTCCCCAAATTGCAAATAATGCGATATTAATTTTTCTGACTCAGTTATAGTGGTAATTAAATATACTCTCTTAGCAGATATGAAATAATTTAAAGAACAAAATTGACCACACATGCAAAAAGGGAAAGTAAGACTTTGCTGTACATAAAGATTCATTGTAGGAAATAGTGTGAGAATATCTTCTATACCATACGTCACATTCCCTACTCATCAGCTTTCAGAATTACTTATGGTCTACTGGGGTGGAAAGAGTTTGACACATAAGAAAGCAAACAGAGAATATCCTGATGATACACATTTGAAAAGAGGTCAGGTACACTTTTGAAAACAGGTGGTGTAAGATGTTGAATATCAAGGGGTTATGACTTTTGTTCAAGTGAGTAAAGAATGAATGGTTGCTCTTTTTTTTTTTCCTTCTTTTAATCTTACTGTATCTGATTTGCAGTTCTATTGATTTATTCATGGGCTGATTTTATTCACTCTGTGTAAAAAACTTTTCCATTCTGCATTGCTTATGGAGTGTTTTTGAGTTATTTGATAGAAGAACAAAAGCCAAAAAATATACAGTAGTCCTCCCTTATTTGTGGTTTTACTTTCCGTGGTTTATTTACCTTTGGTCATTCTTGGTTTGAAATTACAAAATGAATATTTTTGAAATAAACAGTTCATCAATTTTAAATTGTATCCTATTCTGAGCAATGTGGTGAAGTCTCTTGGTGCCCTGGTTTATCCTGCCTGTGGACATGAATTATCCCTTTGTCCAGACTATCCACGATGTGTATGATACCTATTAGTCACTTAGTAGCTGTTTTAGATGACAGACATCAAATGGACTGTTGTGGCATGGCAGTGCTTGTGTTAAGTAACCCTCATTTTACTTAATAATGGCTCCAAAGAATAGTGACACAAAGGAAGTGCCAGGGTATAAAACATGAAGGGACAGATTACTTTTAGTATTAAGTGGCAGTGCTATGGAGCATCTAGGAAAAAAACATAGTATGTGCAGGGTTTGGTACATTTTGAGTTTTCAGGACTCTGCTGAAGATCTTGGAACACCTTTGAGGGTAAGAGAAGTGTAGTATGTGCCTGAGGTTACACAGAACTTAATAGCAGTGGCAGAGGCCTGTTCATGTCATGGCTGGGAAGCAGAAAAGAGAGTCTGAGGTCCTAGTATTCCCAATAAATGTAAGCCCCCAGTGACTAGAAGACGTCCCATTAGTCTCTACCTCTTAAAATTCCACCACCTCCCAATAGTGCCATAGGCTGGGGACAAACCTTTACCACATAGGGGACACTGACACAAACCATAGCATTTATTAACAAATTTGTATGGACTTTGTGCTTTGATCACATTTGGGAATATTACAGTGAACACTGCTAATGTGGCCCAGGCATTTTGGTAATCACTGTGCATATATTATCACATTTAATTCTAAAGACTGTGATGCAGATGTTATCCATATTTTACAAATGAATAATTTAAGGCTTAGGATGGTTAAATGTAATTACACAGTTGATAAATGGAAACTGAACTCCAGAGCTCTTTTTTTATTTAGACCATATTGAATACTTAATGTGAAAACAACAGCTAGACAAGATTTTTTATTGGTAGCGAACCAATAATACAGATCAGTGGTTCTTAAATTTAGTATGTTAAAATTGGATTTCTGGACACACCCTGAGTTTCTTATTTAGTAGGTCTGGGATACATCTAAGAACATAAATTGCCAACAGATTTCCAGGTCTGATGCTAGTCTAAGGGACCACACTTTGAAAAAAAACTATGAAGTGTATCCAGTTATATCCCAATAAAACCTGTCATGCCAAATCTTCCATACCTTGATTACTAATGACTTGGTATAAATAATGTACTAATGTGGCTTGAAACATTTTTTTTTTTTTCCTTTTTTCTTTGTATTTCTCTGAACATTTGAGGCTAAGGAAGAGAAAGCTTTAAAAACTTACAAGGGATGACCTATGAATTTCTTTTGTTTACCATTTTCCTATTTATTGTGAGTTTTAAACACAGCAGATGAGTTTAAACACAAATCACTATAAATTTTAAGGTTAATTTGATTCTTTAAATGCTTTGATAAATTATATTTAATATGTATTTTTCATTTTAATAGTTATATTTACTTTCTTTATACTGATTAGTTGTTTAAATCAGCTAGTATAAATACATTTTCAAAATACCGGTAGCTAAAACATCAATGGCTAATTTGAATAACTGTAGTTTGTAAACATAAGAATTTATAACTTGTCCCTAAGGGATTTTAGGACATGATTCAATCATTTTATTTTTGCAAAGAAACTTCTCATTCTATAACTTTTGCTTTTAGTTTCAATTTTTTTAATCAGTGGTGTATACACCTGTTTAATTTTAATGGTGATGATGATTAACTCAGCATGAATTTCAAATTTTAAGGACCTGAGTTATCTGGATAAATAAAGGTTCCTAAGATGGAAGATAACACAATATTTTTTGAGAAAATCTAGCTGCTGTGTTTTGAGGTTTTGGTAAAAATTGAGATAGCTTTCCAAAACTTTTTGATTATGGGACCTACTCATTTTTTCCTATATATATATTGCCAGTAGTATAACATTTGACATTAATTTTTAAATGAATATTTGAAACGTTAGATGTAAGTGACAAGTTTTCAAATTAATATTTTTAAATTTAAAGATGTCTTATGCTTATTTTTTTGTGTGTTTATAGAGAGGATCTGACGAACTACTCTCAGGCAGTGTTCTCAGTAGTCCAAACTCTAATATGAGCGGCATGGTAGTTACAGGTAAGCATTATTTTCTTTAACAGCCTATCATTTGTGATGTGATGGGGCAGAAAATTAAGACTAAAATTAATCTATACCACAGTAGCCCTTATTTTTAAATGCTGAATTGAAACATTTTAGAGGAAATTTGAGTGTATATCCCGTGACCTCACACATGCTATACAAGCATTCTACCACAGAGCTATTCCCTTAGCCGTAAAATACCGTATTTTTTTTAACTGTATGATTATTTAATCTATTTAAAATTAAAAATATATTTGCACATAGTAATTATACATATTTATGGGGTATAGTGTAACATTTCAATAAATATATAATGTATAATGATCAGATATGGGTAATTGGCCGTATCTGTCACCCCAGAAATTTATTATTTCATTGTGTTTAGAATACATTCAAAATCCTTGAATTGTTTTTTTTTTTTTTTTTTTTTTTTTTTTTTTTTTTGAGATGAGTTCTCACTGTGATGTCCAGGTTGTCCTTGAACTCCTCATTCAGATGATCTTTCATCCTCAGCCACTAAATAGCTGGGACTATGGGCCTATTCTGCCACAGCCAGCTCTTGATTGCTTTTTTTTTTTTTTTTTTAACCACAAAAATACAGCATTTTCTTTCATGTTAAAATCTCTTCATGTGCCCTTTGTTCGTTTTTCTTATGTTTAGGCTGTTGTGTTTGTATGCATGTATTTTTAAGTATTCTTTATATCATAAACTTTAAAGCATAAATAAAATCTAAAGTATTCAAGTATATAGTTTTCTTTGTGTGGCATCTTTTTTTGCTGTAACAGTATTTTAATTGTTTTAGTTGATTTCCTTTATGTTACCTACCTATAAATTTAAGATGATTTGTTTAGTGTTTAAAGTTGAGTTTCTTTAAATTCTATATATCTGAAATGTCAGTTATTTTAACATCTGTTAACAGTTTATCAGTTTTTAGACTTTAGTTTATGGCTGTTCGACCAAATCTTGAGTCTGAATATTATTAATTGAGTGAATTTACGTTTTAAACCCTACATTTCACATTATTTATCTGAAACTGAAGTTCTTTTTTTTTTTTTCCCTATAACTTTTTCTGAAATACTTGCTTAAGGAACTAACTATATTAGGTAGTAAAGGATCGTGAAAGACTAGAAGACATTTTATTTTCCCTCAGGTAGCTATTGTGTATATGTGTGTCTTGAAATACACATACATTTATGACATTTCAGTTAACTAAAAATTACAGTGAAGTACTTACCAAATATAATGATGTGAAGATGAATTTGTTAATATGTATTACTAAGTGCTAGTTTTTCTGTGTAGTGATTACAAAGCAAAAATGACAAAGCCGTGATTTTGATAATCAGGGTATCATGTACAAATAATTGAGCAAATAGGCTTAAGTGTCTGCAACTCTGCTTTATTTTTTTATTAGTACATAATAGTAGATATTTGAAATGTTTTTAAAAATAAAATTCAGAATATGAGAGTAACTGGTAGCAGCTTGGCCCCTTTTCCAGTTTCTTCCCCTAAAACCAAAGCTGTCTAATTGAATAAAACACATAGTATAGCTATGATCAAACTATGAGATGATTAGCCTTTAGTGAAGGGAAGCATGAGGTGAATTTCCTGATTACTCAGTGGGGTACCTTACTCTTATAGCTCAGGGTAGTGGAGCCCAAGCAAATTGGAGAAGTCTCACTGAACTGGAGACTTGAGATTGGAATTCTGAGCACCTTAAACATCAGTATTTGTGGAGAAGGATCCTGGAGAAAAAGAAACTGTCCAGAAGTTTGGGTATCGTGCAAAGGGCAGAATTTGGTTCACTTCATCCAAAAGTTTGGGTAATAACTGAGTTACATGTGTGCAGATTAAGACTTGGCAAGATTTATCAGAAATCACCTTCTCTGGGGCTGAGGTAAATGGTGATTCCATAGGTTGAACGATGCTGAGACATTGGAGTTCTGGGCAGTCAAAATGCAGACATCTTGCAGAGTACCTGAAGCTCTCAAGGTAGACTACAGAAGGCTCAGGACTTAAGAGGATCATAAAAGAAAAAATTTTTTTAATAAGTGCCACTTACCTAAGAAACCAAAAGTCTAGACCCAAAAGATGTGAAGGCTTCATCAGTAGTTTAATTGCCTGCCAGAACTAAACAACTCTTACAGAAGACAACATGATTCAGTCTTCCTACAGCTATTATCAATCAGTCTCAATAGCCTGCCATCAAAAATTGCAAGTCATATGAAGTTGGAAAATACAATCCATAAACTATAGAAACAGCACTCAATAGTCATTTTCTGCAGTAACCTAGATATCAGAATTAGCAGACAGGGACTGTACATATTTTCAAACTCTTAAGGGAAAAGATGGAAATAATGAGCAGATGGAGGAATATGTTAGGAGATTTAAAAAATACAAAGAAGCATATAGAAACATTCTAACAGAAAAGTAGGATATTTGAAATAAAACATTGATTGAAATTACCAACAGAATGAAGGCAATAGAAGAAGTTTGATGAACCTGAGTACAGGTGACTAGTCTACTAGAGGGAACAAAATATATTTATGGGATAACCAAGCAGTCTAAAGAGTTCCAAAGAGTGAATAGAGAATAGGTTGAGGAAAAATTGTGTGTGTGTGTGTATGTGTGTGTGTGTTTGCAGTTGGAATGACTGAAAACTTCTAAAATTTGGAGGAAGTATCAACGTACAGTTCTAAGAACCTCAGTTAAACCTCCCACATAGGATAAATTATAAAAAGCATGTTAGGCACATAATAGAATACTGAAAACTAATGGTAAAGAGTAAGTATTAAAAATAGCCAAGAACAGGACAAATACCTTCCTTGCACTAAAAGAAACTAACCCCCACATACTGAATGGAATGTGATTATGTAGACTGGGAACTGCAGAAAGGTAGTAAGGAATACTGGGAATGGTAAGAATATATGTAAGTAAAAATTAAAAAACCCTGCTCAGATTGCTGGTTTTCATGTCTGTTATATAAGTGAAAACTTTGTAACACAACATTTATGGGGTTTATTATGTATATAGATGTGTTTATGACAACAGCCTAAAGTGAAAATAAATGGAATTTAATAGTAAGATTCTTAATATTTTACATGAAGTAATGTAATATTGAATATAACATAAAAAGATTTTGATAACTTAAGGTTACATTTTAAAATTCCACGTGCTAGGTCTAAAAAAAGGATAAAGGAAGTTTAGATAAAAGCCAGTGGTGAAAAAGTCAGAACATTCATTGCCTGGTTTCAGAATTACTGTAAAGCTGCACTAATCAGTACAGCATGATATTGGCATAAATATAAGTTGATCAGTGGAACATGATGAAGAGTCAGAAGTAAATTCAGGCAGTTATAGGCCAACCAGATTTTGATAAAGGTGAAAAGTCCATTCACTGGCAGACTTTGCAACAGAGTGCTATAAATATTGGATATAATGCCAGAAAAAAAAAAAAAAAAGATTGTGGCACTATATTTCCTGGTGCATAAAAAACGTAGTTCTAAATGGATCATAACCCAAATGTACAACCTTAAATTTTAGCACTTTTGGAAAAAATATAGTATAAAAATCTCTGTGGCTTTGAGTTAGGCAGCAGTTTCTTAGATATAACTCTAAAAGCTCAATCTATGAAAGAACATATGGACCTTGACATCATATGTAAATATTTTTGCTCTTCAAGCAAAGTAGTAAAAAGTCAGGCCATTGAGGGACAGAACATGTTTATAAAGCATATAGCTGATAAAGTATTTATATTTAGAATGTATATAACATCAGAATATGTAAACTCAAACTCAGCAGCACGATACTAACAATAATAAATTGGCCACAATACTTGAACTGATAGTTCAGCAGTAAAGATAATTAGATGGCATATAAGCATGAAAAAGATGCTTAGCATCTAAATAATTTAATAGTTAAATGTAAATTGAAACTAGGAGGTGGCATACACACCCATTAGAATGACTGAAATTTAAAAAGACCATACTGGGTGTTGGACAGAAGGTGGATGAACTGTGACACTGAAGCACTCTGGGAATGTGAAGTTCTAGGGGTACATTGGAAAACAGTCTGGCAGTTTCTTAAAAAAGTTAATCCACTTACTATGTGATCCTGCTATTAAGTCTCCTGGACGTTTATTTACCTAACAAAAACGAAGACATACATTTATTTAAAAACTTACATATGAATGTTCTTAGTAATTTTACTTGTAATAACTCAAACCTAAAACAACCCAAAGGTCCATGAACAGATGAATAAATAGATTGCTGTTTTGACACTATGTGGTGTTCACATACAATGGAATATGTGCAGTCACATGGAATGAATTATTGATTACAACAGCAGAATTACATTGTGTGAAAGATGGGTGGACAAAAAGAGTAAGTCCTTTATGATTCTATTAAATATAAAACTCTAGGAAATTCCAGCTAATCTAAAGCACATTGGTGCTTACTAGGAGTTTTGAGGATAAGGACAGTGGAGTGTGGAGTAGCAAGGGGCACAAGGAAACTTGGGAGTTTTATATATTTTATATATATATATTTATATATATATAATTTTATGTATATAAATATTTTAATATATACTATATATTTTATATATTGTATACCCTAATCTATTTTATATATTATATACTATGCATACATACTGTGTATGCATGTATATATAATGTATATATACATTATGTATTGTTTATATTACATATACACACACACACACACACACACACACACACATACATACACACACAGTCATCCTTTGGCATCAGAGGGTTTGGTTACAGGACTCCTCTCCACCAAGGATACTAAAATTTGAGAATGCTCAAGTCCTTTTATGTAAAATGGCTCAATATTTGCACATAATTTATGTATATCCTCCTGTATATATTAAATCATGTGTCACTTATTCATAATACGTATTTCATTGCCTACACAACAGTTCATTTCCATGGATTCAGTGTAGTACTCAAGGCATGTCAACTTCAAGTTTTGTTGTTTTGAATTTACTTAAATTTTCTTTCAATTACTTTAAATTAGTGATTGATTGTATACACAGATAAGAGACCTGCTTATCCAAAGGATCATCTGTGCTTTTCTGAGGTGTTGGTTTTATGGATATATATACATATGTCAAATTTTCCTCAATTTGTACACATTAAAAATATGCATACATATTAGAATGGCCAAGATTCAGTACATTGCCATCAGATGTTGACAGTAATTGTAAATCAAGAACTCTCATTTGTTGTTGGTAGGAATGCTAAAGCTACTTTAGCAGACTGCTTGATCTTTTCTTGCAAAACTAATTATACTCTGCTATACTATGCAGCAGTTATGGTCCTCAGTATTTATTGAAAGGAATTGGAAACTTAAGCTCACAAAAAATTCTGCAAAATGTTCATAGCAACTTTCTTCCTAATTGTGAAAACTTGGGAAAGTACTGAGATGTCCTGCAGTAGGTAAATGGATGAGCAACTCTGGTACATCCAGACTGCTCTATATTATTCCGTGTTAAAAGGAAATGGGCCAAGAAGCCAATGAAGAGATAGGGAAGAACATTAAATGCCTACTAAGTGAAAGAAGCCAATCTGAAAAGTCTACATGATTTCAACTACAGTATTTGACATTCTGGGAAAGGCAAAAATACGGAAATGGTAAAAAAGATCAGTAATTGCTAGGGATTGGGATGGAATGGAACCACAGAATTTTTAGAGCAGTGAAAATACTTCGTATGATACTGTAGTGACAAACACTCATTATCATACAAATCCAAGAATGTGTGACAGCAGTACTGAACTCAGTGTAAACAATGGGCTTTGTGTGCTTTGATGTGTCAACATAGGCTCATCAGTTGCAATAAATTTACTCCTCTGGGAGTAAATATTGATGGGGGAGAGTCTATGCATTTATGGGGGTGAGGAGTACGTATATGAAAAAATCTCTTCTCAATTTTGTTGTGAATTTAAAATCGCTCTGAAAAATGAAGTCTTAGATTACTTATGTGGCCCTATGTTACCTTTTGTAAAAGATAATACTGGTCTAGACAATTGAGTTAAGAGGCAGGGATTTCAGACTGGATGAAAAAGCAAGATCTGACTACACTGTCTCTACTTCAGGTTGAAATATAAAAGATTAAAAGAGAAAGGAAAATTTTATTCCAGGCAAACTGAAAGCACAAGAAAATTGTCATTATATTAATGTGAAACAGTAACAATCAAAACAGAGGAGTACTACTGGATTCTAATTAAAACAATGCTGAGATTCCATCTCACTCAGGAAAGAATGGCTATTATCAAGAAATCAACCAATAACAAATGCTTGCGGGGCTCTGGGGAAAAGGGAACCCCTCTCCACTGTTGGTGAGAGTGTAGACTGGTGCAACCACTGTGGAAATCAGTGTGGAGATTCCTCAAAAAACTAAAAGGTTCCATTGGATCCAGTTTTCCTCTTCTTGGTATTGTCTTGAAAGAATTAAAAGCATTGTACAACAGCCATGTATGCACTCCCATGTTTATATAGCAGCACAGTTTGTAATAGCTAATTCTTGGAAACAGCCCAAATGCTCATTAATTGATGAATGGATAAAGAAGATGTGGTTTTTTATATAATGAAGTATGACTCAGCCATAAACAGGGATAAGCTTGAGACATTTCTAGGTAGATGGATGGACCTTGAGACAATACTCTTAAGTGAAATAAATCGGACACACGTGTAAATGCCACATTGTTTCTCTGGTGTGAGAAACTGAAAGTGTAAATAAGGACCAGAATGTATGCTAGATACCAAATAGGAGAAAAATGCTCAATTGGGAAGGGGAAAGGAAGAAAGGGAAAAGAAAAAAGGATAAAATGGAAACAAAGCTTTTGTATATAAGGGGAAGTGGGGTTGAAGGGAGGTTAAGGGAATGGGAAAAAAAAAAAGAGGAACTGAGATAAGTCATGTACAGGTATAAAGTCCGTATGATGAAAGTGATCATTATGTATATTTAAAATGTACCAATAGACTTAGTATTGCAGATAGGCAGGGGGAAAAAGCATATTTCATAATGCCAAAAGTGTCAGTTTATTAAACAGCTAACATACTTAATTTGTATGCTAGTAATAACTCAGCTTTCAAGTACACGAAGAGAAAACATGCCAACCTGCGAGAAATAGAAATCCACCAAGTTGCTTATTTTTTATATTCCTCAGTAATTCATAGGAAAATCAGATCCCCTCTAAGTAAAAAGATACAATAGGGCCAGTGAGATGGCTCATTGGTACAAGCGCCTGCTGGCAAGCGCGAGGTCCTGAGTTCGACTCCTGGTACCCACATTTAAAAAAAAAAAAGAATACAATAGAAAATTGGAACACTGCTTAGTCATCTTGGCTTAACATACATTTAGGAAACTACACCCAGAAACTGGAAAGTAACTTCGCAAGTTTACATAGGATATCCATAGATACATAGAGCATATATTAAATCATAAGCTAACTCAAATGGTTGAAAATTTGCATAGTCTGTGATTATCGTGTAATTAAATTAGAAATGTAAAAAATGTAAGAAAGCACCAGATATCTAGAAATCAACGTACACCATTCTGAACAATTAAGGAATCAGTATATCATAAGGAGCATATTTCTGACTGGAAGAAAATACTGTATGTCTCCAAATTTGTTGAGTGCAACCCAAGAGGTATGTATGGGGGTGGGTAGTGTCTTCAGATTGCTATATTAGAAAAAAGTAGAGATGAAATTTTGAAATGTTTGACTTTATGTTTGTATTCAGTTGGAAATATACATCATGGTAAATGAGTGGGGCTAAAATAATAAATTTACAAATTAAATGAAGTGATTGTTGAAACTCAGGTGCTGAATCAAGTGAAATGTAGGAAGGACCTTGGGGTCAGAACAGTTTAGGAAACTCAACAGTGTTTGGGAATAAATAGGAGATTCCAAGGAGATACTGAGTCAAGGAAGTAAGAATGTAAAAGTGGAAATCGTTGGGGATGCTATGAGAATAGAGAACTCCAGTAAGGAAGAGGGAATAATAGTTCTGGATCACTGATGAATGTGGCGATTTAACAAAGTACTTGGCATCTTAGTAAGATCCATTTATGTGAAAACTGCAAGAAAATCCTGTGGAGAACAAAGGTCACCCAGGAAGAAAAAAGTGGTGAACTTATCAAAGTTAAAGGTTTTATTTTTTTATTTTTTATTTTTTTGTGGGTACTGGGGGTTGAACTCAGGACCTCGCGCGCCAGCAGGCGCCTGTGCTGCTGAGCGATATCACCGGCCCTTTTTTCGTATGTGGCTACCAGGAGTCGAACTCAGGACCTCGCGCTTGCCAGGCAGGCGCTTATGCCACTGAGCCATCTCACCTGCCCCAAAGGTAAAGGTTTTAGAATTGAGACAGAAAACTGGGTTTTAGTTTGGAAGATAAATGGTTGAGTACAAAGAGTTTTTCAATTTTGTTTTGAATTTGTAAGTAAATGAAATCCTCCATTATCAAAAAGCTTTAAAAGGACTGATTACTATATGGAAAATGGTGTAAAGATTTTTGTTGTGTATATGGAACTTGTATGTGTAAGTAAGCATTACCGTATTAATTGAGCACGAAGTCCTAAAATCATTTGAATTATTGTTAGTTTTACATACACAAACAAAAGTTTGTGGTTTTACCAAAATGAAGGAAACATGGTGAGAAGTCCATATTTCTCTGCACTACTGAATAACCATAGATCTTTTAAATAAGATAGATCTAATTCTACTTCCTTCTCTGATAGAGTAATAAATAGCCTAGATGTTCAGTAAGACAAGTGCTACACTCCCCCTCCTCCCCAGATTCAGATTTTTTTTATTTATGAAAATGAGCTTCATTGTATGATTGAAAGAGTCCCCATTTTCGTAGTACTGATTATTTAAAATGATTTTCATAGCACTAAGGATGAATACTTAATATTTGTCCTTGTTATTGGAACAAATTAACGAATTAACGAATAAGTTACCAATTTTCTGTATTCAGGACTGCTTTTTTTTTTTTGTGGGTGCCGGGGGTCGACCTCAGGACCTCGTGCGCCACCAGGCACCCGTGCCACTGAGCGATATCACCGGCCCTTTCTTTGCGTGTGGGTTCCTGGAGTCGAACTCGGGCCCTCGCGCTTGCCAGGCAGGCGCTTATGCCACTGAGCCATCTCACTGGCCCAGGACTGCTTTTTTGAGAAAAGGCTTCAGTCCTACATCAGAAGAATATGTCTGTAGGTGCCAGGTACATGTTTTAAAAGGTATATATATATTTTGTAGATTATCTGATTTAATGACCTCGTGCTTGCCAGGCAGGCGCTTATGCCGCTGAGCTTTATCACCGGCTTGTTTTGGTTTTTGCAGCTTCATTTACCTTCCATAAACCTCAGCTGAAAATTTCATGAGAAATTCCCAATCTTGCTGGAGTTAATAGTCTTTCCCTTGTCGAGTAGATAGATTCTGTATAAGCTACCCCTGCCAGTTTACACACGTAGTAGTTACAAGATTGACTGTCACGGTATTGCAATGCTTGTGTTGAAGTAACCCTTATTTAACCTAGTAGTATCCTCAAAGTGCTAGCTTTTATTTCAGTATATTGTTATAGTTACTGTATTTTATGTTTAGTTTTTGTTAACTTCTTACTATGCTCAGGTTATAAATTACACTTTATCATGTATATGTATAGGAAAAGAAAACGTATATGTAGGATTTGGTACTATCGATAGTTTCAGGCATACTCTACAGGTCTTGGGCTGTGTCCCCTTTGGATAAGGAGAAATCTGCTCTCTCTCCATCAGTCTGAACAGATGATTAATTACAATGCAGTTATATTATTTTGTGACTGGATAGGTGTTTTTAAGAAATTACATTTTAATGTTTTTGCTAGTCACTTATTACTCTTTGCATATACTGTTAAGAAATATATTACTTCACAGCAGTTTTAAGTAATAATTTTACTGAATAATGGTATTCTTCATTATTTTGAAAACTTAGTTTTGAATTTTTAGGAATTGATGTATGTTCAACAATACTTTTAAGCTTTGTTTTGTAGCCCTTACATAAATGACAGTTAATGTGTTTTTAACATATAAAGACTGTATTTTTAAATGTCTTTCAGCCAATGGTAATGATAGCAAGAAATTTAAAGGAGAAGATAAAATGGATGGTGCCCCTTCTCGTGTTCTTCACATTCGAAAATTACCTGGGGAAGTGACAGAAACTGAAGTTATTGCTTTAGGCTTGCCTTTTGGTAAGGTGACCAACATCCTTATGCTGAAAGGAAAAAACCAGGTACAACTCTTTCAAGGTTTATAAAATAATAAACTCCAAATTGTATACATGTATGAGTTGTCATGTAATAAAAGTATTAATTTTCTGAAAAATCTTGAAGTCTTTTCTTAGTAGATGAGTGTAGGAAACTAATAATAGTTACCCAAAATGAATGAGTTGCCATAGTTTTCAGATTTTATCTTTAAAAAAATTTTTTAAATTAATTTTATTGGTACAATTTAGATATACATAATGATACCATTAATCATAGGGAACTTGTACCTGTACATGATATATCTTTAGTTTTCATATTTTATCTTTGTAATTCACTTTAGACTCTGATGAGTTTTGAAAAGTTGTAATGGAAAATACAAATGAAGTGTTTCTTTTATGGTGCCTCTATGGTGTCAGAGATCAGTAGATGCACTATTAGCATCTTATTAAGTTCATTTTAGGAATTACTGACCTAATTAGTAGAAATTAGTCATTGAATCTGAATACCTTTCATTCAGTAGGTACAACTATACCAGTAAAGCACAGGTATATTAAGTATGAAATTTTGTTTTAAAATTTCTAATGATACTATTTAAATAGTATATATGAAATTTAACATATTATAGTTAATCCCACTTCTGAGGTTAGCTGTAATTGCATACTTAAACTCCAATAAGAGATTTCTAATTCTACTTACTAGAATATTTAAATGTAATTTGAAGTTATATTCTAGGTAATGGATTTTTTTAGACTAGCTGAATAGATTATACAGATAGTTACATTACAATTCCTGATTTGTTTATTAGATTTTAATTCATAGTGTTAAAATTTGCTACTTTAAATTTCAGGCATTTTTGGAACTAGCAACAGAGGAAGCAGCCATTACTATGGTTAATTACTATTCCGCTGTGACACCTCATCTTCGTAACCAACCAATTTATATCCAGTACTCCAATCATAAAGAACTAAAGACAGATAATACATTAAACCAAGTGAGTATGTATAGGTACATAGGTAAAATGACCTAGAACATATTAAGGGTCACATATTATTAGAAAGAAAATGTTTAACCATTCAGAAGATGTTTCTGTAGGCATTTTCTTCTTATTTTTAAGGTATTTTTGTGTATTGTGTACTATTAAATATTGCGTTCATTTACTGAAACAATATGCAGTTTATTATTTTCATGTTCTAAGTTAGTGCTAGATGAATTAATTTTGAAATTCTTTAAAGCCCTGGTCAGAAGGTGTTTTTCCTGATACAAGTTAAAATTTGTGTATAGAAACTATTTATATGAATAGAACTTAATAGCATAAACTGTACAGCATTGCTACTTAGACTATAAATTATGAAATGTAGTGCTGTTAGTTGACTTTTTGTAGGTCTTAATTTCCTATGAAAAAATCCCTTTTGAGGATGTGTTAATGATTTTCCTAAGAGGGAGAAATTTTAAGAATGAAGAGTATATAAAAGTATTGATGTTTTAAATATGTCACATAAAAGATATTTATATTTGATATGTTAAAAAATAATATAAGCAGACCTAGATATGTAGGATTACTGTAATGGTCTATAAAATTATCTCTTTTAAAATACTGTTTTGGGCCGGTGAGATGGCTCAGCGGCGTAAGCGCCTGCCTTGCAAGTGCGAGGGCCCGAGTTCGACTCCCGGATCCCACATACGAAAAAGGGGCCGGTGATATCGCTCAGCGGCACGGGTGCCTGTTGGCGCGTGAGATCCTGAGGTTGACCCCCCGGTACCCACAAAAAAAAAAAAAAAATACTGTTTAAATACTATAAATAGTATTTAAATAGTATAAATAATACATAAATAGTATTTAAATACTATAAATAATACATAGTATTCAAATACTATAAGTAATATTTAAATACTATAATAAATAGTATTCATACTATTTAATGCTATTTAATACTATTAATACTATTACTATTTAATATTAAAATACTATTTAAATATTATAGTATTTAGATACTGTTGGTTTCAGTAAAACATACATAGCATGGGGTTTTTTTTTTCAATGAAGATTTAATGGAAATAACTCATCAGCTTTTCATTATTTTGTTTTAAAGAAAGAAAGTGACCTGAAATCATTGTTTATGAAAAATATGGTTGTGAAACTTTGCCTAAAAGATAGGGTTAACATTTCAGCTGTTTTTGTTGGTTGAATTTGATAATAAACTTCATTCCTTTTGAAGAAGAAAATGTACTTTTAAGAATTTATCATGAAGTGCTGGGCATGGTGGTGCATGCCTATAGTCCTAGCACTTGGGAGGCTGAGGCAGGAGAATGGCTGCGAGTTCAAGGCCAGCCTGGGCAACATAATGAGTTGAAGACTGGCCTGAACTACATAATGAGATCTTGTCTCCAAAAAAAAAAAAATTATCATGAAGTATACCAAAAGAAATACTTATTCTTTGTTTTTACTTTGATAATATATACATCTGAGGGTTACATTGTGATATTTTGATACACATATACATTGTGGTATCGTCAGATCAGACTAATTACTATATGTACCACCTCCAATACTTAGCGTTTCTTTGTGATAAGAACAATGTTCATGATGGGTCATAATTTGTATGTATGACTACTTGCAGCCCAGATTTGAACATGTTATATTCCTGCCGGCTTGAACACCGCTGGTACTCGATGAGGCTTGATGAGGCAGTCATGCATGTACCACCAGTGGTTCAAGCTAGTGGGAACATGTTAAAACTTACTGTTTTAGCTGTTTTGAAATGTACAATAGATCATTTTAACTGTAATTTCCCTGCTATGCAGTAGATATAGAAAACTGTCCCTCCTAACTGAAAGTTTGTACCTTTAGGACCCTGTCATCCCCTACTCCCATAGCCACAGTCCTCTCTAGTTTTATGAGTTGTTTTTTAGAGTGTACATTTAAGGCAGAGTATATGGTATTTGACTTTGCTTCTCTGTGTCTGATTTCATTTCACTTACCGTATTGTTAAAATGGCATTTTACATCCCAATTGTATTTATTAGTACTTTTACTAAACTAACTCCTGAACACATGCTCATTTTATTTTATTCTATTTTAGTGGTACTGGGGTCAAACCCAAGGTCTCACACATATCAGGCAAGTGCTCTATCACTGAACTGTACCACCAGCCTCACATTCTTATTTTTAGATTCAAAAGAAAAGAACATGTAAAGAATAAAAATAGGGAGTCTATAAGGAGTTGTATGTGGGAGAGAGGGACTTGTGATTTTAAATAGAGATGACCACTGGAAGCCCTATTGAGAAGGAACATAAGGATAATAATTTCAGAATGGTTAGGGAGTAAGCCACACCACCCAATCTGGTTATTCCATACAGAGAGAACGATCAATGCATATTTCCTTCTGTTGCAAAAAAGTTTTTTTGAAGTCAGATTTTTAATTTTCAAAAGTTGTTCAATATTCGTTAATCATCCATTTTACATTATAGTTGGTCATGTTTTAGGATTTTATGTTCTTTGAGGATTCTAATTTCAGCATTTTTAAACTACCTCAGTGTACTTGAAATTGTCTTTTTTTTTTTCACTATTAACTTTTGTGTTTATTTTGTTCTCACTTCCCTCCCTGCCCATACTTGGTTGGCTGTTCATAGATCAGACTGCACAACAGTAGACTTACGTATTTATTCTAGAGTGTTGTGGAGTTGGATGCTCATCTGGTCCTCCCAGCCAGTGCTAAAGATACATTTATTCTCAGCCAACAAAACCCCCTTTAGAACTTGTTTTAAGAGAGGAATTTTGTGTTTTTTTGTTTTTGTTTTTGAGGGTGGTCAGTATCTTAGTTATTTTCCTCTGCTTGCTGAGACAAAACACCTGACACCCAAGGTTAAAGGGGGAAGGGTTTATATAGCTCATTTGTATGGTTTTCAGTCTATAATTGTCTGGCTCCCAGGCAAGGTGGCCTGGCAGACCTGCATCACAGAGGAGAAAAAGTTCACGGTGGGCAGAAAGTAGCAAAGCAACAAGGGACAACACAGCTTTTTCTATCCCTTATATCTATCCCTTATATCCTAAGTGCTACTTACGTCAGGTAGCACTCACACCCCTAATCCTAGTGCCCTTGATCCTAGCATTGCACCATGAATCAATTCCAGCATCACATGCTCTAGATCCAGCCACCTATGACCGCATGAGGTTTTGGTGGGGACACGTAGTCACAAGCCATAACAGTCAGTTCTTCAGAGAAGAAAAAGGAGAAGAGTTTAGCTGTTTGTTCATCAACTGTACTTTCTATATATCCTTTTATTTTCACTCTCCCTTCTGTGAACTCGCCAGTTTCTTAGCTGGTTCCTGTGACTTCCACCAGTATAACCCCGTATTTCCTATATATTTACTATCTCTTCTTTCCATTTGGTTCCATATATATTTCTCCTTTTCAGGAATTTGTTAAGATTATTCTCAACTAAAGATGACTACCTGACCAGTGTTTAAGTTTATTCTATTTTGTATTCACTTTATATGCATTTTCATAGGATTTCATAGTAGGAGACAAATGAGTGAATGTGTTTTATCCGTAAATAGTTTTTCTATTTCCTAATAAATTACCTTTTTCTCTATCTGTGTTACTTGTGTTACTGGAAGTATTCATTTTTTGGCTCTATTACTGTGATAGCTCTTATACTAGTCTACTTTATTATTTTGTTTTATGGTCATCTGTTTGCCTATGCTTCTGTCGCAAAAGTAGTGGTAGATCCTGTAACCTGATTTCTCTTGATTTTAGTCTTTTGCTTCCACTTCACTCATACTCGTAGAATATTCTCTCCTGAATGCTTTTGCAGCACTGTTCGACTCCATACTTCTCATGGCCAGTTGTTGAATATCTTCAAATCTCCCTTTAGCTATTTCTTTTATTGGAAAGATGTCCCCTAGTGGACTGAGTGAATGAGATTTGGGTTGAGGTCTTTTAATGCAAATTAAAACCATAATAAGATACTGCCGTGCACATAACAGGTGGGCTCAAATTAAAAAGTACATAATTCCAAGTGTTGGTGTTAATATTGAGAAGCTTGAACTCTCATATACAAGTGAATGGAATGTAAATTGAAAAAACAGTTTTTCAGAACTTGAAAGAAATATCTCCTAAAGTTGAGCGTATCCATGTTCTTTAACTTAGTAAGTCCAGTCATTCCTAGTTTTGTACTTTGGAAAAATACACATATGAGCATGAAAAGATGCATACAAGACAGTTCACAGAAAACTGTATGTAATATCCTAAAGCTGGAAATGATCAAAGTGTTCAGCAGCAGTTGAATAAGCTGTTGTATTCATTCAGCTGTATGGCGATAGGAATGAACAAGCTACTTGTACCTGCAAAACACTGCTATATATCATAGAATAATGTTCATTGAGAGAAACCAGACCAGAGGAGAAGATGTAAGATAAAATTTCATTTAATAATTGGGAAGATACAATTCCCTTTATATAACTGGAAGGAAACATGAGTGTAGCTTCTAGGGTACTGATAATGTTGTTTTATGGGGGAGGGTAGTCATTTCATAGAGAAACCCAATTTGTGATATTTTATTGAGTTAAATTCACAGAATTACTGTAATATTTTGATACCACGTTCAGTTAAAATCTAGGTTGTCAGGTCAATAATATGGTAAACAAAGTATGGAATAGATATGTACATATATGCTTGCATATGTAGATGGTAACTCTGGAAGGATACCTAAAATTTATATTGGTGATGGGTCAGTAAGGGAAAGCAAACTTGGGTGACAAGATTTGCAGGAAGAACTTTCTTCTTTGTATTAGTTGGATTGGATATCCTGATCATGTGATTCCTATTTTTAAATGACATTTCTAACAGGAGATTGTTATTGTTTTTTTAAGATGTGATTGTTATTGTGGATGAGTATGTGTAAGAAAATCCAGAATCCAAATTAGGTAAAAAAGAACTTGGAAATTCAACTCATGATCTCTGGGTCATTGTCCAGATATGGCAGAACCCAAGAAGGCACGATACTTGCCCTGGGCACTGCACCCATTCCTTACCCCCAAACATCTGAGGTGGAGGCCTGAGCAAGTGGACACAACCCCACCTTGGCCAAGGCCTTTTTGCTTGCCTTTAGTGCTACCCCATTCCTGCCCAAGGCAGCTCAGCTGTTAAGGGAGGCTGGGGGTCCCAAAGCCATGTAGCATCAGGTTTTACCAGGCTGCATTGCCAGGTGAGTTGCACAGCTCAGCTTGGAGGAATTGGAAGAGTTTTCTGCTGAACTTGGGCCATGATGGAGTCCAAGTTTACTATAAACAAAAAACCTACAGTGAGCTACTTAAAGTACATTAAATATATTAAAACATTTAATTAGATAAATGTTGCTCTAGAAATCTTTCTTTACCTATTTTCTTTGCAACTGTATTTTCAATAGTAATATTAAGTTTTCTTATATTGTTTCTCAAAATGTTGGGTTTAATTAAATTATGAGATTTGTTTAAATGAAAATGTGGACTTTTTGAGTCTCAATCTACGTGATCCCTGGCTATATATTTCAGTAAACGACCATTCTTTTTTATTCTTGTAAGTATCCTAATTCTTCTGTGTTCTTTCATATGTCATTGTGCTGTGTATATATTCTTATTTATCTGCAAATACGGATATTTTTAAACTATAATGTCATGGTATATGTTATTGTTATATATGTATAGTTGCCCTGACCCCTGCAGAAGTAGAAGGAAGTTACTTATCAAAGAATATGTCATAATAGAAAAGGCACAGTAATGAGGAGGAGAATCTTCTGGAGCATTAACATTTGATTGACAGAATTTTTAAAAATAATTAATTTTTTTGTTTTTTATGTTGACTTTCAATTTGAAGATACCAGAAATCAAACAGTCTCATTTATAGTAGTTTAATTGGCAATATCTTATTACTCATACATAAAATAATGCTGCATTTTACAGTTGGTGTATTAAATACCATAAAATGTGCACAAAATATCTTTCATATTACAGCTTGAAAATTTTCTGAAAAATTTAAAATTCATGGTAGTTTTTTTGGATAATCTATATCTTGTTGAGACTTGCCATGTATCTATTTTGTGGAGAAGACAGTGATAGTTTAAAGTTTTATTCTTTAAAAGTTCATGTTTAAAACATTTTCTGGTTGCATATATCTGTCAAACCATGTCTTGTTCTTTCAAGAATAAATCACTTTGCCTCTCTTTACTTTTAACCTTAGTGCCAAAGCCTAGATCACTTTTTTGAAATAAAAACCAGTAGAATACTTGAATTACAAACCGATAGTATTATATAGCAAAGTGTAAGTGGTGAATGTGTTTTTTAACTACTTTCTTTTTAATTTTCAGCGTGCTCAAGCAGTTCTTCAAGCTGTGACAGCTGTCCAGACAGCAAATACTCCTCTTAGTGGCACCACAGTTAGTGAGAGTGCAGTGACTCCAGCTCAGAGTCCAGTCCTTAGAATAATTATTGACAATATGTACTACCCTGTAACACTTGATGTTCTTCACCAAGTAAGTTTTAATTTAATTTGCATATTATATATATATGTATGTGTGTGTATGTGTGTGTGTGTGTGTGTGTATATATATATATATATATATAAATTGAATAAATAATAATACAGTAAATAATGTTTTGATCTAATGTTTTTAACAGATATTTTCTAAGTTTGGTGCTGTATTGAAGATAATCACATTTACAAAAAATAACCAGTTTCAAGCTTTGCTCCAGTATGGTGATCCAGTAAATGCCCAACAAGCAAAACTAGTAAGTCTAGAGTGTCTTTCAAGATAGTATATTTTTTCATGGAGATGTAACAATCCTAATGTAAGTCAGCAGTGCATGGTGTTATAGATGGTGGAAATTTATGCCATTAAGGTAATTTTAGTAAATCATTCTAATTGTCATAAAAAATTAAATGTTTATTTTTTAAGGACAATCATGGCTATAGTATCCATAACATAAGCTTGTATTAGTTTACACTTCTAATTTAGGTGCAGAGTTTTGTGTTTTTGAGAAGATAGTGGAATTTTAAGTAGTTTGCAGTGAGTTTCAAAGTAATTCACTAGTTTGACTGAAATACATCACGTAACAAGAACATCGACATAAATGATAGAAATTCGTGTCAGTAATTTTAGTAAACAGTAATTGTCATGAAAAAGGAATTTTTTTTTTAAGAACAATCATGACTGTAGCTATCTATAGCATAGGCTTATATTAGTTTGCATTTTTGTTAATTTTGGAAGTTTTGTGCTTTTGAGAAGATAGCTGGATAGGATTGTCCATGTATACCTGTGTAAGATTTTTAAATAGCTTGCAATGGGAGTTTCAAAGTAATTTATTTTTGAGATAGTTTGGCTGAATATATCAGTATATCAGTACAGATGTACAAATGCTGTGACAGGCTCTAGTGTAATACTGTACCTTACATAATTTTTTAAAGGCATGTTTTCTCAGGTTTGTGATTTTTTTTTTTTTTTTATTCATATCATTCACCTTTTTTGTCGTTGTTATGTATGGAGCTTAAGAGGCTATTACAAGAAAAATTTTCCCATGTCATGACTACCATTGAAAATTACACACCACAGCTTTGCTTCAAAATGCTTGTCTTCCAGTGCTTAAGTTTATATATCTTAATTCAGTTTTCACTAACTTCTTGTACCATATTATCTCATTATTATTTTTTCCATTAAAACAGAAATCATTATTAAACCATTGTTATGAAGTCATTAAATCTGCTGTTTTTACTTACCTTTGTCTTACCTCTTTTCTTTTTTGTTTTTTAAACTTTCAGACTAATTGTTTGTAGTGCCTTAGTGCTTCCTCTAAATCAAGATCACTTATATGGTATTCAGACCATTTTTCATTATTGTGTTTGTCTCCTCACTATCTCATTTGGGGATTACTGAAATCTTAAAGTAGCAGAAAAGCTATAGTAGTTATAACAACATAATTGTTCCTAGTTTACCAGGTAGTCTTATCTCCCTTTTTTTTTTTCTTGACCATTATTTTATCTTGTAAAGAGAACAGGTTTTTTTCTCCCTTTGTTACAAAAGGATGCCAAGATTTAAAGAGGTAAATTACTTATAATGTACAGACTGTGAGATAGACATTTTTTCAGTGTCTGCCTTTCAGGTAGTCTTTCTATAGTGTATTGGTTCTCAGGTGATACAATCGCATTGTGTGTTATTTTTCTGGTATAGGTAAACAATTGGAATTCTTTTTTTGTTTTTTTTTCCAAAATAATCATTCTTCACATTCCCTGGTCTCCCAACTTTAGCAATACAAACTTAATTTAGTTGGCAGAAATCAATGTGTTACGAGGTTTTATCATTGTGTGCAATCTAGAAGTCATGGTTTGTATGACATTTTTCGCAACTTACAACGTATTTTAAAATGGTACACAGTTCTTGATGTGCAGTAGTTTCTTTACTGTTCTGAACCAGAGGAAAAGGACTTGTAAAGGAACAGTGAAATGGAATTTGATTAGCAGTTATACTGCACTGGGACTAATTCTTACCTGGAGAATAGCTTATGTGTTTATCTTGTCTGAAATAATTTATAGGTACATTTAATCTTATGATTAAAAAAAGACTACCTCAATTACATTATACACTTGAGATTTTCATTTTACTAGCCTGTGTGCTGATAATAAGCATCAAACTGTAAGTGTTCATGAGTGTTTAATATACAATTTTGACTTGTTCAGGCCCTCTACAAAGATGTAGAAATAATTCTAATAGTTGACCTTAGCCTTATTTCACTTATTACTTTCCAGACTTGTTGTCTCATTAACTTGTAGTCTAGACCGCTTGGTAGAACTCTTTGATGATTCCAGTAATTTGCATTCTTCATGCCTCTATGCTGTGCCTAGAGAATATCACATAGTCTGACAATTGATAACAGTTTAAATTCAAGAGCATTGCCTACAAGTAGTCCCCTCCACTTGAAAAATTTCTTCACAGTTTTTTCAATCAGCATGTTCTGTTTTTCATAATGACTGTATTGGAAATTTTCCCTTCCACCATGTCTTCCCTCATTCTTGCTTAATTGCAGGAAAATATCAGATGAAATCTCCATTGATTTTTCTCACGAAAGCTATTATCCAAGTCCTTCTCATCTAATAAAAGTCACAGATCATTTTTCTTTTAATCTAAGCTCAGTAAACAACATATCCCATCCTCTTCTGCCCCCTAAGAGTTGGCACTGTCATCGCTGGTTTCTTTTCTCTTACTTTCGCTTCTTCTCACTAATACTTCAAGTGTGTTTAAGCCTCAGGTTTATCTCAACTCCAGGTACCATGCCATCTATAACTCTACAATCTTCCTATATCTTACCCTACCTCTGTTTTCCCTTTTAAAATTTATAACCAGATTTCTTTAATAAGGTGTCTTTATTTTTTAGAGCTTGCTTATTTCTCTACCTTCTGTAATTTCATTTCAGCCTAATTTATACAGATTATTCTTCAGAATGTCACCAGTGATTAATAGTTAAATGGCAGTAGTATTATTTAGTCTTAACCTTACTTAACATGTGGGTAACATTTGGCACTGTATAGTACTCAAAAATTTTCATTTGGTCTCTGACATTTCTCACCTAGATTTATCCTACTTTGAGGGTTTCTTCCTTGCTACACATTCCTCCCCTATTACCTACTCCAACAATTGAGTTACACTTTGTGTTCTTACTACTTTTTGTAGCTCAGACCCAGACCAGGAGGCCAGTAGAACATTGGACACCTTCAAATTTAGGTTCAGTTCAGCTTCTGTTTCTGGTGTTTCTTGTGTGTGTCCATGCAAGGTACCGATGTCAGTCTCATTGGCAGGCCAGAAAACATGAAATTACTAGTCTTTCTTTTATCATCAGAAATTGGTTCTAGCTCCCAGATTGCTGGTGAATATGTCCTTTTTGACTCCAATTCTCTTGCTGCCCTCCTTAACAGGTATTATTAAAAAATACTGGCCTCTGAGACTTTAAAGTGGTTGTGCCAAATTACAAATCAGGGCATTTCTAGCTATAATGTGTCAGTGTTGGTGTTGATACAAATTCTGACACAAAGTCCTTATCCATCCAGAGTGACCTAAGCTGCTGGTGGTCCAAGAACAACCATTTCGAACAAACCTGTATTTCATTAGTCTTCTGACTAAACTCTCCACTCTGACATCTTCCTTCACCACTATTATTTATCCACAGAGTACTAAGAATGATCTCAGTTTAAAGCAACATTACTTCCATTCTGAACTCAGTGACTGACTTTTGTTCTTAAACTAACTCCACAAGTCATTAATACGGATTAAGAAACTATCTCATTCTTCAACTTGCTTTTCTACTCCTATCTGTAGCTGTATTGAATTTATTTAAATAGCTTGCATATGCTGTGGTTTCTTTGATCTTTCAGGCTTCCAGCTTGCTATTCCATTTGTTAATACTGGGTTTCCTCTTCATCTCATGTCCAAATTCTGGTTATCTTCCTCTTTTACGTATCAGTTTAGACTTCTCTTTTCATATCTCCCTTATCCTTTCAACAAGATTAAAATCTTTGTGATTATTTGTTAAGTGTCTGTATTTTCTAGACTGTAAGTTATATGAGAGAGAATACCATCTCTGCTTTGTTCTTTGCTGCAGTTTTTGAGTGTTGACATTTAGGGTGATAATCAGAAATATTAGTAACAATTCTGATTATCAAAAAGTAAATGGTTCTCATGTTTGTGAAAGAAAACACCCTGATACCGTTTAGAAAATCTTAATGATATTTATTGGCATATAAAGATGTTTTCCTTTGGCTTTCTGAAGCACCTTTATTATATTTTTGAGGAAGAAATATCCACCTATTCTTAATAGCAAAACATTCCTATTCACTGGGCTTTTTGTTTTTAGGGTTTGTTTGTTTTATGTTTTTGTTCTTGTTGTGTGTGTGGTACTGGGGATTGAATGTAGGGCCTTGGCATTGAATACACACAGCCCTTCTAAAATTTTTTATTTTGAGACATAGTCTTAAGTTGCCCAGGTTGGTTTGGAACTGGAGATCCTCTTGCCTCACCCTCCCAGAGTGCTGGGATTAAAGGCAAGTGCCACCATGCCCAGCTGAAAGTTGCTTTATGTAGCTAAATTTTAATATATATTAGTTGGAAATGACACTTAATTTGTTTTTATTATTAGAAATAACATTTCATGAACATTACCTCCTGTTAGAAATATCTAAAATAGACTCAGGATTCTGATAGTTTATGTTTAGAAATGTGTATATATGGTCATTTAATTTAGTGTACATGAGGATTTTTTTTTATTTCTTTTAGAGTTTATATCATTAAGTTATGAGTAGTTTTTTTGTGTGTATGTGTGTGTGGTGCTGGGGATCAAACTTAGGGCCTCATGCATGCAGGGCAAGAACTGTACCACTGAGCCACATCCCCAGCCCACTAGTGGTTAAAAATGAGGTAAAATAAATATTTTGCTACAGTAAGATCTTGTCATATATTCTTTCTTACAACCTGCTTACTACTTTATGGAGAAATTTGGAGAGATCTAATGTAATAACCTTTTATTTTCCTGTACATTCTCTTTGAGATATGCTTAATTCTGCTTTTTAGCATTTATAATTTTTGTATACCACATTTTTTTGATATGAATGGACGATTTTTGATAAAACCAATGGTTTTAGAATGTTTTACAAAAATCCTGCATAATCTACTAGTATGGAGTATTATGTCGGTAAATAATTGGTCAAAGTATTTTTATTAGTGTTACAAACTTAATTTATGTTCTTGATTTTGATGTGTTTTCCTGACTTGGTAAAAATTAGACAGATTTTTAAAGAATTTTGAGCTTTCAGGTTTCTCTACGCACCTGTTAAATCAGACTCCCAACAATCTCTTCAAAAAAGTAAGTCATAGAAATAGTAAACATTGACATAAAAATAGAAATATTATTGTGACTCATAATCTTTTTAATGTATATACATGCTTCATTGTGCTGGTTTAATTGTGCATTTTGTGTCTTAACATCTTTCCTGCATTCTGATGATCATGTTTTAGCCATAAATTTTAAATGTACTATTAAATGTTTTTCTGTTTTTGCTTGTTAACTAAACTTTCATTGTAAGTAAGCACATTCAGAAAGACTTGGTGTAAATTATTTGGAGCTTTTATTATCAAAAATCTTTGCTCCAGCATGATCACTACATCCCTGATTGCTAAACCACAGTTCGTGTGCTATTCTTATCTCCTGGGATTGTTTAAATACATGAATTTAATTTGATTTTTATCCCTGCTTTACTTGTAGTCATCTTACTTGAGCCAACTATTGAAAATCCCTTGATTTCTGTTTTCATGTATATTAAGCTCTTATTTTTCATATCCTCTGTTAAAGTGTTTTAATTTACATCTTGTTTGCTCATTTCTCCAGCTCTTATACTTCAGGTGTAATTGTGTATCTTTTACCTACATGAAGCTGTTTTTCCTCAAAGTTAAAAGGAAAATGTCAGATGTCTCTAGAGGGTTTTCTATCATTTGTAAAATATATTGTGGATAATTTGTCGGTCTTCCTCAGTATTGTTTGGAAATAACCCAGTTTAGAAAAGAGTTAATTTATTGAGGAGTTAGTAGTTCCCTGTCAGTACTTCTAGCGTTAACCTTGTTACTGTTTCTCAAAGTCGTGTCTTTTTCTTTCTTTCCCTTTTTTTTTTTTTTGTTACCATTTTCTCTTTGATATTACCCAAAATATAAAGAGCAAAATAAAAAGTTGATAACCGGGAAGGGCACCAAGAAATGGAGCGGGGTTGGAGGGATAAAAAAAGAATTAAGATGTGTTATGTACACATGGAGAATGTAATCATTATGTACTACAAACATATAGTATTGAAAAAATATTAAAACAATGAGTAAATTTTGCTGTTCATCTTTTGATATTCATAGAGTGTGTTGAAACAGATTGTTTTTTGACTCACATTTTCCCTGTAGAAATGTTACATGAGTAAATGGATGCCTATTTTCAGTGTTTTGTTTGCCTTGATAACAGGGTATTGGGTTGGTTTGTATCAGTGTTGGTGAACCTGTGGCACATGTGCCGCAGCAGACTGTGTCATTGAAAGCTTTCAAAGGTTCACCATCACTGGTTTGTATTATACTGGCTACTAAAATTGATACCTGGCTTCTATTTTTATGTAATGATAGGTACCTTACTTAAGCCAAATGTAATTCAAATCTTGATGTCTATGAAGTCCTGCAAGTTTTAACAAATACTGTATTGTAATGGATGAAATTCTGTTGAGTTATTTTTAGGTTAGTTTTCAGCTTGGTAAGTATAGTCATATAAAGCTTAATTTTTTATATTAAGGGAAGAGATTTATTTTTCCAGAGTGTGAGGATATTTGAATTATAAGCTTTGTATACTTGGAGATTTACTTTTTCTATAAAAGGATGTATTTATTTTTCTAATGAAAAATTAACCTTGTATTTCCTTGTTTTGTAGTTTATTCCTAGCTTATATCCAAATGGACTAACGATGATGATGCAGCAGCAGAAAAACATTATAACCATAACAGCAGCATAGTTTTCCATAATTCATGATGTACTTTTACATATGCTGTTCTTTATTTAATCTTCGTAGTAACACTGTGCATGGTAGCCATTATCATTTGTTTTCCAAATAAAGAAATTATTAGAGAGTTTCATAACTTCCTTAGAATGACCTACCTAATCCCAGGCTTTCAGCCCTAGGCCTGATACTCTTCTATTCCAGAAATTTCCTGGAGTTGGGTTTGCTAATTTCATCAAGGGATTCTGATTCAGGCTGAACATTGCATTTTAAGATACTAGTTTTTACCATATTTCATAGGAATTGCTGTTATACATTATAATGATACATTTATTTGGTCTGAGGCAACTTCACACAATGTGACACCCAACAACAGTTACCATATAAATCTGTTAATGCATATGTCATTCAGCGTTTGAATAATAAAGTTAACTTTATTGTGCGAATTACTAATACTAACTTTGGTAGACAGACTGTTCTTGTGACCCTTATACATTTTTTTAAAGATTATACTTTCATAGTTTTCTTAATTTAAAGTATTAGCATGAATTATTAAAATTTTGAAAGAGTTAAGTAGCATTTTCTAATTAAAGAAGATAGTATTTGGTGGAAACTAATCCATTTACAGCAGGAACAATACAGTATGATGTGTGAAATTTGAAACCTTTTCCCATTTTTGCAGATTTTCATGCCTTAAGATTGCTAATGTACTTCATTCACTTTTACAGGCCCTAGATGGTCAGAATATTTATAATGCTTGCTGTACACTAAGGATTGATTTTTCAAAACTTGTGAATTTGAATGTAAAATACAACAATGATAAAAGTAGGGATTATACTCGACCTGATCTCCCATCTGGAGATGGACAACCTGCATTGGACCCAGCTATTGCTGCAGCATTTGCCAAGGAGACATCTCTTTTAGGTATGATTTTCATTGTCTAATACCACTATTCTCCCATTTTGCTAAATGGGAAAGTGCTTATTTAACTTCAGTAAGTATGATGAATCCTTTATTTTGGACTTTAACAAATTGTTTCAATTTCATGAATTTTGTTCTGCTCAGGCAAAAAAGCATATGAATACTGTTAAACACCAGAAGTGTTCTTCATCAATGTAATTAAAATTAGTTTTGTTCCTTTCACTACCTCACCTTCTTTCATCACAGTCTCAAAACAAAATAAGAAAAGCTCTAATGAAAAAATACTTCTGAGTTTTTAATAAAATATTTTCCCTTTAAATTTGTTGTCATACCTACGTTTAAGCCTAAGGCCCTTGTGCCTATTTGTTAGGGTTAAAATGATCGTTTTAATTTACCACTGCATAGAAACAGCGAAGTGTTAACAGATAAAACAGGTAATGGGAATTACATACGGGTTTTTTCAAAGCCCATATTATACCCTCTTTTAAGTAATTTAAACTAAAAGAAATTTTCTATAAAGTTTATTTTGCTATTCATTCACATTATCACTGTTTATATTTCACCTTGTCCTGTGGTAGAATTGAGCCACCTAATAAAAATACAGTGTAAAATATACAACTGACAGTTGATGGAATCAAGATGAAGAAAATATAAGGGAAAATGGTATTTTGTAAGTAAAACGAGCAAAGGGATTTACATCTTCAGGTGGCATTTTACAGGCTCCTTTATTTGATGTGTTTGAGAAATTATTTCCTATTTACTGGTGTTGACAGTATAAGATTTTCTTTAAATCAGGATTTCTGTCCATATGGAATCCAAGATTGGTGGTCAGCACACTAGTTAAGTTTATGTACATCATTCTTTTAAAATGTATTATAATGTAGTGATTCTTGGAAATACTTGCTTTGAATGTATAACAATCGTGCTATTCACTTGTAAGTATTTAATCTTTAAGTGATATATATATGTGTGTGTGTGATATATATAGAGACATATGTATGTATATATGTATGTATGTATATTATTATGTCAATTATTCTAATTTTCTAGTTTATCTGGCACCAGCCATAGCTGTTTGTTGTTACTGTAATAGATGCTTTAGGTTGCTAACACTTTCTTCTGACAGAATCTCTATTGATCTGTAGTAAATTCCCTTAATTCAGCTTGCAAACTAGTAACATTAACTATTTCTTGGTGTACAAATTTTCAAGGAAAAGTTAAGATTGAAAGAATAATTAATGATACATTGTTTTTGCTTATAATTCTTACTATAGATTATTAAACTATACTGAGAAAAGTTACATTATAGAAAAAAATAACATTGAGTAGTTTCTAGGTCTTCGACATTCTTCTAAACACTTGGCAGATGCATTATTGAATCTTTAAAATACCCAAATAAAGTAGATGTCAGTGTCAAGATTTAATAGTTACTAAAAAGTTTAAAACTTCAATTGCAACTTATTAAAAAACCAATTTAAGAATAAAATACTAGAAAAACCCCATCAAGCATGAAACAATGGACTATCATAATTACTTCCTTTGACCCTAGGCAGTTGTGTGTGTTTGCCTATCTGGTTATACTTGAATGTGTTTGGGATTCTATGCAAAGGCATGTTTAGAATTCCTGTAGGGAATTCATCTATATTTTTATTGTGATCTTAAGGTTTTGGTGAAATTTTTACAGATGTAGTAATAAAGTGTTCTTCATAAAAGATTATGAAGCCCTAGCTATGCTTTTATTTTTTCCAGTGTATTTTTCCATTAAAAGCTTTTGTTCCAGTCCGGTGAGATGGCTCAGCGGTGTAAACGCCTGCCTGGCAAGCGCGAGGTCCTGAGTTTGACTCCCGGAACCCACATATGAAAAAGGGGCCAGTGATATCGCTCAGCGGCACGGGCGCCTGCTGGTGCACGAGGTCCTGAGGTCGACCCCCGGTACCCACAAAAAAAAAAAAAAAAAAAACAGGCTTTTGTTACATTAAAAGCACAGTTTTTGTTTTGTTTTGCATGTGCCTTAGATAGAAACCAAGGACTCGAGCATGCTAGGCAGTCACTCTGACACTGAGCTAAGCCTTAAGCCCTTACTCGGTTCTTAATAAACTTATCTAGTGTTTCCTGCCAACTCTGTGTTAAAGTTTTTAATATAACGTATTTTATATTTCTGTCTAACAAGAAAAAGGAAAACACTGATAATATGTTGAATACACCTTTGTTTCTTAAATAATTTCATCTTTTACGTGTTTTAAATGGTTCTGCATCTTGTTAAACTGGCTTTTTATTTTAAGCATCCTCATGCAGTTTTTGAAAATAGGTGAGCCGTAACTTAAAAATTGAATAGGGTTTGGGGTTGTAGTTAGTAAAAGAACACTTGCCTACCACGCCTAAGGTTCAATCCCTAGCACCATAACTAAAATAAATTAAAATAAATTAAAATGAAAATTAAATAAAAATAAAATAAGTCTTTAGTTTTGATATCCAATCATATATTTTAATGTAATTCTCTTTTTTATGTAATTTTTTGTACCAAGTTAAAATCATAATGTATTTGTAGTTTTGTTATATTATACTGCAGTTGTATCTTAGAGGTTTTTTGAAGAAAACAATTTTAATATCTGCAAATTATTGTGCTAATGAGTATATCTTTGAAAGTGGATACTCATTTTTTTATTAAAATACTTGTATATTTCATGGCCCAAATAATTTCCTTAGATTAGATTCTTAGAACTAGAAATTATGAGTCAAAGAAAATATTAGGGGGGCCGGTGAGATAGCTCAGCGGCATAAGCGCCTGCCTGCCAAGTGCAAGGTCCTGAGTTCAACTCCCAGTACCCACATACAAAGGAAAAAAGGGCCGGTGATATCACTCAGCAGCACAAGCGCCTGCTCGCAAGTGCGAGGTCCTGAGTTTTCGACCCCTGGTACCCACAAAAAAAAAAAAAAAGACTGTTATATTACCATTTGTCCTAGAAAGGTGGTATTCATTTAAATTAACATAAATGGTGTATGAAATTGGGCAATTTTCATAGGATTGTAAGTTGATAGGAAAGTGTTAGATTAATTTCTGTTACGAGTTACTTTGCTGTTTTTAAATGCTTATTTGATATTTACAGTTTCTGTCTTGGTTGTGTGGATTCTTTACATGGGAACGTACAATATTTTTAAAGGAATTATGTTCATAGTTGGTATGAGCTGAGCCTTCAACTTTATTCACTTACTTTAAAATGGCTTTTAAAAAAGCGTTTTTAAGTAACTGATCTCTTTAAATTCATCTTAATCCCTTTAAAAGTATCCATGTGTAAAGCCTGAAGTTTTTTTTTTCCTACAAATTTAGTGCATATTATGATCTTGGAGTAACTTAATGCTTTACTTTTAAAAGTTGGCTTCAAACACCCTTTACGCGGACCATCCAGTATTGCATTAGTGAAGTAACATCTTTTGAAATAAAAACTAAATCCTTTCTTTGCTTCTAATTGATAACCAGGTGATTTCAAAGTACAACCAATCTAATACTGATAGCATTCATTTTTTGCTCAGTCTTTCTCAAACAGTACTTGTTCACAATGAAATAATTGATAATACCCCCCTTATTTCAAAGATTTTGTAAGAACACAAATACAAAGCATCACTTTTCTGCTCAATATTGGTGGGGGTTCACTTTACCTTTTTTATAACTAGTCATTTGGGTGAATTTCATTACTTTAGAATCAGTATTACAAATTTTATTTTAAACAGTAATTTTTTTAAGACTATCATTCATAATCTAATTTCTGCTTTCTTTTAGTTCTAGGGATCACAGTGTTTCAGAATATGTAATTTATTAAAAGAAGGAAGACAGAGTGCTTTGTAATTAGTTAGAAACCTGACATCTAAATACATAATCACAAACCTGGCAAACGATTAGTCATTCACATATTCTATCTCAAAGAACAAGGTGGTCAAAAATTCTTGAGATTATAAATTGAGACATTATAATGATCATTTTGTCATGTTAAAAAGTGTACTTAATTTATTAAGGGGTGTATTACTTAGAGAAAAATTGCTAGAAGTAATTTTTCATGATCGTGTTTTCTGCATTTAAAAATTAGGGTAGATAACATATTAAAGAAATAGTTGCTATAGATCTGTGTTTCATATTAAATAAAATAAGAGCCATTCTCATTATAGTCTTAGACAAAGGCAAAGCAGACTTGAAAAAAAGCAGTAGCTTTTTCCTGATAATTGTTAAGACATACTGCAAACATTTTTTCACATAGGTAAATATATATAAGATGTTGTTTCTCAGACTTCTCCTGCATGTTAAAATCACCAAGCACTGAGATCAATGGGAGTAGGTCCTGGACATTCATTTTTTTTTTAAGATTCCAAGGTGCTTTTACTATACAATGAGATTTGGAAATTACTGCTATAGAAAAAAGTGTAATTTTTCAGATGTTCAATTTTAGCTTTTTAGTGAAGTTAGTAGTGGTATCTTCAAAAAAAGACATTCATTATAGTCATTGAGCTATATCTTAATTCTTTACTCATGTCATTTAAATCTGTATAATTCTGTTAATACAGTATTAACCATTAAGTTCAGTTTACTTTTTCTTTCCTTCCTACATGTGATGCATATGATTAACAAAAACCTAAGTAATTTAGAGAGCTTTTTCTTAGTTACTTTTGAGTGGTAATTTAAAATTTTTTACTAAAGATTTCCATTACCATGTACTGATAGAATATCATATACCCATCATTTTGGTTCAGTGGTGTTCACACTTGTTTTAGTTTTTTTCTATTGTATTTTAAAGCAGATCTTGACATCATGACATGTCATCTCAAATATTACCATAAGATCTCTAAAACACATTTTCCTATGAAGTTATATGATTATTGCACTGAGCCAGGATTGATTGCTTAATGTCATCAAAAAACCCAATCCATATTAAAATTTCCCCAGTTACCTGAAAAATGTTTTTTAAGGGTTGATTTGTTCAGAACAAGATCGTACCAAGAGTGATGCCAAATCTTTTTCAATCTGTCACCTCTTCTCCCTCTATCCCAGATCTCACTTCCATTCTTAAAGGAGACACTTAGTTTTCTTTTTAGAAAATTCTGAAGTTTAGGTTGGTTTCATCGTTTCCTGGTAGTGTCATGTTAATTGGTTTCTCTATTCACTGCATTTTTAAAAGCGTAAGCTAACATACAAACTAACATGCTCCAAAGGTATAATAAGTGTCTTAGTTACTTTTCTTATTGCTGAGACAGAATAACTGACACTCAAAGTAAGAAGAGGAGAGGTTAATTGTGTCTCACTTCACAATTTGTAGAAGTTTCAGTCTATAATTGGCTGGGTCCCAGGCAGGGTGGCATGGCAGAGGGGCATCACAGAGGAGAAAGAGTTTATGGCGGGCAGAAGGCAGCAAAGCAGCGAGGATGCAGCAAGCGACTAAGCAGTGAGCAGCAGGCAACAGCAGCAGTCTGTATCTCCCTTTATCCCTTCTAAACTACCTGCCTTTTGGGTGGGATTATCTATCCATACCCACAACTATGCCAAACCAATCAGTGAACTGATTTAATAATCACACACCCTTAATCCCAACACAGCACACTTAATCTCAGCCTCACATGCTCTAGATCTAGCCACCTCTGAAAAGCCCCACCTATGACCCCATGAGGCTTTGGGGGGACATGTAGACACAGGCCATAACAATTAGTTTCAGATGCTTGTGTTTTTAACCACTTAACAGTTTTTACCCTGAGCAGCACTCACTCAGGCAGTGTGTTTATATACATACTATACCCAATATTGCTAGGGCAGGTGTTATTTCAACCAGTTGATTCTTAAGTTGATTGTTGTTTCTATATTTCCTGTTATATTATCTTTTTGTGTGTGTGTGTGTGTGTGTATACCGGGGGTCGAACTCAGGACCTCGTGCACCAGCAGGCACCCGTGCCTCTGAGCGGTATCACCGGCCCCTTTTTTTTTTGTATGTGGGTACCGGGAGTCAAACTCAGGACCTCATGCTTGCCAGGCAGGCCCTTATGCCACTGAGCTATCTCACCGGCCCATATATTATCTTACAAAAATTAACAAAAAAGAATGTACAATTTTTGGTCATCCTGCATTTAAATAATTGGACTGGTAAGTGGCTAAAACACTTGTAAGTGTTCTTTGTATTTTCACAGTAAATTAGGAATAGATTATATATTACTACTCTCTTATGGCTAGGTGTGAGGAGAAAAAATACGACTGAGTTACTCAGTTATTTCAGGTGTTCTTGTACAAATATATTTGTATATTCTGTGCCTGTTTAGTCTTTTTGAGCATTGTATAAGATGGGTTAAACACTAATACCTTTTGTGAAATATTATCTTATATATGCTATTATGTTTCATTACAGTGGAGTAATTTTAAAAACTCTACGATTGTACAAACTTGAAACTAGCATTGTAGCAGTGAGATAATAAAGCAGTACCCCTGTATCTTTAAAATAAATTTAGGCAATACCTGTGTATTTTGTGTGTATATTCAGAAAACAAGATTCATTGTTGTCCTTTAGATATTAATAAATTAGGTTTGTTCAGAATTTTGATATCCTAGAAAGATAAATGCCATTTCTTATGTTTTTTTTTTTTTCCCCTGAACCATTCAGTAACCTGAGACCTTAGAAAGAAAAGAAATGGTGCTTATTTTCAAGAGCAGTATGGCTACTTTGAGTTATGAGGCAATTGAGTACTTTTCCAAAAAGGAACAGTAGTGAAAAAGTTATGAAGACATAAATATAACAGTTTCTAAAAAGTGGGATCTTTTTGGATTATTGGTAATGATAGAAGGGATTAGTTGATCTTCATATAAATATTTGACTCCACTATCAAAATTCCTAGATAGATTCCTTTTGGATTAGTTTCCACCCTCAGAATAACTAAAAAACAAACAATTTAAAAACAATTATTTATGTTCCCCTTCTGTTTCTTAAAGTTCTCTGTGTCATTTATTTTGTAGAAAAACAGTCTGAATTCAGCCAGTCACCAAGTAAGTGTTTCAACCACTGGTTGACGTGTATGTAGACCATGTGGATGAGGATGGGTTCTTAGATTATAATGGTGATTAAAAAAAATTCCTGTCATCTAGTAACTGTAGCACAGTGTGTTACCCATGATTGTGGTGATACTGGTATAAATAAACCTGCCATGTGTCTTTTATTTTAATTTTTAAAATTTAAATATTCTTTGTATCTTTCAATTACACCTTGTACTGTATATCCAGAATCTTAGTTATTTAGCAAAACCTTAGTCTATAATATTCCATTAGTAAGAGGGATTATAGCAAAAAATAATAATAATGATTATAGTGATAAGACCAAATAACAATTGTACTGCAGACATATTTGTTCTCTACAAAAGTCTCTACAAAATGTTCTCTACACATATCCAAACATGTTAGAAATATTTCTCAGAAATTTTAAACTGCGTGTATTTTAGCACATATCACTGAATGCCATAGTAACTTCAAAATACATACATAACATTCATACATGTATAACAAATAAGTTAAAAGCCATTATTTTGTTATGCTCAACGTAAATAAAATATTTGGTCAGAAGTCACATGAAAATATCTGTCCTAATTCATTGTTTAGTAATTGAAGAAGAACTAGTTGAATACCTCCTTCTTCATGTGCGCAGGCTTGGAAAATGACGTTGAGTTCTTTGAATTACTAAACTGTCCTGTACTTTGGCTGAATTTTTAAAATGTTAATTTTTAAGTTGTAAAATATTTCTTTTAGAAAAGACATTTGTAAGAGCTCAGCAGATAGAACAGTCCATTTTAAAAATCTGTCAGTGGATAAATTTTTAACTTTTTATTCACAAAGTAATTTGAACCTATATCCTTAAAAGAGTTTATTTGACTGAGTCCAAATAATATTTGAATGAATTGCTTTTAAAATGGAATGACTTTTTTCTCTTCTGATTTAAGAAAATAAGTTTTGTGGTAGTTGAAAACTTAAAATATATTATGGGCTGCAGATGTGACATGAACAACAGAAAAAAAGTTTACAGCCATTCTTCATTTAACAAGTTACATGCCTGCAGCTAGGTCATTAATTGGTCAGAATTGTATATAGTATGTATATTACAGTACTGTATTCAGAACAAAGAAATGGTCAAAAGAAACTACAGTTTGATGACTTTGCTTTTATTTGCATAATTCTGTAATGTATAACATAAAACTACAGTACTGTACTGTATAGTACGATGAGCAAAAATTACAGTACTGTATAAACAAGGTGTACTGTTCAAAAAGAAGACATTGTGGTTTTGTAAACAAGCTGTACAGCACTGTACAAAAAAGTCTGAGCGGCGGGTCGTAATTCTCAGCAGTCCATAAGGTCATTGAACAAGGAATATCTACATCATTACAAGAGTTGATAAGTACTCATTCTCTCTAAAGTACACTTGTTACTATAGAACAGTGATGGTGAACCTTTTAGAGCATTCAGTGATACGAACAGTCCGCATGTGTGCCATAGGTTTGCCACCACTGCTATACAACGTAAATGTTCATAGGTCCTTAGCTATCTAGGACAGGAGTTTTGTAAAGTTTTAATGGATGATCTGGTGTTGCTTAGACCAGATTTATTGTTTTTACTTGTTAAATTGTTCTTAACTGTAGTTTTAAGAAATTTGCTATTAATTTTGTATTTCCTTTACCTTCCTTTTTTCTGGTAGTTATTTGAAGACCTTCTCTCCTATTTACCCTAAGCTTAGTATTTTTAAGACCAAGCAGTCTGAATTCTGTGATAATTAGCTCTGGCTTTTTTTTTTTTTTTTTTTTTTTTTTGTGGGTACGGGGGGGACGACCTCAGGACCTCGCGCGCCAACAGGCACCCGTGCCGCTGAGCGATATCACCGGCCCCTTTTTCGTATGTGGGTTCCGGGAGTCGAACTCGGGCCCTCGCGCTTGTAAGGCAAGCGCTTACGCTGCTGAGCCATCTCACCGGCCCCTTAGCTCTGGCTTTTTGATAGAAGACAATCAAATTGTAGATTTTATTTAGAAGAGATTTTGTGCTTTTAAGAGATGACAGTTATATGTGGTATGGATGAAACAGAAAAGCTTTCTGAAGTACGTTCCTGTTATTTCTTTAATAATAGACTTTGGAAGCGTGGACTTTTTATACCACGCTTACAAATATACATAGTTTTTCTCCTAACTAAAGAGAATAGAAGGTGGGAGATGAAGAATGGATTTTTTCAGAAAACAGTAGCAGTTGTCATTCTTTTCAAAAGTGAAATTTTTACCTTCAAATTAATACATAAAATCTAAGAACTCCCTTTCTTTCCTAGGATCCCCGTGCTTTAAGAATTAGAAGGGACCTTGGAATCCCACCACCAGTCCTCTTCTGTGTAGAACTAGTGCATAAGGTTATTAACTATTACGTGTTTTGAACAGGGAAATGAAAAAAGGCCAAAAGAAATCATCTGACTGACTTCGGGTGAAAGTTTCAGAATAGGAAATAAAGGGATTAAAGAGATTCTGCATCTTTCAGAATCACAGTAAACATTGACAGTGAAGAGTTGCCTAAGGCATTGTGGTGACTAAATAGAATGAGATCGTAGAACCTAAAAAAAGACATGTTAGTTGCACTCTAAGGAAATGTGAATGGTGGATTTAGTTAATATGTCTATATTGGTTGGTTGATTGCAACAACTATACCATGCTAATGTATGATGTTAATAATGAAAAGGAGCATAGGGTGCCTAATTTATGTAGGAACTCTGTAATGTCTTCAGTTTTCTTAGAAATCTAAAACTGTTCTAAAAACTTAATTTAAAAAAACGTTAAGTGGTGGGCTGGGGATGTAGCTCAAGGGCACAGCACCTGCTTGGCAAGCACAAGGTCCTGAGTTCGATACCAAAAAAAAAAAATAATAATAAGTGGTAAGTTAAATTAAGAAAAATAGTTCAATTCTTAAGTCGAAATATGCAAGCTTTGGAATGCCTGTGGTTTCAGTGAAACATGGCCCAAAGGGAAGAAGGATAGATAAATTATATAATCTACATGAGTGAGTGTCTATCACTTTCAGTGGAGGAAGGGTTAATAAAAATATCGTGTCAGAACTAATAATGAAAACTTACAAAATTGCTGTATTACTCAAAATGTTTGGGTAGCCCAGCTGATGAAGATGTTTTCATATGGAAAAGATTCCTGTGATATTTTCCTTCTCTTAAGTATATGGCAGTTTATGAAGAAGCTGTTTTACATTATTTTGTTCTTATACTGATCCTGGAGTAGAACAGGTATTTATGTACCTCATCATCCCTATTTATAAGTAGTGTTTTTTGTTTTTTTTTCCCTAGCATACCTGCTGCCTTAGTGATGGTTCAGATGTGGTTTGCACCCCAAGGGGTTAGTGTGTCGAAAAGTTAGTCCCCAGTATGGTAATGCTAAGAGATGTTGGGACCTTTGAGAGGTAGAGACTGGTGAGAGATTGTTGGGTTTTTGAGAATGCTAAGCTCTGAAAGAATTGATGTATTTTCTCATGGGAATTTTGATTGGTTCTGAGAGAAGGTTGTTTAAAAGAATGGAAGTGATTCCTCCCCACTTGCTGGCTTCCTGCCTCACCCTGTGGTCTCTCCATCTAGCATGGTTTTCCACCATGATTCTGTTGCCCTTATTATAACAAGGGGGTTCTCATCAGAGGCCAAACAGATGAGGCCACACAGTTTTGGACTTTTCAGTTTCCAAAACTGAGCTGAATAAAGTTAACTTTGTTTGTAAGTTTGCAGCTTCAGGTATTTTTATAGAAACAGAAAATGGACTAATACACTTACCTAAAGATGTAAATTGTTAAAATTACTATTTCTGTAGGTAAAAATTTATTAAAGATATATGAATATATAGTTTATGTAAGTTTCACAAAGGACAATGGTAAATTAATCCTATAGTTGGGAATTAACATGTGAAAATTATAATGCAGAAGTGTTGTAGAATTTATTATAAAAGTGGTGCATTATGAAATATTTCATAGATTTTTATATTTTTATTGCAACAGACAACATTTAGAGTCAAATTTTTTTATTTGATATCATGCATTTTCAGAAAAGACTATATTGAAGGATAATTTTGGAATTTAATCTCAGAGGCTTTGAGAAGTCCGATTAAAAACTTGAGACTACTCCAGTGATTACACACTGAACTGTGTAAAGGCAGCCTGGGTTTTTCTAAGTTATGGGTCCAGGGAAGGAAATAATGGAAGGAAAAAACACCAGAAATGTCAAGGACAGATGGTGACTGCCCCACATTTGTCCCTTTGTGTCTTTCTCTCTCTCTACTGGGGATCGAAACCAGGACCTTCACACTAAACTAAAGCCCTGCTGGCCCTTTTATTTTTTATTTTAAGACAAGGTCTTGATTAGCTAGTTGCCCAGATACTCTTGAACTTGGGATCATCCTGCCTGAGCTTCCTACAGTTCTGGACTTACAGGCATGTGCTAACTATGCCTGGCTCCTTGTCTCTTAAAGTGCTTTTGCATCCTGTTACACACTGTTGAAAATATAGAAAGATCCTTTATCATGTAGGTCACCTGATTTAGTAACTTAGTAGTCTATTCAGAATCCATTCTGGACTACTGAGTGGTAATAAAAAGAAAAGTGATGGGATTTTGAATTAGCATTTAGACATTTGTACGAACAGTGGAGGCTGTACAGTTTGTATTCCATTTTTTGGTAAGATTTTTATTATCTCCTTAATATAAGGAGGTAAATAGCATTTGTTTTGAGTCCCACCTTATGGGAAAGTTAGCAGACTTTACTAAAGGACAGTATCATTTATTAAAATACAGCTTTTTCTGGCATCTTTTTCCCCTTTGGGAAGAAGGTTGAGGTTATTTTGTTTTGAATGCGTTTTGGGTCTTGTATAGGTTTTTTTTGTTTTTAGACAGGGTCTTACTGTGTAGCCCAGGCTGGCCTTGACTCATGGTGATCTTCCTGGCTGAGCCTCCGGAGTAGTGGGATCATAGGTGTGCACTGCCACTCCCGGCTACTTAAACCTACACTTTCAGTTCGCAGTTACCATTTTAATTGTAATTGTAAGTGATTGTTTTTCCTAGATAAGGCTTGATGTTTTCAATAATATTACCACTAAGTTATCTCTATTAAAAAAACTAGTAAAAGAAAAAATAGTTTAAAAACAATTGGTATTTTAAAAACAATTATGCCTTCAATATTTAAAGTATTTTTGAACAAGTTTTCTACTACCTTTGAATTTTCTGGTAAGCAGTTTTCATTAGATTATTTAATTATATATTGATATGGTAGAAATGTATCTTACAAAAAATAGTTGTTTACAAAAATAAAGTATGTTAACCTGAGGCTGGTATATTTAGATTGATACTAAATTTAAATAGATAGTTTTGTACATATTTAATGAATTAGTAATTTTTTGAGAACAGGTAGTAATAAATTCCTTAGTATTTTGGGGGCAATCCACATGTACAACACATCACTCATGGACTCATAAAGTCAAATATTTTTTTCACAGTTGTATTCAGATGTACTTTGCCTTTCTTACTGTTATTTAATATACAGTGGACTTTTCTTTGTTGGTCTGAAGGCTAGTAGAATGTGTGATTGTGTGTTCTTGTGCTTTACAAAAGTTCATTTTTCTTTTATGACAAATATCAGTAGATAGAATCAGAAGCTCTTCGGGTTCTTAGTGAAGAGTATAAAAGTGTTCCTGATACCAAAACGTTTCAGAACTTTATTGTGGGATATAAAGTCCAAGACAATTCTCATACATAAACATGAAAATGAGTATTTTTTTTTTTTTTTTTTTTTGGGTACCGGGGGGGTTGACCTCAGGACCTCCTGCGCCAACAGGCACCCGTGCCCCTGAGCGATATCACCGGCCCCTTTTTCGTATGTGGGATCCGGGAGTCGAACTCGGGCCCTCGCGCTTGCCAGGCAGGCGCTTATGCCGCTGAGCCATCTCACCGGCCCAAAAAATGAGTATTTTAACAAACAGATGGTAAGAGTCAACAGATATATAGAGAATGCTAGTGATTTGGAAGATTATTTTAATTTTGTACTTAGCTATAATTCTTCAGTTACTTTTTTTGTTACTGGACCGTCAGAATCTTTAACTATTAGAATTGCAAAATAAAAGCAAAAATGAAATCGATATAATCTTTTTACTGTGGGAAAATGGTGATCAAATATCTATTTTTAAATTTGTTTTTTTTTTAATCTTTTTTTGTAAAATGGGCTTTTGAGGCTTGGAACTGAAGTCTTTTGCATATCATGTATTGTAGTTAGTGTTTTTGTTTTTTGTTTGGTTTTTGCCATTAACTCTGGATCTTTTAAAGACCATGGAATTTAACAGAATTTTAAGTTACTTTTTTCTGCTAAAAGATAGCCAGTTAAAGGCAGGGCAGGAAAACAAAGAAATTACTAGATATCATACCGACTACATCTGAAATTTCCACTACTGTTAAATAATTGTGTTGTCAACTTAAGTTGAATGCTATATGCATTCATCTAAAGCTGACTAAAAATGCTGAAGTATGGTGTTAAAGCAAGAGAATGCAAGAAAAAAATTAGTGCTCTCCTAGGAATTAGAAGTGTATCTTGCATGCAGAAAAATGAAAATATCCATTGAATGTTAAATGGAAGCAATCTATGAAGCATAATGAGCACTATAGTATGTAACATGGAGAAGTTAGCAGTGCAATTGAATAGTTGTTGAAAGATCCACATTGGTCGATCTAAAAAGGCATTGAAGACTAAAACACTAGACATGAGATTTCCTATTTTAAAATGATAAGATCCTTATTCCTGTGATTTACTTTCAAATCAGATTCACTTTAAAATGAGCGAGTAGATGAGATTTTCCACTAGGTGTTCCTTGTTACACCGGATTAATAGTACATGAAAGTTCATTATTTGGTTCTCTTTTACTTTTTTTTTTTTTGGAAGGTTTTCCAAAAAAATTAAAAAAAGAAAAATGAGAAAATAAGAAAGGATGTGTCCTAAAAATGCCATGGGCAAAGAGCTATAAAATGTACTCATTCAGAGCAAGAATCTAAGTAAGAAACAACATTCCAGTGATGGATTCTGAGAGAAAGGATAAAGGCTGAATTAAGTGGAGGGAATATTTTATGTCAAAAATTTTAAGAATTGTGAGTCTTAACTCTTCAGACTGCCAGTGAAAGGTCATAATAGTTTCTATAAAACTTGACTAAAAGAATATCTCTGAAACTAAAGGTAACAAAGTCTGTGATAAGAGTGACAATTTTTTGTTCTTTCTGCTGGAGATTGTAGAGTGTCAGGAACTTGTGTTTATTATAACTACTTGAATATAGAATTAAGGCAAACACATTTTGTTAAATTCTTTAGGTCACTTAAATGAATTAAAGATTTAGGGTGATCTGTCTCTGGGAACGAAAGGACTTAACTGTATTTGTTTTGTAAGCAGTAACAGATTTCAAGTGTGAGCTTATGAAGAAGATGATAGTGCTTATAGAAAAAGGATGATTTACCATTATGTTGAAGGCAACATTTTTCATACTCGACTTTTCATATTTGACTTCTCACTGTAAACCACGGAAATGAATTTGTTGAGTCTTTTGACTTGGAAATACATTCTTCATGCTTTGTTTGCTTTTCCATAGGAGGTGGAGTATTGTGTATTTAATTTTTTGACATAATACAGGTATGTATATTAGTTCAGATAATTAGTAACTTTGTTGAAACCAGATACTTTTCTCTAACTACTGCATATCCTCAAACCATTTTTCTAAACATAAAAATTAACTTTCAGGAACCGTTTGGAGTGGTCGGCCGTAAGCCATGTAGCCGTTGGTGTAAATTGGTCTTTGTAAACGACTTGTGTGTGTTTCGTAAAATATGCTTTATTTTAAAATTAGGGCTTCCTGTTGCAGCTGTTCCAGGAGCTCTGAGTCCTTTGGCTATTCCAAATGCTGCTGCAGCCGCTGCAGCAGCTGCCGCTGGCCGAGTGGGTATGCCTGGAGTCTCAGCTGGTGGCAATACAGTCCTGTTGGTTAGCAATTTAAATGAAGAGGTTAGTAAAATAATCTCCTAATGTTTATTCTTTAACTCCATTTCATTTGTGGAAGTTTTTCATGTTTATTTCATTTTGCACTTGCCCTTTTTTTTTTTTTTTTAATGTACATTCATTAGCCAGAGTATTTTCTGTGTTTCTACTTCTGAATAAAATCTGTGTACTTGTTTAGGTAATATTTTGTTTCCTTAGACAGTCATATCTCTTTATATATGTATATATTTTTAACTTAAGTACCTATTTTTCCTAAGAAAAATATGGTGAAGTACTATAGTTTGGCTTTGTATCATTTTGTTGTTCTCAAAGGCAAATGTGATCTAATTTGCAAATTTAACTGTAAAACAATTTTGCTCTTTGCCTTTTCTAATTATTTGCTTGTTCATTTCATGCTTATGTGTCATTGCATTTTTTTTTAAATCTTATTTTATGTGAACTACTCTAATACATTTTTCTTTGAAGGTTCTTCCAAAGATCTTGACGAGGCACTCTTCCAGTCTTTCTTAGTAATTTTTTCTTTGCAGTTATTAGTCATTGTCTTCTAAAAATATTTTTCAACTTTATCTCCCTCCCTTTCTTGTTAAATAAAATTTCTGTTATTTTCTTTAGTTGTACATTTTATGTCTGATATATTTTATTTTGATTGCTATGAAAGCTGGTATGAAATGTGGGAAGCTCAAGTATTAGTCAATAATGTCTAATTTAAACATGTTTTATTTTTAATTGGCCTCTGTAAATATGAACATTAAGCTTATTTTATCATTTACTACTACTGTTATTCACAGTTCTGCATGCTAAAATGTTTGGATCAGAGTTTAATTTTTAAGACTTGCCTGCATTTCATAACCAGCCATGCTTATGCAGTTAAAGTTCAAAGTTTAAAATTCCTGTGCATGCTTTCCTTCCCTATGTTGAGATGAAATGCTGTAATTTACTCTTTGATATAGATGTACTTTACCCATATTTGTCTTGGATGACTACATTTTACTCAGTTTTTCTTGTACAGTACATAAACCAACCATTTTTCTGACCAAATTCCTGCATTTCCTATGTACTGACCTATATTTTATTTTTTTTTTTGTTCCCCGATTCCTTATTTTTTTCTTCTGCATTGCTGTTTCCCTTCCCCATTTCATCCTTTTCCCTGTGTGTTCACCTTCCCTTTCCTTGTCTTCTCCCAATGCCCATTCCCTTCCCTGTTTTATCCTTTATTTTCCTTGTCCTTGTCTTCATTCCCTGTCTCCATTCCCTATGTTCATGCTTCTGTGCTTGAACAAATGTTCCTCGGACCAACTTGCCCCAATTAACCGCCTTGAACCATGATCCATGACCACCTCACCATTCTGCGGGAACCACCCTTCGTTATGGATGATCTGTTCATCTCCGCTCTTCCTCGACTCTTCTCTCTTCTTGTCTTACGCTGCTTGCTCTTCTCTCCTTCTAAAGATGGTTACGCCCCAAAGTCTGTTTACCCTCTTCGGTATGTTATTGTTAGCACTATACTTTTATTATTGATTTGATTTTTGTTTCACCTTGATTCTTATTTGTAGCTAGCACTTTGGCTTAAAGTTGAATAGTAAATCTTTTGCTATTTTTCTTTGCTATTTAAAACTCTCCATAGACACAAAATTTGTTTTAATGCATGCTGATTTATTTTGCATGGTCTTTAATTTAATATCATTCACATAGCTTTGAGGGTTTATCAGAAATTATTCTTTTCAAAATTCACTGTTCAAAATCTTGATCTTCTTTATTCATTTGTGAGAATGATGAGATTGAATGAGTGATCATGTTGATGTCTGAATGTTTCATTGATATGTCAGAAAGATAGTCTTCAACTTTCATGTAAAATTAATTCCATTTTTGGATTACCTCTCTGTGACTCCAAAAAAGGTGTTTATGGAGATGTGCAGCGCGTGAAGATACTGTACAATAAGAAAGACAGTGCTCTAATACAGATGGCTGATGGAAACCAATCACAACTTGGTAAGATTAAATTACTTGTTACCTGTATGTACGTTTTCAATTCTCGATTCAAACACAGTATAAGCCTTGAATAAAAATAAACCACTTTATTTATGTGACTAAGAAATCATTTATATTTTTAGTGGCCAGTGCTCAAAAGTCTCATTTTAATTTTCAAATTCACATTTTTTGTTCCTCTTTCTTTTTTTTTTTTTTTTTTTTTTTAATGTACCGGGAATCAAACTCAGGAGCTTGCACTTGCCAGTCAGGTGCTGTGCCACTGAGCTATATTCCCTGCCCCCCCTTTTTTTTTTTCTGGGATAGGGTCTTGCTGTGTAGTCCAGGCTGGCCTCAAACTTGTGGCCAACATCCTGCCTCAGCCACTACAGTGCTGGGATTGCAGGTGTCCACCACCATGCCCAGCTGAATGCATTTGTTTTTCTGCTTTCATAAGTGTTTAGTGTGTCATTTCCTTTTCAGTTCGTGTATAGAGAATTCTGTGCTCTGGGGAGCATAGTCATTACTGTTGTTTCTATGTATGCTGTAAGTAGCATTTGATGTAGTCAACAAAGCAGTCTAAATTATTTAATTTTTTTCCTCGTCACTGTTTGAGGTATGGGTGTCTTACCTCATGATGCTGAATCATCGGAGTGGAGAATTAACCTGAGGTAGAATTTCAAAAGGTTTTGGTTCTGTTTTATGTAACGACTATTTTAAGTGATACTTTATTTTTTATCGTAACAGTATGCTTGGACTGCCATAACAAAATACGGTATTGTGAGGCTTGAACAGAGTAGAAATTTATTAAAAAGTTTTGGATGGTAGAGTCCCAGATCAGGGTACAAGCAGATTTGTATTTTGGAGAAGGCGCTATTCTCTTTTTCTTGCTTTTCCCCGTGTCCTTGCTTGGCTTTCTACTGTGCAAGCAGAGTGAAAAAAATTCTCTTCCTCCTGTAAAGATAGTCCTGTTAGATTATGACCTCACCATTATGAACTCATTTTACCTTCATTACCTCTTTAAAGGTCTGTCTTTGCATAGAATCATTACAATTTTTATATATGTAAATCATGTATCCCCAATTTCCTAAGATATTGTCACTAAAATTTTACTTGTTTTTTGGACTATATGTAGCATTAAGTTTTTATTTATCACTGCTGCTAGGATAGATTTTGTTTTCTTGGAAGTGCCTATAATAAATATACCCTGATCCTACACAAAACTAGGATTTGCTATGGAGAAGAATAAATGAGACTTACAGAATTAAGTATGCTTTCTTTCTGTGCTCTGTTCTTACCCTTTTTGGTTTTATGGAACTGTATATGGAAATACTCATTATTTTATAGGCAGATGCCTTCATTAAGAAATGCACAAGAAAAATTAAGATATATAGTTGCTAATTTTTAAATATGAATGCCAATTATCTTATGTCTTAGAAGCTATGCTAAATTATTTTACAGTTTGCAAGCATTAAGATGTTTCTTTGATGACCTTTGTACCATAAACCTATTTAACCGATCAATATTTTTAATTGCATATTTTAAGGATATTATTTGTAAATTCTCGTCTTTAAAAAATAGTGCACTCGGGCCGGTGATATAGCTCAGCGGCATAAGCGCCTGCCTGGCAAGCCACGAGGTCCTGAGTTCGGTTCCCGGTATCCACATAAAGAAAAAGAAAAAAAAATAGTGCACTGATTTCCAAAGATTAAGTGAATTCTAGTAAAATGTGAGAATAGTTTCTTTATGGTAAAATAGATACATAGTTTTTCCATTCATGTTTTCAAGAATTACATTTTAAAATATCCATGTTTTTATTTAATGTATGACTGTCATCTAAAAATTTACTTAGTTCTTGATCATCACAGACCTTTATCTACTAAGTTATATCAAAATACGGTGTCGAGTGGAAATTATATTACTCTTGTGTTTATAATATGCATTTGAGCAATTTTAAAGTATGTGTATGTGCTTTCATTTCCACTGTTAGAACTATTTGACAGCTGAGTCAGAATTTGAGGTACTATTGCTGGTGTCTTAAGAGAGACTCAAGAGACCTTTTTCCCCAAAACAAATAAGGAAAGGAGGGGAAAATAGCACATGATAGGGAGATAATGGGAAAATGTATAAAATTTATATAAAATAAATTCCAGATACATCAAGAATAATAGCAAATATAGAAGAGTAAATTTATCAATTAAAAAATGATCAGATTTGGCTTTTTAACACATTCCCGCTGGCTTGAGCTACTGGTGGTACATGCATGAGTGTCCGTTGGGCAGCTTGAACCACCCGATAGGACTGTCCCATGTGCCCAGTGACATAGTCATGCATGTACCACTGGTGGTTCAAGCCGGCAGGAACATAACAAATCAGAGAGCCACCTGGCAGTGAGACCTACCCCATCGTGAACATATTTAAAAGCTAAATGATACTTACAGAAAACACAAGAAGCAGAAAGATAAGGAAAGGTTAAAAGTAATGCAGAGAGATATATTGGGCAAATAGTAATCTAAAGAAATTTAAATTTAGCACGACGAATATTAAAAGATTTAGTTCATTTGGAAGATAGAACAGTTTTATGTATGTATGTACGTAGTGAAATACACTCAAACTAAGTACTGTAAATCATAAGTGGTAGGACTGAAAGTAGACTAGCAAATCTGTCGGCTTTTTCAAGCTTTTTCGTATGTTGAGCACATCAAAACAATAGAATTGATAGAACAGTTATGCAGAGTATTCTTTTTAAGCACCTATGGATCATTTTAAAATTTGATCACTTAATAAATTATCAGGTAAGCTTCAGTTAATATCAGAGTGTCATACAAATCTCATTGTCTCTTTCACAAGTTAGAATTAATGGCACAAAAATACATTTAAAATCTCCATGTATCTAGACATTTCCCAATATCTCACAGGCTAAAGAAGTTATTTTAATAGTAATTTAAAAATACTTAAGAGTATTTAAAAAAGCATTTAAAAGTATTTTAAAGTAAATGCTAATTAAAGTAGCATATACAAATTAGGTATGTGTAGTACAGTGAAAATAGTGTTTGATGATGTTTTTGCTTTATAGCAGTTGTTTTATAGCAGTTGAAACCCCGAAGAAAGGAGAAATTAAAAACAAGACTAGAAATCAATAGTGCAGATGACAAGTAACTGAGAGAAAAAAATCCAAAAGTTGGGTCCTTTGAAAAGACTAATAAAAAATAGATCTGTCTGTAAGGATTGCTATTGTTTTAAAAATGAGAGCAGCAATACAATATTTTGAGTTACAGTGTGGTGAACTATAAACTCCATTTCCATATTATCTACAATAATGTGTAAAAATTATAAACATTAAACTCTATAAATTTCTTGTCTTTTGAATTTTCATTATCAGCATCTTCTTGAGAGTTGGATCAAAGGAAAGGCAAAAATAACATTTAGGCAAAAATAACATTTAGCCAAAAATGCCATTTCTGCAACACTTTTTCCTTTATCATTGCTTCATTTGTCATTGTTTTGAAAAGTAGACTTCAAAGCACAAGATTCTCATTATTAAAAACCTTCATTTGATTCATTTGAAATTATTAATTTCGATTATTTTGTTTAATCATTGTGTACTTTAATTTTTGCTAAAGTTCTCTTTTAAACTTTGCTATTATTATCCCTCCAGTTTCCCCCATTAGATCACTTAAAATTTTTTTTTCTTTCCCCCTTTTTTTTTTTGTCAACAGTCAGTTGACCAAAATTTATCTCAATACTTTGCTACTTCCTAAGGTAGCTCTTCGGTTATTTTGCTTTACTTTACTCTATTTCTTCTGTCACACATCTCTTCTTTATACGGTTACTTTGCCTGGACTTTTTATTGTTTTCTTTTTTTTTTTTTTTTGTGGGTACCGGGGGGTCGACCTCAGGACCTCGTGTGCCAGCAGGCGCCCGTGCCGCTGAGCAATATCACCGGCCCCTTTTTCGTATGTGGGTTCCGGGAGTCGAACTCGGGCCCTCGCGCTTGCTGGGCAGGCACTTAAGCCGCTGAGCCATCTCACCGGCCCTTTATTGTTTTCTTATTCTGGCCTTTCATATCTCAAAATTCAGTTGTTTGTACAGTCTTTTCATTTAGATAGCTTTTTTATGGTGACTTTAGTCATAACATAATGATTTTTATCTGACATAAAACAGCACTGAGAACTTTAAAAATACTTTACAAATCAGTGGGTTTCATTATAAATGTGTTTCAGATACCATCACTGTAGATAATTGAGTTGGTTTTATATGTATAAATTTTAATTTTTATATATACAAGTATAAATTGTATATGAAAATACAATATAAGAAACTGGGGAGAGAAAATCTAGGCTTGGGATATATAGTTTTTGTTTTTTCTATTGCCTCTTGAAATTCTAAGAGAAAATGGTTTCAAATATGTAACACTAGTGTTTTTGCAAGATAGGGAAATAGTAAAAACATCACTTTTATTTCTTCTCTGAATGGTAACTCATATAGCATTATTCTTTTATATTTTTTGGTATATTCTGTACAAAACCATATTCATACATTTAACAGGTTCTAATGTGTACTCTGTACACGAATTTTTTAGAAACTCTTTAAGAATAGAAATTGTTTTCAATTTCTTACTCTTTTATATTGTCTTCTCTGCCATTCATTATATCCAGTTTGGGTATAGTCAGATGATCAGTCTAGTTCAAATATGACTTACTCAAAATGATCTTTCTTAGTTCTTATGATTTATGAATAAAAAATAGAACATATAACTTCTGTAATATTAGACCAGTTTATTTCATTTTAAAAATAACATGCCAAGTACCTCCAGAAATAGCCATGTAGTGTTTTGTGTTCACACACCACTGCATGCTAGCATAGAGATGATGGATCCTGTCTTTATGTAACTTAGAGTCTGAAGTAAGAAATAATGGATAATTGCGGTAAGTTGTGATAATCTTTTAAAAAGTTGTAGAGTATGACATGGGGACTATCTAGAGAGGTTATGAACCTTTCCAAAGGATGATAAAAAGGCCTTTTTGGAGAAGTGACCTTGAAGAATGAGTAGACTGAGAGGGAAAGTAAAGGATATAGGAAATTGTTAGAGAAAAGCATGTATATAAAGGATAAAAGTAAGAGAAACTAGTGTCAGGATATATGTTTTCTGTAGCCAAAGCATAAAATGCAAGGAGTACAGTGCAAAGATATTTCTTCCATAGTGCCTGGGATGGTGTCTTACTACTTTATTCCCAACATTGATGTAGTGGTTGATATTGCCTATCATTGATAAATATCTGTTCAGAGAGACTGGGAGATATATAAGGCTCAGTCTGGGAAAAGGCATAAGCTATGGTAAAGAATGAGTTTAGACTTCTAAGGATTTTAAGCAAATAGTGACATAATCAGATTTGTAATTTATGAAAGTCATTTAACTGCTATGTGTACAGAATAAATTGGAAAAAAGTATGGAGATATTTAATAGGAAGACAAATGAGAGCGAGTGATCTGGATTTTTTTAAGTTTAAGAGGTAATTAAGAGAAAGAATATCACAAGATTTAATGGTTAGAATATGGAGCAGCAGAAGGTAGAAAAAAGGAATGACCACTAAGTTTCTTTCTTGGGTAGCTAAAAATAATGATTTAATAGGATTGTTGGGGAAGATAGGCATCATCTAGATTTTGTTATATGAAAGTAGCTGGTTTTTTGGCCAATAATGCATTCTCTTATAAAAATGAAAATAGAATTTTAAGTCTTAATCCTCAGTGGCCTTGATAAATTCATGGTTTGTTTTAAAATCCTACAAAAATATAGATATTAAGCTATTTTAAAATTAGAATTATTTTCATTTTGAGTGCTGATAGTTTTTTTTTAATAGGCATTCTTTCTCCTTATAGCCATGAATCATCTTAATGGACAGAAAATGTACGGAAAAATTATTCGTGTTACTCTCTCTAAACATCAGACTGTACAACTACCTCGAGAGGGTCTTGATGATCAAGGGCTAACAAAAGATTTTGGTAATTCCCCATTGCATCGTTTTAAGAAGCCCGGATCCAAAAATTTTCAGAACATTTTTCCTCCTTCTGCAACCCTTCACCTATCTAATATCCCGTAAGTTTTTAAATTGGTGTTTATTAAGCATATACATTTTAAGAAAATATAAAATTTATTAATCTTTACTTTTTTTTCTCCTGTCCAATTTTCCTAGTCCTTCAGTAGCAGAAGAGGATCTCCGAACACTGTTTGCTAACACTGGGGGCACTGTGAAAGCATTTAAATTTTTTCAGTAAGCAAGCTTCCTTATCTTTTAAGTTAATGACTTGATAGAAATAAAAATTTTCCTCAAGTAGTTATTCAGTCTCTTTGATTTTAGAAAATTCTTAATCTGGAATAAGCAAAATTCAGGTATTTAAGCATTTCGTACCTTTATGAAGTATCTAATTTCCTAATTTTGTTTCAGAAGAGATCACAAAATGGCTCTTCTTCAGATGGCAACAGTGGAAGAAGCTATTCAGGCCTTGATTGATCTGCATAATTATAACCTTGGTGAAAACCATCATCTGAGAGTGTCTTTCTCCAAGTCAACAATTTAAGGAAGGAAAGAAGATTGGGGGTGAATCACATTGTTTGGTGTCATCACCTATTGACTGTTCAGAAAAGTGGGGACCAGAGTTTGATTTTCTTTTTGTTGTTTCTTGTTTTTGTTTTTACATGCTGTTATCATTCCTTGGTTGTAAAATGAAATGGCATATGTAAAGGCAGAGTTACGAACTGCTATATGTCACCTGTTCAATAGGGAAGCCATTTTATTGTCTGTTTTAAAATTTCAGTTTAATTTTGCTTTCTTTTTTCAACTTAGTTGACATATGTGCCTTAAAAAGGAAAACTAGTGTTGCTATTGTGCATTTACTAGAAGAAAGGAATTGGTTGTCTAGGGCACACTGTTATAAGGGAATTAAAATATGTTTAGGCAGGGGTGTGTAAAAAGGTTAAGTTTTTGTTTCTCCTGCTTGGAACTTATTTTGAATTATTGGCTTATTGCATTTCTTTCTATTTAATCAAACAAGATACTGGATTGAAAGAATAAAGCAGCAGTTTTAGTTTTTACTACCTTAGGCTTTATTGCTTTTTAAAAAACATTGGCCTTTTGTATCTCACAATTCTGGTCTAGATTCAGTTATGAATGTAGGCATTAGTTAAAGTTAACAAGATGCAGAGTATTAATTTCCTAAGACAACAAAGTGATTTCCGTAAGTTTGAGCCCTATGTGGAAAGCATTGTGGAATCTTAACCTTTTTGTACACACTCTTGTGGGACGTATCATATAAATGTCAGCACTAAGTAATGTCTTGTTTGTGGCTGAATATTTTTCGTAGATGTTTTTGAAGTTGACATGACTTACGTGCATTTAAATATATATTGCCATCCTTAGTTTGTAATTAAGATTTGGAATATGGTTGTGGATTTCTGAGCATGTGCAGACTGGTCTAGCTAGTTCAGGAACTGGTGCATGTATTTTTCAAAGACAAAGAAAGTGTACTGCGAAAATTTGCAGGAAGATTAATTTTGTGGCAGTTTTCAAAAACTGACAACCAGGTGGGACCAAAGTTTATGTGCCTTTAGTCTTAATTTACCTTGCATTGTAATATTCAGTTTTAATAAATCTTCAAAATATTTTGTATTTAGGAATAGATCTGACTTTAATAAAAACATGGCTCAGAATCTACAGGTCAAATTTATTTGAACAGTTCTTGTCGATCTGAATTGTTGATTCTGTTAAATGACCAATACTTTTTGAAATTGATGTACTTAGTTTCAAGATTCATAGATTCTGTTATCTATGTAGACAGAATGGTCATGTATATTTTCTATTAGTTGAGTTTTTACATCTTTAGAAATGTAAAATTCAGTATAGTTTGAAAGCGGCACAATTAAAAATTAATTTTCTAACAAAGTTGGGAGGTTTGATGGTTGTTTAATTTCATTTTGTGTGTACTCTGCTTACCTCTGTAGCATGCTAAATAAACACTTCTGTAGCTCTGTATTCACCTTTTCTGTCTTTCTCTGCTGCCTTTTCTCTCTCCTCTTCTTTGTTTTCACTCCACTGTGCTTCTGAATTCATGTTTATTCTCTGCCAGGGTGGGAAAGGAATAATAATATTACAGTTCTATGGCTTTATACCATAAATAAATCTAGATGCTGTGAAAATACACCAGCTGTTTTTTTTTTTTTTAATGTAAAAGATGATAACTGCTCTTCAGGAGGACACATATTTAACATTTCCCACCCTGTTTATAATCTACTGCTTTAAACACATAACTTTCTATTGTAGCTTGTTAATTCTTTCTCTCTTTGTTCTTCTTGTTGTTGTTTTTCCAGTAGATTTATGCACTAGTAGATCTTTTGGACTTGCCATGCTGTTTTGCTGCAGTTTCATCTTTCATCTTTTGTGTCCGCTAAAGATTTCCTACTAATCTTAGACTACCTTGTGAGTTTCAACAAAGAGTACTTAACGTTATTGGAAATAAGAGTAGCATATCATCTGTTTTTGTTTTGGGAAGGAAGATACACATTCAGGTATTTAAAAACAGCGATTTACATTTAACAACTGGATATGTTACCACTTTCACTTTTAATATGGTTACAATTAGGGTGCTATTTCAGAATATTTTTGGTCACTTCCTAAACAAGTGAATTGATGTCACATAAATTTGTAGTTACACATGTTCCTTTGTTCTTATAAAACATCTCAAAAATCATGAAAAATTTATGCAGTAAGATTAAAAATGAAGGCACGTAAGATACATTACTGTACATAATATAATCATTCACTTTGAAGAAAATAATATATGACTAAAATTTTTTTTTACATGGGAGTCAACAATTTAAAGATGGTTTGGAAACTAGATGGTCAGTCTCTCCCGTGTTTTTTGTTCTTTAAATAGCATTGTAGTAGACGTACTTTAGCAACATCCAAGTATGTCTTAAGTCTGTAAAAAACCAATACTATATATTGTTAATGAATAGTAATTGAACACAGCTTTAAGTGGAGTTTTTCCTCAGTAATGCTTAGAGGTTACAATACTTGAAAGGTTTTATCCCCGATATTTTTTGGGGGTGGGGGATGCTTAGAGGGAGAAACAAAAGTCCAGGAGCTATGTGTATAAAGTTGCTCCAGCTGCTGATATGGACAAAGTTAATACCTCGTTGGGGGTTCAGTGTGACCAAAATCCAAAGTTCTTCCTGCATAAGGATATAGCAGATCACAGTTTCTTACTCTGTGTTCCCTCTGTAGCCTTACTTTGAAAGCACCAAGTCAGTGAATTGGGAATTTTGTTCAACACATTAAGTTAACCCAGGCCATGGAATATAGTAAATTGTGTAGTAGTAATGGTGGGTACACGAAAGTACAGTCAGCTTTGACATTACGACTGTTCTATGTCTCAGAGTCTTACTTTTTTAACAGCGATCTAACACTAACATTGAAGTGTTATGATTCAGCTACTCTATTAATAAAGACAGTATTTAGAAGTAACTAGATTTTTTTTTGTGACTGAGAGAAAAACTTACATTAAATATGACATTTTGGAAATGTTTCAAAGCTCCTTAAAGAGTAGATTCATGCAGTTTGTTCTTATAGTTCTATATGGATCACCATAAAGTTTTACAGGGAAAAGGCAAATCAGTTTTCCAAGGCTCAGTATCTTTATCTAAAATGGAGGCAATAAATTTGGGTTATTGTGAGGCTCAAGTAGGGTAAATGCAGGAATGCTGTGCAGTTGGTAAACTACTCTAAATAAAAATTACAGTGCCAGAGTTTGCAGCCTGCTAGATTTTCCTAAAATAAGCTTAGTTATCCAAATGAATATCCTATTGTCTTTTTCTTACAAAGAAAGATTTGTTGTTAAATTATTTAAATGTTAATCTGGTAAAGCAGAAAGATGTATAATGCAGTAATGCACCCCACAGCCAAAGGAAAGAGACTTTGGATTTGGCCTTGTATATCTGAACTATTTGACAACTCAGTAATAAAATGTACATACTTAATTACAAACCTCATGTAAAAATTAGATTGAGTATTTTGTAAATCTTTAAACGACAATTGTAAAACTTGAAGACTTTTAAGGTAGGAAAAAAGGTCTTCAGATAAGATTCCTTGCCTGCCTTACGTTAAAAAGAAACCAATTTGAAATTGTTTAGTTAACAGTTCTGTCAGAAATTGAGTGAAATTGAATACACATAGGTTTTTGTTGAAACAGTTTCTACAAAGTCTGATGAGAACTAGAAATATTTTAAAGCACAGAATATGTTCATTGGTTATCAGAAATCTTAGTTTTATAGTTTATATTTTCATTAAATTCTTAGTTTTAGATTTTGCAAATAGTATAAATTTTAAACTTAAGAGCAGGGGTCTCCAACCCCTGGGCCACGGACCAGTACTTTTCCATGGCCTGCTAGGAACCAGGCCACATATTCGGAGACAAGCAGTACGTGAGTAAGGGAAGCTTCACCTGTATTTACAGCTACTCATCACCTGCATTAGCACCTTAGTTCTGCCTCCTTCAGATCAGCAGTGGCATTAATCTCAAAGAGCGCGAACCATACTGTGAACTGTACATGTGAGGAATCTAAGTTGCTTGCACTTTTGAATCATCCTGAAACCATCCCCTCACCCCAGCCCTCATCTGAACAAATTGTCTTCCATGAAACCTGTCCCTGCAAAAAAGGTTGGGGACCTTGAAAGTATCAGTTACAGTCTTCAAATATGTTGAAAAATAGGGGAAAATGAATACCAGCTGCTTACACTGAGCTGCTATCACCACTGATATTTTCAGCATCTTAATTTTTATGCATGACTTCATAAAACATTACACATTGAACTAAAATCCTGTATGTACCTCTTCCTGATGTTAGTCCTTGCCTCATTTTTCTCCAGAGGCAGTTATTACCAGGTATTACCCTAAATTTAGTAGTCTCTGGCGGTTTTTCCGGGGGCGGGGGGGTGCTATTATTTTCAGTAGTCTAAATCCTGTCGGGCCGGTGAGATGGCTCAGCGGCATAAGTGCCTGCCTGGGAAGTGCGAGGTCCTGAGTTCGACTCCCGGTACCCACATATGAAAAAAGGGCCGGTGATATCGCTCAGCGGCACGGGCACCTGCTGGCATGCGAGGTCCTGAGGTCGACCCCCGGTACCCACAAAAAAAAAAAAAAAATCTGGTTAACAAAAAATACCGCAATTACTGTAATACAGTATTTTGTTGTCCAGATTCTTAAGCATACACTTTGCTTCACATAGCCACCATTCTTGCAACTTCCTTTCTTCCATTCTTACCTTTCTCTGTTCCTCACTACCATTTCAGTGGACAGAAAGAGCATTTGGCATCTCTATTAAGTCTGGTGCAAGGATTGTGCAGGATTTTTGAGTCCAGAAATGTAACCTTTTAGTAGACTATAACATACCTCTTATCAGTCAGCTTTAGTTGCCAACTTAACACTTTTACATGTTTCCTGCACACATTTGTCATTCCCCATATTAATACATACTTCAGACATAACAGTATTTCATCATGAAATTTTGCAGTGTATTTTCCCTATGTTTATATTCCTGCTCATAGCCCCTATTCTCTGATAATATGTGGATTGGTCTCACTTTCCAGTATGTTTTCAACTTATGCAATTTTGCTACTCAAAATGCAGTCGCCAGACTAACAGCAATGAGTACCACGTGGGAACTTACTAGATTCTTGGAGACTGGCACCATTTCTGACATGTTGAGTCAACATTTGATAAGCTCAGCAGGTAACAGTTGGAGAAAGCAATGTAGTAGAACACAAATTTTAGTTTTGAGGATTTTTTTCTCTTCTAAGCGAAGTCATTTGATAATTTTAACTTACTCAGATGCATATTGTTAATAGAATACTAGTAGGACTGAAAATGACTAGCTTTAACGTCTTAGTTTTAAAGGTAAAAACAGTTTAGTGAGGTAACATGAATAATTTTATCAACATTCTCATAGTGAATTAAAACAATTAGGATTCGTATTTACGGGTTTCCAGCCCAGTCTTCCAATGTGTTATACTGAGTCAAGGAAATAAACACTTGCTGTTAGAATTCATAAATTAAAGCTGTTGTACAAGTTGATGGGGAAACAGTTAATAATTGAAATCAGTTTGATTTTTTTACTTAGAACTGAGCATCAAGTTTAGCCTAACAAGAATGACTGCAAATTAACACTCTTTAAGTCCTGAATCCTCTATTGCGTGGTATCATAAAATGATACCCGTGGGTCATTTTTGGTAGTTTCTTTTAACACTTCAATGCCTTTTCTTCATTCCAGTTGGATAGCAGTCCTAGATACTTGGAAGACCTAAGCCTTACTGAGTGATGACACTGGTATCAAGTGAGAGCTGTGTTATAAATACAGGTTGAGGTGTGTAGTGGTAGTCTTCAGGGCCATGCCCCGTACCTTTGGTACAGATTTTTGTTTTTTATTTTTAAATCTTGCAGTTTTCTCTACCATCATGTCTTACTGTTTCTTGCTTGTTACCTCTGTTGCTGTCTTTAAACCTTACTGCTGCAGCTGTCCATCACATAGCTTCTAAGTTGTTTATCTCTCCATTTTTCCTCTACCTCTTATTGGCAATTACATTTCTTGCTCTCATGACTTACACATTTTTATGACCCTAACCAATTAATTATTCCTTTTTATTTCCAGTTAATAAACTGATAACGTGATTTACTGTTTTTAGCTTTATCTTAAAATCATTAAATTTTCCTGTTTTAAGAAAAATTCCTAAATTTAGCAGTTCAGAAGTCTCCAGAAACTTAAAGCATTGATGTATCTTGCCATTAATGCATTCAAATTTAGTGGCGTGAGTATTGTTAAAGCGCTCCTTTTAAAAGACTTGCAGAATTCTGAAAGAGGATTCCAATTCACATAGTCATGATTCGGAAAATAGCTGCAGGGAGAGCATAGCAGCATTGCTGTGGTTGTCTCAAGCCTTCCCTATGTCTGGAATTTTCTAATGTAAAATACACCTAGATTATATTTATACTTATATTTTCTGGTGAAAAGAATAAGTATTGATATGAAACTACTGTTAAACCTGATTCCTCTGTTCTTTAGCTGTGCAAGATCTTTAAAAACCTTAATTTTCTTATGTATAAAATAGAGACACATCATGTTTACTTACAAGTAAATGTGAAATACAGCTTCATTCCATTGGTAGTTTACTTCTTTTTTTTTTTTTTTTTTTTTGTGGGTACCGGGGGTCGACCTCAGGACCTCACGCACCAGCAGGCGCCTGTGCCGCTGAGCGATATCACTGGCCCTTTTTCGTATGTGGGTTCCGGGAGTCGAACTCGGGCCCTCACACTTGCCAGGCAGGCGTGTATGCCGCTGAGCCATCTCACCGGCCCGGTAGTTTACTTCTTGGAAAATTAGTGGCATTCCATTTATGAAAGTTTGTTTCTCTAAAAACTAATGTTGGACTGTTTAAATCTTCAAAAGTCATATATTGGACCTTTGCTGTTTGCATTGTAGGGAGTACAAAGACAAACAGAATCACAGCACAGTTTGTTTTCTGTAACACTTTAAAACCCAAATTCATGTATGTGTGGTTTCTTCATGAGAAGCTCCAGATGAAAGCAGAAAACTGCACCAAATTAAACAAGGCTGTTTAGGAACATACAGAATGTACACGTATATGCATCTTAGACATTTGCTGACTTCCTCAGTTTTCCATGTGTTAAGAGCCACACATCCATATATGATGTCTAAAACTTCATCTAATTTCAGATAGTCCACCTTCCAGTACTTCATAGTAAGTGAACTTAACCCTTCTGACACTTCCTCAAGCAAACTTCAGGTCTTTCTGCCAAGTAGAATGTCATAAAATGTATTTCTTAACCATTTAACATTTAAACCTGCTTTTAAAAAAATGTGTGTGTCACTGATGAAGATTTGAAGGTTGTGTCCCCAGCTTTGTCACTTTCCCTGTAAGTCCTGTATCATGTTATTTAGCAATTTTGAGTAGTATAGTGTGGCAGTTTTTGAAAATGCTTATTTTTCTACATTTAAGGAGAAACTCTACATTTAAAGAGCTTCTAGTGTAATTCACTTATAAGCGTATATAGCAAAATAATGCAGTATTGGGCACTGGAAGATAGGATTTGAAGTTGGGCACGTTAACATTTAAGCACTCTTAGCCCATTTTCTCATCTATAATGTGGAGTTGATAATCTATGCCCTTTCTTACTAAGGTTATCTTTAGTTTTCACACATGGTAATTTAAGCGCTTTATAAAATATTAAATGCAATAGAAATAAAAGTGGGGATGTATTGGTACCAAAATGACCTTTTGACCAATTTTAAGGTGAGATGTTTTATAACACTTTTCTGCATGAATGAAGGTACTTTTCGACCTTAAAACTCTTGCTTTTTTCTTTGTGAATAACTGCATAGATTACCTTGAATTTTTATTTTTTTCTTAAAAATTATATCTATAAAATTAACTGTGATAAATTACCAGAAAAGGCAAATTTTACTTTTAAAGATTCTCTGTCAGTGTAAAACATACAGTATTATGCTTTCAATTGAAATAATGCCTAAAAATAAGGATTTCTACTGACTAAAAACATGTTATAATTTTAAAAACAGATTTTAGACTTTACTTATTAGCATCTACTTTTAACTCTTCAGAGTATTTCATCTCTTCATTCCACAAATATTTACCCATTAACTGTGTTTCAGCCTAGATACTGAGGGATTAATCAGCCACTAATTCTTTTGTATCATAGGGCTTTCAGTTTACTGTGAGATAAGTAAATAATTATATAGTTTAATATAGTTTATGGAGAAACTATTAAATGCTGTTGTAGTGTGCTTAACCTTTAGCAGTTAGGAGAGGATACTTGGGGGTAGTTTTATTTAAGAATTGTCCAGGTTTAAGGGAAGGATGGGAGGCACAAATGTAAATAGATTCATTGTTTTAAAAAGACTGTAATCAAGATTATGCAGCCTAGAAAAACCAAAATGAGTTTAGAAGGGACAGGTTTCAATAGACAATGGTGAATTTATGTTCTAAAGTACCTCTTGAGTTTATTTGGTTTGTATGTGCCTCTTTAATTCTAAAAATACCACAATAAAATAGTAAGTTTAAGCCTGTCCATCTAGGAAGTGAGACAAAACTATTCTAAATGGTACAACATTTAGGCTTCTAAAAGAATCTTGTACAATGCCATTAGAGGAAGATCCTTTTGGGGATGCATTATCCCGACAGTTTAAACCCCAGATCCATGCTTCTCTATAGGGATAGACAAAGCCATGTTTTAGATTGTCTCTTCATATGGTAATTAAAAATACTTTCCCTTAACACAAGTCTATCACCGGATAATTGCAAAACATAAAGATTGTAAGTTAAGATAAAATTTCTAAATCATTTAAGCCATTTAGTTTTTAGAGCCATTTTAGGATATGCTTCAAGTTTCCCCAGGAATATTAACTTACTCTCATATGCTTTCTACGCTGCTATTTTGGCTTAAAAATTTAATCATTAAGTAATAGAAATATTCAAAGCAATGCAGAAATTTGAAAGAAATGTCTATTTTGTTGAATCAAAATGAGTAAAACTTTTTTTTGTTTTTTTATTTTAAAGAGAAGAAAAAAATCAAAAGAACAAATTTTCGAAACAACATAATAGGAGGGTAACAATGGTTAATACATTATGTATTACTATCTTTAAGTTAGTTATTCAGGATACCAGACATTAACATTCAATTGTCCAAACATTATTGGCACAAACCTTACTCTTCAATGAACTAAGTAAAATTGGTAGTGTATCTATCTTAACCATCTTATATATATATACAATTTTACTTTATATAAAATATTTTTTAAAAAGACAAGGTTAAATATTGCTTATGAAATTACCTGTTAACTATAATGTACATATTAGACAATACAGGTAAAATTATGCATGTAATATATTTTTAAATTTACAATCACATACAAAACCAATTTAATGATTGAAATTTTAACATACTTTACCAGCTGTGCCTCTCAATTTGTTGTCTTCCACAACTTGTATTTTTATATATAAAATCCATAGATTGAGATTAATGAAAATTATTTGAAATCAAACAGACAATGTGTCTAAGGTAATACTGAGCTGTATAGTAGGTAAATAGAATTTCCATTTCCAATTTGTGTTAGCATTTGCTCTTTTCTGACCATTGCATCCGTGTAGTTAAATTAGAACTTCAGAGGTTCCATACCACTATATTCTCTCTCCCTTGAGTATTTTTTCTACCTCTCTTCTTTTTTATAAGTAATCATTCATAACTAGGATGATGTATGGAATTGATACCTAGTTCAAATCCCAGTTTAGTAACTCCAAAAGACTCAAATTTTGGCATGAACTTTAAATGAATGTTGTGACTATCTAGATGTATGTAATTTAGTTGTAATTAGTTTCTGTTTGACCTATCCATGCAGATCAAAGAAATCCTATTTTACTCATTCCACATTTAGTATATTTATTATACACATTTTAGACCATATTGGTCTACACATGGACCTCATAAATGCAAAGTAAGTGGAAATTAATACACCTTATGGTTTGTCATCTCATTTTCACTAAATTCTAAATCTCGACACTTATACATATCCACATATACACTAGTATTTTGTCTTTTTTCAAGAATAGAATGTTATATTCTGTTAGGGTTGGACAGCTCAAGAATGTAATTATTTATAGACTATCTGAAGCAAGTGATAGGAATTCAGATGATAAATGACACAAAAAGTCATAATATGCATCAGGATTTCTGAAAGAACACAGACATAGATGTGTCATTTTCCTCTTGTGTCTACATTCAGCAACCAACTATTCATGCATTTGGATCTACAATAATGGTGAACTATTCTCTTTAGCTTCCTTCAAAAAAAAAATCCTCATTTTATAAGGTGTCAATAACAGTTGTTTGTGGGGTGAGGTGAAACACACCTGTAATCCCAGCACTTGGGAGGTTGAGGTAAGAGGATTGCCTTGAATTTGATGCCAGCCTGGGCTACATAGTGAATTCAAGGCCAGCATGAATTACATAGATCCTGTCTTTTAAAAAGTCAGCAAAAGATTATCAATTTATGTTTCATTTGCTATGATAAAGACACAATCAAAATCAATTATGGTATCTGCCATGAACCTCATCTAACACTGCTAGATTTGCAGTCCAAGAAGGGAACATACTTCTTTAATTTGTATACACAACTGACACTAAAAGTAAACTACCCATGTAGATCCCTTCAGTGAAAGAAAGGAGAAAACTTTCTTGCATATTTTTGGTCCTGCCCCTTTATATAATTCTTACCTCTGACACAACTTAACATTCCTTCTGACCTTTAGATATAAATCATGTACATTTTAATCAGTATTTAAGATTTAAATGATTTTTGCACTAGAAAGCCAGAACTTTCAGCTGTCTCCCACCTTTGTCTTATAGGATGACCATGTAAATGTCCCTTTTCAGACAATTCAAGTTTAGTAAGTCTTCAGGAAATAACATACTTGGAGCAGTGACAAGAGGAAAAAAATCTGATGTCCAGTAGGTCTGGATTTATAGATGTGTTCCAGTAGTATGTAATAACTAAAACAGCTTATTTTTTAGTAACACATGCTGAATTCTGAATACATTTGCTGATTTAATTTATGTAGCAACAGTGTGAGGCAAATACTTTTTTAGAGAAAACGAGACTCGGTAGAAATTACAACAATTATATTGTTAAAAAAAAAAAAGCCTGAGCCCATGTTTTTTTTTTTTGTTTTTTTTTTTTGTGGGTACCAGGGGGTCGACCTCAGGACCTCGCGCGCCAGCAGGCGCCCGTGCCACTGAGCGATATCACCGGCCCCTTTTTCGTATGTGGGATCCGGGAGTCGAACTCGGGCCCTCGCGCTTGCCGGGCAGGCGCTTAAGCCGCTGAGCCATCTCACCGGCCCCTGAGCCCATGTTTTAAACACTAATTCTACCACTATCCTAACCCACCACAAGCTTTTAATGATAATATTTGATGTCTCCATAAATATGTGTAATTTTCTTTTGACAATTTTTTTCCATCCTGTCTCAATGCCCTACCTATCTCAGGCTTCAAAGTTCAGAGTCAAGTGATGGGACAAATGAACACAGAGCTAGGTTCAAATAGGTATGGATTAATTTCAATTACTATTGATTCTTCACATTGGTTAGGTACATCAACATCTTGACCTTGTCTTCTTTTGCCTAAAAAGGTGTGTGTGTGTGTGTGTGTGTGTGTGTGTAAAATAAGAGTTACCTGTTTCAGCCAGACTAGCTGCCTTCTAACAACATATATACATATTTTTTACCCCTTGGCATAGGTTTTCATTTGTGTTTCTCTCTTAAGATTTCCCTCTCTAGGTCTAGCACCTTCCCAGCATCATCACTAAGTTTCTCCTCTTCTGTAATGCCTTCTCTGGTATTTAGAGACTACATGCATTTCTCTCTGTACTATTTACTTGACCATTTTTTTCACCCAAAACAAACTTTTTATTACTGACTCGTGATTGCCAGGAATGCATCTGTATTTATAGCCTGAGTTTATGGTTCTTTCTATTGGACCAGCATTAGCTTTACTTGAGATCTTGACATACATGAGTATTCTCAAGACTCACCCTACATCTACTGAATTAGAAACTAGGATGGGTAGGACCCAGTAGTCTTTTTTAATAACTCCACCAAATGACTGTGATGGACATTAGAGTTTGAGATCTGTTGTCATAAAAACTAGGACACTGATTACCTGTGCCCATGCTAGCCACAAGGCCCCGGATCACTCAGTGTTTGTTTTTATTGATTTCAATGTATCAGACCTTAGGCTGCAAGTTTCTCAGTTCACTGGTCTGTACTCCCATGGGGAACCTATTCTTGCACTGACTTTATCAACTTCAGATCAGACCTCTGATTTCCCTGAGCTTCAACAATTATTACAAACATGTGTTCAAGAATTAATATATACAACCTCTGCACAAAATACTGTCTACAATTTACAAAGTCACAGAGTCCGTAAGTGGTAGAATCAGAATTCTACCTGAGGAAGTCCGTCTCTAGAATCTGCCCTCATCTGCTGCACTGTATGTTGTGGCGGTTGATGTGGCAATATCTATTTTTATATTATTGCTCACAATGTGAGTTTCTCAAGTCATTTGTCACCTTTTACTTTATACTCACTCCATACTTTTCTGTGCTTGCTTTCTATTTTCTGAACCATCTCCTCATTGTCAAGATCTTCATGACTTTTACACAGGGCCTGTGGCACCCTTACTCCTCCATAAACAAAGTCCTCTATATCCTTAGTGGTCCTATAATCCATTTTCTACCATTGTCTTATCTAAAACCTTGTTCTTATTTAATATGCATCCCACAGAAAGAAGTACATATTCTTTTCTCTCTATGGCTGCTGCTTACCAGTTTCTATTTTCAAGTAAATATTAGTACTTCAGTAGCCTTTTTATCTGACTGTACTTTACCTATCTTTATCTCATCTATCTAGCAACCTCCTGTTCACTTCATCAAAACTTTTGTACTTGTACCTGGCTTTCCCACCCTTATCACCCAAGTACTGACATCCTGATTAATGGCCTGTCATTTTTGTGATTTATATATTTATGGAATATGTTCTCCTTGGATTTTCTTGTTCTCCTAAACTCAAGGAAGCTAGACCTACACTACTCTTGTCATCCTTTGCCATAGCAATGTATTGTCTTTGTATTTTCCAGGATTTCTTTACTGCTGAAAACTTAAATTTCAACAATTTTTGTCCTTCTTTCCCCTGCACTTAGCCCAAGCTATTTGCCACATAGTAAATGGTTGTTAAATCCTATTGGGTCCATGAGTGAAAATGATGAATTTCTCAGTCCCAGTATATCTGATTTTTGAGAACAACTATGTTCCTAGGAACACAGCTCTTTTACATAGTCTGGAACCAAGAACTGGTTGTGTGAATCACTCTGTCACTAAAATCTTAATTTTCTTTGTATTTGCCTGTTTATGATAAACCTGTCCAGAGAAATCCAAACCCAGATCAGTATCAAAATCTATATTCTTTGCTTGAATTACTGAGTTGAAAAAAATCTTACATCCTAGTAAATTAGCTCAACTCCTCTGATACCTTGGCAACACCTTTTGATCATTTTAAGAATCAAGTTCAATTCCCATTTCCTTAGCCTATATAACCATATTTCTGTTACCACTAGCAAATACTTATAGACCCCTGAACATAAGTTTTTGTGTGTTTGTCTTTCTTCATGGAATATCCTTCCCTCTTTCATAATTTGCTGATTTATACATATCCCTAAGACTGAATTGTGTTAACTGGAATCCTTCCCTGATTTGTATTCTGCTAATAAACTCCCTTTATCAGTATCACTGCTCTTGCCAAGTTTGTTCCAGCTAAAATTGTAAAAGGACTCATAACACAGGCAAAAAAAGAATAAAGTGACCAGCTCACTATGGTTATAATAGAGATGTATACATAATTATGCTATGACAGCACATGGGAAAGATAACTAGGGCCATGGAGGAAGTGACATTAGACTAGCGTGTTGAAGGGTTAATAAGCATTTGCCAGAAGAAACGGATGAGGAAGGTATCTTAGGTACAGTGAAAAATGTGTAGATATGCAGAATAATGGCAAGACTTACCATTTTCAGCTCAAATGAACAGTTCAGTGTGGTATGTGAGGAGTGGTGAGATGTAGCACTAGAAAAGTTGATAGGTCTTGTCTATCAGGCTGAGAGTTTTAGTCTTTCCCATAGACAGAAAATGTTTAAAGACCTTGTGATCAAATTTGTGTTAGGAAGATAACTGCTAGGAATGAGGATAGATTTCCATGAAGAGAGCCTGGAGTGATTGAGATCTGTTGGAGAAATTCATTTTTCATTTTCAGTACTGGGGATTGAACCTAGGGCCTTCACAATGAGTTAACTCCTCCTCACCTTTTAAATTTTGAGGCAAGTTCTCAGTAAATTACTAAATTGCCCAAGCTGGGCTCAAACTCACTATCCTCCTGCCTCAGCCTCTTGAATATCTGGAATTGCAGGCATGTGCCACTGTGCCCAGCTGAAATTCTTAAAATCTTGCAGTACAAAGATAATGCTGTGAGCTCAGGGAATGCAAATGGAGAGAATTTGAGGAATATTTCATAAATAGGCTTGGGAACTGACTGAATGAGAGTATGAAAAGGGAAAAGAAGTGTTAACTAGAGGGTTACGTTACTTACATTGGGAAAAAAGTAGCTTTTACAAGTATGGTATAAGACAGTGGAAGACAGTAAGTTTACAGATAAGTTTAGAATGTTGCTGTAACTTTCACTTAGGTTGTAAAAGCACAGAAAAGAGGTGATAGTGGAGATCATATTCGGGGAGTCTTTTTGCCAAACCACATAGATAATAGATTAAGCAGTGGGAATGGATAAGATTATCTATCAATATAGAATCGGTAAATATTTATTTGTTTCATATCTTATCTGTCCTCCTTGTCCAACTACACTGTGAGCTCATTGAAGGGTGGGATTGAATCATATTTTGTTTACTTTAAAAAGCCAGCAGCAGAAAATGATACTCTGAACATGAATGGATACGTATTTGCTTAAGAACTTTTCCTCCTCTTTCTTCTTTTGTGTTTAAAGTACCTTTCTTTCTTTGCTTACACACACTCTGTTCAGTTCAGCACAGAGAGTAATTTAGAAAGCAATTTCTGCCAAGGTTCATAATGTAATGGAATTCCACCACAGGGAAAAATCTGAACGCACTGTGGAACTTACCGTATGACCTTAAACAGTTTCCTTCTACCTTAGCGGCCCTTCTAGAACATAGAGAAAACATTTTTCTTTTTTCCTTTTTGGGAAGTGATGTTGAAGATACATTGTAATATCTATTGTTTTACTTTGGAGTTTAAATATATGCTAATTAGAAAGATTGCAATATACAAATAGGTCTGGGTACTATATGGTTTTCACTATGTATATGAAAAAGGATATAAAATACCATTGCTCATTCTAGAATGATATATATTACAGATGTTCTATACGATATACCATAAAGAAATTCTACATCTACACATACACTCTGTTGATGTGATGAATCTGTTTTTGGAGATACTTGTTAAAATTTTATTCCTTTATATTTGACTTTGACTTTCTTTTATACTTTCTCTGGCTTACTGAGCTTATTCTCTCTCTCTCTCTCTCTCTCTCTCTCCCCCTCTCTCTCCCTCCCTCCCCTTTCTTCTCTCTCTTCTCTCCTCTCCTTGTTCCATTAAACTCTCAGAGTTAAATAAGCAATTTTGTAAGATGCCCTTGTCAGGCGACATTATGGTAATTATTTGAATATCATTGCTAAGCCAGGTGAGCCATTTAAAAATGTAAATAATTTGCAATACCATGAATCTAGCTGATGAAGAGCAACCTTAATGCTGATTGATTTATTAGAATCTTTTCCTGATTAGTAATTGCTTCGAAATCTCTTTTCCATGGTTCAGTTTATCATTTTAATGCCATTTGTTAATACTGTATATAGCTGTATAACTATCAAATCTGTAATATGCATTTGACATCATTAGTTACCCTATACTTTTCCAGTCAGTAATAGAGGGCCAGTGACTATATTTCTTACAGCTGTTGACTGCACACTTAGAGCTGGCTTGATAGTATTAATGATCTGATTTATAAATATTTAAAAGTTTTGCACTGATCCTACTTTACATTATGTCTTTCCCAGGATGTTCTATTTTAAAATACATATTATGGCAACAAAACAACATTTGGGTCACAAACTTTCAGGTTTTTGCCTATTCTTTAAAATTACTTTTAAAAAACATAATCATGACCTTAAGGCATTTTGCACTTGAGCTTTGCTTGAAATTCACAAACATGATTATAATTTTAAGAAGCACTGTCTTAAAGTTGTCTTATTGCAGTAATGAAGCTGCTGGAAATTTCATTTATTCTCAAGTTAAATCTCTGGAAACCTATTTTATCATAGGAAATCAGTCAGTGATAAAATACTGCTTTGACTCCAGAGTTCAAATGTATTCATATAACTCTTGAGAAATGCCTCTCAGTCAATCACAGAAATTTTTTATTGCCTATCATATTTATTTTTAATATAAATTTCAATTTAGCATTCTCTGAGGGCAAGTACTCTGTGTATTGCAACTTTTATCACGTGTGTATCTTTATTTATTTAACTACAGATATATCAGGAAGTTTGCTGTATTTTACTTGTCATGATTTTGGTTGTGTTGTGATAGTAGAATTTAAGGAAAATGAATGCATATTAACTCTAAAATCTGTGATTATGACTGATTTTCAGTCTTCTATTTAACAAAGATAAGAGATATAATAATGTGCTACATAAAAACATTTTCCACGTTGGAATTACATGACAGTAGTTAGTTTGGCAGCATGATGATCACAACAAACATGATTTACATGCAAATATAATAGTAACTATATCCCTGAAAATGTGGGGAGAAGTTGTTTACTCTAATAACAACAAATGCATATCTCTGTAAAAATGTTCACTAGTAGCTCAAAATCTTAGAACCAATATTGTTTTGTTCCAAAAATATTCTATCATGAAAACTAAAATTCATATTTTATTAATTTCTCAAAATGTAACTATATTTCTTCAAAAAAATAACTTTATAAAAAATTTGTGTGCCAGTATCTACTACTTTGAAAGAAATTATCTTATTCTTAAATCAAGGAATTGAACATGTTTCATAAGCCAGAAGGTGATACACACCACAGTATTGCAGATAAAATATTTCTTTATGTAGTAATCTAAATATTAAGTTGTTTTTGCATCTAGAGTCAGATATAAGTTTTATTTGTTAAGTTCTATATTCTTCCTTGTGAGGTCCAGGTTAATTCCATACCATTTATGTTTGCTCTGCCAAGAATTCATGATGCGTAAGTACCTCACTGTTTTTGGAAGTAATATTACAGTTTAAAATGAACATATTATTGCTGATATCAATAGAGGAGAAATGACAAATTGGAAGGATCCCACCAACAGTAAATAGTTAAAGCATTCTTCCTAGGTAAATTTATTAAACTAGGTTTTCTTTTTTTCTCTCAATTGATTAGAAAAATTATACCTCCGAAGTGCTTAATGGGAACTTAGTAGTAAATAAGTACTTTTTAAGTAAAAATAAAAATTTACTTGTCTACTTATTTTATTTATGCTAAAATTTGTTTATACAACATGAAAACTCTGTAAACTCTGATTCTTTACACTTACATTTTTAATCTAGAAAATCTTTATTCTATCATGAAAATGCTTTGATTTAAAGGTAAAACTTAATATGTAAGGAAACACAACACAAAGTCTAGGAGAGCAAACTGTATTGACTCTGATTTAAATCTGACCTTGAATAAAGCATTTAACCATTAAACAGATAAATTTTTCCCTTAATAGACTTAATCTGATTAATTGATGCAATTTCAGAGAAACTAAACTATCTTTCCATCTAGGAAAAATATCCATTTATCTTTCCATTTCCATTTTGTGTTGCAAAAACATGCTACAAACTTTTTTAAGATTTGAAAACAATGTGTTTAATTGTATACTAGAGATTTTATCTCTAAGAAGAAAAGCACTTAAAAGATTTAGTGAATGAAGAAGAAAGTCAGAATACAGTTGGAAAAACACTGATCGAGATTGAATGATTTGGGTTCCTAAAATAGTCTCCTCCCTTATCTAGCTTAAGGATACAGCACCAGTACTTTTATCTTAAAAGTAATGGTTGGCCTAGAAGATCTCTATAGGATTTTAGAATCTAACATCTGCGAGTTAAGGTCATCATAGGCCTAGAATATGTTAAATATAAACTGTTATTGGACAGCTTCTTCGAATATTATCATAATTAAGTGGATGAGATCTGTTAAAGAATTCATTAGGTAGGATACAAGTGACAAGTCTCTCCAAAACTTCCTGTGAATATCAGTTATTTGGTGGTGTGTTTGCCTACACTGCTAATGTAGTCTGACTTCTTCATTTACATATGCGGGCTGCAGATCCAAAGATGAAGATAGGTTCACAACTATCGGCTTGAGACCAACACACATTTGAGCTTTCCAGTCTTACTTTGCTCTCAGTGTTCCCTTCCCATCAGACATTTTAATTGACCCCAGTAAACTTCTACTCCCTTACCCCCAACACATTACTTAAGCTCCTACCATTTCCCACTCAAATTTATAATCAAAATAAAATCCATTACATGAAAACTTTGAACTTCTCTTTGCCAACACAACCATCACATATGCCCTCTTCTGCTGTTTCAGAGAATTAGCCAGTCCTATTCAAGGGTAATTTCCCTCAACACCATCTACCCTTTTGATAACTTCTCTTTGAATTCCCTCTTTTCTTTAATTGTTTGAATTCTGTCTCAGCCTTGAAATATCTTCAGATTGCCTAAAATACACATATGAAACACACACATTCCTTCTTTGGTCTTATGTCCTCTTCTAAATGCCATTTAATCTCATCTTCCCTTCTCATTCAAACTGCTTACAGGTAGAACCGATGCTAAATATTTCACAGGTCTTACTCCATTTTTAGTCGACTGCAGTATGATGTCTGCCACTAGAATGCTACAGAAACTACTCTCATAAAATGATTGACTTTCTAGTTGCCAAATTTACTACGTAAGTGATTTACATATATCACTTCATGCAATCCTCTAACATACTATTATGTATATAGTCTTATCTTAGTATTGCAGATAAAGAACTATACTTCCTAGTAACTTCTCAAGTTCCAGAAGTTATCCTTATGGGATCAGTATAAATTTTATGCTAATTCTTGAGTTAATCACTCTGATGAAAAAAATTTTTTGATTGGGTAAAAAAAAAAAAAACATAGTTATTTGATGTGTGGTCTTTCATTTAAAACCAGCTTGTGAGACCTTTCAATGTTAAAAACGTTTATACCTTTAATCCCACAGTTTAATTTTTATTCCTTGTTTTTCAAAATATTTTTTACCCTTTTTATTGATTACCTTTACATGCAACCAAAATCTGAATAAAAACTGGAATATAAACTCATTTTCTATACTATGTAAAAAATTATCACAAGGTTAGGAACTTAAAACAATACATATATATATTATCTCACAGTTTCTGTGGCCAGGAATCCAGGCCTGGCTTAATTTGTTTCTCTGCTTAGGGTCTCACACACGTGCAGTCCAGATGTGGACTGGGCCATGTTCTCATATGAAGGTTCAAGGGAAGAATCATCTTCCAAGATTATTCACATTGTTGGTAGAATTAATTTCCCTGTAGCTATACGACTGACAGTCTCAGCTTTCTGGTGGTTTTTGGCTGGGGGCCCCTTACAGGTCTTACGCTTTGACTGCAGTTCATTGCCCTGTGCATTTTTTCAACATGGCTGTCTACTTTATCATGTCAGCAAAGAGAATCTCTCCTTACAGTCTGCTAGAAAACAGTCTTAATATTAAGTGATATAGTCATGGGAGTGACGTGTTGTCCATCACTTCTGCCATATTTTGTTGGTTTGTAGCAAGTTGCAGGTTTCGCCCATACTCAGAGAATGAGAATTATACAAAATGTGGAATCAGAAATAACAAAGTCCCTGGGGGGAGGATCACCTTGTAGTCTGTCTGCAACATGTACATTTCGCTATTTCTTACCAGTGCTCCTTTCGCTGTTTTGCCTTGAGAAATTTTCCCTATCTGTGCACACATGTACCTGAACTCAGGATATTCCAAAATGGGCACAAATTCTGCATTTCTAGTGCGAGTTTTATCCATTGGGCAATATGGAGGTTTTCAAACCTTCAGTAATAAAACACAGAATGAATACGTGGGAGATGTATGTCTTAATTGGCAAAGGGAAGAAGGTCTAGTGTAAACCTTGACAGATCCTCAAGCAATTTTTTAAAAGAATTCTATGAAGTTAAGGGTGATTTCTTTAAGACTACTTGTGATCATTCCCCTTTGAACATCATGGTATACCATAAATATTCCTGCTCAAGGTACACTGCGTTGGTTTAAAGATCTTCTACTTTACTTGTACTAAGACGGCCAGGGCATAATGTGTTCAAAGGAATCTGGGCTAATCAAGGGAAAGGTTGTGGTTATCATTTTTGAAAAGAAGGCATTACAATTGCATATTTTTGAAATTTGTAGTGGACCTGTTTGGCAACGTTAGTAGCTTCTCGTGTCTGATACATATCCCATCTCCTTTATATCCCATTTGTTAACATATCCTATTTCATTGCTTATCATTGCATTCTCTTTCGTTTGGCAATTAAAGTGAAAGCATAAGGTTAGTCTACATGGACTTCAAAAATCTTGTGAAATTCACTCATAAATGTCTACTGGCTCTGATGGCTTCATTAGGCCTACCTTTTGACTTATAATTTTGCCTGTATATATGAACAAGGAGGTTTCTTGCATTTTAGCTTGTAATAGCAAAAACTTAAATGTCCTTCAACAGGAAACTGATTCAATTATGGTGCATATAATATGATGAAATACTATATAGCTATTTAAATGTCTTATGTCTATTCAAGCCTTAATACAGTCTTTGTACCTCCAGACATAACAGCAGTGAGCAAGCTGCCTCTATCAAAACTCATCACCCAATGTAGATTTTCATGAAAAAACAAACTTCTTTTTATTGAAATACTTAAATTTGAGAATATATCCATTCCAATAGTCTAGCTTTGTGGTAAATGAATACATATTGCATCATCCATTTAATATTTCAACTCCATAGTCCCCTTTCTGGTGGTATCACCCTTTAAACCCTCTCTCCTATTACACAGGATCCTGGTAGAGCTGATGATGCCTTTGCCCCTTATGTTGTTTCCTGAGTTCCACATTTAGGATAAGAATCTAAAAGTTCCAAATCAGTATCCTATACACAATTCCATCAGGACCTTCCACATGCCAATCTAGTTCAGCAGTTATTCTTCAAATATTCTTCAATAGAAATAAAGACATGTCCTTCTGAAAATGCTATCTGTTCCTACAAACTCCCCCCGATCTTTTGGGGTTTAAGGACCTTTCATTGAATCAAAATTAATCTTGCTTCATGCTAATTCTTACTTATACCACTTTCTAATTAAAGGAGTACCTAATAATGGAAAACTATGATTTTTAAGTGGATCTCCTATTTTATGAACCGCACATAATTAAAAACATTTCAGTATGGCCTCAGCCAGTGCTTGTATACTATCAAAGTTTGTAGACCCCTTGTAATACACATGAGAACTTTGCTGGACAGAATTGGAACCACTGATTTACCCACTTCCAAAAGGATTTGAAACAAATGACCAATGACATGTTGGTTATTTCCAGAAAAGAGTATATTGTGTTTATATATTTTTGCTGCATTTTGTTCCAGAAAGGCTTACAGTTAGTGTATAAGGGTATACAGCATGAAAAATAACAGAAGTTAAAGTGGAAAAAAATAAAACCAAAGATGAGGTCAAAGTAGAAGTAGCATTGTCCATTTACATATCTCCATCTCTAGCTCCTCTTGGATTTGGAGTTATTTCTTGATAAGCGTTACTAATTTTCTTTTCCAGTTGTCACATTGATTGCTTCAAATAGTTTGTTCTTATTTTTGGTCTTGTTATCCTTCTGAAATCCGTCTCTATTATTTCCTTTTTCTAAATTTTCCCACTTTCAGCTTTTCTTGTAACTTACCCCACCCTTCCGAGTGCCTGCCTTCTGTAATATTCTTTCAGAAAGATAGTCTCTGCCTTAATATTTTTTTAATCCCAGAACTTTCACTGATTTGCACACATGTCTGTCTCTCTCCTGTTATGAAATAGATTTGTGCAGTGGACATAGATAAGGAAGTACCCTGGGAATCCTAAGACTATAAATGTGGGATAGGTTCTGTGCCTCAGTCATTTATAGAAAAGGTTACTAGTGTGATCATTTCCAAAGGGGAGTGGGCCACTGTTCGTGTGACATATAACATTGAACTCAAGTGATAGCTTTAGGCACATGTATAATAAACTTTTGTTTTTCACGTTAGAGAATTCACACTAAGTTTCCACCAGTGCAGCCATACTCTGCTGGTTTTACTGAACCGTTAGTCTGTCACTATCCAATTCCAATCTTGGGTAAAATGCATGGTGTCTGGATGACGTCATCTTAGAGAGCCCACCTGCCCCTTTCATAATGGTACTAACTCAGGACAAGTCAAAGTTGTCTGCTGGTCTAAGTTCAGACCCAATTTCGTTCCTCAGTTTGAATGGCAGATAAACTGTTGGCCCCAACCTTGTTGACTTAGTGCGAAGCTGGTTCCATGATGTTTCACAGTAGCTTTTGTGAAAGTTGTCGGGATCAAAATAGAGTTACTTATAATGAACCTTAATGAAATGTAGTCAGGAGGCCACGAAATGTGTGTGTGGTAACAGAAACCATTGCAAAAGACTGCCCAAACTACAACTTTGCAGCTAATCTCCCTTGTACTGGGGACATCTTTCCAGTAACACTCAGCCCTAACTGCAGCTTAGCCTTGCCAAAGTGCAACCTGCAATTGGAGTCACTTTTATGAAGACCCTCTTCTAGCAACAAGCAATGCACACATCACTGGCTGCAACAACCTCTAGAACAGTGAGAGTGAACCTATGGCGTGTGTGCCGCACCAGGCTGTTTTTGTCATTGAAAGCTCTAAAAGGTTCACCATCACTGCCCTAGAACAAATGAACTTTTGTTTCAAAACAACTTGTATGATGTCTGGAATGTAACTTAGTTGTTCAATGCTTGTCTAGCATGTGTGACGCCATGGGTTCGATCCTTGGCACCAACTGGCATGTACTTTTTATTTTTCTCACAAAGACAGAGTTGAGCAATGGCAGCAGAGACCTTAGGACTTGTACAGATGTGGCCCAGCCCATTGGAAAATTCCAGGCCCCCAAGCCTACCATTGTATGAGAGCAGAAGAAAAGGTTACTGTGTTTAGACACATGAGCTCAAAATAACACATGTGCTATCATAATCATAATCAAATGATTTTCCATGCACTCAATATGGCAAATGGTGGAGAAAAGCCCAAGACAGTCTGATGAGTTTTCATAACATACGCGTGGCATTGAAGCAGGAGAATGATGATTATAGGAATACACAAGAATACCATCATGGCTTCAAGGAGCCAGTACAGGCAAGAACAGCACAGGCAAGGAAGGATCCATTAACATCCCTTGATACAATGGCCAAGGACCCAAGCGGCCCACTGATGTCCTGACAGGTAACGTTCTTAGTCTGCACTAAGAACGTGCAACACAGACCAGATGTTCCCCACTTTCTCTGCCAAGGCATACACTTCCTTCAGTGAACAGAAGAGAGAGGAGGGTAGAGACCTTATATCCATTCATTCCATTCAACAAAGACTCATAGGTCATCTATTATCTTCCTAGTATAGTATTGATACAGGAATGAGAGACAAAAAGTTAAACATAACTATTCTTGTATAATTGTTTTCACTCCTAAAGACAGTATAAGAGTTCAAACAATGTTGAATTTCCCCAAAATATCACCAGGCAACCTGTTAATAAAGCAAAGGTAAATTATTAGAATTTACTGAAATAATCCCACAATATTGATATCTAAGAATGTCTCAGAAAGGAGAAGTCAAAAAATGTTATATGAATTTACGATTTGAGTAGAATAAGGTGGATTTTTCAAAGTGAAGTATGGAAGTAAGGGTCTTGACTTGAGTCTTGGCAAGTAAGCTTTGGTTGATAAGTGAACTCTTTTTCCATATGAGAAGTTGATTATCCCTGATCAGTGGTTCTCAGGGGATTTCCTGAAGAAAATAATGAAATTATTTATTGGTTTGTAGCCTTGCCTATTTTCAGCAAAACTTATCTGGAACAGTTTATTATGGCAAGTGTTCTACTGTCACCTAAGTCAGGTTACCATATATTCTCAGTTCTCAACAAAGTCCTTCTGGGATTTCCATTCTAGAAGGTGGGTCAAATATACTTCTCTATATATATTTAAACCTATATCTAAATCAATCAGTCAATCAATTTCTCTATCATTTATCATCTCAAATAATGACTAGTGCTATGGAGAGAAAAAGCAAAGCAGGAGGACAGAGATGGGAATGGAGGAGGATGGTGCTGTTTCATATAATGTGATTAGAAGGGACTTCATGGATCAGGGAGTATGTGAGCAATATCCTGAAGGATGTGTGATAGACTGAGATGGAATTTCTTGAGGGTATTTCTACCACTTTAGAAATAAGGGCTCGATAATTAGCACAGTCAGAAAAAAATGCAGTTATATTTCTTTCTCACTTGAGGCTAAACTTTTCGATAAAATAGACAACCACCGTGTTTCTCTTTTCTCTGTCCTGGTTGCATTAGTCCCCACCATTCTGTGTCGACCACTGATTGTTTGGAGGAGCATATCGCCCCTTCCCCAGCTGCGCTGCGGGGAGGGGAGCTTCGTGCTCTCCAGTCTCCTAGTTTTTCTCTCACATATCACCGAGCTCTGGATCTCCTCTTCCACCTGCTGAACCTGCCAGAGGCTTCGCTGCATGGGAAATGCTCTTCTCCCTCAGGGCCCAAGGAATCTCCTGGCCTACACACACCACTAAGAGAAACTGGGGAAATCAGGGCACTCTTGAGAGAAGTTTTTGTGACAAGGAAACTGGCACAGATTGGTAAAAGAATTTCCTAGGACTAATTGGAGCTGTGAAAAGCAGCTGAGCTTTCCTGACACTGGCTCTGATCTGCAGAACAAGGAAAACTCTCCCAAGTTATCTCACTCTGAAAACTACTCATTAGGTTACACATGACCTAGCACATCTCAGACTCTTAGGTCTGGACTTTTTCTTTGAGTAATTATAGCTTGCCCTCATTTTGCACTTTGCAGTTGGCAATGCATTTCTACATTCATTGGACTTTTATATTATATTTTTAATTTATTTATTCATTGACTTTTATTAGCACATGTTTGCAGTACATAATGACTACATTCATTGTAGGGAATTGATACATGTACATACCGCATTTCAATTCTTTTATCTGTTTTGTCCACCCCCCCTTTTATTTTGCCACTATCAGATTCATTTATTTATAAGGCCTTATAAAGTTAATTATCATGTATACAGATTAAAAACCAGACTAATGGGGCAAAAAACACATAAAACATGTAAGACAATTGTACTAGATGAAGGTATACTTTTAGATACATTGTCCATGCTGGATTACAATAACGTTTTTCTCTCTCTTTTTTCCAATTATCTGTCTTTTCTTACTTTATTAATACATTAAGTTTTTCATATAAGAAAAACAATGCAATATTTAAGCTTGTGTGTCTGATTTACTTAACATTACGATCTCAAGGTGCATCCATTTTCCTACAAATGTCAAGTTTATCCTCCTTTAAGGCAGAGTAGTACTCCATTGTGTACAAGGAAACTCTGAGTTATTCCAGATGATCTTGATGATGATGATGATGATGATGACGATGATGATGATGATAGCAACTAACCTTCAGTGGCTCACTATGTGCCCCTGTCAGTTCTAGGAGATTTACATATACTATAATTTCTTTTTTTTTTCATTATTTTATTTTATTTTTTAAAACTTAAGTTTATTGGTATAATTTAGGTACACATAATGACCACATTCATTATAGGGGATTTGTATCTGTACATGACATATCTTGATTCCTCTTTTTTTTCCCATTCTCATCCCCTTTTTTCAAACCCCCTCCCCTCCCCGTTCACAAAGCTCAGTTTTCATTTTATCCTTCTTTTCTCATTTTTTCTTTCCCTTCCTTCCTTCCCATCCCCCTCCCTATTTCCCTTTTCCTTTTGAACAGTACCTTCATATTTCACAATATCTATTGTACATTTATGTTCTTATTTACATTTTCAGTTTCTCATACAAGAGAGATAATGCAATATTTACACGTGTGTCTGATTTATTTCACTTATGATTATGGTCTCAAGGTCCATCCATTTAGCTATAAATGTCTCAACTTTACCTTTAAGTCTAATACTCCATTATATAAAAAAGCCACATCTTTTTTATCAGTTCATTGGTTGATGGGCATTTGGGTTACTTCCAAGATTTAGCTATTACAAACTGTGCCACTATAAACATGGGTGTGCATATATCGCTGTGGTATGATGCTTTCAATTCTTCTGGGAAGATACCCAGAAGGAGAATAGCTGGGTTAGATGGGACCACTAATCCTAGTTTTTTGAGGAATCTCCACACTGATTTCTACAGTGGTTGCACCAGTCTACACTCCCACCAACAGTGGAGAAGTGCTCCTTTTTCCCCACAACCCCGCCAGCACTTGTTATTTGCTTTTTTCCACATGCCAAAGACTAAAAGTAGACCCATGTCTATCACCATGCACTAAACTAAAATCAAAATAGATCAAAGATCTAAATATTAAAACAGAAACACTAAATCTGCTAGGAGATAAAATAGGTAGAACTCTGGAAGACGTAGGTGTAGGCAAAGACTTTATGAACAAAACCCCGATCGCACAAGAATTATCACAAAGAATCAACAACTGGGATCTCATCATATTAAAAAACTTTTGCACCACAAAAGAAGTCACCAACAGAGTGAAAAAACAACCCACAGAGTGGGAAAATAATTTATGATAGCTGTTTTTCAGACAAAGGACTATTATCTAGAACATATGAAGAACTGAAAAAAATCAGGCACTCCAAATTCAAATACCTAATCCAAAAATGGGCATCTGAGATGAATAGACATTTGTCAGAAGTACAAACGGTAAAAAAAATATGAAAAAATGTTCAACATCATTGGTCATTCGAGAAATGCAAATTAAAACAATGCTGAGATTCCGTCTCACTCCAGAAATGATGGCTATTATCAAGAAAAAAACTTATACTATTATTTCATCCTCACAAAATCCCCTGTAATTAGCCTTGCTGTTTATTGGTTAGGACACTGAGCTAAGTAACTGATCCACAGGGAGTTTGGCTATGGTTGGTTGAGCAAGGAAGTAGACCTAAGCACTAGAAGTGTGCTCCCAGTGTATTCCCATTTTACAGGTGAGCAAGCAGAGATTTGACATTGCTGCTTATTGGTAAAGTTAGAAATAGAACACATAGTTTAATAATCTTTCCACTTCACAAAATCTGCCTTTTAGAACCTAGTACATTTTAGCTAAACTCAAAATGGAAGGCATAGGAAGCAGCTTTGCTTAACTTCGAAGTGAGGATAAGGATAGACTTAGAATGAAGACAGTATTTTTGTATTAAAGTTGGTATAAGAAGTTCCAGAATCACAATACACTCCACTCTTCCACAGTGTGTGTGGTATCAGGTCCTGGCTGATAGAAACTACCACATTCCATGCGCTCAGTGTAAGGATCAGAAGCCCCCTGAAGTAAGACCAATCTCCATGCAGTCTTGTCAGCATATTTAAAAAGTCTATTCTCAAACACTGAACATGAACAACCATGTTTTCCCTTGAGAACTGCTTGCTCTGTGACACATAAAACACTTATTTTCTGCATTTTCTCTTTTCCTGACTTGTAAACAGTTTGCAGCTAGACATTAAAGCAACGAGGTAGGACAGAAATGTTTATTGGACTCATCTGGACATTAGCTACAGTTTGAAATAAACAGCTGCTCAGTGAATGATTTTATTTTTAGAGTAGTCTCATTTATTCTTTTAAATATTCTGTTGCTCACCATGGTCTTTATGAGCACATATACTTAATATGCGACACCCTGAGCAGCTAGAATAAAGTGAATGCAAAGTATATGGAATAATTTTGGTAGACCGTCTCACATCTCATCCTATTATCCCTTTGCTGAGTCCTTTTGCTAACAAGTAGAAATACTATATTTGCCCAATTTCATCCTCAAAGAATATTTTTGAACAACTAGTCAGCTTTCCATCACTGTGAAAATATACCTGAGGAGTCTAGTGTGGTGGCCCATGCCTGTAATCCCTCCTGCTTGGGAGGCTAAGGCAAGAGAATTACAGATTTGAAGCCAGGCTGGTGGGCAACTTAGCAAGGCCCTGTCTCGAGAGAAAGAATAAAAAAAAGTTTGGAGTAAAAAAGTGTTCATGGTACAGTACTTGTCTAGCATGTTGTAGGACCTGGGTTTAATCACTGCAAAGAAAAAAAAAAATCAACAGATGACCAATTTTTAAGGAGGAAAAATTTATTTTAGCTCAGGGTTTCAGAGGTTTCAATTCATTGTCTGTTGGCTGAGTTGCTTTTGGGCCTGTGGTGAGGAAGAACGTCGCAACAGGGAGTGTGTGAACAGCTTACCTCGCGGCAGATGGGAAGCAAAGAGAGTGCCAGGAGCTGATGTCCCAATGTCCTCTTCAAGGTCACACCCTCAGTGACCTCACTTCCTTCCACTAAGCCCCGGCTCCTAAAGGTTCAACCATCTCCCAATAGTGCCAAAAGGTGGGGACCAAACTTTTCACACATGAGTCTTTGGGAGACACTTCCAAACTGTAACATTGATAATTAATCTTTATCGCCCTCTTTAAAACTTTATTATTTGTCTTTTATAGGAGAAGAAATTGAAGTAGAGAAGTCAGAAAGTTAAGGCAATTGCTAAATGCTAAGGAGGATGCTATGTGAGAGCTGAGATTAAGATGAGGCCAGATCTTTGCCTCGGGTTCTGTGTTCACAGTGCTCTTTCTCCATGAAAAATACATGCTATTTAAATATTTACATTTACTACCAGTAGCAGAAATAATGCCACCAAATGTTAATTAAGCAGCCACACAATGATTAAAACACTCCTGGCCTCCTCAGCAAGAGTAAATCTATTAACATTTTCTTTTTGACTCCGATGTCTCACTGTGATCTGTGTCCATGAGGTGAAACAAAACAACTTTTCTTTTTGATCAAAGGGATTTGTCTCAGGGGAGATCAACTTTGCCAGTAGATGCTCATCACATGGCTGGTACAGAGTGGGTGCTTATCTGAGGGCAGCCAGAAATGGCAGCATGACGCTTAGAATGGATTTGTCATTGAAACAGCCACTCTCTGGGGATCAGGTATGACCTAGGACTGCCCAGCTCCAGCCATTGCCTGCTTCTATTTCTTGAACAAAGGCCCATTTCTGTTTCCTATGCCAACTGATGTCCAAAAGCTACCAGCAGGGCTGTGTTCTTTACCCAGCTTCGGCCCTGTAGCCACAGATGCCAGTGAGCTGATGTGTCTCCATGTGTGTTTCTTCTCAGGCCAACGGGCCCCTTCCCTGCCAAGTTGGGGTTGCCAGTTAGGAACAGCTGGACCGAGTCAGGCTAAGTCCACGCAGCTCCTGTCCAGGAGTCATACCCCGGTCCTTCCCTTTGCCTTCCAGCTGGTTTAATCTTGGCCTCTTTGCTGTCCCTTTCCTTCTGCTCTCCCTGGCAAGGGAACCATGGGAAACTTTGCTTTGCCTGTTAAGGCAACTAATTCTTATGGACATCACTAGATGAGGCCCCTTTATAGGCATGGCTTTTCCTCAGTTCTAGGCTCACTTGATCTCTCTTCCTCACTTGCACTGTCTTTTAATTTTTTTTTTCCTAGAGTCTCTTCTTTGTGACATTGTCACTGCCACTGAGAATTTAAGTCAGCTTTTGGGAGATGGGTGGTCCCCAGTTTTCATGCCCAGGGTTGACACAAAGCCTGGCTTTCTGGAATCTTCTGAGTTCATAGGCTCTTGTCAGTAAAGGGTGGAGAGCTCTTCTACCAGAAAGATTTCAGTTACAGCAAAGAATTTATAAGAAGAGGAAGCCCAAAACAAGAAAAACCTAATTTATTCAGTCTGAAAATATTCTCATGAGTGTTGGGACTACAAAGCCATGATATGCCTGCTCTACAGGAATCCCTGAGGTAACGGCAGAGACATAAGGAAACCAATGTTCAACGCCATGAGATAAACACTTTGACAGGGGTATACATATGGAGCTTATATAATTAGTTTAAGGATGCCTGCATGGAGGAAGTGAGGCTGAAGTTTAGTTGTAAAGGATAAAGGGTAAATGTGGGTATGATGGCACTCAGGAGGCAGTTACAATTGTGAGGTAAATATTCCACATGGGCCAATGACAGCAACTACGGAGAAGGAATACATAGACCTCCCAAGTCACGGGCTCAAGAGGAAGTGGTCTTAGTAGGGAGACTGAGAGAACAGTAACATCTGTCTCATTTCTCCAAGATCCCTGCTGGCTAGGAGTGCCAGCTCTGGTCGCTGAGATGGGGATGCAGGGAGGGAATGGCTTTGTCAGAAAGGAAAAGAGTTTAGTTTTGGACAGGTCACCTTTGAGGTGCTTGTAAGTCATCCAAGTGAAGATGACACTGTACTTGCCCACGTGTTTCACTTGCCCATCTGTAGACTCAAAGGTATGGACACAAGGCCAGACCCTGGCAGGATAACTTCCAGTTAGCAGGGAGTCTTAGCATTTTCCAAGCTGCAGAAAAGTTTTCCAAGTTCTTCATGGTTGCATGGACTTTTAGTACTGCAGATACCTCTAGAAAACAATGACTATTTTCCTTATTTTGAATGTTTGTTTAACCTTACCAGCGGAGCTTTATGCACCATTAGAAGAAACAAGTGCTACAGTTGGCTGCTGTAGGAAGGATGAAAGAGGCCAAAGGAAGATTTTGCTGCCCCCTAACAGATGCTAAGGATTATGAGATCCTTCTCTGCATTAATTCTAAGACTACTTTATTATTCATATCTGAAGGGGAATCTAAAAGGAGCATACACACTGAATCATGTTGAAACGGAAGAGACCCTTCTTTCCCTCAAAGCTTTGAGTCAGAAATCTTTGGTAGCCTAGGATATCTCAGTGCCTTTAAATCCCCCTAGACAAGTCTAGGGGAACTGGAATTAGGATCTGAATGACAAATACAATCCCCTTAACATTTCTTTCTCAGGCTCGATTCTATCAAATAGAAAAGTTCAACATTTATTGAGTTTTCTGCACCAAGGATTGCTAAGTTACCATGAACCAAAGACAAAAAGAATAATTATAAGCTATGGCCTCCACCTTCACATTGTTCGTGGCCTAGCAAAAGAAACTTATTAAAGGAAACATTGTGTCATAAATTCTTGACTTGTTCTATTGACAGATTTATCTCTCAAATGGTTAAGGGAACAAAGAGAGGAGCAAATGGTAAGGTCTACCTGTTAAAGCAGGGAGGAATAAACTCGCATTTTACTTTCCTCTCAGAGTACCATGTTTAGGAGAAATACTATGTTAGACATTAGTAAGAAGGAATTAGATGTACACAGAGGGAAATTTCACAAGTCTTGTTGTGGATGAACTCCATCACAGGTTGCTCTTTAGAACTTACAGGTGCTGCCCTCAAATGCTGCTTAGTAACTTTCGAGGAAATAAGTATTCCTAGAGAGATAGCCCCAAAATGAAGAGAATAGTTCTGGTGAGAGAGAGAGAGAGAGAAAGAGAGAGAGAGAGAGATCCACTTTCAAACTGTCAGCAGATGAGCTTAATGACAATGTAGGACAACTCTAGGCTAGATTTGCTTTCAGAAATACTTTCTACAAATAAATAGAAAATAAAGCACAATTAACATGTATTGACCTTTTTAATTAAGAGTAAATCAGGCCCTTTCTATATGGCCACTACACTGACACATCATGAAAATTAGTTTATTTGGGACATCACATGTGGTTTTAGAGCCACAATTCCGAAGATACTGCAAGAACATTAAAAATTCTCAGAACCTAGCCTTTCAGCCCTTACTTCAGGTGTAATTAAATTTTCATGTATTTGCAATGTCCTAGTGCCTGATCAGTAGAAAGCCATTTCATAGCCCTGGAGGCTGTTAGAAAGAACCCAGCAGTTACATTTTACTTATTTATTCACTTTATCTCATGCTATCCTCTCTCACAACTCTTCAACCTTTCCATTAATCTGTTAGCCTGTCTTCAGACTCTGTTTGCTTTAAGTTGCTTTTCTCAGGCTCTGGGACTTGATTAAGTAAAATATCTACGCAATTCTTCAAAGCCAAAGGAAAACCAAGTTTCAAGTTTCAAATATAATGTAACCTTTCACTTTGCCACCGTATTTATTAAATAGGTCAAGCAGTGGACAGGGGCCCCTGAGGGTCCTCTGTTTGACCTTGATTTGGGCCTGGCTGCCTTGAGAAAACAACATGGACTGAGAGTATAGATTGTTTCTTATGTTGCTGTCATGAGATCAATGACTTTCTAATTTTTTCTAATTTTTTTCTAATTTTGACTCATATTACAATGCCCTTTCCAAGTGTAACACTCTCAAGACTACAGGACCAGATTGGGTGCAGTTTATGTGCAATTCTCGACAGCCTAGTTCTCAGTCCACCTTTTCCTTATTCACTTAAGAGAATATGCTAAGCTGTGAATAAAATTCATGTTATTATAAGGACATGATCTTGATTCTGGCCTAATACTTATGGAAAACCCTTTTTTCTTAAATCTTGGCATATATTAAAGTTGACAAGTTACAATCTCATGACTGATTGTACAGCCTCAGTAGGCTGAGGTCGTGGAAACTGGATTCGCTGATAGGGATGCAGCCTGATGTCTTAACACTTTCACATAAGGCACCCCCTACACTGGGAAAAACAGAGTTTGGAAAGGCCTTTGTGCTGCTGATAACTCAGAGCATTCCAGACAGGTTGGCCTTTGTTTTTTATGTCTCAGCTAATTGTTTCTCAGATGAAACACACACACACACACACACACACACCTCTTCACTGACAGACTTTACCTACTTTAAGTATTCTCTACCTTGGCTCTCTTTTCTTCTGCCTACCACCAGTCATTAATGCCACTGTATAAATTTACATCAATGTATTTTGTATTTTCAAAATAAATATATGATTTCTTTGGTCTTATTTCATCTGAGGAGTTAAAATTTTTTCTCCTCATAGATGTAATTTTAAGTACCTGCCCTAAAACCAGATAGTTTGGTGGTAAAATGAAATTGTAGGAAAATTGCAATTGCAAAGAGAGGTAATACCCATTCACAGCCTCCTCTGCGGGAGCTTGAGGAGCTCGAGGCCTACACTTGTTACTCCTCTCCACTGGCCTCATGAAGGGCCCATTTCACTGAAATTGAAAAATTGCCTTTCTTTATGGGAAGAACAGTTTGATGCAGCCCATTTTCACAGACTAATTCTTTTTGATAAGAATACTATAAATTGGAGGCTAAAACCAGATGTCAAAGAGAAAAGAAAAAAAGAAAATCAAGGGTTCATATCAACCATAATCCATACATAGTCATAGGATCCCTCCTCAGGAACTCTTTTTCTTTTTGTTTTGGTACTGGGAATCAAACTCGTGACCTCCTACTTGCCAGGCAGGCTCTGTGCCGCTGAGCTATACCTCCAGCAGGAATTTTTAAAAAATTCTGTCTACACCCTTTTTGAGTTAGTTAAGTACATGTGGTAGGCAACTAATCAGGGTTTTGTTTTTAATTAAAAATTAGGCCTCAATATTGGGGGGGATTCCCATTGACTAATCTAAGTGCTTCGGCGTTTAAATTCAGTTTAAAACAAACCATATCCCTGATTAGGTATTTGCTACATTTCAGTTTCTTTAATTTGAAAAGTCAGATTGAGGATAATAACTGCCATTTAAAATAAAAGCATCTAAAATGTACCACAGACATTTGTGAAGGAGACAGTCACACGTGGAATCTGAGGTGGTAGACATCAAATTTCTCTTCTGCTGTATTAAGCAGCAGGCTGGCCTGCCTGTTCAGAATCAAGTAAATAAGGAATTGTTTTCTTGGCAGCGTTGCTAATCTGTAAAACCCTAATGTAACTGACCACCATCTCTTATTTGAGCTCTGTGACCACAAGAATCCTCAGAGGTTGAAAGTGTGTGAGGTTTCTCGACTCACTGTGTCGTTCCGGGGTGAGCTTCTAAAGCACAAATGAACTCACTACCCTGTCCTAGGCAGCTTTGGCTGCTACAATAAACCACTGCAGACTGAGCAGCTTAAGCCACAGATACTTGCTCACAGTTCTGGAGGCCGAAAGTCTGAGATCAGGGTGCCAGCACGGTTAGACTCTGGTGAGGGCTTTCTTCCTGGTGTACAGGCATCTCAATATAGCACAGAGAGGAAGTTCTGGTGTCTCTCTCTCTCTTTTTTTTTCTTTTTCTTTTTTCTTGAGACAGGATCTCCCTATCTAGCCCAGGCTGGCTTTGAACCTGTGGTAATCCTGCTGCCTCAGCCTCCCAAGTGCTGGAATTACAGGCGTGTGCCACCACACAGGGCTCTTCCTCTTCTTATAAGGGCACTGACCCACCAAGAGGGTCTCACCCTCATGACCTCATGTTACCCGGGTTATGTCCCCAAATCCTCATCTACCATCATCACACTGGGGTTAGGGCCTCAACATTCGAATCTTTTGCTTAGGTTCTTTCACTCACTGCTGACCAAATCAAAGGAGGCCATATAGCTTGGTAAAAAAAAAAAAAAGACTTATTCAAAGCTAGCTCTGAGATGGAGGGGCCTATTTGCCTCAAATCACCATTTTACTGAGTATGGGCGGGTGAGGGTCTTTTAGAATAAGGAACAGAGGGGAGGGGCACAAAGAGAGACTGCACATGTCCATGCTTGCTTTGTCACTGCCGGCCACCTTCAGCTCATCCTCCTCTTTCTTGTGGAAAGAAAAGAGGGTTCTGGTCTCCTGGAGCCCACATCTGTATATTCTTTTGGGCCGAGGAGTGGAAGAGGTGTTTGGTATGAGCTCAGCAGGAGGACGTTTAGAGAAATGTTTTTTTTCTAAAAGAAAAAAAAAAAAATCTAAATTTTAAAGTTCCATTTTGCAGTACCAGTTACAATATATCCTCAACAATGTGCCTTGTGTTTTTTGATGACACTTTACATATCATATGTCCTATGGGCCAGAGTCTCTGCCTTGTCTACCTACATAATTCTTACTCTTTCAACCATTGTCAGCGTAGCCTCTCTCCTCTACCCCATTTAACCTATGGTCTTTCTTCAGTCAACTGGGGGAATTGGTCTCTGTTTATTGCCTCAGAAAAAGCAGAGAGCAGAAGACAAAGAAGTGCATCCCTCACTTTTGATTTTTAAAAGCCTTAGGTCCTCAGGGAAAGAAAGGCCATGAATTTGAGAAAATAATGAGGCATAAAAGTAGTTTTTCTCCTACCACAGAGGAAAGCACTAGAGATGCTTTTTCTACTCATTTAGGGAAGAAGGAGTTGAAAGAGAGGGGAGGAATGAGTCAGGGATGTGTGTTGGGAGTTGGAGGAGGCAGGGAGAGGAAGATCCCTGGAGAGGTGGTGTGAATATGAGAGAAGAGGAGGCTGTATCTTTCCCCTGGAGGTGGAGACCTAGATAATGAGTGGGCTGCTTGCGCAGTAGTGGAGGGCAAGTTGCTAAAAGGGGTTGGTAGATTTCAACTGGCCTTTTGCTGGTGTGAGGCATGACTGGAGGTGAACTGAAGGGAAGGTGGGAAGATGGATGTGACTGAAGATGACAGCCCTCGCCCTACTGCTGCTGCATGTACAATGCCTAAGCACTATGGACACTTCCAGAATCTGGATGCAACCCCAGTTGACTGAGGTGAAGGTAAAAAAGAAAGTTGAATTCTCTGAAATATAATGTATAGCTCATTGGAATTAGTTGAGAGAGACTCAGACTCATATAAGTCTTTATATCTCACCGCAGACATTATTCTCATGAACCTTTTGATAGCCCTTCTGAGAAAGTTAGGGTATCCCCATTTTTTAAAAAGAGGGAAGCTGGGAATGTTGGCATACGAACAATTGCAATCCCAGCACTATTAGAGATCCCTGCAGTGGGCACCAACCTCCTGTCAGGTGTTATGGTGCACGGCGAAAACAAAGCAAGAGACAAAATGGTGGTGCAATGGTGAACTGGGTTGACCAGTTGTTCACCGGGAACAAAAGGCCATGAGGCAGCCAGAACCTTGGTATTTATTGATTACATCTGTGTCAAGGACAATTGGTGAAGGGCAGTGAGTGTTTTCAGGAACAGTAATGGTGACTACAGTGGGGTAGTAAAAAGAACAAGGCATTATCACAGGGATGAGACCAAGGGCAATAAGGAAACTATAATTTTCCCAGGTGCCTTATTGTCCTTGGCAGGTCTTATCTTGCCCTGTGAGTGCCACAGTACCACTAGCCATAGGGCTTCAGCTGTGACCAGAAGAAAGCAGGGAGCTTCTGCGTACCAATCTGGCTTAAAGGGAAGGACAAGGATGGCCTTGGACATCTCCTAGACTCAATTTATAATCGGTGGTCCCTGACAGCTCTTGGGAGGCTGAAGCAGGAGGATGAAGAGTTAGAGGCCAGCCTAGGCTACATACAGGGTTCAAAGTCAGCCTGAACTACATAGTGAGACCTTGCATCAAAAATTTTTTTTAAATGAGGGAAATTTTCTTCTTTATAGAATAACATAAGGATTAATGATAGCATATTTGTAAAAGACTCAGCACACAGTGCGCAAAAGTTTGTAATTTATTCCGATTTGTCTTGTTCATCTTTGTTTGCACAGTGTCTGGACAAAGAAAACGCTCATATGTGATCATTAAAGCAAACCCTGACCTATGATCTACTTTATAGAAAACATTAGTACCAATAAAATATCAATATTTATTAATTATGTCCTACACTTTCTATATTTATAGAATGCTAAATAATCTAACAAAGCAATAACAGTGCAGAAGGGAGGAAGAGATCACTTTTGTTAATAGTCTAGTTGTTAAAATCTGTAATGCCGGTAATAAGAGATATTGCTTGACAAATAGATCAGGTACCCTTATCTAGACCACAAGATCCATTATCTCCCATATCCTGGACCACTGCAAATTTTAGTTCTGATTGCAGTTTAAAGAGTGTACAATAACTTCCATTGCTACTCTGCCCACATATTAATCTAAACTCCATCAAAATTCTTCATGGTATTTGATTAAATTGAAAATAATACTAGGCTACTGAACACAGCTACATCACAGTGGGACATGCCAGAGGTTGTGATAAGATGACAGGAAGCAAAAGTTATGTTTTTACTGGAGAAAGGAAAGGGAAGACTGAGGATCACAGGAGGAGGGAGCAGAAAACTTCATCCCTCCTGGCTTGGAATAACAGGCCACCCCACCTTTGAGGTCTGCCACAGGGACACCAGGACACAGCGCAGTGTATTTGACTCCTGGGAGAGGTCTGTGGCTGTGACTGCTTGGCAGTATTAAGGAAAGTGATACCAGCACTACTAATCAGACACCTGGCAAGTGTCTTTATCTGCATGAGGTAGGAAATTAATTGGAGAACAGACCTACCACGAAGGTGTGAGACAACCAGGAGGTTGACTAGATATATGCTGCACTTGGCTGGAAAAAAAGAAATTCTGTAAATTAATTGCCAGACAAAAATGAAACTAAATGTTCTATTGGATTCAGCAGTAGTCCTTCCTTTCCATCCACCTTCTCTCTCTTCCTCCTTCTCCTTCTTCCTTTATCTCCCTACACTCCCTCACCTCCCACACTTTTATCAGACATTCGTCAGTGGCACTACTTTAGGGCAGTCACAGGTTAGAGAACATTTTTTATCCAACTAGGACAGAACATCTGCAAATCTTCAAAGGGAGCCAGAAAGAAAAAGAAAACAGAAACAGGGAAATGGAAATGGAGGAATTATTAACGATGCTTTGGTGCTAGGAAAGCTTGTGAATATATAGAGAAGGAGTGGCAGCTGTTTTCTCCCACTAAAGACAGACTAGAATTAATAGTCAAATTAGAGCACTGATGGGGAGAGAAATATTGGGGGAAATGCTTTAAGTTTATTTGTAGATACCGAGACAAAGGGAGCCCAGATACATAGATTTGTTTCATATGGCTTAATGGGTCTCTGTGTGTGTGTGTGTGTGTAATATAGAAAAGACATTAGATTACACCAAGATTTCTCCTCCCTGGCATTTTTGATGCTTTAGGCTGGAGGGACATCCTAGGCAATGTAAGATCTTTAGCAGCATCCCTGGCTTCTACCCACTAGATGCATCTGGCACTCTCCCATGTTATGACAACCAAAAATGTCACCAGACATTGCCAAATGCTCTTTTGGAGGCACAGTTGATCCTGGTTGAGAACCACTGCATTGAGGGTAGACAAGCTGGACACTCACTGATGATTTTTGCCCTGCGATTTTTTCCCCTCTAAATGTAGAGCAAAAACTCCATAGTGAAATGACAATGATTCTGGTTAGTCCAAGTTTGAATAGACAGAATTGGAGCTGAGAATTCCTTACTTCTTTGGGTACAACATACATACTAATAACGTCACTCAGGGATGTATTTCTACCTAAATAATTTTTTAAAAGCTTTAGAAAAAAGTGTTTCTGAGATGCTAAACAAGTGGTTATTAATGGAGGAATAAAGTTAAAAATGAGCATCATTTCATTTCTTTTGTCCAAAATTATAAATCAAACTATAGAAATTAAAAACACTTCCAAATCAATCTTAATGATAATCTACAGAAAATGCACTCACTGCAGAGAAGAATGAGGATGGTAAAACGAAATGAGGCCACAGCAATACCCAATTACTCTGCTTTCCACTCAAGGAATTCACACTTGCACATTGTTCTTTGGAGTCCAAAAATACAGGGGAAAAGTATTTGGAGTGGGCTTGAAAATTAATGAAAAAAAAAACAGCTTGAAATATGTCTGAGGTAGAGTGGTGATCTGAGATAGGTGAACACATCTAGGGAGTGACACTTCTGGGGAGTGACATAGCTATAAGTAAATTTCATGATGGGCTTAAGAAGAAAATAGTGCAGACTTTGGGATACAAAAGCAGAAGAGCAGATTTAAGACACCCGACACACAAAGCTATGGATGAAACAGCCCTTGGCTCTTAACTAATGCTGTGTGTTCTTATAATACCTGCATTTGAGAAGTTAAAATAGTTTGGATGCTGTGTTCCACTTTGCCCTTTTCTACCCTCGTGCTTACAATAATCCCGATGCTTTTTTACTTTTCCCAGGGAACTCGACCCCTGATCACACTGAACACAGTGAGAGATTAGAGAGGTATTGTCCAGAGAATAATGAGAGTTGGTGGATAAACCAGGATGGCTTACAAAGGGGGTGCAAAGAATGGTTATCGCAGGCATCGTACAGGATCAGGATACAGGTCATGGGCCCCACCAGTGTGTGGGCTTCAGCCCACCATTACCATCCATGCATTTTTATCTTGAAAAGAAGGTTAATGAAATATTGACCATATTTGCAAATAGCACAAAATTTGCAGGTAGCAGAGATAAAGAAGATGACATATTATAGACCCAGCAGGATGTAGATAATTCAGGGTACTGGCTGAACAAAAGTGAGATGAGATTTAATATACAGTAAAGACATGCAAGATAATATATGCACCAGAGAGAAAATAACTCTCAGTACAGATTCAAATTATGGGGACATAATTCAGGAAGCTGTCATGCTGAGTGAGATTTGGGGAGGCTAGTGAATAACAAATTGAACAGGAGTTCATAGTGCAATGCCACAGCCAAGAAGGGCAGTACTATTTTGAGATGTATAGACAACATAAAGTGATCTTTGAAAATACAATAGGGGATGGAGTGCTGCTTTACACCATGTTGGTAGCATCTCACCTTGAACTCCCTGGTGGCCTGACTTTAACAAAGATGCAGTAAGATGGAAGAGTTAGCAAAGACAGTCATTCGAACGCTGTTCAACATGATGCACAGGTCTCCCTAGGAGAAGGAGAATTGTCTTCTCATGCCAGGCAGATGTACATCTATAAAAAGTTTTCTTGTGATAAGGTGCTCAGGCTATTACATTTCCTTTAATACTTTTTTGACTTTCAGGAAGGAGAAAATAATGACTGGGGATAAAAAAGGAAAAAGACAGCAAGAAGGAAACAGCGTACAAATTCTTTTAGGGAGCAGAAAAATGAGAGTGTTTTGTATGATCAGCAATATTTACTGGATCTAAATTCTTGCTAAAATCTTTTGACTGTAATAAGAAAAAAGATGACAAAATTATTCAAGAACAAACATAACTAGAACAATATTAGTCTACAGAGAATATAGGCTATAGCATTTCAAAGGAGAGATCTTGTCTTGTGAGCCAGTAAGGGAATTTTGCAAAGAGCTCTTTCTCCCATTCACAGTGCTGACAGATTCGTAAAATGGGATTGGGAAGTGGAGCTAATGGGGACACACTGGAATCCAGAGGCTGGTGAGAGGGCTTGGAATGACAGGTGCCTGAACTAGCTATGGGAGCTTTGGCAATAGAAAAGAGTGCAAGGATACAAGGGCTTGGGTGAAGTAGTAGTTGGGCATATCAAACCTTTGGAAGCAGACATATTGGATATTCATCTGGACTCTAGCACATAGTAGATACATGTAATTTATTTAATCTCTCTAAAACTAAGATTTTTAGTCAATTAAATTTAAAAAGGTACTTTGCAAGGTTACTACAAGAATTAAAAGCACTTAAAAGATAAAAACCTGTAGAATGATCCCGATGGATGTTTACAAATTGAGTCACTGATTAGTTGTTGAAGTGGCAGGGGAAAAAAAAACAAAAGACTATGGAGCTTTGTTCCTGGAGTGGATCTTGGGAGTATTTTTAGAAATACAGAAAACAGGAGGAGGAGGAGGAGTTATTAACTTGGCAAAGTGCTTAAACTGAGTTTTACCCATGTTGAGTTTGAAAAGACGATAAAACACCCTGGCTTTTACCCTTGCCAGAAATTGCCTCTTCAGACATTTCATGTTTCTGAATATGGCTGAGAGTGGACTTGCTACAATAGAACAATCTGATAAAAATTCTGAAGCCAGTTTTCAACACTTCGAGAGAGAAATAACAATGTGTTAGCGTTTCTGTACAACAGATTTTGAACATTTCTGTGGGCCTATATTAAATTGAAAAAGAACTCAAGGTGAAGAATTCTCAGCTCATTGGACCACATATTCTTTTTTTGAACATAAGAACCTAAAGTTATAGTAAATGCTTTTGCTCAGTTTTTAATTTACATTTAATTTCACACAAATAATTGGCAATATTTTTCATGAAAATTAAGAGTATGTATGCTGGGGAAGTTTCCATATGGGGCAACTCAGATAGATGAATAAGCAAAATAATAAACTAACAACAATCCATATATTCAGCCAGAATATCTGCCATGGGTATGTGTCACGTTGTACTAGGACTGTTGTTATCTTTACCTTATACGTCTATGAAATGCTATCTGTTGTCTTTCCATTGCCTCAAGACCACAGAACAAAATGTGAACATATGGTTAAAACAGTCACTGTATGATGCTTCTTTGAACACTTATTTATTCCATTTTGTCTTCATTTAGAAGACATTTTTATTTCTGCCATTCAAACAACAATCACTTCTTAAACTTAAAATAATGTATTAAAATTTAAAATATAACTAGCATCATAATGGCTGGAGTGTATCTAATTTTGCTGATGATAACTTGCTAATAAGGGAGAGAAAGGTTAATATTAATGGTTACAATCATTTTTCCAATCACCCAATTTATTTTCACATCTAATACTGTGGAGCAGGGGTCAGGAGACTTTTTCTGTAAAAGACCAGAGAGTAAGTATTTTTGGGCTTTGTGGGTACACAGGCAAAATCTAAGGCATTATGTAGGTACTTACATAAAAGAGAGAAAACAAATGTCCATGAATTTTAAATTAATAATTGAACACTATTAATCAATATAACACAGTATAATGATATTTTAATATAATTTTGGTATTAGAAGCCAAGAAGAATTGGATTCTTTTTTTTTTTTTTTTTGTGGGTACCGGGGGGTCGACCTCAGGACCTCGCGTGCCAGTAGGCGCCCGTGCCACTGAGCGATATCACCGGCCCCTTTTTCGTATGTGGGATCCGGGAGTCGAACTCGGGCCCTCGCGCTTGCCGGGCAGGCGCTTAAGCCGCTGAGCCATCTCACCGGCCCAAGAATTGGATTCTTGATGGTAGAGTAACATTTCACCTAACTGGGGTTCAGAGTTAGTGTTCTCTGTCATCATGGTGAAGACTTCACTCTCCTATAGACTCATCCCTTTCGTCTTTGAAACTGAGCAATATTTTTTCCAGGGAACAAACTGAAATGTGCTGTGGGCACCTCTCTTTTGACACTTATGTGCTACCCTTATAGCAATGGCTCCTTTTTATCATGGGGAGGCACGTTAAGAGCAGAGGCTCTGGTGCAAGGCTCTATGGTGGGAATTCCAGCAGAACTGAAATTCCTAAGTTGTATGATCTTGACTGCTTACTTCAGCTTTCTCATCTATAAAACAAATGACTTCTCAGTTCACAGAGCTTTTGTAAAAATAAAATAAGTTATTAAATGCAAAGTTTTAGAAGAGTTCGTGACATCGCAAAGCACTCAATGTAAATTTTTATTTTATTTTATTTTTATTTTTTATTTTTTGTACAGGAAATGGAACTCATGACCTCGCACTTGCTAGGCAAGCACTGTGCCACTGAGCTATATCCCCAGCCCTCTTTTTTGATTTTTAAAAACCCGTATAATAATGTAAAATGATCTTTAGCTCATGGTTGTTATAAAGAGAGACAGTGGCTGGATTTGGATCATGAACGATATTTTGCTAATTTTTCCCCTTAAATGATCATTATTTAAGAGCCAGAATGGGCCTTATGTTATCCTGGTTCTATGAAAAACTATCTTACCCATCACACAAAGAGACTGAGACCCAATGGTTAACTGACTTGCCCTCACCAGCCAATTAATTCCCTAGCAGTAGATCTCATATTACAATTCAATTTCTGGGACTTTCTACCATTTCAAGTCACGAAGTGCAGCCTACACTGGTGCTGGGAACAGTACAGCAGGAGCTGCCCTCAGTGAGAATTGATGAGTTCAGATATTTTAAGTCTGGTTGAGCTTTAAAAGGAGATCTAGTGTTCTGGCTTCCTGACTCAGTCATAAAAATTGTGAGGACTTAAGAATTTCTCCTACAGAGTATAAGTCCAGGGAGAAGACAGAATTGGCAATATACAACTCTTTCTGGTCTAAGATTCAAACTCTTTTAGGACTTGTATTAGCTTACTAGAGTTGTCTAAACAAAATATCATAGACTGTGTGGTTTATACATCAGGAATTTATTTTTTCACAGTTCTGGAGGCTGGAAGTCCAAGATTAAGGTTTCAGGACTTCAGGACTGCGTTTCTTCTGAAAGCCTTCTCCTTGGCTTGCAGATAACCATCTTCTCCTGTATTTTCAGATGGTCTTCTTCTGTACATATCTTTGTCATAATATCTTCTTGTTATAATCATGTAAGACATACTGGATTAGGGGCCCTTAGTAACCTCATTTTAACTGAATTACCTCTTTAAAGGCCCTGTCTCCAAATAATCACATTCTGAAGTACTGGGTGGTGGGACTTGAACGTATGAATTTAGGGAATATAATTTAGCTCATAAGAAGAGCCCAACTCTGATACCTTAGAAAGGTATGTTATTATACCTATCAATTTTTGTAACAATTACACTGAGCATAGGAGAGGGAATTGGGAAGAGATGGATGGTAAGAAATTCTGTATAATTTCCCCCCTTTCAGTGTTGGAACATGGACTTTCATGATCAAGTTTCCGAGATACTCATGAATCTTACTTTCCTCATCCATAAAGCAAAAATTCTGACCTGATTCACAAAAGCAAAGCAGAGGTGAATAAATATTTGCCAAGTATCTCAGGAATCTAGAGGAATGTCATTCCATCTGCCCAAAGCATTCAGGGTACAAAGTATAGCTTCAGAGTTATATTTTTAACCAAGTGTGCTTCATGGGGCTAACATAATTACCTAATGAAGCCCTTTTGAATGTTAACTATAGAGAGGTATTAAAATGTACTGACATGATTTATTTGACCTAAAATATTCTTTACTTTTCCATACAGTGTAAGTTAGGTAGTATTATACCTTCAGCATTCCATTCAAAGTCGCCTTACCCTAGGTCACAGCCGGGATGTTTGCTTCAGCAGACCAGTGAGTCACTAGTGGTCAGTGTGTGGCGTGAAGAGATAACCCCTGTCTTCCCCCATTGACCTGGGCTGTGTGACTGGTGAGAGGAGCATAAGTCCACACCCTTCTTTTCATCCATTGCACCGGGACTGCACAGCTGGTGAGAGGAGTGGCCTGGAGACCTGCAGGAACGCCAGTGACACAGTAGGACCCTAGATAAGGTGCACAAGATGGACAGGTGGAACTAGAGGCATGGAAATATCCCATGCAACATCAAATCCAGGCACAGGAGGAATCTAGGACTCTATAACTGGCTTCACCAGAGGAACCCAGGTGCCTGGCCCCTCCCACTACACCACTGGACTTGGTAACTGGCTCTGCCACAGGAATTCAGAAAATGACAAGACAAAGAAGCAAAATGCAATCTCAGACCTCCAGCCCACACAGAACAAGTCCAGGAGACATGGACATAGAAGAAATTGAAAGACACACACCTGAAATTTCTGAAATGATAGCAACTGAAGTAAAGAAACAAATCCATGAGGCTACAGAGGAAATCAGATCAGAAATAATCTCTCAGGTAAAAAAAATAAATGTCAACATTTATAAAGGAATTGCTTAGCAAGTGTAGAGTAGAGATAGATAAAAAAATAGATCATGATAAGAAGAGGATGGAAACCATGAATGATCGATATAGGAAAGAAATAGAATGCATGAAACAGATTCAAACGGATACCCAGGAAATTAAAAATTCCATTGAGAGCTGGCAAAACTACTTGAATGAAACTGAAGATAGACTTTCAGGCCTTGAAGACAGGATCTCGGCTAGCGATCATGAAAGAAAAGATCTCTTGAAAGTAACAAAAAAAATCAAGAAATAAAAATTCAACAGCTGCAAGACAATGCAGTGAAAAATAATATAAGAATAATTGGTGTCAATGAAAAAGCAGGAGTCAACACAACTGACATAAAAAAACTATCTGCAGAAGTAATAGCAGAAAATTTCCCAAGCATCAGAAAAGAATCTGACATACAGACAACTGAGGCATATAGAACTCCAAACAGCCATAACCAAAACAAATCTACACCCAGACATATAACAATCAAGATCCCAGAAATCAAGCACAAAAACAGAATATTAAAAGCTGTTAGAGAAAAGAAAGCTTTATAGATCACCTATAAAGGGAAGCCCATCAGAATTATGGCAGACTTTTCAACACAAACCCTCAAGTCAAGAAGAGCTTGGAGTGAAGTATTTCAAGTCCTGAAAGAAAACAACTTCCAACTCAGATTGACATACCCTGCAAAATTAACTTTCAAAGTTAATGGAGAAATACGATACTTCCATGACAAAGAACAACTGAAGAAATTTATGACCACCAAACCAACACTGCAAAGGGTACTGAAAGATATTCTAGACAGATATAAAAATGACCACAATTCCAAGAACAACAACAGAAAGAAACCACCAAACAGGGCAAGCAGTTAAACAGAGGGGAAAATTAGGGAACCAACAGCAGGAAAATAACATGAAAAAGATAAGCCAATACATATCAGTTATAGCCATCTATGTAAATGGCCTCAATTCACCAGTCAAAAGAAACAGACTGGCAGAATGGATCAAGGAACAAGATCCAACAATTTGCTATATACAATAAACACATTTAACTCAAAAAGATATTCATAGACTGAAAGTCAAAGGAAGGAAAACAATACTCCATGCAACAGGAACTGAGAAAAAAGCAGGGGTAGCTATTCTGTTTGTAGACAATGTGGACTTCAAACCAAGAATGATCAAAAGAGATTAAGAAGGTCACTACATACTTGTTAGGGGGAAAATTCAAGAGGAAGAGATAACAATCATAAATATATATGCACCAAATACAGGAGCACCCAACTATATAAGACAAATATTAATAGACATGAAAAATCAAATAAGCAATATCACAATTATAACAGGGGACCTTAATACCCCATTGTCACAAAGAGATAGATCAACTAGACAAAAAATCAGCAAAGAAATATCAGAACTGAACCATGGAACATGGGATGTACAGCTGAGAAGAATGTATTCTGATATTATTGGGTGGAACACTCTGTAAACGTCTACTAAGTCCATTTGTTCACAGGTTTGGTTCAGTTCTGAAGGAAGAAGTTAAATTATCACTATTCACAGATGACATGATACTCTACATAGAAGACCCCAAAAACTCCACCAAGAGACTTCTAGAATTAATAACCAAATTCAGTAGTGTAGCTGGATACAAAGTCAGCACTCAAAAGTCAATAGCATTCGTGTACACAAACAACAAACTCACTGAGAGAGGAATTAGGGAAACCACACCTTTCACAATAGCATCCAAAAAAAATGAAATACTTAGGAATCAATCCAACAAAGAAAGTAAAACATTTATACATTGAAAATAACAGTACTCTGAAAAAAGACATTGAAGAGGATATCAGAAAATGGAAAGATATCCCTTGCTCATGGATAGGAAGAACCAACATTGTGAAAATGGCCCTACTCCCAAAATTTTTATACAGATTTAATGCAATCCTGATCAAAATACCATTAGAATATCTCACAGATCTAGAAAAAAAATTCCTAAAATTCATTTGGAAACAGAAGAGACCTAGAATAGCAAAGACAATGCTGGGGAACAAAGGCAAGGCAGGAGACATCACAATCCCTGACTTGAAATTATACTACAAAGCTACTTTGATAAAATCAGCATGGTACTGGCAAAAAAACAGACCTGAGGATCAGTGGAACAGATTAGAAGATGCAGACAGAACTCCAAACATACTCAGCCACCTTATCTTTGACAAAGGGTTCAAACATGTTCACCGGAAGAAAGATAGCCTCTTTAATAAATGGTGCTGGAAAAATTGGTTTTCCACATGCCAAAGACTAAAACTAGACCCATGTCTATCACCATGCACTAAACTAAAGTCAAAATGGATCAAAGATCTAAATACTAAGACAGAAACATTTGACCTACTGGAAGAGAAAGTAGGTAGAAATCTTGAAGACATTGGGGTAGGCAGAGAGTTCATGAAGAAAAACCAAACTGCATGGGAAGTACTTCAAAGAATCAACAACTGGGATCTCATCTTATTAAAAAGTTTTTGCACATCAAAAGAAATCACCAACAGAGTGAAAAGAAAACCACAGAGTGGGAAAAAATTTTTGCCAACTGTCCCTCAGACAAAAGACTTCTATCTAGAGCACATAAAGAATGGAAAAATAATCAGGACCCCCAAATTCAAAGGCCCAATCCAAAAATGAGCATCTGAGATGAATACACACTTCTCAGATGAAGAAATACAAATGGCAAATAAATATATGAAAAAAATGTTCAACCTCATCGGTCATTCGAGATATGCAATTTAAAACAACACTGAAATTCCATCTCACCCCAGAACAAATGGCTGTCTTCAAGAAATTATGCTGGTGAGACTGTGAGGAGAAAGGAACCCTTCTCCACTGTTGGTGGGAGTGTATACTGGTACAACCACTATGGAAATCAGTGTGGAGATTCTTCAATAAACTAGGATTAGAGGTTCCATTCGACCCAGCTATTCCCCTTCTGGGTATCTTCCCAGAAGAATTAAAAACATCGTACCACAGCAATATATGTGTACCCATGTTTATAGCAGCACAATTTGTAATAGCTAGATCTTGGAAGTAACCCAAATGCCCATTAACCGAGGAATGGATATAAAAGATGCGGTATTTTTATACAATGGAATACTACTCAGCTATAAAGAAGGATAAACTTGAGGCTTTTATAGGTAAATGGATGCAACTTGAGAAAATACTCACAAGTGAAATAAATCAGACTCACTTGTGTAAACATCATATTGTCTCCCTAGTGTAAGAAACTGAAAGAGTAAATAAGATCCAAGATCTACAATAAATATTATGAAAAGGAAAGAAACTGCTCAAAAAGAAAGAGAAACTGGGATGGGGGAAAGGAGAAAAGAAGTAAGGGAAAAGAAAAAAATTATATATGTACAAGATAGCTAAGATAATTATATTACTAATTTCTTTATTTCATTGAAAAGAACAGTTTGTGCTTATATTGTCTGATCAATTTTGCATGCCTGTATCTTGTAATCTGAGCACCTACTTTGAAGATAACAATAAGCAATATACTAAGCATCGTTAATTTCCTATTATCTTGTTTTGAAACTCTGTATCTTTTTTATTTATTTATTTTTTCTCTTTAAAAAACAAGAAACAACAAAGTCACCTTACCCCTTCACAAAATTTTGTCCTCCTAGAAATACATTTAAACTATTGTCTGGTATACAGAATTTTTTTTTTTTTTTTTTTTTTTTTGTGCGTACCAGGGGTCGACCTCAGGACCTCGCGCGCCAGCAGGTGCCCGTGCTGCTGAGCGATATCACCGGCCCTTTTCTCGTATGTGGGTACCGGGAGTCAAACTCAGGACCTCACGCTTGCCAGGCAGGCGCTTACGCCGCTGAGCCATCTCACCGGCCCCGTAAGGGTAATTGTTTCTAGGAAGATGTCCAAAGGTACAATTTGTCTACATTAATTCATCCTTCCCAATTAATGAGAATCTTTCTTTCTGGTTTTCAAGTAAAGCACATTTACTTTCATTTGAAATAGACATATAAAATGTCTTGTAGATGAGGAACGTAACAGAGGTGTTTAGTAATTAGCCCAAGGTCACAGAGTTTGTCAATCGTGGAATTAAGATGCATCCTAGTTTGTCTCACTCTCTGTTCCAGGACTTTCACTATAACTCATTGCTTTCTATTTCAGAATACTTTTTGCCACAAGGATTTAATAACCTGAAGTACAAATAGTTCTGGATAAAATAGTAGGTATAGCTATTAGTCCCCTTTGTCTTCAAGGAAAATTAAAAAAAAGAACTCAAACAGCTTTAGCCCTTTCCCAGGATGGCAGCTGAATGGTTGCCAGTGGCAATGGGACCAAATTGTGCAGAAGAGAGGCAGCTCTCCTTTTAAAGAAAGGAAAAATATTTCTAAAGATTCCACTAAACCTTTCCTTTTGTCTTATTGAGAATAATTAGTTCACAGGACCATTCTTGAACAAGTCAAAGGAATGGGATCAATCTTGGACCAATCAGGTCTAAGTTGAGTAGAGGCTAATTCTCCAATCCACACTGATGCTGCTGCTGTGTGAAGTCCTGCAAAATGAAAATTAAGGAGTGAAGTGCATTTCTTCTCCCTCCTCAGGGTCAAGTAGCACCAGCTCTAATCTTTTCACATTCCTCTCATACTACACTTGAGTATGCTATGTCTGCATTCTAGTTTCTTCAGGATCCTGTGTTTTTATAGGACAGTGCATTTCAATCGATTACTAGAGGAGCAAACTGGTTCCCTTGCTAAAACAACATCATCCCAGTGAGAAGAAGGCTTTAGCCAAGTAGATGAGTGAAATGCAAACACCAGGTATCCTGGTCCAACGGGAGTTCTCCCTAGGAAGTTCTCTTTAAGCACTTCACCCCCGGGGGAAGATTATCATAGTCATGTAAGAGAAAAAAGGGAAATTGGGACCCCATTTTTTTTAATTTTAATGCTTAAGAATATGACTTTTTGAGTTTTTGAAGGTCAGCCTTTGCTTTTTATACAAATTTTATTCTTTACATCGTTAAAGTTTTTAGCAAAAATATTTGTACTCCTTGGTAGGGTGTTTTGTTATAGGTAATGTTCTGCATGCTGAAAAGGATAAGAAATTTGCATCGCTGGATCATCACGACCAACAACCCCAAAACAGTGAACTATGCCTGTTATAGTGTTTTTGAGATCAATTATAGCTAAATATGAAAAAAAGAACATTGACAGTGGAAACACTTAGATTTTGAAAAGAACCTTAGATATCTCTTAGAAGCATCTTTTACAAAGTTATTTTTAGAATGGTATGGTAGAATATTAGTTTTCCAAACTATCAAAACTCAGAGTACAATCATTTAATAAAGTTGTAACTAATATTTAGTAACTCTTCAAATATCAACTAAGTTATTATTTACTGATTTTTTTTTTTTGTGGGTACCGGGGGTCGACCTCAGGACCTTGCGCGCCAGCAGGCGCCTGTGCCGCTGAGCGATATCACCGGCCCTTTTTCGTATGTGGGTTCTGTGGAGTTGAGCTCGGGCCCTCGCACTTGCCAGGCAGGTGCTTACACCGCTGAGCTATCTCACCGGCCCTGATTATTTCTAAATAACTTCAAGCACACCCGTTCATTTACACCTCATTATAATGCTAAACTTCATTTTACAAATGAGGAAAATGGTGCTCAGGGAAATCACATTGCTAGTAACAAGATCAGTACAGGTTAATCTCATTGTTAACTTGAGTAGCTTAAAAGGATCTTGGAGAGGTGACTGGATCATGGGGTGCTATACTTATCAGTGGGCTAATTTACTGATATCGATAGTCATCAGGAGGCAGACCCAGTTGGAGGAGGTGGGTCCCTGAAGGTCTGCCTTTGGAGGATATATCTCTCACTGGCACTCTTCCCCTGTGCACTGCTTCTTATCCACCATGAAGTTAGCATTTTTGCTCCACCATGATTTTCTTGCTTTCAAGTCAGCCTACCAGAGACTAAAACCTCTGAAGTCATGAGCCACACTACAGCTTTCCTACTTTAAGTTTGTGAGTGTCAGATATTTTGGCCACTGCAACAAAAAGTTAACTCGTACAGAAAACTGGTACCAGAAAGTGGGGTCATTGCTATGACCATAATTGATCATGTTGTTCACAAGCTTTCAGAAATGGTTTACAGGAAGATTTTGGAAAAGTTTGGAGAAGAAGACTAGCAAAAACCTTGAATGCTGTAAGTTGAAATGAATGGGTAGTTCTAGTGTGAGAGCAGAGGCCCACAGTGCTGGTAGAAATGTGGAGTAAAGGCCAGGCTTATGAGGTATCAGATGGGAATGGGAACTCTACTGCAAATCGGACTAGAGACCATGCATGTTACAAGTAGGCCAAAAGTTTTTCTTCTAAAATACTCAAGATGATCTTAATCGGTACATTTTAAATATACATAATGGTCACTTTCATCACAGGAACTTTGTACCTGTACATGACTTATCTCAATTCCTCTTTTTTTCACATCCCATTACCCTCCCTTCACTCCCTTTTCCCTTCCTTATTTATAAAAGTTTTGTTTCCATTTTTTTCCTTTGTTTTCCATTTCTCATTTTTTTTTCTTTTCCCTTCCTTCCTTTCCCCTTCTCCCTTCCCTTGATCCCCTTTCCAATTGAGTATTTTCTTCCTATTCTGTAATATCTAGTATACATTCTGGTCCTTATTTACACTTTCTGTTTCTCACACCAGTGAGACAATGAGATATTTACACATGTGTGTTTGATTTATTTCACTTAAGCGTATGGTCTCAAGGTCTATCCATTTACCAATAAATGTCTGAAGTTTATCCTTCTTTATGGCTGAGTAGTACTCCAGAATGTAAAAAAAAAACCCTACATCTTCTTTATCCATCCATCAGTTAATGGGCATTTGGGCTGTTTCCAAGATTTAGCTATAACAAACTGTGCTGCTATAAACATGAGTGTGCATACATTGCTGTGGTATGATGTTTTTAACTCTTTGGGGAAGATACCAAGAAGGGGACTAGCTAGGTCAAATGGAACCTCTAGTTTTAGTTTTTTGAGGAATCTCCACACTGATTTCCACAGTGGTTGCACCAGTCTACACTCCCACCAACATTGGGGAAGGGTTCCTTTCCTCCCACAACCCTTCCAACAATTGTTATTGGTTGATTTCTTGATGATAGCCATTCTTTCTGGGGTGAGATGAAATCCCAGTGTTGTTTTAATTTGCATCTCTCGAATGACCAGTGATGCTGAACATTTCTTCATATATTTATTTGCTGTTTCTACTTCTTCATCTGAGAGGTGTCTGTTCATTGCAGATGCTCATTCTTTGATTGGGTCTTTAAATTTAGGGCGTCTGAAGTTTTTGAGTTCTTTATATAGTGTAGATATTAGTTATTTGAGGAATAGCTGGCAAATTTTTTTCCCACTCTATAGGTTATCTCTTCACTCTGTTGATGATTTCTTTTGCTGCACAAATATTTTTAATAAAGTGAGATCCCAGTTGATTCTTTGTAATATTTCTCTTGTAGTCTGGGTTTTTTCATGAAGTTTTCCCCTACACCTATGTCTTCAAGAATTCTACCTATTCTCTCTTCCAGCAGTTTAGTGTTTCTGTTTTAATATTTAATTTTTGAACCAGTTTGATTCTAGTTTAGTGCATGGTGAGAGACATGGGTCTAATTTTTGACTTTGACATATGGAAAACCAGTTTTTCCAGCACTATTTATTTATTTATTTTTTGGTACCTGGCATCAAACTCAGGACCTTGTGCTTGCCAGGCAGGTGCCATGCTGCTGAGCTACATCCCCGGCCCCCCAGCACCATTTATTAAAGAGGCTATCTTTTTTGCAGTGAGGTGTTTGGCCCTTTTGTTGAAGATAAGGTGGCTGAGTGTATTTGGAGTTGTTTCTGCATCTTCTAATGTGTTCCATTGATCCTCGGGTCTGTTTTTTTGTTTTGTTTTGTTTTTACCACTGTAGCTTTGTAATATGATTTAAAGGCAAGGATTGTGATGTCTCCTGACTTGCCTTTGTTGCCAAGAATTGTTTTTGTTATTCTAGGTCTCTTCTGGTTCCAAATAAATTTTAGGATTGCTTTCTCTAATTCTGTGAGGTAGTGCTATTAGTATTTTGATCATGATTGTGTTAAATCTGTATAACCATTTTGGGAGTATGGCCAGTTTCAATGTTGGTTCTTCTTACTCAAGAACAAGGGATATCTTTCCATTTTATGATATCCTCTTTGATTCCCCTTTTTCGGAGTACCATAGTTTTCAATGTAAAAATCTTTACCTCCTTTGTTAGATTGATTCCTAAGTATTTCAATTCTTTATGATGCTATTATCAAAGGTGTGGTTTCCCTAATTTCTTTCTTAGTGAGTTCGTTTTTTGTGTATAGGAATGCTATTGATCTAGAAGTCTTTTGGTGGAGTTTTTGGGATCTTCTTTGTAAAATATCATGTCATCTGCAAATAATAATGACTTCTTACTTTCCTATAGTTATTCCTTTTATTTCTTTCTCTTGTCTGATTGCTCTGGCTAATGCTGAAAGGGAGTGGTGATTGTAGAAATCCTTGTCTTGCTCCTGATTTTGGAGTGAAAGGTTTCAGTTTTTGTCTATTTAGTATGATATCGGCTGTTGGTTTGTCATCGGTGGCTTTTATCAGATTGAGGTAAAGACCATCTAATTCCAATTTTCTGTAGGGTTTTTATCATGAATGGTTTTGGATTTTGTCAAATGCATTTTTCTGCATCTATTGAGATGATCATGTGATTTTTGTCTTTGATTCTGTTGTTATGGTGCATTACATTTATTGATTTGTGTATGGTGAACCATCCCTGCATCCCTGTAATGAATCCTACTTGGTCATGGTGTATAATCTTCTTGATGATCTGCTGCATTTTGTTTTCTAGTATCTTATTGAAGATCTTTGTATGTACGTTCGTTAGGGAGATTGGCCAGTAGTTCTTTTTTGGTTGGATCCTTCTCTGGTTTTGATATCAGGGTAATACTTGCTTGCAGAAATGAGTTTGTGAGTATTGCTTCCCTTTTGATTTCATTAAAGAGTTTGAGGAGTAATGACATTACAGCTCAATTTTTTGTAGAATTCAGGAGTGAATCCTTCATGACCTGGGCTTTTCTTTGTTGGTAAGTTTTTAATTACATCTTCAATTTTGTTTACTAATATTGGGTTATTTAGACTTTTTATATCTTCTTTCTTCAGCTTTGGTAATTTATATATATCTAGGAATCTGTCCATTTCTTCTGTGTTTTCCATCTTATTAGAATAAACATTCTCAAAGTAGGTATTGATGATCTTCTGAATTTCTGCAGAATACATTGTGATTTGCCCTTTTCATTCCTAATTTAATGAATTTGAGTCTTTTCTTTCCTTTTTTTGATAAGGTTGGATAAGGGTTTATCAATTTTATTTAATCTTTCAAAGAACCAACTCTTAGATTCATTGATACTTTGTATTGTTTTTCTTAGTCTCTATTGCATTAATTTCTACTCTGATCTTTATAATTTTCTCCCTCATATGAGCTGTGGGCTTGACTTGTTCTTTTTCCAGAAGTTTGAAGTTTAACATTAGGTTGTTAGTTTGAGCTTGTTCTGTTTTCCTGATGTGAGAATTTACTGCTATAAATTTCCCTCTTAGGACTGCTTTCATTGTGTACCATAAGAGACAAAGAAGGTCACTACATCCTTGTTAAAGGAAAACTCTAGGAGGAAGAGTTCACAATCATAAATATATATGCACCAAATACCAGCACACCCAACTATATAAAACAGATACTAACAGACATTAAAGATCAAATAAGCACTAACACAATTGTAATGGGGACCTTAATACTCTACTGTCACAGATAGACAGATCAACTAGACAAAAAAATGAACAAGGAAATATTAGAACTGAACCAAACCTGTGAACAAATGAACTTGGTATATAGATGTCTACAGTGTGTTCCACCACACAACATCAGAATACACATTCTCAGCTGTGCATGGGACATTCTCCAAAATAAACCACATACTGGCTCATGGAACATGCTTAAGTAAATGAAGACACTGAAATTATCCCATGCATTTTATCAGACCATAGTGCAATGAAATTGGAAATCAATGGCAAAAGAAACCACAAAAACTCCATAAACACATGGAAATTAAAAACACCCTCCTGAACAACCAATGGATCACAGACAAATTAAAGAAGAAATTAAACAGTAGCTACAGTTAAATGATAATGCCAACCCACCCACATTTTAAAGGAAGATTTGGGATGCCTGGCAAATTGTCCCTGAGAGTGAGTGTGTGAAGCTGTGAGAATAAAGTGGAGGGTATAATGGAGAACCCAGGAAGTCAGACATGCTAGGAACATGGAACATCTGTTGAGTAAACCTCAGGTAGTGAGTAAAACAAGCCCAAGAGAAAGGCTATGTAGGCTGCAACCAGCAAGGACATAGGAGTGGGGCCATCCAAGCCTTCTGAAACTCACATCCTACCACCCTGTGCCTTGGACAGACAGGGAGCTATCAGATTTAACGTTTGCCTCGCTAGGCTTTGGTCTTGCTGTAGAACTATTCTTTTCTACCTCTGTATTCCTCCAGTTTGAAATGGGAATATTCGTCAGTTTATCTTGGGAATATGCAACTTGCTTTTGAATTTTATAAGTGTTCCCAGCTAAGAGTTTGCCTTGAGTCTCAGAGGAGACTTTCACTTGAACTTTTTTTTTTTTTTTTGTGGGTACTGGGGGTCAACCTCAGGACCTCACGCGCCAGCAGGCGCCCGTGCCGCTGAGCGATATCACCAGCCCTTTTTTCCTATGTGGGTTCCGGGAGTTGAACTCGGGCCCTCCCGCTTGCCAGGGAGGTGCTTACGCTGCTGAGCCATCTCACCGGCCCTCACTTGAACTTTTGAGCAACGCTGGAACTGTTGAGATGTTGGGTAAGGGATTATTGCAGCTTTAGTTGTATGCAGGATAGTTAAATTGTATTAATTAGAATTATTAAAGTGTTATTCTGTTTATTGGGAGATTAAGTGTGATTTAGGGAAATATGTGTAAGTGTCAAGTTGACAAAGGGTGGACTTGTGCCTGGTAATCTTAATTGTCAACTTGACTAGATTAAGATACTCCTGGAGAAGTGATTGAATCATGGGGGTGCTACACGCATCAGTGGATTGATTCACTGATGTTCATAACTGAATGTGTTAGACAGTGGGCCCAGGTAGAGGCGGCCACTGGGAGCATGCCTTTGAAGGGATGCTCTCATCAGCACTCTTCTATGCTTTGCTTCCCAGCCATCATCAGCCTAATATGGGCTAAAATCTCTGAATCTGTGAGCCAAATTAAAGTGTCTTTTGAGTTACGTGTGTTTAGGTATCTTGGTTTTAGCAACAAAAAGTGGACTAATACAAGACCCAAACTCACAATGTCTGGTCCAAAGCATTGAACTTTTCTACAATGCTGTGCCATTTTTTTCAGTCTCCAGGGTCTTTCCAGAAGTATCCCGCAAGGTTTCTTCACTAAACAACCCTTCCCTTAAGAGTTAATCCTCCTGATCTTATCCTTCATCTCATAACCTGTTTTTCCTTCTTATTAAAAAAACATGACATTTGGTTGGACTACCAAAAAAAGTATTCACATGATATTTTAATTACAAAGTAGATGCCATTCATATCTTTATTTTGCATAGAAGAAACAGATAAACTTTTGGTCCAAAGTCCTTCAGCTGTGAGGAGGAAGAGATTGTGACACAAATCTTATTTTTTTTCTGCTTTGTGATAATGCTTTTACTTCAGCATTAGGACATATTCTTTAATAAAGAAGAGCATTGTCCTTTGGGTTATCATGGATGAAAGGTATAGAGTGGAGCAAATGTCACAGAAGCTTGAAATCAAAGGAAGCTACACCTAAAGGTAGTTCATGCCATCCCCTGGTTTCTGTACTCTTTTCCTGCAAGCCGTGTGCTGTCTGCATGGACCCCCAGGAGTCAGGAAGAGAGGATGACCCAAAGAGCCTTCAAGCATTGCCATTAGCCAGAGGTGATACACTTTCAACTCTTTTATACATTGCAAGTTCACTGAATATTATGTTAAATACGATATTCTCCAGCTTAAAAGTTACTGCTGAAAAAAAAAAAAAAGCAAAATGCAAACAATATGAAAAACTTCCTATTCTCTTCCAAACTTCAGACAAGGTAAATAAATAATTTTCTCCAAATCACACATTTCATAGTGAAACCATAACCCAGTTCTCCCAAGTTCCCATCCCAGGGCTCTCTACCACACCATGATAAATGCTACCTTCCTGAAGAAAAAAGTCATTTAAGAGCCCATTACAGAAATGACAAACTGGGAGCCAGAAACAAAATCTTAAGAAGCAAAGTAGGCCAAGTGCTGTATTGAGGTCTGAAAAGGCCATTTTAGTCTACCCGGGCACTGATTCAATTTTTCATCTTGGCATCATTTGAGCTTGCTTTCTTCATTCTTATATCCAGGTACCACGCTTTTCAAGAAACTCACTATGGACAATCACCTACTTGGGGAAGTAAATGAGACTCTTTGTAATGGTCCTCCTTGCCCTGGTATGAAGAAAGATAAATCAAAATTTATCCCCCAACAACTTACCAAAGACATGAAAATTATACTTTAATATTCACACATAGCCCTAGGTAAATAAAAAAATAAAACAAGCACATGATAAGTATGGAAAATATAAATGATTCAAATGCTTTTTAAAATGTAGTAAAACACATAATTTACCAGAATACTCTAGAAATGGAACGGTATATGTATATAATTTTTTACTGAACAACCCAAAGTGATCATTTCAGCCCTTAGAAAAATGCTTAAATGTAATTTTACTTATTCTTAAAAATAACTATAAGACCCTTAATGTGGATTGTTTGATATTTTAGAATATTTCAATGCTTTTGGATGATCATTCTGAATATAAATTCTCACTATGTTCTGTAAGGTAAAGGAAACTGGATTTAATCATGCTCACTACAGAAGGCTTTTTTATTTAAAAAATTCCTAGAAATTTATCTTTAAAAAGTTCAATTACTTCTATGGGTGGTTATTCCAGTATAACTGGTACTTGAATTTCACCCTAACCATAATCACAAACCAGCCCTACTGCTAAAAGCTAGAAAACTTGACGAAATATATTGAAAAAAGATGTTCAGACATCAGAGAACTGACAGAGCAGGAATGTAGCCCCTCAGAAAAGTAAACAAATAAGATTAGCCCTATAATAGTTCTAGATTTTAGATTTTTGCTTAGAGGTGCTATTTAAACTGTGGCAAAAGGAAGGTGAATGCAGAGCGTAGAGGAGTTACTAAACTGTGCAGAGAACTGTGGAGCTCAGGGATGCTGAAGCAGTAAGAATCTGTGGGTCAGAGTACGGGAAAAGAAAGAGTCCTCCAGAGTAAGAAATCCAGAAATGTGCCTAGAAATCCACTGTGTTTTTGAATCACAACAGAATGCTCATATGATAAAATTATAATAGAATGGGGAAGAACTACAGACAACATAAGACAAATAATATATATTTTTTTAAGAAAGATAAATAATTCTCAGACCTCAAACAGGGCTTGGAAATGTTCAGTGTTTGACCGGTTTGTAGAGAGGTCTCTTCGAACCTGAAGCATTCAGTGGATCGATATATTAGGATTAATAGGATCAGGATTAAGAGCAGGGCTCAGCTAGATCTAGGGTAACTGCTGTTCTAGACCCGCCGTAACAGAACTTATAAAACGAAGCTTCAAGAGGATCAATCTGATTCGTGTAAGTGAACTGCCTATTAAACACTACCTACTGAACACTTAAAAAGAAAAACAGTCCAGACATTTATCCAAGTCATTTATGATGTACAGCATCCAATCAAAACTTACTTTCCATACAAAGAAGTAGAAAAGTAGAATCCTTAATTAGAAGAAAAATCAGTGAATTGAAACGGAATCAAAAGTGATGAAGATGTTGCAATTAGTAAACAAGGATTTAAAAATAGCTGTTATTAGTATCCACACAGAATTAAGGGAAAATGTGTAGGTAATGAGAAGAAAGAAGGGAGGTTTTAAAACAGGAAATTCTAAAGCTGAAAAATAGATTTGTCTTTGTTGAAAAATTACTGGATAAGCTTACCAGAAGCTTAAGCTTTATAGAAGATCAATGAACTTAAAGTATAGAAATAGAAACTATGTAAACCTAAGAATATGTGGAGAAAAATGCTGAAAATCTTTTTAACAGAGCTCAGTGATTTCTGGGACAATATCAAGGGATCTAACATATAGAAGATGGAATCCCAGAAAGAGTTAGGGGATATGTAGAAAAAAGTTAAATAATGACCCCAAAGTTTACAAATATTAAAACTAAACTTCACAAATCCAAACACCCCAATGAATATCAGACAAGATAATTACGAAGAAGCACATACCAAGACATTATGATAAGATTACTAAAAATTAGTAATAAGATTAAATATTTTAAAAATGCATAAAACAGAACAAAGATTCCATATTCCAATAATGGTTCTTGTTTTTCACTAGAAATGATGCAAACCAGAATTCCATGGAACAATATAATTAAAGCTCTGAAAGAAAAACTTGTTAGCATAGAATTCTACTTACAGTAAAATATCCATCAGTAGTGAAGGTGAAAAAATATTTCAAATAACATATGACAGAATTAATTACTAACAGACATTTACTATATTTAAAAAGATGTCTTTCAAGTGGGACAAAAATTATATTAGATGGCAAGTTGGATATACAAAAAGGAATTAAGAATTCTGAAAATTGTAAACATTTGAGAAAACAAAAAAATTGATTTTTTCTTAATTTTTAAAAAAACATAATTGACTAATTGGGCAAGGTTAACAATGTATTGTGGGATTTATAGCATATGTAAAAATAAATGTATGACAATAACACAAAGAACTGGAACTCTTACACAGTGCAAGGTTGAACACAAAATGATACAACCACTTTGGAAATTTGTTTGGCAGTACCTTATAAAATTAGACATATACTTCCCATATGACTAGAGAATTTTGCTCTACATTACTTACCCAAGAAAAATAAAAATATTTGCCTCACGAAAACTTTAACAAAATATTCACAAATGCCTTCTTTATTTAGCACACATGTTCATAGTGGCACACAATGGAAACAAACTAAAAGTATATCAATTGGTATTCACCAGACTACCAGAAAACTAATAAATAGAGCAGTAGAAAAATTAGGCATTTCTCTTTAATGAACAATTTTCTTTAGAACAAGTTAATATTGTAAAAGAGTTAATACAGAAACTTTACATGATAAACAACTTGTGTTATATCTGTAAATGAAATACTACTTGGGGTTAAAGAAATGAACTATTGATACATTCAACAACATGAGTGAATCCCCAAAATATTGTGCAAATGAAATAAGCTAGATACAAAAGAGTAAATACTGTAAGTTCCATTTTTATGAAATATTGGAACAGACAAAATGAACTCATATAGACATAAAGTAGATCAAAGTTACATAAGGTCAGAGTTTGTAGAAGAGTAGCTACAAAGGGGGCCTGGAAAACCTTTTGGAGTGATGGAGCTATTATATATCTTGGTTGTTTTGGTGGTTAAATGGATGTATATTTTGTCAAAACTCATCAAACTATAATTAAAATGAGTTCTTTTCATGGCATTCAAATTATGACCAATAAAGTTTAAGAAGAAAACTAATAAATTGAGCAGTAGAAAAATCAGGCATTTCTTTTTAATGAACAATTTTCTTCAGAACAAGTTAATATTATGAAAGAGTTAATACAGAAACTTACATTTAGGTTAAATGAAAAACTCTGTTTCTTTAGTATTCTTGTCTTTTTCACTAGTGGATTTAATGTCCAAATGACTTATTCTGACTTGGTTGTAAGCTTCTTGTTTTCTCATTTAATATATCATTTTTTATTTATAAAGGAATATTAAGTGAAAGAAACTTAGAAATGAATCTAATAATTCCATTTTCCCTCATTTAGTAATGCTAATTTTATTCATTCATTCATTTACTCTTTGAACATTTGAACAATGCAAAATTTGCTTTGGAGTCAGCATACTTGGGCTTTAATGTTGTCCAGTATTAGTTGCATGACATGGCACATCTCAACGTTATATTTTTATTACAAACTAGGCAGTTAGGAGAATTAATATGTCATTAAGAAAGGCAGAATTACTGATTCTCAGAAACTTGTTGGTGAGATAGGTGAACAAATGATCGCAGTTAACGTTTGTGATTTATTTTAAATGGTGTTGATATTTTATCAAGATATCTACTTTGTCTTTCAATGTGTGATTTTTAGAATTTTCATTATCATTAGATAAGCTAATTTTTACTAAAGTTCACTAATTTTGAAACAATAACTATTGAAAAACTATAATTTGTTAAAGTAAAATATAGTTTCTAAAAACATGTATTTAGTGAAATCAAGTTTGCATCTAAAGTGGCTTAGAAGTATAACCTTCCTCCTACTTCTTTCTCCAAATATTTTAGAACTCAGTGTACACTACAAGATCACATTAAGTCCATTTAATTTGATATCCCAATTAAAAATTAGGCCAAAAAGTCTGTTTTCAAATACAGCTCAGGAGCACCATGAACTGTTTTCCTCTGCGATGCCCCTCTGCCAAGCCACCTTGCCTTCGAGTGAAACTTCTAAAAACTGAGAGCTAAATAAACCTTTCCTCCTTTAACTTTGGGTGTCCAAACATTAGGGACAAAGTGGAGGAGTGGCAGTGTCTTAGTTACTTGTTTCATTGCTGAGACAAAAACCCAACACCCAAAGATTAAGGGCACTCACGCCCTTAGTCCTAGCCAGAACTATGCCAGATCAATCAGCGGACTGATTCATTAACCACACATCCTTAAACCCAGCATGACACACTCTTGTCAGCCATCTCTGAAAAAGCCCTATGACCACATAAGTCTTTGGGGGGACATCTAGACACAAACCATAACAGGGAGTCAGAAAGTGATGATTGAATCAATAAGTTTAAGGGTAGTATATCAAAACTGCAATCCAGCATCAGGGAGATGCCGCTGTTCCTACCAAGACACTGCCACCATACCTGCCACCTGACCCACGTAAAGCAAAGACGATGCACTGGGAAGCCGAGCACAAGTTCCACCACTGCCACTGTCCCTATGCCTATGATGGCCAGTGCCAGTTGATAGGAAGTTGCTCTCCAGTTCTCTTTCAACTTCCAGACCTCAGAGAGTGCATCTAATTGACAGAGATTAACTTGCACTTATAACTCTAGTTACGAGGATATCTGAGGATAAAGATTATAGTTTTCCTTCCCCTAGGGGAAGTTCATTAAAGGCTAAAAAAATAGACATGCATGCTGAGCACTTACTTCGCCATAGCCAACACACCTTTTAGTTTTGGAATTTTGTATCATTACAAGAAACGTGCTATAAAGAAGGTGGTTTTGGAGGCTAATTGTCCATAATGTAAACTAGATAGTAATCACTGCATTATACTGTGTGTGAGCTTCCCAAGGCGGGATAAATATCGTTTTTAATGTTTGTATTTTCAGCATGCCATAGTGCATGAGTATGATGAATGTTCAATAAAAATGAGTTGAATAAAATATATTACTTCAACATCACTGACCAAAGCTATCCATTTATCTGCTAATATTAAAATTTCACCTACCCTACCAGAAGTAAAAACTTGTTTTTTTATTCTTCTTTTAAACTTGCACACATAAAACATGCATACCTACCCATCTCATTGAGAGTTATTTGCTGATATTGTGCTACACTTATCTTCCAAGAATAAAATGTTCTGCATAAATAAATCCCTGTTATTACATTCAGGAAATGGAACCCTGATGCAGCAATATTACCTAATGTAAAGATTTTTGCTTTCTATCAAAAAACTAGGATCCAATCAAGGATCCTATATTGTGTTTAGTGTCATTTTTCTTTAATTTCTTTTAATCTGTAAATTCCCCAGTCAATATTTAATTATCTATTTTATCTCTCTCTATGTGTTTTCTGCCTGTATGTATATAGTGATATAATTATGAAGGGGATTTGTTAGATAGGCTTACGGGATTGTTGGCAGGACAGTACAAGCTGCTCAGTCCAAGAAACTGGAAGATGCAGGACAAGAGGGATTAAGGCACAGCACCAGTCCAATACTGAAGGCTGGAGCTTCCTGAAGAGTCATTGGTATCAGTCCACATGAAAAGCTGAAGACGCTGGATGTAATAGCAGTAGCAAAAGATGCACCTGCTCAAGCAAAGTGAGGTTTTTCAAGTATAGGCCAACATCTTCCTTCTTTTCATCCCATCAGGGCTGCAAGCCAATGGATGATGCCACTCACAATCAAGGCAGGTCTTCTCATCTCAGTTTGCTGGCCTATATGCCAATCATCTCTGGAAATACCCCACAGACACACCCAGAAGTGCACTAATCTGCTAGGCATCTCTTAATCCAGTCAAGCTAACAATCACAATTCACAGTCACATCACCTTTTCTAGCACTGGCATTTCCTTGTATCCAGCGCCACAGTTTTGCAGAATGTCCTTCAGTTTGCATTGATCTTTTTCTTCATAATTAGTGCTAGGTTTACAGTTCTTTTTTTTTTTTTTTTTTTTTTTTGTGGGTACCGGGGGTTGAACTCAGGACCTCGCGCTTGCCAGGCAGGCGCTTACGCTGCTGAGCCATCTCACCAGCCCAATTTTACCTTTTAAAACTGTTGCTAATACTCTGAACAACTTAAATTTTAGGTGCAAGTCATTTTTCTATTCATATGTGTCTATTGTACACAGATATACTGATTCTTTTCTTTTTTTTTTGTGGGTACCGGGGGTCAAACTCAGGACCTCGCACGCCAGCAGGCGCCCTTGCCACTGAGCGATATCACCGGCCCTTTTTTCTTATGTGGGTTCCGGGAGTTGAACTCAGGACCTCGCGCTTGCCAGGCAGGCGCTTATGCCGCTGAGCCGTCTCACCAGCCCTACAGTTCTTATGTTTTGGTCATGAATACTGTTTAGGAGTTGTTGTGTCCTCAGTGTACGACATCAAGAGACATCAGATGTCAGTTTGTCACATTTACAATGATGTTATGTTTGATAGTTTAATTAATGACTTTATTATTAATAATTTATTTTGAGGTTTGCATGGCATATTCTCCTTGTGCTGATTATCTCCTAGTCTCTAGATAATTAGTTTTCACAAAATGTGTAAGGTTTTCATTACTTCCAGCAATATTAAGAGGTATTAAAAACTTTTAGACAAAATAAACTTGATTGAGTATTTAAGCAAAGAACTCACAATCAGAAAAGGTTCAGCGAACTCTTCTCTAACAGCATGAGCAGCAAGTTTTTGTGCTGAATAGGGGAGCAACGTAAATAAATTACCTGATTGGCTTTAGCTAGATATTTGCCTTATTCGGGCATGGCGTGATGGAAAATCCCTAGTTATATAACTAACTAAGTGGTTGACTGTTCATGGTTGACTGATGTTAGATACAAAACAAATCAGTTACGCTAAACACCTCTAAATTAAGATTTGGTTTGCATGTACGTGTATGAGATCTGGGTACAGAAACAAGCCCTGGCTAATGGCTTCCTGCTTCTTTCACTTTCACAGAAGTCAACAAAGAATTTTGCTCTTCAGCTATTTTCTCCTGGGAGTGTGTCAACCACTGATTGCACTACGATAGGTATTATAAATTCAGTAGACATGAGATTGAGTAAAGCACAAAACACATCTATGTCTGAATATAAAAGTTCTCAGCAGTGCCTGGAAAATCATTTCTGAGAAGACGTCAGTAGAGGTGCGCTTTCCTGGAAGCTCGCTTCTGCACCTTGGATCCTGCTGCTTGCTTCAGTGTTGAAAATGAAGTGGTGATTTGCACAGTGACTGAGCCCAGGACAGAAAAGAGCCAAGCTCTGTGGCATTTCCCACTCACAGGGCTCTGTTTCTAGCTACTCTAATTGCCTGAATCTAGAACTCAGTTTGTATTAACATTTTTTCCTTTTTATTTGAAAATTTTTGGAGTATAGTTCTAGTCAATAGTAGAAAAAAATGGTTATTTGAGATTAACCATGAGACTTTAATGCAGTAAACTAGAAATATTTGTGGAATGTTATAGAACTAGAAATGAGCTCTAGCACCAAAGAAGGAGGGTAGATAGAAATTGTTTTGTTTATCAGAGTCTGCAGTCAAGTTTTCCTTTGTAGAATAATTTTGCTTAATAACGTAGTTTGTGAGAAGCACTTAAGTATATAAATCACATATTAGCAGGTATGAAGAGGGAAATAGCAACGCAGTAATAACAGGAAACTTCAGTACTCTCCTTTCAACAACGAATAGATCATCAACAATGGATAGATCATCTGAAAGAAGAAAATCAACAAGGATACAGTGGATTTCAGTACCAGTGTAGAACCAAAAGGACCTAAAAGACAAATACAGAACATTTTATCCAATAGCAGAATATATGTTCTTTTCAAACCACAAATGGAACGCAGTAAAAATTATATGTTAGGTTCAAAAACAAGTCTTAGCAAAATTTAAGATTGAAATCATACTGAGTATCTTTTCCAAACACCATAGTGTGAAACTAGACATCAATAACAGAAGAAAAATTCACTAAGTTGTGGAAATTAAACAACACATTCCTGAGCAACCAATGAGTCAAAAAAACTCAGAAGGGAAATTAAAAAATCTTAAATAAATGAGGAACACAAAGTAGCAAAACTCACTAGATGCAGCAAAAGTAGTTCTGTCAGTAGTTCTGATATCTACATTGAGAACAAAGATACATCCCAAATAAATACTCTAACTTTACCTCTCAAGGAAATAGAAAAATAAGAATAAAATAAGACCACAATTAGTACAATGAAAAAAAATACAGATCAGAGCAGAAATAAATGAAATAAACTGAAAAAGAATAGAAGAGATAAACAAAACTGAGTTGAGTTTTGGAAAAGATAAACAATATTGACAAATCTTTAGCTAGACTAAGAGAGAAAGCAAATAAATATTTTATAGGACACAACTGATTCTACAGAAATACAAAGGATCATGAGACAATCTTGTGAACCATAATACACCAACAAATTGAATGATCTGGAATAAACGTATAAATTCCTATAAACTTATAACCTAAAAAGTAGGAAGTATAAAGATATAGAAAAATCTGAGCAAACTAATAACAAATAAGGAGATTAAATTTCTAATCAAAAGCCTCCGAACAATGGAAATCTCAGGACATACCTGGTGGCTCCACTGATTAGTTCTACCAAACACTAAAAAAATAGTTAATACCAGTCTTTTCAAACTATTCTAAAAATGTGAAGAAGAGGGCTTCCAAACTCATTTACGATACTAGTGTTACCTTTATATCAAAGCGAGAAAAAGACACTAACAAAAGAGAAAATTACAGGCCGATATCACTGATGAATAAAGATACAATGACCCTCACCAAAAAATTAGCAAGCTGAATTCAATAGCACATGAAAAGGATCATACACAGCAATCAACTGGAGCTTATGCCTGAGATGCATGGGTGTTTCAATATATATAAGTCGATTAATGTGATGCACTCACTGACAGAATGAAGGAAGAAAAGCCATATGATCATCTCAAGGCAGAAAAAGCATTTGACACAATTCAACATCCTTTCATGACAAAAACTCTCAACGAATTAGATACAGAAGGTAGGTATTTCAGCATAATAAAGGCCAGCTCACAGCTACATCACACTCGATATAAAAAGCTTAAAACATTTCCTCTAAAATCAGGAGCAAAAACATGCCCACTCTTGCCCCTTCTATTCAGTATAGTACTGAAAGTTCTAGCCAGAGCAATTCAGCAAAAAAAAAAAAAAAAGAAACAAAAGAAAGACAGAAAAAGATATCCAAATTGTAAAGAAAGAAAAATTGTTTCTTTTTGCAGATGATATCATCTTATATACAGGAAATTGTAAATATTAAAAAAAAGAGGTTAGAAATAATAAATGAATTTGGTAAAGTTCATGATCAAAAATCAACATGCAAAATTCAGTTATGTTTCTATACACTAGCAGTAAACTACTCAAATAAGAAATCAAGAAAATCCTATTCATAATAGCATCACAAAAAGGGATAAATTTAATCATTGTGACCTAATAGTTATATACTGAAAACTGTAAAACATTGTTGAAAGAAACTGAAAGATATAAGTAATGAAAATATATCTTGAGTTCACGGATTGGAAGAATTATTGTTGTTAAAATGTCTCCACTACCCCAAATGATCTATAGATTCAATGTAACCAATATCAAAATTCCAACAGCATTTTTTTCACAGAAAAAAATTGAAAAATTTATGTGAAACCCTAGAAGATCAAGAATAGCTAAGGAAATTTTGAGTGGAACGTGCAAAGCTAGAGATATCACACTACTAATTTCAAAATATACTACAAAGCTGCAGTAATCAAAACAACATGATATAAGCATACAATAATAGACATAAAGAACAATTGAAAACAGTGGGCCAGAATTAAATCTAAGCATTTATGGCCAATTGATGTTCTATAAAGTTGTCAAGAACACACAATGGAGAAAGGACAATCCTGTCAATAAATGCTGGGGAAACTGGAGGTCCACATATAGAACGAAATTGGACTCACCTCATACTATATACAAAAATCAATTCAGAATGCATTACTCTAAAATATAGGATCTAAAATGAAAAAACTACTAGACAAAAACAGGAAAAAAGCCTTTTGACTTTGGTGATGTGTTAGTCATGACCTCAAAAATACAAGCCACAAAAGCAAAAAATTGACAAATGGGGATGCATTAAACTAAAAAGCTTCTGTACAGTGAAGGAAACCATTAACATTGTAAAGAGATAATCCACGAAATGGGAGAAAATGTTTTGAAACCACACATCTGATAAGGAGCTAATATTCAAAATATAAAAGGAACTCAAACAATTGAATAGCAAGAAAACAATTTTTTAAAATGGTCATAGGACATGAATAGATGTTTCTCAAAAGAAGACATACAAATGGCTAACAGGTATATGAAAAAATACTCAACATCAGTAATCATCAGGGAAACACAAATCAAAACCACAATGAAATCTTACTTTACACCTGATAGGATCACTGTTACAAAAAAGAAAAGATAAGGAGAGGAAGTTAAGAAAAGAAAATACCTGTACTCTGCAGGTGGAAATATAAATCAATGCAGGCATTATAGAAAACAGGGTAAAGGTTCTTTAAAAAATACGCTCCAGCAATCCCACTTCTAGATATACATTCAAAAGAAAAATCAGTATACCGAAGAGGTATCTGCACTCTCGTGTTCATTCAATCATTATTTCCCACCGCCAAGATATGAAATCTATCTAAGCATCCACCAACGAATAAATGGATAAAGAAAATGTGGTGTGTACATATACAATGGAATATTATTCAATCTGAAAAGGAGGAAAACCCTGTCATTTATGATAATCTGTGTGTACCTGAATGACCTTATCCTGAATAAAATAAGCCAGGGACAGGAAAAGAAATACTACACGATATCACTTATACCAGAATCTAAGGAGGAAAAGTGGAATGATGGTTTCTGGGGATAGGGGTTGTGGGATGGGGAAAACAGAGAGTTGTTAGTTAAAAGGCACAAAGTTTCACTTAGGCAGGATAAAAACATTACAGAGATCTAATGTCCTGCATGATTACTACAGTTAACAATGCCCTGCATATTTGAGATCTTAAGTGTTCTTTCCACACACAGGAAAACTCTGTGTGTGTTGGGTATGTTAATTAGCTTGGATATAGTGGTAATCATTTCACAACCTATACATATATAAAAACGTCACATTGTACACCATAAATATATACAATTGCATCTGTCAATTTACCTCAGTATGGCTGGATGCAGTTGATGAGTCCAGTAGACTACCTAGAAATTTTGAGCTTTCTATATCAGTGCTTTTGAGCCTGAACTTCCTCATCTGTAAAATGGAGGTAATATGTACTCTTCTCATGGATTATGAAGATTAATTAGGTGATGTCTTTAAAGTGTGAAGAGCACCTCTAACTGTACTCAGTAGCAGGCACATGGATACAAAGCGTATAGTAATGGTTTTATTATCACTATTGCCTCCAATTTAGGTCAAATTTCATAAGAATGTAGATGGGACCATTTCAAACTTCAATAATTCAAGCTTCTCAGTATTTGAGATGTAAGTAAGTGCATTAAGCATTAGAAAAGCCCCTGATATTTCAGAGAAGCAGAATATAATTGTTCAGGGAAAAATTTAGGGTTTTTAAAACAGTGCGTTTTAAAACAGTTGTAATTTCACAGCTTTACATATAGTTCCTACCAGTGATGTGTTTGGGGGCATATTAATCAACTCTCAGCCTCAGTTTCCTCATTACTATAATTTACAGGGTTGTAATGGAGATTTTAACTAATGCGTTAGGAGGGAAAGAGGAAAAGCAACTCCTAGGAGTCTGTTAATTTTTTTTTCTTTATAGAATAATACAACTTTAGACCTCCGCATCTCCTGACCTTTCTGGACTTCAAAGTCCCCTGAATTTGGAAGATGATTCTACAAAACTACTCACCATCTCCCCACCCCCACCCTTAGTCCTGTGCTAGCTATGGAAAGACAAATTAATTTAAGCAGGATAGCACCAAACTGTTGTTTAGATCTTTATGCCCCCTCCGATCTCCTATGAAACTATTGTCTTTCCCTATAACTTTTCAATGATGGGAGAGAGTCTGCGAAAATATATTACTTTTTTCAGTGGATAAAGATTAATCCATGTAGTACTTACAGAATGTATTCAAGAGGAAAATAAGATTTAAAGCTTATTTCTCTGATTTTCTGGCCTGTGGTCAGCTCCTAGTAGTTCAGTGATCTGAGAATATATATGTATTCAAACACTTCTTCATACTCACATTCAGGTTCTTATTAGTTTTGTGAAAGTTAATTATATTGTAGATCTGAATATTTGAATAACATGATTCCTGGATGTTCAAAGGTTTTTGTGTATGGAGAATTATATATAAGCAGGTCTCTAATAAATTCTTTTTTTGGATTTTGACAGGAGACTTGAATAGAAATAGATCATCTTTTATTAAGCATTTACGTATTACAAAAGAATATTCTATGTACTAAGGGGTAAGAAAGTATTATGAGAAGTGGTCACTCTCCTCAAAGAGCTTGTAATCCAATTAAAATGAGAAAGCAAACACAGACACAGAGAATAGTAACTGAGAAGAGCTCTTGGAAGAAACTTCAGTAGAAATTTATCGCGTTTCATTACCTGGCTGTTCAATACAGAATCCTTTCTCTCCACATATTTGATTTCAAAGATGCCTCAATTTACCATGATTTTATGAGTATATAATTTATAAAATAAATTATTAAAATTAAAGTCTTCTGCTCTGTGAAAGGCAATGTTAAGAGAATGAGCAGACAAGCCACAGACTGTGAGAAAATATTTGCAAACCATGCATCTGATAAAGGACTATTGTCCAAAATATAGCAAAGAACTCTTAAAAGTCAACAATAATAAAGCAACCTAATTAAAAAAAGGACCAAAGATTTTAATGGACACATCACCAAAGAAAATGTACAGATGACAAGCATATAAAAAGCGATTCCACATCATATGTCATCAAGGAAATGCAATTTAAATAACAATGAGATTCTATTGCACACCTCTTGGAATGGCCAGAACTCTCACACCAAATGGTGATAAGAACGTGGAATAATAGGAACTCTCATTCATTGCTGGTGAGAATGTGAAATGATACAGCAACTTGGAAGACAGTATGGCAGTTTCTTACCAAAGCAAACTGACACTTAGCGTAAGATCTATCAACGGTGCTCCTTGATATTTACCCAAAAAGAATAGATAACTCATATGTACTTAAACCTGCACACATATGTTTATAGAAAAATTTTTATGATTGCTAAAACTTAGCACAAACCAAGATACCCTTTAGTAGAGGAATTGATAAGTAAGCTATGGTATATCCAGACAGTGGAATATTATTTAGCACTAAAAATAAATGAATTACCAAGTCATGAAATGGCGTGGAGGAACTTTAAATACATGTTACTGAATGAGACAAGCAATCTGAAAAGGCTACATAACATATAATTGCAAATGCAGTGGTACCTCAGTTCACAAACAATTCATTCCATGATTCTGGAAAAGATGGCCATATTCATGTTTGTGCAGGAAAGATGGCCGTGATTGTATTTGTCACCCGATTCACAGTTCACAAACAAAAACAAAATTTTGCCAAATGCTTTGGTTTGCAAACATACCACTACGTATGAAATTCTGGAAAAGGCAAAACTATGGAAATAGTTAAAGAACTAATGTTTTCCAGGAGCAGATATAGGGTGAAGAATCAATAGGCCAAGCATGGAGGATTTTTAAAACAGTGGAAATACTCTGTAGGTTACTGGAATGATGAAGATGTGTTTTTATACATTTATCCAAATCCATAAAATCTACACCAAGAATGAGCTCTAACATAAAAGTGACCTTAGGTGACGTATGGTGTATGTGTTAGTGTAGGGTCATCAGCCATGACAAATGCACCACTCTGGTGGGGAATGCTGATCATGGTGGAAGCTATGCATGTTTTAGGGCAAGGAGTGTATATGAAATCTCTATACTTTCCTCCAAACTTTGCTGTGTATTTAAAACTGCTCTGGAAGTCTTAACAAACCACAACTGCAGAACAGGTAAGAGGATCATTAGCAACTAGAAAAAGTATAGCTATATATATGTTAATGGGGAGAAAATATAAAATATACTATTAAATGAAGATGACAGCTGTGTTAAAACAAAATAAAACAAAACTCTATTTATATAGGGGAAAATAACATGTTATAAATGCCCATTTATATGGGGGCACACAGTCACAGAAAACGCACCCAAACCTAACGCATCTAATATTCAGGAGTAGGGGAAACAAAATCCCATTAAACCAAAAATCCCACATGCTAAAGGGGGAAAAAAGAAACTGCATGTCGCCACCGTATATTGATGATATCTTCCATCCTCTGGGTGGGATAGTAAAACATTATGGGAGCAGAAACATTCATGGGAAATGACTTTTCAGATCCTCTTCTTGGTGTTAAGAGTACATTCTTTGGCCAGGGAATTCAGCTCCTCACACAGGCTGGCTAATACAGTATTTCTATAGCTTCCTCCTGTCTGGAGCACTAGGAATAATTTTTAAGTGTGTATCTATGTGTCTGAATTCTTGTAGAGGTTCAGTTCTTAGTGATGCCAATATTTATTGCACTTTGTCCAGGTTTTAGCCTGGTGACATTCCCAGTGAGTTACAATCAATCATAAACCACCACTCTCTAAGCTTAGGGTTTTTCCTGATGCTTCAACCCTCTTGAAGCCTCTCCATTCACTTTAGAAACTGCATTTCATTTGTTAAAAGTCAATTTGAGGGATCTCTGCTTCTCGAGCCATCCTTCCCAAACTGTTTACCAAGTTAATTTGTTTGCTTATTTTGAGGATCAAGTCCACTTGCATGGGATTAATCTCTGTTATTTGGGACCTGTTCATCCACAATGCATGTTGTTCTGTGCTTAATGGCCCTTGTCGCAGGGCAGGGAAGAAGAAAAATGGACTGGGAAGAAGCAGATGGAGCTTTTTCCTGCCTAATTTGCCTCTGCCATAACACAAGTCACGACACAGGAAATTCCGAATGTCTCAAGGTAGAATAAGGCGGTAGATTATTAGAGTCTTTCATTTTCTCTTTCCTGCTGGTGGGGCATGTTGGGAAGAGGGCAAGAGAAGTTCGATTTGGCTGATTTGAATTTGAGCCTGTAAATGAATTTTCGAGAGGAAATGTTTTGAAGATAGTTTGAAATAAGAAACTAGAGTAGAGGTAGGAGATTTAGATTGGAGCACAGAAGTGGAATCTACTCCCAACAGTTTCATAATGAAAATCTGTAGAATGTATAAACTCCATGAGGGAGTGAATCAATGGTAAGAAAGAGTGCGGAAGAATAAAATAAGGCAAGTAAGTGCGAATTGTATATACTAAAATGCAAAAAAGTAATTGGTTTTCTGTTTTATAATCATCATAACAACCATTCCTGCTAAAAAGAGGAAGAAAGATACAGGGATGGACTTCAGCACTTATAGAGAAGGAAGAAGATAATGAAAGTTAAGCCAAGACAAGAAAATGTTTCCAGTAGAGGCTGCAGGATCACATGCTTTAGGAAAGCCAGTGGTTCTGACAGAAGGTCATGGAGTTTGGTAGACGGCGACAGTCACTGGCAAGAGGCAAACTGGAGGAAGTCACAGTGAGATGAAGGGCAGGAATGGGAGCATTTGTATACACTGTTGCCATAAAAAAGGGGAGGTGTTCTTGATTCATAAATAGAAAGGACATTAAAAAATAGTGGAAAAGCATTATAAAGCAGGGGAAATGGATATGTTTCAAGGTAGAGGGGAAGTTGTAGTGAGGAAAGGTTTGAATTGTTCCATGGTGGTGAAAGTGGAGGTAATCTTACAGGGAAAATAGGAAGGGGTGTGAGGGCTCTATCAAGTGTTGTTCTTTTGTTTTTGCAATTTTAATTTTTTAATTAAAAACCATACATAATGGTTACTTTCCTCATGGGAGGTTGGTACATGTATGTAATACATCTTTATTATTTTTTCATTCCTTTCCCCTCCTCTCCTTCCCTGTCCCTCTATCTTTTGGTCCCTTCCCTTTTGCAAAAGAGCTATTTCCCTATTATTTTTATTTTGCTCTTTATTTGTATTTTGAGTTTCTCATTTAAGAGAAATCATCTGTTGGTTAAGCTCGTGTGTCTAATTTGTTTCATTTAACATTATGGGCTCAAGGTGCATCTATTTTCCTATAAATAACTCAAATTTATCCTTCTTTATAGCAAAGTAATACTCCATTGTGTATAAATACATTTTCTTTATCCATTCATCTGTTGATGAACATATAGTTCCTGAAACATATAGTTGCTTCCAAGATTTAGCTATTATAATTGTGCTTCTGTAAGCGTGGGTATGCATGTATCACTGTAATATGATGTCTTTAAGTCTTTCAGGAAGATACCTAGAAAGGCAATAGCTGGAATGTCTAGTTTTAGTTTTTGAAGTATCTTCAAGGATTGTTCTTTGTTGAAACTCAGTCAGAAATGGTGCGGAGCCTGCCACAAAACAAAAGGACCTGCTCTCTTTCTGCTCTTCCTAGCTGATAGACATCCTTTAACTCTCCATTTCACAGATTGTTTTTCTTTTCAAATACCAGTCAGAACTTTTACTTTGCTTTGGCATTCTGCACATTCTATTTACTTTCTCTCCCTACAGTATGGATTAATCATGCTGGATCACACAGAACTGTGTCACGTGCACATAATTTGGGTGAAACAACCATAAAAACCATTTCCAACACCACAAGTGATGCAGGAATAAAGTGCCCACTCTTATCTATGCTTACAGATATATAAGAACAATTCTTTTCCTAGCTGTCCAGTTTTCATGGTGAAGTACTCCTGAAATACACATGTATTAAAAATAAAAGTATTTTTAAGATAAGGTTTTTAAAAGCAAGATGATTTTTTTTGAACTGCACTATCATGTGAAATGTTTCTTATTTTATTTTTGATTTTTGTGCTCAGGTTCCATAACAGATCCCATAAAATCATACTTTAAATTCAATTATTGTCTTCCCTTATCTTCAATATCAAAAGATGTGAAAAGAGGGAAAATTTTAGTTTAAAAATATGGTATTTACAATTAAATTATCTACAGAGATTACCAGAGGAGAATCTATTTTAATAACTGATGTTTAGCCTACAATGTGGGCAGAGAGGATTTAAGCTTAGTTCAAGTACCTTTCCAATTGTAATTGGAACTTAACAAAACCAATGATCAATAGAATTTTGTTTCTCCTTGTGGCTATGAGAAATCAGCAATAGGAGTTATATTGTGAGAAAAGGGTGCAGGGAATTTATTTGAAAAATAAAATAATCATAGCCTTATTATGATATAATCTATGGGAAAGACAGTCTTTTAAATTGCTTCTTACTTAATCCAACTCAATCCATGCTTCTTTTGTGTAAGCACTATAAAGATGTTTTGATGTGGTTTATGTTATTTTCTTGTGTTTATTACTTCATGATTTTGTGATATTTATATCAGTGCCAATGACCAGAGAGAAGAATTTGTTCTCTCTTTTCCTTCTTAATCTGGGTTGATTCATACACGTCGAGGCAGTATGTAGAAAAGGCTTCATTAGTTTTAGACAGGTCATGGATTGAAGAAAAATATAGGGTGTTCATTGAAAATACTAGGTTGTATTTTGTCTACTTCTTAATTTCTCAGGCTAAAAGCTTGCTGAGTTTTTGTATTTTGTTGTGTGTGTGTGTGTGTGTATTTAATCAGCTTTGGGCACTGCAGTTTGAAATATTATGTTGAAACTTGTTTTAAGCCAAATTATCATAAAATGTTTGATTGTGTGAATGTGTTAATATTTTATTTTATGCCACAATTTTATGTTGGCTATTTAGGTTGAAAATCTGGGGGTAATGTAGCTAACAGAATGTCATAGCCTGTTTCACAAATCTCTTGTTGTATGATTTCTCGAGGAAAGATGTCTGTGATTCACCATTTTATAGAACCATGTACTATATTCTTCAAATATAAGGTTTGAAAATATGTTTCTTGGTCAAGTGGCTGTCATACCCACAGAGCTAGGACTTGATAAATCATCTTGAAGAGATGAAAGTATGTGCCATAACTTTAAAGATATTTATGGAAATGGCTGTGAATGTGGGTTGTTAGAAAGTTGTTCTCTTTTATTTTATTTGTTAGTCTCTGAAGGCCTCTCAGTGGATATATTATATAATATATTTCCCAACAGATAGAAACTTTGATAAACTTTGTGATGATATAAACTGTAAAATGTACAGTAACCATTAAGTTTACTTGGTTTTCATCTTCTGAAAATAAATAATTGAAACTAGTACATATTCAATAAAACATGAATTGAATTGAACCCCTAGGAAACTCAGAATTGAGGGCTCCTAAAAATTCCCCGGTTCACACTCTAGTACTGAAGCCATTTCAAACAAATGGAAAGTACTAGTTCTTACAATTTAGGGACTTAGCAAGACTGTATCTCAAAATTAAAAATAAAAACAAGGCTGGGAATGTAGCTCAGTACAAAGACTCTGTTTCAATCTGGTTCAGGATGGGGGGTGCTGAGAGAATCCCTTACTCTGCAGAACCATCGCTCTAATTCTGAGCAGTGGAGCCCAGGGAGATGCCTTTCTGTCACCTCCTCTGCCTGAGCAAGTATGGAGGGAAGTTATTCCCTGTCTCTATCATTTTCCTAACCAGCCCTGCTGCCTCTTCCTTCCCATTGCCTGTTAGTGGAAACAATTCTGTTTTCTCATTTCTCTTCAGCCTTCTGCTTAATATCTAAGTCTCTACTAGAACTTCCTCTGGGGAAAATGCAGCCACAAAGGGTTGTCTGTGTTCGTACTTATAAAATACATTTCCTTAAGGATTGCTTGTGGCTGCCACTTTCTTTATTTTTAAAATGAAGAAAGCTTTGTTGTATGTTTTCATTATTAAAATAATAGCTGGACATGACACACATACATAAATTAGAAAAACTGAAATTTGCAACATAAAAGTACAAGTAGCAAAAATAAAAATTCAAGTTTACCAAAGATAAATATTGTCGACATTTTCATTAAAATATCCTTACAGATCTCACGCATATATAGAGACACACATACATTTGCTTAAGTAAATGAGATTATAATGTTTGGGTTACTTGCTACTTCACTTAAGGAGAAGCTGTGAACACTTCTCTCTGTCAATAAATGCAGCTGTACATTATAATGGCTCCCGTATCTGGTGTGGGGGGAGGATTGCTTACAAGATCTTCCATGGATATCAAAAACCTCAGCTACTCTAGTTTCTTATAAAATGGCCTATTTTTTGCGTATAAGCATGTGGATCCTCCCCCCAAATACTTTAAATCATCTCTAAATTACTTAGAATACCTAATACAATGTAAATGCTTATGTAAATAGTTGTTACCTTACTACTTGGGGAATAATGACAAAGGAAAAAACCGTATGTGTTGAGTACACAGGCAGTTTTTCCTAAATATGTTCCACTTACAATTGGTTGTATGCACAGATGTGGATGTGAGGATCCAGAGGGCGGCCTGTAATGGCTTTTGAGGCTTTCGCAGGACTGGAGAGCACTGACATCCCATAATCTGTCTAACTGAGGAAGAGTGAGATAGTTTCCAGGGTTCTCTTGCTATAAACAGCGTGGCAGGACATATCCTTGGGTGCACAACCCTGTGTACCCGTGTGACCATCTCGACAAATCACATTTCTACAGAGGAAATGTGGAGCAAAAGGGTGCGTGTAGGAGAACATTCCGTTTGTGCTGTAGGAAAGGCACGTCGCTGTGTCTTATGTAAGTAAGCTGTTTGACTCTCATAACGAAGTCTGGAGAGTGGAGTTCAGGGCTGGAGCAGACACGTTACCAGTCAGATTCATTTTTCCTTTCCTGTTCCACCATTTTAGCAAGGCAAACTCTAAAGGAAAGGAAGTCTTGGGTGTTTTGTTGTTGTTGTTATTGTTTTGTTTTTGTCTTTGTTTTTGGTTTTAAATCTTAGCATATTGCCACTGAGAAAGGAGGTCTATCACTCAGCAGGGCGGGTTTTGGGAGGTGGTCAGCAGCGTCTGTTATGAGGCAGTGCATGTTAAACATTTGCAACACGCAAGCCAACTGCCCTCCGGAAAGAGCGCGCAATTCATCCGCGCCTACGTTCCGGTGTCTGCCGGCTCCGTTTGAATGTGTATGAGTAGAGTGAGTTCCCCAGTGACTTTGGTTCTGGCAACTTTCATAGGAAGGAATATTTGCCTCCCTTCCAGTGAGAATGATCATTTGTCATCAGACACAGAGGCAGGTCAGTTGTATTGCATCCGATTTTTCTTTTTAAAGTTTTGGTTATTTGCACCCAGAAATAATGCCACTATAGTCTCTTATTTCTAAGCATGAACATCCATGGTGCGAGCTCCAGAAGCCGCCTAAAATGATATCGAGGCAGAATGGTATGGGCTGCCGGAAAACGACTTTCTGAGCCTGTTGGTGGAAAGTGGGAGTAAGGATGAAAATGTGGGGACATTTGAAAAAGCATTTCAGGGATTAATACGGTTATTCTCACTAATGCTAAACATTCTGCTTAGGATTCCACTTCTGTCTACCCATCAAGAGGCATACATATGTGTTTCTTTTTTGTTTATATTATCCCATTTTACATGTAGAGAATATATATACATATATGACAGAAAAATACATATGATCGAAAATATTTTAAAAAGTAACAAGGAGAACTAAAACTCCCCTTAACGACTTTAATATTTGGGTGTATTTTTTCATATATATTTAAATACATCAGTGCACACACATACACAAATATGGAATCACAGTGTATATTTAATTTTGTATCTCACATTTTGCACTTCATATTGTTTAATGGAGACTTTCCTTAGTTGTTAGTTACAATTTTACCATTTGATTTTAAGCTTTATATAAGAATGATTTGACATCTTACTAATTATTCTATTTTTTTCTTTTTAGTTTTTCTTCCCCCATTTTTTCACATTTAAAATCTGATATTTAACAACCTTAAGTTATAAATCATCTAGCATATGAATTTCTGGGTGAAAATGTAGAAAATTTCTTGGAATTCTATGTGACTATATTTATAAAATATTATAAATACACAAATATTGTCAAATATGCCAGTAAGTTTGTCCCAGTTTACTTTTTTTTTTTACTAGAAATCCATGCTCTTCTCTCTTGAAACACGTAGACCCAAACACATCAATTTTAAGCCTTTTAGAGTCATATTATTTCATAACTTTGAAATTCTATTTGTTAACCATTGAGCAGAAATTTTTAAAATTTGCTATTTTGTGAGATTTAATGTCAGCACTGCCACATTGCTTTGCAAATTGTTTGACCTATAGAATAGGCTCAATAAATTATTACATAGGCTCATGCATACACACACGGAGTACCTACTGGATTGAAGCCTAATGGGTTTCGCATTTAATTTTGAAATGGCTACATGACATTCACATATATGTTTTAGCCAATCTCTGTTATTAATACGTTTAGGCTGTTAAAAGTTTTTCTGAAATTTGTATATTGCAGACATTACAGCAGTGATGATTCTATGGTCACAGTTTTGATAGACTCATAATTATTTTCTTTTGGTAAATTTCTAGAACTGCTGAAATTATTTGTTTCAAAGATATCCATATTTAATCCTTTTATGTGTACTCCCAATTATAATACCCCAGCAATTTCTTAATAATTTTGGTCCTTAGGTTTTCCTAGGAATATTTTCATTCCATTGAGATTTCCAGATGTTTAATATTCAATAATAGTAATAATATCATCATCATCTCTATGTTTTGCTATCTCTTTCTTTCTTGTTGTTCTCGTGTAGACTTTTAAATAGATCTGTCTGGTTTATTGATTTACTTTGTGGAGAACAATTTTAGATATTTTGATTCAATTTTGTTTTTAAAGTAATTCAGTTATACTGTTATTCATATTTATTTATTTATAGTTTTTGGTTTTCTTTGGTTGATTTGTTGATTTTTTACTTTGTTGAATTGAGTTTCAGATTTACATATTAATTCTGTTTTTCTGTTTTCAAAATTATTCATTTATGGTATTTTTTTAACTTTATAGTTTTGCTTTCCTTGGTGCTCTTTGGTTGTAGGCAAGGTTATTTTGGCCTCTTGAGTTGAAAAATAATAAATTAACATTTAGTGACCATTTAGGAATTTAAAGTTAAAAGTTAGAAATTAGTAGAGGTACAGCTGCCTTATGCTTTCCTGTGCTTGTGTTGTATGGCTTTCATTATCATTTTTCCAAAAATAATTAGCCATCTTTGCTATTTTTTGTTCCATTCATTGTTTAGGGAATGTGTTTTAATTCCCATTACTTAGGGTTTTAATTAATACTTTGGCATTAATTTTTCTCTTTATTATAACTGGAGAACATATTAAGATTCCTATACTGGTAGATCAACAACATGGTGAGGCAGGAAGCCATGGGCTCCTCCCCATGGAGCCACATGCAGGCCAGTTCTCCTAGTGAAGAATCCAGGAACCAGTTAAGAGGCTTTTGTACCCCACATGAGCACCAAGCAGCCACATCAAATCTGGTAGGAAATTCCTGGCACTTGCTCTCCACATCCCCTCCCCTGACACAGGTGGTGATCACAAGGAAACTCCCAATTTCCAGCTTCCCTCGGGGGAGGGAAAGAGGACCACAACTGTTAGTCTAACGTACAGACTTTTGAGGAGGGCTACACAAGGAGCTAAGTGGTAACAGGAGTGGGCACCATACTGGGGACCACTCAGAATAAAAGTTATGCTTCGAACTGGTATCCACTTACTCACTGCCACTCTTTTCCCCAGCTCAGTGCAGGGTGAACAGGAGTGACTGTCCAACTCCTGGCATCTTCCTGTGGAGGGAAAAGTTGAGCATAGGGCAGGGTTTCCTGAGGGACTGGTCACTGTCTTGTGCAGCTTGGAGAGCTGACAGGACCTGGCATATCGAGCCCTCTGAGGGACAAAAGAGCTGAGTGAGTTGCTGCTGCTCCAAAGGACCTACGGAACACCAGACAGAGACTGATACATCTTGATGGCCTCTCCTTTAGATGGTGGAGGGGACTGGAAAGAGAGGAGTGTATCTCCAACACGCTGGCCTTTTGGTAGTAGCGTGGACAGCCTGAGGACTGATCAGTATCTTTTGCTTAACTAGGAGCACTGACAGGAACAGAATACAGTACTCTAGCTATTCGCTCTGGGGACACTGAGAACCAAAGAGCAGTACAGCTTACCACAGCCCTAGAAAATTTTCAGTACCACAGAGAGACACCACAGGGAGGAAGAGACCTCAAGCTCTTGAAAAAAGCAATCTGCAAAACCTCTAATTTAGAATTTATTTGCACAAGTGTGGAGAAGATGCATCCACAGAAAAGGTGTGAAAGTTCCCCAGAATCTCTAGCTGGGCTGAAGGCTTTTCTCTATAGGAAGCCAGTTGTAAACACTGAAACATGTGGTTCTTTTTTCAAGTGTGTTGATCTCAACACAAAGTAACAAGGCCTACGGAGAAAAAAAAGAAACATGGCCCAAAGGAATGGGCAAAAATAAGTCTCCAGAAATCCAAGGTAAAGAATTAGAAATATAGTATATCAATTACCTGATGAAGAATAAACTACCCTAAAGATGTTCAACAATCTCAGGAAAATTATGTATAAAGAAAATGAGAATATTGACAAAGAGATAGAAAATATTTTTTAAAAAGCATAAATTTTAGAGGTAAAGAATGTAGGAACAACCCACTATATATCCAAAACCTATAAGAAAGACCTGTAACTTCATACCAGAAAGCAAACAACCTAATTAAAAAATGGACAGACGACCTGGATAGATATTTCTCCAAAGATGACATACACATGGTCAACAGGTACATGGAAAAATGTTCAACATCACTAATTATCAGAGAAATACAAATAAAAACCCTAATAAGATATCACCTCACACCTGTTAGGACTGCCATTGACAGATACACAAAGAAAAGAGCCAGTGTTCCCAAGGATGTGAACAAATTTTGACCCTTGCACATTTTTGGTGGAAATGTAAAATGGTGCAATTGCTATGGAAAACAGAATGAAAATTTCTCAAAAAATTAAAAATAGACTTATTCTGTGACCCAGCACTGTACATCTGGGTATTTATCCAAAAGAACTGGAAAAAATGATCATGAAGAGATATTTGCACTCTCATGTTCATAGCAGCTTTATTCACAACAGCCAAGACATGGAAAAACCAAAATGCCCATTATGAGAAGAATGGATAAAGAAAATGTAGTATATACACACAATGGAATATTATTCAGCTTTAAAAAGAAGAATATATTGTCATTTGCTATGATGTGGATGACGTGCTAAGTGAGATAAGCCAGTAACAGAAGGATAAGCATGCCACGCTTAAGGTTATATGAGGTATCTAAACTAGTCAGATTCATAGAAACAGGAAATAGTATATTAGTTGCCAGGGATTGTGGGGAGAGGGAAATGTGAATTTTATCCAATTGGTACAAAGTTTCAGACATGCGAAATAAAAACTGTACAAGAAGTGGATACTTGTAACTAATATTGAGATGTGCACTTAAAGCTTTAATAAAGTAAATTTCATGTTACATGTTTTTTACCACCAAAAATAAAGTTTGCTATATTTGGAAATTCCTAACTTAAAAACATTTTTAGGATTTATTTGGTGTTGGGAAATGTTCTATGAATGTTTGTAAAATATTATATACTGTTCTTTTAATTAATCTATAATCTTATTATTAATAAATCCTATGAATTGTATGTCATAATTTTGGCAACTGAATCTTCTATAGATTGACAGTGGCTTATGAAATGTTCTACAATTATATTTTTGTCAATTTTTTCTTAAATTTTAAAATAACTTTTCTTTGTATTTCTATATCAGCCCCATTTAATCCTGTGTGCTTTGTTTTTTATGTTTATGGCATTTGCTCACTTTAATCATTCATTTTGTATTATCCCAGTTGTTAATAGCATATGATCTATTTTAATTTATTGTCAAATTAGTGTCTTTTTTCAATTTACTTTGTGCTTTCTAGTTTCTATTTTTAACAGTTTTATTTTCTTTAATGATGCAGCAAGTATATATCTTATTCTAAATTCTTCCTCTGATTGCTTTTCACTAATCAAATAAGTACACAATCTTCATTTTCCCATTTATTAAAACCAGGAATCAAGCAGAATGATGATCCCCTTCTGTATTGAGGACTTAATGCCATTCCACCCCTCTGTCCCAGAGTTATCTCGAAGGCTGAAAGTAGAGTTTTTGTGATGTTTATGTATATTTGTCTATATAAATATTATAAATGTATATGCAGAAATTGTACCCATTGGTTCTAGTACTATAATATTCCCATATTTTATTACTTGATTTTGATTATCTCTTAGTAATTTTTCCTCAGTAGATTTTAAGTGGTATTATTTGGGAAGATCTTTCCAATCCATTGTCTTTAGGAACCGCTTTTGCAGGAAAAGTAGGAGGCCAACCTGATTTTTGTTCTAAGGCAGACACTTCGGTATTTGGATGATGTTTGTTCATTATCTCATAATTAGCTTTGATAGCTGGGTTGTTGCCAAGTGAGTGCCCCTTTTCCATTTAAACATCTCTAGAACAGGGTATGCTGTTTCAATTTACACACATATGTGTGTAAATTTCTTTGAACATATCTTTATTGTGTTTCATAATAATGATAATGGCATTGATAAAAGTTATTTGGTGAGTGCTTCTAATGCTTATATTAAATAATTTATGTGCATTATTGGATGTAATGATGACAACAACTGTTCTTATCTGTCTCTTAAAGATAAGCTAACTGGAGCTCAGGGATGTTAATCAACATACCCAAGCCTCCTCATCTAGTAAATAGCAGGAGTTTTTAGCTCCAGTTGTCTCACCCCATTATCTTCAGCTCTCAGCGGCTCACTTACACTGTTGTCCTTAAGTGCTCTGAGTTTCTAATTCTTTAGGTCCACAGTATGTATGAGCTTAGATCTTAGCCCTTTATCCCATATCGTATGGTATTCATATTCACATAGTATTCATTTATTTCAAATTCTAGGAGAGAATCTTGCGTTGGGACTGTAAACGATTTGATTTTACACAGTATCAACTTTTCTTTTTATTGCCTATTTATAAATATTTTGAATTATGTTTTAAGACTTGTTACTATCCTTTCGTATTTCATCTAGTTTTTTTTTCTTTTTTTTTATGTGGGTACCGGGAGTCGAACTCAGGACCTCGCGCTTGCCAGGCAGGCGCTTATGCCCCAGAGCTATCTCACCGGCCCCATCTAGCTTATTTTTACCTTTGACTTTATCTCAGTGTATTTTTCACCGTGAATTTTGATACCTGCATCATAAAGGCCTTGTTGCCTTGCATCTTTTTGAGCACACCAGATAGATGCTGTTCTAAAATGACCTTCTCTTTTCCTAAGTTTTCAATACACTTCTCGTTTTTCATGTGTTGCTTTGTGTTGTACTCTTTGGATGGGAAGAAGCCCCTCTAGGTCTCCTGTCTGTATGCAGATGTGGCACAGGTGATTTTAGCACCTTTCCTGCCTACTGTTTGGTGGGAAATTCCTCCTCCCAGATTTAGGATGTATGGGCAGAATACAGTTCCTACTTTCAGTGTCTAGATTGGGATGGGTATTTGTGTTGTCTGATGGAAGGTCCTGTGGAGCTTCTTTTCAGGTTTTTAGAGTCACGAACAGAGAATTGAAAAGGACACACAGAAAAGGCCATGAAAGTTTACATTATTGAAGGCAGCTCTGCAGTGTGAGGCTCACAGTAGGCCTGAGGACAAGGGAAAGGGATCTTTTATATCTAAAATTCCCAGGTTATCTCTCTTTCATGTAAATAAAGCATTGGGAAAGTTATCCTATCACTCACTTGGCCACACAATGTATAAATTCTCCTATTAAAAAAACTCATTTGGCTCTCTATGTAAATAAAGGATCAGAAATAGTGTCTCTGGATTGGTTGTGCCCATACGCAAATGAAGAATTGAAAAGGGCATCTTCTGATTGGCCATATGAACAGCACCAGTTTCAAATGTAGGATTGAAAACAGCAAGTTTCTGATTGGTCCAAAATAGCATTTTTCTGATAGGTTCTGTGTACAGCGATGATGGCATCACTGTATTGGGAGTGTCCTTCACTCTGTTGCCCTATTTTTATTAGGTTCTCTGCTTTTGTGGTGAGATAGAGGAAGTGGCAGCAATCTTTGAGCACAGTTAGAGCAGGCAAGGACTGCTCCCTGCCAGCACACGCTTGTTCCTTTAGTCTCTGTGTCCCAGCGTCTCACAGCACACACTTTTCTCAGTGATTTGTTTCTGGCAGTGTTGTCTGTTGAGTTTTGTAGTTTGAGTATACAAAAAGTGACAAGCATATGGAAGTAAGGAGAGAAGAGTTGTTTTGGTCAATAAGGTTTTGGAAGGGCCACCATGAATCCCATAACTAAGAGCTAATATTACTGCTGAATAGTTTTTTTTTTAAATAGTGCTTTTGGTCTTCTGTATCATTCTTAGTCAGACAACAGAAATTGAATAATCTATGCATGTATTTTTAATGCATAGTCCCAGTGATAGATTTTGTGGAAAAGTCTTCCCAGAATTTAGCATACGTGCTTTTAAGAGCTTTGTTTTGTATTTCTTTGACTTCTCTACCATGGATCATTTCAAATGCAATTTGCAAGGATGCTATCTTCACCCATTTACCTAGAAAGCAGAGCCTGAGACCTATACTTTATTTGAAGTGTGAGTCCAAGGAGCAGTGTCTGAAGCAAAGAGGGAGAAGCAGTCATTACAAGGATGTGTTAAGGAGTTGGTAGCTACTGAGGAGACTCGTTCACTAATCCTGCTGTACATCTGAGAAACAACATAAAACATGTCTCAGCATCTAGTGTCAATAGTTCCCATCTTTCATTGGACAAATACTGCATGGATTGCACATGCGTGGACACTGAACAGGTTCCTGACACATCCTAAACAATGGCATCAGCCCGGGGACCTAAGGGCAGGAGGCCCAGGCATGCAGCACAGGCCTGGCCTTGAAGCTGGCCCTGATCCACACAGAAGCAATCGCTGAACATTATCTGGAGAAAGACACTTCCGAGGCTCTGGAGAACTGGAGTGCTGGGTAAGACAGGCATCCATCTTTCAGTAAAGGTTTGAAGAAGCAAATGCAAAAATCTAGGATAAAGCACTGTTATTTTCAATTAGATTTAGTATTACCCTAGATTCTAATAAAACTGAAATAGCTAATATTACTCAGAAGTTTACTGATGTTCTGAGACTTTTCATTTTCTCAAACTGCATGAATTAGGGAATCAAAAATGCATCTACTAAACTTCCCTGGTGAGCCTATATGTCCCATAATCTCTCCTACTACTCTGACCAGAGAACTTCATCTTATTTTCTATGTGAAATACATTCTGTCTTCAAGAAAGCCATAGGAAGGCTCACAGTGCCACTGGGAACTGGAGGCCCTGCCTTTTCTCAATCATAAATTAATCCCAGGAAAAGAGCTGTTTAGCTCTGGAGTCCAGATCCTTGCACGGAGACAGGTTAGTGACAGTGAACTTGGACAGCTGTGTGTTGCATGAGGCTCAACTGTGGACATCAGCTATTTCTAATTCACTGCAATGCCTAATGGTATAATTGTGCCCAGCTACAACTTCATGTCTGTTACTATTGTGCTGAATAGACCAAAGGATTAATAAGATCTTAAACTGTTGTAAACCTACATCCATGTATGTGTTACAAAGGTAATTTTTTTTTTTTTTTTTTTTTTTTGTGGGTACCGGGGGGACGACCTCAGGACCTCGCGCGCCAACAGGCACCCGTGCTGCTGAGCGATATCACCGGCCCCTTTTTCGTATGTGGGATCCGGGAGTCGAACTCGGGCCTTCGCGCTTGCAAGGCAGGCGCTTAAGCCGCTGAGCCGTCTCACCGGCCCACAAAGGTAATTTTTAAAAAAGCTTTTTACATTGAACTCATTTTAGACTCACAAAGACTTGCAAAGATAGTACAGAAAGCAGCTGCATATTTGTTACCCCATATCCCCCAGCGTTAACACCTTACATAACTATTATCTAATTATCAGAATTAGGAAATGGTCATGGTCCAGTACTACTAACTAAACTCCATACTTTAACTTCACCAAGTTTGCAATATTTGTGTCCTTTTTCTTCCAGGATCCTATTCAGGATTCCATATTGTCTTTCCTTGTCACATCTCCTTAGTCTCCTCCAATCTATGATAATTCCTCAGTCTTTCTTTGTGCGACCTGTACACTTTTAAAGAGAAACAGTTAGTTATCTTGTCCCTCAGTTTGGGTTTGTCTAGTATTTTCTCATGGTTGGAAAATATTTATCCCTTTTTGACAAGAATACCAAAGAGATGGTGTTGTGTCCTTCTGAGTACACAGAGGTGATTTTTATCATCTCTATAACTGGATATAACTTGTAAAGTTGAGTTCCTGTTCATAGAAGTGCTCAAAAAATGAGCAGATAATCAATGCTCAGGGATACTGCATGTAGGTTTTTTGGCTTTGGTTGTGAAATTGAGCCAAATGACTTCTAAGATGCCTTTCTCTTTATTGTATTTTATGATTCCATCTCATCCATCCAGCCCATACATATTTATTGAGGAAGTATTATATACCAGGTACTGAAACATAGATACGTAGTTGTATTTAGAAAACCCCAATATTCCATGTACGTACACACAGATACAGACACACACGCACAGACACACACACGGAGCACAAAATAATAAGTGTATTAATGGAGAAATGTCTACATTTATTTATTTATTTATTTATTTATTTATTTTTGTGTGTGTGGGTTCCGGGAGTCGAACTCGGGCCCTCGCACTTGCCAGGCAGGTGCTTACGCCGCTGAGCCATCTCACCGGCCCGAAATGTCTAAATTTAATAGAGGAAAACTTTGCTAATATTTTACTGGAAAGTTTTACCTTGAGGTCTATGACACATTTTAAAAGAAATATCACTCTTTGCCTAATTGTGTTTATTAGCTTCCTAGCATAGTAGCCAGTTCTTTTCTGTAATTGCTTTGCCCTCTCTGCTTGATAGCAAAATTGATCTTGAACTTGGATTGACAATTAAACTCAGAAGACACTGTAGGGTTCATTCAGTGCTGCTTGTTTGGTTTTAAGAACAGCTGCAAGATGCAATAATAACATGAATGGAAGAGCAGGGTAGAAGTCCCAGGACTGCTATGTGCAGCCTCTGAGGTCCCTGTCATTCTGCACTTGGGATGCAATAAAATGGGGTGTGGGTAAGGATGACCCCGCCTCAGGAAGTCATCAGTTGTAGGTCCTTTCAACTTTTTATTAGTTCATCAGCCTCCTTGGGATTGTAATTCTAACTGCCATTGTCTGGTACAGTTGATTCTTAGCACTAAATGCTCTTCATTATTTGATGAACAATCTTGACAATAGTTACAGGTTCTTGGTCTAGTACCTAATCCTTAGCTGGATTCTCACTTGTCTTCAACTTGGTGCAATCATCCTTCCCTCAGTGTTGTGGGAGGCTTTGCAAGATAAAGTTTCCGAGTGTCTCTTAGACTACAGAGAAAGCCACAGACCTGGTAGTTAAACCTCATTCCAGTAAGGAAGAAACAAAATCAAGTGAAATATCAGCACCGACTGTTTAACTTACTTTAAATTATAAAATAATTATTAGTAGAGTAGAATGCTCAAGGATCAATTATAAGTGAGGAAAAAAGAAAAAAACTCACCCCTAAAGCAAAAATATAAAATCTCAATCTTATTTAATTAAAAAATGAGGGCCAGGGATAGAGCTCAGCGGCACAGCGCCTGCCTGGCAAGCATGAGGTCGTGAGTTCAATCCCCGGTACAAAAAAAAAAAAATTGAAATAGTTGATTAAAAATCAAGAGCTTCAGGTACAGGTTGAACCAGTGTCTAGGTCTTAAATTATACATTAGTACTTTATTCAGCAATCTCTCTTTCCTTTATCCCTCTCCCTATCCTTCTCCCTCTCTCTCTCTGTCTCTGTCTCTCTGTCTCTCTCTCTCTCTACCTCTCCTGCTATCTGGTTTACTTAATAATTCGGCCCAACATGGTAGTCCCTGTAAATTCAAGTCTAAGTTTCTTTAATGTTAAAATGCGCTGGAAAAGAGATTGTCTTTCTCTCAGAATTCTTATTCTGCCTCAGCACTGGGGCACATTCCCATTCTTGAATACTGTGCGCAAAAGATACTGAATTGTCTGTTGCTTGCAGCTGAAGTTTGTGCTCCACCCAAAACACCACAACTAAGAATGAGAAACATTGCTCCCCAAGAAGGAACCCGAACTAGTATTATTGGCAGAGTGATGAATAAATGCTAAATGTCAAAAAAAAAAAAAAAGAGAAAGAGAAAGAAAGAAAGAAGAAAGAAAGAAAGAAAGAAAGAAAGAAAGAAAGAAAGAAAGAAAAGAAAGAAAGAAGAAAGAAAAAGAAAGAAAAGAAAGAATTTTTTCTTTCTTTCAATTTGTATGAACCCAGTTTAAAATAATTTAAGGGAGAAATAACATTTATTTGCTCTCATTCATATGAAGTCCAGAGACAAGCTGACTTTATTCAAAGCAGTGGCCTAGGGCTCAAATTATTTTGATGTGACTCTGTTTCACTTGCATACTTCATTTCTTTGTGGTGATATTTTAGTAATCAGTCCCCTCTACAACATAGGCATAATATAACCAGAAACCTCATATTTGCAATGAAGACAGATATATTCAATTACTTCAACATTCTCCGTGAATAAAGGCTGTGTTTCCAGTTAGCTCCAGAACCCTGAGAAGATGTTCTGCTTCTGCCTGCGTCAGTTTTCTCTCTCTATGTTAATTACTAGACCCTGAGACATGGCTTCTTGGTAATGTTTGAACCCTATTGACAGATGAAGGCAAGTCATAGGATTAAAAGCCCTCTGAGGGATCAAAGAACAATGCTTTCCCCAAAGGAAAGTTGGTAGATTCCAGAAGAAAGGAGCTAAGCAGACAAACCATGGCCACCACTCTGCAGCATGGCCTTTGAGAGATATGAATATTATCTCTATAATAACTTTTCTCATGTACTTTCTGCTCTTCTGAAAGTAAGCCATCTAACACTTGTCTGTCACAAATATTTTAAAAATGAAAAGAAATATCACATGTGACTTCCACTTTATCAGAACACAAGATCTCATATTTACTCTTTAGAAATTCATATTCTTGCAACCAAATTTGGAAATTTGGGAGGAATCATGAGATTCCTGGTATATGCCTGGTATTGTCCTTGGTTATTCTGCACTTGGATCAGAGGAAATAAATCTTCTGAAATGACTGAGATGAGTTCTGCCAACTGGATTTTGTTAGTTATAACCATTTCTTAATATCATTTCTTAAATTAAGTACCAAAGCAACAATAAAAATCTCTCTGCTGTACCTTGAGAGTGACTTTCACAACATTCTTATTTAGTCATAATTCTTTTACATGTGAATCTCTTGGAGATTAACTTTGCGACGTGGCAATCAATTAGGGAGTCCTTGCTGAAGTCATACAACTTTATTAGGCCCAGAAGTGAGTAGGGCCCATTGGTGCAGTACATTAGAGATGGCTTGCTTTATTTGTTCACCACATACCACACATTTCTTTATATGTCAGCCAAGCTCTCTTCACCTTCATCACTAAGAATGAGCCCACCAAAGCCGATTAACTCACACCAAGAGTTTAAATGGAATGGAGTAAGGACTGTTTGTTTAAATTACACACATTTTGAGGATCATTAGAGTTCTACATCCTGTGAGTAAAGATGATGAAAATTCAGTAGAGTTTTGTATATTTTTTAATGTGCATTTAGTTTACTCCACAATATCTTCTTTAACATACCATCATTCTGTGTGCTACGACTGCTATTCATAATGGCACACACTTAGTAATATGCGTGATGATACAGAATACGTTTAAGTGTCTTTACATTATTCTTAATATAATAATGGTTCCTAGGGCTACATGCAGCTGTGAGTGCATATTAACAGGGATAGCCCACTGTGAGTTATGATTCTATAATACAAAATTTTCAGAGAAAGTACTTAGTGTGTATGTAAAATAGCTCCCTTTTAAAGCTTGAAACTTGGGCTGGTTAAAATTGCTTCTAGTAATATTTTTAAAAGAAAATATTCCAGAGGTAATAAATGAACTGAATGGATTTATGAATGATTGCTGTAAAGTCTCCTTTTCAAGGCAATAGCTCACAAAACTACAAAAGGAATAGAAAATTATCTTTTTATGCATGTGTAATATGAAATCAATTCAAACGAATTTCAGTAACAAATGTTCTCCATGTTTTTGCCATCTTAATGGATCTCGCTATTTATATTTTATTCTTGTTGATGGAATGATACTGAAACATACAAGATCCTAGTCCTTTATTAATTTGAACTAAATGTCTATAAAGGTAGACAGTGTGAAGAGATAATTTTTTAAATTGCCAGTTTTTTCTTATTTTGATAATATGCATGCTTATATCTACTTTTCCCTAAAATCTCTTTGTAGTGCTTATCACCCTATGAACTAGTCCAAACACCTCAACACAAGTGGCTTGTCAAAGGTGAAGGCATTCCTCATGTTCCAGGCTAATGTGGGCCAGAGAAAGGAGGAGGTAAGCTATTGTCATGCAATCCTTAGGGACCTACATGTTCCCTCTGGTGTCTCCTCCATCCACTGGGGTGGGAGCTTTCTTTACTGGATTTTCTGAATGAATGGAAGAGGGAGAGCACAGAGGACCCACAGGAGATACAAGAGCTGGTCCTAGGAATAGAGCACCTCACTTGCATTCATATTCACTGGCCAAACTCCATCACATGACTCAACCCAACTGCAAAAAAGGCATCATGTAGAGTGTAGTTGTGTGCCTGGTGGAGGGGAGGTAACTTGGTGAGCACATAAAACTCTTTATCACATGTCTAATATTTCATGAGGCAACGTAGAGAGCTCTCAAGAAAGTTTCCAAAGCTCCTCTCTACAAAAAGCATGTAATTCAATCTCTATGTTTATTTGGTCAATAGATATTTATTGAATATCTTTTGCAAGCCATGCCATGTGCTAAATGATGTGAGGCATACAAGGATCAATGAAATTTGGATCCTATTGTTGAAGATTTTATTATCTAAGAGAGAAAAAATAGGCACATAAATAACTGTAAGATAGGAAGTGAAGAGTATCGTAAGCTAGGGAATTGCATCTAGCTGACGAGTGTAGGAGTTTTGGAAGAGAAGTATGTGGGCTTAGACTTAAGCAATGAAGACTTTGAATGTGGGTTGAAGCAGAAAGGCTGCTAGAATGAGGGGCAGCCTTGACCTCAAAATGTGGAAGAGGTGAGGATATAGGCTTGATCTTTATGTTCTAGAGAATCTGCTTCAACGAACATGGTCTTAAAGGACAGAAGAAACCTTAGTGAACAGGAGCAACATAGAAAGAACTGGGGAACGTGTTGAGGGGCAGAGGGTATATTGCTAAGTAAAGCTGAGGGAGGAGATGGTGCCAAAAGGGAAGTGCTCAGAGGCAAGGTCTCCATATTACCTGTTTGGTTCTATTGTTTCAGTAGTTATGTGGTGTGTTTTCTCCTTTGTTCTCTCTACCCCTCAAGCTACATATTTAAATCATGAGTGAGCCTGCAAAGATCTAACAGTCCTTCCATTTGGATATATATATATATTGGTTTGTTCCCAATAATCCTTTCACCTTACTACGTAGGTCATACAGCAGACATTTTTGGTGGGTAGTGCCACATCCTCGCAAGCCATCTCTGATTCCAGCCACAGCTGTGATCGACAATTCCACAGGTGCTCAGACTTCTCTGTGCTCTCACTGGCACCCTCCTAAAGGGGACAGCCTTGGGCCAACCTGCAGCCCACGAGGGGAGGGAAGGCCATCAATGGATAAATGCTCACATGCATTTCAGTTCAGTATTTACAATTCTCTGGTGGCAAAGGGAAAGAGATATTGAAGATGTTCCAAGAACCAAGGAAACATTCTCCAGAATTGCAGGTGAAGGAAGCTTCTGCCAATGGACAAGGAAATGTAGACTATGTACGTGATGGGATACTATTCAGCCTTAAAAAATAACAATGTCCTGTCCTTTGTGACAACCTAGCTGAACCTGGAGATGCAAAATTTCAAGTAAACAGAGGAATTAGTTTGAGAGATCTATTGCATATCGTGGCAATTGTAGCTTATAATAATACATTTGAAAATTCCTAAGAGGGTAAATTTTAAGTGTTTTCAATACACACAAGGAAATAAGTGTGTGAGGTAATGCATACGTTAAATAGCTTGATATAGTCATTCCACAAGGCACACATGTATCAAAATATCATGTTATGCAGCACAAATATAGACAATTTTCACTTGTCCATTAAAAAGACATAACTTGTCACAGATCTTGTATTCTGTTGGATCTCTGATAAGATCACACATCTTTTCCACAAATTCTTCCAGGGAATTTGATTTTTCATTAAGCTATTCTTCACCTTAACAGATGCTGACTGTGCAAGTCTTCCTTTAAATATAAAAGGTATCCCTTTGTCTAAGAACTACAAAAGCTTATCAGCACCTCTGTAAACTTTACAGGTTTATTTCTATTTAAATCACTTAATCTGATTTACATCAGTCTTTTTAAAAGAAGCAATATTTTCTTACTTTACACACACTTTGAAATTGATACAGTTTAAATCTTCTCACACAGGTATCTCTGAGCAGTGACTTACTGCTTTCTTTAGTTGTCTACAGAGGAGATGCCAATAAAATAAAAGGAAACACAGCCTTCCCTGCCTTGAAGTCACCTTAAAATCCTATAACTCCTAGTGGCTAAAATAAGATGTGATAGAAAGACCGTCTTGGCTTTTACTACAGAAGTTAAACCATAGAGGGGAAAAGACCCTTAGATGTACACATTTCTGTACTGACTTGCTGAGAGGAGTCCTCATTGCTTTGGGTCACAAAACAGATCACAAAAACTTGGTTGATAAAATTTAGTTCACAAAAACTTACTTATGTTACATTTCGATATAGATAACAGCAATGAGGATGGGACTATCAAAAAGTGATACGGATTATCAGCTACAAAGTATCACACATACTTTATGTGCAATTCACTTATTAGTAAAAATAAACTAAAGAGTTAGGTATTATTATTCTTATTCTATAAATGAGTTATTAAGATTTAGAGAGAGGTTAAGAACTCTCTGCAGTTACACACCAGTGAATGGTAGATCCGTTCAAAGTAGATCTGAGGTGTCCACATTCATCTCACTTAGCTGAAATGACAAACTACGTCCTCCCTTGCTCTTCTTATCCCTCCCTTCCTTTGTTTAGCCATCCGTACTATTCCCCTTATTCTTTTTATAGATCTCTATTGAATACTCTTTTGGTGTTATTCTCTGACTGATAGCCTTTCATGAAGTGTAGTCATTGGGCAAAGCCACAGAGTTAATAATGAGCCTAAAGTGTTATCTAAGTAGTTAGACCTCCCTAGATACAGCATGGGAAAGGGTGAGGGGGGATGGGTGAAGCTATAATGTTACAAAGAATTCTAATCCCACTTGAAAACTTCCCAACAGTAGGAATTTAATTCTTTCAAAGCTGCTCATTCTTCACATCTCAGCTCTCATCGTTTTCTCCAAATGTCTGAGGAAACTAGATTTCATCCCCAGTGCTCTGGCAGAGCTCCCTGCAGAGAGCGAGCACACTTCTCTGCAGAGAAAGCAGGTGTTAGATCAAATGGCTAGAATGGGTCAGAAAGGGTCAATTCTGGATGCCTTGTTTATTTTGCAAGTCAAGACAGCTTGGCTACTAGTGTCTACTTTTTCATGAAGAGAACTGTATTTAAAAATTTTGTTATTCCAGCAGACTTCCCAAATCAATTAGGGTGATATTTTTCTTGCTCTCTTTTCCTCCTCCATATTTTCTTTGCTATCATCAGAAACCAACACAAATTTCCTTTCCTACTCTAGCATTTCACTTGTTAATCCCATTTCTTTCTGAGATCTTTTTTACTTGAAGATCCTTTGTCAGCCTTCTCTTGGAGCCTGTATTACACTGAAGGTGTAACTCTACATATTCTGATTTACTCAAATCCAATCAGTGAGAGTTAATGAATTCCTAAGGGCAGAAGATCAATCATGTTCTATTTATATTTAATTAATTTCATGTTGCCTCACTTATCTTTTATAACTACTTTAACACGTTTGAGAAAAGCATATTTGTGATACATTCTTATCTTAGGATAATTTTTCTGATACTATTATGGATTATACTATGCCAAACTCATAAAAATCTTAGTCTCCTCAGGAATTTTGGGACATGTACAACAATAATGTCTTCATTAGCAAAAGAGTCCTCCTCATAAATTTATTTCCTCTGGCATAGAATTGATCTCAACCTCTTTTGTTCATCCCAAATTAAACTCAATTTTAATGGTTTATTTTATGTGCTTGTTCATCTGTCTGCCTCTCTTTCTGGATCAGGTGCCCTTTTGTCTCCCTGCGTGTTAACAGTGTGTTGATCTGCATGGTAAGGGCTACACAGGTGTGTTGTTTTGTTTGAAAGAGCGGATGAGTGAATGGATTTCAGGAAGCCAGGGAAGGAGACACAGTATGGATAAGACACATCAGAGAGACTGACTGGGTACATGTAAAGGGAAGTGCTGGGTGAAAGATGTTATGGCACAATATAATTACATGTGGAACAAAATGAGAGTGTGTTATAATATATCTATGTAGGCACTAAGATCCTAGTACAGAGGGAAAGAGGGGCTGGATTGGAGGAAGAAAAGAAACTTGGCAGGGAGGTGATAAGGGAAGATTGGGAGACCAGAATTAGGGTGGAGGAGATACGTATCTTTGAGAAGTTGGTATGAAGTGAGCTTATGTTCTCTCTTGGAAGACTCTCCATCCTCCTTTGGTTGTTATACTAGTTACTAATTTTCCTTCTCAAAAGTAGGCAGACAGTCTAGGGTAGGGAAGAGTAAACTTCTTCTATAAAGGACCCCATAGGAATTATTTTCAACTTTCTAGGTCATATTGTCTCTGCAGGAAATTCTCAACTCTGTTATTGTGAAAGTGGCCACTGACTGCATAGAAATGGCTCGATCAGACTTTATATGCAAACTCAGGCCTTGGGCTGGATTTGGCCTACATGTATGGCTAATCTGCTGACTCCCAACTGGTGTAGAGACATCACAGCCCATGTCTTTGGTCTCCCTTCTTCTCTGATATGGATTCATGGCTTGTCCAACAATTGTTCTGAAGTAACAAAGACTTCCTCCTCAGAATGAAAGAACCACACTTTCACTTACTTACTAAAATTTCTAACAGAAAACAAAATCTTTGATTTCCTATTAGCTATAATCTACTCACTTTTCAAATAAAGTAACCCAATATATACAATCCATTCATTAAAATTCTATCAATAAATTAAAAAGTTCATATGACTGATATTAAACCTTTTCCAATTTTTCAAAGTGGAGGAGACAAAGAAAATTGACAGTTTGGAACATCAGATCTGACAGAAGCTGTAGATATGAAAGTGGTGAGTGAACAAAAGTGGCAGAAAATTCTAATTGGAAGAGGAGAAAATCAGCTTCACAGTTCTCACCACTTGTTAAAGTTGATCCAGTTTGCTTTAAACTGGTCACGGGCAAACAGACGCAGAATGGGAAGTATTTTTATCAGCAATCATCTAAAGACTCTGGCTTTGATGTGCTAGATTTCTGGGGAAAAATTTAAACTATTTGACCACAAGAAAAGAGAATTAATTTTCAAAGAATTTAAGTTGTACCACTCCATTTCTTGGATTCAAAATTTAGACTAGAAAGGTAGTATTCTGATCAAAATAAGGTTATTAATTTATTTCTAAAACTTCCTTCTTCCATACAAACATACAGCAGTGATAGCTAAAAATAATATATATGGAGTAATTGTTACTTTGAAAAAAAGATAGACATCCTTTATGCAAAAAATCCTGAAAAGCAAACTGCAGTAAGAAAGACTAAAGCTGGTGATTCACTGCACTGTAGGTTGTGTTTAGGCCTACTTTCTACTGCTGTAACAAAATACTGAGGGCTGGGTACTTTATAAAGAAAATAGGTCTGTGTAGCTCAGAATTTGGCAGTTGAAAGTGCAAGATTGTGTGGCCCCATTTATTCAGCCTCTGATGAGGTTGCTGTTTGCTGCAACACGTGATGACATCATGGTGGAAGATCACAAGGCACTCCGGAAGCAGAAATTGGAGAGGGGTTGGGTGCACTCTTTCATAATAACTCATTCTCCTGGAAACTAAACAGAGTCTCATGAGACTGATATCAATTCTTTTTGAGGGAAGCATTCCTAGTGGCTCCAGGGACTGGGTAACATTATATTTTAACATCACCACACTGGCCAGAGATGGAGAAGTGAGTGCAGAGAAAAAAAATAACACACAAAAAATTATTAACTTGATTTTGCAACTAAAACGCTGTAAATTAAACTAAACTCATGATAACCATCAAATTCAGAAAATAATGAAACTTATCACTCAGAAGATTTTAATCTTCTAAATAGACTATTAAAATGTGTGTGGTCACAGTCCTTAAGATATGAAAGAAGAATACATCCCTAAAGCAAGAGTGAAATCTTATGCACAAAAATGGGTGATATGAGTCAAATACAAGAGATGATTTTTTAAAATGTAGGGATTTGGGAAATTAAAGAATGTAATTACTTAAATCAGTGTGGTAGATCAAACACCACTGAGAAAGAATTAGCAACTGTAAGAAAGTTTTCAACTTGATGCAGGATAAACTGACTAACCCTAACCCTAACCCCTAATTCTAACCCTAACCCTAACCCTAAATTATGTACAGTAGGTAATCCTTGATAATAAACAACTCTGTTACTAGTTACGTTTTTAATATGCTCTATTTTATCATTATTTTAGAGTATATTCCTTCTACTTATATAAAAAAGCTAGCTACAAAACAGTGCGCTATGCTGTGCTGGCTGTAGCCTCATCACTGTGTCTCCTGATTGCATCATTTTGTCTTGTGCTTGATTTGATCTGTTTGTTCTGCTCTTGGAGCAATAAGCTATATGGTATGTCCCGTATAGTCCAGCCTAGCCTAGGTTTGCAGAAGGCTACATCATATAGATTTAAGTAAGTACGGTCTATGATGTTTGCGCAGCAGAATTGCCTAACTAGGTATTTCGCTGAATGTGTCTCCATCATTAAGAGATGCATGACTGTATGTTAGTCTTTGTCTTTCTCTTTTCCTCGTACTCTATGATGTGCTCTATTTTTAGAGAAGATGGAACTAAACATTAGGCTTGATTTGTTTTATTAAAAAAATGACTGTAGAGGCAACAAAGGCTAATTTTTTTGTGTGTGTGTGGGTACGTAGGGGGTCGAACTCAGGACCTTGCGCTTGCCGGGCAGGCGCTTATGCCGCTGAGCTATCTCACCAACAAAGGCTCATTAACTCCATCTCCATACATACATGGTGTGGTCCTCGGGTGCTCTGCAGGAAACTTGAGATGATACCTAAGAATGGAGTTTTCTAGGTTGCATTTGCAGTAAATCAAAAATTGTGGACAGGATCTTAGTGACCACATAAGTCCAACTCCTTCATTTTACCAACAAGGAAAATGGAACACAGAAAAGATTAATGTGCTAAAGTTATGTAGAACAGTGACTCTCAAACTTTAATGTACACATCCATAGCTGGGGATCTGGTTAAAATGCAGATTCTGATTCGCTCAGCCTAGGTGGAGCCTGAGATTCCACTTGGCTCACAAGTTTCCAGCTTCCGTGAGGGCCCCTGTTCTGTGGATCATACTTGGAGTTTTAAGAACACAGATGCTGGTGGCAAAACAAACTTTAGAACCTGAATCTCCACTGGATACACTTATGCTTTCCACTACACCACACTTTGAGAAGCTTTCCAGGGGCCAAGCAAGAGGGTGTTTCTGAAATAAAATGGGGCGCTCGATGCAGTGTTTTGGTAAGGGAAGAGTATACCTGTACGCATGTACACCTTTCTTTGTTTATTATTGGAAGTCAGATGGCAACACTATCTGTATAAATCTAAATAACATTGATCAAGAGCCTCCCTAATGAGGAGAGATTTCTGAATAATACCATCTAGAAATTGCTTTTTGTGCCTTTCTGCAAAATTCTCTGCCAAACTTGGTCGATCTCTAAGTGTTTCACTTGAAAAATAAATGGATATCATAGTATCTCCTTCTTGCCAGGACTAATGCTAGGCCTTCAGAATGCACAAAAGGGGACCCAAATCCTAAACCAAACCTCTTGAAACAAGAGACATTACATTTCTGGGTTCAGAGATTTTAGTCAATTTTATTTAGGCAATATACTTCTTGCTTCTGGGATTTGAATAAGGCTCTTATACTCTTGGGCTCGATTTCCCTGCCTGTTCTCACACTAATTATTAAAAAAAGAGAGAGAAACACTTAAAATTGTTCTTTAAGTGCTAAGTTCTTAGATTTATGGATTCAATAAAAAACAGTGCCTCTTCAATTTTTCAGGGCTTGTGCTGATTTATATGGGCTTTGCTGGCACAAAAATTAGATTAAAATTTTTTATTGAATCTTGTCTGAAATGCTTAAACTTGAAGGGAGACTTCAAGAAAGAAAATTCATTCTTTCAATTCTCTCTCTGGGTTTGGCTTTGGGAAAACAGAATGTGTTCGTATTGACTAGACTACTGGTTTATTTCTGGATGCAAACCAATCTGCCCAGTCTATCTGGGAAGAGATTTCTTGTTCCATTTACAATCTCACCAGAATTACGCATTCTACTTGTTAATTCAAGGTATGTTAGCCTGATTACTATCTATGGAGACAGGGGTTTGAATATTCCAGGATCCCAGCAGTGGAGTCGAATTCCTTCGACTTACTTATCAGTGAAAGCATTATCAAGAGACTTCTTTTGTGAATTTGGAAGAACTTATTTGCTATAGCTCCAAATTCAGATTTCTGGGTTGCAGTTTCCTGCAGCTCTAATCATAGGTTTTCTCTGCTTGCTCATGATTTTTTTCATCTGAGCTCGGTTTGGTCTCTAGAAGTCCAGTAGTGCTTCACGTACCTGGATGAACATTGAATCAGGAAGACAATTAAATAGCTGAGAACAATGAACTCAGGGCTGTCTGCCTTTCTTCTTTGTTTAAATTCAGGAATTCTTCTAGGATTCACTTGCAGGGTGATCAAAACTCTGGTTTTTACCTTTCAGTTGCAGACTACCAACAAAGTGTGGAATTGGTTTCATTACCTTGTGAGATTGCTGGTGACAGTGGCTCATGCAGGGATGGTTATTTGCTTCCTGTGATTTTCCTGCCATGCAGGTGATCGGTTATTAAAAGAAAAGTTATTTTCAGATATGTCCTGAAATAATATCACCTCTGTTGGGCTGCCTAAGGTAATAGGACACTGAAGGATGAGAGGTAGGGGGTCTTGGTCTTGTATCAGTGGCAGGAGAACAGTGCTGAAATAATAATCAATATACATGTAAGAATTGTTATGTATAGAAAGTAATGTTGCAATTGCTTATGGCCTAAAAAATTAAGGAACATTCAATAACATAATGAGCCAGTTGACCGAACTGGAAGATTGTGATAGTTTTATTAGTGAGGTTTTGAATAATATTTTAATATGAAAGAAATGTTTACCATGAAAATTAGCTTTTACCATAGTAAAAACCCTCTCCTTTGTGTTTTTATTCTCTCATCCAGAAAAGTGAAGACTAGTTTTTTTGAGAAAAAATAAAATTTGACTGGTAAATTGCATATAATGCTTTTGAATTGTGGGTGTTAGATGGATTTTATATATGAAAATATTATTGAAACATTTGTGTATCCATACTACTAGTGAGACAAGTACTCAAAAAAAAAAAAAAATCCATTCCCACATGTCAAACACATAGGTTTTTTTTTTATCATGATCCAAGTTTCTACACCATTTTCTAATTTTCCAACTTGTTAATTTTGTTAACACACGCTGAGCTTAGTTGTCCCCGTAAATTTGATCAATCAACCAAGATGCTTCCTCAGAATTACTAGTGAGGCCGTGTAGAGGGCTGGCCTCAGGAAGGGCCTGCAAGCTCTTAGATGCTGTTCTGCTAAGATCGCTCTCTGTTCTCACTTCGTCTGGAAGCCCTGGCAGCCACTCACAGTGCTGTGTGAGGGGCTGAGAGGCCATTGCAGGTGACGACCAGCTCCCTCTTTGGCATGATCATGGGTTCTTCTGAGAAACACTGGCGCGGGGGCCCTGGCTGCTGCCAGCGGCACGGCTGCCGCCTCAGAGTTGCTGGTTTTCAAAGCTAATCTTTTCCCGGCTCATTTTTATTCTTAGATTTTATTATCCTGTAAAAATACAAATATCAGAAGAAGCATGGATTTACTCTGAGAGGATATTACTGACCTAATCTCATGAGATATCGCGAGTACCATACATTTATTTTTGGCTGTTATCAATTGGATATTTCATATTAATCAAGGAGGATATGATTCAGCTGGAGGAGCCATTTGGTGCTGCTGTCAGTTTTTCCTGTGTATGATTTCATCGTCTTTTTTAATTTGATGGTAAGAAAATTTCTTCAGAGTCTGAATCAGAATAAGATCCAGGAAAGGGAGACATGATCTATATTCTTAATTTAAGAACCAGTTTTCAATGATCAATATCTGCATCAAAGGTGTAGCTTTTATGCTTTTCCTTTAAATAAAGATCAAGCAGCACTTCTCACTCTTGTACCTTCTCCATTAAACATTTAATTTGTTATACTTTTATTTAAAGTTTGAGATGAAAGACCTATTAGTTTGTAACAGAAAACGGTTAATTTTTTTTTGACTGAGTTTGAATGCTTCTGGGAAAAGGCAGCAAATTGAGCTGAAATTGGACATTTTGGCTACTTATCATTCAGCTGAATGATAAGGTAAATACGCTCATTTAAATAATCTTTGGATCAAGTTTCCAAAGAACACTTTATTTAAAACGAGATAATTACTTGTTCATTTATAGCGAAAACAGGGGCAGTGGGTTTAAGCACTTGGTGAAAGTTTCAAATCTATATTGTTGTCATGGGACAGATAAGAGCTACCCCCTGGACAGAGTTAAGGTAGGAGTTTTGCGTATACCTCGTTTTTATAAATTTAAACAAGATTTTCAACCACTAGGCAAATGGTACCTTAATAAAATAGAATGAGAAGGAAAGATGCCTTTATTAATTTAATTCCTTAACTAATATATATATTTTTTTTGTGGGTACCGGGGGGTCGACCTCAGGACCTCGCGCGCCAGCAGGCGCCCGTGCCGCTGAGCGATATCACCAGCCCCTTTTTCATATGTGGGTTCCGGGAGTCAAACTCGGGTCCTCGCGCTTGCCGGGCAGGCGCTTAAGCCGCTGAGCCATCTCACCGGCCCCTTAACTAATATTTTTAAGACACTTTTTACACTCTAGTACTGTGCCCCATAGCATCTAACATTGTCACAAGATGAGCTCAGAAGAGGTAGCCCCAAAAAGATAGGGACCTCAAATTGCCAACCAAGCAGTTTCTTTATGCTTGTTATGGAAAAAGAATTTCAGGACATGTCAGTGTGAGGTACAGGCAGATCGCATGCGGAGTTAGAAAGTAGGGAGAGTAGGAAAGGACTCTAACCAGAGGAGGCTCATGCTGGTGAAGTTCATACTGGCCTGCACACCAGGAAAAGGAACCAGTTGTATGGGGTTCTGGGGTCTGGTTGGTCAAAGTCCGGGCTTCATGGCTTCAGAGGAATCCTTACGGCTTGAAGAACGATTCAGTTCCCGTGAAATGAAAGTCCTTACTTGGAAGGGGAGCTGCCCTTTCCTGCTTAGAGGAAGGTGATCTCATCAGGGGGCAGTCTGCAAAGTTCTACTTTTCCTGAAATCCGATGTAATTGTAAGTTTGGAGATCTCTAAGCATCACTTCAGGAAAGTCTGGAACTGGACATTGTGAAAGTGGGCAATTGAGTGTCCCTGAAAATTACTTCAGTTACTTTTGTCTTGGTGTCATGAGTCTTGAAGGCGGATGAGATAGACTAGGTAAATTTAGGACTAATAAACCTTGCAATGAGTGTACTTCTTATGTCATTACCATGCCTATGCACAGAGCTGAGCATGGATCTGACAGTTTTAAGGTTCAAGGGAGCCATAGAAAATGAAGGCTAAGAAGCTAAGCTTTAGTTACCCGTTGAACATCTGCAGGTCAGGTCTCTAGGTTCTGGTTATAAAGCCTCCCTTATCTTAATTTATTCTTCAATCTCAAGGGAATTAAGGTGCCAGATAATCTGGCTTTGCAAGTTTTCTGACCTAGTAGTTAAATATTATATGAGATGGGAACAAGCCGAGTACAAGAAATGCCTAGTCACAAACCTGGGGTAAAAGATATGGATAACCTTTGATCATGTGTTAGAACTATAATTTTCTTCGTCTCTATCTTTACTTCTTCTATACCACTGCATTATCATTCCTAACCTACCCCCTCACAGCTTTTCTACAACCACCAAGTCCCAGACCAATTCAGATTTCCTTCTTTCAACCATCAGAAGGATATCATTTGTGTCAGCCCTCTGAGTCTTCCTGCTCCCCTTCAACCTTGCCATCTATCCAAGCAGCCAAGGAACTTCCTGTTACTGGCCTCAATGGTGCTGTGATTGTGGGGTTCACCATTCCTTTTGGGAGGTGGATTATACCTTTCTGGTTTCAGTTGCTTTGCTTCCACAGGCTGTAATCCCTGACCCATGCATGATTCAATGAAGCCCTTCATTGTGAACTGAAAACAGATTACTCTATCTCTCTCTACTTGTTAAACAAATTAAACTTTTTTCTGAAATGAGTACCTTATATTTGCTGAGTGACACCTTTAGGATTACTAATTTGGAAATGAAATAGAGATGAAAGCTTAAATCTTTAAGGAACTTATTGCTTGTTGGGAGAAGAGGAAGAATGCTTTCCTTGATGGAACTTGGTTTGCAGGGTGGTCAGGGAACAGCTTTGTGTTGGAGTGAGAGCTCCAAGAATAAGTGGGCACTAAGCAGGAAAGAATTCCAAGACTATTTCCTAATTTACTTGATCATTTGCTTGGCAGTGCTCAGAGAAGTATGCCCTCTCTACATTGCTAAAATGTACCTTTTTTTTCTTTCAGAACAATTTTTTTAAAAATTCTCAGAAATTTTTATGATTTTTGGTTACATTAAGAACCAAGACTACAATAATATATTTTCAATTTTCACTCAATCTATAAGCATTGAATATAGTTCAAAATATAAGTATACTATCTCAAGTATTTGTGCCTGATATGAGCCTGAGATATGAAGAAAAAGAGGAAAAACTAGAAAATAATTTTTACTCTTTAGTAAGCCAAAGTTCTAGGTGTTGGGGAAATTGAATTAAAACCCAAATCTTCTCCAACCTAGAAAAACCTTTCCCCAAGCATAGGGAAAGAAAACACTGTTATTATAGAATAAGCATTCAACCAGCATGTGATGCACATTACTGGAAATCCACTGAAGGACTAGAAAAACACCGAAGGAAGCCTCATCCCCTTAAGCCAAGCAGATATAACTCATCATATAAATGTTTTAAAGATAGATAATATCTATCCTCAACACTATTGAGGATAGATAGTGTGACAACACTATTTGTCACACATAATTCATCATAACTTTATCTGGTAATTGGGGTGAGCATATGTGTCAGCTAATTGGTTTTATCCAAAGGAAAAACAAATTCCTCATGTTTTTATGACAAGAGCTAGTTTGGCAGCTTGTAGCAAGGTGGCCTCTGCAGTGAGCCTCCTGCACGCCCCTGGAAACGAAACTGGAAGGTAGATGCGCCAGCTCCCTTCATGTCTGCATTCCAGAGGTGGCTCCCAGGCCCTGGAGAAAGACATTCCTGGGTCATGAAGCTGACAAAAGACCTATTTAGTCCTCAAAATAACTTACAATATATTTCAAAAAGCTGAGAAAGTACTACAATCATAACTTTTCTAAGAATAATGTTCTGAGAAAAAGATGAGGAAAATCTACTTCCCCATTTTCTTTTTTTTTTTTGTGGGTACCGGGGGGTCGACCTCAGGACCTCGCATGCCAACAGGCACCTGTGCCGCTGAGCGATATCACCGGCCCCTTTTTCGTATGTGGGTTCCAGGAGTCGAACTCGGGCCCTCACGCTTGCAAGGCAGGCGCTTACGCCGCTGAGCCATCTCACCGGCCCTACTTCCCCATTTTCAACAGGGAGAATGCAGTGTCTTATTTTTAATTTGTGTTTGTTCTTCCCCTTGCAAGTCTGCAGAAAATTCATTATTTGGTTTCACAATATCTGCTAATAAAATCTGGTGTGTAAATGTTTATCTCTGAGTATTGAGACCTTGTGCAATACTTTGATGAATGTATCCAGTCTGTGAGCTAATTGCCCTGGAAATCTGTGCTGTCTTGTAGTAGAATCTTTTTTTTTTTTAATATGCGGGTACCGGGAGTCAAACTCAGGACCTCGCACTTGCCAGGCAGATGCTTATGCCGCAGAGCTATATCACCAACCCTTGTAGTAGATTCTTGCTTTGCATGGTCTAAGGGAATGGCGTCACAGGGGATAACAGGGATCTGATATATACATATATATCAGAGAATAAGTGGGGACTAAGCATGAAAGAATTCCAAGATTTTTTCCTAATTTACTTGATCGTTTGCTTGGCCTTGACTATATATATATGGTCCAAGGGTCATGGCACCAACAAATATATCTATATATATAGGAACCTTGACCATGATTTAGTGGCATATCCAACGTTTGATATCCTAGCTTGTATTGAGTTAATTCTTCCTTGGCCTTCTTCTCAAAGCTGTTACTATTGCTGTAGACAGTCCTAGCCCCTTTTTGCACCCATCTACATTACTAGTTCTCAACACTAGCTCAACATTATTAGCTCTCAACATGACTCTCACTAAGAGACCTTTCATAAAGTGAACATTTCCAAGATTTCACCATCAGAGATTCCAATTCAGTTGATTCGTGGTGGGACCCAGGTATCAATATCTTAAAAGATATCTATTGTGCAGCTAGAATTTTGAACCACTGATGTAGAACAAATGATGGGTTTACTAAGGCATTCACCACCCATAATAATTACCCATTGTCTACAAGCTGATCCCATACTTACCTACTTAGAATGTTGGGAACTTACTTTTACTTTACTGGACCAATCATATAATGGAGGGAGAGCACATTATAATTACCACCATCAGTGCCACTACCAATAACTGTAAATATAAGTTACACATTTGAACCTTACATATTTAGTACATGACTTCAGTGAGAAGGTGACAGAGAGGGAAAAAAAGGATGAAAGAGAAACATTAGGGGCATATATCTTTCAGGTTGAGGAGGAGAAAAGAAAAGTAAGTGGAGGAAAGAAGGAGATGAATTAAGTGGGCTTTCACCTGAAGATATGGGGAGTTATAAGGAATCTTTTTCCTTCACTACAAAAACAATTTTATGTTATCCTAAAATACACCTAAGAATAATTTTGGAACTTCCTGTCTTTTTTGACACATATCTTTTGTCTTTGGCAAATGTACTTTCTGCTCCTTGTGCCATCCTACCCCCTCTACTCCTCCCCCAACCCCCATAGGATCTTTTACGTACAGCAATGTTTTTATTTCGAAGGACATATTTAACCAGGGGTTTACCTAAAGATGATCCAGAGAATTCTAGTCCTCTAAAATGTTTCACATTTAAAGAAATCATAGTCAGCTAATTCAGAAATGCTATGTACTATACTCTCATGCATACTAACATGTTAAAGACCCTAAGAAACCTGAAATAATGAAATCTGTTGAGTTTTAACCTAGCATTCTCTAAACTGACAAAATCAGGGTATGCTTTATATAACACCGACAGTCTGTAGAGCTAGAAATCTAGATTACACATGTTGGGGAATGCCTCGTTAACCTAGCCTGCCTGCATTATATTTTCTATCCAGTTACTTTAGTTTTATTCTTGTGGACTTTTGTTCATTTGGGTTATTGAAGACCTAAGAAAGAGGAGAAAGAAATTGAATCTAGGAAAATAGATAGGAAAGAGAGGAAGGTGGAGCTAACATAGGGCATGCACACACACAAACACAAACATGCACACGTAGAGGGAGGGAGAAAAGGAGGGAGAAAGAAAGAGAGAAGGAGGGAGGGAGGGAGGGGAGAGAGAGGGAGAGAGAATTAATACAATGTTAGAGACCCAACCAAAGTACGTTACAATTTCAATCAAGGACTTTTCACATATGTTATCTAACTTGAAGAAAAGGGAAGAGAGAATAAGAGATCGGGTGGGGTCACTGAGTTTGTGATTTCAGGATTCCTACTCCAGTCACAACTGGATACAATCTAGTCTTCAAACGGCTTACTCAAAAGAATTGTGACAGATATGAGCTGAGCTGGAGAAAAGTATTTTAGAAGAAAAGTTAGCACAGAGAAATAAATTTCAAGCTCTTTGTGATGACTTTAGAAGAATTTCTCCAGTTCATATTTGGGACATGGTTATGAACCACATGTCATTTTTAAAACTCTCATTTGGATAATATTGTCATTATATCTCTTAGCTACCTCTTTACCTACTAAATATTTATCCTAACCAAAACCCCAATTAGCTATAATCTGGCTATAGCTAGAGAGCCTTTCTTCATTATTACATATTTAGAAAGACAAATATACACAAAGGACACTGATGAGAAGGATTTATAAAATGTGCGGTAATTCTAGCAGCATGAATTGGTTTCCAAAATGTCTTCATATTGTGTATCTAATTTGGTGTAGACTGGGCAACTGTGATTATCTTAGTGTGCACATGAACAATGTTAAATGATTTGCCCAAGATCACATTGCTATGATAGCCTGAATTTTAACTGTTTTTCTGTTTCCAAATTCTGTCCCCAATTTCCAATATATGTGCAGCTTCCTTTACTAGCCCATTAACTCTACAATAAGTTAATATTAAAAATTCACAGTTAGTTATGTTAATTAACTAATAGCTAATGACTAATGTCAACCCTTGGTTGACAATGAAGAATATGATTTGGGGCTGGGGGGTGTAGCTCAGTGGTAGAGCATTTGCCTGATAAGCGTGGGGCTCTGTTTGCTTCCCAGCCCTGATAAAAGAAGAGAGAAAATCTGATTTTAATAAATCACCCCAGGTTTGTGCAGTTTACAAAGTTTTTTTACATACTTCGGATCCTCATAAATACCCTATGAGTCATCTAGGTGTAACAGTTTAATTTTCAGTTTGATTGGGTAGGGGGCTGCCTAAGAGACTAGTAATGTACACTTCCGGGTATGTCTGGGTGGAACCATAGAGGCATGACATTGGAGCCTATATTTGGTCCCTGGCCCCTTCTTTCTGGCATTGTTCCCCTGTTTAGCTTCCTGACCACCATGAACTAAGAATTTGCTCTGCCATGCCCTTTGCCATGATATTCTTGCCTTGGAGCCAGCCAACCATGGACCAAATCCTTGGATCCCATGAGCCAAATAAACTTCTCCTTGTTTAAGGTGCAGGTGTCAGGTATTTTGTCCAACAATGAGAAAATGAACCAATGTACTATATAAGACTTGAGGACTAATTAAACATCTTCTTGCCCTCTTTTTCTTGCTTTTCTTTTCTTTTTTTCCCCCATTTGGTTTACAACAGCTTTTCCTAAAATAAATAGGCCTAGTATAAATTATGATTTTAATATAAAACAAATATATTAAAACTCTTCACAGCTTTCAATTACTTTTTAGTTTTGTTTTTCAGGAACTCTGTGAGAAGAATTCTAGCCATTATTTGCAGATGGAGGGTCCCTGAGCTGATTTATCTTATCAATGAGAGGAAAGTGAGAAGTAGATATTTTTAGGGGAAGTAAGAGTGAATTTGGTAAAAAGCAGGCATTTATTCATTTTAAAAAAGCATATTGAGCACTTACTATATGCCAGGAACACTTCTCCATTCTAGGGATACAGTAATGAATAAAACAGTCAAAATCCCTTGTCTAAGGAACTTAGACATGAATTTCTAAAAGAGAAGTAAGAGACAGCCATGTGAATAATATAGTGTTTAGATAGGACATGTTCAGATAAAAAGAGTTGGAGACCAAAGGCCCTAAACTGGGAATAGACTTGGTGTATTGGAAGAAGAGCAAATACATCATTTTAAATGGAGGGAAAGAAGCAAACTGGAAAGGAATAAGAACTGAGTTTGAGAGGTGATGGGGACCAGATCCTAGGCAAACATTTGAGGAATTTGGTTCTTATTCTGAGATGAGATCTAGGTACAGAGAAATGATTAGATATGACCTCAGTTTTAAGAGGAGAACTCTGGCTGCTGGAGATGAGGAAAGAAATGAGGGAGGGGGAAGAAAGACCCGTGAAGAGGCTACTAAAATAATCCTATCTGATGCTAGCAGCAGAGGTGGAGGAGTCAGAGCATGAATACATTTTAAAGGTCTGTCTGCGAAAATTGCTGGTGATGAGGAAGGAGATCTTTTTAAAGAATGAATTGCAATCCATTTATAGGCTGCTAGGGAAGAACTAATAGAAAACAAAAATTAATGATACAGGTGACAGGACAATCGTGAAGCAATGCTCTTGAATAACCGAGAGCGCATGGGGATGCAGCCCAGTGCAGCACTGGCCTTTCATAGGACCATGGGAAGCAACCAGCCCGAAAGCAAAGAGGCAGAAATAGCTGCAGATAGCTTGATGTATATGGTGAGGATATGTGGTGCTTCTGAGAACTTGTAATGCCCTGGTGAAGTAAGATTCAAGGCCATCAGCTGAGAATGAAAGAGGGGAAGGCATGCGGGGAGTTTGTAGAAGGAAGTGTCATGCAGGAGAGTAGAAAAATGAACACTACTCAGAAAAATGTGTCACTAGGATTGTTGGTTTGATATCAGCATGGTTTTGTGGTTTTCTCCAGCTTACCCAAGTAAGGGATGTTAAAAGTTAGTCATAACAATTGGGCTATAATATTTTAAAATTCTAAGAATATTGTCCCATAATGGAGCGTTATGAATGAAAATTTTAACGTGGTCCATCCTCTGGACATTTGCATTTTCAACAGCAGGAAAGATCCTTACTCGGACCTCGCAATTTAACAGTGGAATTTCAGACATCAGTAATAAGGCTGGTGGGAAGATGTTTTTGGAAAATGGATCCAATTGCTGTTCCTCAAATAACAGTGTATCTTTATCAACCAATGCATGAATTTGGAGCTCTGTAAGTAAGCCGTTGTAATTTCAGATATTTACTTCTTGGCAGAGGCTATTAGTTAATGTCAGTAGGAGCATGCCATTTAACTGCTTTTCTTAAAACAGGAAAAAAAATATGAACCAAGAAAGGTGTAAGGGTGTAGGATGATTCTAAGCCTTCTTTTTTACCATCCTGTGGTTGTCTTTTAAATCTAGGATTCATTTCCAGGGTTTCCCAACAGAGAAAATGATAAACATCACAAAGGTTCCCAGTATTTTCTCTTTGCAGTCCTTTGAACCATTATTAGGATGCCAAACGGTAGCACTTTCAGGAAATGAAAGTAGAGTCACGTCCACATGGCACAGGATGATAATTCCGGTCACTGCTTCCATTTAATAAAGACAAGGAGATGTCTTTCTGTCCCTAATTGGCAGAGCTAACCTTATAATCTGTCATAGCTTTACTAAAGCTAGAAAATTCTGAGAAAAATCTTCTGATAAAATTTTCTAGACTTCTGAAAAAACAGTATATACAGAACCAAGAAGGCTGACATAAAATGAAGACAGCTTACTGTTCTTTTTCCTTAATTGGAGATGCTGTTTTATAAGAAGCTGTATTTTATTTTCATGTACTTCAAGGAAGAGCAGTACAGCTTGATTAAACTAAAAAAAAAAAAAAAATCACCATTGGTGCTTTAACAGGGTTGTTCTATGTCAGAACTCCTGGTGCAGATACAGAAATCCTAAGAGAGGTTGGGGGACATGAGAGTGCTTTCTGACCCAGGTTACCATGGGAATCCTGAATCCTGACCAGATTACTTCTGAATAGATTGCATAAAGATAAACATAAAATAGAATGCAATACAAAGTTATACCACTTACTTCTTTTTCACATTTATAATTTATTGTTTTTTATCAGAGTTATTACCTAGTTTCTTATGTATTCATCCATCTACCCTATAAAGCAAACAGTACTAGACTTCATGCTAGAAGTTGAGGATATAGAGATTAGCCAGCGACGCTCCTTACTTTCATGGAGCAAGACACAATCTAATCTAAACCAGCCAGTCATACAGGTTGAATAATATCTCCCCAACATTCATGTAGACCTAGAAACTCAGAATGAAATCTCATTTGGAAGTAGAGTCTTTGTAGCACAATTAGGTTGACATGAGATGACATTATAGTAGCATGGGACATAGTTCAACGTCTGCTGTCTTAAGAAGGAATGGGAAATTTGGACACAAACACACACAGAGTAAGGCAGCCATGTAAAGACCAGGCAGGGGTTGGAGTTATGTTGCCACAATCCCAAGGATTGCTGACAACCATTACAAGCTTTGAGGAGGCAAGGAAGTGATAATCCTCTGGAATCCTCGGAGACAGTATGATCTGGGCTATACCTTAATTTCTGACTTCCAACTCCAGAACTGTTAAACAATCACTATGTATTGTTTTAAGCCACCCAGATTCTGGCAATCTGTCATGGTAAACCTAGCAAACTAATAGAGATTCTGACCCATTTTGATGTTCTACACTAACCTCTGAATAATCTCCTCTTTCTCCACTTTTTCTTCTGTGAAATCATGCTGTTGAAATGGGAAAGTTTTCACAAGTGATCTGTTCCAGTTGATTTGAGATACTGTATGGATACTCATCCACTTTTTTCAGTCACCTTCCCTGGGTGCTTTTGTCTTCATTGAGGGTTGATGTTTTCTTTTTTAAAGCACATTTCTGAGACAGTTTTCTTGGCTTTCACAGTGAAAGTATTTTGTGGTGGAAATAAAAACTGTTAGGAGAAGACTTACTAGAAGCTGAAGGCATTTTTTTTTTAACTAAACTGTAGGTGAATGGTTTATATTTTTCCCCAAATTTCAAATATATTTTGTGAGAAGCAAAGATGGAAAGAAAATGATATCAAGCCTTCTTAAAATCAAATGAAATTTCTACTTGGCCACATCTTAATAAATGGGAGCCAGCTAAGCCATATTTCTTTTATCTGCACAAGATGAATGGCATTTCAATCGATAGATCCAACAGCAAAGAGCAAGCCATGGTATATACTGTTGCCAATGTCGAATATAGTAAGTACTCAAGAATACTTTGGCAGGGACAAGTTTTGTGCAAATGCTGTTTTGTGAAAAGCAAATTCTCATGGTAATTGTTGGTGACCATGGAGATCATGTTCTAAATTAACATTGTACGATTATTGATTTGGAGGTAGGAAATGTGTTTATTCCAAAAGCTGATTACTTAGCAACCACTGAGGCAGAGTCAGCCTATCAGAAATAGCCTCTCTCACAAAACTATGAAGGTCAAATTGCATGGACGGTTGTTTTGTTTTTGTGTTCAAAAATGGGCCTGCATTTAATAGAATATTCATAGCTATTATTCTTCAAACCTGTTCAGAACTAGATTCTTTTATAAAGGATAGGAAAGAACATTTAAAAAAACTATTATGGTGCTCAGGAAATAGAAAAAAAATAAATTACTTGCATGGGTTGGATAATTTTATTTTTTCTTCAGGGGTGAGCCTTCCTTCTTTTTTCTTTTCCTACATTCCTCCCTTACGCAGTACTTTCTTTCCATGTCTCTCTTTTATTCTCTCTCTCATCTATTAACCCTGAAAACATAAATATGCAGAATTATACAACCAATACAACCTATTCTCAAGTGGTATTTATTTTAAAATATTTCTTGCTGGTGATATAGCTCAGCGGCATAAGCACCTGCCCGGCAAGCGTGAGGTCCTGAGTTTGGTTCCTGGTACCCACATAAAGAAAAAAAAAATTTTCTTTCTGAAATGGTTTCCTAGGATAATAATGCTCAAGATTAATCAAAATACCAAGTCAAGGTGCTGTCAAATGTAACTAGTTTTCTCTGGGGCGGGGGTGAATGATTTAATGAGATACACCTGTTGTGAGGCACCAAGTCTAAGTTACTTGCTCAATTCACGCAGTTAAGTGGTAATTCACAGGGAAATAAAGTTCTTCAATGACCATAAATGCTTGTGCAACTAGTTTAACATTCTTCTAATTTCTTCACACATTGCAATGTGATAAAAAACGTATGATGTCAACTGTATAAAAGTGGAGATCTTTTTTGGAGGCTGTGGTGACATACATCTTTAAGAATCTGTTATATTAGCATGTGAGCCCTTGTTAATGAGAGTAAAATTGTAAAATTGTCAAAGATCATGAACTTATTTACATAGAACACTTATATACTTTTTAATGATATTTGACTAGTTCTGATTAAATCTCAAAGGAGGAAGTAGTTACTCTGTAGAAAAAAATCATTCTACCTTAATGCTTTTTAGGGGAATTATTATGTGAACCACATGTGTAATTGTATGCTGAACTCTTAGGAACAAGTCATAAATCTCTCAAAAAGTTTAATTTTTAATCTCTATGGATTTCGCTGGCATGCCTTTTGTCATGTTGAGTATTAGAACCTTGTAGTTACCTGTTGAGTGCCTGCATGAATGGTGAAATGCTTGGGGAATTTGGCAGGACAGTTCCAGTCATTAGTAATCAAACTAGTAAAGTTAAATTTATAAATGAATGACCAGTGAATGAATGCTTTCCTTCTCAATTTTAATTTTCTGTCTGTTATATAATCCAAGAGGCTCTATTGAATTGGATTTTCAACAATGAATATCTCTATATAAAGAGAAATGTAATGATACATACAACGAGGTGGAGATCCAAAGCTGACATCGGTAATGTGTTCCATGACTTGTTCATTAATTATATTCCTTTAGTGCCTACAGAGGGCCTGGCATTGGGATTTAGCAGTAAACAAAACAAACAAAAATCTCTGTGTAGTGCATGTTCCGTGATAACTTGAATTATACAAAAAACTAAATTTTTGATGATGTTTATGTGTAAATTTGAGAAATGTAACTGTATTTTTTACTGAAGTAAAACTTATACATAGTGAATGTACAGGCAGCAAATGAATAAGTCAACAACTAAATTAAATAAATATGTACAGCTCTGTTACTACAAATATCAAACTATAAGAATTTCTACCACTTTAGGAAGTTCCTTTATGCTCTTTACCACTAAGTTTATAAGAAATCACTATTTTAATTTCTTTAATCTAAGATTATTTTTTCCTGTATTTAAACTTCATATAAATGTACTCTTTCATTTCTTGCTTCTCTCTCTCATTGTGAGGTTTCTGAGATTCATTCATGTTGTTGTATCTGTTCATTTCTACTTATTATTGAGCATAATTTCATTATATGTGTGTACATATCACTGTTTTTTTATCATTTCAAATGTTGATGGACATTTGGGTGCTTTCCAGGTTTTGGTCTTATGAATAAAGCTTTTGGAAACAATCTGGCATAGTTCTTTTCCATACAAGTCTGTCATCAGGTACATGTATTGTGAATATTTTCTTCCACACTGTAGCTTGTATTTCATTTCTGATTCATGTCTTTTGATGAACAGAAGTTTTCCATTTTGATGAAGTCAATTTGTCTTTTTTATAACTGGTGCTTTTTGTCTCATATTTTTGAAATCTTTGCCTACTAGAGTCACAAGGACATTTTGTTTTCTTCTAGAACCTTGTGAGTTTTAGGTTTTGCTTTTAGATCTATGACCCAATTCAAGTTCATTTTTTCTGTGAAGTAGAAGCTGAGGTTCATTTTTCCCCCATGTAATTACTGCAATATTTTCTCAAAGAATCTCCTTTCCACATTGAGTCGCTGTGGGACAACAGTAAGAAGTCCATACATTTGACTATAAATGTTTCTGGACTATTTTCATGCCCTTTATATTTTTTCTCTTGACTAAAAAATTTTTATGCAACATTACCTATAATATTTAGCTTTCCAATCTGTAAACATAGTATATCCTTACATTTATGTAGGTCTTCTCTTATTTTAGAAATTCTGTGAAATTTTTACATCTTTTGTTAAATTTCTTAAGCACTTTATGTTTCTAGATGATATTTTAAATAGTCAACCTAAATTTCACTTTTAAATTATTTGCTATTGATATATGAAAATTTATTTGACTTCATATATTAATCATATCTTCTGAATTTACTAAATGTATTTATTAATTCTCTTTTATAAAGTTCTTAGGATTTTCTGTATGAAGATTATATTTTCTATAAATAAAGTTTGTAACTGGGTTTTCAAACTTTTACTAGGAAATAAAAAGTTGTAAAATTATTGATTTGAGGATAAAAATGAGCCACCAAATCCTCATATTTCAGTTGCACAATGAATCTGAGACTGACTTTATATCCTTATTTACCTAGGCCAGTGTTGTCAATTAAAAATATATCGTAAGCCATCTACATAACTAAAAATGTTCTAGTTGCTGCATTTTTTAAAGAAAACAAAAATAGATATAATTAATTTTACTATTATATTTTGTTTAACTCAACATAATCCAAAAGCTATCATTTCAACACATAATCAATAGAAAAACTAATGAGACCCTTTGTAGTCTTGATTTTGGTACTCAGTCTTTTGCAATCTTGTATATTTTATATTTATAGCACATTTTGACTTGGATTAGGAATTTCAAATTTTCTATATCCTCATATGGCTGATGCCTTGCATATTTACAGAACATATCTAGAGAATAAAAGTATCTAAGCAAATAACTTGTAGCTAAATAGCCATGTGTGCTGTCTTTCTATATGTACACAGAAATTATTAAGATAACATTGAAACTTTACTTTTTAAATACATGTACTGTACTATGTATGATACCTAGCCCACTTTTTATATAAGTACTATTTTAGGAAGAGGGTTGCAATGTTTAAAAGCCCAAGTTCTAAAAGCTAGACTGCTTTCCTCTCCCGTATCCATCACTAACTCCGTGGTCTTGGGCAAATTCCTTATTCTCCCTCTTCATTAGTTGCCTCATTTGTAAAATGAGACCAATAATAATAAAAATAACTAATCATTGCACCGCTGAGAGTTAAATATGATGAAAGTTACAGAGATAAGTTAAATGAGATCAAACAGTACCAAGCATATTGAAAGCAGTGTTATTTATAATAATTACTTATCTGTGTGTGTGAATATGTATGACTCTGTGCGTGCGTGTGTGTGTATTTTGAAGTGCCTTTTATATGATCTGAGCGAAAAATGAATTCAGTAGAAAGTTCTGTTCATTTTGTCTTTTGTGGTTGGTGTTGTGGTTAAACTGAGCCACATTTATCTGGGTGATATATTAAAGTATTTGGAACACGACACTTAGGAAGAAAATCCATGAGGAAAGAGTGATGTACAGATGGCTACTGGGCCAGGTCAGCCCAGAGAGGTTCCACCTAAGGACCCCAAAATCACTCTGAATTTGCTGCTGAATGGACTTCTCAGACATGTTCTATAGATATATTTGCTCTAATTTTTATTTCTGGTCCCTAACTGCCAGTAACCTCTGCTGGCTCCTTTGACATCTGGCAGTTCTCTGGCTCAGTAACTTAAGTCAAATTACCTTTTTCTCTTTGTTTTAATAATGATTCCCTTCTATTCTCCTCCTTGGAAGCCAGAGAGAGGACAGAGGCAAAAATAAGAATCCCTCAGAGGCAAAGTCTTAGATTTTTGAGAGAATCTATTTTGGACTCGTTTTAAAATCCATTCATTTTGATGAATATAATCTAGCGTGTGTCTGGAGCCAGCCCAGTAAATTTGCGAAGATTCTCGGCTTCATCTCAGTACTCTCAAAGAGACAATAATTCTGCTCCTCAGCAGCATAATGAGATTTATTTGCACAACTTCCACGAGTGTATCTATAGAATGTGCTGGTGGGGGATAAGGGTTATTCAAGCGCTATCATCTGACTTTCCTGCTTTCAGTAAACGTTTGCTGTTTGAGATATTTTTCTATGTATGCATCTCTTAGAGTTTCTTTGCTTTGTGATGTGTTCTCCTCTTGGGAGACTGGCAGTGTAAGTGATTGACCAAAAAAAGCTAATAAATCTGAGGTTAATAGGGCTCTAGACGGCAAAGTACATAGAATAAGGAGCTTCACTTGCTGCAGAGTGTTGTTGGAGAAAGAACTGTCAACAGAAAGGCTGATTATTGCAAAGGGCAGGACAAAGCCTAGAAAAATTCCAGATCAGTTTTTAATTCCCTAAAGTAGTATCTCACATCAGTGTGTGCCTCTCCCCAGGGATTTGAAGTCAGAGAAGGGAGTCAAGGCTAGATAAGACTCTCTGGGGGAATCCGGTCTAGATAGGATTTGGCAGTAATTCATGTATATAGGATACCTTGAAGGGGTGAAATACACAGGAATGGAGTGTTCCGACTCATATACACAATACAATGCAAATATTTGTATAAAAAACTAGCTTGGTGCAATTTTTTGCATTTTGTGAGAATCTGCCATTTATGATATGTCTCAAGTTCAACGATGATTCAGATTCTTTCCTATTTCTGCTGGGAAATCAGGTACATTCAGATATCAGCTGTTGGCGGTTGCACAGCACAGGGAGTGGGCTCGTTCATGCAAATCCTTTGGCTGGATGCGCAGACAGTGATTGCTGACATCTGGCTCCCATAACAGCCACCGCGTTCCCTCAATTTGTTCCGTGGGTGGGGAGACAAAGATGTGTTACTATGGCGGTGGAGGCAACATGTCAGGGAGAAGAGGTTACCTTTCTTTAAGATTTGGGCATATAATCCATGATGGAGGTAGAGGAAAGATTTTTGTACAGCCTCTAGTATGTAGAAATAGTTAGGGGCTGAAATGTTACATATTTGAGAAGGGGAATAGGGAAAGGCAGCTAAAGGTGTGAATGTGACACAGGGGCACACATACTGAACAGGAACTAGGTTTCTCAGGCTGGCCTCGAAATTGCTATCCTATTGCCTTAGCCTAGAGAGTAGCTGGGATTATAAACATGTGCCATCGTGTGGGGCAAAGAAATTTCCTCTTGAAACACGGACATTTCTAACATTGAAGGAGTAAAATGCTCTTCTTTAAAGACAATATGTCAGGAATTAGGATAAACTAGGCTTCCATATAAACAGGAAATACCGACATGTATCAAGTAGGCAATATGTGCCAAGTTCAAGTCTAGATGCTATAGGGCAGGTGCTAAACAAACAGGTCGAATCTGACCGCAATCTCATCCAGCAACCACTCCTTGTCTCCTACTGGGTGTTCAGTGTTGTGACACTGGTCTGTGCTGGTAGGGGACAGCAGAGGGAAAGGTATTACCAGATCCTGAGGGGTGACATCCTACATCACGTACATTTTGCCTGGAGACTGCCATGCAGTGTCAAGAGAGAAGAAGGGAGAGTGTCATTGAAGGATATTAAGCACACTTAACTTCACTTCTTTATGTAGCCTAGAATGACTTCTTGCCCTTGAATTCATTGGGTTACATGCCTTCTCTTAGTACCAGCTACCTTTTTGGTTTATGCCAGTTTGAATGGATATCTGGTATTTTTTGAGAGAAGCCAGACATATTCACAACTGAACAAAGGAAGATGAATATGTATAAAGTTGAAACAAAAAGAATCCTTCCTACTTTAATTTCCAACTTCCTGCTGTGTGTTTCTTCATACTCATTATTTTGAGCTACTCAATTTTCTCCTTGTCTACCCTCTTTCTCTTTGTAATTGCAGCTGATTTCCTGGCCCTAATAATGATGTCCATGTAGACGAGTCCTAGTTCTTTATCTTGCATTTCTGCCTTTTGTGTACATTTTGAAATGCTAAAATTGGACTATTCAAGGTGTGATAGAAATCTATTCTCCATACATTAGTATATTAGTTATTAGTGTACTGATTTATGTCTCACATAAACTATAGCCTTTTCTATCTCCATCTCTATATGTCCAGTACCATCTGTTTGAGTCAGCTTAATGCTGTGTCTTCATTATATTTTTCTGATTCCTCTTATTACCTCACCCTCCTCTTCCTCTTCCTTTTCAGATGGATGTTGGGAAACAGTGTCTCCCTCTTTGAGCTTTCTACACTATTCTGAGTGTGCTAAGTGTGCTCGCTTCTTTAATACTAACAGATGAAGTCACAAGACTTTCCCAAATTCATCTTGTTATTAACAGAGCCAAGATTCAAACCTAGATAGTCAGATTCTGGCGTGAATGTTTTTATCCATTATTTTATGAAAACTAAATATCTTCAAGGATTTAAATCTAGTATTAAAGATGTCAGTGGAGACCGCCTTTCCTTCTCTTATCTTCTTGAGTGTAGAGCAGCTGGCTGATTCCTTCGGCTGCAGTGTTGCCTACTAGGGTGCCTTCTACATCCCAGAAACTCAATAAGTATTGGGTAGAGGACTGATTTTCTTATTTTGTTACTGTATCACTTTCTGTAGTTTGGTTGTCCCAAAATTTAACCAAACAACATATTAGTTGATGGTCAATATGTTGATTTATCCAAAGCCTTATTAAGAAGAGAGTAAATAATTTCTTTCACATCTTTCGTGTCACCTCTCACCTCTTCCTGGCTGAAGAAGAAAGTAGAATTGGTTTGACATGAAAAATCTTGTGGGCTGCTTCTAAACAACTTAATAACCTCTAGGATTTTACAAATTGATCTCTTCCTTAATGAATTGCCCCAGAAACTTTCAGGTTTGAGAGTCAGACTAACTGCTCCATAATTCATGAGTTGGTACTGGTGTTCTTCTTGTAGTGCAGGAAAAACTGATTAATTTTTTGGACAGTTTGGCAAATCCGATTTGGATGACTAAGTTCCTGGCCTGCTTTAAATCTTAAGTCCTCTGATAGGAATTATATTACGTTTCTGACAATTGTAGCCTTTGTAATGAGACCTGAAACAAAACAGGCGTTAAACATGCCTGTGATATCCAGCTTTTATTCATTTCTTTCCTTACTAGGAAAAGCATCTACCTTTTAGTTTGATTGTACTTAAAATATGTTTTCTGGTTGCTAAATGTTACATCCTTCTTGCTAAGTTGATCTTGTATATTAGGAGTATATGCATAGTCTGAAGCTTTGGATGATAGAATTTGGATTCATTTATTCTTTGAAGGTTAAAGTTTGGGGATTATTTATGATAGAAGCACACCCATACAAGTATGACCTTTACCTTGCTCATGAAGAAAGGCTGGTCACACAGAAAACAATCTATTTAATCTTTCCTTACTATGCTATGTATGTGCCTGGGAAAAATACTGAAGCTCATGATGTACACAAAATAAACTAATGTATAATAGTTACAAACATTTCTCTCTTGCATAAAGACTATAGTTCCAACAACTTCGAAGTAAAAATTTTTTCTTCATTTATTAATTTTTCAGTAAATATTGATTGGCATTCTATCACATGCCTGGTCAGATGTTATATCAAGAGAAACACACAAGGACATCTAAGAGTGACCTCTATTGTCAAGGCGTTCAGTTTGGTGGGAGATGAAAGTTACTTGACAGCAAATATTGATGTTTATAAAGACAAGAGTGACCAGCTTCTGAGGGGACTTAGAGAAGGTGGATTTGAACCTGCTTTTCATGGCTAAATAGGAGTGTGCAAGACAGGAGGGAAATAAAAAGGATTGTATATAAAAAAGAGATAGGGGAATAAGGATGAAAACAAGTTAGGCTCTGGATGGGGAAGGACTTTCAGTGATTTCCTAGAGATCAGATTACATTCTGAAACCTCAAATTCAATGGAAGGGCTATTTTACTTTTAATGATTATGTAGTAATAACTGTTATTTATTTGCCGTAGAGCATAAGAATTACCTATGACATGCCTTTACTGTTCTCAGAATCACTGTATTGAATAAGTTTCCAAGCCATTGCCCATATTTGATATTCAACCTGAACCCTTGATATTTAACCAAGTTCATGTTTGTTTGTGAGCTGTTTACATAGCATGATTCAAACAGGTCTTTAATGCATATTTGGCAGGAAAATTGTCTTAAAAGTAAGCCCAACTTACTCTGCTGGTTAAGGTAGAATTATGTTTTAAGAGGTTATGAGAGTGATTGTGGGGCTTAGGATCCTGCAGTGCTGATGGCAGTGGTGGCTATAGCCCTAATACAGGTTCACTCCTACTGTATAGTGTATGTCCAAAATGTTAGTATATGGTGGTGATGGTGACTATAATTTGTTATTACGAATAACCTCTGGGACAACTAGCTGTCTTGTCTCATGTACTTGGGTAGTATCTTCCTTTGTTTGGACCACTGTAACAAACTACCATAGAGTGGGTGGCTTATAAACAACAGAAATTCATTTTTCACAATTCTAAAGCTGCAGAAGTCCAAGATCAACGAGCCAGCACATTGATGTGTGGTGAGGGCTTGCTTTGTGGTTCATAGCTGGCCATCTTCTCTCTGGAACTGCACATGGCAGAAGGGAAGAGAGAGCTGTCTGTGGTCGCTTTTACAAGGGCATTAATCCTATTCATCCCTAATCAGCTCCCAAGAGCACCACCTGCAAAAACCATCATATTCAGATTAGATTTCAAAATATGAATTTTGTGTGATAGAGGAGTTGGGAATATTGATGTATTTTTGTTTCTGTTTTAAAATTAACTCATAAAACCAGAAAAAATATTTCTCCAGTAATAAGTTTCATGGATGCAGATAGTTGTAGTCATGAAGTCTACCTTCCTATATAAGAAGTTTCAGATCTCATATTCATAAAAGGAGAACCCATTCCTGGATAACACAGGATAGAACTGACTCAAGTGAAGATTTTGAAACAGTGCTGTATATTATCTAGAATGACCATGAAAACTTCTTCCCTTGAGAACTTTGTTAGTAGACTGGCTTTCTCCCTGTTTCTGTTACTTTCCATGCAGTGAGAGCTGAAAGCGTGCACGTGTGCACATGTGTGTGTATGTGTGTGTGTGTTGGGTCTGTGTGGGTATCCAAATCCCCTTCCAATCCAGTTCTTCAGAGTCTAATACCAAAGGGGAAGGGACCTTCACAAAAAGGTTTGATCATTAGAACCAACTTAATGACAAAGAGCAATTAAGCTTTTCTATAGTGGGTAGTATTCTGTGTCTGTTAGCTATTATTAAACTTATTGAGTATTTGAAGGAATTTATCTCTTGTTGCCTTTCTTTGCCTTTGGCTCAGTAGGGCAATGAAATTGGAATTGCATGCCTGTGACAACATGGGGCCTTGCCACAGAATGAAAGATGTTACCAATTTAGCCTGATGACCACTTCAAAGTCAAGAGGAGGAACAGATGGACTCACATTGGAAAATTCTTCTACTTGCTTAAATGAAAGGAACTCATAAAATAATAAAGATAGAAAACTGATTTAAAAAGTAAATTCAATTCTTTTTTCTTTCTATTGGCATGTTTTCTTGACAAGTAAAAACATTTCTGGTCTAGAATCAAATAAAACGAATTGTTTTTGGTAGCAGGAATTGAACTCAGGACCTTGTGCTTGCCAGGTGGGAGCTGTGCCGCTGAGCTATATCACCAGCATAAAAAGCATTGTTGAGGACCTCCTATCCATATTATAAGGCATGTAATACAAAATTAATGTTGTTAAAGATGGGGATTGTTTCAGGAAAGTATAATGATTATTAGGTTAAGCTGTACACATTAATGTGTATGTTATATGTATAAAATATGTGTGTATATGTATCTCTCTATTATATATCCATTGAATTATATTAGTACTATATGTATATCCCATGTAGATAAGGCTAAATGGTTTTTTTTGTGTGTGTGTGTGGGTACCGGGGGTCGACCTCAGGACCTCACGCGCCAGCAGGCGCCCGTGCCTCTGAGCGATATCACCAGCCCTTTTTTCATATGTAAGTTCCGGGAGTTGAACTCAGGACCTCGCGCTTGCCAGGCAGGCGCTTACACCACTGAGCCATCTCACCGGCCCAAGGCTAAATGTTATATGAGGTACCGGTGTGGAAAAAGTATAATTCATGCAACATACAATGCAGCAAATATACAAGAAATTTTAAAGAGGAGATTACTGTGAATAAAGATGTCAGGAATGCTGAAATCTGGGCATCCTGGTGTATGGAGATGAATAGGCAGATGGGAGAAGGAAGACAATCAATTGGGTGTAATAAAGAGCTTGAGCTAAGGTGGATGCTAGAGTAAGGGAGACATCAAGAAAATTTGTAATAGAGGCTATTTCTTGATTTGGAGTTTTAAGAAACAAAGCAAGGTAGGCAAATGAGCTGAAAGAACTAGATGAGTTGGAATTAAAGCAGCATCCATTATAGAGTCCTAAAATGGAAATGGAACAAGGTTTAGTGGTTAGATGAACTTGGAGTTGGAGGTAAGATTCACCTCTATCATCATTTTTTAAGGTTAGAAACTTGCATAGCAGAATTATTTGGAATGAAGGGAGATGAAAAACTGTGTTAAATACCACAATGGAGAAAAGTCTTCAGTAGATTTTTGACAGTGAAAAGAGATATAATGTGGCATAGAAGTTGCTGCAAGCTTTGTGGCATCATTCATTTAAAAAGTATTTATTAGTGCCAGCTCTGTGCTGGGCACAACCAATAGACAAGTCTTGCAGCATATAGTTAGAGGTTAAACATTTGGAGTTTATAGTTAGAAGAATGTCCAAATTTAATGCACATTACCATTCTTGTGTAGAGAAAAAATACAACTTCTTTTCCTGCAATTTGTCTTCCTCTAGATTCTTCTCCTACCAGGTAATCAGAAAATGTAAACTTGTCAATGAGAAATATTTCATCTCATCTACCTTGGTCTCAATCATTTAACAGTTTCTGGGGTTTAGGTCTACCAAATTTAGACTTTTCTATTTCCCATAATGGCTAATTTAGTCTCTTCTAGATGACTCAGTCTTTTAATCTTTCTAATTTTTTATAATCTTTCTACCCTTTTTTACAGTTACGTCTGGCTGTAGAGAAATAATTTATTTGGTTTTATAATTATAGGAGAGAAGGAAGTGGGAATTTACATGATGTTTAGACACTGGGGCTGATGGCTGATGTCATAATTGGTCTTATTTGAATTTTTGGAACATTGGTTGAAATTTATCCTTATGGTGATATGAACAAACTTTTCTGTTTCTGATTCAGTATATTCTTTGATTGGATGCTAGGGGCCTGCTGGTCCACTGCCCATGGCACCAACTTCAAGTGGGCTGTCTAGGGTCCTTGGGATCCCTGAATGTCTCATATAGGCTCAGTGGAACCAGAAAAACTGCTTCCATTTCTTTAACTACCTTCCAAGATCGATTTGCACGATTGCTTCCACATAACATGTTGTGAGATACTTATAAACTTCCCACGCGAGCTCTGAGCAAACCTACCACCAGCCCCCTTATCTTCCAGTTGTGATGACAGAACTATCTCACATCCTCCTTCACATAAATCTCTTCCCCCCGTCTTTAAGAATCTACCTCTGTTTTGAGATTGCATTGTTTCTCAAATTCTTACATTGAAGCCCCAACTTCCGATACCTCAGAATGTGACTGCAGTTGAAGACAAGACCTTTAAAGAGATAATGAAGGTGAAATTAGTCATATGCTTGGACCCTGATCCAATCTGACTGATGTCGTTGTAGGAAGAGGAAATTTGGATCCCCAGAGAGACATTTAGTTGTGGGCACACGAAGGGAAGCACACGTGAGGACACAGGGAGAAGTTGCTATCTACAAGCCAAGGAGAAAAGCCTCCGGAGAAACTACACCTCCCGCTACTTTGATCTTGGACTTCCAACCAACTACGAGTGTGAGGAAATCAACTTCCACTGATTAAGCCACCCAAACCTTGGTATATTATGACAGCCTTAACCTTTCCATGACCTCCAAAACAGAAAGTTGAGCCATCTATCCATACAACTTCATGACCCTTTCATCTCTGCTTTCCTTAATTTATTGGGACACGAAAGTTGATTTTCCATTTCCTGAGCACGAATCTTCCTCTCTGCCTATTCACCACCTCGTAATTTGCTCGTGACGGAAGATGGTAGGAGAAAGGGTGCTTTTTACTGTGCTGATAAAAGACAAACCACTCCGTGGTCTGAGTCCATCGGGCACAACTATTCTGACAGTAGCCATGGAATAATTCATAACAAGTTAGAAGCTGGCATGAGAATGTATTTGTTTCATATCCTAAAACTTTCCTTGTTACATAGCCTAGTGGAGAAGTCAGGCTTAACACACAATCATATAAGTAATTATGAAGTGGACTACATGGGTGAGTGGAGATCACGGAATTTCTCTCTCAAAAGGAGGGATTATAGCTGAGACCTGAAGGAAAAGTGGGATTTAGGTAAGGGTAGGGGAAGAGCAATAATGGAAGGAAGGAAAGAAGGAGATCCCTCAGCTATTGCATGGAGGGAGTGGGAGCAGGGCAGGTGCTGGAACGGGACAAGCAAAAGAATGTAGCACAGGATGCAGTTGTGTGCTGGGCTCCAGCCACATTAGGAAAGGCCACTAGACTATGGTAAAGGTTTGGGATTTTGACCCTAATGCAAGGGTAGCCTCCAAGTGTCTTTGTTGTGATCGCCAATTTGGGAGGCTGGACACTCCAGGAAGCAAAAATATATGATGGTAATAGCTCTGATAGCATTTATTACTTGCTTCCTTGCTGTCAGGAGGTTTGCATGTTGTTACTTAACTCTCAAAATACCAGGAGAGGTAATAATTGCTACTCTGTTAGGCACCAAGAGTATTCCAGGAACTAAATATTTTGCAAACATATCTCTAATCTCACAATAAACCTATAAGGAGGCATTATTAGCCCCTTATTATAAATAATGGAACTCAGCTCAGGATTCAAGATCAGGGTGATTTAAGTGATGAAGAAGGTTAAGTGGCAGAGTTGATGTGCAAACCCAACACTATGTAACCCCATTATTCCATAGTCCTAGACATATAGGTAAAAGACTAAATACATAACAGACCAAAAATGTAAATAGTAAAGAAAAAGAGATAAACAGGAAGAAGTAATTTGAACAAAGGCTTTAGAAACTCTAGTTCCATGCATTTGGACCAATCTATATAATCTATTTCTCAGTCTAACACACCAGCTTGCTATTAAGTCTACATTGATGTCATGTATATTGGTTTCCTAGGGTTGCCATAAAAATAACTGTGACCTTCATAGCTTTTAACAGTAGAGGGCTGGTGGGATGGCTCAGTGGCGTAAGTGTCTGCCTGGCAAGTGCAAGGTCCTGAGTTCGACTTCTGGTACCCACATAAAAAACAAAAATAAACAAACAAAAAACCCCAGTAGAAATGTATTCTCTCAGCATTCTGTTCTGGAGGATGGAAGTTCAAAATCCAGGTGTCAGCTGGGTCACATTTCCTGGGAAGGCTTTGTGGGTACCCTTCTTTGTCTCTTCTGCTCTGGCTCCAGACATTCCTAGCTGGGGTTTTCAGAACTCCAATCTCTACTTCCATTTTCACATGGCCTTCTCTTCTTACTCCCTGTGTGTATCTACATGGACATCTCTTACAAAGGTACCTGTTATTGTATATGTGCTGCTGAAGTGAGTACTGGCACCTGTCACTGGATTTAGGACTTACCTGAGTCATCCTGGATGATCTCATACTGAAATCCTCACGTTAATTTCATTTACAATGCTCCTTTTCAAATAAAGTCACATTCACAGGTTCTGGAATATGGGCAGATCTTTTACTTTACTTAACCATGTTCCATTTCAGGAAGCTGTCTTGTGTTCATACTCTGAGTGAAAACACTGGGAGAAAATCCAGATAATTAACAGTTTTGTTGTGACTCCTTTGCTCGCAGAGGCAGAGACATCCCTGCTCAGGACTGAGCTCTTTTCTGTGGTTAAGGCTTCCAGTCAAGTGTAAGTGGCTAAAGACCTGTAGAATTCCATGATCCTCCAGCCCTTTCTTAATTGAGGCTTTTGTGGTATTACACAATTAACCAAAATCATACATTCTCCCTTTTCCTCCTTGGTAAGGAGTGACGTACATAGTTCTCTTTTGTGTTCCAGTTTGAATATAGCATTAGAATTTGTATTGTCATTGTACCTACCAGTGAAATCTTGCCTGGGGTATAAGTAACAGTTACGACTTGAAGATCATTTCTTCTTTCTCTTTTAATTCATCAGTGTTAGTCCAGTGAACCAAAGTGAAAAAGATCTTCACCCAGCCCTGAGTTATCACTTCTCTGTCCTGTTCGTTTATACATCGAGGCATAAGCGATGAGGTATAGCATGTGTTTGGAATAAACCCCTGTAATCTGACCTACAGATCAAAAAAGTGCTAATAAGTGGCAATCAATCCATCAGCCAACAAATGGTTTTATTTTCACTCAGTGTGGGTTTCACGCTTAAAGGAGGGATAGATAATTAAGACTTCATGTTTCAAAATATTAAATATTGATTTGTAGACATTTAGCAGCAGGCATAAAGCTCTCCTGAGGGATGACAACAACTGTCTAAAAGATTATAAAAGATTTTATTTCTCTTGGTAGAATTTAGCATTTATTTCTTATTTAAAAGATGTGAAATGAGAGTTAGTAAAATATTATATCAAGAAGATAGCTCAGAGCTCTGCAAATGGATGTCATGTCTGTGGCATGCGGCTAGCCAGAGTTAAAATAAAACCATTTTTGCTAGTTTCATATCGGCTTTTGGTTTATTGAAGTGTCAGAAGGTTTATAAGCTCTTCAACTCAAGTTTTGATTGTTTTATCCAACTACTGTCACTTCTTATCAGTATTAAATGCAGAAATCAAAGAAGAGGCCCAGGGGAGGAGGACTTCCAAGTGTTGCTTTTTGCTGTCACGGTTGTAGCCCAGATACTCTCTTGACAGCCCTTTTTCTTGACACCATGGAGTAATTAGCAGGATTTTTATAATAGGCTTCACCAATTAGTTGATACGTTTTCTGATTAAACACTCCTTTGTCTCAGCTTTAGTGAAACTGCCTATGTGAGTAAGGAAGGACTCAGACTGGACCTATTGTCCGGGCCACAGAGGCGACATAACAAGGTGTGTAGATGTCGCTGGAGGTTGTGAACTTCCCTAAACCTTGCTTCAGGAGCACCTGTGAGTGCAGCGGATTGGGCATTAGGGTCAGCACCATATTCAGACCTCACAGAGTCACTCTGCAATCAATAGAGCCCATGTATTGTCGGCTCTGCTTCTTTGAGGAAACTTAGTGTCTTTTCACAGGTTTCTTGTATTAATAATCTCTTTTGGTTGAGGGACTGTACAGGTAAAGAAAAAGACACCAAATTGAACAAGGCATAATTGTTCTACTTGTGCAGAGATTTACAAAACAGTCTGAAGGCTCTGAAAGCATCCTACATAGAGGGTTTATAAAAATCACAGAATTTCCTGGTGTTGCTATAGCATTCTCACAGGTACAGTGTGAGTTTCACATTTGTACTGTGTAATCCACTTCAATAAAAAAAAGCATGCTTTCAAGAATCTTTTGCCTTTCGTTTGTTGAATCAAGTGTTTATAGTTGATTAAATTAAAATCCTGACATTCCACGCAGAATTCTTTTGTCAGGGTAAGGGGGGGCCTGAGGTGGGCATTCAATCCGTCAGGTCTGCTCTGCTCTTGTTCTGCATCTGTGAGTGGACTTTACACCCTTCAGTGGGCCTGTAGTAGAGCGGACCCTGTAGACAACTTTGTTCCCACAGTCTCTGTTGCCCTTTCCTCTACTGAACAGCTATTCAAATTCCCTTAATTGCTTACTTTCATACTGGGAAAAAGCAACAGTAGTTTGATTAAAATGTTCGGAATTTGGATTGAAGTTTTTATAAACTTTCTTTTCCATTGAAGAGAATGCAATGTCTAGGCATGTTGCTTCAGGCAGCTCCCTTTATGTTCCAAGATTTAGGTAGAATCCATGTCCTATACACATAAACTGTGAAGAAAAATGAATGAGAGCCCAGAGCTTCCAAATTGTAGCAATGATCTCTGCAGTAGAAGAAGTCCTCGGATCTCCACACCCAGTGGCTTGCTTTCTATTGATTTTTTTAAAATCAATTGCTCTGTGGGGCTTTAGAATTGCTCATTAAGGAGGTTGAGAAAAAAGCAAATTTGGTTCAAGTTTTCATGCTGAAAATTTGTATCCTCTAAATGTGAAGTGCCCGGTGTTGGGGCTCCGCAGCTCTCACTGCATGCTTTGATGACTCCGTTGCATACAATCCAGGGAAAAGTGGAAGAGATTTAATGAATAGCCTTGTGTATATGAAATTGATTTCTTTAGCAAATATTTGTTTGGGCGCTCCATGTGTGAAACTGGCATGCAGTGTCACAGTCCATTTTATTTTGTTTATTGAACAGGTATATTCAATTTTAGAATAAAAACATTTTTGTGTTTCCCATTTAAGAGTTTGAAGCCCATGTGGTGTATTTCAGAGCTATCTTTGTCTTATAATGAAACACTTAGAATTAAAAATGCATTCTTTTAAAGGCACAACCTATTTTATTAGACATTTGAATGCATCAGACCATTTTATCAGCAGTAGCAAGTAGAGGATAGAATAGGGAAGTGACAGAAAATCCATTTGACAGAGAAATAAGCTCTCTTTATGTGTGTATGTGATTGCACGTGTGTGAGTAACATTACAGCGATTGTAATGCAAGGATTGGCATCATAATGGTGAATCATAAAATAAAACACAATTTTTAAAATGTGGCCTATTTTGGTCACTTGATTATTTCATAGTTACAGCAAATAGAAAATAGACTAAGACAAGAGAACCTACTATATTACATTTCAGATTAAGTCCTAGGCTGTGTCTGTTTTACAAGTGAAAAGGAATTTGAAAAACAAGCCATCTATTTGGAAAAGAAAAGTAGGCAATATAGTTGGAAATAAACACTCATATTTGTTTTAAACATATATTTTATAAAACAAAGAAGCAGCTGTAGTTTCCTCAGAATCACTGAGGGTGCATTAAATGGAATATTTAAAGCTGTAAAGTTGAAGAGGGAATTCATACCAATTATCATTGTCTCTAATAATTTAGATAGTATTTCCTAGTATGCAAGAAAATCTCTCAAGTATACGATTGTTTTCATATTTGTATTTAGCCTTGAAAAAACAAAACAAAGAAAAAAATCCCTTTTTCTTTTTGAGAAATCCAGGAAATTTTTATGAGACATGCAAATCTTTTCTGATTATCAGATGACCAGGGAAGTATTTCCCATTGCTAAAATATTAAATGCTAGATTCTGAAGATAATGTGGCCCAAAGAGGGGAAAATCTGACATATTTAATAAAGCGCACTTCATTTATAGTTCTGAGTATGTTCTTTCTTCTGGCTATGATATTTCCCCCAGTCATGGTTCTGATGTATGCAGATCTCCAAGTACATTTAAATAGAACAACAACTGAATGATACACTCAACAGAATTTATGAAGAGGAAATAGACATATTTCAGCATGGGATAATGTTTATGCATTATTTAACAGCAATAATGTTTGAATTCATACATTATGCAAATGCAGTTATAATCAGGAAAATGAAAGAACTTGGACTGCTGCAACATCCTTAAACCCACCATTAGGTACCTATTTGTGCATAACATTGAATACTGCACAATGACTTCCAATGCTGCAGCATGCCACTCAAAGAGAAAACTTAGCAGAAATTAACTGGGTATAAAATGAAAAGTTGATGAAACCCTGATTGCTACTTTGATACTGACTTCTATAAATTTATTCTCAAACAAGTGTAAGGATGTTAGTGATAATTAAAATGATATTGGAATAAAATACACCTCACTCTTTACAGCTTCCCAGTCTTTAGTCAGATTTGGATGACTTCATCCCTTCACCTACAGAGCCCTACCTGTGCAGGCAATGTCCTAAGCATTTTACAAGAATTACCTTATTTGTTCTTATAACCGTTACCTCATAACAATACTATGAGGTAGACACTAATATTTTTCCTACTTTGTAAATGAGGATACCAGACTGTCAAAGGTGAATAAGGTATTATGTGGCAGAACATTGACTTTGAATCCAGGAATTCTGAATCCAGAGCCTGAACTCTAAGCCACACTGCCATATGGTTTGTATTACGATGATAGCTATCTATGTTCTACTTCCTTCTTGCACACTAAACTTACTGCTTTAAAAACAATAACACCTGGGTATTTCTTATACTCCAGTCACTGTGCCAGTCTCAGTAGGCATCAGTGAATAGGCAGAGCGCTTGCTCTCGTGGGTCCCCATTTTAGCAGGGAGGTAAATGTGCACTTGCACTGCCCTGGGGCAAGTGAAGACTGGGCATGGAGAGAAAATAGAGACACTGTAGGAAAGATATTTAACACCCCTCCAAGAATGGAGACAGGAGAGGGGAGGAAGCTGAGGGAAGAGGTCCCTATGGCCTGTGCTATGCTTTCTCCAGCCTTGCCTTTCCTTACCCTCCAGCTCCTGCCACAGGGTTCTGCACACAGTAAGAGCATACAGAGCAATGTGATAGATAATTTGATAAATTAGGTTACTCTCCTTGGGGGCACTTCTGACTTTAGGGACCCAGTGACTTCCATGCTGGCAATTTCTAAGCAGAGTTTGGAGCAGACACACTCCCTCACTTTAACCAAAAGTCACAAAAAGAAACATATAAAGTTCTCTAAATGTCAAGGTTTTATAAACGCTCTAAAATGTACTCAAATCCCACTTTAAGGACCCCTGGTCTGAAGGAAATCAAGTTGGATTAGTAATAAACCTATCAGTGTATAATAGGAGTGAGTATGAATAGATTTGTAGTCCTCACGTGTTTTAGCCTTAGACCTTTGTACAAAAAAAATTGAATACTTCCCAATTTTTCATGTGTATTCTATCAATCTATGCTTATCTTTCTAGAAATCAAAACAGAAATTTAAAAAGATGTATGACTAAAAATTATAACAAACCCCATTATAATGTATGCGAACATAAATGTTGTTATAAAATATAGCCACACTTTCCAAAATTAAAAATTAGTGGCAAGAGTGCATGATTTTACATTTTAAAGTGTACACGCTGGGCTTGAACTTGTGATCCTCCTGCCTCAGTCTTCCAGTGAACTACACCTGGCGGTTTATAAACTCTTAATACCTGGCTTACTGGAAAACTACTGGATTCTGAAGTCAGCTTCGGAGTTTAATCTGTTGGGATATGTTACTGTGGTTGAAGCATGTGAAGTTAATCAGTTCCTCCATGGTTATGTAATGGGAGAAGCAGAATAGTCTCTTAAGATGATTGTGGAAAACCTTTGATACTTCACCAAAACTTGGCAAGTAATTATTTCTTAATGGTTACTTGTGGTGTCCAAATTGAAACCATATTAATGAACTCGTCATAGACTATTGCTTTAAAACCCATTGTCCTGCTTTGCATTTTTTTTTTTTTTTGTGGGTACCGGGGGGTCGACCTCAGGACCTCGCGCGCCAGCAGGCGCCCGTGCCGCTGAGCGATATCACCGGCCCCTTTTTCGTATGTGGGTTCCGGGAGTCGAACTCGGGCCCTCGCGCTTGCCGGGCAGGCGCTTAAGCCGCTGAGCCATCTCACCGGCCCCTGCTTTGCATTTTGAGTGGACCTCTTAACCATGTATGATTGTTGTGGCATTTTGCAATGGCCATTTAGAAACATAAATTCACTGAGTAAGCAAATCTTCTAAATGTTGGTACAGTTTATAAGACAATATAAAATTCTGTTCGCTAATATTACTATCAATATCATGCAAAAGTCTTTAAGTATTGAGGAGCTGTGGAGTTAATCATGTAGATATGAGTTTTCCAAAATTCCAGATTTCACTTGAAACCTTTAATTTTAGCAATGATGACAAAAATTATCAGCTGCTTTTCCTGAGGTGATAGGTTCTTGGCCAGTAAAAATGGTGTTGCATAAAGGGGTTTGTTCAGCTTGTGACTCACACAGTTCCACAAGTGTTTGTCTTGATACCAAGACTGTACCTCTATATACAGCAAAACCCCTTCCTATTTCATCATCTACTTTGTTAAATACTGTACTCAAGAGGAATATTTTAATAAAGTTAATAGTTTTTGCTGTTTTATTAAGGATAGTCCTACATGAAACTACATTTTTTAAAAAATTGTGAGTGTGTGGCAGCGGAAGAACACGGTAACAATATTGTATTGTTGGGTGTCATTGCCTTGATTATGCTAACACAGCATACGTCTTACCCCTTGCTGCTTTTGCACAATCAGTACAGTCAGCATAATGAAAAAGCAAATAATGTCTTTGTAGTATTATGAAAATTGTGTGTGTGAGCGCATGTGTGTCCCGGGGGTTGAATCCAGGGCCTTCTCACTGAGCTGCATCTGCAGCTCCTTTTATTTTGAGGAAGGGTTTTGTTAAATTGCTACTTTGCCCAGGCTGGGCTTGAACTTGTGATCCTCTTGCTCAACTTCCCAGAGTGGAGCGCTGAGATCACAGATGAGGAAAATTTTGACTTTGCAGAAGCCTTCAAACGTTCATATGGACAATCAAGATTCTGCATTCTGCACCTTGAAAACACTAGTAGAGATAGTACAAAGGAAAAAAAAAAACATGGAAGAAAGTTGAAAGTTTGGGGTAAAGACTTTACAGAGAGAAGCTAACTAATAAAAACAATAGTACTTGCCTTGCCCATATGTCAATTTTAACATCAGATTGTCCTGAGACCAGAATGTGAGCATTCTTTAGCAATTGTTTTTCTAAATGCAATTTTTTGAATTTAATGTTTTGAATACACTAACATCCACTTCTCTGAGTAGAATATAACAAAAGAGCAGATAGGAAATCATAGGAAAGAATTATATGCATTGAGCTGAAGTTAAAGATTTTAAGAAATCCTACAAAACAAAGGCTTCTTAAAGAGCAGCTTATGTTGTGAACACATAAGCTTCAGAGAATCCCAGGTTGAGTGGTGTGTTGACAAAGGGAGGACTAGAGAAGCAGGAGAAGGCTGTTCTGCAGTAATTAAAACTACACGGAAGAAGCAGAAAGACGCTTGTTATTCTGTGTTTTCATAGCAGTGCGTTCAAGCTGCCATGGATTTGGCTCTACTATCATTTACATTACAAATCTCATTTCTTCAGGGGTCATAGCTCAAACCAAAAATTCACTTCTGGTGGAAACTCTTTACCTTTCTGTAGGCTTGTGTCACAAGTGGAATGCTTTTTAGCTTTATTTTAGTTGTCTAAATATTTTAGGGTTGCCTAGTAATAAATCAACTTTATGCAATATTTTTCTTCTGTTTATCTGTAGTCATCTTGAAATACTACGGTTACTTGCATGAGGGTAGAATCTTGTATATAATACACAGATCACTGATAAAAAGATAATTTTGTGTTCTGAAACAGGTTAATAAGAAAGAATATTACTAGCCATTCATCTTTCTGCCTCTAAGGCAAAGAATATCTTCCAAAGAGATAGCAGTTGATGTCCTTTTATAAAACAGCAATGATAATTTCCCCACCAAGATTATTGCCATCTGGATGGAAACTTGTAATAGAAAGTCATCCTAAGCTTCAAATTTCATTTATACTTTGTGATTTTCCTGGCATCACCATTTCTTTAAGTATAGTTAAAGTATATTGTGTGGAATTTTTCATATGGTCCAATATGCATAGATGTCTGGGACAAAGTTAGCATTTGGCAATGTTTCCCATCAATGAATTTTGCAAAAGAAATTGCTGTGCTGCAGTAGTGCACGAAGGATAGAATCTGCTGGGGTACTGAACACCTACCTCATGAATTAAAATGTGCATTCTCAGTAGAAAAAAAGGCCTGGACTAAAAAAAATTGCCCTGCTCTTCTTTTTGTGATCATAGCCAGTCTGAATAAAGAGCAAGTATACAGCTTTGGAGAGAAAGGTAAAGGAGAACAGGGGATAGTGTCATGATTCCACCCATTTGGAAAATAGTGTTGCCATTTAGAATATTCTTAACGTCCACATGTGGCCCTGTAACTAACAAGATTGAACATATTTGTATCCACAAGATCCTTGACTTATGATAGCTCAACTTAATGATTTTTTCCAGCTTTACATTGGTGCAAAACCAACATGTATTCAATGAAAACCATACTTCTAACTTTGAATTCTGATGTTCCCCTAGGCTAGAGATACACAGTATGATTCTTGCTCACTGTGCCTGGGATGGACAAGGAGCTTTAGCTCTCGGCAGGAAGGCGATCACCAGGGTAAACCACTGGTACTCATACTCTATACGCTGAGCTCTGGTGCTTAGTGAGGAGAATTAAATGCATTTTTTTTTTACCTATGATATTTTCACCTTGTACTAGGCTTATCAGGATGTAACCACATCATAAATTGTGGCATATTTGTAATTATAGACAAGGGTAAGACAGTGGATTAATGAGAGAACTTTCTATTACTGTAGTCTGTTAAAATTCCTAAAAGGTTACTACAAAGTTCCTTTTGGAAGTATCCTAGCAGAAGTTTACCTAAGAAGAACTACAGCATGAAAACTTCATGGCAATAAAAGGAACTCTGGAGGTATTCTGTCCTAGCCTTTCATTTCCTAAGTGAAATACACTTTCAGCTTTTTAGGATAATATCACAGGAGAGTGAATCTCTAGGTGAGAAATGGGCCAGAGAACATGAATTCCTTTCAAGACATAAGTTTTCATGATTAAATAATAATAGCTATAAAAATACTTGCATTGAAATAGAACCCTTCTACAAATTCCAGCTATTATTTTCGTCCTAACTGTTGGTTAGATGTTACAGAGTGAAGTAGCAACAATAAAACCAGGTCTACACTGGCTGAGAAAAGGCTATTTCTCTACAGAGCTTTTCAAGGGACGTGAAAACAGCTTTAGCCTGCTGACTAATCTTAATGGGAGCAGTTGAAAAGAGCTTAGAATTTCCAAATCGACACAAAAGCAGTATAGATGTCACTTCAATCTCATATAAGCTTTAAAAATCCCCTTCTTCCTTTTGTCAGTTAGAATGAATATGGCCTAAAAAGAGGCCACAAGAAAAAACGATGGTATTTACTTACTCCTAATGAAGGCTTTACCTATATTTATAATTTTGAAACCTTTGTTTTTAGAGGTGAAATACCTCCCTCCTCCCTAACATATTCAAACTTAATGTGGCACCAAGAGTTTCATCCTGTACAGTTTCATTATTAATAGTGCTATCATTAATGCAAATGTTGACACATTATCTGCACAACCATTTTCTAGTAAGGAAATCCACAAATAATATTTGACATGTTGTTTACACAGCGGCTGCATTTTTTACTGTTCTTTATATCTTTACTAAATATTGGAGCGCCACATCATTTTGGCCTAGTTCAAAATCTTCTAATATGCAAACTTGAATCAACGTCAAAGGACAAATCAACTTCAAAATAGTTTTCCATACTAACACTTTTGTGCAACTTCATCAAATATTATTACATTAGCTACTACACATTTTGAAGATCCAATGGTTTCATACAGATTTTTTCTTTTTTTTTTTTTTTTGTGGGTACCGGGGGGTCGACCTCAGGACCTCGCGCGCCAACAGGCACCCGTGCCGCTGAGCGATATCACCGGCCCCTTTTTCGTATGTGGGATCCGGGAGTCGAACTCGGGCCCTCGCGCTTGCAAGGCAGGCGCTTATGCCGCTGAGCCATCTCACCGGCCCTACAGATTTTTTCTTTTTATGCCCATTAATATAACATGGACTTTCACAATATGTTGTTTTGGACATCGTTGTTTAGAAGTCCTCATTTTTGCTTTTAAAATATATTCCTCATTAAATCCATTATTCTTAACATTAGCCAGGTTTTATAGAATCTCATTATGAAATAATATTTTAATTATTTTAAACAATTGTTTGCAATGCAATTAAGCAAGACACTGTGAATCTTCAGTATTCTTCAGTATTCAGAGTTCTTCTGTCTGACTGGAATCATTCCATAACTATTGCAAACTTGCTATCAATTTTGCAGGATTTTAATTAGAAACGGTCTTTTAAAAGCTATACTTTAGTATAGGATGTAAATGTCTTGTCTCTTAAGAAAACCATTGTAGAGAGGGCTTGCTAATTGATTTTTCCTTAAGAACAATCTGTTTCTCTTCCAGTTTATTACAGGAAACACTGGCATTTGTCATTTTTCCAATATTTGGAGCTTGCTGCCTTAATAAATGCACATATCAGAGGATGTGCTCTCCCTGTCTGATGAGTGGACGGTGTTGGACAAAGGAAGGTCACAATGATGTTAAATTTGCTGCTGAGCAAAGGATCAAAGTGTAAATGGAATCCTGAAAGCTTGGAAATATGACTGTGCCAGTGTAAATAATCTATTAATTATTGACAGCTAAGGGACCAAAAATTCCTATTTAGTTGTGACATCTTTATTTTCATACTGACTGAACTGTTTCTGGCATTTTTTAAATTAAAGGTTTTTTTTTTTTACTATAAATATGAAACATTTCAATTTAGAGTAAATCTTTGCTGGTGCTTTCTTCTTCTTTTGACATTTTTCTGATTTCTGCATATTAAAGCAATATTGGATGTGACTAAAGGCAAGAAGAGATCCAACTATGAGAAATAAAACAATGCTATGAGGATTGCATGCACATTTTAAAAATTGCATTCCTACATAAAAGGGAAACAAACCTGCAGGAACAAAGTAAGTGATGTTTGAGAAGCTTCAGGCATTTTAGCTATTTATAGGAAGTAAATGACTTTGAAGGTACAGACACTCATGAGACCATTTAGTAGAACTGCAGGACTACAGGCCAATCTTCAAACATCGTGAAATATACTCAAGAAAAGTAAAAATACGAACTATAATAGTTCATAAACATATGAACTATTATAGCTCATAGCATTGCTGCAAGCTTTTGAAACTAATGTAATTTAGGCAATATATAACACCTTAATATGCTCAATTCCTCTATCTGTACACATCTTTGGAGTTTCTCTTAATAATATTTCTAGCATTAGCCATTTGTTTAACTGAAGCAACTGATATTCTGCTCATCACAGTTTAACTGGAAAGAGTATAAATTTAGCCTTAAAAAAAAAAAAAAAAGGTTGGTACCAGAGCAGAACATTTGGGGACTTCTAAGGCACAGTGGGTTGGTGCCCCTACGTGTGGGGGAGCAGCTTTTTTAACAGCACACTTCCACTGATGAGGTGACATGCAGTCCTTTGATAACTATAAAGGCCCTCTCTTCTGGGTTTCTTAACAAACTAAAAGGTTGAACAGGTTCCCTGAAGTTGTGAACCCCTTTTTTTTTGTACATTTGGGTCAAGTTTGAAGCCCAAATGGGCCAATTTATGTTTTCAGGTTAGTTTTGCTTTGAGTTGAGGAAATATGTTTGAACCTTCCATTCAACAATCAAACTCAGGGGGTGTGAATAACAGTGAACTGTTCACACGCGCCTCCGCGCACCTACACCGCTGCGTTTCCTACTGCTGGACTGCTGGTCTGAACTGGCCTTGAAGGACTTGACACGGGGGGGGGGGGTCTTTCATACTTCTCTAGCTTTGATTTCACACTCTTGGCAACTGATCATTTATGATAAACTGGAGCCTTCAGAAGTGAGCAATGTCATCACTACTGCCTAGAATTGAAATGAAAGTATATTGATGCATTTTACAACTAAACATATATAAAATATATGATTTTTAGAAGAAGTTTTTATATAGTATGCCTGAGATAGAGAAAGAAAAATGATAGTAGAGATTTCCCATGGAATAGATTTAAGTGTAGAAACTTTAACTTTATAGTTTGTTTAAAAGAAGACAGGAAGAGTAAGAAAAGATGAAACAATCAGAGGTGACGCAAAGCACAAACCATTCGTCCTAATAGAATCATACAATAGGTATGACTCTCTGTATCTTGTTTTCAATTTGAAAAGATATTTTTCTTCCTTGGGGAGATGCTGTGTGTTGGTGCTCCAAAACAGCAGCATCCCAAAGGAGGAAGTTCAGATGCAGCCTCATTCTTGGTGACAAGGGGAACAGCTCAGCTTAGCCCTGTTGGTATGTGCAATCCTCATTCTACCCACCAGAGGGTACTAGGACCTAGTGCACACCGGTCAACACATCATGGTGTTGATTTCCCACATGATGAATAACCATTTTCTCAATATTTTACATTCCCAGTCACAGTGATCAGAAGCACCAGTTTTTATTTGTTGTTCTTGTTGTGGTGGTGGTGATGATGGTGGTTGTTATCTCAACATAATCTCTTTTCTTTACCCCAGTAAACTTTTCCAATTCCTCTAGCTTCAATGAAAATATCAATATCCAATTCAAGCACTCTCTCAATGTTCAGGATGGGTCTATTAAAACAAATCCACGCATACCTTTTCACACGTCTAAACAAAATGAACTTTCCTGACTTTTTTCATGGGGACATTTCTGCTCAGTTAGGTAGGACTCGAAAGTAGGAAGAGAAATCTTGAATCCCTGAGCCCTTTGGATGAATGGGGGAGGTGCTTCAAAATGTTTAAGTCTCGAGGCTTCACTGTCCTAGTGGGAACTTTGTACTGAGGAGACCAGATACAACTGGAACAAATCTTGACTTCACGGGCAGACTTCAAATGTTCACTTCAAATGTTGTTGTGATCTCTGGATATTTAGACATCGTGTAGGAACTCATACATAATCAAATAATTACATTACTTGGTAGCCTGCAGTATATTGGAGTATAATTCATTATAGAGTAACAAATATATAAAACATGTCATCAAAATATCATTTTCAAAATTTAACTAAAGGAATTTGTTCTTTTTTGAAATCAATCTCAAGAATGTGTAAAAGGGAGAAGCAACAGAACTTTGCATAGCCTGACTGTTCTTGAGTGAATTTACTAATAAAAACCAAGAGTATAATATCTCCAGGTTATTGGCAAGAAGGAGTTCCATGCAATATTTGCATATACTAGCAACTTAAACAGATTATTATAGAATGATGATTGTCTGTGTAAAAATTATAAGTATATTCTTATTGAAAAGGAAACCTACAGGGCAATACATAATAAATTATATTATATCCACATGTAAATGTGTATATTTAACTTCAGATCTTTATGATTCTTTTCTTCCTTTTAGACCTAAACCTTATGAATATGTGTGATGAATAAAAATAAATAAAATCATAAATGTAAACTGCATATCATTGAAATGACATTTTACTCTAAAACTATGCCTTCTATGACTTCTGCTAAAAATATAGAATGCGACATTAGCTAATCAATCACAATATTCTTGCTATTCTTTTATTGGTTGATAGATATTGTCCATTTTGCTTCCAGTTATAATCATACCTGGATGAGTGTAGAAGAAGTTGCATTCCAGGAAATGGAGAATGTTACAGAAAGATTTATGCTATTTTGAATGGATTGTTTCAGGTTCCCTGAATTTTTAATTCCCCTTTCTTTCATGGAGAAGAAAATTTTGTTATTTTTGGCTTTCATTATAGTTCTCACTTCAGAGTCGGTTAGTGTGGGTTTCTGCTTCCAAGCTGACATCTCTTTTCTCCTTAGCATCTGTTACATAAACAGAGTGAATAGCTGCATTTTACTCTACGGGGTTCCAAAATCGAAAGGGAAGCAGCTAAGCCACTGTTCCTCACCAGCGCAGGTCACCAACAGCACTCAGTTCTTCACCGCTGCCAGCCTAGCTCCCAGGGGACTTCCCCCACCGGGCCCTGGCTGCAGGGCCAAGGGGACGAAGCAGAGCTGCTAGGAAGCAGCAGAAGAAGGAAGGCAGGATGAAGGTATAAAGGGAATGATCGATGCTTCTCTAATGCTCTTGCATATTTATCTCATCGATCCCTGCAAGTTTTCTCTATGAAAAATGAGTAATTATTATTACTTTGCATTAAAATTTAGATACATGTTCATATATTTTTAAAGTAAAGTTAGTAGAGGAGAAATACAGTAGATAGAGGTTTTGTTTTCTACCCTTGGCATAAACTGTGGAAGCAGGGGTTGGGTAGATCAAAATGCCTTAGTCACAAAGGAAAATACTGTCTTACACAGGAAACTTCGGGGCAGGCTGACTCCAGAACTCAGTGATGGTCTCAGGAGTGAATACCGGCCTTCAACTTTCTGCTCTTCCCTTCCTCCTGGTGCCCTGGACTCATCCTTGTCTTTTGTCTGCATGGTCAGGAGTTGGCTGCTGCAGCTCTAAGGGTCACGGTCACATTGTCAACCACACAGGCTGCATCTACCACAAGCTCTTGAAGAAGCGAAGACTAAGTAATTCTGGAGTATCAGATTGAAAGATTGAACTATGCCACTTCTTAGTTCCCGGCTTGGCTTAGTTGTGAGGCTCTACTCGGAAACAAGATGTGTCTGGTTACTTCTACCTCTTAGGTTCAAGTACTTCATTAAACAAACAAAACAAAAACACCCTGGAGTCTCAGAGGGCTTAAATGGTTTGTTTCAGAATTTGGAGGCATACTTGGAACATGGTGTGCACTGCACCTCTGCTTCTAAATCCACTATTATGTTCTGAAAGGTGTTTGGGTGAAGAGAAGAGAGCCCTCTCAGGTTGTCTGTTTACTTTTGTAAACCTCTTTGTACATAGTAGGCACTCAATCAGCATCAGCTGATTTGATTTTAGGCTCAAAAATGAAATTAAACGGTGCTTCCTCAGGCTATTTGGCTTTGTTCTGTCTTTGGCATTTACTCTGTGTTCTGTTTAATTGAATTTGAACCAGACCCGACTGTTCTGGTTCAAGACAATGTCCAGGACCCGCATATCTTTTCTGATCTGTTTAACTCTTCAAAACATGGGCATAGATAGAGGAAGTCATAATCAATGGACTGTTGTTTCCATATCCTTGTCCTACTCTGATTATTTAGCCAAGTAATCTACATGTTTGGAGCTTCTGCACTAGGTATGCTATTTAGCTGCTCCAAAATATGTAAAATACTATAATTTTGGTCAAGATGCTTGCAACGTATTTGGATAAACATGTTAGATGTATGTAAATGATTGGCTACCAGTTTTAAGGATATATATATACATATATATACATATACACATACATGTATGCATATACACATATACATACATACATGCATACATGCATATATATGTATATGTACAAGTGTACATATATATGTGTATATATACTCTTTGGGGGTCCAGGACACAGAAAAATTTAAGATGATGTGAGATGTTCTTTGAATGCTGTACTGGACTCAAGAGAGCAGAGTAACTTTGATAGAGAAGCTCTACTCAATTTTATCAATGTGGCATTTCTGACATCTGCAGCCGTATCATCTGGTAGGCTTAGAACATAGTACGTGTGTCTCCAGAAATAAATCTAGGGCCTGGAAAATTGGGAGCATTGCTTAGGGTGGGGAACTGTGAGCAGTAGGATAGTGATCCAATGTCAGCCTTAAGGGGCAAAGGAAGACATTTCTATTTAGGTAGATTTAACCATGATGCAAAGTTTAAGGGATCTATCAAAATGAAGAATCAGCCAATATATGCTCCTCTCTACCCTAATATAAAACCCCATAACCTACAGTTTTCCTTATGACGTAGTTCATATTGTTTTTTCAACCTGATTGTACTTTCTTATAAATATGATCAGAAGTGTAAGTTTAGTGGTCCTGACAGCAAGGCCTCTCTGCGGCTGCCTCTTCCTGCAGAGCCTCTGTAGCTTTGGAAGCCAACAGTAAAGGGTGACTATCACCACCAGAAGAGTAGATGAGCTGTCTAGGCAAAACATTTCATAGCAAGGGAAGGCCGGAGGTAGAGCCTAGGGTTCATCTTAGGGTCCACTAATGTTCATTGTAACCACAATTGTGACTCTGAAGGCAGAGAGAGAAAGGAGGAGAGCCAGAGGAAGGGCTGGGGACAAGTACAGTCTCCAAGGTCATATCCTCATAACCCACTCTCTTTAAGTAGGGCTTACCTCCTAAGTTTCCATCACCTCCCAGTAATGCCATCAAATTATGAATCCATCAATGGATTAATCCACTGGTGAAGTTACAGTCCTAACAATCCAATCATCTTCCAAAAGCTCCTCTTCTGATCACATGAAGCTTTGGGGGGACTTTTAGATCCAAACCATAACAATGTCGCATTTGTTAAGTAAGGATAATAACAATATCTACCCAATAGGACTGAGGTGAGTTAGAACATTGCTTGACCCATAGTAAACACTCGATACTGTTGTTATTAAGACTAGTACAATTTTCACTTGTCTTTTTTCCCGTGATTCTCTCTCGACATTTCTGTTTTACCATCAAACTGCCTGAAGGCCCTCCCTGGGTGATTATGGTGCTCTGCCAAGGCCCCCTTTAGAACTCCGTGGGCCTCTGCCCTCTCCTTTTACATTCCACAGGGAAAACTTACCTGTGGCCTTTTAAGACCCACTAACTCTACCACAGGTGTTCACTTTGCCTTAATGTAAAAGAATCTCCATATTACTGACACTCAGGCACCGGCAATGATTACTAGTTATAAAGTGCTCTCTGTGCCCTCCTCAAAGCATATCTGTAAGCAGTTCCCTACTCATGTCACACAGGGAAAGCAAGAGGGAAGAGAATAATGAGGGCAATGCAGAAACAGACACAGAGAAATGAGTGGTAACAAGGATGTCATCAAGGTATCTCAGACACCTAGAACTGATTAAAAGATGAAAGCAAAGAAATGTGTGGTCATTTGAAACCTAAAGACACATTTAATAACATTTCTTAATTTCTTTAACTTTCTATCATTTTTCTCCTTATGGAAGACATTTGTCGGAAAAGACATAAACCACTTATATTGTGCTTTAGGCAGAACATGGTTCTGGAAACCAACGCAGACTGGTTTCAGGGAAACTAACAACATTATTGATTTTTGTCAGGCTTATTAGAATCATTGTTACATGCCCCCTTCCTCTATCAGATTGTATTTGGACTTCATTATGAAATCTCATTACATTAAAAGGAGGCAGCAAAGGAGTTCTGTAAATACAAGATTTCCAAAAATGGATTTGTTAAAATTGGTATATCTGTGAGTCCTGCTTTGGGTAACAATCTGTCAAGAAACTGAATCATGTATTTTCTGAATCTATCTTGCTTTTTTTTTTTTTCATATTCACCAATTGTAGCAGCGTGCAGGAAAGCTTCGCTTGTTTTCCTCTTAGCAGCCCATGTGCAACACATTGTTATACAAGCTGGGTGAGACATCAAATCACATAATGACTGCAGACAGCTCGAAGGGATGAACATGGGCTTTTTCCCTTTCCATACAGCCTGGTAACACGATAGATTAGTGAATCCCAAGCTGAGAACTATGAAAATGGAGTTAAGTCTATAGTCACCCTTCCCTGAGCTTTTAGAGCAGGAATATAGAAGACAGAAGATTTGAAGTATCCTTTCATTTCTGCTTTAATATGCAGCATATCATTTGGATTAGGTGGCTTAAGTGAATTGGTACAATTGATGGAAATGAACTGGTAGCAGAAATTACTTTTCCAAAACAGTTACAATATGTACTTTTCTCTTAGGCACTGAGTCGGGTGTCTGTTTATTCAGTATCAGCCCACACAGGGCTCTCACATAAATAGTGGAGGAAAATGATAGAAACATTTTAGTATGGAAGCTTTCTTTTTTTTTTTTTTTTTTTTTTTTTTTTTTTGTGGGTACCGGGGGTCGACCTGAGGACCTCGTGCGCCAGCGGGCGCCCGTGCCGCTGAGCGATATCACCGGCCCCATCTTTGTATGTGGGATCTGGGAGTTGAACTCGGGCCCTCGTGCTTGCCAGGCAGGCTCTTAAGCCGCTGAGCCATCTCACGGGCACAGTATGGAAGCTTTCTCATTCCAACTTATAAGCACAGACCCAGCACCAGCCTACATCATGTAGCTTCATTGAATGGAGACAGCAGTTCTGGGATCCCTATCTGAGAGGTAGGAGATGATGAGGCAGGTGGTCCTGGAGAAGCGCTGTAATCTCTTCCCTCCCTTCTCCTGCTTTGAGCATCACCCTGTGCTCCTTTTGTCCCAGATTGTTTCACTCCCTCCCACCCAACTGATGTTCACAATCTCTCTAGTTCAGGGCATTGGTCTGATCTATGGGTTAATACTGACGTAGAAGAAAGACCTGGGCACCAAGATGCTAGGAGAACATTATTGTGGAAGGAATCACAGCAAGAAGTTGTGGAAGAACTCTGAGGATTCAACTTCCCTGGTAAATGGTGACAGTTGAAATGATAGGTTGATTTCTTCTACTTCTTCTGATGTGGTTTTTCCCATCCGCCAAACCCTACATATAAGTAATGAGGTAGTTAAATCACACATAACCTTACTGGGAAAATGTAGTGTCTTTATGTTCTCCAATTGACCTTAATATTTTTTATGAATCACCTCTCTCCTAGATTCTTACAGTTGCCTGTAAAGTGATCTGGTCTCTCTGTTCTACACAATTCCATTTCAGTCTCTGTTTCATCCATCTGGCCCCCTCGTGCAGCTGCCCTGTCCCACTATTCCTGCACCTTGGCTTTGTCCTAAGAACTAGTGATGTCCTAGGGTGCTGCAGCCTGGAAAGCACGCTGGCTCTAGATCTAGTACTCCTGAGTAATCGCCATAAGCGCAGCTTGAGTCTCCATACTCCCAAGACATAAAAAAGAGATGTACAGAGGCAAGCTGGCTGCTCAGAAAGTCCCTCCACTAAAGTTTCCAAAGTGAGATTGCCTCCTGAAATTTCTACCTACCATTTCCTAAAATGTTAGCACCATAACTAAGTCTTCCAAGTCCCAAATGTCTTACTTTCATGATAGCTGGATTCTAAAGGCAACAATTTCCTCTCCTGTCATTTCCTCTCTCTTTCACCTTACCCCAAGTGCTAGTGATTGAACTGCCAACAAGCTGAAGCTCCCCTGAGCGCTTCTCACGCAGCTCCAGACAACATGTCAGACCAGCTAGGCTCATGTTCATCTTCTCCTTGGCTGATGAAATATTTAAACCGTGCTGATAGCCTCAGATGGCATTTCAGATGCTGAATACACCACCCTGTCGTGTCTCTTTCCAGAGGAACAGTAGGCTGCAGTGCCTTGCCTCCATTTCTCTCCCATGTTTATATTTAAAAATGACTCTTCCCTCTAATGGTGTTTTAATCAAAAGCATCTCATTACCAATACTGAAAAAAAACAGAAGCCATTTCTTGTAGGCTTGGCTGGCCAAGTGCACACAATTAGTAAGACCTTTTGGAGGAAGAATTTACAGAAACTGCTCCATTCGTTGACTTTTAATTAAAATGATAAGAACAGCAGATCAAGTGAAAGGAGACCTGTTGCTATTCTGCTCGCCCTGTGCCTGGTGCATGGCGGGAGAGCAGAGTTCTCTTTGCAAGCCCAGGTGAGCGGGTCACCCTGAATGCAGCTTTTACACCCAAGCTAATTGATGAAGACGTTCTCATTTTGACCTGCTCCTATGGAAAACAGACAAACAAACCAAAAACACTTGTCAGGGAGCTGAGCTAACATAGGTAAGGTTAATAGGTGTGAGGGACTAGACTTTCCTTAATATTAATCAAAAATAATTTAAGCCTTAATACAATGCCCTTGCTTCTTAATTTAGATAGTAAAAATCAGAACATTTCCCTTCAATGCCGTTAATGGGGTCAGTCTCTGAGCTGGAGCTGGTTGCCACTCCATCAGTCCCGTGGAATTCTAAAAACCATCATCATTTGTTTCTAAACAGATCAAGAGCTATTTACTATCTCCGTGTTTTGTGCACAGCTGGGTGTCTGGCAAATGTCCAATATCCATTAACATTTAAAAATTAGTCCCATAATGCGTCTTTTCTAGGGCTTGAGAAGTATACACAGTGACACATGTTGGGAACCAATTACACTTACTCTGCCATTAGTCTGGCCACATTCAACTTCCCAGTAAATGCAGGCTAATTTAGTTTCCAGAATGGTGTGTCTAAATTCATACAATAATCTTAGAGAAGGCTGAGTATCTACAGATTGAGAGTGGAAAAAAACTGCTCGGCAAGAACATTACTTCTCATAGTGAAACATGACAGCACCTTACGAGATGATTCTTTGCATTTCTGCAAGTCTCCTTTTAATTCATCCTTCCCAAAACTTGCAGTCAGGGTGAGTCAGGAGGGCACGCACAGGCTAACAGATTTCAATAACCGTTTCTAACATCACTTCGTACGTTAGCAAATATCTTTACATGTGTCTGTCTATTCTTTCTCACTTTTGGAGTTATAGCTGGGTTTTCTTGTTCCGATTTGCCCAGTGGAATGAACAAATTCTGTCTTCAGATTAGAGAATTCAAACTCTTTTGGGGAATCTTATTACCTTATAAACAAAGAAAACTCTATAATTGGTGATTGGTAAAGATTGAATGCAAAGGAGTTCAGAAATAAACGTTTTCTGTTAAGTGTTATTCTCCAAATTTCCACTGCCTAGAAAAATTCCTCTAATAATATCCAGGTGAAATAAGGATTCAGATCTATCCCAGGATCAGTGAGATAGGACCTCCACCCTATTCTCACCCCTCACCAGGTGTCCATTCAGCTCTCAAAAAATCAGATGGAGACTGATTAGCTTCTCTGGCTGATGATTCTGGGGCACAAGCTGTACCCAGCTTATCTTAGCTTGCTTAGTCTATGTCATGCTGCTTAATAAAGCTAAATTGCTCACATACACAGATTACTGTGCTATGGGCTTTTAGGATTCAGAGGTGGTTTAAAAATATAATTTTTCACTAACATTCAACAGAACAATTTAGCAATAGCTTACACAAAATTGCAGGAAAGCAGTAATTTTCCAAATGTGCACAAACTGATTCAGCAATTTACAAATTAGAGACTTCGGGGGTGGATAGGGATGTGTAGTGAGCTAGCAAAGTTGTCCTCTCTGAGGGGAGATTTCCCATGCCTCAGGCCATGCTGGAGAACATTATTTCATTTTTCTCTAGCGCCTTGAAATATTTGGTGGCAAAACTCCTTTTAGAGGTTATAATTGTTAAGTTAAAATTGCATCTACTGAATTGATTTAAATTGGAATCGATTCCAGGAAATATCATGGCCTCTGAATGTTTTAAGAATAATTGTTACTGTATTGGAAGCATATATTAAATTCTCTTTCGGTGTGCTCATATTTTGAGAAGGCTACATATTATAATACTTAGGTTGAGATGCTTTTAAACATGGAAATTCTAACTACCTCATCAGGACTGTTGATCTTACTGAATTAGGGGTTTGTGAGTACCATTCGTTTCTATCGTTTGAATAGTGTAAATCACTGTTACTGTTGAAAATTTACAGCATAGGGAGTTAGACACAGTAGTTTAAAAGCATATAGCAGAAATACACCAGTGGAGGAAAACATCTAAACTTATCATTTCATAAAACTGTCTATAGTGTTTGCTTCCAGATCATTCTTTCAGCGTAAGGATTAGCCTAATGGTTGAAGGATTCAATGAGGAAGAATCCGATCTGGCTGAGAATATTTCATTGTAATAACTTGACAGATAAAGATTTGATCTATAACAAATAATCATTTGGATGGGCATCCTGCTTAAAATAACTAATTCTAAATAAGCTGGAGGAAAAAGGTGCATTTATCTTTTGTATAAAATGCATTCACGGTTATGATCTAATCACATATGCAAAAAACTCTTTACAACTGGAATTGTGAACAAAAATGTATTTCCTTCAATTTAATTATTTAGTTTCTTACTAAGAAGTTGCTCTGCAGAGGTCAATTATCCTTCAGGGATATCCTGGAAGAAATGAACAATTAGCTTGATTTTCTGTTGAATTTGGAGCTTGAGGCTCAGTATGTGATCTATTAAAGAAAGGAGATAATTCCTCTTAAACCATGTCCTAATCTACATGGGAGTCTTACACTGCAGGTAAGAAATCAGCAAAGTAATCCAATCCACCACCATGGGGCCAAGACTGAGCCTCTTGATACACAACAATCACGGCTTCAAAACATTAAAAGAAAAATCTCTCATGGGGAGCAACGAAGGGTAAGAATTTACTACTCTTATGAAGAGCGAAATCTTATGAAGGGGAAATTCCATTTGATTTTTTTCTTAACTAAACAGAATTGCTTAAATCTGATTAAAGAGAGTGGCAGCAAACATTGTAATTTGGGGTAATCAGGAGAATGTACAGTTTTACGGAGAGATGAAAGGCAAGAGTAAGACTTTCACAAGCTTCAGACTATCCAGGAGGCTGACTATTACCTGGCCCTGCTCGAAATAAAGCTTTTTTGCCCTCAGAAACAGAATTTAAAGTGGGGACTAAATTGAGTTAAAAAGCATCCTGCACAGAGCTTTGCTGAACAGCACTGAATTCACCTATGCAATGATTCTGGAAAAAATTATTTTCTTTCTGGAAATGCCTTTCTCTTTCTTTTCGAGTTATTTTAACATGAAAGTTGTATATACAACATTCTTTTTATTTTATTTCTTTTAAATTTGAGGATTCTAGTTTCAGCTGGTTCTATTTTCTTGGAAATTCAGACTATGCTTTAAGCCTCATAATATTGGATGACCCTCAAGACCTTTAGATCACCTTCATGTCACTGATTTAGCACTGCCCGCGAGGATGCATTCATTTCTTCTGTCTCAGTCCTGGGAGAGTCTGGCTTCTACATACAGCTGCGTGCACATACACTAAGGGAAGAAATGTGAATATGCAGAGGGTTAAGAGGAGAACCGAGAAGTATATTATGCAGTGGGAACTTGCTGGGGATGTGTCATTTCAAATATAATCCCAAGCAAATAGTTTTGGAGCCAGTTGCTGGTTTTCTTTACAAATGGAAGAGCAATTTCATCAAAGCCATCAAGTGGGTGGCAGAAATAAGTCTTTGCATAGACACAGAGTAGAGCTCCTCATGAATGGCTGCTACTTATGATACCAATGATAATTTGTAATAATACATAAAAAGAGCACCCTGAATTTACTTAACCAGTTTCAATGAGATTTAAACACTTTTCACACATTTTCATTTACTTTTACAACACTCTGGTGGGGTTGAGTGGGAAGATCTTATTTCTCCCTGTGAAGAGAGAGCTGTGATGAAGTTGAAGGCAGAGAATATGTGAAGCAGTGTCTGGTGATATAAGATTAGGTGCTTCTGCTTTAAAGTTCCTTTTTGTAATATATTTTCCTTTCAACACTTTTTGTGCACAGTTTCACCCTGCTTCCCGTCTGGCTGGGATGGGATGGAGGTAGTCCCCGGACTCTGAATCAATCAGAAAGACAGACACTTTGATTTTGATCTTCCTTTTTACGCAAACTCAAATTCTGCCGACAATCTCAGCATGTGGTAGTCACCTTAAGCCATCAGACCGGCATCCGCTGTGACTGGAAGAGATTTTATGAAACAGGTACGGTCCAAGCACTCAGTTGGTGTCCGTATCTCCAAAAGCTTGCCCCAACCTACTCAGCAGGTTAGTGTGTCCTGAAGGATTGGTGGAGAGACTTATTGTGGCTTTCAGTTCAGACAAACCTAGATTTAAGCCTTGGCCATGAAATTCAGTGTGAATTTTCACTTCATTATCTGCAAAATGGGAATAATATTAATAACTACCTCTTCAGATTATTTATTGTTAAGGATAATTGAAAGCCAAACAAGGCTAAGATGAGTAACGAGTGTGCTGTCATCACAGAGCTGGCCTAATCAATCAATTTTAAATCTCTATGATACACATGAGCCCTGGACTCAGTACTTTCTTGAGCCTGGTCTTTTCTACAGTCCTTTCTTAGTCAAAGTCCCCAAATGTTAACTACTTGTTATTTCCTGTTGAACCTCATAAAGTAACTTTTCTGAGCATAAAATTTTACTTTAAAAATATATAGACCTCTTAATATCAGAACGTTTTCTTGTGTTGTACAGATTCTGAAGTTTTCTACCCAATTTGTCTCTTGAATATGTGGGTTGAATTAGATGAATCTGACTGAAAAAGCCATCTTTGGATTTTTCTTCTACTGAGAAGTGATTTTGTCATAAGAAGACCTCACACATCATAAAACTCCCTGGGAAGGTGTAAAATGTATGTGATTGGAGATTGCAAATACATTGCTGTGCTTTACTACCAGAAGTGAAGCTCCAAGGAAGGCTAGGTCCATGGACAGCTTGGGGCACCATACAAAATGCTCACCTCATTATTCAGATAGGGACTCCGAAACATCCAGAAGTCACACAGGCTTTCAGTTACCAAGCAGGACAAGGGCCCTGGCCTAGTGACTCTTAGTATTGTGCCTTTTATTTCTGAAAATGAAGCATAATCTTTAGTAGGTATTTCTGAGTATAAGTTTGAAGGCAATGTCTACTTATTCATAAGATAACTGATGCATCCAAACAATCCAGTGTTTTAAACAAGTAACTCCTTGACCGGTGAGGGGAGGGCATGCTGTTGATCAGGAAGGGACTGGTAAATGGACTGTGTGGCCAATTGTCGGGCAAAGTCATCCTCAGCTCGATCCAATGGTCATTTCAATGGCTGTCAGTTAAAAACAAATACTTCACTAGTGGGCTGGATGGACAGGAGGTGGTAGTGATGGTGGTGAGGTATCTAATTCAACAAAATGTGTTGGTTTCCGTTTCTCAGGATTTCCAGACTGGAATCTGTGGTCTGTGGTCAGTCTTATCTTAAACAAGTGGAAGCTAGGGTTGCATGCATCATCATACGCTTTTTTTTTTTCTTCCAGAACGACTTATTTCCTCTATTCACTTTTCCTTCAGTGGTCCATTTTCACAAAGTCTATGGAAGACAAAGTCAATGCAGAATAAAACAGTTCAAAGGTCCTTATTTGGGAATTAGGCAGGTGTTTGAGCAATTGTCAGAATGACAGGTGAAATCAGCAAAATGTGATCTTAACTCTTTTCCTTTCTGTTTGCTTTTAGAATTATGCATTTTTCCTGGGGAACAGTTGGTGAAGCCACCTCCCTAACAGTAAGTTTTAAAACAGAAGCATATCATGGATTTGACTCTGATTTCTGATTTCATCCTGGCCTTCCTTTCCTTTAGTAAATGTATGTTATTCTTACATGTGTCTGAGAGCTAGAAAACATTTCAAAGGCTACAAGCGTCATTTCCATCCACATTATAGTTGTCCTCCAAAGGGCTCTGCAGAATCATCTTCACTAATGTAGAGTCAGCAGGGAGTTCTGCTCCATCTGTGTATTCATTACCTTTTTAGGGTCTAACTTCTCAGGTAATTTTAAAGCCCTTTGTCTTATGCATTCTTATACGTGATGGAGTATAAACACTATTCCTGGAACTTTACCAGTGTAAAACCCCCACTTGCTCATTTGGGTCATCCATCTACTTGATCCTCCAGTTAATGGTGGGCCTGTCCCTGCATAGATTTAGGATTTAGTCCCTCAAGTTCTTTTTAAGATGCTTCACCAGCCTCAGCATTGCCCTTTGAAAGATGACTGCCTAGCTCAGCACTTGTCTGGTAGGGGTCCCCATAGGGCTTCAGGAGGCTTGAGCTGTACCATAAATGGGGAGTGTGTCAGGGCTGGAGCCCAGAAAGGCATTCTTTCTAAACCTGTGATGTAATCTTTACCTAGGTTCCAGAGTAACTTAATTTTGTCTCCCTAGAACTCATAACATTTTCTGTCAATAAAACTCTCTCTGCCTTAACCTCCCCTTCCCTTTGTGTTCAAGACTGCTGCCCACCGTACTGGTGGTAGGAGGGAGTGGACAGAAGGATGCCACCCCCTCCATTCTCTCTTCCTACTTTCATACATACAACCACCCGGACCACACTGCCCCCACACAGATGCCTCTTTCAGTTAAAATGTAAGCTTCCTTGAAATGTTACTCTCGTGAATGGATATATGTGTTTTGGGGTAGAATGGAGAGGCAGGTGGCTGGGAACATTCTCATCCCAAAATCCTTGAAATGAAGGGGTCAGGAAATGAAACACAGGATCACTTAAGTGGCAAGACCCTTCCTTCCTGCAAGAGTGTTTAGCTCCCTCCGGCCAATCAGTCAAGTTGTTTCCCCAGCTGGGCAGTCGCCAGTGGGTGGCTTTTCATCTCCATCTGCCATTCCACCAGGGGCTGAATCTACCGTCTGCCTCAGCTGGCTTCCAGAAGAGCCATAATGAATGTTTTCAGTAGTTCTTTATGGAAGAATTTATGTAATTGCTTTCAAACCACAGAGAGTCAGGGGACAAGGGTGGTGAAACTGTGGTGCTTCTGCATTGTCCAAAGGAACAAAGCCTTAAAACCTTGGCCTCGAGGGTCTGAGTGTAGGCTTTCTTGTTTACCAGTTCTCCCTATTTTTCTTCTTCAAACCCTTTCAAGTACTTTCCCATATGTGTTCCTAAAATTACCTCTATCCTTTCCTACTTTCACCCATACTCCACAAAACTCAATACCCACAGTAAAATTATAATCTCTGTGTCCCTCCTTGTGTCAAACAAATCCCAGAACATGAAGTTTTAGGTTTCTCCTACCTATCACAGTTTTTTCCTTCTAATCTGCTGGTTTTTGTTGCCCACAGATGAGCTCACAATTAGAACCAGCTGGCCAGGGCTGGTGAGATGGCTCAGCGGCATATGCGCCTACCTGGCAAGCACGAGGTCCTGAGTTCGACTCCCAGAACCCACATATGAAAAAAGGGCCGGTGATATCGCTCAGCGGCATGGCCGCCTGCTGTCATGCGAGGTTCTGAGGTCGACCCCCGGTACCCACAAAAAAAAAAAAAAAAACCCAGCTGGCTGCACTGAAAACAAGCTTCACTCCCCTTACCCCTAGTTTCCTTACCTTTGTAGGATGCTTTCCTGTGTAAGACACTGTGCCTAAGCTTTGGGACAGATTTATTTTTCATCTTATTAACACACTTTGAACTTGTTTTTTAAGAATAATCCTGGCCTTATAAATCAAAGACATGCTAGGCTGGATTATTTTCGAAAGCATTCTTATGTTAATCGACAGAGATGGCACAAAATCTAAATCTCTCTTTTAATCCTCAGATTCTGCCCTGACCATAGGACTTTGAATGTCGGAGTAGGGAGATGGCAAAAGTTCATTTCAGAGAAGACCAGTGGAGGCTGTGTTAATGGGGCTGGGGACTGTACTTTGGACAAGCAAAATACATTTTTACACATGTGCTTCTGTTTCATAAAAGAACTCACTGAAGATACTAAGCCTTTGTCTTCAGGTTGGATTCCCTCAGAAACAGACTCTGAAGCAAGGATTGGAGCATGACTGGTTTATTTGGAAGGCAACCTCGGGAAACACTGACAGAAGAGTCAGGATGTGAGACAGGAAATGAAGGGAGCCAATACTTGTGCAGTGGACCACCAGGCCTCAGGCCCCTCTCAGCTTCTGGGAGACTGTGAGGAACTTATTTCAGAAGTGTCCCAGCCAAGAGGTAAGGAAGGTGGATATTTATTCTCCTCCATTATTACTAAATGCTGCTCCTGGAGGGATTAATTTCTCCAAAATTTCTGGCAGGGCCTACTTCTATTAAAAGCCAGAGAAAGCCCCTGGGGCAGAGTCTTCAGGATAGCTTGTCCTGGGACAGCCAGAGGAAGGGGAATGGGTAGGGCTCTCCTTACCCACTGGTTACTGCCTTCAAAGTCAGCAGTACAAACACAATTTCATATCTTACCAGTCAGTGATCCAGAAATGCAGAGGATCTTTCTCCACCTTGGTCAAAAGGTGTAGTTTGCTGCTGGGGTTTCTGACACATAAGCTCTTCCCAATCCCTGCTCCCCAGAGAAGGGTCCAGCAAACAGGAGGGAAGGATGCTGGCATATTGAACTGCGTGCTAAGAATCACTGGCCTGCGTATGGACACCCCCTAAGAAAGTGGCTGGTGGCTAGTGTCGGTTCAATGTAAATAAATCTTTATTAAGTGAAAGAATAAATAAAGAAATTGGGATTAGAACCAAACACACCTGATCTTAAGAATTATGCTCTTTTCATTTAATTCAGTCTTTACCTCATTAGGGAGTCCCTGAGCAGAGAAAAGTAGAAACAGTAGCTGCCACCAACAGTGGTAACGAAAGGGTCCCTCACTGGGAATTCTCAGTGGTGGCTGATAATGGCTTTTGTGTGTCTAAGACTCCAATCTGTAAATTGGCCTGCTAACCTAGCCAGAACGCAAAAAAACCCCACTCCATTAAAGACCATTCAAAATCAACCAAAATGTCAACTCCTTTAAAAATGGATCTATTAATAATTCAAATGTCTTAGTAACAATACAAACATGTTCTCACATTATATTAGAAAATTTGCCAAAACTTGCCCATATTTATAATTACAATAGATTTATTTTTCAGAAATAGTATGATTTATAGCCACTAATGCATGTTTTTCTGCTCTGAATAGTTTGTCCTGAAGAACAATTTCTAAAGCCAATAACTCTTATTTAAATAAATAAAACTTTTATAGGAAATCTCTGAATTCATCATAGGAAAAACCAAGCCATGTTTATTTTAGGGTTTGTCGTGTTTAAGTGCTTTTGTTTCTTCAATTTTGGATAATTGGTTATGGATGGTGACTTCCTATTCAAGATGCATTCTGCTCCACTGGCTACCATGGCTACTAGAATTTGCCTGGCTTGAATCTGCATATACATTAGTTATACATGCATTCACATTTATGCACTTCTTCCATCCATTCACTCATTTGATAAACACTGATCTGTGGATTGATATATTTGTCATTAAATATATAGATGTATTTGAGGGCCCACAATAAATTAATTGCTTTGCTAAAAAGGACATATTCTTCACCTTAAGAAGGACCGTTATTCAAATCCTGTTAGCTGCTCAACATTGAGTAAGTGACTTAAACCATCCAAGCCTCAGTTTCTAAATTTCTCAGACTGCAATAAATGTAACTAACATCATGATTGATGAGGATTAAATTAGATAACATGTGAGTAAAATGATATTTAAGCCTATGGATAACCTATAAAACTGATATTACTGTGCACATTTTTTTTATTTTATTTTTTATTTTTTTTTTTTATTTTTTTTGTGGGTACCGGGGGGTCGACCTCAGGACCTCGCGTGCCAACAGGCACCCGTGCCGCTGAGCGATATCACCGGCCCCTTTTCCGTATGTGGGATCCGGGAGTCGAACTCGGGCCCTCGCGCTTGCAAGGCAGGTGCTTATGCCACTGAGCCATCTCACCGGCCCTACTGTGCACATTTTTAAAGAGAAGGAAATTAAGATTCTTCCACATTAATTATCCAGTTTTCACAGAACAGTATCTATGTGGCCAGCACACTGAAACCATATTCTGATTTTTGTATCAGATGTCTCACTTTAAAGTTTTCAGGATTATATGAAAGTACCAAAATGATTCTTCTTATCTCAGGTGTTGCTATGATTGTTCTTATCAGGTAAGAGACATTGAATCTCTTTTTTATCAATTAAATCCTCATTAAGGTTAGCAAACTTTATTGATTAGTGAAGGAGTGTGTAGATAAAAGGGTACTAGCAACTGTTAACTGCAAAGCAGGGGGTGCCCAACTACTCTTCTGAAAGTATCTTCATTCATTTCCTCTGGGTTATATTAAACATCCAGCATCAAGGCCTAGGAACACTGTTTAAATATTTGAAAGAGAATTGATCATGTGTTTTGACATAGTTGTGCTTTTACAAGAGTAGCAATGATCAGATGGATCAGTTGTCCCTTTGATGAACTTGCATGAGTGCTGTTGACAAAGTCAGAATATTCCACCAGGTACACCTTTGGCTACACCAGCATCATTTTATAATATTGGAGCAAACATTTTTCTTTGTGTGTAGAAACGCATTTTTAAAATCACAAAGGAAGGCACTGAGAATATGTGATTTTTATATACAAATATTTATTTTATAGACAGGTTTTCAGGAACATTTAGTGCATAAAGCCAAGTAGATCTATATATCGATCAGGCTGGCTGGTTTCCAGGGTAGGAGAACTAGATTCACCTACCATAAATTCTCGGTTCTCTTTACAGTTTCAGGAGTTTCACTGGCAGCATTTCTCCCTGGGCCACAAGGCCTTTGCCATAAACTTAGGTATGGGCAGAGAAGGAAGAAGAAAAAGAAGAAAAAGAGGAAGAAGGAGAAGAAGGGAGAGAGCAGGGCGAGGAGGAGGAGAGGTGGTAGGGGGGCAGGGAAAAGGATGAAAGAAGCATGTACAGAGTATTTTGAAGATAGAATTAAAAGCAAAAAAATGCTTATCTTTGATACACTTTATCTAAGAAACATGGGAGAAATCTTTGTATTTTTTTCCCTTGATTTTTGGCATACTTATGCAGAAGAAAAGAGGATAAGGTGACGATGAGCTGGGATTTGGCGTGTGGCTGCCTGGGCTCTCTTCGCATCTATGTGGCTTGAGGGAAGTTACATAGTGTCCTGGGTCTTGGGATCATCATCTCAGGAATTGGTGCACTGTGCAGGGCTATTGCGAGGATTAAAAATATTATGTGAAGTACCCAGCAAATAATAAGTGATTAATAATTTTCAGCTATTTTTAATTTTTAACAAGGGTATTACACCCTTTAGAAAGGCAGGATGTCTACTAGTTAGAAAATAGTGTTAGAAGTGGTCAAGGTGCTAGATTCTGTTTTTAGCTATATTCTTGACTCACCGTATACTTGCTATTAATAATGCAGACATTTAACTTTAAGTTATATAACACATATATGATGGAGTTTGGTGATAGTAAAACAATTCTAATGTGTTTTTAGAAAGGGGTTGGGAAGTAGTAGGGGAGGGAACAGACCATAGAAAGACTTTGACCATTGTGAAGACGTTGGCTTTAACTTTTACTACTTCAGGGTTTCAGTAGAGGAGACAATGAGCCTTATGCTTTTTACTGAGTGTTCTGATAGCTATGGTGATGTAGGCTGTGGGGCTGGCAGTAGGAAAAGAAAAATACGGGAGGACACAGAAATCTTTCTGGTGGATACTACAGACATCCAGGTGAGAGTGGTGGAGCCTCAGATGGCGGTGATTGCGATGGAGCTTTTGAGAAGTAATCACATTCTCGATATGTGTTCAGTGTAAAGAACAGCCTTGCAGATGGCTTGGTAGTAGGGAGCAAGAGAAAGAAAGGTGTCAACAGTCACCTCAGAGTGTTCAGCTGGAGTCACTGCAAAAATAAAGTTTGTCATTATTTGGGACAAGGAGAATTGGAGTGGAAGCCGTGGAGTTCATCTTGGCATATGCTGAATTTAAACTTTTACTTAATTCTATTTCAGGAAATAAGTCTGAAAGAGAAGGCAGCACCAAAGGCGGAGCCCAGGGAGAGAGCCCGTTCATTCACTGATGTCTTTGGAAGATTCAAGCCTGAGCAGGATTCCTCATTTGATCCCTTTTGTGCCTTGTTACCTGTAAGGGTTAAAAGTCCCCTGCTTTTGCCAGGCTTCTGGTGAAAGAGGGGGTTTGGTGTTGGTGCTCAGAACACAACACCCCAAAGTGTGATGCCCTGCCATGTTGAGTGCTTTAACCTGACAGACACTGGAAGGGCCTCGGAACTCACAGTGTCTCCAATCTTCTCCTGCCCTCCTGTCACCCACCCCTCTTTCCCACCCAAGTTAAGTCACAAAAATTCGTCTTATGCAAGGTAAGTCATAGAAACTAGAACTCCTCTACCCCCAAAGTCAGCCATGAAACCGGGACAGGTCACTCTCTTCCTCTCCCTTGAAAACTCTCATTCTAGAGGCACCCGGCCCCACTCCCTGGAAGGAGGAATGCTGCACAGAAAGGCCAAGAAGAATGTGAACACACAGGCCCTGCGGGATCTCTCTCTGTTACCATTAGTCACAGCCCTGTGTCCAGTCACACTTCTACGTGGCAGTCCACAACTTCAGCATAAAAACAGACAATGATTCCTGAGTCTCTGGATCTTCATTGCTGAAGACTCCCATGTTATCCACGATCTCAATTAAATGAATTTTTTACACTTTTCTCTTGCTAACCTGCCTTTTGTTATAGGAGTTTCGGCCATGGCCCTTGTCATGGGTGAGAACGAGGATCACAATTTTTCTGTTCCTACAATCATTAACATGGTATATGATCTGATCCCTTCGCATTTGCCTGTTTTTTAATGTTTTCATGAACTTGTACATAGAATAGAGAATGTTCAAAATTCAGTAATATGAAAACTAACCTCAATTAAAGCATATCCAAAAGATTTGACCTGAAACTTTACCAAAGAAGACATAAAAATGACAAATAAGCACACACTGTGTAGAGCATCATTTACTCTTTACAGGAATGCGAATGAAAGTCACAATGACATGTCACTTCACATCAACTAAAATGGTTACAAACAAATAAGCAAAGGAAAAAAAATGATAGTCCAAATGCTAGAGTGCACACAGAATAGCAAGAACTTGATATTCTGCTGGTTAGGAATGCATTGTGAAACAGCATCTTTGGGAAATGGGCAGTATCTTATAAATTTAAACACATATATCCAGCAATTCATATTTACCCAAAGGGGAGAAAAACCTTATGGTCAGATATAATCCTCTATAGGCATATTTAGAATGTCTATATTAATAATTGACAAACACAGGAAACAACCTAAATGTCCTTCAACTGATGAGTGGTTAAGCTGTGGTACATCATTGCAGTGGAATACTATACAGCAACAAAAAAGAACAAAATACTGATCCACACAATATGATCCAACATGGATACATCAGGAATGCATTGTGGTAAAGGAAAAGCCTCACATGGCTACATGCTATGTGATTGTAAAAGAATAACCTACAACACAGATTAGTGGTTGCCAAGGACTGAGGCTGTGGAGAGGGTTTGATGACAGGGTCATAGGTGAATATTTGTTGGGGAGGAATTGTCCTGTGTCTTGATTCTGGTGGTTACAGTACATTTGTTAAAACTTATAGAACCATGCATCAAAAAGGGTAACTTTTACTATATATGGGTATGAATTGCATCTCAATAAAATTGATTTTTAAACAGACAATAGCATTTTTTTTACACTAACAATGAGCTGCTAGAATAAGTAATAATAAAAAAATCAGAAGAGGCAAATAGCCCTATGCCTTCTTAGTGCTGAACTGTTGGGTAACTAGTTCAAAAAGTCAAGAGGAAGCCAGTTACCACACTGGCCTTCTCCAAAGGCTTCCTTCGCTGCTCCCAGGGGAGCTTTGAACACGGCCCTGATAGACTTGCTGCACACCTGCTGGACACCATGCTTGCCCCGGTAGAAGGTGACCCAGCCTGATGTACTCTAATGTGTCAGTACACAAAGTGCCTGGGCATAGTTTTAGATCCCACACTTAGAGACTCTGTGTATAGTATTTTCACACAGGGTGAGGTTGACCTAAAACACCACAGGCAGATTCTTTGGACTGGAAGGTTTTTAACTACATGCCAGCAATGATTAGTTACAAAGGGAAAGAGGACTTGCCCCACTTGACACTCAAAGACAGAACAATGTGACAAAAGTGAAAAACATGGGGAAAAAATCAGTCCTTAAGACAAGAGTCTGATCCCCAGTAGTGTTAGGGACAAGTCTTTTGATTACATCTTTTGTCCCACAGATAATAAATTCTTACCCTCAAAAGGCTTTTTAGGTTGGTCTCCTTGATTTTGGCCTGATGAGCTCCAAAGTACAATTTGCTCTGTTAAAGGAATCCGACCTCCATTTAATATTTAGTTCTATATATCCTCACAAAGTGTATTCTGCAGAGGAAGCCAGAAAATCTCATCATCCTCCTATAAATCAGGTACAGCATGGACAACATGTTATATACCTTTTTAAAGAGCTGGGTAACAGGTTAAAACCCTGATTAGTAAAGATGCTCTTTTAAATCTCTTGACTTAGGCTTCGGCCAGGCTATTAATTGTGATGCTTCCTGTGAAACCTGAACAGCAGCAATAATGTAACACGTAAAGCTTTTCTAGAGTGAAGCATGCAGAAACACCGGACAGTGCCCCGCTAAAAGGACCAGCATTAAGAAGGGGAAAAAGCAGGACTTAATAAAAAAAAAAAAAAAAATCATCATCATCACCACCACCACCATCATCATCATCATGGTAATTCAAAGTATTATATGCTAAATTACAAATGAATGGGGGAAATTGTTAACACAATAAAGAAACAGCATATTATAAATGGAGATTTGAACATCATACAAATCTACCCTCTATGCTGGGTTCTGTTTCTTTGTAAGAAAAAATCTGGACAATTTATATAGTCTCATTTCTTTAATCTGTAGAAGGAAGATCTTTATAAATTCTACTGCTTAGACTCATGAGATCATCCCTATAAATGCTTAAGTATGATACCTGACATAGAAAACCCTTAGGAAGTGTTAGCTCCACATAGTACTAGAAGCAGTGGCATGATTGAAAAGAGGCAGCTGTTTTTGCAGTTGTCCATCAAGTGTTTTCTCAAGGGAGATCCCAGCTGGAGCTATAAGTTTAAATACTGGAATGTAGCCAATACTTAAAATTATTGGTGGGGGAGATTTTCTAAAGAGAGAATGTAATTGATAAAAAAGATGATGGTCTTGAGCCCTCTAACTCTCCAAAGTTTAGCAGGAAAAACATTCTCAGATCAAGGATTTCCCCTTTTTACTTTCTCACTCATTTTAGAGTTTCCCTATATAACACTTTAGAATCCCTATACAAATGTCACAACAATGGAATTGAGGCCCTGATCCAAACCCTGACAGGGACTCCACTCACTTTCATTGCTTTCATTATTAATGGAAAGTGAAAAAATAAGTAAACTTCTGTTGGCTTATATCACTGTAGTTCAGTTCTCCATTGTCGGGGTAAAGGGTTGAAGCAATTATCTGGATAATTCAGGCAGAACCTACCAGCCCCCTGGGACCCCTTTCTCCTTCTGGTACTTTTGCCTGACTAACCTGGGAATCACTTCAATCCTCTCTCTGCTCTCCTACCTCTGGTCTGACTATGTCTTTAACCATTGAACCTTGTTACTGAAATAAGTATATCATATTGGAAACAAATGCCAGCAAGGAAAGGCACTCTTATTTCAAATGTGGGTGTATTTAATTTCCATATGGACTGTGCTGTGAGCCAGTGCAAAAGACAGATCTAACGTGTAGAGGATAAATGAAGGCAGAGAGTCAGGAACGGAGTCCCTGTCAGTTTGAAAGGAAATGAAGCTCACTAAGGGGGAAGGATCCGAATTTCCTCAACAAGTTCTTGTATTATCATTTACTATTATTTGTGACTCTATAGGAGAATAGCAAGAACACTAAAATAAGGAACATTTTGACTCATGTCACAAAACGCCATATGAATTTATAGCCTCCTCATTAGAGATATTTTTCTAATCAAGCAGTGGCACTTTGCCCTCATAAAAGGATGTGAGGGGGGTGAGATGCTTTGGAGGGAAAAGCCTGGAAATTTTTACTTGTTTAAATGTTCAGGCTGGGATAAATAACAAAGAGTGATGAATCATCTTTCCAACAAAGGACACCCTCTCTTTCGTGTAACTAAATATAATTCCACGAAACTTGTGGTTGTGCCCAAATAAAGAGAAGCCACCAGCTCTAACTCAGCATTGACCAAGCCTGTCAGATCTTACGTTAATGAGCTACAGATCCTGAGGTGGGAGAACAAACAGAGCTGTGTGATAAGGTACACAGTGCTGTAATTGGATCAAGCTGAGGCGGAGGTGGTCCTTAACAGCAGCTGTGGGTACAAATGAAAGAGCTGTCATTTGTAAATAATTCACTACATTTCACTTTTCATTTTTGTCCGTACAGCTGTGTGTCAGAAGAAAAGTCTAAAAACATAGGTTTTTTCCCTCTCCATCTGTCTTCCAAAATATTCATTTCTATCCACACTTTAGCAAATTTAACAACTCAGCAAATCTAGAGATGTCTGAAATCCTTTATTTGCATAAGTCTAATATACTTTCTCAGATCTTACAACCTGAACTTGCATCTAGTAAGTTCTTTATGTTGCCGGCAAAATGTTGCAATTTGCATTACATCTTCCATGCCTTGCCAGTGGTTCTTAAAGAATACTAGGTTAATATTGATGCTGTGTGCTGTGAAATGAGCAATTGAGAATAAACTGAGGCTTTGTTACCAGTGAAGAGCTCTTGGTTCCCCTGTGATCTGCAGCAATCATGCAATGATTCCGTGGGCACTGTTTCAGTAATCTATTGATATGTAACAATCTATCCAAAAATTTAGTGCCATAAAAAACAATATTTTATTTCTCATCACTCTATGACCTGGTTTGGGCTCAGTGATGTGGTTCTTCTGCTCCTGTGTTGTTGGTTGTGTTGGTTGTGAGGAACATTGGACATCGGATTCATTGTTTGTAGATGGTTTATTCCTTGTTTTGAGCATATTATTTCAGAGTTAAGCAGTGATTCTCAAACCTTTTATACTATAATCCAGTACACAAAACAGAAATTACCACATACATATATATTTCTGTAATACACACGTGCATACAGAGTTACATATATGTATATACACAAACACATCATAACAAAAGTTTCATGAAATAATGTTGATTCTTAATATGTGCATTGAATTCTGAGAGTTTTTTATTTTGCTTCATTTTAAAGGAAATTGGCTGTGACCCATGAAATTGATTTCATGACCTACCGATGGGGTAGCGTTGTTATTTCATACTACAAGTCTAATCCTCCCTCCTCTTAACAGACGAGGATTCATGAGGCTGGACACTTGTTAGAGGCGTAGCTGGAGTGTGGGGCTACTGACTCAGAGGTCAGTGCTCTACGTACTCATCACACTGCTTAGACACATCCAGAGGAAGCAGGGGCCTTATGTGAGTTATTGATTTTGCTTAGTTTTACTTTATAATTCTGGTCTCCACAAAAGTGTAAAAGAGAGATGGCTGCGTTTTTAAAGTATACTTTCTTTCTCATTTCCCTACCATTTAACCATGCTTGACATAATTTTTCAGTTATGTTAAGTGTGAGGATTTAGTCACGGCACTTTCAAGCACGCACATAAAACATAATCTATTCTTTGCCTTCAAACTGGGATTTTGTTTTGTTTTGTTTTGTTTTTTGCTTGTTGGTGGTTTTTCTTTTTTTTCCAGTGGTTTTCCTACTTCACAATCTTAGAAAGTATCAAAGAAACAAAGCATATAAAATCATCATATTTACTTATTAATGAAAAGAGGAAAATTGTCTTGATTTTAATGCTGCAAACACCAAAACAGCATCCTGAGGAAGGTAGTGGAAAAGTCTGCAGGAGAAACTGAGGAATAGAGCTGTCTTCCAGAAGAATTTTAGTATATTTCTGCCTAGAATCATAGATTGACTAGATGACCTATGAATCGAAATGATTACTCATTTTGGTTTAGTGGTGTTGTTGAAACTGCATTAACTAATGGCCCAAGTAGCTCTCAACAATAAAAACTGCTTATTAAGTAGACTAAACTCTCTCTGAACGTGGGGCTGCAACTGGTAACACTGAGTTGCATAGCCTGTATTTCGGTTTTTATTGTAGTTTGATGTTTTTCTACAACACTGTCCAATAGAAATATATGAGCCACATTTGCGGCACTTATAAATTTTCTAGAAGTCACATTTTAAAAGCATAAATAGAACTTATTTTTAACTTTACATTGTATAATAAATTTAGACTTATAAAAATGCAAAAATAGTATAGCATTCTTGTACAGCTCTTATCCATGTGCTTTTAAACTTAACACTTTGCATCACTACGGTAATATTAGCTAAACTAAGAAAATAACATGGGTATAATACCGTTAAGTAAACTACAGACTTTATTTGGGTTAGTGAAATGATTAACCCAAATGTATCAAAAATATTATCATCCTCATATATATTAATATAAAAATTATTGAGATATCATTTGTCCATGTTTCAAGGTATCAGACATCACATGTGGTGGGTTGCTACCATGTTAAACAGAACACTTCTATAGTAGCAACTTAGACAAGAACTATCATTAACAATCTATTTATTCTTTATGTGAATTATATACAGGGTGCTTGAATTCACGAAGCATTCAAGGTAGAAGAAAAGTAGCTTGCTGTGAAGTTCATTGGTTTAGGGTTCAGGTAGAATGCAACTCCAGCTTTAAAATTCATTATTGTGACCTTGACATAAACTATAACATAAACTCAAACTTTCTGGGCCTCCTTTTATTCATCTGCAAAAAAAAAAAAAAGTAAATAAAAAATGAAGAAAATAGCACCAACTCATGGGGTTATTGGATAGATCGAATGAGATAACACATGTTAAATGCTAGCATAGCACCCTACCTGGAGTTGGTACACAATGAATGTTAGCTTTTAGTGGTCATCTGTGTCACTATCAAAAGATCAAACATATGTGCACTTTCTTCAGTTTTGAGTGATATTAAAAGTTAGGTTAGGGCTCTAGTTAATATTTTAGAAAGGCTCAACAAATGTTTATTGAGTACCTACTATTTGCCAGGCACTGGGCTGAATGCTAGGATTATAAAGATGAATAAAAACCCTTATGAAATTTGTTATTTAGTAAAAGACAGATGGAATTTAAATAACAAGCCTGCTTTTGGTACGTGTACATGTTTTTGTGTCTGGTGGGGTGGGAGCTAGAAATTGCCATGGCTATTTTTAAAAATATAAAGCCATTATATCTTTAGGAGTTATGAGAGCACAGTTAAAATATTAGTGAATATTATCACTAATCCTATTATCCTCATGATTAACTTGCTTTTTCTATTTTGTATTTATTTTAGTTTTTTCATTGCTTAATTTTGTGTATTTGTTATCATAATGCCGGTGTAATCACTGAACACTTTCTATATTGCTAGATATTTGCTGCAGTATCTAAAGGACTATTTATAAAAAGGAGAGTTACCTACAGTGTTTTTAAATAAATGGATTAAGCTGCATTTATTAGTAGGAATAAAATTTATTTATTTCTTATTAGAGAAGGAGTAGAGAGTTTATGGAGGCACTAGATGTTCTGAAGAGAACCATTAATGGTAATAATAGCAAAGTTAACATTTCTTGGGCACAAGCATGTCCAAATGTAGCCATATTGCCCCAGAGACCTGTCTTCATGAATACCCCAAACTATTTTCAGGAATGTTTGATTTGTTTTAATCTCTGAGTGTAGTGTAAATGAATTTTTAAAAGCCTGGCTACATACAGAGAATGAGAAAACCACAGCAGTGAACTCCTAAACTTGTAATTGTCTTGGAGATGTTGTACTGTGGAGTATTTTCTCTTCTTCTTTGTTTCTTTTCTTCCCTCCTTCTTCCCTTCCTTTCTTCTTTCCCTCTTCCTTATTCTTTCATATTTCCCACATTTACTTCTTATTATGTGATCAGTCATTTTGACCAAACTAATTTTTATGTTAGAAATGTGATTTGAGGGATGATCACCTTAAACTTTCAAAATAAGAGCTAATAGTTTACTGATATGTTCAAAAATAGGCAGTTCATAATATAGTGGTCATAAGACAAACAGTCCCAGGCCTGAATTCTGACTCTTATATTTGTTAGATCTGTTCTTTTGGGGCAATTTAACCTCCCTGAGTATCAGTTTCATTATTTGTAAAATGCTAAAAAGGAAAATGCCTTCCTTCCAAGGTTATTTTGAGGATTCAGAAAGATATTGTATGTAAAGCTTGCACAACAGGTGCTTTACGCACACTGAACGCAGGATAGGTTCTATAAATATTTGGGTAGCAGTCAATCCAAAATTCCAGTTTACTGAAGACGGAGGCTGGGTGTGGGATGAGGACAAGTACAGCAAGAATATAGAAGAGATTCATTTGGCTTTTAACTAGCTAGATATAATATTTTTGCTGAGACATTCATTCTGAAATCTATGCTTTATTAAGTAACATAAAATTGGTTTTCATTTGCCCCTTTTAAAAATTTCCTATTTATCTCTTCAAGAATCAAACTGAAAGAATGTAAAACAACATGCTTATTTTATTTATCATTTCTTTGTTTTTTTGGTGCTGAGGGCTGAATCCAGGGCCTTGCACATACTAAGTACATGTTCTCCATAGAGCTACACCCCAGCCCTCAAAGGTTTTCTTTTTTTTTTAATTACCTAAAAAGATTGCCCTTACTGTACTCTGTTGCCTAGGCTTCAAAGCTTACTGCTTTGATGTGGAAGGAGGTCACAGGGAACAGAAAATGGGAAGCTAGAAGCTGTTCCCTTTTGTGCCCTGGAGGACATAGGAAAGGAGAAAGCAGAGACAGAGTGAAGAAGTCTTCCTGCCTCTGGAGAAAGTGAGTGCTAATGGTACAGCGTGGGGAGTGGCTGCAGGCTGGTACGACACTCCATACCTTTGTGCTGCCCACCTGGGGGTAGGAGTGATGGCACGATGGCTCTTAGGAAGGAGCTCTAGGGAGGAGCCCTGACTGCCCTCCCTTTGTGAGGCGTGAGGGAATTGGTCTGGTGAGGTGATTTAGAGACCAGAGGACTTGCAAATGGGCACACAAGGAATGGATTTGAATAGTTGGGACCATCACTACCAGCAGAGAACACCAGAATTTCACTCTTAGAACAATGTGAGATAGAAGCATTATACATCTACAGCTCTAGTTTACAAAGGAAAAGAGATTAAACATTTTGTAGCAGAGGACATTGGGTAAATTTATAGACTCTTAACTCTTCAGGGCTAGCTCTAGGTCACATTAGTATATTTTTCTGACAACATATCTTATAAATAGCAGGGGAAATATGAGGTAGTTTAAAATGCTGAAATAAATTGTTAGAACAGAAAATATTGAGATGCCTAATGGGAATAATTAAATGATTGGGTCTAAGTTTACCAGATTGAATTAAAATATATGTCCTACCTATTAACTGGTGGTATATTTGTGTGTGATTGCGTTTGTTAAGAAGTGGGTTTACTTGTAAAGAGATGGGTAAGATTATAGGAAGAGCACTTTTCAGGAAGATCGAGTTCTATTTTGGACACATTAAATTTGAGATGTCTGTTAGACATCTAAAAGGAAGGATGAGTGTGCTTTTAGGTAAGTGAAAATGAAATTCAGAAAGGAGAGCTGTGAAGGAGATAAAAATGGAGTTTTAGCAATAGACAATGGTTTTGTTCCAAGCACACCTTCAAATACTTAAGTATTTGAAAAACATAGACCTTCCTCTGGTTATCATTGGCAATCACTGTGTGGATAGGTGGGGCTTAAATTGAACTGCTCCTCTCTCTTTCTTAATCATGACTCTAAGTAAAATGGAAAAGCAGGAGTGGGCTGGGATGACTTCCAGGGTATGTACTGGTGCTGAATGTGAAATTCTTAGACGCAAAAAATATTGCCATAAGGAAAGGAACAAGGCAAGCTTGCCCATATTCCCATGTGTCTCAAAGAGAGAATAGTTAAGACATTCTCTACACATCACACAGGTCAACATATTGGAAAAGAAAGTCCAATCTTTCTTGTAGTTTAATGGCTTAGTTCAAAGATATGAGAAGACTTTAAAGGTGTTTTCCTCTGATTGGACACTAGTCAAAGCCACTTACTTTCTACTTATACAGCTTTGCTTGCTAAAATAAAATATTTGAGGACTGGGTCTGAATATTCACCTCTGATGGGGTTTTCACGTTCTTGTGTCACATTCATGCTTTATTATGAGAAGACAACGAAGGCATGGAATGGAGCCTGCATTCTTTCCTTCCATTTCTACTCTCCATGTTTACCTCTACTTCTTACATCCATCTTCCCAAAGTGTGTGCAGATGTGACAGTGGGAGCAAATGCTCTTTTTCGTGTCACTAGGGATGGGTGCATTTGAGCCAATCTTCTCGGTATCACTGACACAATAGAAAACTCCCACTTGAGGTGTCGACGTGTCTGTTATCATACCTGCATTGTTTTGAGTTGCTGGTTCTGCAGTTGGTCGTGTTCTTGAAGTAAATGTAGTCTTCTTTTCTGAGAAGTCCAAGGAAATTAGAGTACAAGAGTTAATAATAGTGATAATGGTAGTAATGATATTAATGATGATAATATCGGTAGCTGATATTTATTAAATAATTTCTTATGCACTAGGTTACTAAGTTCAGTTCTTCTCGTGCCCTGAGATACAGGTAAAGCAGGGCATAGGGGATCAGGTGCACAGTGATTAGGATCCAAGACCTGAGGTCAAACTGTATGGGTTGGAGTTTTGACAGCACAATTTACCACTGTGTGATTTGGGTCCCTTTTGCTTCAGTTTTTCAACCTCGAAAATGGGCACAATAATAGTGAGAATATGTAATGCATAGAGTTATTTATGGACTAAATTTGATAATATATATAAAGAAAACAAAAAATCTAGCAGATATTACTGATTCATAAATACAAGATTTACAAATATATTATATTTGCCTCCTGTCAAAAGAAAAACAAGTCAAGCATCACTGACCCTAACCTGCCTCCGATAGGTAGAATGTCTGGAAGTAAAGGCAGGTTTGCTCAAGGCTACACTTGCTCCAGCAATGCAGAGGCTTCGTTATCCTTAATATTCTCATCCCTATTTTTTGCAGATTAAAAAGTGGAGGCAAAGGGGACCCTGAACAAACAATAATCAGGGATGTTACCAACATTCCAACCCAGACAGGTTGACTATAATCTTTCTGGTATTTGAATATAATTGTGAATATTTTATTCTGTGATAGTAGTAAACATGTCACATGTTGTAGCACATGAATACATGTTTTATTGCCCTTAAGAGAAGACTAGTGTTCTCATTTTAATTGGACTTTCTTTGTACTAATTCAAATGGCCCCTGACCCACACGCGAACTGAAAAATGGGGTGTGGGACAGGTGGAGAGAGGCCGATCCACCGTACAGAGACCCTGTTAGATAGAAGCCAGAAGTTCTGGTCTGTTGTTGCACAGTAGGGTGACTGTAGATAATGATAATGGTAATCATAATGTACTGTACACTTCAGAAAGCTAGAAGAAAAGACTTTGAATATTTTTATCATAAAAAAAATGTTTGAGGAGCTGTATATTTTTACCTTGACTTCGATGTTACACAGTGGATCCATGTATCAAAACATCACATAGTACTCCATATATATGTATTTTTTATGTGCCAGTTCAAAATAATGAGTTTAACTTGAATTAAAAATAACACAAATAAAAATAAATGTATTAGTCACCTTTCTGTTGCTGGGACAAAGTACCTGACATACACAATTTAAAGGAGAAAAGGTTTATTTTGTCTCACAGCTTCCATCCATGGTTTCCATCCATGGTTGACTGGGTCCAAGCCACGGGAGAAGAAGGCTGACTGCATGACAGCCAAGATGGGGAGAAAGAGAGAGGGAGAGAGGGAGAGAAAAAGGGACCAGGGACAACCAGGGACAAACTGCTGGTTATGTCCCTGTGAGTGACCTACTTTCCTGGGCTCCACGTCCTAATAGCCCATTAAGCCATGATTAATCCATTGATGAAATTAGTGCCTTTTGATCTAATCACCTTCTGAAAGCCCCACTTCTGAACATGTGAGACTTCTGGGAGATATTTTAGATGTAAAGCAGAACAATAAAAAAATGAAAGCAAAAACAGTAATTAAATAAAGCTTCAGTTATGTGAGAAATTCAGTATACTTGGCCATATATCCATCCCAGGGCTGCAGAATTCTGACTGCAGTGAAGCCTACATATGTAAAAGTACTTTGTAAACTTTAATTTCTTGTAATTAGTATCCTGAGATGCCTATTGTGGGGGTGCCAACACCTAGGAATATTTGTGCCATCTGGGTAGAAATAAAAAATCCTCTGAAAGTTGATGTTATACCTCTCAACTCATTTCTCCCTCTCTGTTTTTCCCATTTCTAATGTTGACAACCACCCACATGGTATTCACTGGATCTCAGTGTAGCCCACAGAAATGCCAGCTGGCTGCATGCCAGTGTCAGAAGGATGAGATCGTTGAGAGCGTCCTCATAGCGAAACCTTGTCAACGACAAGCATTGTTTCTGAGTCTGAAATATTCTTCTTTCCCTGTCCCTTTGATTTTTCTTCCCACCTGGGAATGGGACTCAGAGCGGGTTACTAATTATATTGTGGTAGCTGTGATTCCTCACAACACGAGGCCTCATATTTATGCGGCATCACTCGCGTAGCTGCACCAGTTAATGCGCGGAGATGGGTGAGGCTGTCAGCATCTGCCAGCAACAGCGCAGGCAAAGCTGCTGGGCCTCCTTGTAGCTCCACGCTTGCTTTTTGAAATATGATTTGTTTTCTCCAAACCTGTCCAATGCGCCACATCCAGGGAGAAACATGATGAGAACACAAACTCTGCTTCCTGCCTATTTTTGGCAATTATAACAATCTTTGTCCCAATTTAATAGATGTGCCAATTTTTCTTGTTTGAGAATCAATGACCACCAAAGTTCAGACGCGAGCATTTAAAAAGCAAAGACTTTTCTTCTGTCCTCACAACTTCTCAAGTAGCCTCACAGACTCACTCTAAGGATATCCTTTATTTGGAATGGGGTGTTGTGCACATTGGATTGCTGATTAGAGCAATAAATGGAGAAAGCTTGCCGAGCTCACAGCACTTTCTAGACTGTATAAAAACACATTGCCTTTTAAGCAACAGGCATAATGTTTTACACAACAGGCAAAATTGATTTTCACTGGCTTAAGACCATTCTGGCCTCCAAAATCTCCCAGCTATACCCTAAGGGATTCTGATTGTGTGTATCATGCACATAATGGAAATATGCAATGCGCCTTCAACACATGTACTGTGTACCTGACACTTTAATGATTGTATATGTTATCTGCTTATAATCAAGGATGAGATCAGCTCCCTGACTTCAGATTTCTTTGGGGAATGATGGAGTTCAGATCTGTAGACTGGTCATCTATGGTATCTTTAGTTTATATTAAGTGCTGTGATAGTTCAGAATATTGTACTATCTCTTGAGAAAAATCTCCAACTAAGGCTCCCTGGGGTTACCAGGTTGGACTCCAGGTGAGCCTGGAATCAAGTGTAATGGTAGAAAAGGAGTGATTGATGCCCATCTTCTACCATAGAAATGAGATTTTCTTGTATCTGCAGTTGCTGACCCACAGCTGCCCAGTACTTATTTACAATGCAGCTATGATTTGGAATATTTGTGTTCTTCTCACTCTGGGAATATTATGAATTTCTTTGCTAGAATAAAATATGTATTGTTGTTTGCTGAGCACTGTATCTAGGCATATTCTAAGAGCTTTACATGTGCTTGTACCCCCAATCATCACAACAACCTATAAAGTAGCACTACTAACTTCCCCAACTTTTAGAAGGAGACATTAAAATACAGCAAGATTAAGTGATTTCTCTAGGGCAGCACAGTAAGTGGTGGAGGGAAATAGACCTAGGTCCTCCCATTCCAGGCATTGTGCTTATAACCACTGCGGTCATAGACTTTGAGACAGTAGCAGTAAGGAAAATTTTAATATCAGTAGAATCCAGAAGAGAAGAAAGGAACCTTTGATTAAAATGCATAAACTTCTTGACTTTTCAGATTTCTTTGCTCAATAACTTCTAGCATTTCTTATTTTGAGGAAAAAATCTTGCATTTATTGTAGCTACACAATTCCCCTTTGTAACAAAATATTCCGAATATATCACATACTGGGAGCATATGTGGAAACTGCCAATTGTAAGGGGGTTGAGCGTGCAGATTACCTCAACATTGACTGTGGTGGTGATAGAACAGGCAGTTCCAGATATGGTACCATCCACAGCTTTAAACTTTGCCCCCCTCCAAATAGGGTTCTACCCCAAAGGAATGAAGTTAAAGCATTGTACCTCGAATGAGGAATACTGCTACATCTTCCTGTGAGAGAGAGTATGGGCATCACTTTTTATATAGCAAAAGACCTCTTTAAATGCATTGCAGGGTACCTTTGATCATGATCTGGATGTTTCAAGGGTGGCTGTTGTGCAGAATTTCTTTTCTTTTTTTTTTTTTTGCTTCTGTAAGGCCTAGCTCTGCTTCAAATGATGGAACAAGCCCTGGGTTCCTCTGAGTTCTGGGCTGTTTTGAGCATCTGAGTCACTGAGATTCTCAAGGGACCTAATGAAATAAGGGCCAATTGAAATTCCATCTTTGGGACCTTGCCTTGATTTGCGGCCAGAACACAGGTGGAAGGTGAACACACTGGTTCATTTATTGCAGTCGATTCAGTATCATTCCATACCACCCAATCCTTTTCCCTTTGGAGTTATAGCAACAGTATACTCTTCTTGATTCTAATAATGACCCAATTTCCAGTGATACCTTATGATTATTTTCCTTGTTGCTCCACACAAAAATCCTTACAAGCACATGTGCATGATTTGGTTGATTCGCCTGCCTGTTTGGCTACACTTAAAATCCCAAAGCAGCTCTGCACATGAAAGGTATCCAAGTTAAGACTTCACGAGTAAGGATAATTCAACCACTAGTGGTTGCACTGCTCATTTGATTTTGGTGCTGATCAGAGATAGGAAAGAAATGTAATTGAAATGCATTGCAACTGATTTGTAAATGTTGGTACACATTATCCATCATTGTTATGCTATTATGCCATTAACATAAATTATAAGATAGAGATAATTTAAAACTGTTAACTGACACAGGTATATCTCTCTCTTGGTTATAATTAGACATAAAAGAAGGAGGTCAGGCTAAATGTCGCACAGTACTGTTGTATGGGCTATTGATGGACAGTGGTGATTAAGTGACGTTACCATTGAAAAATCACTTTATTCCTAACGTTTCTATTATTTTTCCATTATACGTAAATTTAAAATATCGTATTCAAAGAAGCAATAAATTTTTCTTAAGGAAACAATTTTGAGACTCACTTTTCTGAAGTCATGCCTGTTTCTCATTAATTTAGTGTTGATTTTTATAGCTTTTTATCTCATATTCTTTTCTTCATACACCATTATGAGACATTTTTGTTAAACAGTTAGAAGATACTAACTTATTTCCAGTGAGTTTTTGTTTGATTATGTGAACTCCTAATCATTTGCATATTGACAAATTCTCTCCCATATTCTTCAGCAAATTAGGACAAAAAGTTCTAATGTGCTTGTGCTTCAAGAAGTAAATATTCATCCTCTTTAAGGGAAGTGACTATGTGGGCAGGTCCTGTGTCGAAACTAGTCTGTGTAGAAATTCTTTCTGATTTTCTGTACAGTGTAGCAGATCATATACTTTATGTGACCATTGGAATCTAACCAATGGGGGAAAGAATAACAAACCTGAGATTGGTTATATTCCTATGATAGGAGATAAAGCCAAATGAGGAACACTGGATTTCTCAGATTGAAACTTTGGAAATCTTCCATGCTTAAGGCCTTTCAGTCAAAGGTTAGGTTGTCAATGGATATCACAGTGAAAATACAGGACAAGTGTTATGCCTGGAAATATAAGATGAGACCTTGCTACAACAATATGTCAAGGACAAAATGTAAAATGACAAATGGGCCCTTAACAGAATAATGTGCTATGATTTTATCTTATCCCAAAGGGTTCCGTCAACTCTAGTTGGATCTATGAAAGTTCTGTTACAGCTATTTATGAGAAGATGACATTGTTCATGTGACATTCTGGAGCTATAGAATGAGACATTCTGGAGCTCTGAAATTAGAGGTCTAGACTGATTTCATGGTGTTCAGGTCAGAAAACTGATAATATAAAATTATGGAGAATATTCTGTACAAATTCTTCATTAGTCTCAAATGTGAAGTTCTAAGCACCAAGCCTAGATCTGCTGGGGTTGTTTCTAAGCACTACTTTCTACAAAAATCATGACAGACAAAATGTGTATGTCATCAAAGTTACACTTGAACAGCTCAGGAAGGTGCTGTTTTGAAAACTCAATTTTTCAGTGAATCCAGCTTTGCTTGCTTGAATCCCAGTTCTGGTAGATCAGTAGGTCTGTGCATCAGGTGTAGTAGGTGACTTCTATTTAGGGCCATAATGTATAAGAAGTGCAGACACACTTTAAACACTAGAATCCGAGTCAACAGAGCACAGATACTCAAGTGATGAGGGGCACGTGAGCCCTGGGGCTGGCTGAAGAAGTATCATTTTCTCACATTCTGTTTCCAATTCTCTCTGGGACATACATGCACTGAATAAAATGGCTTAAATTGCAGATTTTATTGCATTATTAAAATTCTTATCTTCCAATCCCTTCCTCTCTTTGCTCACTGTTTTCCTGTTCCCTCTCCTTTCCCACTCTCAACAGTTACTATTATTTAATATCACCTTGTCTTTTTGAGATGGAGTAGAACCATTTAGACTTAAAAAGAAAATTTTATGTGCTTTATTCTCAGGTCTAAACTTTCTAGTTAGTAGTTTTAAAAATGTGTATGTCTTACATTCTGCCAGCAAGATTCTTAATTATCTTTATAGGCCAGGCTTTTTTGAGTAGTTGATGAAATCTCAGGACATTTCTCCCAGAAAATTGCACCATATGTACATTCAAACCCAATTTTATAAAAATCAAGGTCTATTCATGGTCCCGTAATTCTTACCAAATATTCCCTAGACAGCCATAGATCTTTCTGACCACCATGTGAACCAAATTCTTACTATTTAATATTCCATCCTACACTTTGGAAGGAGACCATAATATTGATAATGACAACAATGCTAGTAATGAATAAGAAACATCCATGAAGCAGTTAAATCTGTCCAGGAACTAGTCTAGGTAAACTCATTCACCCTTTGCCACAACCCAGTGATGATATGCTGTTATTCTTATTTTTGCAATTGCAGAAACTAGGCTACATGGAAGTTAAGCAAATTTCGCAAGATCACACAACTCGTGTATGCCTGAACCATGATTTGAGCCCATTGGAACTCAGTTTCGAGAGTCCAGGATATTAACTATTATGCAATATTACTTTGCTAAATAAAAGAAGTGGGTGTCTTTCCTACTTGGCTTGGTAAAAAACAGAAGAGAGGGTGATGGTGGCCATACCGTACCATCAAATTATGACTCTAACAAAGGTTCTTTCTAATCAGGAGAGCTTCCCTCCATAGGAGAGAGGATGTGCCCTCCCCTAGTGTTTGACATTGTTAACCTACAACTACAGCTATGCAGTTGGTCTTACAATCAGTGTCCCACTAGGCCCTTGAATTGACTTCAAACAGTTTTAATGCTTGATTCTGGATTACTAAAAGCATTATACCTACTTTCCAGAATAGTTTGGTTTCACACTATGATGTATTTAAAAATAAAAATATAATTTCAATTTAAAATGATATTATTTAAAATGAAGCTTTTGGTCACATGTATCAGAAGTTTAACGGAAGAAGAAAATAAATTTGTTGGATCACGTTCTCCAAAGTACTTCTAAATGGTGAAGTCATGGAAGGACAAGGAGGATTTGGGGCCTCAGAAACAACTCAAGGAAGTAAAAGCTGATGGGTCTATCTGGTTAATATCTGTTTTTTCTTTGTATTCATTTTCTTTTACTGCTTATCCACATTCTCCAAATGGCAGGAAACATAGATTACCACAGCCTACAAATTTTATATTTTACATTAACTACAACAAGAAGACAATTTTGTCATTTTCTTAATGCCACCTTTAAAATCCAAGGCAATGTATCTTATTGATCTAATTTGGGTTAATCCTTAGAAGAAATCCAAGGTAGCTTGGAATGGAGAGGGCGGGATCATGTGAAAACATGTCAGTCTCATAGAGATACATGGATGGAACAGGAAGAGAAAAATTTCCAGGAGAAAGGGTAGGGTTATGAATAGACAAGAATTAACTGGTTCATCACAAAAGAAAACTGAACTAAATTTATTAGTTTGTAGTTAGCATTAAATTATAGAAGTAGCTGTTGGATAGAGATCTTGAAAACATTTTATTTATACAGTTAAGGGAATGCTTTGGGAAAATTATATGCAAATAAAATCTTGTTAATTTAATGAATAGGTAATTGTATGGAAAAATCTTGTAAGTCTTCCTGCAAAAGAAACAGCGTGAAGTAAATAGCACTGTTAATTTGGATTTTTAGATAAGCCTAAAGTAAGATAAACTGATAATGAGAAACCAACGGAAATAAGAAGCACCTGTCTTAGAAGAAAAGCTGTGATCTTCTGTTGAATGACTTCTGAAAGAGTACAGAACTGTGATTAAGACAGTTTTCAGTTGAGAGTGAAAATGCACATGCAAAGTTCAGTGACTGACTTGTCAAAGGGTTTTTGATATTGTAACTGCCCCTTGGTGGTCCCCTTTAATGAAAGAAGCAAGATAGTATTAGTGTGCATAGCACTGTGAGTAATATAATTCGGAAACATGGGAGAGCCAATTCCTAGAAGAATCTGAAGTTGGCAACAGGGACATTTTACTGGTCTAGCTACAGCTTTCTTACAACGCTGTCATTGTGCTGAGTCAAAGATAGTTCCAGACAAGAGTACACCAAGTCGTCAGTGGAAATGGCTGGCAAATTATAGCGGTCACGTTTTCAGCATTGAACTAGACCAAGCTGGGAAGAACAGGTTTCTTTCTCATTCTTTCTTATTAAGTGAGAAAAGGAAATTTACATTTGGGACTTTATATACTTGAAAACACATGGGAACCAGATTGAAACCTTTCTCCTTGACTCACATCAGTGAGAAAAAGTGTGCAGTGGACGGGTGTATGCAGCTCCAAACTCAATCATTTAGAAAAATAAGTATCAGTAAGTTTTAGCTTTAATATATTTTAAAATGATACTTTATATTTAGATTTATATTTGATGCTAAAAATTTCTTTTGTCTTATCATGAACTCTCGTGAACACAATGATGAAAATATTAAGGACAATTTGTAGTGAATTTTTATTTTTTTGCACTTGGAAAAAAGTGCCTTTGCAAAGAAAGCTCAAAAGACAGTTTAATGTTGAATAATAAAATCTCTATTTTATGGTGCCAGCATGCTGCCTCAGTAGTTTGAAAGGATAAGCTGGTGCATATAGAGTAAGGAGAGAGAGAAGGATAGGACAGGGCAGGACAAATGCATGAAGAATGCAAAATTGCAAAGAAATGAAGTATACTTATATAGTGTACTCATAGTCATTGATTCAAGAAAAATAGGATATTATTATTACAATTTATGATAAAGAAAGTCCAGGACACTTCCTGGTCATTGAGAATTTAGTCATTACCCACTATGTCACTGTGTATTGGTCAGGAACATAGGTTGTAGAATCTAAATTGAAAAATCTTCCTTCTAACTGTTTATGTGATCTTCAACAATTTAATTTCTAAATCTCAAGTAATCCATTTTCAGAATGGGGATAATAAGAATATACCTCAGACAATTATTGTTCTGATGAAATGAGTAAATCCATGTAATGTTATTATCACAATGCCTTTTATAGACAAATGCTTAATAAAATTTCTTATCATTTATGGTTCAGTCTTAAAAACAAATCACTAATACCCCCTTCTCATATCTAGGAAGAAAAATTTATCCCATTATGCAATATGCCACATCCTAGTCCTAATCCTTTCTTTCGAGCACCATCTGGAATAACCTTGCCACTTACTGGTTATAGATAAATTTGACCAACGGACAATAATGTACTGCTCAAGATGGAAGGTAACAAATTCCTACTGGTAAAGAGGCTGAATCCCAGCATGCTTATGAACATTACATAAAGCTACTTGATCAGTTGGGGGGAGGTTATAAATTTTGTCTACTACCATAAGCATCTTCTACTACATAGTTGCTTTTTAAAGATTCTTTGGGAGCTAGGAACCTCTTTGAGGATACAGTAAAAGCCACAGGCTTTCTTTCTATTTAATGTAGGTCTGCACATATCTAAAACGTTTTGCATACAGTCTTTGGGATACCCTGTCTCCTTATCCACCATAGGATCCTGGTTATAGGCCCTAGTTGATCACATGTTCCTGATGATACCATTTTGAAGAAAATAACCTTGGCTGGTTTTACCTTGTTTCCCTTCCCTTTTAAGTCCTTGACATAGAGAGTTTCATTGCCCCTTCCCCATATTTTCAAGGCTGTAGAGACAGCAGCAGTAGCTGTGGAAACAATGACTCATACGTTATCTTTTCTAACTTGCTTGAGTCTGGGGTCTTCCCAGACTTCCCTGTGTATCCGTGGAAATGTCTCAAGAAATATACCAATTCCAACCAATTCCAACAAAAACACATACCATATTCCTATGGAAAGGGAAGAACAAACTTTAGAAAGAAACATAAATGTAGGACTATTTTCAGGGTAATATTTCTAATTTTTGTGTCGAGAACATATGAAATAAGGTGAAAGTTCCTGACTGTTCCTATAATAGAGAAAATTGGCCCAAACTCATTGTTTTCTTTACCTCCAGCAACTGATGACGTATGGTGAAGCTCAAAACCTATATCAAAGCTAAACATTTTCTAGCAGTTGTGGAATCCCTTATTTTTTTCTTTTGGAAAAGTTACAAACTATCTCTCCATATACAAAATAGCAAATAAGGCAGATAGAGGAGAATGGGAGAATAAGGAGCACTATGGCTTCCAAATAACAAAGGGTTATTAGGCTATTGGTTCACAGATAAGAGGAGGAGGCAAAGGATGGGGTAGAGGAGGGAAACAAGATCACCAGCTATTCTTCCTCCCCTGCCTACCCACCCCCGTTTATCTGTGGGACCACAGATTGGGAGGGGACAGAGGGATCATCTCTTCCATCCTAGCCCGAAGCCCTCAGAAAAAAAGATAAACTACAGCTCCCCCCACCCTGAAAAAAAAAAGAAAAAGAAAATGGGTGGCTTAAACAATAAGAATTATCTTTTGACCTTCTGGAGAGTAGAGGCCAAAAGTCAAAGTATCAGCAGTGTTGATTTTAGCATGAGGCATCTCTCCTTAGCTTGCTGGTGACTACCTTCTCGCTGTGTCCTCACATGGTCTTTTCTGTGTTCTCACACATCTTATGTCTCTCTTCTTTTATAAGGACAACAGTCATATTGGATTAGGATTTACTGTTAAGGCCTTGTTTTAAATTAATTAGCTCTTTAAAGGTCTTATGTGAAAAGGAAATCATATTCTGAGGGGGTTGGTCTTTAAATTAAGCATTTACTGAATCATGAATTGGTTGGGGAGGGGGTGGAATTCAACCTGTAAGGATAGAATAGCTCATCAGGTCCCCAGCCTCGCTGATGAACGTGCTTAAAAAGGTGAGCAGAGTTCTTGCCTTTTTAATTGGCACAGTATTTTTATAAGATAGGGCAATGCGAAGTGGGGTCATCATTTCCCTTTCAACCATTAGGACTCTGAAAGTGTAAGGTGGGCAGCAAACTGGCTCTTGGCCAATGTATGTCCCAATTCCTACACCAGCTGTCTTTGCAGCAGACTGAAGTGTTTGGGGACAAAAGATTTTCTGTAAGCGTGAGAATGGATTTCCAAGAAGGCTGCCAATCCTGCGAAAAAGACTTTGCTACCCGGCAGCTCTCATTTCTGCATTTACTCACCATGGTGGAACATTTCCATCCTGTCAGCTTGTCTTTGATTTTACATTTTTTATAGTAACTTTCTAGCCAAACATCAATGCTGTTCACCATCTTTTAGATGTTCAAAATCAAAAGTTGCACAGTGGTTATGTTTTTATTTTATTTCAGGATTATTCTATTTTTGGCAATCTCTGACATCTCTTTTCAGCACTGGTGCTATAATAAACCTATTGAAATGCTGGCTTTTGCAGAGAACAAAACAAGCCAGAGAATTACTTTGCCTAACTAGTTGGGAGATAGGGTTTTTGTTTTGTTTTGTTTTGTTTTTCTCCCTTCAGCCATCATAAGTCCAGTATGTCTCCATTACAGGTTTACTTTAAGAATGAAATTTGTGTCTTGCTTGCATTTTATAAATTTTGTATGGAGTATTTCACATAAAATAAAGAAGTACTTTCATATCTTTTATTTAAAGCCGGGACATCTTGTGGGCCAAAGAGGTGACTTTCAGAAATAGTGCTGTGGCATGATAGTCTGTCCGAAGTGGGAGAAAAATCTAAAGCGTGCTGAGCTAAGAAGCAAGACAGGTTTCAAAAACCTCTTACCGCATTTATTTTTATATATATACCTCATTCTGTGTCCATTCCCGTGTGATCTGCCATCAATTACCCATTGGTAATGAAAATCTCTGTGTTTTACACCAAGCAGGGACACAGTACAAGTAAGTGGAGGCCAGCAAGGCTGCCTCTTCAGCTTTTTTTCTTATTGCCCTTCCCTGCACATCCTTTGACTCCTTTCCTCTGCCCTTCTTTTTAGTGCCTGTATATATTTCTTCCTTTTAATCTTTTAAAGCTCTTTCTCATTTATTTCATGGGAAAATTATAGGGTGTTTCAAGACACTCTGAGATCAGATAGAATAGGAATTGAAATCCTGGCTCCACACTTGCTGCATGAACTTCACTTGTTTCTTATCTGGTTCTTTCATCTCTAAATTGTTGTGAATATTTAAAAAAATGTGATTATACATATAAAGCACATATTCTAGTGCTTTACGGTGGCGCCAGTTAATCTTTATTGTCAGCTTGACTGGATTAAGAGACCACTGGAGAAGTGATAGATTGTGAGGGCACTACCTCATCAATGGGTTAACTCATGGGTGAGTTCATAGCTGAATGGCTATTAGGGTGGGTGTAGTTGGAGAAAGTAGGTGATGGGGGCATGAGCTTGGGAATATCTGGTTCTTGGCCCTTTCCTCTCTGGTTCTTTGCAACCCACTCTGCTTCTGGCCACCATGATATGAGCAAGTTTTTTCCATCATGCCTTCTGCCATCATGTCTCTTCCTTGAAGTCAGCCAACCATGGACTAAATCTCTGAAATTGTGAACCACAATAGATTTCTCCTCCCCTAAGTTGTGAGAGTCAGGTATTTTGTCTCAGCAGTGGGAAAGCTGACCAACATAATAGTAATATTATTAATGGCTACATAGTATAAATTAAAGCTATTTTATCTTTCTTCTCCCTATTGCTCTCTTTAATTTGAATTTCCTTTTCTGTCCTCTTCTCTATACTCTCTTCTCTGCTTCTTTCCCTTATCTTCTTTTCTATCCTTTAGTGTCCAGTCTTTTAGGGATGTAACCATGCTAGTTATTAGTTGTGTGGTGTGTGTGTGTGTGTGTGTAGATAGATAATAGACTTCTTCTTGTGACCTCATCAAGTTTAAAACAAGGGCCCACGTTTGGAATCCTGACAGAGTTATAACTATTTAAAAACCTTGAGGGAAGACTTTCATTGATCTGTAATAGCACTGTATTGTTTCTTTTCTTTTGGCTCCAAGTAGAACAACTCGGTGTAGAGAAACTTTCTGGTTCATGCTGGTCAGAAGCAATGATGAGGAGTTATGAATGTCTTAGATTTCAAAAGAGAGAGAGAGTAGAGAAAATGCTTAACTTATGAATATACTTTTTCTGAGAGTAACATCTTTCAACATGTCGATTTTATGGGGTTTAGAGAGAAAAAAGCACAGTAAAATCTTTGTATTTCTTTGCCCTTATCTATAAAACAAAAGAGTCAGACTGGATACTTTTATCTGTCTGGAAAAATAGTGGAAGATCCAGGTCAGGGTGACTCTTCAATTGAAAGATACGTCAGTGTTTGAGGGCTTCAGACCTTTCATTAAGGGAAGACTAAAAGAAATAAGTTTGTGAACCCCACAACTGTATTAGTTGGGTGAGAATATTATTAAGGACTTTTGGACTACATTATTTAATGTAGCTTTTGTGTGATATCCATTTTACTATTCCACGTTGCCATCTAGAAATCTTAAATTCAAGTCTCGGTTATAGTCACTGAAGAAGTCTTATGAGCTTACTCAGTGTACTCTGTTACCATGATCCTGGGGTTTCTAAAACAAATTATTCATTTCCAGTTTCTAGTTCTGCATGTGAGCAACTTGGAGGTTGCCAATCTGTCCTAATGACAAGGAAAAAGCTAAAAAGGCTGAAAAATGAACAATTTTTCTTGGATCCATAAGAAGGTTGAGGAAGTAGTACAAGCCCAGAGAAAAAGAGAGGCAGTCAGGGAATAAGTTCTCCAGGGGAGACACACAGGGGAGGATGCTGACACAGGAACAAGGGAATCTCATGAGTTGCTAAAGGCCCAGCACAGGCATCTAAGAGTTAAAGACTCTGGGTCACCCAGGCATAGATGACTCCCACATTTGTGTGAATTTTACCTCAAGGAGCTTTGCGGGGAATTCTCATGGTAAAAATCAGGCTCTTGTGCTTGTGGGTGAGGAAACACTGGGAAAGGAAGCATTTTGAAACACTTAAGCATGCTCTTTTTTTTCAAAGGTACTGGATATTAAACCCAGGACCTTCTCACTCACATCACCAGCCCTTTTCAATTTTTTTATTTTGAGGCAGGATCTCATTAAGTCACTAAATTGTCAAGGCTGGGCTTGAATTTGCAGTTCTCCTCCCTCAGCTTCCCAGAGTGCTGGCATGGGATTACAGGCCTAAGCCACCATGCCTGGCTCTCACTGTATTCTGGATAAGCCCTGCCTTATAGGAGAGCCTAACTTGTTAGGGTTATCATCAGAGCCTAACTGACCTGGGAGAAGGCAAATACTCAACTTCAGTTGGCTCTAACTTCCCACATTCCAACTCCATCCCATTGTAGCCATCTTGTAGAAAGGAAGAGTAACTGAGAAGCACTTGTCAAGTGCACAAATGAGAAGGACAAGGTCGTAAAACCAGAGGCCTATTCATAAGGTTAGAGATTGCTTCCTTTCCCCCACTTCTTGACACCACATTACTAAAACCTTATTTAATATGATTCCTTTTACTTGGTTCATCAAATCCAGCTATCAAGAAAAAATCATGAGAAATACTAAAGGCACAAAACAGTTTGCAAAGATAAAGAAGCCTCAGAACCTGTTGGAGAAATGGCATCCATTGGAATCATCACACTTGGAATTTAAAACAATTGTGAAACACTAAAGGCACTACAGATAAAGTAATCAGCAGGCAAAAAAAAAAAAAAAATGAACAGGGTAAGCAAAGAAATGGAAAGCCTAAAAAAGTATGTCACCAAAATGCTAGAGATGAAAAACATTGTAACAGAAATGAATAATGCCTTTGATGGGCTTAATTTTTTTTTTTGTGGGTACCGGAGCTTGAACTCAGGACCTCGCACTTGCCAGCAGGTGCTTATGCCATTGAACTATCTCACCACCCCTGATGGGCTTATTAATACACTTAATAAGGTTAATTTAAAAATTTCTGAATTTTGTAATGTGTTAATAGAAACCATCAAAACTGAAAAGCAAAGAGAACAAGGCCTACAGGATGGGGAGAAAATGTAAGGGGGCAGGGGTGGCACAATTAGAAAAGGTTTAATGTACATGCAATGGGAAATGGGAGTATCAGAGGAGAAGAAAGAGAAAGGAATAGGTGAAACTTTTGAAATAGTAATGACTCAGCATGTTTCCTCCAAATTAATGTCAAATACTTACCCAAAGATCTAGGAAGCTTAACAAATGCAAAGCAAGATAATTTTTAAAAAATCTACCACAACTTTGGGGAGGGGGTCTATTTTTTGGGAACTCAAAACAATTAGACCTCCCAAAATAAAAGACCCATTCAAAAAGGAACAACCAAAATGAATGGACCCTTCTCAGAAGTACAAATGACCTAATTTATACATGAAAAAATGTCATCAACACTGGCCTTTAGAGAAATACAAATTAAAACTACACTATAATTCCATCTTACTCCAGAAACAAATGGCTATCATCAAGAAATCTAATCATAAAAAAAAATGCAGGAGAGGCTATGGGGGCTGGAGGGAGGAACTCTTCTATGTTGTTGGTGGGAATGTAAACTAGTACAAGTACTATGGAAATCAATGGAGATTCCTCAAAAAAGTAAAATTAGAAATTCCATTTGACCCAGCTATTCCCCTTCTAAATATCTTCCCCAAAGAGTTAAAGTCATCATATTACAGTGATACATACTTTCCTATGTTCATAGGAGCACAATTCATAATATCTAAATTTTGGAAGTAGCCTATATGCCCATCATCAGATGAATAGATAAAGAAAATATGATATTTATCCACAATGGAGAACTACTCTGCCGTAAAGAAGAATAAACTTGAATCATTTGTAGGAAAATGGATGCGGACCATAATGTTAAGTGAAATAAGCCAGAAACACAAACTTAAATATCACATGGTTTCTCCTATACAAGAAATACAAATATAAGTAAAAAGCAAAATAAAGGATAGATAATAAGAAATAAGGAGATAGATCTTTGTCATATGGAAAGAGGATTAAGAGATGAAGGGAGGGGAAGGATCAAAAAGATAAGTTAAATGTGTCATTTACATGTACCAACTCCCCGTAAGGAATGTAATCATTATGTGCTGGAAATATATTGTAATAAAAAATAAAAACTGTAAAATATCTACTACAACGAGGCTTACAATTTTCATGCTAAGGAAAATCAATGATAAAGAGAAACACTTTAAGTAAAGAAGACAGGGAAAAAAAATCACCTTGCCTTCAAAGAGCAAAAATAAATATTATACTTGACCTCTTCTCAAAAACTATGCAAACAAAAAGACTAGAGTGAAGTATTTAAAATGGTGGAAAAAAAATCGCCAACTTAAAACTTTGCACTCTACAAAATTCATCCTTTAAATTTGAAGGGGACATAATGGTAGAAAATATTTGCCAACTATATCTGACAAAGTATTGATATCCAGAATATACAAGGAATTCAAAAAACTTAACAAAAAACAAATACAGTAATCTAACTTAAAAAGGACAAATGATCTCAAAAGAAGACTACAAATGGCCAACAGGTATGTGGAAAAAAATGCTCAACATCACTAATCTTCAGGGAAAAGCAAATCAAAAACCACAGTGAGATGTCACCTCACCCCAGTTAGAATGGCTATCACCCAAAACAATCAAACACAAAAGCTGGCAAAGATATACTTGCATGCTAATATAAAATCATACCTGGGTGCTAATGTCCATTGAGGCTCTATTCACAATAGTGAAGAGATGAAATTAACCTAGGCGCCCATTGGTGGATTATTGGATAAAGAAAATGTGGTACATAAACATATTGGAATCTTTACAAATAAATAGGTGGAACTCGAGGATATTATGTGTTAGACGAAGTAAGCCAGACATAGAAAGACAAGCACCATATGTTCTCTCTCTACGTGGAAGCCAAAAAATGTCTACCTGAGTGCAGAGTAGTGGTTACGAGACACTGGGCAGGCGGTGCTGGGAAGAGTGGACCCAGAGAATCTGGATTGGATCAGTGTATGCATGAGTTGAAATGTCACATTGAGCCCCACCTATATGCACAATTTATACATGCTAAAATTCTTTAAAAGTGAGAAAGGTATTTTCTTAGTCAAATTAAAATTGAGGAAATTTGTTATCCAATAGACCTGCCTTCTAGGAAACATTGAAAACATTCTTTAAAGAGAAGGAAAATGATATAAGTAAGAAATGATGTACATAAAACAAGAAAGAGCACTGAAGAAGGAATGGTAAAAGTAAAATAAAAGATACTTATTTTTAATTGATTCAACAGACAAGTTTGTTCAAAGTGATAATGTATGTGACTTGTGTGCCTATACTATATATGTATATAGATGTATGTGCTTATTTATGCATACACATAAGTGAAATGAATGACAGCAATAATGTAAGACACAGAATAGAAGAATTAAAATGATGTTATTATTAGGTACCCACACTATCTGCAAAGTGGTATGGTGTTATTCGAATGTAGATTTGGATTAGTTGTAAATGTATAGTGAAACTTCAGGGCAATTACCAAAAACAGTTTTTTAAAAAAGGAGGTAAAACTGATATATGGAGAAAGTGGAATCGAATGAAATGTTCAATTAGAACTAGGAAAGACTGGAAAAAAATAGAAGACATAAACAAGAACAAAGGACAAAGTCAATACATAGAAAACAGTAACAAATATGGCAGATATTCATCCAACTATATTGATAATAATTTTTAATGTCAGTGGTCTAAATGTGCTGATTAAAAGATAGAAATAATCAGGATTGATTAAACAACACCACCCAGCTATATATCATCTACAGAAAACAGGATTTCAGTAAAAAGGACATATAGATTAAAAGCAAATGGATGGAGAAATACATACTATACTAACACTAATAGAAAGAAAGGAGCAGAACCAAAATTAACTTTAGACAAAGAAGACTTTAATGCAAGAAATCAGAGATAAATAAAGAACATGACACAGTCACAAAGGGATAAATTTTGCAAGAAGATATTACAATAGTTATCATATATGTTCCTAAAAGCAGAACGTCAGTGAGGCAAAAATTGATACAAATGCAAGAAGTAGATGAGGGGCCGGGGATGTAGCTCAGCGCCACAGTGCCTGCCTGGCAAGTGGGAAGCCCTGAGTTCGATTCCCAGTACCAAAAATGAAACCAAAAAAAAAAAAGTAGATGAATCTATTACCATTGTTTAAGATTTAACACTCCTGTATTAGAAATGGATAGATCCAGCTGGCAGCAAATCATAAGTATTAAATTGAACTCAACAACATTATCAGTCATATGGATATGATTTGACATCCACAGATAACCTCATCAGTAGTGTTCATCAATGTGAGCTACCTTCAAAGCCATAAAAACACACCTTAGCAAATTTAAATGAATAGAACTCGTACAATGTTTTCTCAGACCACAGTGGAATTAAATAAAAACCAATAGTAAAAAAATAACTGTAATATCCCAAAATATTTGGAGATTAAGCAACATAATTGTAAATAACACAAGCTGAAGAATAAATTTCAAGAGAAACAAAAAAATTTGAACTAAATGAAAATAAAAACAACTTATCAAAATGTGGTATTTAGTGAAAGTGCTCAAAGGTAAATCTATAGTCTTCAAAGTAAATATTGGAAAAGAAGAAAGATCTATAATCAATAATCTATGCTTCCACCTTAAAAAAGTAAAAGAAAAGAGCAGATTAAATCCAAAGTATGCAAAAAGACAAAAATAAAAAAAATAAGAGCAGAAATAAATGAAATTATAAACAAGTTAATGGAAAAATCAACCAAACTAAAAGTTAGTGCTTTGAAAAATTGACAACTTCCTAGTCAAGTTAACTAGGAAAGAAGATAGAGAACACAAATCGCTATTATCAGAAATGAAAGAAAAGGGCCAGTGAGATGGCTCAGCGGTGTAAGCGCCTGCCTGGCAAGCGCAAGGTCCTGAGTTTGACTCCCGGTACCCACATATGAAAAAAGGGCCGGTGATATTGCTCAGCAGCATGGGCGCCTGCTGGCGCGTGAGGTCCTTAGGTCGACCCCCGGTACCCACAAAAAAGAAAAAAAAAAGAAAGAAATGAAAGAAAAGACACCACTACAGATGTTATTAACATCAAAATGATAATAAAAGAATGTTATGAACAACTCTATGTTCACAAATTTGATAACCTCCATGAAAATGGGCCACTTCCTTGAAAGCTACCAAAATTCACACACAAAGACCTAGACCTTCTTAATAGGTCTGTATTTATGAAATAAATTAAATCAAATTAATAAACTTCTAAGGAACAGAGTACCAGGACCAGATGCATTTACTAGTAAATATTACAAAATATTTAAGGAAGAAATTATAACCATTCCCTAAAGTGTTCTAACTCATTCTGTAAGGCCAGTGTTACTCTAATATCAATACCAGGCAAAGACATTACAAAAAAGGCTATAGACTGTAATCTCTTATAAACATAGATGCACAAATCCTCAACAAAACATTAGCAAATAAAGTCCTACAGTGTACAAAAGTAATTATGTACCACAACCTAGTGAGATTTATCCTAGGTATACAAAAATGCCTCTAATGTAGAAAAGTCATTCACTTTGTATATAATAGCAACGAATGAGTTAACAGAACATAACAGCTTTTATATCAGAACAATAAAGGAAACACTGGTATAGAGCTAACAACTTATGTACATGATATATATGAATAAAATTACAAAACTCTTCTGCACAAAATCAAAGTATTAAACAAATTAAGAGGCATTCCATGTTCATGGGTAGGCTAACTCAATATTGTCAAAATGGTAGTTTTTCCTCATCTGATTGGGACAATTAGTGCAATCCCAATAAAAATCCTAGCATGTTATTTTCCCAATTTGACAAACTGACTAAAGTTTATATGAGAGGCAAAAGGCTTAGATAGCCAACACAGCACTGAAGGAGAAGAATAAAGTTGGAGGACTGACAAAACCAATTTTAAGACTTATTACAAAGCGACAGTAAACAAGACAGTGCAGCACTTTTAATAAAATAGATGAGTAGGTCAATGAAACATAATGGAGAGATCAGACATACATAAATATAATCAACTGGTCCTTGATTAAAAAGTAAAGGGAACAGAATAAAGCACAGATATGCTTTTCAACAAATGATGCTAGAACAACTTGACATACAGTTCTTAAGAAAAAAAAGAATCCAGACATAAATTTTATACCTTATACAAAAATTAACTGACAGCCGTAAAACTCCTAGAAAATTACATAAAAGAAAATCTAGATGATGCTGGGTTTGGCAAAAGATTGTTTAGATAAGATAACAAAAGCAAGTGGACCTCAAGATGGCGGATGAGTAAGAAGCAGGCAGCGAAACTCTCTCTAAAAGTTACCATTGGAACACGGGAATATAGCGACCCGGAAAGCGCAGGAGGGGGGGAGATGCCTCCCCGAAACCCAGAGAAGTTCTGAAGCGCAATCTGGGACCCCCGGCACCAGTGACGGGTGACTTCCAACAAAGAAGAAGGAAAGAAGGAGCAGACCGCACGCGCGCACCTTCCACTATCCCGGGAGTTGCAGCGCCGCGGAAGCTCAATTCTACGGACACACGGTGGCAGCTGGTGCCCAGGGAGCCCCCACGGAGGATCCTGAGACAGCGGCGGGGCAGGGGAGCGGCGGAGAACGGCGCTGACCAGCGGTGAGTGTCTCTCAGCCACAGCTGCCCCGCGCCAGAGAGCGACCGGACAGGCGCCATTGTGGGGGGTGTGGCGAAACTCAGAGCTGCTCGAAAACTGCTCTGGGAACTTGTGCTCCGGACAGGGCAGCACGGGGCCTCTCAGGCCCACGAAAGTGTGCTGAGGTCAGCAGGCGAACGAGACTAGACTCTCAGCCACACCTGTCCCGCACCAGAGAGCGACTGGCCCGGCACCATTGTGGGGGGCGTGGCGAAAAACCAGAGCGGCGGGAACCAGTGCAGGGAACCCGCGCTCCGGACAGCGCACTGAGCCTCTCAGGCCCAGGGATCGTGAAAGGGCGCTGAGAGCGGAGGCGAGCTAGACTGGTCTCTGCCTGAAAGTACGCGCATCTGCTCACTGCCCGCCAGAGGGCGCTCCTGGCTTACTGGAACGGACCTGCACAGAACAGGACTCTGTCACCACAGGGTAACTGCCTACAGCAGAGTCAACACCTGGAACTGATTCTTTTTATTTTTTTATTTTTATTTTTATTTATTTATTTTTTTTCTCACTGATTTGTTTTTTGTTCTGGCGAAGGGTTTTTTTTTTCTTTTTGTTTTGTTTTGTTTTGTTTTTTGGTGGGGTTATATTTTTGATCTGTCTGTTTTATTGTTTTTATCTTCGTTTTTGTTTCTGTATGTGTATTTGCTCTTTCCTTCATTATTCTCTCTGGTTTTTTATATGAGTGTAAATAGCGCCTCTAACTTCTTTGTGATTGTGGTTGTGATCTGTTCTTCCTTTTATCCCTTCCTTCTCTTTCTACCACCTGTCCTCTGCACTAGTGTCCCAATTTTAGTGGGATCCCTCTTGGTCCTCTAACCTTACATCTAATTACTTCCTCTTCTCCCAATACTCTATTTCCTCCTTAACTCATTTTAAATTTAAACTCCTTAGGGGAAAAATTGCCATACACAGGACTTGTATACTGCATATAATTTTTCTGGTGTGTTTTAGATTTTGTTATATAACCGCAACTCTATACAGCTAAAAGTGGTAAATAACTGGTTAGCTCAGTCTGTCATTTTCTAGGCTGTGTTTTATACTTTAGTTAACATTATAGCCAAATGTGAAATAATTGTTCTAAACATCTTTCCTTCCTGATATTTCATGATTGAGATTGACTAAGGGACACAGAAAATACAGTGGCACAGTACCAAAGAATCAAGGACTGGGCCAAACAGGTAGCAACTTCGCATACCCAACGAATTGAAGAGGTAGGATCTGGCAGAAAGCTCAAAACCTAAAAGCAAGCTCCACTTGGAAGATACTGCAGAGAAGTAGTCATCTTCTAAAGATCTTAAACACTAGCAATAAAGTAACCTACTATAGGTAATTTGCAAACATCACCCCAGGAATTAAAGAAAGAAAAAATGAGACGACACTTAAACAAGATGCAACCCCACACATCCAATTCACCAAAGGCAAACCTAGGGAGCAACGAGGTGGGACAATCCGAAAGCCACCCACCTGGCCTATCTGAAGTGGTAACAACAAAGCAACTGAATGAGGTTCTGGAAAAAATTAAAACAGAAATAATCTCACAGATAACTGCAGAGATAATGTCTACAATGAAGACCATGCTTAAGGACACTATAGTTGATACAGACAAAAAAATAGATGAACTTAAGAAAACTATAGAAACCATGAATGCTCAGCATAGGAAAGAAATGGAATCCATAAGGCAGATTCAAGCAGATACCCAAGACATAAAAAATTCCATTGAAAGTATTTGTAGCAGAATAAGCCAATGCGAGGACAGGATCTCAGATATAGAAGACAGGCTTGCAATTAGTGATCATGAAATGGAAAAATTCTTAAAAATAGCAAGGGACCATGAAAAATCAATTCAGCAGCTGCTAGATGACTCAAAGATAAACAACTTAAGAATAATTGGAATAAATGAAAAAGCAGGAGATAGCATCAATGACATTAAAACCTTGTTCAAAGACATAATCAGGGAGAACTTTCCTGGAAGAGAAAAGGAATTTGACACCCCTATAAGTGAAGCTTTTAGAACACCAACTAGACATGATCAAAAAAAAAAACTTCAGCCAGACATATTATAGTCAAGATCCCAGAAATTCAACAGAAGGGCAGAATCTTAAAAGCTGTTAGGGAGAAGAGACAAATCACCTATGAAGGAAAACCCATCAGAATCACAGCTGACTTTTCAGCACAAACCCTCAATTCAAGAAGAGCTTGGAATGATGTATTGCAAGCTCTAAAGGAAAATAATTTTCAGCCCAGATTGATGTACTCTGCAAAACTATCTTTCAAAATTGATGGAGAAATAAAATACTTTCATGACAAAGAACATCTGAGAAAATTTATGACCACCAAACCAGCACTCCAAAACGTTCTGAAGGACATTCTAGAAAGAGATAGGAACCCCAACAGAAGGAATCCACCAGGCAGGGCAAATAATTAAATAGCCGGAAAGCAGAAAAACAAAGAGTGGGAACGAACAACAGGAAAATATCATGACAAGTCAATACATATCAGTTTTAACCATCAATGTTAACGGTCTCAATTCACCAATCAAAAGGCACAGACTGGCGAAATGGATCAAGAAGCAAGATCCAACAATATGCTGTATACAAGAAACACATTTAATTCAGAAAGAAATTCATAGACTGAAAGTCAAAGGATAGAAAACAATACTCCATGCCACAGGAACCCAGAAAAAAGCAGGGGTAGCTATTCTTTTTGCAGACAAAGTGAACTTCAAGCCAAGAAGGATTCAGAGAGATAAAGACGGTCATTACATCCTTGTAAAGGGAACAATCCAAGAGGAAGAGATAACGATCATAAATATATATGCATCAAATACCAATGCACCCAGCTATATAAAACAAGTACTAAAGGACATGAAAAATCAAATAAGCACTAATACAATTATATTGGGAGATCTCAATACTCCACTGTCACAAAAAGATAGATCAACTGGACAGAAAATTAATAATGAAATAGTAGAACTGAACCAAACTTTTGAACAAATGGACTTAGTAGATGTCTACAGAGTGTTCCATCCCACAACATCAGAATACACATTTTTCTCAGCTGCACATGGGACGTTCTCCAAAATAGACCACATACTAGCTCATAAAACCTGCTTAAGTAAATGCAAAGGAATTGAAATTATCCCATGCATATTATCAGACCATAGTGCAATGAAATTGGAAATCAATGGCAAAAGATCCCACAAAAACTCCCTAAACACATGGAAATTAAACAGCATCCTCCTGAACAACCAATGGGTCACAGATGAAATTAAAGAAGAAATTAGTCACTTTCTACAACTGAATGACAATGACAGTACAACATACCGGAACTTATGGGATACAATGAAAGCAGTCCTAAGAGGGAAATTTATAGCATTAAATACTTATATCAGGAAAATAGAGCAAGCGCAAATAAACAACTTAAGGGTGAACCTCGAGCTTCTAGAAAAAGAAGAGCAGGTTAAGCCAAAAGCCCGTACAAGGGAGGAAATTATAAAGATCAGAGCAGAAATTAACGTATTGGAGAATAAAAAAAAATACAAAGAATCAATGAAGCAAAATGTTGGTTCTTTGAAAGAATAAATAAGATTGACAAACCCTTATCCAACCTTATTAAAAAAAGAAAAGAAAAGACTCAAATCCATGCAATTGAAAATGTAAAGGGTGATATCACGACGGACCCTGCAGAAATCCAGAAGATCATCTATACCTGTTTTGAAAATTTATATTCTACTAAGATGGAAAATACAGAAGAAATGGACAGATTCCTAGATTCGTATGAATTACCAAAGCTGAATCAAGAAGATTTAAAAATCCTAAATAAACCAATATCAACCAATGAAATTGAAGATGTAATTAAAAACCTCCCAACAAAGAAAAGTCCAGGCCCTGATGGATTCACTGCCGAATTCTACAAGAAATTTAGAGAAGACCTAACGCCCCTACTTCTCAAACTTTTCAATGAAATTGAAAGGGAAGCAATACTCCCAAATTCATTCCTGGAAGCAAGCATTACCCTGATACCAAAACCAGAGAAGGACCCAACTAAGAAAGAGAACTACAGGCCAATCTCCCTAATGAACATAGATGCAAAAATCCTTAATAAGATACTGGCAAACAGAATCCAACAAATCATCAAGAAGATTATACACCATGACCAAGTTGGATTCATCCCAGGGATGCAGGGATGGTTCAACATACGTAAATCAATAAATGTAATACAGCATATTAACAGAACCAAAGACAAAAATCACATGATCATCTCAATAGATGCAGAAAAAGCTTTTGACAAAGTCCAGCACCTTTTCATGATAAAAACCCTACAGAAAATTGGAATAGAGGGTCTTTATCTCAATCTGGTAAAAGCTATCTATGACAAACCAACAGCCAATATTATACTAAATGGCCAAAAACTGAAAGCCTTCCCTCTAAAATCAGGAACAAGACAAGGATGTCCACTGTCCCCACTCTTATTCAACATAGTTCTGGAAACTTTAGCCAGAGCGATTAGACAAGAGAAAGAAATAAAAGGAATAATGATTGGAAAGGAAGAAGTTAAATTATCATTATTTGCAGATGACATGATACTCTACACAGAAGATCCCCAAAACTCCACTAAAAAACTGCTAGATTTAATAAGCAAATTCAGTAGTGTAGCTGGATACAAAGTCAATACTCAAAAGTCAATAGCCTTCCTGTACACAAATAACAAATTTACTGAAAGAGAAATTAGGGAAACAATACCTTTCACAATAACATCCAAAAAAATGAAATACCTAGGAATCAACCTCACGAAGGATGTAAAAGACCTCTATACTGAAAACTACAGTACTCTGAAAAAGGAGATTGAAGAGGATATCAGAAAATGGAAAGATATCCCTTGCTCCTGGATAGGAAGAACCAATATAGTGAAAATGGCCATACTTCCAAAATTGTTATACAGATTTAATGCAATTCCAATCAAAATTCCAACAGCATATCTCACAGAATTAGAGAAAACAATCCTAAAATTCATTTGGAATCAGAAGAGACCTAGAATAGCAAAGGCAATTCTGGGCAACAAAGGCAAGGCAGGGGGCATCACAATCCCCGACTTGAAATTATACTGTAAAGCTACTGTGATAAAAACAGTGTGGTACTGGCAAAAAAACAGACCTGAAGATCAATGGAACAGATTAGAAGATGCTGAAACAACCCCAGACATACTAAGCCACCTTATCTTTGACAAAGGTGCCAAACACATTCGCTGGAAGAAAGATAGCCTCTTTAATAAATGCTGCTGGAAAAACTGGCTCTACACATGCCGAAGATTAAAACTAGATCCATATCTTTCACCATGCACTAAACTAAATTCAAAATGGATCAGAGATCTAAATATTAAAACAGAAACATTAAATCTGCTGGAAAGTAGGATAGGTAAAACCCTTGGAGACATTGGTGTAGGCAAAGACTTTATGAATAAAAACTCAACCGCACGGGAACTATCCCAAAGAATCAATAACTGGGATCTCATCTTATTAAAAAGCTTTTGCACAGCAAGAGAAACCACCAACAGAGTGAAGAGACAACCCACAATTTGGGAAAAAATGTTTGCCAGCTGTTCCTCAGACAAAGGACTACTATCGAGAACATATAAAGAACTCAAAAAAATCAGACCTCCCAAATTTAAAGACCCACTCCAAAAATGGGCATCTGAGATGAATACACATTTCTCAGATGAAGAAATACTAATGGCAAACAAATATACAAAAAAATGTGCAACATCACTAGTCATTCGAGAGATGCAAATTAAAACAACACTGAGATACCATCTCACCCCAGAAAGAATGGCTACTATTAAGAAATCAACTAATAACAAATGCTGGAGGGGCTGTGGGGAAAAAGGAACCCTTCTTCACTGTTGGTGGGAGTGTCGACTGGTACAGCCACTGTGGAAGTCAGTGTGGAGATTCCTCAGAAAACTAGGGTTGGAGGTCCCATTTGACCCAGCTATTCCCCTTCTGGGCATCTTCCCAGAAGAATTAAAAACATCGTACCACAGCGATATATGTGCACCCATGTTTATAGCAGCACAATTTGTAATAGCCAGATCTTGGAAACAACCCAAATGCCCATCAACTGAGGAATGGATAAGAAAGATGTGGTATTTTTATACAATGGAGTACTATTCAGCCATAAAGAAGGATAAACTGGAGACTTTTATAGGTAAATGGATGCAACTCGAGAAAATACTCATAAGTGAAATAAACCAGAAGCACATGTGTAAGCATCGTATTATCTCTCTAGTATGAGAAACTGAAAGAGTAAATAAGATCCAAAATGTACAATAGATATGGTGAATCAAAAAGAAACTGGTCAAAAGGAAAGAGAGACTGGAATAGGGAAAAGAAAGAAGGGAAAGGGAAAAAAATTGTATGTATATATATAAGATGGTTAAGATAGATACACTACCATTTTTACTTAGTTCATTGAAGAGTAAGGTTTGTGCCAATAATGTTTGGACAATTGAATGCTAATGTCTGGTGTCCTGAATAACTAACTTAAAGATAGTAATACGTAATGTATTAACCATTGTTACCCTCCTATTATGTTGTTTTGAAAATTTGTTCTTCTTTTGATTTGTTTTGTTTTTTTCTTCTCTTTAAAATAAAAAAAAAAAGATAACAAAAGCAAGATACATGAAAGAAATAATAAAACAGACCATTAAAATTAATACTTTCTTCTCTGTGACATATATTGTCAAAAGAGTGAGAGGACAAACTATGTGATGGTAGAAAATATTTGCAAAAGGCACATAGGATGAAATATTGTTATATGACTTATACAAGGAACTCTTAAAACTCAACAATGAGAAATGAACAACCCATTTAAAAGTGTACAAACTATCTGTAGGGACATCTAACCATGATGACATACAGATGAAAAATAAACATATGTAAGGATATTCCACATCATATGTCATTGGTGAAATGCAAATTTAAACGACAATAAGACACCACACATGCTTAGAATGGCTAAAATTCAGAACACTGAAAATATTAATGGCTGACAAAAATATAGAATAACAGGATTTCTCATTTTTTTATGGTGGGTATGTAAATTAATATGGCAATTAGGAAGACAGTTTCTTTCTTTTACAAATCTAAGCATACTATTCAGTTTATCAGTAAGCACTCTTTGATATTTGTCCAAAAGATCTAAAAACTTATGTCCACAAAAACCTTGAGCACAGATTTTTTCTGTACGGTACTAGGGATTGAACCCAAAGTCGTCACACTGAACTACATCCCCCACTCTTTATCTTTTTAAATTTTGAGTCAGAGTCTTGTTAAGTCATCAAATTTCCCAGGTTGGTCTCAAACTTGTGCCTCAGCTTTCCAAAGTGCTGGGACAGCAGGTGTGCACCACCACTGCAAAAAGTTGGAAGCATAAGATGTCCTTCAGTAGTTGTGTGGATAAATAAACTGTTATATGCCCAGACAATGGAATATTATTCATTACTAAAATATATGACCTATGAAGCCATGAAATGACACAGGAAAACCTTAAATGTAAATTGCCAAGTAAAAGAAAACAAACTCGAAAGGCTACACATCCTGTATAATTCCAACTACATGACATATTGGACAAGGCAAAACTATGGAGACAGTGAAAAGATCCATGGTTGCCTGGGGTTGGGTAGGGGTAAGAATGACCAGGTGGAGTTCAAAGAATTTCAGTGCAGTGAACATGAAAATAGTCTGTATCATACAGCCATGAAGGAAGTGCATCATTATACATTTGTCCAAACTCATAGAAAATATAAATATAGTCAACTGATCCTTGATTAAAGAGTAAAAGGAACAGAATGAAGCACAGATATGCTTTTCAACAAATGATGCTAGAACAACTGGACATCCGGGTGTTAAGAAAAAAAAGAATCCAGACATAAATTTTATACCTTATACAAAAATTAACTGACAGCCGTAAAACTCCTAGAAAATGACGTGTACACACCCCAAAGAGGAAACCTTAACGTTAACTATGGACTTTGGGTGACTATGATGTGTCAGATGTAGGTTCACCCATTGTAGCCAATATGCCACTCAGGCATTGCATATGTGGGAACAGGGGATACATGAGAAAACTCTACCTCTCTCTCAGTCTTGCTGTGAACATAAAACTGCTCCATAAAAGCCTTAAAAGTAAAAACAAAAGCAGAACAAAAAGATAAAAAACAAAACCCAATTATTTAGACTTTTATTTTATATTTACCTTAGAAGTATAGAAAAACTAGGAATGTACATTAATAAGTGATTCTCATCTTTTTCTTGTTTCTTTAACACTCGCAGAATAGTATTTCTGAGGATTCCATTTTAGTTACTATCTTTGGCCCTTTTTATCTCTTGTGTAAAATTACTGATCAACACTTAATGCACATACATAAAAGAGAGAGACCTGCTCTTCTTCCCGCCTGACCTCCAATTTTTGAATGTATATTTTTGCTTGGCTTGTAAATGTACGTGCTAGTCATTATTATTTGGGAAGAGGAAATCTACTGTGATAACCTGTACTCCATATCAGACCTGGCTTCTTTTCATAGTCTTAACTTTGCTGGGAGAAAAATTCTATTTTTCCTCTGTATTTCTCTTTTTTTCTGTTTCACTTTGAAAGTTATTTTATCCTATGGAGATGGGTTCCAAACAAAATTCTTCTTGGAGTCCATAGTTCAAACCCTACCGAAAAGCAATTAGTAATTGCAACCCGAATTACCCACTAATGTAGCTGGTCAATTCTTAGTTTAATAATTTAGTGTAGGTTATTGAAGTTGTTTGGCACTTTAATTTTGCAAATTGCTTACAGGGATTTTGGTAATTTACAGCAGAATTTTATTAGGTATGATACACATATAATATTACTTTGTAAAGGAAAGCTAAGACTCAGGCATGTGTTGAATGCCATGGGCTCTGAATACAACTATTTGGGTTTGAGCTCCAGCTTTTTCAATTAATTATTATGTCAACTTGAACAAATTAGCCTTCCTGCTCTTTTTGTTTTTCAATCTTTTTTTTTTTTTTTTTTTGTGGGTACCGGGGGGTCGACCTCAGGACCTCGCGCGCCAACAGGCACCCGTGCCGCTGAGCGATATCACCGGCCCCTTTTTCGTATGTGGGATCCGGGAGTCGAACTCGGGCCCTCGCGCTTGCAAGGCAGGCGCTTATGCCGTTGAGCCATCTCACCGGCCCTTGTTTTTCAATCTTTAAAATGGGCACTGCTAGCTTAACTCAGAGCTGTGTTCCTAAATAGTATTTATTATTTTAGTGATTTTCAGTTGTCAGGACAGTATAGTCATATCTGGCCTGCAATGAACTTGGACATCCTGCCCCTTGATTGCTCCATGGCCGTGCTTCATGGCCCTTTGTTGTTGGGTTTCCATTATCCAGAGAAAGCTGCCCATTGCTCCACCTGTACTTTTGGACTTTGGAGAATAAAAAACAGCTAGTATATGTAAAATAAAGCTAAAAAGAATTTGATAAGTAAATGTGTATGTTGCTTATAAAAAGAGATAAAGAGCCTCACTCAGTTCATTAACCAGTTACTAAATAGTGTTTGTGTTATCCACATGAATAGTAAATGAATTCATTATAGTATGTGCCATTGTAGTGAATAGCAAATGAATTCATAACTATGGGCTCCATAAAAATATTCCTAATGGAGAAGTTATGCATTGTCAAGTTGTTTTCTAGAGTAATGGGCTTACATTGAAATGGGGGAAATAAATAATACTAGGCACAACATTGCTTAGTTGGAATCAAAGTAGATTCTATAGGACTGAGAACACAGTGTACGTGTTGGTAATATGTCAGTAGCCTCAGGTGACTCAATTTTTGGTTTCTGTCCTTTTCAATTAACAGCTGAGGTGATTCAAAGAGGACACAATTATATGCAGCTGATCAAAAGGAAAGTTTTGGTTTGTGATTAGGTGGATTAAGTAAGAAATTCTTGAAAGGTTTTCATCTTTTCTTGTTCTAAGGCTTCCTGTTCGAAGGCTACCTGATGGAATGGCTACCACACTCCATCAGTCTCAGGTCAGTTGCTGTACATAAAATTTAGTGATAACCTCATCTGCCCACTTTTGCTCAGCACAAGAATAAAATAAATTTTAGAATTAACAGCATGAACGGTGTACTCTTGAAGTAATATTTGGATTTTACTGACCATCATAAATAAATCATGAAGTCATGGCAGCAACGAAAGCACAGATGGTGTCTTACTATAAACCAGCAAACTATAAGTAGTGAGCCTGAAGACCAGTCAGTGGGCATTTGCAGTCTATAATCCACACTATGATAATTTCCCATCTAGATGTAGAATTAATTTCTTAGGAAAAAATGACACAGCATCTTGGTTTCATAATAAAATTAAAATACTTCCAGGGTGTAATTTTCAAAAATGCTGGCTTTATATGTAATCTTAATTTACAGATTATGTTGGAGTCCATGAGAGCAAAATGTAACGAGTGTAAAAAGTAAAAGAAATGGAAAATAGGGTTGGTGAGATGGCTCAGTGGCGTAAGTGCCTGCCTGGCAAGCGCGAGGCCCTGAGTTTGACTCCCGGTACCCACATACAAAGAAAGGGCCGGTGATATCACTCAGCGGCATGGGCACCTGCTGGCGCGCGAGGTCCTGAGGTCAACCCCCGGTACGCACACACACACAAAAAAAGAAATGGAAAATAGAACTTTACTAATGGAAGAAGTTCGACATTACCTGCTGGACTACAATGTGCAAAGCAATATGTGTCATATGTTAATCACCATGTTAACTTTCAAGAAATTTTCAATGTAATCTATCATGTACCCATTTAAGTATAATATTAATTAGACTGGGGTAAGGCTTAGAACCAATACACACATGGGCAATGTGAATAGCAGTAACAAAACAATAGCAAGCACTTATACAGCTTTTCTATGTGCCAGGAATTATTCTAAGCTCTGTATATACACTGACTTCTTAGTTCTCACAAGTCTATGCTATAGGTATTACTGTGATCCTCAACTTACATGTGAGAAGACTGAGCCTGAGACGGGTAAGTAACTCAGAGACAGTTAGCAACCACAACCTTTTCATCCTTTCCTTTAGAATGGAAGGTTGTTGCTAAGAAGCAACGGGTCAGTTGCTGTACATAAAATTTAGTGATACCTCATCTGCCCACTTTTGCTCAGCACAGGAATAAAATAAAATTTAGAATTAACAACATGAGCCTGCCCGGCAAGCGCGAGGGCCCGAGTTCGACTCCCGGAACCCACATACGATAAAGGGGCCGGTGATATCGCTCAGCGGCACGGGCGCCTCCTGGCGCGCGAGGTCCTGAGGTCAACCCCCCGGTACCCACAAAAAAAAAAAAAAAAGAATTAACAGCATGAATGGTGTACCTTTGAAGTAATATTTGGATTTTATTTACCAGTGAGAGAATTATAAGAATGTAAAAGTGCATAGAGCCTCAAAATTCATAATCTCATGGACAAGACTTTTTGTAGATAAGATAGCTCAGAGAGCCTTAGAATAGGGTATTCCAAACAAGAAGACGATAAACACGTAGCAAATATAAAATTATCAGTGAAAAAAACAGAAAAAAAACAATAATTAGATCCTCAATGGTATGTTTAAGTAGTACACGGAAGTGGTTTCCAGATTATATGTAGTGAAAGGAAGAATAGAGTATAAGAAGGCAAAGACAATATGTGAAGCCTATTCTGAGAAATTTGATCTTGAGGGCCAAAAAAGTGAGGAGAGATTAGTTTTGGTGTTTTAAACAAATAGATGGAAAGTTTTACAAACTAAGCATGGAGCAGATTTAGGGATGATTGCCAAAGGGGAAGAATCAATGAAGGCAGAGAGATTGAAGATACCCTAACCCCCTGGTAGCATAGAAATTGGTCAAAATACAGCTTTTGAGATAGTTACATTGATTAGATACCACTGTTGTGTGAGGATCCACATTGCTTTGGGTATAATCTCCCCAGCTCAAATTCTTCAGTTAGCCATTGGATCTATTTTACTTGTGATTATAATCCACAGAGGAAAGTAAAGAAGCCAGTGAGCAAGACAGAGAGGGAATTAAACTCAGGGAATACCTTCAGGGAAGCCAAGAAAAGAGTTTTTTTTTTGTTTTAATGTTTCCTGAAAAAATTGTCAGCAAGCTCTAAGATGCCTGGACCTTCACTGCAGAAAGTTTTAAAGTTCTTCAACTGCACACACACACACACACAACACTTGTACACATATACACACTCGTGCAGTCAATATAACTGTAACACACATGAGCTATAGTTTCAAAAAAATTCCTATATTACCTAAACATGTAACATATATTATGGTTCAGCTATCTTCAACTATTTTTATTTTTGGTTGTACTGGGAATCAAACTCAGGTCCTTGCATAAGCTAGGAAAGTACCACTGAGCTACACCCTCAGCCTATCTTTGATTGTTCTTAACTTTATGAAAACAATTCCATCAGAGCCTATTTAACTTGTTAGCGACATGTTTCAGAAATGAGAAATCTTCTCAGTACCTGGCAGAATGTTAAATGGAATAAATGTATGTTATGGTTTATATCTAGATGTCTCCACAAAGCCTCACACATAGTTGAGGTTTTGGGGAGGTGATTGGTTCATGGGGGCATGATACTTAACAATGGATTAGTCCACTGATGAATTTATAGCTAAATAATATTTGAGAGGTGAAGCCTGGTTGGAGGAAGAGCCCTTTCTCCTCTGCCATGCTCCCTTGACTTGGAGCCAGCAGACTACAGACTGAAACTTCTATTGATCGTGAGCCAAAATAAACCATTTCTCCTTTAGAGATGTGGGTGCTGGGTATTGCATTTCAGTGATGATAAATTAAGTAAGACAAGGTAATTAAATGAGATTTGTCTGATTTAATACAAGAATCTTGTACAACAGGTATCACCCTGCTTTATGGATGAAGAAATGTTTTAAGTGTCTTGCCTAAGGTCCCACAGGGTAGAGAGGGAAACCGTGGTCTTGAATGGATTTTAAGTATCTCTCACTACTATATATATGTTTCATTTGTACTTGAAATTGAAGACATTGACAATATAAACCTCATTGTGCTATTAAAAATTACATTTTCAATGTAATGACTTTAAAAAACTATTCATAAGTGTTATACTATGGCTTATACATCATCAGAAAAAGTTCTTACTCAGTGCTTTGAAAGTGGCTCCATTTAATTCAGTTTAAAAATGCTGTCATCTAAGGCTACTTGGTAGGAACACCAAGAACAACTCCCTGAATGTAATGCTAAATAAGAATGGAGATTAAATGAGAATGAATATTTTTTTCTGGAGCAGAATGCTTTTATTATAATCCTTGTATTCACCATGTTCTTAGCATGCTATCTGAAGAAAAAGCAATAATGTGGATTTATTGACACTAGTTTCTGCTACCCTTTTAGAGATAATTGATAACCAATTAGTTATTCTCAATATCTTCTATTTTTATTATGAGTCACTGTAACAGCACAAATTTATTAATGCATTCATGTATTCATTCAACAAATTTTCTGAGTAATTTTTAGGTGTTGGGAAATAGGATAGCATTTTGGATGCAAAGACAAATAGAATACTAAATCTGTTTCTTTGAAGTTCCTTTCCTTTAGCATGTGTATTTTAGAAATTTTTGTATATGTTTGTGGGTATGTAGTACTGTACATAAAATTTTAAAATACATAATAAAGTAATTCATACATATGATGCCTTAGTATTATGCTCCAAACATGCAGTCATCCCAGATGATTCAAATTCTAAAGTTTTTCAGGAGGAACTGCCTTAAACAGCACTTTCCTTCCCACACTGGCTGATACAATGCCTTGCACTTGGTGAGTAGCCAAAAATGATTTCTTGATTGGCCTCTGAGGATCTTTATTCTTTGAAGTATACACTTGGCATTTTCCTTGTGGCAATAATGATTTTTAATGACCGGTTAGATTGATTCATTCTTTCATCGAGTACTAATGAATGCTGGATGTCTTAGGTTGCGTATGGGTAGTTGTTTTTGAGTTTAATTTACATCTAGACAATGTTTTGATGCCCCAGGGCCACTAAAGATGATTTTTCAAAATTATTTCTTAAGGACAATATGCCAGACAATGCCTATATGATGTCACCATCACTACATAACCTAGCTTCTTAATTCAAATTAAAAAGCTTGAATGCTATACGCTTGCACATTCAGGGGAGGAGGCAAGACTGAAGAAACCAGAAGCTGCTTGGTCACAGAAGGCAATTCGTACAGTCAATGTCCTGCCTCTCTAGGAAGCCATGGTTTAAAAACAAATGGAGCATATCTAAGCTGATAATGTGGCTGATGCTTCAAAATCAAAACAAAACTCAAAATCTGATAAATCACTTTGCTTGGAAACAAAACCAAAGAAAGTTAAGTGATTCTATGGGAGAAGATTTTGTTTAGCAGACAGGGATATACAACATGAGGTCTCAGGGAGACCGAGGATGAGAACTTAGCTTGCATAGTAGATCCCACTGCTTTGAAGAGTCATTATGAAATGATGAGAGAAATCATATTATTGTCTCCTTTTGATCAGGGTCGAAGGTAATGGAGTGAAACAAGTTTAATCATTGAAGAGCTTCAGGAAAACTGATTAAAACTAAGCTATTCTTTTCATACAGTTTAGGGGACAACATTTTTTTGTTTACACTTTTTTTTTCCTGTATCAGCATGGGCTCACTCATTCCTGAGAAGTCAGCATTGTGTTCTTAAAGTCGATGCATGTTATGGAGCAATAAAACTGGCCTGAAGAGTTCAAAGTCATTTCAAGATTAATTCAATCTTCAATCAGCTCTTCTTTTGGAGGACACTTTATGGCAAGCCTCACATTCTCTACAACACACGCATGTGTGTGTGCGTGTGTGCATGTGTGTGTATGTGTGCCGTTCTTTGGGCGATATTTATTCCTGCTGCTTCCTCCATACTTTTTGATTCTCTCATCCCGATGCAACGGAAGCCAACTCTAATTTTTTTCCAGTCTTTTGTACATCTTAATCTCCTTTTTAGGGCTGGTTCTTGTGTTATATTTCTTTACTCAACTCCTTTTCAGGTGTCTGCCCCAGGTTCCTTTTGTATCACCCTGCAATACGGTCCCTGGGAGAGCTCCACGATGACACCCAACTATTCTGCCAAAATCTTCTCTGAAGTTCTCTTTAACTGCCTCTCCCGGCGTTCTCTGCTTTACTGTCTCTTAAACAGCTAATCCAGTGTATTAAAAACCAGCACTGGCATTTTCTCTCCAGACTGTCCCCTTTTCCTATGTTCACTATTATTTTTGTTAAATGCTGTCTCTTCAGATATCACCAGCACAACCTGCTGATGAGATGAAGTTCAGCTCTGTATTTCTTGAGGTCAGAGAGAACTTGTACTAGAACTTCAGCAGTGTCTGGAGGAGTGGGGAAAAAAGTTTTAGGTTTATAGAAATTTGAGACTTCCATTTAAGACAGCTGTTTCAATATGGGGGCTTGATTAGCATCAGGTAAGGATTAGCATATAATACACCAGGAGTAATGCAAACTGCAAGGATTTTGGAAGGAAGAAATTCAAAGAATCTAAGGATATAAATTTTAGATGCTTTCCATTGAAGAGTTAATGGGTGTTTCCAGAAATTTCTCTCATGAACAATCAAACCATTTGCCTGAAGTCAAGTTTATGCATGGTAAAGTCTTATTAATGAGGACAGTGTTAATGACAGTGAGTAATGTTTGGAGTGGCGTAGGCAATTTGTATCCTCAGTGTCCAGTCCGCATGTGGAGACACAGGATTTAGATACCTCCATACTTTCTGTAGACAGTTAGGCAGGTGGCGGCTCTGTGAATGCATAATTGTTTCACATAGTCAGTGTTTAAGCTCTTAAGAATATTTGACCTGTTTCACCATTTCTCAAAGGAAGCCATTCATAAATGATCACTGCTTTATAAGAATTCCTTTTAAAAACTATTTAATTGCATCACACTTACCTTGAACACCAAGCAGAGTGAATTCTGACCCATTTGTAATATTCTCCATGTACAGTGCATTGGTCCCTAGTATATACCTGAATATAACCCCATGATACTATCCATGACACTGTAGGGCATCTGTATTTTACATGGACATTTCCCATGCTTAGTTAAATAACTGTTTGTTTGTTTGTTTGTCTTTGTGGGTACTGGGGGGTCGACCTCAGGACCTTGCGCGCCAACAGGCACCCGTGCCGCTGAGCTATATCACCGGTCCCTTTTTCGTATGTGGGATCCGAGAGTCGAACTCGGGCCCTCACGCTTGCAAGGCAGGCGCTTATGCCGCTGAGCCATCTCACCGGCCCAGTTAAACAACTGTTTAAGGCAGCTTTTAGAGTTGTTTTTGTGGAACAGGCAATATCACCTGCAGAAGAGACAATAGTAGTTCAATAAATATTTATATTTTTTATTTTAAAGAGAAAAAAACAATAAAAACAATGATACAGAATTTCAAAACAAAATAGGAAATTAACAATTGTTAATATATTGTGTATTGTTATCTTCAAAGTAGTTGATCAGATTATAAGATATAGGCATGCAAAATTGATCAAACAATAAATATATGTTGAAAGAATTTAGTTTGAGAATTTTGTGTCTATTGTTAAAGTGAGTGAATATTTTTGTGTTAAAAATGTGTAGTGACCTGTTTCATTATTATCGGATCATATAGGTGTTTTTAAGTGATAAACTCCTCATATCTTTATATGTAATCCCAGTTTGGATAGCTGGCTGTAAGGCCTGGAGGTATTTAATATTTGTTGAAGAGCACAGGCTTGAGACAGACTGATTTTAAGATCCTCAATAGCTATGTGATGCTGAGAAAATATATTAGCTTTCTACGACACAGTTTACCCTCTGTAATGCGGCAATATAATTCTACCTGACTGTATTTATTCTGTAGAGTTGTTAAAGTATCACAACTTGGCTGGTTTGAAATGACAGTAATGTATTGTCTCCTTGTTCTGAAAGCTAGAAGTCCAAAATCAAATTGTTGGCAGAAAGTGTGTCTCTTTCTTGCTTTTAGTGAATGGCTACCAATCTTTGCCACTCATGGGCTTGCAATTGCATAAATCCAATCTGTGACTCTGCTGTCATGAACCATTCTTCCTTGTGTGTGTGTCTTCACATGGCTGTGTTCTTACAGCGGAACCAGTTGTATTGGATTGGAGGCACACCCTGCTCCAGTGCCCCTCCTTGAACTTCACTAATCTCATCTGCAGTGAGTCTAGTTCTAAATAAGGTCATGTTCTGAAATAGTAGAAATTAAGATTTGCGTGTCTCTGTTTTGGGAAGCCAATTCAACTCATAACTCTCACTTACAGAATTCTTGTTTGAACTAGAATGACAGATGACTGGCATCTAATAGAGGCCTCAAAATTATCTTCCCTTCCTTCCTCCTTCCTGCCAGACTATCATTACTGTGAATATTCATGATTTTTGTCCATCTCAGTGACCTTATACTTATCAGAAAATGTGCACTGGATGTGGTGAAAACTGGGTCACAACTTGGTCCCTATTTATCCTCATCATCTGGTGGGTGGTTTCTAAGGACACGGGCCTATCAATGCTACAGGCTATTTTATTTCAAGAATCATTTACTTGTCCTCCATGCAACATTCAGACCCCGCTGATTCTTTCTCAGTTACATTGTTTAGTCTTGGTGCCCTCTCTCCTATACCCACAGTATGCTTTCGTGCAGAGTCAGCTCATACCAGGAAAAGAGTTGGCACTCACCTGCCAGTAGATCCCACCAGCATTGTCTCTGATACAGGAATTGGCTTAAGGCATGGATGTTCATGGAAAGATAGTTTGTTTTAATTGTAATACTTTACTTTTGGCTGTACTTATCTACTGCCAGATTTCTAATTCCCTTAACATTTAAGATTGCCAAATCAAGCCATCTGTAAACATGAAAAGTTGCAAAACTAGGGTCTCCCACCAAAGAGAGAGTTTTACTAATCTGAGCAGAAGCAAGTCCTGAAAGTCCCGAATAATAGTTTGGAGTGGGTATACCCTCTCTCTTTTCCACCTTCCACATTTCTCGGGGTTTTCTGAATGTAGGTGGGTCTTGATTTGCTGAGCATCTTTTTCTCTCTTCCTGTTAAGAATGTGCCTTGGCAACTGTTATGGAGAAGCCCAGCACAGCCTCTCATGAGCCAGAAAGGTTAAAACTGAGCTGACAGGACAGCCCCAGCTCTCTGCTGTTGGTGAGTTATTCTGTTTATTCTACATATGTTTCTTTTTAATTAAAATGTCATTTTTAATTAAAAATGAAATGTCAAGAAGAAAAAAAATGGCAAAGTCTGGACTATGGCAATGACTGCAAGCAGAAAGAAATGAGTAGAGAGAAATAACTTTAAAAGAATAAGAACAGTATCTTATTCCACATTTTGGTAAAAAAAAAAAAAAGCAAAACGAGAAGAATTTTGAATGCTTTTTGCTGTTCATACTACACACACACACACACACACACACACACACACACACACACCCCTACTTTATAGCTTGTTTCCACAATTGAAAAGTATATTTGATGTGTGGGCACTTGCTTTAAAAGTTAATCCATGACGCTGATGGGTGCCGCGTTTTTCATGAGTGACAGAGGCGCTAATGATATGCAGAGTTGACTGCAGAGGGCACCAATAAATTGTGTAAAACATCCCTGCTGGCCATTTATTTAATTTATTTTATAGAAGTGTAATGCCTTATAGTTTAATGTGGAGCTTTTATTTTGTTATAAAGACCCACATCCACCATGGGCTTTCCAAGAATTATGCAACATTTATATCTTGCATTTCAGCATTGTTCTGATAGAGAATGTTTCACGTTATGATTAAACCCTCAAAGGGATATTCCCATAAGCAAAACTGATTGTGCTAGAGTATACATTATCTTTTCTAGAAAGTGGAGATGGATATGGTTAGGACAGGAGGGCTTGTAGAAATTGGTTGCAGAAGAATGACAAATACACTTTTGGTATTGAGGAAGGGAAAAACCTAAGAGAAGTGAGTTTCTCTTCAGCACACAGTATCTTGATTTGGTCTTCCACCTCTTTCATTTAATGCCATTTTTTACTCTTGACTGGGCAGAGAATCTTCTACTCCATGTTGACAACTTTGGCCTCATCTTCTTTGCTGTATGATACCATGCTTTCCCTGACTTTGTTCTTTGCATAAACTCTTTCCTCCAAGAGAAATGTAATTTCCAAACACACTCTCTTCTCCCTGCTGACCTCCCTGTACTCTCCATTAACTCCCCACCCAGCTTCTCCTACTCATCCTCTGGAGCTTAGTTTATAAAATCATTTCTCAATGTCAGTCACCTCTCTCCTGTAACCACCTTTCAACTCCCACCAATTGGTGCTACACTTACTGTATTCTTTAATAACTCCCTGGACTTCTCCTTTGCAGCACATACAGCATGTCTAGTGCAATGATCAATTACAAACTCAATTTGCTTACACTTTCTAGGTTATAAGTTTCAGGAGGGCAGAAAATGTACCTATCTTGTTAAATTCGATGTTCCTCATACCTTGTAGTCTTTGTAGATAACAGTGGTCTAATGAATATTTGTTGCTGAATGAAGTTTTACTCTCGGTAAAGTAAACCTCTGAAAGTTTTTGGTTAGTATGCTTTGCTGAAAAGTAAATCAAAAGCAGTACAGATTCCTATAGATTATGAAAGGGCTCTACAAACAGTTCCATATACTTGTAGCTTAGGTTTTGCTATGTCCCAGTCCTACTGCAATCTGTGAAAAATGATAATAGGACTTACAGTTAGATTCTGGTAATGATACAAAAGACAGTGCAATTTTATGAAAATACATTTCCATAAATATATGTTGAGATGCTATTATATGCCAGCCAGTGTGCTTGGCACTTACTGTCCCTCTATGTTAGGAGGTCTCAGGTTAGTAAAATTTACTGAACAAGTAAGAATGGAAGAACATTTTTATCCATGTTGGCTGTCTCTTATATTCCCTACAAGTAAATGTTATCTAGAAGAAAATGAAAGTCAGATGGCTGTCCAATTCTTAACAGTGCATGCACTTAAATGTACTTGTATCTGTTTATAAAGCAGCACCCTTGAAATGCTTCTCCTTGTTTATTACCTGATTAGCTAGTATGAAATTACTATTTTATTGGAAAGTAAACAAAATGGTTGAAATAGTTTTTAGGCGTGTATTAATTTCCCTGTCTAGTACTCAGTTTTGCAAATATAAGTAATAAAAGTAAAGACATCTCTTATCCATTATACTGGATATGTTTTTACAGTTATCTTTGAAAAATTATTGAAAAATTTCCCCCATTTTCTTTATCGCCACAACATTCAAAAAGTTCTGACTGTGTCCAATTGAAATCGCTCCTGTTTTATTAAACCAGTTTCTGCTTGTTTGTGCCTTGTGTCCACTGAGAACAACTGATCAGAATCCTTCATATAAAACCCTTTATATTCTTGGAGACAGTAATTTCCTGTGAAATATTTAGTTGAAAATTCTATAAACTTTAACAGAAAAAAAAGAGACGTGGTCAGTTTTTACTCCAAAAAAGTAATATTTGAAAGCTTCAAACATGAAGATAGTTACATTTACTTTTCTGTGTGACAAATTAGCTTTGCTCCCCTTTTTAATAGCATTCAAGTTTCATCATAGTACATTTAAATTATTCATTTCCTGTCAAGCGTGGTTAATTATTTGAAAATAGTGCATACAGTGATTCTTTGTGGCTTCTCTTAATTTCTTGGTAAATCTTTTTGTATACCATAATTTAAATTTATATTTGTCCCAATATAAATTATTATTCATTTCAAATTAATTTAGCAATTTGATTCTAAAACCCGGATACCTGATAATGGATAACCAATAGGAAAACATTCGTGTGAAATACTGAAAATAAATACTGTCTTTTAGGGTTGAGTGATTTCATTGCCTGAATAATTTTTTTTTAAAGATATCCTTAGCATTAGTTTCAGAAGTTCATATGGTGGTTGTCCATAATAAATTAAGAAATTCAAGTATTTATGCAACATTAAAGGCAAAGTGTCACTTAAACTGAACTTTTGTATGGGAATCTAGATGTGCAGACCTTTTCTGGTGCTGGCCACACATAGTATTAACTATCTCATAATTTGTTTGTTCTTTATGTCAAAGGACCTCTTCTTGGCAGTTCTGTGATTGAAGGGGTCTGTGTAATAGATTAGCAGAGTTCTGCCCAAGTGTTTCCTTGGTTTTGGTGAAAGGCTGCCCTCTTGTGCAGAGATGAGAAGCAACTAGTAAAAAAAAATTCATTTACCTGATGCAATTTCTATTGGATTGTGTGCAATGGAAGTTAATACTATACTTGGAACCCACAAGTTATCATTTAAAGGTTTTGAGAATTCACTCTTACTCTTTCTTTGGATTCTTTGTACTTTGGCCAGTGTCATAATTCTTATCATTCCTTTATACAATTTACAGCAAAGACAAACTCTCACCTTTAGAACAAGGAAGCAGCTCCCCCATTGGAAGAGCTACAGTGCTTCCTTTTCAAAAAGTAAGCAATCTTTTTATTTCTAATTACATGATATTCTGATCAATTCATGAATGGGATCATATAACTAAATGAAAAAGAAGTTAAAATCACAGCCGGGGGTCTGTTAAAGGTTAGGTCATGTTCTGTCACCAGGGGGCAAGAAGTAAGTTGGCAAATTCTTCACAAAATTAGCACAGAAAAGAAAAAAGGAAATTACACACACTCCCCAACTTTTCTTTTCTTTTTTGTCTTATTTTACCAAGTTTCCAGTTCTATTATAGAGACAGTACTTCCAAAATGAGTATTTGATAAGTAAATAAGATAGATAATTCTACCTGATACTTTAATAATAAGTTATATTTTATGCAAATGATATCTTACATTCTTTACATTTAGGGTTTTTAAGAACATAACAAGTAATAATTGTCACTTAGAACAGAATTACCTGATTATTTTTGTGAATGGTTTAAGAGTGGCTGAGAATCCCAAGCAAAGCTATCTAAATTAATTACAGTATTTTGCCTCTAACACATAACTCACAGAATGTAGAAGTGAAGCTTTGGTATAGATTATAGTTCAGAACTCCAGAAATTCTCCAGTTATTAGAGAATGTTTGAGCCTCTTGTTTTTTTGAAGACAAGAATAGCCTGATAGAAAATAGTGCTTCAAACAAAATTAAAACACAGGTCCCTACAAAAAGTACATAAAAGTTCATAGTAATAGCCATGAAAGCCAAAAAGTGGGAAAAAACCCAAATGTCCATCAAGGGAGAAGATGTGGTTGATCAATACAATGGGATAGTATTCAGCCATAAGTGGAAATGACACACTGATGCGTGTTACATAGAGGAGCATGAAAACCTCATGCTAAGTGAGAGAAGCCAGACACAAAAGACTACATACTGCATAGAGGATTATTATTATTATTTTTTTTTGCCAGAATAGGTAAATCCAGAGAAACAAAAAGTATTTTAGTGGTTTCCTCAGGCCAGGGATGATGAAGGAATAGAGAGAGGGAAAAAGAAAAAGGAAGTGATTGTTAATTGGGGTGTTTTGGGAGGGATGATGAAAATGTCCTAAAATTGATTGTGGCAGTGGCTGTTCAACTTTGTGAATATACTAAAAACTAGAGCATTTTGTACAGATAGGTGAATTTTATGGTATTGGAATTGCTTTTCAACAAAACTATTTTTTTAATTAAAAAAAAAAACAGGAAGAAAACATCTGAATAGGGACACCACATTGGTTCTGTAAAGTCTTTTATTTCCATGGCTGCTAAAAGGCTGTTATGTGACATTCAAAAGGCTTCTTATGTGGGTAGTTGCTCTCTTACAACCTTTCTTGGTTTTAAAGATTTTATGTCTGTGACTCAAATCTACTTTCTTGTTTTATGAGTTTATTATGAATAAATAATCTTTTATCACACCTTGTTTCCCCTCCCAGAACAAAAAGCCTTGGTGTGGGGGGGAGTGAAATGTAAATCTTTTACGTGTTGTTAAAATATTTAAATGAAGGAAAAGGAGCCAAGGTTGGCCCTTTTCCTTAATGGGTGTGAGCACAAGCTTTGAGATCACACAGAGTAAGAGCCACATCCTACTTCCTTGTTATGAAATGCTGCACTGAGTCTGCTATAAAATGGGGATAGCAGTGCCTTCTTCATGCAGTTGTTGTTTCATGTGTTAAATGAGATAATGTAATTAAAGCATTACAATTAAAGTTGCTCAGCCATGGTGGATGTACAAAAAGATAGAAATTAGTAATAATAACTCTGAAGGAAATATTTCTGTTTATTTAAAAATTGAACCGGATGCGATGGCTCATGCCCGTAATCACAGCACTCAGGATGATCACCACGAATTTGAGTGAGTTCAACGCCAACCCTGAGCTGCAGAGCAAGACCCTGTCTTGAAAAAGCCAAAAAATTAAAAAAATAAAAAACTAAGAATGATCGTTATTTAACTAGAGTGCATGAGTAGAAAACAGTGAACAGCTTCAAGTCCTTTTAATGTTAATTAGGGAATTTTGCGTTGGTCATTAAAAATATGAATATTTATGGAGTTCCATATGAAGATGCATTTTTTTCCATCAAAAGAAAAGCTAGATACCAATAGGTAGGAGACTAGTGTAGCTTTGGGGGAATGAGCAAAATTATTCTCTTGAGGGATTATTTTCAAAATAATGGATTTTACTTGTCGTAGGACATTTTTTTCTGCCTTTCCATCACAGTTGCAATCAGCACACTCCCTGCTTTCTGCAGTAACAGAAACAGCTGGATCGCCCATTCCGCTGAGGGATTACTCTTCAGTATTTACAGTAACACCCATTTCACCAAGTGGAGCCCAAAAGAAGGAAAAAACAAACAACTGACTTTTCTTGTAACAGGTAACTGTTTTCTTTTGTATTAAATTTCCTTTCCTATTGCTTTCACTAGCTTCAGATTTGGAAGCTCATTTCACCACTCAGGGGACACTAAAAAGCAGCCAAGCCAACGCAGCCAATAGAAATTTAATTTTAAAAATATAAAGCTTTGCTTAAAAAATCCTATGGAAGCATTAAGCTAAATATTGAAGGATAAAAACAAGCATATAAACACGCAGAAGACCTTGCAGTCTGAACAGGGACTATGTTTGAAGTCATACATGCATAAATATGTGTGTCTTTTCTCAGGGATTTTAATGAAATGGTTAATTCTGTTGTCATGGCAACAAAGCACAGCTGTGATAAAAAGCTAAAGGTCTACAACATAATGCCCAATACAAGGTCTCTAATTCTAAAGCTGATTTTCTTGGCTACAATAGAAGTGATGTGTTTTCAGTATCATGCTAAGCTTTCACATCAAATGCTTCTACTTAATCCAATAAATAGACCAGTAGCATAAAAAGGAATATATGTTTGCACATTATAAACCTTATAAAAGAAGTTTACCTATGTCCAATCTTAAGAAGGAATCTGGAAAGTAAACATACGCTCCCTCAAAATAATAACCTATTCTGCGTGAAACTTTAAAAAATGGAAAATATTCAAATGGGATATCATGGTAATTATCAAATACATTATTATCTGACCTGTCAGCAGGAATGTATTATATTTGAGATAATAACATCACCACTACCATCATCACCAACACAACAGCAAAAGTAATTCAATTTAAAAAACTCACTAGAACATAATAATATAAGTGACAAAATTAGTTCTATAGGTCTATTTATATTATTTGCTGAAGATATCACGCTGGTAAATCCACCCCAGGTCGAAGATGCATTCCAAACTCATAAAGACACACAGAGTCCCTCAGCTTCGTTCACAAATCTTTTGTCTCTTTCTTCCTGTCATCCCGCGGAGGTGGTCAGATCCTTGTCTTCTTCATCACTACCTGCTATAAGTCTCCGTCAGACCTGTCTCATCGACTCCATTTCAGGTTCTTAACTCGAGTTAACTGTTTCTCCCCTAGATTATGCCAATTGAACAGATCTCTCCTTCACTCTCCACTCAGATGTCGAAGCGATTTATCTAAAGCATAGGTGAAATTATATCTGTTCTGTTCAAGTCTTTCAGATTTTCTCCCCGTACTGCCTGAGAAAAATCCAAAGTTCTTAGCTTCGCTTAGAAAGGACCTCAAGATCTAAAGCTTAGTATCTTTTCCGATAGCCCACATCTTACTCTCGAATCAAAAAGATCCTTTGAAGTCGCTGAATATGTTAAATATGCCATATGTTCTCAGAATCTGTGTCATTTGACAGCTATTTTGTTTTTTATTTTAAATGTTTCTTTTTACTTCTCCATGTAATACTCTCCAACTTGTAGTTCAAAGTATAACCCATATTTTCAAAGTGAGCAACATATTATTTAATGTGTAATAGTAAAAAATGCTCAAAATTGAAATACTTCATGGTTAGATAAGCAAATTAATTAAATTACAACATAGACATAATATGAAGAAGTTACAAACTATGCCAGAGATACACACACATTGATTCAGAAACATTTTTGTTGCTAACTTTTTAGGCTACTGTTAGGTTAAAAATTAGTATATTCTATGTGATACGACTTCTAAATTTAACATTATTTATGTATACAGTAAATTCACATAATATAAAAAGTATACTTTTTAGGCTTAAGTTTGATTTTTTAGAAAAGTGTATATTACTATGTAACCATTATCACAATCAATATACAGGACGTCACCCAAAAGCTTCCTCTGTTTTCTGGTAAATGCACACTCCCACCTTGGCCCCATGCAATTGCAGATTTGCCTTCTATCACTAGAGATAAGATTTCTTTTCTAGACTTTCATAGGAATAGATTCACAGCATGTTCTGTTTTGTGTTTGCCTTTTTAAATTTAATGATTTTGAGATTCACCAGTTGTTGTTTGTATCAGTAATCCCTTTATTTTTACTGCTGGTAATATTTTACTTGCATATTTGGGAATTTATCTACTCACATTTGATGGGCATTTGGATTATTTTCAGTTTTTGCTTGTCATGAGTAAAGCTTCTGTGAACACTCAAGTATCCAATCTTTGCAGGGACATTTATTTTCATTTTTCTTGGGCAACTATGTAACAGTGGAACTGGAACTGCACAATTAATTGGTATCTTCATCCATTTTTGTCTGATATAATGAAACACTATGGACTGAAGGGCATACACAAACTTTCTGTCTCACAGTCCTGGAGGCACGGAAGTCCCAGACCATGTTGTCACCTGATGTGATGTCTGCTAAGGGCTCGCTTTCTGATTTACAGATGATTTCCTTCTTGCTATGGCAAGGGGAAAGAGGTCTGTCTGGAATCTCTTTTACAAGGGCACTAATCCCATGCAGGAAGGCTCCATCCCAGTGACCTAATTATTTCCAAAGCTGTATCTCCATCACATTGTGAGTTAGAATTTCAACATGAATTTTGGGAAGATACAAATTCAGTCCATAACCACATATATGTGTGTTTTTAGTTTCATAGAATACTGCCAAATTGTTTTTCAAAGTGATTTAGCATTCTTTCTGGAGTAAGATGAATCCTCAGGGTGTTTTTTTGGTTTTTTGTTTGTTTGTTTTTGTGGAAGGTGGATTTTTTTTTTCTTTTTTTCTATCAATTTTTAAAATTTTAGTTTATTCATAGTCAGTTTGCATTTCTCTAATGGCTGGAGATGTTGAACATTTTTTTCATGTATTTATTAGCCATTTGTACTTCTTCTGAGAAGTTCAGTTGCCTATTTTTTGATTGGGTCTTATTTTAGGGGCTTAATTTTTTTAGATTTTTATATATTCTAAATATTAGTCCCCTGTCTGATGAATATCTAGCAAAATTTTTTCCCATTCTGTAGGTTGTCTCTTTACTCTGTTGGTTGTTTCCTTTGCTGTGCAGAAGTTCTTAGAGATGGAAGGAGGGAGCAGGGAATGAGGGGGGAAGAACTAAGATGTGTATGTACATGTACCAACTCCACACAAGAAATGTGAACATTATATACTACAAACATGCAGTATAAGAAATAAAAATTAAAAATTAAAGATTAAAATTAAAATTAAAAAAACAAAAAAAAGGTATCAATCATATCTGCTGGTAAATGTTCAAATCTCTTGCTCATTCTTTAATTTGCCTTGTAGTAAGATTTAAAAATATTTTTTGTAGTAACAATTTCTGTTTTATGTGGGTATCACATAGTGTCACAAGGTATTTTCTCAGTCTATCACTTCATTTTCATTTTCTTAGTAGTTTATTTTAAAAGAAGTTTTCTGTGGTTATGCTTTTGTAAAAATAAAACATGTACATATATGCATCGAACACAAAAAAGAACTTGGAAGATGTCACAGTGTATATCTCTGGATAATCAAAATGATTACTTCTGGATGGTAAAATTTAAGCTCATTTTTTATTTCTTCTTCTCCTCTAACTTTCTAAAATAGACATGCACTACTTTTATAATTCACAATATTATGTATATCAATAATGTATAATTACCACAAATTTTTAGATAAATCCCCATAATGTCTGTGTCTCGTACAATGCCTAGCAGGTACTACCTGAAAAATGCATGTCAATGAATGAAATGGAGAGATAATAACTGAGTTTTGTACTTCTTAGTGTCATTTAGATATCCATTTATTTCACTAATTTTTGTGGCTGAGTTAATAGGTTCCGAGGCAAACTATTCAAACACATTAAGATTTGGTAGAAGACTGAGAAATAGCTATAGCACGAATTTTGCCTAGAATAGACAAACAAAGGTAGGCTCTTTTTATACCCTGAGGTCTGTGAAAAGCTGATGAATCTGAAAAAAAAGTTTGAGTTTGGCAAGAAAGCCTTTTTTCTTCACATTTTTCCTAAAAGAGTTCACCTATAAAAAAAACATAGGGGCCCCACCCAGATACTTGACATCATCACTTCCTCCTTATTAGAAGGGATCAGATGAGATCTCAAGCTATTTAGAAGTATCTTAATTATTAACAAGATGATCATTCTTTACACAGATGTTACCTATGTATTCCTTGGTCATTTGAACCAAGACAACAATATCATTATCCACATAATCAAATTGGATGATTTCATCCTCCGGTTCTAATCTGTATATTATTAACCAATTTCCTGTGAAACATGAGCTACCAGATATTTGATACATCATTGCTGGTTACTATGTTTGGTTACTGTGTTTGACATCAGTTTCGGTTACTGTGCTCAAATCTTTTTTTCTAATAAGGGCAAATACGTAGAAAGAGTGATTGCAGAATGTCTGGAGAACATTTAGATAAAAAAAAAATGTTTTTTCAGCAGATGAGGTCTAGTTATCTAGTCATTCATGTGTAAATAGAAAAGGTAATCAGGAAGCTGTGTGGGAATTTTTCTGAATAAACTGAACCAGTGACTACCTTTTTAGTAGTGGAATTCCCTTTTTCTTTTTGAGCTAATATTTGAAGGCCAGGTTTTTTGGGTGTCAAGCATTTATGACTGGAGATAAAAGCATGTTTATTTTAATTTTATGGTAGTATTCCACAAGGAAACAACTTTTGCAAACATTAGTTTCACTCTGAATTTTGCTTCTAATTTCTATTTTGAAAGTAAATCACTTCCTATGGAGGGGAGATACACATCTTGACACATTTGTTAATGGCTTTGGAACAGAAGAAAAACCTTTTTGATTGCAAAAATAAAAAATGCACATTATAATCTTTAGCCTTTCCTGACAGAAGCATGTTTCTGGGGGACATAAGGAAGTTGTCCAGTCATTGGTGAGTTCTGAATGCCTTATTAACTTGTGTTAAATTGAACACAAGTCACCTCTTAATCTGGCCAATGCGATGCCCTATTACATTTGGTAAATCTCTCTGGCTGGCTCAGAATCACTAGTTTATTGGATCACTGATTGTTAAGTTCCTCAAAGAAGCAAAATTTAATTTTTAAGTTTTCTCATGTGTTTTTGTAGGTAATTGGAATGATTGCAGCAAGTCTGAAGACATCGTTGGACTTCATGTGAGAAAACTCTAAAGTGAGCAGTGATATTTTTCACATAGTCAGAAAGCCTTTGAAGAAGTCACTTACCCACTTGGGGGAAGGTGCATCCCACTATTCTGCTTTTATTTCCTCAGAACCCTAATGGTCACAGAAGAGGGTCCTGGGAACGATGAAGGGGTGTGCTAAGATTCTATCCGCAACAATTGAAAACCAACAAACTAAGGCCCAAAGTTGAATTCAACTTAACACTCCTATCTCAGCAATAAAATCAGGAGTGTTTAGGTTTCCAAGTTTATAAATTAACCTATCAAAGCTTCAAAATTCTTGTCTGTAAAATGGAGGTAATACTAATATCTATGTCCCTGACTTACTTGAAAGTTAAATGAAATCAGTAAATAAAGCCATTAGGACAGTAGATAACACACAAAGGCTCAACAAGGGTTAACAATCTCACTACTGCTGGTGTTAGCATTACTGGTATTAATTCTCACTTTTAATATTATTATTATTATTTTATGGTGTCTGTAAAGGTTAGCTGTAAAATTTGTAAAGAGAAAAATGTTGAGCACTTCTCTTTGGGAGTAATCAGAAAGTGTCATTGTTCCTCTAGGAACAACCAACGTCAAGTATTAGAGAATGTTGCATCCTGCTTAATGAAGAGTAGAAAACTTTAATCGAAGTCTGCACCTGGAGGGAAAGCGTGCTGTGGGAGCCTGTCTGTGCCTGAGTCGAGGTCCTGGGACACAACAGTGCTTCCCACTGTGCTGAGATAACATTCAAGATGAGCCAGGAGTTGGTGGTGATCAATTCGCAGTTTCGTTTGGCAGCACAGGTATATGATCTCTTTTTTACAATTCTGAAATCTGAAAAGCTCCAAAATCCAACAGATTTTGTTTGGGGCCAGGGATAACGTTATTTGTAAATAAAACCAACCTGATCAGCCTCATTTGGGGCCAAATTCTACGTGGGTGCTCTGTGAGACTGTGGTAGACCCCTCCTTTTCCTGAGAGTGAATATTATATGCATGAATATTAATTGTTTTGTAAATGAGGGGTTGCCTAGAATCTACTGAGAGCATATATAATATAAAAGGTATGCATGTTTTCCTAAAATATGAAAAATTTGATATAGGAAAAATGTTACTTCAAGCTATGTGAATACAGGATTAAGAACTATACCTGCTTGGAGTCCCTTTGGTCGAGGGAAGTAAGCTGAGCCACTGTCAGCCATCATTTTCTTCCTAGCCTCCACCTCTGAACACCTGCTCCTTGGGATGCTGTCTGTCACCTCCATGCATGCGCTGGAGACTTTCCAGAGGGAAGGGAGCCTTCAAAATAAAGGTTGACAGCCATGGCAGACTCTGATGGTGTCTTTCTCCTAAATTTTTTGAACCCAAAAAGTCAAAATGAAGAGTTTTTTGGACAATCAGAATTTGTTCTGAGTAATGATTTCTCCAGTAAAATTAGAATATGACCTCATGGGCATAACATTTCTGGCTCCAGTGGGCCCTTGTACTTGGAGATTTGGATTCCTACCTACTTTGGGCTTTCAGTGGTGTTTTTAGATAGTGCTGAGGACAAATCACTCTGGGGGTGACTCTATTCTTGTTCTTTCTGCTCATCTTGGAAATAAAATACCTCTGATAGGCTAAAAGGTCAGTATTTATGAATCATAACAGATATTTAAGGTCATGTTAAAGAGATACAAGGCTCCAAGGTCTAAGTAAGATACGGATGCTATTAATGAGACATTTCTGAAGAATATGTAACTTGGAAGGAAATTTGTTTGCTAATGAAATTCTAGAAATAGTGTCAGAGACAGAAATTATTAAAGCATCATGCGTGGAAGAGAACCTTGGCTGGGAGGGATGATGTCCTAGAATGGAATTCTTGTCTCTTGGAAATGCCGTCAAACATTCCACTCATCTAAAGAATTCCTTAGTTTATTCCTTGTGGTTTATTTTCTCCTAGATGAAAAATTATGCTAGGCAGAAGGCCTGAGAGCACAGACTCCTCAACTTTTCTAGTTCTTAATGCGTGTTCTGTTTATATAATTGTATTTATAAATGAAGTGAGTTTGCCGCTATACGTGGGCTAAGAAAAGCTGAAGAATGAGCTACAGAGTCTGTGCCCTAGAGGCCTTCTCACGGGCAGGAGGAACCCTCCTGAGGCCCCTGCCTCTTCTTACACAGAGCAGTGATTAAGTAAAGCTGACTACAGGTGAGTGCTCTTCTTGTCAGATGAGAAACGCACGTCTTCCCCTCCAATTTTTTTATACTGAAGCAAAACATCTATTTTAGTACTTTTTATTCTTTTCTAAGGTTAGGATGCATCAGATTGACAACAATTAGTCAAATAAAAATATTTACTAAGTATCTACTATTTTATCCAGATAATGCCAGGCCCTAGGGGCAGAAAGAAAGAAAGAAAGAAAGAAAAAGAAAGAAAGAAAGAAAGAAAGAAAGAAAGAAAGAAAGAAAGAAAGAAAGAAAGAAAGAAAGAAAGAAAGAAAGAAAGAAAGAAAAAGAAGGAAAGAAAAAGAAAGGAAGAAAAAAAAATATTCCTGCCCTGGAGAGACAAAACCAACAAACTTTATACAGGAAGAAAACATTTCTGCAGCTAAACCAGGGCAGGTAAGCGTGGCTGATTGACAGTAGAGAGCATTTGGGGCTGGCTTGGTTAAAGGCAAACTAGAGAAACATGAGCTGACTTGGAGAAAGGTTCTGAAAACTTGTGAACAGAGAAAATACTCTCATGTCTTCAGGGGCCAGTGGGGCACAGGAAGGGTGACGAAGGCCTGGTGTGTGGGGTGGGGAGGGTCTGCTGACCTGGAGGGCTCTCTCCCTCCCAGAAGGGGCAGTTGCTTCTAATTTTAGCTCAAATGTCTGCAAACTATTCCTCTAGTGTGCCATATAATCAGTATTTTAGGTTTTTCCAGCCATTCACCCCTTTCACAATTTTGACTACACAACTCTGTTACCTGCTAAGGTATCTGGAGACAATATGGTTACTGCATGGGCGGGACTGTTTCTGTAAAATTTGATTTACAAAAACTGGAGGCTCCAGTGAAGCTTTCATAGTTTTCCAAACCCTGCTCCATAGTTGATGGTTGTTGGATATGAGTTTTCAAAAGGACTTAGAAATCAAGATTGGATGTGAAATACCTTGATTTTTAAATGTTGACTCAAACAATTTTTTGTACCACCTGACCCCACTGCAGTTAATTTGCACACTCAGTAAAAGGTGACATGGCCTTTAAGAATCAGTAAAATCTGATAACTGGAGAAGAGAAAAGAGGCTTTCTAAGAAGGAAAAGTAGCCTGAGCAGATGATGAGAGGAGTGGGAAGTGGTGGATGATTTAGGAAAATGGGCACTGGTGGCGGCCTGGCTGGGGTCACATCTTGGCTGTGCCATCTATTATATATGAGACTTTGGACAAATTATGTCCTTCATCTCCCAGGCTTGGGTTACCTCATTTCTGCATCGTGTGGATTAAGTGAGTTATATTCATAATTAGACAATTCCTGGCAGAAAGAAATCATCAAGACATATTAGGAGGACATATAAAAATAATTTAAGAAGCTCAGCCAGCTCTGGTGGCATACATCTATAATCCTAGCACTCTGGGAGACTCGAGTCGGGAAGATCTTATGTTCAAGCTCAGCCTGGGTGACTTGGCAACTTAATGAGATTCTGTCTCAAATTAAAAACATAAAAAAGAGTGGAAGGTTGGGGATGTAGCTCAGTGTGAATTCCTAAGTTCAAACTCTAGTACTGCAAAAACAAAAAACAGGATTATTTAACCCAGCTAACTATAGAAATGAGTGCCAATTCTGTCACTCACTGCACATTTCCCATGATATATGTTTTATTATTTGTAGTTCAGATTAATGTAGTCTACAGAGGCAGACAATTTTCATTTTTCTAGAGTCAGACTCTACTCTTGACTGGTCACTCACCATGCAAATGCTTCTTGTTCCCAAGGGGGACCAGAATTTATAGAAACATTCATATAAATGACAGCCGGGAAGCAAGAAGAGAAAAGGAATAGCTAAGAAAGTCTAGTGTTTGCTAATGCCTTAGCGCACTTCTCACTATAATCCTGTGAGGCAAGTATTCCAATCCCGTACCCTCCGAGTCCAGGAGCCAAGGCTGCTCAGTGACGGTGTCAGGAACTCAAACCAGATTTCATGTCAAGCTCATGCTCTTTCTTCTTGTTTAGTTCAGATTTCCAAAATGCACTGTGTAGACCTCGGTTTAGGAAAGTGATTATAAGTTTCTGGTGAGTAGATATCTTGTCTGTATTTATATTTCTGTTCATTGAATGCATGAATAAATGAAAGGATCAATAAAATGAAGGCACTCAAAACCAGAGCAACTTCACTCTCATCTATTTTATCCTTTAAGATCTTACAGATGGGCTCATATGATCCTATGGGGGAGAAAGTGTTTGAAGGCCCCTGCAGTACACAAAACACTTCTCTCAAAATGCATTTGTGACAGCAGCCAGCGTGTCAGACATGATATTTACAAAAAATATTTTAGGGGATAATAAAGTATCAAGACTACATTACTGTAATAGAGTATCTCCTCTAGGCCTGAGCTGAGGCTCAGATATGTGTAGCAGATGGAGGTCCATGGGACCCTGTTTTGGGGATGCAGAATCCCCAGCAGCCCAGCAGCACTTCTGAAGTTTGCACAGGCATCTTTCCCAGGTCCCCTCCCTAAGGGCAGACATCACATGATGTGCACCTATCTAAGCCAAAAGGACAAGTTCTTTGGAGGAAAATAACAGTCTTTTTTTTCTTACTTGACATTTGGATTTGCATGTGTGTCTCAAGTGAGGGAAGGAAGAGAAAGATTTGGGTTTGGGAAAAGGCTTTGCATTTGTCCTTTTGTCTGAAGTCCCATAAATACTAGGGCCATCTCAGTGGCTTCCCTTAACAGAAGGTAATACAAAGAGTGGAGAAAGTGTTTCTCCTTTGCACCCCATGGAAGCATCTTGTGATGTAGAACTAAGGGGAGCTTGAGTTTTGGTGACTGTGATTAGTGGCAGGATATGAACAACCAGGCATTAACAGTGGACTCAGCTCACTGGCACCTCGGGTTTACAGTGTTGGAGCACCAGTGTCCCTTGGACAAGCAGGCCTGGACACCAGTGGATGGGAAAGGTGTGCTACCTTTGGAGACATATGGCAGTCCTTTTGTTGTCATTGGAACCTGTGGAAGGGGTGTGCACTACTAGAAGAACTGACACAGGTAGGGTTGCAGGTGAGAGTTAATTAGCTACTGAATTAGTATTTCATGATGCTAATGTAACCTCATTGGTCCACACAGGGTGGTGAGGCCTGAGGATATTCAAAGTGGGTTAAAATTTGTACTGACAGCACTTCGCATAGCACTGTCAGCTCAGCATCTCCACCCATGTGAGCAGTGTTCGCTAAAATGCAGCCGTCTTGCAATCGTTCTTTTTAAGTATGCTTTGTAATTCTTCAGATGAGGTTTTCTTAGAATCTATTGTATTAGGGAGCCCCAAATCTGTAATTTCCTTCTAATGAAGCCTGTTAATTTGATGACAGCATTATCAAATATAAACACCGCCCTCCTTTGGTCTGTAGGGTGCTCCATAATGAGATGGATCCAGGGGGAGCAGCGAGTTGCCAGCCACATTAAAGAAGCGAGTGTCCCTGACTAAGGAAGGCCTTATTAATGATTTTAGTCCCAAAGGAGGAGACACACAGAAAATCTTCAGAAAGAAAGAAATGGCAATGGTGAAATCAAAGCAACCCAGATGGCCTATAAACAGACTAATTATGTGGAAGACCCAGAAGCAACTCTGAAGTTTCCTCCCCAGCTGCCTGCAGAGTCTGCCAGGTAGCCAGATGCTGGCAGGGCAAACTCGCCTTCCACAGGTCATCAGCAAAATGGTGCTGCGCATTACAGCAAATGATAGCCCCCCCAGCACATTTCTTTATGTAACAAAAGAACATTTCAAATCTTTACGGGCAGAAGTCTAGAGGATTTATAAATCTCTGTATTATTCAATGAATAAAAATTATTATGCAGTTTGTTGTTGTGGCTGGAAAAACATAATCGCAGAGCCCTGCATATATGTATTTGTTCATGCCCATAAACATATCGTCACGTTAAGGAAAGAAAATGTTTCTAGCATATTGTTAACTAATTGTAAGGTAGAGTTAAATGGCAAAATTTTGATAAATGATTTCATTTCATGTCAATGTTTTCTTTATCATCTTAGAAGTATCAAGCTCAAAGCTTGGCTCGGATGCTGAAATAAGATGCCGTGATTGAAATACTTTGCTCATTCTCTAAGCCCTGCTGCAGCTTTTGTGACCCCCAGAAGGCATCTGAGAGCAAGTAGTACAGTCCTGGCTTGAAAATTGAGTTTGGTGATTTCAGCAATATTTGCAGTGAAGCCAGCCGCTAAGATTCAGAATAGATAACAAGAAAGAAGGGTGGAAAACAAAAGGTGATGACTTTGTGTTTAAAACTAATAGACTAATTTAACCAAGATAATGTCATTAAAGATAATGGGAAATGTAGTTTAGGGAGGACCCGCCATGGTTTCTTAGCTATTTCTTATCATACTTGAGGTTTTCTTCTTTTTAAACTGAGGATTTTCCATCTTTTTCTGCATTTTTCCGCTAGGTGATTACTAATTGTTGGTATTTGCATATAAGTGGAAAGACTGGTGCCCTCTAGAAATTCAGGTACTTTGCAGGTATCACTTTTCACTACGGTACCTCCCATAGGAAGAGAGAAGCTTACTTGCGGTAATTCTGTGTTCAGTATCAAGGCTCAATCTAGAAACCTGGAAGAAGAAATGCCCAGCTGGCTCTTGGGTTCTTCTGGACTCACACTTAGATGGCTTTGCCATTTTCTTTTTCATCTACCAGTTTCCATAATAGTACTATACATTCCTTGAAGGCAGGAGAGAAGTAGTATGCAGTTTAATTAACATTTTTATTTTGACTAAAGGATTGGCCTTCCTATTTCTTTCCTTTGTACTCCTTGTCGTGTCCAGCCAGTAGACTTCACCATCCAGCAGCACCGTTCTGCACAGCTAATATTAATATTTAACTCCAATGATAATATTAGTAGTCTTGAGCTAACATTTATTAAACACTTCCCACATGAGGGCACTGTGCCGAGCACTTTATATGCATGACGTCCTTCAGCCCTCACAACACTGAGCAGCTGCTCCTTCAGAGAGGGGAATAATGTATTGGTCAGCAGCATGGATGGGAGCGAGGCCACATGGGTTTACAGGCTCCTCCATCCACCAGCAGTGTGGGTTGTGCAATTGCTTAATATCTCAGTACCTTGCTCTTCTCATTTCTAAATTGATGATAATAATAGTACTTTATTAATAGGATGGTTGTGCTGGGTAAAATCATTATTGGATTTATAGTATATGGAATGTATTTAACACGTGGTGACTGCCATTTATGTATTCATTGTTATTATAATAACATTTATGTTCCTGTTAACCACTGAGAAAACAGTGGTTTAAATTATTAAGCACCTTCTATGAAAAGATGTAGCTAAGAGGCAGAGCCAGAATTCGAACACAGCTGTTTGATTCTAGAATTTGCATTCTGAACCAGTCTCTCTACTGTACAAATTCAGTTCACATGACATTTATCTTTTATATATCCTTTACATCTTTCTAAATGGATTTAAGGATGTCTTTATCTGTATTTCCATAATATTATGCCCACCAATTTATTAGATGGGTATAATATAGCTGGGCATGTGGTGCATGCCTGTAATCCCAGCACTCAGGAGGCTGAGGCAGGAGGATCAAAAGTTTGAGGCTAGCCGGGCTGCATAACAAGTTTGAGCCCAGTCTGAGCTACATAATGAGATCATTTCTCAAAAACAAACACATTCAGCCAAAGGGGCCAAACAAGTTCACTGGAAGAAGATAGCCTCTTCAATAAATGGTACTGGAAAAAATGGCTCTCCATATGCTGAATACTAAATTTAGACCCAAGTTTATTACCATACACTAAACTAAACTAAAATCAAAATGGATCAAGGATCTAAATATCAAAACAAAAACACTAAATCTGCTGGAAGAGAGTGTATAACTCTTGAAGACATAGGTGTAGGCAAAGACTTTATGAACAAACCCCGATTGCATGGGAAATATTACGAGGAATCAAAAACTGGGATCTCATGTTATTAAAAAGCTTTTGCACAGCAAAAGAAATCACCAACAGAGTAAAGATACAACCCACAGAGTGGGAAAAAAATTTTTGACAGTTCTTCCTCAGACAAAAGACTAATATCTAGAACATATAAAGAACTCAAAAAAGTCAGAACTCCCAAATTTAAAGACCCAATCAAAAAATGGGCATCTGAGATGAATATACACTTCTCAGATGAAGAAATACAAATGGCAAATAAATATAAGAAAAAATGTTCAACATCATTGGTCATTCAAGAGATACAAATTAAAACAATGCTGATATTCCATCTAACTCCAGAAAGAATGGCTATTATCATGAAATCAACCAATAACAAATGCTGGAGGGGCTGTGGGGAAAAAGGAGCCCTTCTCCACTGTTAGTGGGAGTGTAGACTGTTGCAACCACTATGGAAATCAGTGTGGAGATTCTTCAAAAAATTAGGACTAGAGGTTCCATTTGACCCAGCTGTCCCCCTTCTTGGTATCTTCCTGAAAGAATTAAGAGCATCATACCACAGCGATATATACACCCCCATGTTTATAGCAGCACAGTTTGTAATAGCTAAATCTTGGAAACAGCCCAAACTTCCATCAAATGAAGAATAGATAAAGATGTGGGTTTTTTTTTTTATTTTAAACAGAAAAAGGTAAGAAATAACAATAAAATTGAGTTTCAAAACAGGCTAGTAGGAGAGTAACAATAATCAACACATTGCATATTGTTATATTCATGGTAGTTGTTCAGAGTACAAATATGGGCATGAAACATTGTACAGAAAATTACTAGCACAAAACTTTCCCCTCAATGAACCAAGAGAAACCAGCTGTATAACTGTCTTGTTTTGTGTTTATACATATATTTTTTCCTTTTCCCTTCCTTCCTTTCCCCTTTCTCCCTTCACAGTTTTTCTTTTCTTTTGAACAGTTTCTTCCCTATTCACAATATTTATTTTTTTTTTATTTATTTTTTTTTTTTGTGGGTACCGGGGGGTCGACCTCAGGACCTCGTGCGCCAACAGGCACCCATGCTGCTGAGCGATATCACCGGCCCCTTTTTTTTCGTATGTGGGATCCGGGAGTCGAACTCGGGCCCTCGCGCTTGCAAGGCAGGCGCTTACGCCGCTGAGCCATCTCACCGGCCCCACAATATTTATTGTATATTTTGGATCTTGTCTGCTCTTTCAGATTCTCACACTAGTGAGACAATATGATATACATATGTAGGTGTGGTTTATTTCATTTACAAGTATGGTCTTGAGTTGCATCCATTTACCTATAAAAGTCTCAAGTTTATCTTCTTTTATGGCTGAGTGGTACTCCATTATATATATATATATATATATATATATATATATATATATATATATATATATATACATCTTTTTTATCCATTCCTCAGTTGATGGGCATTTGGGTTGTTTCCAATATTTAGCTATTACAAATTGTGCTGCTATAAACATGGGTGCACATATATCACTATAGTATGATGTTTTCAATTCATCTGGGAAAATGCCCAGAAGGGGAATAGCTGGGTTGAATAGGACATCCAATCCTAGTTTTTGAGGAATCTCTACACTGATTTCCACAGTGGGTGCACCAGTCTATGCTACCATCAACAGTGGAGAAGTGTTCCTTTTTCCCCACAGTCCTGCCAGCATTTTTTATTCGTTGATTTCTTGATGATAGCCATTCTTTCTGAGGTGAAATGGAATCTCAGTGTAGTTTTAATTTTCATCTCTTGAATGACCAAAGATGTTGAACATTTTTTCATATATTTATTTGCCATTTGTATTTCTTCATCTGAGAAGTGTGTATTCATCTCAGATGCCCAATTTTTGATTGGGTCTTTGAATTTTGGGGGCCTGATTTTTTTGAATTCTTTATATGTTCTAGATATAAGTCCTTTGTCTGAGGGACAACTAGCTATAATTTTTTCCCACTCTGTGGATTGTTCTTTCACTTTGTTGCTGATTTCTTTTGTTGTGCAAAAGCTTTCTGATAAGGTGAGATTCCATTTATTGATTCTTTGTTGTATTTCCTGTGCTGTCTGGGTTTTGTTCATGAAGTCTCTGCCTACAGCTATGTCTTCAAGATTTCTACCTATATTCTCTTCTGGTATATTTAGTGTTTCTATTTTAATATTTAGATCTTTGATCCATTTTGACTTTAGTTTAATGCATGGTGATAGACATGGATCTAGTTTTAATCTTTGGCATGTGGAAAGCCAGTTTTTCCAGCACCATTTATTAAAGAGACTGTCTTTCTTCCAGTGAACATGTTTGGATCCTTTGTCAAAGATAGGTGGTTTAGTGTGTTTGTAGTTACATCTGCATCTTCTATTCTGTTCCACTGATCCTCAAGTTTGTTTTTTTGGCAATACCATGATGATAGTAGCTTTGTAGTATAATTTCAGGTCAGGGATTGTGATGCCCCGAGACTTTCCTTGTTTCCCAGAATTACTTTTGTTATTCAGGTCTCTTCTGGATAGAAATTAATTTTAGGAATGTTTTCTCTAGTTCTGTGAGGTATGCTAATGGTATTTTGATTGGGATTGCATTAAGTCTGCATAAAAGTTTTGGGAGTATGGCCTTTTTCACTATGTTGGTTCTTCCTATCCACGAACAAGGGATATCTCCATTTTCTGATATCCTCTTTGATCTCCTTTTTCAGAGTACTGTAGTTTTCAATGTATAGATCTTTTACTTCTTTTGTTAGATTGATTCCAATGTATTTCATTTTTTTGGAAGCCATTGTAAAGGGTGTGGTTTCCTTAATTTCTCTCTCTGTGAGTTTGTTGCTTGTGTACAGGAATGTTATTGATTTTTGAGTGTTGACTTTGTATCCAGCTACACTACTGAATTTGGTTATTAAATCTATAAGTCTTTTGGTGGAGCTTTTGGAGTGTTCTATGTAGAGTATCATGTCATCTGCAAATAATAAAGACTTCTTACTTTCCTATCTTTATTTCTTTTATTTCTTTCTCTTGTCTAATTTCTCTGGCTCATGTTTCTAGAACTATATTGAGTAGGAGAGGTGATAGTGGACATCCTTGTCTTGTTCCTGATTTTATAATGCAAGCTTTCAGTTTTTGACCATTTAGTATGATATTAGCTTTTGGTTTGTCGGAGATGGCTTTTATCAGATTAAGATAAAAACCCTCTGTTACAATTTTTTTAGAGTTTTTATCATGAATGGGTTTTGGACTTCGTCAAAAGCTTTTTCTGCATCTATTGAGATGATCATGTGATTTTTGTCTTTGGTTCTGTTAATATGGTGTATTACATCTATTGATTTGTGTAGTGGGTTTTTTTTTTTTAATGCAGTGGAGTACTTCTCAGCCACAAAGAAGAATTAACTTCAGCTATTTCTACGTAAATGAATGGACTTTGAGACCATATTCTTAAATGAAATAAAGAGACACACATGTGTAAATACCACATTGTGTCTCTAGTGTAAGAAGTTGAAAGTGTAAATGAGGAGCAAAATGTATAATAGATATTGTGAAATAGGAAGAAGTTGTTCAAATGGGATGTGGGAGAAGGAAAGGAAGGAAGGGAAAAGAAAAAAATGAAAAAAGAAGGATAAAATAGAAACAAAGTATTTGTAAATAAGGAGGGGAGGAGGAGTTGAAGGGAGGGGAGGGGAATGGGAAAAGAAAGAGAAATCAAGATCTATCATGGACAGGTACAAATTCCCTATGATGAATGTGATCCTTATTTATGTATAAAATGTACCAATAAACAATAAAAACCCCACATAATAATAAAAAGTATATAACCCTATGTATTTCTAGTATTTTTCCATTATTTTAGTGCTAGATTCTTAATAAATGTTATTGTTCTCAACTCTATGGCTAAATATTTTTTCAATCTATTCCTTTCTCCCCAACCTCACTAATGCTGACTTATTAGTTGAGACACTCAACATTTCTTGCATGAGCAGATGTAACAGCACCCTAAGTAGATCTCATGCTGTCCAATCCCTTGCCATACTTCGTCATGAAAGCATCTTAGTGAGTCTGCCTTCTGTGCAACCAAAAGTATCTAGTTGCCCTACTGATAAAATTGATCGAAACATAAACAGTAAAACACGTAGCTCAGTAACTTCATGATAACTTGGACAGTTTGCCACCTAAAAGTCTTTAGTGGTTATTATTTGATGAATAAGGAACTTTCTCTGCTGTTTAAAGCATGGTGATGAAGAGCATGGATTTATAAACAACTCTTGTCTGAATATAAAAATGGTTGACTTGTTCATAGGTGAAAGCTAGAGAAGTTGACTTCATAAAAGCAGAGAGGATAACTGGTCAAGAGGAGTTAGGAAAGGTGGGATAGGGGATAGAGGTTGCCTAATGGTACTGAAATACAATTACATGGAAGGAATAAATTCTAGTATTCAATAGAATATTCACAATGTATTATAATATTTTATAAAAAGAACAAGAAGAAAAGAGTTTGAAGCTTTGTACCACAAATGAATGATAAATATTTAAGAAGATGCAAATATAAATTACCTTAATTTGATCACATATTGTATATGTATATTGAATTATCACATTGTATCTCATAAATATGTGCAGTTATTATATGCCGATAAAATATTTCTTTAAAAATGGTTGATTTAGCAGTAAATGAAAAATATAGCTTTCTTTGCTCTTGTTGTACCAAGCCAAGTCATCTAAAATTTTCAACTGCCTGACAAGTTCATTGCATGTCTGCTTACAATCATGAACATCTTCTTCAAGGAAGACGTCTTGCTTCATTCAAGCTGCTATAACAAAACACCATAACCTGGGAAGCTACAAACAACAGAAATCTATTTCTCACAATTCTGCAGGTAAGGACGTCCAAGAACAAGGTGGTAGCAAACTCAGTGCATTGGTCAGCTTTTTATAGCTGTAAACAAAATGTCTAACATGCACAACTTAAAGGAAGAGAGGTTTATTTGGTTCATTGTTTTGAGGTTGCAGTCCATGGACAGCTGGCTCTGAGGCAGCAACACTGTGATAGAAGGAGTATAAGGGGAGGATAACTGCTCCAATCCTGGCATCCAAGAAGCAGAGAGCAGGGGCAGAGCAAGAAAGGAAGGGGATCAGGCAACAGACACAGTACCCAAGGTCAAGCCCCATGACCCACACAGACAAACTCAGAAATGTACTTTACCATCTTTTAGGCAATTCTCGGGCCAATCAAATTGACAATCAGGACAATAAAGATTGACTATCACACTGAGTGTCTGGAAAGCCTTATTTCCTGGTTCGTAAATGCTACTTCTCAATGTGTCCTCACCATGGACAAAGGGCAAATCATTTCCCTTGGGCTGTTGTTTTCCCATTAGTATTTCCTAGGAGTCCACATGACCTTTGCCAAAAGGCCCTACCTTCTCAGACTATCACCTGGAGGGCAGCAGATAGGATTTCAGCCTAGGAATTTTGAGGGACACAAACATTCAGACCCTAGCAGAGGTTTCTTCTAAACTCTGTAAAATGCACAATCATCCATTCATTAAAACATCACTTCATGAAGAAATTTATCAACTTCCTTTCCTAAATAAATATTTCCTTTGCAATGCATAAAGATTAAGAATACTTCATTTCTCATTTGCCTCAGTGTGAAACTTGTAGGCTAAATTTTATTAACTGCTCAATTACACAATCTGGTTTGGGACCAGGCTGCTTCAGAATTTTCCATTTGTTATAATTTTTTCAGGTTTTTATTCTATCTAGCAGAGTTGCATCTTAATCAATATTTGGATCCTGAAATCATAACATTTTAATTTTCCATACCTTGATGACACTTTTTTATACATTTATTGATCACTTGAATACCCTCTTTTGTATAGGTCTTGTTTATGTTATTTGCCTGTTTGTTCTATTGGAAATTTGTCTTTTTTTTTTAATTGGTTTTTAAGCAGAGTATTGGTTTTTTGTCATGAAGGGTCATAAACATGGGTGTGTCAAGCCCATGTTTATTCTTTACAGTATTTCTATTGATGAATTATTAATTTTAATTTTATGAGTTTTATTACATTAAACAATGAGTACTGAACTGAAAAAAATCACAAAAATAAAGTATTGTTTTTTAAATATTGAGTGTTTATTGAAAAAAGCATCAAAATTTGCAACATTGACTGGTTTTTGGTGTACAGAGTCTAAAAAAGAACAGTAGAAATACATTCCTGTATGAACTACAATGAAAATACCAATAGGACTCTACAGAAAAAAATCTTTACTTCAATTATCACACATAAGGCAGTCTCCACACATGACAGTAGCACCTGCCATACACATGTATCGCTTACACTGACAACACATGTGTTTTGCTTTCCTGACCTTTTTGTAGGACATACTTGACATCTTACCAGTCTTGCTATTTTATCAATTTCTTATTATATTATGCAATGTGTAGTTAACAGGAACATAAAATATCTATAAAATAAGGTCTTAAATTCTTAATATGTATTGCATGTTTAGAATAAACATCAACATTTTCACATCAGCTGTGTACTTGGTTACAAAACCTAAGATACAACATCAGAAATAAAAACCTATGTAAGCTACAATGTAAACACAAACAAAAGCCTACCACAGAAATAATCTTAGCTATAACTGTCATATCCAAGGCAGTCTATACACATGACACCTGCACGTTCCATGCATGTGTCTCGCTTACACTGATAGCACATGTGCTTAGCTTTCCTTTCCTTTGTGGTAGGCCATTCTTGTCACCTCTTGTTATGGTTTGTGTCTGGATGCACCCCCAAAGCCTCATGTGGTCGGGGGCTGGCCCTTCTGAGGTGGCTGAATCTAGAATTTGTGATTGGTTCATTGTCTAGTGCTGGGATTGGGATGTGAGTGCTATACCCGCCCTAGGGCAGGTAGCCTGCATACAATATAAGGGAGGCTTGCTCCTCCCCTATTTTGCTCTTGTTGCTTTTACTGTCTTCTGCTGCCATGAATTGTTGCTCCTTTGCCACAACACCTTGTGTTGGAGCCAGCTGATTATGTACTGAAACCTCTACAAACTGTGAGCTAAATAAAACTTTCCCTCCTTAACTTTGAGTGTCAGGTATTTTGTCTCAGCAATGAGAAAAAAGTAACTAAGACACCTCTTTTCTTTTCCTGCTTTGTCTGTCATGAGCTTCCTGCTATGTTGTACAATTTGCATTTAACAGGGAAATAAGATATCAATAAAATAAAATATCAAATGTGTAACATAAGTGCTTAGAATAGACATTAAAATTTTCACATTAGCTGTTTATTTGCTTACCAAACTCAGAAATAAAAATCTACATGAACTACAATGAAAATATCTATAGAACTCTACAACAAAAATAATCTTTGCTTCAATTGTCACACCCAAGGCAGTCTTCACACATGAAAAGTGCATATTCCGTGTACAAGTACTACTTATGCTGATGGCACATATATTTTGTTTTCCAGTCCTTTCTTGTAAGGCATAGTTAACCTCTTTTTGGTTTTCCTGTTGTTGTAATAGGTCTTTGGGATGCTGCACCTGTGTGATCACCTGTTAGCTCACCAGTATGCTCCACAATTTTTCATGTGGTCCCTGGGCAGAAACATTTTGTTTTTCCTCTCTGTGAATGATCTCTTTTGAATTCCAGTCCTAATCATCTAAGAAAATTTCTCCATGGTAATTTGCACTTGTCATTTTCTTTGTAAACTATTGAACTATTTATGCCACACATGTTTGGGATCAAGTAAAATACAATCATTGGCCAATGCTTTGTGTTTTGTGTGACATCATAGTTTTTGTGTAACTCATCAACAATATCTACTCTGCCTTTGGTTTTGTTGTAGAAAGTTTCCATCTCAAGCTTCCATTTTGTTGAGATTTCTCTATCAGTATTTCCATCATGGTGCATTGTTGACACTAGTAGTACCAGTTTTCTTTTCTTTGCCATATATGAGCACACAGTGTTTTATCTTTCTGGAATTTAAAGATTATACTATACAATTCTCTGTTTTGAAATTGCAACATTTCATTTGGAATTTCTGCTTTGTTCCTGCATATAGCTCCTGCACTTGTCAACTTGTGCTCTGTTAGCAAATGTAACATCAATTAGAAACTAGTAAACAAATTGTCAAATGTTACATTTAGATTAGTTTGGGAGATGGGAGCAACATGTCTGTTCACAACATCATTCGATTTATTACTATACAAATAAAGACCTGATGGCTGAGTTCCAGGATAAATTTCAAAGTAAAAAGCATAGTAAGTATTTGCATCTACAAGGGCATAAATTTTAGTGCCATATTCTCACCCACGGCTTTTCCACAAGTCTTTTACATTCCTGTGATTACCATTAGAAATCCCTGCTAAGCAGAGCAGACCTATGAATGCTTTCAGTTCAGCTAGTGAGGTGTCATAATAAATACATTTTTGAACATGGCTATTGGTGCATTCAGAACCTTTTGTATTTCAGCCTTTGTGTATTTCACAGCATGTTGTAGCATTTCATCTGTTATAATTTCCAGTATTGAATGGCAGTGCTGGCATTCTGTCCAATATGTTTTATCCCTGCCAAGACCCTCACTATATTTTCAGATCTAGTTCCAACATTGGATCATTCCAGTTGGTTGCATGACCATTTTGCAACATTTTGTCTAGTCAAATATGTACTCACATTGCTGTTTTCTTCATACTCTGAATCAAGGAGGCCTGCATTCTCTGTGTCTGTTTCAATTGATTCTTGCTACATTTCACTGTCACAGGAACTTTGGCTCACATGGCCAATATCAAAGTCATCGTCATCATCATTATCATACACCCACACCACTCTTCTGTTACGAAAGCATGTATTTTACCATAATGGATCATCTTCATCATCCATGCATGAGTAATCTGATGATTCACTTTTGAACTCCTCCAAAACTTGCAAATCTGATTTTTCATGTACCACTGTATGGAATTGGGCTACTTCTACCAGAAAAATGAAAAGAAAACTTTAAAAAACAAATCCTAGAGTGGTGTGGGTGTATTATACCCTTTGTGATGCTCATGTAAACGTATGCCAAACCTGTTAGAGCATCATGTGGGTGAAAATCCTGTTTGACATATTTGCAAAAGTGAACACACCTTGCCTTTCTTTTTTTTTTTTTGTGGGTACCGGGGTTGACCTCAGGACCTCACACGCCAGCAGGCGCCCGTGCCGCTGAGCGATATCACCGGCCCTTTTTTCGTATGTGGGTTCTGGGAGTCGAACTCGGGCCCTTGCGCTTGCTAGGCAGGCGCTTACGCCACTGAGCCATCTCACCGTCCCTTGCCTTTCATTTTATCAAGTGAGTAAATACAAAATTTGCTTCCTGTATCCCTTAAGAAAAGGTACTAAGATGCGTAGCTGGCTACTATCACACTAAAGTAAAAATTTACAGTAGAAAATTAAGGGATGAGTTTGTGGAACCCAGTGTTATGCTCTCTGGGTAAGGGTTGTTTTAACATTCTGGACATGCATGTTGTGTTGTTACACGTATTGCACTGTGTAACTTACTTGCTTATTCTCTTACTGGTGTTATTAATTGCAAAAAATTCATAATTTCAATATCATTAACTCACTATTTATGCTTTTATTTCCTGTTTATGAAATGTTTGCTAGTATACACCATCACCCAATGCTTCTGTTATCTGGTAGCCTGCTTCTAAAAGTGGCTCACCAACTAAACATTACCAAGTTCTGGGTTGCTCACCTCTCCCTCTGCAGTTAGATTCCAGGTTTTTCTCAAGCAAAGAATTAAACAAAATGAGCAAAAAGCAGCAGGCAAGTTTATTCAAGAAAGTAAAAGTGAAGAGTTGGGGAGAAACTAGTTGGGCCAAGTAAAGAGATGAAGAACGTAAAAGTAAAAATAAAAGTACATGATGTCTCTGGGAAAGCCAGCATGGGCTATCATGGAAAGTTATTATAGCAAGCTCTTCATGGCATCAGTGTATCCTTTATATTGTCCAAATCTCAAGGAAACCCACGAGAACCTCTGCATATGGGTCCTGAGAGCTGGTGCTGGGATCCCACATCTCAGGCTGACCTCAGGTCTAGGCCATTCTATTGAAAACCTGCTCCAGTTTGTGACAGAAGTCCACATACAGGGCTTTGGGAACTGTTTTGTATATGTGTCTGGGATTTTGTAATTAACAGGTCATACCTACTTCTTCAGCCAACTTTGCCATGCTCTAATCTCCTATCTCACTTTCCACCCCCAATATACAATGTTAACAAAGATGTGGAGCAATGGGAATGCTGATGGTGAATTATAAGTTGCTGTAAGCACTTTAGAAAACACTTTGGCAGCACAAATAAAACTAAACATGAACAATTCTTAGGATTTATCAATTCTGCCCTTGGTTATCCAATAAATCTATGTAGTTATGCACCAAAAGATACATGTGCATTTTATAGTACCATCATTTGTAAAAATAAATAACTGCTAATAACTCACATTTTCTTTGATAATAATATAGATACAAAATCATGACATACAATAGGATACTGCACAGCATTGAAACTCACTAGATTACTGCTACATACAATGACATAGATGACTCTTTCAAGATTAATACTGGATGAAAAAATAGTCAAATAAAAATATATCCCACATGCTCCCATGTGTATAGAGTTTAAAAGAGATGAAATTCATGGGAGATTATTCAGTGGTTACCTTTGTGGAGAAAGAAAGGGGAGCAGAGAGTTTAAGGAATGCCAGGAGGTTTCTTCACTTGTGTTGTGATTCAATGAGTGTACATAATGAGATCCTGTCCCAAATTATATAAATCAATAAACAAAAACTAAATAAATAAAGTTAGTACACAAGATAAAAATCTTATTGTTTTCTTTTTTTTGGGAAATATTTGACTCTACTTTTTGCTAGGTCTCATCCATATATGTGTCCTCTGCTATTTACTGTGCACACATAAATGCTCACTTTTAATCCTGAGATAATGTAAGTAGCTACTTTAGGTATTTTTATTCATACCTTAAATATTAAATTCTTGAAACACAAAAGCAGAACGAATCTTAAAATTAATCTCTTTTAATCCCCTGCTAAAGAGCTGAAATATGTCAGTGAGAACAGAAGTAGACGTGGGAACACTTATTTCAAAGGTAGAACTGATGGGGTTGGCAAATAATGGGAGGAATGAAGTAGTACAGATTATAATTAATTTTTTTGTCCACCCATCATCCACTTAGCCAAATTTGTTAACAGCAGGGACACAAAAGAAACACAGGAGACCACAGGATTTTCTTGATCTTTGTAGAATGTGTGAGTTTCCTATTGATGTTATAACAAATTATCTCAAGCTAAGAGGCTTAATGCAACATAAATATTATTTCACTGTTCTGGAGGTCAGAGTGGGACTCACGGGCTAAAATCAGATTATGGGTAGGAATGTGTTCCTCTGTAGAGATGCTAGGAAATAACCCATTTTCTTGCTTTTTTTCAGCTTCTAGAGGTTGCTCACTTCCTTTGGTGTGTCAACCACTTCCATTTCCAAATCCAGAAATGGACCATTGTCTATCTCATATCACATCACCCTGATATTCTCTTTGCTTCTTTCCCTTATAAGACTTTTTTTAACCAGGCCCAGCTTGTTCTGAAGATCCCCCTGCCTCAGCTGCCCAGAATGCTGGGATTACTGAGATGTACCAACCAGCATGCCCAGTTTATAAGGGCTCTTGTAATCACACTCAGCTCACCTGCCTAATTTAGTATTATCTCCTTATTTTTTAAGATCAACTAACTGTCCACTTTAATTCAGTCTTTGAGCTTAATTCCTTTTGCCATCTAACAATATATTTTCAGGTTCTGGGGATTAGAGCTTGAGCAACTTGGTAGTGGTGATGGGTTTGTTCTGCCTACCATACAGCAAAAAAAAGGACGAAAAATGAACAAAGCCACAGAAAGCAGAATAGAGAGATGAAGGGAAACTGAGCTCTGATGAGACATTGTTGGAAACTCTGAACTCAGTAAAAACTTCAGTGAACTCTACCCCGGGCTTTTCAGTTATGTGAAGCAATAAAATCATTTTCTTCTTTTCTTAAACCAGTTTGAGTTGGGTTTCCTGGCACATGAAATTAGGCATCCTGACTGATATTGGGCTGGAAAGAAAAGAGAGAATTGGAAAGGAAAGGCAAGGAAGAATTTCTTGCAAATCTAAGTGAAAATCTTGAGGGACTGGTAGAAGGGCGAAAGTATGAACGAAGGAATAGAAAGAGTTGATTTCAGGCATAATGCATTTAGGGTTTGCATTTGAATATCCATATTCATTAAGCACTCTGAGATATAGGTTTGAAATTCAGAGAAATTGAGATGACAGAAATATTTTGCAATTTATAAACTTTTTCCTTTTAATATTTACATGTTTTGTCTGCAGGGTTTCCAATACTACCTAGACCCTTGGAATTCTACACTACTGTTTTTAGTGGAGAACATAAAATATACCACAATCTTATCTTTAGAAAATTTTCAAAGGTTTTAAGGGTTTGCCAAGATTTATATTGCAAGGGAAGGCATTGGTTTTGGTTATAATTGTTGACTAGAATTTGGAGTATAATAAAATTACTCATGTTTGTGGTCTCAAAAGATGAAATGTATTGTCATTACCATTACCCCACCAACCCTCCCCATCCCAGCCTCACATGTATGTTGCTATGGTTAAGATTTTAAAAGTTCCACAAAGACTCATATGCTAATAGCCTTTAGTGCTACTGGGAGATGGTGTACTCTTTAAGAGGTGGGGCCCAGGGGGAGGAACTTAAGTTATTGAGAGCATGACCTTAAGGGCGTACTGAGACCCCAATCCCTTCTCATCTCTCTCTCTTTGCTTCCTGACTACCTTAAGGTAAACAAACTTCTGCCATGTGCTCCTGCCATTGTGCTGCTACAAACCCAATGCAGTGGGCCCAAGAGGTCATGGAGTGAAACCTCTAAAATTATGAGTAAAAATAAATCTTTCTTTTAAGTTGTTTATTTCAGGTATTCTGTTACAGTGATGGAAAGCTAGCACATTGTCTGAAAGCCTATCAAGACTTCCTAGCCTATAAGGAGGAGGAACAAGATATCACTCAAATGTTGCAAAAACAGAAATGGAGTACAAAAATATTCATGGTCAGCTTCTTTTAGTCTTGTACCAAATCTCTAAACCCTCCTTTCTCATTTTACTCAAAAGCTATGCTCTTAAAAGAGAAGAAATAAGAATATTTGAGCTCCTTGCCTAAAAACATGAATTGAATTGAACAATTCCTAACTTACACTCAGGTTCTTATATGTTTAGGAAAAATATAGAAGCTTAACCTTTTCACTAGTCTTAAATTTTAACATACGTGATATGTGTGCTTATTCACATTTATGTGTATGTATATGTGTGTATATATTTGGTGCTTTGTTTTTGACAAAATACCTGGGTTCCAAGAAACCTTATAAAAGGTCAAGAAAAATGTATTAGTGTTATTAATAAGCAGGTAGACCACATTTTCAATAAATATTGAGGAAAATTATTTGTAAGAGGAGATCTTGACTAATATGTTAATTAATTCAAATCTTTGTAAACTCTAGCATTGTATAAACTTCAATTTATCAATGGTAGTGGACTAAAGAATGCAGAGCTATAGAAAGCCAGGAGCACACAAAGGTTCTTGCAATATGCAGAACACACCATATGGAAAAGTACAATATAAATTCTGTAAATAAATAACGGCACAGGTTCATAAATCAGTGTAACTCACTACTAGAGACTATTTACCAGTGACAAAATGACTTGGATTCTTTCATAGTACAGCAGTTTACAGTACATATTAGAAGAATAGTAAACATGAGGAATATTCAAGAAAGATAATATCAGAGTTTACAAATACCCTAAATTAATTAATGTAAGCCTAACACTCAAAGAGACCTTAAAGAGACAGCCAGCCACACATGCTTCCAACACTAATGGGACTATGTGATTTGAAGATGTCATCTGTAATTTTATTTTATTTATTTATTTATTTATTTTTTGGATACCGGGGATCAAACTCAGGACCTTGTGCCCCTGTCAGCAGGCGCCTGTGCCGCTGAGCGATATCACCGGACCTTTTTTGTATGTGGGTACCGGGAGTCGAACTCAGGACCTTGTGCTTACCAGGCAGGCACTTATGCTGCTGAGCTATCTCACCGGCCCATCTGTAATTTTAAAACTTAAGGATAAAATACATATTATTTCATAAAGGAGATACCATATTAATTAATAGAAAAGAGAGTTATAGAAGACAGGAATCACCCAGAACCATTAAGGATCTGGTCCAAATTTTTAGTTGGCAGGCAGTTGGCTGAATTTTATGCATCTGCAGGTAAGAGGAAAAAGTTACAGCTCTGGGTAGATAATAGTGTGTCTAATGGCTTTCCTGTTAATTGGATTAACTCATGGGATAGAATTAGACCAGATCCTGCCAGGTAACAAACTCATTTCTAAGGGCAATATCGTTCAGATAAAATTATTACATGAGTTTATCAGGGCATTTACTGGTAACCAAGGACCAAGCAAAAGTGAATAATGCATCTCCAAATATCCATATTCAAGTAAAATATATAATACTCAGAAGATGATCTGAAAAAGAGGGCATGGCCTGAAAATCAAGTCTACTGAGCTACTTTTCCAAATAAACATGTCAGTTCCAATTAAACATATCAATTTAGGTAAGTCACTTACCTGCTTTTCCTTTTAATTTCTTCACCCCCCCAACAAATAGAAATAATTAGCTCACAAAATTGAAAAGGAAAAAGGGGATAATTTTATATTTATTTGTGTTTTATTTCTGTAGAAATATACTAATATACTGGATATATAAATATATTTAATATGATTACAGTGGACTCGACTTACAAACTCAATTTGTTTCATGAGGGTTGGTTGTAACTCAAATTGGTTGTAAGTCAAGACTATTTTTCCCATAAGAAATAATGGAAATATCCATTATAATTCTGAACCTCCCAAAGCACGCTTTAACTAACCTCTTCATAATAAAAAGGGATATATAATGTGTGTAATTTACCAGAAACACCAGTAATTTTCCTAGCGTGTTCACCAAAAAGTTATAAAATGTGCCTCGTTTACCAGAAACAACAATTTCATAGTGTACTCACCATTCAAGTTGTCATCTTTGGCTTACAGGAAGGGAGGATGAAAAGGAAGGTGGTTATTGTTTTCAAGGAGAGTTCCCTTGCGTGAAAACATCAGGAATCTAGCTCTGGTGTCCTTTTTCTCCTTGGGACCATCTGTAGCCCACTAGGACCTGCTTCTGGCTCACCAGGTCTCAAACTTTTCAGAACTAAAAGCTGGTTTAAGGCTGTCTGTTTTTGTCTTTTCTTTAACACTGTTCTGTAGTATGACATGATGTTGTCATTAAGCAAGTGAATGCATGATTGGCTTTCTCTCTGTCTGAGTGGGTCTTCTCTTACAAATGTCTATAGCCCTGTCTATTTTTTCAGGATTTCCTTTTTTCAGAAGAAGAACTTTGCTGCACTGATTGTTGATCCTCTCCTCTTCAGAAAGCTCTTCAGCTGCCATTCTCTGTTGCTTAGTCAGGAATTGCTGAACTTCCTTTGTAAATAATTCCTCTGAGTGTTCCTCCACCAGTTCCTCAACATCACCACTGTCTACCTGCAAGCATATGGACTCTGCTCCAGTGACAATGTCATCAACCACAGGGTCATATGTCATGCTCCTCTACACAACCTTCAAAACCCTCTTCTGTACTGTAATTTGAGTAACACCTTTAGCAACACTAGCTTCCTTATACAAATCTTTCCTCTGTGAGATTGTTGAGATGGTGGATTTCGACATGCTGTCATATTAGTGAGATTGGTCACACAAATGCCACTTTCATATTTCTCCAGAAGTTCCTTCTTCTTTTCAATGATGATTGCTTTCCTTACCTTCCCTTCCTTCCTTAGCTTCTTTTCTAGTTTTTTGGGGGCCATTTCGATAACAGTAATAGTAGTGATTATATAAAGCAGTGACCAAAATCACATCCATAATCACATGCATCTGGGCTGACTGACGCTTATGTACGCTTATGTATGCTTACATATGCTTTTCTGGCATTGTGAGCCTTTGTTTATGACTGCACAAGTGGCCAGCATAAGGGTCGTAATTCAAGACTTTGGTTGTTAAGTTAAACCTAAAATTCCGGTCATAACGCAAGTTTTTCATATATGAGGCTGGTCATAACTCAAGGGTCCACTGTGTATTTTACCTTCCCCATTATATACAAATATATCTGTATATATTAAATTTTATTTTATTTTGCCAGAATTTGTTATCTTACCTTTAAAAAAAATCTTCATTTCTAATACATGGAATATCTTCTTTCCAGGTTTCTGTGACAAATGTTAACAAGTGAAGTTACACTGCCAGTTACTACTATGACCAAATGACTTCAAATTTATCAAATGTAGATTTCAGTGAGTGGCCTTATGTCTTTTTAAACTATATTTGAAATTTCTATGCTCATGAAAAATATTAATGGTAATTAAATTTATATCTAACTTGTTAAGTGTAAAACTATTGCCTTTGTTCTATAGATAAGGGAATTAAAGTTCAGTGGTCTATGTATCCAAGTTCACATACTTGACAAGGGAAAGAATCAGATTCTAATATCCTGTGTAGAAGACAAACACCTATTTTCATATTAGCTGGTGCTTTTGAGAGTGAAGACAGGGAGCAGGTATTTTGGGCTATGCAGTGGGTGAGTGGATGATTTTATCCTCTTGGGGAAAACACATGAAGTTTTTTTTTTTCCCCAATCTATAAAATGGGACTAATAACCCCTACATGACCAAATTACTGTGTAGTTTAATGAAATGCTTTATTTACATTTTAATTTAGGCATTTCTTTTTGCCAATGGAATTTTAAAACAATGCTAGAAAAAATATTTTCATCTATGTAATAGGACAAATAAACTTTGCATACTCAAATTATTGTGTGGTTAAATGAGATGTTTTGTAATTTTGGCACATTCTATCAATGGGATTTTAAAACAGTAGAAAAGTTTGTTTTACATTTAAAATGCTAATTTATGTAAAAGTTTTTGTAAGTAATGTTTTTATACAAGTAATGTTTTTCCTTAAGATTATACAAAATCAGCATAAATTTTGAAATTATTTTATTGTAGTAACGAGTCTGTCACTGGGGTATTTAATATAAGGTAAACCTTTGTCTCATAACACTTGATAACATCTTAGTTATTGAGGTTTATCATTATCAAAATTTTCTATTTACTATAAAGTATAACCTGATCAAATGAAATCTAGTATAAACATATTTAAAAGGAAATACTTTAACAATTTTATTTAATCCATTATTAATGAAGGAACCAGTAATATTTATAACTAGATCTGGTATAAACATTTTGATCTTAAAATCACAGTGTATAAAAGAGACAATATGACTTATATTCAAAACATTTCTTTGTTTTGTAAGGTTTCACATAGGTTGTTTCAAAATTAAAAATACAATATTTATTCGTTGAGGCCATTAGATGTACTGCGTTATCTTATTTTATCCTACAATGACCTTAGAAGCTATGAATTACTTTAACAGCAATTGTACAGATTAAGAAGCTGAGGTTTGACTAAGAGCACAAGCAATTAAGTGGCAGCAACGTATACTGCATTTATCTTTTTACTTTGGTTAAAGCCAGGAATATATAAGATCACATAAAGTTGGGATGGTAGATGGGGGGCCTTTTGAGACAGGTATTGACTTTGGTTTTAAGGTGTAACACATGGAGGAATTCACTAAGTGTTCTGTGAAAGTGGAGGAATGTGATGGGATACTCATGCTGGCAAGTCATCTAGGAGAGTGCTGGAATGAATGAGGGAGAGATGATATACAAGAGCTGAGTCACTTGCACAATATGGGTAGGAATGAGCCATGGCTGATGAACAAAGGAAAGCTGGAGAAAGTCAGGGATATGTGTGAGGGGTAGAATTGTTAGATATTGTAATTGACTTGGAGGCAACATAAACATAGGGGAAATAGCTATTTTGATTTTGGAAACCTAGTTTGAAATATTTAAATACAGCAAGTGGCCAGGCACTTGGAGGTAAGTCCCACTTGGAGGTACAGATGTTGGCATTATCTGTGCAGAAGAGAAGAGACCATTGCAACCTTAACATGAGAGGGGGGAAGAAATCTCAAGGAACATTTTAAAATTCCTTTTCTAAACTGTTTGTATAGATTTTAGGACTTGCCTTTTATTGTCTTACCTCAAATTAGTAACTTGAATAACTCCAGCTCTTTCTAATCTCTTGCTCTTCTTGTTTTACTTCTCTCTTCTTCATGAGGTTGGCTCCTTCCTTTCCTTGCGGGTTTATCTGCCTGCTTGGTGAAGGACAAGTGCCCTTGCCTCTATCTCATGACCTGGCTCTTACTGCCACGGTGTGTACCATGATAGTTTTCAGTTTATTTATTTGCTTGAATTTTGTCACCCACGAAGATGTAAGCTAAGTAAAGACAAAAATTATGCCTGTTTTGTTCATAGTTGAATCACCATAAAGCAAGACACTTAATATTTTTGAATGAATGAATGCACTGCTGAATCTGAATTCTACAGGTCTCTCCCCTTGCCTCTGCCTTACTTTTCACCACCTTTCACCACCTTTTGTCATAGCTAATTCCAAGCTTTTGTGATTTTCTGAACATTTCAGCCTTTTTACACCTCTGTGGTTTCTCTTATTTTCACTGTTTGAGATGTCCCTTTCACATTACCTATTTAGGAAATTCTTTTATAAGCTCAAAACTTGGCTTAATCATCACCCTGTCAAGAGAGTATGCTTTAGATGTTCCTTCTCTCGTGATTGCTTTCCCAGCACTTACCACATGTGACACAAAGCTGTTACATGCCTATTTCCCTTGTGCACTACAGCTGCCTTGAAGTTAGGGTTGTTATGTTCTGTTTGTGTCCCCACCGAACTCATACACTGAAATTCTAATCCCTAAGGTGATAGAATTAGGTGATAGAGCTTTGTACAAATGATTGGGTAATGAAAGTGGAGCAATGATAAGTGAATTAGTAACCTTATAAATAGACTAAGGGAGCTTATTCAACCCTTACCCCCCTTTTTCACCAGGTGAGGGAACAGTGAGAAGTGCCAGCTCTGAGCCAGTAGGCTATTCCTCACCATATACCAAATCAGCTGGTGCTTTGATCCTGGACTTTCTTGGCCTCTAGAACAGTGAAAAAATTCTATTTTTCAAAGACATCTATTTTATGGCATTTTGATATCTCAACCCAAATTGATTAAGAAAGGGAACATTCATTATTTGAGTTTATACTGTCAGTTCTAGTCAAGTACTTGGTATGTGGTAGTAATGTGATACATATTTGCTGACTGAATGAATGGCTGGATGAACGAAGGGGAGAAAGGCAAATGGTATATTGGACATAATCAAGGGCATCTAAAACACCATTATCCATGTGATCTTGAGCAAGTTATTAAAATCTGTAAGTGCCTATGTCTTCATTCATTTGGACGAAAATGATAGCAACTACATTTGGCCCTTGTAACATTCAAATGAAATATGTGTTGTATTAGTAAAGACTCTCCAGAGAAACAGAACCGGTAGAATTTAATTAATTAGGAAATTTTGAGGAATTGGTTTATACAATTGCAGAAGCTTTGTGAGTTCAAAATTCAATAGTGTGGGTCAGCAGGCTGGAGACTCAGGAGAAAATTATGGTTCAAATCCAAAGTCAGTCCAATTAGGAACCAGAAAGAGCCAGTGCTTCAGATGGGGTTTGAAGATGTGTGGGAGACAATTCCTTCTTCCTTGAGGAAGGACAGCCTTTGCTCTAGTCAGGCCTTCAGCTGATTGGATGAGGGCTATATATATCATGAAGGGCAGTTTGCTTTACTTAAGATTCTACCAATTTAATTGTAAATCTCGAACCAAACCACCCTCACAGAAACATCTAGACTAACGCCTAACAAACTATCTGGACACTGAAGTCCAGCCGAGTTTATGCATAAAATTAACTACCATACAGGTAGAACATTCTACAGTGTCTTACATTTTAGTTAGGAAATGCTCATTAATTAGATTTTCTAGTCTGGTCCTGTGTCCCACGCAGAGGAGCAATGAGTATATGTGTGTGAGGGCTGTGGGAATGTGGTCTTTTGCTGGGAAGAATGTGATTTTAGTACTTCCTCTATTCTGAGTTTGTCTGCAGGCCACACAGGCAAAATTGAGCTATGTTTTCTATGAGCAACATGGATAAAAAGTCTTTTTAGTGCAACGTAACAAGTAAACACAACAGGAAAAAATGTGTATGAAAAAGAAACTAGTGTAAAAGCAAGAATCGTCATGGCTTTATTCAAGGCCTTGTCACTCTTAGTTTCCCCCTAGTGGTTTGAAAAAAGAGCTAAAGCACTGTTTCCTCTCTTTCAGATAAAGAATGCAAGAGTCATACTTTTTCTTTCATTTCTACAAAGAGACTCTGCCTTGCAGTCAGTGCCTTGAAGAGGACTCCATCATATAATGGGAGGTCATTCATAATATTCCATAGGTTGGATAAGTCCAATGACAAACTCCCTTAGAACCAGGTAGGGATGATACATTGTGATGCCATCCACGTAGCTCTGGAAAATTTCTTTTCCAGAAAACTGGAAGTCTTTGCTAAGTGCAACCACTTCCAAAAGTTATAATCCCTCACCATGACAATAGTGCAAAGGAAGGAATTTTGTATGAGTCATGAATATCACAGATCTCTCCAAGGAGTAATATTAAGTGATGGATGTCTCCTAGAATTAGGATGACACCTTCAGACAAAAGGATATTTCCCACTTGATTTTGCCCATTGACTGTTACAGAAAACCTGGCTTGCTTCCTGTGGAAAATGCATTTTGGCAGAGTTGGATTCAATACAGTAAGAGTGTAAGAGGGACAGGAAACGAAACATTTGAAGAAATAGACTGCCATCCCCCTCATTAGATTTGAACGAATACGCATTTGAGTAGAATTCACTGTAGAACTAACCAAAACCTGTTCTACTTCAAAATCTAAATCACTGACATGAGGTTGTATTTGCAAAGAAGGCAAAAAAGACCATATTTAAAATGCTTCATAGTTTTTATTTGGTATTATCAAATCACACAAATTTTGCGGTAAATAACATTTCTAGATCTTGCATTTATTATAGAAATATGCCACAGATTACTTTCTGATTTACTATATCTGTATTCACATGAAAATATTCCATGAAGAGATACATGAATTTAATAGTACTATTGATTATGAAAATAGAGAAACAGAAAATATTATTTATCAATATCAAAAATATATATATTTATTCCATCACTTTTGTTATTAATCATAAACACTAAAATAGAAAAGTAGTCAAACTGGTTTTGCACATTGCATATATTTTATCAATACTATATTTTTCATTCTTGAATAATGAAGTACACGACTCAGCACTGTGTAATTTGGGCTTTATTTGAACATTAATTGCTATAATCATGAAGGTTACTATTAAAAGCGAAGAGCAGATCAGAGCATTAACCAGAAAAGAGTGGCATTAACCAGAGCTCCATCCTAACATCTTATTTCACTAGGAACATAATTTAAATATTTAAAGAAGAATGTCACGTGGTCCACTGGTGAGCAGTTTGGATAGCTATCTCAGGCATGAGTGGTAAATAGTATTTAGTCAGTAAATATCATTTTTTGCATCTAGCACCAAAAAGAAGCCATTTCAGTGAAGAGGACCTTCATACAATTCTACAAACTCTTTTCTAGCCTTTGTTTTCCTGCCATATTAAATAATTATTTGATTTTCTTCATTCGTACTTTGTGGAGCTAATTACATTTTCTAGGAAACAGTATAAAAATTATAGGTAATTTTTAATTATAAAATGTTTCCTTGGAAACACTTTCTAGTATGCTAAGGTGTACTTTGTTTCAAAATACTTAATTTCACTTACAATTAGAAATTAAAGATGGAGCACAATATTGGGCAATTTGGAAATTGTCACACTAATTGCCATGAAAAAGTTAATTTTTCACAATAGACAACTGACAGTGAACATCCAATTAACTGCTCCACGGTAATTTAACAGCCATCCTCAGAAAAGAATTATTTCATTTTATGACCAATAATTGGTCACTGGCACTGTGCATTTTTTAAATTTAGAAATTTATTTAGAAATCATACATATTTTTAATTCGGAAAGAACCCAATGATTGCAATTTTAAAAGATCAGCATATGTAGGTGACACCGAAGTTCACAGCAACTGTCTTGCAAATCACCTTAACACACTGGCTTCACAGCTAAGGGTAAGCCTCTCTTTGGTTCGTAAGGTGTTGTCCTGGAAACCATTTTGATGCAGTCGATAATAGGGCAGACACTGAGACAGAGAGTACAGCCTGTACACATGTCAGTAATGGTGGGCAGGTGGGTTTCTGGATCAAACTGGATAGCCTGTAAGCAGAAATAAGGAGTATTAACGCTACTGCCCACCAAGGGCAGGAATGCCCCATTTTAGCACCAACGTTTTCCTTAACTGCAGCAGAACTGTACTCTGAGACAACTACATCCAGCACCTTAGTGAAACTATAGCAACAGCTGAACCAGTGGGAGAAAAAAAGAGAGAGAGAAAGAAACAAAATCCTTTTAAATTAAAAACACAATGTTTAAAATTCCTTAGAGACATTTTCCTTCAATGTGCGAGGAAACATTTCATAACACAGTAGCCCTCCAGGTTTCTTTGTTCTGCGCAGAGCTCGGCTCTTGCCAGTCCTAGCAGGACAGGGTATTCTCTACCTGAAGACGATGGGATGGTTTCACACATCCTCCTTTGCCTTCTCACACTTTTGTAGAAAAATGTTACTCTCAGAGGAGGCAATGAACACATCTGATTGGATTTCAAATAATGTATGCAGTTTGTAGAAGAAAACAGTTGACAAAAAGTAGTTTAAGTGCCACTTTGAGTTTTGAGGACTTCCCAGCCATTTCTAGGCATTGTCTCATCGTGATGGGGACAAAGCACTAAATGGAGAGACAGGACAGCTGGCATCCCGTTCTGGCCCTGACACTCCTTAGCCTTGAGAACCAGCACAAGGCCACCAGCTGTGAAACTGAGCAGGATTTTGAGAAATGTGTAACTTCCTTCCTGCCTGCCTGCCTACCTCCCTTCCTCCCTCCCACATAAAGCAATGTAGAATAATCAGTGAAGATACCCAGCGTGAAATGAAGATTGAGGTTTTTTTAAAAAAATGTAACTCATAATGATTATGTGTGTGTCAGAAACATTTTAATAGTGGAATAAACACACAAGCCCTCAGTGGAAGATACAGACTTTTCTACCCAGAAAGCACTTCTGGGCATCTATGTGGGGGACACGTGGTGGAGGCAGAGGGTACACAGCGAACTCACGCACACTTGCAGAAAAAACACCATGCTTCCACTGAGAATTTGGAGTGACTAGGAGGCAGCTGAGGGAAATTAAGAGGGACAATAAATGTCTCAATCCACTTTCTCCTGGAGGTCATCTGAAAATCTTATATTTTCAAATAATTTTGTGACTTATTGTTTTCCCATTTCATACTTGTGTTAAATCCAATTTAATATACACAGTCATTCCTGGGTACCCACTGGGAATTAACCATAGGACCTCTTATACATACCAGAAACCATGAATATTCAATTCCTTTATATCAAATGACATAATATTAGCATTTAATTTATGCATATAATTCTCAAATCATCTCTAGATTACTCACGATAACCATTACAAAGGAAATGCTATGTATGTAGTGGTTATACTGTATTTTTGGGGAATAATGACAAGAAAAAGTCTGTTTGTGTTTAGTACAGAAGGAATTTTTTTCCTGAAGGTTTATGGTCCAAGGATGGTTGAATCCACAGATGTGGAACTTGCGGATATGGAGAGCTGAATGCATGTATTTTATTGTTTAAAAAATTCTCAAACAGGGCCGGTGATATAGCTCAGCAGCATAAGCGCCTGCCTGGCAAGCGCGAGGTCCTGAGTTCGACTCCCGGTACCCGCATTAAAAAAAAAAAATTCTCAAAGTTACATGTAATCATAATTATTTTCTACTTTTATAGGAATAAAAGAGAAAGTGATCTTTTCAGAGTAAATCAGGAAAAGTTGCTTAATACACATTTTTTGATTCTTAAGAAAACAATCATATTTGAACAAGAACTGTGGCTGTAACAGACTATAAAATAATTTGTCCACAAGAATTGTTGACATGTTTGTAAAACATTTCTATTGCTGATTAGATGAGTAAAAATGATTTCTCTTTTTTACATATCTTTATTTTATAAGTAGCAATTCAATGAAGTTATTGATAAAAATGAAAATACTTATGCTTACTAACATTATACTTTGAAGACTTGTAAGCAAACAAACTTTAAATTCAACTGAAGATTTTTACTTTTTATTTTTCTCTTTTGAACCAGAAAAGTCAAAGAAGAACTTCCTCATCTTTTCTACTGCATAATTATGATTTTTCTCATTAAAAGGAACCTCACTGCCTATACTGTACTAATGCTAGAATCTCAGGGTGGGAGCTCTGACCTCTAAGATTTGAAGTACAGCATTAAAACCCCAACACTGTCACAGTTGTAGCATTTCACTTTTTAAAGATGGGACATTTTGTTACTTAGGTAGAAAATTCCATTCATAATTTCTTTTTTTTTTTTTTTTTTTTGTGGGTACCGGGGGGTCGACCTCAGGACCTCGCGCGCCAACAGGCATCCGTGCCGCTGAGCGATATCACCGGCCCCTTTTTCGTATGTGGGATCCGGGAGTCGAACTCGGGCCCTCGCGCTTGCAAGGCAGGCGCTTATGCCGCTGAGCCATCTCACCGGCCTCCATTCATAATTTCTTGAAAAGATCTTCTTTTTAGTTTTGTACTTCTTTATACTTTTACATTTTTCATAAAATAACATTGTTCTATAGTTTTTAGTAATTTTTAGTAGTTTAGTAGCTTAAGTTTTAAAATTTGTTTTCTCTAAACTCCAGATCTTAAAATTCTCTTTTTATACTTTCACAGTAAATCAAGACTTTGAGGAAAAACTTATGTTTAAAGACAATGTTATAAGCTTTTTCAATTTATTTCTAAAATTCAACCAGTTCAAGGTCATAGTTGCATTGACTCTATTTAAAGAGCAGTTGATATATACAGTATAATGAATAAACGAAGAAACGAAAATCCAAGAAGTTCATAGGATGTGTTTTCAAGAGGACTGCCCACCCTAAAGGAGTGGAATTGCTCCCTTCTTTTTTCTGCCCTGTGTCAGACTCTCAGCCGAGGAGTGAGGGGCTGGAAAGTACCTGTGACTCACGTCATGTGGCAGCAATACATCTCATTAGCTTTTCCAGCTACGAAGGCATTCCTGGGACACATTTCACAACCAGTTGGTGGGAAAGTGATTTTCATTTCTTACTGTAGTAAAAGCCCAATCAATATAGAAAGAGAATTCTCTCTAGGCTGAGGAATCAAGTACTTTCAGAGTAATGGCTATAAATGGTACTTCCTCTCCTTTCGCTAGGTACTAAATGTAATACTTTCCTAATGTCCATAATTTTGTGTGAACATCTCTTTTCCCTGAGGCTTCTTCCTCCAATTTTATGGGTAATGAAATGATATTAAAATAATACTATGCACCTAATAATGGCATAGTTAGTGTAAGTTATGGTCTTCCTCCAAAAAAAAAAAAATCTGTTCTATAAAGGTGAAAGAGCAGAAAGGTGTACTTCTGAGAAGAAGCAATATTTGTCACATTTGGCTTGAATCACACAATTAGCAAAAGAAGATGTTTTCTTCCCTCAAAATTAGAAGAAAGCTTCAAAACATCTTAATTTCAGCAAGTTTTTTACCTGGTAGCCAGAGTCATTGCAGGTCATATAGCATTTACCACAGTTGATACACATTTCTTCATCAATCATAGCCACGACTTGTTCTGTGGTGCTCAATTCACCAAATGCTCCAAGGTACTGCAGTGCTTTTCCAATTACATCCTAATAGACAGGCATTGAATTATTCCCAGTGGTTATTTTAAAACATTTCCATGTGGTAATTTTTTTTCTGTGATTACAATTGGAAAATAAGGTAAATGTTTAAACTAAAGAAATTTTATTATACTAAAAGCCACATTGCCCTAGGTCCCCTTTAAAATACTGCCTTTTCCTGTCATGGCTACCTCAATGTCCTTGATTGATTCAAAATATTTAACTTGCATGTTCATTTTGACTTTAAGTAGAGCCAGAAGTTGCACAGTGCCAGATCTGGTAAAGGAAGTAGACGAGGACACACCATGTTTTCACCAGTCTGCCTTTCTATTGGATGGCATTTGAAGCAGCATTCATCATGTTTTTGATCATACTTCATAAAGACACTCATAACAAAGGACTCCCACAATTGCTTCAGAGAGTGGCAAGAATGGTGGGATAAGTGTGTTCAAAGTGAGGGGGAGTATTTTGACAGAGATTAGAGGCAAATTGTCTTTTACTATAATAATTTTTGGAAAATTTTGAACATTCACCATAAATTTTCATCAGTCCTTGTATATAATGTTGCATTGTGTCAACATAGGAGATTTTGGGTATTATATTTTCATAGATAAGCTTTCTATAATAATCATAGCCTAAGTAATGAAATACGGGCGAAGTGTGTGCTTAGTTTAGAAATATAAGACATAATTAACTGCTTTTGAAAGGTTTTCTACTCGATAACCTCCAAAGGCGTTTCCATGGACAGAAAGAAATATGTAATACCCCTTTCAGTTGCAGCACCTTTCTTTTTCTCAGTTTTTAACCTTGAAGGTTCGAAAAGGAAGGTAAAATGATGAAAGGTTATGCTCTTACACTAAACTGCAAGGGATTAGGGGAATAATGGTATGTATATTATGCATTTATATCAATGTATTTGGGTTCTAAATTTTCATTCAGAAATGTGCTTTGATATCTCTCACTTGTCTTGAAGAATATATTTCAATAGTAAAAAATTCTAATTTATATTAATTGATCAATCGATCCAATAGTTAAATCAGACAGATACTCTCACTTTTAAAGAACTGGAACTTTCTTCCTTCACCACTGAAGATCTTTCAGGCAGTTAGGCAGTTGTTTTTCATATTAATTGGAAGTAAGCTGAATATGTGAAGTGCAGAGGATGTTTCATCAACAATATGAAACATTTTGTTTCAGGAAACAAAATGGAAAGATGTAACAATGTTTATCAAATTAATATGCTGTCAAGATTCTCAGCTTTTGTTTTTCCCTTTTGAAATGAGAATCTGTTGTTTGAATTCAAGGTCCATGTTCCAAGAGGTCTGACTCTCACTTAAAGCCATCTTTCTATATTCTCTTTGGTATTTTATTTTCTGCACTTCTTCTTATGACCTTGGTTACCCTTCTTTACTGTTTTTCTACTTGAGCTCTACATAACAATATGATCATTAACATGAGCTTTCAAACTGAGACAGAATTTACATTATTTATACAGTTCATTTGTGTACTCTCATGCTGAAGATAGAAAACTTCCAGCACTCTCTACTTCCTTTTCAACATGTTGAAGTTATAATTTCAACTATTTGTAGATGGGCACTTGATGTCCAAACCAATATCTCTATTCTGAGTTGCTCTCAGAAGCTCAAGGTCTACATTTATCAGCTACATGATGAGTATTGTCACTTGAAATTGGTGCTGCAAAATTCACCACTCACTGAACTCACTAAGAACACAAAGATGCATTTTCTTTCATACTTCAATTTTTGTGATTAGAATTGAGACTTTTTTCCAATCATGGAGGCTTAAAATTTCAGAGTTATGTTTTACTGCAATTTCACCCTGCTCCAATATGTCATCTGTTGTCACAAATTCTGAGTTCTGGACTTGCAATAGCTTTTGAGTCTTCTTTGTATGTCTACCACCATCTTCAAACATTGTTCATTAACTTCTAGTCACTTTTCATGCAGTTGTAAGATCCTATGTGGGTCAATTTCATTTTCGTATGCTTTTGTTTCCTACTCTACCTTGAAGAATGGTGCTATCTTAATCAAGGTTGTAAATTTCTCAGTGCCTTATTGAAAATTTGTGGAACGAAGTACATGGACTTGCCATGTTGACATTTTAGGTTTCCCACCAAGATGTCTTTTATGTATCTTATTTTTTAGTTCCAAACACTATGCACTTCAGTTACCACTGGATACCAATGACCCATCTGAGGATGACCTGACCCATCCAATTTTATGCTAAATCCTCTCTCTAAAATAACCTTTCTTCCCAACTCCACTTAGAAAAATCCTATATATCTTTCAAAAATATATCAAATGTCACCACTTCATGCTTTCCTAAATCCTTCCTTCTTCTTTTCTAACATAATGATGTTAAGATGTAAGATTTTCCTCCCTGTCTTCCTCCTTCTCCTCTCCTCTCCCCTCCTCTCCTCACCCTCCTATCTTTCTCTCTCTCTCTCTGTCTCTATCTCTCTCTCTCTCCCTTTCTTTCCTGCCTCTTTCTTTCCTGATGGCCTATGGTACTTTAGCTATTATGTGGAAGTAATGATTGACAACAGATAACTTCTGAAATATTTACTATATTCTAGGCCAGTGCCATAATTTTCTACTGAAACCTCATTCATTTTATGGATAACAAGGTGACTGCACTATAACATAGAAAATCAGGTAAGTGATGGAGTGAGATTCAGACTAATGATGCTTGCTTTAAATACCATGATCAGCAGAACTCTGCTATGCTGACTCATTCATTATTCTCTATTTAGAATGCTCTGTTTCATGTTATATTGTCTACATCTAGTTCCTTTGTGTCATGTTCTTTCAGTAGACTTTATTTTCCTTTATATCATGTAGTATTTTCTTGTCCCTGTAGGTCACTGAAACAGGGGCACTCAAATATTGGTTGAAATAAATATGTCTCTTGTGTATCTATGTATTAAACATAATAATAGGGACATAGATGGGGTAGTAACTGTTTTACTGAACATTTTTATTAATGTGAACATTTTACATATAACGACTAGTCAAGGAATCTGGATATGTTTAATATTTTCTTATAGCATTTTAAGATATCAAATGAATGAGGCAAATATATGGCTGTGAAAGATTATTTATGTATGATAGAAAATAATTTTTCAATCTAGTAAACAAATCATTCAAAACAGTTGTTTTACTGAATCAGATTGTGATGACTGAAATCACCAATAAATATTAAAAGTCACAAATTAAGACCCTCCCTAGACAAGCATTAAATTTATAGAGCTTTTGCATAAGAATATATATGCATAAGAAATTTTATCGTAAGACATAAGTCCATGTTCTGCATACATTAAACATAACTTTTACTTCATATTAGAGATTTGCTGTTGTCATTTAAAAGCATCATTGTTTAATGCGAAACCACATTTTATTCTTTTTTTTTTTTTTTTTTAAAGGATCTTTGGAGCCTTTAGAAGTTATTCGCATATGGCATTAAAAATTCATTCCTCATTCACCATACTTCTTTAGCATAATTGTATGTTTTTTTTAATCTGGAGAGGATAAAAGAATAACAAGTATTTTAAATCATTTTGAGAAAGGCTATCAAAGATAATGAATTATCATTCTATGTGGATGAAGGTGTGGGCATTTGTTTAAAACCCAAAGCCTGCAAGCATACTGCCAGCTTAGAATACCCTTGAGTACATGTCCTGGAATTTGGAGTTTGCTGAAAGATGCATATGATCAGTAAAGGACACATGTCTGTCTAGTCCCTCTTGGATAAACGTCAGTAGAGATTAGAGATCCTGCAGTCATCATTGCACACAGGGTATGGATATACAAAGGTTGAGCAATCTGTTTCAGCCATCCCTGATTACTGGAAGTGTTTATGTGTAGGTGTATGTGCAGAGAATGTGATGCCAAATCCTTTAAATTAGCAATGACACATTTGATTTTAATGTAGGTGTTCACAGAGGTAGAATTACAAAGGACTATAGAACTGCAGAATTATATCTTTATCAATTATTTCTTCAGGATGATCAAAAGCTTTTTAAAAAAAGATATATCAGTCAATATTTCTGTTTGATATAAAGTTTAGGACCAATGAAGAACGAGAGGGACTTGACCCCATCTCTGATGTTTCATACTTCCTTCAATGTGATTAATATAAATTTATCAATTTTTGACCTTTCTTTTTTTTTTTTTTTTTTTTGTGGGTACCGGGGGGACGACCTCAGGACCTCACGCGCCAACAGGCACCCGTGCCACTGAGCGATATCACCGGCCCCTTTTTCGTATGTGGGATCCGGGAGTCGAACTCGGGCCTTCGCGCTTGCAAGGCAGGCGCTTAAGCCGCTGAGCCGTCTCACCGGCCCAATTTTTGACCTTTCTTTATAGATGATTGAAGTATTTTCAAACTGCAGTTGTTTTCTGACACTTTAACTGCTCTTTCTAGCTGCAAGTCTTCACATTTGATTAGCATATATTTTACAATTCCTGTAAATAGCTGCCCTTCAAAGGCCAGGACCAAGGACAGTGTCCTGTGGGCAATAGCTAAGACATAACATAAAGGGATTCACTATTTAAATTATTTGGGTGTAGCTGTTTAATCACTTAGCTATTTCCTTATCTGTACCATTATCAATGTCACATTTTCTTATCTTTTTACTCCATATTCACTCTTTGCCTAATAAACCCATCAAAATAGGAAATGAGATAATTTGGTTTGCTCTCACTGTGTTTATGCTGATTCTTAATAACTTCTTCCTTTATTAATGCTCCCAAGTCAAAAGTTTAATGATCTTTATAGAATTCCACAGGGGTTAGGTCTCAGTCTTTTTGGTCTATTTCTATTTTTTCTCTAATACCATAAGAAAACCCTTCCACATTCACTTTTTCTTTTTTTAAGAATCTAGAGCAATAATTATTTTTCAGCAGTGTGGTATACAAATCTCATACACAAGTGCTTTCCGAAATATAGGATGATCTTATTCTTCATGTCTTACGTAATGCTGTCCCCTGTAAGAGGTAGGGAGGCATCTGTACAGTTAGAAAAGGGGATGTTGAGCTTGGATTCAGTGGCTATCTGGTGAGGACTCAGGTAAATGTGCTGAGATGGCAGGGCAGATACAAATTATGATTCAGAAAATGAAGTGGTAGACTGATCAGAAAGGGTCAGAGAAACAAGCAAACCAAGAGAGATAGGATAGAAGCAAGTAAAAGTGGTGGGAGAGGGTAGGGTGTGAGGGACGGTTTAGTGTGAGACCGATGGGTGAAGCTTGTGGAACTACGGTTGAATCATTGCAGATGTGTGCCCTGCTCATGATATTCTTTCTGTGTAGGGCAGGCTCAGGCTTTAAAGGACACTTTGGCTTTACATTGATTTAATGAAGCTGAGTGTGATTTTATTACCTCTTTCCCTATCTGAGGCTCTAACTCTCAGATATGTTTTCCATACCCTTTTCAGTTCTAAGAACTGTAAGAGGATGCCAGGAAACATAATAGGAACGGAACAGTTCTCTCTAATTATAATTTAACAATATGCCATCTGCTCTAAGTAATGGCGTATTTTTCTTTTTTTACTTTAATAGACAAAACTACATTTCAATTTTCTCCTAATATTTTCTCTAAGCACAAAACACTTGAAGTTTTAGTACTTCTAACCCATCCTTAATTTTGATGTCATTTTTTTATGTTCATCATTGGTAATGTGATCTACCTTTTCTCATAGGACTACTGAACACTGAGTTATCTAAATGCTTAACCTTTTTTCTTACTCTTGTGAAACTTACTGATTGTATCATCAAATTTCTATTTGACATCTTTTCTTTGTGATCTATCTTCAGCATACAGTTACTGACTATGGGATTGTAGCTATTGTTTCCTCTGAACTTCCTAAGATTAGATGTATTAAGAGTGAAACACTTGTGTGTCTAAGCTCAGACTTCCTTTCTTTGGCCTAACGAACTTAACATAGGATGGTCACTTCACTCAAGATTCCTTTAGTTGTCATTTTCCAAAGTTTTTTCTTTTTTTCCTTAATATGGAGCCAGGAATGACCAACTACATGAATCCTCTGTCTGTCTCTCTCTGTCTGTCTCTCTGTTCCTCTCTATGTCTCTGTCCTCTTCTCTCTGTCTGTCTGTCTGTCTGTCTGTCTCTCTCTCTCTCTGTCTCAATTAAATTTCCAACAAAGAAATTGAATAATTTTTCAGATGTTTTCCTTTTAGTGGAGTGGGATTTTAATCTGAACTCTATATGGGATCACATCACTACTCTATCTTCCCTGTCCATATTAACCATCTGGTTAAAAAGTCTCTGATGGGGCCAATGAGATAGCTCAGCAGCATAAGCACTTGCCTGGCAAGCGCGAGGTCCTGAGTTCAACCTTGGTACCCACAAAAAAAAAAAAAAAAAAAAAAAGTTTCTGATGTAGTCCCAGGATAATATTTCTGTTTTCTTTCATTTCACTTCTCTGAAGCTGTTTCCTTTGTGCTCCACCTTCAGGTTTCTGGATTTCCAGCCAGTATATAAATTTTGACATGCTGCTCCTCCTTCAGCCCTTCTATTAGGCTTACATATTCTAACTAATACATACCTTTCCATTGTTATATTCCACTCAGAAGTCACATACCAACAAATCCCCATAAGATTTAAGAGATTATTTTTACCAAATTCTGCTCAGTTTTTAAAGTTTAGTTTGATAATTTTTCATCTGCTATTTGTTGGTGTACAGACAACTGAGAATATTAACGCTGCCCCTGGCCTGTTTCTCTGGTATCATACTGAAAATTGCTGGGCAAGTCTTGCACTATTTTTCTTTCCATGCCATCCCCTTTATGCTCTTTTGTATCTAATATGGTCTTACAGTTTTATCTGAGTACTTTTCTCTTTCCTTTCACAATTCAATTGAAATAATAAACCACTCGATCAGGTTGACGGGTCTCCTGCCAACACTGTCTTGCCAGCCTTATGAGATGCCGTCCATCTCTTACTAGAAGCAGCAGGAAGAAGAGATGAAAACATCACTAGTAGCCCTAAACCATTCATTTTCCTACCCAGAAATTCAAAGACATTACAGATATATTCCTGGCTTCATAAAGAGAATGAGAATTTATTCTCATACATATCAGCAGAAGTGGGAAACATTCATGGGACTTTGTAAGTCTTGGCAGACTCTCAAGTCTCTGTTATTTGCCGCCTGGGAATGAAGCATGTTTCTCATTTGGCTGGGCCAAATGTGCACACTGTCACACCAGCTGTCCTCAGCAAGGAGATAAAAGGACCTCCTAGAGGAGGCATTGCCTGATTTCTTTTTTCTAGTACAGGTGAACCTGTGGAATATGTCAGGGGCTCCTTCAGAAGGTCCTGGCTCATCTTTATACCCACTGCATGAGGCAGGTCTCTTTTTCTTCTATCTCGTTCTGTTCCTTTAGCCTTCCAGCACTGGTTTTGACTACCCTTTCCTTCCTCAGCATCTGTTTCTTTTTGTTTCCTCCACAGAATCAGTAGCTCCATACATCTGGCAAATGCTCTGTCAAGATGTGGAGTTGACAAAGAGAAAATCACCTGGGTGCCAGGCTGTCCCCAGGGCTGCAGATCATTAGCTGAGTAGGACTCATGGCCTCTGAGGTCAGTTTTCAGCTCCCATGGGTCAGGTAGAAGCCGAATAGCACATTACCTAGCAAAGACTCTTGGTTCTCAAGGACCTTCTAGTCATCATGTGACACTGGGCATCACCTCTCTTGATCCTCTATTTGAAATGAGTGGTTTCATCAGTCTGGCCCCATACTTTTTTGAATCCTGTCGCTAAAACTTATCAAAAAAACTGAGTTCAATTCCTCATTATTGCTTCTCAGTTCTGTCCTTTCTGTGAATTCTTGTTAAACAAAAGAATGAGCTGATCACTTTGACACCACTATGTGCTTGGTTCAGGGATTGTGTGTGGCTGTAGGTTCCATAGATGAAAGCGGCCATGTTTGAACACTATGCTTTGCAATATGTTGAGGTGTTTGAAACATCACCTCCCCTCACCCTGTGTTTTGTTTTGTTTTCATGTGAAAGACAGCAAAGGATAGTGCTTAAGAGCCCAGATTCTAGAACTAGACTTTGGAATCAAATCTTGGCTTTTATACTTTTCTACCTGTGTGATCTTGGGCAAGTTATTTAACCTCTCTGTCAATTTCTTAATCAGTAGAACAGGAATAATACAAGTATCTTGTATCTTGTAGGGTTATTGTGAGGATTAAATGAGCTCATTTACAAGCATATAGCAGGGCTTGAAACCTCATAAGAACTCAATAAATATTAGCTTTTATTATTAATTCTCTGCTTAATTAACACTAATTTATTAAACTCCATTTTAAATATCACCATCTCTGTGAAGCTTTCCACAATTACCGGAGGCAGAGCTAATCCCTTTTACTCCTCTGTGTTCCCACAGCATGTTGTACGTATTTGATTGAACTGTAAATAATTTTTAACATGTGTCTTTCTCCCTTGTTAGACCATAAGCTCTATAAGGATAGATATTTGTTCTTTTTAAAATTCATGTTGTATTCCTAGTTTCTAGCACAATCCTTGTGTTGCAGTGAGTGCATAATAAATATACATTAGTGGGACATCTCCACTGAGATCACAAAAATCCCAAAGCCTTGGTCCATTCCCTGTACATTTTTGGCATCTCCCACTGTCCTGAGCACACTGGTCACATAGCACTCAGTAAATACTTGCTGATTGATTGAGCCTACTTCTGAAGCAATAGACCATTAAATCATATCTGAGGCATTTGGAAGGAGAAAAGAGCAAAAGACGAGATCTATTGAGCATGGCTTGCTTAGAAATAATATTGTCACACCCATAAACAGGGAAGATGGAGCAGATTAGAGACCTGAATGCATGACTGAAAACCTTGTTCAGACAAGAGGGGCTTAGTTAATTTCAGGGAGCACTGGGGCTCTTTCTGTATTAGATAGGGAAAAATATATTGTGGTAGCTGAGAGGATAAACAAAGCAGTGTCATGGAGTTTGAACTGTTGAACAGAGGAATCTATAAAGAGGCCAGCAGAGAGGAGGGAAGGAACAAGCTAAAATAAACAGATGGGTGGACAGAGAAAATATTAAGCATGAAAACAGATGACCCAAGCCCACCAGGAAAAAGGGAAAAAGGAAAAGAACGGTGTGTCAAGAACAGAAGAAATGCTGTAGAGAAAACATGGAAGTAATAATGAAGCAGCAGAGGGAAATTCATGGTGTGCCTGGGTGTGTGCTAGGAAGAAACAATGAAAGGACAAGAAGCAGGATGTCACAGGCATGCAGAAAGAAAGTGACCCTTAAAGGCATCATGGGTGTTAATTTCAATGGGGACTGAACAGCTACATAGCTACATCATCCAGATAGGGTCTGAAATGATGGGCAAAGGGGCAGGGGATTTGTGTAAAAATGACAATAACCATGGCTCCTTTCATTTGAATAGAGCTGTGCTGTACACAACACTTTCACACACACGCTTTCATTTAAAACAATGCAGTTGAAGCCTTCTGACATTATCTCCTATTTATTCTCCCTCCTGCCAATCCCACAGCAAAAGCCTTCTAACTGGTCTCCCTGCTCTGTCCTTGCTCGTCCTGGATACTCAATCAACACTGCAGCCAGAAGGATCCTTCGCAAAAATAAGTCACATCATATCATTCTGCCTTCTAAAAGCCCCAGTGGTTTCCTACAAAGAGCTTTCACATTTCAGGGCCTTTGTACTTTTTCTTCCTTCTAAATGGACCATTCTTCCCCCAGATATCTGCATCGTTCATTCCCTCACTTTCTCACGTGTTTACTCAATTGCCATTTAATGAGACAAGTGTTTTTGACCAACCGCCATAGGGATTTCTGGTCTCTGAATCCTGCTATACTTTTTCCATAACACTTGTCACCATCCGGCATATTCTGTATTCACGTGTCTATCTGTGGTTGTGTGTTTCTCCCTACTAACATGCAGCTCCGTGAGAACTAGGGTTTTGCTCATTACTGGACGGCCAGTGCCTGGAACACAGCTGTTGTGCATTAATGATTACTGGGTGGAGTAGGAGATGTATTTATGAGGCGTATGACTATTGTTGCCAGCTATCAGTTGGACTCTCAGGTACTGCATATAAGAGACCAGCTGTGCCCTCAGTGAGACAACTGGTGTTTTCCGGCCCTGTGAACCAAGTCCTCACAAGAGAGCCATGAGACTTCTTCCTTCTTTTGGTTTCTTCCAAGTCATCATTTTCTTCCAGTTATTCTCCTGTCTCCGTGCTTACTTCTTCTCATTTGCTCCCCCAGAACTTTTTGTTCCCCCATATAATATTAGGGTAGGCAAGAAATAAGACATATGTGAATCTTCCATCTTGTGCCTGGCACACAGTAGGCAGTTGTAATGTCAGTTCTTTTTCCATTATATCCACCAGCACATGCCTGCAATTCCCTTGAGTGTATCAATTACAATATGCTCAAATCCAAAATTTTTAGCCATCACCAAAAGCCCATCAAACCTAAAGACACAAAAAGAAAACCCTGATTGTTTGTATTTTTATTTATCTTAATGGAGCCATAAAAAAATCGACTCATCTTAGTTCCCTTATTCTTTACTCCACACTATCTCTTATCCTTCAATATAATGAGAATTGCTAAATCTTGAGTTAACAATAAAACTTTATCAATTCATCTATGTTTTCACCACTATGGACATTCACTAAATGCAGGACCACATTACAGCTCACTTGGAATATTTCTTGCTCTTTTTACACTACTAATCCCTGCAGTTTATAGGACTTTTTGAATGTCACCTCTACAGGGAGGCTTTCCTTGGTTTGTTTAACTTTAGTTAGGTCTCTCTATGAAAGAGATAGCATACATCCTATATTCTTTCTATATGACTCATATCACAAGTGTAGATTATGCTTACTGCAATTCTCTGCGTAGTACTTGTTCCTGTGTAATTTGTGAGGACAGAGGTTGTGCTATTGTATTTATTGTTCACTCAGTGCTCAGTTTCTAGCATACTGCTGTCTTACTGTAGTTACGCAGTAAAGGTGCTTTGGAAAATAAATTGGCTGCTTCAAAACCTCCGTATTACTTGACTACCAGAGCTTTATGTATTCTTCCTCATTCCTTAGTTCATTTTAATGGACAAAATGGAAATAGTCTTTTAACCTGTCCTTTAATGTGCCCATTCTTAACATTATAATTTTTTAGAATACATTTGGTACAGACGCCTTGCTGAAAGCACTTCTCACATCATCTAATTTGTAACCCTAGGAGACAGTTACTTTTATTATCTCCATTTCACAGATAAGGTAACTGAGGCAAGTTCACACAGTTCCTAGCTGGCAATGCCGTTGTGTGAACTTAGGCAGCGTGACAGAGTAGTCTCGTGCTTAATTTAGGAAATTCTGCTACCATAAATGCAATCCGCTAATATCTTACAAACTTTGCTTTGTATTTCAATAAAGAAAATAGTTTCTTAAGACTTTTTAATGGTCATTTGTTAAAAAATATGAGTATTTAGCTGGGCATAGTGTTGTATGCCTGTAATCTCAGTACTTGGGAGGCTGAGGCAGAAGAATTGTCACGCATTCAAGGCCATTCTGGACTGCATAGTGAGTTTAAGGCCATCCTGAACTACATAGCAAGTAAGGCCCTGTCTCAAAAACAAACAAACAAAAATGAGTATTTAATAAATAAATGGCACTGGTAAATCCAATTTCAGTTTCCTGAGATGTCCTTTGCGATAGTTTGAGTGTGGTCCTCATAAATTCACGTGTTGGAAACTTAACCCCCAATTCATGTGTTAATGGTATTTGGAAGTGGGCCCTTCGAGAGGTAATTGGATTAGAGTAGGTCATGAGAGTAGGTCTCAAAATGGCATGAGTGTCTTAATAAAGGGAGGAAGAGAGACCTGAGCTACGCATTCACTCTTTCTATGTCATGCCTTCTGCCACTTTAAGATACAGTAAAAAGTTCCTCACCATATGCTGAGCAGATGCTGCTTTCACACTCTTGAACTTCTCAGCCTGCAGAATCGTGAACCAACTAAACCTCTTTTCTTTATAAATTATCCAGTTTCAGATATTTTATTATAGCAATGGAAAAAAGACTAAAACACACTACTTATCCAAAATGGTTTAGTGCAGTCTGGGCTTCATTTCTTCTGCTGAGCATATAACTTCTTTAATCATTCTTTTTCTGGCAACTTCATCTATTGTCCCCCACCAGCCTAGGTTATTACCATGTAAACAAAACACCCTTCCCATCTTTTCCATTTCCTCTCCTTACAGTTTCCTTATGGTCTTTCTCAGGTTGAGAAAGTCGCACATAATTTGCTGTTACTTTCTCATCCTCTATTCTACCTTCAATTCTACCTCACAGATTCTACTTTTCATTATTTTGCTGATGCTGCTGCTTAGGCCAGGAAAAGCTGAAATACGATGAGAAAGACGGTCATGCTAAGACTTTTACCTCAAGACCATAGTAACAATGAGAAAATTTTATAGAAGCGTTCAAACAACTACATCTGGATTTTAAGAATATTTCATAGTAATTGGAGGACGGATCAGACAAGAATGACAAAAGGCAGTAGAAGGTGAGTTAATAAAAAGTTTTAGAAGTGCAGAAAAATGTATAAGAAACTTCACTAGGGTCTTCACTAGTAAGAGGGAAAGAACAGAAGAGTAGAGAGATGTAAGAGTTACAAAGCACTAGACATTAGTGACTGATTTGTGAGTAGAATGAGGAATAGGTTGGAATTGAACTGAACTGCAGGTTTTGGACATAGGTAAAAGGATGGATAGGGAGCTGTTTACTGAGACAGGGGACTTGAGAAGGAGCAGATTCGGAAGGACTTTGAAAGAGTTTAAGTATAATAGCCCTTGGCTATCTTGTTCAGACTATTCCTGTTAGAGGGTTTAAAACAATGGATGGCACAAGTTAAAGTACAGAACAGAATTTCGAGGTGAATAGTTGAGTTATCATATAGTAAGACATTAGATGAGTCATAGAAAAGATGTTATAGAAAGAAGGTAGAAAGAAGATGAATACAGATACTCCATCCCCTTACAGTCTCCAGCCCGCACCTCATCATACAAGGCCGTGTCCTGCTTCCTGAACTCATGTCCTCATCCTCAAGGTCCATCTTCCCCTCTCTTTTACATCTGGTTAATTTGAAGAAGAAAACAGGGCCATATAGCATATGCCAAAGTAAAGAATCAATACTACAGGACAAGAAATACTTTTGTCTTAATTAAAGCATTAAAATAATAGATGAGATCTTGATATACAGCACTATAGTGGGTTTATAACCCAGGATTCAAGATTTCATTGGAAATTTTTATTTGTAAAGTTTTTTTTTTTTTTTTTTTTTTTGTGGGTACCGGGGGGACGACCTCAGGACCTCACGCGCCAACAGGCACCCGTGCCACTGAGCGATATCACCGGCCCCTTTTTCGTATGTGGGTTCCGGGAGTCGAACTCGGGCCTTCGCGCTTGCAAGGCAGGCGCTTAAGCCACTGAGCCATCTCACCGGCCCTATTTGTAAAGTTTTTACAGGGCCGGTGAGATGGCTCAGCTGCTTAAGCGCCTGCCCGGCAAGCGCGAGGGCCCGAGTTCGACTCCCGGATCCCACATATGAAAAAGGGGCCAGTGATATCGCTCAGCGGCACGGGTGCCTGCTGGCGCGCGAGGTCCTGAGGTTGACCCCCCGGTACCCACACAAAAAAAAAGTTTTTACTTAACTGTTTCTTATTAAACAAACAATTCCTAATGGCATAAAACCTTTTATAGAAATCAAACATCCTTATTAAAACTTTGTATAACTACTTTAAATAAAAAAAAAAAAAACTTTGCCTAATCCATTTCTCATTCACCCTTGAAAAGTTTAAGAAACTTTTGAGGGACGGAAAATTTGAACCTCATATAAGCAATGTAATGTATGATATGTTTCGTCATTGAATGATAATTTGAGAGATGGAGTCATTTTAAAAGTCCTGGGCCAGTGAGATAGCTCAGCGGCGTAAGCGCCTGCCTGGCAAGTGCGAGGTCCTGAGTTCAACTCCCGGTACCCACATAAAGGAAAAAAAGGGCCGGTGATATTGCTCAGTGGCACAAGTGCCTGCTGGCAAGTGTGAGGTCCTGAGTTCGACTCCCAGTACCCACATAAAAATAATTAAATAAAATTAAATAAATAAATTAAAGTCCCGAAGTTATACTGTCAAAATGGTCATATTACTAACAATAATTATATAGATTTAAAGCAATTCCAGTCAAAATAGACTCAGCATTCTCCAGAAAACTAGAAAAAACACTCTGAAAATTTGTACAGAATCAAGAATAGCCAAAGCAAACCTAGGCAACAAAAGCCAGGCCAAAAGCATTACCATCCCAGACTTCAAGTCATACTGCAAAGTCACAGTAGTAAAAACAGCGTGTGACTAGCATAAAAACATACATATTGACTATTATGGCTTGTGTCTAGATGTCCCCGCAAAGCCTCATGTGGTCATAGGCGGGACTTTTCAGAGGTGGCTGGATGTAGGATGTGTGCTGCTGGGATCGAAGATGTGATGCTGGGATTGATTCATGGAACGATGCTAGGATTAAGGCTGCCCCACGCTGGGTGTGAGGGCTACTCACGCTAAGGGTGGATAAAATATAAGGGACAGAAAGAGCTGCTGTGGTCATTGCTTGTTACTTGCTGCTTGCTGTCTTCTGCCTGCCATGAACTGTTTCTCCTCTGCAGTGCTCCTCTGCCAAGCCACCCCGCCTTGGAACCAGCCAACTATGAACTGAAACCTCTACAAACTGTAAACCAAATAAACCTTTCCTCCTTTAACTTTGGGTGTCAGGAATTTTGTCTCAGTGAGGAGAAAAAGTAACTAAGACACTGACAAATGGAATAGAACTGAGGATCTAGAAACAATCCCAGTGACATTCACCCTTGAAAAGATATCCTCTTTGACAAATGCTGCTGGAAAACAAAAGAATGAATCTAGACCTATATTTCTCATCCCATATGAAAATCAAATCAAAATAGATGAAAGACCTAGATAGTAAAACAGAAACACTAACTATGCTGCGAGGTAAAAGAGATAAAACTCTTCAAGACACAGGCATAGGCAAGGACTTTCTGAAGAGAACCTCAACTGAACAAGAAATAATACCAAGAATCAGCAAGTGTGATTATATCAAATTAAAAAGCTGCTGTGCAGGAAAGGAGACAACCACTAGAGTGAAAAAACAACTTCTAGAATGGGAATTGGTCAAAGGAAATAAGCAGCATCTCACAAAAGAAGAAATTGTCCAAAAACACATAAAAACATGCTGAGCTTACCAGTATGTAGACATTCAAAATTTAAGAAGATCATAAAATATTATTTTAGTTTTACAATAGCTAAAATTAAAAATAAGTTTGTTAATGGACTATCCCTTACATTTTTGACAGGAATGTAAATTTTCACATTCTTCTTGGAAAATTATTTAGCAATATGCTATAAGAATACATTATGAAAAGCCCTAAAATGTTACTACTTGCAATTTTTCTTGAGAAAACAATCAGAAGCCTCCACAAAAATTTTTGTGTAATGATTGTTTTTAATATATAAATTTTTTAAACAATCTAACTATTTAACAATAAGTTCATTTTAAAAATAAATAATAAATTCATCTTATTAAACAGTATAATAGCATTAAATAATGTAAAAAGAAAATCAATACTTTATGTTTTGAGATTCTACATGTAAGTATAGAAAAAGGACTATAATTTTATAAATCTGTAGTAGTAAAGTCTAGTTGGTAGGATTTTGGTTAATTTTTACATTAATCTTTATGTTTAAAATATTAGAACAAAACAAATAAATGAAATTATAGAAAGTTGAGAAGGAACAGGGTGAGGGGGAGAGAGAGAGAGAGAATTTCTTGTCTGATGATTTCATTTTACAAGTCTCTTATTAGATATCCACTTTAAATCATATGATTGTTTGTATATCCATAATGAAACTACTTTGTCTCGATTCCCCCGAAGGATCTTCATATTGTTTACATATTGAAGACCTCCTCTCCCATGACCATCTTTAGGTCTATTTCATAAGCCTTCTAAAAGGTTCCCAACTTAACTAACTAATCATTCCCTCTTGTGAGTCAATCCTTTCAATCTCCCCAGCCAGGAATTCCCAATCTCATGTGCATCCCTCATTCTGCCACTTGTTTGCTAAATAACGTGAGCAAATTATTCAATTCCACATTCTTCAATTTCTTCATCTGTAAAATGAGGGTAAAGTAACTATGTCAGGTACTCTCAGGATTAAACATAACATATATTGCACTTGTGGGCTTATTAGTGCTGTTAGCTGCGACACGCTTTTGTGACTGTTTAGAGAGAAAAAATTTTCTCTTCCTGTCTGGAAAATCATCTTGGAATCTGAGTGAAAATGTATCTTCCTAGGAGACTCTCATTAAAAGATGCAATCACATAACTCACTATTGATAACAACACCATAGTCTAGAGATCAGGGATCATCAGAAATCAAGACGGACCCATGGATATATCTGGGGACGAACACAGTCTTCCACACTTTCTGCTTTCCTCTAAAATATATGCCATCCTCCATTCTATACAAAGGGTTGTAGAAAGCAAGTTGAAGCAGGAAGTCATTTGTTAATGACACAGCTTTATTTTCCAAAAAGATAATTACACTTATAAAAAATAAACACTCCACTTTCATGGGTGGGGTGCACCATTATCAGCTAGTACTGAGCTTTCTGACGAGGCACATCATCTTCCCAGAAATAACAACAGGTGGAATGGGTGTGGAATTTCTGGGAAGAAGGCCAAATTCATGAAAAGTCCAGTAGATATTAAGAAAAACTACCAGAGTAGTCTCTTAATATGTTGGTACTGATGTGGTATTAGGTGCTGGTAGGATCTTATCTACTGTGTTTTGAGGCTCAAGTAACAAGTGACACCAAGAATACTTGGTTTTGGGTAACCTCTAAAGTGAGACAATTTAAGAAAGGAATATAAACCTGTGGTGTTTGTATGTGTGTGTTTTGAGGTACTGGTGAATGAACCCAGAAAGCCCTGAGCTACCCCCCATCCTTTATTCCTTTATTTTGAGATAGATTCTTGCTAAGTCTTCCAGGCTGGCCTCAAACTGCCATGCTTCGGCCTCAGTCTTCGAGTAGCTGGAATTATAAGTATGTACTGCTGCACCCAGTTTAAATCTGTACTATTTTTAATAGGACTATCTCTTCTTGATATTAAAAAAAACCCTTTACCTTCACATTTCTTTGGTTTAATTCTTCTGAGTTTGAATTTTTGAGGGTGTAGGGGAAGTAGCCAATAAACTACAAATTTTAAATCAACTACAGGTTTGCTGTTATTCTGCTTTTGTTTTACTTTTAGGTTATCAATATATTCACTAAAAGATTAGAGGTCTGCAAAAGGTCAACATTTTTTATAATCAGTACTTCGGTTATCTCATATATGTTTCATTTAAAATGTCTATACATAAAGAAAAGATAGATAAATATCTTTCATTTAATAGAATTAATTAAGAGTGACAAGGCTTGGTGAATTTCCACTTAACTCCAAATCATACAGTACTCACAGCTAAACATGGTAGAGCCAGAAGGCTTGTGAAAGCCTGTCAGGAAATGGACTTCTCTTTCCCCTCTCTGTTCAACTCATTCTTTTTGCAGTACACAAATAATTTAACAGGAACACCTCAAGGGACTATTTGGAATTATTATTCTGGTAAAAGTTCCAAGTGTTCATTTTATATGGAATTATGGCATTTGAAGTGCTGCTAGAGTTTGTGGCCAACAACTTCTATTTTTCCTTTCATAACTCTACATCACTTAAACTTTGCCACATCCAGCCTAAACTCTACCGTTTTTAGCATAAGGCCCACGTTTTTCCCCTGGACAGATGGATTTTTAAGGGTTCCTATCTCCAGTTGACTGTCACTAAAGATGAATTTCTGTGAGGTCTGCTTGATAGCACCTAAAAGAGAGCTCTTCAGCTGGTGCTTCAAACAGAAAAATGGATCGTGGGAGGAGAAGAATCAATTTCAGTAACTGCAGGACAAATTTCACTGATGGTGATTTCAGAGACAATGCCACCCAATAACACCCCCTTTCTTCCTTATGACCATTTTAAACATTTCCAGCATAGAAGGGGCAAGAGAAAAGGGCGTTTGTTTCCTATAGGGCAACCTGAAGAATTCTTGCAGTGATGGGACTGTTTTCTATTGTAACTGTGATAGTAGATACACAAGCTTAAGTATGTGACAAAACTGCACACACACACTCACACACACACACAAACACAAACAGTAATAGAACTTGAGAAATCTGAATAGGATTCATAGATTGTATCTGGGTCAATATCCTGGTTGTGATACTGTGATACAATTTTTCAACATATTGCCACTGGAAACTGGACAAAGAATGATATTGCTCTGTTATTTCTTATAACTGAATATGAACATATATTTCTCTCAGAATAAAAAAGTTTTTTAAAAAATCAGGAAAAGTAACATGTATGATTTGAATTTAATGATGACTTTTACCCAGAGAATAATCTCCGGAGATGTAAATAAATATACACATTTTCTTGAGGTCAAACCAGAAAGTTTTGCCAAATAAAAGCTATCGTAGTGATAGCAATATTACATATTGATAATTTAGTTATTTTGCACAAATAATATGAGATCTCTTGATATTAACTGTGGATTAAAATAGTTTTTAATCAACTGTGAGTAGACAAAGAAGTTACCTTAGTGTCTCCTGACATATTTAATGCAAAGATTTGCACAAAACACATACTTGACAGTGCTCTGAAAAGTATAAATTACACAAATAAAAGTGTAAACTATACAAATAAGATGCTATTCTACAATTTAAACACCTTTTCTCTATATATAGAATTCTAGGGCCGGTGAGATGGCTCAGCGGCTTAAGCGCCTGCCCGGCAAGCGCGAGGGCCCGAGTTCGACTCCCGGAACCCACATACGAAAAAGGGGCCGGTGATATCGCTCAGCGGCACGGGCGCCTCCTGGCGCGTGAGGTCCTGAGGTCGACCCCCCGGTACCCACAAAAAAAAAAAAATTCTAGAAGTTTTAAGACTATTTTCAAAACAAAAAGAAGGGATACATTTGAGGAAATAAACATATAAACTGTATTAGCATATTTGAACAGTGAAAGAGACATATTTAAGCAGTTGGTTTAAATTTTACCTTGATGGAAAGAATAGGAGTTTTGGGGATAAAACAGTGTCTCTCAACTGGGGAAAAAGCTGTACTTTGTTCTTTGAGTCTAGTCTTGTTCTCTGCTATGATTTTCTTGCGCTGTTCAAGAAAAGGCCCAAAGCTTGGCAGTTTCTAAAGGGAAAACACAAATAAGAAAGCATGTTAGCTCAGAGAAGAGAAAACTGGGAGACTATGTAAACACATAAATATTACCAAGATGGTAGGTGATAAAGCTCAGCGGCATAAGTGCCTGCCTGGCAAGCGCGAGGTCCTGAGTTCGACTCCCGGTACCCGCATATAAAAAAAAAAATTACCAAGAAACAAACAAACAAATGTGCATTTGGGGATTCTTTCATGGCTACTGGATCTTCACTCATTCCTGGACCACTAGTCTTCTAGGTATCAGAGTCTGTGTTATTAAAAAGAACACAAGAGTACAATACTTTTACCAAATATGTATATGTTAGATACAAATGTCAATTATACATTTCTAAATGGGATAAATTTCACAACGGTGAATGAAATCCACTCACTTAAAACAATAGCTATTAGTTAAACCATTCGTTTGGTGAGTATAGTGAAACGTATTGATGCTTTTTTCCCCTTCATCAAGTTTTTAGCACAATATAGACACAGCTGCAGGCCCTGACAAATGCTTTTGTCAATAGCAGAGGTACTTTGCCAAAGTTCTAATCTGTATCTTTATTTTATTGTGTTTAAATTCTTACTACATCTCTTTAAAGATTGTAACTAATGTTGATTGTAATTTACCGGAACAGCTAAAAAACAAAATGGTAAAAATATTGATTCTCCTGAACAGAGAATAAATTTTATTTTGCATGAAGGAGGCAAAAATAGAAATGAAAGCAAAGGCTATATCACAGTGCTTAAGCAAACTCTATCAGTATTCAAAATCACATCACAACTTTAAATCTCAAGGTTATTCAATTGTACTTTACAAAGTTCATTTAGAAAGCTACCTGGGCATCATGGAAAAATGCTAAGTGGTTTCAAGTTAACACGAAAATGCCCTCATACCATTCATTATCCCATAATTATTTCCTCTTCACTTTGTCCTTCCCCTCTTCTAGAACCTTTGATCTTCACTTTTACTGACACACACTGCCTGTGATAGACACCATTGAATTCCAAATGTTGTGTGTCAGCCTGTAACCTGGAATCGTTAGGTCTCTTGTATAAGATTGCAAAAACACCCTCTCGCTCCTGCAGAATAAAGCCTGTTTATCTAGCTGATGGAAGTTTGGAAAACTACGGCACTCCAAGGTCATCCTGATCTCTGACCTAGCAGGTGCTTTCATGAAAAATCACACTCGTTTCAAAACTCTGACCTCCACTTGCCAGATTGCATAATGCCAGGAAAATGAGTTCTCTGGTTCTCTAGAGCTATCGGCAGAGTAGGTAAAGTAAACTTTAACCATGTTCCAATCAAGGCAGACTGTAAACTACAATTGAAAATTTTTGTTAGCAAAAGATATATTTATGTGCCAATTCCTAAGCTTGATACTTCCACGATCAATTCACCAAAATCTTGTCAACAAGTCAAATAAATAGAACAATGTGATGAATGCCAAATTAATTTATATATAAGGTGTGATGAAAATACAAGGTAAGCATTTAAATTTTTTAAAAAATTACATTAAAAGACACATTGTCATTAATTTCCCTCTAAATACTTCCCCTTGCTCAGAACATACTTATCAAATTGTTCTTGTTACTTTCAAAAGCAATTCTGGAAGTCCTCTTTCATGATTATCTTTACGAGGTATGATCAAAATATGGTGAATGCTGCTAGGTTCGTAAAAACATCACAATATGTCCTCATCCACCTTATCCACTGAATCCAGCACCAAGGGATTTGCAGCTCTTCTTCAAAGTCAAAACGACCGTGAAAGGTAAACATTTTGAATCAATTTAGGACATCGAAGTGGCTATGACAGTCCAATGAAAGACATGAAATAGGACTTCTAGAACTGCTTCAGAAAGTAGCACGAATAATGAGATAAATGTCTTTGAAGTGAAGGGGACTATTTTGAGGGGAATTAATGTCAATGTTTCTTTTAACGTAATAAATGTTTTATTTTATTTTTAAAAAATATTTTTATTTAAAAATAATTTAAACACTCTCCATATTTTTCAATCACACATCGTACAATCAGATTAGAACCATGTACTTCATCTCTTCTTTTTCATCTTTTTTTTTTTTTTTTTAATGTGGGTACTGGGAGTTGAACTCAGGCCCTCGTGCTTTCCAGCAGGGGCTTATGGCACTGAGTGATATCACCGGCCCTTTTTTTCCTTTATGTGGGTACCGGGAGTTGAACTCAGGACCTCGCACTTGCCAGGCAGGCGCTTATGCCGCTGAGCTATCTCACCAGCCCTCATCTCTATATCTTAATGCTCTCCTAAATTATAATAGTAAAGGTTGCAGCAATATGAAATGATATGATGTGAGGGGAATATTTTTTGTATCTATTTTACTGTAAAGTAAGTGATGCTGGCTTGTTAAAAGCATGAAATAAGTAATCCTAATACCTATCCCATTTGTAAATATTCTTAATAGAGTAAAAGTAATGTTTGTTTGAAATGCCCTCATAAAGAAAGATTTTTTTCCCCTGGAGCAGATAAAGTGCTGGAGATTACACTTGCTACTGAAGAAATGCCCCCCTTGGGTCCAGATACCATTTCATCTGGTGGTGAGCATGAGTCATATGATATAAATCTTGCCAGAATGCACTTCCCCTATACATTAAGGACTCCTATAGGCCGACTTTTATTCTTGAAGATTATAAAAAATTTTAAAAATTTAAACATAGCACCTTTGGTTCTAGGAGACCCCTCATGCTGACAAGTCCCTGAGCCATTAACTGATCTCCTGATCTGATCTTATCCTTACTTGGTATCATTAATTTTATCTGAGTTTTGTAGAGACTATTCAAAAGAAAGTAAAAGAGACTTGTTTCTATTTAGATTATTCTTTATCCAAATGGAAAGGAAGAATAGAGTCATAGTTAAAGCATGATTTCAAATTACTGCAATAGTAATGATGATGATAAGTATTTGAAAATCCCTCGATACTGAATGGAAAACAGTCAGAGTAAACATCTAGCAGCCTGATATTTTCCATAATCTTTTGCATTAGTTGACTATATTTCCCATGTACAAATCATGTCACATAGCTTTCCAATGCTATGATTCTAATGTGCTAGTCTTTTATTATTATTTCTATAGAGAGGCCTTCAATTTAACATAAAGATTCCTATAGGATTTTCTAAGTACACTGGTTAGAAGAATCAAAGAAATAAAAGGCTGTCTACTGCCCAGTTTTTCTTTAAGTGGAAAGCACACATATACTAAATATCAGTGACTACTTCCTCAACCTTCAAACCAAATTAGGTTCACTTCTAATTCCTCACTGCCATGTAGGGGGTCCAGAGGCTGAGGGTAGCTTTCAAAGCTTCAAGGCTGCCATAGACATTGTGCATCCCTCATTAGTTACAAAAACTTAAGTATTTTCATAAAATATGTGCACTAAAGCGGCTCTAGAATTTTGGGGCAATTGAATGTTTTAAAAGTTAAGTGTTCTGAAAATATAAAAGATCAATTCTTTCTTGCCTCAGAAGATCACCTTTACACATACCACGATTAGGCTACATTTATGTTCTGTCTTGACCAAACAAACAAACAAATAAAAACCCAAAGCTAAAAAAGAGTGAAGAAGAATGCATAGTTGGCCACCGTGTATATGTAGACTCGGTGATGATTAATAAAGCATTTAGTTCAAATCTGTGCTTGAACATGCAGTTAATTGATTTCCCATTGGATGAGGAGAAGTAGCAGCGCTTGACAGAAGCAGCAGCAGGAGATTTCCCTCTTCATTCATTATTTTCTTACAGAAAAAGTTGTAGCCTGCGGTAACTCAAAGCAAGAGGTTTTGAGCACAAGAGGTTTTGAGTGTCATGGCATATTTTTTAAACAAAGGAAAAAGTTCTTTAGGAGTATCAAAAGCTGCTTTGTAACTGATGAACTGAACAAAGCACAGACATGGTGTGATTTTTGTTTTTGTACTTTCTCCAGGGATTCATCATTGATGAATTTGTTCTCACCAGAAAAGCTAAATCCTACTCATTTAAAGATAACAGTATCTCACACTAAAACTGTCTTTATCCAGATATGAAAAGCATTACACTGCTGATAGAAAAGTGACAACATAATGAATCAGCCATGATACCTTAAGCCAGCAAAGCTTTAAGGTAAAGAAATTTATTTGGATTATAATTTATTCATGGATCAATCTAAAGGTAATTGAGCATATTATAAAGTAAAGGGTTCTTGTTCCTAATAGAAGCAGGTGCTGGTATCATCTAGTTTATACTGGATAATTTTATAAGTATGGCAGCAAGTTGATTAATAGCAAGAGTCTATAGTACTGTACTGGACTAGCTCTATATTTCTTAATAACACTTTCTTATCTGATTGGAACCAGTAACAGCAGGAAAAGTAATTATTTGATATTTAAATGGTAGTAATGTGAAAAGATAAAGGGATTTCAGGTTTATACTAGGTAAGATATATATATATATATATATAATATGTATTATACATATACATACACACACTATCAATCTTTTAATCTATCTACTTTGTGCGTGTGTGTGTATAAGTGTATATGCACTGACAGATTGAAGGATAAGACATATAGAAATAATACATATGTCACAACTGCCTAAAAGTTGATCTTTTGTTTTTTCACATGACATACAATACTATTTATCAGCCTTTTGACATTATTTCAGCAAATACAATACTATATGTGCACTCCGGGCCAGGAATGGTCCTGTACTACATTAAAGGCTAAGTAATATCCATGGAGCATATGTGTAGTTATCGCCATTATAAACTTTATAAGTGTCTCTTACTATTCATTAAAGGGTAGTTTCAAACTGAATGATATAAAAAGTATTTCCAGTTATTGTACTTATGTACTTATGACTTACGAACATTTGAGTTGTGAACTTTCACAGATAAGAATGGACCTTCCGTTACAAACATTCAGAGATTCAAAGTAGCTCACGTGTCTGGCGGACACTGTCACACTTGTGCTGCTGTTTGCTTAATTTTCAGTACAATAGCATACACTAGAGTTAAGTGCTCAGTCAGAGCCCAGGATGTCCAGAACCAAGAGGAAATGCAGTGGTAGTGTGGAGGGGACCGCTAGGAAGTGCAAAGCAACAACCATAGAGACAAAAGTGAAAATAAATGAGAGACGGGACCTGAGTGAAAAGATGGTAGACATCACTCGTTCCCATAACATGAGTCGTTCAACCACTGGCACAATTCTAAAGAACAAGGACAAGATCATGGAACATGTAAAGTCTGCTGTGTCAATGAAGTTACAATAATACCCAAGAAGCATAGTACAACGATAGAGGAGATGGAGAAACTTCTCAGTGTGTGAATGCAGGATCAGCGTCAGCACTGAGTCCCACTTACCTTAATGCTTGTTCTGGAAAAATCTAAAAGCCTGTTTGAAGATATGAAGAAAAAATGAGGTGAACAGGGTGCATCTTTTATGTCAGCCATGGATGGTTTAACAGATTCAAGGCTAGAGCCAACCTTCAGGATGTAAAATAAGTGGTGAGGCTGCAAGCACAGATACATCACTGCCCAAGAATTTCCATCAACACTTAGAGAAATTATTGATGAAGATGCTTCTGTACCCCAACACATTTTTAACATCGATGAGGCAGGACTGTTCTGGAAGAGGATGCAGAACAAAGTTATACCAGGAAAGAGCAAAAGATGATGCCAGGCTTCAAAGCCGCGAAGGACAGACTTACTCTGTTGTTTGGGGGCAATGCATCCACTGATAGGAAAATAAAGCTTTTCTTAGTTTACCATTCTGAGAATGCAAGAGCCCTCAGAAACATAGCGAAGGGCTCTTTACCTGTTGTGTGGGAGAGTAACTCCAAACCTGGGTTACACAGATCATTTTCCAGGACTGGTTTTTCCACTTTATCCCAGGGACAGAGAAATGCTATTTAGAGAAAGATATCTCTTTCAACATTCTTTTGCTGCTTGACAATGCACCAGGTCATTCCCAATTCATGGATGACTTTCATCCCAACATGAAAGAAGCACATCTGCCATCAAATACTACAGTGCTCATCCAACCTACAGACCAAGGGATGACTTTTGAGAAATTTGAGAAATATTATTTATATCACACTTTTCGTAAGGCAGTGAAGGCAACTGATGAAACAGGAATAACCTTGTGACAATTTTGGAAGGGCTATAACATCTACAAGGACATAAAAAACATCAACTTTGCTTGGTATGAGGTTTTGGCTGTCACCATGAATGGGGTTTGGAAGAACCTTTGCCACAGTTTGTTCATGAAGTTCACAGAATTGAAAAGATGGATAAGGAGTCCAAAGAGGTCTTCAACAACTTAGTGACCCTTAGCAAGAAGCTGGAGCTAGATCTGCAAGAGGACAACTTCGATGAACTCCTTGCTATGGAACATAATGAGGGCCTGATGGAATTAGAGGCCCAGCAAAAAGATTAAATCACATCCTAATTTCAATTACTGTGCACTAGACATGATCCAGGATACCGTAAAGGATGGAGATGAAGGTCTTTTTTCTATTCTGCATTGTCTGAGTTCAGTACTTCTCTCCTCCCCACATTATAAATGTACTCAACTACTTACATTTGACACCTATTTTTATGTATAAATCAGTTTCAGTATGGTTTATACGCAGAAATTCAGACTTTACCCATGTGTATTGGTGTGTAATGCTTAATCACTGATATAACAGAAAGCAATTTTTTTTTTTTTGTGGGTACCGGGGGGTCGACCTCAGGACCTCGTGCGCCAGCAGGCGCCCATGCCGCTGAGCGATATCACTGGCCCTTTTTTCGTATGTGGGTTCTGGGAGTCAAACTCAGGACCTTGCACTTGCCAGGCAGGCGCTTATGTCGTTGAGCCATCTCACTGGCCCCCAGAAAGCAATTTTTTAAGATGTTATCAAATTTGGACAGTAGAAGACAATAAGCAGACACACAGAGAGGGACAATCTCTATATTATGTCTTATCATAAGCTATGGGGTACCCAATGGCGCAATTGGACACTAGAGTTGGAGATGCAAAGTATATAAAATATGACTATTAGTTTAACGAGAAGTTTTTTTTTTTAAGAGAAGAAAAAACAAAACAAATCAAAAAAAGAACAAATTTTCAAAACAACATAATATGAGGGTAACAATGGTTAATGCATTACATATTATTATCTTTAAGTTAGTTATTCAGGATACCAGACATTATCATTCGATTGTCCAAACATTATTGGCACAAACCTTACTCTTCAATGAACTAAGTAAAATTGGTAGTGTATCTATCTTAACCATCTTATATATATATACAATTTTTTTCCCCTTTCCCTTCTTTCTTTTCCCTATTCCAGTCTCTCTTTCCTTTTGACCAGTTTCTTTTTGATTCACCATGTCTATAATACATTTTGGATCTTATTTACTCTTTCAGTTTCTCATACTAGAGAGACAATATGATGCTTACACATGTGCGCCCGGTTTATTTCACTTATGAGCATTTTCTCCAGTTGCATCCATTTACCTATAAAAGTCTCCAGTTTATCCTTCTTTATGGTGAATAGTACTCCATTGTATAAAAATACCACATCTTTCTTATCCATTCTTCAGTTGATGGGCATTTGGGTTGTTTCCAAGATCTGGCTATTACAAATTGTGCTGCTATAAACATGGGTGCACATATATCACTGTGGTACGATGTTTTTAATTCTTCTGGGAAGATGCCCAGAAGGGGAATAGCTGGGTCAAATGGGACCTCCAACCCTAGTTTTTTGACTTCCACAGTGACTGACTTCCACAGTGGCTGTACCAGTCGACACTCTCACCAACAGTGGAGAAGGGTTCCTTTTTCCCCACAGCCCCTCCAGCATTTGTTATTAGTTGATTTCTTTATAATAGCCATTCTTTCTGGGGTGAGATGGTATCTCAGTGTTGTTTTAACTTGCATCTCTCGAATGACTAGTGATGTTGCACATTTTTTTGTATATTTATTTGCCATTAGTATTTCTTCATCTGAGAAATGTGTATTCATCTCACATGCCCACTTCTGGAGTTAACCAGATAAGTTTAAACATACACCTTGATCAAAACTTAGATGTGTGAGTCAGTCAAAAGCAATTGCAGCCTGTTTCATAGTTTGAGTAGAAAGCTGACATTCACAAACTGTTAGGGTACTGATTTAGAAGCCAAATTTGCATGAAAATTAGAGTTTTGTACTCATTAGCCCTGTGACTATGAGCCTATTACTTAACTGTTCTGCTACTAAATTTCCTTATCAATGAAATGAGAATGACAGTTTCTAACTCATGACAGTTTCTAAGCATTAAATGGAATAATGTTTGTACAGTGCATGCCTGCCAATTTATTCCTATAAGATTTAACTGCTTATGTTGCCTTGTGCATCATGCTCTGCATTCTGTTAGTTCATGCGTTCCCTCTGCTAGGAATGTTCCATCCCCGTTTTCTTTTTAAACTTGGTACAGGCCAAACTGGCTTTTTAATTTCACTAAGTCTTTGTAGCACCTGAGTGATCTCTTAGGGATCTCCCACCCTGGCCAGTGTAGGACCCCTTGGTGTGCCAGAGCACTCTGGGCATATTTTAATCCTTAGGCTTCTTCCATGGTCTGCTCACAATTAGCCAGTGCTTCTACTTCCCCACTTGAGATCCTGGAGAGCTTTTGATCTAGCACATGACAGGGGCATAGTCTATCCTAAAACACTTAACAAATGAATGAATGGCTATGTTGTCCATATGCAAAATCTTGCTTGGATGTTTGAGATTTTGGAGAATCTCAGATAATTACTTTCACAAATAAATTAAATGGTATAGTTTCTTTTAATATAGAAAATTACATGAGGTAAATAATATCATACGTGTATAACAGCTGTGATTCATAAATTGAAAAAAAACTTATAAAGTGCGAGACACTTGAAATTCGTGTATAAAAGACAGTCTGTGGCCTGAAAGAGCCTACGGTTAATAACAATTGCCATTCCCTGTGACAAGGGTTATGGCAGAGGTGACACTGGCTGTTATATGAACAATGACAATGTGTTCATAACCCAGGCTAGGGGTCAGGGATTGTCTGGAGGAGCTGACATCTGAACCAAATACTGAAGGATGAGGTGAAGGTGGCGTGGTTAAAGTGCCAATAGAGGTGTGAGGGTCAGGAAAGAGGAAGAAAGTCCTTCAGGTGGAAGAAACACCAGAGGGAGAAGGTGACACTTTGGAAGAGGCACCTGGGAGCCAGCAGACTGCTAATCCTCTGCTCTCTTTAATAAGATACAAGAAGGTGAAGACCTTCCCCTGTGGAAAGCAAGCACATTTTGTTGTGATATGACAAGGTGGGAAAGGGTATTAGGAGTAATGTCCATCAAGAGAAGAAATTCCAGCATTAATGAATGCCAGCTAAGGATGATGTTGGTAAGAGTTGCTTTTTGCCAAGTGCTGTACAGGTGCTGGACATGGGGCCACAAGGACAAAAGCAGTTTATAGCTTTGTGAGGAAGACTGACTCATATTCAAATGAACTGAGGTGAGAAAATTATTATTTTAATATTTAAATAGTATTTCGATGATTCATACCAGGTTTCTCTAAAGTAACAAACTGTCAGTGCTTAAATTAATAATTTTTACAGCAACACCATTAGGTTGGGATTTGAGAAATGTGGTCCTGGAAGCAATGATTTAGAAACAAAACAAAGGATGTTCCAACCACTGTGCATGGAGAAATGCAGAAGAATATTGAATCCAAAGGAGAACAGAAGAGAACAGAGGGGAAGGAAGGAGAAAGAACAAGAGAAGACAAAAGAGCACAGGGCAGAGGGAAAAGATCCTGAACATATGATGGCTGAAGAACTTTTGTAAAGCAAGAACCAATATTTTTTCAAGATGTTTTCATTATTGCAACTTAAATCCACACTCATGATCTCTGTTTAATAAAGTATGCTACACACTTACATGCCTTCATGAGAAATTTGGAATAAAATCAGGGAAATAGGACTGAGTTTCATTGTTGGGTTAGCATATAGCTAAAGAGAAGACAAACCAATAGAAAGTAAGATTTAAGGGAGAGGAAGAGTTTAATGGGAGCAAGACTTCAGAGCCCGGGGCCGGTGAGATGGCTCAGCGGTGTATGCACCTGCCTGGCAAGTGCGAGGGGCCGAGTTTGACTCCTGGTACCCACATACGAAAAAAGGGTTGGCGCGCGAGGTCCTGAGGTTGACCCCTGGTACCCACAAAAAAAAAAAAAAAAAAAAAAAGAATTCATAGCCAGAAGTAACCTAGAGAATATATTTTCTAAGGACTTTGTAGCACCTCCAAAAGGACAGGATGGGGTGAACTAAGCTGACATCTGGATTATGTAAGTAATTAATTATGAGGAGAAATGGGATGAGTAGAGGAAGAGATACACAAACAGGGTGATGTAACTCAGGTACACCAAGCAATTAGTTCCAGTAGAGGTTAAGAAAGGCTTTATAATGAAAGAGGCATGTACTATGCTGAATGATTTAGAAAGGGAAAACTAATGTGTAGTTCTAGGAGGAAAGAGAGAAAGAGGAATGAAGTAAAGAAACTATGAGATGAGCTCACTCTTAGATGGATAAAATGTGGTAATTGACTGGGTGGGAGGAAATGTGGATACATCTGGAAAATCTAACAAGGGTTCTGAATTGTGGGCAAAGTGGCTTGGATCTTACTCCTTAGGATGTACCAGATCCTTGAGGTAGCAAAAGGAAGGGAGGATTATGGAATCATGGGTGTGGCAGAGAGAAGAGTGTAATCCAGAATATTGGAGATAAGGTTCTGATAGTAGCAGGAAAGTAAATGAGAAGGCCTATAAGATTATTATTACTATTATTTAGGCTGTTATGGTAGGAAGAAGAGAAAAATGTCCTGTGGCATGATGTTTAATTTTGTGTCAGTTTGCCTGGGCGAAGGGATGCACAGATAGCTCGCAAAGCATTCTTTCTGGTTGTGCCTGTGAGGCGTTTCCAGAGATTAGTATCTGAATTGGCAGGCCGGGTAAGAAGCCATACTCTCACCAACATGGGTTGGCATCATCCAAGTTTTTGAGAGCCGGCCCAGATAGAACAAAAAGATGGACAAAAGGCAAATAGTTTTTTTTGCTGGATCTAGATCTGGGACCTCTACTTTGTCCTACACTTCATCAACACAACTACAGGTTCTTGGCCTTTTGAACTAGGAACTTACTCCAGCCCCCTACCCCATGCTTCTGTTCTCTGGCCTGCAGCCTCAGAGTGAATCACACAATTAGAATTCCTGATCCTGCACCTTGCAGATGGTGCACCATGGGATTTTTTTTGGCCTCTATGATCAGGTGAGCCAGTTCTTATACAGTAAAACAGTGATTTGCAAGCATAATTCATAATTCAGGAAACATGCTTGTAATCCAAAGCACTTGCATATCAAAGCAAATTTCCCCATAAGAAATAATGGAAACTCAGATGATTTGTTTTGCAACCCAAAAATATTCATATAAAAATGATTACAATGGTGTCTTAGTTATCTTTTTCGTTGCTGAGACAAGATACCTGCCATCCAAAGTTAAAGGAGGAAAGGTTTATTGTAGCTCAGTTTGTAGAGGCTTTAGTTCATAGTTGGCTGGTTCCAAGGCAGGGCGGCATGGCAGAGGGGCATCACAGAGGAGAAAGTTTATGGAAAGCAGTGAAATAGCAAAAAAACACCAACCAAAAATAGCAGCCCTCTTTCTATCCGTTATATTCTATTCAGGCAACACACCCTTAGGGCAGGTAGCACTCACACCCATTGTGAGCCTTCTCATTATCCACGTCTAAAACAATGTCAAACCATTCAGTGCACTAATTTCATAACCATATACCCTTAATCCCTGTATCACACATTCTAGATCCAACAACCTCTGAAAAGCCCTACCTATGACCGCACGAGGCTTTGGGGGGACACCTAGACACAAGCCATAACAAATGCTGTAATATAATACAAAATAACAAGGAAAATACAAAATATAAAGAAAAATAAAGAAATTATCTTGCACTTACATTTGAAAACCTTCGTGCTGGTGTGAAGGAGACAAGGGAGAGAAGGGTTATTGTGTAGGATGACTTTCACTATCACCAACAGAACCATGGCTGTCTATTGGCTCAATGGAATCTTTTCATGCAAATTTAACAAGGAACCTATCCAATGACACTTGCTTTTGCATTCCTTTGAGGATTTTGTGAAATGTGACTTTGCTTTGCCACTAATCAGATTCATTGCTCACACTGCTACAGCCTTATTTGGGTGGTGGTTTTCTAAAAAATTTTGCACTATTTCCCACATTTTACACATCTCCCTAACCTCAGTTGAAGTGAGGGATTCCTCTGCCTTTTCTCCTCTTCTGCAGACAAAATCTCCTCCCTAACCTCTTGCTGTTGGGAGATGACCACCCACAATCCAGGGAGGGATAGAGGGAGGGAGAGGGAGAGGGAGGGAGGGAGGGAGGGAGAGAGAAAGAGAGAAACCATTAGTTCAGTTGTGATCATGTGACATTTGGCATCCGTACTGTACCACTCGTATTGCAAGACATCACTTGTTTATCAAGTTAAAATTTATTAGAAATGTTTGTTCATCTCGTGGAACACTCACAGAACCAGTTACTTGAAATCCAAGGTTTCACTGTATATTGAATTCCCTTTTATATATTCAAATATATCCTACTGATTCTGTTTCTCCGAAGAACTTGGACCACTGCATGCGGTATTCAGGAAAATAGGGAGCCAGTGCTGAATACATAAACCCACAGCAAGGGTCCAGCACCGCTCTTCACTTCCACACAGCCCACTAACCACTACATCTTTCCTCTCAAAGTGATCCTCCCTGAAATCACCTCACATTGCCATTCTTCCTACAGGGCTCTGTTTCTCCTGCTTGCATGTCATCTTTCTGCAAATGACCTTTCCTTTCTCATCATCCCCTGAGAAATCAGCATCTCAACTTTCAAAATTAGGAACTCGGGTTATCTGGGGGCTGAACAGGCTTTGAGCAAAGTTCATTTAGTCAAAATGAACATAAAGCAGTGTTGGTAGAGAACCTAGGCAGGGTGAAATAGAATTCATTTTTCTTTCCTTTCCTGCTTGCGTTCTACAGTGATGATGGGGGTGGGTCCATGAGGGGGAATCGACTTCCTCAACAATAGCTGTGGGAAGAGATAAGTGTAAATTCTGTGAAGGAAAGAACCCAGCCATCATCATCTTCATCACATCTCCACATTTACTGAACACTGCTGTACACCAGATTCTTTGCAAAGTATGTGAATACATTACCTCTTCTCCACTGCAACCTTAGGAGATGAGTATATTTGTATTCATTTACAAAGGACAAGACCGAGGCTCAGGAGGGCCAGGCAACTTGTTCCAAGTCTCACCATTAATAAATGAGAGTGCCAGGATTCAAATCCCAGTCTGAACTATGCTATCACTCACATTTCTTTGTATTCTTTATTAAGCTTTATGTAAGGTTTTTAATATATTTTTATTAACACAAAAGGCGTGTTACATACATATTCCTTTTCTCTATGCTTCTTGTTTTTCTTATGCACAAACAGTGAGGGGAAAAGTATTTCGCACCATAGAAACCATTAGAAAAATGCTGAACACATATGAAGCAAAATATCTGAATTAGTTCGGTACTGTTTATTACTGGCCTCAAGTTTAATGAGCTCAAGTTAATACAGGTGAAAGGCCAGGGTGTTACATGCAGCAGTTAATGAAATACCATAGAGCTGCTGAGAAAATGATTAGCAGCCAAATGTGAATTTAATATACTTCATCTTCAAGAAGCAGTGCCCATGGAAGGATTGCTGGGGGAGGTGATCTGGCATATTGGAAACAGCGCTCACTGGAGCGTTAGGACACAGGCCTCTGAGCTTGGCTTTGCTATCAACTAGTGCTGTGTCCCATGACAGGGAGGTTCTCCTTCTAAGCCTCAGTTTTCTCATCTGTAAAGTGAGGGGGTTGGACTAGATGATCTGTGAGGCCCCTTTCAGTGATATGCTGTGTTTTGTTTTCAAATTTATAGTTAGAAATCCTTAGGGTTTATACCCAGCTTGTATCACGTAGTCTGTGGATGAACATGGATATGAGTCATAAGTATAACTCTTTCCTTTATCTTTACCTATAGAGTATTCTGATTCTATTTCAGCTGTAAAATATGGATACCATGGATAAACTTTAACATACATCCAAGGTTGGGTGAGGACATATCTATTTTAGGCTTCATTTTTGAAAGATACAAACAAAGACTTCATACCTATTTTATATCATTACTAAAGAGTGAAATTTGTACAGATGATTAATAAAAGATAAAATATCTTTTAAATGAAAGCCATTATAACCTGTATGAATTGGAAAATTCAAATGACTAAAATTACACCTAAAATTATCTTCACTAAGTTTGATAACTAGCTACAAGCTGTAGAAAACAACATCACACATATTAAAGGTGAATGTAAGTAATAAAAGGCATGACATTACCAAGGAAGTAAGAACTACAATACACACACAAATGTATATCTCATAGAGCAGAATGATCACTGATTTTAGAACGCAGAGTAACTGAGTGACTTTGGGCAACTCACTTGCTCTTTGTGAGCCTCAGTTTTCATTTACATAAAATAGAAATAACAACAACAAAAAAATAGTGATCACCCTCCCCATTTGCTCTTCACAACTGATTGAAATAGGCAAAGCATTAATAGCATAAAAACACATATTTTACTATTTTGAAAACTGTAAAGCTACTACTTAAGTATTAAATTACAATACTGAGTATAAATTTGATTTATGCTCAATGTAATAAATGACATAAAGATAAAGTGATCTTTCTGAATTATAAAAAAGTCACAGAATTAATTAAGTATAAAGAAAGACTTCTTGAGCTATAGTCCTTCCAATGCCTTAGAGTTGGATGAAATAATTTGCTTTTGAAATCTACCCTCAAAATGCTACCATTTGAAGGCTAAATATTGCAAAGAATGTCAAGGGCAAAAACCAATGAGGGAAAATGGAATAAAAATTACCTCACACAATGGGATAGAAGCAAAGGAAAACAGAAAAATGAGGTGATGAAGAAAATGGTGCTGTTATAAATAAGAAAAAAAAAAGAAAGTACACAGGATTCTGCCTGTGTTTGGAACAAGTGTAGATTAATCAATTTTTTCCATATTTATTCAGTGTGATACCTAATATTTTTCTATGTGGAAACACCCGGATGACTGTTTTAAACCTTTTTGGCTAAAAGTGTAGCACTGGACAAAAGGTAAATTTTGTTGCAATCTAAAAACCTATTTAGAGTTATAGGTCGGAGAATATTGGAATTAAATAATCATCATTTCAAAAGTCAATTTTTAAGTTTTCTATGATAAGCAGAAGATTTATGTTAGAAAGAAAATAAAAATAAAAATGTATTTAGTTGAAAGATGTGTCCAATAAAATTAATTGTCAAACTAGTAAGAATTATTTAACATGAGAAAACTATGTTTTATGTATCTGGTAAAGAGCTCCATGAACAATAACTTCTGCCTTCAGATAGGCACCGTTAACATCCACATGACAAACTTCATCACAAACCCAAGTCTCCTACCTGCAGCTGTAGGGTCGCCCCCTCTATGTTAATGAGCCATGTCCTTCTTGAGCTTTCTGATGCTATTTCACCCAAAAGCACTGTAAGATTTTTGGTGTTTGAGGAAAAGACCCTGAGGGAGAAACCTAATAAACTGTGTCCTTGGCAAATGTTTCAGAAATATTTATTGAGTATTTAATTTTTGTCTAGCAAATTCTACAGGCAAGTCACAGAAGACAAAATAGAGGGCAAAACAGATATGATTTCTGCTCTCAGGGAATTTGTAGTAGTTTTGAGTGAAACAAGATCAAACATAAACACTTAAACATATATAACATTTATCACAATTTATGATAGATACCGTTCTTGCTTATTTGTTTAAAGTTTAAGTGTATAAGATAACAACCCCTCTCCCTTTGTACTCTATAGGCAAAATCTTAGTTCTTATCAAACCCAATTATCCAGTTACTCCATATCTGCACTTGAGAAATAGAATATGGATGATGACTATAGCTTGTCCTCTATATTCACAATAACTGTAACTAGGCACTTGATACTGCCCAACAGGCCAAACTGTTCTCAGTGTTAATCTTCAGCTTCCTTGATCTACAAAATGATATTTTCATACTTTCTTCTCCTAACATTTACTTTGCAAATCCTGTGGCCACATGTTTGTGCTCATCTAACTTTTATCTCTCAGCATCATCCAATCTTGAAGATCTTTCCTTCCTTAAAACACAAGCCTCCTTTTCTCCTGCATCAGTTTTAAGTATCTCCTCCGCTAGATAATCTTGCTCTGTGAAATCTGTAACCATTAGGATACCTAAGGCTCAGTCCTGAGTGCTCCTTTTTCCTTCTATCAACGTACTCTTTCCAAGTGATTTAATCTTTGTCAACAACTCTAAATAGCATTTATGTTTATGGCTTTCAAACTCCAGTTCTCTCCTTTGTACTGTACTCCAGATTTATAGTTTCAGCTTCTTAACATAACTGAATGTTGAAAAGAGACTTCAAACTTACCATATTTTAAACAGATCTGTATTTCATTTCAAATATATTTCTTTTCCATTCTTTCCAATGCCAGTTAATGGAACCACAGCTGACCCATTTGTTCAAGTAAAACACTTAGGATCATTTCTTTCTTCTTCTTTAGGTCTAGCCCATCAGACTCCATCTCCAACATATGTCTCAAATCTCTCCTTGCCTCACCATCTTCCTCGATATGACTTTAGTTCAAGGTTCAATTGTCTGTCACTTGGAATACTTCAGTACCCTCCGAGTGGATCTGCCTACTTTCTCCTTGACTTGATAGAATGTATTCTCCACACAGTAACCTGAATAACCATAGTAACCTGAGCAATTGTATCAAACAGAAATTATAACACATTATAACACTGTATCTTCTAATGATTTCATTGTACTTAAACTCTAAATACATCATTTTGGCTGCAGGCTTATTTACCTATTCCTGCCAACTTCTTCAATTTTATTTTTTATCACTCTCTCCTTTACTCCCTACACTCCAGCCACACTGATCTTGTTATTCTTAAAATGTCTCATGTGGTTTAATGGCCATAGGGCCTTTATATTTGCTGTTCTTTTTGTTTATATCTTGATCTTTGCATGACTAGATCCTTTTCAAGTTTTAGGATTCAGATAAAATGTCACCTCCTCAGAAGTACTCTGTGATGACCCAATCTCAAATGACACTTATCACATGTCCCTTTTAATGATATTTACATTGTTTATATATTTATTTTGCATCTACATCTTCTCTATAAGGTATGAGATACCAAAATAGGATCTTCATCAATTCTTTTTACTAATATTTCCCTAGAACCCTGAATAATCCCTGGTCCACTGTGCACTATCAAATGAACGAATATTCTGGGTTGCAGTACATGTATAAACCACGCAGTACCTGATCTTAGCTTGACTTTTAATTCTGGTTCCATTATTAACTAAGTTTTTGATATAGTCAAATTTTGCTTAACTTTCATAAGATCTGTGTTCTCATTCAAAAAATGTGAATGACATAAAGATTATACAATTCATGTAGATTATATAAAATGAAATCAGAGCTTGATACCTTGTATGCACTAAATAGTTTATATCAATATCATTTATTGTTATACAAATTCTAGAAATGTGCTATACTTTCCTTCCTATTATAAAATTTGTGAATTAGCTTTATACACAATGAAAATACCTTATTTATTTTAAACATATGCTTTATAAAATATTTTGCTGTATATTTCATATTATTGTATGCTAGAGTTAACATTCCCCATCCCTCCTGAAAACCATTTCCCCTGCATTTATAAGGAAAGTCAATAGATTAACCATGTTTTACATGATGGAGAATAGCTTATTTCACATTTAGATTGCATGTCTATAAAGCCAGGATTGCTCATATAGTTATGCAATTTTGCGATCCACATGTTTAAATAAGTAAAATTAAGAAAATGAAGATTAGATAGTCGAAGAGTAACTGTAAACACCAGTGTTTAAAGAATGAAAGCAGGACCATTCTGCAGCCCACAGTAAGTGCTGTCATCTGTGGGAGGTGGGAAGATGCTCAGATCTGAGCCCATTACTTGCTACTTCAAGAACATCTGGCAGTCTGTCACTTCACGGGCAACAACATCTTCTCTAAACAGAAGAGACCTGAATTCATCAGGGATTGCCGTAGTACAGTATATGCTTAACTTAAGTACCTGCTTTTCCGTGATTTCCATAGATTATCATATTCATGACACTGTGGAGTGAAAGCATTCTTCTCTCTCTCTAACCAGAACATGAAAAAGAAATTAAAACACTGGCAGGCACTTTGTCTCCAGTGTGTTGGACAAGTAAGGAAAGGACTCTCCACCCATTAATGTAAATGAGATTCTGTCAACTTAGAGCATTTAAACAAAGATGACAGCAGCCTGTCTATTAATAAATACTTGACAGGATAACAATTACAATTGCAGTTGACTGTTTTTCTTTTGATAAATATAGGTCAGTGGATATTTTTTAAAGAAACTATTTAAAATAAATTTGCAAACCCCAATAACTTTCCCCCTCATTTCTATTTACCAGAAAGAAATGTTAACATGCACATTCTTGTCTTAATAAGAGTGTTTTCAAAACCTTATGGTCAAAGCCATCTTAATACATATAACTTTGTAGTTGTATATGTGTGTTTACTGTGAGTATACACATGAAGGACATATATAAGCACAAGTAAAATACCCACATTCTAAAGCATTATTTTGAATAGTACAGAAAAACTGAAAGAAGAGTAGGTTGTCTGTTATCTACAGGTGGTTATTCAGTTTAGAGGATTATCTGAGTTTTTAATTTTACAGTACTGCCTGTATCAGATTTAGGATTTTCTTTACTGATTGTTAGAAAAGAAGGGTAAGGATACATAACAAATTAGTTAAGTTGGTTATTCTTCAAGTTTTGAGAATACAGTTAGTAGAGGAGGAAGAAGAAATTTTAATGCATAAATTGAATTTGGGGGTATTATCATGGAATTCACTAATCTACCTCCTTCATTAGATAGATATAAGAAAGTGTGCTTCTAAACAGAATCAGGGTAAGATTTTGAATTTTACTTTTGGAAGAGCTTCCCAAAAGGATGACTTTTTCTCTGACTAGGGGATTTGGGAGAGAGTCTACATAGACATATTAGAATGTCATTTACAAGTATTATCAAAACTGGAGATTTTCAACTGTTACAGATTGAAAGCACTGCATTTCATCACATCTGATCACACATTATTTCATAACATAACATGTTATTATACTTATTCCTTCTTATATAATAAAGAAGAAAATATAAGCCAAAAACTATTACAAATGCTACTCAAATTCTTCCATACTCACTATGTGAGGAAGTTAGTCCCAGTAGAAAGACATTCTCATTCAGAGATACTAAAGCATAAAAAGCTGATGAAATGAATTGTGTGCCACAATTATTTACTGACTCAGCTTCATGATTCTTTTCTTCTTTTTGCTGGATGATTTTATTTTTAAATAAAGTGAGGTTTACATCACCAACACTAAAGAATAGTCATATGCACAAAAGAAAACAACAAATGTTTTGGGCTCTGAGGAGAGGAAGTCAGAAAATAGCATATAACAAGCAGGAACTGTGTGTGGGGTGCAGGTCTGGAGGAGTCTGACTTGTGGGCCATGGCGGATCTGGCCCGGCAGGGTCTGGAGGGGCAGGGCCAAGCCAGTACCCCCCGAGCGGCCCATCACTGACCCTCAGGATCTCAGGGCCAGAAATTATGGAGTCAGATTCTCTCAGTCCAGACTTAAATTTCACCTTAAAATCTTGTCCCAGCACCAGTTTAATAGAGCAAGTGTAGAAATTTTGCACACAGGCACGCACCCTTTCCAAACTCGCAATGCCCTGGCACATAACATCGTCCATGTGTATGCTTCGAGGAGCACACTGACCCCAGAGTAAGGCCGCACGGGGACAGGACTGGAGGGTCCTCCGGGACATGACCTGGTGGAAGGCACCACTGAGACCCCGTGGTCTCTGGAGATCAGCTGGTGCTTGTGGTTCCACACAAATGTTTGACCTTTGCTTTCAGTGGACGCACATATAAATAGTCATAAATAAAACCCTCCGTCTGCTGAAGTCTAGGTAGCTGTGGCTCAGGGTAGATCTAGGGACCGATGTGTCCTAGCTGTGTGTGATGTGGCTCCACTGTAAGGACACAACGTGAGGAGGGAGTGTAGTGCATAACGCTAAAGTAGAAAACAGTGATGATGTTTACTCTTGCCTTGGAGTGTGGAGCAGCTCATTTAGAAAAAATCCCCTATTTATTTATTTATTTGGTGGTACTGGGGATTGAACCAAGAGCCTTGTGCATGCTAGGCAAGGGCTCTACCCACTGAGCTATCTCCCCAGCCCCAAATCCCCTATTCAAACCTTAAAATAAAATGCAACACACCGGGCCGGTGAGATGGCTCAGCGGCGTAAGCGCCTGCCTTGCAAGCACGAGGGCCCGAGTTCGACTCCCGGAACCCACATACGAAAAAGGGGCCGGTGATATCGCTCAGCGGCACGGGCGCCTGCTGGCGCGCGAGGTCCTGAGGTCGACCCCCCGGTACCCACAAAAAAAAAAAAAAAAAAAATGCAACACACCAACTGTAACTCTTCAGGCTACAAAAATTTCCAGTGTAGCAACACAGGGTCTTTTATAGAAAAAATATACTTTCAAGAAAATAGCTGGTACCTGATGTGGTGGCTCACCCCTGTAATCCCTGCACTTAGGCTGAGGCAGGAGGATTGCCATGAGTTCCAGGCCAGCCTGGGCTACGTAGTGAGTTCAAGGCCAGTCTGAACTACATAGTGAGACCTTGTGTCAAAAAAAACAAACAAATAGCTGTAAAAAAATCTAGAGATAAAGTATAACAGTTTAAAATATATATCTCAAGACAAAATACTATCCAAAACATATAAAACTTTACGGCCGGTGAGATAGCTCAGCAGCATAAGCACCTGCCTGGCAAGCGTGAGGTCCTGAGTTCGACTCCTGGTACCCACACACACACACACACACACCAAAAAAAAAAAAAAAAACTTTACTTTAAAAAGTTCACCTATCTAAATTTAAACAAGGTTGGATGAAGCTTGTGGCCTGGCCATCTTCTACAGTGGCTGTAACCCAGACACTGAAAGAGACAGGCCCAGTGCTGTGAGCTGTCACCCAGCCGAGGAGGGCTGAGACATTTTAGGAGCAGTGCACCCAGTTCCAGGTTTACAGGCCTTTGTCCCACACTCCTTGGAAAGGAAGGAGAGGCCTGGGGACTGCAGCACTTGCTAATGGCCATCTGTCCTAGGTCATTCTCAGACCCACAGCCAGCCAGGCTAGGCTGCGCTGTTGAGTGCGGGCTGTGAGAACTCCTTGCACAGGAACAAGTGGCCTCGGTCCTGTGGGTTGCGGGACACTGAGAAGCGTTCTGGGACACCGGCCTTGTCTGAGGCCCATCAAGGTGCCGCCTGTCAGGTCTCCAGCAGGATCCCCACCCTGTGGTCCAGCTCGGCCAGGTGGAACCTTCAGCTGGAGCCAGAGGCGTGGTGGCTGCTGCAAAGCCCCAGAGCGGGCACAGAGGCCCAGCACTGTGCAGGCCATCATGCCATGCCAGTCAGCAGTGTCCAAGTCACAGCAGGAACTGTCCACATCTGAGAACAGCTCCGCCATGGAGCTGGGTCTTTATGTTACAAGGCCTCAAATATCTGTTCCAGAGACTTCTGAAGCTTCCCGTTTTCCGAGGGCTGCCCATTTCCCAAGGCTGTGCTGAGGCTCCTCGGCGCCTCTGCTGCATGGACAGTGGAAAGTTCGGGACATGGGCCTTGCAAGGAGATGTCTCCTAGGTCAGGGGCTAGGCATGGGCGCGGGATCTCTGTGGATTCCAGGCAGTCCAGCAGCACCCCCAGGTGCTCTGTGGTGCTGCCCTGCACCCCACGCCTTCCCAGGACATCTCCTCCTGTATCTGCAGGACCAAGACCCAAGCAGAGCTTGGTCTCCACAAGCATGTGGCAGAGCTGGAGCTTGACCAGAGACATCCAGGAGCGACTGCCGCTGCAGAATAGAGGAAAGGATGTGCCAAAGCCAGCCAGGGCACCCTGCCAGTCTTCCTCCTGGTCCACACATTTCCCCTTCAATTCTCGTGTAAACACTGCACCTGCCACTCCGGTTCGGTGGGGCCAGGGAGCCACCAGGGCCAAGCTGCATGCCCTCCTTAAGACTCTTGTTCATCACTGTTAGTCCCCATTGAGATACAATGGTATCTCATTTTTAGAGCAATGCTACGTGAAAATTAGATCATCATTCCTAAAATCCTACTTCCAAATAAAAGTTCAAATTTTAACATTATAAAATTTCAAAAAACAATTTATTGGAGAAAAAATGATATAAGTATTATTCTGTTTCCAGATGTATCCAGAAAATAATGTGTGAATATCTCAAAGAAAGAGGAGAAATTATTGGTTGGTACTTATCTGGGTTAAGTGCACATCTAAAAGCTTCTGAGATAGGTGTCTTCATTGTTTCCTGACTCCGTATTTTCCATATCCCCCTGGAGGCATGTGATGACAAAGTTATTTTTTAAAATTAAGAAATATGTATGGTGCACAATTCTACTGTTTAATGTGAACTCAAGGGGAAAAGATCATAAAAATATTTGTACCTCCGAATGAATTTATAACATCTTCACCATTTTTTGAGAACACAATTTTGCTTTTGCGTATCTGCCTGAGCATCTTCATGTGAGTGATTCCTGAACAGTTGAGACTTACTTATTTCTAGGAGAAATTTTTGTTGTTCAGCATACAGGGTTAATTCTAGACCTGCCTCTTAGAAAAGCTTAGAAGTATTTTTCCTTTCCTTCTCTCCTTCCTTTTCCCTTCCTTCTTTTCTCCCTCCATCTCCCCCTCTCCTTTTCTCCCTCTGTCCTTCTTTCTTTCTGCTCCCCCCCCATCTCCTTCTCTTTTTGGACCAATGAGCCACAAAGAGAAAGATACACAAGACAATGTTAAAAAGATACAGCATCATTATGCCATTTAATGACTCATATAGGTTATGTCAACCAACAGCTCTAGGAAACTATGCTTTCCTTGAATAAGAATGATTTAAAAAGATTGCTGTATTTTAAAATCATAAACAAATACTATAAATTCCTATTAGTCATCCAATGATAGACTGTATGTGAATGTACTAATGGATTCTTTCAATGCAAATTAGTGCCAAATTCCTACGTGCACCGTCCCCACTTCAGAGCCATTGTAATCCAGCTCTTGTGTTGGAGGAAGTGTAAATCTTATCCTTCCGATCACATGGGCTTTATTGATTTTTGTCATTCATCTCTCACCTTCAGTAATCCTTTTACTTCTTCTTCCCAAGTTTATAATTTAAATGCAATCTTTTCACTACTGAAAAAAAAGCTCTAGTGTAAATAGGATCTCTCTAGGTTACAGCCAGATGAGCCACTACTGGCTATCCAGGGTCTGTGTTCCCTTACATACGCGGTAATAAGGGGAGCCTCACTGCTCACTCTCAATTTTCTGTCTCCAAACAGTGTTGAATTTGGGGGCCCTTCCTGCTCTGACTTCTTTCAAATGGTCTTGCCCCACACCATGGGTGACAGGAAACTCCTCGAGGGCCAGAACTGGCCTATGTGATTTCTTTGTTTTGACATCAAAATGGATTTTGATTTATTGTTTGCAAATTCAAAAGAGCAGACTCACTAACTTGGGATTCATGTCTTAAAAACATAGGTAGTTACTGAAAGAGAATTAAGTTTAGGAGGGTAATAAGAAATATGTAAGAGTAAAAGCTTCTACAAAATATTTTAAGTGAAAAGAAGTATAAGAGTGATATAAGTAGTGTAATTCTTAATTTAGTTTAAGAAATCATTGTTTATATATGTGTACACACAATTGGGATCACTGAAAAGTACATTAGAGGATTTAAAAAAAAACATGTATTGTCTTAATTTGTTACACTTATCACATATTATTTTTATAATCAAAGGATATTTTTAAACCAGGTGTGGTTGTGCACACCTGTAATCTCAGCACTTGAGAGGATGAGGCAGGCAGGTGTTCAAGGTCACCCTGGGCTACATAATGAGTTCATGGCCAGTTTGAACTGCATAACAAGACCCTGTCTCAAAACAAACAAACAAGATATTTAAACAAATACTGTCTCAAAAGGCACACTAATGGAAAATATTATAAAATCTTATGCAGGAATAAAATTATAATTATGATAGCTATAATTATTATTTTTTCTTAATGTGAACCTCAAATCACAATTTACAATAGTAGCTACCAAGAAAACTTATTTTGTGGGAGAATGCACACGTAACATGCATATAGAAATATGATAAGCTGATAGAAATATGATAAGCACACCTCAGATCTACTTCAAACACATGATTAAGTAGCAAATAAATGAGAAATGTTCATTCCAGGAAAGCATTACATATTTTTGGTGATAAAGATTTTTATTTCTCATAAAATGATACTCCTAAATTTTAGTTCTATATGGGGTATTGGCAAATAAATTTTCTCCAAGAATTAAACAATAATGCTACTGTTCCAAGAATTAAAACTACACTGACAGCTGTTGTTAGAGTGGGCTCTTTTCCATTTATATTTTTCAGGGAAGATGTACATTTAGACAAATATCTATGTGAAAATACTCATGCACAAAAACAGAGTTCAAAACTTTGTCTCTCCAAAGTCAAGCAACATGTACAACTGCAGTTTCCAATATTCTTTAGTGGCAAAATCAGCCGCACTTCTAGACAGAACAAACAGCATTGGAAGGAACCATTGAGTTAACTGCTACCTATACTATGTTCTGATCTATTTATCAAAAATTTTTGATCAGCTTGCAATCTTTTATACGTCAGTCTTATTCATGTTAAAAGTCACTGTTACGGTTTGTGTCTAGATGTCCCCCCAAAGCCTCATGCAGTCAAGGGGGCAGGCTTTTGGAGGTTGTGACTGATTGGCTGTCTAGTGCTGGGATTATGATGGGTGTGGGTGCTACACCCATCCTGGGGCGGGTAGCCTGCATACAATATAAGGGAGGGAAAGAGGCTTGCTCTCACCCCTTGCTCCTCTCTTTTGCTCTTGTTGCTTTTGCTGTTTTCTGCTGCCATGAACTGTTGCCACTCTGCCTTGGAGCCAACTGATTATGGACTGAAACCTCCACAAACTGTGAGCTAAATAAACTTTTCCTCCTTTAACTTTGGGTGTCGGGTATTTTGTCCCAGCAATGAGAGAAAAGTAACCAAGACAGTCACTGAGTATGGAAGAAACTTCACTAAAATAATGAGCCCAATTTATACAAAGATAAGCAAAGACTTGGTATTGGTTAGAGGTAGTAGCAACATATATGCTAACACTGGAAAAATATGGTTCAGTAGAGAGTTGGAGGATCTATAATTAAAGGCTGGTAAAAGATAGTAAAGCTTGGAACTTTATAAGCTTTGAGGGATCATAAAGGTAATACTTCACCATGCATTTAAATTGGATATTCGTATTTCACTAAGGTCTACCACATAGGCATAAATTATATGCATATAAAATATAAATAATAAATATAATATATATAAATATATATTATATATTATATATTTAAATACTAATATATTATATTAATATATATTATTATAATATAGATAATATTATTATATTATTATGATATAATATACTATTATTACATAATATTATATTATAATATTATTATATATAATATATAATATATATTAATATATTTATATATTATTAATATATATTATAGAGTATAAATAATTATATATGTATATTATAAATATATATATTATATAATTATATAATTATATAATTATAATTATATATATATTATAAATATATATATTATAGAGTATAAATAATATGCAATATATATGTTATTTCCACAAAAGCACACAAGGAGAGAAGCCAACTGCACTGTAAATCCCACCTCCACAGATGTATTTAAGGAAATACAGGAATGTGCATATGATCTGAGGAAAATAAAAAGTAATGAAGGAAAATGTTAAGGAGTCAAAAGTATTGATTTTTCCCATCATCTACAGTGCAGCGCACTTTACAATGGTGCAGTCCAGAAAATGTAGCCATGGAGACCCTACCAAAGGTGCGTAATCTGAAGCAATTAGAAAGTTTGGACAGTCTTCTGTTAGAATGATTCAGTTATATTAGACTGATGTTTACCGAATACCTATAATTTTCTAGGCACTGATCCCTCTAGGTGACTCACTATTCAGTGAGAAGACCCAAGGTGACTACACCACAGGACCCTCATACACAGTGGCTTGGCATATCTTACCCAGACATAAGCTCAGGAAATCTAAGTATACACACCTGGCGTGAAATGACAAGTCATGGATCCCCTATAGAAATGGGGAGCAGTTCTCACAGTATTAATTGCTGTGTAATATCTCTTTCTTATGTTTTATAGTACAGGTAAGTTACTGATTTTGATTACTATCATCTGCTAGTAACTTAGAAGATGCTTTAATAAGCAATTCCAAGCCAGGCATGGTGGTGCACACCTGTAATCCCAGAACTCGGGAGGCTGGGGCAGGATTGCTGTGAATTCCAGACCAGCCTGAGCTACATAGCGAGACCTTGTCTCAAAAAACAAAACAAAACAAAACAAGCAATTCCAAAACAAAATGACATGTTGAATGTGTTAACACTATAAGGTTTCCAAAATAAAACCTTTATTGTTTTAATGCCTTATCATTATCAAGTGTCCCTCATTCATTGACTGCTTTCAAGTATATGTGACTGACAAAAGACTTTTTTCCTAATTTTCACTAAAGATCACTTCAGAGTCAGGGGAAAAGAAACCTGTACTATTGCTGTGTAATTGTAGAGGACACTCGGAATGGGGCCAAGCACTCCTTCACTGGTCCAGTCTGTAAACTGGAGTTAATTCACATTCTATAAAGTTAATACTGAGACAATTAGGAGAAAAAAGACATTCATTGTATGGATAGTACATGGAACTGAAAGTTTCATTATCATTTCAAAGATACAATTTTTAATAATTTGTTTAGAATTTTTTTATCTTTCATCATAAGTAGAAAATGGCCTATAACCATGTTCTACAATTTTCTTCATTGACATATTATCAAGTTTTGGTATTCAAGTTGATTTTGGTTCACATTTTCGGGGAAGTTTTTTGTATTTTTCTACCTCTTTTTTTTTTTGGTACCGGGGGTCAAACTCTGGCCTTGCGCTTGCCAGGCAGGTGCTGTGTCACTGAGCTACGTCCCTGGCCCTATTTTTCTGAATGCTAGAAAATTGTTAAATGTTAAATGAAAATTGTTAATAAAATGTCTGATAAAACTATCAGGTATTCAGATACAAAATTATGTGTGTAATATGTTTCTAATGGGAAATGTTAAAATTTGTTTTCTAATTCTATCAGTGATTGCTGGTTATAGTTTTAAATTTTGAGTTTTTTAAACTTAATAAGCAATTCCTCCTCCCTTCAGATTTTACTACCAAAGAATTATGTATAAAACTTCATTATTTTTTTCTTTTGAGACAGCTATGTAGTTTAGGCTCTCCTTGAACTCACTATGTAGCCCAGCCTGGCCTTGGACTCAAGGCAATCCTCCTGTCTCAGCCTCCTTAGTGCTGGGATCACAGGCATGTACCACCACACCCAGCAAAACTTCATTATTCTTTAATTCTCTCCTATAGCTGAGGTTATAGTTCTGTTTGCATTCTCACAGAATTATTTTTTACTCCCTCCTTGAGATTTTATGATATAGGGATAACATCCCTAATCTAAAAATACAGAGTCTGAAAAATTCCAAAACCCTAAAATTTTGAGCCCTGACACGATGCTATAAGAAGAAAATTCCGCAGCTGGCCTCATGTGACGGGTCACAGTCAAAGTGCAGCTATACTAAAACTATTACATAAAATTACCTTCAAACCACGTATGTAACCTTCAGTGAATTCTGTGTTTATACTTGGATCTTATGCTAAAGATATTTGTACATAAACAAATATTCCAAAAATCGAAAAAAATCCAAATTCTACCGTACTTGTGGTTACAAGGTTTTCGGACATGTGATACTCAATCTGTAACATAGCTACTTATTGATCCTTGATTTTCAGTTGTTCCTTTTTGTTTTATTCTTCCTTTTTCCTGTTCTTTTCAGTTATTCCCCAAACAGACCTCACTGATAGCCAGATGTGTCTCCTCCCCATTCAGGCCAGCCTTCATTTTTGTGAGCATCCTGGTCTCTCTCTAAGATTTTCAGGCTTTACTGTGAAAGCACTTTTTTTGGTCCCCTTCTATTTCTCCCATTCATAATGTTTTGCCCGTATAGTCTTTCTACTTCTCTTTTTTTTTTAACATTTTTTTCCAGACCAGAAAATGGCTTTCCAGCATACAGAAGCATTTAAATGTACATGTGTAGAAAGTCATAGCTGACTGTCAAATAGCGTTCATGCTTCCTAGCTTTTGCACAGGGGCAGGGACTAGTGAGAACACCAAAACTTAAGTCTAACATTATAAGCTGCATTATTGTTTACGTGTGTAGAAAGAGTGATCTCCACTAAGGAGTACTGAGTCTGGAATTAGGAGATCAAGAGATTAAAGTTTGAGGGCTTTGTTTACATTATTTCTCTGCTAGATTAAAAAAATTAACTCCTATTATCTAAGGGATTGTTTATCAAATTTTCCTCTATCTACTCAAAAGATAGAAAAGTACATAAAACCAAATTGAAAAACATCTAAATTTTTACAGTCACATTCACCTGCACTCCCAAATTTTTAAAAAGCTTTTTGTCCATTTTTAATAGTTCCCATTTTAGTGGTTTGGACCAGGTCATCTGAGGATTGAGATTTAGTGAGAAAATTACTGTGCCAATTACAAATGGAAAAGAAGTTTCATAATTTAGGTGCCTGGCTTTGGAGAGCTCTAATTTCATGATCCGCATATTTACCTGAGCAAGGAGCATAATAGTTCCATAATAGATGCCTCTCCCCTATGCAAGATAAATTGTGTTATCGTTTTAAAAAATTTTAATGACAGGACAGATAATATAATATTATTTAGTAATGAAGAGGAAAACGCCTTTATTATTTTTCATAGGCTTTGGAGACAATAGGTTCTTTTTTTCAGGTATTGGCAATTTTGAACAAAGAGTGCTCATTATAAGGCATCCTATGTGCATGATTTATTGTGATTTGTAGTGACATAATAGTGCTCAAACAGAATGGTGTTTGAAAAGAAAGCCCTATGCTTTAGTGCATTCTGTAATTCTGGCTTACAAACACCAAGAAGCGAATTCTTATGCCATCTATCTAACATGGCTCAGCCCTTTAGTATGTCCTCAGAAGTCAGGTAACAGTTCCCTGCACTGGAAGACTGTTCAAGGCAATGACATGGAAATTAGCACACCTAGTGTCCTGCTTTGCAGAAAGTCCTTGATTTCCATGATTTGACAGGAAGATGATATCAAAGGCAGCAGAAAGGTGTTAAGGGAGAGCTCAAACGCTGGTGTGCATGGTGGAGCAGGTGAGCGGTTGGATGGCGTGTCATGGGCTGACAGGAGAGGGAGTGTCAGGCTACCCTGTGAGTGAACATGGGCCCTATCATAGAAAATATGCTTTTTTGTCAAGACTCTCAATATCTAGAGGGAGGGGCAACCTTTCTAGCATGAATGCGCTACTGCTGTGAGGATCCAGTGAAAGGTCTTCTCAGGGTTTGTTTAAAAAGGTCAGCTCAGGAACTACTGACCCCCATGACTTCATCCTGACAGTTTCTGCCCTCTCACAAAATCACTCTTGTCACTTCTAGCCTCCTGTGCTTCTCTGAAAACAAAACCCTCTACCACCTGCCGTCCATTATTCCATCAGTGAGCAACATGCGCTCTCTTCGGCTGATATTTCAATTTATTTGTGGTTAGATGTGCAGTAATCCTCTGATGGAGGCCGAGGGAGCAGTTTAAAGATTTAAAACAAAACAAAGCCAGTGCTTCAAACATCTCTTCATGCAAAGCGTACCAGACGCAGAAATGTGGCTAATTCTCATCCACACAAAAGCAAAATGAAGACACGCAGATGGTCAGTGCCTACCCTCTGCAGAGGGGGAAGCAGGGTTGGCTCCAAGTAACAAATAATTATCCAGGCCCTTTGTAAATCAAGTTGTACCACTTCTCCTGTGAGCATCCACAAAGACTGCTGCATATATTTGCTATTAGCTCCTTCTTTGTCTGGGGATTTTGTTAATGCCCTTTCTTCCTATAAGTTTGTGTCGCCTTGTTCTCACATTTGACACCAACTGAAATAGCCTTGCAGAACCTTTGTTTCTATTTTCTTCAAAATGTGTATTCCTCAATGAGGTTTCATCTTAATCTCTTCTTTTCAAAAGGATATGAATTGAACATGCAGAGAATCAGCCTAACAGGACTGATTATCAATTTCCATTTCCTTTCAGTGCCTTTGCCACCCGTGGGCCACCTAGACAGCTTTCCTCAAAGACAAAGGGTGTCTGAAATGGACAACTTTATTTTATATGCTGGTCTCTTACTGCTTAGTGGACGACAGAGACTCATCACCGGTAATAAATCCTTCCTCTCGCCCTTTTATATAATGCACAGCTGAGCTAAGAAGGAAATCAATGTTGTAATTTTAATTTAGCACTTTCATTCTGTTAATTTATCTAAAAAATCCTATGCCACGACTTTCCCTTGTCAAAACAGCCAATTCCTGTCAATGTGAATATGTGAAAATGCTTTGCGTTTCTTCCCTCTTTTTGTTTTTGCTTTTTATTAGGAAGACTGTAAAAGCCATGGGTCTGCAAAGCTGCTTTCGAAAGTGACGTGAGCTCAGTGCAGTGCAGCGATCTGCAGCGTCTCTAGGGAGCAAAGAAACTCAGCGCACACTGCTTGTTAGCGCTGCTGAAGATGTTTGTGAAACTATTCAAATGGATTCCAAGTGTGCGTGTATACATATTTGGTGGTTAACCCTGATCGTATTAATAAACTGGGCCTCTTTACTTGTTGTTAACCCCTGGAAAGAGTACTAAATAATGATCAATGCTATGTTTTCTGTCAAGGCACCCCAAAATTACTTTAATTTCACTTTTGTAGCTCAGAATTTGAGAATAAGCCTCAAATGGAGATGTACCCTACTCTGAGCACAATGCCGGCATCAGGGAACAAGGCCCACCCGACAGCACACTGTGGCCGGAGCCGTGATGGAGATGTGTGGGGCGTGGAGCCCATAGGTGGGATCTGTCGCTTTTCCAACAGTAATCTCACGGCAAGAAACAGTTTCTTCAGGGCTCCATTCAGATATCAGCTCCTTAGTGGGAACTTTATTAATCAACCCTTTAAATTGAAATTCTTTCCTACCTCCTGCTACTTCCCAGCCTCCAATCCACACCTTTCTCCTCCTTAGCATTTAAGAATTTAAACCTCATTTTTTAATTTACTTGTTTATGGTCAATCTTCATTGCAATGAAATGGAAGTGTCCCATCTGTTCACTAAATTAGTTTGAAATTATGGGACAGTTTTTGATGCACTATGGGCTCCAAAAGTATGTTTCCCAAAGAATTGTTATAGAGCTACTTATGCAAGCTATCTCTTGGGTGCAGGGGTGGCAGCGTTGTACCTCTGCTGTGACCACAGGATGGAGGCTTTGCATACAGGAGTTACTACAGGTCGATTCACGTAATGCCCGTGTTTGGGAAGAAAACCACTTCTTGTTCTCAGACCCCTATGGGTCACTACAAGATGTGAACCTGGAATAGCAGAAGAGGAAACCCAACTCTGAACCTAGGATAGGAAATTAGCATCAATGTAGGTTTATAAATAGAACCAGATGCTGGGACTTTTCTATAGCTGAGACACACCTGTTGGTTTGGGATTGAAACAATGCATCACTCTTGGTCCAGCATACTTTAAGAAAAAGTTATTGAAGGTCAGCACAGCACAGGTACTTTGCTTAGAACTGTGAAGGAGAAGGCATCCTGGCCTAGGTCTGCAAGCAGACTATGTTCTAGAGAAGTTAGCATGTATATTTCAAGCCTGGGGCAGAGCATGAAGGACAGTATCACAGATAATCAGGGAGAGGTTTTCCAAAAAGACCCCCTTAAATCTTGAGGCATGGCAATGTTTTCAGTAGCAGAGATGAGACAAATGGCATTCAGAGAATGGCAATGGTGTTAAAAGACACCGGAAGGCATTTGGGAAATGGCAATTAGCCTCATATGGTTCACTTGCCTTGTAGACGTTTCCTAGAGGGAAAGTTAAAAAGGGAGATAATTCTAGAAAGAAAGGTAACTATTTACATTAGTGACTGGGTTTTACATGTTGCATTATTTTGTTGGGGAACCACCAAAAGTTTTTAAAGAGACAATTCAGAAGTCTGTGCTATAGGCAGAATGGTTTATTTTCTTTTTGTTTTTGTGGTGATTATGGGAGTAGGAGTAAATATAGAGAGGCAAGTAAATAAATATTTAGAAATACTGCATTGTAAAGCTTAAAAACTACAAGATCCATCTGACTTCTAACCTTTAAGCAATGTAAGTAAAATGTCTTAGAGCAGTCACAAATTGGTTTTCTAGTGTTCTTAATCTTAATTGTTAAGAATTGTTGCAAGCCAAACCTTTTTACCTTAACTATAACCAAGTTTATTATCTTATTCCATCCTATATGTTCACAGAGAGAGAATTTCCATATGGTATTACTTTACCAAAGAACAGCCTGCTCTATGCCTGAAGAGAATAGCAAGGAAACTGTTCAAACAATCTACTGTTTTCTTTTAAGTGTGCTTAAATTTTTCCTTTATTTTTTATCCATGTATATAAAAAAAGAACTTCTTAAATTCTTCTGATCTTTTTATTTTTTTCTGAATATTAACAATAAAATAATCTTTACCTAAGAAGAGTCTATTTCAGAGACAAATAGATGATCATTTCATGGCTTTTATATAACTGATTGACCTTTTTTGTCTTCAATTGCACTGCTCTGTCAAATAAAATATAAATTTGCCTATACACTCAGACATTTTTCTTAGATCAGGCCATCCTCTATTATCTTCAAAGTAAAGGTTAACAACCATGTGACCAGGGACTAGTAAAATGTAGTCTTGACTCATTCTTTTTAAAGGTAAAAAACCTTTTTAAAGATAAAAACATTTTTAAAGGTAAAAATCTCAGTTTTCTATTGATGAAATACAACTAACAATTCTAATGCTAACCATAACATCAGAGGTTCTCATTTAAATTCTGAATATTGTGTATTTTTACATGGAAGAAAAATAGGGCCGGAGATATAGCTCAGTGGCACAGTGCCTGCCTGGCAAATGCGAGGTCATGAGTTCGATTCCTGATACCAAAACAAACAAACAAACAAACAAAAAAATTGAAAAATAGTTGGTCTCCAAGTCAGTCAGTACTTACACACAAAAGGGTTTACCACATTTCTACACAAAAAAATTTTTTTCTAATGAGCTGCTTCTAACATTAAGGCTGGTTTTTAGCAGTTAATTTACATTTGGTCCTTATTGTCCTCTGAAGCTGATACTGTTAAATAAATTTAAGAAAAATAGTAAATATTCAGTTGAGTAGGCTTTGAAATATGGTACGGCCAATAGCCCAAAAGACTCTGTTCTTCTGAATTCAATAAACAAAATAAATATATGAAGAAAAATATATATACTCCTTGGCATCACTTTTATATACTAGATTATTTATGAAATTTTTCTTTGTCTTTGAATGTTAGAAAAACAACAATCTAGAGGCTTTAAAAATTAATAAGAATATTTATTAATCAAGGAAATGTACATAAACATATATACATGAAGTATATCAACATTTACTTTGGGTTTTAATTCTCTTATTCATCTTTCCTAATTTTCCTTTTTATATTCTTTCTAATTTTTAACAGATTTTTTTGTTAGCTTTATTAAGCATCCTGAGAATCCTATTTCCTATTTAGCTGCTGCTGTGTTTAGACACTTTTATTGAGTTATCAGAGGACTGTGCCGGTTCTAGCCCTGCAGCATACAGAAGTAGCCTGGGTGACTCGAGTCGATGTGTAATAATGAATCTGGGCCCTGGCCGGATATGGTCTGCCGTTGTGAAGCTCTATACCTGCATTTTAAATTGCGATGGAGTTTCTTACATTTCACTTTTCTGTACATTTTGCTTTGTTACACAACTTTGGAAGAAGTATTTTACACGTTCAATTTTCATGCAAAAGCCTCTAATTAGTGGATTTATAGTTTAGAATGACACAAAACCTAATCTGTAGGAACCAGAGGAAAATCTCATAATGAAATTCTTCTTTATCTCTTTACTAAAGCAAATTCTGTTTCAAAAGCACAGATCTCTGGTATTTTAATGTGTCATGAGTTTTTACCAGACAGATTTTAACACCTAAGAAATAATTCTTCTAGCCCTCAGATTATTTATTTCCTAATACTTTGTTATGAGAAAAGGCAAATAATTAATTATATTAACTGATTTGCAATGTCCTAACATGATAACGTTTGTAAATTTCCTGAGTAATTTTAAATACATAGGTATAATTTTCCGAGGGACAGCCCGGAGAAACCAAAGGACTAGATTTATTCCAAGTACAGACTCAACAGATCAGTGTTCACATAAGAATTTGTATTTGACATTTATATTATTTCTTTCAGCATGTTTCAGTGTCTACCAAGGATGAAAGAATGTAGCCCACATTGTCCACTTGGAATTTATCTCTCCTATTTGGACAAAGTGTTGGGTTTCAATGGAGGGAAGTTTGCTGAAAAGGTTAGAAACTACTAAAATTTTCTTGCATCTTTGTACACCCTAACAGATCTATCCTACTTTGGCCCTACTCCAAATATCTGTGCATCCACCGAGAGAACAGTTTATCTGATCTTCCCTTAGTGTTTTTCTGCTTTATGAATTACTCCTTTTTATCTGCTAAACTAAGGCCCATAAATATTCTCTAAAATCCTGTGAGCTCTACTTTGGGAAGTTGGAGGGTACTTTTTTCCTAGTGGGTGTGAAAAAAAACTCTAGGTTTGCCTTGAATAACAAGTAGAGGAAATGAATAGGTAATATAAGGCATAACTTCTACAATATGTTTTCAGTATTACTTTTAAATCCTTTTTAAATCTTCTTTTAGAAGAAACCAGTGGAAAACAAAAAAACCATTTATTTTTTAAAGGAATAAATGATTTCAGGATTTTCTAGTAGCAGCTAGGTTTTCAGAGAGGGGAAATATTTTAAGATAATTACCTTTTCTTGACCAAGGTAAGAACAGTCTGTTAGTGTACAGAAACAATATTTATTACGATATCTCTTATTTTATATGGATTACTCTTGTTATCAAAAGATTATCTCTATCACATGAAATAATTTTTTCCCCCAAAACAATGCTACATCTTGGAATCTTGACTCTTTTTTCTAACTCATATGAAACATTTCAGACATTTTGATTTTCTTTTGTTATTCATATGGATTAGATGTATTTCAATAAACTTCAGACCATCTACATATGTGAGATGGAGAAATTCCAGTTTTATAAATTTTTAGCTGATACTTAGACCTGAAGTTTAAGATATAAGTTTTTGAACAGGGCACAATAAACCAGGACATACAACTGCTACATTTTAAATGTTTGTGTTTCCCCACGTTCATTTGTTGAGGTCCTAACCTTCAAGGTGATGTTGTCAGGAGGTGGGCCTTTGAGAGGTAATTGGCTCAGGAGCACACAGCTCTTTATAAACAGGAAACCTAAGAGAACACTTCCTCATTCCAACACTGAGTTTGCTGTGAAAAGAGGGCCATTTGTGAACCAGGCAATAGGTTCCCCCTATAAGCACTTATATCTTGGACTTCCACTCTCCCAAACTGTAAGAAATACATTTCTGATATCCCAAGCCACCTCGTTTATAATATTTTCTTGTAGTAGCCTAGATATACTAAGACACCAGTAAGATACTTCTGCATACATGCAAGCTTTTGAGATACTTGGAAACAGTAAACTGTTTAGCAGAGAAATAATATCACTCCATTCTTTTGAGACTACTAATGATTTAGTGAATCCTTTTCGAACTAATAGTACAATACTCAACCTTAGCCATGCTCTTGTCTGAGTTGTCATAGATTCTCAATTTTCAGGATGAAAACGAATGAAATTTACTATGCATGTGAGATTCCATCCAGAGCTGATCTTTTGGCCATCATTTTAACTGACGTGATAAATAATTCTTCTCCAATAATTCTCCAATAATTCTTCTCCAATAATTCTTCTCCAAATAATTGGAGAAGTAGAGGTGGTCATTTGCTTGCTTTCAGTAAAAGGCTCCTAACTGACTTAGCTTGGAATATCTTCTCCTTAAATTCCATCTCCTAAACACAAATACAGCATCTGATTAATTTGCTAAAGTAGAACTTCTGAATCTGACATGTCCCTATCCTCCCCAATTTTTTTTTTTTATGTGGGTACCAGGAGTTGAACTCAGGACCTCGCACTTGCTAGCAAGTGCTTGTGCCGCTGAGTGATATTACCGGCCCTTTTTTTCCTTTATGTGGTTACCGGGAGTCGAACTCAGGACCTTGTGCTTGCCAGGCAGGCGTTTATGCCGCTGAGCTATCTCACCGGCCCTCCCCCAAAATTTTAATTAGCTGTATATCATAAAGCATTTCTACATAAATGTCCTATTGAAAGCTCTAGACTTGACAAAGCAAGCACTTGCTTTAACCTGCCTCCCTGACTCCTTGTTCCAGTTGTTCACACTCAAGCTCCAACCAAGAAAAAGTCCTAGTAATTCCTAAATGTTCCATCATACAACAGGCCTCTAAGACTATGTACATACTAGAGTATGGGCTTTATGCATCCTCCCTCAATCCTTAATTTGGCAAACCCCTATAATTTCCTAGGTCTCAGGTCGGTGAGATGGCTCAGCGGTGTAAGCACCTGCCTGGCAAGCGCGAGGGCCCGAGTTCAACTCTCAGTACCCACATACGAAAAAAGGGCCAGTGATATCGCTCAGTGGCATGAGTGCCTGCTGGCATGCGAGGTCCTGAGGTCGATCCCTGGTACCCACAAAAAAAAAAAAAAAAAAAAATTTCCTAGGTCTCATCCTGATATAACCTCCTTTAGGAAGCACTCCGTGCTAGCACTCCCTTTAATCCCTCTGGGATTAACCCATTTGAACATTTCTTGCATTACGCTGACCTTTCCCTAGGCTTAGTTTCTTAAGGGGTCAGGGAAAAATCTTCAGCATTATTAGTATATTGCTTGTCCTATGTAGGTGCTCAAATTTTTTTTTTTTTTTTTTGTGGGTACCGGGGTTCGACCTCAGGACCTCGCGCGCCAACCAGCACCCGTGCCGCTGAGCGATGTCACCGGCCCCTTTTTCGTATGTGGGATCCAGGAGTCGAACTCGGGCCCTCGCGCTTGCAAGGCAGGCGCTTACGCCGCTGAGCCATCTCACCGGCCCTCAAATATATTTTTTGAGTAGTTGAATGAGTAGTTAAAATTTCATCTTTTCTTTAATGTGCTTTCCATACATGAGTCCTTCATTTCAGCTCTTTTTTAATTCCCTTGGAACAGTACCTTGGGATTTTCTCAACTTCCCTGTTTTCTTTGAGACTTTTCTGCCTTGCTTTGCCTGGACAGTCATTTATTCAACAAGTATTTTTTTCATGATTGTACAAAGAACGCAAAGAGAAAGCATTCTCGGATGTTGCCTATAAGATGATTATAGGCTAATAGAAAGGGGAGGAACATTATCATCCACCTAGAAAATGATGTCAAAGGAGTGAACCAACATTCAATTGGAAGGACAGCACAGGACTTTCTCAACATCAACAAGGCCTTAAAGTGTATGCAAAACTGGACACTATATGTCCACTACATGTCCATGAAAAAGAAAATACATTTAAAATCATAAGATATGTGTGTGAAAGAAAAAAACGAGGACCGATGAGATGGCTCAGCGGCATAAGCGCCTGCCTGGCAAGCGTGAGGGCCCAAGTTCGACTCCCAGTACCCACATACGAAAAAGGGCTGGTGATATTGCTCAGTGGCACGGGTGCCAGCTGGCGCGCGAGGTCCTGAGGTCGACCCCCAGTACCTACAAAAAAAGAAAAAATGAAAAACAGTACATGCAATCCATGCAAAAATGCCCGAGTGGTGCTCACATTGAAGAAAAGCAGCAATGCTAATGGTGTGCTGAGAGACGACCTGGTCCAGGCAGTAAAGGATCAGGTGTGCTAGGCTATAGTTAGACTTTTTTTTAGAAAAAGGAGGCTACTGAAAGCTTTTCTCATTGACTGGCTCTTGCTGCATCTTCCTATACAATATTATTTCTGTACTTTTTTCTACAAAGCTACATAAATTCTTCTCATCCCATTCCATGTTCCTTTTCATATTATTTTATGACATACTAAATGATTGTTCCAGCAGATTCAGCTTGAAGGCTGCCGGAAAGGTCATTGTTAACACATTTCCCCCATCCTCATTAAGCTCTATTACTCACATCAGGCTCAAAATCCCAATAACTAATTAGTCTCCACTGTAGTTTCCTACTGACATCCTTCCAATATCATTCTACCTGCTGCAAATTTTCCTAGCTCTTTTGAGATCTCTGACACCAGTTTTTCCATTTCTGGAGTTATTTCTTTGTCTTATAACCCCTCTGTATTGTCTGTTTTGAAACAACTCATGGTCAAAATACCTTGAACATCCTGGATTATGGAAAAAGTATATCAAACAGAGGCCACTAACCCCCACATCTGATATCACGTATGGCAATCATAACCTTTGTGTGTATTGCTGATCTTGCATTGACCAGGTACTCAGTAAAGGTACTCAGTGAATGCTTAATGAATGAGTGAATGACTGAACGAATCTTGGTTCTTGTCGGAATACATGCTTCTCAACGTCAAAGATTAGTTTTTTTATTTTATATCCTGAAGTACTCTGACTGGTACAGTAACTAAATAAATTTCAATTAAATGAGTGCATAAATCATTTCAGAGAAAAGAATTACAGAATAATTCCGAGGATATGTAAAAAACAAAAAAAATTCTCTCACTTAAAATATGTACAGCATTATAAAAGGCATTTAAGATAATACAGAAATATATTTATTCTTTAGCTCTCATTTACTGGTTTTTGGTATAGAAGCCTTTAATAAGTACAGCGATTGTTGCTTTTTCTAAATTAAAAAAAAAAAGAAAGAAAGAAAAAGTCTTATTCAAAGGCTTTGTATCTTGGAACTAAACAAGAGTTCTGGGTTTTTATGACTTCAACAAACAAACAGAAGCTGAATGTGGTTAGAGTTATCCGTGCCTAATATTTTAATTCCATTGTTCAATAATTCCCATTCCTTTGCATTATTTTTGCTTTATTATACTCTTATAATACTCTCAAATATATCTATAAAACTTTACAACCCTTTTCCAATGGCATATGGTGTGTGTTCTGAAGAGAAACATGTTTATGGGCTGAAAGATGGGAAGAAAATGTAAAGTGCTCTTACGGGACTTGGGGAGGGATTGCTGCCTGCCTGCGTGGCAGGAACATTACAGTATATCAGGTGCTTGCAACCTGAATTGGAGCCCTTCTATTTCAACAGTGAATAGAAGCCTGGGACGTGCTAAGGCAACTTTGGTGCTACTAGGGGTTTTGCTTTTGTTTTTGCTTTTTTTCTGATGAAAATTTGTCAGTAGTTCCTGAAACAGTATTTTAATTCTGAACACCATAGAATAATATCAATTAGTAGGGAGAGAGGAAGCAAAACAATGTATAGACGGAAGAGTGCCAAAAATACAATTTTAACGTCCTCTCCCTCTACAGCCCACCCAGACTTTGTCCAGAGCAGAGTAAGCAACTGTGCTCCTCGGGGAAGTTCATCTCCTTTAAAGCCTGAAAATAGTTGTTCTGAAAGGTATTGCTGTGTCAAAAGCCTCACTTGTTGAGAACTGCATTCAAATTTTCTGCTGCCTTCTATGTGCACCTTTGCCTTTCCTGTCCCACCACTGACCTAGTCATGTAGACCCAGACTAGCCACCTTAGTGTGACCTTGGACTTCTTTTTTGTTGGCTCAATTTGGTTACCGTATGCACTTGTTTCTCCACTCCCATTTCTCATCTACTCTTTCTTCTCCTTCACTTTCATGGCTATTCCCTAGTTTAATGTCTTGAACTTATATGATGTATTTCAGTTGACTCAGTCTTTTCTGATTTTAGCCTTTCTCACCTAAATTTCCTTCTGACATGTAACCCATGATATCTCCTTTTTCTTCTAGAAAGTCTTACAGAGCTTATTAAGTAGAGCCCATTTCCTGTCTGTCTAATAAGGCCCTGGTTGTTTGCTTAAATTAACATCTCCTTACAATCTGGACTTAATTCTCCTTTACTGCCTTACCTTTCACAGGACCACACCACGTACCACGTGCATTGGCGACATAGGATGCACTTACGGTCTCCGCATATTCTGCTCCTTCTGAGTCCTTTTGGACTTCTCCATCCTCAGAAATATGGCTCCTCTGTCAAACTAATTCGAAGGCTCTCATATGCATTCCTATATTTCTCCAATTAGAAACAATTCCTCTTCCCTGCTCCCCAAGTGTCAGTAGTATCAGTGCATCCACTGCAGCATTTTTATTCTGCTTTTTATTGTATTTTGCTATTTTAATTCCTCTTGCATCCAGTGACTGTTAGTTGTGCCTTCATGCCACCTGCAGCATCTCCATTACTCATCTGACGGTGTGTATTAAATAGACCCCAAGCTGTCCTTGCAAGTTTTCCTTGCACTCAGGAGGATTCTTCTGGTCTATAGTCTAGCTTCTCTAAATGCCCTAGCCTTTCCTGTAGATACCTATTAAAAGGTAAAATTAAAGGTTAGGATCTGTCTTTAGTCAGCAGTACAGAGAAATTTCACTGCAAGTCAGAGAAGGTAACTGTGTGCTGTCTGCTACCCGGTGCTGATGAAACCTAGATTTGAACACAAAATATTTAAGGATAATGGTCTAAATGATCTATTTTTCTAGATTCTTTAAATTTTAATTTAAGATAGATATTTAGAGATCTACTTAGCTACAAAATCCTGCCATTGTCAGCATTAGAAAATGATGCAGTATGAACATATTTTCCATTTATATCAGTGTTGTGGTTCTAGAACAAAATATCTTCTTTGTGAAAAATATCAGACATTTCTAAGGAATCTCTACAGAAAAAGTTACGTTTCTCTTCTGTTGGTTTACATCTATAGATCTTGTGAGTACTACATATGATTACTCTACCTTTTTTATTAGTTGTCAGCAGCTTGGAGTCTTATTTTCAGCCTTCTTTATTATGGATATAATCTCTCTTACTAATACACAACTTATACTGATAAATATCTAACTACAGTTCCATTTCATTTATTCACTTTAATTTCTACTCTCTGATTTTCTCTATGTATCTACTTATCTATCTATCTATCTATCTATCTATCTATCTCCTACCTATTCAGTTATTACTTATAAAAAACCATACTAAGTTCTATATATGAAAGGGATTGAGAACAAATAAATAAATGAATAAATAAATATTCTATTGAGTTCTATATCATATAAAGTACCTTAAATAGCACTTTACACAAAGAAGGTATTCAAGGGTTTCCTGGTTGAATCCACAGAATTTCAGAACACTGAAAATTTCCAGAAAAAAGGGAATATAAATCAGATGTAATTAGTGACTTGAAGGAACCTAAATAGGCTTTTGGTCAAAATTGAAAATGATAATATGGTACTCATTATTAGTGGTTTTCATTTACTCTTACTGAGTCATACCTCATAACATTGGTAAAAAGAGTGAGGCAGTTTATGCCATATTTCCCTACCATGATTCTCACATAGAATATCTGAAAGAGAATGGTCTTTTTCATGCATATAGTAATACCTAGGCATCACGCTATTGGCGAATTGCTAGAGAGCAGTCACATAAAGGGCATCGACATCTCTCCTCCACCTGAGAAAGGTTAGTGTTAAGGGATGGCACAAGAAGAAGGTCAAGGAGCATGAACTGCTGGTCCCTGCTATATGTCAGAGCAAGATACCGAGAAGGTAAAGTCTAGTGGCGGCTGAAGAGACAACCATTTGTGTGTATGAATGTCCATAAGATCTGAAGAAGCCCAGCACAAATGTCAGCCTTTGTGACCTGATCACACATGACTCAATACAGAGGTGACATCAAGGTGCTCCTGCTGAGAAGTTCAAAGCAGAGATTCCTGAACAATGACACTGCAACAAGTTAAGAGCTCCAGGTCCTAACCAGAAGTAAACCCACAAACAAAACTTCATACCAGCAATGGGGAAAGATCACTTAAACTGAATAATTTTAGTTTCAAGAGTTATATTATTATATTTGTTTACATAGTAAAACTTTTTTTGTCCCTTTTTCCCATTACTTAGATTATTTTTAAATGAAGATATATGGTTGCTATGGTGCCTATGATTTAAAATGTGTTTGAAAAGATTTCTGTGACGGTCACAATTACTGAGCCATTAAAAGTAAACACAACTAAAACATGTAGAAAGAAGCCCCCCTAAATATTGGTTTTAAAAAAAGAACAAAAACAAGCCACTGATGGATATTTTTTAAAGATACACAAAAAATGTCATTCCTGTATTATTTTCATCAGACTTTCTTACATCTCAGCATTCCTTAGGTCAATTAGTCAAATCACTGCTAATGCTTTCACCAACAGGAACATCATGTCTGAGGTTAGCACTTCAGTGCAAGAACAGCTACTGCTGATAAAAATGTGTAATACTAAGACTTTTTCCTTTAAGTTATTTACGAATGTCCTTACAGGAGAACAGAATACTATATCTTCCTATCGGGGACCTGGCCAAGATCCCCAACTGCCTGTATGAGGGGTATGTGAAAGAATGAAATAAGAAATGGAGACAAAGTTAGTAATACATGAAGGGGGCTTGGGAGGTCAATGCCTGCGGCTGGGCAGAGGCGAAGACGCTCCACGCCAGCCACTATTCACTGGGTGTCTACAGTGATAGGAGGGGCTAGAGGAAGATTCAAGGGCGGCGGAAGACTCAGAGGTCGATGACTCAGCAGGCAACAGATAATCCTGGGAGGACTCAAGAAGGTGGAGATGATTTTATGCTAAGAAGGATCTTGCCCTGGAGTGTTTTTTAATCTTAGTGGTTTTAGTTTAGTCTTAGTCGGTGGGAGAGGATGGTCCATCCCTAAAGAGTTAATGGGAAATCTCAAAAGGGTGATACCCATAATCCCAAGCCTCCATTTATCCCTTAGGGAAGTATGCAAAATTAGCCATTGTGAATTTGTGGTCCCCAACATCTTCCCATTAATCCATTATAGTCTACATTTATTAAACATAGCTGAAGTACAGTTTCTGGAGAAGGCAATGAGCAGGATAGAGGAAATCTTCACAGCACTGTGTTTCTAATGTAAAGTAGGAAGTATACATAAAAGTTTTGTCTTTGCATTTTTCAATTATAAAGGTAAAGGGAGTGTAGAAAATTTGACAAATAGAAAACAAAACTACTACTACTACTACTACATAAATTCAGCACTCTAAAAGTCTCATGTTTTTATGGGTCCTCTTATCTTTTTTTTGTGAGCAAGTCATCAAATTATAAAATAACTCTTCAATATATTTGCACATTTTGCATTTTGTTATGGGGAGGAGGGGCAAATCCTTGCCTAAGCATCAAAATAATGCTTCTAATGGACATAGAGTAACCATTTTTCCAAATTTTTACAGTGATTAATATTTGATTATTAAGCAGCAATCATATGAACATCTGTATAGAAAATTTTAAAGAATTAAGTCAAAGGCTTTAAACCATAGGGTTTCTTTTTAACCCATTTTCAAAGTCATTAAACTTTATTAGATTACCAGTCAAACCAATCCTGGGTATTGTCTTAATATATAAGTGTAGCCAGGCACGGTGGCGCATGCCTATAATCCCAGCACTCGAGAGGCTGAAGCAGGAGGATCACTGCCATTTCAAGCACAGCCTGGGCTACAAAGTGAGTTCTAGGCCAGCCTGAAATGCATAGTGAAACCCTGTCTCAGAAAGACAAAAAAAAAAAAAAAAAAAAAAAAAAAAATATATATATATATATATATATATATATATAAAATATGGATATTTTCTATTTAATATGTGATATAAAAATGAGACTTTAGGGCCGGTGAGATGGCTCAGTGGCGTAAGCGCCTGCCTTGCAAGCGCAAGGGCCTGAGTTCGACTCCCGGATCCCACATACGAAAAAGGGGCCGGTGATATCGCTCAGCGGCACGGGTGCCTGTTGGCGCGCGAGGTCCTGAGGTCGACCCCCGATACCCACAAAAAAAAAAAAAAAAAAAGAGACTTTAGTTTTCCTTTGAATTTTTTTCAAAAACTAGTGATTCTGAAGTTTGTTTCTTTGATCTTGATTAGTTGTATTTCTTGTTTTGTGTAATGTGTGACTATAAAGATACTAAGATATTTTTCTTAAATATTTATTATTATTAATAAATATTAATTAATTAATATTTAATTATCATACTTTATAAAATAAAATCATTAATTCTGCTGTGTTTATTTTTTCCCTAAATCTATTGGTAGCCTATTCCCAATTTGTGTTATATAATAGGTACCCAGGTTTTACAATTTATGCAGATAAAGCTATTTATTGACTTTATCCTTTTAAATTTTACTTTTCAATAGTGGTATGAAAATACAGCAATATGATAGCTTTATCTTCCTCTACATATTTTCTGTTGAATTTATATCTAGTTTTTGTCAAGAAATCTATTTCTTGGTGTCTTTTTTCTTCTTTGCTTCTTTTTAAAATTGATCACCTACGGAAATTTGATAAATATTCTATTTAATTTTTACATAGTCTTTGTTTCTTTTTATATATATTTTTAAACCTTTTGCAACTTGCCTTGGTGTATGATATGAGATCTTTAAATTTTTTCCTTTACATTTATCAGGTATTACCATATAACACATTTTAATTGAAAATCTTTTCTCCATGGTTGTATGAAATCTTCTATGATATATACCAAATTATTATCTACATCAGCTTTTGTTTTTAATTTTAAATATACATCCTAATAATAATAGGTGGAGAGTCTTTGTAATTGGCTAAATGTGGGCTGAAACATTCCATGGGGTAATAATTTCTTTACCTTGTGGATAACAAGTTATGTGCAAAGTGGGTTAAACTAAAACAACTGGCTCTGGCTTGACCATAGGCTTTCAAAAAATGGGAAGACTATCACTTTAAACATTTCAATTGAGTTATTTTTCTTTTTCCAAAATAAAAACAATCTTTTTTTTATTAAACCTGAGTATAAACACTTATTTTCCTCTGACAAATGATCTATTTAAAACAAGACTGAATTTCATGTCCTTTTGTTGAATTGTGAGCATGGATTCTGAAGCCAGACTGAGTTCACCTCTCTGGACTACTGACAGGCAGGAAGTTTGAAACAACTACTTATCCTCTTCATGTACTACTTTCCTTATAGGCAAAAGGACAGTATTAATGGTCATTATTCCCTGGGCTGTCATGAGGATTAAATGAATTGAATTAATATTTCTACTATTTTACTGAGTTTCAAAGGAAGAGTGGGAAACATGTCAACACAGGCTTCCTTAAAGAAGGTGACCATTAGGCTCAGTCTTAATGTATAAGTAGATTTTCACTATTTGAATTTTCTAATTTGATAGGAGTTTCTTGTACTTGGGATATCGTGTCTTAATTAGCGACCCCAGGCCTAATGATGAAGTAAGTCAATACTGCCTTGAAACTTACCTCCTCTCAGTGGAATTAGAATGTTGATAAAATAATTTACACAAAGTTTAATGTACCTAATAGGTTACTTTTCCCAGGCAGAATATATATATACATATATATTTATAATACTTACAAAGTTTTTCAGAGGCAATTGATATTTTAAAAAATAAGTCAGCAGAAAGGGCAGCTTAAACCACTATTTCTCTGAATGTTTCTAAACATTAAGTTTGGCAACCATGGAGCAATGTTCCTAGATTTATTAGCTTAGTTTCACTCAAGCATATAGTACTTCTATTGAGTTGACGTAACTAATCCTTGGATTTCATTGAGAATTGATATGGTCCACTGAAAGACGTTTTTGTGTATTTTACAAAACCCCCATTGTAGGTGTTGTATATCATATTAATAAACATTCCTTAAATATGGATCTATGTAACAAACCTTTCCTAACATATCATGCCAGGCGCAAAGTTTTGTCTCTTAAGACCAAGTTAGACATCTTGTCTCTTTCTGTCAGACCGCAAGGGCTTGGCTACCAGTAAGGTCGGAGCTACACTTGGTGTCTTGCTTCACTAGTATGGCTTGTCCTTGCTTTCCCATGCAGGGGCGTCTTGCTTCCTAAATAACTCCTAATACATGTTAAGTTTTTAAAATTGTATTTTAAATCTGTAAGCTCCTTTAGAAGGCACTCAGGTACATGAATTAGTTGCTTGTGTTCCTCATTTGACCTTTAGTGAATGTTACATTTTTAAAACAAAGTGGTAAATTGTTTTCTTTCCAAGAAGATTTCAAGATCCTACAGCAGATCAGGATTTTTTGTTTTATGTCCTCTGTGTCTTGCATATATCAGTACTCAATATCTAATTTGATTGATGGATAACTTTCTTTTAAAAGAGGATGGTGCTAGAGACTTTTAATGATTGACTTTCATAAAAAATAGGAAAATAGTGGAAACACCGGGTTGACAGAGTCTGCTGTTTTCACACTACTCCACAATGGACCATGTCCATTTTCTATATGTAAGGGCGAGCAGATCTAAACTCAATACAATTTAAATCAGAAGGGACTTCGTTAGAGTCCAGCTTCCTCATTTCAAACTAGGAACCCAAGACCAGAGAGTTGGTATAATTTATAGCAGTAGCGTGATGAGTCATTAGATAATTAGGTCTGGAACTCAGGCCTACCTGTTTGCCAGTGACGTGGTGTGATGCCAAGTTGTTACTCACTTTCTGCTTCCACACAATGGGAATGACCTGCATAATTTCCCAGTTTGAAGTCCAACGTGATTTTAAATCAGAAACTCAGTTCATATATCCTGACACAAATAAGAAAATCCTAAGCACTTACTGTGCTACGCTTTGGGCTAAACATCCTTCTTTTTCATGTAGTCTTCATAATGACTCTTTGAGGTGAGTATTACTGCTACTCCTGTTTTGGAGAAAATGAGAGGCAGGTCTCATACTTAGCATCAGGATTCAGTGGAGCTCTCGCACACGCTGCATGCCTCCTGAATCCATCAGTGTACACACAGTTCCATAGGTGCCATTTTGGACATACAGTAACATTTTTCTAAGTCAGACTAGGCCACCCTCTCCTGGAATTCTAGCCAGACTAGTATCCCTCACACAGAATTCTCAAATCCCACTCACCTAAGCTTTGTTCCACCCCAGAAACTTTCTGTCATTAAAGCAGAAATTCATACATAGTGCTTCAGAATGGGAAAGTCACAAATACTGCTGGAATCCGAAAGAACATCAGATATTTGGACAAATCATGGAGGAATAGTCTAAATTCTTCAAGAAGGTTGCTGGTGAGAAGGAGGTGTTATCATTAAGAGCTACCTCAGAAACAGGTAGGGATGCAAGTGTGTTTTTGTTTTCGTTAACTGGAGAATACAAGTTTTTGATGACTAGAAAGGAAATCAAAGGCAAAAGCAACTATTTTTTTTATTTTATGCTATTCTCAACAATTGTAAAGACTAAAGTGTTCTCAGACTACAAAAATAATTAAAATGAATAGCCAATACTATAGCATTTAAGAGTAGTACAAATCAGAGAAACACTCACCTAAAATATCTTTATTCCATAAGTATGACATTTGCTAAGGTAGATTACCTACTAATTTTTTGTTTATTATTCATTTCTTTGTGTGCTGGTTATAGAACCTAGGGCTTCATATATGATAGGCAAATCCTCTACCACTGAGATACACTCCCAGCCTTTTCATTTTTTATTTATTTTAAAGGTTATGAATATTTTCTGATGGAGTTTAGAAAATAATATGGCAAAAGCCTAGCAAATAGTTCAGTTTGGTTCTGTTTATAGTTCAGCTGCTGGTGGTGTCACTGTGTGGTCCTTGCGGGTCTCTCATAGCTGAGGAATGGCAGTTCCTCCACACATAAGTAAGAGCGATGCATTCCCAGAGTCGATTGTACTGGACACTGGCCTCACTGATGCATGTACCAGCTGTGCCACACAACCCCATAATGCTTTCAACATAGTCAGTCATTTGCCTGGGAGAGACTGAAAATATCACTATTGATTTGGCTTGATGTTTAAAGTGGCTGTTAGGGCCGGTGAGATGGCTCAGCAGCTTAAGCACCTGCCCAGCAAGCGCGAGGGCCCGAGTTCGACTCCCGGAACTGCTCAGCGGCACGGGCGCCTGCTGGCGCGCAAGGTCCTGAGGTCGACCCCCCGGTACCCACCAAAAAAAAATAAATAAATAAATAAATAAAGTGGCTGTTAAATTTTAAATCACTGTACAATGACCAATACTTTGAATAGTAACATAGTTCTTCCTTTATCACTCTTCCTGAAGCTTGACTATTTAGTATATTGTGCAGCATTAATTTCCAGACAGGGAAATATGTTTTAATAACACAAACACTTAATAAAGTAATTTTTCCATAAGCCTGTTCATAATGGTATTAACAGAAAAAAATAATTTCTCTCACGCTTCTCTGCAGACATTCTGCCAGTGCTGTATCTCTATCAGTTTTTTCATAATATGCTCTTGGCACACTTACTTCAATATTGCTGGTTTGAGAGTACTGTCTTTTTTATCCTTGTCACCAAATGTGACATTTTGAGCACTCAAGATACGCTGCAAGCAGGGATAAACTGATTTATATTGAGACTCCAGTAGCAAAGAATGTAGGATCATCTACCTTTTTGAGATGAGCTTTTAGGAAACAACTTCATCTTGGGAACATCTCTGGCTATTCTATACAATGTTTCAAAAGGGCTGATAATTAATCTACCAGACAATGATTCTTTCACATGCGGTGCTTGTAAGCCAGGTGGTCTTGGTAGGTGCTGCTTTAACATAAAGGAGGTAATTCTTCCTGCCTTTGTCACAGAGATTGCCATCTCCACTGTGTACAGGTTGCAATCCAAGACATTCATGAACGTGTCTCTTACCAGCAGTAGAGCTTTCAGTTTTTTTCAGGGTTCTTCAACCATTCTCCAGTACAGATAAAGATGTTAGGTAGGTACATGGCTCTGCACAGATGCAGTCTGGATATTCAAGCTGACCTGACTGGTAGATATTGGCTGCACACCGAACCTGCCCCTGCCGAAGCCTGTTCCTATCTGTGGCTCGTGGAAACCGGGACAGATGGTCAGGTCAGTAATAAGGAACTTGTTTGTTGTTGCCTATTGAAGGCCATTTCTCCTGCCAGCATGACTCCACAGATTTATCCTGGCATTGGTGACCAAGGGGAGACAAATAATGTTGTTCAACAAGCATTCTGAAAGATAACATATGGCTAGAAAGGAATCTCTAGAGGATACCAGGATGTGTTGTGTTGCGTTCCACAGTGGTAGTATTGCTCCGAAGCAGTAGGGGGCATGATGGGTTCATCCGGTTAGAAGTATAAATAAGAGTAACTGAAAAACAGCAGGAAATATCATCTGGTGAGCTTGCCAGCTAGAGAGCAATTGGGTGTGTGGTGATTCTAAGATTATTTGTTTAAAACACAGAATTATTTTTATCCTTTTGCATTTGTCTCCCCAAAATACTCAATTTGGTTGGGTTCTAGGGTAACAAAATGTTGAGAATTTTGTTGATTTAAAATACGTGTGTGTGAACTAATAAGAGAAAAGTATTACTAGTGCGAGGCTAGAGGCTTAGTTAATTGGGAGTCTCTGGAGGAGTCACTCAAGTTGGTGCCTGCTAATTAAGGCAAGGCATTTTCCAGGGATTTAGAGAACCAACAGCTCTCCTGGCTTTCTGACTGCTCCTCGGTCACTGTGCTGCGGCGGTGATGAGCTTTCACTGATTTTAGCCACATGGCTGACTTGGCTGCCCTCTTGTAACAAAGGCTTGTGAACAGTAAACATTAAGCATCATATAAAACACAAACATGATCCCATGTTCACTTTTTTTTTCAGGAATTCTATAATTCTGTCATGGAGTTTAGTCCTTTTGAACAATAAGGTATCTGTCCAATTGCAAATTTTCTCTTAAGTTTTTTGCATTCACAAATACAGATAGCTCCAAATTAGGAATCCTAGAATTCTGTTGATACTATTCTGATCTGGGCCAGGTCAAGTTCATTAGTAATGAACAAGTCACAGTGCCTCGGATCCTTTCCCCCTCATTATTCATAGTCTAACAGGATTTCCTTAATTACATCTGGAGCAAGCCAATAGAATTTTTAGAAAATGACAAAGTACTTTTCTTTCCTTCTAAAAACAAGTCATAAAAATATTTTAAATATTATTTATTCTCAAAATGGTTTCACAAGATGAGTCCTTTAAAGAAATATTACAATATTATGAGAAACCTAATAATACAACTTCCAGATATGCAACAGAACAATGAAACAGTATCAAATCCAAAGACTAAGTTTTATTCATGAATTTAAATCATCTTGGACTTTTAGTATTTAAAATTTCCCTCTTTATTGCTGTGTTTTAACCAACTGAAGCACCATTGTAACTCTCATGTTAATGTTATCACCATACTACCCCATAATTCTAGCCTTGAAAAGTTCTTATTTTTTGTGCTTACAAACAACAGGTAAAAGGTAAAAGCAGAGGTCTAAAACAAATGTAACACCCCGTACTACCAGGTTGCCATTGAGTATTTGTTAGTTTCAAATGAGGTCCCAAAGATTAAAAAGAAATTGGCCAATTTCCTTCTTTCTAAGGAGGTCTGGGCAGGACTTGGTAAGATGCGACTCAAACTTTTTGTATAGGTCTGGCATCTTCCTTTGTCACTGACATTCAGCCTCGCTCTAAGGAGAGACAGAGAGGACACTGGCCACAAGATAATTTATTGTCAGCTTAGAAAAAAGGCTATGTTTCCTCTGCTGTCTTCTGCAAAATATTTGTTTTCTCCTATCTCAAGACAAATGAGAGGAGTCATTCTAGAACCAATCAAGAGTGGGGTGTTTGCCCAAAGAGGTGGCATATTTTACTCTGGGCTACATGTTTGCTATTTTCAAAGATGTGACTATATAGAAGTGTTGTTTACTGTATTGAGAGCAGACTTAGTGACCTGGACATGGGCATGTGCCTTTGTGTATGGGGGGAGTGGCAAACAAAGGGTCAAATAAAGGAGGTCAGCGTCTGACTATTGTCTAGAAAGGTAACATGTTGGAGGTTGAGATTAGGGTTCCCTAATGGTTACAGTACATTTTTATAGAGCACCAAAAGCCTTTAAGGAGGGCCGGTGAGATGGCTCAGCGGCATAAGCACCTGCCTTGCAAGCGCGAGGGCCCGAGTTCGACTCCCGGATCCCACATACGAAAAAGGGGCCGGTGATATCACTCAGCGGCACGGGTGCCTGCTGGCGTGCGAGGTCCTGAGGTCGAGCCCCCGGTACCCACAAAAAAAAAAAAAAAGCCTTTAAGGAGAGGTGATCTCGACTGTGATAGACCTATCTAAAATCCTTTAAGGAGAAGTGATCTCAGGAAATCATACCTGTATCAGAATTAAATTGGACATATTGCTTTCATTTTCCTTTTTTAGTAGTAGAATTAAAAAAAACTGTTACTTCTTTTATAAAACTTTACTGATCTGTTTTTTTTTTTTTTAATTGAAGAAAGTAGCAATTTCTCGTCAGCCTTTCTTTGTGGGCTAATTTATTCTGTAAGCTAAATAATGCCAGTTCTTCGTGTTCTTCCTGATTTTATGTTTTGGCACTTAAATAATTTTGATTCTTTTAAATATGGCTTTTCTAAGTCTAGTTTAATGAAATACTGGCTCAACAAATCTTTAGAGACTCATCCTAAACTTTCTAAGGCTATTGCTTTCAATTTTAGTCTTTCTCACTATAAACATATATATCCATTGTAGGAAATTCAGGAAACATGGAAAAGAAAAGGAAGGAAATAAAAATCATCCAGAATTTCTGCTTTCAGAAGTGCCTGTTAATATGTGAATATCATCATAGCCGTTTTTTTCCTGTCCACATATATATAGTTTTAGAACAAAACTGAGATCACATTTAGTTTGGCTTCTTGTTTGTTTCACTTACTAATATAAGCATTTCCTACAGTCAGCTCATATTATTTTGCAAAGTTTTATAATTTTTTTAAAGAAGGAACTTTTCATTCTAATCAGGATGTTTGAAACAGGCAGAGTTTTGAATTTTCTTCTTGATGGAGCATCTGTATCAGAAATGGGGTTTCTCAGCATCTGCTTTATGCACATGGAAATGTCTCATGGCCAGGGTATTTGGGACCATGAATATTCAGCCAGTGAAAGCTGATGCTTTGAACTGTTAATTATCCCAGAAGAGTGACTTGATGACCACTAATAATTACTGACTGAGTTATCTGAACCACTTGTTCATAGGTGGAAAGAAACTTCAGGGATGAGTGATTCTGGACACTTGACAAAGAAATTTTTGTATTACCCAATGACTGTACCAATTAGGTAGATGTTCTACCAAGTGACTCAGTGTCAAGCTCTATAAAATAGTAAATATAAACTTTATCTCTTTCTCACATGGAGTTTCCTTGAATTTGTCTGTCAAACACTTACAGATCAAAACATAGCACTTTTTAGTTACAAGAAAAAATTTACCATACATATGAACCAGATACTCAGATGTTTATTGCTTCATACTTTTAGTACCTGAAGGGAGTCAAATTTGAAAGTAAAAAGCATTTTGAAAATAAATTTTACAACCCATCTTTGTATGGCCATTTCTTTATGCATCATCTTGAAGATTTCATTTTACCAGAATCTGGGCAAAGAGAATGTTTTGTAATAAATGTGTGAAGGCTGCTTTTCTGTGTCATCAAGAAGAGTTGTTGACCAGCCAATATTAATTTCCGTAGTATATGTTTTATCTCCATTTACAGAGCTTCCTATCTCAGTAATTATTATCCCTGCCATGATCTTCTGGTCATCAAATCCCAGTATGCATCACCATGAAACAGATATCCAGTAAAGGAAAAATCTCAGGATAATCTCATAGCCAGATTTGGTCTTTTGGACCCTGGAAACAATGTTCTGTGAATTTAAGATCTTTGCTAATTCAAGTGACTTTTTAAAACAGAAGGACAACAAATGAGTATGCTTTCTTAATGGAGACACAGAGGCAAATGGTTTTCCTTCAATTTCACACAAAGATAGCAGAAGAATCTTTTCCATTCTTGGTAACCAAACATCATTCTATTAACTGGTATATATGAAGCAAGTTAAACTATAAGTTGCAGGTATAATAGAAAATAACTACACTCGGTTAATGGAAGGTTCCTAAATGAAAAGAACTAGAAGTCATCTGGTCAATTTATAGGAAGAGTTTATTCTGACATTTCTGTTGAATTGACAATCTGTTCCTGCCTTTGTGGCCTTGGAAGAATGAACAGCAGTATTCATAATCTCTACTTTGAGCTCTGCAAAATTTTTTTCCACCAAAGATCACTGGGTCTTTATCACCTGCCAAATTTTGCTACTTGAAATTTTCTTGTTTCTACAACAAATGGATTAAAATCAGGAGAAAAGATCCTCAAAGGGCCATGACTGTTGGAGTGTTCTTTGAGATGGTTATGACTACTTGTTTATACTCCAGTCATTCGAGTTATAGTGAAACATCAACTATTCAGAGGCACATGCTGTGCTTTGAGTCTTAGATAGATAAGAAAAGCAGAGAACTTGGGCCCATCGCTATGATTTTGTGTAGCAAGAAGTAGTGACAACTGAGTTATCCTTGGATGAGTTATCATTTTTTCTTACACATCACATTCTTATTCATGCTGCAGAAATGCCAAAAGAGCACTAGTTCTCTCACTAAATTTAACAAATAAAATAGTATACCTTTTGATCACCAGCTAAGATTGGGTGAAGCTGAGAGAAGGATGATGTACAGAGACATGTTCATATGGCACAGGGTGTTGGTGTTGGTAGTGGTGGTGGGCCAAGTGTGCACCGTTAATAGGAGAAGATGTCAAAAAAATGAAGCATAATAATAGTGCAATTTATCCTTGCTAAATGTACTGCAGTGTGCTATAATTAAATATGAAAACCTAAATTTATCTCTATGTTCGGTTGTCATTAATTTAACAGGGAGTGCACATGTTCTAATCTAATGGCTGATTTTTTTCCTCCATGTGCAGCATATTAAAATGTATATTAGCCTCAAGGTGCATAAACACAAAATAATAGACCAAAGGTTTTGGCCTGTGGAGAAAAAAAATCCATGCTCAAAGGCCGTCAAGTAGCTCTGATGCAGGGGAGACACTCACTTAGCCTCATTAAGCCAAAGCTCTCTTTTGCTTGTCTTTTGTTCTGCATGACAGCAGCCTCTTTGTTGTATAATAATTCATTCCAAGTTCGTTCCAAGCTACCGAAACTGGTGAACTGTGGCCATTTTAATGAGAAGTATTGGTGGTATGCATAATCTGGAAGCCACGTGGGCCAGACAATCACAGAGCACTGCAGCCAGCAAAATGAGATATTGTCGAAATCACAAATTTGTCAAGTTGTTTTTGGACAGGGTATTATAATAAGCACTAAAATATGCATCCTATTACTCTGCATCTGCCAGTCAAAGATCACTGTAATGAATGCGTGCTGCAGGGTATAACCAGGCCGTTTTCCTAAGTAAAACAAACCACAGTGTACAGAAAAGAATTATGTAGGTTTTTTTCTTCGTCTTCTTCTTCTTCTTCTTTTTTCTATCATTTTTATTTTTTTGGCATTATTGGACTTTTTAAAAAAATCCTTCTGGACCACGAGTCAGATCCTCCTGGCATGGGGTCCACTGCTAGCAGGAATGCATACAGCCCACTGGTGCCAGGGAGTTCACATGAATACATTGCTTTTTTAGCTGGTGTGCTACCAACTGAGAATACAAAACCTCAAACTGAAAGCTCAAATGGAGTCTAATGAAGAATTCCTGGGAGAGAAAAGAACAAAAGTAGAAAATTTCCCACCCAATGATCTTGAAACTTATGTTTTATCATTCTCTACATAAATGGTTTAGCTTTTCAGATCTGCTATCATATTTGTTTGCTTTTCTTCTTTATTTTTACTGGGTAGTGCTTTTTGTTTTTGTTTTTGTCTATTGCTTGGTTTTGAGATGAACATGAAGCTTTGGGAAAAAATGGATGGGATGGTAGCCCGTGGCACTTCCATACTAGATTGTTTAAGAAAACAGTATTGACATGTGAGGTGAGTCTTTTCAAATATGCATAAAAATGGCCCATAGGGAGCATGACTGTGTACTTTATATCTAACCCATAAGTCTCGTAAGAATGAAGGGAGCTAATGAATAATTACAGGCACAAAAAACACTACTATCGGGAGCAAACTGGTCTATATGATTCTCAACCACAGGTTCCTAAATTGGTAAATATGAAGGAAGCTCATTATAACCAATGGCTGCTCAACATACCCTGCTATTTTAGGCAATTTGCATTAAACATTTTGGAGCATTTTTGTTTGCTTTGTCTTTAGCCAATGGACTCTCTATAAGGTCTGCCTGAAAGTACAATGATAGCAGAGCATACTATCATGACAGGTAGAGGAATTAATTGTTCCACTCTTTTCTAACCACTCACTAAACAAACCCTGCTGAACCTTTGTTTTATAATCAGTAAGCACCATGTGGGACAAATTATAAAAGTATGATCCTCATGGTATTTATAACTGGGGCCACAGTGGAAAGGTAGATAAAACCAAATATGACAAACACTTAGATATACAGGAACACTTACAGAAAATGTTAATATAGGCAAAAAAAAAAAATAGATGCACTCTTAGTTCAGAGGAGAGAAATATTAGATCTGATGAGAAAAAAATTGAACAAAGCTTCCTGGAATAGGTAATGACAATACCTTGAAGATTTAGAAGAATTACATTGGGCAAGGAGAATGAAGAGTCAGATGAATTGCATGATATGAGCCAAGATACTGAGGCTGTTATAGGAAGGAACAGGGCACATTTGGTGACCTCTTGACTCAGACATAATTTAGGTGCAAAGGAAAACAAGTCCATAACTGGCAAAATAGGTTGAAGTGAGATCATAAAGAACCTTGAATATCTGATGAAAGAATTACATTTGTTGATCAACTAGTGTTACTGAAGGGTCTGAGCAGGAAAATAAGCTTTGAAAAGAATAACTGACAGGGATACATATAACTATAGGGAGGGTAAATCTGGGAGGAAAAATTTAGAGAGGTTCCAAAAGCCTGAACTATGACATTGATGTTTAAATGGGTAAAGATAGTACTGCCAAAGTACCCCTTGTTCTTCCCTGAAGTATTCCTACTGTAAGACTTATATATATTTCCTAAGTTTGTATCCTATCTTCTCAACAACTTCCATGCCCTCAGCCCACCATTCTATCTTCTTTTTATCATGTCTAGCTCATTGATTGAAGAGTGATGCCCTCTTTGCTCTATTTTGAGGTTGGCAAAACCAAGAGTGTGAGGGCAACACTGGTTTAAGTGACTTGATGTAGCCTAAAATACAGGCATTCTTGTTTACCTTAATGTTATAAGCACTTTGGGGACATGGCAACTTTATTCAATAGGTACAGATTTGAAAAGGAGGATAAGTATGAAGCAAACCAGAGCCCTGAGTTTATCTCAAGAAACAGAAGCTAGGAGCTCTGCCCATAGCTGTACTCATGGAAGCCTGAAAATGTACAAATGCCCTGGGATGTAGTGTCTGGAGTCTTAAAGCTGTGATGCATGACAAGCAAAGCTCTTCAGTGCCGAGGTCTCAGTCTCCGGAGCACTGGTACATTTCCCCACTGCCCATATGTGTCTTCTTTTTGGTGTGCTCTGTGAGTGTGTGTGTGAGTGTGTGTGTGTGTGTGTGTGTGAGAGAGAGAGAGAGAGAGAGAGAGAGACAGAGAGAGAGAGAGAGAGAGAGACTGTGTATTCCTTTGGGACATTTGCTCTGAAGTCTGGTCATCAAACTGGTTTTTCCCTGGTAAGAATTTCATAGTATACAGAAAAATATCCACATTTTTCTGTAATTTGTGTAAGTTATTAAGCTAAAGACAGATCTGAAGCATAGCAACCAGGATATTTTCATTTATCTCTTAATTTCACAAGATTTCCATCTACCGGTCAAAATTCTGGTTTTACTTTTCAACTCTGGTGATGAATACTAAGAATTATTTTAATTATAGATGTATTTCATTTTGTAAGGAATAAGGAGAGCCATTTTGAATTTTTTTCTTCAAATACTTCAATAATATCTATCTTCAAAATGGTATCTTTAAATATACCATGACAATCTTATGGCTCAGTACATATTGGGAGATGTCTACTATAGAATCCCTGCCAATATCTGGTTTTAATTAAAATGAAATGTCACAATAATGTCATCCCACATTCTGGTGTCATGACAAAAATCTTTGAACTCCTGTTATTAAACAAGCAGAAGTACTTGGAAAAACTTCTAATAATCCTTCTAAGGAAAGGGAATCTCTTAGGCTGTACTGTTTGTATCTCATTTATCCTTCTTTATATCTATTTGAGTTTTATCATTAGCTAAATTATAAGCTCTTAATAGCAAACACCTACATCACTCTATTAGTGGAGTAGAAAGGTAAATGTAAATGTTTCATATCTTTTAGAGTTCATTTCTACTGTAAATACATGATGTGCAGATGCCTTAGAAGATGACAGAAATTAGCAATCTTTCCAAAACTAATATTTACTAAATGATTAGGATACATGCTGATTATCATAAATTAATACTATTTAATAGTTTAAATATTCTACATGAACCATATCGACAGCTCACATCAATGGCAATCTGTTTTGCATTCTAATTGTATCTCACCTGCAAAATAGATATTCCTTTTGTTCTTCTCAGTGCCATTCTAGCCTATGGCAACATCATCTTGAGACTATATTTCCATAATAGCCAACACTAGCTATAGAATTTGAGGTTCCAGTAAAAATAAAAGTGCAAACCCTCTTGTTTAAAAATTAAGAATTTCAAGACGGAATCGGTAAAGCATGATCAGAGTAGAACCCTTCTGAGAGGGGAAGCTTAATCAAAGTTTGCATATCCATGATGGTAACTCATACAACAACCTTATAATGATGTTTCTGCTTTCACCTCTGCACATTTCTTATGTGTTTTCACAAAGCAGTACATTGATGCTTTAAAAATAAAATTTGGATATCATCATCATCTGTGGAAAACATTTTGGCAACTTCCCTTTTTATATTCAATAAAATCTGAATTCTTTTTTAATGCCCAATAAGAATCTATACGATGTGCCCACTGCCAACCTTTCTATTTCCATGTAGTGGCACTTCCAACCTTTTCCTCTACCTTTGGCCCACAGGCCTTCTTTCTGCGTACTGCACACTGTTCCTGGATTCTGTTCCCTTCTTCCTTCCCATACTTCAGATCTCATTTCAAATATTCTTTGCTTAGATACCCAAATTAAAGAGCTACACATTCCCCATGATTTTCCTTGTAAGCATGTCTTTCATCTCCCTTCATAACAGTGAAAACTATCTTTCTAAAAAACAAAATAAAATAAAATTGTTGCTCTGTACCATTAGATGTAATCTCCAAGAGCGCAAGAGCCCTCTACATTGTTTACTGAAGTATCACGCTGTTTAGGATAGTTCCTCACTTGTAGTAGGTGCTTACTAAACACTTGTTGAATGAATGGAAAAATGAATGAATGAGAGCACCAGTTGCAGTTAGTGTCGTACATTGGCTAGGTGTACACTTGGATATAAATGTGATTTCTTTGTATACATCTGTATAATGTTTAGATTACTACAAAATATATCTAAGTGACACTTTTCACCCCTAAATAGCCTAAATAATGTATACATGGGAGGTGACAGACAAATGCTCTAATTTCCTTGGTATCTACAACTTATTAGAATCCTCTGGATGAGGGCTGGGGAGAGGTTTTCCAAGCTTCTACATGTAGATGTACCATAAATGGGCTCTCCATTTAAGTTCATGGATCTAATTGAAGTATTTTAATGCTAAAATTGGGAGTCAAATACTTCATGATTTCAAGCTATCTGTGGAGTTGCTGTGACCTAGCAGATTGGTGGCCCCCAGGGATTCAGGGCAAGGGCAGAATACCATCAGTAATAGTTTCATTCAGAGACATGAATTCAGTCAGTGTGAAACTGGAAATTGGGTTTAGTTTTGTGCAAGTGGATTTTGTAGGGTGTTTCTGCGTGTGGCTTTGCTTCTCAGTCAGAGGAGTTTTACATACTATGAGTTGTGCCCTGCCCTCTCTTCAGCTGTAGTCCCACCTTCCCAAACACCTAGCTCTTTCTACCTCAGCAGGTAATCATTAAGCAGTCTGTGCCTCATTTTCCTCAGTAGTTAACCGTTATTGGCTCCCTGAGGAACTGTTGTAATCATTGTCACATACCAGCGCCTTGCACCATGCCTGTCCCATAAAAAGTGAAAAAGAAGCTGGGTGTGGTGGTGCACTCCTGTAATTCCAGCACTCTTGGGAGGCCGAGGCAGGAGGATTGCTGTGAGTTGGAGGACAGCCTGGGCTACATGGTGAGTTCAAGGCCAGCTGGACTACATAGCAAGAAGCAAGACCACCCACCCAAAGAAAGTGAAAAAGAAATGTCTGCAAAACTAAAACAAAAACAAAAAATCCCACAAATGCTCAGCAACATTTTTATTACTATTATTATTCTTTTTATGTAGGTAAGATATAATTTGCTTTGGCAACCAGAAATGTAACAAGCTCACTCAAGTATTCCCTTATAGGTATGGGGCTCTTCTCTGCACTCATGAAGTCCTTTTGCCAGGATAATCAATATTTAATAATATTTATTTGTCTTATACAAAGTAGGACCCCAGAATCCTGAATAATTTGTTTTCATGACTTCCAGAGGGAGTGAGATATGCCTCTTTCTAGGTCCTTGTGTCCATTCTCTATTTTTCTTGAGAAGAATGAGCTGTTAACTTATTTTTAACTACCATCCTGTTCTTTACTTCAGATCCATGTTTTTTTCCATTTTATTCTTGTATGTTTAACAAATATGACAGAAATAAAATACATTTTAGATTAAAAACATACTAATGAGCATACTTTAATATTTCATGGAAGAAGTTACAAGCAAAAAATTAATTTATGGAAAATTTCTGAAGTAATATATTATTTTAATCTGTCTCATACTATTCTTTAAACCCTCTTCCGCCTTTCCCTAGCAAAAATAAGTGTTAAATTAATATTATAGCTATTTAAGATGTACTTTTTTCTAGCCTGATTTAATATTACAGATAAAATACTAATCATTGTGTCCTACAGGCTTCCTGCTTTGAAATCTGACGATGTTTCTATTTTGTTAGATGATAATTGACATGCAGATAAACACATACATGTGCATACACTGATCTATTGCTATCTATTAATAAAGTTACTATATAATGATTTTATATATATAGTCATATTTAATGGACCATATTAAAGATAATATATATTAACATATGTTCTCATATAATATCATATATACATTCCAGCACACATAAAAGAGACTGACATATATAGTATTTGGACATATATATATATATATATATATACATATATATATATATAGTTTTCATACTTATATATTAATGCCATGGGTTCTTTTAGCAAGTTGTTACTCTCTCAAGGTATAGTATGCCTGAGGAATGGATACCTTTTCAAGTTTGTTTAGATGGCTTTGATGGTTATGTTTTCCCACTGATAAAGTAGAATTTTTAAATATAAGCTGTCTTATTTTTATCTGTCCTCAATTTGAGTGCGTCCTAGTTCATTAAATTTAGAAATCCTCTCCCATTGCCCTTCTGCCATGTAGTTAATGATCTGTAAAACACTTAAAAACACTAGAGGAGTTCATTTTTAAAAAGGAACCCTATGGAGAAGCCTTCTGAAATGTGATAAAATCTCTTGTAATCAGCCATTTATTTATTTGTGCTTTAAGTACTAATTTTCCTATAGTAGATGTTTTCTTTCAGCAGCGCAGACCTGCAGTGTGTTCTGTAGCTTAACCTGATTATAACTGATAATATCTTGATTTTTTTTTTCCCATTACTACTATACAAAACTAGTCTGGAGCCTAATTAGCTGAATTGCTATCCAGAGAAGCAGGATTTTGGTCTAGGTGGCAGACAAGCAAACAGGAACTATACCCATGCTGCTCTCTGGTCTCTGTCGTGCTCATGAGCAGTGTGATGGTGTGACATGTGAGTTTAGGCCTGGCTGTATGGCCCCGGAACATCATGATAGGCCAGTGTTAAAGATTCGTGTCTAGGTATTTTACATAGTAGGTAGCCTTGACTTAGGTAAGTTAATATTTTGTTTATGTCATGGCAAAAGTGAAATGAGTCATAGATGTATTAGACTGCTTGAGCTTTTCTTGACCTGATAATGGCGTACAGAGTCAACAAGAACTGGCTATTTTCTCTTTGGTGGAATATTTGCTGGCCTGAAGAGTTGAGAATGCAGATTTGGGCTGGATGCTATTAAATAGGTGACATGTATATTAATACTTGAGACATATATTTTCTGTTTAGTTTCTCTACTATACTTCAAACTTTCCTCCAAATCAAAGGCTTTTCTCATTTCATATTACCATTATTGCCATAAGTCTGTCCTTGGAATCATCATTTAAAATATTCATCTTCTTTTCATCTATCAAACTTTATAACCTGTGGTTTTCTGATTGTGGATGAAGTCTAAGCCTTTCCTCTTTTGTGTCCAAATATTCTTTTTGAATTTTAACATGAGTCATTAAAAATATTTTTTATTCCTTTTCCATGATTTGTCTCTGGATAGGAGGCCTCGAATTGCACTAGTTGTTTTTATTATCCTAATACATTGATAGTCTGATTTTACTGCAATTTGTTCTTCACTTTCACCCAGCTGTAGGTCTCCTGATAGTACTGCATTCTAAATTGTGTCTATTAAATGACCTATTTTTGTATTATTATTTCACAAATTCGTATCTTACATTTACTCAGGTTTCACTTCATTTCTCCTTCCTTATTATAACCGCTTTAGATTATTTTGTCTGAGTTATCTTTTTCTAAGAATTCAAAGTATCTCCCAAATAATAGCCATCTATAAATTTCCCTAATTTTTTTGACCTCACATTCCAATGATGTCACTAAATAAGACATAAGAGTTGCTTTCTACATTGCGATTTTATCACATTATCTCTTCCAGTACTTCTCAAACTTTAACATATGTATCAGTCACCTGGGGGTCTTGTTAAAATGCAGATTGAGATTCCGAAGGTCTGGAAATGGCCTGAGATTTTGCATTATAACAAACTGGAAATGATGATGTTGCTGATTCAGGTGTCACCCTTGAGTGGCACTGATCTAGACAACTGCAGTTGGTGCAACAACATAAACAACTTGATTGATTTTGAATATAGTTTTAAGGAAAACCTTTATATTTTTTATTCCTGGAGATGTTTTGAATTGATGGTTATTTTAAATGAATGAATGAACTTCTTTGACATTGGATTAGAGAAAGGATTTTACTTTATTATGACCTAAGGAAGATTAGAATTTGGTTTTCCCTTCTTCACACTCTATGGTTGTGTTCTTAGATAGGATGATGCTGATTTCTTTTCAAGCTTTTCTTTTTTTTTTTTTTTTGTGGGTACCGGGTGTCGACCTCAGGACCTCGCGCGCCAGCAGGCGCCCGTGCCGCTGAGGAATATCACCGGTCCCTTTTTTCGTATGTGGGTTCCGGGAGTCGAACTCGGGCCCTCGCGCTTGCTGGGCAGGCACTTAAGCCGCTGAGCCATCTCACCAGCCCTTCAAGCCTTTCTTGACAATGAGCTATCTCACCTGTTTGTCCACATTCAAACATATGCCACCTTTTCTGCCCATTCGCACAGCTTTAAAGATCCTTTTTCAATGTATTTCCATCATTGAGCCTTTCTCTTAGTGAGAAGACTTATCTACGTATGTGGGATTTCATTCTTCAAATAAGATAGGTTTTATTACTGACCCTGAGGAACACAGATGCCTAGCCACCCCTATCTGCAGTTTCCTATTAAGTCAATTCTCTTATCCAGAACAACAAAGTCCCTCACATTTCCATGGTGACTGAGTTAAGAAGCAGTGATTATAAGGCATCAGCCAGAACATATGAGACAGAAAAAAAAGGAGGCTTAAAATTTCTCTTGACTCAGAAAATACATATCCTGGGGCCGGTGAGATGGCTCAGCGGCTTAAGTGTCTGCCCGGCAAGTGCGAGGGCCCGAGTTCGACTCCCGGAACCCACATACGAAAAAGGGGCTGGTGATATCGCTCAGCGGCACGGGCGCCTGCTGGCGCGAGAGGTCCTGAGGTCGACCCCCGGTACCCACAAAAAAAAAAATAAAAAAAACAGAAAGTACATATCCTATGATACAGAGTTGGGCTTCTGAAGTATTTCACTTTCTGTGAACACTGCCCACACCTCTTGATGGATACATTTTCAAGTTGTAGAGGCATTCCCATACCTATATTATGTGTATAAGCTTGCCTTTGCTTTTGACACTTTTATTCACCCTTAATGGTACATGGAGCTAAAAGTGATATATTTTCTAGACATGGCTTGATTTCAGATGATGTATATCTGCAACTAAAGAATAAAATTCTTTAAAATGAGCAATGTTGAGTGCTTCTGTAATAATCAGGCACCTCATATTTGGGCTTGACTGCTCAGGGTAGCCACATACATTCTTATTCAAGTGCCGGGTGCTTAAAAATGTTTTACTTCATTCCTCAGTTAACAAAAATGACCCTGAATAGTACACTGATAGCAAGCAGTATTGCACCAATTATACCCTTCGCTGCATTTGATTGTAGGGTTTTCTCTTTATTAGCTTAAAAGTGAGCAATACCAAGTCCAATTCCCCAGGGCCTTTTGGGCTTCCACAAATCACGTCAAGTTGCTCACAATCAGTGAATTCATTACGCTGATTTAGAGACGGTAGTACATAGGTTGAGAATTTTAAAACAACAGCAAAGAACATTTAAGTCTTCAATTTGTACATGTTCGCAATTTGAAAATGTTTTGTACTTAGGTGAACGTTTTTTCTGTAAGGATTTTTCACATTATTCACAATAGATAATTTTTTTTTGGAGAGTTCTATTTCTGATAATAGCAGTTTCTACTTTCAGGCGTCTCCTGCAAGTAACTTGCCACATACACACAACCCCCCCCCCCACACACACACGAGTCATACAAAGGGAATTAAGAAGGTCCAAAAGAGTGCGGAAACTGGAAGGGAGATGACACTTGAAGACAGGCCCAAGGGAGAAATCTTGTCTTACTAGTTAAGAAATAAAGAGTTCGGGCCCATCAAAACTTTTAGAAACTAGGGGCATATCCAGGAAAAGAGAAAGCTATAGAAAGGAAGCACTGAATTCTGCGTATGCACTCTATCAAAATCTCTGCTTGGCATTTACCAGGCAGCCATGTGAAGGCTAAAGTAACTACACATATTTCTATTGGCTACTAAGTACAGAAGGGTCAGAGGTTCGGGGTTTGCATTCAGAGAAGCTAACTATCTTCTAACACATACAAAAATCAGTACTCAGGTACAGTCTCTCTACAATGTATCATTTAAGCAGTTCAGATACAACACATTACCAGCCATGAAAAAACAGGAAATTATTACCGTTCTCCGCAGAAAGAGTGATCTGTAGAGATCAGTTCTGGATGATTCATACATTAGAAACTAAGAGTTCAAGTGTTTTAAGTCAGCTATTATAACTATACTCAGGGTATAAAGAAAAATACACTGATAATAAGTGATGAAGTATTGTAGAGAAAGGGAATAAAAATGAAGCAAAGAGAAAGTCTAGAATCGAAAACCGAGATATCTGAAGTAAAAAACAAAATCACTACGTGGGGTTAACATCATAACCGAGTTAGCATAAGAAGAAAGAGTAAACCTGAAGCGAGATCAATACAAATTATCTATGCTAGGAAACAAACAAACAAACAAAATCATAAAAAAAAAAGCTAAAGAATCTTAGGGGCATGTGGAATAATATCGAAGTGTCTCATATACATTTAATTAGAAACCCAGAATGATGATTTAAAGAAATAATGATGAAATATTTCCTAAATTTGGTAGAACATTTACAGGTGCAAGAAACTTAGAGAAGCTTAAATTGGTTAAATACTACAGATTAGTTCTTGAAGGTTTGTAACATTTTAACATTATACAAGGGGACAATTTGGGGACTCTGAATTTAATATGCCAAAGGGAAAATGAGAATGGATTAGTATTATATTCTGTTCCTTTTAAGCCTATTATTAGAATGTTAAATAAGAATATTGTAAGAACGAATTTATTAGATAACTAAATAGATGTGATTATTCACTTGTTATGTCACTTAACACTGAAGATTCACTTTCATTTTTCATCTCCCTTTCTTCTCTACTCTGCCCCTCCATCCGTTATTTCTTTTTTTCTCTCCTCCTTTTTCTATCCTGTAGAAAAAACAAAGGACATTTTTTTTCTTCCTCATAACATTATATTGAAGAAGAAATGGCCTTTTACTGTTTAGGGTAAAGAATCACTATTATTACTTTATATTTATAATGCTGTATATTTAACTAATTTCTCAACAGTCACTAAACGATAGGCTGCTTGTTTCAAGATTATTTTAGAGCAATTTTTATTTAAAAAGTATGAAATAGAAATAGATGCCAAATAGAAATAGATGATAAAGAAAAATTACAACGTGGATAACTTTTCTCTGATATTTCAAGTGTGCCTTTCTATGGGAAGGCACACTTGAAATGCAATATGGAATGTTTTCCCTAAGCTTTTTATAATAGAATGTTAAAAGTTACACATCTTCAGCTGAACACTGTATCTTCTCTGTAATACTGATAAGAAAGTTGAAAATACGTGCCTCTTTAATATACCACCTGACAATTGTGAGATTAGATAGTCCAGTAAAATTTTGAAGACCAAGTGATGGGACGTATGATCCTAAGAGATAAGGTAACTCTTCAAACAGAAAAAAAAAAAAAAATTGAAGAGATTTCCACCCTCATATCAGGCTTGCCTTAGTTCTAGTTTAAAGGATTTAAAATCAATTACAGAGCCGTTGATATAGCTCAGCGCCACAGCGCCTGCCTGGCAAGTGCGAGGTTGTGAGTTCGATTCCCCATGCCAAAAAAAAAAAAATCAATTACAATTTTGTGGGTACTCAAATTTTCTTTGATCATCACTTACTTTGAATATCTGAAGTTGAAAGATAATTTGACAGCCTTACATACAGAATCAGTCATGGGGAGCAGGAAGGTAACAACCAAATTATTTGTTTCATACACAAGAGAGTATACTAACATCTGGATTCAATAATATGGTATTTGAATAAAAACCTTACTTTAATTACTGTTTTTATTTTTTTCAGAGCCCAAGTCTAAAAACCACTTTGGAAACAGAAATTCAGGCTTTGTGTTCTCGAGTTAATTTTTCACATAACTTTAGGAAAGCCTGCATTAATTTGGTAAAACGCCCTCAAAATCAGATTAACGTGTTTTAAATGTGTCCGTCTCCTCCTTACTCTCACCCCAAGCAAAGCCTGTTTAATTTAAAGCAGGCATTTTAGCATGTAGTAGTCTAAATTACATCCTGTGTTCATATCTTGACGGGCTGATTTGAAGGGAGACAGACATCCTTCTATATCTCTTCCAATGTAGAAACAACAGCAGATTTGTGATTAAATTGGCTGAACAACTTCTGACTCATATCAATTAATTTTATCAAGGATTTTTCTTCTTTAAGAAAAGCATCTTTTCTGTATAGCTGCAGGGAATGTCTTAAAGAGCCCAACTATACATACAACTCTCTGAATGTTTTCCTTTTAATGCTAGGAGCTCCATCGTAGAAAATAGCCTAGAACCTCTATGGAGAAAATACAGTATTATCCTATCATATTGACATAATAAAAGAAGTAATAGTACTCATGTTCCAATTATATAGAATTCTTCTTCTCCTCCTCCTCCTCCTCCTTCTCCTTTTTTTTTTTTGGAACCTGGAATCAAACTCAGGACCTTGCACTTGCCAGGCAGGCGCTGTGCTGCTGGCCTATCTCCCTGGCCCAGAACCATTCTTCTTCATTTTAAATTTCACATGAACTCTAAACTATGTGTAGTTAAAGTGATTATTCCAAATGAAATAATCTAGTTCTGAAGTCTACATGCTGCTTTCTGTGAACAATATCACAAGTTAACCAAGTCCATTTGTTCCGCTATAACAAAATATCACAGGCTGAGAAATTTCACAATTCTAATTTATTCCTCACAGTTCGGAGATTAAGAAGTCCAGAATCAAGCCACCAGCTTGTTTGGTCTCTAGTAGGTGCTTTGTTCTGCATACTACAGAGGGGATGGCACTCTGTCTTCACATGGTGGAACAGACAGAAGGGCAAAAGAATTCTCCCTTGGACCTGGAGCTAGTTTGTAAGAGTACCAACCCCATTCACAATTTACCTCCCAAGGCCACACCTCTGAACACTGTTGCATTGGGGATTAAATTTAAGTGTGAATTTTGGAGGCGATACCATTATTCAAACCACAGCACCTTCCTCTAGAAACAGGGTTGAGAGAACAACCTTGTAGCATTCACTTATTTCTGATCTATAGAATTGGACTCTTCAGAAAATGTGGCAAAAGTCGTGTAGTAAAATTGAGGCTTCATAAAAATAGGAAATACCCACTTTCTTCTTAGGGTTTCCTTAAGATGACTGATGATTTATCTTTATTGCTCCTTAGCCTGTGGCAGCTGACCACCTCAACTACATTTCCTTCCAAACTTACCCTCCTCTCAGTTCAGAGGCACAGGAGTTATATTTTGTATTATAAATTCTCTAGACCTAGCAAGAATGCCATACTTTTCCAGATGGCTTAAAAAGAATAATTTAATACAGATACAGAATACTATCTAAGTATCACAGTATTTAAAGATTTTAGGAAAATTCTTCATTTTATTTTCAGTAGGTTTTATTACTACTGATTTTTCTATCACTTCAGAGAGTATAGTAATGTTAAATTAGGAAATAGTAATGTTTTTCAATAGCAAAAAATTAGGTTTATAAAAATATGAGATTATATTTTAGATGAGTCTTTTCATGAACAGATTTATATTTCAAGCTTTTCCAGTGAAAAAACTTTTTTAGATATGTCTCGTGGAAAGTTTTTGGGTAGATTAAAAATTAAAATCATTTTGACTATAGGAACAATGCAATAGACTTTTGTGGAATATCTTCCTTATATTGATGTACTCTCTGGATTTACTTAGCGTGCTGGTATTAGATTTAAAAATTAAAGAACATATCACTCCATTTTCTGTAAGTTACTACTTCTTGACACTGTACAGTTCTTGGACATAATTACTTTGAGTCTCCAGAGCAGGATCAGTAAGCAACTAATGAAAGATTCCTGGTAGAAGCAGATGGAATGAGACAATGACTACATAACTGAGATCAAATTATATCCGTGGGGAATATGGTGCGCTCTATATTCTATAAAAGTCTACAGTAAAAGCACAGTAATTTGGATGAATTGTGTGAAGAGTTCTTCTGAATTGGTGAAAAGTCTGAATTATAGATTAGTGGGAAAGACGCACTTTTTCAGGTACATCCACTGGAAAGAAGTACTAACAAACGCTCACTTAAAACAGCACATTTATTGTTGGATTTACATGAATTTTGATAGCATACTTGAAAGCTGTTAATTATCATAAGTAGGTTAAACAGTTTCTCAAAATGTGTTTATACTAATAATTTGCTTAGTAAAGTAGAGCTTATTATATTATAGCATAAAGATATAGTCTCAAATGACTAAACATCTTGCATTTTAAATTAGTTCATGGGTAAAATGTACAAGTTTGTAGCTCTTCATTATTAGTCACGGAAAACTTCCAGACCTTCATTGAGACGTCCACTACTTTCATTAATATTCATAAATATATTGATTTAATAAAATATCTTATCCTGATAAAGGATTCGAGTTCCCAAATTTGGATGAGATTTCTATAGTGAATAATAATAAAATTTTTCTTTCAATCATTTTTATGCAAATTCTATTTGAAAAGATGACAGATTTTGAGAACACCAAATCTTTTTATAAATGTGATATTCTCCAAAAAATAAGTTAAGCATTTCTTAGGGAAATAAGACTATAATGAGTCTTACCTAATATCTATCTAGGTCCCAACTAATGATCCTTTTCACATTGCCCAACAGGCTGTCCTAGTCAGCTGTTGAACGCCTTCCAGAGAGCAAGGTGTCCCTTACAGCAAGGTACACATGTACCCTATTGAGAGGATATGGAATGGTTTGGAATTTGGACTTTTATTTCCTGCTGTCTTGGTTCAAATCCTAGCTTGATCACTTACTAGTCATGTTTCTCTTTTCTCATCTGTGAAGCAGGAATAATCAGGAAGACCTACTTCTCAGTTAGCTCTGAAAGTTAAATAAGGTAATTGAATAAGGCATTTTAGTTCAGTGCCTGGTATTGAGTACGTGGTAGGTAAAGGTTAAAAGTATAAGTCTATTGCCTAGAAATATATCAAAAGAGCAAGCTATGTTAATTTCGCTTGAATTATTCTCATTGACTTTTCATCCCTAGAAATGCACCTTCTTTTAGACAAATCCTTCCCCCACCCAAGAAAACTGCTTATGTTTCCTTTTTCACAATTAGTTATTCTTTTGACCAAAAACTTTTGATATTTTCTAGGTGATCAAATTCAATTTGAACATTCGGATTTTCAGGATTCACATTTTTCCCCTTTGGAAAAACCAACACACATCCATATTCAATCTTGACATCTCCTCTGTGTGTACTGGTTACTCAGGGACTCGTGGCTGTGTTTTGACTGAGTCCTTAAAACTCCTCCCGTTTCATGGAATGCAGTTGGCCTGGAACTGGCGATGTGAATTTAAGGCAATTAAGTACTATCTCACAAGACTGTACATAAAAGATGAGGCTTCAACTCCCATTTAGTGACTTTCGGTTTTATTTTCTTTCTTTCCTCTATTGAGGTTTTTGTTTGTTTGGGTTTTTTTTTTAGTGGAAAACTTGGGGACAAGTAGGACCTGAGTAATTCTAACCAACTTTGTGTAACTTATGAACATTTTACAGTTTTACATTTAATTTCTTACAGGATGCTCTAATCATTAGCATTTTCAGTAGATGTTTCTGAAAATTTAGAATTTACTGGTGATATCAAAATCAGCCCTAATTTACTGCATTCTTTTTGTTCTACCTCAAAATGTCTAGATATCAATATCCTCCTTAGATTCTGTTTTATTTATTTTTTTGTGGGTACTGGGGGTCAACCTCAGGACCTCGCGCGCCAGCAGGCGCCTGTGCCACTGAGCAATATCACTGGCCCTTTTGTCGTATGTGGGTACTGGGAGTCGAACTCAGGACCTTGCGCTTGTCAGGCAGGCGCTTACGCCGCTGAGCTATCTCACCGACCCATAAATTCTGTTTTAAAAGGATCCATTTTTTAAAAACCAAGACATTTAGAGAAAACACCTTTGTATGAAGATGTGCATACAGATATCACACATCAGACTTTTATTTTGATGAATTAGGTTAATATTTGAAATACTGCCACACTTTCCTATTCTAATAGACTTGATTCTCTTTGTTTTGTAGTCCCCTTTTCCTTCTCCCTCCCTCTCCCCCTCTCTCTTGATCCCCTTCACATTTGAGAAAGATCTGTCTCCCTAATTCCTATTATCTATCTGTTATTTTGCTCTTTATTTATAATTTGTGTTTCTCATGTAAGAGAAACCATATGAAATTTAAGTTTCTGTGTCTGAGGTATTTCATTAATAATAGGGTCCCATGGTGCATCTATTTTCTTACAAATGACAAAAGTTTATCTTTCTTTATGGCAAAGTAGTACTCCACTGTGTGTAAATACCACATTTTCTTTATCTGTTCACCTGTTGCTTGCTCACTTCCAAGATTTAGCTATTGGGAATTGTGCTGCTATAAACATGGGTATGGATGCATCACTATATTATGTCTTTAACTCTCTCATGAAGATACTTAGAAGGAGAATAGCTGGGTGAAACAGAATTTCTAGTTTTAGTTTTTTGAAGAATTTCCATAGTGGTTGTATTAGTTTACATTCCCACCAACAATGAGGAAGGGTTCCATTTTCTCCATAGCTTCATCAGCATTTCTTATTACTTGATTTCTTTATGATGGTCATTCTTCCTGGGATGAGATGGAATCTCAGCATTGTTTTAGTTTGCATTTTTCTAATAGCCAATGATTTTGAGCTTTTTTTATGAAAGCTGGCCAGCTGTACTTCTTCCGTGAAGTGTCTATTCCTTTCACTTGCTTATTTTTGATATGGCCTTTTATTTTGGGGGCTTTAATTTTTTGAGTTCTTTATATATATCCTGATATTAGTCCTCTGCCTGAGGATTAGTTGGCAAACATTTTTCCCACTTTGTAGGTTTTCTTTTCACTATGTTAGTTGTTTCTTTTGCTGTTCCAGAAGTTTTTTAATTTTAGTGATATTAATATTGATATTTTGTTGATTCTTGGTACTACATATTTTCTGTGCAACCAAAGTGCTTGTCTATGCCTAAGACTGCAAGAGTTTTACCTATTTTGTCTTTCAGTAGGTTAAATGATTGTATTTTAACATTTACTTCTTTGATCCATTTTGATTTTAGTTGAGTGTATGGTGAGAGATTTGGGTTTAGATTCAGTCTTTTACATGTAGATATGCAGTTTTCCCAACAGCATTTATTAAAGAGGCTATCTTTCCTCCAACATATGTTTTTGGCCTCTTTTTCAAAGATCAAGCAATTGAATGTGCTTGAGGTTGTTTCTGTATCCTTTCTTCTGTCCCATTGATCCTTGTGTCTGTATTTTGTGCTAAAAATCACATTACTTGCTTCTGTTTACATGAACAAAACATGCTGGTTTTGTTACTGTACCTTTATAATATAACTTAAAGTCTGGAATTGTGATGCCTACCACTTTGCTCTTGTTACCCAGAAATACTTTTGTTATTCGAGGTTTTTTCTGGTTTCATAAAAGTTTTAGGACTGCTTTCTCCAGTTCTGTGAAGAATGCTGTTGGTATTTTGATTGGGATTGCATTAAATCTGTATATCAATTTTGAAAGTATGGCCATTTTAGCTATACTGGTTCTACTTATCCAGGAACAGGCGATATCTTTCCACCTTCTGATGTCCTCTTTGATTTCCTTTTTCAGAGTACACTAGTTTTCTTCTCAAAGATCTTTCACTTCCTTAGGTTAATTCCTAAGTATTTAATTTTTCTCAGTCTTATTGTGAATGGTATTTTTCCTTAATTATTTCTCAGTGGGTTCATTAATAGTGTATAGAAACACTATTGATTTTTGGGTATTGATTTTGTGTCCTGCTGCATTAATGAATTTTGTTATTAATCCTAAGGCTCTTTTGGTGGATTTTTTGTGGTCTTCTATAGAGGATCAAGTCATCTGCAAATAATAATAATCTGACTTTTTCCTTTCCAATTCATATCCCTTTTATTTCTTTTTCTTGCCCGATTGCTCTTGCTAATGTTTCAAGTACTATCTTGATTGGGAGTGGTGACAGTCGATGTCCTGATCTCGTTCCTGTTTTTAAAAGGAAAGCTTTCAATTGTTCCCCATTTAATATGATGTTGGCAGTATGTTTGCTTTTTTTAGATTGACATAGGGTCTTCCTATACTTATTTTCTTCAGCGTTTTATCATGAAAGGATGTTGGATTTTGTCTAAGGCTTTTTCTGCATCTATAGAAGCAAGAACAAAAATCACATTACTTGCTTCTGTTTACATGATGTTTTACATTTACTGATTTGGGTGTGTTGAACTATCCTTGCATTCCTGAGATAAAGCCTACTTTGTCATGACGTATGATCTTTTTGCAGATGCATTACATTCTGTTTGACAGGATCTTGTTGAGGACCTTGCGTCTATATTCATTAAAGAGATTGGTATATAATTCTTTTTTGTTGTTGGATCCTCATCTGATTTTGGAATCAGGGTAATGCTAGCTTCCAGGAATGACTTGGGGAGTACTACTTTTTTTTCAGTTTCATTAAAGACCTTGAGGAATATTGGTGTTAGATCTTGCCTGAGGTTTTTGTAGAATTCAGCAGTGAATCCATCCAGATCTGAGCTTTTCTTAGTTGGAGGGTTTTCTTTCTTTCTTTTTTTTTTTTTCATTACTGCTTCAATTTCATTGCCTGTTATTGGATTACTGAGGGATTTCACAGGTTCTTGGTTCAATTTTGCTAGTTCATATGTACGTAGGAACCTATCCATTTCTTCTGAATTCTCCAATTTATTGGCATACAGAAATACAAAGTAGTTGTTAGTAATCTTTTTGATTTTGACAATGCCCTTTGTGATTTCACCTTTTTCATTTCTATTGTATTGATTTGGGCCTATTTCTTCCCTGTTCTTCGTTAGATTGACCAGGGATTTATCTATTTTATTTATTCTTTTAAAGAACCATCTCTTTGATTCATTGGTTCTTTGTATTGTGGGTTTTTAAAATTTTTTTCTGTCAATTTCATTGATTTTCACTCTGATCTTTATAATTTCCTTCCTTGTACTAGCTTTGGATTTGGACTATTATTGTTCTTCTAGAACCTTGAGGTGCATCATTAGGTTATTTAGGCTAGCTCTGTTTTTGTGATATAGACATTCGCAGGTATATACTTCCCTCTTAGGACTGCTTTCATTGTGTCCCATATATTCTGGTATGTTGTACTGGCCTTATCGTTTAGTTCTAGAAAGTGTTTTATCCTTCCTTGATTTCTTCTGTAATCCATTGTTTATCAAGATTGTATTATTTCACTTTTATGCATTTGCATAGAAATTTCTGTGTTTTCGTTTGTCGTTGATTTCTCCTCTCATTGTACTATGATCTGATAATATGCATGGTACAAGTCAGTTCTTTTACATTTACTTAAGCTTGCCTTATTTGCTAGTGTGTGGTCTATTCTGGAGAAAGTTCCATGTGCTGCTGATAAGAATGTGTATTCTTGGGCAGAACACTATAGATATCTATTAAGTCCACTTGTTTGAAGGTTTTATTCAATTGTGATATTTCTTTGGTGATTTTTTTTGTCTCAATCTACTTACGATAGTGGGGTATTGTGGTTCCCCACTATAACTGTGTTTATGTTTATCTGGTCTTTTATGTCCAGTAGTACTTGTTTTATGAAATTGGGTGTGCTGTTGTTTGGTGCATATGTTAATAACTGTTATCTTTTCCTGCTGGGTTTTTCTCTTAACCAATATGTAGTGACAGTCTTTGCTTCTCCCTGATCAGTTTTGGCTTGAGTTCCACTTAGTCTGAATATAGGATAGCTACACCTGTGTTCTTTGGGTTCCCACTGCATAGAATATTTTTCTTCACCCTTTGATTTTTAGTCTTTGAGTTTCTTTTTCAGTTAAATGTGTTTTTGGTATATAGAGTACCAATGGATTTGTTTTTTGATCTATTATGACACTCTGTGTCTTTTGATTGGGGAATTGAGACGATTCACATTGAGAGTTATAACTGATAGGTATTGACTTATTCCTGCCATGGCCTCATTTTCCTGTTGCTGATTCCCTATCTTTTCCTTCTACTTAACTGCTTACCATTCTATTAGACCTTTTGTCATTGTTGTAATAGACTCTGTTCTCAACTTGTAGCATTTAATCACTATTGAATTAGGTATGTTATTTTAATATGCCTACTGTACAAATTTAGCATAATAAATGAAAACTTCTAAAATACCCTATATTGGTGACTGGCAGTATACTTCTTGTCATGTGCATATTTGTTATCTGCTTCAGATTGTTGTTGGATTTTTATACTCACATACTGAGGTCCCTCAAGGACAACATTGAAGCTCTGCATATCCAGTTCCGATTTATGCTATTGCCTCAACTCACCTCACCTCAGATCTGACATTTTATACCTTGTAACACTCAATAAATAACTAAGGAGTAGATAAATATTTTAATCAAAGTGAATTTTTCTTTGGTGCAAGACTGTGAGGCCAGGTATCCTATAGAGGGCTTCCAGCGCGAAATCTACAGAAATAGGTACTGAAAATATGCAATCATTATAAATTTAAGGGGAAGCACCCACATAAAGCATTGCCTGGTACCCTGGACAGCAGTGGACACTAACAGCTTATAGAAAGTTGCTTGGTGAAAAGGAGTGTGGAATTTATCCCAATACCTAATTACTGCCTAGAATGCTGATTTTATATGAAACTGAGGTTACTTAAGAGATAGAGAAGGTGGAGTTCATACCAACAGTTTGGCTGGGTATCCATCCAGGCATCTACACACAACTAGCCAAGCACTGCAGCTGCTGATGGGGAGATCCAACACTGGGGAGAACAAAGCAATCTGCAGAAAGCCTGTACAGATCTCAGAATCAGGGGCCTCCCCTCTGTCTGAGGGCTGTCTCTTCATCTTTGCTCTCTGGTTCTCTTTATCTCAAACATAAATCAGCAGGCAAGAAAAACTAGGTTCATTAAGGCAATTGGTAGGAGAAGTTTACGTATGTAAACAAACACATGAAGCTATAACCCAAACTGGATTTTTCGTAGAAGAGCTAAAAGTCAAGTCAAACACAAAGGAACAGAACTAAAGGAGGAAGAGATGGGCCCATGACTTGTCAGTAAACAGAGAAGGCATAGTAAGCATCGGTTGGTAAGATGGCAATGTGACTTGATATCAGGGTGAAGGACCTCAGAAAGAAGGGAGTGTACCTGTAAAAATAATTATTTATCCTGGGTCTACTCAGTATAGGTGAATAAGTGTCCTGTTACTGTCGGTACAAATGAATGTTGTGGGTTCCTGGGAGGAAGGTAGAAGGTTTTGTTAATCTTGCTGAAGACTCAACTGAATCCTAATCTTCTATCTGCCAATCCGCTATTTAATTCCAAGCATTAGAAACAATGATCCTCTCTGCCTAGGATGACAAGTAGAGGGAGTGAAGCATAGTAGGCACGTGTGCAGGTTTTGCGAGCTCATATGTCAGAGTGAGAATTCTTCCCTTGCTTTTCCTAGAATATGACGAAGACAAGAGCAGCAGGGTAAGGGATATTTCCAAGAAGAGAGATACTCTGAATGAGGTGACACCATTATCACTGTACAGAGAACCAATCAGAAAACTATTATTTTTAATCCTTCATTTGAATCTGGTGCTGTTTACAGAGCCAATCAAAAGATGCTTTTTCTTTTTTTTTTTTTAGAGACAGGGTCTTGCTATGCAGTTCAGGCTGGCGTTGAGCCCACTATGGGGCTCAGGCTGGCCTCAAACTCACTATGGAGCCCAGGCTGGCCTGGAACTCACTGCAGTTCTTCTGCCTCAGCCTCCTGAGTGCTGGGATTACAGGCATACCACCACACCCAGCATAAAATGCTCTTTTCAATCTTTCATTTGCCCGTGAGTACAACCAATCAAAAGGCACTATTCCTGATCCTTCGTTTACATATGGCAGGAAGCCAGGCAAGCTTTTCAATAGGACAGTCTACAAGTGGTGTGTCACTTGCGAGTGAGTGAGTGATAGGATGACTGTGCCTTTTTTGCATCAGGGGAGATAACCTGGGAATTATGGATACAAAACAGCCCTTTCTCTTTGGGGCTGCTGTGAGCCTCTTCACCAGCCTGCTCTCACTCTGCAGAGAATAATTCTTTTCCACCTTCAATAAATATATACCTTCACTGCCTCTTCTGTGTGTCTTGTCCAAATCTTTGTTCAGGACATCAAAAACATGGAAAGAAGCCCCATAAGATTCTCTATGTGGTAACAGGACCTTGCTCATTCTCAACAGGAAACAGAGAATAATGACTTATATCTTGTATAGATTGTTATAAGATTAAGGTAGATAAACATAAAAAGCTTTCAAAATAATACTAAGTAACAGCTATTTTTATTATAATTGTAATGTACTCCTTCTAGTCTTCCATGGGCAAATAATCTTGTACTCATGAACTGCTTCTAATGGCTGTTTCATGAGATGAACACATACATCACTGCATGGTGAAGCAGAATGTAGCCAGGCTGTATTTTCTGTGGGTACGATTTAGAGGTTTTACTGGTCCCTGTGCATGACCCATCATAATGCCAAGAAGTGAGCTGATGAGGCTCTGTATTTTTTATTTTATTTATTTATTTATTTATTTATTTTTGAGACAATGTTTCACTATGCAGTTCAGGCTGGCTTTGAACTCACTTTGTATCTCAGGCTGGCCTGGAACTTGCAGCAATCCTCCTGCCTCAGGTTCCCGAGTGCTAGGATTATAGGCCTGCGCCACCATGCCCGGCAAGACTATATTTTAAAGTTCACTAGGACAAAGGATTTTTTAACATGGAGAACTCTGTTTAGAGATTGTGTAAGAATGTCATAACTGAATGACTGTGGTTATAACCTTGACATAAAAGGTTAAGAAATGGAGGTGAAAATATGCTTTGCATCCCACAGAACTTGAAGTACCCCCACTGTCGCAGTCTAAATAGATGGCGTTGTCATCTTTCTTCATAGTCTTTGCAGTCTCTAGCCACTGTAGAAGGAGATTCAGAGTTTACAACATAGATGACAGATAGATAGATAGATAGATAGATAGATAGATAGATAGATAGATGATAGTTTTTTTTTTTTTTGGTGATTAACAGTTATTTGTTATCCTTTAAGTAGTAAAATACTTAAAACCCATTCTCTTAGGTTCTAATGAGCCTAGAAAGGCTATGAACAGAAGGGAATTACATAATTTGACATATAATATAGGTCTGATAACTGTGTACAGAAATTCATATGAATTTGTTTTTGTCACATGGATTTTGATAACCTGCAAAAAAGTTTTGTTAATGCTAAGAGAAAAGACGTAGCTAATATCATAAATTCAGTTAGCTATCTCTGCCTTATATATTTTGGTAGCAAATTAAATTTATCACTTCATTATCCCTTCCTGGCAGTTGGAAGTTGTAGACTAATGGAAGGTGCCAGGGTAGATAATAGAATCTTCTCGTCACAGATGAAGGAAATGTAGAAGTAAAACACAGAGATTTGATGGGATTTATGCTAAAGGACAGCGGCGCCCAAAAGTATGAACTTAGAATAAAACTTGTACTCTATTAGGAGATGGAATTAATTATCTAATAGATTTATAACTCTTTCTTAACTGTAAATAAAAATGTAGCAGTCTCCAAAAGTGATCAGAACGAAATTAATGAGGATATTTACGTAAAGCTATACTGTTTACATCCCACAGGAGTTAGTGCACCTGTCCCTCCCCAACTGTTTCTAATTCCTAGGTTGAGATGGACACTTGTCTCTTTTTGCTTCTGTAACTCCAACAGAATAATAGCAGTTATGTTGAGAAAAGTGATGATAAACTGATAAAAGACATAGTTTTTGCAGTGAACAGAATTGGTTTTGCATCTCACATCCAGTATTATATAGCTAAACCTCTTTAATCTCAATCTTCATTTCTGCAAAATGGGGATGAATCTCTATTTATATCACGCATATCTAAGTATTTATTCATGTATATGTATATATAATTATGTAAAGCATATAAAGAGTTTATTATTGTATTTTTTTGCAATTGATTGTCCTACTACAATGAAGGATTTGTCTTTTTTATTACCTAGTCTTATCTTCCACAGTGTCTGGCACATTACACATCATCATTATTTGTTGAATAGATGTACATTTCAATGATTAAAATCCAAACCCAAGTTTTCTGAGTTAGGTAGAGATATGTAAAAATAAATTCTAATTATTACCAAAAATCAGATCTGTCATAAAAATTGTACGATTTCAAAAAAGTTGTGAGACACTTGTTGCTAGTCATAATTTTCTAGGAGATACGTCTTAGATAATAGAAAGTACAAAAGCAGAAACTTGAATATAAAAATACCAATATCAAAACATAGTTTTCACTCTTTGCAAATTTGTAGTACTGTACAAAATGCACAAAATGTACCTGAAATATATGGAAATTCAACCTCAATTGTTTTGTCTTCAGTTCTATAAATGTTATAATTTTTATTATCCATTAATAATAATGCTATTATAAAACAAAATGTCAATGCATATATTAATGCATTAGAAATGTATTTAGTTTAAAATCTCCAGCTAAATTTCCCACTGGGTTTGTTTGTGTAAGGGTGGGTAGAAGCTAGGGCAAAAGAGCCCAGCCCTGCATGTAACAGTCTATCAGCAATCAATTTAAGGTTCTGTTCTGGAAGCTTTGGCCTCAGGCAAGGCCAGCTTTTGTTAACAGAGGCTGCAGGCACTGGCTGATCCTACAAAGCAAAATAAGTTGAAGGCCTACCAAAGGACCTAATCAAATTTCCTATCTCTAAGAAGCAGATTCTCATTTGAATTGTGATGCCACATGTAGTATCTGTACCACTCCTCAAGGAGCCAGATGTGCCCCTTCTCGATTTCTAAGCCCAGCCAGCTTCCCTGATGTGAAAGGTCTAAAGTATTCCAGTTTCACACCCGGCTGCTGGCAAGCTGGCAGAGAGAAATACATTTGTTTATGCCCCCAGCCATCCGTTTTCCTTAAGCTGACTTCCAGCCAAGATTTTTATCTAGGTACCAGTTACTCTTTTCCAGTGGTTAACCTCAGAAGGTTTAGTTCCCAAAGGCATACTGATTAAAAGTAATTTGGACATAAAAAATGTCTTTAGGATTTCTTGTATGTCTTATTTTGTTCCTAGAAATATTACCAAATGATTGCCCTCCAATTTCTTACAGAGTTGTCTGCTTTTCTTTTAAAAAATTAATGCATTTTATTTCCATGTATGTACACACACAGTAAAACGCTGACTGCAAGTATACAGTTAGAGGAGTTTAGACAAATACATGCATACTCATGAAACTGTCACTGATAGAGGATAAAAGTATCACTCTAGAAAATTCCCTGTGCCTCCTCCTGGTCAGTCATTACCTACCACTGTTCTGATTTCTAATGATAGATGTATTTCTTTCATTCTTAAAATCCACCATGTATGACATTATTAGGTTTTCTTTTGTGTCTGACTTCTTTTCCTTAACATGTCTTTGAGATTCCTGTATGTTAAAACTTGATGAGTGCGTTTTTATTTCTCTTGAATAAATTCCTAAAAGTAGAAGTGTTGGGTATTACAAGAAATCAATGAAGAGTTTTTCTAAGTAGTTGTGCGATTTTATACCTCCTTTAGCAAAGTATGAGATTTATAGTTGTTCCATATCCTTGCCATCAGTTGATGCTGTCAGTCCTTTCAACTTCAGTCTTTCTTTTGTAGGTATGAAATAGTATCTCATTGGGAAAGCTTTTTTCTCTCTCTTTTTCTTTACCCTAGTTGTTAGTTCTTCCCCAGTGTCATCCTTTACTTTGAAAAACACTGTTCCTAATTGCAGAGTAGGCTACCAAAACTATGGTGATGTGCATGGGTACCTGTTTGATGTCAGTAATGACAAAAGATGCATTTACCAAAACATTCCCTTGACATCCTTCCTTCTGCTAAGCCTCCTTTTGAGTTTCTCAGGAGGAGGAGAATAAACCACTAGGATAATATTACAGATGTTTCAGAATTGTTATGAATTAATTTCACAGAGCGCTGTTCCATTTTGGTGCCAAAAGGTTAAAAGAAGAATAAAGGAAAAGGAGTGGGTCTATAGAATATCTGTCCTTCAACTCTTTCCCTTATTTAACTGCCACTTTCTCTGGGCCTTCACTCCTACCCAAATCAGTTAATGCATTCCTCTTAGCCCAGGAAAATCATCCTTGAAGCTCATTAGAATCAAATGCATCTCTTATTAATTGATTTGAAAGTGAAAAAAAAAAATCCCATTGCATGTGATTTAGGCTAAATGAATTTTTTAAACACAGAGCAAATCAATTGAACTGTCCTTTCATGTTGCATCTTTCAACAGCTGAATATTCTATATGGCATTTCACAGAAATATGATTTGATTTGAGAACATCTGCAGCAGTCTGGAACACATTTTCCCCTGTACTTGACTTTTAGCTCATTATAGCTCTCAGATGTTCTCTCAGCAATCCTGTGACATATTGGAGTGTTACTGAACAAACATCAGTGAAGCCTATGTCTTGAGTAGTGTCAATCTCAGTTGAAAATGTTTCAGCTTTCTTAGCATCAACACTAGAATAATTTAATTAACCTACTGAAACTTTCAAAATGATGGTTAATGCATGGAAGAAATGAGAAATCAGAAAAGGGGGGGGAGTGGATAAGTGCTTAAACTCCCACAAGTGATGCCTGCCTCCCTTGGCCTGAGCTTAGGCAGACCATGAGAAGCCTTGTTGTTCTGTACAGTCCCCCACGTTTTCCCACAAAACCTCGGGCTTGCTTTATTGCCCCTACGGAGATAGAGAGGGTGGATGTGGCAACCACTGAAGTCACACTTCCCTGGCCCTCACACAAGGTCAGCTTCTAGTCTCTAATCAGCTCTCATCCAGCTGCTCTCCTGTTTTCAGTAGGTGGGGCTGAGAGACCAATTTCAGAAGAAAGCTGTCCGCAGTGACATGGTTTTTTGCCCACTGCTGCTATAACATTAAGGAAGCAGCTGGTGAGATAATGTATGCCAAAGTGCTTTGTAAATTATAAAGTGCTTATATAATTGTCAGCAATAATCACTACTGTTGTTTTATTCCTAGGTTACAGAAAGATCACTGAACTGGGCTATTGCGTGGCAAGGTTCACCAGAAAGCTGAACACAGGGGCGTGTAGGGTGTTGAGGGAGGTCTTTGGTGAGATTCGGATTTGGGAGATAACAACAAGGACAGTAAAATTGGCTTCATGGGTCAGATAAGCATATATAGACATAGAAGAGCCATATAGATATCTAAGGAACAAAAACAAAGTGTTTGGGAGGGGTTATTCTACAAGATTATTTCCAAGAAGTTTCTCTTCACACATACATATATTATTTGTCTCCAGGCCTTTTCTATGCTTTCTGTCTTAGGTTAAGGTATTCTTCCCACATACTCTACTGGAAATTAAATCGCAGATTATTCATGAAAACATTTTCAAACTCTTCTTGACTCTTGCTATGGTTACCAGAATACCTGGGTCATGTCCCACTGTGATGAAACATGAATTGTGTACATGAGATAGGAGATTAGGGGGTGGCAAAGCTGGCTGGGGAAGTAGACATGAGCTGCTAATTACAAGATCCTGACCATATGGGCAGAACTGTTCCCAAAGCACTTCACGTGGATGAGAACTCCAGAAGGTTTCAGTAGGATGGCCTAGACCTGATGTCAACCTGAGGTGTGGAATCCCAGTACCACCTCTCAGGACCTGGATGTAGCTCTCTCAGGTTTCCTTGAGATTTTAGCATATAAGGACACAGATGCCACGAAGTCCTCACTATCATGGCTTTCCTCACAATAGCTCACCCTGCTTTCTCCAGGGTGTTCTTTTATCTTGCTTTATCTCTTTCACTCAACCCAAGCACACTTTACAGAGCCAGTTTATCTCTCACTCTTCACTTTTACTTTTTCAAATAAACTTTGCCATTGTTTTTTGCTTGTTTTGTTCAATTCTTTGTCCTAGACAAAAAGAACGTGAAATTTAACTCTGGAATGAGAGGCGAACAACCCAAAACCTGGTAATGTTTAACTGGCCATCCACTTTCAGAAGGAGCTACCCAATAACATTTTGGTGTAGCCAGGAGATTCCAATAATAGACAGAGGTAGGGTGCAAGGAAATTTACTTAAGAAATACAAAGGCAAGGAAGTAAAGCTCTTGTTAGCGAGATGGGCTTAAACTTGTGATCTTCCTGCCTCAGCCTCCCAGATTGTTGGTATTGCAGGTATGTGCCACCATGACTGACTTCAGACTGTCTTTAATTCTCTCAGCAATCCTATGAGACACATATTATTAACACAAGTTTTTGGACCATAGAATGGGGGATAAAAGAAAGGACCTAAGTTGCCCAAGGCCTACTACTAACAAGTCATGAGCAAGACTTATACTATGTTCCATTTCTTCAGTTGGATTCAGCCAATTGTAGATGAACCTCTTCTTCATAACTTATTTAAAACTGGCCTGTCTTAGTCTGTACTGGCTGCTATAACAAAATACTACAAAAATATACATTTATTTCTCACCATTCTAGAGGAAGACAAGTTCAAGATCAAATTGAAACAGACTTGGTATCTGGTAAGAGCTGGCTTCTTCAAAGCTGGCACCTTCTTACTGTGTCTTGGTATGAAGGAAAGGGACTGGGGTCTCTGCTCTGGGACCTCTTTCATAATGGCACTAATTCCTTATGAACAACTGCCTTCTAACGGCCCCACTTCCTAATAGTGTCCCTCTGGGAGCTAGGATTTCAATGCATGAATTTTAGGGGTCACAAACATTCAGTCCACTGTACAAGCACAATGGGAGAAATCAATATTTTAGCTGCCTGGTATGGAAAAATGGGCTCTCTGGTAGCTTTGGGTGCTTGATCAAGAGATAAGAGCACAGGTAGAGGGATGAAATGGGAAACTGCTTCCTGGCCCCAGCTTCCAGCAGGGGCAAGAAGTACAGAAAGCAAAGCGAAGAACACTGAAGATGAACTCTTGCACTTTACACGTTCTCACGGGGCTGAAGAGCTGTCAGCCTGCTGGGAACAGGTACAAGTTATCTAGAATTCTATGTTAATTCTCATAGGCCAGTTTTACTGTGGTAATCATCAACCCTGAAACCCAGTGGCTTACCAAATTCATCTTTCACTCACAAAAAAAGCCTGCAGTACCAATGGCAATCCAGCGATGTGGTAACACTGCCTCAGTAATCAGTGTTACTCATTTCATGGTGCCACTCTCTCAACGCGAGACTGTGGTGTCCGTCACAGCAGAGAACGGAAGCAGGGAGAACTGAACCCTGCCTCGTAAATGCTTCTGCCCAAAGTCACCTACCACATGTTGCTTGCATTTCATTGATTCAAGCAAGTTATTTATTTATATACAACGTCCAAGGGGCAAAGAGGTTAACTTCTATCGGAAAGAGCAGACAACAGAAACACTAGTGAGCCCTAGCAATGTCTACTACAAAGACACTAAAACAGTCAGTTAGCATTGCAGGCTTACTGTATGTATCAGTGAAGACTCTCTCCAGTAATACTGGAATAATTTTATTTTCCTAGGAATATTGGTTCATCAAAAATGCCATATTTTTACTTCTCTCAGTTTCAGTTGGGATCTACATTCAATGGAAAGACTTGGTCACTCCTAGGATTTGAAAGATGCCAGATTCATAGCCCTTAAATGATGAGTGATATTCTAGTGGTCAGTTGCATATGAAGAGAATAACTGTCAGTGGAAGGTTTAGGGAAAGTTTTACCCATTAAAATAAAAATAAAATGGGATAACACTAGTAAGTGGAGAAGACAAAGGTAATGATTTAAAGATGTATGGTAATACTTCTTCAAAAGGCCTGGTCTTTGTTTGCTGGAAACAATACTCAGCTGAGTGGCCATCCAGGTGTGAGGGGCTGGAAGGGAGGCTTGAAGGCACTTTTAGTTTGCAAGGCAACTTCACACACAGTGCCTGAAGCTGCAAATCAAAGAACTCTCTCTGCAGCATTAGGCACATTCTCTGCGGCAGTCGTCACATCTCAGACACATTTCTAGAGAATCACCTGTGACTGTGAAGCACAGATCTATTAAAGGGTATGGATTTGACACAGTAGTAAAATTGATTTCCAAGATTATACAGAATAAGATAGAGTGGATATTTAGGAGTTAGGTGGTTAGTAGGTCACTATGAGTAACCAAATGGAGTATCAGGGTTCTAGAAAGAAGAAGAGGACAGATATTTTATCTGAACACCCAAATTACTTGGTCAAATGTGAGATGAAACCAAGAGATTGGGGTGGGACAAGCTGGCTGGACAAATGGTGTGGTCTGTCAATCTCAGGGACCCAGAAGATGTGCACAGAACACAGTTCCCAAACTCTGCACCTAGGGTCAATCAGAAAGCGCTATCTGCAATTCTTCATTTACATCTCAGGCAGAAGCAAGTGCACTTCTGACAGGATGGCCTAGATCTGATGTCATGCTGAGGAATGAGAGCTGTGAAAGACTCAACCATTAACCTCATGGCCACTCAGCTTCTCAGTTGCCTGCTCTCACTCTGCAGAGCTGCTTCTTTTCCTATCTTTAATAAATGTAGACCCTCACTCCCTTTTTCATGTGTCTTGTCCAATCTTTGTTCAGGATACCAAGAACCTAGAAAGAATACCTAAAAAGAATCTATGAGTCTCCAAAGCCAGTAACAAAATGTCCAATTATTTTGTGCTATTGAAGATACCCTGGCCTATCCACTTACCATCCCAGGGTTTTGGTAGAGCTGTTTTCTAGCAATTATGGTCCATATTACTTTGAAGCTAAAAAATAAATTTAATTATGGTTTGTTTTATTTGATTTTTTTGTAAATTAAATCACCCTTTTTTATTTCAAATAACAGGCATTTAGGTAAGACTAATTGGGTAAGGTTAGGTAAGACTAATTGATGCAAAGCTTAATATAATTAAAATTTCTGTTGACTTTTTACACTATCAAAATGACACTTTAACACCTATAATTACTAGAAAATTATGTTTTCATCTACTATTCCCTTTATTAAGTGAGCAGATAGGCTCAAATGAAGATATAATAAATTCATGTTTTTCTTAGAAAAAGTCTCAGGGACGTAACTCAGAATTGCAAAGAAATAGTTTGTTTAACTCCATAAAATCATGATTAGGAACAAAAGTAACTGGTTTGCTACAAATGTTCACTAATTTTATGGAGTTCCTAGGAGAGAGGATAGAAGAGGTTAAGGCTAGAATTTGCACTCAAATTTTAATTTGCATGCTTACAGTAATAATACCTTTCTAAATTTTCAATCTCTACCCAGAATAAGAAAAATCTCATTTTTCTATGTTTTAAAAGTAACATCCGAATTAATGTAAGTTGTGTTGGAGATGAAAAGCACTTTTACACAAAGTTCTAAGTATATAATTAATATTAATAAGGTGCATTCTGATTAAAATAGTTACATTTGATGAAGTATGAGGAATTATACTTAACCACTTACTTTCGTGAATGTGACAAAGGAAATAATTACATTTGTGCTTGGTAATTAGATATCAATTTTGTATGGCAAGGAGAAATGAGGATTCATATTTTTCATAAGCATCTTGGACAAAGGAAAGAAACTGATGGGAGAAAGGCAAAGCAATGAAAATGCTGGTAAGCTGCATCTTACTTCAGGCACCCAATGAGGCAGCTGTAGTGATCACAATTTAGAAATCACATTGCAATGGAAATTTCCCACCCAGCTGACCTGTGAGAGCTCTCACTTGGACACAGAAGTGGAAAACCAAGTTCTGCAACATCTCATCCTATATCTGTACCCATGCGGGTCTTGACAATTGATCACACACTTCTACTGGGCTTGGCCTTGCATCAGAAGCCTCCTCTTCACAGGGCTACTGGCAGTATAGTTGCCCTGTGGAATGAACCAACTTACCCCGGCATGGGAGGAGCCAGGCTGAGCAGTCTTTCTGGATTTACAAACTGTTCTGGTTATAAGCAGTGCAAAACTACATCTTTGACATGAGGGACTCCTACTGGTACCACCACCTCCCCTAATGGTTCTTACAAAATGTAGATATTATTACATCTAATTTGGCAACTGCAGTGGACTTCTCCCTTCTGTCTATTTTAGGAACAACGACTGACCACTTAGGTCATTTATTACTCAAATTAACTGTTTTACCTAGAAAGGAAAGTCTCTTTAATTATTTAAAAGCCTTTTGTGAAAGGATGTGGTTCAAAGGATAAAGATGCTAGTTTTTGACCAGATGAAACAAAATTAAGCTAGCAAGATGATGTTAAAATAGAAGATTAAGAAAACTTTTAAAAATAATATGTAAGTGCTATCTGGAAAATGTAGATGAAAGATAGAAATCAACTCCAAAAGTATTGTTCAAATATTTAAATTTACTCCAATATTATCCATATATTTTGGATTGGACATGTCACATATCTAATATTACTTCAAAGTTTATCTGTCTGTCTCTCTCCATCTATCTTCATTTGTATACAATTTATAATAATAACTACTGTGCATTGATCACCTACTATATGCTATACATTTTATGTAGATGATTTGTGATCTTCACAAAGTATCTGTGAAGAGGTATCATTATCTCAGTTTGGTTTATGGAAATGGAGGATTGTGAGATTCATGTAGCTGGTCTACTAATATGATACTATGTCTAGATTTGAACCCAGAACTGTTGGACTGCAAATGTTTTCTTTTTACCACATCACATTTGACTTATTTATGGGATAATTACCAACTGAGAAGATGATCAGAAGGTCAGAACTAGTAAAGGGGGCATGGATTCTTATCCAGTATTTTTTTTTTCAAGCAGAAATAATAACCTTTATAAAACCAGCACCTGTTTTATTTTTTTTAGGACACTCTGTATTCTAGAATTCTGCCTAAAACATTACTCAAAATCATCTGATGATATCTAGAGATGTAGACTGAGTCCTCCTAACACCTATGCAGTATACTCTGATCTAGAAGTTTGAAAATTTTGAACTTTCAGGGAATGTTGCTTTCTTTGTTTCTTTTCATTATTTTTTTGCTATGTTCTATGAAATGAACTAAAACAATTAAAAATATTTAGCCTCATACAATCTGGCTATAGTCATTGAAACTGCCCTTAGTAATAATGTTTTGTATTTCAGTCATTAACCAAATAATGACAGAAATGTAAATGTCATCCGAAACTTTCTAACAAGATAATGCAACCATCTGGCAGTCAAAGCTGCAAAGGAAGACGATAATATGGACAAGGACTACAGGGCCATAAGTGAATTTGAAGGAAAATAGCTTTCATCTCTCTCCTTTCTTCCCTTGACTGTGTGAGCACCGATAATGGCCATTAGAGAAAAAAGCAAAAAGAAAAACTTATTGTACATGGATGGGAGCAAGCTGCAAGAGTGTACAGGCAGGTTCCTTATGATAGATTTTTCATTCTAAGATTCTATATACAGTACTGGTTGATAAGATCAAATTATTTCAAATTATTCCAGGTCATATTTTAAGCTACCATGTACATTTATTCTGATCACAAGTTTCTTTGAGAGATAGAAGTGTTATGGATATTTTCTACCATTTGGTGACTTGAGTTTTTGTTTCTTAACTGTTTTTTGATGAGCAGAAGTTAATTGTGATGAAGCATAATTTATCAATTTCCCTTGTATAATTAGTACTTTTTTTGTATCCTGTCCTAGAAATTTTTCCTTGCACCAAGGTTATAAAGATATTTACTTACACTTTCACTCAAAATTTTATAATCTAGAAGTACAGTTGTATATGCTTTGTGAGCAATTTTGTTGGGAACCTCAATTTGCCTTTACATATATGATATATATAAATCTACTTCGGTGTCCTCTATAAAGTAGGAATGAAATTTATTTATTTAAGTATGAGTCTCCATTAATTCTAGTATCATTTGTTGAAAAGACTTTCCGGGCCGGTGAGATGGCTCAGCGGCTTAAGCGCCTGCCTTGCAAGCGCGAGGGCCGGAGTTCGACTCCCGGATCCCACATACGAAAAAAGGGCCGGTGATATCGCTCAGCGGCACGGGTGCCTGGTGGCGCGCGAGGTCCTGAGGTCGACCCCCGGTACCCACAAAAAAAAAAAAAAAAAAAAGAAAGGACTTTCCTTTCTCCATTGGATTGTTTTTGCAACTTTGTCAAAAATCAATAGAGTGTTTATACATAGGACTATTTCTGGACTCTCTCTCTGTTCCATTGATCTATTTGTCTATTCTGACACCAAAACACACCTGCTTGATTATTATAGATCTATAGAAAATCTTGAAGGCAGATAGTACAAGTTTCTAACCTTATTCTTTTTCTAGATTATTGTGGCTATTCTGGCTCCTTGATTTCCAATGTAAAGTTTAAAATTGGCTCTCCAACTTTTATAAAAAATACATGTTGGCATTTTACTGGGATCATAAATTTGGAGATAACTGACATTTCAACATGTGATTTATGTCTTCTTTAAGTTTTCTTCATCAATCGTTTCTAGTTTTCAGTGTGCAGATATTACATGTATTTTAATTTGTTCCACAGAATTTTATAGATTTTAGCTGCTATTATAAGTGGCATTTCAGATTTAATTTTCCAGTGTTTATTTTCCCAATTTCCACATAGAAATGTAATTACTTCTGTATATCGCTTTTAAATCTTGAAACTTTGTCAATTCACCTATTTTAATCATGTTTTTATAGGTTCTTTAGGATATTTTACATCCATAACCACACCATCTGCAAATAAAGACAGTTTAAGTCCTTTCTTTCAAATCTAGAAATTATTTATTTCTTTTTACGTCCTTATTGTACTAGTTAGACCCTCCACTACAATACTGAATAGTACAAAAAAGTGGAAATTCTTGCCCGATTCTTGATATTAGAAGAAAATAACATCTTTTCAACATTAATTATGATGGTTAGCTATAGATTTTTAAAAATAGCTTTCATCTGATTGAGAAAGTTTCCCTCTATAATGGATTACTTTGGGTTATTACTAGGAATGTATGTTAGATTTTATCAAATGGTTTCTCTGACTCAAGGACTTATACCTTGAATACATTAAGAACTCCTAAAACTCACAGCTCAGCAGCACAGCGCCTGCCTGGCAAGCACGAGGTCCTGAGTTTGATTCCTGGTACCAAAAAAACAAACAAACAAGAACTCCTAAAACTAAATTAAAGGGGCTGGTGAGATGGCTCAGTGGCATAAGCGCCTGCCTGGCAAGTGCAAGGGCCCGAGTTCGACTCCCGGAACCCACATATGAGAAAAGGGCCGGTGATATTGCTCAGCGGCACTGGCGCCTGCTAGCGCGCGAGGTCCTGAGGTCGACCCCCGGTACCCACAAAAAAAAAAAAAAAAACCAAAAAAAAAAAACTAAATTAAAGCAATCAAAAATAGGCAAAAGATTTGAACAAATACTTTATGGAAAGAGGAAGATATGTAAATGTCCAAAAGGACATGCAATTTGTAAACTCATTAGTAATTATCAAAGAGATGAAAACTAAAATCCTAATGAGATCCCCAAATACATGTACTAGAATGGCTAAACCTAAGAAGCCAGAGAACATTAAATGTTGGTTGGAATGTGGAAGAACCAAACACTTGCTCAAAACTGGGGAGAATGTAAAGTGGAACAATCACTTTAAAATCTGTTTGAGGGCCAGTGAGATGGCTCAGTGGCGTAAGCGCCTGCCTGGCAAGCGTGAGGTCCTGAGTTTGACTCCTGCTACCCACATCAAAAAAAAAAAAAAAATCTGTTTGAAAGTTTCTTGTAAAATTCATCCATCTACTTTATGACCAAGAAATTATATTGCTATGTATTACCCAAGATAAATGGGAACATGTATTCAATATGTATGCAATAGTGCTTATAAAAACACTTATAATAACAAACAAGTAAAAACAGTTCAAATATCATTTAACATGAATAAACAAATTATAGTACATTTGTTCCCAAATAAAAAGATACGAACCAAGAATATGAAATTGTGTTCATAAAAACATGAACAAATCTTTGAAACATTCTGCTGAGTGAAAGTTGTCACACAAACAAAATCATACATTAGTGGAATTCTATTTACATTGTGTTAAGTGACATGAACAAATGAGTCTATGTTGATAAAAACTAGATGAGATTTGTGTCTGGTAGTGGTAGGGGTCAGATGACGGTTGGAAAAGTACATGGGAAATCCCTGAGGAGTTAGCAATGTTCTATATCTTGGCAGAAGTGAGAATTTCATAGTATATGCATTAATCATAACTCATCAAATGTTTAAGATTTGTGTATTTTTTTATCAAAATTATTCCTCAATTCAGAAAGATGATGTACACTTTTTTTTCAGTGGTTGGGATCAAATTTAGGTGCTTATAGATGCAAAGCAAACCCTCTACCATTGAGCTATACCCCCAGCCCTGATGACACAAAATTTTAAGTTTGTAAATAGGAAATACTACTGTGCTCTTAGGCAACTGCTCTTATTAGGCCTTTTGCAATGGTAATGCTGCTGACTTTGTATTATGTTTGAACATTTTGTTCTCTGCAGTGGAAAATTTGCCAGGAGTGAATAAAAAAATAGACATCAACATATAAAATTACCACAACCACATAACAGTAATTTTATGACACTGAGTTCTTTTGGCTTTAAAATAACTAAAATGATGCCCCTGGTTATATGGACACAATTTTAGTTTCTACCATCAAAACAAAGATTTGTTGTTAGAGTGGCTATACAAGCCCATGACAGCATTTGTGATTTTATCCTAATGGAAGTTTTTAATGAGCACAAATTATGTTCACTTATTAATATCACTGATATGTATTTCATCATGTTTTAATATCTACTGAAAGTAATTTGGCACGTTCACTGTCTTCTTCTAAAATGACTGCTATTCTTGAAAGAACCTAGCTTGAATTTTAATTATAAATTGGCTTCCTTTTTTTCTCCTAAATACGGACACCAAGAATACTTTGTAGAATCAAATTTTATAAACACGTAGCATTGTGCTGGGTGCTTGAAAACTCAAGCATAAATAAGACACAATCTCTGGTCTCAAAATGCTTGTAACGATCTGCAGTGGTGGACAAGTAGATAAGTAGAAGATAATATAATATAATATAATATAATATAATATAATATAAGCAACACTAGCTGTGTGAACAAAGGGTTACACTAGAGAAAGAAGTGCCTTGATTTTCCTGGAATGAAGAGAAGTATGGATGGTTTAGCAAAAGAATGGAAATTTGAGGTAAATTTAAAAATAAATTAGTGATTGATCATTACATTCATTCAGCAATTCGGCTTCTGTGTCACTGCTCCTACGTGGCGGACGCTGTGTTAGTCACGGGCTCACAAGATGGATCTGAGCCCTTGAGGGGTTCACAATCCTAACGCATTTTGCCAAGCCAAAATTGTGTGAAGGCTGCTTACTTGTCTACCTTGCTCTTTCTTCTCTCCCCCTCATTTTATTAAACTGGACTCACACACAAAATGGGATTTTAAGTGCAAAGGCTATTTCTTTTAATATTCTTTTCATTTCCAATGTGCTAGAGAAAGTAATAGCATGAAGAGGCAAGTAACTATTAATTCTAATACTACTACCACTCCATGTTCTTATAACATTCATTTATTTATTTACCAGTTATTCAAACAATATTTATTAAGCTTTTATTGGAATACGAAGATGGATAGGACAAGTGATCTATTCTCTAGCAGAGAAAACAAACATGTACAAACTCAACTGCTGGGTGTTACCTGCTGGACCTGAGGTTCAGGAAGAGAAGGAGAAAGTAATTGTGGTGAAGAGGTCAGGGGTTAATTTGAAGAGAAGGCGATGCTTGAGAATTTTCCCTTGGTGAATTGGAGAGCCACAATAGATGCGGGTGACAGCATGTGAGAATGTATGCAGACCTCAAACCATCAGAAGATGCTGCTTCTGCTGCTTCCCTTCCAAGGCTCTTAGGTGTTTTCCTTAGGAGTCCTGCTCTCATCCCCAGCACAGAAAAATGAAGACATTTCTTCTACGCTTTTCTGATTGCAAAATTTGCTGCTCAAATACTGAAGTGCCTTATTTCCTTCATATTCCTAAGTAAGTCATCTCAACATAATTCTTATTTCTCACATTTCAAAATACCCAGGAGTAATATCATACTTTCTATCATTAAAATTTATACTTTGTTCCCAGCTCTAAGGACTTCTGCATAAAGGCATATTTGGAGCTATATTTCCACTTAGGTATTTTTTTTTACAAGCTTTTATTTAAAATCCCTGGAGCCACATGCATTGATTCAGATTTGGGCAGGGGGTTAAGAAAAGTAAAACAGTCCACATATCCCAATTTACCGAACACTTCTACCTCTAGCCCCAGCAAGGTGTTGGGCAGCAATCCGGAATCAGACACATTAGTCTCTCTGCAGTAAACATTTACAAATTCTCTAAAAAGAATAAGAAAATATTATTAATAGCCCCACATCAGTTCAGGCCAGGGTTTCTTCCAAATGAGTTATGTGAAAATATTGGATTTCATCAATTTTTAGGTTTCAGAAGTGTTCATGGGGGATTGCAGACCTCCATTAAGGTGGTCTTCATTTTAAAGTTTTAGAAACAGGTTTAAAGAGACTAAGCAACTTGTCCAAGTCACTTAGATATTAAGTAATGGAGCATCACACAAACCTAGCAGTTTTCCTGTTAACCCAGCCTGTAATTATTATCCTCTCTGCAGGTTCCTCATTAGGCATCCCTACCCTCTGGCCATTTAGAAACCATTGTTAAATCTCTGGATTTCCTCTCTTGCCTCTCTTTCTATTTCATTTCTCTTCCAGCTCAAAATCATTTCTCTATGCCCTGCCCAATGCTAACTTCTCAGTCTGAGTTTGCTATTGCTATTATTTGCTCCGTTCCTTTTGGCAATGAAGACCCTTCTATCAGATTCATGATGTGAAAATGCAGATTCATGGACCCACTTCCCACCAACTGAATCAGGAAGGATGTATGGGACCTGGGGAATCTACATTTCTCACAAGAATAACTCATGGTTTCTAAGCACCAATAGTTAGATACAGACAGCTGTATGTTGTGGCAAAATTGATGACCACTCTTTCCAGGGATTTGCTCTCCTTTTGCAGGTAATGATTTAAACAACTTGCACCATAAAATTATACACACATCACTTCCTGCCCTTCAAAAGCTACCTGAAGAAACATTTCCTGAGGAGTTTAATCAAAAGTGAGGTGAGCATAAACAGATTATACTAAATATACTAATCACTTGAAAGACAACATGGTTAACTGGGCACAATTCTTCTTTCTATAGTCAGTCTTTTTTTTTTTTTGTCCATCATCAAAGCATTCTAATTGGTTTTTGTTAAGTACTCAAATTGATTCTAGCCTCACCTATGAATGAAAGATTAAATGGTGTAACACTTGTACATTCCAAACAGAAATTTCCTGACTAAAGAAGCCAGATACTTCTAGTGAGTCTTTCTATAAAGGGTCTACATCTCCTCCTCTCATTTTCCTAATAACATGAAATATCTACAAGGCATAAGGATCAGGAGGCTACTCTCGAGCTAACGAAAGCGTAAGATGAGTTGCTTTCAAAGAGACACACACACACACACACACACACATGCACACGCACACACACTCCACACCAAGAAGGAACAATTAGGAAGCCACCTGTACCCTGCATCCAGAGCATTTTAATTCAACACTACGGATATTAACCTAAAGGGAATATTCACCATTGTAATCATGTCAGCCTGCACTGGAGAATTCGGGAGCACAAATCTATCACCAGACCATCTGCTTGTTCCTCAACTTAGTGCGGAGAAATGATTCATCAATATAAGCATGTAGGCAAAATCTATCTTTTCTAACAATTGATAATGTGGAAAAATACACTTATGATTTTAATGAAGGTTGGGCTTACTAAAATAAAATCTGAATCTAGTTAGAAAATCACTTTCCATTTATGTCATCCACACAAGGGTCCCTGTCATTATCTATCTTTTATTTGAATATGTAAGTTTTGAGATGAGTGTGCAAGTCTTTTAAGGACAAAAACATTACAGTGCAATGCAGCTACTTACATTTCAACTCACGTGGCAACCACCCACATTTGAGACGATGCTTTTATAGGTGGTCATATACATCACGTCAGAAACCATTTCCTTGAGAAGTTTACATTGAATTAGTTAATGTCATTTGTGAATATTTTTTAGTTGTAAACAATCCTAGGTTATTGACAGTCATTGATAAAGGCAAGAACCCTCACTGGTTAAATACTGCGGACTCAGTTTATGATAATATGATTAGTTACACGAACAGTGCTGCTTAGGCACTGTCTTGCTAATTACAATATTATAAATATTAATGTCACAGCCTTTCTGTTTGATTGCTACTCATGGAGTCATTCATCATGATATTTTCCTGGAACCCATATTGTAAGATTTTATTTCCTTGCTTCTTTTCTTTTTCATTGGTCTCACAATCATACACATTTTTCTTCAAGACGGTTTTACTTTTGTCTATGTGTTAGGAGAGGGACAGTTATATTTCTCACTAGAACTAACCAGTTATATGATGCTTCTCTTATTCTCCCAGAGTCCCTCACCCAGCCATCCAAAGCAGAGTACCCGGGGTTTTTGTTTTCCATTCTTTTTCATGTGACCTGTTTCAAGTTAAGATTCATTTGAATTATTAAATGCTTCCTTAAAGAATCTTTTTATGCTGCCTCTCTTTTATTTAAAGTTAATTATTGATGTAGTGACAAGCTGAAAAGACTAAGAATTATAATTTTTTCCTCCCTTCATTCAGGACTCAAGAACTGTCTTCTGACAATGGTTGTCTATTTAGAATAATACAAAGGAAATACAAAGGCAAAATGCTGAATGTTGTTTTAGAAAAGAGTTGCTAAAATCACTGTATTATACAAAATGTAAATGTAGTGTATATTTCTCAGAAAACAGCAGTTAGTGAGAAAGTTGGGACATAACCTTTTGAGCCCAGGTCTAACCACACAGCAGAAGCAGTTACAAAAGATACTGATTAGATTTTAATTTTAAAAAACTTCATCATGTTATTTAGGACTCCAGTGATATGATTATCTTGAAAATAGAAAGGTAATGTTATAATTTCCAGAGCTTGTTAAAGAATAAAGAAATCTCCAGTCTCCCACTGGAAAGAATGCCAGTCAACGCCACAGCAAGCAAGAATTTGGAAGCACTTTACACACAAACTTCAATCTTGTTCTTTTATGTGACCTTGTGTTATATTGGTTTTATAAAAAGGTAACTCACAGACCCATCATAGAGCTGTAATCAAGCCGGCTTCAGAATGAGTCTATTGCAAAAATCACATCCGCCAGGCACTGCATTTCCTCTGCGAGTGAGAATGTGGGAAAGCCAGCAAGATGTGAAGTAGAAATACACTAAAGCAGAGTCCTCAAGAACAACACCAGAGAGGTGAGCACGTACCTTTCCAGTGAGTTCAGCAATAGGTGGAACTGGTTTCCCTTTCTGGTGACTCACAGTGGCTGGACTCTGCCCGTCCCAGTCTTGTAGCTCTTCAATGCTCTTGAGATAAAGCAGGGCCTTGAGGCCAGTGCAGTAGTCTTCAATCACAGTGAAATCCTGATTCTGAATAGCACTGCATACCTGAGAAAGGCAGAGCAACCAACCCGACATCAAACAAAGAGCTAAGGCTGCAAAAAAAAAAAAACCGATTCACTTGTTATTCATTCAAAAAACATTTATTGCATGTACCAGGCCCTGTTTCAGGCATGAGAGATTAATGGCTGACTAAGGTTTGGTGGGGTGGTGGGGAATGAGAGACTGCAAAGGGGAACTTCCAGACATGATCACTATTGTCATCAACTTGATGTGGCAATGCTGTCACAGATGTACATGCATTTCTAAACACATTAAACTGTATACTTTATTTTATTTTATTTATTTATTTATTTTTTTATGTGGGCACCGGGAGTTGAACTCAGGACCTCATGCTTGCCAGCAGGCACTTGTGCCACTGAGTGATATCACCGGCTGTATTTTTTCCTTTATGTGGGTACTGGGAGTTGAACTCAGGACCTCACGCTTGCCAGGCAGGCGCTTGTGCCGCTGAGCTATCTCACCGGCCCAAACTGTATGCTTTAAATAGTTACAGTCTGTAGTGTGTCAGATATGCCTCAGTACAGGTGTTAAAATTAGATCAAATGGATTGAATTTTTAAAGAGTAAATTTGGCAAACATAAGAAAGGCATTTCAGTGCTCTCATCTTCCCTATACTGAGATGTGCTGCCTGGAGATACAGTGGTTCTCAAACCTGTAGTGGTCAAACTCAGGCTAGCCTGGTATTCATCCACACAAGTCAACCTTCATTTACCCCACCTATATCTTCATTCTTTTTTTTTTTTTTTTTTTTTTTTTTTTATTTTAAAGAGAAGAAAAAAACAAAACAAATCAAAAGAAGAACAAATTTTCAAAACAACATAATAGGAGGGTAACAATGGTTAATACATTACGTATTACTATCTTTAAGTTAGTTATTCAGGACACCAGACATTAGCATTCAATTGTCCAAACATTATTGGCACAAACCTTACTCTTCAATGAACTAAGTAAAAATGGTAGTGTATCTATCTTAACCATCTTATATATATATATATACAATTTTTTTCCCTTTCCCTTCTTTCTTTTCCCTATTCCAGTCTCTCTTTCCTTTTGACCAGTTTCTTTTTGATTCACCATGTCTATTGTACATTTTGGATCTTATTTACTCTTTCAGTTTCTCATACTAGAGAGATAATACGATGCTTACACATGTGCTTCTGGTTTATTTCACTTATGAGTATTTTCTCGAGTTGCATCCATTTACCTATAAAAGTCTCCAGTTTATCCTTCTTTATGGCTGAATAGTACTCCATTGTATAAAAATACCACATCTTTCTTATCCATTCCTCAGTTGATGGGCATTTGGGTTGTTTCCAAGATCTGGCTATTACAAATTGTGCTGCTATAAACATGGGTGCACATATATCGCTGTGGTACGATGTTTTTAATTCTTCTGGGAAGATGCCCAGAAGGGGAATAGCTGGGTCAAATGGGGCCTCCAACCCTAGTTTTCTGAGGAATCTCCACACTGACTTCCACAGTGGCTGTACCAGTCGACACTCCCACCAACAGTGAAGAAGGGTTCCTTTTTCCCCACAGCCCCTCCAGCATTTGTTATTAGTTGATTTCTTAATAGTAGCCATTCTTTCTGGGGTGAGATGGTATCTCAGTGTTGTTTTAATTTGCATCTCTCGAATGACTAGTGATGTTGCACATTTTTTTGTATATTTGTTTGCCATTAGTATTTCTTCATCTGAGAAATGTGTATTCATCTCAGATGCCCATTTTTGGAGTGGGTCTTTAAATTTGGGAGGTCTGATTTTTTTGAGTTCTTTATATGTTCTCGATAGTAGTCCTTTGTCTGAGGAACAGCTGGCAAACATTTTTTTCCCACATTGTGGGTTGTCTCTTCACTCTGTTGGTGGTTTCTCTTGCTGTGCAAAAGCTTTTTAATAAGATGAGATCCCAGTTATTGATTCTTTGGGATAGTTCCCGTGCGGTTGAGTTTTTATTCATAAAGTCTTTGCCTACACCAATGTCTCCAAGGGTTTTACCTATCCTACTTTCCAGCAGATTTAATGTTTCTGTTTTAATATTTAGATCTCTGATCCATTTTGAATTTAGTTTAGTGCATGGTGAAAGATATGGATCTAGTTTTAATCTTCGGCATGTTTAGAGCCAGTTTTTCCAGCACCATTTATTAAAGAGGCTATCTTTCTTCCAGCGAATGTGTTTGGCACCTTTGTCAAAGATAAGGTGGCTTAGTATGTCTGGGGTTGTTTCAGCATCTTCTAATCTGTTCCATTGATCTTCAGGTCTGTTTTTTTGCCAGTACCACACTGTTTTTATCACAGTAGCTTTATAGTATAATTTCAAGTCGGGGATTGTGATGCCCCCTGCCTTGCCTTTGTTGCCCAGAATTGCCTTTGCTATTCTAGGTCTCTTCTGATTCCAAATGAATTTTAGGATTGTTTTCTCTAATTCTGTGAGATATGCTGTTGGAATTTTGATTGGAATTGCATTAAATCTGTATAACAATTTTGGAAGTATGGCCATTTTCACTATATTGGTTCTTCCTATCCAGGAGCAAGGGATATCTTTCCATTTTCTGATATCCTCTTCAATCTCCTTTTTCAGAGTACTGTAGTTTTCAGTATAGAGGTCTTTTACATCCTTCGTGAGGTTGATTCCTAGGTATTTCATTTTTTTGGATGTTATTGTGAAAGGTATTGTTTCCCTAATTTCTCTTTCAGTAAGTTTGTTATTTGTGTACAGGAAGGCTATTGACTTTTGAGTATTGACTTTGTATCCAGCTACACTACTGAATTTGCTTATTAAATCTAGCAGTTTTTTAGTGGAGTTTTTGGGATCTTCTGTGTAGAGTATCATGTCATCTGCAAATAATGATAATTTAACTTCTTCCTTTCCAATCATTATTCCTTTTATTTCTTTCTCTTGTCTAATCGCTCTGGCTAAAGTTTCCAGAACTATGTTGAATAAGAGTGGGGACAGTGGACATCCTTGTCTTGTTCCTGATTTTAGAGGGAAGGCTTTCAGTTTTTGGCCATTTAGTATAATATTGGCTGTTGGTTTGTCATAGATAGCTTTTACCAGATTGAGATAAAGACCCTCTATTCCAATTTTCTGTAGGGTTTTTATCATGAAAAGGTGCTGGACTTTGTCAAAAGCTTTTTCTGCATCTATTGAGATGATCATGTGATTTTTGTCTTTGGTTCTGTTAATATGCTGTATTACATTGATTGATTTACGTATGTTGAACCATCCCTGCATCCCTGGGATGAATCCAACTTGGTCATGGTGTATAATCTTCTTGATGATTTGTTGGATTCTGTTTGCCAGTATCTTATTAAGGATTTTTGCATCTATGTTCATTAGGGAGATTGGCCTGTAGTTCTCTTTCTTAGTTGGGTCCTTCTCTGGTTTTGGTATCAGGGTAATGCTTGCTTCCAGGAATGAATTTGGGAGTATTGCTTCCCTTTCAATTTCATTGAAAAGTTTGAGAAGTAGTGGCGTTAGGTCTTCTCTAAATTTCTTGTAGAATTCGGCAGTGAATCCATCAGGGCCTGGACTTTTCTTTGTTGGGAGGTTTTTAATTACATCTTCAATTTCATTGGTTGATATTGGTTTATTTAGGATTTTTAAATCTTCTTGATTCAGCTTTGGTAATTCATACGAATCTAGGAATCTGTCCATTTCTTCTGCATTTTCCATCTTAGTAGAATATAAATTTTCAAAATAGGTATAGATGATCTTCTGGATTTCTGCAGGGTCCGTCGTGATATCACCCTTTTCATTTTCAATTGCATGGATTTGAGTCTTTTCTTTTCTTTTTTTAATAAGGTTGGATAAGGGTTTGTCAATCTTATTTATTCTTTCAAAGAACCAACTTTTTGCTTCATTGATTCTTTGTATTGTTTTTTTATTCTCCAATACGTTAATTTCTGCTCTGATCTTTATAATTTCCTCCCTTGTACGGGCTTTTGGCTTAACCTGCTCTTCTTTTTCTAGAAGCTCGAGGTTCACCCTTAAGTTGTTTATTTGCGCTTGCTCTATTTTCCTGATATAAGTATTTAATGCTATAAATTTCCCTCTTAGGACTGCTTTCATTGTATCCCATAAGTTCCGGTATGTTGTACTGTCATTGTCATTCAGTTGTAGAAAGTGACTAATTTCTTCTTTAATTTCATCTGTGACCCATTGGTTGTTCAGGAGGATGCTGTTTAATTTCCATGTGTTTAGGGAGTTTTTGTGGGATCTTTTGCCATTGATTTCCAATTTCATTGCACTATGGCCTGATAATATGCACGGGATAATTTCAATTCCTTTGCATTTACTTAAGCAGGTTTTATGAGCTAGTATGTGGTCTATTTTGGAGAACGTCCCATGTGCAGCTGAGAAAAATGTGTATTCTGATGTTGTGGGATGGAACACTCTGTAGACATCTACTAAGTCCATTTGTTCAAAAGTTTGGTTCAGTTCTACTATTTCATTATTGATTTTCTGTCCAGTTGATCTATCTTTTTGTGACAGTGGAGTATTGAGATCTCCCAATATAATTGTATTAGTGCTTATTTGATTTTTCATGTCCTTTAGTACTTGTTTTATATAGCTGGGTGCATTGGTATTTGACACATATATATTTATGATCGTTATCTCTTCCTCTTGGATTGTTCCCTTTACAAGGATGTAATGACCGTCTTTATCTCTCTGAATCCTTCTTGGCTTGAAGTTCACTTTGTCTGCAAAAAGAATAGCTACCCCTGCTTTTTTCTGGGTTCCTGTGGCATGGAGTATTGTTTTCCATCCTTTGACTTTCAGTGTATGAATTTCTTTCTGAATTAAATGTGTTTCTTGTATACAGCATATTGTTGGATCTTGCTTCTTGATCCATTTCGCCAGTCTGTGCCTTTTGATTGATGAATTGAGACCGTTAACATTGATGGTTAAAACTGATATGTATTGACTTGTCATGATATTTTCCTGTTGTTGGTTCCCACTCTTTGTTTTTCTGCTTTCTGGCTATTTAATTATTTGCCCTGCCTGGTGGATTCCTTCTGTTGGGGTTCCTATCTCTTTCTAGAATGTCCTTCAGAACGTTTTGGAGTGCTGGTTTGGTGGTCATAAATTTTCTCAGATGTTCTTTGTCATGAAAGTATTTTATTTCTCCATCAATTTTGAAAGATAGTTTTGCAGGGTACATCAATCTGGGCTGAAAATTATTTTCCTTTAGAGCTTGCAATACATCATTCCAAGCTCTTCTTGAATTGAGGGTTTGTGCTGAAAAGTCAGCTGTGATTCTGATGGGTTTTCCTTCATAGGTGATTTGTCTCTTCTCCCTAACAGCTTTTAAGATTCTGCCCTTCTGTTGAATTTCTGGGATCTTGACTATAATATGTCTGGCTGAAGTTTTTTTTTGATCATGTCTAGTTGGTGTTCTAAAAGCTTCACTTATAGGGGTGTCAAATTCCTTTTCTCTTCCAGGAAAGTTCTCCCTGATTATGTCTTTGAACAAGGTTTTAATGTCGTTGATGCTATCTCCTGCTTTTTCATTTATTCCAATTATTCTTAAGTTGTTTATCTTTGAGTCATCTAGCAGCTGCTGAATTGATTTTTCATGGTCCCTTGCTATTTTTAAGAATTTTTCCATTTCATGATCACTAATTGCAAGCCTGTCTTCTATATCTGAGATCCTGTCCTCGCATTGGCTTATTCTGCTACAAATACTTTCAATGGAATTTTTTATCTCTTGGGTATCTGCTTGAATCTGCCTTATGGATTCCATTTCTTTCCTATGCTGAGCATTCATGGTTTCTATAGTTTTCTTAAGTTCATCTATTTTTTTGTCTGTATCAGCTATAGTGTCCTTAAGCATGGTCTTCATTGTAGACATTATCTCTGCAGTTATCTGTGAGATTATTTCTGTTTTAATTTTTTCCAGAACCTCATTCAGTTGCTTTGTTGTTACCACTTCAGATAGGCCAGGTGGGTGGCTTTCGGATTGTCCCACCTCGTTGCTCCCTAGGTTTGCCTTTGGTGAATTGGATGTGTGGGGTTGCATCTTGTTTAAGTGTCGTCTCATTTTTTCTTTCTTTAATTCCTGGGGTGATGTTTGCAAATTACCTATAGTAGGTTACTTTATTGCTAGTGTTTAAGATCTTTAGAAGATGACTACTTCTCTGCAGTATCTTCCAAGTGGAGCTTGCTTTTAGGTTTTGAGCTTTATGCCAGATCCTACCTCTTCAATTCGTTGGGTATGCGAAGTTGCTACCTGTTTGGCCCAGTCCTTGATTCTTTGGTACTGTGCCACTGTATTTTCTGTGTCCCTTAGTCAATCTCAATCATGAAATATCAGGAAGGAAAGATGTTTAGAACAATTATTTCACATTTGGCTATAATGTTAACTAAAGCATCAAACACAGCCTAGAAAATGACAGACTGAGCTAACCAGTTATTTACCACTTTTAGCTGTATAGAGTTGCGGTTATATAACAAAATCTAAAACACACCAGAAAGATTATATGCAGTATACAAGTCCTGTGTATGGCAATTTTTCCCCTGAGGAGTTTAAATTTAAAATGAGTTAAGGAGGAAATAGAGTATTGGGAGAAGAGGAAGGAATTAGATGTAAGGTTAGAGGACCAAGAGGGATCCCACTAAAATTGGGACACTAGTGCAGAGGACAGGTGGTAGAAAGAGAAGGAAGGGATAAAAGGAAGAACAGATCACAACCACAATCACAAAGAAGTTAGAGGCGCTATTTACACTCATATAAAAAACCAGAGAGAATAATGAAGGAAAGAGCAAATACACATACAGAAACAAAAACGAAGATAAAAACAATAAAACAGACAGATCAAAAATATAACCCCACCAAAAAACAAAACAAAACAAAACAAAAAGAAAAAAAAAACCCTTCGCCAGAACAAAAAACAAATCAGTGAGAAAAAAATAATAATAAAAAATAAAAATAAAAATAAAAATAAAAATAAAAAACAAAAATTAAAAGAATCAGTTCCAGGTGTTGACTCTGCTGTAGGCAGTTACCCTGTGGTGAGAGAGTCCTGTTCTGTGCAGGTCCGTCCCAGTAAGCCAGGAGCGCCCTCTGGCGGGCGGTGAGCAGAGGCGCGTACTTTCAGGCAGAGACCAGTCTAGCTCGCCTCCGCTCTCAGCGCCCTTTCACGATCCCTGCGCCTGAGAGGCTCAGCGTGCTGTCCGGAGCGCGGGTTCCCTGCACTGGTTCCCGCCGCTCTGGTTTTTCGCCACGCCCCCCACAATGGCGCCGGGCCAGTCGCTCTCTGGCGCGGGACAGGTGTGGCTGAGAGTCCAGTCTCGTTCGCCTGCTGACCTCAGCACACTTTCGTGGGCCTGAGAGGCCCCGTGCTGCCCTGTCCGGAGCACAAGTTCCCAGAGCAGTTTTCGAGCCGCTCTGAGTTTCGCCACACCCCCCACAATGGCGCCCGTCCGGTCGCTCTCTGGCGCGGGGCAGCTGTGGCTGAGAGACACTCACCGCCGGTCTGCGCCGTTCTCCGCCGCTCCCCTGCCCCGCCGCTGTCTCAGGATCCTCCGTGGGGGCTCCCTGGGCGCCAGCTGCCACCGTGTGTCCGTAGAATTGAGCTTCCGCGGCGCTGCAACTCCCGGGATAGTGGAAGGTGCGCGCGTGCGGTCTGCTCCTTCTTTCCCAGTTCTGAGATATTCTGCTCTCCGGAACCCGGCCGGACACTTAGCTCACTCAGGCCGCCGAACCCCGCGAACTGCCCCTATATCTTCATTCTTATCTGCTGTTGTTTTTCCTGTCCACTCTGTGTCTATCACCCAGGTCTTTCCTCTTCTCAATTTGCAAAATTCTTTCTTTGGTACAAAAATAAATCTTTTCACAAGATTTTCTCACTGCCTAGGAGGCCTTTCCTTGTACACATGACTAACCACAAATCACTCTTCAGTCTTGTGGTAAATGTTAGTTCTGTAGGGAGCTCTCCAGGAGCCCAGAATGGGTTGGCTTTTCTCTTCCTTAAACATCTTTGACTTCTGATCACTGCATGATTAAGAATAATGCCAAGAAAAATCTGTATGTGTTCACTACAGATGACTGACAACTCAATCCCCAATTAGACTGAAAATTCCAGAAGGAAGAACCATGTATATGTTGGTCATTATATTATCCCCAGTAACTAGCACAGGGTTTGTCCCTTATTCTGCTCTCAACACATACATGTTGAATGATGATTAAGAAGAGAATTTTAAATTTGAGTCACCATGTGATGTAAATAGAAATACAAAATCTAGTGTTAAGAAAGATTAAATGAGAGAGACTGGGATCTTTCCCTTAAAAATGTAATTGGGATTTTGTGATTGTGGTAGGGATTTAGGATGGAACTTAGAGAATGTACATTTAGCTAAGCATTTCCAGGTTGGTTATTTCTAAAGATATTGCTTCAATTTGACACCATATATAGATTTCAGAAACACATTTACAATTACCAGTAGTAGGCCATCTTCATCTAAATAGACCAATGTTATTCCACATTCAAAATTTATAAGACGGAATTCAACATTCTTCCAAATCTACATTACCAATCCATCCAATGAACCAATTATCCAAGTAAATTTAAGCAAAGCAGAACTCATGTCCATCTTAGTTTTCCTAATACCACTCTCCAGTATCCACGGGAGATTGGTTCCAGGACCCCTCCACAAATATCAAAATCTGTAGATGCTCAGGTCACTCTATAAAATGGGCGGTAAAATGTAAATAGCTGCTATACTGTGTTGTTTTTAGACAATAATGACAAGAAAAGTCTATACATGTTCACTAAAATGGGCGATTTTTTTCCCAAATATTTTCAATCTATGGTTCATTGAAGTCAGGTGTGGAACCTATGAGTATAAAAAGTAGGCTGTGTATATGAAGGTGTCTGGCAATGTCAACCAATAGAGAAAAGCAGTATCAAACTGGAATGAAAATAAAGGAAATACCTGAAAGTAGGAAAATAAGTAAGATTCTATACCAAGATCTTTTAAAGCCTTCTAGGTCCTTGAGTAAGTAAACTTTGTATGTCTATTATGCTACCTGGTACCTAGCTGATACTAAGTTGGTTGAATTTACTGAAAGCATACTAAAAGTTTCTAGAATCAGGAATGTTGGGAGTGGAGAGAGAAAGGGGTGGGAAGAGGGAGAGAATATCAGCATTTTAGAGGAAAAGTGATCATGAGACTTGGCATTAAAAAGACACTCATCAGTGTTTTTTGTTTTTTGTTTTTGTGTAGGAGAGTCGGTGCTACAGTAAAGAAGCTATTTGTTTTTGTTTTGTTTCTTTGTTTGTTGGAGGGTTGAAGAATGGATGAGGGATGAAAAACAAGAAATGGCGATTGACTGTTTTTATAAGAAGTTTGGCTACTGTAAGAGAAAGATAAGATCTAGGGATATATGTTAGTCTTTTGTACTTTACATTTTAAAGGATAAAAGTAGCTATATTAAAGTGATGTAGTCATTTTACATTTTACATTTCAGAATTAGATAGAATGACTTTTGGGTATTAGATTTTTTTTCAAACTTGGCTGAACGTAGTGTGATTTAAGAACAATGTAATGCATAATACGATGTCTAATATGGGCCAGGCACTCTGTTAAATATTTTTAAATGTATTTTCTCATTCACTTTTCAAAATAAACCTAAACTGTAGGCTTAATTTTTAGCTTTATTTTGCAGATGTGGGAAAATAAGGCTTTAGAGAACTGCTATGGCTGGTTCAGGGTACACAATTAGAAAGTGGTAGAGGCAGGGCCCAGAATCATAAAATCTAATGTGAGCTAGAAACAGACACTGGCAGGGGAGAAACTGTTTTACTGTAACTACAGTCATCTTTTCTTTCAACCGTTCCATGAATCAAAATGTTATGAAAATTTGGATAAAATTATCTTCAATTCTAATACAATTATTTTTGAAGAGTCCATCCTGCTAGATGAAAATTGTTAATACTTTGCTTTCTTGTAATAATAGTAATAATAATAGTAACCCCAAAACAAAAGGCAGAAACTAAAGTCCTTCATTTCCTACTTTGAAGTGTTTATGTTACTACAATGCAGGAAAGAGCAAAGAGTAACTCCTAAATAAAAACATGAACATTTTCTATGAAGCCTATTTACATTATTTAAAGAAAGTATTCCTTGAGCATTAATTAGGCTTGTTATAACTTTCTTAGAGTTGAGTATTTTTTTTCAGAACAGTTATAAAGAACACCATTATAATTTCCCCCACAGGTTTTAAGCTATAGAAGTCAACTGATGCTTTACTTAATCCTCTTCGTTTACTGCAAGATCCCATTTTCAGCAGCATACGCTTATGGATATGTTTTTATGTAGTCTTAAAATAGCTTCCTATATGAACATAGAAAATCATATTTTGAAAATCACATACTTTAAGGGATGTCCATGAGTACTGTAAAAACCTTCTTCCCAAAGTAATCTAGAAATATATTGCATGGAGTGAACAATAAAATTTGTCTTAGTCTTTCCTGTTTTTTCTAATGAGAAGACACAAAATTCTTTGATTCTCTTAATCCATAAATATGGCATAGTCATATATGCTAACCTCAGCCAAAGGGTGGAGTGTGTAGAGTAGGCATCTTTGAACTCTGGAAGAACAGGATAAGGTCTAAGACTAAGGTGGTTCCTTCCTTCCTACCCTGTGTATGCTGTTTATCTTAGTGTTCCGTACAATGGGCACTACACTGAGGGCGTGAACAGGACACAAACCTGAAGAAGGAGGACAGACTACAAGACAGCAGCTGAGCATGGCCGGGATGGTGGGCAGTGCTGGGCATTCTGGAGATGACCAGAAGATATGGATGCTGGAGGGACCACTTCGGATACACTTACGCATGTGGCCAATTATACAAGATTTAGGTACCTGCTAGGGTGGCATAATTTATTTTCTACTTTCCAAGGAGATTAAACCCATTAGTTTTCCTGATAGCATCTCTGGTAGCAGGCAGTTTGCACATTGATTTTTTTTCTTTAAAATTATTAATGTACATAAAATCATCCGGGGAACTTTTCACATGCAGATTTAGGTTTTGACGGGTTGGGGTGAGGCTTTGGAGTGGGACCCTGAATTGGTAACAAGTTTGCCTGTGATGACGATGCCCTTGGACCATACTTGAGACTGCAGTTTTAAGCACACTGTAGGGGTGGATCTTAACCTGAAATGCAGTCTGCAAAGCAAATTTCTTATAAACACACAATTTCTTCTTAATTTTTATTATTATATAAACATTTTCATGGCCCTTTAAAAGAAGCAGTACTTATAAGAAGTTGTTTTTGAAGAAACGGGAACAATTTTCTGATTAAATAGTAATATGACTAAAATCTTAGCATATGAGCAGCCATTGGGAACAGAGCTTGGTCCATGGAATTTGATTTCAGAAAATGGAATTTCTCAGAGTAGTTCCTTATCGTTTCATAACCCTTACACTCCACTGAGGGCTTCATTTCTATCTCAAAAGTAAAGGGGAACTGGAGGAGGAGGGGGGAGGGGGAGAGAAGGAGAAGGGGATTAAAAAAAAGAAACAAACTGTAATATGTACACTCCAAGATGATTGTAAACTGCATGAATTGCAAACATGTACTAATAAAATAAGAAATTATATAAAAAGAGGTAAACAGTTCCTTTTAAAACTCCAAAAATGTAGCCACTACGCCTAAATGGGTGTATTTTATATGACATCTCTTAATTGTTTGTTAAACAGGTCTGATTAGGACTCTTAATAGCTAATAACATGTTTGCTTAGTATAATTTGTAAATTCTTTATGGTGAAGGCTGGATTATCTTTTTTTCACAGCAGGTTATCAGGTGCCATTGGAAGGATGGTTGCCACCATTAATTATCTTTTATAAGTACTAATATCCTGATAGTGAGCTGTTCTAAAAGAGACCTCTAGATTCTCAGCAGGACCAGTCCTATGCGGAGCTGAGTAGGTGGGACCCCGGTGCAGCTGAGTCTGAGGTGTGCCATAAAGCTCCCAATGGTCTCCTCCAGAGCGCTGATAGTGCCCTGAATTTCCACCTCAGGTGTAGGCACATTTAATGGAAGCCTGTCTAGGAAAAGTGGTTGAGCCCATATGTGGGGGGTGACAGAGATTTGTGGGAAGGTCTTCCTTTTTCATTACATTAAATTGACTAAATTCATAATAATTAGCTATTTATGGAGATTTGCATCTTTAAAAATCTCTTTTACATCCCTTATTTGTTTAAATATTCAGGGCCGGTGAGATGGCTCAGAGGCTTAAGCGCCTGCCCGGCAAGCGCGAGGGCCCGAGTTCGACTCCCGGAACCCACATATGAAAAAGGGGCCGGTGATATCACTCAGTGGCACGGGCGCCTGCTGGCGCACGAGGTCCTGAGGTCGACCCCCCGGTACCCACAAAAAAAAAAAAAAAATTCAGAATAAGCCTGATTTGGCAGCCAAGAAGGTAATATTCTTACTTTAAAAATGGAAAGAGGGGCCAGTGAGAAGGCTCAGGAGCATAAGCGCCTGCCTGGCAAGCGCGAGGTCCTGACTTCGACTCCTGGAACCCACATAAAAGAAAAAAGGGCCGGTGATATCGCTCAGTGGCACAAACACTTGCTGGCAAGCGTGAGGTCCTGAGTTTGACTCCTGGTACTCGCATAAAAAAAAAAATGGAAAGAGCTTGGACTTGAAGTACTATTCAAAAGTCAAATTCATTAAGTTTTATGCCATACTGAGTTGAGAGGTTAAGAGCACACCCACATAGAAACAGGGGAGAATTGGGTTCAAACCACATTTTAGTTGAGAAATGGTGAGCAACTTTTTTTACTTAAAAGTGGAGACTAAATACTTAGCACACAGGAAAGTAAGGTAACATACTTAAGTGCCTAAAATAGTAGCTAGTACTTAGTAAGTTAGATTGGCACCAAAAATAAATTTCATAATATGAATAAATCATTAAGGCATGAACTAGGCAGGATGTAATTGTTAAAATCCAATAAATTTTTGTTCTAATGCTGTGAAAGAAGGTTATGGACCTTATTTTTACTTATATGAAGTAATGGTATTAAAGAAAAAAAACAGCTTTGGTCCTGTCAGAATACATATGTCTGAGACCCACCTCTGTTGTTCAGTGGCTGTGTGAACTGGACTCAGTCCTCTCCCAACCCCAATCTGAAACATTTAGATGATAATATTATTATAAAGATTAAATCACACTGTAAAGGTGGAAGTGTGCAGAAATTATAAAGCTCAGATGGAATGGTAATAAACCTCATTGGTAGAATGTAAAGTGCCTAGCAAAGGTCAAACGGGAAGTTTGCCCATTTCAAATAAAATTAAATGTAAAAGACTATTTGGAAGCTCTCAAAATCAGACTAAAAAGAGTGATTCCAGGTAAATCCAGACATTCCTCATTTAATGACTGAGTTCCATCCCTGCTAGTAGGTCGGTAAATGAATTGGTCCTGAAATGAGGAATGTGTGTTATTTACATAGTATGTGCACTACAATATTCAGAAGAAGGAAATGGTCAAAGGAAACTCCAACTTGATGACTTTGCTCTTATTGCATAACTCTTACTAGCAGTACTGTAATGTATAACAGAACATAAAACTATACTACTGTATTGTACAGTGCAATAAGCAAAAATTACAGTACTATATAAAGTGCACTTTAAAGACATTAAGGCTCTGTAAACAAGATGTACAGAACTGAGAAAAAAGAAAAAAAAAAGATGGGTTGTAAGTCCAAGTGATGGGTCATAAATCCGAATGGTCTTTAAATAGGTAGGTCATTAAATGACAAATATCTGTAATTTGGCAAAGAAAAGGTGTATAAAAGCAGAGGGTTCAGACACTTCCATGTGCTTTTATTTTGTTGGTTTTTGTTTCGTTTTGTTTTGTGGCACTAGGGACTGAACCCAGGGCCCTCACACTGGACTACATCCCCAGCCCTTTTTTTTTTTATTTTAAAGAGAAAAAACAATAAAAACAATGATACAAAATTTCAAATCAAGGTACAAGGAAAGTAACAATGGTTAGTGCACTGCTTATTGTTATCTTCAAAGTAGTTGCTCAGATTACAAGATATAGGCATGAAAAATTGATCAAACAATATAAGCACAAACCTTTTCAATGGACTTATAGAAATTAGTAGTATAACTATCTTAACTATCATATATATATATATATATTTTTTTTTTTATATATATTTTATTTACTTTTCCTTTTCCATTTCTTCTTTTCTCCTTTCCCCATCCCAGTTTCTCTTTCCTTTTGAACAGTTTCTTCCCATTTCCCAATACCTATTTTGGATAGGTATTTGGATATGTATTTCCCAATACATTTTGGATCTTACTTACTCTTTCAGCTTCTTACACTAGGGAGACAATACGATGTGAGATTTACACATGTGAGATTGATTTATTTCACTTATGAGTATGGTCTCAAGTTGCATCCATTTACCTATAAAAGTCTCAAGCTTATCTTCTTTATACCTGAGTAGTACTCCATTGTATAAAATACCACATCTTTTTTATCCATTCCTCGGTTAATGGGCATTTGGGTTGTTTCCAAGATTTAGCTATTACAAATTGTGCTGCTATAAACATGGGTACACATATATTGCTGTGGTACGATGTTTTTAATTCTTCTGGGAAAATACCCAGAAGGGGAATAGCTGGGTCAAATGGGACCTCTAATCCTAGTTTTTTGAGAAATCTCCACACTGATTTCCCCAGTGGTTGCACTGGTCTACACTCCCACCACAGTGGGAGAAGGGTTCCTTTTTCACCACAGCCCCTCCAGCATTTGTTACCAGTTGATTTCTCGATGGTAGCTGTTCTTTCTGGGGTGAGATGGAACCTTAGTGTTGTTTTAATTTGCATCTCTCGAATGACCAATGATGTTGAACATTTTTTTATATATTTAGTTGCTATCTGTATTTCTTCATCTGAGAAGTGTGCATTCATTTCAGATGCCCATTTTTGGATTGGGTCTTTAAATTTGGGTGGTCTGATTTTTTTCAATTCTTTATATGTTCTAGATATAAGTCTTTTGTCTGAGGGACTGTTGCCTAGCCCTTTTTAATAACTCATTCTTTTGTTTTTACTTTGAGACGCAGCATCTTAGTCTCTAAGTTACCCAAGCTGGGCTTGGACTTGCAATCTTCCTGCCTCGGCTTCCTGGAGTATTGAAATTACGTGTGTGTACCACAACATCTGACTGGCACAAGATTTTGTGTAGTAGAGCAGTGCATTTTTGAAACAATATTTTATAATATGGCAAAGTTTTTAAATGGTGAACTTGGTGTATTAGGTACAACTCAGATGAATCCATGATCATAATAATTCCTTTTCATTTCTTATCACATACGTGGGCAAACCACAATCCAGAATTTAGGACTATATACCTTCAGACTATATATAAGTAAGATATATGTTTACTATTTAAGAACAAAGTAGGCTCAAAGTTCCTGTATATTCACCTGTAAAAGGTCCATTGAAGAGTAACTATATTTAAGAAAAATATAAATTCTTCTACAATGGTCCTCACATTACATTTCATATAAAACAGAGTCATAAGTACTTGGAAAGGCTTGAAGCATCTTCCCATGATTGTGGTCCATCTATAAAACATTTATTAAAGTGGGTCATCCATCCAATTCATAAAGACTTCCAAGAAAAAAATTCTATGATCTTTCTTTACTAATTTATCTTGATAAGAGGTCAAACTGTTTAAACTAATGTGAAATATCAGTATTGTAGATATTTTACATAATGTCTTACAGTTTTCAAAGTATGCTGTAGAAGTATTTATATATTAAGCTACAGCTTTCAAAATGTATTCACAAATAAGAATAAAAGGAATTTATTAGACTTTTGCACATCAGCCTTCTAATTTCACAAATTAGGAGTCTAGAAAGGTTGAATGATCTGTCCGTGGTCACATGGCTGCCTGCAGGCACTGCGGACTGCCGATCTGGTTAAAGCTACCTCTGCTATGAAACTGCCTGTCTAGTATCATCTTTCTTACTCTATACATCAATTCTGGCAGGAAGGTAGAGAAGGCACTATGAATTAGTTAATAAGTGAGGAAATCAAAATTAAACATGGAATACAGTGCCTGAATTCAAAAGATTAGCAAGTGGTAGGGTCGACAATAAGATTCAGAACTACTGACCTCTTCAGAGCTAGTCTATTCTTTTCTTTATTCTATAAATTTCAGTCTTAAATGTGAAGTCTCATATATGTCAAGAAACACTTATTTATGGTTTTCATAAGAGCATCTTATTGCAAAATTATTTCAAATGTATTAGTTAAATGAATACTGACAAATCCACAGATATATAAAATTTAAGATCTTAATATCTGGATGATGTACTTGAAGTTTATTACTAAAACTGAAAAACAGAACTCTGCTATATTTGGATGGAAATGTTCTTTGCAATTCCATTTGCCCCTATCCACTGATTTAAAAAGATCTAGTTTTCCAAAGGCATGGAATCAGGAATTTTTCACTCAATTGAAGTCTGACCAGTATTGACAAACAGAAAAATACACTGTCCTTTTCAAATTGGTAAATAATACATATTAAAATAATGATTCGGAATAACAATACGAGCTTTTTGTACTACATATGCACAGCTTTGCTTACCTGAATTCATGAATAAAACCACAATTATGATTTTATAAAAGTATAGGTGAAAAGAGAGCCTCTGGAGACACATAGTACAGGGGGAGCTAGACAGGGATATATTTGTATATTCACATAAAACCACAAATCTTAGTTGTTCTATCATATTAGTTTCCATTTGTCAGAGCTGTACAACATCAAAGTCATCATGTCCCTATATATTGCATTTAGCAGTAATGTAACGAACTACGTGAAGAAATCAAAGTGAGAGTTTCTAAGTAGTTTCCTGGCAATTGAGACAGCAGGCTCTTTCATCTGCTCTGTAACTGTGGCGGTACATTGATTTAAACTCCTTCTGAGATCTCAAATGCTTTTATAATCTTAGGTCTCTCAAGCAGCTTTTTTTTTTCAAAGTGATAAAATTCTAGCATTCAGCAGAATACCATCTTGTTTTCCCCAAAAGGAGAGAGCTTATTTCAGCTTTGCTACTAAACTGCACAGGAGAACTAAGTAAAATAGCTGTCCAAATGTCATCCTATTAAGATATCTGGCTTTGAGTTCAGTTTTCTGTGTTCTGTCCATACCAAATTGGACTGGGGAAAAAGAACAACAAACAGCCCTACAGATGTTTTTTGAAAAGTCCAGCTCAGAAAAAAAGCCTGATAGATGAGTAGTTCTGCTTATTAAATATTTTCAAAGTCGTCTTTTAATTGCTACTCATTGATAAATACTAATGGTATGAGTTACTTCCCTTGTTTTATTTTGCATATCATAATTTAATTGTCAATCACATTACTTATTTTCTCATCTAATCCCTTATAGATTTGCTGACAAATTCTAAGTACATGAATTTCCCTTTTCCTACCCTCCTTTGTAAACAAGAAGGAATGTTATGGAGCTTGAAAGTCTATTTTTCATTGTCAATCTGTGGCTATTCTTCATTTAATTAACTTCCTAATCTAAGTGCAACTAAAAACAAAACAAAACAAACAAACAAACAAAAAAAACCACACACTGAAGAGAATAAAGCATTTTTAAGATATTGTGTACTAAGATCCAAACCACATTTTGCCAACCAGAATAGCTTTATCAGTTCTCCAAGTATTTTCTCAAAGGCAGCACAAGTGATGGGCCACCCACTTGACTACTGCTCCAGAGAGCATTTGGAGGTCTGATCTCTATTGCACTTTGTTGATGACACAACCTGACTGAAGATGGCCTGAACTGATTAGTCAAAGGACTGTGCCCTGCAGGCGAGACTGCCCCTGCCCCTCTCCTTGTATCTGTTCTTTACGAAGTGAACTCCAACAGGATTCAGATCTCAATAATGACCTGAACCAAGAAATAATAATAAAAAAGAACCATGTAGAGACACAGCACCTCTAGCCTTTTATGAGAGGCTAGAGATAAAATGCACGAGCCTGGCACAACATGTAGGGCCAACGAATGGTAATTGCTGCCTTGCCTCTTCAAAGATACTGTTGATGGCCCTGCCTTCCCACGAACACAAATACAAGACTAGAAAGACTGGGACAACACGGGAGTCCTCAACACACCGGGCTCCTGTGCGGACTGTTCTTTGGTTAGGGGCTGTGACTGCAGTTGGACGCAGTTCGGCCACTTTTGCTCCACAGGCATTAGGATTTTTCTAGTAAAATAGTTTCTCATCTTCCCAGGCTAGTGTTTTGGTGCAGCACCAGTTACACAGCATTTTTCAATTACTCTGCACTAACACAGGTGGCGGGGCAAGGGCATGCATGGAACATTGTACATGCTCAGCACTTCTCACGATGAAAGCAGGGCAAGAAAAGGAAACTACATGTCCAAACAATAGCAGTCAGATGACTAAAATCCATAATTTTAGGCAATCTTTCCTTTTCAACAGAATCAACACAGCTGGGAAAATTCGATTTATCATATCATTTACTAAAACACCACACAGAGTTTGGATCAGTGAAGGAGAATGTCATAAAGTCTGGAGAGGACAATTATGGGGGAAATTAACACATGGAATAATTTTCTAGACTGTGGAGATGAATAAAAGGTATGTGGTCACTAACAACATAAGTGGAAATTCAACACTCCAAGAAAATGGGACAATTTGCCTACAATGAGAAAAATTTATTGACATGAAAACAGAATCTCAACGCTGCCTACCTTTTAACTATAAGCATTCACAATTCAGTAGTTCATTTGATGGTTAAACTGTTATTGATGAAAACACATTCGTGAGAGCATGGAATTTGGCCCTTATCAGTGAGTTAATAATGTGTTCTGGAGCACAGACATTCAAGTTCAGCCGTCTTAAGAGGCAGCAATCTATGAGTTAAGCTTTACAGAAAACATAAAACAAATTAATATATTGTAAGCGCAGTGCATACTTACGGAAGACTGAAGAAACAAAACAATAGGGTTTACAGTTTTTAAAGGAGTTTTAAAATCTAACAAAGACTCATTCTTAATTTCTTCACTATATGAATGAAAAATAAGCTCAGAAAGTTTGCTATTTTTTATGACCAGTTTATACAAACTAAGATCCAATCCAGGACTGAGTGTTGCATCTGTTTGCTTTTTCGCTTGTGTCTCCTGTTGCCTATTTCAGCACCCTTCTCATTTCATTTGCCTGTCGTGGAAATCCTACGGCTGGGATTCAGTGGCTTTGTCACAGTGGCCTCTACCTTTTATTTTATCACTTGAATTTCCTCTAAACTTGTACTAACTTTGAGTCTTTCTGAACTCTCAAAGTAAGTGAGACTACCAGGATTCTGTGCACATAGGACATCTCAAATGTTCTCTGAGAATGGGATATCGGGGAACAAAGTCAGGCAGCTGCATGGCCTGTATCTCCTCTGCTCCTCTGCTCCTCTGCATGCTCCATTATCCCTTTGGACTTCAGTTTACCAGCTTATTGTAGGACAGAACTCAAGGACAGCCAAACTGATGGTATACACATGACAAGGATGAGGGGAGTGAAGGATCATGTCCTTGCCAGGAGACCCTTCGAGAAAAACCTCAGTGTTTCCCCAAATCCAAACTGTAAAACAACCCCTAAGGGTGGGAGAGTTTGATGTACTTTATATATTTAATACTCTTATTTATTTATTTATTTATTTATTTATTTATTTAATGCAGGTACCGGGAGTCGAACTCAGGACCTCATGCTTGCCAGGCAGGTGCTTATGCCGCTGAGCTATATCACCGGCCCTTTTTTAAATTTTTTGTATCATCCTTTTTATGCTTTACCCAAATTCCTGGTAGATCAGAGATTAAGGGGAGTTAAAGATTAAAATTCTTGACTAAGACCACACAACTAATAAAGAGCAGAGCCAAGATTAAAATCCCGGATCCATCTGGCCCAGGATCCTTTCTTGTAGCCACAGCGCAATACTGCTTTCGGTTTTGACAACTATTACAAAAGCATCTGTCTCTCATATGACAGAAATAAATATAATTCTTGCCTTATGGTGAGATTACATCCCCATCAACCTATCATAATTTGAAAATATCATAAATTAGAAATGCATTTAAAATGCCTGCCATACCAAACATTCTAGCTTAAGCACACTATGGAGTATCTATTCTTTATACCTGTGATTGTGATCGCGGGGCTCACTGGGGCTTCCAGGAATTCTACCAAATAAAAACACACATAAGAATCTATTTCAGTGCCTGAAATACTATATGTGTGTGGTGGTTGCTATATTTGGATCTCATTTACCAGCTTTTAGAGACACAGGGGAAAGCTCAAGGACTGTATCTGTGTTGCTCACCAGTGCATATCCAGTGTTTAGCACATAAAGAACAGTTCCCGGAATATGAGCTGTTCAATATATGGACAAATGAAGCAAAATAAAGATGAAGTAGTACCATTCAGTGGCAAGCAAAATTCTCTCTCATTCCTTGTCAAGAATATATTTTTCAGGCTGGTGATATAGCTCAGCGGCATAAGTGCCTGCCTGGCAAGCGCAAGGTCCTGAGTTCGACTCCTGATACCAAAGCAAAAAAAAAAAAAAGAATATATTTTTTTATCCCTCTAATTATGCAAACATGATTCAGAATTCACAATAACTCACCACAAAATGCTTTTCACTTCTGCTGCACTTGGCATCTGGGTTATTTGTTGTATCACTTACACATTAATTTCTTTGCATTATTACTTAAATCCAATATGGGTATACTAACATCTTTCCGGATGCAAAAAAAGCAGCTTGACTTCTTCAGCATTCTTTCCTTCTCTTTTTTTCTTTTCTTTTTTATTTCATGGGGGGAAAGTAGGGTAGGAAGGTATTGGAATTGAACCCAGGGCTTTTGCACTGAGCTATATCCCTAACCCTTTTTAGTTTTATTTTGAGACAGGCCTTATTAAATTGCTAAGTTGCCTAGGCTGGGCTCGAATTTGGAATCTTCCTGTCTCAGCCTCCTAGAATACTGTGACTATATGATTATACCACCACGTCTGGATCAGCATTCTTTTTGATCTTTAAAACAGCTATCATCACAGCCAAACTGGATAGAACCTGTACATGTATTTTAGCTCATCTGATGTTCCAAATCTGGGAATCTAGATCTTGGCTGCAGTTGTTACTTTTTTCTTTTTTGGTAAACTGCTTTATCAATAATTGAAGGAATATGTAGCTCACAATTCTAAAAGACATCACTTAACAATGATTGAATTCATAATATCAAATCCAATATATGCAATACTCTAAACTATTAGTATTCACACATAGAAGTATATGTGTTATTCATATACTGATTTGATTTGGCAATCAAATTTCTAGCTATAATAAAGGATATATAAAATAGATCCAAGAGGGATTAAGATTAGAAGAAGCATTTTTGCTTCTATCCTTTTTTGTTTCTGAATAATCTCATTTAGTTTTGGAGGTTTTGCATTGCATACGTGACCAGGTCATTCCAGTTTTCTCTTTGTATAAAAATCTACATTTTAATTTTACAAATTCTTTATCTTTAATCATTCCGAGTTCATGCACTAAAGTTCAAGTTCAACACATCAACTTGCTCTAAGTACTTCAAAGTAAATGATCAAATTTAATATTGTATTATTGAGTAAATTAGTACAAATACTGACATTCAAAATGATTTGCTCTCCTTTATATTAATATACATCTTGCATTTGTGCAGTGAAGCCAGTCTTTCTATGTTTATCGGGGGTGCAGCTGGTAACATTTAGTACATTATTCTGAATTTTGACCAGAAGAGAGAAATTTCAAAACTCATTATTTTTCAAAGACCAAAAAAACTTTCTTAGTTTACCCACTCATTAAATTATTATTTTATTCAACAAATACTGATTTATGCATCAATCCTCTGGTTTGTTTTCTCTTTCTATTATCAGACGAAACTTGTGATTATAGCAGCCTGGGATTATTTTACGTCTGCTTGTTTTACGTCTGTTAGAACACATCTTCTATGCAGAGCTGTTGTGAAGACCAAGTGAGATAAGAATTATGAACTAGTATGTACCAGAAGGATGCTGTTGGTATCTATATGACACAAAGCATCTGATTCAGAGACAAAGGCAACTTATTCAAATTCTGAATTTTGTACTTTAACATGCAACTAGTTTCTTTTGAGAGGCAGTGTCTTTTTTTCCTCCACAGTACTTAATTTCTAAGATAAGTTACTCCATTGAGCTCCAGGACTAAAATGATCACATCTATGTTGTAAGCAGCTAATCACACAAAGATGAACATAAAGGAGAATTTGAGACTAGGAAAAGACTGGCTTTCAATTGTCATGCTTTGAGAGTATAAACTAAAATCACATTACCTCTCATACCCACAAATCAATATACTATGAGCTTTAAATCAATTATCAAATAAGAACTAGGTTAAAGAAAAAATAAGGTAAGTGCAGGTGAGTCAGATTTTATGTGTTTTATATTTCAGTCTTATATATAACATGTCACATTTTAAATCACTGCTTATAATGTATTCTGAAACTGCTATAATAAACATTACCTACATATATAATTTTCTAACATTCAATAGAACTGCTGCTTTTTTAAAAACTTCTTCTAGGTTATTCACATTTATTTTCTGTATTTTAGAGAGGCAATTCACTATGAATATGCAACATTATTCTTAATTTAGTTGTATAAAACCAGGCATATGCAATGTGTGGTATATTTGATCATACTGAATTCACCAGTGATTACACTGATGTTTTTTCCTGCATCATTGTTTCCAGGCCCAACGATGAGTCATGAAGCTTTTCTCTCACCTCATGTGCTGTATAACTGCAACTGGTGTCATCTAAATGGAGTTAATATTCATGATGTAGTAATGGATCTAGGGAGAAGATAATGAGATTTTGGCTCATAACCTTAAAGCACGACTACTGAAATCCTATCATTTTCCACATGAAGAAACATGCTAAAAATTACAATATCTGACCAATCTATCACTGTGGAATTAAACTAGCTAATTGAAACAGAGGGTTGATATTTTGATCCTTAGGTATATTATCTTCTTCTGTCTTACAAATAAGAATAACTGATTTGGGAGCAATGGAGGTTTATATTTGCATGTCTAACTTTTAAGTGCAACAAGGCTTTCCTGGTTCTGATCTGTCACCTTAAACAAAATGAATCAACAGCAAGTATTGACCTTCTTTCCCCTGATTATATAGGGCAGGACCAGATAGGGGAACAGATATTTATCTAAGAACATTTATATTTCATGTCAGGAGAATATAGTTTGAAAGTTTTCTAGAGAAGGATGTCAGAAAACATTAAATGTGTGGAAGATCTGACCAGTTAAAAACAACAGAGAAATAATGTTTCTCATGAAAAAATTAGTTACAGATATGGGTGAGTACATTTTTAAGGCTAAGATATGCAATTCTCCATCCCTTTGGAAGGAAATGTCTTTTAAACATTTTATTTATTTTACTTGAAAGTATGTATTTGCTGTGAATTTAATTTCTTTTAATATTTTCCTTAAAGATTCACCATCTTCTTGGGCTAGAGATGTAGCTCATTGGTAGAGCACTTGTTTAACATGTGTGAAGTACTGGGTTAGATCCTCAGCACCAGGGGGAAAAAAGATTCAAGGTCTTCTAAAGCTCAGCTTCAGGAGGACCTCTGAGAATGAGAAAGTATTACTAAAACTGGCTATTGGGACTATTCAGTATCAATGCATTTGCTATTTTTAAACATTCACTGATACAGACTTCCAGCCAGTCATTTATCTCTCAACTTAGCATCTATCCACAAACATGTATCCACAAGTCTACTTACATTTAATATTATCCTAATCACTGTGAGGCACTAAAAAAAGTGGAAATGTGTATACATCCTAGCTGAAGGACAAGACATATGTTTATTTATCTGTGTTGGGCTATCTACACATTTTCAGGTCTGGTATATGTCTGCAAAGTAGGGTAGAAAAAGGAGATACAATTTCTTCTCTGCCATCTCCTTTGAGATATCTTATCTATGGCCAGAATAGCATCCCAATTTTCCCACTCCGTGCAATCTGTAGTTTCACTAGTTCAAAACCTAGATATAATTCTTTTTTTCTTTTACTTTCCTGTCCACAAGCATTCGATCTCTCAAGGAGTCTTATGCTACTTCAAATATATATTGTGAATCTGTCTTTTTGTTGCTACATCGACAGTTTTCACTACTTGAATCCATCATTATCCCTCACCCAGCCTGTTGCAATAGTTTTCTCTTTCTACTCATTACCTTTCCATTATTTACACAACAGACATAATTGATTATTTAAAAATATTAATTGGATCATAATTTACCACTGTTGGAACCAACAAGGCCTTAACTCACTTTGAAAAAATGGGAAAACTTTACAGAAAGTACTGTACTGCATGATCTGGCCTCTACCCCACTACCTTCTTTGAGCACGTCAAGCCTATTTCTGCCTTAGGTGTTGTGCCCTGTCTGCCTGAGATATTCTCCTCCATATTATCACAGAACTGGGGAGTCTTACTATTCAGTTGACAGTCTAAATGTCACCTCCCCAGAGAGAGCTTCCCCAACCAGATAATCTTCTCCACACTATCACTATCATATTGTCCCATTTAAATTCTCTGCATAGCATTTATTACTATTTGACCTTTTAGTTATCTATTATTACTCAGCTCATACCTATCATGCTCGACAACTATTGGCTGAATGAATGAAAATTATGACTACTACTTAACACTTTGATGTTGTAGCCTCATGACTGAAGTTCTCAACAGATATTTTTTGTGGATATCTTCAAAGCAGTCTCAACACAAGCTATTTAACTTTTGCTAAATAATGTGTAGTTTTAAAAATTAAAAACTTACTTCAGTCCTAAGCATTTGTACCTAGTATGATTAGTGCTTATTTGTGAGAAAATATTCTAATTTTAGTACTTTAATACATGGATTGCATTTGAGAAGTCTAAGAATGCCTCTCCCAAGGATGTCTTAATTAGGCAGACATTTAAATGTGCTTACTTTTAAATTTGATGGGTCTCACAAATATTTGATTACATTTGAGGTACTAATAAATATTAATGGATTCTTTAAAAAGGTATTTTAACATTTTTCAGTAAAATTTTAAAGAAACAGAACTCTTAAGTATTACTGATACCTTCTTGTATACCTTTCGAATTTTTCAATACTTTGAATCACTCATACCTCTGATTCAAACTTTTAATACTAAATAACTTTTTACATATATTAAACTCCAAGTATATAGTTTTAAAAACAACATTGTTATAGTATGAATTGCACACCATAAAATTTGTGTTATCAGTTTATAAGTCACTGAGTTTTAAAAAATTTATGGAGCCGTCAAACCACAATCAGAACCCGCTGTTAGAGCATTACAATCATCTGAAAGTTTCCTTGTGCCTTTTAGCAGTTATTCTCCATCATCTCTCCAAGCTTCAGGCAACTACTCCTTTGTAATCTATGTTCACATATGGCCACTTCTGATCATTTCATACAAATGGAATGTTAAAATACAATTTCAATCTTTTGTGTCTACTTGTCTTAGCATACTTTTTAAATATGCTTAGCATGTTAAAACAATCTAGGTTCATCCATTTCATTGTTGAATAGTATTCCCATTGTACGGATGTACCACATTTTGTTTATTCATTCATGAAGTTGGTAGGAATTTGAATTGTCTCCAGTTTGTGGGTATTAAAGGTGTAAATGAATTAATATACCTATTAGCTTACAAAAGTACCTGGCACATAGCAAATTCTATGTAAGGATTAGCCATGATAATTTATTTTGTTACTGTAATTTGCAAAGTTATGATGTGTTTTGCCTTGTTATAGATTATAGTTAATGTTTGGAAAAGGGTATTTACACTCCATTAATGACCAGTTCCTCATATAATGTTGGCCCAAGGTGGTCAAGTTAGTTATCACAGAATACCAGGTATTACAGAAATTAAGCTATTGCCCTTAAGTGACAATTAGAATGAGTAAGGCTTCCAAATCGCTAGATTAACCTACCAGAAAACTCTAATAAAATATAAGATTTAGACTAATTGAAACAATGGTTTATTTATGTACAAAATGTACTTATCAATGGGCAAAATTGTAAAGAGTTATTTTTCTTTTAAAAGTTGTCAATTGTTTATATAAAGTCCCTTTTTGTTATATATTGCATCACCAATGTATTTTTTTTCTTTACTTCTTTTTATTTTGGTTGGTCATTTAAGTGATTAATGAGTCACTGGTGCAAAAGAAATGCAAAAGAATGACATACCTCTCCTCAAATCACTAAATTGCCCATTTTAGACGCTTCTAGAGAGACACATCCCATCTCTTTGTCAAATCTCTTTCTGATTAATAGAGTTAGAAGATATTTTATATGCATGCCAATTAGTTTTTAAAGCACACCACTGAAAGCATTTCAGAGCACTGTCTCTGAGTTTCTGGCTGCAAGCAGGGACCTCTTTTCTAAGCTTAGGTCATGATGTCCAAATGTGTCCCAATTCCAGCAAGTCCTGGGGGTACCCATTGAATTTCCTAGCAGCAAGCCCAATTTTACTTGAGACCACACAATTCCTTAGCCTTCTGAATCTCATTCTGGGAGTGAACTGATCTAGTTATGCAACAAAGCAATTTTTTTTATAAAACTGCATGATATTTTCACTTACTTATGTTGATATGACTATAAATTATTGTCATATGAATATAATGTTCAACTACTTATGGACTTTCAAGGTTCTCTCATTTCTGGAATTTGAATGAATTTCTATGAAAATAGCATGGATATATTTTATCTAGTTTAAAAAAGAAAATGTATGATCAATGGATTAAAGATATATAGAGGTAGGTTCTCTAAAATACAGTATTGTGTATAATTTTAACTTGATAACATGTAATGAAATGGTATTTATCACTATGAATGTTCAATCAGAATCTAGATAACCATAATGAAGAAGAGACGAGTATGATGGATAAAGTGCCACAATGGGCCATGCCAGATGGTGTGGAATAGACTTTCACAGGTAATAAGATCCAGAGTTAACTCAGCAGAAGGATGAAATTTAGCCTATGTGAAAGGCTAAATTCAGGAATGGAATTTAGGGAAAGGAATGGGAAAGGAATGGCAGAAAAATTCCTTTCCCATTTCCCTGTGGTGGATTGTCCTAAGGTACTGTTTTCTCTCTGTTCTATCTAGAGGTTTCCCACATAGTTAATTGATACCTGTGTTTCTTTACAGCTCATGAAGTAGTGGCTACCTCAGTAATGCCTTACCTGTATTCAAGACCCATCTTTCTTTCCCCGTCTCATTTTCATTTTCTCTTACTCTTAATATCCTAGGTTTTATCTTGCAATAAAACAACACTTGACCTTTTCCTCCACTTTCTACAAATGTGAACTAAGACATATGCTAGTCAAAGACTGGAATAGAGGGCTGTAAATTTTATTTTAAAATCCGGGGTCACATTCATCTACTTGACAAAGTAGATCTTTGACAAAGGGGCCAAAAAACATACACTGGAAGAAAGATAGCCCTTTTAATAAAGGTTGCCAGGAAAATTGGATATCAAAATTGTTATAGTTTGTGTCTAGATGTCCCCCCAAAGCCTCATGCAGTCATGGGGGATGGGCATTTCAGAGGTGGCTGAGTCTAGAGTGTGTGATGCTGGGATTAAAGGTGTATGGTTACTAAATCAGCCCACTGATTGGTTTGGCCCCAACCTAATCCTGGTGGTAGCCGAGAGTATAAGAGGGGCAGAAAAAAGTTGCTGATGTCCCTTTTTGCCTTGCTAATCTGCCTGCCATGACCTGTTCTCCTCTGCCAAGTCATCATATTACAGTGATACATGCATATCCATGTTTATAACAGCACAATTTATAGTAGCTGAATCTTGGAATCAGCCTATATGCCTATTAACAAATGAATGTATAAGAAAATATGATATTTATACACAATGGAATACTACTTTATCATAAAGAAGTATAAATTTGAGGCCTTTGTAGGTAAATGGATGTACCTTGAGATCATAATGTTAAGTGAAATAAATCAGACACACAAGTTTAAATATCACACGGTTTCTCTTATATGAGAAAATCAAAATATAAATGAAGAGAAAAATAAAAGATAATAGGAAGTAGAGAGATCTTTTTCAAATTGGATGGGGAACAAGAGCTGGAGGGAGGGAGGGAGGGAAGTTAAAAGGGACAAAAAAGAGAATTGAAAAAAAAAAACAGAAATAGAACTTTTGCAAATGGGAAAGGGAACAGGAGTTGGAGGGAGCAGAGAGGGACGAGATGGGAAGGCTATGAAGGAAGAATTAAGATGTTATGTACATGTACCAAGTACCCACGATAAATGTAATTGCTATGTACTGCAAACATGTACTAACAAAAGTAAATAAAAATAAAAATTTTAAAAATCTGTGTCAAAGTACAGAATTACTACCAGGGTGGATGAGGAGGATGATTAATACGTGTCATCTATGGCATACTTCATTCCCTATCCTGTTTGATATGCTTCCCATGTGATAACATTTACTCTTTATAGCCAATCTATAAAGAATTATTATTACCACTTTACAAACAACAAAACCAAAGTGTAAAATTTTCACATATCTAATAGGATGACGTTCATACAGTTTATAAGCAGTAGAGCTAAGATTTCAAATAAAACAATCGGTGCATTTTTATTTATACAGAATCATTCATGAGTAAGGTGAAATCCTCTGAGGCTTCCTGTGTGGTGTTGTTCTGAGACTGACGTCACTGCATGAGTACCGGACTTCGGAAAAGACCTAATGAGTCTCAGCCACACTGGGTATGATCAGAGTATGGTGTCTAGAGAGCTGGGGTCTACTCTCTTTGAAGACTGTGTGGTTATTAAGGCATCAAACTCGAAACCTCCTAGCTACTCAGCTTGTATGTTCAAAATTAACCAATGGAACATATACACTTAGTTGAACCAAAATCTCTCATATTTTTCCTCATAACAGAGGTTACTGAAGGTTCTACTTTATTTTTAATTCATGGCATTTTTAGTTTCATCTTAAATATTTTTACCCACAATCACCTAATACATATCCCACCCATCCTGTATACAAAAAGACATGTTCACTCTCACATTCATTACACTCCATCATGGAACTATTTGGGGCTAATTACAAAGGTTCCCACTTCATGTGGTGTAGATACTCAGGGGTAAAAGTGACCAATACTCTCCCTTGTCTTTCTCTTGCTCTATTTAAAATAATGACTACAGTCTCTCATTTTTTTGTTATTTATTTATTTATTTATTTATTTTATTTTTTTTATTTTTTGTGGGTACCGGGGGGTCAACCTCAGGACCTCGCGTGCCAACAGGCACCCGTGCCACTGAGCGATATCACCGGCCCCTTTTTCGTATGTGGGATCTGGGAGTCGAACTCGGGCCCTCGCGCTTGCAAGGCAGGCGCTTATGCTGCTGAGCCATCTCACCGGCCCTTTTTTTGTGTTTTAGACTACAGTCTCTTTCAACAAAAGGTCATTTGTGTCAATGGACAGAACAGAGGATCAGATCGCCTGCAGTAATTACAAATTAATGCTCTCCTGGTAATGCATTAACTACACACTATTGATCTACAATTGAATCATAGAGACTATTGAGAAGTGACGTTTACTCCTCTGAGTTTGTGCATGTGCCTGTGTGTGCTTTTACTGCTTTTTCCATAATACATTTTTTTTAACTGGAATTTTCTCTAATTGTCTCTATTTTTAATTTCTCACAGTGAGACAGCTTCTAACTTGTAATTAGAATCTGTAAAATTTCATGTCTCTGTCTCAAAAGCCTTTTAGAAATCTACTGAATTATAACTTTGATGGCATCAGCCATACATATAATTCATGGATACATACTTCTGGAGGGTCAAGCTTTTGTATCCTACCAATTTGAATGCCATGAGCAGAAACTCTTAAGGAGGTACGCACTTAAGAAGAACCAAATGTGAAATGTGTTTGGGGGTCTTTGTTTTCATTTTTTGTCAAAAGTGAAATCCTTTCAAGGGCACAGCAGTCTATTCTGATCTAAACCCTTGAGAAAAATTTAAAATATATTAAACACATAATACAGCTATATGATTATAGAAAGGGATTTATGCTGTGTTAGTCTGATTCGGAATTAATAATATTTTCTTTGTATAGAAAGTAGATGATGATGTTCTATCAACACAACATGTGCTTGGAGATATGTTTCTTCTATAAGTGAATGGTTTGTGTTGATGAAGGCCCATGCTGGAGACCAATCCCTCTAATCAAGGATGAAGAAACTCCCAGAAGATCACAGATTATGAACGCTATTAATTAAAAAGCACAAAGCTATGGAGATATGTGCTTCTTGATCTAAGGAGACAAAGAAGAGCTATGGCATTGCAAATTGTGAAGCCATTGGCCTTCTAGAGACTCATCATTTTCCAGCAGCTTCTCACCAAACTTAGAATAACATTTAGAATTTTTATCATGGCTATGGAACTCCATAGGATTCACCCAGCTATGACTCCCACTGTGTCTCCTACTATTCTCATTTCTGCTCAGTGTCTCTTACCACTCCTGAAACATTCCTTGAGTGTAGTAACAGGGATGGTGGGGGATACATATACAAATCAGGAGGGCAGAAATCAGGAAACACTGTTTCTAGTGCTACTAAAAATAAACTCAAGAAAATCACAAACTTCCCACCCAACCTTTAGAATGGGTTAAAATGCTTACCAATACCCCCATAGCTTTGCAAATGTGAAAGGAGTTAATATATAAAAAATAATCTTCTAAAAATAGGAGCTAATATTAAACATCATAAATTTTTTTTTTTACCATGTATTTGTTATGGCCTAGAGCTTTCTAAATCTCTATGTAGTCTAAGATTTGAACCCCAACTTAGCATTATTCTATAAAATAATGAGGTGGATTTTTAAGCAAATATCCAATCACATACATCTAAATGAGTGTGGACTTTTCAACATAATCGCCTTGGAAGGCCTTGGTAATGTTCAAAATAATTATGTAAAACTTCTTTTTTATGCTGTTTATTAAAGTCAACTTATCAACTGACATAAAAGACTCATGCCTTGGTACATAAAATTCAGTTGAATGACCAACTTTGTTTACTCACCTTAGCTTTCTGCAGCATTGTTTATAGGAAAAGAAATTTTTTCCTAAAATGCAAAAGGTATTCAAAATATATTATCTCCCTAAATGACTATTTCTAACAGTCATTTGGATGGACAAGTTATGATATGCTTATTTAAAAATCAGTTATGAATAATCAAACTCATTTCAAGTGATATTGATAAATTAGAAAAACAGCCAAGAAAATATAAATTTTTTAGTAAATGATATCTGAAGTAAGAATATCTAAACAACTTTTTTTTTCTGAACATGAAGAAGTAAAAAGGAAAATAGTTCAGAAGTTTGATTAAGCATATTAAGCCTTTGACAAAGAAGTCAAACTTATGTAAACTGTAATTTCTACGTAAAATACAAAAGGTGACAGATAACAAAGGATCTGGGTAACAGTCAAGAAAAATTTAGCTAATAACATTTTTATGAAGTCAGAAATTGCCTGTTGCTTTATTTTAGACACTGCAGCTAACTTGTAGCTATTTTTCTAATCTAAAATGGTCATCTTGGGCCGGTGAGATGGCTCAGCGGTGTAAGCGCCTGCCTGGCAAGCGCGAGGGCCCGAGTTCAACTCCCAGAACACACATAGGAAAAAAGGGCCGGTGATATCGCTCAGCGGCACAGGCGCCTGCTGGCACGTGAGGTCCTGAGGTCGACCCCCGGTACCCACAAAAATAAATTAATTAATTTAAAAAATAAATTAAAATAAAAATGGTCATCTTGTGTGCAGACAGTAAAACTGTCTTTTAAAAATACTAGATTTAATTTCAATTAATTTTCTTTAACTCTAGACGTCAATCCTTCCATGAAGGGGAGAATGTATAGACCAGTGGTGGCGAACCTATGGCACGCATGTCACAGTGGGCTGTTTATATCATTGAGCTCTAAAAGGTTTACCATCACTGGAATATACTTTCAAAGGCCTACCAGGTTTACACTTCATTTCTTCTCTTTGCTTATAAGCAAGATTTGTTGCCCTGGAATCAAGATGCTTTTTAAAAAAAACACAAACTCTTGAAAACAACCATTCATTAAAGTAAATTAAAATGATGTAATAATTGATGCAATAATTAAAAATTCATTGAATGAATAATAAGACCATATTTTATACATTATTGCTAAGCATATAAAGTTGTTTTTCAAATATAGATATTCTTAAAATTGTGAATGAAAGACTCATTAAAGTTAGGAAAGAAAGAAATATATGTCTAGTTTAACTAAAGTGAAATATATAGTATTGATGCCACTAAAAAATCACTTTAAATAGTACCAAGTATTCATATATCATAATCTGGCTTTAAAGTGAATGGTGATGGAAAAATGAAATGAGAAATATTTCCCACTTACCCAGTGAAAATTAGAATAAATATTGTTCATCTACCCAATGAAAATTAGAATACAGTATGCAAAATTTTTATTCCCCAAAGTCAACCATCAATACAGTCAGAGCACCGAAGACTGCATGTACATTATGACTAAGAGGTAATTAACGCATCGGCATTCTTGAGGAAACAGTGTCATCATGCTGTTCCAATTATTCTTTGTTCTCTAGTTTTAATAAAATAATACATTTCCTGATCACATTAAAAGAATCCATTTAGCTTGAACTAGCTCCATCAGAGTGGCTTTGATTATTGTTAAAAATTGATTTGGTTATCTGAGTCCAGTGAACTACCACCATGTGACCATGATTCTCCACAGCAAATACCCACTAAGCTCTCTATTTCTGTTGTATTTCAGAATTTTCTATTAACTTCAGTGACAAACCCATGCAAAAAATAATTTAAAAAATTACCCACACTATCTCAATGAAGGCATAGGTCATAGTTGTACTTACATGAACAGATGGCTTCCTATAATTTCTGACATCCTGAATCAAAGTCCTTAAGAGATTGAAATATAATGGCAATATCATTAAATTAAATTATATAAATCCATAATCAGTGAATAAAAGGTAATATAGGATTTATATTTTCTATCAGTATGTAATAGAGGGAGGTAACATTTTACTATGAAGCCTACCACTAAAAGAAACTGATTGATCCAGTCTGGGTTGGGTATATAACACAAATTCCTGAATAGATTTTGTAGCAGAAATTGTAGACCCGTGCTTAAATCAGAGGAAAGGGATCTGGTACTCACTGGGCAGGTGAGATCTGTGACTAACAACCAAATTCAAAACTTAATAAAAATCAGTATTAATTTATTAAGACTCCCCCTTAAAACTATTTTAAAGGCAATTACGTTTTGCTTACTCTTCTCCTCATGAATAAGTAATTGGTAATTTGAAGCAAACTTCTTTATTTCAGAGTAGCCCCTCAAAAGATTTTAAGATCTCAAGTATTTAAGAAGAGTTCGAAAAATAATTTAACAAGGAAGTATTTATAAATTTAAATACCTTAAATTTACTGATAAATTTCATCTCTTTTTTATAGCTCTAATTTACATATTATAATAAATGAAAAGCCATCAAAAATGAAAAACTATGGATTTCAAAGACACATAAATTCATATAAATAAATTAGAAATCAGTTGAATTGGGGCCGGGGATATGGCTCAGTGGCATAAGTGCCTGCCTGGCAAGCGTGAGGTCCTGAGTTTGACTCCCGGTACCCACCCACAAAAAAAGGGCCGGTGATATCGCTCAGCGGCACAAGCATCTGCTGGCAAGTGCAAGGTCCTGGGTTCAACCCCCGGTACCCACAAAAAAAAAAAAAAGAAGTTAGTTGAATTGACTGACAAAGTTATAAGAGCAGTTACCTAGGAGCACAAATCCATCAGTTTTAAATCTTATTTCTAGGACAAAATATTGCATCTGGTTCCATTGTAATAGTCATTTTTCAGGCCAGAGTTGTACTAGGGAAATGATTTGGAACATTCAAGTTACTCTTTAGCTAACTCCTTAATTTTTATAGTCAGCATCGATTGGAGCACTTTCTCCAATTTTTCATTTATATATTTAAGGTATAAAAGATAATGTTTTCATATGTGCACACATATTCAAATGATTACTAAATTCAAGCCAATCAATATATGCCTCACTCCACATAGTTGTTATTATTGCTATCATTATTATTTGGTGAGAAGACCACCTAAAATCTATTCTCATGGCAAATTTCTAGTATCCAATATTACCAACTATAATCTTCAGGCTATATTTCAGATCTCTAGACTTACTAATCCTATATGACTGCAACTTTGCACTATTTGAACTATACTTTCCCATACCCCTCCTCCCCTTGTCACCCAATCACTGTTCTGTTCTGTTTCTATGCATTTGATTTTTTACTTTTTAGATTCCACATATAATAAAAAATCTGAAAAATTTTCGGTGTCTGCCTTAATTCACTTAGTGTAATGTCTGGGTTCATCTATATTGTTGCTAATGGCAAAACCTCCTTTTTATTAAGGCTAAACAAAGTGATATTTATAAATTATATATATTATATCCATTCATCTGTTGATAGACATTTATTGTTTCAATATCTTGGCTATTGTGAACAGTGCTTCACTGAACATAGAAATGCATTTATATCTACAAGGTGCTAATTTCATTTTCTTTGGGTATTTACTCAGAAGAGGGATTGCTGAGTCCTATTGTAGTTTGCTATTAATTTTTTCAAGAGTACTCATATTATTTTTTGTAATGGCCACACCAACTTATAACTCCCCTCTCTCTATACTCTTCAAACACTTGTTATCTTTTGTCTCTTTGATAATAGATATTCTAGCAGGTATGAGGTGAGATATTATTGTGGTTTTGATTTGCATTTTCTTGGTGATTAGTGATGTTGAACACCTTTTCTGAACAATTTTGGTCATTTATATTTCTTCTAGGGAAATGTCTATTCAGGCTCCTTGGTCATTTCAATATTATTTGTGGTTCTTCTTTGTTTTTCTTTATATATTTTTCTCTTTTGCTATACAGCTGTATGAGCTCCTTATATATTCTAGATATTAACACCTTAAAAGATATATATGGTTTGCAAATATATTCGCCCAATTCATAGGCAAGTTTTTCGTTTGTTGTTTCTTTCCTTTGCTGTACAGAAGCTTCTTAGTTTGACATAATATTGGTTGTCTTTGTTTTTGTTACCTGTGCTTTCAGGATCCTATGTTAAAAAAAAAATAAAATCATTGCCCAGGCCAATGTTGGTCTAGGAGATTTTTTCCTTTGTATCTCCTAGGAATTTTATAGTTTCAGGTCTTATATTTAGGTCTTGAATTCATTATGTTTTGATTTTTGTGTGTATAAGAGGATTAGCATCCCATTCCATTTTTTTTATATGGACACCTAGTTTTCTCAATGCCATTTATTAAAGAAAATATTCATTTTTGCATTGAATCTTCATGGTGCTCTTGCTAAAAATTACTCCACTGTATGTGCTTGGGTTTTTCCTGGGTTCTCTATTGTCTTCCATTGGCTGATGTATCTATTTTTATTCCAGGACTGTAGTTTTCTGATTACTGTATATTTGTAATATAATTTTAAATCAGAAAGTGTGTTACCTCAGACATTTTTTCCCTCAAGATTTCTCTGGTTATTCAGAATCTTTTGTAAGTTTTGCAATATAAATTTCAGATTTTTTTTTTTGTTTCTGTAAAAGATAGTATCCTTTAAGAAACTTGAAAAAGAACAGTGCTGGGGATATAGCTCAGTGGCACAGTGCCTGCCTGGCAAGCGTGAGGTCCTGAGTTTGATTCCTGGTACCAAAAAAAAACACTAATCCTAAAGTTAGTAGAAGGAAATAAAGATCAGAGCAAAAATAAATGAAATAAAGACTTAAACAATAGAAAATGTCGATAAAACTAAAAATTGATATTTGAAAAGATAAACTTGACAAACATTTAGATACAGTAAGAAAAAAAGAAGGTTCAGGGCCAGTGAGATAGCTCAGCAGCATAAGCGCCTGCCTGGCAAGCGCGAGGTCCTGAGTTCGACTCCTGGTACCCACATACAAAAAAGGGCTGGTGATATCACTCAGCGGCACGGGCACCTGCTGGCACGTGAGGTCCTGAGGTCGACCCCCAGTACCCACAAAAAAAAAAAGAAGGTTCAAATACATTAAATCAGAAAAAAGAGGAGAAATTACAACCACTAGCAAAGAAATACACAAGATTGTAAGAGACTGCTATGAACAATTAAATGCCAACACATTAGATAACATAGAAAAAATGACTAAATTTCTAGAAAAAATGAAGAAAGAGAAAATCTGAATAGAACAATGAATAAGGAGATTACAGCCATAAGAAAAAAAATCTTCCTTAAAAAAAAAAGCTCAGGATCAGATATCTACACTGCTGAAATCTACTAAATATTTAAAAAGAAACTTATAGAAATCCTTCACTAAATCTTACCAAAAAAAAAGAAAAAAAAAAAAACTGAAGAAGAAGGAATATTCCCAAACTCATTTTACAAAGTCAGTGTTATTCTGATAGCAAAGCTAGACAAGGACTCTATGAAAAAACAAAATTATAGGCCAATGTCCCTGATGAACATAGATGTAAAAATCTTCAACAAAGTAACAGCAACCCAAATGTAACACACATTAAAAGGAGCATTCATATAATCAAGTGGGATTTATCTCTTGGTTGTAAGGATGATTCCACCTGTACAAACCAACAACTATTGGACATTAACAGAATATAGGGCAAAATTTAATAATCATCTCAATAGATGCAGAAAAAGTATGTGACAAAATTTAACAAACTACACATCAAATGAATGTGCCTTAATGTAATAAAGGCTATCATACTTAATGGTAAAAAGTTGAAAGCTTTTCTTCTGTGATCAGGAACAGACAATGACAGCTATGCTTCCCACTTCTATTCAACACAGTACTTGAAGTCCAGCCCAGAGTAATAAGGCAAGAAAATGAAACAGAAGATATTCAAATCAGAAAAGATGTTAAATTGTCTCTATATGAAGATGACATGTTATTTTTTATAAAAAAAATGAATATGATTTTATTTAAGGCAATACTGGGCTACTTCACAGATCACCACCTCAATATTTACACTGCCCCCAACCACTAGTCTCTATTATGTTCACAAAGGTTTTCTTAAAAGACCAATGTTGAGGCCGGTGAGATGGCTCAGCAGCATAAGTGCCTGCCTGGCAAGCGCAAGGTCCTGAGTTCGACTCCCGGAACCCACATACGAAAAAAGGGCCGGTGATATCACTCAGCGGCATGGGCGCCTGCTGGGGCGCGAGGTCCTGAGGTCGACCCCCGCTACCCACAAAAAAAAAAAAAGACCAATGTTGAAAAATTTCAAAGTAGTAAATTCTTCATTAGCATTTCCATTATATTTCATGAACTCATAGCAACTATATCCAACTAGACTCCGTGGGGTGCATGTAGCTATAGGAAACCATTAAAGAATCTACTTTAATTTTGCATGGATATACCACCCAAAAGTCCCAGATGGCAAATTTACAAACCAGTGTTGATTCAATGTGCTTACTTCATGAAGCACAGTCTTGAGATAATCTTGTAAATAAATGTTTCATGTAAAAATTAATGAGTGATATTTTCTAGTTTTAGTTCAAAATTTAAAAAAGTAAAAGAAGTTTGAAAAATTTGATCATTTACTTAAAGATTAAAATTTCAAATATAAGCATACCATATACTAGCTTAGACTTACAGACTGCTGGTGGCAGCAAATATACAAAAAGTATGTAGATGACATGATTTTACATGTAGAAAATCCTAAAGACTCCTCCAAAAAATAAAAAATTCGATAAATTTCCATGATACAAAATTAACATAAAAATTAGCAGTGTTTTGATATACTAACAACAAACTATTAGGAAATGAAATCAGGAAAGCAATCTTATTTACAACAGCTTAAAATAGGAATAAACTTAAAGAGGCAAAACCTCTGTACATTGAGAACTATAGAACACTGATGAAAGAAATTAAAGAATACACAAATAATTGGAAAGATACCATGTGTTCAAGGATTGTATAAATTGATATTGTTAAAATGTCCCTATTACCCAAAGAAATATACAGATTCATACAATTTCCATTAAAAAAAATTCACTCAAGGGGCTTTCTAGGCAGAGCAACAGGTGCCCGACTGTCCTCACTACCCAGTCTGTGCCAGAAGAGCAGCCTGGCAGGCAAGGCTCCTGACTGTGTGAGTCCTAGAAAGTGTCCTGGGTACTGGAGGAGACAAGAGGGTGGAGCAGTGAGTGCCAGCAGCTCGGCTTCTCCAGGACAGTGTCTGAAGTCTGAGGACAGAGGGTTGGAAAGGAACTGAAGTGAGTGGAGGGTACAAACTGACAGAGGAAAAGGAAACAGGACTAAGCAATACTGAAGAGGTGGCCCAGGTCTCCGAGGAGAAACAGCGGTGCTGTGGAGGGTGGGTGGCTGGCTGCCAGCTGGCAGGGACAGTGAAACTAGTGACTTCTCTACTCATGGAGTTCAGCATGAAGACCGGGAGAATCTCATGCAGTTGGAGACAGCAGTAAGAATGTGAGACTCTGACTCTGCAGCAGCCCTCCAAAAGCAAAAGTTGGTGAGTGTCTGCATTATACGTGCCCCAGGACACAGTCGCATGGAGCAGGCACTGATGGGGATGCTACCATGGGGAAGGGGTGGGTGTTTAAACCTCAGTCCCAACCAGCCCCTTGGCAGTGGCTTCAACTCAACTAAAAGTACTCCAATAAAATCAGAACCCACATCAATCTTTTCATCTACCACTAGTCTCCCTTTCAAACCTCTCCCTTAGTGCCTAAGCACTCATTCAAACACCTCCCATTCTCCTCACCTCACCTACCTTACTGTAGAGTAACCACAAATAATAAACTGTCATAGTGTGCCTAGAGGATAGACAAATGGGGAAGAGTGACTGCAGGTCTATCACACAGAAGTGTTGTAAGATTGAATCTGTGGATGCTGTTATAAATACAAGGAGTTCTTTCAGCAAAACATAGGGACAGAGTCAAAATCACTTTAGTAATGGAGTAAATACTAGCACTGGACATACAAAGCTGAAAATTATTCATAGGGAGGCAACATCCTACTATAAAGCTCCATAGAAGCCACAAACTCTCTTCACTTCTCTAGTCCCCAACCTGCAAAAACCCCACCAAAAGGGAAGAAAAAAGAGGGGACACATAATTAAAAAAAATATATATATATATTAAAAATATAAGTAGGAGAATGGGGAAACAAGGAAATAGAAGATCTCTAACTCACCAGCCCCAACTCCCCCAAGGCAGAGCAAGGGGTCACAAAAGGAGAAGAAAACAAATACTAGATGGCAGAAATGTATGAAAAGTTCTTAGAAAGTTTGAATAAAATAGATGGGTTCACACAGGAAATAACCCAAAAGTTTACGGCAATTACACTTAGTACGCCCACGGTGAATTTCAGGGAAATAGGTAAAAAAAAAACTGTACGAATTAACCAAAGTGTTCAAAATTTGAATGACAGATTCAACAAGGATATGTAAACCTCAAAAAGATGTCAGATTGAAATACCTGAAATAAAAAACAGTATAGAATTCATACATTGCAGAAATGCCCAATGTGAAGACCAAGCGTCTGATATTGAGGACAAAATAATGAATTATGATAAAGAGCTCAAAGAGGACACAAAGAAGCTAAAAGAACATGGGAAGACTATGCAGCAGCTATAGATGACAACAAGAAGACAAATCTAAGGTTAACTGGAATTAGAGGAAATCTAGACAATTTCACAGATGGATTCAATAGCATGCTTACAAAAATTATGGAAGAAAATTTCTAAAATATAAGAAAAGATTTTAAAATACAAATAAGAAATGTTTATAGAACACCAAACAATTATGATGAAAGGAGAACTTCACTAAGGTATATCCTCATTAAATTCACAGATATCCAGCAACACAACAAAACAAAACAAAACAAAACAAAATGAAACAACCAAAACCCCCAGAATTTTAAAGGAAGCAGAGAAAAACAGAAAATCACATATAAAGTTAAACCAATTAGAATCACAGCAGATTTCTCAGCACAAACCCTAAAGGCCAGAAGAGCTTGGGGTGATGTATTTCAAGCCCTAAGAGCAAATAACTTTCAACCCAGATTAATTTACCCAGCAAAGCTATCCTTCCAAATAGATGGAGAAATAAGATATTTCTATGAAAAAGACCAGCTCAGATGATACATGAGTGTTAAAACAGCTCTAGGGAAAATACTCAAGAACATTCCTGACAGAAAAAACCAATTGGATACATCTAAAAACAGAGAAAACTAGTGAGGTCAATGGATAAACAGCAACAAAAAACATCAGGAAAGGAAAACAAATGATGTACCAACAGATAAAGAAGGCAGTGATAGTAAATAACCAACGCATCTCAGCAAGATCTCCAAATATTAACAACCTCAACTCCCCAGTCAAAAGACACAGACTGGCATGTTGGATCAAAAAACAGAATCAAAAAATCTGTTGCATTCAAGAAACTCATCTAATCCAAAAAATATATTCATAGTCTAAAAATTAAAGGATAGAAACATTTCATGCACCAGGACCCTGGAAGCAAGCAAGGGTAGCAATTCTAATATCAGACATGGTAAACTTCAAGTTAAAAATGATTAGAAGAGACAAAGAAGGTCACTACCTGCTAATTAAAGGAACAATCCAACAAGAAGAGATAACATTGAGAAACACATATGCACTGAATACTGGAGCACCTATCTTCATAAAACTAAAACTGCTGAAATTAAAGGATCAATCATAGTAGGGGATTTTAACACCCCACTTTCGTAAAAAGACAGATTAACTAAACAAAAAACCAGTAATGAAATTTCAGAGCTGAACCACACCCTTGAACATGTAGACTTAATGGATATATACAGAGTATTCCACCCCTCTACAACAGAGTATTCATTCTTTTCAGCAGCACATGATACTTTTTCCAAAACAGATCACATTCTAGTCCACAAAGCCTGCTTAAGTAAATATAAAAGAATTGAAATTATTCCATGTACACTATCTGACCACTGTGCAATGAAAATAGAAATCAAAGACAGAAGAAATTTTGGAAAAGGCAAAAGCTCCTAGAAAATTAACAATATACTTCTAAACAACCAATGAGTCACAGAAGAAATCAAAGAAGAAATTAAAGAAATTCTGGAAGTTAGTGATAATGACTGTATAACTGAATGAAATCTCTGAGACAGTATGAAAGAAGTTTTAAGATGAAAATTCAGGCCAGTGATATAGCTCAGCAGCATAAATGCCTGCCTGGCAAACGCGAGGTCCTGAGTTTGACTCCCGGTACTCAAATATAAAAAAAAAAAGAGGAAAATTCATCATAATCAATGTTCAAATTAGGAAAACAGAGCAAGCCCAAATAAATAACCTTAGGAGAAATCTTAAGATACTGGAGAAACAACTATAAACCAGCCCCAAACTGAAATTAAGGAGGAAAATTATTAAGATGAGAGCAGAAATCAATGAAATTGAGACTAAAAAATCTGTTTAAAAAAATCAACGCAAGGAAGAGCTATCTCTTAAAAGAATAAATAAAATAGACAAGCACTTAACAAGACTCACCAAGAGAAAGAAAAGACTCACATTAAGGCAATTAGAAATGAAAAAAGTGAGATCACAGCACTGTCGTAATCCAGAAGATGGTAAATATTTGAAAAATTATATTCCAAAAAATTAACAAATTTTTGAAGAAATGGACAGATTCCTAGACACAAACTACAAAAAGTAACCCAAGAAGGCATAAATATGCTTAACAACCCAATCACAAGCAATGAAATTAACTCAGTAATAAAGAATCTATCAACTAAGAAAAGCCCAGGACCTGATGGATTCACTGCTGAATTCTACAAAACCTTTAAGGATGTTATATCACCACTACTCCTCAAGCTCTTCAAAAATTGAAAGGGATAGCATGCTCCCAAATTCATTTATCGAAGCCAGTATCACCCTGACTCAAAAACCAGATAAAGATCCAACTAAAAATAGGCAATTATAGGCCAATCTCTTTAATGAGCATAGATGCAAAAATCCTCAACAAGATATTAGCAAATAGAATGCAGCACATTATCAAAAAGATGACACATCATGATCAAGTAGGTTTCATCCTAGAGATGCAAGGATGGTTCAATGTACATAAATCAATAAATTTAATACATCACTTAAATAGGAGCAAGGTCAAAAACCACATGATAATATCAATAGACAAAGAAAAAGCTTCCTGCAAAATCTAACACACGTTCATGATATAAACCTTGAAGAAAACAGGTACAGAAGGACCTACCTGAATAAAATAAAGTCTATTCATGACAAAACAAAGGCCAGCAAAATACTAAATGGGAAAGCTAAAAGTATGCCCCCTAAAATCAGGAACAAGACAAGAATGTCCACTATCATCTCCTCTATTCAACACAGAACTCAAAATATTAGCCAGAGCAATTAGGCAAGAGAAAGAAATAAAAGGGATACATATAGGAAACGAAGAACTCAAATTATCATTATTTGCAGATGACATGATGCTCTACATAGAAGACCCAAAGAACTCCACCAAAAAACTCTTAGAATTAATAATAAACTTCAGAAAAGTACCAGGATACACAATCAACAGACAAAAATCATTAGCATTTGTGTTTAATAATGAATGGATTGAGAAGGAAATTATGAAAACAATACCATTCACAGTCACTTCAAGAAAAATGAAATATCTAGTAATTAACCTAACCAAAGAAGTGAAAGACCTCTCCAAAGAAAACTACAGTACTCTGAAGAAGGAGATTGAAGAGGACATCAGAAAATGGAAAGACGTACTTTACTCCTGGAGAGGCAGAAACAATATTGTTAAAATGGCCATACTTCCAAAACTGTTATACAGACTCAATACAGTTCCAATCAGGATACCACCGGTACACTTTACAGATCTAGAGAAAACAACCTTAAAATTCATATGAACCAGAAGAGACTCAGAAGAGCAAAAGTAATTCTGGGCAATAAGAGCAAAGCAGGCAGCATAGCAGTACCTGACTTCAAGCTATTTTATACAGCAATAGTGATGAAAATGGCATGGTACTGGAATGAAAGCAGACACACGGATCAGTGGAACCAAACTGAGGATAAAGAAACTGCCCTAGACATATGAAAATATTTATCTTTGACAGAGGATACAAAAGCATATACTGGAGGAAAGACAGCCTATTCAACAAATAGTGTTGGGAAAATCTGTTATCTTTTTTTAGAAGAATGAAACTGGACCCTTATCTCTTACCATATACTAAATTAAAATCAAAATGGATCAAAGATCTAAACACTAAAAAAGAAACATTAAACTTTCTGGTAGATAAAATAGGTAAAACACTTGAAGACATAGGTATAGGAAAGGATTTTCTAAACAGAACCTCAATCACACAAAAAATAGCAGCAAGAATCAAGAAATGGGATTATATCAGACTAAAAAGCTTCTGTAAAGAAAAAGAATTAATCAGTAGAGAGAAAGACACAGCTTACAGAATGGAGAAAATATTTTGACAGTTATTCCTCAGACAGAGGACTAATATCTAGAATATACAAAGAACTAAAAAAAAAAAAAAAAGGAAGCCACCTAAAATTAAAGACCCAGACATGAAATGGGCAAGAGAAATGAGCAGACACTTCACAGAGTAAGAAATACAAATGGTCAACAAATATATGAAAAAATGCTCAACCATTAGAGAAATGCAAATTAAAACAACACTAGGGGTCCATCTTACTCCAGAAAGAATGGCTATCATTAGTAAATCAAACAATAACAAATGCTGACATGGCTGTGGTGAAAAGGGGACCCTCCTGCATTGTTGGTGGGAATGTGAACTAGTACAACCATTATGGAAATCAGTATGGAGATTCCTCAAAGAAATGAAATTAGAAATTCCATATGACCTAGGTAACCCTCTGCTAGGTATCTTCCCCAAAGAGCTTAAGTCATCATACTAGAGTGATACATGCATACCAATAATTATAGCAGCACAATTCACAATAACTAAATCCTGGATACAGCCTGTAATACCCATTAACAGATGACTGGATAAAGAAAATGTGGTATCTATATATAACTGAATACTACTCATCTATAAAGAGTGACAAATTTGAGACGTTTGTAGAAAAGTGGATGCACTTGGAAAATATAATGTGGAGTGAAATAAACCAGACACACAAGTTTAAATACCATATGGTATCTCATTTGAGTGAGGCAAAGTACAAACAAATAAAATGATAAAGGATGGGTAGAAAGGGACAAGATCCCTTCCCAAAGGGAAGTGGTCCAAGGGAACAAGGGTGAGGGGAGAGGAGGAGGGGAAGGGAAAATGAGAGGAATAAAGGTATGCCATGTACAGGAATCTAATAACTCCAATTAATGTAAACACTGTATGCCATAACATGAGGTAAGACAAATAATATCAACAAGTACAAAAAAGGGGATATGGAAACCTGGGGGGTGGGGAGGAAAGGGAAGGGGATTAAAGAAAAACAAGCTCTAGTATGTATATGTAACCACTCCATAAAATAATTGTAAACTGCATTAATTGTGAACATGTACTAATAAAAAAATTCACTAAAACATTTTTAAGGTAAGATAATTGGATATTTTACCACTGAAACGTTGACATCTATGCTAAAGTAAGTTATACAATAAGGTGATAGACAAATCAATGCCACTGAGTAATGATACTTTCCCAGAAAAAGTAAAAAGACTTCCAAAAGGAAAACATTACTCATTAAAATGCAATCTGAGAGAAGAGACTTTTCAGATTATAAAGTACAAGATGGGCTACAATATTTTTTATTTTTCTATTTTAGTTAAATTCTCAACTAGCGAAAATAGAAGCAAGTGATGGGACAAGCTAAATTTTCTTTAATATAATTTTTCCTGAATGACCATGTTCAATTTTTTATAAAAAATATTACCTTGTTAATGAGGCCTGTTTTCCCCCATGACATTCATCATCTTCTTATATACTAGGCAATAAACTCTGGTTACATATTTATTATAGATTATCTCTCTCACCTCACTAGAATATATGTCCTGTCAGGTAACAGATTTTGTCAGCTGTATTCACAGGATGTATTCCAAATTCCTACTGCAGGAATTTAAGCACATAGTAGGACCTTAAACATTTATTGAATAAGTTGAATAAGGGAATGATTCTTATGATGCACATTGATTGGATAGGAAGGGGTTTTCTGACATTCAAGTGATTAAAAATGTTTAGCCTCTCAGTTTTGAAATATACATACTCTAAAAAAAATCATATGGGTTATTCTCTCACACACAGATTCACTTAAAATTGAATTTGAAATTGCTGCTTTCTATACTCCAGTGTCACCATCGTCCAGACATCTGAGTACATTGCACTCATCCAGTCACATGTCTTTTGTACATTCTGTTAGTTCATGCTTCATTTCTGAGTAGAAATAGTTAGGTAAATTGGAGAAATATAACCAAAGCAGAGAAGGTGAATGAGTTGTGTAGTAAAGAGAGCAAACAGAGGGCATCGGAGAAATGGGAGGGCCACAATGGAGAGGCTTAGGTCTTTGCAGTGGATGAAAAAGATCTGAACTAATTGCTAGAGAATTTGATGAGGTTTCTTTTCTTTTTCTTATTCTCTTTTCCTTTCTTTCTTCCCTTTCTCTCTCTGTCTCCTTTCTTTCGTTCTCCTTTTTCTCTCTCTCTCTTTCTTTCTTTCTTTCTCTCTTTCTTTCTTTCTTTCTTTCTTTCTTTCTTTCTTTCTTTCTTTCTTTCTTTCTTTCTTTCTTTCTTTGAGACAAGGTAATCCTAAGAAGTTCATGCTGAGCTTGTACTCACTATGTAGCACAGGCTGGCCTCAAGCTCCTGGAGATCCTCCTGCCTCAGTGGCCTGAATGCTGGGATTACAGGCATGCACAACCATGCCTGGCTGGAAATTTCTCTTTAAAACAAAATGAATAAAAAGGGATTCTGACTGGTACCCAATGCCTAGCTGACATTAAACACTGCATTTTGAAGTAAATCCAATTGGCAGAATTACTTGAATTTCTCTAATAATGTGCAGCAGCTTAGAAGTATAGAAAATGAAAGGTTATATTAACCCAGGATTAGGGAGTGGAACAGGGTGAAATTCAGTTACAATGGAAGAGAGAGGAAATATAATTCATGCTCCAGTCCACTAAAACGCCAGGCCAAAATTATAAATTCAAGTGTTTTCCTTCTCATGACCATCCAAAGTACATCACAATACTGATTTTTGCTTATGATTTAGCTAATATTGGTTAAACATATTTTCTGACTGAATAAAAGTTTGAGTCAAGCTGATGGTAGGATTGATAAATAAGCTGTAATTTCAATCAGTAAAACCCTATGTATGGAATTTAACATTTTTAACAATACCTTTGGAAGCCAATATTCTATGAGACTGAGAAGTCCCTGGGCCATTACCAGTGAGAGCTGAAGGGTCAATGCCTTTTTGTACCATTTGAACCCTTTCTCTTTCCCACAAATTTTGTTAGTAAAAACAACATCAAAACAAACACAAAAAATCAAGCACATTTGTTTAATAAATTCATTCAAAAAATATTCCGTATGTTTCTGCTACACATCCAGTAGTCAATATCTTATGATGGGGATTGGCAAAAAGATAAATTGAGCCAAGCAGATTTCCTCTCCTAGAAATCTGAGCCAACAGATATTAAGCTAGTGAGGCATTTCATGTAGAAGCTGGAGGTGAACCAGCACCATGTGCAGTGGGCCAGCGGATCACGACAGCCATGTACCAGTTAAAAGGTCAGAGGAGGGAAAAACAGAGCCTTATCTGGAGAGAGTAAAGACTGGATGGGAATTTCGATTCTCCTGCGGGAGAAATTACAGGGCCCAAGAAAGACAGAGTGAAAGTCCTCTCTTCAGAATTGCCCCTCTGGCTCTCTTTGTCCCAATACCAAGGTCTATTCATGTATAAAACACAATAGATTTCATTTTCTTAACACAGACTCAGTAAGCCTCTGGTTCTCCATTAAGAGGAGCCCAAGCAGAAAATGAAATGTGAGCAATTATTTCACTGTGCATTTTTAATACAGATATACAGTACTCTACATCACATTTACATACTACAGTTGACACTGAGTACTATTTGTACGCAGGACACATGAAGCTAGCTGCTTTATTTTTGTTTTCACATATATTCTTTTTTAATGTGCAAAGAGTAAAGAGTAAGCCTGAACATGCAAGCTTTTTGCAGGTGTGGAAAACTGTCACTGATATACCTGTATTACAAGTCCTGGGGGGAGGCAGGCAGTGTGAACAGTCAGTTTGTGGCTACAAAATTAGAGATCTGAGTTCCACCTCTAGCACAAGCCATGTGACTTTGCACCACTGTCATCCTTCAAGTGTCAGCTGATATCAATAGAAAGAAGTATGAAACTCTTTCACTCTCAGGTAGGTTGTAGAAATAAGTATGTAGCTGCAGCTTCTACCAGCTCATGATAGGTAGCTGAGAACCTTCGTCCCCATGCTTGACTTGCTGATGATCCCAAATCTGGCAAACAGCAGGAGTCCATCCTGGAATCCATTCATAACCCATTTACATCTTCTAAACCATGCATTACTTTGTGTTTATGAAAATAAGTTCAGGTCATATGTAAGCCTGGTGTTCGTTATCGTTCGGATTCCTTCTGAAGAAATTGGTCCCTACCCTCTTTCCTTCCTGATGGCCCAAGGTGCATTCTTCCATCATTTCCTCTCTCTTAAGGAACTTTCATGAGTCATTCTTTTAGTTAAGGTATCTTAGCAATAAATTCTTTTCATTCTTCCTCAGTCGAGAACGTCTTGGATTTCCTTCGTGCCTGAAGGAATAGGATTCTTCATTGACATTTTTTTTTCTTTCAGCCCTTAAAAAATGTGTTTCTTCTTCCTTCTGGACTCCAAAGTTGGTGATGAGATTTCCATCGTTAATAGAATTGTTTGTCCCTTTTATAAACTACCATTTCTCTTCTGCTGCTTTCAAGGTTTCCTTTGTTTTCAGTTTTCAGCAGTTTGACTCTAAATGTATTTTGATATGGATTTCTTTGGGTCTATCCTGTTTGAGGTTCCCTTGGTTTCTGGAATCTATAGGTTTTTGTCTTTTAAAAAAAGATGAGAATTTTCCGCCTCTATTTCCTTTTCATCTCCACTTTCTTTCACAGTCCTCTGAGGCTCAGTTAATTTGAATGTTACATTTTTCCTTGTAGTCTTCAAGTCCCCTGAGGCACTGTTCACTCTTTTTTCCTCGTGTTCAGATTGGTTAATTTCTATTGCTCTCTTTTCTAGTTCACTGATTCTTTCTTCTTTTCTTTCCAATCTGCTGTTCATCACAACAACTGAGTTTGGCATTTCAGTTACTGAATTTTTGCCGTCCTAAAATTTCCGCTTTATCTTTATTTAAATTTTTTATTTTTTTTTGTTGAAAGTTTTTTTTAAACAAAAAATAGTTTCAAGCATGTGTGCAATTAGTTATAAATGCAATTTTATCACGTCCCCTTTTAAATCTTTGTCAGATTATTTTAATTTCACAGTCATTGTGGTATTGATAACTATTGATTTGAATTGGAGATCCTTCTGTATAAAAATGGCTTTTGGTTGAAGTGTTGACATTTGGCGTAGAAACTGGCTGTCCTTGACATTGCTCTGGCAGGGGAGGGAAGGATGCTGCCCAGATAGGAGCCAGGCTGCCTTCTTCACCTCTTCCTAAGAGACATGACTCCAGTCATGACTGGGAGAGGATGGAAGCAAGCCTCCACGGAAACCACCCTGGTCGGCAGGGGCAACGATGTGCTGTTGCCCCCCTCCACTTGGCCCTCACTGATGCCGCGGGGAGGAGAAAATGACAGTAATTTTATTACCACACGAAAGTAATGGAAGTCCTAACTCCCCACTAGATCTCTGCACCATCTCAGAGCAGAAGGGGCACCTCACGACTCCCCAGGATAGGTCGCCCTTCCCGCATGCACGAGGGATGCTGCGCAGTGGAGATGCAGGGATGCATGGTGAGTGAGGAGGTCCCTGTACTAGGATCCCTATTTGTACTTTGTACAGATGGTTGTAGGAGTGCAGTTTTTATCCATGATATTTAGCTGAGATGTAACAGTGGTTGTCTGAAAGCTGACAGTCTTGCTAGGGTGCATCCTTTCTGGTTGTTTAGCTAGAGAGAGGAGAATTATTTTTTTAATCTGTACCTGTTGTTTCTAGGTTGCTAGTCTACTTTGACTCCAAGTGTGGGATAGGTGAGGAAGCAAGAAAACAAATTAAGAAACTCGCCACTGCATGTATGCAATATATGTATCTCCCTACATGTTAATATATATTTCATGATGCAATGTTAATTCTGACTGTCAAATTAACAGTAAAACATATTTGCAGATTTCTTTTACTTTAGCCAGAAGACATAAGTGATATTAAACTCTCTGCATTCAATTACCATTAATACTTCGTAGTGAGAAGTCATATTAATGGACTATTACTTGAGAGTTCACAGTCTAGCAGTTACATACAAATATGCATCCTTGTGTCGATCAGAACCAACACCTGCATGCACACCTGGCTCCTCAGAGAAATGCTTATGCTAAAATGTGCCAACAGTACTAGACACATGTTGAGGAACATCATGGAAAAACAAATGTATGAATAATAAAAAAAGTTACTCAATGTGTATTATTTCTGGAGGTGCAATTAAGAGTAGAATTTACCACATCTCTGGGCCGGTGAGATGGCTCAGCAGCATAAGCGCCTGCCTGGCAAGCGCGAGGGCCCGAGTTCGACTCCCGGAACCCACATATGAAAAAAGGGCCGGTGATATCGCTCAGCGGCACAGGCACCTGCTGGCACGCGAGGTCCCGAGGTCGACCCCTGGTACCCACAAAAATAAAAGAAAAAAAAGAATTTATCACATCTCATTGTAAAGACAATGAAAGAATTTCCTTCAGTTTTGTACCACAAGAAGGTGAACAACCGATATGTATATATATATATACTTTTTTTTTTTTGTGGGTACCGGGGGTCAACCTCGGGACCTTGTGCACCAGTAGGTGCCCGTGCCGCTGAGTGATATCACCGGCCCTTTCTTCGTATGTGGGTTCCGGGAGTCGAACTCGGGCCCTTGCGCTTGCCAGGCAGGTGCTTATGCCACTGAGCCATCTCACCAGCCCTGCGATATATTTTTATATTTTAAAGTTAAGAAGCCAATAGTGTTTTCTCTCTCTGCCAGGAAGTCCAGAGTCGAATTCGGTAATCCCTCCAGTCCCTTATCTCATTGATCATGCACTGAGCTTCTCCTTGATTTTATTTTATTTTTCAATGGATATTTTACTTTTACTTAGGTTTTCTCATGTATTTGGGTTTTTTTTTTTTCAAGTAGTACATATGTATTTGGCACTGAGGCAGAGAATTAGTGCCCAGAACTCTCCAAAAGTTACTTTTAAATTTTTATTTTCTCTTTCATCTTTCACAGCTGTGGCTGCCCAAATGCCTTGGGCTGGCCATATGAATTCGCTGGGAGATATTGCTTGGGCTGCAGCACAGGTGGATGGCAGGTCCATAAGGGATGACTCCACCCCACAACCTTTCCGGATGACTTCGCCCCTCTGCAGCTATCTTCAGTCAGGTCCATGAATAGCCTTGCCCACCCATGACTAAACAGGAGATCTATGGTTAGCTAGCAGAATGTTGTGCACGAGCATGTCATTTTCTCCCAGATAAATAACTCCCCCGGTACCTTTAAGGGTCAGGGTATACACTCTTCCTCCTTATACTGCAGTATATGTCTAATAAGGCTTCTTTGGGATGGTATATTTTGCCCGTTCATGACTTCTATCTTGAATAGAGCAGGCTGAATTGGTACACTGAGAGCTGGTAATAACAAACACTGCCGTCATAGAGCAAAGCCAGCAACCAGGTCTGGCAACACTGAGGGTAGCCAGCAACCAAAGAAAAGTAGAGAGAAAATGGAGAGCTTCCCTGGAGCTACCATCACTGGAAATGTTCCTGAGGTCTGCCAATAACTGCTGCCCCCAAGAGGTGACATATGTATAACAACATGCATCCACCTTTACAGTACCACTAAGAGCCCACAGCGCTGACATTCAGAACTTAAGGGTGTTAAGAGCTACACTTTGCCTATTCCTGTTTGCTGTTCAAATTGAGGAAAAGAACCCTCAGTCCAACTGGCAATAGTATCTATTGTCATTTATTTTGGAGATGGATGCGTGAATGAATATATTTAAAAACAAAGAGTGCTTCTAGGCTCCCCCTATTCAACACTGCAGGAAATGAAGTTCAGGTTTGTTCTCAACTCACAAGAGAAACTTAACACATTCTGCCATTTTGATTTCACACTATCTCCTTCTGTAAAATAATATAACATATTTTTGTCATATAATATATATATAGTATTTGGGAGATGAAGGTATTTAAAAGCCAAGCACAACAAGTACTACCTGGAGGACTGAAGCTCCACCATGGAGAAACTGAAGCCCGCTTTCAGCTGAGTCAATTCCACCAGTGGCCAAAATGGGAAATCCAGGCAAAGCTCGGGCAATGGAGGTTACAGCTCTCAAAGCAATAGGTCTGATTGTTGTTCCTACAGAAAATGAGGATAATCAATCTTTGGCATATTGAACACTGGAACATACTGCCTTCTATTTAGCATTATGTAGTGGCAATACTGTATTGGAGAAATTTCAAATTTCCTTATCTCTACTAGCACATATAGACATCATATATAAATGTTATGTTTTAAAGTCAGATAATTTGTCAATGAATGTGTTTTTATTTTAAGATCTTTGATGGTATTGTTGAATGCTGAGAAGTTATGCAGTGGGTATAGCAACCCTAGAACTCTTGCATAAAATACATGCAAATTACAATTTGATATACAGCAATGTGTAAAGATCATATGGAACATTCAAGCATATGTTTTTAAAAAGAGCAAGAAACAGAAGGTTTTGAGAAAGAAAAAAACAATCACATACAGCACATAAATAGACATACAACTCTGTAATGTTTCTGCAAAGTATAAAGCAACTGTTGTGAATATAGATTCTGTAAAAACAAGCAAGGTGCTGATGAATTTACAGATTCCATATGCTTTGTACATGTATTTCCTATAATTTGAAAAAACATCACGAGCCTAATGTAATTTTTCATATATTAGAAAATTTTAACGAAGTTAAAGAGAACTTACTAGAATCAAGTAGTCTCTCTGCTCTCTCTCTCTCTCTCTATATATATATATGTTTAATTAGCCAGCCATTACCAGTATATTATTCCCTAATCTCTTGAAAACCACACAGATGGACAGAACGCTGGTGTTTTAAACATGAACGTGCTGTACTAAAGCTCCTTTAGACTCTGAGACTCTCAAGTGTTAAACATCCAGGAGTAAATTAATGCTGTTATAACAGAGTAATATAAGTTGATTTTCCTGTTGTTCATTCAGAAGTCAACAGTTCTTTAAAGGCATGTTTTAAACTAAAGACAGCTCTACTTGTACAAGAATTTGACATTATTGTAAGTCAGGGCCCCCCAAAAAACACAATATACATCTGGTTCAGCCCCATGTAGTATTTTACCATCATTTCCATAAGCACGATCAGCATTATTAACATGTATCTTTCAAACTCTTATTTCCAGAAAGCACATAGAGTAATTAGAGCATATGTGTCTTGAAATTGGTAGCTTTCAACTTGAAAGGAATGCATCCTATACAATCCCAACTACAATACTATATTCTAGAAAAAGCAAAGCTGTGGAGACAGTAACAAGGTCAGTGGTTGAGGGAAGAGGAGATGAGTAGGCAGAGCAAAGGGGATTTTTTGGACAGTGAAAATACTATGTGATGCTATAAAGGTAGATGCATGTGGTTGCACATCTGTCTTAATTCATACAAGGTACAACACTAAGAGTGAAATCTGACAAAAGTGGACTTTGGGTGATAATATGTCAATTTAGGATCCTCAACTTTAACAAACATACTACTTTGGAGAAGCATGTTGATAATGAGAGAGGCTATGTGCACCAGGGTACATGGTATATGGAAAAGCTCTGTACTTTCCTGTCTATTTTACTGTAAACCTATGGCTTCTCTAAAAAGATACATTAAAAAAAAAAGACCCCAGTGACATTCTTTTTAATCTTGTCCATATCCACTTCAGATAGAACAAAAAGCATGCATTGCTGATGCTTTTAAACTCAACACAAAAATATTTGTGGAAATGTCTGCTTGTTGCTCTCACACTAACAAAAAAAAAACCCTTTATTTATTAGTATTTCTTAGTCAAGAATATTCAGTGCTGACACTTTAGAACACAAGGTATTAAGTTAGAACAAATTAGAAACTGGACATCAAGACTTTATTTTTATATTTTTTTATTTTTTATGTGGGTACCAGGAGTCAACCTTAGGACCTCGTGCTTGCCAGGCAGGCGCTTATGCCACTGAGCTGTATCACTGGCCTGACTTTATTTTTATATAAAACTATTTACCAATGATTTCTTTGTAGTCTTCATGTTTGAATCATAAGGCAAAGATAGTGCACAGGAGAATTTATATTGAGAATATATATATACAGCTTATATACATATCTACAGCTACACTAAAAGAAATCTAAAGGAGAATAAAATTTAAAGAAAAGCATTTTTAAGGAAATCTACAACTTAAACCTTCAGATAGATATATACCAATCTCTGCACAATATAACTGACATGTTCAACACATACTATGCTAATGGATTCTTTATATACATATTGCTTTGAAGTAATAAAGAAATATTGGAATCCCCCCCTTATTTAGTTGACCCAAGAGACTAAAGAAAATTTGAACTCAGCAGATAAATAATTTATTTCTAACTGCACTGTTAGAAGACTATCATTAACAGTAAGGGGTAAAATTTCAAAGTGGTATACAGGGATTTGGCCGCATATTCCAATTGATATTAATGGACATCAAATGGCAAAATCCCAGGACACAGCTTTGAACATTTAACCGGTTATATTTAAAGGGCAGCATTATTACATAGGTGTTAAAAAACATCAGCAAATCTTCACTGGCATTTAAGGATGTTCAATTAGGTTGATACGACATTTTCTATTCCGTGTTTTTCTTCCTTTTAGGAAACTTTTCTAATCTACCTAATGAACATAAAAACCTTTCAAACTTATAAAGGAATCTTTTAAAAAATTAAAGGTAATTATGGTTTCTGAGGAAATGTGATCCAAAAATGAAGAAATGTATCCTTCTGTTGCTGGGCAATAGTAAATTTTTAAAGTAAGCATTTATTTCCACTATAAACTTCATTTGATTTTTAAAAATAACTCAACCAATTTAGTATGACACATAATCTACCTGGTCTCTGAATGTTTATGGGGAAATAGACTTTATAAATCACTTTCATTCAGCAAGAAAATTTTCTGGAAGGAAACTGAAGATATATAAAAAGATCTTTAAAAATGTAATATAGAAATTTATTTTTAGATTTAAGATGCCAGAAATGAAGAAATAATAGGTTCAATATAAGACAAAACCTTTAGTTTGAAGGAAATACATATGACAGTATACTCCAGACTTGTACATATGCCAGTTAGATTGCAGAAAGACTTCCAGAATCACAGCAGTAGAAGACTAGGAAGAAGGCAGTTTGAGATGTTAAAGAAATGTAAATTTAGGCTCCTACTTAAGGAAAGAATAAGTTTTAAATCACGAAATTGAAATCCTGTAAGCTTAAGTGAACTAATAGGTACTATGCAGTTTAATCTCTCATCTATGTTTGAAGAGGGGGGCGGATGAACCTGTTAGGAAATTCAGTTGCATCAAACCATTCTGCTTCTACTGTGTGGAATCCGCCAATAAAAATCAAGCCAATTGAAATGAACGGCAGGTTCAAACTATGAACTGGAACTTTGAGTTGCAACATTGCTGCTGCCATGAACTATGATTCAAAATAACGTGGCTCTCATGGAGTAGGTGACGGACTAGACTGAACTAGAACTTTTGGTCTATAATCAGTCTGGGCCCTTCAAGTAGTCAAAACTTAAAAATCAAATCAGTGTATTGAAGTCACATATTTTTAATAAACTGCATATAACTCTTTTGGATTCAATCATGCTTCTGAAAAACATTTCAGTAAGCCAGAGATTTTGAATTATTAATCAATCTGATTTTGATGAAACCGTTTTTCCTTAAGAAAATTACACTATTGTTTTTAAAATATCATCTTAAATACAATTTCAAAAATGTTACCATTAGCTATAATATGAATTGATATGCATGTATGAATGTAATATGATGGAATTAGGATTCCTAACTCAACTTTCATTTATACTTACATGTCCATCTGTCTGTCCACAAAATATTTTTTAAGCACCTAAATCTTTATTTTCCTAATTGGTCTGTGACTTAACCATATATCCAGGATGGATACTCCAAACATCAGCCCTCATAAACTTAATAGGTTGTTTCAAGGTAAATTATTTGAGTCCAATTATTCATTGTGTACTAGCGTTCCACTAGAAAAAGTGCGTATTTGTTTCAATATCATTATTTCTAGAAAGAAAGCAGACAGGCAGACAAAAGGACTTGTAGCTAATTTATTACAATGTCATGGAGGTATTTTGAGGATTATATGATTTAATGTGTTTCAAAGGCACATATGAAAAATCATAGAAGAATTTGCTATTATAATCTGTACTAACCCCAATGACAACTGATTTTAGAGAAAGCATTTAGTTTACTTTGACATTGCCTCCCATTCTGTTCTTACGTGTTTAGTAATACAATGAAACAAATTTTTAGATTGGAGACAGAAGCATGATGCCTAGGATAATAGAATTTTACGTCCTCTGTCATCTTGAGAGAACCATGCAGTCCCTTCCTTTTTCTCCTTTCCTAACAGCTTGAATTTAGCAGTGTCATAAATTTAATAAGACTACTTTGACTCCAAAGGTCAAAATCTCAAAAGCAGACATATTTAAACATTTTTTGAGAGCCAAAAGATCCATGTACTAAACCATTATACAAGGTTTTTAATGACAACATCAGAAATGAAGTTTACTGGTAAAAAAAGGAGAGAGTGATGTACTTTGAATGAGTGTCTCTTTGGAGAAAAAAGGAATTTTTAATGGCAAGATAAGTGTGGAACATATGTTAATTTTGGATAACCAGAATTTGAATAATTGAGTTTAATTCTGTTTGCTTTTTTTCCTAATCATTTGACTCCTAGGACAGCTACTGTTACACAATTAATTGTAAGAACTAGGTCCACAATAAACTCCCTGATAATAGGTCTAGCTGGTAATAAAACAGAAATTGGGTTTAATACGTACTCACTTGTGCTCACTGTGTATACAAAAAGAAAATGTAATTTTAATTTGCTTACATTAATTAAAATATAATGAATTTAGTGAGTAACAAATTCATTAGAAATTGAACTTTGACTGTCTAATTGTTAATAGTTTTAACATTACCCAGACAAAAGAAAATATTAACAAATCAAGAAATTCAAGGATTGAGGAGTTGAAAGATTGATTCTTATAAACACATGTAAATCAAGCAAACAAATTTAGGCCTTACTAAAACAAGTTTAAAATGTTAATGAAGCTAATATACTGATAAATATGTGAGGCACAGCTATTTAAAAATACATCTTTACACAAGGTCCTCTGAGAACATTAGCATAATTCAACCAGAAACTAAAGTACTTTTGGATCTAGGATTTATGTAGAGTTGTGAAATCTAAAGGAAAGAAATGGAAAAAAGTAAAAACAATTGTTTTATGTTGTTATTAAAATAACTAAAATGTTTTCTTCAGAAAAGCTGAAAATTTTATTACAAAAATGTTTAAATTTAAGTTGTATTTTTAATCTCTTTTTCTAAGTCTTCATATCTTTATAGCTATGTTTATCTGCTTCGTAACATATTCAGTATGTCCAGTCAATTCATATTCAATAACTCTATACCTAGCCTGTGCCAGGCATTTTGTTCTAAAGCAATAGAATTAACAGTCTTCACCAATGACGGGATCCTTTTCCTTTCTCAAAGGGTCAGGTGCTGTTAGTGGGAAAAGCAGGATCACTCATTCGTGGAGTGATTTCCATAGGGCCGAAACTGAGGCTAGGGCTTCAGGTACACTGTGTTACTTAACCCTTACAACTCTGGAGACAGATGCTGTCACCTCTATTTTTATATGAATAAAGGGAAGCTCAAGCTGAATAAATAACTTGCCCAGTGACACACAGTTTAAAAGGGATAGACTGGGATTAAAAAGTAAGTCTCTACACGAGAGTCCTATGTTTCAGTGATTATTGGGAAATGACAGTATAGCAATTGCAAAGAGGGACATCTTTGTAATTGTCTTTACCTAAGAAAACCAGTATCTATATTGTCTAATGCTAAGAGCAGGTGCATAAGTCCAACAATTGCGTTTAAGCCTTAGCGTGGTTGCTTTATATGATTGTGACTCTGAGCAAGATGCTTAACCTCTTAAAACACAAGTCTTCCCTATCTGTAAAACAGGGACGTTTATATCAATAATTCATGACAACTTAGAAGAGTATTAAGTGATACAATTCATAGAACGCTGTCAGCATAGTGCCTAGCTCATAGAATATATGTTAATGTTACTACCAAAACCAGAGAAAATTAACCAGAAAAATAAACATTCATTTATGAGCATATAAAGAAAAACAATACTTAAGGGGTAGACTGGGGATTTTATAATCCATATTTATTTCATTTCTTAGAAAATTCTGGCTATTCATATCTCGAGTCTACCAGTGTAAATGTGAATATTTTAATGAATAAATCTTTATTATATTTTCAAATGTAATTTACCATATATAAATATATATGCTTTTTCATCCAGATATTCAGTTCTATGGAGTCTATCACAGTACATAAAGTACACAGATACAAAGTTACTGAACAAAGATGAATGTAACCCTAGAAGACATTCGAAGCTCACATCCAACTGTCTTTAATATATAACATTAAGACTTAAACATAAGGAATAGAATAATATACATGGTATGGTCTCATCACTGGCAAAAAAAGTGTATGATTATATTTAGTGCATGTACATGTAAATGTGAAGAGCGTTGTTTTAAACTCTTAAAAGTCATCATCTCTGGGAAATCAGGTGAGCCTAACAGTGAGGAGTTTGAAAAGGAACTTTCAAGCTTGATAAGCTATGCTTTACATTGTTTTTTGTTTGTTTGTTTGTCTGTTTCAGATAAGGATTTATAACTTACGAGGTAATGAAAAATGACTATTGTTATAATCTTCCCAAAATTCATTTAATACCAAGAGGTGTCATTAGAATTTGTGCTGTGAAACTTTTATATATGGAATGTGCAATGATTCCATCCTCTCTACGTCCAGAGAAAAGTACATTCAGTTCTGCACACATTATTTTCAGTAAAAGATTAACAAAAACAGTGAATGGGATGATCTCTCTTAATATTTCTCTCTCTCTCACACACACACACCCCACACCCATACTCCTGTACAGTGGCTTAATGGGATCCTAATATCCTAATAGTAGCTGTCTTCAAATGTTTGAAAGGTAATCAGGAAGAAATATTTGAACAAACACTGAGGATACAGTAAACTTTGTCATAGCAGTTTAAAGAGTAATCTTACATGTTTTATAGATTCCCAAGAGATAGTACAGATGAACAAAGATAACGTAGAACAAAAGCAAGTATAGTTAAAAAGCAATTTTAATGTTAATTATGTAAAGTATTAACTCTTCTTCTGAGTGGTCCATAATTGTCAGCTATTTTCCTATGTATTTTTGCATACACTCTTGTAAAGATACCACTATGACAGAGGTGTTTTGTCTCAGTTTTATAGATGCATAAACTCAGACTCAATGGGGATAAATATCACACCCTCAAGATTACTCTATAAGAAAGTGTGGGTCCAATATTTGAACCCAGGTGTACTTAACTCCCAATATCGTCCTCTTAATCGCAATGCTATACCTTTTCTTTATTTTAAATGTTTGAATATAAATTAAATTTCAGAAAGATGAGTTATTTTTATAAATAATAAAGATATATTATCCAAGTGTTAAATCAAGGAAAGTATCATTATATTAATTATTGGATAGGAGTTAAATTAGAGGTAGAGTAGTTAGTAATTGCTATAACTAGAGTGACCATATGGCCCAGTTTGCCCAGGAGAGTCCCAATTTATTATACCTGTACTTATTTGTAATTACATGATATAATTATAAATAGCAATCTTTTTCACTCAAAAAGCTTTCAGTTGGGATGATAAATTACAAAATCATACTAGCTACAACCAAAGATAATTATATCCAAGAATGATAAGACAAAGACAATTACAGAAGCAAAATGAAATTGGATTTAGAACAAAAACCATAATATATAAAGAACTTAGAAACTCACTACATTGTCCAAGACTTAAAATGAAGAGCTAAATATCTTTTAAATTTATAACTAGAAGGAAAGACATAAAGCATTTACTCCACATAATCTATACGTTCTTTTCATTTTTAACCTGTAGGTGGCCACCACAAGCTTTACTTATTAAACAACTCATTAGTAGCATTTTCAACACTGTCATCTTCAGATAATTAGCAATTTATTTAAATAACCAATTTCTGTAGAAATAATTGCCAAGAAATGCCCTGAACCTACTTTTTATAAACTATAATAAAAGTGTTAAGATAATCCCTGACATTTGCAAATGCCATTAGTTCACCTTTCCTTTTGATAGTGCTATGGCATTATGTTTAAACAATTACCTGATAACACAGCAATTTAATGAAACAGTACAGTAAGCACATTCTTCAATATGGCCAGAGAGGACATTCAGATTTAGAAAAACATCCAGTGTGCTGACATGTTTACACAGAGGAAAGGCACAGCTAGGAGAAAAGGGATCATTGAAATAGGTACATTATTGTGATTTCCAAGTTGTTTTAATGTATATGGGAGGTGCTACAACATATGAATTTTCTTTAGAAATAAGAGATTTTTGCAAACTGATTCATGTAATTGGTTGGTGCAAACAAAAATAATACACTTCTATAAATATGTATAGTATATTCAATGTATTGTTTGCTTTATAATCCCCATACAGAAGAAAAAAATAATTTGTTTTTACTGTCTTTAACATTTAAGTACATTTTTACCTAAAAATGGTCCATAGTTTTAAAGTAGAGTTATCAAGAGTAATTATAAATGGTTGGTAGACTTCAGGTAGTGTTTGGCACTTATAATGGACAAGAGCCTTTCCTTGCTATTCAGCAACCTATCCCACTAAGAACTGTTGATTGGGGAATGCAGTGTTTTTGGGTTGCATGTGGTAAAACTCTTTGAGAATTTTCATAATTTCTGAGCTATTGGTCTTCACACGATAAAATGAAATTATAACCACAACCCAATAGCAATATCATTTTTGTAACAATTGCTCTGCTAAGTTATCCACACATTTTTATATTCTCATGACATTATTATATATCACATATGCATTATTCCCATTGTACAGATGAGGAAATTCAGGCAAAAAAGAGTGAAATATTCTGTGCAAAATATTTTGGCTATAAATTTGAAGAGTTTATCTATAAATATAAATAGATGGGCTACTCAAAAGAGACATTTTGAACCATCACAGAGTTAGCAGACTTGGTACACAAACATTTCTCATGTGATTTCACTGCATGCTGTCCAAAGCAAAAGGTTTCATACCACATACACTCTTACTGTTCTTTGTGTATTCACAGATGGTTATTTGAAAAGGAGAAAAAGGAAGATCATGATAATAATGATAATACTGATGATCAGAGTTGCATTTTACCCTTGGGAAAATCCAGGTTAACTAAAGTGAGTATTTTATTCCAAGGACATAAAAAAATAACAAAGAGTTCTCCCATTCTAAAATCACATTATTTCTTAGAAAAAGCCATGATTTTGTTTTCTCTAAAATCTGTGCTCTGTTTGCTCCAAGGGTTCCATGGCCAGGGTGTCCATGGTAGCACTTGCCACACTGTAAAACCTTTCCTTTCATTCTTAGTAATGCATTCTCTTTCCACCGGACAATGAATTACACCTGTACATCTCTGTGCCCTGTGATAAGGACTGCATTCCTCAGCGTCTGCTGAAACCCACACATTATACAGGGCAATAGTGTTTTGTTTTCTTCTTTAGGCTGGACAGTCCTCAAAGATGTAGTCTGAACAAGGACACCTCCATGTGGGCCCTTGTTGGAACCGTGTGAAAACAAACACTCTTTATAAACTGACAAGACACTTTGGAAAGGAGGGTTTCTACTGATTAGTTGCTCTCTTGATTTCATTGACAATCAATTTTCCCCCTGAATTTCAGTAGGATAAAAGATGAGAAATTATTTCCATATATTCAGTCAAAAGTCCTCTTTCTTCCTCCCTTCCTCCCTTCCTTCCTTCCCTCCTTTCCTCCCTCCTTCACCTTCCCTCCCTCCCTGCCTTCCTTCCTTCCTTTCTCTTTCTTTTTGAAGTGCTGAAGAAACGTTTCATTTTTTGCACCCAGAAGAGTGACCCCTTGCTGAAGGTAACAGAAATGGTTTTCTCAACAAACTTGTAGGTCTAAGTACATATGATGAGAAAGTAGGTAACACATGTCTATATGCCCCTTTTGTAGGGGCATACAACAGACACTAGAAATTCAGAGGATGGGGGAGCTGGGAAGACTGAGGTGGTCAGGGAAAGGTTTATGGGAGGCACAGGACTTCAGCTGGGTTCTCTAAAGATGGATAGGTAGGTCTGGGGCTGGGAAGTAGGATTCAAGCAGGGACTGGGATCCAGGTTAAGAAACCGTATATCATATGGGAGAATTCTTTTCTGTGAAATATTTATATGATAATAGCAAAACAGAAGTAGCCTCTGAGGGTGAGAAAAATGTACAGTGCATTGAGGTGGATAGAGATGTTGCCCAGTTGGCAGGTGACAGCCTTTCTTCCCTCTTCCAGGTACTAAAAGCAACTTGCATATAATATTTCATTTTTTAAAATGCGTGGTGTCTGGTGTTAGAATGAGCAGGCTTGAATCTCAACATTGTCTAAACAAAAGAAGAAAGTCCAAAGCTATATGTTGTTAATTTAAAATATTGCTATTTTAATTTCAATTAATAAATATTATTAAAGTAATTAGCATCACTGTTTTATTGATGAAATATTTTCCAGGGTAAACTAGAGGGAATGCATATTCATTGTATATGTCTCGATGTAGCCTTTCTGCAGATTCTGAGGATGTTTCTAGTTTGATGAAAAAATATTAGAATTTCTATCAGACAGAAGAGATCAGGCTTAAAATAAGAATATTATGTTCTACATTTTCAGTATGTAGAAAGCTCATGTAACAGAAGAGAGTAAATATTTCACTCCACTTAACCATTCACAACTATTTCCAGTCATGTAAACTTTCACTTTCATAGGTGCATTTATACTTTTAACATATAAATACCACAGAAAATGCAGCATGTATAAAATAGAGCACATGATGAAACAATTAGGAAAGGGCAAATAATTTAATATCATATTACTTCAGACAAGATTTCTTAAGTATTGCATGAAGGGGATCTCCTACTATCCTAGACCATGAGGATATACATTAGCCTTTCCTACCATAACAGGGGACACCACGATGCCCAAACTGGGGATCTCGCCTCAATCAAGCTGTGAATCTTAAATTCCCTAAGCTACTAATGTTTTGGGACTCTGGTATAAAAAATAAGGATGCTCCTCTGCTAAATGTGTGGTTAGCAACCAGTAGCTATTGGAATAGTCATTGAGTAGGCAAGAATTTCTGTGTAACCAATTCAGAAGCAGATGAAATCAAATGGAATCTTCCATGTAGCAGGTAGCACAACGACAAGCACATTACAAGTGCTTAATAAGTAGTACCATCATTGCAGACTCTAAAAATAATAAAATTATGGATAAGAAAGCATTATGAACAACTTCATGCAATAAATCCAACAACTGAAGTAAAATGGAGAAATTCCATTCAAAACACAACCAACCAAATTTGTGACAATGAAAAACAAAATTAAAACCAAAAATAGATCCATAACTATTACAGAAATTGAATTTATAATTAAAAGCATTTTTACAAAACACACTACAGTCCAGGTGGTTTCATCTTTCCTCCTTTCTTCCTTTCTGTATAGGCTCAGCACAACCCAAAATGCCAGTAACATTTCTTTGAAGAAACTTATTACCGGAGTCTAAAACTTGGATGGAAATGCAAAGATCTAAAATAGCAAAAAACATCCATGATAAAGAAATCAGTCTCCAAGCACATTATTTCACTTTAGGACTTGCAGTTAACCTACAATAATCAAAACAATAGTATTAGAATACACAACAAATAAAGGAAACATACTGGGGTACTGAAATAGTCTCCACTGATCAAGGTTATAGATTTTTGACCAAGGCACCAAGTCCCTTCAATTTGGGAAAGAAAAGTCCAACAAATAGTCCAAACCCCTACCTCTCATCCTCTATATACCATTCAACTCAAAATGAGTCAGAGATATAAATGTAAGACCTGAAACTACCAAACTACTAGAATAAAGCAGGCGAAATGATTCAAGACAGCAGTAAGGGTAACAATTTTTTTGGATAAGTTCTCAAGAGTTACCAAAAAAAGCAAAAATAGATAAATGGAAGTATAGGAAACCAAGAAGCTTCTGCATAGCAAAAGGAAACAATCAAGAGTGAAAAGACAAGTTACAGAATGGGAAGAAATTTAGGCAAATTATTCATCTGACAAAGGATTAATATCCAGAATGTATAAGAAACTTAGTAACAAAAACAAAATAATTGAAGTTTTATTTTATGTTCTTTTAAATTTTTATTAGTACATGTTTCTGGTACATTCAATACATTAATGTTTACATTCCTTGTGTGCAGGTGTACATAATACATATTATTTTTTTCACCCTCTTCTCCTCCTTTCCCTCTATCTCTTGATCCCTTTAAGAAATATCTATATGCTTACTTCCTGTTATCTACCTTGTATTTTGATCTTTATTTGTGATTCAGGGTTTTCATATAAAAGAAACCATGCTATATTTAAGCTTGTGTGTCTGATTTATTTCACTTAATAGTATGGTCTCAACGTGCATCCATTTTCTTACAAATGACTCAAGTTTATCTTTCTTTGTGGCAAAGTGGTACTCTGTTGTGTGTAAATATCACACTGTCTTTATCCATTCATCTGCTGATGGACAAATATACTGCGTCTAAGATTTAGCTATTATGAATTATGCTGGGCAAAATATATAATAGACATTTCTCAAAAAAAGAAGTTTCAAATGGCCAACAATTATATGGTTTATGAATAACTAGAAGAGCTCAAAATCTACAAAAACAATGTATTAGTAAGGTTGTAGAAACAATAAATACCCTGACTTGATCAGTATATAGTGTATATATGTATTGAAATATCACACTGTGGCTCATAAGTATAATTATTCTGTTAAATTTAAAAAATTTAAAATGTTTAATAAGATGAAAATTTTAAGTATATTGATTTGATCATTATGCACTGTTTACATGTGTTAAGTTGTCACACTGTACCACGTGAATTATAGAATTAAAACAATAATAAAGAACCATGACCTCTATCTCATTTCATATACAAAATTGTGAAAATATTGAGGATGGAATGTAAATCTAAATGTGAAATGCAAACCATATATTTCCAGAAAAACAAAAGCAAAACAATATCTTCATCAGCTTCAGGTAAGCAAATATTTCTTTGAAAGGATACAGAAAGTACTAAACTGAAAAATTGCTTCATCAGAAGTTATCATTAAAGAAAAATAGGAAATAAAGGAAAAAAGAAAATGAATAAAGAAGTCAGTCTAAAAAAATATTATACTCACACATATATTTCAAAAATAACTCATTCTAAAATATACAAAGAAGTCCTATAAACCAATAATTAAAAGATGTGTAACTCAATTAATATAGACAAAAATCTTGAACAGACATTTTAAAAAAGAAAACATGTAAGTGGACAATAAGTACACAAAAACTGCACCATATCAGATAAAAACAAATTAAAGCCACCATAAAACATCATTTCACAGCTACAAGAATGGTTAAAAAATATTGTTAACACCAAATATTGATGAGAAAGTAGAATATGTGGAACTCTTAAATATTGTTGGTAGGGTAGAAGCATAAAATGATAGAACCATTTTGGATACTTTTTTGGGAGTTTCTTTAAAAAAAAATCAAACGTACAAAGATGAGAAAATAGTGGAGAAGTGGTCAGCAGCAAAATCCAGCCTTTCTGAGATCTGGAATACAGACCCTTGAAAAATAACAACTTGGGAAAGAGAAAAACAACACAACACAACACAACACAACACAAAACAAAACAAGAACCAGATTTCCAGGAATTGGGAAGAAACTGACAGGAAAATTAGAAGCTACAGAGAAGTTGAAGAAATGGACCACAACATAGACAAGAAAAAAAAAAAAAAAAAGCAATCTGGAAGCTTAATACAACTCCTGGGAAGGGGATCCTGCTTCTGCAGATGGAAATAAGCACTCAGGGCTTGCAGCTCCAGGGAGAAACGGTGGACTATGCTAGGGGTGTGGACCCCAGGAAGAGCCCATAGCTGTTGAAAATTGCAAAAAACAGCATGAGGTTTTGCTTTGAGGTAACTCCTTCTACATGATGGGCAACAGCGACAAAGAGGGAATCCAGTATGGCGCCTGCCACATTGCCAGAGAGTACTGAAATTGGCACCATTTTGGGAAGGGGTTGATTATTTAGTTCTGGGACTCTGAACAGCTAAAAAGCAGCCTCAATTCAGGGTTCTCAGTGTAACCCTCCCCACAGTTACTGGGTGAGAGACAACCAGAGGAGACAGTTGCAGACAGACAGTAGGCTAAACACAGAACTCCTAAGAAGTTTAAACTCAGGCCAGGAAGGACACGGGCACCACCTTCCATTGTGAGAACTCAGGCCAGGCTTGAGATGAACTCTGAAATGACTGGGTCTGAAAGTGCCAACATGAAGTACTTGAACCCCTGCCCTGCCACCTACATCCTGCAGAAATCTAAGGTGTGACTGCCTTTCCCATATACCAACATAAGCAAGGCCATACCTCCTCTTGGACGCTTGCCACAGCTTAGGGTAAACAGTGGGGCCACTGGAACAGGGTCACAAATCCTCAGGCCATAAAACAAGGCAGACAAAACCATGACTTGCTGGATTCTAAACCTGTGGATCTTAGAAAGAATCCACTCATTAAAAAACATAGAGAAAAATTTTGTTTCTCTGTTTGTGGACAAATTTTTTTTTCTTTTTTCTTTTCTTCTTTCTTCTTCACTGGTTTATTGGAGTGTGGGGAATTTTCCTTTCTTTTTTTCTTTTAGTTTTTTCCTGTTGATTTTTTCCATTTTTTATTCTCCATTTTTCTCCCCTTTTAATTTTATCTTCTTTTTCTTATTTGTTCTTTTCTGTTACTGATATTTAATTTTGTCCTCCTCATCTCCTATTGTTTAATTTTTCAAATTTTCCTTGTTTGTGTTCCAGTTGCCAGTCCTTTCTATCTTTACTCACATAACCATCAAGCTTTATTAATCTTTAGATGGTTAACTATTTATCATTGCTGTTATATTCCTTTTTATTGTTAGTGGAAATATAGTCACATTTAATATTTATTCACTATACATCAATATTTAGTTTGTCTTAGTGTTTATACTACACTTATACATATCTTTTCTATGGTTAAGGGTGGTATGTTATTGGTTCTTATGGTATGTCATTATCCAGTTTGTCAAGGATGATATTGTTGCTGATTTATTTGCTATTGCTAGGGTCATGTAGTTGTTGCTATTAATAGGTTTTTGCGTTGTGTGTGAGAGAGAGAGTACCAGAAATCAAACTCAGGACCTGGCACTTGCCAGGCAAGCGCTTATGCTGCTGAGCTGTATCACTGGCCCTATTAATAGATTTTCTCTGCATGCCAATATCCAGAGTACCACTGCGTCATTAACAATACTGTGCTCCATTCCCCAAGAACTAGGTACTGGGCCAATTACACAGCATTCCCCTCCACACACCCGCAAGTTAATTGAGTTGGTTAGATCTTGAGACAGAGGCAAAAGACTATAGTTAGCCACACTCAGAATGCATCACTGCATAGCAGACATTATCAAAAGAGGTATCCATACTAGCAACAAAGTCTTTCCACTACAGAGCCTGCAAACCTCAGTACAAAACAAAACAAAATAAAACAAAACAAAACACAATAGAACATGAGATGACAAGGCAACAAAATGCCTCCAAAAATTCCCATATCACCCCAAACTGATGCACAGGGAATCAAAAAGGAGCAGAGCAAAAGCGACATAGCTGAGTTATTTGAAAGGATAAGAGGAGATTAAAAAAGAGATCAAGGGCCAGGGATGTAGCTAAGCAGCACAGCACCTGCCTCACAAGCACAAAAAATTTGATACCGATTCCCAGTACCAAAAAATAAATAAAATAAAATATAAAAGGGATCCATAGGGTGCTTGGTGGGCTCACAGAAGATATAATTAAACAAATAATGGGTGTAATAAATAAAACAATCAGGAAGCTTACAGAAGACAGTAAAAAAAAAAAAAAAAAGGCCAGTTGAGCTAAACAAAATGACACAAAACATGAATGAGCAATTAAACCAAGAATTAGAGTTCAGGAAAAGGTTCCAAACCTTTTCCAAAAGAAATTTCCAAAATAAATCTAAGAGATTTAGAATTAGAAAAAATGGGCAGCAGATATGACCAATGTGAGGACTGAGTGTCAGAATTAAAAGATAGGGTGGCTGTGAGAGACCAGTTATTCAGAGATACCTTACAAACAACGAAAGAACATGAAAAGTGGATCCAACAGGTACTAGATGACACAAAGACGATTAATTTAAGGTTAGCCAGAATAAGTGAAGAAACATCAGAAGACAGCACAAATAGCATAAAAAATCTGTCTGCAGAAAAAATAGAAAAAACTTTCCAAATATAGGTAAAGACACATACAGATAACTGAGGCATATAGAACCCCATGTAGCCATGATCAAAAGAGGCCAGGAGAGCCTGATGTGAAGTTTTTCAAGTCCTAAAAGAAAAGAAAACAAAACAAACAAAAAAAAAACCTCAGTGGCATAAGCGCCTGCCTGGCAAGCGCGAGGCCCTGAGTTCCACTCCCAGTACCCGCATATAAAAAACAAAACAAAACAAAACAAAGAAACCTTCTCACCCTAACTCATACATCTTGCAAAACTATCTTTCAAAATTGATAGAGAAATAAGGTATTTCTATGACAAAGAGCACCTCAAGAAATTGACGACCCTCAAACCAGCCCTATAAAAAAATTCTCAAGGTTATCCTAAAAAGAGACAACAAAGCCAAGAACAATTAGTCAAATAGAAAGAATATACCAGACAGGGTGAAAAGTTAAACAGAAGAAAAAAAAAAAAAAAAAAAAAAAGGAAATCAGCAACAGGAAAATAATTCAGTGGCAGGAATAAGTTAGTAATAACTCTTAATGGTCGCAATTCCCCAACCAAAAGGAACAGATTGGCAGAATGGATCAAGAAACAAAACCCAGGGCTGGTGAGATAGCTCAGCAGCATAAGCGCCTGCCTGGCAAGCACGAGGTCCTGAGTTCGCCTCCCAGTACCCACATACGAAAAAAGGGCCAGTGATATCGCTCAGCAGCATTGGTGCCTACTGGCGCGCGAGGTCCTGAGTTCGACACCTGGTACCCACAAAAAAAAAAAAAAAAAAAGAAACAAAACCCAACAATGTGCTGTACACAGAAACACAGTTAATTCAAAAAGAAATTCACTGATTAAAAATCAAAGGATGGAAAATAATATTTCCTGCAATGGGAACCTGAAAAAAGCAGTAGCATCTATCCTAATTTCAGATAAAGTGGACTTCAAGCCAAAACTGATCAGATGAGGCAAAAAAGGTAACTACACATTGGGTAAGAGAACAATTAAACAGGAAGAGATAACAATTATAAATATATACGCAGCAAACACTGGCACAGCCAACTTCATGAAACAAACACTACTGAAGTAAAAAAAAAAATCACATAAAACACCAACACAATTATGAGTGACTTCAAAATCCACTGACACAAATAGCTCAACTAGACAAAAAAAAACAATGAAGAAATATTACTGTTGAACAAAATCTTCAGATAAATGGACTTAATATGTACAGAGCATTCCACCCAACAACAGAATACACATTCTTCTCAGCAGCAAATAGGACTTTCTCCAAAATAGACCATATGCTATCCCTTAAAGCATGCTTAAGTAATCACAAAAAATCAATTACCCCTTACATATTATCAGATCATAGTGTAATTAAACTAGAAATCAATGGCAAAAGAAACAACAGAAATCATGCAAACACATGCAAATTAACTAATACCCTCTTGAATAATCAATGGGTGATAGAAGAAATTGAGAAGAAATTAGTTCCTAGAATCAAATCATAATACCAGTACAGCATACCAGAACCTATGGGACACAATGAAAGCCATCCTAAAAAGGAGGTTTATAGTTGTGAATGCCCACATCAGAAAAACGGCAAGTCCAAATGGATAACCTAAAGAAGCACCTCAAGATCTAAGAAAAACAAGAATTCAAATCCAAACCCCGTACAAAAATGGAAATTACAAAGACTAGAGCAGGAATTAATGAAATTGAGACTTAAAAACAATATAAATGATCAATGAATAAAAGAGCTGGTTCATTGAAATAAACAAAATAGACAATTCCCTAGCAAATCTTACCAAAATAAGGAAAGAAATAGCCCAAATTAATGCAATTAAAAATGTAAAAGAAGTCACAACAGACACTGCCAAAATTCAGAAGATTAGTAGTAACTACTCTGAGAAGCTTTATTCTAATAAATTGGCAAATACAGAAGAAATAGATAAAGAGACCCAAAGAATTCCACCAAAAGACACCTGTATTTAATAACCATATTCAGTAGCAAAGCAAGATACAAAATCAACACAGAAGAATAAATAGCATACCTGTACACCAGAAATAAACTCACCGAGAAAGAAATTAGGGAAATAAAACCATTCACAATAGCATCAGGAAAAATTAAACACTTGAGAATTAACCTAACTGAGGAAGTGAAAGACCTGTACAATGAAAATTAGAATACTCTTATAAAGGACATCAAAGAGAACATTAGGAAATGGAACGATATCCCCTGTTCCTGGATAGGTAGAACCAATATAGTCAAAATGGCCATACTTTCAAGACTGATATACAGATTTAATACAGTTCCAAAAAAATACCAATAGCATTTCTCAAAGAAGTAGAGCAAACAGTCCTACAATTCCATTCCACTTGGCTAGTCCCCTTCTTGGTATATTCCTGAAAGAGTTAAAAACATGTTACAGTGACCCATGCATTCCCATGTTGATAGCAGCATATTTAACAACAGCTCTATCTTGGAAGTGGTCTGTATATCCATCAACAGATGAATGGACAAAGAAATTGTGGTATTTATAAACAATGGACTACTACTCTACCATAAAGAAGGATCACCTTGAGTCATTTGTAGAACAATGAATGCAACTGGAGACCATAATTTCAAATGAAATAAATCAGACACAGAAGCTTAAATGTTGCACATTTTCTCTTATATGAGAAACTCTAAATATAATAAAGAACAAAATAAAAATAATAGGAAATAGGAAGACAGATCTTTGGTAAATGGGATGAGGGCTAAGGGAGGGAGGGAGGGAGGGAGGGAGTGGGGAGGAGACTAAGAAAATAATTAAGAGGTGTTATATACATGTACCAACTCCCCATGAACAATGTAATCCTTAGTAACATAAACATGTATTAATAAAAATTTAAAAATAATAAAAATTATTTTTCTCTTCTTGAAAAAAAAGCATTTATCTGATGACCTAGCAAATTCATCCTAGAAATCCATCCCCAAGAGGAGTGAAGATGAAAAACAATTAGGTGTACAAGAGTATTCACAACAGCCTTGTAACTGCTCAACACTGGAAACCACTCTAGTAGCCATCAACAAGAGAACAAATAAATATTGAGCTCAAATATACAATGAAAGCCACCAGCCATAGAAAAGAATTTGCTTACTGATATATACAACAACATAGATAACTATAAAGCAAATGAAGGCAGATAACATGCATGTGTACACATGCATACACACATATGCATGCCTACACACGGAGGAAGAGGAAAAGGGGAGGGGTGAGGGAGGGAGAGAGAGATTATTTTATTCATATGCAGCTGAAGAGCAGACAGATAGATCTCTGATGATCTAGGTCTCAGCTGGCACTGGGGGATCTGCCTGCCAAACTGCCCAGGGAACTCCTAGTGGGAAGAAAACATCCCGTATCTTGATTCAGATTGTAGATACTCTAGAAGTGCACAACTCAGAAAGCTAATTTAGCAGAACATTAAATATCTGTTCATTGCATGGTATGTAAACACACTGCATTCAAAAATTAAAACTATATAAATAACTAAGTAGGAAGTAGCGAAAGTCTGTCTTAAAAGCGAATGTCCCCCATTTGGACCATGTCTAAGACTTCTTTCAGTGGTCAGAGTCCTTTGACGACTTCATCTGATGAAATATGAGAGCATCTTCTCATTTCCAAACAGGAAATGAATCTTCGAGCTTAATCATATATATCACATAAAAGCATTTACACATATGTGAGCACACACACGTACACACATTGTCAAAGATAAATACTGATTACTAAGAACACAAAGAGCACCAAATGATGGAACTGTAAAGATAGATAGTATGGCTTTTTTTTTTTTTTTTTGGTGGGTACCGGGGGTCGACCTCAGGACCTCGTGCACCAACAGGCACCCGTGCCGCTGAGCCATCTCACCGGCCCAATAGTATGGCTTTGACTGGGCTTCTAGCTCATTACTCCTGGGTTAGGCAGACTGCTGAATCCCACTCTATTTACTCAGCAAGCCACTGAAGCATTTAGCCCTCTGTAGACTGCCACACTAAGTGAGGCCCCAGAGCCAAATTACAAAAATGTCATCAAATGATCACAAATATTGTTAACATATAATGAGAGTTTCTACCTAAATTGGTATTTGTATGTATCTTTACCTCTCAAAAATGAGAGAGAAAGCACTCATGGGTGCTATTCCTATTAAAACCTTGTAATCATATAATCATCTTCCCAGCTGAATCTTTAAAGAAGATTTAGCTTATTGCTATGTCGTCTTTGATGGGTTTGTAATGAAATACCCTTTGCCTCTTTTACTTTTCCAATCTTTTATATTTTCTGATGAAATTTTAGTCTCTTGTCAAATTGAGGTCATTACTTTGCCAACTGGCATGGATATTTAGGCAAATTGGCCAAGTGTGCAAACCATGATGACTCCTTGCCAAATGGCAGTTAGCTAACTTCTGCTAGCATGGAAAGAAGAAAGCCTATTATGAGGTCCAACTTGGTGAGAAAAGGATATCTAGACAGTATCTTAATGCACATATCAGAGCAAAATGTGGTGCATATGTTTTTCCTCACTCATGGATGATCTTTCAGTTTATATTTTTGCCATAAGTGTTTCAGCATCCAAGTGCTTACATTCTGTATAAAGATTCCAAATAGCATTAAAGTATTCAGATTTGAATACTGGGCATCACAGATGTGCTAAATCCTTTTACAGAGAGGTGGCAAGAACATGGTTTCCACACCCAAGTAAGAGATAGATCTTTAATAACCTCAGCCAAAACCACTATATATTGTTTATTCAACAAAGCTCAGGGGCTGGTGAGATGGCTCAGCGGCATAAGTGCCTGCCTGGCAAGCGCAAGGGCCCGAGTTTGACTCCCGAAACCCACATACAAAAAAAGGGCCGGTGATGCCGCTCAGCGGCATGGGCGCCTGCTGGTGCACAAGGTCCTGAGGTCGACCCCCAATACCACAAAAGAAAAAAAAAAAAAAAAAGCTCAGAGGCACTCTATAATTCTGTACAAGTCAACAAAAATGATTCTAATGCTCTTTCCAATCTTTTAAAGTGCACCTGCAACCCGTGTAAATAGGACCCGTGTAATAAGGATCAAAATGTACATCTTTTTTGGAACATTAGTGTTTATTTTACTTGTAAGCAATGAGAATGAAGGTGTGAGAAATGGCACACTCACAGGCAGTAAGAGGCATGCAAAAGATCTCCTATTTGCATTGTAGAAGATTGTTTCCTTATAAGCTCTAAAATATGAATCATAACACTTCCAGAATTTATGGAATGCTGAAGTTTTATGGAGCAGCTTTTGAAACCTGAAATTTGAAAATGCCAAAGCATTTAATAGTTTCAAAGAATAAAGAGATATATTTCCTAGATCTAGCAGAAAGTGAACTAGAGAAATATATTTGTTATTGCCAAGAAGGGCTAGCATTCTAAAGATGATAGGCAAAGAAAAGGCTAACTAATTTAATTATTCACAATGGCACATTTATGGAGAGTATAATGTCACAATCAATGATTACAAGCTCACACAAACCACATTGTAATAATTCTACAAGGTGTATTCAGAAGTGAAATAATTTAAAATTTGAAATCGATAGCATTTATAGACACTGGAAAATGTCAAATGGAAAATGAACACCAGTATTTGTATTCTTTCTGGAGGATTTTTTACATCTCAGATCTTACCTATTCCTTAAAGATTTCCTAGTACTTAAAAGCAAAAACAAACATTTGCCTTTTCATGTATCAATTAACTCTTTCAATGAAGTTAGATTTGTTAGGTAGCTGTTCTATACACAGGAAAATAATAAGACTTTGTGAGAACTAAGGTTTTTCTAAGTTTCTTCCTTCTTTTGGCTCTTTCTTATGTCCTCTTCATTCTTTTATATTAAGATGTTTTTATTTTATTTATCTCATTGCACTCTGTTATGGCTTAAAATAAAGGCATCGACACACTTTCCACCATAAGGTATTTATTTGATAAACTCTTGAAATAACCCTTATAATTAAGAATAGGGGAAATTGGGTGAGCTTTATATGAAAAATTTCTGTACTATTTTAAAATCTTCTCTGTAAATCTAAATTCATTCCAAATAAAAATTTCTTCGTGCTTGTATAAAAATAGCAGGTAGTCTATATTATTTGGTGAAAACAAAGAAAACAACTTGTGGACATTGGAAATAATTTTCAAAAAATATAACTTTTACAGTTGTTCTTTTTATTTGCCATTTCCTACTAAGAAATAATAGCAACAATAGTAGGTATCCCTTATTGAATAGCCTGATATACACAAGGCTTTCTGTTCAGGCTTTTATGTACATTATTTCATTTATATCTCACAAAATCCCCAGGAATTGTTATTTTTTATGCTAAAAATGGTTAAATATTTTAACCTTTTCGGAGTAACTGGAAAAGCTCAGATTCCACCAAAATATGTCTTCCAAACTAATTCTGCTTCCCATGCTGCCTGCTTTCAGGAAGATATTTTTATGTACTTACTGGTTCCAAGTACTGCACTACACACACACACACACACACACACACACACACCTGCAAACAAGTTCCTATGAATCCTAAAAACAAAGGAAAAACCTTGAGATTTTGTAGTAAAAGCTGTTTTATTTAGGAAAGCATGTAGCTGTCAATTCTAGTCTTTGCTGATACTTTTTTAGCTGTCTAAATAAAGTTATATTTAACCAATTGTCCATTAATGGAGCAATGTCCAATTGCTTTATATACCACCAAATTACTTATCAACTGAAAAAAGAAACAGAAGAAAACTTAATTTCAGGTTACTTCAGAAACTATGGCAACAAGGCTGTTTGGCAGCCAAAGGGTGTAAAATCCAGATTAGATAGATGGATATATTTACATATTCACTTTTACATTAAACACAGTGGATGACACATCCCTGTATAAAACCTATTATTTAAGCACTTCAAGTGAAAAGTGTTAAAATAAATGGCTCATGACTTATGAAGTGTTAAAATAAACGTTTACTTCAACATATACATGTCATAAGCCATTTATTTCAACACTTTCTACTTCAGAAGACTCGCTCAGACAAGAAGAAAAGATTCCATTGGGTAAAATATGTCAGAGGCTAAGACACAGGATAAAATTGGAGCTTTTGTGCTACTGTTTGGTTAGGGGAGACTCCAGTCAGAAGGTAGGATGGGACGTTTGGTGCTCAGCACCTCATAAAAGCTCAGTAGATGTGGTGAACTATTCATCGCCATCATCTACACTGACTACATTTAGACGTCATACTTCACCGACTCTGAGGCCTTGTCCATCTCTCAGGTGTTCACCACTGTGATCTAAAATTGACATACACTTGAATTGGCTCCTGCTCTTCTTTGTCCAATGTTTCTTCCTGGTGCCTCCTTCCAAGATCAATTTAAGAATCAACTACCAGCACCCAGCTCGTTTTAGGCTTCACTTCTATTAAAACTCAAACTGAGACAGCAAGAGCTACAGTGGGGCTTGTTTGTGAAGGGTTGATTATGTCACATTTAGCATTTTGGATCCTTTCTCACAGGAGTGAGGGCCTCTGAGAATTTTGAGCAGGATAGTTACCAGAAAGATGGTATTTTAGCCTTAGTAAATGATAGTGGTACTGCATATGGCTCAGAAGGAGATTAAAGTGAAAATAAAAAGATTAGTAGAAGATCATTTAAGAATTAAGTCTGTAAGTACATGGGTTTGGGCTAAGTCAAGTCTATAGGGATAGAAAATGAGGCAAAATTTCATTCACATTTAGAGAGGGCTATACAGAAGCTTGTGATTAATTAGACATGCAGTGTAAGAGGCTGAAAGGCATGAACAGTACTCAGAGGTCAATGTCATTAACTATGATAATTTTAAGCTTTATAGAGAATAATAAATTTGGATTTGGGGCACTACCATCTAGATGGAAAACAGCTGAGCTACTTAAGAACATGAAGTATAGCCTATTATTTATATTTTGATTTCCCATGGATAGCACCTACAATACTGGCTAACCAAGATTTTGTAAATGTGTTATTTAAAAATAATAGTCTAGACCGAGAGAGGTTATGACAGTGTTGACTATTAGAAAAAAATTGCTTCATGGTGCCCAATTGAAAAGCCATGTATGGTGTTTATTTTATTTTTATTTTATTTTTTTTGTGGGTACCGGGGATCGACCTGCCGCTGAGCGATATCACCGGCCCCCTTTTCGTATGTGGGTTCTGGGAGTCGAACTCAGGACCTTGCGCTTGCCAGGCAGGCGCTTATGCCGCTGAGCCATCTCACCAGTCCTCATGTATGGTGTTTAAAACCATAAGACCTTGATATAAATTCCACGTTACATTCTTAGGAGCAATTATTAGATTTTAATCACTTTTAAAATAAAGCTAAAAACGTCTGTCTCATACTGTCGCTTTAAGAATCAAATGAAATGAAACAGTAAAAGTGTTGCACCTATATTAGTTACCATATTATTTTCAATATGTAATCATTTTGGAAATTGGTAGATACATAGTGACATGCATATGAAATTTCTGATGAGGATGACCAGGATGATGATGAAGTTTAAAATTTACTGCCCTTAGTATGTGGTAGTTAGATCTTTAAGTACTTTTAGTTATTTTTTATTTTGAAAATAGATTTTATTGTGAATATTTAAGGCATATAACATCATGGTATGGAATACATGTAGACAGCAAAAAGTTTACGATATTGAAGGAAATTGGCAAACTCATAATTTCACATAGTTATCCATTTTGTTTTGTTTTTGTGGTAAGAATAGCTAAAATCTACTCAATTAGCATGAATGTTAAATAAAGTAAAATTTTATTTGTTCTCATGTTGTGAATTAGGTTCTTAGATTTGTTCATTCTTCATATTTGCTACACTGAATTATATGACCTCTATATCCCCATTGTCCTCTCTATCCTCTACTCCTGGTGAGTATTTTTATATTTATTATCTCTTGATGATGGCAGACGTTAGAGTGATAAACAGATCAGTAAACAAAGGGTTAAAGCATTCAATCAAAATTAGGCAGTGACATTGAGTCTGTGAATAAGATCAGGTGGCATAATTGGAGGAAAGGTCAGTGCATGAAGTCAAGGTGGCACCATGGATAGAACTCCAAAGAACTGTAATTGAAGACCATACACAAGGGTTTCGAGAAAGTACTGAGGTAATGAAACAATCATATTAACATCAATACCTTTTATTTACATTAAAACTCAACAAGAGTTTTATTTTTTGCTTTTGATTCAGGTCCTTCCCTCATATCTGCGCAAGGCAGGCTAGCCAAAGATGAATCTGGGAGATGGTATAGACAAGAGCTGATGTAGTGACTTAGCTAGACAGGTGTGTAGACATACACACATACACACACATGCATGCACACACATATATGTTATATGGTTACATTTCACCACTGTCATTCTTGGCAGAGAAAACACTATAATCATTTTATGGTTGAATGGCATATAATGCAGTGAAAGGTCTTCATAGAAAAAAATATGTTTTCAGCCTTTTACTTTCTGTAACAGTGATTAGTTCTAGAAATATAAGGTATCATCACTTCTCAAAAAGCACTGTAGGTTATAAGATTTCTCCTCTGAAGTTGGCAACATGTAATAAATGTGCTTTATTCCTAAACATCAATCAGTTTCAAGAATGGCAGTTGCTTGTGGAATGGTAATAATAGAAATAGTCAGCTAATGAGTTCTATAGACATTAAAACACTGGATGACAGATGTAAAGACTTCTTGTTATGAAAGAACACTCTTACATAATTATGGTTTTATAACTAGTTACATCAGTTTCTAAATATTTAGTTTTTAAAATTTCTGTGTATTTTTAATAACAACATGGCACTGTTCTGCATTGTCATAAGAAATAAGATATAGAAATATGTCTGAAAACTATAATAAACACGTTCTAAGTAGATGTGGTGGCACTAGGTCATTTAATCGGAAGAGTACCCCCATTGAAATAATTACTAAAAGTATAGTCTGAGAACATTTTAATTCACCATAAGTGCACAGAATTAAGACTACTTGAATTATCCTAAATTTACACAATGTCTCTGAAATTACACTGCATTTAAAATGTTTAAGCAATTTATAGAATTGTTATATGGATATATTTTACTGAACATGTAGTTTGACTAAAAAAATGATTTCCAAAGCAAAACTTCATTTTGTATTGAGTACATAAAAAAATTAATTCCTTAACCTAAATAGAATTACGTTTCACTGGAGAGAGGGTTTCTAGACTGAACAATACTATACAATGTATATATGTGCCAAAGCAGCATAGTTGTCAGTTACAGAAAATTCTCAGAGGAGGTAATCAAGTGGCAAAGGTTCTAAATCAGGTAAATAAATCACAGGCATTACAGACTTTAGAAACATTTTGAAAGAAGGCATGGAAGTTAGGACAAATACACCCTACTGTTTTTATAGAACAAAGAGAAAACTGTTCTCCTTGAGTAGATGGTTTATAAAATAATGGTGGCATTATAGGTTGTGGTGTAGATGGTTGACAAACAGCCCATTGGCAAAATGTCTGGACTTCTCTTTCTGTGTTAAAGTAGATTCTGAAAGGGATTATAATATCAAGGAGAAAGGTGAGAAAAGAAAGAACTAATGCCTGCCTCTGTGTGCTGGGCACTGTGACAGTGTTAATTCAAGAACATGTTATTCTTATGCAGACACTTTTTTACATGTATGTATTTGAAATCACACCCATCCACAATCTTTTCAGAAATTTATTTGCACATATATGAGAAAATTAAGTACCAAATGACCCTTGCTAGTGGAGAGGAAGTTATGAAAACATTCCTTGAGAAAGGGATGAAAGAAAAATTCAATTAGATAAATTGTGTCAAATGACTATTTTATTTGAAGTAAATCGTTTCAGAAGGTAGTCCCACAATTATTCTTGATAACAAAGGATATGAATTTGTTTAAGAAGATAAAACAGTGTTCCTAAATTGTAGAATGAGGGCTAGGCCAGGCATTTGGTATACATTATCTAATTTAGTCTCACAATGGTTCTTTAAAGTTTGATTTTTGGTATTATCTTCAATTTACAATGAAGATACAGAGATCACTGGCTGATGAATATATTTCTGATATTAAACTCAGTATGTTCTTTGCATCATTCATGCAACCTCTATCTAATAACTCTTAAAACACCGAACACTTTGCAATTTCTTGAGGATATCAGATTTACTCACACATTTGTGTCATTTCTCTTGCCATTCCCACTGCCTGAAGTTTTTCTTTTGCCTTCTTCTCATCTTTTAAGGCCAACACCAAACACTGCACCCTTTGAAGCACACCACTGGCCCAGTTACAGTGTTTTTCCACTTTGCTCCCTCTAGCACAGAGCACTACTTTGAGTTAACAGCAATGCTCACCTGCCTCTTAACATATGAGCTCTGTGAGGACAGGAGAAATGTCTGATTACTACCTGGACTATAAGTATAGCCACTGGAGAGAAAATAAGGATAAACTTTAAACTCTGGCATGATCAAACAAGTTTCCTCAAACTCTTCAGCTCTCAAGTTTCCTCATATATAAAATGAGACCACGGAAAATATCTCATAGATTTAAATGAAAGACAGCATGTAAAATGCTCCACGATGAGATCTTCATAAATACAAGTTCTGACCACCACCATTGCTTTCATCATTGTTATTCCTAACAGTCAATAAAATCCCTTTGGTTTCCTGAACAACTGAAAAAGTTTATATTTTCCTATAATATTTGAAGAAAATTTATTTTAAGTTTTATAAATAATGTTGTCATTAGAAGATTGCCATGTGAGTTTCCAAAGTCATGATAAAAAATAAATTAATATTTCTTTTATGATTTATATTTTGTCTTAACTTTTCATAGATGCGTCCAAAGAATGATCAATTTGAGATACTTCTCCTGGAAGATATATAAAGCACAATATCATCCTTCTTATTTTTCTTTCCCTTTTTGGGAGGTGGAAACTATAAGACATTTTCTGAGACAGAAGACCATATCACACTTAGGTATATAGTCAGTTTCAATCTGGATCCACGCTGGGAGAGAAAACAATGAATGTTACACTTCATTTATAATTTCCACTGTGAACATGATAAGGACTAGTATATTATCAACTCAGATTAATCCACAGTCACAGCATTTAAGATACAGTGAAAATCCCTAATTCAAGTGTACAGTATCACCTATAAAGCCAAAATAAATGGGGTAAGATAAGAGTTCTCAGTCTTGGGTTATAGTGTCAGTGCAAGACTTGAGCTGTGTTAATTCAACAAGCTTGATCTTGATTGCTGAAGCATGCTTGTCAATATTTAGCTCCCAGGGGGCATGTCAGGAGCCTTTACAGAAACTAGCTTAAATACAAAATACTATAGCTGGATTTGTAATCTTTTTCCTAATACTCAGATTAAGCTGAAGATATTCTTCTTTCAGCTTCTTAAACCAGAAACGTGTTTTCCATATTCCTAAGGTAACAAGAAAGGAGAAATTGCATAGGAGAATTGTAAATGCTATTATTAGGGTTTCTTGAAACCTAGATAAAATTCTGTCACATGAAATCACTCTAAAGCTTTCATCTGAGGTTTGAAATACCATTTCCTCACCATGATTACAATATAGAAAAAAAGCTTGGGAAATACGTTAATCTGTATTGAGAAACAAATGTAATACAGATGAGATGATGGGTAATGATTCCTATAAACCTAAAAACAAATAGTTTGCAATTTTAATAACTCTACACTTAGAATCTTCTGTACAATGATGATGTGAGGTTTCCAAGCTTATGTAGCCATTATTTTTTATTGTTTAAAGTGTTGAACCATTAAAGCAATTACACTTAAGAAAATACAGTAGGGATCAATCTTACAATGATGAAAACCTACTTCATCTATGGTGATTAAGAATGAAACATGATATGAAAAATAGTACTTTTTTCTAAGTTAATACATTTTTCTTTGTCATTGACTGACCTGGCTTCATACATATGGATTACAAATCTACATTTTCCCTTTTATAGATCCTAACAAAATAGCTTATAAAATTGGGTAGAATGATTATGACCAGTAACAACAAACCATATTAAACATATCTCAGAGAGTTTAAAACTCACCTCCTTCATCTGGTGATCAATTTTTTTGTATGTCAAGTCCTGATAAAACAGATGAAAATGGCCATGATGAAATCTACCTGTCATTTATTAGAATAATGGCTAAAGATGAAATCAGATCAATGCTGTGACAAGAAGAAATAAGGCTGAAACAATGGAAAGTACTAGCTTCTGACCCAGCTACTTTTGGTTAGACTATGATTTGCAATTCTGATTTTAATACTTAAATGGTAAATTTCTCAGTTTATAAGTTTTGAATAAAAAACTCCAATGATTGATTGAAACACTGTTTCTTATATTTGTTTCACTAAGGTAAGACAAACATGTATGACACCTGTTAAATTTTACTTGAAATTTTAGGTAGTGAGAAATTTTTCAGTCACTGTATCTGACTTAGGCTTACAAAACATCAGTTAACTTTCATAACTATTGCCATATCTTCAAAATGAAAAACTAGGCTCACACAGATCAGGTGAGAACAATCCAATACCACACAGCTACTTTATAATTAAACCAGGACTTGTGCCTGATCTGATAACTTCAACCTCGGTGCTTTATATTTACTAACACATCAGTAACTTCTTGATCAAGGCAAAGTTTAAACAGAAACATGCTGTGATTTCTGTACCTAAAAATGTTTTCATTTTCAGAAAAATGTCACTCTCCAGCATGTGTCAATGATCTAGTTATGGGAAAGATAAAACTTTATATTTCAGTTATATTTTGTCCCATATTTTCTTAGAAAAATCCCTTCTTTTTTTTCCCTATCCCTTTTATCCTTGGACACTACCATTATTGGATACTGGGAGTCCTAATTACAAATTATAACATACCACTCTCACTCCTATTTGTCACACACACCTAGCAGGTAGTCACTGTTTTTTAAGTTCTCAAGCTTATGGCTGTAGGTCCTTTACACGACTATTGTTTTTGTTTGTATATCCATATTATTGTATTATGGGCACTTTTCATCTTGTATATTTCGGTTCAAATGTCATTTCTTAGAGATACCTTTGCTAAGGCCCAGTGTAAAGACCCACGCCTTTCTGTCTATTATAATTATATCGCCTAATTTTATTATTTTCACAGCTGTGAGAAGTAGCCAAGTATCTGTACAGTAGTTATTGTTTATTGTGTATTCAATGCTCAGTGTATGGAACAGAACCTTACATATGCTATACTTGCCCATAAATATATGTTTAAATGATAGAATTAGACTTTATATAACATCCAGATGTAATACATCCTACAAAATTGTTTTAAGAATAGCATTTCCCTTGTTAGTCTCACATCTGGGGATTTGAATGTGGCAGAATTTGTGTCATTATGATGTACAAACAACCTTATTACTTACTTTTCGTTATATAATGTATAATTTTTTGGGTTTTGTGTGCTTGTGCAGTAGTAGGGATTGACTCCCAGGGCCCTCATATTGAGATATTTCCCGAACTTTTTTTTAGACAGAGTTTTGCTAAGTTCTCAAGTTGCCCAGTCTGTGCTTGAATTTGTGATCCTCTCGCTTCCATCTGTCATTGTGCTGGGATTACAGGCATGCACCAACACAACAGGCTTATGGTTTTTACGTTATTACTGGGCAGGAGAAAAACATGATCTTTTAATCTTTCTTATTAAACTTTTAAAGAGAATTTTTCTTGAGTTGTTCCAGGTCTACTAAGATGCTCAGTTTTAAAAATGTAACTATCTACTCATAAATCAAAACTTCTTAGAATTCTAAACTTAAACATTTTCCAAAAAAAAAGTATTCATTTATTATAGTCTAATATTTATTCCTACACTCAGAATTTTAAAAATTAAACATTCCATATCAGATGTATCCTTCAACATTTTTATTGAGCAAGGTAATGCATTGTGCTATAAGAAAAAGTAAAATTTATTTTTAGAGGCCCATGAATTTAGACAAGTAGTACTTGCTAGTACTATATTTTAGATAAAAATATGCAGATTTGCAGAAATAAATAAACTTAATTTAAGTTCCATGAGAATTAGCTCATAAGAATAAGATAAGAATTTCAGAGAAATGCTGTTATAAAATCTGTGTGACCGGTTCCTCTGAGATCAGGCGGGTGTTAATGAATGTCCCTCAGCGTAGCATTCAATTGGGTTAGCATGTCACAGGAGAACACTAGCTGGACAAAGAAAAATAGCACAGTTGTGTTCAGAATGCTCAGTTGTTAGAAGATAGCTCTGCACCATGGACAAAGCGCACAAGGAGCTTCAAGGCAGAATCTAGGAGTGCTGCCTAATTCCCCATGAAATAACCTTGCTGTAGGTCTTTGTCTTCATGCAATTCAGTCCAAAACTCTGCAATACCTTCCTTGTCACATGACCTCTGGAGATTTGGAATTTTCTTCATATTTTATGTGAGTATTTTAAATGAATGCTACATCATCTATTTTTTTCCTCCCTCTAGTAAACAAATAAGAAATAATGGTCTCATGTAGGTCAGGGTAATTTATCTGTTCCAGAGCAGAAAGTTCTCGAAGAGCTCAGCATCTTTGTCCAAACGCTAACTAAAAAGAGGAGTGTGGGTTTGGGGAGCACATTTTTCCCCCTCACTTTGAGGTGGGACCAACCTTCAAGGTAGCCCAAAGTTGTAGTTTGAAAAGAATTATTATCCCACATCATTCTTTAATTTTGGTGAGGATAACCACAATATGTTATATAGTGTCTGTCAGTTTGAGGAAGTATAGAATTAGAATTCAACATCACAAGTCCATGCTAGTCCAAAAGATCAGGTGGTGTCTTCTCTTTTCAGCCGTGAGATTTCTCCTGAACCATAGAAGAGAAGCTCTGCTGTCAGCAAGACAATATTTAACTTAAGATCACAGTGAAATCCCTTCCTTCTGACTCACCTTCAATTAACATTTGTGGACAACTACTTCTCTCTGAAATTTGGCTCAAGTGTTTACAGGATTCTTTTCAGGATTAGAGAGAGGAGAAACATGAAAGTCAAGTAAGTCAGAGTACCATATGGCCTTCCCATTTCTTCACTCGCTGAGCACAGGGCCCCTGTTAGCTGTCGATGGGGCTCAAAATGCGTGGTTGAGCAAAAGTTACAACAGAGGACGTGATCAGGCAGCCAGCTTCTCCTTGGAAATAGTAACCATTAACCTCCACAAAGATTTAAATGTTGGTTCCTTTCAAGACTCATGTTGAAATTTAATTGCCATTGTGAAGGTATGAGTAGGTGGAACCTTTAAGAGGTATTTAGATCATACAGGCTCTTCCCTCTTGAATGGATCAATGCCATGATCTCAAGAGTGGGGTCATTATCATGGGAGTTGGTTAGTAGATACTTTAATGCACTCTCTTTCTCCTTTGCCATGTTATGCCTTCTGCCATGTTTTGATGGAGCACGAAAGGCCTCACCAAATGTTGTACTTTGATTTTGGAATTTCTTCCTTCCAGAACTGTGAGCCAATAAATATTTGGTCATTGCTAATTACTTTGGCTGTGGTATTCCATTAAAGCCCCAGAAACTAGACTAAGCTCCTCAAGAAGAACGTGTTTTTTAACAGTGCTGGCTGGCTCTCCACTTACCCTAAAGTCTTGAACTTCAAGTGCCTAATGATAACTTTTAAGTTTTTTTTAATATTATAAGCATATTAGGAATATTATGTAATTATTACAAAAGATAATCTTAAATAAATTTTAATGGCTTGACAGATTATATATGATATAATTTTAAGTAAAAACAAATGAGAATACAGTTGAATATATTGTATGTTTTCAATGATAATAAAATATATATTGCTGAAATATAATAAAATATATATTGTGTGAACATATATATATATACACATACACATAACGTTTGCAGGCAACACATATATTAATAGTGAATAGATCCAGATGACAAAATTTGGGGTGACTTTAATTTTTTAAATACTTTCTCTATTATCCACATAAACATTTTCAAAAACACTGTCTTTGGATTGTTAATAATAGATGTATCAGATCCATCAATTTTGAAGTTATTACAATTTGGAATTATTTGGCACAGGAGCTATCTGTTATGTTACTGGTTGCTTTGTCTATGTCCAAGTCTTCCTTTTCTCCAACCTGAGGTGGCAACAAAGCATGGATGCAATTTCTACCATCCAATAGTGCCATATCTACACAGAGAAAGGAGGAGCATTTATATCTTTTTGTCTCAGCTGTTACTTGGCAATAGTTCTTCCAGTACCATTAGTGCTTGCCTGCTGTACATTTTCTACACTCGTATTAGTCTTCACAGACTTCCATAACAAAATTCTGTAAACTGGGTGGCTTAAACAAGAGGAATTTGTTTCTCCCGGTTTGGAGGCTGGAAAGTTTGGATCAGTTTAGCAACTTGTCTCTTAGATGTACTCAATTGAAGAATTTGTCTCTGGATATTTGTACTAAAACCAAAGGTCATAATATCCTATTACCTAACAGGAAATTGTTCTGACATATATAGCAAAAGAGAATTGGCAGCATTATTTCCAAATTTGTTGTGCGCAATAAATTCGGCCAAATATGAGTATAACACATCATGACAGTCTCCTCTCATAGTCTTGTACTTTGCTTTAAATTTGGGTATGTATACCCAGAAGTGATATGAAATAGAATTTGGAATTATTGTGGTTATTCTAAGTGTGCTAGAAATGAAGAAGAAACTGAAGGTCATTATATGACCTGTGAATTGGAGTAAATGGCAGAACTATATTGAACTACACACTAAAAAACAGGCCACAACATTTGGACAGATCAGTCTCCAACAATTCCAAATTATCAATAGCTAGTTGATGTGCAGTATCTGCAATACCAAAACCCCATATTTCTTCTCTGGGAATCTGACCCTCAAGGAGGGACATATTGTTCAATTAATTTGGAAGCTCAAGATCAAGATGTCAGTTGATTCATTTCCTGGTGAGGACTCTCTTTCTATCTTACAGCCACCCTCATACTGTGTACTCATTTGGGAGAGAGACAGGGAGGGGAGGGAGGGATGGAGAGAGGAGAAAGGAGGTAGGAAAAGGGGAAAGAGGAGAGAGAGGGGAAAGGGGAGGGAGAGAATGAGGCAATGAGAGAGCACGAGAGCATGCTTTAGATATCTCTTCTTATAAGATCACTAACTGTTGAATTAGGGTCCTGTATTTATGGCTTCATTTGACATTATCACCACCTCACAACTCTATCCCCAGATATAGTAACTTTGGGGGTTAGGGCTTCAACACAGGAATTTGCAGGCAGGGAGGGTGACACCATTCATTCCATGATATTCTCATCTTTCCAAGTGAATTATTCCATAAACAGCTAAATTTATAAGATTTTGTGGCTTAAATTATACTTCTGAAAAAATAATCACATTATATTCAAGATCTTACAAAATCTCTCAATGAAGTAGTTCAGTACAGTATTTTATCCTGTTTATTTTGAAAAAATAATAATATTTTGGATACTTCAGTAGTCATTCAATGAAATTATTTAAAATAAGGAGGCAAATAAAATTAAAATCTAATATAAATATTGTTCTTGTGTAGAAGAAAATGACTACACAACTGAAAAGTTTGGATGTTAGAATAAAACCAGCTTAAAATTTAGAAGCTGTAAAGATTATGGATTCTTTTTTAGGATAATGGAGAAACACGTGCCAAATACATAAATTTCTATTTTTAACTTAATATAATATTTTCAGGGACAAAATCATCTGTGATTTAGAAATATATGAACATATATTTATTAAAAATATATACATATATGGGCCGGTGAGATGGCTCAGCGGCTTAAGCACCTGCCCGGCAAGCGCGAGGGCCCGAGTTTGACTCCCGGAACCCACATATGAAAAAAGGGCCGGTGATATCGCTCAGCGGCACAGGCGCCTGCTGGCGCACGAGGTCCTGAGGTCGACCCCCCGGTACCCACACACACACACACACACAAAAAAAATATAAATATATATACATATAGTTAACCATCTGTGTTTTATGTCAAACACAGATGATTAAATATATGGATGTAAAAATGTCTTTGAGAAACCATACTGAAGGACTAAAAGAGTAGCTACATTGGTGAGAAGTCACTGTAATCAATGATGTATGTGACAGTATGAATAGAATTTCCCATGAAAGAAAAATAGAAAAAGATTATTTCCAAATTTACATTTATTATTTTATATATAGTGCAATTTTATGCATGTATATATGGAAATGACATTATTAAATCTTATTAATAAGTATTGGAAAGTTTTACTTACATTTATAAAATCTATGCATGCAAGTTAGCTGAAAAACTGTTTTATCCGCCCCCCACTCAGTCTTTTCAATAGAAAAGGGATAATTGCGTTATATTCAGAGGCACTGTATGTTTGGAAATAAACAGCTATTATCTGATGCAAAACCCACAAAAAATTGTAGCGTATGGACTACCTATAAAATAGTGTGTAAACACTAACTCAATGGACATTATATTGAAATATTGAACATAGATGCTCATGCAATCGGTAGTTTTCTTTATACCACTTAATACATCTATAATTACAGTACCTATTTGTATGTTTCAGAGCCATTTCCTCACTAGATTATAAGCATTTTGAAGGCCTAAGGCTATGTATACTTCCCCCACTTCATTCCACTAGCATACCAGGTATACAGTAGAGATTCGGTATATGTCAAAAAAAAAAAAAAAAAAAAAAAAAAAAAAAAGAAAGAAAAGGAAAGGAAAAGAGGGAGAAACAGTAGGCAGAAAGACAATAGAATTACTAAGCATCTCCTATTAGAAATTTAAACTTGCAAATAATGGGAGAACAGTTTTAACCTTCTTCTCAAAGGACTGAGGACATTAGGGTATTGAAAAGGATCATGGAACGGCAGTCTGCAATCCTTGATCCTTTCCCCAACTCCGACTTTTTGTGTATCTGAACCAAATGTGGACATGCCTCATTTTTAAAGTCTTCCTCTGGGTCTAATCCCAGATCTCTAGAAATATTTCATTAAAATAGTTATAAAATATCTTTGGAAATTCATTACCTAACTCATTTATGCCATTCCTTATTAACATGGCAGGTAAATTGTTCAGTGAGAGAGGGATCAGAAAAGATTTGATATGTATGCAAGTGCTACCTAAGCGTAGGGCTTGGGAAACATGTTTGGGTCAAAGGAAGAAAAGCAATGTGGACACTGGGAATTTGCCTGCTAAAAGTGGAAGTAAAAGAGAGAAGGGCAAAGATAAACTTGGTCCTTTTGAGTTCTTCAAAAGCTAGCCCTACCTAGCCTAAGCATTTTAAAGGGATGTTAGTTAAATAAGTTTTCTTAAAAACTTTCGGGTGTTTTGAGCGGTTCTAGTCAGGCAGATTTCTTCTGTTCATGAGTATCTGTCCCTTGTGCTCTCTCAAGGGCCCACTACTACATACCAGGGGCTTTGCTAATGGAATATTTATAAATTGCCCAAGAGTAAATTTGGTGTTGAAAGAACTTTCAAACTACTAAGAGAGAGATGCAAACAAATACTAACCATACAAAATGATAAGACTTTTGATAGAAGCACAGTGAGACTATGTAGATAACTATCAAAAGGAGCATTTCATTTCACTAGAGAATTCACAGCGGTGTGTTTGCACACTGATGGAAACTGGAATTTCCAAAGGACAGATAAGGCAAGGAGAGGGGGAGGCAGAGTGCCTTTGAAGAACAGGAGATAGTTTCCTCTGGCTGGGGCACTGCTAAATCTGACAGCGGGCAGGGAATATGAAAGCTAAAGGGCTCTTAGGGATGACCTTGTGGACATCAATAATACAGAATTTAAAAATAAAGTAAATGGAGTGTAGTATAGAAAGAATAGGTAAGAGATGGGAGGAAATGAATTAAAATCAGGATGGAGTTTATTGCAGGATTCCCAGTCAGAGAGAATTTTGTGGGATTGGAAGAAAAGGACCATCTCAGAAAAACCTTAAAAGTAGGTTCCTTCTTCAGAGACCAACCAGATGTGGAAATATTTATTATAACCTCACCTTGTCATTGTAGAAGTGGTAATGTGTACTGCAGATAAAACTGTAATAAATGTCAAAGAAACTGCTATTTTACATTTAGTATTTTCCAAGAAATCTGCATATTCTTCCCATTTTGCTTGACACTACATTTTGAAAACCCTCTAAAAGCATCAAGTTTATTAATGTAGATTAAAATAAAGCAGAAAACAAATTAGTACAGCATAAATATACAGACCATTTTCAGTGTATCCTCTACTCACAGGGCTTTCTACTTTTCCCAAAATAGTTTTATTCCCTGTTTTCCCACTTGGTGAACCACACCGAATCATAAGATGTTCAACTGGAAGGGCTTCCACGTTTTGAATAAAACATCTGAACCACATTCCCTTACGATGTGACATTCACTGTGTTCTTTTCCCTGAAGTATATTTATATCAGTATCCTCAGCTTCATATGCCCTTATAGCACAGTGCTCCCTTTTAAGAGAGAACTGATACCCTGCAATAATTGTGTCTTTTCTAAAAATTTTTCTTTTTCTTTCTGCAGTTTGAACTTAGGGCAACAGATTTTGTCAAACACAAACAAGCACGTTTTTCTCTGTTAAATGCCCATGTTATGAGCGCCTGTGAAAGGTTTCGATTCAACTTGACCTCGGCCAAGCTGTAGAAAAACCTACTTCACAGTTCAATTTTTTCTCGACTTTTTCTCCAATTTCTACATTTTAAAATTATTTCCAGCTAAATTAATTACAAAAGTAAAAATACAGCAGACAACACAGGCATAGAAGCTTATTTTTAGAATGGACTACATTTAGCTAGAAGCATATTTTGTTTCTTCCAGTTTCAATCTTTATTTGCCCAACAATTAATCAGCTATGGAATGTCTTTTAACTGAGTAAACGATCAACAACCTCTGTTAAATATGTTAAGAAGTTTATATCTATCTGAATCCTCCTGACAAATACTAAAATAGATAACCTTAATAAGGCACTAATGAGATCATTATAACTAGTTTTGTGTGTACTTAAAGTACAGATTTAAGATCTTCATTAATGATTAACTACTAGAAAACTTTGTTCCATCCCTTGAGTTATTTTTAAACCTCTACATACTATAATTACACACATTCAATCATAAAACTTTCCATAGTGCTCCATAGAACACAACTGAACATTGAATAAGAACAAATATGTTACAAATCAGGCTATTTAAAAAGGTTAATTTTTAAGTAGATAAGGGAGGAAGTGAACTTCACCCATTTCAAGCTTTCTTATTTTGAGGAAAAAATGTATTGCTAAGAGATTATTTCATATCTTCCTGACCAGACTTATAGGAATACTTTATTTAGAGTATTTAGCAACCAGGATTTTAAACTTTCTGATTATAAAGTGTCTGTGAGATAAGATAGGTAGCGTGTGGTCTCTCTCTGGTCTTTATTTTCAGTTGTTCCAAAAACAGAAAGTTTAATTTGCCCCATCATTTTTACAGGAGCTGGACAATTTTAGTCATAAAATTATCTTTGACTTGAAATCAATGTGCAATACCTACAACTGTAAGTCACATAAAATAATAGGACATATTGGTGTTTTACATGGGCTTCTGCAAAATCGAACAGAAGACAGAAATACGGATTGTTCCATTTCAGTAAATGCCAAATAGTGATTTCAAAAACAACTTGTAGATGTGTATATTTTGTGTGTACATCATCACACAAAATTTTAGGATTAAATTAAATTTTGATTGTGATCTACATTCTAACTAAAAGATTTCCTCTCACATGATACCACTTTTTAATATAGTAAAATTACCTCAATGCATACTATAAAATGAGAGTTAAACCTTTAGAGTGTAAATCCTTACTTTTGTGTGTTTACCAGCAAAGGGCTTTTAAAAAGTGCGGAGAGACGCTGAGGAAGATTGTAAGCTATTTATAAATTGGAAAGTCTTTTGCATTTATCTAGGAATATAGATATTGTCAATATGTGATTGAATTACTGCACCAGTTTTCCTGGAGGATTTGTATGTTTATTGCTTTTTTGTAAGACATTTATCCAGCTTTCTCAATCCTGTACTCTTTCTTGCATGAATTCACACATATTAAAATACAAGTATCGTGCTTCCCTGATATATGTCATTTGCATTATTTGAAACCCTGCAGCCCCCAAATTTCTTAGTATCTGTACAATTTAAAAACAAAATTATTTAGTAATAATTTTCCAGGGATAAGGCAATGTTTCATGAAATACACATACTACAAGAAGTTTATAAGCCATCTTTTCAAATTTCTTGCTGAATTTTAGGTGAAAGGTTGAAAGAAACACTTACTTTTGTAGGAAGTGCTAGACTCTAAATTATTATCATTCACAGGCTGAGAATTATTTTTGATTTCCCTTGTGCTCATAGGAGACTTTATGTGTCATAAGTTTATGGCAGTTTTTACTATGAAAGCTTATAGCGTACTTTAGAGGATACAAATAAGTAAAACAAACATTAGCTCAGATGTACACGTACAAGTACAAGGAAGCTGGATCAATATGAACCAAAGTAGATATACTCACTAGCAATGATAATAATAGTAATAGTAATAGAAGAAAAATACATTGAGCATTTACTATGTGCTGCTACACTGGAAACTGTTCTATGAGATGAAGGGCTGATCAGTGCTGGTAACAACTGTACTGGTCCCATTGTGTGGGACTAACCACCAACCATATGTCAGGAAAGTCTCTGCTTTTCTGACAGACAAGAAACTAGAAACAGAAATTCATATAAACATGATTGAGATGCCAGGATGGATAGGATGCATGGACTCAGGAAGGCTCTTTTGGGGGGTATAAGAAAATCACTGCACTGAGTCTTGAAGAATACATGAAAAGGTGGCTCTGAAGGTAGGAATGCCTCTATATCCTCTACAAGGAAGCAATATGTTTGTTGATATAAAAAGTAAGAGAGCTAAATGTTTTGTAGAAGTATGAGTAGCTTGGCATGGTTGGTCATGGCCTATGATGGTAGCTGCAGGGAATGGCAAAATTTGGGACAAAATCAACCAGGGCCCTGGATGCCACGGTAAAGTTTACCCAGGAATCATAATCTTTCTTCATGTTCTGGTTAAAATGCTTCTTCTCCCACAAAGCGTTTCTTGTTTGTTCCAGTGAGAACTTTCTTTGAATTGTTCTTCTGGAGTTCTCCACATTTTCTATTGCAATTTTTGTTACAGTTAAAAGAGTAGGAAACTAGGTTTCAGAAGGCAAGGGGTCTGCTCCCTATTTTGAAACTTAGACCTGTTAAATATATTTTCCTTATCAAAACTCTGGGTAATAATATAAACATTTGCCATGAGGTTGTTATTATGAGCATGTGCAAGTAGCCTTAGAAATTTAAAGTATATACTGCATAGTTCCTACAAGAATGCACACAACTTAGAAAGGAGTAATATTTGGTCTCAAGAAGGGGAAGTGGTAGTTTTCTAATTATTTATAAGCCTAAAATCTTGAATATGTATAAACCTCAGTCATGACTAGGGATTGAAACCAAGGCTTCACACTGAGCTATATCCCCAGCTCTTTTACAATTTTTTATTTGAGGCAAAATCTCATTAAATCACTAAGTGCCCGGAATGGCCTCAGAATTGGAATCCTCTTGCCTCAGTCTCCCAAAGTGCTGGGAATATAGATTTGTACCACCACCAATCATGACTTCAAAGAAACCTTCTTTTAGTCCTTCTCCCTGATGAGCTATTCTCACCTCTTCTCACTGCATCACACCTTTGTACATGCCATATCGTACCTTTTACTGATTTTCCTTTTCTAGATTCCTTTGCTGGATACTCTTGCTCTTCTTGATCATAAATTCTTGAAATAATCTTTGGACTTTTTCATTTCTTTATCTGCATGCATTTCCTAGTTCAGATCCTCTGGTTCCATGATTTCAATGCTGTGCCTTGTTCATGGCATGAATGCTCAATTTATATATTCAGCTTTTCCTTTTCCCTGAGCTTCAGAATCAAATAGCCAACTACTAATGACTATATTCTCACTTGATTGCCTAATAGATATCTCAAATACAACACATCCAAAACGTACTACTCAACCCGCCCTTACTGTCATTCCAGAAAGCCTTTGAATGGCTCCACTGTTCATTCAGATGCTTGGCTTGAACTCTTCGATGTCATCTATAACTTCCCTTCCTCTCATTTCTCACCTTCAGTCCATCAGTCATTCCCATGGATATACCTGTAAAACATACCCTGAACGCAATATTGTTACTCCTCCAATGTCTCCATTGCTACCACACTCGTATAAGCCATCATTCCTTTTTGCTTGGATTCCTGCCTGAGCCTTCAAAATAGTTTCCTTGACTCCATCATTATGCCTTATAGTCTGTCTGCTGTACAGTAGCCATTGTGACCATTTACTTAAAAATAGAAGTCAGATCTACAGTCCATACAGGGACTGTAATATGATCTCTGGTTGCCTAGCCAGTTTCCCTGTCAACCACTTCCCTTCCTGTTCACCTTACTTTATTGCTTTTCCTGAGTGCTCTGCCACCTAGGACCCTTTCTTTCGGCAGTGTTGGTGTATGTAGTTTGCGATTGTTGAGTTCATCTTTGCTGACTAACTCTGACTAATGAGCCATGTAAAGCGTTTACTGTCACTCATCTCCTGACTCAGTCTGTCCCCAAAAATACAAGGATCAAAACCAATTTTTTTTCTCTTTGATTGTTACTTTACATTTTCCTTATTGAGAAATGTTTTCTCCTCTGACTTGAAAAATACTCAGTGCTTGTATAGTAATGTTACGAAAGTCTGCATACTCAGAACTTCATCTTAGATAAGAAAGTACCAGAAAAGCCAAAAGGCACATATAAGTGTTTTTCAAAGTTCCAGGTTTCAGTGACATTTCTTATAATTGCCTCTTTATTAGACTACAATTCAGGATAGGACAACCAGAAACTCTAGAAGGTGAGTGAACTGAGAAAAGAAAGGTACATAGTTGACGATAGCATGCCAGCATATGACTAAGGGATCATAGTTAAATATCCCTCGATATTACAGATGTAGAAGGTCACAGACAAGCTCTGTAATTATGCTGAATTGCTTGGTGGTGCTACCCCACGATGACTTTCTGCCATTGTGTTCCCTTCTGAAAGTCTCAAAACTGAGGTGAAAAATGAGGGCAACCACATGAGGCTAACCTGATTATTCATAATTGAAAGAAAGTATAATTTAATATAAAAACAAAGTTTTCTGTTTTGTGGTAAAGATGCAAAGGGTTAGAGAAATTGAAATCTCTGAATTCCAATAGCACAAAAAGTTTTCTTTCATAAGGTAAGTTACTATTAGTTGATCAATCTTAATTGTATATAGAGGTACACACACACTAAAACACATATAAATGTTGTCTTTGTTACTTTTCTCATTGCTGAGACAAAATATCCAGCACCCACAAGTTAAAGACAGAAAGATTTATTTCAGCTCACAGTTTGTAGAGGTTTCAGTCCATAGTCTGGCTCTAAGGCAGGGTGGCACGACAGAGGGGCATCACAGAGGAAAAATAGTCAAGGCAAGCAGACAGGAGACAGTGAAAGAGCAAGCAGCAACAGCAAGCCTGTCTTCCCTCTCTCCTTTTATATTCCATATAGTCTGTAAACCTATTGATTTGTGCCACCCACACCCAGGGTGGGGCTTCCATTATCCACCCGCTTAATTCCAGTATCACATTCTTAATTCCATTATGAGGACCTAATTCAGCCATCTTAGAATCCCTTCATCTATGACTCCATGAAGCTTTGGGGGGGCATCTAGATACATGCACATAAATATAAATTATATTGTATAATTGTATTCATAAAAGTTCATTTTCCCACTTTTTTGTGGACAATGAGCTTGAAATTATGAACAGCCCAGGTTTATTTTTGAATTATATGACATGTTGGATCTCTAAGATATTAAGGTTCATCAATTAAAATATTTCAAGAAATTATTTTTAATTTTATTAAACATAACATATATTTTGGTTAAACACAGCCAGCATACTGACCATAGATATGTCCTTCACCTAACAGTTGCTAAATTTTATTTATTTATTTTTTAAGCATAGGAAGAATTTACTGAGAGAAAGAAAACTTCCAAGAGGGACAGAAAGGGGACAAAATTTTAAAAGGAAAGAAGCAAAAATTAATGAAGACAAAGAAAACAAGGAAGTTATCATTTTCAGATGAAAAATTTGGTAAAGCAGACTGAGAAGTGGCAAGTGCCTTAGCAGTAACAAAGAATTTTCACCATATAGAACCCCACAGTGGCAGCTGCAGATCAGGGAACAGGAGACTGGAATGTGGGGATGCACAGAGCCCTGCAGATGCGAACACTGCTTCAGGATGGTACAGAGAGGAACTGACCTCAGGGGACACACCAAACCCATGCAGTTAGGTTTTTGGTCTTCCCTCTGGGGATCAGAGGTTTATTTTCATAGCAAGAGTGTACCAGAGATATAGCAGATATCAAAACAAGGAAAATGTTATGATTGAAACAGGGAAGGAAAATAGGGAATGAAACGAAAGTTTGTGTAATAGGGCCGGTGAGATGGCTCAGTGGCTTAAGCGCCTGCCCGGCAAGCGCGAGGGCCCGAGTTCGACTCCCGGATCCCACATACGAAAAAGGGGCCGGTGATATCGCTCAGCGGCACGGGCGCCTGCTGGTGCGCGAGGTCCTGAGGTCGTCCCCCCGGTACCCACAAAAAAAAAAAAAAAAAAAGAAAGTTTGTGTAATAATGCTGGAACTTCTCCCAGCCCCCAGTACTGAGGACTGAACCCATGGGCTTGCACTTGCTAGGCAAACACTTCACCACTGAGCTATAGCCCCAGTAGCTCTCTCTTCCGTTTACAAGGAGGCATATGTTTCCATGCCAGGAGACTGGATGCTTCTGAGAAACTGGTGATCTTCCAAGAAGAGCCCTCAAGATATGTTCATGACGGGCTGGTGAGATGGCTCAGTGGCTTAAGCGCCTGCCCGGCAAGCGCGAGGGCCCGAGTTCGACTCCCGGATCCCACATACGAAAAAGGGGCCGGTGATATCGCTCAGCGGCACAGGCGCCTGCTGGCGCGCGAGGTCCTGAGGTCGACCCCCCGACACCCACAAAAAAAAAAAAAAAAAAAAAGATATGTTCATGAACCCCAGTATAAAAGATGGCTTGCCATTCAATCTCTCTACAAACGAAGCTTCCTGTGTGATAAATTTCACTCACATACTCAGAACTTCTAATCAACTTCTCACTCTTAAAATAAAGTTGAAAAAGTTCTGAACTCCCAGACATTTCCATAGGTTCCTACATTAGCTAGAGAAACCAAAGCAAATTGTCAAAATAACTAAATAAATCAAGATCCATAGGAAATAGATATTATATAACATTTGAAAGAAAACAGAAAGAATAAAAATATTTAATATAAATTTGAGAGTAAGCGAAGGCACTGCATTCAAAAGATCATGATGGAATCAACAAGAAGCAAAAGTTGTAAGAAAATTAAAATAAACTGGCCAAAAAAAAAAAAAAAGAGAGATTTGAATCAAAGAAATCTCCCCACAGAAAACAATAAAATTCGAATAAGAGAAACAAGGTGAAAGTTAAACAGCACAATGACTAAAAGAAATAATGAAGAAAATGGAGAAAAATAGCAAATAAAAAATACTAGAGAATTTCCAGACATAAAAACAAAATTTCCAGAGGAAAATGGGCTGAGAGCTGAACAATAAGATAAAAGGAAACTCCACATTGTGAAAGCCAAATCCTAGGAGATATGTAATAGATCCTACTACAGGGACTCGGGGGCTGGTGAGATGGCTTAGCGGCGTATGCGCCTGCCTGGCAAGTGCAAGGTCCTGAGTTCGACTCCCGGAACCCACATACGAAAAAAGGGCCGGTGATATCGCTCAGCGGCAGGGGCGCCTGCTGGCACATGGGGTCCTGAGGTCGACCTCCAGTACCCACAAAAAAAAAAAAGGGACTCGGGAGTGTGGGGGTCGGGGGACCACACCAAACACAACACACTGTCACACACTCAAAACACCAGGTAAGAGTTGAGATCACATTTCTCTATAACGGACAGAAAAAAACCTGAAATATTGGCTTAAATACCTAGTTCAAATGATTTTCAGTGTAAAACTTTATACCCAATAAAATTATTAAATATGAAAATAGAATGAAGATGTTTTTAAATATGAATGACTGAAAATTTTATCTAAGGTTTCTCAAAATGTTCACAATATCTCAGGGGATTCACAAACTAATGTCTAGAAAAATAAATTTACTAAGGAGGAGAAATAACACAGAGTCTAACACAAATGGTAAATTAAGGGACGTTTCTAAATGACATCAATTGGCCACACAGGGAATTCTTTTACCTATAATATATTCCAAGTTACAATACAACAAATAGAATCTACCTCAGCATCATCTTGGAATTACATGTTACCTTTAAGATGGTTTAACACTTCCATACTCAAAAACAGCTCACTATTGCTTTACTTATCCTACAAAGTGAGTAAAGACAGACCATGGGAAAGAAGAGAGAGCAAAAAGTTACTGTAATCCAGCATGGACAATGTAGCTAAGTGGGTACCTTAGTATAATTGTTGTATAAGTTTTTTGGCCTGTTAGTCTGGCTGTTAACATGTATGTACAATAATTAACTGTATAAGGAAGATAAATAAATGAATCTGGTGCTGACAAAAAATGGGGGTGGAGGGGAAAGGGAATAAAGGAATTGAGATATGTACCAATTCTCCACAATAAACATAATCATTATGTACTGCAAACATGTACTAAAAAAATTTTTAAAGAATGTTTGTTTGTATGCACTTACTGTATATTTTCCATTCATTACTGAAAAAAAACTTCTAAAAATCTGTCTCTTATTTAATCAAGAGTAGCACAATCAAGAGTTTGCTTTAACTGACTTACACCTTGACAGTATGCTCTGAACCTCCATATTTATGGTAAAGGTTTTGCTGACTATAGAACTATTTTATTACCCGGTATTCTCTTATGAAAAGTAATGTACCTTGGTTCTGTAGCAATTGCTTTATTGTTATGAACAAATTTTTACATTTATCTTTTAATCATGGTCATGATTTTTGATATATAGATATTTTAAAATAATACATTATCAAATTTATTTAATGGCTGCCTTGGTATTTTTGCATTCTTTTATCTTGAGAAAGATATTCTTTCATGTTTTTCAAATAGGGTATTTGCTTGTTTTTCTTTTTGAGATAGTTCAGTACAATTGTTACTTAAGTTTTTAATCTATAAATTATTTTGATGTATAGTATGAAAAGGATAGCTAGTTTATTCATTTTCTGTTTAATAAAACATCTTATTCAAAATGATTTGAGAGTCTTCTTTTATAATTTATTATATCCTGGAGAGTACAGAATCTAGGTTCTCTGTTCTATTTCTTTATCTGCTGTTTCTTGCCCAAATAAATATTGTTTTAATTATCATAATTCTTATTTTGATTTAAATAATTTGTGGTATGTGTCCTTTTTCACATTTCTTCTAGTTGAAAACTTTAAAGTAAATTTTTTTCTATTTGCTCTTACTCTGACAGTTTAAAATAATTTTGTGTAAGTTAGGAGAAAAGCTTATTTTAATTTTCTGATTATATTCAATTTGTAACTTAATCTGAAATAAATGTCATGCTTGCCAGAATAAGTCTTTTTTTTTTTTTTTTTTTTTTTGTGGGTACCGGGGGGTCGACCTCAGGACCTCGCGCGCCAGCAGGCACCCGTGCCGCTGAGCGATATCACCGGCCCCTTTTTCGTATGTGGGTTCCAGGAGTCGAACTCGGGCCCTCGCGCTTGCCGGGCAGGCGCTTAAGCCGCTGAGCCATCTCACCGGCCCCAGAATAAGTCTTTTTACCTTAATAATATACTATGTTTTGTTATTTATTCATATCTGTTTCTCTATGCTGCAGTAGTTATGCTGTTTTTCTCTTTCTGTTCTACATAGTTTGTGAAGAACCTGTTTCATTTCATCTTTATTTTGTGTGTGAATATCATCGTATAAGAAAGCAACTAATGTTTATCTCTCTGCTGTACAGTGGCGGTACTGTGCCCCAAAGCAAAACATTTCAAATCATATTTGTCATCAAATACAAATGGACCTGAGTCTCTGCTACCATTTTCCTCATTTATGGAGCGATTCTTTGTGAAAGCTGCTCAGCAACACACCTGATACACAGGAACTCCTTAACAAAAAATAGTTGCTATAATACCTTAATATCACCAGTCATTTCACTGTCCTTGTATTAGTCAGCCTTCCTATCACTGGGATGAAATACCTGACACCTGCAAGTTAAAGGAGGAGAGGTACATTTGACTCAGAGTTTCAGAGGATTCAGTCCATGTAGGCTGGCTCTCAGGTAGAAACACGGCAGAAGGGCTTGGTAGAAGAAAACTGCTTCATGACAACCAGGAAGCAGAGAGAGAAGAGCCCGAGAGAGAAGAGAGGAACTGGAGAAAAGAATACACACTTCCAGGTCATAACCGAGTGACACACATCCTTCAACCAGGCTGCAACTCCTAACCACACATTTAGCTATGAATTTAATCAGTAAATTAATACACTGTTGAGTACAGCACCCCATGATTCAATCATCTTACAAAAGGCCCACCTCTGAACACATAAGACTTTTAGGAGACATGTCTAATCATAACACTCCTATATTTTTATCAATTTTGAGATATAAAATATTTTGTATTTTCTAAGTATATAAGCAGGTAATCTGCAATAACAATAATTATATTTTCCAAAAGTGTATATAATTTTTTCATGTTATGTGCATTAGACCATCACTTCCAGAACAATATTAAATAGTGCTAATGATATCTATATTTATATATCTATCTAAATATATATTTGTGTTAACTTATTTTATGAGAAATATTTAAGAAAGAAAACCATTAAGTAGGACTTGGACTTCTGGTTTAAAATTAATATTTTCACTCAGAAAAATATTTATTTTAAACTACTTTTAGCTTTCTAATATTTTAAACAAATTGATATTGAAATTTTAGAATGCCTTTTCAGATATGTTTGAGATAATAAACTTTTTCCATATAGTTATATAGTATATTATATTAAGCCATCCTTGCATTCCTGGAATATTCTTGTATGTTTAAGGTGATTTTTAAAAAAATATATTGTGGAATTTACTTTCCTAGCAATTAATATACATTTAGATTCGTCAGTGACATTAATCTAAAACTTGTATTCGGTACTTCTGAAAAAAATCAAACTTTAGTATGCTAACTTCATAATGACTTTTTTGTTGCAGAAATATGCTGGAACTATTTATATAGCATTGGCAAAAAGGAAGCACTATAAAAGAATTACCAAAATTTTATATGTAATATTTAGCTTATCACAAAAAGTCTCTGAAGAAGGTATTCTTATTATATAGATGGGAAAACTCAAGCAGACAAATGTTAATTAAGTTTCCTAAATCTCAAAATGTGCTAGTTTGAAAGTCTATGCATCTGATTTTTTCACTGCTTACCAGGATTTGCATAAAATATTACTTTCCAATAATATTACAAAGCCACCATTATTTATGTCAAGGCTCCAGTTCTAAACATTCATTGATCTAGTGTTTATGGAGTCTCTACTCTACCAGTCACTGTTCCATTAAAAGGAGATCTGTGAGGTTCCTAAAGCTTACAAATAAGGAAAGTATATAGATCACATCCTACTGTAGTTAAATATTCACTACCTCAAACAATCATTATCCTTAAATTTTTCAAAAGCCTATTTCACCTATATGTTAAAAAATTATCTATGTCAAGTATGATATTTTAAAACAATATTGTATTCCAGATAAAAGTTTGAATGCCTGAACCCTACATCGATCTATTTACTTTGGTTATTTCTTATTAACTGTTCTTTGTTAAAATAACCTGGGGATCTAGATGTAAGTTGTTCCTTCTAACATTTTATTAATATTTGTGTCACTTCCTTCAGAACTATTTTTTGACACAGGTATTCATTTTAAACACTCAATTACCAGTAATTTATTTAGGTCTCAATATATAATTTTTAAAAATATTAATATTTCTGCAATGACCTTTTAATTTTTTAATCTATTTAGGTAACTCAGTGACTCTTATACTTTAGTACATATCAGAAACACCAGGAGAGCTTGTTAAAACAGACTGTGGGGCTCCATATCCCAGAGTTTCTGATTCAGCTTTTTTGGAGTTGGTCCTGAATTTTTGTGCTTCTAATAAGTTCCCAGGTGACACTTGGTGGTGATCCAGAAATCATAATTTTTGAACAATGCGTGTAATCCGTCACTCAGTAGTTTAGTGTACATCTCTTCAATAACACTTTTAAAGAATAATATACTATATTTTCTGAGCCATTGTATACTGAAAATTTTCCACCTGAATTAATGCACGCTTATCGATTTTGATGTGTGATTGTTCTTTCTCCTAGAAACAGGCACCACTACCTGGGTGTGTGTTTAATCTTGTAATTCAAAATATTTTCTAGAATGTGCCTATATAGTAGTCCATGAGTTTTTCTCAGTAATCAGTGTATTTTTACTAGTTACATTTTTAAAAATTATTATTGTCATTGTTGAGGAAGATTAAAAAATGTGTGATTTCATTCTGAGTTAATATATGGAAAATGTCTGTTAAATGAGTTAAATTGCAGAAGTGAAATTAGTATAGTTTCAGATACATGGTAAGTGCTCAGTGAATGTTAGGTATTCTTTTTCCTTTTAATTATTCTTTTGCCCCTCTCCATCCCATATCTTCCTCATAAATTCATTTTGGGACTATTGCACTCTGTTTGCTGGTTATGATTACTCTGTCCTCTTTTTATTTTTTGAAGAGATTCCTAAGGCTATTCTTCCTAAATCCTTCAATTTTCTACCATTTCAATTTTGTTCTGTCACAACAATCATATGTATTGTATTTGTGCTATTACATTAGTGCGTCTTCACTATTATTCCATTTATCTTCTATTTCCCTATCGACTTTGAATATTCACACCTCCCCTCTCCATTGTGAATTTCTCCTGTCTTTTTGGTCTTCTGAGTAGGGCAAATGTCCTTTTCGGGACTAGAGGTAGATAAAAGATTGATGTTCAAGCTCAAAGCCAAATTGGCAGCATCTAGCAAACTTCACAGGATTCTATCACATGAAAGATAAAGAGTTTTATCTTTTTTTACTTGCCTTGATCTCTGATGCTATGATGCAACACAACATCATTTCCAATACATGGATACTAAGTGTGTTAAAGTCTGATTCTACTTGAAGATCTTGGTTTCTGAGGATTTGAGTTCTTCAATATTAGACATGACCTCTCCCAACTCCTTGGTCACAGAAAGAGATTTAGTCTTCTTGCATTCTGGGGTTTGTCCTATGACATTGAAGCAACAGCAATCCTGCTTGATTTTAAAGTACTCAGTGTTTCATTCCTCTATTTACATGTAAAACTAGTTTAGAGAAAAATAAACTACTAAAACATCCCCCAAACTAGACCATTTATAGAAAGTATCTATATAACAACAGTTCTTTTGATCCATATAATGATGTACACATTTTGTAGAACTACCTGGTCACAGAGCAGGGACAACAAGGAGGAGATTCTAATGTTGTATTCTGCCATCCAAAGTTTAAGATCCATAAGTAAACTCCCCAAATACAGTATTTGTGAAAACTAATTTAGACAACTGGCTTAAAGTTAAGACAACTTTTTGTCTTCCTTTGATTTTTTTTGTCCTTCTTTATATCTTTGTGTGTGTTACTGAAACTTTTGGAGCATCCCTTCAAAGGTCTACTCATTTAAAATCTAAATTCCTAATTTTGAGTTATTAGTGATAATCATTTAGTGGAATGATCATCACCTAAACTTAGAGCACCAAAGTTATTATTACATTTCACTATCCCTAAAAGAAACATTTCAAATTTTTCTTATATAATATTATTACATTCTCTAATGGTAGCATTTCCCATGTTAGACTTTATATAATTTATTTTTGCCTCTCAAAGAGGGGATTAAAGGTTACAGGTATCAGAAACTTCTGAGATGCTTGTTGAAAATACATTTACATGGCTTCACTTCAGATCTAGATTTAGCAACTGTGTGGGTCCAGGAATCAGCATATTTAAAAAGCTTATTCAAGTGACAATTATCAGAATGATTCTGGTGATCCCTTTTTAAATAAATGTATGTAAGAAGTAAAATTATGGTCTTTGGAAATGATTTAGAACAATGTACTAAGAACAACACACACACACACACACTTCCACAAAAAAATTACCATACCTTTACCTAATACAAATTTTTTACTAAACAAAAATTTTGGGAGCTTGGAACGCTATGCATAAAAGATATTTGAACTATTCAAAGCATTATTGTTGGCTTAGTTCATTTTAATTATGTTTTCATTTTCTAATGCTAAATAGAGAAATTGATAATTTCTGTTTAGAACTGTACTAAAGAAACAGACCAAATGTTTGGAACTAGTGGACAAAAATCCAACACAGAAACTATTTGATCCATTAAACAAGGCATCTGCCTTGACAAACACACTTGCTACTTTGTGTTACTAGTTTATTAATATGAGAAATGCATGACGCACGGAGGTTAATAGGAATACTGAGAGGTTCACTAGACTACTTATGGCATAATTGTGACCTGTCATTACTGTGAATTTTTTAAAACAATGATTAATCTTAGTGTTAAATTTATGGATTATTCGCACTCAATTTTTTTTTGTTAAAGAAATACAAAAATCTCTATTTCCATCCCACAGTATATTAAGAATATTACAAAATCATAATAGGATACATTAACACAGAAGAGACACAGCTATAGTGCAGTGGTTAAGTGTACTATACAAAGCATGGATTCCCATATACTTAAATATAAGCAGTTTGATTTTATACAATTTACTTGATCTTTCTGTGCCTTGATTTTTTTTTTTCAATAAACAAGCAAACAAACCATTTTTTCTTTTTGTGGTACTGGCGATCAAACCACTAACTTATATCCTTTCCTCCTTTTCAAATTAAAAAAAAAAATTCAGACATTATCTCCAAAGTGGCTAAGTAGCCCAGGCAGATTTGAATTTTTGATCCTCTTGCCTCAGCCTCCCAGAGTGCCAGGATTATAGGTGTGTGTCACCACACCCAGCTACAAACTACCCTTTATACCTACCAGATCAGGTTTTTGAAATAATTAAATGTTGTAAGGAAAGCTCTCAGTATCTACCATATATTAAGATGGCCTATATTTTTTGATATTTCTTGGTAAATTTCCAAAATAAAGATTTTGACATAAAGATTAAATGGCAGTCCAATTACTAAAACCTTCTGAATAATATCCAACTGCATATTAAGAATAAAATGTAGCTTACTGCATATCTACTATGTTCCTGTAACTGTTCTAGACTATGGAGCAGATGATTGAAAATAAGAAGCAATGTTTCCTGCTTTTCAGAAGCTATAATTCAAAGATACCATCAACAAGATGTGCTAAATGAATTAAGAGCAACTCTAAAACAGTTCCTGGACTCTGGATCTCTGATCTATGTACTTTGAATTAATTCTTATTAATTAAAATTTCTCACACTATATCATGTTACATATGTGCAAAGGGAACTTAATCTTATTTATTTTCTTAATTTAATTTATATTTAATCTTATTTTGTTTTAAATCAAGAGAATGGTTCCTTCATTTCTTTTGCTTCCTTTCAGATAAGGGTTAGTTCAGTTTTCTTTGGTTTCAATTTTTTCCTCACCTAACCACCTTCAAAATGTCTTGCTCTTTCTCCCCACCTAATTAAAGTGTAGCATATCTGAATTGCTTCCTGGTGCTTTTTGCAAGCTCAGTTGAAATTATAAAGAAGAAGATACCGATGCTGGGGAAAGAAAGATCTGTCCAAAAAGAAGGTGAGACAGTCACAGGAACATTTATATTTGTAACTGACTGAGGATTACAAAAAAGAAATTAGGGACACCCAGAGTTCACTTCAGCACCACAATTGAACTAAGAGCTCAGACAGTTTATCCAAGTCAGTAAGAAATAAGATTATTTACTGTTGTATCGATGGCAGCTTCATTTCAAGCAAGACCTACATATTACACTTCAAACACAAGAACAAACAAAAAATACCTGAATCCTCCCCTCATTTTACTCCTGTGAAATGAATTCAAGAATTTCTTCTTATTTCACCTAGTTAACTCAGTTTTCCATTATAGACACCAAGCAATATAAGACAATAATTATAACAAGGGGCAAAGGAAGGGTACACTCACAGATTTTCAAACACATATAGATTAGATGTGAGACTAATAAGTGACACAGTAGCCTATTATAATTTAATGAGCATACTCTATTTAGACAGAGACTTACCATGGTAGATACTGGGAGAAGACACTGATAAAAATACCTGGCCATTCGTCTTTGGAGACAGATTCTAGTTTGAACACAGAGTAGGACATTTCCTGGTTATGTAAATTCTGACAAGTTCCTTACCAGTCTGGTGTTTGAGTTTATATGTCTATAAAATGGACCGCATGATTTACCTCGTGGAGTTATTTAAATAAGAATACATATAAAATGTTCAGTAACACTCTAGGCCCATAAGCATCACATTATTCAAAGGCCTAATATTTCCATGTAACTGGTACCTAGTGATTAAGTAGCCAGTGTCAAAGAATGCAGAAATGCTGACCAGTTTTTCAAGTAGTATAATACAAAAGTCTTCAATGCAAATTTTCAAGTAGCACTAATAGAATATATTAACAAATATACTGAGATTTATAAATCAAAAAATGAAAATTTTCTTAATTGCCTGTGTTAAAGAGACATAGTTAAACTTATATAAAAAGGATGCCAAGGCACTGACTACTTGTCAGGAAACTGTGTGAAGATAAAAAGAAATAAGCTTCTAGTGGTATTCTCATGGTATGTACACCCAGTTTCCTTTATTTTTTGAGGTGTATAAAGATTTCCATTATTCTTATTTAAAAAATAAAAGTAGAATTGAAATAATATTGAACCCTCACCTTAAGAATAACAAGCCTGAGCAGATACATGATCAAATTATTTTGAAAACATCCATATTTTTCTTATTAGTAAATGTATTTATAAAATATTTACTTTTATATTGAATAATTATCAATATTCATGATATATTTATTTTGATAAAGTATACAATGAAAATTTTAATAATACACAAGAAAGATATTATCATTTAATGGTTTGATTTGGGAATTTAAATTTATAAATGTTCATTTTAGCCATATATTTTCTTGAAAATCACTTCATAAGGTGTTCTATAAAAATTTTTCAAGCTATATATATATATATGAGATAAAATTTGGTGGAAAAATTTATTAGAAATACAAGTACAAGGAGAAAAAGTTGTAAAACTTTTCATGTTAATTAGAGCTTGCTTGTTTATTTGTAAATGAGAAGTGATAATGCTATTTAGACTCAGCTTTATGTAAAACAATGGTGGAGCAAGATCATTTTAAGAATTAAAACATTTGCAGAATATTGGAGATTATGTCTTTTGCTCTCACTTCAACTTATGGCTAATATTAAAATGAGTGAGGGGTACATGGCTGGTAATTTTTTAAATTGTGGGGTATTTGTAAGCGTAAAAATACAAAGATCACTGAAATAATGCATGTCAAATCTTGAGTATACTTTATGACTCGAAATTGTTTACTGGCTTAACTCAAGTATTGGACTCCTCAAGAGCATAGTAAATTGAGTTAAGCTAACCTGACCGGCCTCCTTTGTCTCCTCTGTCGTGACCCTAACTCTTCCCATCACTTTTGCATCATCTTGGCAGTCTGCATGTCAGGCATCAGACACATTTGCGTGTGCCATGAGTTTTTTATGCTCCATACTTAAGGATCTCCTGGAATTTATAGCTTAGTTTTTTGCAGGGAATTACAACGCTACTAAATTTTTGGTGCTGCACACTAGAACACTCATCTATCCAGAAGGCAGCTGCAAACAACTTCTATGGTTGATGAACAGTAGAACCAGCAGACAATAAAAAGGACTTTGGAAGACTCTCAATGCATAGTGTAACTCTGTTAACAGTAGGGACATTGTATAGACATAGCTGATCTCCACAAAATTGATTATCTTCTCTCTTCTACTGGTAAAGTGATACTTTTGTATGAGGATGATAGGAAAGAAATGAAATAGGCTGTCATTATTGTTTCTTCTACAATTTAAGGTTTTGAAATCATAACTATATAAATTCACATTTAGGAACTTGTCCTTGGAGAGAAATTATTATTCAGTATATCAGTATCTCTACAAAGGCAAAAAGAAAAACATTACATTTCAAAATCATGATCTTAACATTACACTTGTCTGTCTCTTACACTTGTTTCTTTTTTAAAGACTACTGATGTCCATAAATTATCTTCAGTGACACTCAGAAAGGATTGTTTTTTGCGGAAACAATGATTTTCTTTCAATGGTTAACTTTGTTATGGCTTGTATCTACATATCCCCCCAAAGCCCCATGGTGTCATAGGTGAGTTTTTTTGGAGGTGGCTGGATCTAGGGTGTGTGATCCTGGGATTAAGTGTGTGATGCTGGAATTAAGGATGCCCATCCTGAATGTGAGTGGTACTCACCCTAAGGCAGGTAACCTGGAGGAAATAGAAGGAACAGAGAGAGGGCTGCTGACATCACTTGCTGCTGCTGCTTCTTCGCTACTTCACTGCCATGGTGCCTTCTGCCCGTCATGAACTGCTTGTCCTCTGCAGTGCCCCTCTGCCATGCCACTCTACCTTGGAGCCATCCAACTATGAACTGAAACCTCTACAAACTATGAGCTACATTATATCTTTTCTCTTTAATGTTGGGTGTTGGGTATTTTGCCTCATCAATGAGAAAAGTAAGACAACCTTAAATAGACTAATAGATGCTTTTCTATTGAGACTTCAAATACTGTGTTTTCTGACTTTTTTAAAGAACAAATTCTGACTCTATTTACAATAATTCACTTCAGATACTTTCCACACTTACTTATTGAGTGTCATATTCTCTAATTTTACCACTGATCAAAGCATTTAACATTATTCTAGAACTATGATATTCCAACTAAAATGCTCAGTGACACCAGCTTTTCTTCATCTGTACTTAAAGGCATCGTGTGGAACTTGTCGGCAGTGCAAAGTATCAGAGCCTCCCAGATTTGAGCAGCAGAAACTTCGGGGAAAAAGTCCAGCAATCCAGAGCCTAACAAGCTCTCCAGATTCTAACATATGCTAAAGTCCAAGAACCTCTGTGTATTGGAATCTCTCCTCACCATTAAGATGCCCATAAGCAAAAATTAACTTCAGTTTAGAAATTAAAAAAGAATAATTTCCTAAAACATAAAAGAATCCTAAGTATAAATCTTCAATCCAAAAATTAATGGTTAATCTAAAGATCTTCAACTACAGAGAAGCCATGACATTTTGATAGTCCTCTAGACATGAGAAATAAATGTGTGGGGTTTATAGTCAGAGTAATGCTCCAGTCCGAGTCTGGTCTGATGCTTAGGTGTTTAAAACGATGAATGGATAAAGAGAGTGAGGAATCTCATTCTAGTCATGTCCTCCTTTCCTAATTTCCCTTTTCACTGTTTGGTCTTCTTCCTCATTTCCTTAGGGAGCTGAGTGATTGATAGCCTAATCCAATGACTGTATTACAGCTGCCTCAACTAGGACTCTTTTCCTTATCATTAGCAGTTAGCCCATGGTTAAATTCACAGCTCACTGCTTGGTACTGCCCCTGAGATTTAAGGGTCTGGCCTTTAGAAAATATTTAACATAAAACTGAAATCTTGACACACTGAGAACTCAGTTCTCTGCAAGGCTTCTTTAATTAATCCAATGTACTGTACCATTGTTCTATATGAAGCTGTGACACGGTGAACTGTTTGTGAAGCTTACAGAGATGTGTAGTCCTAAATTAAACAGCCACTGACGTGTACCTACACTGATTTTTTTCATACAGTAGATATGCATGAATCTGTGAATATTTAAATTCAAGCTCAAAGAGCGACACAATCCTCTCTGTTTTACCTTTATAATAGAACATTTTTTGATTAACTTCGAGCTTGAAATTACTCTTCATGAAAAAAAACAACACACACAGTGGAAAGAAATTTAATAATTCATTACCACTGCTGCAAAGGTAAGTTTTCTTAATATGCTTGTCAGAGTCCTTTGGTTTACAAAGGCTATCAAAATTTTCTTAGGAACTGGTACAGATATCAATTTATTTTCTTAATTTTACATAAAAGAAAAATATGTAAAATTATCAGTATCCATAAAACTTTTAAATACTATTTGATTATATCACTTACCTATAGGAAAATAATTGTTTTAAAATATCTAAGGAGATGATGTAGGCCTTGATCTATGCCTTAAACCTTTGCCCTTGCTCCAGCCCATCAGTGAGTTGTAAGCACCTATGAATATGGCAGCTGAGTCCCAGATGAAAAATTATGCATCTCATAAACTGCTATTCTGCTGAAATGTCAAGCCAAGGCAAGGCTGTGCCTCAAACTCAGCATTGGCATTTTCCTTCTGTCTGCTTTGTTGCCATGAAGCAAACATGAACACTGAGGATTTGTGTAGGACAGGTAGCAGGCGAGCTTGCTGTCAAAAATCTATTATTAGGGCTCTGATCTCCTGCACAGACCAACCAGGCTAAACAGTGAGAAACTCAGGCTCCAGGAAAGGCAATATAACGAAAAAGGTGATTCTTTGTCAATCTATACATGAATATATTCAAATGAGCATCATTTAAATGAGTATATTTCTAATGGCAAACTTCTCTGAGCAAAGTGTTAACTTATAATGAAAATTATAATTCAGCATCTTTATTTGATATGCCTGCTTTTGACTGTTCTGCAAATATACTATATATATATATATATTTGTATAACAAGGTCTTTAATAATTTGATCTGTTAAATTTGTGATAGTCTAACAATGTTTTTACATATGTGAATAATGAAACAGAATTTTTGTATTATTTTGGTACACACAGTATCGAAAAAATAAGTGAGAATAAAATGGAAGGTTTTCATTTTGATTATTCTTTTTGCCATGATTTGTCACCACACTTTTTATTCACTTAAATTATATCTTTATCTATCAGGCTATTTTAAACATTTCAGTGTTAAAACTTCAGATCTGGGCCGGTGAGATGGCTCAGTGGCTTAAGCGCCTGCCCGGCAAGCGCGAGGGCCCGAGTTCGACTCCCGGAACCCACATACGAAAAAGGGGCCGGTGATATCGCTCAGCGGCACGGGTACCTGATGGCGCACGAGGTCCTGAGGTCGACCCCCCGGTACCCACAAAAAAAAAAAAAAAAAAAAAAAAAAACTTCAGATCTTATTGATAAAGTTGGTTACAATACATAGCTTTAATTTTATGACAGATAGTAGGTGTGTTTTTCTAAAAAGATTTTATACATTAATGGTCATGTGATTGACACATTAAAAAATTAAGCCCATTAACAACTACTTTGTAACAAAAACACTGTATTTTGTGATATGATTGTAATGTGTAATGTAAGAATGTAAAGTGAGCTTGCCAAAATCCTCAGTTGCCTGCATGTGTGAAAATAGTTATTTTAAAGCAAAATGTAACTAACACTTTTGAGTTTTGTGTCTATTGTACCTTTTACCATCTTCCTGATTTTACACAAATATTCATAAGTACATACATTAGAAAAGCTTAAATTTATAATGGGAGGGGTTATATTGCATTTATATTTATGTAGTGTCCAATATGGAGTCCATATTGCTAATCTACTCATGGTACCAACAGTTCAGATTGTTTTTTAAAAAAATCATAAAATATGCAAAGTGTAGTGAACGCTTAAAAATTCTTTTTAAATAACTATAGTGATACATATTTGTGCAAGTTTACTATACTATATTTTACACTTATTTCCAGCCCTACACCAGCCCAGAGCTGGAAATTATTAGCAAAATTTATACTTGTATCTTCTTTTATTGGTAATTACTATATTCATTTTATAATGAAAACATCTTTAGGAGGTTTATAAACACAAATGTTCAGTAGCCCACACATCTAGGCACCAAATTATTTATTTATAGGCTGAGAGAACACTTATGGACTATGCCATTATAATTTGTTGAGAAATATACAGACATTTTCTAGACTTTCTACAATACTCTATTTGCAATTAGCAAATTTGGGTTGAAAAGAGGTCACATCTTAAAAGGATTTCTTCAATGAATTATTCACAAATTAATAATAAAAGTTTATGTCTTAATATTAAATAAACCTAATAATTTGAGGCCAGCATCAAACACTTAAAATTAAGAATAAGAATTTCCTTCTCTTCGATGAAATAGAAAAACATTGACAAGCAAAATCAATTAAAACAACTTTTAGGCTTGTTGGAAGTAAGTTACATTGAGCCTAATTTATTACTTAAAATGCCTCCTGGAAAGCTATTTCATATCTTCTCCTGTGTGTGTACACACATAATGTGTTTACATATGCAACAAACTGTATGTGTACAGGACAAGGGAATAATGGTAAATCTAAGAAATGTGTCCACTTCATATTAATAAAAGTCAGTAAAACCACAAGAAACATCAAAACTTCTTCAAATGAGTTTATTCCATTGAAAAAATTCTTACTTTTTCTTCTAATACAGTTGTTAGTTATCCTCATTAAGTCAATTGAAGGAAAGACATATCCTTAGTTTATGCCATGCAGGACTCATTCTTAACTATCTTTTAAAGAATCTTACTCACAGGGAGGACTTCATATGAAAATGTCACACCACACCTGGATAACACCATTTATATAGATGAGTGATAGTAGTCACATAGTTGAGAGCTGTATTAAGATGCTCTCATTATTTGAAGGCAAGGTCATAAAAAAGGTCAAATTTTTAAACTAAGACAAGAAAGAAAACTAAACTAAAACTAGGAAAAATAGTGATTAATTCACTCAAAGATAGAGTTTACAATTCATTATTTACTTATGAGATTAGGATTTATTCCAATCAAATATGCAAAAATCAATGAATTTCTTCTCTCTCTCTCTCTCTCTCTCTCACACACACACACACACACACACACACACACACACACAATCATTTACTTAAATGAATTAACTGCTATTTGATATAACAAAGGTTCCTTGCCTGGATTCCAGAAAAAAGCAAATTAGATAGTATCAACTTGCCAATGTTAAGACTGTACTATCCAAAGAGAAGTAGAGAACAACATGTTGAAAATCAATTATTTAAATTAGAAGTACTTGTATGGTGGAAAGCTTAATCAGCAATCTTAGTTTCATGAAAATATCCCTTAAGAATACTGAACAAAATTTCTGTTGATAACTGTTCTCACCACGAAATCACCTAATCTATAATTCGACGTTCAGGGATCCATATGATGAGTATGAATGTTGCCAGGTATTTCTCCCATGATTGAGACTCAGGTTTTTCAGTCATTCTCTTATGAGCTTGACTCATGTATCTGAAGCACCTCTCCCTGATTCTAATCACCTGCAGGTAAGTTGTGGGGAGGGGGATGCATTTTCTAAAATAGCAAGGCTGAAGACAAGACCTTAGGATGTGATTCTTTTTTTTTTTTTTTCTTTTTTTGTGGGTACCGGGGGTCGACCTCAGGACCTCGCGCGCCAGCAGGCGCCCGTGCCGCTGAGCGATATCACCGGCCCCTTTTTCGTATGTGGGTTCTGGGAGTCGAACTCGGGCCCTCGCGCCTACCAGGCAGGTGCTTACACCGCTGAGCCATCTCACCGGCCCTAGGATGTGATTCTAAATCTCTCTCTTAATATAAGTTTTACATGTCACAAGTAGAGCTTATCTTTCTATGGACTTAATTATTTCTTTTATTTAACAGAAAACTTTCTTCAAAACATTATAACTTTCAAACTTTGCTGAAGTTAGCTACTTTGGAGAAATGCATTTAACATTGTGATATTTACATGACCTGATGTGATAAAATATCAATATAATGACTGTGGTATCAACTTCAACCATACCTATAAAATGTGAAATTGAGAAAGCACACAACCTTGGTAAACAATGTGGAAAGTCCTGGAGTTATCCGACACTTCACTCCACATACTCACGGACGGAGGGTAAGTGTATGTATAAATTCCATGTTCTAATACTCAAACATTTGTCTTTCACAGATTTTTTGAGATAATTCACCCAGAAATCTAATTCATATTGAAGACTGAAAACATAGATCTCAGTCTAAGACACAATAGTACTTCACAGGAAACTTTCAGTCTATATTAAATGTTGGAATATGTCCATTTATAATTTATTTTTAAACAATATGAGAAAACTCCACTTCGGAAACCCTCTAGATCTCCAACCACTATGAACAGCCATTTTCCAAGCACCAATCTTAGTGTACAGAAGATAATTAGGGAATAAATAGAAACTTAAAAAGAATATAAGTGGAACAATATTCTTGAGAAATATCAAATAATTGCTCTGGGGAAATGACTTCCTGTGAAATAATAATGAATTCTTTATTCACACAGCAGCACATGGGGTACATGTGAACATTCACATTGGATAACAAACTCTTGGCATCACGAAAGAAGCAAAGTCCAAAATGGTCACTTATTTCATCATCAACACTAAATGTCCTCCCTGAGAAGACAGCAACTCTACAAGCAACTGTAGTAAACGTTAGATAGATTTTACATAAAAAACAGTTTTGGAAAAATACAACCAATAAACTCTCTTAAAGAAACATTAAATAAACAATTCAGCAAGTTTTTCAGAATATTGACAAAACAACTGCCCATCAAAAATATGGCATATTAACATAATGGATAAAGAAATTTGACCAAACATCGCTTATCCCAACTATATGCAAAAGATTCTGACATTTTTCTTATTCTTTTTCATTGTCAAAAATATTGATTATAGGTCATTAAACTTGATTCCATCATGTACTCATGAGTTGGGAAACAATGTTTGAAAAACATTTCTCTAAAATCCAGAATAATTTTCTTTGAAATAACCCAAGTGACATTCCTTAGCTGAGATTCTATCTTCCCAATGCACATTACTATCCATAAGTAGCTAATGCATCTTAAGAGAACAATGCTGAAAGGTGGCCATTTTTCTATGGCAGGAAAACTAACCGAGGTGCCTCACTGTTTTTCCATTTAAGCAAAACAACACTCCCTATTTCAAACAGCAGACATTTTATTCTGAGAAAAATAATACAGATTGAATAATGGGATAGAGACCATATTGAAAAGAGAAATATCCTTTCCTGGCAGTGAAAAGTTATGTATTGTTAAGTGGGTATCCAAAATTGAACTCTAGTTTTCTTTTTAAAAATCTCTGATTCAAACACCTCTTTTAATAGAGGGCATTCCAGTGTTGTGAGAGAACACTTGGGAAGACCATAGCACTATACTACGGTAATTTTTTTAATCTTGTAAAAATATCTAGCATATTTTGTGTGGTTTTCTATATTGAAGCAGAATTTGAAGTTCTGGCAGCCATATTTGATAAACTAGAAATAGTATCTAGCCATTTTAATATTTTCATCACCCCTAAAATTTGAAACTATTATTATTTAACACAATTTTACTAGGCTGGGCTTCGCTGTAACTCATTCTGAAGGCACTTTGTTAAGGAAATATATTATCAGGGCCTGTTTAAACTGCTTTATAGATTCTATTACCTTTAAACTAAAGCAGTCATTATTTTAAAGGAGAAAAACTGTATTAATTTTGTCAATATGGAGAAAGGCTATTTTCAAAACATTGTTTAATATGAAGGAACTTAATATAGAACTTATTAGAAATGAGGTACAAGTCCTTAAAAATATTAGGGACTTTCTGTTGTTTAAAATGAACATTCCACCTAGGCTTAGCTGAACATATAGCCTAAGTGAATACTTATATATGAATTTATAAATCTTGGAAATAGAGTTTTACAGAAAAGCTAACAGGCCCTGAGGTGTAGCTGAACTTGTTTCCAGGCGCTGCTGTAATTTCCTCTGTGCGTATACTTAAAGACTGTGACACAAAAGACTTTTTCTAATGCTGTAATTTTGTAGTTTTGTTAGACTGAGTTATAGTGTGGGGGAATATTCAGAAATTACAGCTTAAATGGGAAAACGTGAATGGTGTTACTTACATAAAATACTACTGCAATAGTTCTTTTATTAATTTTTAATGTTCAGCACCCTCTGTGACCTCCTTTATTCTCTTGCTGTCAAGAGGGCAGGCTGGAAAAATTGAAATGGGCTGACAGAAAACATAGTGCATGTTACATCCCAGCTCTGAAATCTCTTGACTCTTTTTGGGGCACATGCTAACACAGTCCATGCTGCTCTGCATTACAGTAATAGTTAAGACCCTGTTTGATAGCTCCAATAAAAGATAGTGGTGTAGGGCTGAGCAGGTGCTGCTTGTCAGCCTTTCTCTTTCAGATATTGTGGGATGGGGACACAATTAAAAGTAGAATATAACCTTTTGCTGTTGTTGTTTTACCATAGCTCATAGGCATACTGCATACTCTCACAACAGAAAACCTACCATGGATAGAGCTTTATTTGTGTCTATCTAGCCTCTTCCAAAAGCACATTTTTGGTCTGATTCAGCAATGATTTTCTTGAACAGTGGGGCACTGATCTGTTATGCATGTCTACCACTTTCTCCATCACCAAGGAGACTAATCCCCATACTAGCATAGTCAAGAACCTCACAGCATCGTCTTTGCAAGGCCAAGTGCATGTTGTCACAGCAACAGAGTGCACGGGGCAAAGAGACCGAATGAGACCTTGGGATTAAAACTTCTCTCTTTTTTCAAATTCAAGTATTTGAGGATGAGAAAGAATGTGGAAAGGTGTGAGGTCTGCCAACATCTTGTCAGCCGAAGCTTAAATATAATGCTTTATTAGTGTATTTGGGACAGTTGTGAAAGCAACGTTGTTTGAAGAAGATAGATTTTAAAATTCTAAGCATAGAAACTAATTCAGACTATGAAAAAGATATTACAATTAGGGTGCACATATGTTTTTTCTGAAAGGATCTGGTATTAGCCTTTACTAATAAGTGGAAAGACAATCATGACAATGAGAACTTCTCAAGAAAGCACAGATCAGAAGAGAATAGAATTTGTGTAAGACCCTATTTTGCTGTTCTCTCATCTTGTACTAAGAGACATAATAACTTGAGCCTTCACATTCTATCTATTCCATTTGCTGTAACTATTAGCAAGGGTGACCAGCAATATATCAGCATTTACGATCACAAAAAAAGGATACTCTTGCTTGCAACATAATAACCTGGTATTTCAGCAACCTGCAAGGAAGCATAATGCAAGGAGAGGACAGCACCCACCTGACACTCCTCCATATGTAGTCTGCTTTCCAATACCAACTGCTGGCCAGGGTGTGCCATCGGCTTTTAAGCCCATCAGACCTGAAACTGTGTTGGTGGCTGTAACGCCATCTGCACCACCTGTGGAAAACACATTTGTTTGCAGTTCTTAAAGACACAATGGTTAAAGTCCAATCAAACTTACACAACCTAGAAAATGGACACTACTTTCTTTGGAGAACATTTTCTCTTCTTAAATGTCCACATAAATTCAACTCTTACCATCACACTTAAAAGGCTAGATATATTTTTAAAATTTTAATTATCATGACTTCATTTTCTAAATCATTAGGTGGATATATTGATGCCAAATGTTTTGTAATCGGTGTTACTTCCCAAGTAATTTACAATCTCTTTGCAAGTCAGGGTGCAATTTCCATGGAATATAAGATAAACATATGTGATTTGTAAAGTCATGCATCGCCTGCATGATTTATGTATTCAACAGATACTGAGTGTGTGTTTAAGGTAGTGCGCTGCACTCTCTAATATAAAGGAAACAGCAATTTCACAGTGTGGAATCTGATATCTTTTTTTTTTTTAATCTCATTAGAGATTCAAATGCTATTGCTGAATTCTGAATTGTTACATTATGAGATTCTTAATTTGGGGATGGTTTGCTATAACTATAGCTTTGTTTCTTAACTTTTTAATCTTTGCAAAAGAAGTGTTTATTAGGAAAAATTATAAATGATCTTGTATTTCTAGACTAAAATTGGGGGTCCAATTATTAGATGAAGTCCAAGTGTAAATCTCCATTTGTGAGATTTCAAGTGCTCAATTTAATACTTTTCTTATAACATAAAAAAAGAAACACCCAAATGCTTGTCAAAAAAGTCATACTTCAGTATGCTACATAATTCAGGCCAATAGTTACATAACTGAGCAACTGATGCAAGTCTAGTTCTTACCTTCCTTTGCAGCTCTTGCAATGCTTACAATATCAGTGACATTTGGGGTCAATTTGGCAAAAAAAGGAACCTGAACAGCTTGCTTAACCCAGCGACAGATGTTCCGTACCAGCTCTGGATCCTGTTCAAATAGTTCAGTTAAATATAGAACATAATTAAAGAATTGTGATCAAAATGTGTACTGCAGCAATAGCAAACTGGGGATGTGCAAGACAAATCCAACTTGACAATGAGCTACATGATATATTTCTCAAATTCCTCCTCAGTATTACACCTAGACTCATTAGGGAACTAAGGTTAATACACTTAGAGTGAACTGCAAATTCATCACATAAAGGTTAAATTCCTCAAGGGAGTATTTGGATAATAAAATTACAAAGAACCAAATGGAAGCAGGTATTTCTCAGTGTCAGTCAAATAATATCAGTACTGAAACATAAACTTTTGATGGTAAGTTCAGAAAACATTACAGAATTTCTAGTGACCTCAGTGGTTTAAGCCTAATAAAATATATTTGAACTGCAAACTCCCAGGAGAGTGGTATTCAATCTGAAGCCAGTTGCTTTCATTATTAGAAGACTTAGCACTGCTGAAATGCATTCAAGAAAAAATATATCTGCAACTTCATCATCGCTCTAAATGTGATATATACTATGTGCTAAAATGGAATAATTCAGCTTGGATTATACATGAGCTGATCAGTAACTTCAGCTTACTTTTGTAAATGTTACCAAGATCTGTGCAGCATTTTCAACACTCATCTACTTGAAAGAATTGATCAAAATGACAAAAATGAAATAAAATATCAAATGCTCATTTTTAAAAGCAAGGAATAGACATTTTCCTGTGCCTGTTTCCTGTGATTTTTCAAGCTTTTATTTTCTCATGGGAGAAGTATCATTTAGAGGGCAAGTTATTTCCACTGAAATAACTTAGCTTTAGTAATGTTCTTTGATTTCAACACATACAATAGTCCTTTTTTCCATTACTTGGAGTGCAAAATTTATTCTGACAGGTACTGATAATGTGCTTTGATAAATTACCTTAATATATGCAATAGCAATTCATTATTGAACTTGGTAATATTATCTTAGCAAGTTAAAATGTTTTTTGAATAAAAGAAAAACCCAGGAAAAATATAGACATAAATTTAAACTAGGGGAATAGTAGGCAAGTATATTATTTGTAATTAATATTTTTATGTGTAAGAAAGTTGCTTTTTGCATTTTAACCTTTTGAATTCTTTAAGATGAGATTTCTAATGTAACCTTTAGAAAGAATCTTTTCACTTAGTTTTAATGTGTCTTGATCTGTCATCCTGTATCACTATAAACGTTATGTGTTTATGTGGTAAGATACTGCAATGAGTTACTTTGTGTTGATTATTATCATCTCTATTCAGCAGAACTTAATACTTTAACAAGAAATCTTTGCTTTGGCTTGTTCTCTTTTCAGAGCAGTAATTTCTTCATTAAACATAAATATTAAAGAGCACTATATGGGATGCTCTACAGGGCATACTGTGCATTATGAATAGTAAAATCTGGAGACTTAGCTGTACAAATTCTAACTCATGAAAATGGAGATCTGCCCCTGCCCATGCAATGTTCATGAAATATTTATAACTGCTGCATTGGCATTATGAAGGCAGTTGCATCTTTGTGACTTTCCTTTCTAAGTTATGAATTTCCATGGGACTTAGCCTAGAAATGACAGTAACTCTAGATGATATGAATTGCATGTCCTTTGTGAAAGCACTCTTTAAGGTAGAATTTGACAATAATTTAAGATCACTTGAATTGCATAATACATGGAAGGTAGTTGGATAGGAATTACTGAAACAAATTTAAAATTTTATTTGGTTTCAGTAACGTGAACACAAATAATCTGATGGTGGCTTTTAAGTGGCTTTCAATACTATTGACCACCATGTTTTTGTAATTTACTTTGATCATTTGCCAGACTTTCTTTGTTGACTTTCAGTAGTTGACTTCTTTCAATAAGTGCTTCTTACTAAGTTTTTAGAAATTTGCAAATTCTTCAAAGATTTGAAATTCCGAAAACATATGGTTCCTTGGTAACCATTATTTTATTTGCTTGAATCATCTATATCTATTTGAGATAGCAAATTTTGATCCTCTCATCTCTCACTACAGTTGACCATGTTCAGATATACTTTTTTTTATCTTCACATGCACTCAATTCAGCTGCTGACTAATCATCAAAGCCAGATGAATCACACTTTGATTACCTGAGAATTTAAAGATCAACTTTTGACCAGCATTATTTTGAAAATTGACTTCTTTAAATTGCAAGGTTTCATTTGACAGGTAAAATAAGAAATATTCTGATACAAAAAGAAATGTGGTGAGCATAGTAACATGATAAAAATGAGTGTGTACACTTTGAGAATTAAGGATGGACTGTAACTACTTTCCTGATTTCTTCATTATTTTGATATAAACATTTAACAGCAAACATAATTAACAAAGTTTCTGCATCTTGACCTCCTCATTTTCTAGTGATAACATTAGACAGATTAGCCTTTCCTAATGAGTCAGTTTTCAAAATCTTAATGAAATGTGCAAATTTGAGGCAACTTCTATTCCCCCAAAATTTTCCAGACAGGAAATATACAAAGGTACTATTTCCTCTCAGATAAATTGAATATTTAATAATATCAACACCAACAAAAAGCAAATAAAACACAAACAATTCTAAGCTGTTCTTCTATTTCCAGGAACCTCCAAAATATTTGTTGTGTCAATGAATGAAGAAAGAATAAAAACTTGACACACATAGTTTCAACTTAATTCTTTATATATACGTCAAAATCTAGACTATGTCTAGATAGGTTTAAGAAAAACCCAGATATATTTTAGAATTGATTATATCCTAAAAGCATAAAATCTAAGAAGACTACTTTACAAACACTGTAGCAATTTTGAAGAAAAATAATGGAAAATTATGAAAAAAAGATTAGAAGGAAAAAATGGAAACAAAGCTTTTGTAAATAACGAGGGGAAGAGGGGTTGAGGGGAGTGGAGGGGAATGGGAAAAAAGAAGAAGCAAGACGTATCATGTACAGGTACTAATTCTCTATGAAGAGTGTTATCATTATGTATATATAAAATGTACCAATAAAATTTTAAAAATGCAAAAATCATGCAAAATGAAAAATTTTGACAAATCTTTTAATGTATCAACTACATATAAAATCTGTCTGGGTCAGTAAGTTTTTATTGGCTCTTCCTATAGCTATCAATAATACCCAGCCCTGAGCATGATTTGCAATTGCTCCAGCAGCAGGGGTGTGTGTGTGTGTGTGTGTGTGTGTGCATGCTTTAGCACTTATTAACTATTTTGTTATTCATGTGAGCACCAAGATGCTTTCTCATGATAGAGTTCTGTGCTATTATAAGCAGGAAGACATCCAAAGCCTGCTTATATGCTGGGTTGGTCCTGGGAAGCTAATGTTGGTCTTTAAAGTACTACATGAGGTGAAGATACCAGACAAGGCTTGTAAAGTGCTAAAAAGAGGAAAAGAGTGGCCTAGAGACAAATTTGCCCAATCTGAAAATGTTAATGAGGAGCAGCCTCATGTCCACATGCAGTTAATATGCTCTGGGAGAAATTCCTATGAAAACCACACGGTACAACAGCTAAATCCTAAGAACACAGCACTGAATAGGTTGCTTATTGCAGTAGTTTTCATTGGCACATCTTGTTGTTTTTAAAGCTTAATTTCTAAATTAAAGTTTTTAATTCTTATAACTACTAATGTCTCTGGCTGTACATTGAGGAGATTCTATATAAAATGACCTACTCTTTTGAGGCCTTTAACATAACCTCTCCACTGTAGGGCAAGCATTTCTACCATTTACTTAGCAAGTCACAGCTCACAAGTCTCGTGCTCTCTGCAGAGGAACACGTACTACAGAATAAAGCTGTGAGAATTTCTTGATAAGCTAAATTATAAGTGAAATTTTTGACTTGAAGAAACATTTCTCTCCAATTTACCTGGTAATTTTCACACTGTACAATTCTTTTCAAAATGGATTTCTTAGACGCTGGCATTTCAATGAATTCACTGAAAAATTTTACCAGATATAAAATGTTTTCCACTCAGGAACTCCCAAGATTTAATTCACATGACATGACAAGAAGTGGCTAGCATTTTTATTATGTCTGCTTTCCTGATGTAAAGAACTGGGGCTCAGAAGATCAATCTGATACCAGTTTCATCTTCTTAATTTTCTTTCCTATTATCATGTTCTAAACCATCATATTCTTTAACAAAATTGCTCCCTAAAGTGAAATTCAGCTATCAGTTGTAAACTAGAACTATAAAAGACTTCTCCCTCATATATACCTGAAAGACCAGATATACAGCTAAAAGAGGTAACAGGGTTGTATTTATAAAATAGGACAGAATGATTTAAGCACTCCAAGTAAAAGTATTAGTGAATGCACAAACTGCATGTTGGAATGAATATATTTAAATCAACATATAATTTAGCACGTGTCCTTCTGGAATTTCTTTTTTCTGACTTAAAAATTCTAACAGGGGTATAAACTCTTAGGAAAAGTTTGGTAGCTTCCTCTAAAGGTAAACAATCAATTTAGAAATTCCACTGTTCATTATATATCCCAAAGACAAGAAGACATATTTCCTTTTTTTTTTTTTTTTTTTTTTGTGGGCACTGGGGGTCGAACTCAGGACCTTGAGCGCCAGCAGGCGCCCATGCTGCTGAGAGTTATCACCGGCCCTTTTTTCGTATGTGGGTACCGGCAGTTGAACTCAGGACTTCGCGCTTGCCAGGCAGGCACTTATGCCGCTGGGCTATCTTACCTGCCCAAGAAGGCATATTTCTATACAAAGATTTACACATAAGCATTCATAGCAGCTTTTAGAAAATAGTTTCAATTTAGAAGCAACCACAATAGCTATCAGCATGTGAGTAAATAAAGAAATCATGTCATAGCCACACAATGGAATACTATTCAGCAATAAAAAAGGAAGTACTAAGCCATGCCACAGATGGGTATCAATTTTTTTTAAATGTGCTGAGTTGCAGAAACAATATATGACATATATGAGTACATTTATATGAAATTCTACAAAAAAAATTATGCTAACAGACCACAGTGCAGTGGATGCTGGTACTGAGGATTACCAGGAAGAGGCGCAAAGAAATTTTGGGAGTAATGGAAATATTCTTATCTTGACTATCTTGACTATGTTCACTACGTAGATATTTGCCAAAGTACATCAAACTCTACACCTAAATGTGTTCATTCTATTATATTGTAGTAACACAAATTTCATCTAATTTGTAAAAATAATTCTAAGGGTGTTCCTTCCACATGCATTATTCCCCAATAAAACTTCTTCCCACTTAACCCCATCTCTGCTTTCTAGAAGAGTCAACTACTAATATCATCTACCATACCAAAGAGTGCCACCTACAGTTTGCTTATTAATAAGGTTATGTAGCATAACTTGAAGATCTTTATAAATGGGGAAACAGGTTATGTACACACCATCATGACACTACCAATAGGTGTTCAAAATTGCTGACCAGCTGAGCCAAACTGAACCTCAGCAAGTTTCCTAATTACTGCTTAGAACATACTAAAAAGACTTCAGTGGGTAACAAAGTAGAGACAGTTGCTTGCAGTACTATGTATGGACTCATTTTGGGGAATGGCAAGTACACATTTAAGTGTATAATAAGGAGCTTTTATTCTTTGCAGGCTTTAGGCAGCTTGGAATTTTTTTCTAAATGCAAAGCATAGTGTAAACAGTGTAACAATTGATATTTTATACGTCTATTTGTTTATTCACTTAGCTTATGTTTTCTAGTGCTAGAGTTAGAAAACCACCACAAACATAAAACCTCAGGATCTTTATAATCCTATATTGGTGTGAATGATTAACCAACCCAGGGAGGAGGCTAGCATACAACGGGAGCCTGCCTGGAGCACCCACCCTGCTGATGGATACATTTAGAATGAAGAGAGTCTAGGGAAGTTATGCTTCTGTCCTGGGGACTTGGTGAAATTCAAGCAAGAAGGAATTACTGCTGAGGCAATTTTAAATAACATAGCAGAGAAAACCTCAATCCCTTGGCAATGAATAGTTTTACCTAAGGAGAACTCATCTATAACAAATTGATACAGTTCCTTAAGGAATTTCTCACTAGTTCTACTATAAGAGCAGGGAAGAAATATCTAGATCTTTGTTGTTCGTTTTGTCAGCTCTTTGCACTTATTTCCCTCTTTGAGATGAAAATTATTTGCAGATATTAAAAGTGGGGTGATTTTGAATGAAAATGTAGAATGGGAAATTTTAGACATGAACTTTTGTGTGATATTCAGAAGCTCTTAACAAAATTCATAGATACTAGATTTTACTCAAAATTGTGAGCAATGTTGACCCTAACAATTGTTACCGATTTAATTATTTATACTCATCAGAGTGTAAGATGTCTGTGTGTGCCTGTGTTTACATGTGTGGGTGTGTGTAAAAGGGAGCTCTCTATTTTAAATTTCTTCAGGTGTCAAGATAAGGACAGGTCACTCTGTGTTGGGGATTTATTACAGGTATACAAGGGCGAGTGATGAAGTGACTGTAAGTTCTGGTAAAGGAAGAGTCCGTCGTCTGGGGACTGGGATTTTTCTCACTCATCTTGTGGGAAGATGATGTACAGATCAGCTTTTCCTTTCGTGTTGTTCTCTTACAAGCAGTACCATGAAACCATGATGCTAATGAATCTGCTTTTATTTCTTAGCATTTCTTCTTCTATTTCTTCAACTACTCACTTTCTCCTTATTTCTATATTGCCTTTTTAATTCCCCAACTGAAGTTACATGCTCTTTGCTTTAGCATCTATATGCTTCAAAATCAAACCCACAAAGGAGAAGATGTAATACCAACAGTGTTGTTCTTAGTATTTTGGCTGTCCAACGTTGCATTTCCCTTTGTACATTGTGGAGAATTCCTACTCTGTGATTTATTGATGGGACACAGAAATCACCTCTGCTACGTAAGCTTTCCTCTCTACCTTCTTGCAACCAAAAAAAAAAAAAAAAAAAAAGTTACAGGATCTATGCCTAGCAAACTGAATCTCTAACCTAAAATTCTAATCTCACCATCACAAAAGGGTAAAAGTTCATCTGTGTCAAAGGTGGTGCGGTGTCAGCTGGCTGGATCCACGATGGCAGCAGTGGCAGAGAGCTGCACTGGCAGAGGCTGTGTGTTAGCTGGACAATTCTTGGTACCCATCTCTGGATCCCTTTCATTTCTTCCTATTTTTTAAAGCTTTCTATTTCTCCTTTATCTGATTCTGTAAGACATCTATTATTTTGCTGATAAATATTCTTTTTATTTCTGACAGAGAGAACCCATTTCTGTTATTTGCAAGTAAGAAATGTTATGGGAATTTTGCCTGATTTATGGCATCATACTTCCTAAGAGGATGCTGCTCACTTTTTATTTATTCCACAAATGGTTGTGTTTTGCTCAGGATGCAATATCTGGTTCAATAGATTATGGTCAGTGTAGCCAGGACCACACTGTGGCACTGTGTACTAGATATGATCTGTGCCCATTTTCCTTTAGAAAGGAGCTATGAGCCTGGTAGGAATCAGAGTAAGGCATTAATTTTGTCCCCAAAGTACTTACAATCAAGTTATAATCACATAGGGCAGTGAAAATTTGTTAGAATCAGAATAAATGACCTCTGGGATTAAATATGTCTCTATTCCTCTATAAATCATTTAGGATTTGAATGTGTCATAATAAGCAAATGTTCATATAATTCTAGAGACCTCTGCAGAACTAAGATACATTTGCCAGATCCAGGAGAGGTTGATTTGAAATGTATGAAGAGTAGCTAGGATTTCTTAAAAGATGTATATGTAGACAGAGAAGAGTAATATAACCCATAAGGAAAAATATCTAGAGGCACTGAGATTAAATTAAAATATGATCTCCCTTTCACTCTGAATACCTGCATGATTACCAATTTGACAAGGATCTTTCATTTATCCAAACTCAACTTTACGAAAATGCCTGAAGCCTATATTGTTGATAAAACAGTTGATGAAGCATTCATGGGGAAAACATCTTCAAACTGCTTGATATACAAAATCATATTAGTCCTACAAATGGATGGGTATTTACTCTTGCTATATTCAACAAATGTAAAGTACCCAAAGGACTGATAAATTTAGATAGTTTAAAATTTTGTATTTTTCACTTAAAAAGGAGGAATATAATCAACTTCACTGGGTTATATAATTAACATCTAGATATAGAAGAATCTAATTAGGTTTTATGTTTTTTTGTTTTTTTATTTTACAGAGAAAAAGCAAAAAAAAAAAATGATACAGAATGTCAGAACAAGATATTAGGAAATTAACAATGGTTAATATATTGCATATTGTTATCCTCAAACTACTTGCTCAGATTACAAGATATAGGCATGAAAAATTGATCAAACAATATAAGCACAAACCGTTCTTTTCAATGAATTAAAAGTAGTAGTATAATTATTTTAGCTATCTTGTGCATATATATATTATTTTTTCTTTTCCCTTCCTTTTTTTCTCCTTTCCCCCATCCCAGTTGTTCCTTCCTTTTGAGAAGTTTCTTTCCCTTTCACAATATCTATTGTAGATTTTGGATCTTATTTACTTTTTCAGCTTCTTACACTAGGGAGACAATACAATGTTTACACATGTGAGTTTGATTTATTTCACTTATGAGTATGGTCTCTAGTTGCATCCATTTACCTATAAAAGCCTCGAGTTTATCTTTCTTTATAGCTGAGTGGAACTCCATTACATAAAAATACCAGGTCTTAGAATAGCAAAGGCAATTCTGGGCAACAAAGGCAAGGCAGGGGGCATCACAATCCCCGACTTGAAATTATACTATAAAGCTACTGTGATAAAAACAGTGTGGTACTGGCAAAAAAACAGACCTGAAGATCAGTGGAACAGATTAGAAGATGCTGAAACAACCCCAGACATACTAAGCCACCTTATCTTTGACAAAGGTGCCAAACACATTCACTGGAAGAAAGATAGCCTCTTTAATAAATGGTGCTGGAAAAACTGGCTCTACACATGCCAAAGATTAAAACTAGACCCATATCTTTCACTATGCACTAAACTAAATTCAAAATGGATCAGAGATCTAAATATTAAAACAGAAACATTAAATCTGCTGGAAGGTAGGATAGGTAAAACCCTTGAAGACATTGGTGTAGGCAAAGACTTTACGAATAAAACCTCAACCGCACAGGAACTATCACAAAGAATCAACAACTGGGATCTCATCTTATTAAAAAGCTTTTGCACAGCAAGAGAAACCACTAACAGAGTGAAAAGACAACCCACAACGTGGGAAAAAATGTTTGCCAGCTGTTCCTCAGACAAAGGATGACTATCGAGAACATATAAAGAACTCAAAAAAATCAGACCTCCCAAATATAAAGACCCACTCCATAAATGGGCATCTGAGATGAATACACATTTCTCAGATGAAGAAATACAAATGGTAAATAAATATACAAAAAATGTGCAACATCACTAGTCATTCGAGAGATGCAAATTAAAACAACACTGAGATACCATCTCACCCCAGAAAGAATGGCTATTATAAAGAAATCAACTAATAACAAATGCTGGAGGGGCTGTGGGGAAAAAGGAACCCTTCTCCACTGTTGGTGGGAGTGTTGACTGGTACAGCGACTGTGGAAATCAGTGTAGAGATTCCTCAAAAAACTAGGGTTGGAGGTCCCATTGGATCCAGCTATTCCCCTTCTGGGTATCTTCCCAGAAGAGTTAAAAACATTGTACCACAGCGATATATGTGCACCCATGTTTATAGCAGCACAATTTGTAATAGCCAGATCTTGGAAACAACCCAAATGCCCATCAACTGAAGAATGGATAAGAAAGATGTGGTATTTTTATACAACGGAGTACTATTCAGCCATAAAGAAGGACAAACTGGAGACTTTTATAGGTAAATGGATGCAACTCAAGAAAATACTCATAAGTGAAACAAACCGGATGCACATGTGTAAGCATTGTATTGTCTCTATAGTATGAGAAACTGAAAGAGTAAATAAGATCCAAAATGTACAATAGACATGGTGAATCAAAAAGAAACTGGTCAAAAGGAAAGAGACTGAGATGGGGTAATAGGGAAAAGTAAGAAGGGAAAGAAAAAGAATTGTATATATATATAAGATGGTTAAGATAGATACACTACTAATTTTACTTAGTTCATTGAAGAGTAAGGTTTGTACCAATAATGTTTGGACAATTGAATGCTAATATCTGGTATCCTGAATAACTAACTTAAAGATAACGATACGCAATGCATTAACCATTGTTACCCTCCTATTGTGTTGTTTTGAAAATTTGTTCTTTTTATATTTATTTTGTTTTGTTTTTTCTTCTCTTTAAAATAAAAATAAAATAAAATAAAATAAAAAAAAATACCAGGTGTTTTTTATCCATTCCTCAGTTGATTGGGTTGTTTCCAAGATTTAGCTATTACAAATTGTGCTCCTATAAACATGGATGCATATATATTGCTGTGGTGCGATGTTTTTAATTCTTCTGGGAAAATACCCAGGAGGGGAATAGCTCAGTCGAATGCACCTCTAATCCTAGGTTTTTGAGGAGTCTCCACACTGATTTCCACAGTGGTTGTACCAGTCTACACTCCCACCAACAGTGGAGAAGAGTTCCTTTTTCCCCACAGCCCCTCCAACATTTGTTATTGGTTGATTTCTTGATGATAACCATTCTTTCTGAGGTAAGATGAAATCTCAGTGTTGTTTTAATTTGCATTTCTTGAATGATCAATGATGAACCTTTTTTCATGTATTTATTTGCCATTTGTATTTCTTCATCTAAGAAGTCTGTATTCATATCAGATGCCCATTTTTGGATTGGGTCTTTGAATTTGGGGTGTCTGATTTTTTTCAATTCTTTATACATTCTAGATAGAAGTAATGTGTCTGAGGGACAACTGCCTAAAATTTTTTCCCACTCTGTGGGTTTTCTTTTCACTCTGTTGGTGATTTCTTTTCATGTGTAAAAACTTTTTAATGAGATGAGATCCCAGTTGTTGATTCTTTGAAGTACTTCCTGTGCAATTTGTTTTTGTTCATGAACTCTCTGCCTACCCCTCTGTCTTCAAGATTCTATCTTCTTTCTTTTCCAGGAGATTTAGTGTTTGACAAAGAACAGCTGAAGAAATTCATGACTACCAAACCAACACTACAAAGGGTACTGAAAGATATACTAGCAGAGACAAAAATTATCTCAATTCCAAGAACAACAAAAGAAAGAAACCACCAAGCAGGGCAAGCAATTAAGCAGAGGGGAAAAGTAGGGAACCAACAGTAGGAAAATAACATGACAAAGACAAACCAATACATATCAGTTATAACCATCAATGTAAATGGCCTCAATTCACCAATCAAAAGAAATAGACTGGCAGCATGGATCAAGAAACAAAATCCAACAATAGGTTGTATACAAGAAACATTTAACTCAAAAAGAAATTCATAGACTAAAAGTCAAAGGATGGAAGACAATACTCCATACAACAGGAACCCAGAAAAAAGCAGGGGTAGCTAGTCTGTTTGCAGACAATGTGAACTTCAACCAACAATGATCGAAAGAGATAAAGAAGGTCACTACATACTTTTAGGGAGAAAAATTCAAGAGGAAGACATAATGATCATAAATATATATGCACCAAATACAGGAGCAACCAACTATATAAGATAAATATTAATAGACATGAAAAATCAAATAAGCAATCACACAATTGTGACAGGGGACCTTAATACACCATTGTCACAAAGAGACAGATCAACTAGACAAAAAATCAGCAAAGAAATAACAGAACTGAACCAAACCTGTGAGCAAATAGACTTAGTACATGTTTATAGAGTGTTCCACCCAACAACATCAGAATACACATTCTCAGCTGCACTCGGGATGTTCTCTAAAATAGACCATATACTAGCCCATAGAACATGCTTAAATAAATGCAATGGAATTGAAATTATCCCATGCATACTATCTGACCATAGTGCAATAAAATTGGAAATTAATGACAAAAGAAACCACAAAAACTTCATAAACACATGGAAATTAAATAACACCCTCCTGAACAACCAGTGGACCACAGATGAAATCTAATTATGTTTTAATATAATCTAGGCAAAGGCAAATTCCAGCTTATAGACCAGACATCATCTTGTACTTCTCCAGTTCCTAGTATTCCCAGATCTTAACATGAAACAGCTGAAATCACAAATTAGCTCATATATTCCTTATTCCTTGGTCCTTTATATGGTAAGTAAAGGCTTTATGGAAATACATAAATGTACTAAATCTGGACCAATGCCCTTATCTGAACACTTGCAGCCACCCTGAAGCTAACGATGAAGTATTTATGAACAGTGGCATTTTGTTATAAGAAACAGACACAAAACAACCCAAAATAGTTCTGTATTTCAAGATGTAGAGTGAATTAGAACTTATCTTAGCAGGCCAGTGAGATAGCTCAGTGGCATAAGCACCTGCCTGGCAAGTGTAAGGTCCTGAGTTCAACTCCTGGTACCCACATAAAAAAAAATAAAAGAACTTGTCTTAGCAATGGAGTAATTAATTGCTTTTACTTATAGTTTTTGTGCATGTAAGAGAGTTCGGGAGTTTGATGGTTAATTTGAATGGTCACCTTGATTTCCTGGGAGCTGCCCAGAAGATTAGTAAAGTACAATTTTGGGTTGTGTCCGGGTGGGTCATGAATGCAACATCTACAGGCCTATATCTTTTCCCTGGATTCTTTCTCCTGCTATTCCCCAGATCTTATTCTTGATCACCATTAACTAAGATATTTTGTTCCACCGTATGCTTCTGCCATGATGTTTCTTAGAGTCAGCTAATCACAGACTGAATCTTCTGAAGCCATGAGCCAAATTAAATCTCTCCTCCCTTCAGTCAGGGGTTTCAGGTATTTTGTTCCACAACAGAGACACCAACCAATACAGGGAGACAACAATGAAAGTGATTATAGTTGAGGGATGCACAAAATGGCACCAGTAGGAGTAGTACATATGGAGCAACACATGAATAAAGAATACAAAGGAAAAGATGTTAAAATCTGAGAATAGGTAACATAATATGAAACGGGAAAAAAGCTACTGTATATGAAGGCAGCAGGGAGGAGACATTGGTAATTATTCCTCTAGAGTTAAGGATCATTTTCCAAAAGATTTTGGCCTTAATCTGTAGACATTAACACATGGAAGGAACATGTTTAAATCCATGTTTTAGAAACATAACTCTTGTATACAGAGTCTTCACAAAAATGTATACATACTTCAGCAGTTTGCTGTTCTAATAAATGTCTGGAAGGTAATGGCCACCACTTTGAGTATCTCGTGTAATTCTAGAGGTCAAAAGTAACTTGTATTCATCTCATGATGTTTTAATAAACTTAGGATTAAAATATTTATACAAATTTTTCTTTTCCTGATGTATACATTTTTTGGTGGACACTGTATATCTGTGGGATTTGTAGGATAAGAAATGGCATAAAAGAGACCCATCAGAAAAAAAAAGAAGGGTTTGTAGTAAACAAGTGCCTATGACAATCGAAAATTTCAAGCAGACTATGATGTCAGGACATTGAGGGAATATCTTTGTGGTCCCAAATATGGGGATATGCAGGAGATTCTGACATTTAGAGTGCAAGGACGTTACCTCATTTCTCAAGATGGCATCTAGCTATAGCAACCTGGGGTCTTGGAGTTATGCGAAAATGATTTAAGATTTGTCTCCAAAGAAAAGCTACACTATAAATTCCAGATAAGGACAAATTAGAGCTGGGGAATGGGAATCAAGAATAACTCTGTAGATCCTAATTGCTGGAGGATGGCAATTTCATCAACCAAGTGATAAATACAGGGTAAGCATATTTTGGGGAGAAAACAGTGAATGAGTTTTAGATATATGGAGTTTGAGTATATAGGATATGTAGCTCAAATAATTAGACTGAGAGTTTAGAGGAATTTGGCTCTCAGGTTCAGAGTTTCGGAAACAAAGTATAAAGATGTATTATCACACAGACAGATGGTGGTTGAAGTCTTTTGAATGGATGAGAAGATGGTAAGAAAGGGGATTAACTTTGGGATCACTGATATTAAGCAGCTGAATCCTTGCAATGGTCAGAGAGAGAGGAAAACCTGAAAAACTACAAGTGAGAAGTGTAATTCCATTAAGGGAGATCTTTATGAAGTGCTTCATGTAAAATACTACAGAGAAATCAGGTAGGATGAGGATGGAAATGTAAGCAATACATTATACCATTAGAGTGGTTGGCAGTTTATGATTATGTAGTCAGAGAGACATAACAGATATGGAAAGCAGACTGAAATGTGTTGAGAATATTTGCAAACATACTCATATATAGTCAAAGAAAACCAACAAAAAATTAATGTAAACCATGAAATCTAGAACTGTGTTTGACATTAAAAATATGTGAGAATTATTTTGTAGTTATCGCAGTTAGAACTAGTGACATGGTTAAAGAGATCATTTGCCATATTAAGAAGCAACGCATGAGATGCGGGTTCGTTCTTCAGTCGTCAGTATGTGGAAAGCCAGTCTTCCCAGCACCATTTATGAAAGAGGCTCTCTTCCTTCCATTGAAGGTGTTTGGCCCCTTTGTCAAAGAAAGATAAGGTAGCTGAGTGTGCTTGGAGTTGTTTCTGCATTTTTAATTCTGTTCCATTGATCATCAGGTCTGTTTCTTTGACAATACCATGCTGTTTTTATCATGGTAGCTTTGTAGTGTAACTTCAAATCAGGGATTCTGATGCACCCTGCCTGCCCTTGCTGCCCAGACTGCTTTTGCTATTCTAGTTCTCTTCTGGCATATGAATTTTAGGATGTTTTCTCTAGTTCTGTTAGGTACGCTATTGGTATTTTGATTGGGATTACATTAAACCTGTATGACAGTTTTGGACATATGGCCATTTTCACTATATTGGTTCTGTCTATCCAAGAACAGTGGATGTCTTTCATTTTCTGACATCTTCTTCCATCTCCTATTTCAGAGTACTATAGTTTTCAATGTAGAGGTCTTCTACTTCTTTTGTTAGACTGATTCCTAAGCATTTCATTTTTCTTGATGCTATTGTGAAAGGTGTGGTTTTCCTGGTTTCTCTCTCTTAGTGAGTTTGTTCCTAGGGTACAAGAATGTTATTGATTTTTGAGTGTTGACTTTGTATCTTGCTACACTACTGAATTTGGTTATTAAACCTAGAAGTCGGGCCGGTGAGATGGCTCAGCGGCATAAGCGCCTGCCTGGCAAGGGCAAGGGCCCGAGTTCGACTCCCAGAACCCACATACAAGAAAAGGGCCAGTGATATCGGTCAGTGGCACGGGCGCCTGCTGGCACGCAAGGTCCTGAGGTCGACCCCTGGTACCCACACACACACACAAAAACCTAGAAGTCTTTTGGTGGAGTTTTTAGCATCTTCTATGCAGAGTATCATGTCATCAGCAAATAATGATAGTTTAACTTCTTCCTTTCCTATCTATAATCCTTTTCTTTCTTTCTTTCTCTTGTCTAATTGCTCTGTCTAATGTTTCCAGAACTGTAGGGAACAGGAGTGGTGATAGCAGACATCCTTGTCTTGTTCCTGATTTTAGAGTGAAATCTTTCTGACTGCTCAATATGATATATACTGTTGGTTTATCATAGATGGCTTTTATCAGATTGAGATAAAGACCTATTGCAATTATCTTTAGGATTTTTGTCATGAATGGGTGTTAGATCTGTCAAATGCTTTTTCTGTGTCTTTTGAGATGAGCAAGTATATAAAGAGAAAAAGAACATATGTTTTTTTAAAGGTGTCAGTTGTGATTTAAACAATAGGTCTAAATTCTGACAATGTGATCAATGACAGTGTGAGACCCAAAAAATGAACTTTATTAATTAAATATATAAAAATTAGAAGCTTAGATTAGACCCAAAGAAGATATGAAAATCATTTCCAAACAATATTAAAAATGCCATAAATACAACACTCAAAATTTCTTTACTAAATGCTCTCACATATATTAACTGTATTGTGGCTAAATAATTCTAGTTTATTGTTTTCCTCAGATTATTCCTAGTGTAAGATGTAAGGACCATTCTTTTTTGTGTGTGTGTGGGTACCGGGAGTCGACCTCAGGACCTTGCACTTGGCAGCAAGTGCTTGTGCTGCCGAGCAATATCACCGGCCCTTTTTTTTCCTTTATGTGGGTTCCAGGAGTCGAACTCAGGACCTTGCGCTTGCCAGGCAGGCGCTTACGCCGCTGAGCCATCTCTCCAGCCCCATAAGGACCATTCTTGCAATATTTAATCATCAAATTCATATGGCTCTCTTTCCTATCTTGCTATAGATTCAAATCATATCCTTTATCTTAAACAAAAAGATTGTTTACTATAATCTAATTTTTCTGCAGTAAGCATTTCTTCAAATGTTATTTTAAAGAAAGTGTCTTCCTAATTATAAAAGATGATTTTCTAATTATTGTAGAAGAAAATAAAGCCTTGACTAAAAATAATTACTCATAATAAAACTAAATAACAACATTAAAAAGCTATCTATTTCCTTTAAGTAAGAACACGTTTTTCTTACAATTTAATGTTTACCATTTTTAGTTATGTATCATTAATTTTTGTTGTATATCATGTATATTCCCAATGTCTTAGAATTTTTAAAATATTCAGATAATAATTCATATAATAAATTATATAGACATTCTACCTTATCTTACTTCATTATTTATTTTCCCAATTTTTGGACTCTTGTGATTGCAGGTTTTATTATAAGTAATATTGGACCAAATCTTCTAGTGGTTGTTGCTCATAATTCCTTTAGTTAGGTTCTTAGGTTTTGTGTTTGTAAGCAAAGTTTAAATTTCTATGGATAGCAAGCAAAGAAATACAGGCTTTTAGAACATATGACCCCTTAAAAGACCTAAGAGGTCAATAGCCCTCTGCCTGGCACTGGTGGAAGCTTACTTTGTTGTATTATATGGGGCAAGTGGTAAAGTTGACAGAAGTGTGTCTTTCAGTTGATGCAAAGTTCCATCTATGATCAAACAATCAGCCTGTAGCATCTCCCCCAATCCCCCAATAGAGCAGAGCATGCAGGGATTCTATGCCTCATGCACTACAGGTCCCTCCAAAGACAACACATTAATAATTCAGTTCCTCCACACATTGTATAACTTAGCCTCTATTATTCATAATGGGAATTCTCTGAAGCTTATCATGATAGATATCCCTTTTAGGAAATAATAATAATGCTATTATAGTTTAGCTACAGTTCTGTCTAAATAAGAAACACACAATAGCCAATATTCTATATATAAACCATGATATTCAGGTAAAACCAATCACCATGCATCTGTGTTAGGACAGTCATATTAGTTCACCTATATTTAACGACCAGACCAAAATTTATTGCTGTTATTTCCTCCTCGATCCACAATATCCTTCCTCCTTCACATCATGCACACACTTGCTACAGTCATTGAAAAAATTAATTTTCTCTTTTATCTTTCAGTAGAAATTAAATAGATGAATGAGTGGACATTTTTATTACTTATTATATAACTGGACACTACGACAAAATATTTGAAAAGTATTGGTAAAGTTACACATTACCAAAGATAAATTAGTTAAAATAGATACTGAAACTGTATACCACTAATAAGTGCGGGGGGGTGGTACTCACACTACATTGATTTATTATCATAAACACGGTAGTTGACTGCAATCCCTTGTTAATCATCCAAGAGTCATATCTTTACATTAAAATGCTTAAAGTTTACTGAAATTTACTGTGATTATATTGCAATCAGTTAGTATAAAAAGTTACCTGTTTATTTCTAATTTAGTATTTTCTTATCATTTCATAAAAAGGGGTTTTTATTTCATGTCTTTTTTTATTTCATATTTAACTGAAACTAATATTTTGTTTAAAGAGTGATGAGTTACAGAAAATATTTCCCAGGTAAATGAAGGGCAACTTCTGAATATTATTTCCTACATTTTTTGGTCAATTTTTTTGGATAAACCTAAGCCTCAAGTAGCTATTAGAAAAAGAAAGGCAAAGAGGAGGCATAATAGTAAGTCTGAATTTTATTAAGATTTCATGAATAGGAAAGAATAGTACAAAAATATATTTTATTATTTATAATTGCTACCAATTTAAATATTGTATAAATTCCTTTTATAGTAATGTCATTAATTTTGAATTATCAGTATTAGAGTGGAAAGAACTATTTACATCACAAGAAGATTAAAAATTATGTACATTTCTTTCTGGAATGTAATCAGAGTTACCAATGTAGACTTTTAATTATTTATTCCAGTAGTTAGCCCTGGATAAAGTGATGCTTGATGGACACTTTGCTGGCTAATACTGTAACAGATAAGTATAAGAAATAATTTCATGTCATTAGGCTTGAATGACACACTAGATAAATGTCTGAAGCTACATTTGAAACACAGATACACACCAAAGAATGATAGATCGTTTCTATCATATCATCTCTATCATATCAATATTAGAATTTAAAAATGTAAATATACTGACATTTTGTTTCTATGATACTTCCCAACAATTCTATAATACCAACATATTCAAGAATAGTTAGCAATATGATTAGGGTTTCTGAAAATCTCAAGTCCAAAAAGTACAGCATTCTGTCAGGCAAACTGTCTGTCTGTCTGTCTGTCTATCATCTATCTGCCTAGTTAGCTATCTAGTTATATATAATATTAACATATATTGAACATTTTACTTATATTCCTTTTTTGTTAATTAGGAAATGGACAACTTTTTGCAAATTATTTTCTATTCCATCCTGACTCAATATAAAGTGAAGCCGCAAAATTAAATACTGACTTTCCTTTCCATAAAAGAAGTTTAGAAAACACTCTTTTTCGATCATCAGAGGCATAAAGAAATTGTAAAGATGATCAGTCTATTCTCTTTTATATCATTTTCCTGTCGTGAGTTCATTCATGTTTGTTGTATAATGAAGATCAGCTCTTGTATGCTATAGTAACTAACATATGTGCATGGTAAACAATTAGACATCATCAGCCATATTTATCTTATTTGCATAATAGTATTTGTAACTAGTACCATAGTTCCTTGGAAAAAAAGACCTAACCAGAAAATAAGCCCTACCATGATTTTTCAGGATGCTCCTTATTTAAGCCTTAGCCCAAAAATAAGCCCCAGTTAAAGCTGTCAGCCAGATGCATTTAGTACATCAGTTGAAACACATGACCTATCTATTGAATTACACAATAATAATATTAATATGTGATTAAATATAAATAAATAATATTATTGACATTAACATTTAAAATAAATGATAATGTAAACTAGAATTAAGTATCTGTAATACTCAAGCAAGCACCTTTGGATGAGAGCTATATGCCTATGTAAAGAGATGAACCCTAGACTTATCGCCAAATTATCAATTGGAGTACAGACACAATGTGCAAGTAATGTGCACATTTGATAACAAACGGATATGGTTATGTCTAATATTAATCTTCATAATTCAATATGTTGTGTTTTGTAATGGTTGCACTTAATGTACTTGTGTGAAATAAAGAAATGTTTTCTGAATTTTGGTGTCTGCGAATTTTTTCGCTTTTGTGCAGACCATCATTCTTAACTATCATCATTTTTGTTATCACTCCTGTCTCAAAAGTCTTTGATTAACACTTGATGTAATGGAAAATTTGTGAAGCCTAGCTTCCAAAAGGTCATGACTTACCTGAAGAATGCATGGGATAAAATGACAGCTGTGTTTTCACTGCACTGTGAGCAGGCTACATGGACAAGAATTGCACATTTAAGGAAAGCTCTACTTGTGGACAGGAAATGGAGTCACAAGAAATTCAGGCCAGAATTCGGGGTTTGGAGAGTTAGGATGATGTTCCAGAAGAAGGTGACATGACTATATTTGAATAAACTTAGATTTTTGTACATGAATAAATTTTTGTACATAATAAAGAAGGTGACATGACTATATTTGAATAAACTTAGATTGTTAAATTAAATGTACATGAAAAGATAAGACATCACCTGAAAATAAGCTCTACTGCATCTTTTGCAGCAAAAATTAATGTAAGACTTGGTCTTATTTTCAGGAAATACAGTATGTGTAAACAGTCTATAACGATTTTTACTTGGTGATACTGAATTGATTTGAAAATATTTATTCAACTACTACTTCATCTGTTGGGGCTTAACAGTAAGTAAGACAAAGTTACTGTTTTCATGGAGCTTTCATTCTAATGGAAAATAAAATAAGGAAAAAAATCAGTTAATTTCAAGTAGGCGGTAAATACCCATCAGTGTAGAGGATTAAGGGAGAGGAGGTGACTACGAAGGAAAGAATTCACATTTAATTATATAGCCTATGACTCCATAAAACATCAATATTCTTTTAGAGCTGCCTTAAATTATTTTAAATTCATGCATGTGTTCAGCTTTTCTGTTGCCAGCACAAAATATTTGACACTCACAACATAAAGGAGGAGAGGTTTATTTTGTCTCATGATTTCAGATGGTTCTATGTTTGGCTGGTTCCAAGGCAGAAACATCATGGCAGAAGGGCATGGTGTAGCAAAGCTACTCTCTTCATGGTGGCTGGGAAGTAGAGCACAGGGGAAGAGTACCAGAGTGGCAGGAGCTAGGGAGTTGACACACATCCCCTACAGACACACCCAGAAGGGTACTTTACTATCTGCTAGGGGTCTCTCTTAATCCAGTCGAGGTGACAACGATGAGGCCAATAATAATTCCGGTACACAACAAGTAAAACAGATGTATTAATCATTGACTAAATTTTCATCACTTTTGATAAAACTTTATTAGAATGAAATGCTGCCTAAATGCAAAAGTTATGAGATGTTTTACATAATCATTTCTTGTTTCTACATCCACTTTTATGTTTAACACAGTAACAGAAAACTGAGATACAGGTGTTAGGAAGCTTGGTTAATTCTTAGCCAAGTGACTCACTTGTATCAGCCTCCCTGCATGATTCAAATGTTGTGCAGAGCTACACATTATCATACTTTATATGACATCTTTCATAGAAGGTTACAATGGCTAATTTTTGCACTTACATTGTTAGAGTTTATGGCTTGGAATGAGATGTTCTTCTCAAAGGAGGAAAGGAGAAAAGACGAAAGGAAGACTAAAGAAGACTAGACCTGAGAAACTGGATTAACTCCTCTGAAGCATTCTGAACTTTGGATTTTACAACAAATTAAATAATGCCATCTATTTAGAAAAGCTTAAGGATAAAAGTAAAAAGGTAGTTTTTGTTGTTCCGACACAGATATAGGGTAAAATGAAATCAATCGAATGCTCGTGCTTTTATTAAGGAAATTAATTAAATTTCTACTTAAAAGTTATATAATGCTTAGAGCAGGGCAGGAATTCAGAGAAATACAATGCCATTGTACAATGGGATATCCTTGTTACTCTTTTACCTATAACCAGTACTTATTACATTGAAAGAAATGCTGCTGTATTTCTCTTATCTTCAAGTTGTACTTCCAAGTTTGTTTATTTCATCTGAGACACTACTGAGATGATGACTGTTAATTATCTTCTCATTCGGTCTCTAGGAACATTGAGAAGTCACTGATGTTTCTTTGTCTAGATGCATTGTCCAGAACCACAGCGTGTTTAGCACACTCCAGTCTGAGTGACTTCTTTAAAATGATGGTATATTTCATCAAAGCATGAGGTCTCTGAGCTACTTTTTCTGCTTCCACTTTATAACTTTCCTACTTTAAAGATGCCAAACTGCTTTTGCAACATTCATAGCAGTTAAACAGAAATCTACATGTATAGAGTTATTTCAAATATCTCACAAAAGCATTGATTTTATTAAAGATACACAAATATATGTACTTGTGCATATATATGAGTATATGTGTTATGTATGTAGCTATGTATATACACACATATTTCTGTATTAGTAAATATAATAAAGGTAGTAGTAATATGAAACTAGAAGTAGCAATAGCATCACTATAGTCGATGTTTTTTGAGCTAAGAATTCTGTCATTGAAAGTGAGTTCTCCTTTTTAAAAACATCTTTATCTGCTTAAAGCCAAATGCTTATTCTTCATGCTTGAACATGAATACAGTTCAAAATAGTTTTTAAAATGATAGTGGTGCCTCATCATGTGTGGAGATAATTATTTTCATTTTTCATTTCATTTAGTATAAATCATATACTCTGGAAAAATAAATTGTGAATGTACAGACAAATCAGTGGAATTCTATATTATTATTGACCCCACACTGACAAGCATAAGAAGCAAGAATTAAAGAAAACTACTACATAGAGTCAATCTCTGATGTTCGTTCATAGACTACACATTTGCAGTTTCAACTATTTGTGAATGATTCCATGGAACATATAATAAAACGTGATTGTGTAAGAACTCTGAATCACATACTGAGGTTAGAGTGAGTGAATCACTTGCTAAAATGGGAGCATCTTTCAGTGCTTTTCTTGCTAGCAACTACACTGAAGTGAAGCTTTGACATTTTAAAATTTTACTTAGAGGATAAAATAATTTTTGAGCTGATCAAAAACATTTTCATGTAAAATAACTCCCAAAGAAAATCAATTGCTAATTCTTATGATGGAAATTAAGCAAAAGTAAAACAGTTTTTAAAAGTTGATGGGTCTTGGCCACAAAATAGAATGTGTGAATAAATTTAGTGGTGACTCAGATAAAAAGGAGTGCACCATATGCTCTATATGGGAACAAGAAAAAGTGATGTTTGAAAATGTTTCAGCCCATGCTTAATTCAGAATTAATGTTAATAGCATTATAAATTACTTTAGCTCTGCTTCTATAGAATCATTAGGGGTCTACAGGGATCATTTAAATATTTCAGTTATACTTTACTGCATTTTATGAGGAAAATTATATATTATAGTGATACCTGGAGATTTGACAAGGTCTTGGGACATATCCCTTATGAATATCTATGTCTCAGTACCAGTAGATTTCCTTTTCCCCTATTATTTCTTTTTAATTCCTCAATAATTGCTAAAATTTGGCTTCGTTAGCTTATTAGTAAACTCTACTTTTTAAGAAAAGGCAAGTTTTTCAAATTATATTTGCATTTGCCCATGAAATGTCTAGAAACGTAAGATTTGGAAATGTCCAAGTGCTCCCACTGACTATGGTTAAAGTTATTTCTGCAGCTTGATTGCATTCAACTCATTTCTCTATACCTCAGATGCTGTTATATGTAATTACACAGTATGTGGTCATAAATAACTTTCAGGCTAGAAGGGAAGATAAAGTTCACATAGTCATAGTACGAAGTAATGTGGGAGGGGGGTGCAGTTTTTCAGGCTTAATGAAAAGAATATGGGATCAGGATGGCTAAGCCTGTTTTCCTGGTGCTGTTACTTACCAGCTAACTGTCAGGTGCCTAGTACATTGTAGGAGATTGAGAAATGTTAAAGGCAAGATAAACAGCAGAGCTTAAGGGAACAGTAACTATGGTCAGGAATGCTCAGTCGAAGTATTGAATGTGTCCTTGGAGAACAAATGAGTAGGCAGACACTGGTGGGAAATCTGTGTCATTACCTAAGGATGAACAACAATATTGTAGGGGTCAAGAAAGACTAGTACATATCCCGAGAAGCAGAATAAGAACAGCGTGATGAAGATTCAGAGGAAGATGGGGGAAATCAGACCAAACTGGAGTTTTTCTTTAAAAAAGATGGATGCTGGTCTCTGTGGTAAATTTTTAGAGAAAGTATTTCTTTTGTTTTCCTTCAGGTTTTCCTTTGCAATGTGCTGTCAGCTTTTATAGAGGTTGCTTTATAAATTGAATGAGAAGATGTTTCCGAACGCAGAAGCAGTCTCCCCTCTTCTTTCAATGGCCACAGCTTATCTAATCAAATTCAGCTCAGCAAACTTCCACCTTATGTATTCTCAGCACTCAATGTTCAGCAGTCACTTGTGGAACTAAACGCACACACACATGCACGCACATGCACACACACACACACACACACACATACAACAGTGCCCAAGGTCCAGAATTTCAGAAAAGGGAGGTCCCATGAATCTTTTTCAAAGAGCTTCTGATGATTCTAAAGTTCAGAAATGATTAGGGGAAGAACTTTTAGATCATACTTTCTTTCTTAGAAATTCTTGAAAACAAAATTCTTGAAAAATTCTTGAAAGGTAGAACCTGTTCAGATATGGTAGTACCCTTGTAGGGATCACTGTACAATTTTCCTTAAAACAACGGAATATGGAGCATTAGTTGTTTAATGAGCCTGCTCTGGGTATGGCAGGTCTCTCTGAGTCAGTCACATCACCTCCGCATTACCTCCTCTGCTTGGTCCATTCAACAGATGGGCATTAATCAGAAGTTTAACTCCGAAGTTCTTATATTAAATAACATGTTAGAAAATAAAATGTAACGTTTGTTGCCTTACCTCAAAACAGTGCACAGACTTACTTTTTCTCCTCTTTTTAGTTTCCTTCTATTTTTCCCTCTCTATCCCAGTGCTCTGCAGCTGCCCAGATCCTTTAACTCCTATGGGGTGTATCGTTCTCCATCTCTGTCTTTCTCAATTCTAGGTACCATTTTCAAGTATTTCAGTAATTCAGTTAGAAAGAGCTAAGTGGTTGTTCCTTAAATGATGTTTACATTTTAAAAGAAAACTTGAAAGAATAGTAATGTAACCAGTCATTCTTCACCTCATGGAATGACTCAAGAGTGGAGGATAATTCTGATGCAAAGGTAAATCTGAAAATACATTGGAGTCATTAAGCTTTTGGGAATTACCTCTTACTCAGAATTTGTAGACTGTTCAGACTGACCCTAAGTAAGTTGATGCAGTATTGATGAGCTCAGATAAAGTTTGAAAGTTTTACAGCATTTGAAAGAAAGATCATAAAGATTATTTAAAGAGCCATGTATATTAAAACAACCAGTCATTAAACCAGATGGTGTTTATTCAGAGTAGGTGCACAATAAGTCTTTGGAGAATAAATGAATAGCTGACACCTTTAAATGATGTCAAGGAGGGAGAATTGAAACCAGAGGCAGGAAAGGTGAGGTCTATTTCTGATTTAGGAACAAGATGAAAAGGAACCAGAATATGATATAAACTGAAATGGTCTGGGAGAAGAGAATAAACCAGAAAAATAAAATTTTAAAGAGATAGGAGATAATTTCAATGGGAGAATATAAATAAGATCAAATTCTGTGCAGGAAAAGATAAAGTAGAAGATTAGAACGTTTATTGGTGACTTTTCTGATAGAGTTATTGAGTGGAGTGCAAGAAAAGTCAGTAAGATTTTAGAAAGTGGAGGAAAAGCATTTTCTAAATGACTAAGAAGGGAGAAAAATGGACACATGTGGAAGGAGAAGGGGTGGTAGGACTGAAGCAAGGTGCCTTTCAAGATTTTTATTGTGCATGTCAAAAAGTAGGACAGGATCATACAGATAGAGAAATAAAAATATAAAAGATAGAGAAAGAGTAAGATATAAAAGAAAGTGACTAGACTTAGCACATGAGCAGGGAAATCTCTCTTGGAAAGGAGGAAGAGTTCTGACTAGAAACATATTCCCAGGAGAGCCAGCAGGAAAGAAGTAAGCAAAGCTTCTAGGGACTGTACCAAATGTACCCTGAAGGACTCCCTGTCCAATCAGAAGCTAAAAGATGCCAGGGCAAATCAATACCTAAATAGGCCACTAGTTGATGTTTTTGAGGTCCCATTGAAGAGCGAGTTTAAGGTTTCCATCACCTTAGGGATGGGAGAAGAGAATAGGTCCCAAAAGATCTGGAGTTGATACAGCAGGTTTCTTGGCCACTGCAGAGACTCAGGCACATATGCCAGTGGCGCTCTACTCATGCAGGGAGAGCACAGCTGCCGTGTTTCACAGTCTCGGAGTCGGGGGATGCCTTGTCCTGCTGGACAGGCAGTCCTAGGCGAGTCGGGGAGTAGTGCAAAGGTGGGTAAATTGCTCCAGTTTTCCACACTGGGAGGAATTGACATTGTTCCACTTGCCTCTGGAGAGTCTTAGGACCTGATCTTATACGTTTCTCAATGAAGGAGTTCAAGTATGTTAGTGGGTAATCGCAAGTCTCCGAGAAAAGAGAAAAGAAGTTTTGTATTATCTACAACCTTCACCACTGCTCAAGAGAACCTCCAACTTTGACCTGTTTTTATGTGATAAAATCTATATAACTGGGAAGTCAAAGAAAAATTGCTACCTACTTCATGGATTCTCCATTTGTGAGAGGGAGGTCCAGCTGAACAGGTAGCTACTATTATGACAGAGCTAATGAATGAGATCAAGGAGAACACTATTTTAACATAATGAGTATTCTCAAGGAGATGCAATTATAAAATAAAAATAATAATTACTTGAACTAACAATCATGATTTTCAGAGTTCTCAAATCAAATAGTGGAACTAAAAAAAAAAAAAATAGCCCCTGCCGAGAATTGAATTAGTTGTGCGGACAATCAAATGAAAAGGTGAGAGAAGAAATAAGAAAATTAGAGGAAGATCCAGGTGCCATAATATGCAAAGAACAAAAAATCTGAATGTGGAAAAATGGAGCATGTAATAGAAGTGATAATTATGGAAATAACAGAATAAAAATTCCCTGAACTGAAGAAAGATATGTGCTTTTTTTCTGAATGAGCTCACTAAGATCAATGGGTTTAATTTTATAAAAAGCCACACACCTAGACATAATCAAGGGAAATGTCTGACCTCCAATGCTAATGAAAAAATTCTTTCTTCCACTCAGAACAAAAAAAAAAGTTTTCTAACAAAAGAAAGATTATCTGACTTGCTAGTAAAAGAAAAGGACCATGATCCAAGAATCCTTATACCAGCTAATACAATACTCAAATGTTAAGAAAAAAACACAATGGTTTTCAATATCCAGGAATTCAAATAATATGCCACCCATGTACTGACATCGTGTCTGAACAAAATTCTCAAGGAAATGCTCTCAACCTCAAAAACAACTCCATCAGAAGCAAATCTCTTCCTACCAATAAGAGGAAAGAACAGAACAATAAACAGTATTAAGTACTCTGAAATATTTACATGATGATAGTTCTATAGCTCAGATTTAGAATAGATATTATCTCATAATTCTCAAGGTTTATATGTGTGTCTGTTTAACAAAAGACTGCAAATGAAAATTTTCAGTCACTCAGCAAAACCCAAGAATTATGGAGGGAAGAAAGAAGAGAGAGTAAGGAAGAAATGAGTTTAAAACTGACTAAAACGGTAGAAGGAGGTGGAGCTAAGGGGTAAAATGTAAAAGCAGGTTGTTCTAATGGGGCCATCATCATTATTGAACTTGGTAATAATACATGAATATTCTTTTACACATTATCATAAACAATAGAACAAAGAAATTTCCAAATTAATAGAATTTTAAAAAGGAAAGAAAATGAATAAAATAAGTAGAGTAAACATAAAATAATATGAAACAATAAATCAAATAGATCAGTTACAACTCCTTGATAAACTGATTTCTCAATCGAAATTTTAAAAATACATATTGTATTTTTAAAAACCTAAAACAGAAAAAAAAAAGATAATACAAGAATGATAATGTTAAGGAAACAATAAAAATCAGCCAAAAAAACCTGATGAAGACAAGGAACTATGGACATTGTGTGATGATAACAGGTATGATTTCCAAAATTGCATGCATAAACTATATATCAAACAAGACGAAGTCTGTAACTCCTTAGCGGGAGGTTTATAACTAGGAAAAAGTGGGACACCATACAAAAACACAAGGAGAAATTTAATGTATTTTTTTTTTTTAGATTTTGACTGCTTAGTTCAAGTGAGAATAAGTTAGGTGCAGATAATTTCAGTGATATAACTAACAAGTTTGATTTCATAAGTGATTGTGGAATCGTGTAGTAACACACCAAGATCATATATTTCTCTCATAAACTCAAGTGAATATACTGGACAAAATCTGTTCACAAGATTACTTCAACCGTTTCTCTCAGACAGCTGTTTTACATACTAGCTTCTTTGACTACAACCTGAAAAACACATAGCTAATATACATTAACCACCAGTAGATGACCTACTACACTCCATCCACTGCTGACATTTGCAGGAAAGTGACAGGAAAGACTAGTTACAGAGAGAAATTGCTCAATAGACGGAGGAGTACTACGGCATCCGGTGCTTGTCTCCAGTTTTCTCCTGAGTTAGTACTCAGCAGTATTACGGTACTTGGCCATTCCTATGGTTTAGCTTAGTGAGTCCTAATTTCTCTCATTAGGCTTAGGCTAGCTTTTTTTCTTTTAATATGTTCAGCCAAAAATGAGTTACTAATTCTCTCTCCCTATTTCTTCCCTCCTACTACATACACATTCACATATATTGGAATCATGTACATGTAAATTGGATTCATAGAATACCTTCAATTATGTCACGTTAAATCACAAAGAACCTAATTTACTGCAGATATGCCCGGATTTTTATCTTTACCAACAAGATTTGGCAAGGTAGATTTTTCTTATGAAACCTCTTCTCTTCCTTAAAATAGTACGATTTAAGAAGACGACCTATTGAATACAGTATATACATACAAACCCATGGAATTACCATATTTCTAAATTATTTTACTGGATAGAGACCACATCATTAAAGATGAACATTTTGAGTTCTCTCGCTGAGTACCGCAATAAGGTGAGTTTACTTTAAAGACTGCTTAATTTACCTACAAGTTAATGGTTCTTATTTCCTTTATCTCAAAACAGATAAGCACGGTGATCACATAAAAATGGCTGGTTTCTTGGTCACCCATTGTATCACTGTGATTCTCTCATCAAAATTGGGCACACACTTTTCTGTGGTTAGTGTTCTAGCCCTGCTCGTAATGGCTCCATAATGGCTGTAAGTCTTTCACAGCTGAAGCCTAGCTGTTCCAGTTGTGCTGGATCCAATTCCATGTTCATCGACGTCTGGCTGGTGTAAGGAATGGCTCGAGGCAGGGACCAGCCAAGAACACCAAGCTTGTGTAAAGGCAACATGGTGTGGAATTTATTGTGCCTGGGTGCAGGCAGGCAGAGGGCGAAAAGGCCATTTGTGGGGAACAAAGAGGAGTGGGCTTTTTTATAGCGCTTGAAAGAAGGCAAGAGACATTAGGTGGGAAGATATTAGTAAATATCAGTGCTCAACATTCTCTGAATGTCTTATGCCTCAGTGGGCAAAGTCCTTGAGGCGTCAATGTAAATGTTTGGGTGTCTTCAGATGTCCCAGTGTTTGAAAAATTCCAGGCTCTATCTTACCTCTTTTATTACATCCTGTGTTTGCTGAGGGCAGCCCCAATGCTGAGCCGAGAACAGTGCCTCTGCTGGCGAACTGGCTGGGTGCTAGGAGAGTAATGCCCGAATCGAGCCTGACACTCAGTAGCTTGAAATGGGTGATGGTAGCAGTATTTATGCCACAAAACCCAGCAAATGTTACAAATGGGGGGTTTGTTTTGGTAGAATGACTTTTACAGAATGCTACGTGTTTTTGCCCAAGGTAATTTGATAAAGGCTGAAATCTCATATTCTAGTGGGAAGAAATGTTAGGAAAAAAAAAAAAAAAAAACTTTGAAACTGATTTGTTCTTGTTGAATCAGTGAATTTATTTCAAAGGGGTTCAATGTTTTACAAAGTCATGAGGTCCTTAAACTAATAATTTTGGAAAATTCCAAGTGTGAAAATCATCTTATAAAATTATAAGCTGAGAAAAAAATAGTACTTTTGCTTAAGGCAAGTTAAAAACATGATCTTGTCTACTTTTCTTTTTTTTTTTTTAATCTTCTGTGTTCTTAAAGTATTGAATCTTTCTACTTTCTACTTCCAAGAACAACTAATTTAATTTTTCAAAGGATGGTTGGAATGGCATTTCAGTGAATAAAAATATTTCATATTATGCCTTAATAAAACTTGGAGGCCTGTTATTATTATATGGAAAAATTATCAAACGTTTTTCTTCCTGACAAAGCACTGTAACATTACTTCATAAAACTTAACAATTCAAAGTCAACTTACGTTCTTAGTGGAATTAATCAATGTCCAGCCAATTATAACCAGTATTAGGTTCAGAGATGGCAAATATGCATATCAAAGTCATATGAGAACATGAACTAAAATCTCTTAATTAGCATCCCTAAAATATACAGAAAAATAGAAAAGTAAAGACAAGGTCAAAGCTCAGCACTGAAAGTTTACCACCGATGGATGTGCTGAAGTCTAAAAGATAGATTTATGTTGGGAGTTGAAGTCATGATAAGACCTCCAGAGCTCTGGTTTTAAGGATTTTTAGTTGCTTTTATATAGTGGCCTTGGAAATTCGTGGCTTTGCAAGCTCATGAAGACGCTTATCATCGGTACCCCCACCACTTAATATCATCACTTCTCTGAGGACAATTCAATTTATTTTTACAACAGAGCCCAGTTTCTGAGATCTGGATGAAGCTGCTACATCTCTTGTATCTGACTTACAATTTCAGTTATTAAAAAACAAACAACAACAATAACAAAACCACTGTTAAAACAAAGAAGTGAAAAAATACCTTTATAACCATATAGTGTGATCAGTGCATTTTCTTAATATTTTGAAGGTCTTTTGAGATTCTTGTGTGTGTGTTTAATTGTCTTCTACGAACTGCGAAAGCCCTTCTTTCAAGCCCTTCTTTCGTTTGAATGTGACAGATCAGTTAGAACTGTGACAACTACCATTTACAGCTATTGATTTCAATGTGACATTAAAGGCCCCAAATTCAACCATTATTCTCTTCAATTGTCACAAACAATGGTTAATAATAGTTGAGTTTGGACTGAAGGAATCGAGTAAAGATTGCCAACCAAAATTAGCATGTTGTTTCTCTCCGAGGCGCGGGTCAGAATGAGTCTCTGCTCGCCAGGCTGCTTGAATATTATCACCATTTTCAAAAGTGCCTCTCTCCAAAAGTAACACTCAAAATAAAGAAAATGAAAATGCAGTGTCATCAGACATCATGCTTTTTAAAATAATAAATAATTTAAAAAATATTTTTCCTCACATAGAGTAAAAACATTTTATTTTGTTGCTTCTATAGCTGCAAAATAATGTTTCTCATAACTGTAAAAAGTGGAATGTAGCATGATAAAGCAATATTTCAACTCTTTAGTTCAAACAGAGGTTACCAGTTGGAGGGGAGGAAAGTTTGATTAGGTTTACATCTTCCATGAGGAATTTTAAAGGAAAGCATGTAACTTCCTTAATATATGAATGCTGGTACAAATGGTTCTTTTTCATAATCAGGTAAGAAAGAACAAAGTCCCTTTAGTATAATAGATAAAAAGTAGCTGGTATGATATTATATATATTTACAAAAACAATGTAAAGTTAAAAAATTCTGTTAAATCTATAATTTCGACTAGATGATATTTATATCACAAGTTACTACCTTTCTACCCCAAGAGTAAAATGTGAATATGTAGTTTTATATGTCATGCCTACTATACAGCTTTTGAAACAAACATCTTATTATTTAAAAAATCACTCCAGTAATTTTAGTTATTAATGGTTAAGACATCATTTGTTATTTCCAGAGCATTATAAGAAATACATTTCTTATTAGGTAGAAATAGCCAATTCTGGACTATATTTTGAAATATCATAAAAAGAAATTCTAAATTAAGGAAATTAGTGTAGGATAATTTGTTACTAGTCATTATTTCTAAAAATAGAGAGACCTTCTGAAGTTAATTCTCAATTCTTCTTACTAATCATTCTAAGGAATTTTAGAAGCAGTGAAATATAATTCTAACTAAACACGGCTTATTCTGTGACTAGGCAGACCAACATTTAGGCCTGAGTTAATTGCAAGAACATTTCTTGGCTCTGAAGATAACAATAGTAGTACTGAAGTTAATTTAACATCAGAGTCACATCTTGAGCACTCAAACATAAAAGTACACTTGCAAAATCTTGATAATAAAGGTTAGTTATATTCTCAAACACACAGAAATTAAGAATTATTCATATATAGACAGTTGTATAAATAAATAAAATTTCCCTTTTCAAATTCCAGAAGTTCTGAACACTAGTGGCGCTGGTGTTTATTTTTATCCATTTTTATCCTATATTTATATTGATACAGTATATGTACTTACTTGTATTATTATTATTCAACAAAAAATCAATTGCTTACCTAGTATAAAAGCTATACTCTTTTTATATATATAGTACTTTAACAATGATTTATGTAAAACTTTTTTTTCTTTTTACTTTTTCCTTCTGATTAAGATAGACTTGCTTAATTCTTTTGAAAAGTGGCACAGTATTCTATTGTATGGTTGGGCCATAATTCATTCAAACATACCTTAAAGATGGACATTTGTTTCCAATTTTTGTATTTTTACAAATAGTGCTTCACTGAACTACATTAAAGATGTTCATGCATGTGCTATGTCTCTTATTGATTTTATGTAAACAATTACATAATTGTAATTATTAACACGTTCCCTTTCACTTCGAAACATACCCTTGGGTGGATTAATTCCACGGTCCCTCAATGTACAGACCTTCTCCAGCATCCCATAGGAAAGCAACAGCCCTTTATTCATTGCTGCACCTCCAGCATGTAGTAGCTAGATAAATAGTGCATTTTTGTCAAAAGGACAAATGAATAAATGTACATTCTGGCCTGTAGAGTGTTCAGTGTTGCTGTCACTGATGAAAGGTGATCAGTAGCACAGCTTGGTATCAGTGCTTTTCCTTTTTGAAGTACAAGCCCGTTTAGCATCTGTCCAGGTGTTGTATGGTGGAAACCCAGGTGTAGAGATGCAGAGATCGGGGCTCATCTCTCATGTTTACTCCTCCTCTTTGGGTTCCTATCTCTCCAATTCTTTTATTTCCTAATTTTTTTATTTGATTTTTCCATACATGCACACTTTTTACATTGATCATATCCACCCACCCTTCTATCCTCTCCCCCCCATGCACCCCCACCTCTGCATCCCAGCGCACTTTCCAATCCCTAGGATGCTCACTCTTTTATTTTCAGTTGTCTTTTTTTTTTTTAGTTTCATCATATGAGACAGACCATGTCATGCGATACTCATCTTTCTACGTTTGTTTTGGTAAACATAATGTGGAATTCCAGTTCCATTTTGCACACATGACAGGATTTTTTTAATGAATAAATAATATTTCTGCGTGTGTGTGTGTGTGTGTGTGTCTGTAATATTTATTGTGTCCACCTAGGCTGCTCCGTATTTTTGTGAGTGACGCCACAATAAACAGTGGTAATGTATCTCTTTTGTATGCTAACTCTATTTCCTTTGGACATAGCCACGAGTGGACTACCTGGGGATCATACGGTAGTACTATGATCTTAATAAGATAGATTTCTAGAATTGAATTGCTTGGCCTAAAAAGTCATGACCAAAAATATACTTAAATGCCTCAAAATTCTTTCCAAAAGAGTGGAAACTTTTGCACTAATAATATATGAAAGTGTCTGCCTCCCAACACCCTCTATAGCACTAATAGTCACTCTTTGCCAATCTAACTGGAGAAAAAATTTAAATATATGTTGATTTAATTTGCATTTCCATGCTGACCAGCTGGTTTGAATATCTTTTCATATTTAGTGGCTATTTGTAATTCTGGTTCTTTGAATTGCCTATCCATTATACATTTTTTTTTAAATTGGGGTGTTTGTAGTTTCTTATTAATTAGCTAAAAATCTTTATTTTTTCTAATATCCTTTCCCCCCGCTTCCATGAATAATGCAAGCTCATTTTAGAAAATGCATATGGACAAAAAGAAGATGAAAATGTTCATATTTCTTCACACCCAGTGATAATATTGCTGGCACATACCCTGTGAACAGTGTCAATGGTGACAGAATCATGCTCTCCATTGTGCTATGCCACTACTAGTCTTCATTCAATAATGTAGCCTCAACAGTTCTCTCTACTATTAAATATTTTTACAATATTTTTCAAATATTCATCGAAATAAAACAAATTTAAGAAAACACAGAAATCCTTTCATTAAAGAAAACTCAAAAATTGAACCAAGAAGCTCCACTACACAATTCATATCTTACGCTTCATTATCACGACTGTGGGAATGCAAGAAAACGTCTTAATTGATAAGTGGAGAGAAGCAGGAAGAAAAGTGATGTGTGCAAACACGCTGAATTCTTCTGCATATGATACCTATTTGCTATTAAGTTTTATATTTGTGATGATATTTGGCAAACATCTTTGATTAATTTAAGGAAGTTTCTTCACACTTATAGTTTATTCATTTAATTTTTTTTTTTTTTTTGTGGGTACCGGGGGGGTCAACCTCAGGACCTCGCACGCCAGCAGGCGCCCGTGCCGCTGAGTGATATCACCGGCCCCTTTTTCGTATGTGGGATCCGGGAGTCGAACTCGGGCTCTTGCGCTTGCCGGGCAGGCGCTTAAGCTGCTGAGCCATCTCACCAGCCCCTTGTTTTGTTTTTTGAGACAGGGTCTTGCTGTGAAGTCCAAGCTGGCCTAGAACTCACTATGTAGCCCAGGCTGGCCTTGAACTCATGGTGATCCTCCTGCCTCAGTCTCCTGAGTGTTAGGTTTATAGCCATAAGCCACCATGCTTGGCCAGCATTTACAGTTTTGTTTTTTTTTTTAGATTTTTTAAAAGATTATGAATAGATGTTGAATTTTATTAAACATTTTTTTCTGTATCTGTTGAGGTACTCATATGATTTTTTTCTCTTTTAACCTGTTGATATGATGATTTACATTTTTTTTTTTTTTTTTTGGCTAATGCAATCTTACTTTACTGAAGTAGGCCTCACGTGGTCATGTTATATTTATCCTTTCTACATGTTGCTGGATTTTGCATGTTAGTGTTTTATTTGATATTTTGCTTCTATGTTTATGAATGAGATTGGTCTTTAATTTCTTTTCTCATATTGACCTTTTAATATTAAGACTATGCTGGTTTTACAAAATAAGTAGAGCAAATATTCTTTTCTAGTTGACTTTTTTTGCTTTGTGTATGCGCGCACGCGCGTGTGTGTGTGCGCTACTACAGTCTGTAATAATTTAAGATCTTTCCTTTGGTATTCCTGATTTTTTAAGTCCTGTCTACAAAGTCTGCTTTCTCCTGTGCACTGAAAACCAATATAGCTGGAATGCTGGTCAGCCATTCTATGGTTAAAATGGAAATTAAGAATCTTTTTGACTAATTAGGTTTCAAACAGCTTTGGCTTGTATTGTATATTCATGGATATTAAGAAGACATTGTCACACTTAAAGTTTTTGAGAAAATCCTTTCCAAGAGGATGTTTTCTATCAACAAACAGAAGCAAAATTAAATGCCCGATTAACAAACATAATGTCCTCTTTAATAATTCTTAGCACTCTGGTAATTCTGCTAATATTACTGTGCTATCTACAACTCTTTCCTTTGTTTCATGTTTTGAATAATTCAATTAAAAGTCTGACAAAGCAATAACAAGGGATTAAATGTTGTCAAAATGTAAGTTGAAATGAAAACATAAGCTCTTTGGGAACATTTATTTAAAATTCTAAAAAAACCTTTTCAAGTATCTGAGATTGTTGGATGCTATAAAATACACGGTTAACTAGTTGGCCAAGTTATCCTCCTTCCTTTTTTGTACCCAATTCCAGTGAAGGAGCAAAATAAAAATGAGTAAAGCAGAATGATGTTCCAGCAAAGGACCACTGGGAAAGGACTGGAAGGTGGCTCTGTTTTGGTCCAAGTGGGAAGGGGGAAATGGCTCATTTCCCTTCCTCCTGGACTGTGAGAGGAGTAACTGCCACATCCTGAGAACTTAGCAACAGAAGCACCTGGAAGACTCCTCCATGAGGAACTATAATTTTGGCCTTTCACATGCAAAATATTAGTATGTGAGGCAATGTAATGTATCGATATGGAAAAGAATGTCACAGAGACATGGCACTTAGAAAATATTTACTCTAGTAACAAAATAAGACAAGAATTACCATAAGGAGTGACACTATATCAGGTCACTGGTGGACAGAAGAAAACTAAGTGTGGCAAGGAAAATACTGATCAGGACACAATGCCACAGGAATTCACATTGCATCCTCCTATATGAACATGATCCTGTGTCAGTTGTCTAAGTTCTCATCAAAATTAATAGAGAAAATACAGTGAGAACGTCACCATTACATCAAGATTAAGAGCAAATAATATAAACTAGTGTCTTTTTAAAGAAAAGCTATGAAATAGTGGTTATGTGTGTAAGTCTGAAGTTTGGATAATCTGTAGGTAGTTGTTTCCTGGCTGTAGGAATTTGGTCAAGTTGTTTCACTTTTTAAAATTCAATGAGAAAAAGAAGTCTCAGAACTGGAGACCAGAACTCTGACAGCTAGGAAAGAGATATAGGTAGAAAGACAAGGTGTACACTGGGTGTGATCATGCATACTTATAATCCCAGCACTTGGGAGGCTGAGGCAGGAGGGTTTCTGTGAGTTTGAGGCCAGCCTAGGCTACATAGTGAGTTTAAGTCCAGTCTAAACTACATAGTGATACCCTATCTCAAAAAAAAAAGAAAGACAGAAAGATAAGGTGGCCAAAGAAAAGAAATTACCTGGGGAAATTTCCATTCTAATTAAATAAAATTATAAAATTAAACTTTAGTATGGTACTGATGGGGATATAGATGGTAAGAAAGAAGAAATTAAATAAATGTTAGTACAAAATACCTTATTTAAACAACTTTCTAATCTGAGGATTAGCAATACAATATAATCAACTTTTAAAAGTAATCTTTACATACACAATTTATACTGAAATTTGGGTTCCTCATAACATTTATTAAAATATTTACTTACATATAAGACTAGACAACTTTTGTAGGCAGCACGCTATTTGACTAATCCAAGATGATCTAAAAGTCTAAGTTACATGAGTAGTAAAATAAATTAACTGATAAATTAATAGCTTATTATCGAAGAGGTTGTTATTAAAGATGATGAGTCAAAAATAGAAAAATAAAAACATATGGCATAGTTTTGGAGGCTGTTTTAGAATAAAAATAAAAATATGGCACACTTTCTCAGGGTTGTTTTATATATTGATTTTAAAATATGATTAGTTATCCAAGAGTTTGTAAGTGGAAATTGTTAGATAAAAGTACAATAGGAGATGTAAAACAGACTGGTGCTAAGTACTTGTAACAATTAGTGTGCCAGGTCTAAGCATTATGAAATAGCACAGTGCCTTGCCAAGATAGAGCCATTGAGCCAGGAAGTGAATGACATGCCATAGGACAGTCTCATAGAAAAGCCATTGTATGTGGCAGGATAACTACACTAAGTTCTGGTCCTCAGGATGTTTCTGGGTTTCATCTCTTCTGTCACCGTAAGGATTTTCCCTGTGACATTCTTTACATATTCTTGTGTCCTCATTATCATATTTACTTATTTTTAGTTTATTATTTCTCTTCCACTTTTATAGCGATCTTCATAGCTCTTTACCTGTGTTTTCCCCTCTTCTCTTCCCCATACTTAGAAGAAAGACTTAAAAATTAGAAGTGTGGAATATCTGAGCATCTAACAGGAGCATCTTACTGCTTTTGGAAGCTGACAGGACAGCTAACTTATTCCTGTGCGTGTTTCAGGTGAATTATATTACAAGTTGGTGAATCTACCTTGAAAGGTCAACTAGTAAAAGTAAAATAAGAGAAGTTGTTTTTATGGCATTTGTAAAATGATACTAAAGGACCAATCCTTATTTTAAAAACAAAGCTAATATAGGAAAAAGGTAAGGTGCAGAAAGCAAGGTGGCAAGAGAAAAGAAATCATAAAATAAAGAAATCACTAAACAGAAACTTGGAGACATGCAAGCAAGAAGAGAGATTAAAAATATAAAGAAAATGATTATACAGAAAAAATCATACTCTTGGTAGAAAACAGTATACTAATTTTCACGCTACTATAGTGACTATGATTTAAAATAACAAGTAGACAAAAAATTTGTGATACAATAAAGCACAGAGAGAGGAGAGAGAGAAGAGGGAGAGAGAGAGGATCAAAGAGAGAAACAAAAGCAAAGGTGCTTCAGAGGAAAAAGAACTAAAAGAAAGTACATTTACAAAAACAGAAAATGAAGCAAGCAAACAGACGGAAAATATATAAAAGTAAAAAGTAACTAAAGACTTTTTAGAAGTTCAATTTTGTATTTTGACATAACTCACTGATATTTAGTAAATGTACATACCACACCAAGTCAGTTCAACTTCTGTGAATATTACACAAACCCATAGCCACACCAGAGGCGAGGTTACTGTTTTAGTTTATTTTTTAACACAAAAATGGAGCTGCAATATCCGGCACATCAGGGGTTTCACTGCCAAAGAGGTTTGAAGCTTTCTAATCTGATGCAGTGAATTCAGGCAGAAGAATCAGAAGTCTTTCTTAAATAACCTTAAATAAAAAGTAGGAGCTCTGTGTCCAAAGGGGTTAAGAAAAAAACATGGAGGAGATAGAATGGCAAACAACAAAGTGATGAGTCTACAGAAAAGGAAAAAAATTGGGCATGATGAATCTGACCAACTAAAGGATATATAAAAATAGAACAAAACTGATATGTCTGATATCCCCAACACCTGTGTGATGCCTGCTGTTTATATATAATAGTTGCTCAATTAATAATTAGTAGATCACATTAGTTATTAATTAGTACATGTTCCAACCACTAGAACTGTCTTTCAGGCTGTATTTCTCAGTTTAAAAAAAGGGAAGGAATGAGAGGACAGCTGGATTTACAAAGATTCGTGTCAAAACACTGCCATTTTGGAATAGACAGTCTTGGAGAAAAGATAAAATATTAAATAATGTGAAATTAGCAAGAAAAATTTATAGATTCCGTGTGAACTGATCTACTGGGAAGAAATAGGTCTGCTCGGCTCTCAGTAAACTGTTCTACTGGCTGCTGTGATTGATTGTTATTGCCATCAGCCTTGGCACTCCTCCGGACATGTGTTTGGAATTCTTGGAACCAAAATGAATAGTAAAGTGCACCTATCCTAAAGAGAAAATGACAAGTACATAACACCGTGTAAAAGAATGCACACAAAAAGAGAATTTGTTTTTCTGTATTATATGAGACAATAAGGTGGAAAGAGAAAGAAAAGTGAGGCAAACGACTACAAGCCTGAAAAGGAAAATGAGGCTCAGAACACACAAGATCAAGAAAAGAGGGTTGGGGGAGCCCATGGAGGCAGAAACAAGGTAACAAAAAGTACATAACCAGCAGTAGAAAAGAACTGTCAGATACAAAACTCTCAAAACAATAGAAAGGGAAAAAAAGGAACAAGATGACAGGAAAAGAGCAGCATGGAATCTAGTAAGAAAAAGAAACAAAAATTTCAATAATGGATTTTCAAACACCCCCGCTGTGCCTCCAGTGCACTGTGTCACAGTGTCACGGAGCAGAGCATAATTTACTGTGGTCACTCACTGCCAGGCTGCTGAAAAGGGCAACAGCTATATGGAAATACTCCCCACCGCCTGGATGGCTCAGTGGCCCCCCTTTTCTAGAGGGCCAGGCTGTGCAATGGCAGGCAGAGCCGAAGGATCACTCAGGGGGCTGGGCCGGCCTCTGCAGAGCTACTGCTGCCCGCCATTGGACGAAAGGCTGAATTCACTCTCCGGGAACCTCTGCTTTTGCCCCTCTTCAAGCTTCTTGTAAATAATCACCTTCTCTCTGGTACAGTCTCTCAATGGTTGATATCACACACATCTTTTATGGGAAAGGTGGTGTCAAAGTGGAACAGTAACAAATGAAGATGGCTTAAAAATAAAGTGAAACCCTGGCAATTAGTACTAAAAACTGGAAAACTATATTATTTTTCATCCTTGTCTGGAGAGCTTTTTAAAATGTCAGAGGTTCTCTTTAGAAATGAGGTTGAGTACAGAAAATATTAAAATCACATAAAAACGAAAATTTCTCAAGTTGTTTTTAGTCAAGCACTTTTTTTTTTTTTTTTGGTGGGTACTGGGGGGTCGACCTCAGGACCTCGCGCGCCAACAGGCGCCCGTGCCGCTGAGCGATATCACCGGCCCCTTTTTCGTATGTGGGTTCCGGGAGTCGAACTCGGGCCCTCGCGCTTGCAAGGCAGGCGCTTATGCCGCTGAGCCATCTCACCGGCCCTTTAGTCAAGCATTTTGAGGAAACCAGCCCTTTCAATAGTATTTATATAGAACAGTTCTTTTTTTGGTGGCACTTGGGATTGAACCCAGGGCCTCACACATGTCAGCCCCATCCTGCAAATACAGCTGTAGCCTTAAGACATGTGTCAATGTTTACAAGGTTGATCAGGCCAGACAGAAATCATCTCTTTTCACACTGGTTTTTAAGGTCAGGAGTACAAGCTCTCAGGTCGAATGGCCAGGGTTTGATCTCCAGGCTGCCATTTACTCACTATGTGACCCTGCCACCATACACTTTTCCTTTGAATTCTCCCAGCTGTAAAATGGGACTATAATAGAAAGTAAATCACAGAGTGGTTGTGAGGATTCCAGGAATTAGCCCTTGGGTCCAAGCCTGCTCAGAGGAAGAATGTGGAAGGTGTCAGCTATTGTGAGGGGCCATGGAGGGCATTTGTAAAACAGAAGTGTTCTGCCCCTTCCTAGTGGGTGTGGAGATGGCTGAAGTTGCATCCACAATCCCACTTGTGACCAGGCTGGGCAGTGCCTTTTCTCTTTTGTCTCTTTTCTCAGGGTACAGATCTTGTTTATATAGAGTAACAGGTTTGTGAGAGGAAGTCACAGCCTCCCATTTGATGTCTTTGATTCTCCAAACTCCTATTGCAAAATCCAAAACTATGTTCTTCTTAAAGGAACATAATTATTTAGTTACAAAGACGAGTGTCTGAAAAGCAGATATACTTCTGTCCAGGGCACAGGGACTTGTGAATAGCATACATTCTTAAGTAGAGTAGTATGTACTGCTGGACTAATATATTTAGAATGGGTTTGTGAAATGGATAGGAGAAATTAGACATGAAGCTTTAAAATAGTTGAGATGAGACAGATAAGAAAATATCAGAACAAGGTATTGAGTTTGGTTATAGAAGGGACAAACATGATTTGAAATACAAATTTCCTACTTAAAACAAATCACTAAAACAGAATGCTTCGCTAAATCAACAGCTCTCACAAACAGCTCTACTCAGGATCTTCTCATTGTCAAGGGCACAAGATATATTTTGTGTGTAAGGTTTAGCTCATTCAGTTGTTCATTTATTCATTCACTCATTCATTCACTACTCTGGATAAAACTTATTTGTTAAACACCTACTATGTGCCAGAATCAGAATAATTTCTGGGGATTCATAAGGTAGCAAATCACTCTGGCCTTAGTTTCTTTATTTGTAATGTGAAGAATGTTCTATCTTCCACCTCAAAGTTGACTGAGAAGTAATTGTGGTCTCATATATATACACACACACACACATATATAAATACCTAGCAAAATGCCTAGAACAGAGCAGGAGCTGACTGAGTAATTTCAATTTTTATTTAAATGAAAAGCCTTTCTGCATTTTTATTTTGGTATGTACTTGTACCATGACACCATAGTTTCATTGCCATCACATCAAAATATACAGCCTAAGGTAAAATTCAGATTCCTTCAACAGGTTTATAGAGTATAACTATTGACAAGAATTAAAGGATATCTTTAACAGGCCTATAAATTTTGGAAACAGTATTATTGACTGTGCATAGACTTATAACCCAATATACAAGTTTATTTCAATTATATAATAACAAAAATGCTCATTTAATCAAAGCCAATTGATGCAGATGAAGGGTTTTTTGTTTGTCTTTGTAACTGATCTTTGGGGTGTTCAACAAGTAAGGCTTGAAGCCTTTAAAGACAGCAAATATTTTGGCCCTGGCCCTCCAAAGTCAACAAGGATCCAGGACCCAAAGTCAACAGAGTCATCAGGGGACCTCTCTACAGGATCCTACAATGCCATAGAATCACCCAACCTCCTGAGCAGGGAGACTGATGGACCCCAGAGGGCAAGGGTCAACCAGTGTGCATTATGTAAAAGGAGGATCACTAAAGAGGAAAATGTTCCCATGCCTCCAAGGGAAGCCATTTAATCTAGCAAAGACTGTTGACCCATCCTGGCAGATGACACATCTGGCAGAGGAAAAACTGAAAGAGCTCAAAGGCTCTGCCCATAGCCCCCAAAGTAGTGCCTAAGGAGCCTGAACTGACCTTAATATATACACAGAGAGTAAGACTAATTTTGATTAGCGCAAGTCTCACTTTGTCTTGGTCTTTAACACCCAAAAGGAAAGTATAACCAAATTTATAAAGAGTAATGGTAATATTAAATCAAAAGCAAATAAAAGTCCTTAGGTGGCTGCCCCTTATCTCCTTTACATTTTATCAGAGGTGGGTGAAGGGGCTGGTTTTCCTTTTCCTTTATGTTTCTGGTTTCCTCTTTGCTTTGTTAACTCTTTCTGACAAATTCTTATGGTAACTGGGTTCTCTGGTTCCTCTCCTGGTCTAGTTTCCCTGTCCTTTGTCTTCCTAGTTTCTCTAACTGTAGCAATTAGAAGAAGCTGCTTTTAGTAAGAATCCCCATTCATTTTTAATAAAGCCTCTTTTTCCTGCCTAGAAGCCACCTTTCCCTACATCATCTTTGTAGAAAAAATGGATATTTAGTAGGTTTAATATTAAAATATTTTGTTTTTATTTTCATTTTTTAAAATACAAATTGATAAATTAGAGTTGTATATGTGTAAGGGTATACAGTGATGCTATGATTTATTACTGTCATATAGAATCATTAAATCAAATGTTAGGATGTCTATCACCTCAAATATTTATTGTTTTTTCTAGTGAGAACATTTGAAATTTACTCTCAGTAATTTTGAAATGTACATTATTATTTACTATATTAATCACAGTTTGCAATATATCTCAAAGTATAAGTAGTTTTCCTATCTAATTGAAGCTTTGTATCCTTTGGCCATCATCTTTGCATTTGCCCCACTCTCTGCCAGCCTCTAGTAACCCTAATCTACTCTCTTCTTTCTTCGGTTCAGTTGTTCTTGATTTCATATATGAAAACATACAGTGCTTGTCTCTTCATGGCTCACTTAAGCAAGCCTTCTCTAATTCCATCCATGTTGTTCTGAGTTACACAATTTCTTTATTTTCAAGCGCTGAATAGTATTCAGTTGTATATCTATCTATCTATCTATCTATCTATCTATCTATCTATCTATCTATCTATCCACATTTTCTTTATCCATTCATCTGCTGACACATTTAGCCAGATTCCATACCTTGGCTATTGTAAATAGTGCTGCAATGAACATAAGATGATTTCAAATTTTTGGGGTAAGTACTCAGAAATAGAATTCCTGGATAATATAGTAATCCTATTTTTAGTGTCTTGAGTAACCTGTGTGCAATCTTCCATTAGTACCTTTACTAATTTACATTCCCACCAATAGTGTACAAAGGTTCCTTTTCTGTACTTGTCAACCTCACCAAAGCATGTTATCCTTCATCTTTTTTATAATGGCCCTTTTGACAGGTACAAGGTGACATATTATTATAGTTTTAATTTATCGTTCACCAATGATTTGTGATGTGTCTTATATATTTTGGCCATTTGTATGTCTTCTTTTGAGAAGTGTTTGTTCAGGTCCCTTTCTCATTTTGTAATTAGATTGTTTTCTTTTTATAGAGATGAATTCCTAATGTATTTTGGATATTAACTCCTTATCAGATGTATGGCTTGCAAATATTTTCTCTTGGTCCATAGATTTTGTATTGATTCTGTTGTGTTCTTTTTAGTTTAGATTCTTTGTATTTTGGTGTAATCCAATTAGCCCACTATTGCTTTTGTTGCCTATGCTTTTTGTGGTCAAATCTAAAAAAGTATTGCTCAGACCAATGTTGTGAAGCTTTCCCCTTATATTGTCTTTTGGCAGCTTTATGGTTTTGGGTGTTACGTTTACATCTACAATCTATTTTGAGTTGATTTTTGTATGCATTGTGAGCTTGATTCCATTTCATTCTTCTGCATGTGGATATCCAGTTTTCCCAGAACCACTTACTCTTTTCCCCTGTGTATATTCTTAGTGCCTTTGAGAATAACCAATTGACATATACTTAAGTTAATTTCTGAGTTCTCCCTTCTCTTGCACTGGTCAACCAGTGTATTTTTATACCAATACCAGGTAGTTTTAATTACTATTGCTTTGCAGTGTCGTTTGATGACAGTGGATCACTTTGGGTAGTATGGACATTTCAGTATCATTAATTCTTCTAATACATAAACACAGATGTCTATTTATTTATATGTGCCTTCTTCAGTTTTTTCCATCAGTCTTTTGTAGTTTCCAATACACAAGTCTTTTATCTCCTTGGTCACGTGTATTCCTGTTTCAACTTTTCTGTAAATATTTTTTTCCTCTTGATTTCTTTTTTGGATATCTTGCTGTTAGTGTATGAAATCTCTACTGATTTTTGTGTGTTGATGTTGATACTATAACTTTTTGGATTAGATATGGCAGGGTTTTTTTGGTGGAATCTTTTGGAGATATATATATATATATATTAATTCCATAGTCTGCAAACTGTGACAATTTAACTTCTTTTTCTATTTGGATTGGATCCGTTTTATTTATTTTTCCCTCTCATCTCATTGTTTTGGCAAGGACTACCAATGCTATTTTGAATAGAAGTTGAAAGGGAAAACGTCCTTGTCTTGTTCCAGATCTCGGAGGAAAAGGTTTCAATTCTTCACCACTGAGTATTATATTAGCTATGGGTTTATTATATATAACCTTTATTATGTTGAAGTACACAGACTCTTTTATGTTTTAAGTACAATCTTTAAGTTATTTAAATAAGAATGAGTTCTTTGAAAGACAATTTCTAATCTGAACTTTGTGGGAAAGGTGGGGGAGGAAATACTGAAAATACCAGAATCACAGATGTCAGTGGGTGGTCCAGGGATGAAAAGGTGAAGATTCCCTGTGATTTGCAATTAGGAGCCATGGATTTGTCTGAGGCTAGGTTATTAGATGAATAAAGAATAATAAAAACTCACTATATCATGGAGCAAAGATAAGAAAACTAGTGTTATGGTTTGGATCTAAAATGTCCACCAAAGCCCCATGTGCTGAAAGCCTTGTTCCCAGTGCAAGAGTGCTCAGAGGTAGGGCTTTGGGAGGTGTCAAGATCCTGAGAGTTCTGACCTCATAAATGGATTAAACTAATGATAGATTCAAAATTTGATAGCATTATTGGGAGGTGGTAGAAATATAAAGAAGCAGGGGTAATTAGAGGATTTATGTCATTAGATGCGTGCTCTGGCAAAGTTTCTCTCTCTCTTTCTCTCTCTCTCTCTGTTTCTCTCTCTCCCTCTCCCTCAACCTCTGTCTCTTTCTCTATCTCTTTCACTATCTCTTCTACCTCTGCTTTTTGGCTGCCATTGGTTGACCAGCTTTCTTGTGCTTTGCCCTTCTGCTAAGATGTTCTTCATCACAGGTCTAAAAACAATGGAGCCAGCTGACCATGGACTAAAATCCCTGAAACTGTGGGTTCAAACAAACGTTTCCTCCTGTAAGTTGTTTATCTCAGGCATTTTGTCACAGTGTCAGAAAGCATATTAAAAGGTAGAGAGAGTGTGAGTCCTGAAGATAACTGTTTTTATAGATTTAGATGATACTGGAGTTAACTCTAACCTGCTCCAATAGTTATATCAGCTGAAACATCTACCTTAGTTTATAATACTAGAATTTCCCATCTGCACAAGCCAAGAATTACCATGTCATTTGCCTTTTCCATAAAGGCCATATCCAATCCATTGTCAAATGTTGTTGCATCAACTCCTTATCTTTAGCATGTCTACTGTCTATCTCTAAAGTTTTTCCTAATCTTAATCTAAGCAACAAACCACCATTATTTCTAACCCGAATGACTATAAGTGATTCACAGCCAGTATTGTCAAGTCCACTCTCGGGCTCCTCTATTCCATTCTCTGAAAATGAAAATCTCATATTCTCGCCATGATCACCATACTGCCCACTATAGGCCTGTGCACAAACACACACACATGCACTTGTGCCTCTGTGCACACCTCCCTGCTCCCTTGTAAATCTTTAAATAGCTTTCCGTTGCAGTTGGATAAGATCAAAGTGTTTAACATGGCCTATGCTTTCTTCTCTAGTGTCATCTTTTGCTCTAAGAAGCCCAGTCTTTATTGTTGTAGAACATAGTTTTTTTTTAAAACACAAGGCTTTGCCCATGCTATTTCTACTGTCCATTATGCTGCAACCCATCCAAACCATTCTATGGAGACAAAATTCCAATCATATCAGCTCAAAGACCACTTCCTCAAATAATCCCTTCTTGACCCTTCTCTGTAGGAAAGAAACTTCACTTTATAGGCAACTGATGGACAGATAATTCATTGTTATTATTTGTTACCCTCTAGTTTGTGAGGTTATTTTATCAATCTATATCTACTGTACTAAACAGAAAGTTTCATGGAAACAAAGAAAATATGTGTCTTTGATTATCATTATATACTTAGCATTTCACAAATATTTGGTTCATGGTGGATACTCTAATTGTTTGTTGAATAAATGAATATAATATTTGCAAATTCATAGGTAAAAAGTATTTATGAGATCTCTAGAACCTATTTCTCCTAAATACAAAAGTTGTTGTTTAAGAGTTTGGACTTAAGAGATGGAAAGTAGAAGCAGAATCAAGATTGAACAGAGGTAGGGGGGAACAGAAAACAGACCCTAGAAGTGAATGGGTATAACTGTATCTTCCTATAACAAGCTCTTCCATGCTATACAAAACATAGTCACAAGAGAAACAGTAGTGGCAGGAATGACAGGTTATCAGACAGCTTCTGGTATAGTTAAAGGAAAAATGAGTTGGCAAATAAAAACTGGCAATGGGGATTTCTGTTCATTTGATAGCAGGTTAGACATTTTATTTTATTTTATTTTTAATTTTATTTTTTTATGTGGGTACCGGGAGTAGAACTCAGGACCTCGCACTTGCAGGGCAAGCTCTTAGGCTGCTGAGCTATCTCACCAGCCCAGACATTTTATAAATAAATTTTAAAAATCTCTGTCTTTTTCTGATGTCATGAGCACACATTAAATAATGAAATCTACAATCTATTCTGTGGGGATTTTTAGTAATGAATACACGCAGTAGCAACAAATAGAGAAGGTTAAGCACTCAAGGTATCAACCGTAGAAAAACTAAATAGCAATAACACAAGGAGAGAACAAAATAGGTTTATGCCATCTAAAAGGCTCTAAAATCGTAATTCAAATTTTAAACTGGTTTGTCTTTAAAGATAATATTTTTGTAGAGTATATAGATTTATCATTTATGTTACTATTTAATAAAGGGTTTTATAATGAGAGAAAAAAAAACAAAGTTAGCTACAAACTATGATTGCCATTAAGATCTCGGCAATATAATCAGTGTCAAAACTGACTTCATGTTTGTGGAAAATCTGTGATTCCCCAAAAGATGATTTAATGTTTATCTGGGAGTGGAGCGTAGTGGTGGCAGTTATAATAGTTTTCTGTGCAAGTGGCTGCCCAAAGATGGTTAAAAAACTATAATGTCTATCAATCTTTGATTCTTCAATTAATTTTTAATTAATGTTTCTAAGTTGTAATATGTCATGATTTTAACAAATCAATTTTTCTGAACTTTCTTTTTGCTTGGGCCCAGTGTTCTCCCTGGTCAGACAAACACATATTGCCTCCTCCCTGACGTGGGTCACCCCCTCAAGCTGCAAACCTTGAACTGACTGCAGAATAAGGCCTGGTCTACCTCAGCAGGAAGAGTGTAAAAACTTTCTCTCTGAGTTAGAAGCACCTTCATTTTAAGATCTTCTTGAAAATTGTACCTCTTACATCTTTCTTTCATCGTCGTATTCATTATCTTCTTATTCTCTCTTCGCTTGAACTCTGTGGCCTTTACTCTCAGCATGCTTACTAGTTTTCTGTTCTGGACTTGCTCTTTTAGCCTAGTGTGCAATCTTCTTTACTCTCCAGTCTTTTGTAACTTTTAATGCGTGACTCAGTCTTCTAAAACTCTTGGCTAGTTGGATCTCATGACTAAACCCTCCGCTTCGCTGCTAATATTCATGTTAGTAATCTTAGTATCTCACCTGGTCTCTACTCTGCCATGCTGATATGTACTACTCCATGATATCATCACTAAGATGGTAATCTCTCTCTCCCCCCCCCGCTTTCTTTGGGTCAAGGATATTTTAGTTCATCATTATGCTACAGTCAGCAATCTTATAAAAACGCTGTTATACTTCTCAAACTCACTGTGGTATTAATGACTACCATTCAGGAAGGATTTTTGAAAGCATTTTAAATGCTTTTGCTGCTTATTTCTGCTATAAAATAAATGTTGAGTATGACAAAACCACATTAAGTTAAAATACACATTGAGTCATTTTTCCTATATGCATACATCAGGAAACATGCATATTTATGACTATACATCATGTTTCATATGACCATATTATACCTTTTTGTTGGCCTTACAGAAACATTAATACACCCTGACCTAGTAGGATTACTTTAGCTAGATTTAAATGGTATTGATTCCTCCAGAAAATATATAATTTTTAGAAGATGCAATCATTTGTATATCATTAACTAACATTAATGACTAAAATTGAAAAACCTGTAGAGAATCAGCTTTAGGCAAAATATTGGCAGTCATAGAAATGCTTCTGACAGATCTCCTGTAGTTATCTACTTATGTAAGCAACCATGTCTATTAAAATGGCTGGGAATTAAAATCAAATAAAAAGTTGGGCAATATAACATAGTATTAAGCAAATATTTCTTTTTGATTCCAGATACTTTTCTCATAAACAAGTAGATAATTTATCTTAAAGCACTTCAAACATTACAATGCCACAAGGACAATAAAAGAGAACAGAATTAATCCAGTGTAAATGATTAACATCAGATTTTAGTCCCTTTTGCAGAAGCTTAAATCATGCAGCCATTTCTCACATTTCATCAAGGAACTGTGTCATTTCACAGTACAATGATTTCCAAACCTGTGAATGTGATGTCTCAGGGGCTCAACCCACTGAGGCCAACCTAGTGGATTCCACATTTATCTAGTTAACAGACAGGACTCAAGTTTCAACTCTCTAGCCCAAACCTCCATGCACCCATGCCGACTGGAGCATAACTAATCATCGAATGCATGGCAGTGTGGCACTTTCCCACACGAATATCTTATAAGGGCTAGAGTCAGAAGAAATTAGAACAATCGAAAACCTGAAGCAGAAAAGGTCTCACCTGATACATGCCCAGTATTTAAAAGCAAATCAAGCTCAAAGTGATCTTTACCTTACATCTCCCAGGAGAGGCCAGAGAGGCCACTGTGGCTCCAATCTGCTATATTTTACTACTGGTGGGGCTCTTACATTCTTCCTCTAATCTTTGGAATTTCTCATACACCTGAGTTCCTGAGTTTCAACTGTCTGAAAAATATAGCAAATGCTATAACCTGCCAGCTAATTTGGCTTTAAAAGAGGTATCTTTATATTGTCCCCTCTTCAGACATCTAACAGGGACCTGATTCAAGCAGGCTGTGGTCATCGCTTCCTGGACAATGTACTGGATATGAGACAGAGGGTCTGCTAATCCAGCTGCTGGGGGAAGGCTTTATTTCCCAGGGGAAACTCTAGCACATCTGGGGCAATACAGTCTTCACACTTAGTTTTGTATTCTCTGCCTAGTGACAGACGCCTGTGCTCTGGCAAGGGTAAGAGTAATAATCTGTGGTTAATGTCTTATGAAAAAATGTTGGCATGCTGAAAAGGAAACAAAGCCTCTCTTTCCTCCTTTTTATTTTTTTTTTAATAAACATACGCTCTGTGCAAATTAAGTTTGGACACAGAAAACAGCATGTAGGAAACATCGAAGTATCCCATTGGGTGATCTAATTTGGAGTAATAATCATTTAAGATCCTGAACATTTTAAGATTGAGCACTTTTAAAGCTTTGCCTTCTCGCTTAGCTAAATCCTCATGAAAGTAGAACAACGCATGTATTCCTGATGACAAAACTAATGTTGAGATTGAGTTGAACAGTCCAGAGTTTAGAAATTTTAAACTCAGTGAAGGGACCTATGAGATCACAAGATGAAACAGACAGAAATCAAAGCTTTGCCATCTTTGGTCAGGTGTTGCTTTGCTTGAGAAGCCAGAGCAGTCTTCCCTCTGTTTAATACTATCATTCTGGAACTTTTCATCCAAAAAATATCTACTGAAATAATTCTGAACTATTTATCAATCATACGTACAATAAAGGCATGTAAGCCACTGAACAATGGGAATCTCACAAAGGGCAGGGGAATAACGTCATTGTAGCCTCTTAAAAGTATTATGCAAAGAAATTCAAATTGTTGCTAATAATTCAGAATTTGGATGTAGTTTCCAGCTTTGAATGCTTTTATATATATTCTTCCTTTCTCCTTGATAGTTTGGCTTATTGATAATATGAACTCAGTTCATGAATCAGATGTCATTTAATGTAGACATATGAATAATTTTAGTTGATACACGTTGATAATTTCCATTGAAAAGGTATGAGTTCCAAGATGGAATAATAGTGTGACAGTTAGGGTGGAGTTTTTTCTTGACCATCTTTGGATCCTCGCCAGGGATAGATGGCACACACATCTGGGTTTGCCCAGGTGGTCATGGAGGAGTAGCTTTGGGGTCTATGGTTCCTCAACCCTCTGCTGTGGCTCTGTTTCCCTGGTCTGCTCTCCAGCCTTCATGTCTAAGCAACTTTACTCAGCCATGGGATGAATATCCCCCAAACTGTGAACTAAATTACACCTTCCCACCTCTAAATTGTGGGTACTGCATATTGTCTCTCAGTGACAGGAAAGCAAATTGCAAATAAGGTATGCAATAAGGTCTAGGGTCAGGAGCATACAAGACACTGTGCTGAATTTTCTATTTGAGTGAAGATTTAGATAATAAATAAATAACCCAAATAACAAAGTGGGAAATAGTGGAGAGAGCACCAGGCAAAAGTCAGTGACAAAGGCGCCGAAGCTATGGGCCTTGTGAGTTGCTTACTTTCGGTGAAGGCAGTTCAGGCACTTCCAAGTCCCCAGTTCTTATCCTGTACATTGGGATTTGAACAGGAAAATCTTTAAGGCTCCTATCAGTTCTACAAGTGATGTGCCAGGCCACATCATCATCTCAAGGAAAGAAAGTAAACACCTTGTATGAAGAATAATTCAGGAAACATTTTTTAAAAAGTAAAACACTTTAGTAGAATTTTAAAAGGAGGAAAGAGATTATTCACTCAAAACAGTAAGAGGAATTACATTTAGGAAGAGGGGAAGACATCCAAGAGGTGCCATTTGGGGTGTTTTTTAATAGATTTCATTTGAGTTCAATTGTATTTATAAAGTAATATACTACATAGGAAATGAATTTGCATAAATTTCATGTAGACAACTTTAAATCTGATTTCTAGGACATGAGGGAAGCTCCCTGTCCTAGTTACTTTTCTCATTGCTGAGACAAAGTACCTGACAACTAAAGTTGAAGGAGGAAAGGTTTATTTGGCTCACAGTTCGTAGAGGTTTCAGTCCACAGTTGGCTGGCGCCCAGGCTGGGTGGGATGGCAGAGGGGCATCGCAGAGGAGAAACGGTTTATGGCAAAGCAAAGCAAGCAGAAAGCAGCAAGCAGCAAGTCCAAGTGACCTTAGCAGCTTCTTTCTGCCACTTTTATATTCCATCCAGGCTACTGGGCTGAGGGCAGTGCCAAACCAAATAGTGGACTGGTTTAGGAATCACACACCCTTAATCCCAGTACCACATACTGTAGATCCAGCCACCACTGAAAAAGCCCCCACCTGTGACCACATGAGGCTTTGGGGTGACATCTAGACACAAGCCATAACACTCTCTTATCCCCAGAAGACAGAATTGAAATAGTAGTTTCAGGTTTGCATATGTTTTTATATATTTAGAGAAACAGGAATTTAGAACTACAAAAGACATCAGAGTCAAATTAGCCCTGCACGTAATTTTCAGTTAATAATAATCGTATTTAATGCCACTATTGTAATACCTATTATTGAGAACTATTCTAGGTGCCCTCCTTATAATCAGGCAAACATGCTAATTAGTTTGTAGGTTGTGGTGACCACTGGCCAGGTTTCTGACCTGGGAAACACAGGGGCTCTATTTTGCAAACTATGGGATTTGGGATTAAAACAATCTACTTGAGATGATTGTGAGAAGGAAGATGAGTAGTATTTTTTTGTTTTGTTTTTTGCAATATAACTTTGACTCTTTGAAGTGAACATAACCAAAATGTTTTTACCTTTACTTGAGTTTCAGGGTTACTGGGGATACCATTAAATAAAATGGAAGAGTAGGTGCTTGTAGAAAGAACCAAGAGTTTTAATTTAGTCATGTTAAATAGCAGATCACGATTTAACTAATTATAGCCTTTTTAAAAATAACTGCTACTTAGATATTTACTTATAAAAGGAATAAAATATACCAAAAAGTGAGCAGCATCAGTTGGTCCAGAAATAATTAGAAATCACATAAGAACAATAGTCTTCCTGTATTGTGTGATTTCACTTTTTTTTTTTTTTTGGTGGTTCTAGGGCTCGAACCCAGGGCCTCTTACATGTAAGGCAAAAGCTCTGCCACTGAGCCAAATTCTCAGCCCACAGTTTTGCTTTTTGTAGTTTTAGTTACAGCCAACTGTGATTGAAAAATATTAAATAAAAGGCTCTAGAACTATATCATAAGCCACAAACTTTAAACAATTGTTATTACACATATTGTTATAGTTGTTCTACTATATTATTTGTTGTTGATCTGTTATAGTATCTAATGTGTAAATCAAACTTTATTATAGGCATATATTTATAAAAAACATATTGGTTTCAGGTACCCAGTAGGGGTCTTGAAATGTATCCCCCACAGATAATGGGTATTACTGTAAAACACTGACTTTATGTAGGGTAGAGAAATGTTAGTGTTTTTGAAAAGAGCAACATAATATGAATTTGTTTGTTACTTTAGAGCAGTGTGGCCTGCAACCTGTTATATTAACATTCACAGAATATTAAAAGCTGGAAGGGGATTTAAAGATCATTTTGCAAAAATCTCATGTTTTAGATAAGGAAATGCATGCTTCAGGAGAGCAAGTGGTTTGATCAAGGTGACATAGACAACTGATGGAAGAAATACAAAATAAGACCACCTTTAAACACTTAGCACTGATAAAGTATTTAAGATTTTTTTATAAAGTTTCACTTTGTGCAAAACACATTTCAAATTATTAAGGTCAGTTCTAGATTTCCTTTATCTCAACAAATTTCATAAGTTTGATCTTTATATGTCACTGAGATAGTTTTTCCTATTCATAAATTTTACAATTTCAGTCATTTATTATATACAGAAATAATTTGTGCTGATTATATATTGGCAAAATCTCTTAGGTACAAAGGCAGTATTCTTCACTTATTAAATATTTGTAAGAAAAATAATGCGAAAGAGGAAAAAAACAAGTGTTTAGAGAAGAAAATGTACCGTACAAGAAAATGTCTCTGATAGGTAAACATTCTAGCCGTGGAATTAATGTCAGTGTCTTATTCATGCACTAAGCATTTACCAAGCTCTGAGATTGCAGAGAGCTCTGTGTGTGGCACACAGAAATATTTAACAAATGGAAGGCACATCCATTTAGAATGGCTCTTCAGTCCCCCAGCCCTGAGCACAATTTCCTCACTGCACCAAATTTCAAATATTCAGGACTTTGGAACTCAGAGAGAGTGGAAGAAGTAAAGGGAACAGGACACAGAGAAGAGTGAAAGGAGGTAGAGAAAAAGGCAAATAAGCACTAGATAGTGGTAAGCACTTCAAAAACTCAGTTATAATAAATCATTTTTTAAAAAAGCACTGCTATTCTTTCTTTCATTTAAAATACTGAAAATTTATATATCCTGAGGCAGAGTAATCATTTAAAACATGTTGAAACAAAAATGATCAAAGTTAACTTTATTTTTCAATTATATAATTACAAGAGAACATGATTCAACAACAATTTCTAAACTTGGCTAAAAAGAGAATTGTTTTTGGTTTTCAAGGGAGTATAACAAATAAGTGAAATGGAATTGTTCCTAAGTTTGCTGCAGCCAAGACATCATGGTTTGGAAAGCAAATGTTTTCCAATAGTTTGAGAAATCTTAATGCTATCTCTGACTATAGAAGTTCAGCATTTGGCACTTTTATTCACACAAGGGCCGGGTAAAAATTTACATAGCTGACTAACTCTGAGAGAGGACGTACCTAGGACATGTCACAACTGGGTAAGTTCGGATGTACTCATAGAGCAAAGCCTAAGAAACAAACTCAGCTGGGACTTACCCAGTATTTTCAATATAATGATTATATTTGTGGCAAAGGATGAATATTAGAATGTATCCTTCATTAACAAATTAGTTAATAGTTTCAAATTCTCTATAGTGATTTTCATGCATGTGAGTGAAAATTATCCAGATTCTAAGGTTTGAGCTGTGAAAGGGGCAACCTTTTCTGGAGGTGGGCAGGTGTGCCATCGGCATCCTCCTAGGAGTGAGTCTTACTGAGCTTCCTCGTTAATCCTGCTACACGTTTTGACTCACTGACTGTTTTAATGATGTGACTCAGATATAATTCTACTTTGCCCCTACTCGTTCATTCTGAATTATGGTTCTGCTATGGTACTTACTGACCTTCTCTGTGACCTCTTATGAATGGGACAGAAAACATGCTTGAAAAATACTGGACCTGTTGTCCAATAAGAATGGACATCTCCTGCTGTCTCATAGAATTATTTCTTCCTAGGTCACAAATCTATTCTGAATGCTAATTAAATATTTACAAAGTGTGTTAAAAACCTCTTTGAATGCTAATATGAAAATAGGAAACCACGTTCATTTGAATAAGCAGAAATTTTTGCCCTGCATTATTAGGGGCCTCTAAGTTTAATTCAAATAAAATTTAGTCACTTTAGATAAAGAAAAAACGAAGTTGAGCACCAGCTTTGTACAAGTCTATGGGCCAAACATGAACATAAATGTAAACATTCTAGGAACTGAAGATCTATCAGAAATTAAAAGATTTCACATTATTTAATTCACACCATTTCCCTCTGGGCTTAAAGATGAAATAAGATTCAGAACACCCACCTTTTTAGTACTAAGCTTTTGCACTGTTTTTTAACATACAACATTGAATTTAGTTACATAAAAATGCATTTTCTCTACATTAACATATTAATTCACATTATATTCATTAAGTTTTTGAAAGTGTTTTAGCATGAAGATTTCATTTTTTGTACCCCAAAATAAAAATAACATCAAAGTCTTTTTGTAGCTCCCCAAACACAGTTAGGGAATAATGATCATATGCTAAAAAATGTAAAATGCAATTTATGCTGTGCCCCATTTACTACAAAATCACTATGAACAATGCATTTTGTACAGTATATTGCCCTAGGGAAACTGGATCAGCGTCAGGAATGAATAAAGAACATTGCATTTGAAATCAGCTAATTCTGCTTCAGCGCTTTTAAAAACTATTTGTTATGATATTATTTCCTGTCAAGCACATAATGTGATATTTTCCTCAATAAAACTAAACACTTGCTGTAATTTCAGCATCCCTCATTTTCCACTTTTTAAGCACTAAATATTTAAACAATGCAGACCTGGAAGTCTCAAGCCAGTCATCTGACCCAGGCATCTCCTTGCCCAAAGTATAGTAATGATCCATGCAGGGACCAGTTATGTCACCCTGACATACACAGTGGCAGCTGTCGAGGTCCTTACCTGCCCACAAGCCAGGCCCATTCCTCTTTCTCCCATGCCATGTGGACACGATAAATTTAACTCCAGGGCATCTGCTCCAGAAGCCTTTAGGACAGAGAAGGAAAATGAAGAAAGGGCAAAGCTTTATTTGTATATCAATATGCTTTTACCACTGATAACTGAGGTCATATTTGTCAAATTTTAATGATTATGTTTTCCATATTATAACTATCTGTGGGGTATATTTTACTTTATCAAATTAAGATATGTATAATCACAACAAAATATTTATTGAATGTTTAAAAGGTACTGCTCATTGTTCTCTATGCTTAATGTTTGTTATCTCTAATTCTCATAATCCTTGTATTATTATGCTTATTATACAGATAAGAGATCAAGAGATCAGAAGCCTAAGAGGTGAAATGGCCAGCCTCAGTGTTAAGTGACATAAGTAAAGATTTTAACTCAGATCTATTTGACACCACACTTATTTTTCCTAAATGGCTTCTATTTTTTTTTTTTTTGGCTTCTATCTTTATAGAAACAAATCTTACTAATTCTACATAACTGATACTGAGAGTAGGCATGCAATGACAAATGTAATACTCTAGCTAGAATGAATGGGTAAATTATAAATGTTTTGAAATGATATTAATTTTTATCATGTTTAAAAACAGTCCATGCTAAGAAACATGGATCACTTATAGTTTTGTCTGACTTTAATAACTAAACGGAATCTTTCTTGTTTAAATTATGAATTCATTAGTAAACAGATGAATTATGTCAAAATGAACAAAAGAGTTCACAGTACTTTGAGAATCTTAGAATTCATGGAAAGTCTTATGTAAAAAGCCTGAAAAATAAACAAAATACTTTTTAAGTTTAACATAGTAATTTGAAGAATGTGGTAATAACTAAATTCGAGTTTTACATTCTCTTGTCTAACTTCTAGAATTTCTCCAGTGCCACAATTTCTTTTTAAGTAAGGGCAGCTAAAAGCTTGAAACAATTTTCAATAATATTATTATAACATGTCCACTAACTCATGCAAAAATTTAAAAGTTCACCATTTTCTAAGTATACTAGACCTTTCTTTCGGCCAAAAGGTGTTTCTTCAAAGTTTCTCTTTTCTTCCTAACTGTTAAAAAATTTAGCCTAATTCTTCCTGTGCTTTATGAATTTTAAGTAGGATCTCAACAATCTTAGAATACCAGTTAGTTATCTCTGAGTCCACTTTCTTGCTTTTCTTTACTCATTAGTGAGTCCACTTTTTCTTCTGCACATTTGTGAAAATCCAGTTGATCATCCCAGCCTGTTTTCTATCATGGCTTTCTGATATTCTAACCCAATTTAAAAATGCTTCGTGATATTTGAAAATTACTTTAAATCATGCAACTTTCTTTCCACTGGCTTGGTAGTGAGTGTGGAAGAAACACAGCCTGATGAACTGAGTTCTAATCATAGGTCTGCTACTAAGGAATTGGGGAGGCTCTGGACAAGTCAGTAGCCATGCTTGTATTCTGCTGCAAGTGCGAAATGCAAATAACATGACTGGTCTCAAAATCACGGCATGTGGGAATTGCCAGATTAATTGAGATTATACATTGGAATTATATGCAATACTTCATTTTCCTTATTATTTTTAGTTATTTCAGATATTTCAGTTATTTCAGGTTATTCCTCTAGATTTCTTATTTAGCTGAAAATGAAACAATAAGCAGGAAATCAATTTGACAACATTTTGGATAAGACAAATTGTAGGTGGTCTTTGTATGTATAATTACATTATGCATATTTCCCTGAAAATTTAGAATTTATAAATTTTATACAATTTATAAATAGTTACCATAGTAGATAATAATAGCTAAGATTAAATGGTTACTTAAACCATATTCTAGGATACTTCATTAGGTCTTCTGTATGTTTTAGCTTACTTCATCCTCAAAATAGCTCCAGTAGGTAGGATATATCATCATTCCTATTTTATAACTGATAAAACCAAGGCATTAAAAGTACAAGTTATTTATCAACATTCTACAACCTATTATTGGGAATTGGGTGATGAACCCAAGCATTTAGAATCCAAAGCTTCCATTCTTACTCACTACTGCAGCTTATTAGAAATCACTTATTCCATGTTTGGGATGGTTACTGTGTTTCAAAAAACATAGCAGTTGGACATCCTTATGGCCTCTAACATTAAAGTAAAAATTAAAATATTTTAAAACCATCTGTCCAACACAAAGTATTATTAGGGAATAATTATTAAAAATTTCTCACTATTATATACACACACTGACACATACCGACCAGCTACCTCTGCAAAGGGTTTTGAAGTTAGCACCTAAGCCTCAAAAACTGATAGAGTGGGGTTCATTGTGATGCCAAGAGAGTGGGAACATTCATTTGGCCTCAATATTCCTGACAAGATGCGCACCACTTTAAAAGCCAGTTAATTCCATTTCCAAGCAACTATAACCATTCAAAAAGTTTAAATTGCCAAATTAGCATGAAATGTTAAATTAACTGAAACTGGACAAACATTCTGCTTCATGTTAGTCACACGCTTTTTAGTTTAGCCACTTAGCTCAAAATTTATTCTACCTTACCTAATAACTATAAAATAAAGTAACCTCGTGAATGCAGTGTAAAGGAAATGTTCATTTATTTATCATCCATCTATAAAAAAAAGTGTATATGTTTTTGCAATAGATTCTGGAGCCAAATTTCATGGGTTTGAATTCCACCTTCAACACATACATGCTGTATGAATTTGAAAACATTAAGTAACTATTTTAGTTTATTCACCTCCACAAAACTGGAAAACAATGTTATGTTGTTGTAACGTCTACACATTTAATAAATGTAAATGACTTGGAACAATGTCTGTGATGAAGTTAGTACTAAGTTAAGTGTAACCAAATACCATCTATTTATCTATCATCTATCTATCTATCTACCAATCTATCTATCTATCATCTACCCAACTAGAACTTTTGACCTGTCCAAAATCTGCCTTGATCTGAAAAGATTTAATATAACTCATGGTGCCTTACATCACCTATACCTCAGAGAGAAAAAAAAAAAAAGGAAAGAAAGGAAAAGGAAAACATCCTGAGGAATTCTTGGAATAGTGGTAGTTGTGTGATTTCTAAAATTCCCTGAATCATTTTATAATACTATCAGATAAACTAGGGTAGGAAACCCATAAACTTTGTACAGAAAATACAAAATCAAACACAGAAGTCTTCTTTCCCTGCCCCTTCTCCTTTCCTTACTTCTCCCTGTCTTCCCTTTGTCATCTGATCAATACAGTTCTAGTATCACTGTGTAGGGCAGAGCCAGGTGGGCCCTTGAGCATTTGAAGAGGACCCATGAGGGCCCAGGGTGGAGTGTCTGAGACTGGATATAGTAGGAAGTACAGCTACCTGAAGGGTGCCTTAGTGAATCAGAACCCCCGTGCAGAGCAAAGACTTCCATGGGTGATGGGGGCTGGCAAAAGGCATCAGAGCCCAAACAGAATGAAGACATCATGCCCTTTCATAGTAGGGCATGAAAGGTATAGCTCTTGGGTCATCTCAATTTCTTTTGTTCAAAGAACACAGAAGCCAGATGCTGAATTTCTAACTATGTTATACAATTTTAACTCTCCAAAACTGGAGATAAATGTTCTCTGGGCTCAAAAACCTCTCTGGGATAAACCTGGGGTATAGAACTGGCCTGGACCCAACTGGACACAAAGGCAACTTCTGCATTCATCTCCAGCTGGGTGCCCATGTCCCTTGATTCCATTCTTGCTGCCACTTCTCAGTGACTATATTCACCAGATTTCTTGTTTCTGGGACACAATACCAGACAATGTAAAGGAGGAGAGGTTTACTTTAGCTCATGATTTCAGGGGATTCTGTACATGGTCAGCAGGCCCCAAGGCAAGAACACTATGGCAGAAGGATGTGACTGAGCAAAGCTGATTAGTTCATGGTGGCTAGGAAGCGCAGCAGGGGAACAGTGTCAGAGAGAAAAGGACCAGGAACCAAATATAGCACCTAAGATGACTCACACAGACACCCCAAAAGTATGCTCAGTAATCTCCTGGATGATGACTTCCAAGCCAATCAAGTTGACACAATCAAGCCTAACCAAGGATACTCATGTCTAACTGGCCTTTTTATCTCCGTAATGTGCCTATGTCCATTTTATACTTTAACATATTTAATTAAATAATATATTACTAGCCCAGAAGCAGGGAAACATGATGAGAACCCGGGTTTCTGAGTGTTTTATTTTGATTCTACTAGGAGTAGTGCCGTCACCTGTTTTTAATTCCTGTGCCTCTCCAGAGACTTTCCCCCAGTCATCCTCCCAGTGATGGTCAGCCCTTGGCCATCCCTCATCTAGTCCTTGACATAAAATCTTTGGCTTTGGATGTCAATCGCCTCAAATTTGTTAGTGCCAAATAAAGTGCCACTCTTCCTATTTACTCTGTACTGGCTTCCTTTTTCTTTGTCACATGGCTATTTTTGAGCTCTGCACTTGTATTCATTCATTCAACAAATATTTGTTGATGAGTAAAGACCAATGCTTGGAATTGGTGACCAACTAGTGACACAAATGGTTTTCCACCCCTATGGAGCTTATTTGTAACAAGCAAGGCAGATTGACCATTAGTAATGTCCAATGACACCACTGTGAATCACCATTTTATCAAGTGCTACAGAGCAAAAACATACACAGAAGTAGATCCAGATTTGAGGGAGCCTGAAGCTTAAATAACTTTAAGTGCTCTCCTTTATTTATTTTTTTTTATTTTTTTTCTCCTTTATAAAATTAAAAATTATGACACAAAAATTAGATACAGGGGCTTAGAAGTAAGGGACCAGAAGGTTAAGCTTCATTAATTTTTTAGTAAACTGGCCTCTGTAGAAATGGATCCTGTGGAGCGTAAGACAGAGAGGTTTACCCTCCCCAGCCAGAGAGTTCAGGTTGAGGACGAGAGAACATTAGAAGCTAAGAGAATGGGAAAAGCTCCTAGTCTGGGTATGTGTGGAAAGAGTAAATGAAGGTAGCAGGAGCTAGAATAAATTCAAGGTGACATCAGGGGGGTAGACAGTAACCAGGTCCTATGGGACTTATAGGTCAAGTGTTTTGAATTTAGGAAAGATAAAAAGATTTTGGATAAATAGAGGGGAAGAGCAGTGAAATCACTGTAGATAAACTTTGATTAAGGTGGTAGTAATTCATCTTGCACTACATCTAATTTATATGTTTCCTCGTGATGGCCTTAATTACCACCCAGTGGCACCCTCTCAGAGGGGAAGCCCAATCCCTGTTGCTGTTCTCACTCATATCTGTCAGCTCCCATGGGTTCCCTTAAAATCAAAGCTGGGTTTCATTAAAAAGTATCCACAGCCTGTATCTGAGTGGGAGCCCCAGAAGTGCCAGTGCTCGTGCCTAACCAAGAAACTCTGGTCTTTTCCTTCAATTGTGGATACAGATGAAGAATCAGGCCACACGTTCCACAGTCTGCCTTCCCCAGCAGCTGCCTACAGTAGACAGAGCACACAGAGGAAGGAGGGGGCGCGTGGTGTGCGACGTGACCCATGAGAGGAGGCAGTGAATAAATGCACTTTTTACCCTTCCTCTCCTCTAAACTCCTATGCGGCAGGATGGTCAGTAAGGCACCCCTGCCTCACATGACTGAGCAATCTGCTTTATTTACTTGTGAAGTGGTTACAGCCTCTGCAATGTACCATTCTGTACTTATTTTCCTTTCTTCCCTCTCTCATTTTTCTTTCTTTGTCACATTTACTGCTCTGGAATTATATGCTTCAGTGAAGCCTTCTAGTAACTGTGACTCAGGCTCTGCTTTGTAGGCTAATACACATTAAGAAAGATTCAAGATCTAGTGAAATCTATTCAAAATCTTTTAAGATCCAATATTTTAAGCCTTCAGTAACAGCTCAATTTGGTACATATCTGACTACATTCGAACTGTTTTAGATGGCAAATAATATGTGCTTTGTAAATTTTTTGTGTGTGAAACTGCAATAGGCTAACAATGTCACCAAAAAGGAGAGTGTAGGATCAGATGTTTGCACCAAGAAAATTGAGCAGAGTCTAACTATGCTACTGATTTCATGAAAAGTTTCACCAAGGTGTGAAGGTTTTCCAGGCATTGCTTCTTTTTCATGGTGTTCAAGAAATATGATAGTGCAAATCAGGTTGAGGGAGGTATAAGACATTATGAACATGCATATTCTAAGGCTAGAGTGCATTGGAAGGTTTCGTTGGGTGTAGTTTCATCTCCAGGATAAAACAAAACTTTCTTAAGAATATGGATATTACAAAAAAGATGGACTGGCCATATAGTAACTTCTATAAACAGTATTTAGCTCAACAATATACTTTTAAAATATACCTACATTTTATTTTTTTAACCACCCATGCAATCTTAAATGTCTATTCAAAATAGTAAAATAACATGGCAGACTATGGTGAAACAAACAGTAGTTTTTTTTTTTTTTTTTTTTTTAATGTGGGTACCCGGAGTCGACCTCAGGACCTCGCACTTGCCAGCAAGCGCTTGTGCCGCTAAGCAATATCACTGGCCCTTTTTTTCCTTTATGTGGGTTCCAGGAGTCGAACTCAGGACCTCACGCTTGCCAGGCAGGCGCTTATGCTGCTGAGCTATCTCATCGGCAACTCCTGTGCCAATTTTAATTCTAACAGTTTCTCAGTCTTTATTTTTTCAGGATCTCTGTACAACTGTATCTATTTTGCTGCCATATACATGTCATTTTTGTTTTCAGATTTAGTAATAAAAATCTGATGACAAGTTTCCTTACCTTCTTAATGTATAATTCAAAAATTAATCTACCATAAGGAAAGGAACTTCATGAACTTAAAGTATACACATCACAACAAGTCATTTGCTAACTTAAAACTGCTGGCACGCCAGTGTGCTGTGTGGTGTCTGATCTCTTACATCCTGTTCTTCTCACTCCCAAAGAAGTATATATAATAGGTAGTACAGTATAGTAACTTCGGCTTGAAAACATTTTTGAGCTGTGATGGAATCATGTTGCCAATGCTGCCCTCCAAAGGGATGTGAAGGTCTGAGGAGGTTTGCTTCATGGGATACCCCTAGGCTAATCCAGATTTAAGATTGTAGGGAACTATTAAAAATTGACACTATGGGACCAGTGAGATAGCTCAGCGGCATAAGCGCCTGCCTGGCAGGTGCGAGGTCCTGAGGTCGACTCCCGGTACCCACATTAAAAAAAAAAAAAAAAAAAAAAGACACTATGTACAGATTGATCTTCTCGATATGTAGATTGCAATCCTGTGCAGAGATTTCACAGGCTGTTTTGACTAAATAGAAGAATAAACTTGCTTTTTTTCCCCTTCCTTCACTTATTTATGCTTTAGTGTATTTAGAAGTTGATGTAAATAAAACTGCAATTACAGAAAGAAATGGAATGTGGAAAGTATCTTTATGTTATCTATTATGCTATAATTAAAGGCTTTTGACATTTTGTAAATAAATTCACCTATTTAAAAATTAATGCCCATTACTGAAGAAAATAATTTTTTAAAGTATTTTATTCTTTCAGAAAGGCAGAGAAGCATGCAGTGTGATAAAGCCATTCATCACAGTCAGCTTAAAATTGGCAAAGCTCATACCAAGCCCCTGCTCTGTGGAAGATTTCATGGTCAATTAGGTAAATACATGTATAAAATGGACCCGGCACAGAAGATCATGAAACCAATTACTGATCATGTTTAATTTCACCCCCCTAAGTCCCAGAAGTAATTTTTCCTCTTACAGTTTTAAAATATCCAAATAAAATGTACAATTAACATTTTTAACACTATGGAGAGCTCCACAATATTTTAGACTGTGGAGTCAATTATTTTGAAAGTCTCATTAGGTTCAGTCTTCTGAATTGCCAAGAGCTTTTCAAGAAACCCCAGCTAAGAGCATGTAGACTGGATTCCAAGACAGCATGATGAACATAAGTGTACAATTTTCATTATGTATTTTTTTACTTGAAATACAAATTTGAGGCACATGGTTAGTTGTCTGCATTTGTGCAAGATTCAATTTATATTATGGAAAACTTGCTGACTAGTGTTCCATTCAGAAGCATTCTATCCTACCATTTTATGCATGTCTGTGTTCAAACGAGAACAGTATTAAATGAACCTTTTATATTTTAAATATGCAAGAGTTTTATATTCAAAATTTCTTCTCTTACTGTCAAACTAGTTTGCCTAAAGGCAAGGTAAGATCAAGTTAGACTCTCAAAGGTAGAATTAAATTTTATCATGACATCCATCATAATATACAGTTTGCTTAATATGCAAATACAGATAATCTGGATTCAGAGAATAAAGGACTTTTAGGTAGCATGTGAAATCCAAGGGACCACTTTTATAGGATAGATTTCTTTTAAATTTACATTTCTATCATTTTAATGAAAACATAGGGTAAACAAATTATAATAGAAATGCTTTAAGTCACATTTTCAGGTCAGTTTCTTTTCGTCTGCGTTATTTTTTATGGCAGCTCTTTACTTAAAACTAATAAAAATAGGAGAGGAGAAATAAAATAAATATACACTAAGGAAACCATTACCTCAGCCATTTTGGAGAGCTCCATCCAATCATTTTTGTTGTAACTGCACATGATGCTAGCAATCACAATCTTTAAAAAGAAAAAGGAAAGAACACAAGTTCAAGTAGGTATACTGTTATGCACAAAGATATATTAATATTTACACACTTGTAGGAATTAGACCTTAAATATATCCTAAAAGTTCATAAGCTGACAGCTCACTCCTCAGCTGATAGTGATACTGGGAGTTGTCTGGATCAGATGTTTTGTCATAGTGACACAAAGTTGACCCACGACACACACACACACACATTCACAATATAATGGTAAATTATATTATAAAAATTTGGTTTTCTGTTGAAAACTAATCATTAAAAAGAGTAAGGTACCACAGTAAAGCACAAGGTGACATTTAGACCTTCAGACGTATGTTAGAGACTTTTTCATTTACCGTTTGAACACTTGGGAAAGTTATTTAATTTTTCTGATACTCAGCATTCTGATTTCTAAAATGGAGATAATAATAATGATTCTGTCAACCTCAGAAAGCATCAGAGGTAATTATGTAAATTTGTGTATAGATTTATGTGAAAATGTTATCTAAATTCTGCAATACAATAAAATGTTTATTAACATAATTAATGGTATAGCTAAATGTTTTCAAACTGTGGGAAAGCAAAAATAATTCTGTTCTTCAATAGCATCTTCATAATGTATTATTCTTTTACATTTTGTTAAATTTTGATTTAATCACAGTCTTATAGTAGTCCTGTAATGAAGGCCACGTGGATTAGTGGTTACCAACACTTGCTTTGCAGCGAGAATGTCAAAGTTGAAACATTGACTCTACTACTTACTGGGTGGCCCTGGGCAAAGGATTTAGTGCCTGGATAGAAAAGTATGGATAAGCAATCCATATTGTTATCTAGAAAATCCATTTTATTACCTAGAAAAGTAATAAGAGAAATTTCTAAGACTTATAGAGCTCTTATGATGTGCTAGATACTCTTTTACTATATTTACTATATTAATCATCCCTAATCTCCTTCTCCCCATTTTGCAGATGAAGATGGCTAGGTCCTGAGATGTGAAGACCATTCTGCTCTTAAGGAGAACAGGACCCAGACCCAGGCAAAGTGACAAGAGTCTATGCTTTTCACCACTTGCCTCTGTTGGACTGAAGTAGGTACTCAATACATGTCAGTGATTATTTTTTATTAATTCTATTCAATTTTGAGATTGAGACACCAAGAATGTATGCCAAGCCCAAAATCACAGACTCATGGCAGAGTCCACTAAAAGCCACCATGTTCTCATCGTATACAGCTTTTTTTTTTTTGTATGTGTACAAAAAAACACAAAGATATGTTATAAAGGTCAGATGAATGTTTTCATCACTGAAAGACAGACAGAAGTTGTGTTCATATTAGATGGAGTTCTGAAAACCAGCAAGAGAAGTCTGTCTTTAAAAGTGGGGTTAGTTCGTTCTCTCCTGGAAGTCTGTAGACTCCATGGGAGTGGGAAGCTCTGTATTATTCATCATTTTATCTATAATAACTATCACGGTGGTGGGCACAGGGAAGACTGACCAAATGACTACATAAATAAGGTTACTAAAGGTTTAGGATCAGGAGGTTGTTTTATCAGCTTACCCCTTTAAGAAAATTGAAGAGAAATAGATATCACAAATTAGGGAGGGGTAAATTAAACAATTGGTGAAAAAGGCTGACAAATTATTACATGAGTTGGAGTGAAGAGTGATCAGAGTTGAGGTGGTCTTGGTGACAGTAAAATGATAAGAAGTCAAAATTCACAGGACTGGTGAACAGCGGGGAGTAATTAAGAAAAAGGAATCGAGAGATGTGACAGCTGTCTCTGAGTGACTGAGAAAATCTCGGAACATTAGTTTGATAAAGGTAGAACAATGACTAGGAATACAGAAGTCAGGAGAAACAGTAGATTTAGGTAGATCCTCTAGAGAAAGGAAAGTAAAAGTAGATGATGAATAGTACAGGAAAGATCAGAATGTCTAATTATTGTTGGTTGAGTTTGGGATTAAAGTGAGGTGGCAGCTTTTGAGAAGTTGAGAGATAAATGTAAGAATGTTTGTTCCATGACCTTTTCTCTACCAGTCATTCCAAGCTTCATTTACAAGCAGAAAAGAATCACCAGTGTGATTATGCAATTTCGGTGAGAAATGTGATGCTGTTAGCCATTTTCAAGTAATCTTAGAGTTCAGGATCACCTGCCCCACTTTCCAGCTAACAAGGGGACAAAGGAGGAGTATCAAAAGGGACACCAAATCTTATAGGTCTAAATATAATAACTGGTGTATCTGTTCTGTGCATAAAAGGAGAAGGAGGAGAAATTAAGTATCCCATTTAAAGGAAAAAGTGGGATGAAGCCCAGAAGCAGGTGACAGATTCTTATTGTCTTCAGTGGTCTCAAGACAGAGGGTAAATTAAAAAATAAATAAATAAATAAAAACATTTAAGAAAGGTGGTGGGCCTATAAATATAAAGACTTAGGAAATAGACAAAGCCTGAGGCTTACTGCTAGAACTTCAAGGGCAGATTTAGAAGCAAAGATACTAACTCCAAAGATTTCAGCCATAAGGTACTACTTCTCCTTTTGTGAAACTGATAAAACAAAAGACTTAAGTTTTGGGGGAGTTTTATTGTATAAGACAAAACAGGATTAAAACAAAAACAACATCAAGCCCATAAAACACCTCTGAACATGACAAAAGAATCCACAAATTTACATTTCTTTGTAAGCATGAAGTGGCTCCCCAGTTGCTGCAGCTATACCATGCTCCTCTTCTGTGCCATATGCTTCTTAGGGTACCCTGGAGAACATGAGGGGGGTCCTTCCAGTGGGCTGGACCCAGGGGGGCCGATGGGCTGACCAAAGAAATCTACTGCCAGGGAAACAATGTTTACTCTGACAGCAGGATATGATATATGCTCTCAACTAAGGACTAACATTGTTCCTCCTTTCTAAATGACAATTTCAATTTTGATAAAACTGTATTTGCTTCAAATTTATATTGATTGTGCCAAAGTTGGTTAAAATCATCATTTGCCCTATAGGTTGCTGAGAATCTTGAGGAGCTACAGTTGGGCTTAATAAAGAAAAGCAGTAAATATCACCCAGAGAAATGTCCTGGACACCAAGAGCATCAGAACCTGTGGCTGCAGTGGCCAACTGTGATTTGGGGCAGCACCTCACTGAGGAGGGGTTGGTCGTGGGTGGGAGAGATGCACTATGTTAGCAGAGGCAGGTTTAGTGATGTGTGTCCGTGTCAGGCAGCCAAAGCACTGCTCTGTTCTCCTTTCTCTGTCCTCTGAAGACAGGTTCTACCTTCTTTCCCCCAAAAAGGAGAACCTCAGGCTGGGGTAATCACAGTGATTGGTTACTCTTCTTTCACCAAACTTCTCCTGGAAAAGTAGAAGACCTTCCTCTCATTCATCCCTAAATGAGACTGAAGTATGTCCAGAGCTGCTGGTGACCACCAACTCCTCACTTACTCACCTCCTTATGGGGTGAGATCTTTCCATGTTGGAGCCATTTGCAAAGCCTGCGGCTCGCAAACACTTCAGCACATATGAACTACTAAGCACTACTTTTGAACTTAGCAAAGTCCAAGTTATATTCTGATTTCTTTCACTTATAGTCTTAACAATTACTACACATAAAACAAAGACTGCCACATTTGAAATAACTTCCTATGTATATTTTTACAGTCAAGTAAATGTAAAGGAACAAATAACTATGCCTCATTTAAACATGATAATTGGTCTCTGCATGTTAAATATCTTTATCTAAAATCCAAAGGAGGGTTTGTAAAAATACATAGTGCTGTTCTATTTCAAAGGAATCAAAATGTGTAGAAATTTTACTTTACTTTATTTTACTTTTTATTTCAATAGACAGGGAATTTTCAGAGGTAGGCTAAAAGATATTAACAATAAAAGGACACTGAACATAACTTAATCTCTCCTTGATGATTAGAAAGTCCTTCAGTGTTTTGCTGTACTAGGTTTTAATTAAGCAAAAGAAGACAGGTTATTTTTTCACTATCAAAAAAAAAAAGAGAGGGGCCGGTGAGATGGCTCAGCGGTGTAAGCGCCTGCTTGGCAAGCGCGAGGGCCCGAGTTAGACTCTCAGAACCCACATACGAAAAAAGGGCTGGTGATATCGCTCAGCGGCACGGGCGCCTGCTGGCACGCGAGGTCCTGAGGTCAACCCCCGGTACCCACAAAAAAAAAAAAAAAAGAGAGAATTGATGGATATTTTATATTGTGAAATATCATTCAATGTTACTAGAAATGAATACCCAATGAAATATTCTTAAAGTAATCTTTCCCTATGTTGATATTTCACTTAATTTATGCCATTTCTTTCCAGTGCTCTATTTTCTATGGCTCTTACTATAAAGCATTTTGAATCAGGTGGTATGTAAAAACCAAATGCGATGTAATATTTGAGCTTTGTCTGCTCCCACATTCCATCTTTTGAAAAACAGTCTGGCTAAACACTCAAAGTAAGTTAACGAGTAAATCAAGCTCCCACTATGGCAGTCACTAAATGACACACAAAAGAAACTTAAGACATTGCTTTAGCCAGATGCAAATGTTTATATTCCTAGCTACTCAGAAGGCTGAGGCAGGAGAATGACAAGTTTAAGGACACCCTGGGCAATTTAGCAAGACAATTTCAAACTTTTTTTGTGTGTGTGTGGGTACCGGGGGTCGACCTCAGGACCTCGCACGCCAGCAGGCGCCCATGCCGCTGAGTGATATCACTGGCCCTTTTTTTGTATGTGGGTACTGGGAGTTGAACTCAGGACCTCACGCTTGCCAGGCAGGTGCTTATGCCGCTGAGCCATCTCACCAGCCCTCAAACAATTTTTAAAAATCAAAAAATTAAATGGGGAGGAGAAAGACATTGACTTAAAGTCTTTGTTCATTCAATATTCAACCAATATTCCTTGAGCACCTACTATGTGCTACTAACCATTCTAACTCAGAAGTGATAAATAAAACAGAAAAAGTTCCTACCCTTTGGGGCTTACATTTTAGCAAGAGGAAAAAGTCATAAGTAAAAACAGTACATTAATAGGGCAATTTCTAGGTCAACATCATTGTTATGAAGGCAGTAGTAGAGGAAATCATGACAGAGAATCTCTGGGGTGCACATAGTCATATCAGATGGACAGTTGGTGAAGGGCTCAATTGAGAACTGAGAAATGAGAAGGTACTTAACACTGAGGAACGGAATGGCAGATTGAACTAAAACTGACATTCTAGTTGGAAATAACTGCATGATGGTCCCTCAAGTATTGGCTTGAACTTTTGGGATGTAGACAACTTACTAAGTTGAAAGAAAGCATGGTAAGGAAAGTATTAGGGGATCTAGAAAAGTTCAACTTTAATATACTAAATATAAGGTATCCAGTAAACACCCCAATGGTGACAACATGAATTATGCCACTGGATACATGAGCCTAGAATTCACTAAAGAAGTTAAGCATAAAGGTGTAAATTAAGGAGCGTTCCACATATAACGGGAGTTAAGATCAATGGTCAGGTGATTTCACAGAGGAAAGGGCCAAGGACTGACCTGATATGAGCAGGTAAAGTGATTTTATACCAAGAGAAGGAAGCATTCTAAAAAGAAAAGAGCAAACAGAATGACTCCTTTTGAGGGTATAAAAAGGAACACGTCCAGATTCGTCAGTACAGAAACCACTGGTAACCTTTTCAAAAGAGGTTTAATTGAAGCAGCAAAGACAGAAGTTAGACCGGAAGGAGGTCAACGAGCAGACTACGCAGACATAGGCGATGCACAAATCTCTCTAACAGTTTTGTTGTAATAACTAAAAGGAAAATGAGGAAAGAGATGAAGGGTTGTGGGAGGTCCAGTGAGAGGCTTATTTTCAATGGGCTATATTTGAGTATGTGTTTATGCTGGTAAAATGATCTGTAAGAAACGATTGAGAACGCAAGAGGTGATGATAAATTTAGAAAGGAACAGACGTTGTTTCAAATGTAACAGGGTTGAAAGGAAGTTGGGGGGGAGACAAGAGTGAGAGAGAGATTTGGTAGAAAAAGTGAAATCATTCTGCTTGGTATTCATTTATTTTCCTTATGAAGTAGGAGGTGAGTTCTCTTGCTGAGAGAAAAGAGAACTAGGAACAGAGGTTTAGAACTATGAGGAAGAAATGAAAGCATGAAAAAGTTATCAAAGACAGTGAAAAAGCAAATTTATTAGATTATGGTATAATTACTAGGTCAAGAAGGCAGATGCATTATCCAGTGTTGATAATAATTTTGGGAAATTAAGATTAATTACTGAAAATGAAAATACCAAATAATTCATGAAACTGGAACTCAGGTTGTATGGCCAAACATAAAATATTGAATTTATAGAGTGTCTTAGATTTGAGATCCATCTTACCAAGGTTCTTTCTAGTGCATCTGTAATTAAAATCTGATGTGTTTCATGAAAGGTCATTTTTATATTGAATTGTGCTTTGTAAATAATATTTTTAAGTTGGAATTGTTCAGTTTGGCTGAATAATAAAACTTAAAAAATGTATGTTCTTTAATAAACATTTACTTTCCATGAAACATGCCATATGCCAAAAATAATAATTGATGAATAAATTTTTTAATATTTTTTCTTCCTGAAAAATACTGTAAAGGTTGGAAACAATAGATGCTTTACTCAAAAAAGTAATGTTAAATGGTTTCTATTGTCATCCTCTAAAATGTTTAAAGTATCAAAATTAGTGTTCACTTTTTTATTTTAATAATTCTATTTCCTTACAAGATAACTGAGATGATTTCATTAAGGAATTTCTCAAACTGAATTTCGATAAAGTTTACAGATTAGAAATTATGGTGAACTACAACATAAAGCTTCCAACTGGTTTTTTTTTTTTATTTATTTATTTTTTGTGGGTACCGGGGGGACGACCTCAGGACCTCGCGCGCCAACAGGCACCCGTGCCACTGAGCGATATCACCGGCCCCTTTTTCGTATGTGGGATCCGGGAGTCGAACTTGGGCCTTCGCGCTTGCAAGGCAGGCGCTTAAGCCGCTGAGCCATCTCACCGGCCCCCAACTGGTTTTAAACAGGCTATTTTGTCAAATTCCCATTTACTGAAGTCTATGCCTTAAAACACACATTGTAAACACTGTTTTGGTATTCTGTAACTGCCGTCTATGCCATTGGAAATCCACTGAACAATTCAGCTTCAAGACAACTTAAATATTTTAGTAGGGAAAGACTGCAAAGTAACAAGGTGAACAACTGTAAATTGCAAGTAGAAAGTCAGATTTAGTAAAAAAATTTAAAAAATAATTTCTACCACTACTGGGATTATATTGAGGTTGAAAAATCATAAGACATGTGATTTTCAACAACATTTAAATTAAGAAAATATTTTATTAAATATTAATTAACTATACAACATTCAAATTTTAAATATATTTTATGCCTTAGTTCAAATACAGTGAAAATGATATTGGTACAATTTTCCTGAAAGATACACATTGACTGTAGTGCATTTCAAATGAAACTTCTATGCTTTTGAAATTTTATTTGTTCATTGCCTATTTAATGATATACTTAAACATTATCTTTAAAATTATTTTACATTTCATCACTTTTTGGTTTATTTGGAGGCCCAAAAATGTCTCACACTTGCAGCTATTTCTAACATAGAAAAAAAATCATACTTAGTGTTAAACATAGTTTCTACAAAACAGTCAAGATGTTTTTCACCAAGCCAAGAAAAAAAGAGCCACAATGGACCACTCCAGAACAGACACTTGCTGCTGCTTTTACTTCCCTTTTTGATCACTCCTTGATATATAATTATCTAGTATCTGTCCTCGCTGTTCTTACTCTAAATCTGCTTTACACTAAATATGCTTACACTCTGCCCTTCTGTTCCAAGTTAGAAAACTAGCAGGATATATCCACTCTCTATCTCTCTCTCATCATCCACATCCAATTATTCACCCACAATCTCAAACTTGGCAGAGCATTGAAAATACATAAAGAATTTAAGGAAATAATCCTGAAGGTTCCGAATTACTTTACATCAGATTTTTTTCAAGGATCTCTAGATGACCCTAAGCTGCAGGAAAATTTGAGCATTATTGCTCTAGTTTCCAACCCAAATATCTCTTGTAAGTGTTCCTGGCTCTTCATCTTGGCTAGTCTCAGTTAAGATGCTCAACATTACTCCCCTGAATTACTGGGGAAACTTCCTTATGAATCACCCCATCTCTGACTTCAGCCTATGCCATCTGCTAGGTCTTTCTAAAGGCACAAGCTTCCTCATATAACACTTCTGCTTCAAATCCAATTTCAGGATAAAACAGAGTTCCTTAATAGGCTATACAAGACCACAATGCAACTTTTGCTTTGACAGCAATGAATTACTTTGCTTCCTGAATGTAACATGCATTCTGTATTCTCTTGACCATATGTTTATTCTTTTGATCCGAATGAATAAGGAATGGTCCCTGTGCTCTAGTAGCATATGGCATAATAAAAGAGGCACATGTAAATTGATACAAAAATAATCACACAATAGCCAGGATATAGTGACAACAGAAAGGAGAGGGCAATCGTGTACACTGTGTGAATCAGGGAATGCACCATAAAAAAGTGGCAGGTGACACAAATAAATCTAAAATCACCCATGGGTGTTTATTGGAAATTAATTAGGAAAAAAACAAAAAACAAACAAACAAACAAAAAGGAACCAGAGCACCCTCTGTAGCAACAGCAAAGGCATAGGTCTAATGCTTAATAAATTGCAGGTAATTCAGTTTGGCTGATATTGAAAGAAGTGAGATGCAGGTAGAAGGCTTAAGCATTTAAGGAATGGAGATGAAGGGCTAAAATAATGGTTTCTAATCATCGAAGCACTTGGATTTAAATTTTAGACCTTTCAGTCCAATAAAATTCTGCTTCTTATTTGTACTTTGTCTTCTAGGAAGACTTCCCTATTCTAGTTTCCTCCCCTGATTGCACGAGGCATCCTACTTTTGAGACCTTTCAGTATTCTTTGCATTTCTCTTCCCAAACACTTTTTATATTGCATTTAATTGATTGTTGTATATTTTTAAAAGATGACTTAAGTTTTGGGTGAGTACACTACATATATCTATATATCTCTGATACCTGGCATTATACCATATATATGTATATAGTATAATATATATTTTATATATATATATATAAAATTGGGATTCATTTAATTCTTACCTGAAAATAATGTTAAAATAGGTACTTTTGGGAAGAAATTCCAATTAATGCATATTTTTATTACTATTACCAATGTTCAAATGTAAGTCCTTTGTACATTCCAAAGAAAACAGATAGATGACACCACATAAGGAGTTTCAGAATCTCTTATAACTTATAAAAAAGAATAACAACTTGTTATATTTGTTTCCATATTTATGCTTGAACACACATTTTCACATATAATATCTTATTTATTTCCCACAATAACAATGACTTTAGAGAACCTTTTACTGAGAATAATGAGGCACAAATTATTTAAGTTATTTTACCAGGTCAAGTTAAGCGATAGTAGAGCTTAGGATTAAGCTCAGGTCTTTGGATTCCAAGTTCCTCTCTGCTACATCAAAACTATATTATATTGATTTCCTATCCTTTCAACTTACATTAAAGATTCTGGTTGATTTTACATCCCCAGTGCTCTTGTGGTAGATTGAGAAAGTGTGTTCCCTCCCTGTGTCCAAGCCCCTTGACAGCTACTCTGATCAAGAGGTGACTTTATTTACCCAGTCCTTGGATTTGAGCTGACTTCGTGACTTGTAATGAACAGCGCATGGCAACAGTGATGTTGTTCCTCCGCCGAATCAAGTAGTAGACGCCTGCAACTCCTCTGTGCACTCTCTTGAAATTCCTGCCTAAGCATGATATAAGCCCACCTAGCCTGATGAAGAATGAGAATAAGCGTGGCAATAGAGATGAGCCATTCAACTTACCCTGTCCTGGATGAGCCAGCCCCTACTCCCCCTGGAACTTCACTACAGATAGAATGAGACCAGTGAGACCAGAAGAACCATGCAGTTTACCCCAGTGAAGCAAGGTGACAAGATACATAATTGGGAACTAAGTTAATAGTCGTTTCATTCTTAAATTTGGGTTTGGCTACGTGGCAAAAGCTAATTGATGACGCTTTCAGTAAGTACAGCAGTAAGAATTAGTATACGTTGTACTTGTATGTGTGAAACACTACGTGTGGTATTTTACCTGATCCTTAGAACAACCCAATATAGAAATTACCATCTCCATTTTACAAAGGGGAAACAACCTCAGTTCAAGAGGTTAAATAACTCTCACAACTGCATGGCTAATAAGAATAGATAGAAAATTTGAAAGCCCTGGCTATATTATTTTTGCTTTAAATAGTTTTTCTGTGCTCTTTAACTATTTATTTATATAAACCTATGAGTTTATTTTACAAATGGTGAATTTTATTCAATGTATGTCTATTTTTATTACATGAACTCCCAGAGGCTAACCTCATTTCTATGTCCTTACTCAATGGATTATTTCAGTATAGTTCTGTGAATAGCAACTAAGCTAGACAGAGAGTACTGCTTAGGAAATCATAAAATCAGAGGGAAAAATAAGTAATCAACAATCAGTGATGTAATACACTGTCTCCTGACCACAAGGGCTGGAGACAGGGTAGTGTAGGTCCTCTATGATCTGGCTCCACATAACCTTACTGGTCCTTAACACACCAAACCGATCCCCCGCCCATAGACACTTCTCAACACATTTTTAGGCTTCTGTTCTCTTCCCCATACTGGTTCTTTTTATAACACATTACTCTCTCATAGAGCGTCTTCTATCTACTCTTTGAGGCCTGTCACACAGCTAACTTCTATCATGCTACCCTCAATAATCTCAGAGGCAGAGTCACTCTATCACTGGATATTCCAGTGTGGTGTACCTGCCTCTCTATATCAGTTCCTGTCACACTGGATCACAGATGCATGTTTACTTAAACCATTGTATCCTTACTCCATTTTTCTTACTCCATTCAGTGGGAGAATATGCTAATTTTTTTCACTGTTGGTTTCTTATCATTTGATTAAGCATTGGCTATCACCTCATGTGCATTTGATAAATGTCTGTAGAAGGAAGAATGGCCTATTGCTTTTGTTTAACCTTCTGGTCCATCCCTATGAAGAATAGAATACTTACTGCAAACAATGGTCCATATATGAAATTACTATGACTAATGCATACACATATACACACAACCATGATTTCTACTATATATAATAGTAGTCACCTAGTACTAGTAGTTATCATATATATGGATTTATTTTTAAAGAAGTTTTATATGTACAGCAAAATTAAAATAAAAAGAAAGCATAGATATTTACCATATATCTTCTGCCCCTGCATAGTTTCCCCCATTAGCAGCATATTCCACCAGAGTGGTACAATTTTTACATTAATGAAACTACACTGACAAATCATCATCACAAAGTCTATAGTGTATATTAGGTTTCATCCTTAATGTTCAACAATTGTATAATAACATGCATCCTTATTATAGTATTATAGAGTGTTTTCAGTTCCCTAAAAGTCTTCTGTGTTTCACCTATTCATACCATGCCCCTTGCCAAACCTTTGGCAACTATGGATCTTCCTACTGTCTCTATACTTTTGTGTTTTCAAGAATGTCATATAGTTACAATCATAGAATTATAGTCTTTTAAGATTGCCTTCTTTTAGTTACTAATATGAATTTAAATTTCTTTCAGACTCTTCATGGCTTGAAGTTCATTCCTTTTGAACAGTAAATATCCCATGGTCTCTAGATGTATACCAACAGTTTTTTTTTATTGAAGGATATCTTGCTGCTTCCAAGTTTGGGCAATTATGAAAAAACTTGCTATAATGTTTGCAATGTACATATTTCAAGTTTTTGAGTGGTTATAAGATTTTAACTCCTTTGGGTAAATACCAAGGAATATGATTACTGAATCATATGGTAAGACTATATTTAGTCTTTCAAGAAACCACCACTTATTTTCCAAAGTGGTGAAACCATTTTTCATTCCCACTAGGAATGGATGAGAGTTCCTTTGCTTTATATCTTTGTCAGAATTTGGCATTGTTGGTGTTCTGAATTTGGACCGTTGTAATAGATGAGTAGTAGTACCTAATGTTGCTTTACTTTTCATTTCCCTGGTGACATATTATGAAGACAATCTTATATGTACATGTTCCATAATTATATTCTTTCATGAGGTGCAGTTAATAACAGCTTTTAGTTTCTTTTCTAATGGAGATACATTCTATCTGTTTGTGGTACACAACTCTTTTTATATGTCGTTAGATTTGATTTGGCTATATTCTCTTCAGGATTTTTGAGTCTTTGTTCATGAGATAGTGGTCTATGTTTTCTTGTATAGTCTTTGTTTTGCTATTAGGGCAATGGTGGCCTCATAGAATGAGTTAGAAAATATTCCCTCTGCTTCTGTCCTCTGGAAGAAATTGCAGAGATCTGATGTAGTTTTTTCCTTAAGTGTCTGGTAGGATTTATCAGTGAACCCATCTTGTCCTGTTGCTGTTTTGAAAGGATATTAATTAATGATTCAATTTCTTTAACAGATACAGGCCTATTACTATTGCCTGTTCCTTCATGTGAGTGTTTTTACAGATATCTCTTTGAATAAATGAGGCTATTTTATGTAGGTTTTTGGCCATACAGTTGTTCATATGGTTTCTTCAGTATCCTTTATTGAGATCTGTGGTGATGTCTCCTCTCATTTATGACATCACTGATTTGTATCCTCTCTTTTTTCTAGTTTGCTGTCTTAGGGGCATATCAATCTTATTGATCTCTTCAAAGAATCAAGTTTTGATTGCACTGATCCTCTGTATTGATTTTCTCTTTTGAATTTCATTGATTTATGCTCTCATTATTATTGTTGCATTTTTTTGCTTAGCTTGGATTTTTCTTTTCTTTTTCTAGTTTCCTAAGATGGAAACATAGATTGTTATTTTTAGCTTTTTCTTCTTTTCTGATATATAAATTCAGTGCTATATGTTTCATTCTGCTTTGCCTCATTCCACAAAGTTTGATAAGTCATATTTTAATTTTCATTTAGTTCAATATATTATGTAATTTTTTTGGAAATTTCTTTCTTGATTCACGTGTTATACAAAGGTGCTTTGTTTAATCTCCATGTATTTTGGGATTTGCCAGTTGTTTTCTCATTTAATTCCACTGCAGTCTGAGAAAAGACACAATGTATGATTTTTATGCTTTTAAATTTTAAAGTGTGTTTTATTGCCAAGAACGTGCTTTGTTTTGACAAATGTTTCATAAGAGATTGAGAAGAATGTGTATTCTGCTCATGTTGGGTGAAATAGTCTAAAGATGTCAAATTATACCCATCTGATTGATGGTGGTGTTGAATTCAACTGTTTTTAACTGATTTTTCTGCTGGCTGGATGAGTGTTGAAATTTCCAACTATGAAGGGAGATTTATCTATTACTCTCTGAAGTTCTATTGGGTTTTTGCTTCACACAGTTTGGGAAGTGCTGCTGTTGTTAGATGCATAAACATTAAAGACTGTTATGCCTTTTCAGAGAATTTGCCCCTTCATCAAGTAATGTTCACTTTCAAATTCACATCACTAGTTGGGATACCATAAAATAATAAAATATTTCTAATCCTCATCAGTCTTTGCATCACAGCTTTCATTTGTTTCAATATATGAGCGCATACATAAGCATACATAATAAACGTATATAATAAATGTATTGTTTTAATGATTTTGAATGCTATTAGATCAACTCAAAATAAGAAAAAATTTTTATTTTACCTTCACTTACTTCTTTGATATTCTTCTTTAATACAAATTTTACATCAAAATTGATGGATATTTGATGCAATATTTGCCTACGAAATTATTTCTCCACTTTTGAATGACAATTTTGCAGACCACAAAATTCTATGTTAGTATTGTTTTTTCCTCTTGTTGTCATTGTTTTGTTTTGTTTTTGTTTTTGTTTTTGTCTTTTTGAGACAGGGTCTTACTATGCAGTTCAGGCTGGCCTTCAACTCACTATGTAGCCCAGGCTGGCCACGAACTTGAGTTGGTCCTTCTGCCTCAGCCTTCCAAGAGCTGGGATTCAGCCATGCGCCACCCCAGCCAGCTTCAATATTTTAATTATTTCACTCCATCCTCTTTTTGCTTACATTTTTGAGGAGAAATCAAATGTAAATCTTATCTTTGTTCTTTTATAGGAAAGGTGTTTCTACCTTGGCTGTTTTCAACAATTTTTAATCTTTGATTTCCTGTATTTAAAAATGTTATGTCTAGCTGTACTTCTTGTGGGCATTTGAAATTGACGGTCTTTGAGATTTGTGGATCTGTGGTTTGGTGCCTGATATTAATTTGGAGAAATTCTCAGGCATCATTTTTTTACATAATTATTCCATTCCTTTGTCCGTTTTCCTTCTGCTATTTCCACTGTACACATTTGCACTTTTTGTAGTTGTCCCACAGTCCTTGGATATACTGTTCTTTTCAAAAATTGTTGTTCTTTTTGCTTTTCTATTTTTAAAGTTTCTATTTGTATGTACAAAATGTCAGATTCTTTTTTCAGCTGTGTCTAGTGTACTAATAAGCCCAGCAAAGGCATTCTCTATTCCTCTTCAGTGCTTTTTATCTCTAGCACTTTTGCTTAGTGTTTGCTTAGATCATACGTCTCTCTGCTTACACTGCCTGTCTCTTCTTGCAAACTATCTACCGTGTCCATTAGAACTCACAGCATACTAATCACAGTTGCTTTAAATGCCAGTCTGATAATTCCAATGTCCTTGTCATGTCTGCCTCTAATGTGTGCTCTCTCTTTTTGTCTTAGTTACTTTTCTCCTTGTTGAGACAAAATAACTGACACCCAAAGTTAAAAGGAAAAAGGTTTATTTGGCTCACAGTTTGTAGAGGGTTCAGTCCATAATCAGCTGGCTCTACAGCAGGGTGGCATGGCAGACAGGCATCACAGAGGAGAACAGTTCATGGTGGCCCACAAGGTAGCAAAGCAAGCAAGAGGGGAGACAAGAATCTTTCTGTCCCTTATTTTGTATGCAGGCTACTTGGCCTAGGCTGGGTGTAGCACTCACACCCTTAATCTTAGCCAGAATTATGCCAAACCAATCAGTGGACTGATTTACTAATCACACACCGTTAATCCCAGCATCACACAATCTAGATTCAACCACCTCTGAAAAGCCCCCCCTCAAGACTGCATGAGGCTTTAGGGGGACATCCAGACACAAGCCACAACACTCATCAAACAGCATTTTTTACAATTTAGTATGCCACGTAGATTTTTTTTTTTTTTTCTTGATAGCTGGACATGATGCACCAGACAAAGAAAACTGCCCTAAATAGGTTTTTAGTAATGCAGTGGTAAAGTATGGGGAGAGAAAAAGCATTCTCCTCTCCTGTGGTTAGGTCTCAAATCTCTTAGTGAGCCTAGACCTCTGAATAGTGAACTTTACAAGTGTTTTGACTTTTGTTCTCTTTAGCTGGGATGGGATGATTAGAGTTGGGTTCAGGTGAGTATATTTCTTGTTTTTTGGGGGTTTTCTGTTTTTTTGTTTGTTTGTTTTTTGTTGTTTTTTTTTGTTTTTTTGAGACAGGGTCTTGCTATGTCATTCGGGCTGGCCTTAAACTCACTATGTAGCCCAGGCTGTCCTCGAATTTGTAGTAATCCTCCTGCCTCAGCCTCCTGAGTGCTGGTATTACAGGAGTGGGCCACCATGCTGGGCGCTGGGTGGGTATATTTCTTTCTCCCATGTGGACAGCTACATCTGACTGGATTTAGGCATATACTTTACCCCAAGTCAGTTAGGCTCTGATAAAATTCTAGGAGATTAAGATCTAGTTTCTCTTGTGGTCATGCTTGTTGAAAAAAATGGAATAACCTGGATTGTTTCAACATGGTTCCTTTCTTCTCTTGCTGGAAGCAGGAGGGAATTTTTCTCAAATATTTACTGTTCAGATTCGGGAGATAAATCTCATAATATTGAGGGATGTCATATGACTGGCTTTCTCTGGAGTTTTAATCTCTCAGAATTGTCTGCATTGATTCTCTAGCAATCTGTCAATAAATGTCCAGATTGTCTTATCCCATTCCTGGTTCCTGCTGTAGTTGCCACCAGTGAGTCTCTGCCTCAGTAAGCCATAGTTCCCTTCATTGACTTGTCTGTCACCAATCTTCAGGGCAGCAGTTTTGTCCTTTCCTTTTTGTAGATCTAAGAAGAATCATTGGTTTTTCAGTCCATTCACCTTTTTACTTGGTAGATTGCTGCAGCAACTTCCAAGCTCTTTGTGTGTGCAATTGGAAACCATCTACCATACTTGTTTGTACCTATATGTCATTTACTCTTCTCAGAGTATACCTGTGGCACTCACTGACTTTAATCATAATGTTCAACTGAATTTCAGCTGTGGCTCTATCAATGTTCAAATTCACTGGGTTTGCACTAAGTCAACTGAAGTCATGAAATTTCAATTCCCTGCACCCACAATAAAAAAGTGTTTCCCACATAAAAGTCATGAATGATATTTTCTTTTTTGTCACTTAAAATAAAATAATGACATGTTGCCTGTATTTATATGGTGCATTCAGGGATGTAGCTTTTCAAATGATACAGAAAGGAGTTAATTAAAATGTATTATGGTATAGCTACATTCCAAATTTGAACTTTTCTACTGAGAGGCTATAACAAATACTCACTTACTAAACTACTTTTCTAAATTAATAAGGATCATAATAAATATAATGTTAAAATGTAATATAAAAATGTTTTTACAAGTTGGGAAAGAATCAGTGAAAGCTCTAAAAATGATTACACAGAAGATACACAGCATTAAATAGTTATAGCACTTTTTAATATCATACATATTGCATGTGGGCATTGGGAAGATTATTGAAATATTTTCTGTAAAGACTTTAAACTCCCAAATGAAAATTTTATGTAAATACTGTTATTGTGTGTGATGTAGCTCTTTTGTCATTATTAACTATAATCACTGGTTTACTGTCCACTCAGTTAGATAGTCCTTTTTTGTGGCAGGATGTCTTATGCGCTGAGTGGTAAGCTCCTGAAGGACATGGGCTTTGTCTTCTACCTCGGCTTATCCCTGCGGGCTAGGATTTTCTGGTGCTAAGTACCAATGCTGCAGACACAGAGTAGGAACTCAGACAGTATTTGTTAAATAAAGAAATAAATAGAATAGTTGAGATGTGGGCAATGTTTGTTAAATGCAATGTTTTAAGAAGTCAAGGACTTTTAAAAACATGTACCTTACACTCATCCGACTATACCCTGTTACCTCCCAAAATTTTAAGTGAAGCCTTCAGTTCAATTCACTGTGAAGCATGCTACACACCCTCCCAATGAGAGACTCTGCCTGGCTGCTTCTGGAAACTTAATGTAGTTTTCCCCATATGTATGCATGGTATTGTACTCTCCCACACCTCCTTAAGTGTCTGCTCAACTGTCACTGCTTCAGTGACACTTCTCAAAATTATAAACTATCTCCCACCAAACTCTACAAATATTTTCTTTTCTACAATACTTTTGATTATAAAACTTCCTCATTTAATGTGTCAGTTTTCTTTCTTAATAATTTAAAATTATTTTTAGTCTTTAAGTCTAGGAAATTCACTAACCTCTAATCCACAATTTTATTAAACTATTTATCAGTTTGCATTGAGTTAGTAGAATTGAGACTGAAAAACTCTGTCTTACTTACTCGGAAAAAATTTCCAAGAACTTTTATACCTCTCTTATGTGGCGATCCCACAGAGAGCTACTATTGAAAATAAATATCACATAAAGGACAGACTAGCAAGCTTAGACCGGCTTCCAGGTTAAGTAAGGAAAGGATACAGAGTGGGAGTAGAAATCTGGTATCGTGCCCCTTAGCTGGGCCGTGTAAAGGGCATGAATTTTAAGCTACAAAGCTGAAAGCTTGACATGAGGATTTCCGCCGCTCCTGTCTTTCTCCTACGCACTTCTCCTGCACCAATGAACCCCTGTTCACTGTCCTTTGCTCTCCTTCCTCTCTCTTTATCACAGCCCAAACTCAGCAGTTTCCTTCACCTCTGTCGAACCTCTTCTGTACCAGGACATGTTCCCACACTTGCATTCCCACGCTTCCACCTCCCTCTGAGCTGGCAATTCCGCCAACAATGGGCATTTTGGTAAACAGTAAAAGGAACAAAACTCTAACATGCTTCTGTCTTCAGAATAAGTATAAATGATACTAACATTCATTTTGTCGTTGGATACTGATAAACAATTCCCTTCCTTTGATATGCTGCAGGTAACTTGGAACCAACCAAAGATATTTCCCACATTTTATAAGCATCTTTACAGATTCATCTATAATACAAATTTTGGGTCAAAATGTTTCTTCTCATATGCTTCTCAAAGTGATTTACACTAGAAATAATGACAAGACCTTTTTCAAAGTGATTGGAACCTTTCTGGTATAAACTTTATACAGCATAATGAATGTGTTGGCATTTGTTTCTTATTTGCACACTATAAAAGTAAAACACAGTGTACAAGAAGTCCCTGTTAAATTCACATTACCTGCTAAATGGAGACACTCAGAAGGCAATGTAATCAAATTAAAATTCAAGAAATGCTATGCAATCCATAATTATAAATGTATGTGCTATACTTCTAAGGCACTACATATGCACTAGTATTTACCATGCATGCAAAGGGTATATACTTCATTCAGGATTCTGAGGGAAAATGATTTCTAAATTTCTTTGATCTCATTAATCATTTTATTAAATTTTTTCTTACAAGAATATGTTAGTTCAAATGCTGGCTATAATCAATACATTTCCAGTGCAAATCCAAAGCAAATTCAGAAAAATTTTCTCAAAGTTTAAAACTTTTTCACAATAACATATTGAAAGCTTGAAAATAAAAAAGGATTTCTGTCTCTTACATATGCCTTTTTCTTATTATTCATACTTCCCACATTTCCTGGGAATGCCCAATATTGATATCAATACTATTTTTAAGAACAACGAGGGGTTTGTTTTGTAATCCTTTTTCTCATTTCCCCCACACATAATCACATGATCTTTGAAACTTTCAAAACAAAGAGTAAAAAAGTAGTCTTTCAAAATGAAGTAATTGTATAGCTGGAGTTTTAGTCCTCTAGTAGTAGATTATACACTTCTTATGCTATGTAAGATTTGGTAATTTGAAGATGTGTTCAAAAGTAAATTTATAGGCATACACATTTTAATAATAATATAATAACAATATAAAGGTGTACCCAATTTAGAATTAGAAAAATATATAATATACATTATGTATATGTATATATATTATGTATATGTGTATATATTTATTATGTATATGTGTATATATATGTATAGGTATATATTTCTTAGGGTCATCAATATCTTCCTGTTTTGTTAACTGATATATATATATATATATATATATATATATATATATATTTTTTTTTTTTTTTTTTTTTTTTTTTTTTTTTTTTTTGAGACAGGGTTTCACTGTGCTGTTCAGGTTGGCCTTGAAGTTACTATGTAGCCCAGGCTGGCTTTGAACTCCAGTGAATCCTCCTGCCTAAACCTCCTAAGTGCTGGTACCTGCTATATATTTAATATAAGAGCATTATAAAATCTGAACCACTGAGTGTTTTAATCAATTGGAACAAGGCAAAAAAAAAAAAAAACCTCTAGAATAACTTTGCTTTGGAGGCAAATTATGGTTCTAAACCTTTCAAATACCTTGTTTACAAATACCTCCAATTGGCCTATCATTTAACTAAAGAACAGACAGGTGTCCTTCCCCCCACTGTACCTAAACAACTCATCATAGTAGAAGACCATAAATGCCTGTAATGAGGATTTTAGTCTCAGATGCAGCCTATGTCCCCTCATGTCTCATAAATTCTTCTAGTGCATTTTCACATGCATGATTGTGAATGTCTATTCACTGAAAAGGTTTACCATATGCTACATCTGCCAGTGACCAAGAACAAAGGGCAAATGATCCCTAGCCTTGTATTGGGAACAAGAAGCATAAAAGCAAAACAAAAACCTCTTATGTGTTTTACTAAATAAAAGAATGAAAGCAGATTGTAAAGGCTGAGTGGAAGCTTCTTCTGGCACCATGCTGTTCTTTCTTGAGACAAGTGTTCAATGAGGGACAGATAGGAAGAAAAGAGATACAATTATAGTCGACCTCATGTGTCACTCAATCTATCCATTCCCTGGTAAAGAACTGTCACTACAGTATGGCATGAAATGTTTCCTTCATTTGCTTTGAAAGTGAAGGGGGTTTTGCTATTTAGGAAGAATTATCAATAGAGTAAGTAGTTACTCTCAAGAGATTTCTCTTTCTCCTGATGATTCTCTTATTTATGCCTCTAAATCAGGCGAAACGATTTTCTCTCATCTTCTTTTTATATTTAGTGACTTGAGCTGTTACTTCTAATTAGTTACTAGTGAGCCAAGCCAGAGAGACTGACTTCAACTGCTAAATCCACAAAATATTAACCCCATGTTAAATGCAAATAATATATACATACACAAGTAATGTATAGATTATAAACATATCTTTACATGGATACTTTCCCCTCTACCAAATACTTCAGGAATTCCAGTCTTGAATAGTCACCTAGGAGTTCAAATTATGCAGCAAAAAGAAATGAAACAAAACAAAACCCCAAAACAAACAAACAAAAAATCCATGTTAAAGTTTATAAGTTTGAAGGGGAATATGTTAGTATATAAATTTAAACTTAGAATTTTGTCCAGTCTAGACTAATAACTTTTTTCCAAATCATAATTTATTGCAATTAGTCTGTCAGTCAGTTGGTTACCAGCCTTGGTTGAGTATATAAACAATTTCTGTTGAAGTAAGCACTGTATCAAAATATCATTATTAGAAAATAAGATATGAGTGAAACTTAACTAAGGAATGTTACCCTACCTTATAGTTTTAGACATATCCGAGAAAAATTTTCACTGAAAGCAAATTAGTGGCTACATTTCAGATATTAAAGGACTTCTACAGTTTTGGTATGGTGGTAGTTTCATGGTGTTAGCTCTGATGTGCATCAAAAGAGACATATAGTAGAAAATTAAGTTGGCCTTTTAACCCTTGTTGCAAGATCCTCACGTGCTAAAACTCGTCTTGCCTTAATCATGTCTATTCTTCTCTTGTAGAATTACGCTGGCGCACTCCATATCTTACTACTTTCTTATGCATTTGTGGGAGAAGTTATATTGTTTACTAAATTAGCTATAGCTATAAAATTTCGTAGAGTCAAGTCTTTCTAAGTGTCAAATATTCTAAGTGCAGCCTGTATATTCTAAGCTTCCTAGAAGTAAGCATATTGAACAGTTTGTCTGGCTTGGCTTTGTATCTGGTTTAAAGGATCAGCTTATTATCCACTCACCATCAATAACATTGTCAGTGAAGTTTTTAGGACACTCACTTATTAAAATAAGTACCTTATTAAAAAAAACTTCATCAATTTTCCTTATATTTGAGATAAAATTCACTTATCAAATTAAAAATCTATGCACTGGTAGCATTGCAGTTTTAATTAGCTTCCACCTCACTGAAACACAACATCCAACACCTACAACTGAAAGGAGGAGAGGTTTATTTTGGCTTACAGGCTCTAGAGGTTTTAGTGTATAGTTGGCTCCTCCAAAGCCCAGTGGCATGGCAAAGGTGCATGGTGCGGACAGCTCAGGAAAGTTGTACAGGGCAGGGAAGGAGAAGGGAAGAATTATAAGCCTCTCCAGCTACGCCCTCACTGACTTGCCTCTTTTGACCAGGGTCCACCTCCCAAATCACACTTAGTTATAAACTCTAATCCCGATGATTACCATGCCCCCATGATTCAATGACTTCCTAAAAGCTCCACCTGTGAGCTCATGAGGCTTTAGGAGCACATCTTCATAAAATCCATAACATATGGCTGTTTTTATTGCATATAGTCACTCTTCCTGAAGCTATGAAGAAAATCAACAACAACAATAACAAAAGAGCCCAAACAAAACCTTCCTTATGGTAAAAACAACCAACCAAACTAAACCAAACCAAAATAAAACATAAAATCCTCTAGGACACTCGTAGAAGAAAAATTAAAACTACATAAAAATTACATACTTGTCAAAGACTTCCTCAATTTAAACAAGTGTTATACTTTTTATAACAAGTATTTTAGAATCTTTTGGTTCTGTTACGATTAATCAAGATGACTTTTGCCACAATCTTCTTCCTTGATGACATAATAATTCATTTTCAGGTATGAAAACTACTGTGCTTTCTAGTTGTCTATATTTAAAACTTACCAGGAATATGGTATTTTCCCTTCCTTATTAATGATGAAGTTTTCTTTTCTTACATCCCTCCTCTTATCACACCTTCAGGTGATAGGGATTGTTACATAGTTTATTAACCTGTGTGCATGTGTGCATATGTGTGTGCATGTGTATTTACTCCTGCAGCATTACTGCTTGTATGGGTATGACTTGTGTGAAATAGTTAATTTTTATTATTATTTTTATGTGTTTGTCCTATCTGCTCAACCACTTTATACCCTTTTGTTGGTGGGAGGACAATTTCTTACATGCTTTACTCTCTCACATGTGGTATCTTACATGTATTAGCTGTACTCCTGATTAGTAAGGATGGCAGCTATTCAATATCACCTGCCTTACTATAAAAAAGATGAAGAAAACGATTAACTTAGCAAGAGAAACACAATAATATTGGTGCTTAAAGAGCACTGATTCTTTTCAGTTCTTATTTTGTCAAAATTTGATATTAAACCACTTTTTTACCAAATATCTGAAAAACAAGTCTTGTTAGAGAATCCTTTACAAAGAGGAAAATATTATTCCTTATATCTCTGAAAGGGCTTCAAACTGTGTCATTCCATTCACCTACAAGGAATAAAATCATATGAATTAGTCTCTCATTCATGTAATGTGGTACGGAAACTCATTGTCTTGTCAATAGCTCGTGGAGTGCTGTAATTTGGGGTGGCTGAAGGAGACGCATGCCGTGACTGTGCATGGTGCTGGATCCTTCCAGAATCAATGACTGAGAAAATGTTATGCTCTCTGATTTTCCTTAGCCACTAGATATCAAATGTTTGGAGTACTTTCATTTTCAACTTTGAAGATGCTGTTTTGTTTTAGCTCCAAGGTATACAGCAACATCTTGCCAATAGAAATAGATCTCAGAAAACTTTGAAGCTACTGACATATCACTTCTCTTGAAGTACTTCTGTGGTAGTCAGCAGTTGCCATTGCCTGTGGTGCAAAGCTTCACATTATTCTTAGTGAGACAGAAAAACATTCTATCTGGAAATCATTAGGGATCCATGACCTATAAAGCTATTTGCAAACATGATACAATTTTAAACAAATGTGAAAGTATTGCCCCATTTATCTCTGGGTTGACAGGATTAATCTCCTTATTCTAGGATATACTAACTCCAAAGTGCTCCTCAAATCCCCTTTAGTTAGGCCCCAGCTTCACCTCCAACCTAAAGGATTTCCTTTTGACTTAAATTTTTCTACATTTGGCTCTCAGTATTTACCCTCAAATATAATGTAGCCACACAAGTATTAATTCGTTAATCTCTAGGTCATATATGCAAAGATCTAAAGCCAGGTATAGTAAAGCTTGATTACCATCTCTAATGACTGTTATTATAGGAAAGAGATCTACTTTTCTTTCCAGTACCGGGGATTGAACTTAAGGCCTTTGCACTGAACTACATCCTCAGCATTTTTATTTTGAGACAAGGTCTTGCTAAATTGCTAAATTTCCCATCCAGGCTTGAACTTGTGATCCTCTTGCCTCAGCCTTTCAGTGTTCTCAGATTACAGTCCTGTAACGCCATGACTGGCTAAAATGTATTTCCTTAAATGTTAGAAGGGAGAACATATAATGTAATTTAAGAGCACACCCTTCCACATTCAGTATCTGTGGATCATGGATAAGTTTCATAATGTTATGTAAGTTACTAAGCTCTGTGAGGCTCATTCTCATCTGTGACATAAAGATAATAATAGCTATCTAGTGAAACACTGAGCTAGTTTTCAAATAATTTTTACTTATTTGTCTCTTTGTATGTCTCCATTCTATTTCTTAACCTTATCTCCATTGTTGCTTCTATATCTGTCTTTTAAAGTGATAAACAGAAAGCATTCAACAAATGTTAGCTAGCTCTTCTGCCTCTGTAATTCTTTAAAAGTTCATATATATTTCTTCTACTCAAATACTATACTATATATGTAAATTTAAATTTCAACAAATAACATACTATAATACATGCTTCTGAACTCCAGGATTATATAACGTGAATGGTTGAAGGAAATATAATACATTTCAACAAAGCTACACAAAGTAGGCAGAATATTCTTTAAATAACCATATTGTATTGCCCAGCATATTTGATTCTGATTTTATTTTACTATGCTGTTTTCACTTCAATATTTTCAATAGTGAAATAAAAATATGCTTCTTATTAAAACCTACCTAGAACATCAAATCCCATGCAATAAGAGTGTTAACCATTGTAAACCCTGTCATGTCCCTGAGAAGCAGAGGAATTATCTTGTTATCAGTTTAATAACGGAACATTGAAGTAAATGATGCCATCCACTGACACCAGTAACACTGTCTCTCTGGGGAAATCCATGTCTGTGAGAACTGTCAATCTAGATGGATACGGACATATTAAACATATTCCCTTCAATCCATAAATCTACCCTTCCTGGGATTCCTTAATAAAAAGATTCCTTATTTTGATAAAGACGAGCTATGCAGAGAAACTTGACATTACTGACCTATAATCCCTTTATCTTTAAAAAATCTATGGAAGGGCTTAGAAAATAATTTAATAAAATTTCTCCTTTTTTTTCTTTCAGACTAACTTAGACATAAATATGTTTCTGAGGACTTAATGAATGAAGTATCTAGAATAACATAGGGATATGGAGGTGGGGATGGATAATAATGCATTTATTTCCACTATTTGCTTTGGGAAGCCTTCTGCAAAACACAGCTAATATCTTTGTCTTTTTGCATTAAAACTGCCACTCGTTCTAATTGATTGATATAATTACTTTTATTAAAAATATCATTCATTTTCCCAAAAGAAAATATGACAAGAAAAGTAAAACTTATAAAACAAATTTATCAATCAAGTGTATTGTAATAGAAAATAATAAAAGCCTTACAATACAAAAATGTATATAGAACAAGAGGAAAGGAAAAAAAGTTCTGTTGTATTATTTGTACAAAACTACACGCTATTTATCTTAGGTTGCTGGTTTAGGTCAAGTTGCATTAAGGGGCACAGAGTTTAGCTAAAGCTGAAAAGCAATGACAGTCACCTTAAAGACTGAAAAAAGAGCAGATATATATTGGTAAGGGGAAAATAAATTCAAGGTGGAAGCAGGGATTGTAAAACAACTCGTGAAACAGTCAATTGATTTTAAATACTTTCTCCCATCCCTCCCATCTCTGACAATAATTTTCCAGGAAAAAGACTTGGCCTACTTATTGTGGGATCATTTGACTTGCTCTCATGCAAATGCCTTCTAGGCAAACCAGCTGGATATTCTACAGGCCTCAGAAAGTCCAGGTACCAAAATCAAACTCATCATCTCCTTCTCCAAATATATTTCACCTCTATTAAATGGACCCATCAAACACACAGTGGCTTAAATAACTGAAAATTGTTGTATAATATTTCCCCCACCCCTTATGCACTAAGCCTTACCCTGGCACCATGAATAATTCTCATCCCTAATACTTCTAACACCTGTGTCATTCTAAAGCTCATCACTTTTCCCTGACCCATCACACTTGCATCGTTCAGGGTGCACTTACTTATTATCAAATCCTCCTACAGACCTGGTATCTAATTTGAGATATACTATGGCTTCAGTCACATCCATGTCATGAGATAAGCACCCATATTCCCATTTCAAAGATAGCTTTAGAAATTTTAAAAAATGGGGCCGGTGAGATGGCTCAGCGGCTTAAGCGCCTGCCCGGCAAGCGCAAGGGCCCGAGTTCGACTCCCGGATCCCACATACGAAAAAGGGGCCGGTGATATCGCTCAGCGGCACGGGCGCCTGCTGGCGCGCGAGGTCCTGAGGTCGACCCCCCGGTACCCACAAAAAAAAAAAAAAAAAAAAAAGAAATTTTAAAAAATGGTTAAATGTTATATAATTGAAACATGTTTTAAAAACACAATATTATGATTAAAAACCTATATTCAACCTATCTCTGCCTCTAGGTTTTTTTTATAAATGTGAACACTATTAATATGGTTAATCTCTCCAAATATCACCAAAGAGATAATATAATGTTCTTAAACTTCAATTCTAAAACTTATCCTGGAGATTTGTTAAATCAGTCTCTATGGATATATATTTTTTATAGCTTTTTAAAATAAAAACACAATAAACATTTTCCTATACATGTTGGAGATCATATCTATTGATATAATCTAAAATCAAAAGAGATTTTAGATACACTCAAACTTTTTTGTCACTGTGGTCAAACTGCTTTGTCGAAAGGGTACAGTAATTTATAATTCAGCTAATAGCATATGAAAATGCCTGTTTTAACATATTCTCTTATACTCATGAAATTCCTGGCAAGCAACAGACAACACATCCAATTTTGCATAATTTGAGAGAAGATCAATAAAGAGGCTACTTACAAACATGTAGGCTTGAGTAGGAAGGCCCCAAGGAATAGTGGAGGATGCTGGAAGAGCCAGTGGAGAACCAGGTCATCACAAGCCCAGGGGGCTGGTGAAAGGAGCCACCAGACAGGTGCCAAAAATTCGGGGGCATCCACAGTCACTGGAGAGAGACAGTAAATGGAGGGAGCCCTTGTTTCTCCATCTCTCTGATGTACCCCTCTCTAAGCCAACTAAAATCCAGGGGGCAAGGTGACCAAGCGATATAGGTCAGTCTTCTAGATAGAAGCTCTGTGTGGAAGGAAGGATTGGATCTGAGCAGGAATTTGAAGATGCTGAGCATATCTTGTAATTATCCAGAGTAAAAAATTGAAACAATTCTGTGTATAATGTGGAACTATCCTGCCATGTTGGTTTCTGACTATTGATGTTGGTTTCTGACTATGATCCTTTGCTAATGAGTTTTATTATTTTCCTTCATGTTTCCCTTCCATCAAATTTCTTCAGAGTCCCTCAGGAACTTCCAAGCAGGATCATATCCTTTCTCTGCATAAAATTTCTGTGTAGTTCTGCATTTCTCCATAGTTAGGGTTAGAGATAAGGTAAGGGTCAGAGTTAGGACCTTTCATATTTGGAGTTCTACAGTCTCCAGTATCTCTCCAGCAACCATACCTGCTACCTTCCCATCTGTACTTGTCACTTAAGCAATATTTGGGCCATATGTACTTTGCATTTGTGAATGATCGACTCATAATTTCATAGGACTGCATGTTTTACCACAAAGCCTACTCTTCCTTTGGCTACATGGTTATATCCTAGCCATTCCTCAATATACTGCTCAGGAGTCACTTCCTTTGGGAGTCCTGTAACTATTTATTGATTGTGTCAACCTGAGAAGTTCAGAAGCTTAACTAAGTCGGCTCAGCAATTCTACACTCTAAGGTGTAGAGGACCCGCCCTGGGATGGCTGGTCCACCCTGGATGGTGTAAAGGGTAAATGAGGAAGGACGGACTTGCTTCTGTTCTTTGGAGGAGCTCCAATCTTCGCCTTTAGCTTGGACATCATCTCCTGCCTTCTAGCACAGACTCTTCAGCTTCCACCTTGGATCCTGCAGCCTTCTGGTGTAGACTCTTCAGCTTTCCATCATAGACTCTTCAGCCTTCCATCACAGACCCATCAGGCCTCATGGTATGGACTTGCAAGGGACACTGCAGTGAGCTTGACCTTGGACTGAATCCTTTGGTCTCCAGTGTGCAGACATCCTCTTCATGCTTCCTCATCTGACTCTGTGGCTGACCATTGTAAGCCCATCTTGATATTTCTTATACATTTGTGTTATATCTGTTTCTCTAGTAAAACACTGACTGATACAAGTCCGTAACAAACTCTCTCTTGTGGCCATTAGGAACACTCAATTCTTATGTGACAATGCAGTTTTTTTTTTTTTTTTTTATGTGGGTACTGGGAATCGACCTCAGGACCTCACGCTTGCTGGGCAGGTGCTTATGCCGCTGAGCTATCTCACCGGCCCGACAATGCGTTTTTATGGGACGGTATATATTCCTTGCCATCACAAAGTTTTCCGAACTTGTTTACTTGCTTCTCTCCCCCTTTAGACTGTGAACAACATGGCAATAGGGTTTCTTTCTTGCTTACATTACCCAGCTATCTTTTCTGGTACCCTGCACTGACTCCAATGTTTGATGGCCTACGGAACAGTCCTGGCATCTTCATCAACTTGCTCCATGTATTTGATAAAAGCCCCTTAATTTCTCCAATTTTCTTAGCTGTAAAATGGATGCAATAATAGTGCTAATGACTTGGCAAATATTAACCCTTTTAACCTCACAGCAACTATAAATATTACTTGCCAAGCCCCTAGCACTATGTGTGGCATAAAAGTGCTCAAGAATTGTTAGTTATTAATTTTGTTAGCTCCAGAATCGTTAGGTATGATATCAACCTACCTAAGATTTCATTTCTGAGAGTTAGAGTGAGATTATTTGCATGAAAGCCCACTAAATTTCCTTGGAGAAATAAGGAAATATTTTGGATCTCATAGTAAAACTCATTAAAAGATCAAGTTTAAGATTTCTGTGCAAAGAAAAGAAACAAGTGGAAGTGAGAGCGATCTGGCCACGACATCTATCACATCACTGATCACCAGGGTTGATTCGGCTGATCTGGCTGGCTAGGCGGGTGTCCCCACACTCCTTCAATACCACATGTGCGTCCTTCCTGAAGCTGTACACTCAGTGGAAGAGGAAGACCACCCCCGATAGAGGAGCTGGGCTCCCCTGCTAGAACCTTCAAACAAGTTCTCAGGAAAAAAAAAAAAAAAAACCAAGTGGATGGCAATCCTCCGGATGACTGAGAAACATGAATCTGTTTCTGGGTCACTTTTGTTCCTTACCTAACCCATAGCAGACAAGAGTGCCTAGCACATAATAGGTGCTGATAAATATTTGCTGGAAGACAGTATGTGCCTTTGTTTGGGACACAAGCTGCTACTCAGTATGGGCCACTACTGTGGCCTGAAGTTAGAGATGGGTCTCTTGTTGCAGTGCAAAGGGAGGATTATTGCAACTCCTCAGGAAGGTAGAAACATGCCTTTCAAAAAATGAGGCCACACTTTGAAGGTCTTAAAGACTATTCTCTCCCATGGAAAATTCTCCCTCCGCTTTGAAGATCCCGTGGCAACAGCAATAAAAAGAACGGTTCCAAGAGCAGAAGCAGGGAGAATTGCTGGCAGAAGGGAGGTTTCAAAATGGAGTGAAATAGTGGGACAGGTAAAACCCAAGCCTCCCAATACAGGACTAGAGAGACAGAATAGGAGCTTGAGGATTGGAGCTCTGTAATAATACTGCATGCTGGTTCAAACACCTCTGAAATTGCCATTTATTCCTACCCTATGTGTTTTCTCTGGGGAAAGAGAGATATGGAATTATCCTCACTGATAATCGTCAGTGGTATTATGAATAAACTTTAAATTATTCACTGATTGGCTGGTGAGATAGCTCAGCAGCATAAGCACCTGCCTGGCAAGCGCGAGGTCCTGAGTTCGACTTCCGGTACCCACATACGAAAAACGGGCCGGTGATATCGCTCAGTGGCATGGGTGCCTGCTGGCATGCGAGGTCCTGAGTTCGACTCCCAGTACCACAAAAAAAAAATTATTCACTGATATTGGCTTTAGAAACTATTTTTACATTATTATAGTATTAGTATAAATATTAATGTTTGATATTTTCCATTTAAAATGTACAATGTTTCAAACAAAATAGAACATTTATTAGGGAGAGTTTTATTGTTAAAGAGGAGTTTTCACAATTTGGTTGTTTAACCTTATCAAGGAACCATGGAAATAAAAGAAGAACTTCAGAAGACAAATGACTAAATGAGAGGGTAATGTCACTGATTTAGATCTAAAATGTTCCCCAAAATTCTCATGTGTGTGAAAGATGATAGCATCTTAGGGGCACTATACTCATCATGGATTTCTCCACTGGTGTGTTCCACAGCTGGATGTGCTGTTAGGAGGTGGGGCCTGATTGCAGGTGGGACACTGGGGACATGATCTGGAAAGCTGTATTCCTGTCCCTGCCTCCTCCCTTCTCTGCTTCCTGGCTGCCATGGGTTGAGCATCTTTTCCTCTAACACGCTTCTCTGCCACCATGTTCCTGCCTTGGAGCCAGCCAACCAAGCCCGAAACCATGACCCAGTACAGACTCTTCTCCTTTAAGTTATAGGTGTTAAGTGTTTAGTTCAAGCAATGACAAAGTGACTGGGACACATTTTCAGACTTCCTCTGATACTATGTGCACACCTGACTGGAGATTGTGATAAGCTGATCTAGGAGAAGACAATGAATACAACAAACTGAAGGACAGGTAAAGAAATTTAACTCTTGTGAAAATTTATTTCTGTGATTTGAGTTTCAAATGTCACGTTTCCTACCTCCATGATGCATTGAGTCTTTGTCATTTTCCTACAGGCTGCAGGTCATAATAGAGACCTCGAGGACAATAAATGGTAGTAGACCTCTGGTATTTCATTCTCTCAGCACCTAATATATATCAGGAATTGGAGAAGGTACGACATATACTTGTATGGTATGCAAATAAACAAATATGATACAAGCATAATTCAAGGTCATTGTCTAATGGAGAAGAGAAATATTCAAGGAAGATAATGAAGTGACACTACAAAATGTGGTAAGTACTGCAGAAAAATTCCCATACAAAACAAAAGGAGGGAGAGAGAGAGGACAGAAGGAAGAAAACGAGACACAGGGACTTGCTATGGCTCACCCTTTAAGGTAATGCGTCCATACTGAAGTTACGTGAAAGTGGAAATCTGACAGATAAGTTGAAATTTTGCTGGGTGAAAGACGGCTCAATTCAAAGTACTGGGAACATCATGCATTAAGGCCCAGAAGCCATGAGAATGAGGCATGTTTAAATACATTTTAAAAAGCAAACATTGTTGGATGGTAATGACTAAGCATGGTAAGAAATGAAAGGCTGTCAGAGAAGTAGGCAGTAGCCATTTTAAAATGTTGATCCTAGCAAAAGAAAACCATATTGTGATGATTTTACTTGGGATGCAGAACAAAACTATACAGCTCTCCTATGCATCCCATATGCCTATTTTTTTCAACTTGAAGACAGAGTTGAATAGCACTGAATTCTTGATTTTATTCAACTCTGTGAGCAACCACACTCCCTCTAAGCTCATTTTCTGTCAGGTTCATAGTCTGGCCAAGTGGAAGGAGGGCTGTGATTATGGCTATGTGGGGTGGGTGGAAGGAAAGCAGCAACTTCTTTTGTTCCTTCCCTTTCAGACCTGATATTATCCTAAAGAAGAGAGCACAAAATGACACTGCATCCCTCCTGCTGGGGAGAGTGCAGAATTGGTCATGGGCAATTGTGAGCACTGAGCTGACATAGTACCCTGATGACCCGAATGAGTTAATCCATTGTCCAGAAGCTCTAATTTACAACTAGGAAGAATTTGGGCATTGAGAGGCAGATTGAATAGGTCCATTTTTGCCCATTGTGATTTCAATGACAGGTCCAGTTTGCTCTGGTTTAAACTGACTCACCAAATCATGCACTCAGACAATTGAATCACCAACCCTTTGACATACTGTAGAATCTCTGCAGTGTAACACAGGACTGTCACTTCAGGCCCCAGCTTAATGTGCCTTTACTTTCTAGTCCTCTTCTCTTTTTTAGACATTTTGGACTAAAAAACCTCTTTGCCTCTAATTTTCAAATAAGAAATTAATATTGTTATTTATTTTTCCATTAACCTGTGAATATAAAAATTTGCCAATAAGCAACAGTAAAACTATATATACAACCATAAGTAAGGCTAGTCCTGATTTCAAGATTTCCACTCCTTTACCATACCAACACTTGCCATATCTGTTGTAATTTTGTGTAGAACTTTCATAGGTATATACTATCTTTATTTTCATCTACTAATTATAGACAATTTCAATAAAATCCAAAGCCCAAGTTGGGCATGGTGCCATATGCCTGTAATCCCAGCACTCAGGAGGCTGAGGAAGGAGGATCACCACAAGTTCAAGGCCCGCCTGGGCTACATAGGCAGGCCCTGTTTCAAAAAACAAAAAACAAACAACAAACAAAAATGCAAAGCCTAAAGTAAATTTTAAAAAGACATTTCCAGAGTGGAGGTTGTTCATAACAATTTTAAAAAATGATATCTGGAACACTCTTAATATTTTTCAGATCAAAGGTCATATGGCTAAGTTTTCCCTACAGAAACAGGTGTTCAGAAGAATTACATAGTATAGTCCAAAACTTCTCCTGGCAGTGGTGGGGGGAGGTGTATGGAGGATATGATGTTGCTGGATGAACATAGGAAGGAACCATCTCTTTCATCATAGGAGTAGAAAAGACAAGTGAGAATGGTAGTCAATACTACCAGTAAAGAAAACATAAACACATTATTGAGGCAAGAAATAGAAACAGGGCCGGTGAGATGGCTCAGCGGCGTAAGCGCCTGCCTTGCAAGCGCGAGGGCCCGAGTTCGACTCCCAGAACCCACATACGAAAAAGGGGCCGGTGATATCGCTCAGTGGCACGGGTGCCTGTTGGCGCGCGAGGTCCTGAGGTCGTCCCCCTGGTACCCACAAAAAAAAAAAAAAAAAAAAGAAATAGAAACAACGTGGGAATGAGACCTACTAAAATATGAAGAAGGCTTCTTTGTCCCACAAGTTAAATATATATATCACTAGAAATTTAGTACGAAAGAAATGGAAACTGATTATAAAACTATGCGTCTTTGTTATTTACCATGCAGATATTAATAGTGAAATTTTCTATAATGCTTATTATAGAATTGGATCTCAGTAATTGATGTAGAATTTTTCTTGTCACATTCATAAGATCAAGGTTAAAGAGATTTCTTCTCCAGACATCAATATAAACATGAGCTAATGGGTACATCTTGAATGCTAGATTTTGGATTCTCCTAGACGCAGTAAGAATTTTTGAATGATATTTTATTTAAGTTATTATTTTCTCAGTTTTCCACAATATACAAACCAACAGAAATGGAAGTTCATAAATTATCATTGTCAGCTTCTCATATTATCTTTATTCTAATTTGTCCTGAGGCACAGGGTCAACCAATTTACTTTTTCATATGTGAAGATTTTTGCCATTAAAATATATGAAGTTATAACAATAAAATTATATTCATATAACAGTTACATAGATGAGTCTGCCCTAGAAATTGTATGGTACATTATGACTATGCTTGGGGTACTGCATTACTAAAAATTGTCAAAAAATTTAAATACACTCACCCATTTGAAATGATAAATATCTATACTTCTGGTATAGATAATCCTTTTAAGTATAGATGAAAATCAACAAGATAAGTAGATGTTACCAAAATAGTTCAACTCAAGCAAAACAAATCCAAAGTATCTGGCACAGGTCTCTCCTTTACCAAAATATTATACGATAAATTATTAAGTTCATCTCATTAATAACTGCTGATTTACCTATTTAGAAAATTTTAGGAGAAACTAATTGGGCAAATCAAGTTATTTCCATTTAATATGGAATTCTATAAAAGCAAGAATTATCAAAGTAGATGACAGAATCATGATACTATTCTAAAAGTTTATACTTGGAATATTTTGTTATTAAAACTATAAATAAAACTACAAATAAAGAGAAAGAATGGTAAAGTTAGAAACTTCTACTCTTTTCTTAAGTCTACAATCTTTTGAAAAACTCCAGTCTCCTTTAATGACCCTGTTCTTAATTACTCCAGAGGAAAACTTACAAGAGGTGTTTTATTAACAAATGTCTCTAATTAGAAAGGATTCATATACAACTGGGCTTTCAGTTACAGTTAAACTTCCATGGAGGGAAAAGTATATTTGACAGTTTCAAAACAGAATTCCTTCAATCATACGAAGACTTCACATAAATTTCTCAACTCTGGTTAACTCCCTGTATGTTAAAATCATTCTCATTTGAACCTTGTCAAGATTCTTTTAATTATTCCCTTTGCCATAAGTTTCACTTCTTGTTTGCATTTTAACTCCACAATTTCATACATATTATACATATTGGCTTCAATTTACTATAAAATAAGCCTGTTATCTTCTTAATTCTTTGCAACAATTATTAAAACCTTGTAAAGAAAACATAAAAACATCTATTAGTTCTGCGTGGTGAACAAAAATATGTTTTTTATATTATTCCTACACTTTTCATTACAAAAGTAATAATTATAATTGGTGTTTATTAATTTTATGTGGGAGAGGAGGACTATAGGACTAGGAATGGGTTGAGAGAGAAAGCAGAAAGAAGCTAAGAGGAGGGAGATATATTAGTCACCCTTCAGTCACTGAGACACAGTGCTGGACACCCACAAATTAAAGGAGAAAAGGTTTAATTTAGCTGATGGTTTCAGGAGATTGACTCAGTGTATGGTTGGCAGTCTCCAAGACAGAAACCTTATGGTGGAAGGGTGTGGCAGAGCAAAGCTGCTTGGTTCAGCGCTGCTGAGAAACAGAGCAGGATAACAGTGCCAGAAAGGAATGGTGGGTAAACAACCATATATAATATCCAAAGATCCACTCAGATCCACCCCATGTTCCACTCAGACACACCCAGGGGGCTGCTTTACTAATCTGTGGGACATTTCTTAATCCAATGAAGTTGACATATCAGTATTAAGGGGCAGAGGAAGTAATAGAGTGTAAAACATCACCTGTGGTAGGAGATAAAGATATGGGCTTTTTTTTTTTTTTTTACAAAAGGATCTCAGCGCCTGCCTGGCAATCGCGAGGTCCTGAGTTCGACTCCTGGTACCCACATACGAAAAAAGGGCCGGTGATATCGCACAGCGGCATGGGTGCCTGCTGGCGTGCGAGGTCTTGAGTTCGACCCCCGGTACCCACAAAAAAAAAAAAAAGATCTCAGTTTTTAAAATGATATAGGTGGCAGATTTCTTGAGAAAACAAGACCAGCATCTTTTTATGGAGAAAGCTAGTGACACAATGGTCTGATTAACCAAAGGATAAAAAGTGAAGATGTGGTAACAAAGTCCACAAATGTTGATTTTAAAGTTGCCTTGGGTGATAGCATATGATGATTAAAAGTAATATGTCAAGCTTTCATGAACATTTGAGTATGAGGGTATCTTAGTCATTTTCTTGCTGAGACACAAAACCTCACACCCACAACTGAGAAGAGGTTTATTTTGGCTCACAGTTTCAGAAGTTTCAGTCCATGGTTGGCAGGCTCAAATGCAGAAACAGCATGGTGGGAGGGTCTGTTGTGGAGGAAATTTACTCATATCATGGCAGCCAGGAAGCAGAGAGCAAAGAGAGAAGCCAGGGAGAGAAATATATCCTTCCAGGTCTCACAGCCAGTGACCCACCTCCGACCAGGATCCACCTCCTAAAAGCAAGTCCCCTGTAGTGACCCGTGATCTGAACACCTTCCATACACATGATAATTTTGCTGGACAATTTAGATCTAAACTATAACAGAAAGGTAAGAAGAAGGAAAAGCAGAACAAAGACACATGAGGCTATTGGAAAGGAAGTATGGCTTAATCTTACCAAATATGGCTGAGGACACAAAATGGTTGACTCCACTCTTAGAAATGGCAGTGGGAAACAAGAAGTCTGTTGGAAAAAATGTTGGCTGACAAAACAGAAAAGTGAATGAGTAGTGGAGTAAGGAGAATGAAAAATAATGACTTCTACTATTTCTATTTTTCAGAAGAAATAGATATTTTAGTAAAGGCAAAGAGGTAGATGCAAGAGTCTAGAAATATATAAAAGTTCTCAGGAGATGACAAGAGGAGATGGGTTTCAGAGGGCAGAGTGCAGTGAAGGATGATGGTCTCAGAAAGAACTCAGTTAAATACTACTGCGTGTTGACTGATTAGAGAAATTAACCTTCACCACTGACGCAAGGCTCTTAGGAGAAAATAAGGAGAGGAGCTAAATAAGTAGATGTCACTAATTAGGGAGACTAAATTAGAATACGCTCCATACAATGTTCCTGCCAATTCCTACAGCATGAGAACTAAGACTCAGAATTGTTAGAGAAAAGACTTCATCACTTATATATCATATTATATGTGAATTAACTTGTTTTTATCCTGCATTATTTCCTAGTGAATCCTCTAATATATCTTTTAAGAAAATTCCTGTCAACAACTACTAACTTGGGATATTATGACCCAAAGGAGAGGCACATAGAAAAGTATTTATCTTTTTTCAGGTAACTGTCTATTATTTTGGTAGATCTATCCAAAGTTAAGCTCTTTGATACTAGAAGTCTGAAGTTCAGACAAAAATGACCTTCTTGATTTTTTTCCCTGATTATTACCACAAGAGCCAATACAAATGTACTTCCATTTCTGCTAGACCAAATGACTGACATTTTTGTGTATCCAAAGAGCTATACCTTCATCATATACAAGCTCTAATATAAAACTCCTGTTTCTCTATTCTAGGAAATTACTAAGAAAATATAACCCCAATCCTCCTCTCCACACTAGATACCAAAATAATTTCACAGCTGATTTACAACTCTTACCCTCATCTTCATGCCCGATGCGCAATGTGACTGTCTAGCCAGGAAACTAACAGAGCCTTCTCTCCCTTCCTCTTTCTGCCTTGTGTTCCCCAGCTCCCAGCAGTTGTCTGTCCCCACAGTTAACCTCAGAGATCAAGAAAAAGCTTTCTTGTCCAATGAAGCAAGAAGAAAAAAGTCTCTCCCCGAAAATGTAACTCCATCTCAAAATTTTTCCAGAAATAGATATTAAACTTGCAGCTTTGCCAACTCATCCTGTAGTCAAAGAACCCCAGAATATAAAAATTTTCAGTAATTTTCTCTGTTGCTCCCATCAAACTATTTTATTACATATGGCTGAAATGGAGTAGAAAATAGAAAATGGTATGTATTCACCTCTGGAATGATCTCATATGTTTTTTGAGCAAAAGATCCCACTGGCTTCTCTTATGTGTAATTCAAAGATGCCTAAATAATGGCTAAGTATTTATGGTTCAGTTTAATATGAAAGTTTTTTTCCGCTATTATTCAACATGTACTGTAATAACACAATGACATTTATGTATTAATGATTAAGTGATTTCTGAGCTGCGGTTAAAGATCCATTTAATCAAATCATTTGCTAGAAGTATAGTCTCTCTTTAGGGCAGTGATACCTGTGTCCAACCTCTTTCTTAATAGATGAAATTATGACTTGTTTAAAATTATATAGTTAGTAACAGAGCTGTGAAAGACTCTCGGTCACTCAGATCCTGGAACTACACTTAATTTATTTTCCTATACTCCATGGTTTTTCCCGTATTATCCCATCACTACCATGAAATTACAGCCTCATAAGTCTATCAATCAGTTGATTAAATCTAGTTTTTGAAAGAAAGCTAGTTCTTCAAATTTTAAATGTAAAAAAGAAGTTAATTAACGTTTATTTGACTGACTAGAATGTGCCAGGAATTGCACAATTAAATTTATAAGACTGAAGCAGTAGATGTAAGAAGGTAGAAAGTTTTATTGATAAGAAAGTTTGGAGCTTGAGGTCACCATTTACAAGTAAGAAGATGATCAACAACTAAAAACAAAGCAACAGGCACAAAATTAATCTGTAGCTTTTAAGAAGTTACTTGATAAAATCCCCCACATCTATGATTCATAATTTGAAAATTAACATGTTTAAAATTCACTAAGTCATTTCTTTTAAAGGCGTGTATTGGTAAAGGTGACTACCAGTAGGGAAAATTTCTTCTCAAAATATGAACATGGAGCTGGGGGTGGTGCACGCCTGTAATCCCAGTGCTTGGGAGGCTGTGGCAGGAGGATCACCATGAGTTTGAGGCCAACCTGGGCTATGTAGTGAGTTCAAGGGAAGTCTGAACTACAAAGTGAGACCCTGTCTCAAAAAAAAAAAAAAAAAAAAAAAAGGGAACACGGTTATGGCTAAAATGGAGTATTAATTTGGATTGATAAAAATGTCTTTCTTTGGGGGGAGCAGTTGTTATTAATAGATTGTTGGACAAAAGCGGCATTAAACATTTTAAAGCATGTACACATTTTTGTAACTATTTCAATGAAATCAAGATAACAGCTGAAGAAAATTTAAGAACTTTAGTAAAGAGTGAGCATTTTTAGAAAAGGATTGAACAAGTTCGTATTTGAGGAGTATTACAAATTACAATACAAATTGTTAGGTAGCCTTTACAGAGAAATTGTTAAACCTTTATGGACCTGTTAACTGCATAACAAAATACACATCTTGACAAATTTGAGTTAATGAAAAATTATTGTTTTTTTCTTACTGGATAAGATAAGACAATGGTACTATGTATAAGATTATAAAAATTGGCATAACATAATTCGTTTTATTTTGTATAATTTTATTTTATAATTTCAGTCTATATGCTTCTTAAAGTTAAATTAATATTGCATCTGTAAATATATTATTACATAAGAAATTAATTTAGCATACATTTGTCTGCCTTAATCCTAAGCAGAAAGAGATATCTGTCCTAGTGTTTTATAATTTCTTTCTTTCTTTCTTTATCTGTTTATTTTTGATAAATAGATACAATCATGTAGGCATTACAGTTAAATGTGTTTCGTTCTGGAGAGACTGAAAACATTAAAAGTTCAATTCCTGGGTTTGACACTTTCTAGTGTTGTTTTATCTTTGATAAGTTACTGTTTAATTTTTAGGATTAGTTTCCACATTCATAGAATAAGGATAAGAATACCTCTGTTCTAAAAATGTGCTGGGGATTAGTGACAAAGTGCATCTATCACTCAGCATAGCAACTAGCACAATAATGGGTACTTATTACTAATGAATTTGGTCCTCATCAGTTATGACACCCTGACCAACAGACACTGGCAACACACAATTCTAAGTGATGTGCATCGGAAATTTAATACTATTTGCTTGGGTTGTTTTATTTGATGGTTGATAAGGGGAGATTACTAATAACCAAAAACACACATTTAAGAATAAACGTCAACAAACTGAAACTAGTTTGTACAACTTTGGGATCAAAATCTCTAATCTTTCTTTATTTCCATGGTAAACAAACAGACTGAGCCAGAAAATATTTGATACTTAGGGATTTAAAGACTCTGTCATTCAATGACTATGACTAACAATTCAGTTATTTATCTATAATGCTAAATAATGGCAACTACAAGTTTTCCAACTAGCATCAGATTTCCCTTGGTCAGATGGTGGTTCAAGTAATGATTGTAATAAATTTTAATATAAATCTGACAATCACAGGGGATGTATAGAATTTCCTTAGTTAGAACTATGAGAACAGAAGTACCCTTGGAGAATTCTAGTGTGTGATTTGATATTCTATGTAAGCAGCCACTGAAAGACAGATAGATTTGGTAATCTGCTTCTCAGACTCAGCCAACACAGCCTAGCAAGGATGTGGATTTTAAATAAAAGTAATAATTTTGAAAAGTTAAAAAAAACTTCAATGCCATGTGCCCTTTATTTATATGACTAATTTGTATATACCAAAATTTTTAAGAAATATCTCCTGGCCGGTGAGACGGCTCAGCGGCTTAAGCGCCTGCCCGGCAAGCGCGAGGGCCCGAGTTCGACTCCCAGATCCCACATACGAAAAAGGGGCCGGTGATATCGCTCAGCGGCACGGGCGCCTGCTGGCGCGCGAGGTCCTGAGGTCGACCCCCCGGTACCCACAAAAAAAAAAAAAAAAAAAAAAAAAAAAAAAGAAATATCTCCTTTTCCATGACACTTAATAAAACATTATTATATATAGATATATGCAAAAGAAGCAGTTGAATTTTGTTAGGCATGGGGCTGGATCTTACAAACACTGAAATAAACACTGCCTGTTGGAGAACAGAGGGCTATATGTGCACAGTTCCAAGACATGTATACATTAGTAGAAGAATGGTTACCTTTCCCCCAATATCTGGTTCCTCTTATTAAAATCTAGTTTACATCTATACATTTTGTATTTTAAAAATTGCCTATCTGTGGATTATTTCTCTGGGGAATTCAGAAAATGTAAAGCCTGAGGGTGGTGAGAAAAAAGGAAGAGAAACAACAGCAATTGGGGTTGGGAGGTTTGCCAGAAAATCTCAGAAAAGAATATAAAACAAGGTCTTGGAATTTATCTTTGTGGCAAATAATTTTTTTTCCTAAGAAATGTTTATTGAGCTTCTACTATCAACCAGTTACTGCTCTAGGATATCAACATACAGGGGCAAATGAGAAAAAAAAATTTTTTTTAAATTCCTTCCTTTATGAAACTTATACTGCAGAGAAGGGATACATTTCATGAGAAAAGAGACCCTGAATGGATCTAAAACAAATTTCTGACACTTAGTATATTTTCAATAAATATTGGTAGTATAAAATGAAAATAACCAGTTTATACAGTAATTGGGTTCTTTTGAGACACTAAAGTCTATCGGTGTGATTAAGAGTGACTGGAGTATAGGACAGAGATCTACTTTAAAAGTCATGGTCCAGGGAAACCATCGTGATATGGTATGATTTGAACTGAAACTTGGACTATAGTCTCCCTGTTAACGCTTTGTAAAATTCAATTACATAAATGTTCAAACATTTGATATTGTTCCACAGAATTCAGACACTGGCAGTTTTTACCTGTGATTTTTCAGTTTGGGCAATTTCTAGAATTCTGTCTTTAACTTCATTGATTCTTTCTTCTGCCATATTCAGTCTCCTTTAAGCCTATCTATGACTTCACCATTTCTCATGTGGAATTTTTTACTTCTTTTATTTCAGTTTGAATTTTTTTAATATTTTACAAACATCTGAAAAAGCTCCACATATTTTCATGATTATTTTTCCATTTTTTCTACTAGATTTTTTTTTTTTTTACATTTGTCATGGTAATATTAAGTCTGTATCTGATAATTCCAATTCTATTTCTAGATACGCTTCTGTAGAAAATTCTGAAGAAAACTCTCTTGACCCTGAGTCACATTTTTTTTCTCATGTTTTTTACAGTATGCCAGATAGTTTTTGAGACAGAACAGTAGAGACTTAGAGAAATAAAAATTACCCCTACAAATGGGTACCTCAGTTCTGTTGGGCTAGTAATATAGGATCCTGAAGTAATCATATCATTGCACTGAGCCTGGGCTTTGTTGAGGCTTAGGTAGATTTAGTTCTCCTTTGGGTCCAAATGTTCTGAGGTTGGATCTCAGAACTTTCCCTATACCGGGACTTGGGACTTAAGCCCACAGAAACTTAGATTTTTTGTATTGTTATTAGTCCAGCCATCAACTTTCCAAATTAAAGGATATTTCTGGCTGTTATACAGCCAAGCTGCTAGGTTTTCACAGCTTGAGGGATCTTTTTGCTCCTTGTCCCCCATAGCTTCCTGTGCTTCAGGGTATCTTTTGCTGCTCTCTTCCAAGGGCCAAGGCACAAAACAATTAATGAAGACCTAGAACGCAGCAGAAAGGCAACTCAGGGCTCCTTCCTTTTCTTTCCTTCAGTAGGCCTGTACCTTTTAATTAGAGAAGGTGTTGCTTGCCTTTGGAAGGTTCTTTCTCAGCTAAGCTGCTTTGGCTCCATACGTGGTGTTCAAATTAGTGAATGAAGACCCACAAAAAAGAGCTGGTTGGTGAGTACAGATACAGTCTACACCTAGGCTCCTCAGGGTTCTCATACATCACATGCCTAAGAAAACACACCTATTCAAAGGTCTTTAAAACTGTAACCAGTCCCTTTCTGATAACTTCTTTCTCTTATCATCATTTCTGCAGGAAACAAAATAGCAGTGAATGTCTAGTCTCCTTGTCATTTTCTGGAATTTAGTTCACTTAATTTATTTACATCTCTGATCTCAGGTAGGTTTTTTTTTTTTTTTTTTAAACCTGATTTTGCAGTTTGCCCAATTCGTCCTGATTGTTGGCTTTCCATATCCTAACTACAAGCAGCTCTACCTAAATTTCAAGGTCACGGCCCAACCAAAATTTACTCTTGAGTCATAAAACCCTGTAGTTCAATAGTATGCAGGAAAATATATGAAATATAAAGTTTTGAAGTGTAATTATAGGTCATGTAACAACTATAACCATTGTCACATGGCGTTATATATCATTTCTTGTGTTGAGTTCCACAATGTTTCAGGTAATTCATTTAACATTTTATTGTACACACAGATTTTTCAGCCTGCAATTGTATTTGTTCCTATATTAAGACATCTGCCCTCCACCTTGTAACCCAAGAGCCATAACTGAATTTACAATTTAAACTAAATCAGGCACAAAACAGTCACTGATCATTTTAATATTGAGAGCTTTAAAGGACACATTATGAAAAAATTAAAATGCAAAAAGCAGCACAAAGTGAAACTAAATTATTTATTATGGAAAGATTAGTTAATCCAGTTGCTCCCCTAAATTTTGCATGAATAAAATATTACAGAAAATTTCCTTTTGGGTGATCAGTATATAGATCAGAAACTCCCAAAAGAAGCTGTATTAATAAAGTTAACTCATTCCTTATTAATGCCCTAGGCATTTTAACAACATCCAAACTGAAGTATTACTTTAAGAATGACTTTAATGATAAGTTAGTTCTTTGCTTCATGTACACAATGGATAATTAATTCAGGAAAAAAAAATCTCAAAGGGAGAAAAAATAGCCAACTGTGAAATTCACAAATACTTTCTTGGATTGGGTACAAATGCTATTCAGGCCAACACCAAGGATAAATTCTTTCTATCCTATTTACAATCCAGTCTTGATTAGTTAAGAGCTCATTTTCCAGTTTGTGAATTATCTAGGTCTTTGATTCTTCTCTTCCCTCTGGCTGATTACTCTTCCCACTCCTCTGCTTATTAACACCCTCACCAAAGGCAGAAAAAAATACAGGTGAAAAAAGGGATCATACATGGACAATCCTACACAATGACGCATGACTTTAAAAACCTATTTCTCAATTGCCGCTGGGAGTGCGTGTATGCTTTTATCTTTCTATTTTAGTTTTTGAGGCATTACAGCCTCTTAGCAGAAGAGGAGGTTGCATGGTCAGGTGTTCTGTTATCGTTTTGGAATACTACCACTTAGAGTTTAAGAAACAACCTGAGGAAATTATGTACTTTCGTCTGCATACTGGATTCCTATGATGAAATGGGGATGATAGTCACGCCTTTTGTATAAGATTATTGTGAGATAAACCCAGAGAAATACAAATTTCAGTACTATTCAGTGGTTCTATAAAATCAGAAATGAGAAACTGTTATGTTTTTAATTTATAAAACCCTGTTTGTCAATTCTTATTTCTTCCACTTTCCTTAAGAATCAAAGCTTTCTCTGGGCAAAGGTTCATCCCAAAACCGTATTTTTTTTTTTTTTTTCTTTTTCTCTTCCTTTCTGCTGTCTGTTTCTTTTTTTCTTTTTAATCTTTTCAATATAATTATGAAATGCACTCTGGTCGACTGATTGATTTTTTTTTTTTTTTTGTGGGTACCGGGGGGTTGACCTCAGGACCTCACGCGCCAACAGGCACCCGTGCCGCTGAGCGATATCACCGGCCCCTTTTTCGTATGTGGGATCCGGGAGTCGAACTCGGGCCCTCACGCTTGCAAGGCAGGCGCTTAAGCCTCTGAGCCATCTCACCAGCCCTTGACTGATTGAAAAGACTGGTAAAATTATGGTTTTATATTTACTCATGAATTTCATTTACTGATTCTTTCCTATTTGCTATTAAAATGAATAACCATCAGTTACCTCCACTAGTACATATTCTTACCAAAATGGTCCTGATTCCATTGTGCCATTTGGTTCTGAAAATCCTATCCCATAAAGTAAAATTTTCAGTAAACTGAGGGTTCATTAAACACATATTTAACTGCTCTAACAAATAATTTCTCATTTGTGATATTTTAAGAATGCTTGGTTAGCATGGTGATTAAACCAGTAGTCTGATGTCTTCTAACACCCTTTTTTCTAATAGGTGGCTCATAATTATTCGAATCATATTTGCAAATGTAGCCTTAAATTTAGTTCAAACTGAATCAATTTTGTAGCCATAAATAATGGTTCAAAATGGAAGCGTTATTAAAACATAGCATCCAAACCTTTAAAACAGCAAAGTGTTAAAAATTTACTTTTTATAAACTATCTTAAAGAATACAGAGAGAGTGCTTTCAAGTAAATGTCTTAGAAGACCTAAGGGGAGAATCTGAAATTAGTTCTTTGTGAAAAATAAATTTCCCAAGAGTATTCCCTGTAGATACAATGTAAAAGACTAAAAATATCCATTGGCAACAAAGAAAGCCGAGGGGGCGAAGGTTGTTGTTATCAACAAGACAAAATATAAAAATAAAAAGTAGAATGACATAACTAGTGTGTGGTGAAGTTTATGCAGAGTCTTATGTTAAGTCATATCCTTTAGCTTGCCTCCTGCATTTCACTCTCTCATAAAAGAGTGTTTTTTTTGTTTTTTTTTTTTTGTAAGAAGATTATCTTAAAAATTAAAGATCGAATGGGCCCTTTGAGCTAAAAAAAAGAGGTACATTTTAGGGACTTCTAGGGTAAAGTAGAAGGGAGGAAATTGTTAGAGGTAATATGTTTTCCTTTCTCTCTCCCTATGTCCCCAATCTTTTAGAAGAACACATTAAAGTTGAGTTCTCTATAAAAACATAGCACTGGCTTATACAATAAGTTGATACCAAGTTGGTATTAAGTAAATAAGCCCACTGAACATACCTTTCAGCTTTTTGAGTAGGGACTTTATTTTTGTTTTTTGACATTATCCGATTATTCAGTTTATAAATTGTTTCCATTGCCTTTCTCAGGAACTAGAACTTTCTCCACCACAGAGAGCAGGTACTTTCTCTGCCACGGAAGAGTTTAAACTCAGTGCACCTGTACCATCCACATGGTCTTTCACATGCTCACCGGGTTCCATGCTATACTTTCACAACAGAGAGATGCTATTCCTACCCAAAAGGCAGCTTGACAAATTACAAAATGAAGGGGAATTTGAGAAAGAGTATATTGCAGCTAGTTAATGCTTGTATAATGACTATTTTAAAAGGTTTGATGGATTTTCTTAAGATTTTGCTTTTATTGAATGACATGAACCACCAGTATTTTAATCTCCCACAAGCCCAAAGCTTAAAAATTCAACCAAAATTGCTTTTATTTCCTAATATTGCTTAAGGTCATTTTTAACTCCATATTAATTCCTATGGCTCAGTATCAAAGTGGCAGTTTGAATAGCTGGGCCAGGCTGTTTGCCTTCCATCCTATCTGAGATAATTCCCAGGACACATTTTATGAAAAGTGCTACTGTAGTTTAAAATTGAAACTCTGTGTGTGTGCAAAGACCAAACCTGGGGCCTTTGCACAAAACTACATCTCTAGCCCCCTTTTTTATTTTTATTTTGAGACAGGATCTTGCTAAATTGGTAAATTGCCCAGGCTAAACTCAAACTTGTAACCCTCCCCTCTAGCCTCAGCCTCCCAGAGTACTGGGATTACAGGGATGAGCTACCATGCCTGGCTGAATGTATTTTTTTAACAGATATATAAATATAATTCTATGAATATTTATGTAATACAACACAGGATGAACTTTTGCATAAAATATAAATTAATTGCACCTTTCATTTGTATAATTTCACGTTTTCACGTATGTATACACTTTGGGGCCACCGTTACAATTAAGATAATGAACCCGTCTCTTGTGCTAAAATAGTTTTATTATGACCTTTGCTCTATCTGCCCATAAAGCATCCATCAATACACTTTCTGTCACTATAGATTGAATCATATTTTTTAGAAATTAATAATGATATCATAAAATACGTCTTCTTTTTTGGGAGGGGGTGTTCAGGCTTCTTTCACGCAGCATAATTATTTTGAGGTTAATCAGTTTTATTGCATGTAAATTAGTATTTCGTTGTATATGCCACAGTTCATTTATCCAGTTAGGTGTTGATAGAAATGTGGGTTGGTCGCAATCTTTTTCTTTCTTCCTTTTCCTTTCTTTCTTTTTTCTTTTTCTTTTTTCATTTTTGTTACTACAAAGAAAGCTTCTAAGAACATTTTCATACAGGTTTTGCTTTCTCTTGGGTAAATACCTAAAAGTGGAATATCTTGGTCATATGGTAGATGAATGTTTAACTGTTTAAAAAACCAAACTATTTTCAAAAGTGGTTTAAAACCAATAGCACTGGGTGAGAGTCCTGTAGTTTCACATCCTTGCCACTATCAGATATGATCAATCTTTTGGAAGTCTTCAGACTTTGTAATACCTATATAGTGGTGTTTCATTATAGTTTTAATTTGGATTTCTCTAGTGACTAACAATGTTGGGCACATTTTCATCTGCTTATTTGTCATCTATAATATTTGGTGAAGTATCCAAAATTTCTGCTCACAACAGGGAGGGTTGTTCGTAATACTGGGTTATGATAATTCTTCAAATTTTCTGGATACGAGTATTTTATCAGATACATTATTTGCAAATATTTTCTCTCAGTCCATGGTGGTGTTTCAATTTTTCTTAACAATGGGTTTGAAGAGCAAATGTTTTTAATTCGGTGAAATCAAATTTATCATTTTTCTTTCAAGGATGATGATTTTGATAATTATTTAAGAAAGTTACCAAATCTAAGTGCGCAAGGATTTTTTACTCACATATTTTCTTTCAGAAGTTTTACAGTTTTATTCTATTTTGAATTTTTATATATCACATGATATATGAATCAAGAAATTTTTTGTTTCACATAAATATCTAATTTTTCCAGCATCATTTGTTAAAAACACTGTGCTTTTTGTATGTGGAATTGCCTTTCTACACCTCTGTAAAAATTAGTTGTTCCTACAACTGATTTACAGGTTGTCTGCAGCACTGTCCGTTGGTCTGCTTTTCCATCTGTATGCCAATACAGATGGCCCCGATTATTGTACTAATGAACTAACTCTTGAATAATCAAAATAACTCTTGAAATCAGAAAGTTTTAGATTTTTTCCTTATTTTGTTGCACTTGGTGTGAAAATATTGTCTTTCACCATAAAGAATTGTAGATATTTTTTGTTCATTTGTTTGCAGATGGCCTTCATGAGGTTGAAGAATTTCTCTTCAAATCTTATATTTCTGTGATTTTTCATTTTTAATTAGCAATAGACTTTGGTTTTCTTCAAATGTTTTTCTTTCCTGGTGGCTTTACTGATATTATTATGTAGTTTATGTGACTATTATTACTACTTAGTTTGTAATATGTAAATTACATTTCCAATTCTAGAACACGTGTGGAATTTCTAAGATGAAACTCACTTGGTCGTGATGTATTAATTTTATATATTGTTAGAACAGATTTTTAAAAATTTGTTTAAGTTTTTTGCATCTATTTAAGTGAGGGGTACTGCCCATAGTTTTTTTTTCTCCTTCTACAGCTGTCTGGTTGTGGTGTCAGGATGTTCATCCCATGGTCAGGCGGCCCTCCCTCTGTTTTAGTTTTCTGGAAGGGTACATATAGAAACAGCACCATTCTTTCTGAAATAGTTTGTGGAGTCCACTTGTGAAGCCAGCTGGCCCTAAGTTTTCCTCACAGAATTGCTTTGAAGTAGGAATTTAATTTCTTTAATGTTACCTTTTTGCTTCTTAAGAAACCTTTGATAATTTGCGCCCTTAAGGCAATCAGTTCACCAGCGTTGGTGAGCTCATTTACATAACGTTGTTTATAATATTGTGTTATTTTTCTTTTAATATCTGTAGAATTGGCAGTGGTGTTACCTTCTCATTCTCTAAATTGGTAACTCATGTCTCTTTATTTTTTCTTCCTAAGGAGTCTGACTATTGTTTTATCAGTTTTGGTCTTCACAATGAACCAGTTTAACTTCATTAATTTTCTCTATCATTTTTCTCTTTTTTATTTCACTGATTTCTTCCACTGATCCATACTACGTCATTTATTTTATTTACTTTAGGTTTAATTTTCTATTGTTTTTCTAGCTTTTAAAGGTAGAAGTTGAGGTTATTAATTTGAGTCATTCCTTCATTTCTGATACATGCATATGGTACTATAACTTTTCCCACGAAAGCTTTTATAGCATATCACAAATTTTGACATGTCATACATCAATTTTCTTTTAGTTTGAAATACTTTCTAATTTTTTGCATGATTTCTTCTTTGATTAAAATGTTATTTAGAAGTATATTATTTATTTTTAAAATATGTATTTCCCAACTATATTCCTGTTACTTTAATTCTGTTTTGGTAAGAGTGTGTACTTTGCATGATTTGAATTATTTTAAAATTATTGAGACTTCTTTTTTGGACCAAAATATGGTTTATCTAGCTAAATGTTCTAAATGTATTTGAGAATACTGTGTATTTTATCATCATTGAATGGCATGCTGTATAAATTAGCTTAATTGGTTGATAGTGATTTTCAAATCTCTGAAAACCTCATTCTGTCATTTTATTAATTATTAGCAGGAACAAAATGTAAAAATACATCCAGCTATAAGTGTAAGCTTTTCCATTGCTCCCTATAGCTTTATCAGGTTTTTAGTTATGTACCTCGAAGTGCTGCTAGTAAGTGCATAAAATTTAAGGTTATCACCGTTGGATGAACTGATCATTTCATCACCATAAAATGATCTTTTTAATTTTCATTCCTTGGTAACAACATTCTTGCTTTGATATCTATTTTGTCTGCTATTCATATAATGAGATATTATTTCTTTAGATTTAGCATTAAATATAATTTTCAATTTCTTCAACTTTCTTTTACTTTAATCTTTATACTTGAAGTCATTTCTTGTAGACAGCAGTTGAGACTTGCTTTTTTCAAAAGCTCAATCTGAAAATATTTGTCTTTTAATCAACATGTTTAAATCATTTGTATTTTTAATGATAGCATTGAATTTTTAAGTTTAACTTTATCTCCTCACTATTGACTTTCTGTTTGTCTCATTTCTGCTTTGCTCCTTTTTTCCTCATTTTCTGCTTTCTTTTGGATTGAATGTTGTTTTATGATTCCATTTTATAACCATTTTTGCTTTTTAGCATTATTTGGTTACATTACTTTGTAGTTGTTTTACAGTTCATAGTCTCTTTAAGACACCCTGTAAAATACTCTTATAACAACATTACTATTACACCCTACATCCAAAATAATATAAAACTTTGCATATGGTGCTAGAAGCTTGGAGATATTAAGATATTTCTATCCCTTCCCTCACAACTTTTGTAATCTTGTCCTATATATTAGCTTTATATATTTTATAACCCCCATACTATAACCATAATACATTTTTGTCTAAATAACCAAATTTCATCTAAAATGAGTTAGACAATAAGGAAATAATCATATAATTATCCACATTGTTACAAATTTTGATTTTCACTGCTTTTTGTAGATCCATATTTTACCTGGCATCATTTTTTTTCCTGCCTAAGCATTTTCTTTTTATTTTTGAACCGGGAATTGAACTCAGGACCTCACACTTGCCAGGCAGGCACCGTGCTGCTGAGCTATATCCCCAGCCCCTAAACATTTTCTTTTAATATTTTCTGCATAGTAGTACAGGTTTCCTATTATTGTACTTGAAAAATCATTTATGCAACCTATATTTTGGAAAGTTTTATTTCTGGATTTTGTAATCTAGATTAACAGTTATCTTGTTTTGCTTTTTTGTTTTTCTAGCACTTTAAAGATCCTGTTCCATTAACTTCCAGTTTAAAGTAAACTTTACACTTGTCCCTTTGTACAGAATATGTGCCCCCACCCCCCATCTGGCTGCTTTTAATATTTTTTTTCTTCATAACTGGTTTGATTAATGTTATTTTGCTCTATCAGCTTGATGTGGCTTCTTTTCCATTTTTCTCATGCTTGGAGTTAAAGTTACTTGTTTTAGATTTTTGTTTTTTCTTGAACAGAGAATAAGAGACAGTTATATTTTTAAGCAAAACTGGGAAATTTGAGCCATTACTTCTTCAAATATTTTTTCTGGTTCTTTATGTTCTTTTTGGAACTCCAATTGCATACATATTCAGTCTCTTGAGGTTGTTTTCAGCTCACTGACTCATTGATGAACCCTCTCCCTCTCTCTCTGCTTTATTTTTGATAATTTTTATTGCAATGTCTTTAAGTTTACTATTTCTTCTGCATTGCCTAATATGCTGTCAATATCTTCCAGTATATATTTCATCTTATTAATTATAGTTTTTAATTTCTGGAAGATTGATTTAGGTCTTTTATCTATCTTCAATATATTAACTCTGAATATTTGAAATATAGTTATAATAACAGATCTAAGGTAACTGTCTGCCAATTCTAATATTAAGTCAATTTGGGAATGGTTTTAATTGATTCATTTTCTTTTTATTATGGGTTATATTTTCCTACATCTTTATATAACCAGGAAATTTTTTGACTGATGCAAGACCTTGTGCATTTTATCTTGGTTGGTACTAGATATTTTTGTATTCTTATAAATATTATCAATCTTTGTTCTTGGTTGCTGTATAGAACAACTATTGAGGGAAGCCTAGTATCTCTCAGATATGGTTCTTTTTTCACACCAGAGTTTAAGCAGTGATTTTCTAATACTGTCCATGGGTTCGAGAAGCCATAGATATATCCCAGACTCACTTCTTTACAAAATCCAGGATTAATCTTAACACAGATTATCAAGTAACATTTTTTATTGACTTTTTAAATTATCTATCTAATTCTTAAAAACAAAAGTAATTTGTAATAGCAATGAAAACTTCAAAAGTTGGGCCGGTGAGATGGCTCAGCGGCATAAGCACCTGCCTGGCAAGCGCAAGGGCCTGAGTTCGACTCCCAGAACCCACATACGAGAAAAGGGCCGGTGATATTGCTCAGCAGCATGGGCGCCTGCTGGCATGCGAGGTCCTGAGGTCGACCCCCAGTACCCACAAAAAAAAAAAAAAAAAAGAGTTCAAAAGTAAGAGTGAGAGCTGGCGAGATAGCTCAGCGGCATAAGTGCCTGCCTGGCAAGCGCGAGGTCCTGAGTACGACTCCTGGTACCCACATAAGGGAAAAAAGGGGCTGGTGATATCTCTTAGCGGCACAAGCGCCTGCTGGCAAGTGCGAGGTCCTGAGTTTGACTCCCGGTACCCACATTAAAAAAAAAAAAAAAAAAAGTAAGAGTGAAATAGTCCATGCTCAGTTAAACCAATCAATCTATTTTTTTTTTTTTTTTTTTTTGGTACTCGGAATCAAACTCAGGGGCTTGTGCTTGCCAGGCAGGCGCTGTGCCGCTGAGCTATATCCCTGGCCCTATTCTTACTTTTCTAGAGTTGATATAGTAGGGGAGATAAAGAGGTATAGTATAGCATCTGAATGCATTTGAATCTCAGCCTCTCCTCTCACTTGCTATTTATTGACACTCAGCCTCAACTCCTCATCTGTGATGATAATGTATAACCTCATAAGTCATTATAAGAATTTAATGATACTACAGATAAGATATTGACACACTGCAATCATTCACTTCTATAAATTATATTGTATAAAATTCTATTCATGCATTTAGCTTTTTTCCTACTTTATTTTTTCATGATATAGTCTAAAAGGGACATTTGACAAATCAAAGTTAACAGCATCTTTGTAGCTCTTGACGAATATTTCCTGATTGATTTTCAAAAATCATGTGAACTAATGATTTATATAAAAAGTATTATTTCATATACAGTTACCAATTAAAAAAAGGAGTAACTCAACATGCTTTTTAATAATTCTTCTGAATTTGTGTTCATTATATGTCATATAATATGTAAGGTCTTCTGTCTAATGTTTTATTAATTATACTTTCTTTATTATCATTCATTCATCTGACTTCACAACTTCCCATTAAAATAACAGTAGAATAGTGGCAGTTATTTTCTTAGGATTAGCATAGAAGCAAAGAAGAAAGCTAATATGTGATTGACTACACAAAATGAGAGCAGTGAAAATGGATCAGAATACATAAAACAGCTCACAGGTCAGTGATTGGTTCATGGCTCCATGTAGCCAAGTATTTTCTCGGGATAGGAAATTCCTAGTTCCTTAAGGAAAACTTCAGTTGCCTAAATGGAATAGTAGAGACTAGATTTACCCTACATCTGAAACAACAAAGAACTTATAGAACATATGAAACAACATTTTATTAAGACCTTGAACATTAAGCAGTGCAGTACAATGGTCACTGGAAGGTACAAAACTAAGGAAATGAGTCCCAGAGTGTTTGTAGGTGTGAGTTGAGAAAATGAAGCTGAAAGTCCAGAAAGAACAAGGTGACTAGAAACCACAAGACAGAGAACCAGAAAGCACAAAAGTTCAGAGAGAATGTCAAAGATCTGTGCCTACCTCTCAAGGATGTGGCACAGTATAAATCAGGTCATGCATGTGAATACACTCTAAGAGACTGAAGAATGGAGCTATCAGAATGGATTTGAGAGATGAGTACTCGGTTCTTACACAGATCTGGGAATTGTGGCAGACTGTAAAGTCCAAACGCAACTCATATTTCAATACTGGAGAATAATTAGCCTTAGGCTCAGCACTGCTCTGCTTATGCCCCAGAAACCTTAAAAGTAAAACCTGAATAATAAAATATTTCTAAGCTAATGAATAGAATTTTATGCAATATAATTTATAGTAGTAAATAACTGAAATGTGTCAAATGCCATATGTAATGCTGACTGTACATGAAACAAAATCAATTGATGAGCATTATAAAAACACAGCATACATATATACATACATACCCACATACCTATAAGCACATGTACACATACATAGATGAATATTCAGTGCACCCAACAAAATTTCTGAAATAACTAGGATCAGGCCTAAGCACAAACAATGTTTTCTTAAGAATCACCGGAGATTCTAATGTGCAACCAGAACTAAGTTTTTTTTGTTTTGTTTTGTTTTGTTTTATGTGGGTACTGGGAGTCGAACTCAGGACCTCACACTCGCCAGCAGGCGCTTGTGCCGCTGAGCGATATCACTGGCTCCTTTTTTCCTTTATGTGGGTACCGGGAGTCAAACTCAGGCCACAGAACTAAGTTTTTAACCTGAGTTCCATAGAACCTTTGATGGAATAGAGGAAATTCTTGAGCTCAGATGGGAAAATAATTTAGACCCTTATTTTGCATTAAAGTACCACTGAAAGTTAGTATTCCTCAACTGCAAATACAGCAAACCACAGCGGCAGGATTGATAACCCATACAGGAAGTCGCACTGTAGCTGCTGTGAGTATTTTGGGCAATTTTGTCACCACTGCATCCAAACTACAGTAGTTAGCAGACCCTAGAACATATTATTTAGTGCCTTATTAAAGAAAACATATATCATTATGCCTTATAATATAAATTTATTCTGAGAGATTTTTTATAGTAGGAATCCTTCATAACTCTAAGAAATGTGTCCTATGCTTTCAAAACATTATTTTGAAATTAGAAGCTCTTGGGCCTTACCAGAGTGCCAAAAATGCCCATGGTGCATACACAAGGTTAAGAACTCTGTATTGAGAGGCTATTGGTCCAGAAAGCACCCTCAGGAATGCTGAAGGAGATCAACTTCTTTAGAGTCATTTTGAAGTTAAAGGAGTGCAATGAGTATCTCCCAGCAATTATCTGAGAAAGGACTGTAGCAACAGGACGTGGTATTGTACTCAAAGTATATTTACATATCAATTGTCCTTCCTCTATTAATATCTCTAACAAACCCATTATTCAGTGTTTATTTTTTTACCAGTTGATTCTGCTGCTTTTTTACCCAGTCTTTGTTGTTGTTGTTGTTGTTGTTTACTTTAGACCCAACAAATGATATAAAATACCACTCTTTGCTTGCTGGTTTACTGCATTCAGACCAAGAAGAGCATTTTTTTTTCTGGTAAAAATATATGACTGATAAGGTTTTTGCAACGTAAATAAAAGAATTCACTTAAATTGATTTCTGTAGGCCCTAATTATATAGTATATTTCATAATAAGCTTTACAAAATCTCAGCTTAGGAATTAAAAAACCTCTGTTAGTCATAAATTGTCACTACAATGATCAGTATGCCAAATTTAATTCATAGGTAAATAAAAGGAAAACTTGAAAGGTATGTAGAGTTCTATTCTGAGTGTAGGCATTCTTATAACTCTGATAGTTAAGAAATAAGCCTCGGGCCAGTGAGATAGCTCAGTGGCATAAGCGCCTGCCTGGTAAGCGCAAGGTCCTGAGTTCAACTCCCGGTACCCACATACAAAAAAAGGGCCGGTGATATCACTCAGCGGCATGGGTGCCTGCTGGCACACGAGGTCTTGAGTTCAACCCCTGGTACCCACACAAAAAAAAGAAATAAGCCTTTTTATATTTCAGAGGGTCTTGTTACCTTCTATTCTGGATGTTCTTTAGCTGCCTCCTCTGGTTCATGGTCAACTGGGGTCTACCCCGTCTGGAAACAGACACTGGCTGCTAGTAGTAGCTGGCCTGCATGTCCTCAGCACAGTTTCCTTTTTTGGAAAACTTAGTCCTTGCTTAGAAGCTGCCCCAGTAAGTTGAATTATCCAATCCCTGTCATTAAAGGTGGCAGCTACGCACTTGACAATGATGTGGGAAACCTCCGGTGGGAGTGATAATTAAACTTGGAAAATGAAGGGTCACCTTCTTGCATTCAGTTCATTGAGTTTGGCACCAGAATAATTCCAAAACAGTAGGGGATATTCTCCTCTCAGCACGGCAATGTCTAGGTGCACGCACATTACTTCTATGGGTTAAAATGGGAATGGCTTTTTAATTGTATTTAAAATGTTATCTTTGATATGGGGAGTAAAAAATGTTAAAAATTAGTTCTAAGAATATAGAAAAAGGCTAATGAGTATAATCTAAATGGGGAAAATTAGAAACAAGAAAAGAATGCACTGTTTTGTCAGGAGAAAAAGCCATATAAAAGAGAAAATTGTTGCCAGGGAAATTGAAAAGAACATTTAAATGTGTCTCTTCTGTCTACCTGACTGTGCAATTTCAAAGCAAGGGGTTTCATCTCGGCATTCTTGGCCACTTACTGTCATTTCTTGGTGACCATTATTATAACATCTTACTCCTGACCAAGAGAGGGCAGGAGGTACCATGTAAGCTTAAGACAAGCCATTGCTGGCAGTTATTTTCCAAGAAAATACTTTTTTTTCCACAGACACATTGACTTATCTAAATACTATTGAAGCAATATTTCTTCAACTGTATTACATATTGTTCTTGTATTAAAATACTGAAATGTTAAAAGCAACACAAGCAGATACTCTAGAAAGCACTATTGCTAGATGCGTGTATAATAAATGCAAATTTCAAGTTCAGATTCTAGCTTTAGCATATATTAGGTTTGCAACACCGGGTACGCTGCATAACCTCTGTGTTCCTCATTTTCATCTTCTGTGAAACTGGGTGTATCATAGTACATACACAGTTACTGAAAGATCAAGTGAGTTTAAAACATGGAAAGCTTCTATAGAAGTGCCTAGCATGGGATAAGTGCTATAGAAGTGTTCATCATCATCATATTACATATTCAGTACTTAATACGGTAGGCCAAATTAACACACACACATTTCTTTTTAGAGTTGACCATTTTTTGTCCTTACAACTCTGAGAAAAGCTCCCCAAAGGATATAGATCCTTGAAAAAATAAATCATTCAGCATCATTTTTATAGAGTTGTATAATATGAAAGTAGAAATAATTACAATATCAAATTCAGAAGGTGAGCAATTCTTAATAAGCAGAAACTACAGATTTCAGATGACTCTTGATAGTTTTCTTAACATCTGTAGAATTGTCTTAGGAAGATAAATTATATTTGTTCTATGTGATTATATTTATTTCAAGGTAAGTGGGAATGAAGAAACAATTACAGCCATCTAAAACAGAAAAATCTTGATGGGCTAGGCAATCATGTGCTATCTACATTCTTTTTTAAGATATGCCAGGCATATTTTTTTACAGGCAAACATCCATGGATTTCATTAGATCTAAAAGTATTTATTATTAGAATACGTGAAGTATTCTTTTTTGTTTTTGAAGGAAACACATACTAAAATCTTTTTGGCAACATAAACACACACTTCCCAAAACCTCAACCTCCAAATTCACTGAAAGAAGGTGAGAAGCAGGGAGGGTGGATGAATGAATGACATTAAGAATAACCCTAACCAGGGCTGGTGAGATGGCTCAGAGGCATAAGCGCCTGCTCGGCAAACAGGAGGTCCTGAGGCTGACTCCCGGTACCCTCATAAAAAAAAAAAAAAAAGAGAATAACCCCAATCAGACTATAGAAGAGATAATACTATGCATTATATTTAAACCCCATTTTATTGCAATATTTGTACATGGTCTCTTAAAAAAGAAAAAGGGTTTATAAAAGATGTTCGACTCAGTATAAGAGTGTTAAAACTAGTTGGTAAATTATTTCCCACTGGAAAAAAAAAAGTAAACATAAAATATTCTGCTTCAGTTTAGGTTTATATTTGAAATGATTTATAGTCTGCAATTTCTTCCTAAGGTCATCACCTTCATAAATACCAGCCACACAGAGTGAAAACCAACTCAGTAAAATGAGTATTTCATTTCTTTTCCTTCCGCTTATGTAGATACTTCCTCCATTTACGTGGAACCCATTTATAACAAAGCCTCACATTGTGAGGATTTTTATGAGTTCTTGAGCTTTCTTTCTTTTTTATCTTTCTATGCATCAGCAAAGCAACTGGCAGATTCTTTAATAAAATATATTATCTACATTAATATTTATAAGCCTATGAATTGGATGTTTAAATAAACATTCACCAACTTATGCCAATTCTCTTGTTTTAGATGTTAAATCACACTTACATTGTCTGGGAAGTCAGCCTTTAGTTCAGTGACACTTTGACACCAATATGCAGCCGTTTTTTCACTGATGAGCTCAATATTCAGAAAGGCACTCTGTCCAGGGCCATACAAGGGGCCAGAAGTGGTTCCCCGGATGATTCTGGGTGAAACATTTGTCACAATGTCCTGATAAAAGAGTAAAGATATCAGGTCTCCTTTCAACAAAGAAAATCTATGATGTTTTTTATATGCTCATTTCCATATGACAATATTTTACCAAGTCCTATTTCACATTTTTGTAGAAGTTTTAACAATCTTGAATTACATTTGAAATTATGCTAACTTCTATATGAAAAGGTAAAATGAAATCTTTATTAATTTAGCTAGATTACTTCCTGAAATTCTGATTATCATAGTAAAAAATAAATACATTTAAAATCATTAATATTCATTTTGGGCATACACATTTTTATTTACAATTTAGAAAATAAATAATAATATGATAGGTAGAATGTAAAAACTACCATTTCAGCTTATTTATTTGTAGTATCTCCAAAGTCACCAATAAAAGTTAATATTCTCAAAGAAAAAATATGTAATATTTCTAAAAATTAATTCCAGTGTAAATCAGCCAAGGAATAAGTATTGGTATTCTTGGCTCATCAAACTGTAACATGTATTCTGACACAGTAATTGGGTCAAATTACCTATAGAATGTAACCATATATTCACATTTAGTGAGAAGAAAGTCTTCCCAAGACTGAAATGAGAATATCAATAACTTCCTGATAAGTATAAACAGTAAACAGTAAAATTAACTTGCTTGTTAAATGTAATTAACAATCCACAACTGCTTCTAAAGCTGTATTAACAAAGAAGACTAACATTCTTCCATTCCTTAAAACTAAAAAGAAACAAAGAAGAAAAAAATATTTCTTTTGCCAACTTCCAATTAAAATTAATTTTGAGTAAAGGTCATTCAGTTAAGGATTTATCAGAATTAGTCTTTTAAGTACCCTTCCTCACTATCTTGTCACTTTTAGTGAGATAACATGAACCCCCATTAGTATATAGCAATTAAGGTCAATTTACATATTTTAATTAAGAACCACCCCATATAAAACAATTAGCGTAATAGGAATACTAACTGGATTTCATAACATTTGGACGTTTTTCCAACTAGATAGACAGGAAACCTTAATTAGCATTAATTAGTGCTGATCTGCATATGTTTGATAAGGCATACCCTGCCACAAAAGATTATTTATTTCTGAATCTGCCAAATGCTACACTTGCAGAGGATAAAAGGACTTTTCTTCACATTGCATGTTAATTTCTGGTAATTTACATTCACTTTTACATTTGAATTAGTATATTATAAAATAAATGGTATAAATGTTACAATAAGCCTCCTTAAATATGTACATTTTAACTTATAGGAATCATGCCAGTTAATTTTTTGCTAATTAAGCCATCCTATCTCTATTGTATTTGTGCACAACATTACCAGCCTTACTTTGATTTGCTACTGAGAAACCATGTTACACAGTCTTAGTGGGTAGAATGACACATGGAATCACTCCAGGAAGCTCAAGGCTACCTAATCACATTTCTCTCTTGACAAATGCTTAAATGTGCGTTCTCTCTCCCTACAGGTGGCTCTGAACAGCTCACCTCGTAGCTACTCATGTGTTGCCCTGGTCTGAGAAGAAGAAATGTTAGAAATGTTTCCCTCGAATGAAGCCGTTTTTCTTCTCTATTCTAATTTTGAAGAAACACAGCCTTAAGATTCTCCTTTTCTTGTGTTCTACCCAATACCCTTAAATGTTTTTCACCTAAATGAATCCAACCTAGAGCACTATACAGCAGTACTTGACCAAGTCAGGGAGGAGGTAAGTAAAGTCCCCGTCAAGTCATTAAGCCATGTGGCCTAGCACTGGGTAGCTCTACAAATGATGAAGCACCTGGTTAAATGATCACTTTGCAATTCACTGGTCTAAAAACAATAGTTTCTCCTTCTTCAATACAACCGAATCGTGTTAGCAACATCCGTACTCCTGCCCATTTTTTAGATTTTACCTTAGACTTCAGTCCCTTTGAGAAGCCTCTCTGATCTCTCCACCTCCTTCAGGTCTTAAAAGGACTCTGTGACTCATGCTTCTATAATACATATCCTGCCTTTCTCAGTCGGCCCTCATCACATTTCACTGTACTTGTCCCTGTTCTTGACTGCATCTTCCATTGTTATCGGATTCATAAAGAAAAAAACTACCTTGTTTCCTAATACATGACCAACTGCTAACCTGACCTTTAGTAGGTATACAAACACAATTGTTGAAGGAGCCTAAAATTCTAGATCAGTGATGGCAAACCCTCTAGCGCTTTCAATGATACAAACAGCTGGCAGCAGCACGCATGCCGTAGGTCATATCCTGAGGTACATGAACAAAAAGTATTTATTGGCTGGTCCTATTCTGTCGCTGAACGGACTTGTGGTTTGGGTTGATATTCAAATTCTAGGTACAAGCATTCTGTTTAGATCTTCTCCTACAGAGGCTGACTACAACACGCCACCTACCTGCACGAGAGGAAGCATGCTCCAACTTTACCACACCATCGCCTTTCAGACCGCCACTATTGCTGGCCCCCAACTGTTGGGAATATCTAATCTGTAGGATCCAAGTAGATGGGGACCATTCAGATATAATATAATGTCTAGGGTTTTCTGGTTTTACTGGATACTAACCCAATCCATGGCCACCTCGAGTATTTCTTAGCTGATGAACCTATCAAAACCTTAACCAACTGCAGGGCCTCTTGTGTCTTTGTCCTATGTTAAGATCAAATCATCACAGTATGCAAATATATATTATTATATCTATTTATATATGATAATATATTATGTATTATCATAAATTATTATAATATATGAATATAATATATGAATTTCACCTATACCAACTAAAGAAAAAAACCCATGGTCCGATAATTCTAATCCATATGCTATTTATAGCAACCCTCTAACTAACAATTAGGCCAGCAATACACAGTAATTAAAAGGGTCACTAAGCTGACAATATTGAGCACAGTCAAGAAAATGCTTCTTTCTCAAAATATTCTCCTTCAGCTGGCAGCAGAATTTAGATTTTTTTTTTTTTTGTGGGTACCGGGGGGTCGACCTCAGGACCTCGCGTGCCAACAGGCACCCGTGCTGCTGAGCAATATCACCGGCCCCTTTTTCGTATGTGGGATCCGGGAGTCGAACTCGGCCCTCGCGCTTGCAAGGCAGGCGCTTATGCCGCTGAGCCATCTCACCGGCCCCAGAATTTAGATTTTAAGTGACATCTTGAAATCTAAATTTCTGCAACTGAGGATTTTTCTTTTCTTGCTAATATTGAAGTTGTTTTCTTTTTCTCTTCCACAGGCCTGCATTAAGTTGTAAATGACCATGGGAGGGTTATCAGTGAGCTTTTTAACCAAAAAAATTAACAGAAAGTATAAGGGAAATCAAAAGGAAATTTTATCTACTTCATAATAGCGAATGTTCACTTCTTTGTATTGATTTGTTGAAAGAAACATCTCTTTAAAAAGGTGTTTTTTCTTTCCTTAATCCAAGCAAAGGTAAAAGAACTTTTATAATTGCCTAAACCATTGATAGCTACTGTGTAGAATCTGTAAATTATCAGGAAGTCAATTACTAACTCCTTGGAAATTCAGCATTTTCTGAATTCAACTGGAGTGGCAAAATTCCAATATGGTAATCCCGTAGTAAATCAGTAATGGAAATTTTATTCTAGGTTTTCTTTCTCAAATTGAGTCATACAATATTTGCTACCACTTTGCCAAAAACTTCTTATATTGACTTGAGACTTTTTTAGAATTTTTAAATTAAGTGAAAAATGAATGAAAATACAGATACAATCAATTATCTTTGGTTATATGATTAGAGTTAGATTTTCAATAATTGGCTAATAACTTACTAAAGCTTTTGACTGGGGAATACTAGAATTTGAGCCTGACTTCATATGAGAATATTTTGTTTTAATATTTAATAGCAAAGTCATATTAGTACTGCTTAAGGGAGTTAATATAACAAACATATTCAAGAACGGTTACACTAGATGAGTTCATTCTCTATAATAAAAAAGATAAAAGATAGATGTTATATCCCTAACATTGTTACATTAACAATGTTCAGATTTTTAAAAATAAATGTTTATAGAGAAGGAAGTGTTAGGTGATAGCTCTGCTTTATGTGCTAGTGTAGCTACCATTGTAACCTTGACCTCTTAACACTTGAAGTGATGATGGTGATTGTTCAGCATTAGTAAAGAGATTTCAGAGGTAAACACACTGATCATATTTGTTTGTTTAAGTTCATTTACTTGACCTCTCTTATCTGAAAAAAATTGTTTCCATGGTTACTACTGAACTGAGATACTAACAACAACCATAATGAATAGAAAATTTTGTGTCTGTATATTATGCTAGGACCACCTCATTACAGAATGTAAAGGAAATGTATACACACATACACATATATCATATATGTGTATATATGCAAGCAATGTCTTGCTAAGAGACTATAAAGAGAATTGGGGTTCAACAAAGTTGGATGAAAATGAAAACTAATTTGCAGAGTGAATCACAGCTACACATACTAAAATAAATGAATTTTATAAACATACTGTTGCGTGAAAAGGGCAATTATAGAAAATTAATAAAATGTGACAAGCAAACAAAACAATATATTGTTTAATGAAATACACTAATATGTTAAAACCATAAATACAAGTATGGAAATCATCTAAAATAATTTAGGACAGAGGTTACCTCTTGGAATAGGTAGAAGAAGCACAAAAAATTGGGGCTGGTGGAACAATGAAAGTTTTGTAAAAGTTAATGGTATGTAATTCTAAAGATGCTTTATTCCCAACCTCCACAAGCGGACAGTAGAATGAGAAATCTATTCAATGAGCTGTGGGTTGGTACAGTGTATGCTGTTATAAACTGCGGAAGAAATTATATCCATTTACCTGGAAACGTATAACTTTAATCTAAGGGCTATTTGTTCTTCTTTTAAATTTCCAAAGTTCTGCTGTGAGATTTTGTTTTTGTTGATAACAATCTTTTAACTATTTGGTTTTATAAATCAGGACTTCAAAAATGTAAGGTACTACAGGAAAAAACTGTCTTCCAAAATGATCACTTTCTATGTAAGTATAATCTACTAATACATTCCATAAAAGAGTACAATAACTTTACAAAGAAACAAACAAAAAAAACAAATATATTGTTACATAATTTTTTTATCATTATAAATTTGCCATAATACTATCCTGGGACTAACAAAAAATAAAATTCAACATTGGCCAAGTTTCTAGTATAACCTCACTTTTATGAAAGAACTTTCTAGTATTTTATTTACTTTATAAAATAACTATATTAATATTTTATTCCTCCTCAAAATTATGATCAGATACCAATCTGTACTTGGTATTTTTTGAGAAACAAATTGGGTAGCATGAATATTTGTCCTCAATAAATGACTTTTTCCATCCTACTCTTTTTATATAAGGATAATACTCAAAATCTGTATTAGTGATAGAATTTACTCATTTACATCAGGATGTACCAAATGGAAAGCGTAGTAAGCAAGAATAGCAATGCTGTCCTACAAATGTAAGATAGATTATCAAAGAAGTGTGCAACTGGAATTGCATAAAATATTAGATATTTATATCATAAATCTTTCGCATACAGCATGTGTGATACCACTCTATCGTGCTGCTAATGGTAAAAGAGCTTTAGAGAAATTAAATTGATTTATCTACAGTTAGGTGCATTTAAGTGATAGAAATAATAACAGTGATATTAGTGACCTATTAACATTTCATGTATGTAACAGTAATTAGAACATACATTTCTTGCAAGTAAAAGAAATTAACTTGAACAAATTGAAGTTTTAAAAAGTAAAGTGTGGTGTATTTGTGGGAAAGAAGTTACTTTATGAAAAATGCAAGGAAGGAAATATAGCTAAACCTCAGGAACATTTCATTCTGCTTCTATTTGAATGTAGTTTTACTCTTTTCTTTCTTTTCAGAAGCCTTTGTCTCAGAGTATATGATAGTCACATGACAAGCCCCACATTTACAAATTATAAGTATAGTCACTCCCCAAAACTTGTAATCTTTTAGGCCAAAGTTGAACCCCTAGTGGCAGAGACTTTTATGGACTTAACTTGCATTAGATATTTATCCATTGCTTAATTAACTGGGTCTGGCAGGACAGAACTAATTAGGATTCACTCAGATGCTTAAATAAACAAATGAGGAAAAATGGAGTGTTGGGCAAGTAATACTAAAGGAATGAAGTATACTGGCATTAGTCCATGTAAGTTAATAGAAACTTTAAAAAATATATGAACATGGGTATGATATAATTATCTAGAAACAAGGCTGAAAACAGACAAAATAATAATTACTTAATAAAATGCCAACTGTTCATAGTCTTGAGTCAACCACGATAATAACTTTCCTATTCTTGTGGCCTAACCTCTCATAAGATCAAAATTCTAACAACACTTTGAAGTTATTCCATGTTTTAGATTAAATTGAGAATTCCAGGGCCAGTGAGATAGCTCAGCAGCATAAGCGCCTGCCCAGCAGGCGCGAAGTCCTGAGTTCGACTCCTGGAACCCACATAAAGGAAAAAAAGGGCTGGTGATATCACTCAGCAGCACAAGCGCTTGCCCAGCAAGCATGAGGTCCTGAGGTCAACTCCCAGTACCCACATTACAAAAAAAAAAAAAAAATTGAGAATTCCATAATTCCATTGTATTGGTATCCTGAAAAATGTTGACCCAAAATGGCATGGGATGTCCTCAATATCAGAGTTAAGCTACATTGAACTGAATGAATGGGTAGAATCTCTATGAAAGGAGGTAAGATAGTAGAAGACCTAGGAAGGGAAAAACAAATGGCAATAAATTGTGTTTTACAAAAGGAAAGCAATTTATGACTTGATAAGTCTTAAAGAGGGGAGTTGTGAATGCAAAGCAACTATCCCGAGTGACTACTACATGCCAAGGAAGGAGTTTTACTCACATGATCTCCAGAGCTGATCTTTGGCTAAATGTCTTTCACCTGCTAGGGTTAAGTATCTCAGGATTTGGTGTCTTACACTATAGAAATACGGAGATTGATTTTTATAATATTTGTGTATGACTGGTAAAATACGTGGCTGCAGAATTATGTTGCTTTTTGTCTTTCCTTTTTGATCTTTTACAAAGAGCTCGTGACTTTTTAAAGTAGGATTAAAATGACTTTGTTTTTTTGCTTTATGAACTCATCTCTTCAAGTGAAAAACTACAGTTATATTCAAGAAGCTGTAGGGTATTAAGTGATATAGCACATGTTTGACATATGGTATTTGATAAACAAGTATTTACGAAATCATCAACTCACTGGCTTTAGAAGCAGTCAACACAGAAGTTAGTTATAAGAATTCAGGTGACTGACTGTAGTGTATCAGGATGACAACAGGGAAATCAACTAGAAATGAAGATGGTACAATTGCAAGGAGTTCAGTCAGACTGCAGTGTGTTTTAAGGAGTTCATACTATTTTCTGCAGGCTTGAGACTCCATTGTGCTCCATCTCTTATTCAAGTTATTAATACCAATAGTTCACAGCAGCTGTGCATTCACAGAGATAAGTTTTACAAAGAACAGATGAAGAGCTCTTTCAGTGCTGATATCAGATGGATTAGAACGTGATTATTCAACAGGCTGATTAAATTATTGGGTTGACTGTTCAGATAAGAGATTTTGGATGCACTCTGCCAAACTGTAATTAACTTAAAAATTTCTGCTAGCCTGCTTATAAGATGATCATGTGATATGCTTTGAAGAAATCTTTGAAGGCCCAGAACAGCAGCTGTGAAGGTGTAAGCACGAGTCAGTTCTAATAATTATTACTTATCTTCAAGTAGAAGAACAGAATTTTCAGTAAAAATGGTAAACACTTTCAAAGATCTTTGGTTTTTATAAAATCTGCATAAACCCTCTGATTCTACTGTAGAAGCCTCTATAAATGAAATGGTTATTATTCAAGGGGGCATCTAAAAGAATAAGAAGTTTTCCATTTGTGAAATATGATCAACAAGATACTGAGAAAATTTCCTTCCAATATAACAAATATAAAAATTCTAGACAGGCTTAAAAAAAAAGATGCACAACATACTGCTATCAAAATAAGGAAGTTTTTGAGAGGTCAGAAGAAAAACAACAAAGCAGAGGAAGGCAAAACTAACATAGATGTGTTTGTCCTCAAGGTTTCTGTCAGTCCCAGGAAGCCTAGAGACTGAGTTCCAGTGGTTTACAAACACTTGGGTTAGCAGGCATGGTCAGAGTGCATTCATGGGAACAGACAGTTTAGAAGCCTATACTTAAAGATAGGACCAACAAAGTGATATTTGTGAGCTAGAAAACAACAACAGGATGATGGCAGAGTGTGTACTTGCTTCAGATGTGATTAAGGATAAAGATAAATAAGTCCTTCCTAAAATTAAAACCAGTTTAGGCCTCAAAACCTCATGTAAAACATTTGGTTTTGAAGTGGATCCTGATCATGGGGGTCTTTTGAAAATTAGTAGAAGCAATGCCAAAACCTCTCTGAAGCAATGTACTTTATTCTCAGTTTTCAAAAGAATATCATAAATAAATTTGGACATGAAGTGAGCCCACAACAGAAGAAAAACGCTGACAATATGAGAAAAGAGACTTTAGAGGTGACAATCAGCAGGAAGAGAAAGCTTCAAAATCAATATCACCTAAAATATCCATATATTGGGTAGATCAGAAATACAATTTAAAACAAAAGTTTAATATTCTTAAAAATTAAATGGAATTAAGGTACAATCAAATAAGCAACTCAAAACTTATAAATACTTCAAGTATAATAAAATAGTATTTCTAGAAATAAAAAATATAATGGGAGAAAAATAACCTCAATAGCATGAGATGAACAATAGATTATAAAAAATCTAATTAGTTGAAGAGAACTAGTTAACTTCATTTTATATCTGGTAAATTTACCTGAGAGGCAGCTCAGATAAATGTGATGCTGAAGAGGTTAAGAAACATGAAGGACAGACTAAAAAGTGAAAAGGAGAAATGTAATGAGAATTCCCAAGAGGATAATGGGGAATATTGGAAGAGGCATTGTTTCAATAGATATTTTTTTTTTTTTTTTTTTTTTTTTTTTGGGTACCGGGGGGTCGACCTCAGGACCTTGCGCGCCAGCAGGCGCCCGTGCCGCTGAGCGATATCACCGGCCCCTTTTTCGTATGTGGGTTTCGGGAGTCGAACTCGGGCCCTCGCGCTTGCCCGGCAGGCACTTAAGCCGCTGAGCCATCTCACCGGCCCTGTTTCAATAGATATTATCAGAGATTTAATAGAACTGATGAAAGCCACCAATACTCTGATGTCAGCCAGCAAGAAAGAAACAGAAAAATTTTAATTAATATCTAAATACCTTATTGTGAATAAAGCATTAAAAAAAAAAGAGAGAAGACTTAACAAATAACTGTGGAAAAAATACCTACACATAAAAGGTACATTAATGGCAATTCTTTGAAGTGCCATTGTATTATAGACAGCTAAGTTAGGTAGAAATATTATAGGCATTCAGAAAGGGCTAGGCCCTCGAAGGAGTCAGTGCAAAAGATAAAAACACATTACAACTTTGGATAGAGGCACATTCATTAAAGGCCAGGCCTCGGGACAAAAGTGAAATGACTACACCTACATGCCTCCCTGAGGGATAAACAGTAATGATCGTCAGCCACTTGGGTGGGGGACCATGACCTCCTTATCAATCTCTTCCAGGAAAGGTCCTTGTTCTTTCCATGTACACTTGCAACGTGACTTGCTTCCCCATTAGATCAATATTACCTAAGTGACTATATTTATAATTTCATTAGTTGCCCATAGTTTTGTCCCACCAGATGGCCACCTCATGATTTTGTACACACCTCATGTTTTTGCTCCATAAAACTTTGAGAAGTGGGCTTGTAGACAACCCACTTTCTTGGTCCCATCCTCTCCTTCTCAGACAGGTGTTGTCTTTCGCTCAATAAATATTTCCTATTCTTAATCTCCTTTGTTCCTCAGAATTCATTATTTGATTTTGGGAAACACAAACTCAGCATATTGGACATCTAGCAGGTTTCTCTTATATCATTTAGAGTTCCTGATATCATTCCTATAACATTTGGAGGTCCCACCAAGATAATTAGAAGGAGATAAGAGTTTGTTTTTGTTTCATGGATTCTGGATTGTGACTAGTTTAGGTAATCAAAATTGTCATCCTTGTTTTTCAATTGCTTATACCTTGAATGTTTATGCCTTGTCTCCTTTATTGTCTTTTGTTAAAATGATGGTAAATTTAAATTGAGAACATGGGAAGATTATGATGTTTCTGTGATGCAACATTTTGGTCTTATATTCCTGTTTTATATGCTCCATTTGTACTTAGCAGTTATTGGTGCTCCTTGCTTGACCTGTTTGATTTGTTAGACAGTGCTAGGGAACGGTAATGTTAGAGCGTCTAGTGGACTTCGATATAAGTGCTATAAATGGGTCTTTTTATGAAATCTAGTTCAAATTTTAAAAATATACATGCCTATTAATAAATCACAAGATTCCTTCTACCAATTAAATGACAATAGGTCAACAGCCATTCTTAAGACTTGGAGGACAAATTTCACTGGGACAAAGTGACCCAATCACCCCTGTACACCCTAGAAAGAATGTTGAAACTGTTCTGCCTCAGTTTCCTTTCTGGTCTGATCTTCTGCTGGTGAGGAGGCAATCTTAGCTCTTGAGATTTCCCATTCTCATCTTTCTAGGCTGAGAGTGATGACTCATGAGCAAGTTGTCTCAATAACACACCAAGCACATGAGAAGAAAAGACTTCCTTTTTCTGATCTCATTTCTGATCTTTTCCTGTCACTTTATACTTTCTTTTGTTTTGGAAGCAGGTACGATTAGAGAAAAAGAAACTCTGAAGTGTCCCAACCTTTCCCTCCTATCCACCAGCTTAATCTTTATCTGTCCCTCATAGAACTATGATAAACTGGTTATTCTGTCAGCTAGTCAAATGCTCTCAGAGCAGCTGCCACTCTAAAAGCAAAGGACAGGTTCCCCAGCACCTCCTGGTTAATCCCCACTGAAGCCAGTGCAGTGTTGAACAGACAGGCAGCTGAATTCCTTTCTAGAGTCAAATCTCTTGTTGTGTGGAACCAGTTAAAGCTGAGAGGACAACTGAGGAGTCATGGCCAGGGCTACTCTCTGGGACATACCCAAAGGTTCCTCAGTGGAAGCTGGGAAACCAACAGAAAAATCTCCACTTATCTATTGTCCCAACCTGCATTTCTCAATGAGGTGAGAGGTAACCCTGTCAGTGATCTTTTGATATCCTCTTTCCCAGAGTGACCAGAGACAACACTGTTAGAGTCCTCTTTTAAGCCTCCATTAAGAGCTGAGCTACAGATTTGCACTTTTCTCTCTGCTAGTAAGTCAGAAACCCCAGTTTTTCTCCGGTCTACTGGGAGTTATCTTTAGGACTCTTTGGCTAGCTAAATCACCCTCCAGGAGGTCAGGCTGAGACATCTTGCAACAACTGTTTCCTATCAGAGGAGTGATTTACACTTGTGCCTTGCATATGCTAACTAAGAGTAAAAAAGGGTTTTAGTCAGCCTTTCTCTTCTTTCATGTGCATATAAAAACTGATAAATGTGCCTTTACTAACGCTTAAGTTGTGGTTGCTAAACAATGGGTATAAGTTAACCTGTGAGATTCATAAGTGTGTTGCATATATAGAGATAGAGAAATTTTAGAGTGGATTTTGAGTAAAACTTAGCCTTGTTTTGTTGCTAAAGAAGATTGTCTAGGTGATCAGGTAGATAACACAAATGTCTTGGGAACTTCTTTGCCCTAGAGCCCAGGGCAGGATATCTCTAAGCCATTTACTTGACTCTGTCTCTAGAGGTGATTTCTTTTACAGGCTGAGAATTGCTCCAAATTGCCCTTGATCTTTTATCTCACTCTCTTTCAAAGAATTAGAATGCAGTGGTTCAAGTCTCTTGATTATTGGTTTAAATTTCCTAGCAATTCTTCCTTCTTTAAACATCACTATTAACAGCTAAAATCAATTACAGTTTGTGTTTTTGCAAAAATCTACTAGAGCTAGGAGTGCAAGTTTCCAGGGAAGATGAGGGCATGAGTCAGTAAGGGTGGCTAGCCCAGTACAACCTATCACCTACTCTCCATACAGCAGCCACCTGCTCTAGAGCAGGTCACCTTGGGGGATATAGAAATCAAGGAGAAATAAAAAAAAAGGATGCTAACTCTTTCTCTTGTATTTCAGACGGGAGACTCAACGTCAAAATCTGTTACTCCTTTGGAATGTATTCTTAAGCACTAGAAAATGTTCAACTCTCACATATTGGGAAAAGGCCGTTTAAAATGATTCTACATCCATGCATGGACCGCCTAAGCCCTAGAGCCAAAATGGAACGCAGAGGGAAGTATTGATTATGACACTATTTCACAACTAGAATTGTACTGTAAGAGAGAGAAAAATGGTCAAAATTACCTTATGTTCAGACTTTTCTTGCATAAAAAATAATCTTTGTGTTCAAAAGGTAAATATAAGCCACAAGAAACAAATGGTCAATATGGGACAACCCGTGTTCCTATGTCCTTTTCTCTCAGTGACCTAAAATAGGTCAAACAAGATCTAAAAAATTTTTCAGATGACGCTGATAAGTACATTGAGGTCTTAAAAGGACTTACTCAGAACTACGAACCAGACTGAGAAGATACAATGTTACTCTTAAATCGAACATTGAATTTTTTTTTTTTTTTTAATATGCGGGTACCAGAAGTTGAACTCAGGACCTCACGCTTGCCAGGCAGGCGCTTATGCTGTTGAGCTATATCACCCAAACATTGACTTCTAATGAGAGACAAGCAGCATTCCTACTGGAGCCCAAGCAGTCCCTCCCCAAGACCCCCACTGGCCAAACAACCAGACGGGAGATTAGAATAGGAGCCGCCTTCAGACATGTATTCTTGAAGGCCTAAGAAGGACAAGAACTAAGCCCTTCAATTACTTTAAGTTGTCAACTATTCATCAGGAGAAGGGTGAGAACACCTCTGCCTTCTAAGATTGTTTACAAGAGGCACTGACAAAACAAACATCACTGGCTCCTGATTCAATAAGAGACAGACTACTCTTAAAGACAAGTTTGTTACCCAGTCAGCCTAAGATATTAGGAAAAAGCTACAAAAATTGGCATTTGCTCCAGATAGCTCACTTGATACTTTAGTGAGAATTTCTTCCTCAGTATTTTAAAACTGAGACCAGGAGAGGCCAAGGGGAGAAAACAAAGAGACCGAGAGAAAGTGGCTGCTCTAAGTGCAGCTTTAAAAGGAATAGACCCTAAGTCTGATGTTCAGGGCTCCCAGAAGAGCTCAGTGACTAAACTCACCTTCTACCACTGTGGAAAACCTTAGGAGGCCACCTTAGCAGGGACTGCAATAACAGGCCCCCTGGGCCATGCCCTGATTGCAAAGGTGACCACTGGAAGTTGGACTGCAGCTTGAAGTGAAGGCGTCTTCCCAGCTGGTCCGACAAGACTGAAGGGCCCCAAGGCACTCTCTGCCTCCTCCCTCTGGCCAGACTGTCGTCTTCGTGGAGGAGCCCTGGGTAATCTAGAGTGAAAAGAAACCAGCCTATTGCTGGACATTTTCACATGTCTCTTGGTCCTTCTTTTCAACCCTGGCCTTCCTTCCAGCTATCACACCTCAGTAAAAAGAGTCACTGGAGAAGAGGTAACTCCCTATTTCTCAGAACCCTCAGGTTATAACTGAGATAGCTTTCTCTTCACTCATTCCTTTTAATTATGCCTGAAGTTTGAGTTCCCCTCCTGGGGCGAGATATTTTATCTTGTTTAAATACTGTAATATATATACATCCAGGTCAAGTATGCTGCCTCATGGAGACAGAAATAAATCCTACAGTATGGGCAACTAAAGATAGAATAGATAGAACAATAAGAGCTGCCCTTGTGCAAATATGTTTCAAAGAGCCTACTACTTTCCATAAGCAGAGACAATACCTTCTAAGGCTTGACGTTAAAAGAGGATTATTACCTATAATCCATAATTTAAGGGGACAAGGTTTACTTAAAGTCTGCAATAGCCTATGAAACACTCTGACCTTGAAAGTTCAAAAACCCAATGGGGAGTAGAGGTTGTTACAGGATCTTAGATTGATAAATGAGGCAGTAGTGCCAATCAACCCAGTGGTACCTAACCCCTATGCTCTCGTTTCTCAGATCCCAAAGTATGCCAGTTGGTTTGCAGTGTTGGATTTAAAAGATGCCTTCTTTTCTATACCTTTACATACATATTTCCAGTTTCTTTTTGCTTTTGAAAATCCTCATGACCAGACCTCTCAACTGCCATGGATTGTGCTTCCTCAAAGATGCAGAGGCAGTCCTCATCTTTTTGGGTAAGTGCTTGCCCACAACTTGACATGTTTTAAATATCTCAAGTCACAGTCTTGCAATATATAGATATTATACTGTTATGTGTTCCCTCTCTAGCCAAAGCACCTGTGCTGTACTAAATTTTCTAACAGACAGAGGTTGTAAGGTCTCTAGGTCTATGGTACAACTTTGCAGCGTCGAGGTAAAATACTTGGGCCTTATCAGATCTAAGGGAGCCCAAAGCCTGGGGGAATAGAGAATTAAACCAATACTTCCTTCCTGCAGCCCAAGACTCTAAAACAGCTAAGGAGATTCCTAAAAACTATAGCCTTTTGTAGCTTGTAGATAGCAGGACATGGTAAGATCATACAACCCCTCTATGAGCTTATAACGAAAGTCCAAAAGGTACATACCCATATTTTAACCTGGGAGCCTGATTCCCAAACTACATTCCAGAAGCTTAAAGAGCACTTCTAAATGCTCAGTATTGAGCTTACCAACAGGACACCGTTTCAATTTATATGTTGATAAAAGGTGGGACATGGCTTTAGGAGTGCTTATGTAGGATCAAGGACCTGCTCAACAGCCTGCAGGGTATCTGAGTCATAAATTAGACACTGCCACAAAGGGACGGCCTGCATGCCTTAGACCTGTGGTTGCAGTAGCTCTCCTGGTACTGGAGGCATCTAAGCTGACTTTAGGCAAAGATCTCATTATACACACACCTCGCAATGTGGCAAGTCTTCTTTCTTCCAAAGGGAGCCTATGGTACCAGACAACTGACTTCTTAAATACCAGGCTGTAATTCTAGAAGGACCAGCCATTCAAATAAAGACATATTCCTCCTTAAACCCTGCCACCTTTCTACCAGAAAAAGAAAAAAGTTGAGGCAGAGAGATATGACTACATGGGACTAGTCCTCAGCTAGCAAGACTCACAGCTCTGATGAGGACTTTACACCTCAACAAAAGAAAGTCAGTATTTATACTGATGATGATTAAACATGGTTAATTCTGATTATAAGTCACCTTGGTAAAAAGGCCTCCTTATGTTGAGAACAGAAAAATTGCTCCTATTCTCATTGGCCTAACTCTATTAAATACTTAAGATAGACATCCCTCAGGCAGTGCATACACACCATAACTTTACAGGTCAAAGAATGGTTTACAACAGACTGGAACTTGCACAGTTACAAGGCAAGTATGTCAAGCTGGGTCTGGTGGCTCATGCTTGTAATCCTAGAACTCAGGAGGCTGAGGCAGGAGGATCACTGTGAGTTTGAGTCCAGCCTCGGCTACACAGTGAACTCACGATTAGTCTGAACTGCATAGTGAGACCCTGTCTCAAACTCCCTCCCCAAAAAAGTGTCAAAAATATCAACAAACCTACGAACTTACCCTGTCTATGACACTGATGGTCTAAAAGTGTGTTTCACTAGTATGATTATTTGGCTTCTATCTTTATCCCTTCCCTAGGATTAGAGGATGTCATGCAACACATCAATGCCTTGACTAACTATACACAATGGGCCTTAAAAGACACCTCAAATGATAAAATGAATGAGGCAAGCCATCCTCCAAAATCAAATGACGTTATACATTCTAACAGCAACACAAGTGGATACTTGTGCAATTAAAAAAGCCAACTCTTATGTGTACATTATTGGTCCTTCTGCTAATATCTCGATGGCTGTTCAAGATATTAAATGACAGGTTAATGCCATGTCAGATTCTAAAATTCCCTAGACTTTCTCCTTACCCTATTTGTGAGAGGCTAGTACTGGCTCTTCCTGGTAAAAAATATTTTTTGGTTGTATTCATAATAGTCTTATTGATCTTATTATTTATCCCATGCACACTTAACTGTTTCTTTGGCTTTGTCTCCTCCGGACTTAAAGCTATATGCCTACCCAATACGAAATGCCTGACATCTATTGAGGTCCTTTAGATGGACTCTCCATAGAGTATCTCTAACTGCTAACCACAACAACCCCCTTCAACTGGACATAGCCAAAACAGTCTCTGCTCCTTTCCTCCTCAAGTCAGTTAGGGGTACCTCTTGAGAGAGGGAATATTATAGTAAGCTAAGTTAGGAGAAAATACTATAGGCAATCAGACAGGGCTAGGCCCTCGAAGGAATCAGTGCAAAAGATAAAAACATTACAACTGTGGGTGGAGGCACATTCATTAAAGGCCAGGCCTCAGGACAAAGATGAAATGACCTCACCTACATGCCTCCCTGAGGGATAAACGATAATGATCATCAGCCACCTGGGTGGGGGACCATGATCCCTTCCAGGAAAGGTCCTTGTTCTTTCCATATACACTTGCTATGTGACTTGTTTCCCCATTAGATCAATATTACCTAAGCGACTATACTTACAAGTTTATTGGTTGCCCATAGTTTTGTCCAACCTGATGCCCATCTCATGACTTTTTACCCACTTCATGTTTTTATTCTAAGAAACTTCCTTTGAGAAGTGAGCTCAGGGACAATGCACTTTCCGGGTTCCCTCCTGTCCCTCTTGTAAGAGGAATTTTCCCTTCTGGGAATGCACAATCCATGCTGTCCTCCTCCTCCCAATGTTAGGGGAATTAAGCTGTTACAGTTTAAAGTTGCCTAAATTAGATAAGAATGAGAACAGAGCTGACCAGGGATCTGGGTTACGAGATAAGAACAACCCCACGACTAAGGAATTTACAAAATAGGAGACATCTGCAGCTGCCCAGCCTTAAACTTCCGTATGATTGTCTTCTCCCAATGAACGTAAAAAGCTGTTTAAACTAACCAATGCCATCTGCTTCTGTAACCACGCTTGCAAAGACCCCTCCTCCCTTTGTTCTATAGGCTTATAAGCGCTGCACAGGCTTAGCTCGGTGCTCTCTGTTTCTGCGTGTTCAGTGAGCCCCACGCATGCTTGGGCAATAAAACCACTTGCCTTTTGCATGAGAGAACGCTTCTTGGAGTCTTCCTTCACGCGGCGGGCGTCTCAACCCTAACACTCTCACACAGGAACTATCTCTCCCTCAGTAAATATTTCCTACTCTTAACCTCCTTTATTCCTCAGAATTCATTCTTCGATTTTGGGAACCACAAACTCTGCATATGAGACATCTAGCAGAATGAAAATTATATTTCCCTTGTGTCATTTAGAGGTCCTGATATCACTCCTATAACAATTGGATGTCAGAAGAAAATAGAATATTTTATGTAAAGAAGAAATGTTAACTAAGAATCATATATTTTGAACTGTAATTTAAAAATAAGGATAAAATATAGACACTTTAAAGAAAAGAAACAGTGAACAAATAGTATAAAGCAGATAAAATGCATGAATTAATGTTAACTTGTTAGTATGAGTGTAAAAACAAAATATTGAACCATAACAAGAACAAAGCAAGTTGCATAATTAAAGTAACTATGATTATATTTCATGATGTACAAAACTGAATGTGACCAAAAAATATGCTTTTTAGGCATAGCATGTGGAAAACAAGCAAAAGCAATAAAATGATTAGCATAAAATCTAAGAGTCACCTCCAGAGGCAAGAGAAAGGCAGTATCTGAGGAAGGGAACACAGAGAATTCAAGATACAAGAATACTTTGATCTAGGGCTGGTGAGATGGCTCAGCGGCGTAAGCGCCTGCCTGGCAAGGGTGAGGGCCTGAGTTCAACTCCCGGAACCCACATACGAAAAAAGGGCCGGTGATATCACTCAGCTGCATGGGCACCTGCTGGAATGCGAGGTCCTGAGGTCGACCCCCGGTACCCACAAAAAAAAAAAAGAAAAGAATATTTTGATCTAGATCATATTTTGAAAATATGAGAGTAAATTTATTCAATTTTTATATCTTAAATTGTATGACTATATTAAGTATATTGGTATATTGGTTTTAAGGTATGGTACACTTAATAGTTTTTTTTAGAAAAAAGTAAAACAAAGTGATCAAGCAGAAAAATGAAAGGAAGTAAACCTAAAGGTGGCAGGATTCTGGAATCAGCAATCTACAACTCCAACATTGGTATATTTTTGCATCAACAAAATATGATTTTGCACATTGTTTTAGAAAGCATACTTATCCTAGTCATTTGTTTAACAAAATGATAAGACTCTATGACGTGATCCTTAACACCATTCTCAGCCCCCACTAACTAAGAGAGCAAAACTTCATTTATCTCTGCAACTATAAAACATACAGCATGGAAACATTTCAGATTAGAGTTGTTGCCAACTGAAACTCTTGACCGAAATTTATAATTTAGAGATAATCTCAAAGACATATTAAAATCATGTTAGGCAACACACACTTTATTTTTGGCTATTTTAGGGAATCCTTTCCACCAATACTCTACTGACTAAAATTGGAAGACCCAGCAATGTGAGACAAAAATTTTGTTTCTGTGAAACCATTTAGCTAATGACAAATTATTCATTTAACCATATATACAAATGTCCCTAAATGTAACTTGAGGATCTATGAAATGAAACAATTCAAATAATGAAGTTTAGTCTGTGGTTTCATAATTCTAATACCACTACTCAATAGCATTCTTTCATATATTAGGCCATAAAGATTCCTGTAGTATAATTACAAAACACTATTTTAAAAATGTATTATGTACTACAGCACTTAGCCTTGACAAACAATTACTGGATCACATTCAACTGAATACAAAAAGCTATCTTTATCACAAGGTTAAAATTAGCCTTGGAACAATAAATGCTTTCAAAGCTATTCAAAACTCCAAATTGCTTTGCATCAGTCTCTTTTGAGGAAATGCAAACAAGTAAACTGAAGGACATTTGAAAAACTTCCTGTCCTTGTCCTCTAAATTTTTTCAAGATTGTTAATCCCATAAGGAACAATCACATCACCCTTGAAAAGTGATCAGTTTGACCTCAGAAGGAAAAGTTTTACAAATTAAAATTAAAATTAAAATAAAACAAATAGCCAGCAAAACAAAGAATCCTGAGGATTTTGGTCTTTAGAAGGTAGTATTTGGGGTAGGACTCACACTTTTCAGGTATTATTACAGGAAAAAAAAAAAAAAAATCAAGTGGCAAAGTATTTGCTTCATGGAAGAACTATCAGAAAGCAAATGGATTTGTTATTCGGTTCCAACCCAATATCCTGGGAGATATACTTTTTTGTCCATTCATCCAAGAAAAGACAGTATTACATTAGAATTTTACCATTCAAGTTATGTAACAAAGTACTTTAATAATGACTGTGATCATTACTGAAAAATGTATAATCAAAATCATCACAAAAAAGAGGTGGGCTAACGGAAAAAATTCAATACATCCAAAAATTAAATGTTCTTCCAGGATGACCTAAAAAATTACTTTTGCTAGAAAGTTTTACATCAAAATCTTCCTATCACTTTGGTTATAATAACATTTTGAGAGCCTATCACTATCTTGGAGATCATCACTGGGGAGAAGGAACAGAATGGTGGTAAGTTTTCCTTTGAGCTGTAATCACAGTGACTTTAAGTATATTCAAAATTAATTTAATAGCATCAATACCAACAATAACTAGAGTTAGGTAGCAGAGAATTCAGTCACTAGACAGCCATCTAAATGCCAATATTTATTAAAGCATGTCCAAACAATAGCTTACATCTGAATGTGCTCTACAATTATCCTCTGTGATTTCACACATAAAGAAAAATATAACATCCACAAAAACTCTATGAAATGATGGAACATTTTGCTAGAGTTTTCTCTGGGTTTGGAAATAAATGTGTAGTCATAGGACCAAGCCAATCTTGCAGAAAGATAAAAAAAAACTTGTCGTGATTCACAATGCACATAAACATGTTAAAGGCTTTGATATATCCAGTATTAAATTACCTGTATATATAATCCATACTCTCAAAAACTGATTGGATTCTTATTTTTAAGATATTATATATCAATATTTCATAGGACATTATATTTTATAGAAAACAGATTGATATATTCATACGGATTAGTGGCCTCCAAAATTTTTTGATGATATACTCCATCTACATAAGCAAATTTTTGACTCTGTATTGCTAATAAAATATTTACAGAAATAGAATTCAGAGAAAAGAGGGAAGAATACTATTGGTATTTTCCCACTTCTTTACCATATCCTAATCTTTACAGACTTCTGAACACACATGATGCCAGAGAGCACTAAGAAAGATCTGTCTGAAGTCTAAAAAGAAGAAATCTATCCAGAAACAAGGCTAAGAATCTGGTATAAACAGTAGGAGCAGGCATCAAGAAATATTTAATGTAAAAGTCATATAATAAGTATTTAAGTAGGCAACATGATCTCTATCACAATTACTCAACCTGCCATGCTCATAAGAAAGAAGTCATGGAAAGAAGTAATAATCATGTTTGTGTTCCAATGAAAATTTATGAACACTAAAATTTGAATTCTGTACGTATATATGTATTAACTAGCTGTTTTTGCTTATTGCTATTTACATAAATTTCAAATATAATTTGTCATAAGTATCATCCTTTTTAAAATTTTTTCACCAATTATTTATGCTGTGTTCTGAATGTTTTTGTCCCCTCACACCCAGAAACTTACTCATTGATGCGATGATACTAGAAAGTGATTTGGTCGTGAGGGTAGAGGCCTGGTGAATGAGATTAGCATTGTTTATAAAAGAGGCCTAAGGGAGAACCTACACCCCTGCTACAATGTGAAGACATGGCTAGAAGGGTTAGAAGTCACTGTTTATAAACTAGAAAACTATCTTTTACAAACAGAAAATCTGCCAGTGTTTACATCTTGGACTTGTCAATCTCCAGAACTGTTAGAAATAAATTTCTGTTGTGTAAAAAAGCTAACTGTTCCATACTGTCTTCTTATAGCCCGCCTAAACAGTGAAAGACAATTCAAAAGTATAAAAATCATTCTTAGCTCATAGGCTGCACAAAAGCAGTTGCATTTGGCACATAGACAACAGTTTTCAAAACCTGTCTCAAAAAAGAAGGGGCAGATTAAAGAGGAAAGCCAAGAATGACTATAGACAACGAGTTCAAGCACCATTTTGCTTTTCCTACTAAGCTGTAAGAGAGAAAGGTACATGTTTAGTCAAGGATGATTGAGTTCCTTCAGATCAGTAAGTAATAAGTATTGAATTGGTTGATAAGTAGCAATAAGAAATAGATATTCAGTCAATGCATAATAACTCATTTCTAAAAGCAATTTTATTGAGTAAGACCATTCAAAATCTTCAAAAACTGATGGTGCTTTTGATTAGTTTTCAGGAAACTCCAAAAATGGTCACAACTGGCCCCATGTTTTTTATGGGCTTCTGTGGATAATGAAGCCCACTAATGTTTATCAGCAGGAATTATTTTTACATAATGATATAACGAAACTGACTTTTAATATATCAACCTCATTAAGAACAAAATGTAGTACTCATATCTGTAATGTTTAATAGCACTACATATCATTATTTTCAAATTTAGGTAAGGGTTATATAAACATCATAGATCTCCAAAAGCCTCTTATCTGATAAATCTAAATGCAATAAAACCTTATGGTTCTGATTACCAAAGGCTAAAGAATGAGTAATTTATGTACTGCAGGCCTACAGAAATACAACTTGTCTGCGAAAACAGCCCTAAGGGAAGTTAAAATTGAAAAGAGAAAAGACAGATAAATAAAAAGCCACTATTTCTTCAGAAAGTTTTTTCAGTTATGATAAATTTTAAACAAATAGTATTATTATTAGTGATTTTTCTGGTAGCAAAAATAAAATAACTTATTATAAAACCACTGTTTAATACTAGCAATACAGGAGAGAATGTTAAAATTCATTCATTAACATAATGATAAATTTTTGTTTCTCTAATGAAATTAAATTCTACTAAAGACCTACAACTTAGATTGTAGATAATAACCAAAGCACCATATTATGACCTTATAATTGGGTTACAATGTTTTGGACCAATTTTTTAATGAGAGTAATTTCAAAGTAATCTTATTTCTTTCTTAGAATTGTTATAAATTTAATACATAAAGAAATGTGGAAAATTGCAAGTAACTTAGCCACAGCAAGCAAGGTATCTGTTTACTTAGATAAAATGGAGGATACAGTCTGGCCAGGATTAGTTAAGTGATTGTATATTCACATGGAAATAGTATATAATATAATATAATATAAAAACAGTATAATTTGAGAGTGCTCTGACCTTAAGAAAATCATGTTCATTATTTTCACAAATAACTCATAGATAACTATATAGACTTTAATATAGACATAAGAAAATCATACTGATTTCATGCACTGATTAGTTATTGAGAAGTAGAACAAAGAATTCCAGTGGACTGAGAGACCCAATCAAGAGACACAGGTGAATACTGGTTATTCCAATTTACTTCCTCTATTTCCCCTGCATTTTTGGAGTCATTGTCTTTTAATATTCATCAAGAGGCAGACTAGCATATTGGTTAAAAAAGAATTAAGCCATATTACCTGGTTCATATATTGATTCTCTCATCATACTAATTATGTTACCTAGAAGTAACAACTTTTTCTATTTCACATTCCCATCAGTACAATGAATACAGTTAGAGATAACACCTCAAAAAGTAATTGTTGTAAGCATTAAATATGGGGAAAGGAAGTAAGTATATTTACTTCAAATAAGATAAAACAAGGGATATTTGAAATGTTTAGATTACTAGCACAGTATAGATATTTAATAGTATGATTTTATAGTTGCTGTGTATTAGTGTTTTTCACACTACAGTTATACCATTGTTACGGCTTGTATCTAGATGTCCCCCCAAAGCCTCATGTGCTCATAGGAGGCGCCTTTGGGAGGTGGCTGAATCATGGGTGTGTCACACTGGGATTAAGGGTGTGTGTTTCTAGATTAGCCCCCTGACTGGTTTAGCATAGTTCTGGGTGTGGATAATGGGAAGGCCCACTCTGGCTGTGGGTGGCACCATCTAATAGGCTTCTAGCATGGATGGGATAAAAGAGAAAGGAAGGGTCCCTGTTGCTGCCTCCTGCCTACCCTGCTATGGATTGTTTCACCTCTAAGATGCTCTTCTCCCATGCCACCTAGCCTTGGAGCTAGCCAACTATGGACTAAAACCTCTACAAACTGTGAGCCAAAATAAATCTTTCTTCCTTTAACTTGTGGGCATTGGGTATTTTGTCTCAGCAATGAGAAAAGTAACTAAGACAATCATGTATAGTGAACTACTGATGTATACTTTATCTTTGGTGAATTCATGCTGGGTGTTGGGATGGCTGTACATAACTCTGAGTAGTATATCTTCTTCAAGACACTGGAGAATGCAGTCTAGGAGATTTTCTGTGTATTAATTTGCTGAAGCTGCACATGGTATTACTACAGTTGGACCCTCAAAAATATTACAAGATTTCTGAAATAGTTCTCTTGAAAGCCTGTCATACTGCTTGATCTGATAAAAGGAAAGGATTCGAGCTGGATATCGTAAGTGTTACAATGTGGAAAAAGTCCAATCTGTATATATTTTTGAAAACAGTGTATGAATAGAGCTCAAGATGCCTATTTCACTGATCCAAGTTGTATGATGAGATCAATAAAGTTTCCCCCAAAATTGCAAATCACATAGCCTTTATCTTCATTATATTTTATTTATTTATTTATTTATTTATTTATTTATTTATTTATTTATTTATTGTGGGTACCGGGGGTCGATCTCAGGACCTCGCGCCAGCAGGCACCCGTGCCGCTGAGCGATATCACTGGCCCTTTTTTTGTATGTGGGTTCCGGGAGTTGAACTCGGGCCTTTGCGCTTGCCAGGCAGGTGCTTACGCCACTGAGCCATCTCACCGGCCCTTCAGTATATTTTAGAGTAGTCTATCAGCAGATTATAAAAATGAAGGCAAGGTCCCAGGACAGAGTAATAAAATAAAAAATAATACTTTGAGTCAGGGAGGGAGACCAAATAGGTTGGATGAAGAATCAAGATTCAAAGAGCTATAGATGCACTGGAGCAGTGGCCTTAATCTAACAACATAACATGAAAAAAATAATTATATTCTAGGTCCAAAATCCCACATGAACACATGTAAGATAGAGAAGTCAGAGTTTATCAGTTGAAAAACTTAGTTAAAAGATAGGAAAAGTAAAGAAAAGAAAAGCTTAGTAAAATATGATTCATACAGATCAAAATATGAAAGGGACTGACACAAAAAACTAATGAACATAATAGCAAGTTAGTATTAGGAAAAGGAACGCAATTTCAGAGCTGTTCAGATCACTGCCTTTAGTTTGGGGCAAATTAGAACACATTCAGTAAAAAAATTCAGAAAACATATTTAGAGATAAAGAGACAAATATTCCACATTATTATGAGGAATAGTTAAAAGAAATAGGTATAGTTAGTTTAGATATGGTTTAAAAAAAGGTTTTTAAAAAACTACTATCACTTTATCTGAAAGACAGAGAAGGGAGTTTTGAAATTTTTTGAATCATCATAAGATGGAATAATCTACACAGTAATTAGAAACTACTCAAAAGCATTTCAATCATACTTTCTAACACTTAAAGCTATTTAAATAGATACAGGGGTCTCTTAAATAAAGTGGTGGAGGATAGTATACTAGACCCCCACTGGACTACCTATCAGCACTACGCCTTCTCTCAGAATTGCCTCTTGGTTGCAACCCTCCTCACTGGGCCCCAACACTTCCCATAAAACTTGTGATTGGTTCAGGGGGCAATAACCTCAGACTGAGTCCAGAAAGGATTCTAATCTTTATTATGCATTCTTCCTTAGGAAAGTTGCTTTATTGTCTTTATGATGTGAGGGGCATCCTTTCATATTTTATACTTACTTAGGTGTGATGACAAAATATGTTGGATGCTTAAATTTTAAAAATATATTACAGTACAAGTGTAATTCCCTCGAAATACTCTTCCTCACCTGAAACACATTTATCCTATCAGTCTTGCCACTTTCTGAAGCAGTTCTGGAAGTCCATTTTCATGTGTGTCTTTAGTTGTATTGCATTAGTGCTTTAGTGTCCTGAATTGATTCACAGTGTTTACCTTTCATGATCATTTTGAATTTGGAGAGAGTCAAACGTAACAGAGCCAAAAGATGTGGTGAATGAGGTGGAGGAGAACATACGGTAATGCTTTTATTTGACAGATAATGACCAATATGACTGCAAGTCTATTCCAACTGATATTTTGTGTTTGTGTGGCTACCTATTTTTAGTTAATATTTATATTTAAGGGCACTCTTTAGGGATTTGATCAAAAGTTTCCAATCACTCCTCCAATAGTATTAAGCCAAGTAGCTTAAAAAAGTGAACAAAGTAGAAAAAATTTTCTCTAATTATTTACTGACCTCTCATTGATTCATTTGAGTTTTATTGAAGTATAATTAAATATATTTAAGGTTTATGGTATAATATTTGAAATATTTATACACTGTGAAATGGATACCACAAACAAACACATCACTTTACATAGTTACTGTGTGTGTTCGTGTATGTGTGGTGAGAAGACATAAAATCTACTCTTACCAAATCGAGTATATAATATAGTGCTATTAATTATAGTCACCATGCTACAGATTATTCTTAAAAACTTATTAGCCTTTCTTTTTTTTTTTTTTTTTGTGGGTACCGGGGGACGACCTCAGGACCTCGCGCGCCAGCAGGCGCCCGTGCCGCTGAGCGATATCACCGGCCCCTTTTTCGTATGTGGGTTCCGGGAGTCGAACTCAGGCCTTCATGCTTGCCAGGCAGGCGCTTACGACACTGGGCCATCTCACCGGCCCCCAAGAACTTATTAGTCTTAAAACTTTTGAAAGTGTATTACTTTTGTCCAACATCTCCAACAGCCTCAGCAGCAGGCTGTGCACTATGGACAGTGTGTAGTAAGGGGCAAGTGTGTGCACATTCCATGCACCCCCATGTGCATATGCACAAACTGAAAGACCAGACTTCGTGCTGGCAAAGGTAACAGCTGGAGTGGCTTCACTGAATCCCAGGGAATGTCTGATATAACCCACTTTGATGGTCTGAGGACCCACTGGGAGTGCCCCATCCAATGTGATGTATAATATGGCCGGTGTTGTCATAACCAAGGCCTCTTTATTGGAAGGTGGTGTTGAAGCAGGCAACTCAGATGGAACCTCTTTGGCTAGGGTTAGATTATCTCTCAGTATCTGAGATGTACCAGATGCATGGAGAGGCCCAGAGCCAAGAAAATCCCCCATAGGTGTCTACCAGCATACAGCCCAGGAAGGGACCTGGGCCCCCTCACAATTGGCACAAAGTTAACAAAGGTACAGCATCTTACCGTGAGGATGCTCTGGGATTTCCGCATTTGCCTAAGTATTAGATTTGCGAATCAATGCTAACATCACATGGTTTTGCAGAAATCTTTTCATTATCATGTGATATCTTTCCACTGTTATTAAATAAAATGTACAAGGGAATGAATGAAGTTGGCCATCTCAAGAGGCCAGGGTTGACCTGACACTTAATGAAGTTTTGGAAAATAGGAACAGAGGAAACTCACCACCAATAAGATGTTCCAGAAGCCAGTTTAGGACTGCACTAGACCTAAGGATGCATTCAGTGGAAACCATCAAAGGAGACAAAGGCACACGAGAAATGGTGCCGGCAATCTCAGGAGCCTTTGGGACATTCTAAGGAATTTCTGTCTTATGCCCCATCCAAATAAAAAGTTAAAGCTAATTTTATGGGAATTGTCTTTGTTTAAATGAGAGTTCTACATGGCATTCACTGCACATCTGAGAATCTGGGGTTTTTAACAATGGTGACTTTATGCTGGGTGAAGGGTGAAGCATGGAGCAGACTTCTCTGTACAGGGGAATGGGTTTCAAGAGTCATCATCTTGATATAAGCTGTTTTCTGAATGGAAAGCTATTTCCATGTCATTTCTAAAAATCCCCTAATTTTCTGGATGTTGTAAGGCTGTTCAATATGAATATAATTGTATAAATTTGGGGGTGTTTTATTTTAAGGTGAGGGTTTTACTATAGATTATAAGAGATATTTTCCTATTTAGATCTCAGGGCTTACAAATATATGTGGAATCTTTATTTGGAATGTGGGACCTAAATTTGGAACCTACAAATAAATGTGACCCCCAGCAGCTTCAATTCTTAATATTCAAAAAGTTCATAATCTTTAAGTTTTTATTTATTCAGCCAAAAGAATGTGTTTTTCCTTTTTTAACTCCTGACAAATTCTAAAGTTTAAAAAGTCTAGAAAAAAGATGATTATTTAAAAATGTGGGGAAATTATGGCAAAAGAATTAAGTTACTCGCAAAATAAACATATTCTCATGGTAAAAAAAAATAATGACAATGAATGAATGAACAAATGAATAAGTAAATGAAACAAAATAACAGGTAGTTGAAGATAGGACAAAGTACACTAAACAAATTCCAAAACACATGTATTTCTAAACCATGTACTTTAAAAACACAAAAATGAAAAACATTTATAATGTGGGTAACATGGGTAGCAAAACATTCTTAATATACTGGAAACAAAGGACTAATAACTGTAGCTGGGGGCTTTTCTCTAGCTCCGGACCGGTGGGATTTACTGTAGCTCCAGATGAGGAAACTGTTTAGTAAAGAGCCATTTAGCAAGTGGTTTACTCTTTCTTGGCCACATCTACCTTGTAATGGCAACACAAAAGCACTCTAGACAATGTAAACCAATGGGTATGACTGTGTTTCCATAGACTTTATTTAAAAAACAAGGCAGGGATCTAAATTTGACCTGCACCTCTTAGCTTGATGATCACTGCTCTAGCCTCAGTAATGTGCAAAGATTTGATTTTGGACCAAATCTTCCTTGCAACAGTACCTCAAAGAATGGATATCTGATTCAAGATAAATGAGAGCCCTATTGAAGTTACAACCTACTGACTGCACACCTGTATGGTGAGTTTAAACAATTTGTACTTGGTGAGATGTAGATATATCCAAAGAAGGGAGCTAGATATATACCTATTTCTGAAGGAGTCACAGGCTAGAACCTGAAAGACTAACGAGATCCTAGAACTGATGTTTTCCCTGAAGTGACAACCCACAGTCACCCTCTTTACTGGTGACCGTGGAAGTCCACAGTGTAAAATGACTTGGGAACATCGAAAGCTATGTTGCTATTACTGTGCATGCTGTACAGACCTGTCCCTGGTCCTTTTTTTTTTTTGTGGGTACTGGGGCATCGACCTCAGGACCTCGTGTGCCAGCAGGCACCCGTGCCGCTGAGCAATATCACTGGCCCCTTTTTCATATGTGGGTTCCAGGAGTCGAACTCAGGACCTCACACTTACCAGGCAGGCACTTACGCCACTGAGCCATCTCACTGGCCTCTCTGGTCCTTTTTAAAGCCAAAAAAAAACTTGACATATAAGTCTCTGAGTTTGACCGTCTACTCCAATCCAAACATAACTGCTTCAGGGAGGAGTGAAATATGCATGTCATAATAAAACATGCTGGAAATCAGGAAGAAAAAATAACTCTTTCTTAGGAAATGGTCAAAATGCATGAATTGCCTTGACAAAGTAGAAATTCACATGAAAAGTAAAAAGAAAGCAATAAAATATATTTTAACATTTTGGTAATCAAATATTAAAATGATATCCTATTTTATTTATATCAATTCAGAATTTATCTTAATGATAAACTTCACATTGATGCAAGCTTTAGGAAGTGAGGATCTTTATGGACTGTTAATGGATTCAAACTAGAAAACAGGAAAGATATTGGGCAAAAAGAAATGCCATAAAAAAGTTCATTTTGAATTGTAATCCCAGTTCTAGAAATTTATTTCCTACATAAGTCACAAAAATATGAAAATATGTGCACTTACATAGTATATATGTATTATTTGTAGCAGTAAAAATTATAAACTGCTGGCATGTCAAATAGGAAGGTATTAACCATATATATGGAGAGAGAGATAGAGATAGAGATAGAGATAGAGATAGAGATAGAACAAAAAATGTATACATATTCCCGGAAAAGAAAAATAGCATGATCAACAGATGGTGTTACCCTCATACAGGGGACCCTAAAGGGTGCTGTACATCATAAAAAACAGACTACACTGCCAGCCCTTAGAGAAGAAACTGAAAAAGCATGTGCAGCAATCTCAACGACCAAGGTTACCCAAGCAGCAGTTTGCTGTACTAATAAATGTCTGGAAGCTAATGGCCACTACTTTGAGGCCTCTTGTAATTGTAGAGGCCAAAGGTAACTTGTATTAATTTCATGATATCTCAGTAAATTTAGTACTAAAATATTTATACAAGTTTTTCTTTTCCTGAAGTGTGCAGACTATACCTTTATCTATGTATCTATCAACAAATACAGCAAACATTGTTCATTGTCTACTCAGTTTCCACACTTAGTTTTGTTCTTACTTACAGAATCTTTATATTTTTATGGACAATGTGTCCAATATAAGACTTGCCTTTCCAAATACCCTTCTACTCAGAAAGGCCATTTAATATAGATCTGGCCAGTAAAAAATAAGCTAAGAGTATCCAAAAAAGCAGTCTTCCTCAGAATAGGTCTTGCACCTCCCTGCTTTTCTTCTATTTTCTTTTTTTCCTGAAAAAATATATCTCTCAGCAGCAGTTTTCTCAGGGAACATAATATAGTACTTAGTAATTTGAGAGCTCAAAATGCAAAAAGTCTAATATGAGTAGGAGAGTTTGATTTCCAGAAGACAGAATGAAATTGATGAATTTTTGAATTATATGCAGAAAAGTTATGTATACATGTCACAAATCAGGTAAAGTACATAGGAAAAATGTAAAAACTAGTTATATAAACATTAAAACTTCTTTTAAAAAATGCAACTGTTAAATGAACATAAAAGTGATATTTGTAATACAAGGGAATCATTGCACACACACCACTAGGGCCAGCAATGAATAGTATTTACATAGACATACTAAGGCAAACATTAATAATTAAGAATCAAATCCTAAGCAACTATAATAAGAAGTCAATAGAAAATGTCTAAATTGGAAAGAAGATAGTATAATCACATTATTTATAAATATGGGTTTAAAAACCTAAAACATGGTAAGAATTAAAGAATTGCTTTCCATAGCAAGAAAGAAGAATGTGAAAAGGTATGTCAGGACAGCTGAATTTCATAAAATACTTTCTGTAGCATTTAATATTTGATGTTGTTTATACATTACTTGGCCAGAAATGAACTTTAGTTTTTTAAAAGTTATAAAAATAGATAAAAAATATGTTCAGAAAAATCAGTCTTAAAAAAAAAAAAAAAAAGAAAAAGTCCATTAAAGACTAATATCCTCGGGCCGGTGAGATGGCTCAGTGGCGTAAGCGCCTGCTTTGCAAGCGCGAAGGCCGGAGTTCGACTCCCGGAACCCACATACGAAAAAGGGGCCGGTGATATCGCTCAGTGGCACGGGTGCCTGTTGGCGCGCGAGGTCCTGAGGTCGTCCCCCCGGTACCCACAAAAAAAAAAAAAAAAAAAAAAAAAAAGACTAATATCCTCTATGTACAAAAGTACTCAAAATGATAGAGGCAAAAACTTTGATAGAAAAATAGTAAAAAGATTTGCACTCATTTCGTAAAAGAAGAAAGGCAAATGTCAGTCATAATGTAATGTGAGATGGTGATTAACTTTACCAATAGGAAAACGTACATGGGAAACATGAGAGGACTTCTTTTCCCATATATTTTTCCTGATATGGCAAAAATTTTAATGGCTGATAACATCCATAATGGAAGTTGGCAATAGGGAAAGGCATAAATACTTTTCTTACATCACTGAGTAAATAAACTGTTAGCACAATTTTTGGAATGTAACCTTCAATTTTGCTTAAAATTAAGAACATAAATACTTTTGAATTAGCAAACCCATTTTGAGAACTCTATTCTAGAGAAACAATAGTACAGGGTACCAAACATGAACATCTAATAGAGGCAAAATTTTGTAAAACCTAAATGTCATTAAAAGAAATGGTTGAGTAAATTAAACTATACTGGTTATGAAAATTACATAGCTACTAAAATGAATGAACAATACCAAGGTATTAAGCCAAAGTATGAATAAGCCAAGGTATCTGGCTTCCATTTTAATATGAGAGGGATAATAAAGAGAAAAAATGTGAATTTTTGAGCTACCGTTCTTTAGTAGAATATTAAAAACTTGACAAAATTAACAGTTTCTTAAAAGTCATGATTACTTTGACTACACTTTATTCAACTAATCTGCCTTGAATTGGCACTTATTTTTTAATATAATGGTATAAATTATCAGTTACTCCTCAAAAACGATATGAACTCTACTTTATCTCTGTATATATGCATGCTCATTTACAAACACAGATATAGTTGGACACATAGAAACATTTCTAGAGAAGGATACAAAGCACTGATGGTGGATTATAAATCATCATTTCATTGAAAGTATTTTTTAGATTGCTTTTGCTAAAGTAGATACATTGCATTCTCCTATGGGGGTGAAGAAGGAAAGGTCTATCACATTAAAAGTTATAAAAGGTATATTACCTGTCAACTTGACAACAATCAAATAAGCATAGTGCTTTTATTGAGAGAGGAGTCTAAGCAGTATATATAAAATCCTAGATATAAAGAGTTACTGTCAATCAGCAAACTATTTAATATGTGGATGTATCCAGTTCTTCCCGATGCATTAAACTGTCTTATTCTGCCTTGAAAGTGGTGTTATCCATCTGAACACATATTCAATTATATTTTCCACTAAGGATGAACTGCTAAAATCAATGTGCACATCATAGACACCTGTATTTTTCTTTTTCCACTAGAGTTTAAGATTGCTACAATTCTATAAGTATTGACTGACATCATAAGATTATTTAGGGTGAAGAACTTGAGGCAAATATACTGCTTCCATGTGAGTACTATTATAGAAAATATGTATTTAAATTCTACATTTTTTCTCCATATAAGGATTGAACCAGATACATGTGCACATAGCAAAATCACTAGTTTGCTTAAGGGTGTGTACAAGCAAGTTCTATTAGTGAAAATAATGAAGCATTTTTATTATTACATTATCAAATAGCAAATTTAGTGCTCAAAAGTAGCCACTGAAGAGAAAAGTCGGTATTTTTGCATTGGTTCGATATCAAAATAGGCTGGTTATGTTTGCACAAAGAAAGCCGCTCTCCCACCTGTGCCTTCACCTTGAACATCCTATTAGGGAAGCTAAAACTTCAGCTCTTTTATATAACCTCTGGTGCAAATTTATACTCCTTCTGCATCTTAACATATTTCTGCACATTTTTAGTTTAATCTATAGTCAATATTTATGCTTGTAACTATGCAATTATTGGTCATCATAGACTCAAAGAGTAGTCTGTGATCTTGTTTTTCTTGTACTACTCGCTCCTCCTATTCCCAGCCCAAATTAACTTTTTTTTCATTTACTTGTGTTTTCCTGAAACACATACTGAGTCTTCCACATGTCATGGTGATTCTATCAAATGGCTTAGGCTGGGCATGGTGGTTATTTTTTTTTTTTCTACTACAATGAATATGTCAAAATACATCACTGGTAATCAGCCACTGTTAAGTACTTACTATGCTCTAGGTACTTGTTAAGGTTTTGTTTTGTTAAGTGCTACAGTACTTGACACACGCCTGAACTCAGTAATTACAATTATTAATATTTCATTATAACAATTTTACAAATAAGGAAAAGGAAGTTTAAAGTTTAAATAATTTGCACAAAGTCCCATAGCTAGTAGATTGCATAGCAGGGCTTTATTCATTCATTCAAGAAATACTTGATTTTTTGCTGTAACTGTGCCCCTTAATAATAACACCTATAGTAATTTTGAGCATTTATTAGATGCCAAGAAATACATTTAGTAGTTTCATCAGTATGGCAAGTCAATGACTGTGTGATGTTGATGGGCAATTCATCTACCTTCTGTGACTCACTTTCCTTCCTCATTAAGTATTGATAATTACAATACATTTACTCCACAGTGCTACTGTAAAAAAAAATAAGAAATTGCATAAAATATTATATGAAAAATGCTTAGAATAATACCTGCCACACAGTAAGTATTCCATGGACACACTTACCATCAGGCACATTGTCATCATCATCATAAACTCACTGAATATTCACTATTCCTTATGGTTGATATTATCTCATCTATGTTACCACTTAATAGTTTTAATAAAAGTAGCCATTCTGTGTCTCATCCACTTTATTGGGCTAATAATAATATACAATGCATAGGTTGTTATAGAGATTCTATGATTCAGTTTCTGCTCAGTGCTTGAGACATTACACAAAAATAATTATAATTCAGGGAAGCACTTGATAGAGATATGAGTTGAGACATCATCTATGATTATATTACACATAGATACTATGGAACTGTGAAGGCTTAATGCTTTTCTAAGTCTTCAGTTTGGTTTCAGGAACTTTCGATGCCACTTTTAAACATTTTTAATGAATAAAAAGAGACAAATTAAACTTTGGATTTGGAATTTGATTTATGATCCTGATGAGTTTATTTAAGTCTCTGGGCCTTCTTTTCCATAACCATCATAGTACAAAACAATATGAGAAGATTTAAAACTTGCTACTCTAAAAGCTGTCATGAAGGGCCAGTGAGACAGCTCAGCGGCATAAGCACCTGCCTGGCAAGTGCGACATCCTGAGTTTGACTCCTGGTGCCAGCATATTAAAAAAAAAAAAAAAAAAGCTGTCATGAAGATTCAATCAAACAATCTATATGATAACATTTATAAACTATTTGGATCATGTAAAAGCAAAGTTTTTAGAGGAAGAGTATCTCTACAACAGGTTTTGATCCTATAGTTTGTACTCTTACATGAAACACTTTTTCCCCAAAGTGATAACATCAGCAGATTCTCCAACCAACTTTCATGGCAGCACTGACATTGGGAAGGCATTTTTAAGTTGATTTAAATGTCAACAGGGCTCATTATGGACACATCTCATGTATTAAGTGGCAAATTTCCCTTTCATATCCCAATGCCTCAAAAAGATCTCCTCTGATACTGTATTTTTAATTAATTTCCACTTGTCAAGGGAGAATATCAGGTTTTATTTCAAATTTGTGTCATCCCTTTGCTGTGTGATACTTGACATTACAAAATATGATGCAACTCTCCACATATTAAGCTCGATACAGTCATAAATTTGTACTCCAAGCCCTCATTGACTTCAATAGGGCTTCAACTTGTAGAATGATTGCAGATGAGGCCATTTTGATATAATGTAAATTTTTAAGTAGCTTTTTCCAGAAGTAGAAACATGCTGTGAATAGCAAACTACCTGCACAGCGCACACACCAGTCAGTAAGGCTCCTCCTTGTCAAAACATTTTCCCTTCATATGTGAGTGTTGCGGGGAGAGACTTACAAAGACTTTAAAGGCAATATCTGTGGCTACACTTTACTCCCTATTAGCATAACAAAATTTGAAGGGCTTCATTAACACCTGAAAGCCATTCTTACAGAACACAGCTTGTTATCAACAAACTAGCTATCAATTGGCCTGTTGGTCTTCTATGCAGGCAAATCATATCTATTCCTTCATTTTAAAATCAGCTTTTGTTTCCAAATGAAGATTTATTTTGCCAGTTGACGATAGTCTGAGCACACATCATAAATCATGAGGAGTATAGTGTGCAAATGTATGTTTCAAGTTCAAGCAGCAATGATCTGTACTTATAATCCTGAAGACAATAAGCATTTTTATCCAATCACCCCGAGTCTAAAGAAATTCAAAGAATGGAAACTCTTTGAAATATACAGGCTTTTGGATATCAAATTACCTTTCAAACCCCCCACCCAGAAGTATCTCTAACAAAATCCATTTGAAATACTGCTTCAATATTCTAAAAAATCAATAATTTAAACCACAGGTTGAACATTTTTACTGCTTCCACTGCAGACTGTCATTTTTCGAAATAAAAATGCTAATGATACCGAAGGGGAAAGAGCTAAGCAGAAGAGATGCATGAATGAAACCCTGGATTGGCTAGACTTGCTGGTTAGATCTCTTTCTCCCTCACTCATCTGTGACAAAATGTCTTTTAAAATCAACAACTTTCATTTCAGTGCTTCTAAAAAATGCACTTCTCTGTTGTACATTACATCCTTCTCTATAGGAAGTTAAAGAATGTGCTGTAGCGAGACATTTTATAGTAAATATGAATACAGAATGTAATACCAAGTAGGCTGTATTATTTCAGTGTAATCTATAATGTTGGGACACCTTTAAAATATTGCACTGAGCACTGGGGAGAGGATAATCCCTTAGTGCTAACAGTTTTTCATATTCATACCACTGTACTTATATATAAGCAGTGAAAGAATCCATGGAAATCCTTAGCACGGGGGAGTTCAATCCAGAAAAAACTTTTTCATTGCCTCTGAATTTTATTTGTAATATTTAAAGATTTAGGAAATGAAGGTGTGTGTCCAGGGTCATTGCCTTCTTTGTAAGGGTCTTGGCTTTGAATTGGCTTTGTCTAACATATTATCACGCTAATAAACTTGGTGAACTGTCTAGGCAGAGTAATTTTTATCCAAGAACTGGGAACTGTGATTCCTGGAATGTAAAATACCTTCCTAGAAAGAAAGCTAGGAAAATAAACTCAACCCAACAATAATTACCAATGAATAGTCAATCATAATTCTATAAGATTATGGGGGATTTACGATGGGCCAAGTTAGTCCCATAAAATGACATAGCTAAAAAAGGCCCATAATAAATCTTTTAACAAGCTTCTGATTTCTTCCACAAATACAGACACAACCTAATTCTTCTATCTGTAGCAAAATCACACCACAAAAATATTATTGATCAGTTTCTATCATATGATAAATCCTATCAGACTTCCTTCTAGAAGAATAAACCATCCTAACATGAGATAAAAGAGGGCCAGTCAGCCTTTGTGAGGATCTTCCATGGTCTAGCACTGGTTGTGATCTCAGGAAACAGAATAGGGCCTCAGAAATCACTAAGGCTCAGCTAATCCATGTAATGGGATTATGACATCTACTACAGTGAGTTGCTAATGGCAAGTGACAAAACATAAACAATGTGGCCTGAATAATAAAAATAATATGTGGAATTTGAGAAATGTTATATGCTGACAAATATTATATGGTGACGAGTGGGGCACTGATAGTTCAAAACTCTTAGGACTTCTGTCGTTGAACCTCTTTTCTGTGAAGAAGTAGGGAGAAAATTAAGACTGAGAAAAAGATGGGCTGAGATAATGGAAGGCATTGCATGATATGGTACAGATACCATCTTTCTCCCAGCAGTAGGCAGTGGAGAGGGAAGTCCAAATATACTTTAGGGATATATTTGCTTGAAAATAATTACATTAATTACTGTTGGGAGAGATTGTGGAAATCAGACTTTTTATGGTACTGAGGATAAAACCCTGGGGCCTCTTGCATGCTATGCAAGTGCTGCACCACTGAGACACAAGCCCCAGACTGGAAATCAGACTTTTCAAGAGGATCATGCAATGTTCTATGTGAGGATAAATAAGGCTTGATCAATGATAATCAGTGTACGTATGGAAGATATATATTTGAGCAATATTCTGAATTTTGTAACTGATTCTGGGGAGATGATCTATGTTCCACCTGAGGGAAAGGAAGAGAGAGAAGGACAGGGACAGGGACTGAGAGAGAGAGAGAGAGAGAAAGGGAGAATATTTCTCCTGACATTCTCTAACTCCCTCTTCACCTCATTGTAAGGTAAAAAAGCAAAATGTAAATATGGATGTAGAAGGATGAGGAATTGTTTGGTAGATTATTCCCATGTGAACTCAAAGTTTAAATGAATTTCTCTTTCCAAGCTACATCAAAATGATTTGTTCCATTGCTGATTTTATTGTTATTGATTATATTATTATTACAGTAGCATTTGAATCTGTGAAGTGTTGTAAGACTGTTAACAATTTGTCATGACACCTCTGCTGGTAGGAGGATGACACACATCATTATCATTATTATTAAGATTTTCTTTTACAGCTGGTACCATGATAAATGATTTACAGATAAACATAGCAATACTAAAGTTATTTATATCAAGCTAATTAATCATATTGATTTCATATCCTATTCTGTTATTTCACTTTTCCCCTTTAGATGTAAGTTTTAAATCTAATTTTAGAATAATTAAGTTTAAATTTTAAAACTCTAATTCAGTACCAATATTTCACCTGAAAAATTAATAACATTTTCAGTTCAATTTTAATAACTGTAGTTCCTCTATTAGAGTGAACTTTTCCTTCCAAATATTTGAAGTAGTTATAGTTGAAGAATAAAAGTATCTATTGACAGTTTTCTTTTGATATTGAAAAGCTCTGCTTCGCTAACTGCACACAGTACAGTAACCACATCTTTCTCTTTGATGTTCACTTCCTTTGCATAACAAACATAAATAGCTCCCAAATCAGAAATACTAGACTCATTCTTAACCCCTCTCTCTCTTGTAATCAGTCTCTAAGACTGCCACTGTAGTCTCTTTATACAATACAAATGAGTTCATTTTGCTGTACTTGTGGCCTTGGACCAGTATCATTTCTTTTCAACTGCACTGTACCTGTCTGTAAGCTCCATGAGGTTAGGGCTTTACCATATTCCTCTCCACTCTATGTTCAGTGCTAAAGCAGAGTCCTTGGAAACAGGGTAGCTTGTCAGAAATTATTTGTGCAACAAACATATTATTTTTCTCCTAATCTTGTGGGTACCTTCTAAATCTTTTCTATACTACCATCAGAGAAACCCTTCTAAAATGCACATCTGATCCTGACTTGTCCTATTTTTGTGCATAGCGTTCATTCATTATCCATGAAGGGACAAGTCAGGTCATTATTCTTGTGGTTCTAGTCTAACTCTCTCTATTTTTACTATGTCAACCTTCCAGTGAAACTAACTCCAATTCTACTGGACTTTCTTTCTCTCCTGACTTCCCATGTGCTGCTACACATCCACAATGAGCTCCCTGGTCATGAAACAGACACTATCTGGGACATCCCTTAGGTATTGCTTCTTTTCTGCAGTGACATCCCTTGCTTCCAAATTAGTCTGGTGCTTTCTCTGTATTTTTATACTTCTCTGTTTCTACTTTTCTCCTATCATTTTTACAAAATATGTAAATTGAATACGCATGGCTATCATGTCTAGATTTTAGGTTCTCTGAGAGCCAAGACTGTGTCTTACAGTTCTATAATACTTGAGACATAAAAAAGATGAACAAAGAAGAGCATGAAATATTGTACTAAAAATATACAGAACTAAAACTTTAATATTTAATTTCAGACTAATTTCTATCATCCGTAGATGGGAGCCTTAGCCCAGAGGTAGACCTCAGGGGGATCTTTTAAACTCTTCCAGCAGGTGCATTTGGGATGATACCATCCCCCAGTGGGGGAGCAGTGAGGTCGGGAGAACAAGTGATCAAGATTCCTAGAGCTATCCCTGCTATCCCTGCTATTATCCCTGCTATCCAGGGTATATTATATATTTCTCTTCAAGCCTCTGATTCAGAATATTTTGCTCAAAATTTAGCTTAAAACATTTATTCATTTCTTTCAGCTATGTAAATTATCAAACACTAAGAGACTATAAATACATGCCATCTTTTAACTTTTTCTTCCAAAAGTAAGGAACACTTATAACTGGCTCTTCTCCAAAGTTTACCTCTGTCCCCAAAACTCTATTTTTAGGCTTGCAACTATGCCATTCCTCAAGGGCAATTGGGCCAAAAAGTCCCTGATGACCACAATTTCTGGAGCAAGAAAGGAAAAGATAAATGGCAGTTACTTTAACTGCCTGTTAAACTAACTAGTTATCATGGTGATATGTTATCAAGAACATTAAGGCAATTATTAGCTCTTCATATTTTCAAATATTCTAGGTCAGACTCGGAGTCAATATCTTAATGACAAACTACTTCACACCCATTATGATGTCTATAATAAAAGAGATAGACAATGCTGTTGGTGAGTATGTGAAAAATTTGGAAAAATCATACATTGCTGGTGGGAATATACTCATGCAGCAGGTATGGAAAACAATTCCATTCCTCAAAAAGTTAGCATTACCATATCACCCAGTGTTTTCCACTTCTAAGTATATCTAGAAAGAACAGAACACATACAGTATATCCACTCAAAATCTTATAAATGAATATTCAGAAAATATTAAGAGTAGAAAAAAGAAAAAGCCATGAACTAACAAATAGGTAAACAAAATGTGGCATAGCCATGGGAAATAATGAAATTTTAATATACACTACAGCATGGATAATCTCTGAAAATATTATCCTAAATAATTTTAAATAATTTCCACAAAAGTCAGGTGCTATATGATTCTATTTATATCAAATGTCTACAATAGTGAATCAATACAGATGCAAAGTAAATTACTGGTTTCTAGGAGTTGGAGGAATGAGTAATGGGGCATTACAGCTGATGGGTATGAAGCTTATTATTGAGAGTTATGAGAATATTCTGAAATTACTTAGATACTGATGATGATATATATTTGTGACTACAATATCTTCCTTTACAAACGGGGATATATTTGAAGTTGATGTCTGAAAATGTAGATGGTACCAAAGCCTATATTTCACATCCCCCAAAAGTGTTATGTGTCCATAGGTGAGGCTTGAAAGGTGGTTGGATCTTGAGAGTGCTATTATTCATCAGTGGATTAGTTTATTGATGAGTTCACAGCTAGATGTGCTGTTAGGAGGTGGAGCCTTGATGGAAAAGGTGTGGCTCTGGGGGGCACATCTTTGCAGGGTATGTCTGCCTTCCCTGGCTCCTCCATCCTCTCCCGCTTCCTGGCTGCTTTGACACGAGCAGCTTTCCTACACCATGCCCTTCCACAAAGCCATTTCTGCCTTGGATCCATCTGATCATAGACTGAATTGCCCAAAGCAGTGGGCCAAATTAAACCCCTTTTCCTTTAAATTGTGGGTGCCTGGTATGTTGTTCCAGTGATGGAAAGTTGACAAATATCCCTATGGTATACTTATACATTAGGCAGAACAAAACATTAATAACAACAATATGCCGGTGAGACGGCTCAGCGGCTTAAGTGCCTGCCTTGCAAGCGCGAAGGCCCGAGTTCGACTCCCGGAACCCATATACGAAAAAGGGGCCGGTGATATCGCTCAGCGGCACGGGTGCCTGTTGGCGCGTGAGGTCCTGAGGTCGTCCCCCCGGTACCCACACAAAAAAAATAAATAAATAACAACAATAACAGTTAATTATAGTAATATACTATAATTATAATAATATACTATAATACATATTCTTTGATAGGGATCTCTTCCTGAAATATATCACTGTATTGTACTCCTTGATGATGTGAGATAATACAATGCCTGGATGATCAAATGAAGCAAGGTAAATGATATATACATCACGATATAGGGTTAGGACAACTCAAAAAAGTTATTTGAAGACAAGCACTGAGATATTATGACAGTCGATTTGCTAATCAAGGTTGCAACTGAGTGACTAACAGAGAGGTGGTATATTCAGCATGGATAGGTTGGATGAAGGGATGATTCACATCCTGGGTGGGAAGGAGAGGGATAGCATGAGATTTCATTAAGCTACTCAGAACAATGCATAATTTAAAATGTGAATTGTTCATTTCTGGAATTTTCCATTCAGCACTCTCATTGCTAGACAAACTGCCTTATACCCACAATGTAAGAAAGGAGAAGTTTAATTTGGCTCACAGTTTTAAAGGTTTCAGCCCATGGCTAGCTGGCTCTAAGGCAGAAATATCATGGCAGAGGAGTGTGCTGAAGGAAAATTGCTTAGTTCATACTGAGCAAGAAGTAGAGAAGGGGAACACCACCAGAGAGAAAGGGGCCAGGACCAGATGACCCTTCCAAAACACCCAGAAGGGTGCTTTACTAATCCCCTAGGCTACCCTCAAGTCAATGATGCTGACAATCCAGAGTCACTGTCACATTGTGATTGACTATGAATAACTTAAACCACAGAAAGTAAAGTTGTAGATAAGCGAAGCGATTACATGCAAAAAACCAAGAAAGTTTACACTTTAAAAGTGAATTTTATGATATGTAAATTGCAAAATAAGGAATTCTATAAATGGATGAAATGCTAATTGTTGCATTTCTTTACTATAATGGCTTTATATTGCTGAGATAAAACTTTCCAAAGAATTTTTTTTTTTAAATATAGTTACACTACAATCACACACATGTACATATATACAAATTTTGCTTCTGGTTTTTAAATGTACATAGAAAAACATATATTTAAAAGATGAAAGTAAAGTATCACATGACATTTTCAAGATAACTACAGGAACTCAGTACATACAGAATTTATTCTTGTGATGGCTAAATATTCACAAAAGCCTTCTAGTTTTTGGTTAGATTGAAAGCAACACTGAAACTTATTTGTAAACCTAAAGGGTGGCTTTTTCTTGAAAGTTAGGCTTTTTAAAAAGTTCTTTAAAACCTTAATTGCAATGTAGACAGATGTTCTTATTTCTTTTACACAAACCTTTATCATTTGCAATCAATAAACTTTTATATTATGTCTATGAGGAGTAAATTGAAAAATCGAGTGGATCAAAATACAGAGTGGATGGATTTGCAACACTGACCTCTATCTGAGTTTTCTTCCTCAGGAGATATATCTTTAAATAAGCAATTTCAATGTTTAGCTTTGTATTCCTTTGGTAAATTCACTTTTCTATTACCTTGCATAATGTCTTTATAATATCTTCCAAGACTTTGCAACTTTACTCCAAAAGGAATGAATATGATTTTCTACATTCTTGAAATAATATTTTTATTTCACCTGTTTTTATTTCTATGTCTCAATATTTTTAAATTCTGCTCCCAAGTTTGAAAAACACCTTTTGTACTAAAATAGTAAATGCTTTCATTTACCAGGCATATCTCACTAAAACTAATGCTAATTCAAACACATTTTAGAGTGTGTACACTATGTCCTAAAAACACATATAATATATACAGAACCTTAAGTTTTCCTTGGCAAACAGTGGAAACAATACATACATACCCATCCAGTTACATGCAGACATCATTATTTGATAAGAAAGCAGCAAAAATTTGATACTATAATTTAATTAAGGCCTTCTTAAGTTTTAGAAATCTAGCTAAATGCCTAAAAGTTTTCCACATCTTATTAATAAAAAGTAGAAATCACTCTAGGATTCATTGTATATCGGTGACCCTTTGTTTCAACTGCAACTTAATGTTCTATTCAAAATCTTATTTTGAAATCTGCAAAATACAGCCAAGTCTGGGTGCATTCAGGTCTCTTAGAAAGAGAGAGTATGTATACCTAACTTCATCTTTAAAGTATCAATATGATTCCATGTATTCATTCAATTTATTTTTCATTTAATTTATTTTACAATTATATTTAAAGCATAATTGGTTTTTTGAAATGACAAGTTAAACTTCCTCAGCTATGAAGAACAATAAAAACAAAATTGGCTTCTGGATCTCTTAGATTTAGAGCACTCAAAAATTTCAGGTAGTTAATCAAATACCATGCACATCCATTCAGAAATGAAATCCATTTAGGTATGAAATATTCTGTTCTTATATTTTATTAAATTACTAGCCAATGCCAGTTGCATGGTAAAATTGTAAAAATGGTAAAGTTAGAATTCTCTCATTACACATATAATTTTTATTTATTTAGAATATTTTCCAAATTTACAACTGTAAGTTTACTGGTATTAAGGTTCATTGTACTAGAAAAAGAATAATTAATGAACTCAAAATTTGTATTTCAAATCTCTTCTAAACAGTCATATTCATTGCCTCCTCGTAGTCTCCTAAATTAGGCATTTTTTCATTCGATTATCCTGTTTTCTTTTTTTTTTTCCACATGAACACCAAATAACATATGTTAAAAGAAGGAACTGTAAAAGCACACAACGTGTACATTAATGCAATGTGAGATGGTGTATCAGAACATATACTCAGCAAGCAAAAGTATATTTTACATTCTCATGCACATTTTGAGCCTTCTTTTCGTTCACATAATTTAGGCTTCAGATGTATTTCTCAATTGCTCACTGCAGAATAACTGCAGAACTGAAACAAAACTTTCAGGAGGAAAATGACAACCCTTTTGTTTCCATTAAATCTGTGTTCTGTCATCCACTGGCAGCGAGCTTTCCAGTCATGTTCTCTGCCAGTCCTTACCAGTTTGCCAATTATACAAGCTGCTTCCCAGACATCAGACACAAATTCCACAAGACTGCTGTGCAAACGTACCCTAATTAACCATCAGCTTAATTAGACAATTTACTGTGTAATTAGCAGGCAATTAGTCAACACCTCTCAGATCTTATTGACTGCTGTGACAGCCTTTCCGTCTTTGCACACTCCAACATTCCAGCACACAGCAGCGACCACGTTTGCAGCACTCCTAAACCCTGTGCGACATGGTTCTGGACGGAGAAGTGGCTAATATTACATAACAAAGGAAAAAAATCAATATGGAGCCTGTCCAATTATTGAACTGTTTACAAACTTGTGTTTTATTTAATACTACAATTCCAACATCATAGACACTTTAGTAGCTGGCTCTAAAAATAGATTCAACTTCTAATAGGTTCTGTTTCATGTTTTAATGTAAAACACTTTAAATTACATTTGCTATGGATTATTCCCCATGATTGGCTATGCTTATAGTAATTTGAGTAAATCTTTTGATCTGTGTGTAGAAGATCTACTTGATTAAATTTCATTAATGTTAACAGCAGTTACAGACACAAATCCCTCACACCCCGATGAACGGTGCTCCTGTGCTCTTGAGTAGGGAAGCAATCACTAGTTTTCTGTCAACTATGAGGAGGTTCAGAAAACAGGAATTACATTTTCGTGCTTTAACATTTACATTGGTACTTATTAATTTTACATGGAAAACATTTTTTAAAATTTTGTTCTGGGCCGGTGAGATAGCTCAGCGGCATAAGTGCCTGCCTGGCAAGCGCGAGGTCCTGAGTTCGACTCCTGATACCCACATACGGAAAATGGGCCAGTGATATCGCTCAGCGGCACAGGCACCTGCTGGCGCACGAGGTCCTGAGTTCGTCCCCTGGTACGCACCAAAAAAAAAAAAAAAAAATTTGTTCTTCAAACCTGTGAGTATGCCACATAAGACCCACTGCTCTTTGCAGTACACTTTCTGACCTCTACAATATACTTTCCATTTTCTAGGGATTTCATGATTGGTAACTAATGAGATCCCAATAGCTATAAGAAAGAATGATCTTTAGCTTATTTTCTCTTTAGAAATATTAATGAAGAGGATGAGTTTTATTGAATAATTTAGAAGGCATAAAATTTTTGTTACTGTATTATCAGAAGCAGAGGCACACTCCTGAAATCCCCACACTCTAGGAGGCTAAAGCAGCAGATCACAAGTTCGAGACCAGCCTAGGCAATTTAGCAAAATGTTGTCTCAAAAAAATTTTTTTAAAAGGGACAAGGGATATAGATCAATGTGAAGGCATTGGGGTCAATCTCTAGTACCCCACACATAGCACACACACACACATGCACACAAAAACAACTCCAGTTATACAAAAAAAAAAAAAGGAAGAATTTTTGTGAGCCCTCCTTCAGAGTTTAATTGATTGTCTTCTACACATTTTGATATCTGATAAACTTCAATAAATACAAGCCACTTATAACAACAGAGTCATTCCTGTATTGTTTAAACTTTCCCATTAGCAACACTTTTTCTTCTTTTTGAACATAAGGGTCTGAAACTTCCAGGTAACTAAAACCATTCATGAGAGCCCACAAGGGACCTAGAGAAGGCCATTGTGGTTATAGCTTATTTGTTATAAGGTAAGGTAAAATGAGCTGAAGTTTGAGAGACAGGCAGGAGCTGTACTATAAAATAATTTCTATATGAATTCTGTATTTTCAGACTAATGGGAAAACAGCAAAATGTTTTAAGTAAAGAAGAGATATTAATCCAATTTAATTAAGTTAGATGACCTCACTTTGGCCACTGGCGGAGGTGGAGCTGGAGAACAGGAGTGGAAGCACAGAGGCTCTTTCAGGAGTCTGGGGTAGCACTGAGTGAGAGATGAGGGGCTTCAATGTGGGTAGCAGTCATACGAATAAGTAATGATTTTCTATGCGTCTAAGGATTATATAAGTATTCATGTTTTTTTTTCTGCTATACAAACTAGTAACAAGATTCAAAACTTTAATTGATACAGTTATTTACATGTTACAAATGATTTCCACAACTTTTATTTTTAGAAAAATTCAACCTGAGCACGACTAGAATACTGTAAGAAAGGAACATCTATACTATGGTCTTATTTCATAAATGTACAAGGTGAAGTTTAGAGCAGTTGCTGACGGGTATATTGCTTAGAAAAGAGGTGACCCTCAACAATTTCTTCAAAACAAAACCAGACCATTGTAACACTTCAATAGCTTCTATAAAATTTACTGTGAAAACAACAATTTGAAATTTAAGAGTTAAATTTACCTCTCTAGCCGTCTACCAGCAAGGTAGGCTTTGTCTTTTCATTTTGTGATACCACTGCTGGTTCCCTGCTGTCTGTACAATCACGTTTCTCCTTGTGTTAGTCAAGAGAAGATTTCAAAATACAGCGCCAATGCTTGTTTGTGCTCTATTTTAAATCCCCATATGAGATTGCTGCCTATCTTATGCCAAGTGTTGTAGAAGATCCAAATAGAGTAGCCTCTTCTTACCCACAGTTTCGATTTCTATGATTTCAGTCATCCATGATCAGTCATAGTTCAGAAAGTTACATGGATAATTCTAAACACATAATTTGATGTGTTCAATTGCCTGTCATTCTAAGCAGTGTGATGAGATTTCTTGCCAACCTGCTTCATTCTACTTAGTACACAAAACTTCCCTTTGTCCAGCATGTTCATACTGTACACACTGCCCCTCCATTTCACTTAGTAGCCAACTCTGTTATCATATCGACTGCCACAGCACTTCTGTGTTTGTGTTCACGTAATATCTATGCAGTAACCTAACCCTATGCCATAATGCCTGTGTCATCTGCCTCACTTATCTCACCACGCAGGCATTACATCATCACACATGATCAAAAGAAGAGAGTTGCCGGGATACAGTAGGAGGTTTTGAGAGGGAAAGAGACCACATTCACAGCACTTGTAACACAGTACATCGCTAAAATTGCTATGTTATTATCAGTTATTGTTATAAATATGTTGTCATGATTAATCTTTACAAATTAAGCTCTATTGCAATAATGCATATGGCACAAAGCAATATATTTATGGTTTGCTACTGAAGTTTTAGGCATCCAGTGGAGGGTTTAGAACATATCCCCTGGAGATGACTACATCCTTATGGAAAAGGCACGAAATTCCAACCATGCACGGATCAAGGGCTCCAGCGGCTGTGCTGTGTCAGCCACCCCTGCATCTGTTTGCGGCTCTTCTTCCTTTGGCGCAGGTGATGACCAAGCGGGGCAGGGATATGAAGCAGGCCCAATCCTCAGAGAAACAAGGACTGTTCAGTGGCTTTGCCTGGGTTTTCTTAGACTGCAAGGCATTCTTTTTTTTTTTTTTTTTTTTTGTGGGTACCGGGGGTCGACCTCAGGACCTTGCGCGCCAGCAGGCGTCCGTGCCACTGAGCGATATCACCAGCCCTTTTTTTGTATGTGGGTTCCGGGAGTCGAACTCGGGCCCTCACGCTTGCCAGCTAGGCGCTTATGCCGCTGAGCCATCTCACCGGCCCTGCAAGGCATTCTTGAATACTTTGCTCCAACCCCTCTTCCTTGCTTCTCCACTCAGGGACAGGATTATGTTGCTATCTTATGGCTATCCTAACCTTCCTCCCTATTTCCTCCCCTGGGTATTATACCTACTAAAATTCATGCGTATTTAATCCCATTTTGGCAAATGTTTTCAGAACAGCTAGACTAAAACTTGCTTCCATATTATAAAAATAATTACATGCTATTCACAAGAGTCTAGGAAAAAATTCTCAGCATAAGAGAAAGTTTATGACATGCATTCCAAGAATGTATTTTCATGTCATTATGTTGTCCACAATTAAAATTTGCCATGGATATTAAAAATATTAAAATGTACATTTTGGTTGAAACCTTAAGGGATATTGAAATAAATTACAAAAATATATTTCTCTTTGCGGAAACAGGTAGATGACAAAACTTAACCTAGGGAACTCCTATCTCCTTCACTTTAATAAAGATACAAAAAGTTAAGGGTACACATAATTAATGAAATGATTTCTTTGGAGTTTGCTGATGATGTGTTCTGAGTCTCACTGCCATCCCAAGCCCCCCAAAACAGGGTTTAAAGAGACCCTTTCAAACGGTTTATACATATACCCTGATTCTTTTTCCTTTTCCCATTTGGAACACTGGTGCATACACTGCCCCACTCTGCTTTACATATCTAAAAGGTGAGGTCCAAGTTGATTACTGATGAAAGATCAGCTAAAAGAGATGTGCCTTTATGGTAACCACCCTGCATTTTAGGATTTGTTAGGACAAAGGAAATGCAAGATTTTTATGTGGGCCAATTAAAGGACCCATTAAAGTAAGTCAATGGGAGTTCATTTTATACCGTATTAAAGAGGGAAAGGCAAACAAATCTCAGCAGAGAAAAGCTAAAGCACACAAAATGTTCTCATGAGTTGTTTAAGGAAGGAAACTATGACCAAAGATTCTAAAAAACCATAGAGGAGAGTTCCAAAGTGATAGGAAAGATTTTTAAAGAATGCTTAAAGTCTCTATCAGAAAATAGTTTATTTTTTAAAAAGTATATCTTCTGAAGCATATTAGAGATGCACAAAATTATATTTATCTATGAATATAAATAGTCTTCAGTTGGTAGTAATATTTATCAATCTACTATTCATAATATTGTGGAATGGTATGTTATGCTCTAAAATCAAACTGTCCTGTTAAGCAGAATGGAGGTGTTGTCAGTCGCAGGTAGTTATGGATTCCTTCACTTGCAAGGCCTGAAGGTCACAGGACCTGACTTACATTCAGGCAAGGAAAAATGGCTCACATTCAGGCAAAAAAGGAAGAGACAAACTGTTAAAGAATCCACACTATCTTATGTCAATTCAGTAAATTCTATAAAAGTTCGGTATATGGAAAGAAAGATATTAATGTAGCCACATAATGGGTTATCAGTGGTCTTTTATTATTAGGTTAGCAAAAAAAGTCTTCTTCTGAATGAAGAATGTAAAACTAAAATGCAGATGATCCCCACATAAACATACTGTTGAAGTTTGTTCTCTCAGAAAAGAGTTTTTGTGAGGAGAGAAGTGAAAATTATTATTAAAATAGTGAAAGGCAGTTATACAACAATCAACAGTGACTTCCAAGTTGAATTAGCCAAATTTTCCGCTTACAGCCTCTTCATATTCTCTGATATCTATACAATCACATTTACATTCCTAGTCTGGTAGGCCTTTCCTGTTTTTTCTACAACCTCTTATCCATTTTGTGAGATACTATGCTAAAATTTAAATATGTGGGACACTCTCATGACTGGGGATCTTCACATACAGCTATGGGTCACATGTGAAATTATTTTTGTTTTAAAAAAATAAAGGAAAATACAACTTACTAAAGAAAGTTTTAGCCTTTGAACTCCTGTTGCCTTATGTCAACATTCAGTCCTCTGTGTCTTTTGGTGTACAGTGTGTATTTTATGACTAGAGTTAAAGTTTTTCAGAGAAGACTGTACACATACATGCACACACGCTTATATATCAGATGTCAGTGCCTAACAAAAGTTTCATTAAATGAGAATAAAAAGAGTATAGAAGGGACATTAGTAAAAGGTGTCAAATTACACTGAGTCTAAATCATATACCTAAAAATGACAGAGAAAATACAAAGGTAAAGAAAATATTATGGATTCAATCCTTGTTAACTTCAGCCAAAGACTGTCACTTAGAAATACACAGAATATGGTGATTTTTAACCAGTTAAATTTAAAATCTGCAAAAGCATAATGTGAAAGAAGGCAAGAGCAACATTAGTTTCTCAAGCAGCAGAACCATACTTTAAAGAAATTTCCATTAGCCATAATTATGAGAATTTTCCATTAACCTTAACACTAATTGCTGCTTTAAAAGAGGGAGGGAGGAAGGGAGGGTGAAGGGAAATGAAAGGAAGGGGAGGGGAGAGGAGGCGGGAAAAAGAGAGCAAGAAAGAAACTTACTTTATAAATGAAAGGTATTTTCCATTACAAGGTAGGTTCATACCAACTAATCCAGATCAAAACTGTCAATGTCAATTTATATTATTAAAAAGTCTATTTGAATCTCACTTTGTCCATTCTACCAAAATGATTAATTAACAAGTGTGAAATTACAGCCTGAAACAGAAAAGAGGTGAAGATGTGATAATATTGGAAAATTGATTAGTCTGCTCCATAGTCAACTAGCCCAAATTTGAAATAAAATGTAAAATATGATTTGGAGCAAGATAAGTAACTTTAATAATGTACATGGTTAAAAATATTCTGACTACAATTAAAAGATTTTTTACTTAATATTAGAAATGTTTTCATTAACTTGTGTTTGAAAACATCTTGATTTACATTTTCTATTTAACAAACTAAGTCTGGAAGACATGGCAAGCCAGTAAACAGATTAATTTAGAATTTTGAGGAAAGACAATAGAGTATTTATTAGATTCTAACTTGGAAGATCTCGCTTCAATATTGACTGTACACACAAGTGAGTGAGTGTGTAAGCATGCACATACATTCATTTTTTGTTGAAGAGATTAGGGTTATGGTACACAAGAGCCTGCTATGTGGTTGTGAACATGTAGATGAAATCTCCCATAGTACTAATACATATGAACTGTAACTGCTTAGTAAACTCATTCATTATGAGAATGAGTCAATTTTATGAGTTACAACAAAATAAATCTAAATAATAATTAACCTAGCCAGGTGACAAACTATTAATACAGTACACATTTTGGTTTTAAGCCTTGAAGATTAGTTTACATGGAATTTGTTTAATTAATGTATAAGTATACATCAGGAGAATAATATTATGCAATAAATAGAAATTAATTATGTACAAAACTTGAAGCTGGAATGACAGCACTGAAAATAATACATTGGACCATTATACATGTATTGTCTAACAGAATTGCATGATATAGTACTGCAGAAATTTTTTAATAATAACAAAATAAATAAATGTGATTTAATGTTTTAAAAATACAGATCATTGTTTCTACTAAGACCTTCCATAGCAAGTTACTGAAGTTGATGGTATGTTCTGTATTGTAATACAAAGAAAATTAGCCAGGCTTCAAAATATTATATAACATTTAAAAGAAATTTTTAGCTTTAAATATTATTTTTGGCATCTATAGTTCTAAAATGTTATTCCTCATTCTTGTCTGGCCGATAGGTGCTAGCAATTCGTGCAGTTTGTGCAAATGCAGAAGCAACTTCCTCTCAATTAAGATAATGTGGATCAAAACAAGTTTCTTGAAATCCACATGGGAGAGGAGACAACCTACATGGTACAAAGTCTGCAAACCTTATTATGGGAAGGAAATCAGGACTATTTAGAAAGGAAAAAGAAAAGGCTTATGGATAGGACATGAGAGCTGTCTCTAAGTAACTGAATAGCTGTCATGTAGAATTGTGGTTCAAATTAGAATCCTATAATTAGTCATTCATCTAACAAGTATGTATTGTGTCCTTCCTATCTACTTATCTGCCAGAATTTTTTTTTTTTTTTTTTTTGGCAGTGGGATGCCAATTGAAAAAGACAATATTCTTCTTACAGAGTCTACTTTAAGTGGCTAGAACAAAAAATAAATAAGTAAACAAATAAATGATCAAGAGCATGATAATTTTACATAGTGATAAGTGAAATTTAGAAAACAAAACAACCAGGGTAATGTGGGCATAGAGAGACTGAGTTTTGAAGGGTTGGCAAGGCTTCTCTGAGGAGGTAACCACTGATCTGAGAACTGAGTGAGAAGCAAGAGCCAATCATATAAAGATCCAAAGGCAGAGCATTCCAGACACAGCAAACACCAAGCAGCATAAGCAAGACAGCCCTAAGAGAGTGTGCAAAGTTCCATCTCAGAGGACTAGAAAGAGAGCCAGTGTGGTGGGAGAAAAACGACATAGGGAAGATGGCAGCGAATGACTGGATCCTCAGATGGTTTCAAGTCAAAATGCTCAATCCCTCCCTCCCTCCCCTCTTCGCACTCTCCCTCCTTCCCTTTCTCTCTCCCTCTGTCCCTCTCTCTCTCTTTCTGAAATTTTTATATAGTTTGCATTTCTCAATAGAAATACAAGTATTCACAGGAGCCACACTGCCAGCAGCAGGAAAGCCTCTGCATACCTATTCAAGTTGAATCCTAAGTCTCCAGAACACTCATGAACTGCCTTCATTTTAGACCTGAAGTAATGAGTTTCTCAAAGAATGATTTTTTTTTTTTTTTGTGGGTACCGGGAGTCAAACTCAGGACCTCGCGCTTGCCAGGCAGGCACTTACGCCGCTGAGCTATCTCACCAGCCCCCAAAGAATGAATTATTAAAACTAGGATTTGTATCAAAGATCTTGGTTCAGACCCCGACATGGTAGATTTAAGTCTTCTGATGGGAAGAGCAATTTCCATGCTCTTTCATTCTGATCCTGCCTTGTGACTTGCTCTACAAATAGAATACAATGAAAATCATGTTGTGCAACTACAGAACCTCAGCCCTCAACGGACCGCAATTTCTCCTCCTGCCTTTTTGGAACTAGTACTCCTACATTGAGAACAAGCACTGCGGAGTCTCTTGGAAGATGAAACCATATGGCAATAAAACTCTAGCCATAACAGCTGAGGACCCAGGCATGGGAATTAAGCCATCAGGGACAGGCACCAGCCCACCACCAAGCAGACTGTCAGCTGCCTGCAAATACACGAGTGAGAACAATTAGCAATGACATGGAGTGAGAGCAAGCCAGCCCAGCCGAGCCCAGGCCACATGGCCAAACTACAGAAAGAAGCGCAGACAACTTGTTGGCCTTCTGAACCACTAAATTATGGAGGGATTCTATATGAAGCAATAGACACATTATATGCGAATCAGTTACATTCACTGGCATAACAAATTCTAAAACAGGTGGCATTGGCTTTGAGATTGTGAGGCAGGCAGAGGCTTGAAAAACCAAATGCAGGCTGTTCGTGAAGGCTTGAAGAACGTACAGTAAATTGCTAGTAGTAGCTAAGGTGTGTAAATAAATTCCTTCAGAGCTGGGAAAAGAACAGACCACATTATGTGGTGACAGAAAAATTGGAAAGAAGGTTGGATGGTGATAATTTAGAAAGTAGAAAATGCATTTGTAGATCTGACTAAGGAAATCTCTAGATAGGATCATAAAACTTGAAGTTCAGTGTTTCTACCCAAGTATAATAAGGTGTAAGAGGGAGACTAGCTAAAGAAAAACATATTTAATTTGCTAAGCAAAACTTCAGGAAAATCAAAGGAGCTCAGACCTTGCTGGGTTAGAAAACAAAGCTATTCTTTATAATTAGTGCCTCCTAGATAGAAAAAGATTCTCAAAGATCACATCAAGAATACTGTAGAAAGACAGTTTGTTAAGACTTCAGAAAAATTTAAGGCAGGCCTTAGTAAAATCTCCAAAGAGAACAGGGATTCAAAGATTCGTAAGGACATTGTGCCACTGCAGTGAGACACGTTACCTAAAGTGGAAAGAAGTTGGTTTCATAAAGAACTACAGGTGCAGCGTGACATCAGCCTTTAACAGATTTAAAACAAATTAGGAGAGTTTTATTACTATATCACCATGAGCTGGGATGACAAGGTACAATTCCAAGTCAGGAGAGAACAGGGAACCTTAATTTTCTGTGCACAGGAACTTACTGAGAAAGCTACTTGGCCTCCTACATGGAACATCATTGGCCAAGCATGGGGTCAGTGACTGGCAAGAAAAACTAGACCCTTGACAAGAAACATTCCCTATCCTTAGAGACAGAAGCTCTGAAAATATGTGCCAAGCTGAATTTCAAAATTTTATGGACCAGTGATTGCTAATGTGTTCTCCATTTCCTGCTTCTGAATGAGAATATGTTGTGTGGGTCTCTTTATTTTGTTATTATTCATTTATTTTTATTTTTTTATTAATTATATATATCTACTAATACATGTTTGCAGCACCTAATAATTACATTTATGGTGGGGAGTCTGTACATGTATATAACATATCTTATTTCTTTTGTCCTCTTCTCCTCCCATCCCTTAGCACATGTTTTTGATACATAGCAGTTAGATTCACTTTGGGGGTTTGATACATATACATGTGGTATTTTGATAATTAGTTTCACATTTCCACCTCCTTCTCCAGACCTTCTCTTGATAATATTATTTTATATTGGTTGTATGGGGAAATAATCTGTCTTTCTATTTCAAAGAATCCTGGATAAAGAGAAGCTAAATCCATTGCACTGAATAAGTTGCACTTTGACCTGATGTATTACAAGATCATGGATATTAAACCTAAAGTCACGATTCGATGACATTTTAAGTATCTTAGAAAGGGGTGGATGCATTTTGTACATGGCAGGGATGTGAACTACTATTACAAGATAGCAAGTTGGAACCATTTGCAAAAGTGGCTGCAATCTGTATTCATGTCTCTTTATGATATCATTTTTCAGGTCTTCTCATCATTAGTAATGTATTTAGCCATTTCTTGAATATAAGCCAACCTCAACACTTGCTTTCATCAAGAGAATATGGTGGAAGTGACGGGGGGGGGTGTGCTTCGGAGTGAGTGCTTAACAGGTCTTTTAGTTTCCATTCTTCTCTGCAAAGACTGCCACACTGTAAACAAGCTCAAACTACCTTTCTTGATGATGAGGTCCCACAAGATAAGAGAGATTATGAAGAGACAAAAAGTGAGGCTGAATCATATCAACGATTACAATTATCACACCTGAGACTACATTTATTAGTGAGAACCTCTTGCCAATCCTCAGGTATCTACCAACCTGCAAATGTATGAATTATCTCCACTGACATAATTATTGTAAAGCAGAAGAGCTGACCATAAGAGCTCAACCTAAACTGCCAAGGAACATGATTATCAGTACATAGACACATAGATAATTTTTGCATTAAATCCTGGGCAATTTATTTAACTTTCTCAGATTATTACTTCAACTGATAAAAAAACTGTCTAGTTTCTAGGGATATTGTAAGGATTAAGTCATAAAACTTACGAAAACCATTTAGCCCTGAACATTCTAAGCACTAAATACATTGTAGTGAACAAAGTGCATAATACTAATAACAAAAGGAACGACAATAACCTACAGTATTCAACAACACGTCCAAGATACAGATTTAGAACTGGTTTTGAATGGAGAGTGGAGCCTCCCTGGCCAAAGTTCTTCTCCATACATAATCTTCCTCTTGATATTTGTTAGTCTTTCTCTAAAGTATTTGTTTACTTCAAGAAAAACACACTGCATTTAAAAACCAACAATTCATTTGTATTAAAAATTTACACTAATTTATTCCATGATGTCTCAGAGGGTAAAACTATACATAAAACATGGATGAAAGTTATGAGAAAGCTGATTTGGTGTTCATAAAACAGATATATCTCTAAAATAGATCTTTCTATAGATACAGCAGGCTGTGTGGCTTTAACGATCTAGCATATCCCTCGAATTCAAGAATAGTTTACATTTCTTCCATCAGGACTACGGAGGTTGAGCTTACATAGCTGGCCCAGATGAATTTTAAGTCCTTTCCTGACATTATCTGATTCTTACTGTTTTCTCAATCACCATCTGAATTTTAAATGGTTATTCAATACTTCAGTTCTTAAGATGTAATCTATGCATGTAGAAATTCCACTGACATTTTCATTTTTAGACAGATATAGATGCAATATACAAAGCAACACAGGATATAGAAAATTTTAAATTGGCCTATTCTCCTTTGATTGAGATCAATACTCAGAATAGTCAATTGTTTTATGTGTTAACTATCTGTTCATATGACTGGAAAAATAACTCAATATGCTTGTGCCAAAAAATCTATTTATTCATTTATTAATTCATTTATCCAATGAATATTTATAAAACATTTATCAAATCCTTCCTATAAACTAAGCATTGTGCTATGTGGTATAAGGTTGTATTTTACAGAAAGAGCTATAATCAATACTTTGACTCCAAAGAAATAATGAAGAACCTTAAACATATTTTGGTTTCTGGTTTTCAGTATTTTACATTGAGGAAGACCCATTATACATTTACCTAATCACCAGATTTATTACAACAAAATATATTCATTCAAGATAATTTCTTATTAAAAATCAATCACACATTACACACACACACACATTATGTAGCACTCTCTGACAGTACAAAATTTATGGAGATGATTAATAAAAGCAAAATGTTTTTATCTATCTTATCAATATAATGTGAACACAGGTCAAGGGGTTATTTTATGTGATGTCAAAACCATTCCTAATATTCCCAGTTAAACAGAGCACTTCTCTGTTTTGTCATGATAATTTAGCTTTAATCAAGCCTGACAGGTTGATTTCTCTCCCACCTTTTATATTTAAACTTGAACCCAATATATATTTATATAGAAAAATCATTTCGTAGTTTTGTTTTAAATATCATTTTATCATTCTTATGAGATATAAACAGAATCTCAAGAAAAACAGGCTGGTTATTTTAGGACATTCTTAGACTGATTTGTAAAGGAAGAATATAGTTAATAAAAACCTTCTTTGATGTCATTTAACACAAAAGCAAACACAGATCTTTTTATATTTGACATTAAAAATCTGATTATTTGCCTCCCCAAAGAAAGCACATACAGCTTTTATACAGACTGCATAGTAAATAATAATAATATTTCTGTTTACTGAGATATCAACTGGCATTTCACTGTAAGTCAATGGTCTATCGTTGCTACAGCATATTAGACCTCAATCTGGCATCTACAAATGTCAAGAGTATAAAAAAAATATAGGATGAAAATCAAAAGCATGTTCTGAACTCCCCAAAAAAATAAAAAAAGGGAAACAAAGTTCACCTAAACGAATTTGCTGCGGAAATCAGTGCAATATTCAGCTGTCAGTCTAGAAAAACAAGGGAGCCACACTGTCAGTAGGACGGGATAATAAAATTTCCAGCAGATGTTCAGGCAGGGCTCTAATTTTTACTGAACTCCCTTGGTAAGCATTTAATTTCTTTATCATATGCAGGCTCGGCAAATTGTACTTCATCAAAACTGTATTGCAAAATATTAATATTTCATATGATAACAAAACTCCATAGACTAACCTTTGTCATATTAAAATCATCCAAATTTCAAATGTCAAGATTCTAAATTTTAATACATTTTAAATAGATTCTTAATTGGCATAATAAATTATAACAAGGCTAATCTCAGCTGGTATGTTATAATGTCACACAAATGTATAGTACATATAATATTTTAATAGATGCCTTTGGTGAAAGGCTGTAGGAAAAACATGCATCAGATGTTGTATACTACATTTCATCAATGAGAAAGCACAGAAGTTCTTAAGATGCAATTATATATTCAAAACAGGTTTAATCACTAATTAGGGACACTATAAGAAAACCAAATGGAGTTCTCTATGAGGCAAATGGACTATTCTATAAACTCATATTCAGGAAGTAATTATTTTTGAAAATGTCTTTATATAAATGTAAGGTGGCATCATTATTTCTGTTATTACAATCTGCACAAATGTGTTTCTTAAAATAGTTTTTGAACACTATTTTTGTACCCACTATCAGAATAAGTAAAGTAGGAGTTCTGGACAGGTCCCTTCTTTATCACAGACTTTTGAATTGATAGATTAAATTCAGATTTGAGGTTTAGAAAGAAGTTAGCGAAAAATAAAAATAAAAAATAGAAGTTAGCCTCCACATTTGTTTCTGCTGGTGATCCTATTAAGGAAACTACTCCTAGGCTACTGAAAGACACAGGATCACAAATCAATGCATGTCACGAATAGAGGGAAGACATGTTTCTGATTAATCAGAATTCAATTTTTTACAAGCAAAGAAAACAGCAAATTCAAAGCAAATATCTTTTTTCTTGCCATAATTCTTCACTTATTCCTGATTAACCAACTATTTCTGTTTACATATATGTATTTAAAGTAGCATAACTAATATAATCACTAAATGTTATTTGAGACTGTTGTCGACAACAGATTAAACATTTGATTACAGCTTCCCACTATTTCTGAAAGGATGAATTGAAACAAAGACAAATATACTGTTAATATCCTACAAGACTGTAAACAATTGATTCATGATATTCTAAACCTGAATCGAGTCTACTCTGTTCTTTTTTTACACTTTGTTTTCTAAATATTCAATTTATTTGGAAAAGGAACCCCTCTCCTGATATTTAAATGTAAAAATCTTTAAGAAATATTTTTCCTGTATTGTCTTGACTTTTCTAACTTTTAAGGATTCTCTAGATTTTCTTGATCACACTTACATATAGCATCTTGTAAACCTGTCAGAATAAGACAGCTGTAATGTTTTAGCCATAATAATGCCAGCTATTGATCCCAGTAAGAGAAAAAAGAGGGAGAGAATGTGCTTAATGGGGCATGTTTGTTCTCTGTTATTTTCTTTGCCTAAGGATAAGGCTGATTTAAATAATGATACTCTTTTTTTTAGTCACTAGATTCACACATTCTTGTACATTAATTACTACTAACTACCAGCTAGTGCTAAATACATTGAGGTTTAACATCTACAATTTTATCAATAAATGGTCTAAAAATGCTAAAGTCACCTACTATTTTCTAATTTAAGACAGTGAGTATAAGGATGACACCTTCCATTGCATAAATCATTCTACTTTGAAAACATGCATTTATATGATTTGTGTAACGTGAAAAATCAATTTCAACTTTAATATGCAGTACATTTCCTGCTAAGTATGTCCACTTCTGGTCTGAGTACTAAGTCATAATGCCACATGAAACTCAGGATATGTGTTTTGGAGGAAATGCTCTTGTGAAAGATTTTCAAAAATTCATCAAGAAGCTTATTTCCAACATCAATAGATTATAACGAGAGATTTTTCTTTACATGAATTAAATCTCAGGAATTTTTGCAAACCAAATTCACTTTCTCCATAACTTTGATTTGAGGTACATACATGTCTTCATTTAAACACTTTCCAGGGCCGGTGAGATGGCTCAGCGGCGTAAGCGCCTGCCTTGCAAGCGCGAGGGCCCGAGTTCGACTCCCGGAACCCACATACGAAAAAGGGGCCGGTGATATCGCTCAGTGGCACGGGTGCCTGTTGGCGCGCGAGGTCCTGAGGTCGACCCCCGGTACCCACCAAAAAAAAATTAAATAAATAAACACTTTCCAAAATCACCAAACAATTAATAGTATCAAAATAAAAAATCAAACATAGATCAAGCATGTAATCCAGGAATCCCAGTACTGGATACATATCCAAAAGAAACCAAGTCAGTATGTCAAAAAGACATCTACACTTCTATGCTGCCTTCAGCACTATTGACAATAGCGAAGAAACAGAAACAACCTAAGTGTCTGTGTCCATCAAATAATCAGTGGATAAAGAAAAGGTGATATATATATACATATATATGTGATGGAATAATATTCAGCCATAAAAAGGATGAAAACCTGTCATTTGTGACAACGTGGCTGGAAGTAGAGATCATTAATTTTAGGGGAAATAAGTCAGGCACAGAAAGACGAATACCCACATGATCTCACTCACATGTGAAAGTTAAAAAGTTGATCTCAGAGATTGAGAGTAGAATGGTAGTTACCAGAGGCTGGAAAGAGTAAGTGGAGGGAGGACAGGGAAAAGTTGATCAGTTTACTCAGGTACAACTGGATAGAGGTGTACTATTACTGAACAGTGTGACTATAAAAAATAATCTGCTGAATTTTTAAAAGGTGAAAAGAGGGCCAGAGATATAGCTCAGTGGCATAAGCGCCTGCCTGGCAAGTGCGAGGTCCTGAGTTCGACTCACGGTACCCGCATATTAAAAAAAAAGTGAAAAGAAAGGATTTTGAAAGTTTTTACCATAAAGAAATGATAAATCTGAGAGAAGATAAATATATTCAAACTGATTTAAGTGTTGCACTGTATACACGCATATCAAAATGTCATATGGTATCCTATTAAAATATATAACTTTCATGTATCAATTAAAAACATTTAATAAAAAGCCACGGGTTTGTGATTACTAAATGAAATATCACCTTTATATTATGACACTTCTTAGACAATACAAAATGGAAAATATATATGATACACACTGTTCTATGGGATAGATGGAATAAAAAAATTAAAACCTAATGTATAATGATATCTACATCAAATAATTTAAAAACTATTATATCTTGGTCAAAAATTATAACATACTACTCATGCTTTAATTAAAATATACACCAGGTATTTAAATATGACTTCAAAAATAATTTCTTACCTTATCAAGAGAGAAAGTTTTGGTCAGGGCAAAGCCCCACCCAGCTTCAAAAGCTCTTCGAATCATTGGCGTGCTTGTAGCTGGAGTAGCACTAGCAAGACCAAAAGGATTTATAAACTTCAATCCAGCCACTTCCACACTAATGTCCACCAGATCAACAGGAGTGTAAAAGAGGGGTAGTTCAGGCGTGGCAGACACCGATGCTCCATATTGTGACTGCAAAAGACAAACAGCCAACAATTGCTCTTACATCGTATATAAATTATCCATATAATCTTTTGCAAAAATGAACATTTCAGTGAATATAGATTACATCAGTCTGTTTACAATGATGAAAAGTGGCCAAAAGCCAGTTAGTAGTGAACCAAATTCACATATAATTATCATCCTCTTCCAATTTAAAAGACAGTATAAATTATTAACAGAAATAAAATCAATTAAAAAAACTATTTAAAACATATGGAGATACAAACACAAAAGGGAATAATTCTAGAATTTATCTCCCTGCTTCCATTCAACCAGTCTCTTTTTGCTTAATTTATGAAAATGTTTTACTGCTCAGAGATACAGGCAACAGCAAGTCAGGCGGCCTAAATTCAATTTCCAGTAATCTCACTACTGTTCATGCAATTTTAGGAAGTCCGCCTAACATGCCCCTGTCTTTTCTACTCTATAGTTTTCAGTATAGCAGTAGGAATTCTGGTTGCCTAATTTCCTCCCTTATAGGGATATTGGAAAATGCAGGAAATCATAAGTCACGGGGCGACATCTAATTTGCTAAGTGGGCAATGCACTCACGAGCATTAGGGGTGTCTGTTGTGTGTTTTTTTGTTTTCAGAAACCAAACAGGTACTAAACAGGTATGCTGAAATCTTCGATTTACTTTTGTTAAGTGATCACTGTAATAATGCTTTCTTGCAGGATTATTGAAATGACTTAATGACAATTATTATGCATAATACAGGTCACACTGTAGTAAGGTAGGTGCTTGCTAAATTATGTTTCTTCCCCTCCTTTTCTGCCTCTCCCTCCCTCTCCTTTTCTCTCTGTGTATCACTGAATGGAAAATCATATTGAGGAATATAAAAAGGATGAATTTTCCCAGCCAAAGTAGTTCCTGAATGGGCAAGGCTAGTTAATTCAAAAGTAGAATTCCTCTCCCTTGTGAATCATTACTCAAAAGAAATATTATTTGAGCAACTTTAATTTTATAGGAGTGTGTCTTGTGCAGATAAAGATTTCCACGAACTGCACAGAAATTATTTCTAGCCCTCCACCACTTATAATGCCAAACAAAGTTCACTTAATATGTAAATAGGCATCAAACCTGCTAAGTGAAAGAGTATTGTGTTTCTGGTCTTGTAAAAAGGTGCCAGATAGCATCCAGGCTTCAGTTATGGCAGGCATTCTATGCCAGGTATGTGTTAGATTTCAAGGGATATACTCCTTCCCTTCCCTTCTCTTCCTCCCTCTTTCCCTCCATAATCCCTCCCTCCCTTCCTTTCCTTCCTCCCCTTCCTCCCTTCCCTTCCCTTCCCTTCCCCCTCTCCTCCTTCCTTCCCGCCCTCCTTTCTTCCCTCCTGCTTTCCTCCTTTTTCAGGTGTTAGTGATCAAACACAGGTATATTAGGTAATCTCTCTACCAAGGAGTTGCATCCTCAGCCCTACAAGACATATTTCTGAGCACGGGACATGGTGGTTGTGAATATAATTTATTCTGTCTTCACATGAAATTGCAATACTACTAAGATTGTAGACAGAGCTAGAATTTATATAGGGAAGGGGGTTATAATTTCAGGTATGTACATATGTGTGTATCCATGTGGGTACATGTGAGGTGGATGTAGAAGAGAACCATCGCTGATAGCATGTTGTTAGCTTTGTGTAATCATAATTTAAATAGAATCAAGACAGTTTTAGATTAGATTACAGAAGAATTTCCTGACAGTAGAGGTTAGTTAATACTGGGAAAAATGTAAAAGACCCTTTCCCTTATATAGAAGCTTAGAAACAATTTTGGTCACCCTTGTGCTTGATGCCGAAAGCAGAAATACAAATGGTCCTGTATACCCTATGAGGTGAAGTGAAGTTCCCTTCTCTTTTTTATGCCATTTTTATGCCTATGCACTTAAAGATCTAATCTCTTCAATATTACAGATAAGTTTTCATTTGTCAACATTATGGCTATATACGGCATTAGATAACAGCCCAAGGAGGCAGATATGTATGTGTAAGTCAACTTGGATTGCTTAGTTTAGGTAGTTTTAAATAAATAAAGCATTGCTCTACAATTCTTAAAAAGATTACTGCCTTAATACTGAGAAAGGAAATGTTTTGCACAAATTTTGCAAGATTCTCTTAAGCTTCAAAACTAACCCTAAAGACAAACACACTACAGGAAGCAACAAATACGATGTAAACACATATGCAAAACTCTTCCAAATGAGAAGTACAGGTTCGCATAAAATATACTTTCATTTATAAATACACGAGTGATGTACACGGCTGTATGACAAATTTGCACTTGTGCTGGACAAGATTTTCACATATGCAGGGCTATGTTTGGTTTTGTCTTCATGGCTCTTCGTCTCAGTGTGGAACTACAGCGATCCAGTCTATCCAACCTCAGAGGATAGCCTTGCCTAAAACACGCCTACCTTTCTGAGGTGGAGAAGTCTGGAGCCTGGGCCAGGGAACTCAAGAAGCTCAAGTTTCAGCTCTCATCACAGAGCTAATTCCTCTAAAGTTCCAGTTCCAACCTCCAAACTGAGATTTCCAAGAGACTTCAACATCTTTAGCTATGGGTGCTGTGCTCCTAACATCAAATTCAAACTTAAACTGCATCTCAGAGTTAAAGATACACTACAGTGATTCAGAATAGCTAAATCGCAGAAGAGGTCTATATCTCCATCAACAGATAAATGGAGTACTGCTCTGCCATAAGGGGGCGTGAGGAGAGGGAAGGGGGATGAAAACAAGAATCGAGATGTGTTATGTACACGGACCAAGTCCCCATGAAGAAGGTAGTCATCATGTAATGCAAACATGTACTAATAAAAAAAATGAAAAGAAAACAAAATAAAAACAGGAATAACATTTAAAAAATATGCTACCCAGGTTTCCAATTTCATAAGATGCTATTTCTCTAGTCACTCAATACTGTTAGTAAATAACAGATATAAAAAGAACATAGGTGTTCAACATGAGATATGAATTCCATACTAGTTCTACTGTAGAAAAGACATAGAAGACAAGACGGTTTGTCACAAAAGCAGTGTTTATTATGTACTATGTGAAAGAAGAGTGTGGCAGCATGATATGTAAATAGAAAGTTTTGGAGAAATATACACATGTGTATCTAATTCATTATATACTTTTGCTTACCCTTTTATCACAAAAGTTACACTGCAATATGCTAGCCAGAATCATTTCATGGAATTGGAGCTCCAGATGACATTTAAATTAAAAATGTTTGTTGACTGTGTTTTCAAAATTGTCAATAATTAACACAAATTAATTTATAGGAAACAAATAGATTTAAGAGCATTCTAAAATAATTGTTTAAATTGTATTTTTATTCTGAATGGGCAATTTAAAATTGTATGTGGCTATGTGGTACAAAGTGATGTTTTAATTTATGAATATAATGTGGAATAATTAAATCAAGCTAGCTAACATGTCTATAACCTCAAATAACACTTTTTTGTGGTGAGAACATATGAAATTTATTCTCAGTAGTTTAGAAATGTACAGCACTATTATTAACTATATTTATCATGCTGTCTGATAGAGGTAAATAAATTCTTACAGTTTGACTGAGATTCTTCACCCTTTGACCATCATATTCCCATTTCCCCCCACTCCTCTGCTTAGGCTCTGTAACTACCATTCTACTTTCTCTTACGAGTTTGATATTGTGGGATTTTAGATGTGAGTACACACAGTAATTTTCTCTCTGTGCCTTGCTTACATAATTTAGCATGCTTCCTAGTTTCAATCAACTTATTGCAAACAAAAGAATTTCTTTCTTTTAAACCCTGAATAATATTCCATTGCAAATAGGTACCACGTATTCATGATCCACTCTTTACTTGATGGACACTTCAGTTGATTCCATAACTTAGCTATTGTGAATAGTGCTTCTATGAACATGGGGGTACAGACATCATTTTGAAATACCAATTTCAAAATTTCAGGGTAAATATCCAGAGTGCAATTACTAGATAATATGGTCATTTTATTTTTAGTTTTGTGAAATGGCTATGCTAACTTATATTCCCATCAACAGTGTACAAAGGCTCCCTTTTATCCACACCCTCACCAACATTTGCAATCTTTCATCTTTTTTTTTTTTTGTGGGTACCGGGAGTTGACCTCAGGACCTTGGGCGCCAGCAGGCGCCCATGCCGCTGAGCGATATCAACGGCCCTTTTTTCGTATGTGGGTTCCAGGAGTCGAACTCGGGCCCTCGTGCTTGCCAGGCAGGCGCTTATGCTGCTGAGCTATCTCACCAGCCCATCATCTTTTATATAATAGCCATTTGACAGGTATGAGATCACACTGTGGTTTAATTTGCATTTCTCCAATGATTACCAATGTTTAAAATTTTTTCATATGTTTGCGGGCCATTTGCATATCTTCTTTCAAGAAATGTCTATTCAGGTCCCTTGTGTTTTGTTGTTTATTTTGTTTTATTGCTATGGAGTTATTTTGGTTCCTTATATATTTTAGATATTTTTTCTTTATTAGTTGTATGACTTGCAAATGTTTTATCCAACCCACAGGTTGTCTCTGTACATTGTTAATTGTCTCTTGGCTGCGTAGAAGTTATTTTAGTTTGGTATAATCTTACTTGTCTATTTTTGTTTTTCTTGCCTGTGCTTTGGGAGTTCAATTCAAGTGTCTTTCTCAGACCAACATTACATAGCTTCCCCCCACGTTTTCTTCTAATAGTTTCATCATATTTTCTGGTCCTGTATTTAACACTTAATCTATTTGGAACTGATTTTTTTTGTATATGGTATGAGATAAGCATCAAAATTTAATTCCTCTCTATGTGGAAATTCAGTATTCCCAACACCACTTGTTGAGATGACTCTCCTTTTCTCATTACATATTCTTGGAATTCTCCTTGAAAATCTGTTGACTATGTATATGTAAGTTCATTGTATCTCACTGATTGATATGCCTTTTTATTTTTTTGCCAGTAGCATGCTTAAAACAATTTTCAAAAAGAAGCAGTGATACTCTAAATTCCATCAAGTGAAGATCAAGGTAAATAGCCTGCTTGTTAGTTTCTACCACACACTGTTCTGAATCCATCTTTTCAGTTATATTATTATTCCTAAAAGTTGACAATTTAAAACTTTAAAAGCTTTATTTTATAAAAAGAAAACTAAGATCAAAGGAGGTTAAGTGGATCCCTGTAAGAAGCTCAGTGGCAAAGTCACAACAACATGTATATATTTTTTTTCTGTATTGCTGGCTAATGTTTTTCAACCAGTTCTCAGAAATTAAATGTTTCAATCATTCCTCATTTTAGTCACTTAAAATACAATTTCCAAAAATTAGCTTGATGACATAGATTATGAAAGTTTTCATATTTATATGGGTTACACTTAAATTTTCTCATTTCATTCCTATCTGCAAATTCTAACAAGGGCCTTCACTATATGTGGAATAAAACATAAACTACTTAGTATTATATAATCTTGATTTTAATCTGGGCTCCTCTCCATCTTTACCCTTTCTAATTTCATCTCCTACCACTCCCTCACATATCTTATGCTTCCATTTATTTACTTCCTTGCAGTTTCTCAAACCAAACCACATTATGAATGCATACATATATTTCAGCTATTTTTTATAAGAACGGGCATGGAGTATTATTTTCTATCTGATTTTAATGCTTGAAAATTCAAATTAAGTCTTCAACAGTCAGTCTAGCTGTCATTTCCACTGAGAAATTTCACTTGTGCCCCGCAAGCAAACCTGTTTTTTTTTTTTTTTCATCATACTCCGTATTTGTTTGCTTACATGTATGCATCTGCTGCTTAACTTAATTTTACCATGAAACTTGGCAGAAAGATGTTCACAAAATTATTAAATGTGTTAGACTAATGACCTTGGGTAATTAGTCTATTTTTTATATCAACTTCCAGTAATGTGACAATCAGTAGAGATGAAATAATTATTTGGAATTTATTTCAAATATACAAAAGTTCATTATTCTATGGTTTTAATGTAACGATTCTCCAAAGGGCCATCTAGTGGGAATAGTAAGTAACTGCTGTGGGTTATTAAATTATGCATTATGTAAATATATGCATTCTATAATTCAGTCATATGAAATGACATGAAGATTGGTCAACCTAATTATTTTGCTATCGTCCAGCCTATAATAAAGTATTTTCCTACCTTCCTTTTACTTTTGACTTCCAGGTTGGAATGGACTTCTCTAATGGTAAGCAACATGAACTAGCCTCAGATGGTTGGTTGTTATGAAGGTACAAAAGTTTCTCATGACATTCAAGTGGAAATACACCTGGTGCTCCGGTTAGAAATTCTCAATGAAACCATATGAGTCTCTGTTTCTATGTCCACCCACTTCATTCTTTCTCTGCCAGCTGCCTTCCTCCACTTCCTTATCCAGAATGGTTGGTATTCATTGGTGCAGCCCATTTATATTCTATTCTAGATATGAAAATATGCAGAGGTTTAAAAACTTTGATGTCAACACCACACAGCCTTCACACTAATTACATGAGAATCTCTTGGAGTAGGACTTACGTAGTAGTTCCTTTGAAAGCACTCCAAGAGATTGCACTGTATATTCAAGGCTAAGAGTCACTTCTCTGGTCATATGAATGTTATTCCCAAATTTTATTTTTCAAGTTTTGTCACAATAGTGTGAGATGTCTACCATATTCAACAAAGTGGTGACTGAGGTATGTTCAGAAGAGTAAAATGTTGTTAGAGCTGGTTAGAAACTCCAAAAGGTGCTTATCAAGAATCACCTCTGGGGGCCGGTGAGATGGCTCAGTGGCGTAAGCGCCTGCCTTGCAAGCGCGAGGGCCCGAGTTCGACTCCCGGAACCCACATACGAAAAAGGGGCCGGTGATATCGCTCAGTGGCACGGGTGCCTGTTGGCGCGCGAGGTCCTGAGGTCGTCCCCCTGGTACCCACAAAAAAAAAAAAAAAAAAAAAAAAAGAAAAAAAAAAAAAAAAGAATCACCTCTGGGCCAGTGAGATGGCTCAGCGGCTTAAGCGCCTGCCCGGCAAGCGTGAGGGCCCGAGTTCGACTCCCGGAACCCACGTACGAAAAAAGGGCCGGTGATATCGCTCAGCGGCACGGGCGCCTGCTGGCGCACGAGGTCCTGAGGTCGACCTCCCGGTACCCACAAAAAAAAAAAAAAAAAAGAATCACCTCTGATAAGTATCAACATATTGTATAAATATCAAGGAATACTATAAAAATAAGATACTGAATTGATCCTCAAAATCTGCAAGATGATTGTCCATAAGCAAGCAATACTTATGCCCCATCCAGTTATAGGTATTCTGTATGTATTCTCCTTTTAAGTCACAACTCTTCAAGGCAGTCCCTATTCACCTGCTAAATAAGGATGAGGGAAATGAGGTTCAAAAAAAAAGAAATAGTTTTCTGCTATTTCAGAAGGTATGCAGTTAACAAGCTGTATAGAAAGACCTGACTCAAAGCTTATACTTACTATATTACATCAAGGTGCCCCCATCTGACATAAACACTATTTTTAAAAATATTTATGTCCTCAAAGTTGGAATATAACCTGAAAGTTTTCATGATGGTTTGACTAACATACACACATCGAGCACAATACCTTCTTATATTACCATTATATTACCACTGTTTACCACAGGTTTCATCTGTTATACCCAGCTGGACCATGAAACTTTAGGAGAGATGTTTGCTTGAATGGTGTTTATGTCATTGGGGAAAAGCAACTCATATTGTAATTATATATCCCAAATGCATTTCCCTCTAATCTGCTTTAAACTAAGGTAATTTTAAAAAGAAAGAAAAGTGCTACCACTATTTATTAGTTTCTCTTGATTGGAGAAGAAAACAACTAGCACCACTATGTTTCATCCAATTTAAAATCATCAAATAGCTTTCACTTACTCATTTTCTCTGTATTTCATTGTGATATGACCACGATAGACTGTATCGTAGAGTACAGCTTTTTTGTAAGCATATATTCAGAGATTATTTTAAGGCAAAGAGTAAATAATATTGTGGGCTACTTATAACTAGATTAATTCATAAATTGGATTAATTCATTAATTAACTCCAGCTCAGTTACTTTGCTTCTGAAGAAATAACTAGTGAGGGGAAAAAATTACAAAGTACAAATTAATTTGGATTATTTAATTCCATGATGGAAAGGCCTAGGTCCAGTATATACAATTATGACATAAAATCAGATTTTATTTCTCTATTTTAAGAAATCACTATTAATAATGAAAAGTTTAGAAGAGATACGAGGCTACAGAAAATTTTCTACAAAACAACAATCCTTTTATTCACTTCTTTGAAGAATTATATTCATATTGACCTTAAAAAAGTGATTATTACATGATTATAGAATAAGCCTAGAAAATTAAATGATATTAATTCAAATACATGTGATATTTCTCCATCTAAACTCTTCCTGCACACCCAACTAGCAGCAATTTAGAAATTTAAGGTAATATCATGCAAAAGTTCCTCCCCCTTCAACAAGAAAATTATTCCTTTCTTAGTTTGCTTTGTTTAGCTCAAACCAAAAATCTCTGTGTTATTCTTGGTATCTCTTTTTTCTTAATTCCCATTTATGTGCAACCAGAAATCTAATAATTTCTGGCACTATTATCATTTCAAACATTATCTCTTGCTAGGATGATTTCTTACTGGTTTTCTCATTTTTCTTGCCTCCTACTTGAATCCACTCTTTGTAACAGCATAGCCTTTTCAAAGCATAAAATTCATGCGTTATGCCCCTGCAAAAAACTTTTCACTAGTTTCTCACTGATTTTTGTTAATATTCAACTCTTTGCTACAGCCTACATGATCCTTCATGATCTGTTCCCATCTATCTAAATGCAGATAAAATCACCAATAACCCTAGTGAACTTTTGAAATATTATGCCACTTACTTATATGTATATTTAGTATAAACATACATATCAAATATATAAAACATGGGATTTCCACAAACTCTTTTCCTGCATGTCTGCACTTAAAATTCTCTCTTCCTAGTATAAACTTTTCTCATTATTTTATTTCCATGTAAACTCTTCTCCCACCGCCAAGTACCAGCTTTTTTTATTTTTAAGCAACCTAAGGTTGTTTCACCACTGAGCCTGGTAAACTTTTGAAGCATGAACCCTAAGCCTTCTGTGTTCCTTGATTTAAAGAGTTTCTTTGGTATAAGCAACTTTTCTATAATATTTATCAAATGCAGTGAACACAGAAGTAAGCAAAGTGAATTTTCTTTTCTTTGTAAATGGTATTCTGTTTTGTTATTATTTATTTATATATTGAGAGCAGAATTATTACACATCCCTTTTTCCCACAGATTTATTGAGGTATAACTGATAAACAAAAATACATAATGAATGCACAGAGTTTTGTGAGTGCAGTGGTTTGCGAATGGTTCATCTCCATGAAAACTCACTTAGAGGCCTAATTTCAGAACACAGTAGTGTTGGGAGGTATGGGTAGGGTGAGGTGTTTGGGCTATTCTTGGCTGTGAGAATAGAGTTAGTTACCAAAAAAGTGGGTTATTATAAAGCAAGATTACCTCTTGTATTTTGCTTCTTCCACACAATCTACACGTCCTTCTGCTTTTCTGCCATGCATGGAGCACTACAAGGCCCTTACCAGAAATCAAGCAGATGTGGCCATCTGATCTTAGACTTCCAACCTCCAGACCCATAAGCTAGATTCACCTTTTTCTTTACAAATTGCCCAATGTCAGGTATTCTATTATGGAAAGAGAAAATGAACTAAAACAGTAAGTTTGGAGAGCATCTATCTATCTATATATCATTACAACCCAGATAACAAACATATCCATCATTTCCAAACATTTCCTCATACCCATTTATTATTGATCTCTCCCGCCTCTCCTTCCTTCCTCCTTTCTTTTTTCCTTCCATTTTTTCTATCTGTCCTTACTTCTGTCCTTTTCTGTGATAAGAGCAATTTATAAGAGATCTACACTTCTAACAAGTTCTTTAGCATACAACATCTTATCTTTATTTATAGACACTGTGTTATACAGTTACTCTAGAAATTGTTCATTTGCACATTACACTCAAAATAACATGTCCCTCAGTGTATTCCCTAGTAACTACGATTTTATTGTCTACTTCTACAACTTTGACCACTTTAAATGCCTCACTTAAGAAGAATCATGGAGCACATGCCCTGCCGTACCACTTATTTAACACAATTTTTCCAGACCCACCCATGCTGCCTCAAATGACATGATTTCTGTCTTTTTAGGGTGGAATAATATTCCATGATATGTTTATATTACAATTTTTTTCCGTTCATCTGTTGATGAGCATTTGTTTCCATATCTTGGATATTGGGAATAATGTTGTAATGAACATAGGAATGCCAATATCTCTATGAGATCTTTATTTCAATTCATTAGGATATATACTCAGAAGAGGGATTACAATATTCATAAGTTATTTCTATTTAGAATTGTTTTTAAGAAACATACATAGCAGCTAAAGCATTTTACATTGTCACCAATCATGTATAAGGTTTTTAATCTTTCTACAACTTCTCCAAACTTACCTTTTTAAAGTAACATTTATCTTATAAATATATACTTCTCAGATGAAGAAATACAAATGGCAAATAAATATATGAAAAAATGTTCAGCATCATTGGTCATTCTAGAAATGGAAATTAGAACAACACTGAGATTTCATCTCACTTCGGAAAGAATGGCTATCATCAAGAAACCAACCAATAACAAATGCTGGCAGAACTGTGGAGAAAAAGGAACCCTTCTCCATTGTTTTTTTTTTTTTTTTTTGTGGGTTCCGGGGGGTCAACCTCAGGACCTCACGCACCAGCAGGCACCTGTGCCGCTGAGCGATATCACCGGCCCCTTTTTCATATGTCGGTTCCGGGAGTCGAACTCGGGCCCATCGCGCTTGCAGGGCAGGCGCTTAAGCCGCTGAGCCATCTCACCGGCCCCATCTTCTCCATTGTTGATGGGAGTGTAGACTGGTACAACCACTGTGGAAATCAGTGTGGAGATTCCTCAGAAAACTAGGATTAGAAGTCCCATTCGACCCAGCTATTTCCCTTTTGGGTATTTTCCCAGAAGAATGAAAAACATCATTCCACAACGATATATGTGTACCCATGTTTATAGCAGCATGATTTATAATAGCCAAATCTTGGAAACAACACAAATGCCCATCAACTGAGGAATGGATAAAAAAGATGGGGTATTTTTATACAATGGAGTACTACTCAGCTATAAAGAAGGATAAACTCGAGGCTTTTATAGGTAAATAGATACAACTAGAGACAATACTCATAAGTGAAATAAATCAGACTCGCCTATGTAAACATCATATTGTTTGCCTAGTGTAAGAAACTGAAAGAGTAAGTAAGATTCAAAGTCTATAATAGATATTGTGAAAGGGAAAGAAACAGCTCAAAAGGAAAGAACAACTGGGATGGGGGAAAGGAGAAGAGAAGGAAGGGAAAAGAAAAAAATATATATATATACACAAGATAATTATACTACTAATTCCTTTTAGTTCATTGAAATGAATGGTTTGTACTTATATTGTTTGATCAATTTTTCATGCCTATATCTCATAATCTGAGCAACTACTTTGAAGATAACAATAGGCAATATATTAACCATTGTTAACTTCCTATTACCTTGATTTGAAACTCTATATCATTGTTTTTATTGGTTTTTTCTTCTTTAAAATAAAATAATATTTATTTTAGTAAATGTGAGATGTCATCTAATTATGATTCTAGCTGCAGTTCTCTGAGGATTCTCAATTTAAGTATCTTTTCATGAACTCATTGTCCATTCGTGTAACGTCTTCAGAAAAATACCTATTCAAATCCTTGGGCCATTTTTAAAATCAAGTGCTTGATTTTTTTTGATATTGAATTTTAGGTTCCTTATATATTTTGTAAATTAAATTTTTGTCAAATATATGGATAGCAAATATTTTCTCTCACTCTGAAGGCTACAAATTCATTTTGTTGTTTGTTCCCTTTACTGTGTAGAAGGCATTTAGTTTGATGTAGTCCCACTTATTTTGCTTTTATTGATTTTATGTTGAATCTTATGCTATAGTATGATGGTGAAGGAAGAAAAATGATAAAGAGGTAGCTGAGTGCGTATGTGTACCTGCTTTTATATGAATACAATGTGCTTACTTGGCTTCTCCTCAGAAATAGAGAGCAGAGTATGGGAGTTATGAAAAAGTATGGCTCGGCGCAGGAAAATGTTTCTAATTTTGATGGACATGGAAGGCCTCTTCAATGAGCAACATCTGAGCATGTACCAGAAAAAAGTGAGCAGAGGAGTAATATGTGTATCAACAAAATGTTAGTGTACTTTAGTTGTAGTCCTAATGCATTAATGGTTCAATTTGTTTATCAACTGAACTACGGTAATAACACTGTTTCTATTACATCCTATTAATTGTACTACCATCTATTAAGTTAATAGAATATAGATTATTAATCACAGCCTCGATTTCATGCAACCTGTAATGTTTGTTCAAAGAACAAAATAGAGTTAACTTAAGAAATGGCTTTAAGTTACACATAGCTCCTCCCCCCAGAATAAATAACATGTTGACAAATTTTCAAAACTGTCAATCAAGAAGGTAACAATTGCCATATTCAGAGGCTGAGGGACAAAGGTGGTGACACTGCTGACAAGATGTCAATGGCTAGAGTCAGAAAAGCCTGGTGACCAGCACAGAGTGGTGCCTGACAGCAAATCCATGTAACACAAAGGAGTCAGTACGATCAAGGTAACAGTGAGAAGGTAAATGAAAGAAGCTGACATTTACAAAAGGTGACAGCAGCAATGTTAAATATTAAGACTTGAAATAAAAAGCTCCAAACTGTAAGTCAACAATGTAACAACCAATATCTGCTTTTGTGTTAACTGAATAACCCTTGCATTTCTGGAAATGTCTTGGAAATAGGCTAAGGTGAGGGTAGAAACCAGTGTAGGTGCTCAGAGGTCACTTCTGAATCGGAAGAGCAATGCTAATGATAGAGGATGATTGTGAAGATCAAATGAGAAAAATTATAGAGAACCATCAAATCCCTTTTCACCCTTCTGCTTTCATGTTAACTCTACCCCATCATCAAGCATCTTTTAGTATTTTAAGCTAATATCTATCAACAATGAGCCAAATGAACTTGGGCAAGCTGTTGCCTTAATCCTATGTCTCATAATCTATAAATTTCTAAAACATATGTAATTTTTCAATCATACTCATAAAGTGTCTAACTGTAACAGGTGATTCACTGGCCAACCACCAAACACAAGGTAAATATTGTTCTTTGCAGTGGAGGTACTGCAGAGGAAAACACTGACAAAAGAATGAATTCGAAACACATACCCCTGTGATATTATCTGGAAAATAGTGACTGTAGTACATGGGGAATGATGTAAAATGAAATAAGGTAAAATTTGAGAACGCTTATATAAATTACAAAAAAAAAAAAATTCAAGTATTCTCCATTCAGGAGCAGAATTCTTGACTGAATGACAGCAACTTATCTATGTATTGTATCTTCAGCTTTTCAGCTGGAGATCACCCAGGATTGTACTGAAAAGAACAGTAGAGTTGAGAACTGAAAAATTTGGGTTTGGCCCCAGAATTGCCACTGTCTACTTAATAAAGGCACTGTATTTTCACCTGTCCTCCTCCTCCCCTTTTTTTCTCCTCCCCTCCTTCTCCCTCCCTGTTCCCTGCTGCCTCCTTCTCTTTCTTCCTACTATTATGCCTGTACTTGCCTCCCTGAGTACCTTTACTAACTTTTCAAGCCTTTTCAGATAATTTATTGTTGCTCTATTGTCCTGAGTGAGTAATCCTACCACTATTTTCTAAAGTCTGTATCTCTAGCTCCTAATCCATATATCAATGGTTGATTCAAATGATCTCCATGACTATACCAATCTCAATTAAATTCAGTGTAATTTTATTAATTTGTAAAATGTGAAAAATAATTAATCCAGAGTTAATCCTTAATATTTTACATGACTAATAAGCTCTTAAAGTGAATCAGTAAATAATGGGTCTTCAATAAGATAAATTATTTAGTTTTGGCAATTTGGGTTTTACAACTATGCAAAATGATATATTTTTTTCCTTTCTATAGATAATGTATTGGCAGCTTTAAAAGTCATTAAATCCTTGAGCTAGGAATTCTACTTCTGTGATTACATTGTTTTGTCTCAGAAACCTAAGTGAGAAAAATAAAAAGGCAACACGGTATTTTAAAAGGTCCTGATACAGAATCAGTAAGTAAACCCATCACGACTTGCAACAAGGTCACTTGATTTTCAGACTTACATCATATCTCCCCGATCTGGATATTTTTCATTCTGATCCTTTACAGTTTAAGACTCTAGTTTAAGACTAAATCACTGAATGAAAAGGAATAGAGATCTGGTCAAAATTTCCAATTAGGTTATTCTGCTTTTGAATTTTCCCCAGCAAACTGAGAGCTTTCTGTGCTTTGTTTTACCATGGTAGGTCATTAATCGGCACCCCAGGCATCAGGACACTGTGAATTTTGTATGGGACCCATAACATTTACAGTCCATTTGGACCTGGTGACACTGCAGTCAGTGAACTTCTTTCATGCTTTCTCGTCTTACTCTGCGGTTAGGTTCCCTATGGCGGGATCAGATTTTTCAGATGTGATTATTTTTTCTGTCCATTCCGATCTTGAGTTATCTTTGCCTGAAGTAGCAATCTACTGCTATATTGGTAAGGAACTATTCTGCTTTTATAGAGACAATTTCATTTTAAATTACTTTTCAGGTCAAATGCTACCGTTTCATAAAAATTTGGAACCCCATACAAAGTCAATAAAAAGCATTAAAATTACTTATTAGCCATGGTACTTTCTTCTCCTATCACTAACCAGGTAGTTTTGTTTTGATAGCTCCATTAGGTACAGGCTTATTCCTCATTTTTTTCCTTGATTTCCTTTTATGACATATAGAAGTTATTGAAAAATAAATCCCCCATCATACACAAAAAGCTTCACACTATTTTAAATAGAATCTTAATAGAAACAGTGTCAAGTTTCTGATACATAATAATTATTTTTAAATATTAGTTAGGGAACACATAACAACCCTGAATGTACCATGGAAGAGGCAAATTCTATAGCCAGTTTTATAGAGTTATTGTATGTTTATTTATAAGCACCTGAAATAGACTTCATTTTTCAATGACTGTAAGCAAATTTGACTTTACTACTTGCCATTGCAAGGAATAAAGTTGAGATCACATGCATTTCTAATACTACTTAAGTCTAAATTCTCAGTTTCCTATGAGAGTAGGCTGAAGCCATCTTAACACTGCAATCCTGACTACGTGGAAAACTTAGTATCAAAACAGCATTTAGCCACGACATACTCCAAAATAATTTTTTGGAGGTTATTACTATCTCAAACAGAATCCTTTATGACTTAAAACTGTCTTTTTATTGATATTCATTGTTTTACAACCTGACAGTGGCCAATGATTTATATCAATCTTCTCTTAGCATAAGAATTAAATAGTTTGCGATATATCTTAAACCGAAGCCACTTTTTCAGTAAGTCTCAAGATTTTAATAAGGCTGTCATTTCAAAAGCCTTACCTCTTCTCAGTTGGAAAGGGTTTAGAGAAGAAGGCAGCTCTGTTGATAAGACTGTTTTTATTTGAAACAGTGGAAGATTAAAAAATTAGTACCTATGGATGATGCTTTTTTTTAAAGCATTTTCATTCTTTACGTGCACGAACACTGCAGTCAGCTGTGAATCATTAAACAACAAAATGAAGTACTTTGCCTGGTCAGGAGATCTGCAACTATACCGATGCTGGTAAACTAAGCTGCAAATCATAGCCTTTTCTCCTGCCTCACCCAGATTTCACAGGGGCTGCACACCCAAACTAACGCCTCTTGGCTACCCATTCATCTAACAGCTGGAAAGATGACACTTGACATTTGGAAACTTTCCTGTGAAGATTGCTGCAAGGCTTTCCCATTAGCTTCCTGGTGAGACTGTAAGGTCGAATAAGCTGCCTCAAAACCTGCAAAGGGTAACGGCAATACTCTAATAGTAAGCCTGTGCAATTTAAATTTCTAATTCTCAAATCATAGTTCTTCAGATATTGGTGGAAACCATTGGTATAAGTCAGGGGGAAGAAATGCCTTTGAAGCTGTGGAATTAAAGTAATATTTTAGACACTGATAATGATAACACACGTCTTTCATTTAAAGTTAGGAGAGAAGATCTTCTAAGTAACAGATCTGTGCATAATAAGTCTTTATAAGTTTGCTTTTTAAAACACTTGACTATTGTATTTTTAGTAACTGTTCATCTTTGTTTAGAGTAGAGATCTTTAAGTTTGTTAGTTTTTATTTTCATATCATAAAATTATTAAGATGACTTTAAAGTTTCTATAATCTAGCATTGTGGGTTCATTTGGAAAATCAGAGAGCCTGATGTTATGGTTTAGCTTTAAAATGTCGCCCAGAGTCTCAGGTGTTTGGAAGGTGACTCACTCATGGAGGCGTTGTTCCCATCACTGGATTCACCCACTGATAAGCTCAGTAGCTGAAAGTGCTGTCAGGAGGTGGGGCCTGGTTGGAAGTGAGTCACTGGGGGAATGTCCTGGAAGAGTCGTTTTTTTTGTTTTTTGTTTGTTTGTTTGTTTGCTTGTTTGTTTTGAGACAGGGTCTCACTATGTAGTGCTGGCTGGCCTTGAATTTATGGTGATCCTCCTGTCTCAGCCTCTTGAGTGCTGGGATTACAGGAGTGCACCACCACACCTGGCTCAGGTGTATTCTTGTACCTGCTTCCTCCCTTTTCTCTGGCTGCCATGGGTTGAGCAGTGTTCCTCCACCATGCTTTTCTGCCATGGTGTTTCTGACTTCAGCTGAACAATCAAGGACTGAATCCTCTGGAAACCATAAGCCACAAAAAAATCTCTCCTCCTCTAAGATGCAGGTGTCGGGTATTCTGTCATAGCAACAGAAAAGTAACTAATACACCTAATATAAAACTAACGTAGTATAACTGCCATTATTAAGAAAATGCTACGCTCTTATAACGCCTTTTGATATAAACTCATGTACTATCTGTTAAACTTCAAATTAGGAACTTTTAATAACTCCACTGTCTAGTAAAGATGTTGCAAAGAAAAGTCACCACAGAATCTCAAACTGTAAAAGTGGCAAAAAAAAAAGCGAAATTTCATTTATTAAAATAAGTTCACAAAACTCAATTTGTTTTCATAGGAATAATCTTTTTGCAGTAACTTTAATTTTGAATTTTCTATCTTCAGTGTTTTTGCAATGATCTGTTCTTATTTGTTAAATAAGTGCTTCTCAAGTGAAAGACCCCTAAATGTTCTTATTTGTTAACTTTCTCTCACAATCGGGCCTCCCTAAATGTTCAGGCATGTCCAAATGTAGAGGAAATTAATAATATGATTAAAGAGGAAAATGAACCAACTGAAGGGCATTGAAGAAATCATAGATATTATAAAAAATTCTAGTTTTGAATTTATTACCATCCATGAGTGGAATAATTTTTTTAAGTCAATTTGTTAATGCTAAACTGTATCTCTCCAGCAAACAACAGATAAAAAAATCCTATGGATGCACACGTCATGACCTGAAATCACAAACCAATACAAATATAAACCTAGTGTTCCCATTTCATTCCTTCTCCAAATCTCCCAAAAGAAGGCTCATCTCACAGGAAGAAAATGGTATACTTAGAAATGATTGTACTTCTTTCTCCTCAAACTAAAACCACAACTACCATTTTGTACCCACTCTACAGTAGGTCTAATTTGTCTCTGCTAGGTACTGAAATCACAAATTCTTTTCACACAGCCTATTGAACTGCCATCAGATGGTAATGACTTTCTGTCATTCTCGACCTGAGGCAGATCTGAACTAGTGACCAAGAGGTTAAAGGCTCTGCATCTCATTACCAGTCCCCTGAGATACCTAGTCCCCTCAACAACTAGTGCTTCTTTTGTGTCTGAATCGAACCAGAAGAACATACACAGAAATCTCAAGTAGTAGAAAAGTAGGTTAACAACGCAAGGCATTCATGATAGATTTGAAGTTCTTAAACACCTATTTCAAAATACACCCATATATTAAACACAACTGAGCAGAATCACAGTAACCTGTAAAATAATTTCATTTAGTTGTCAGTGGCCACTCATAAGAGTTTCACTGTTAGACTGAAAACCACTACAGAAAGCTGAAACAAGACACCTGTGCTTAGTGCGGTTGTAGGGTTAAGAAAAATACTTCAGATCTGATATGATGCCAGAATATTCATGTGTTTGTCTTGTGTGTCTGTGATAAGATAATTCTGCCATATAAATTAGTTTCAAGGAAGACTGAAAAATTGGAAAGAATAATTTAGAATGATAAATCAAATAATAACAACAGTATTAGGCCCCTGAACATGGATACTTTCTATCCATGTGATACAGCGTATTTTATTTTATTTTATTTTTTTTTTTTTGTGGGTACCGGGGAGTCGACCTCAGGACCTCGCGCGCCAGCAGGCGCCGGTGCCGCTGAGCGATATCACCGGCCCCTTTTTCGTATGTGGGTTCCGGGAGTCGAACTCGGGCCCTCGCGCTTGCCGGGCAGGCGCTTATGCCGCTGAGCCATCTCACCGGCCCCTCATCTTTTTTTAAATGTAGTTTTTTTATCGGTACATTTTAGATATACATAACGATAACATTCATCATAGGGAATTTGTACTTCTACATGATATATCTTGATTCTTTTTCTCCAATTTCCCCTCTCCTCCCTTCAACCCCTCTTCCTCTCATTTACAAAAGCTTTGTTTCCATCTTTTTTCTATTATTTTTTTTCTTGTCCCTTCCTTCCTTTCCCCCTCCCTACTCATCTTTAAAAAGAGACTCTATACAAGATTTTTCCTTTATTTGGATTTCTACTTAGTCCTATATTTATTCTTCCACTAATAACTCTTGTCTTTTTGCCTCTCTGTTTATATTTCTACCCCTACAACTGCTTTCATCACAGCAACATGTAAATTTAGTTGATCTGTTTCACTCTTCATAACAAATGTTATGATTTTATAACAGTGTATCTAAAAGAAAATGAATGCAAAACAGAATTCTATTTTGGATTTGCTTTTTTTTTTTTTTTGGAGAGGAAGGGTCTTGCTATGTAGCCCAGGTTGGCCTTGAACTTGCAGCAATCCTCCTTCCTCAGTCTCCAGAGTGCTGGGATTATAGGCATGTGCCAACATTCTGGTTATGTAGAACAGAATTCTTAACAAATACTGATATGACCAAAGAATAACTCTCCTGATGTAATCAAACCAGTAGCGTTTGAGATAATTTCCATACAGATAAAATTACTTGATAAAAATATTGTATGTTTATAAGAACTCCTCGGAACTAGCATAACTACTCTTGGGAAAAGAAGTTGCTGATTTGGAATTAAAATTGAGAGGAATTTAGCTTATGCTGTCTTTCCAAGTTTGTTCTCTGTGGGAGGATATAACACGATGATATCATATATACCAAGTCTCCACTTTTTTTGGTAAACAAATATTTCTATATGTTGATCCTAGAACAAAGTAAGTTTTCAGTCTTGTGAATGATGTGTTTTTGTCCATTGGTAGTACTTGATATTAAGTCTTGTTTCGATGCTTTTGTTAGGGACTTGAGGTCCGTTATAGGTACTTAACAAAGTTGGCTGACACTACAGACTGGCCTAATCCTTTCTCTCCTTTTCTCCACGAGACATAAAGGATGGCCAGGGAGGGCTGAATCTTTATAACCAGTAAGGGGCCCCAATGTCCCAGGAATTTCTACTCCCACCAACTTAGTGGTGTGCTCCTCGAGTAAGTTGTATGTTCTTTACCCTGTTTTGTTCATTATAAACCCAAACAAATATTACATGAATTAATGAGTTACATGAACATGAAAAGGCAGTGTTGCTTCTGTAAATGCTAAGATGAATGTTTTAAAGATATGATAAAGATGAGTTACCCCCCCCGAAAAAGAAATGTCAACTTAAGTGTGGAATAAACTATTGAAATGACTGCAGGGCAACAATCAGAAACCCAGGATACTGCTCTGCTGTGTTTTGAAGGTTCTGCTCCACTTTTGAAAACAAAAATGCAAACTGGAGATAATATATTATAGGTAACTTCAGACAAGATACATAAAAGAACACCAACTATTTTATACAAAAGGCCTTGGTTTATCCCTACATTTAAAAAAAGGAAAATGAGAAAATATTTATGTGCTTAGGATAAGCTTAATGAATATACAGAGGTTTTTTAAACGTCCACACTTAACTTTTCCATAGTTTTGGTTTCATAGGATAAGCAAACTTTTTGTACTCTGTGCTTTTTTAAAATTAATGTTCTGGATTTGTCCAATTTATATTATTAATGAATGTTCTGGATTTACCTATGTAATTAAAGTACCTTATTTTTACCCTCAATTAACAATTAGATTTAGCTCTTTAATCATACAGTTAATTTTCCCTCTATTTGCTTTCTCTGGAAGTTAGAAGATGTAGCATGTTCATATTCTTAGAATCTCTTTGTCCACTTAATCATTCTAGCTAAGGTATATATTTTTAACCAGAACTAATTCATACACAGAACCCCACCTCCAATCACAATCTTCTAATCTTTCCAGAGGAACTTTCAGGCAAAGTTATAATGCATTATTACATTTGAAATTTTAATACACACACACTGAAGGGGAAGGACCACTCACTAACTGGCAGGAAGAATAATCTAGAGTTGAAAAGTACCAGGAAAGGAGTTCAGTAAAGGGGATAATAATAGACAAGTGTGGGTTCAAATCCTGGTTTCAAGATGCTGACCTTAAACAGGGTTTAATTATTTTAGCCTTTAGTTTTAAAAGCTGTGAAATAAGAAAAATGGCTGGGGATATAGCTCAGCAGCACAGTGCCTGCCTGGCAAGTGTGAGGTCCTGAGTTTGATTCCTGGTACCAAAAAAAAAAAAAAAAAGAAAAAAAAGAAAAAATGATATACACTACACTAGGTCATTGCAAAAAAAAAAAAAAGTACAATGTGTAATACTTGCTAAACAGATTGTAGCTATTGTTACAATGATTAACAAATGAATACACAAAGTTATGTTCCAAGGAGGATAGAAATCTGGGACCACTTGTTTCTCCAGTAATTTTAGCCAACATTATGCCTGCTCTTTGACTACTGTAGCATTTATTGTCTGTGGTGTAGTTATTTTCTTACTATGTCATATCATATATTTCTCTTTTTTCCAAAGGGTAATCCTTGAATTCATACATCATTACAAGCTTCTTAAGAGAAAATATGGTGGATGTGCTGATGTGCATCATTTTCTCCCTTAATACAGAAATTTTATCCATCCATCTATCCGGATACATGCATATACACACACACACCCACAAACACACTATTAAATAAATAAGTCCATTAGAAATATGCCTATCAAAATACAAATAAATTTTTACAATTAAGATTTTTTTTCATTTAGCTATAGTCATTCTTTCAGTTATATACATTGGGTACACTATCAAAATTATCCTTGATATCACAGCATCTTATTTAAGTGGTAGAAGAAAAAATGCCTGGACTTCAGAATATCATATGACTATAAATAATTAAGTGAAGTCATATTAGATCACTTATCAGTATGAGTAATTATATAAAAGTAAGTGTATTCATTTTTAATTACATATTTTATGACCTTGAAATGTTTCACACAGGGAAAAAGAAGGATAAATAGTGTTAAGTACCCCCACTTACTATAAGTTTAACAGATTTGAACATACGGAATATTTACTTTAGAATTTTTTAAGAAATGAAAAGTAAGCTTATTACTATAAAATAACTCTTCACAAGGGAAAAGTTGGCAAATTGGGAAATATTTTTCTGCACATTAATACAAGATCTGACACTATAACTACCACATGCAAATAACTTCTATCGCATTATATACCTCCAATTAAAAGTATAAGCTAGGCAAGCCATCCTGTTGTAGCTCCAGTGTAATTACAGATCTTCCTCCCATCCTCCCTACATGTTCTGTATGCTCAGAGCCTCCACTAGCCTTCGCTGTGCCCTTGGGTGAACTCAAAAGCAGCTGGCACACAGGTGCAAAGCTTTAGGAGCAAGCAGAGAGCACCTCTGTGGCAATGCAAGGAAGGCAGTCTTTCCTCTCCACAGAAGCAGCACGATAGAAGGTTCTATGATCTGGGAAGTGGACCTTGTGCCAGATATTAGCCAGATGGCACCCTTTTCTGGGCATTCCTTGGGCAGTGAGCAACCTATAAAGTTTTTCCCAGCAGCCCTCTCTAAGTTCCATCAATTCTTATTCCTTGGTATTCTAATTTTTATTTCTGTTTTTTTAACTTGTTCCTTGGATTTTGTGGAGTCTTTGCTGACATTTTGATACCTTCATGCGAACAGATCACTATCAATCACTATCTCTTCCATGATATCTCCCAACTTTGTATTTTTTATTATTATGTGTGTATTGTATTTGACTTATATTTACACAACTGATTTCCTTATTAGATTGTAATTTTTTTTTTACTTTATAAAGAAACAAGTTTATTTGGCTGATAATACTGGTGGACGGAATGTCCAAAAAGCTTGGCATCTACCTGCATCCAGTGAGGGCCACCCTTGCTTCATCACGACATGTAGAGAAGTAAAAAGAAAACCAGCCATATACAGAAAGAGCCAAGCACATGAAGTGGCTTCACTTTATAACAATCCTCTCTCTCAAGAACTAACTGGTCCTTTGAGAACTACATTAACCCCCTCCAAAGGTGGTGCTTGTAAGACGTAAACACCTTCCACTACCACTAGACTGTGACATTCTTAATAGCAAGTCACATGTTTTAATTTCCATTTACAAATCTAGTAATTAGTACTGCTTATAAAATATTTCATATTGAATGAAAGAATGAATCCATGACTTCAAGGGCAGAGAGATATATGTATATGGATGAATAAATGACTCACTAAATAAAATAATAATCACCTGAAATAGCTTATTTCAGTTGTCTTCTAGCAATATCATAAGCTTTAGGGTTTTATTTTTTATATTTTTTCAGAATCTTCTATTTTATAATTTTTCTGATTTCATTTTAATCTTTAAAGGATAATTTCTAATAACCCACAACAACAAAACAAGTAATGAATATTTATACAGTAGGCTTTGTACAAGAGCTTTACATAAATTCTCTCATATAACATTCCCTGTAACCCAGTAGTACAGTAACTCCAGTTATCATTGTTTGTTTATCAATAATCACTTATTTACTCCCGAGAAGACCATGCCCTACAGGGATGAAGTAACTTGCCCAAGGTCACACAATTTTACACTATTTAAACTGGGTCTGAAATCTGCTCTTTAATTCAGAGCCTAAACTTATAGCCACCATATTATACCTCCCCTTATTTATTCCTTTTGGAATATTCCCAATGTCAAGCGTTGAGCCCAACAGCTGGTACTCAATAAGTGGTAATTGAGCAAATTAACTAATGAAATTTAAGTGAAGCTCTCTTCAGATAACTATGGGAAATACTGAAATCCCAACATGGACATTTTAAATAATCACATTTATCAAAAAAAAGGATATTACAAAGAAATTCTAAATACTCTATTGCAGCGAATGCATGCATTAATTTATGGCATAAAGTGTTTATTAAATCATTTGAAAATACTGAATAGTGTTATGTTTCCCTCTAGCATACTAATGTGAAATTTGACAGGAGCATTCATTCACAAATACACTTAATACATTAGAGATTATTCTTAATGAGACTGTAAGAAATAATATTTGTAATCTTAGCTTAACATGTAATAATCCCATGAATTTTAAGTTCTCTATAAATTTAAGATTATTTCATTCTTTAAATTTTCACTGTTTAATACATAAACATAATTTTATTTTGAGAATATAACAATAAACAAGCATGGTCACTGGTGTATGTAGGTACAGACCAAAAAGCAGGTATCAGTCAAGCAGAAAAGTGATGTCACAGACTTGGAAAAGAAAGCAGAACAAACTCAGAAAGACAAGTCGTATCCACCAGAAGCAAGGGATAGAGTAGGGGAAAGGCCTAGATTCAAGAGAAGTCTTGGTTTGTTGGGGGAAATTCAAATTGATGTCACAAGCTAAAGAGTCTGAGATTTATTCTGATAGCAAAGAAGAGCCCCTGAAGGGTTTTAAATGAGGAAAAGAGGATCAAGCTTGTATTTTACAAAGATGACTCTGGCAGCAGGATGAGGACATTGGATTTAACAAGGGAAAAGGGGGTCACATTCTTGAGAAGTGATAGGGGCCAGGACCACCTAAAGGCCATGTAGACAGAGGACTCCCACTTCTCTCTACTTTCTTTTCTTAGTTTTATCACTGCTTAGCACTTTGCATCCAATTCCTTAGCAGGAAAGCACAAGTGTTGACTCTATTTGACATAGATTTTTTTACCTGCCTTCCATCTCTACCCCATTTTAAAATGCAATTCAACACTTATTTGAGAAATTGAAATCCTTCAGCCAAACCCAAAACTCATATTGGGCATAAATTTTTAAATTGCATATTTCAAACACTGTTGTTGCTAGTGATATGTATTTTTAAAGCATGCACATGATTTTCTTCATTTTACTATGGGTCTGTTTCCTTTCTTTCATTAGTAAGTGGAAGCTAAATAAAACGATTCTTCATTTTATTTTCATATACTTCTCTCAACTTCAGGAAAGTTAAAGTAATGATGAAATCAAAAAGAAAAGTAGCAGTAAGAATTGTTTAGTATTCAATAAACAGAAAGTTCATGATAATGTGTAGTACTGATTACCAGAGATTGGGGAGAATAAGGAGGTGAGAGGATAGTATATGCATAAAAGGTATCCAAACACAGAAGTGATAGTTCTAGTATTGTACAGCACAGGGGTAGGGACCAGAGTTCCCAATAACTATTATATATTTAGTGAAGAACTAGAAGAAGGTGCTTGAAGGCCCTAAATACCAAGTAATGATAAGATTCTAGAAATGTTGAATTACCCTGATTTCATCAGTATATAATTGTATGATGTGTTGAAATACCACATTATACCCCATAAATATGTACAAAGTGTTTAGAATTTTAAAAAAATACATTATAGCACAAGACACATTTCAATCAATACCCTTCAACATACTCTTCCTCATTTTGAAAACACTTATCCCACTGTTCCTGCCACTTTTTGAGCTTCATGAGGGCTTTGGTTGCCCTGTTGTGCCTGCCTTGATGTCCTGAATTGATTCAAAATGTTTACCGTTCATGGTCATTTTGATTTGAGGGAAGAGCCAGAAGTTGCATGATGCCAGATCTGGTGAATAATGAGGATGAAGCTACATGGTAATGCATTTTAACGAGCCTGCCTTTCCATTGGATGTCATTGTGCAGCAGCATTCACAGTATTTTTAACTACACCTGGTAAAGACACTCTCGAAAGAGGACCTCGAGATCTGCTTCATGAAAATGGCAATACTGATGGGATAACTGTGTTCAGAGAAAGAAGGGAACAATCACAATATATATATTTTTTATTAGTAGATGTTTGCAGTATATGCTGATTACATTCAGCATGGGGAATCAGTGCATGTACATAACATATACTTTTTGTGTATTTTTCTTCATTTTTTTGATTCAGGATCTCAGTTTGTAGTGTAGGCTGGCTATGAACTCTCTAAGTAGCCCAGACTGGCCTTGAACTCTCAGTGATCCTCCTGCCTCAGCCTCCCAAGTGCTGGGATTATAGGCATGCACCACCACACCAGTCTACATAACACATTTTAATTCTTTTATCGACCTTCTCTTTTCCTTCCTCACTCCTCCCTCAAGATCTTTTGCTAAAGGAAAGGGAAAAAGCAATATGTCTGTTTATGTAATCATTTTAAAAAATTAAATATTCACCTTATCTTTTGATCATGTTTTATATAATTATTACATGTTGATAAAAATTTTTATAAAGTTTTTAAGGAGATGAACATATTAGCTATCCTGTTTTGGTCTTTAAAAACTCTATATATGTAATGACTTATACTATACCCCATACATTTGTACATGTAAGATAAAAATAATTTAATTTTTTTTTTTTTTTGTGGGTACCGGGGAGTCGACCTCAGGACCTTGCGCGCCAACAGGCACCCGTGCCACTGAGCAATATCACCGGCCCCTTTTTCGTATGTGGGTTCCGGGAGTCAAACTCGGGTCCTCACGCTTGCAAGGCAGGCGCTTATGCCGCTGAGCCATCTCACCGGCCCTAATTCTTTCTAAAAAGTACACTGTATGGGGAAAAGAGTTCTTTAGAATGATAATAGTGAAACACTACATAATGACAATCACAAAATATAGCTTAGTATTATGTATTTACATAACAATACATAAATGGATTAAATATTTAGAAAAAAACAAGGAACCCTCCACAGACACTTGTTCAATTTTATCTTAAATGTTCTTAGCATCTCTGCCTCCCTCCTCTGTCTTTCCTTAAAACTGCATTTTACACATTCGCAGAGTTTACTCTGACCTGGCCCAAGACCATCTTCTCTTATCCTGATTCTACTTTTATTCCTCCAAGTAGCTAACAGGCTGCTCAGTATGATGTTTGGTTAACCAAAAAGTGTAAGTTCACACAAGCTAGGATGTACTAAATGGCCATTACAAAGAGAAAGGAATTCAAGAAAACATCAAAGACAAAATGCATTTAGCTAACATGTGGTAAACAAACAGGAGGAACCAAAAGAAGGGAGGCAAGAAGACATATTGCAAGTAGAATCTTTCTTGAATAGGAGAGAATAAGAATTTGAGATAATAAGGATAGCTGGCTTTTCCAGAAACATTCTATGTACATGACGAAGTATCTATACTTAACTACATTGTAGAGTAAGAAAAAATACAGCAGTTAGTCTAAAAGTAAGACTAAGATCTAGTGGTTTTAGTTTTGTTCCAGAATTGAACACTTAGTTTACCAGTGTATGTACATTTCTTCATTTTTACATTTTGCATTTCCCATAAAACTAAATAGATAAAAATTACAACTGAAACTTATAAATTATTTGTTTTCTTTCCATTTTAGTTCATACAATTTGGGAACTGGATGGGACCTCATCTGGTGCTAATGGATGGACCAAATAGTTTTCTGGACTGTTAAAAATAATTATGAATATAGATTCTATCTATAATTAAACATTATGCACTATCTGATTTGATAAATGTAGTATCTATGTATTTAAGCCATTGAAAATCATTTTGAACAAAATAAATCTAATGATTTCATGGCATTCCACTAGTAGAAATGCATAATACAATTTTAATCAAATAAATACTTCTACCACTCTTCATTTAAAAAAATGTATCCAAGTAAGCATGCATGGACATATTTCATAAATACTTTATACATCTTATAAAAATGTTTATATAAATGATTATTGAAAATAAATGTATTGGAAAAATTAACTGAAATTGATTCCAAATGCATACCTGTATATATTTGTGAATGTACCAAGCAGCTTGCTTTCCATCATTCACTGATTCCACCGTAGTATTAGCCATGCCAACAATATCACCACCTGCAAACACCCATGGTTCACTGGTCTGCATAGTTTCTGGATCCACTTCTGGGAGATTCCACCTGTTAAATTTTATAGGACTCAAGGCTTCTTTTACTGGAAAAAAAAAGTGAAAAATAACAGGCAATGACTAATCTATGCATCATATAAAATAATTTAAAAGTTAAGAAAAGTTATGATTTAAAAACCACAAATTTGGGCATTGCTTCAGACCTGGTTTTTGTATCTAAGAAGTATGGATAGAAAGATACAAAGTATTGGATACAAAGATAAAAAATACAATCTTTTAAATATATACAAAATGCATTTTCTAAAATATATTTATGCATACCATTTTTTTTCAGAAATGTTTATTACTGTGTATCACAGGTATACACTCTAGTATGGCTTGGAGTCAATGGCCAATTTCTTCCTTTCACAAGACATTTTATAATAAAAATAAAACAAAGTCTCCTACATTTTCACCAAACTATCTGCCGTTACTGTTCAGTAATATTTTTGGACCCAGGAACACAGTCACCTTAAGTCAGTGACTTCTTATATTTGTTTTGTAAATACTAAGAAATCTAAACATTATCATTAGTTCCTTGTGGAAATTATTGTGTAAAATACTTTTACGATTCTTTGCTAAATCTTCTGTGATCCAATAAATCTAAAATTATTATGGAAGAGAGAAAAGATTGAGTTCCTTTTGAATAAAAATTTTGAATGGAAAAGTAATCCTAAAATTTGGAAGAGATAAAAGAATTTAACTAAAGAAAGGGATTTTCCAAGAGAGGAAATAAAGGAAGATGAACAACCTATGCTTAAGCCAGGACTCAGGGAGAAACGTTCTCTCCAGGTTACCATGTGCAGAATGTCAGGTCAGATTAAGGGAGCTTCTCTTTAATGCAAGTCAAAAGACAAAATAACAACATTTTTTTTTTTTTTTTTTTTTTGAGACAGGGTCTCACTACATAGTCCAGGCTGGCCTTGAACTCACTATGTTGCCCAGGCTGGCCTCGAACTTGTGATCTTCTTGTCTCAGCCTCCCAAGTGCTGGGATTACAGGCGTGTGCCACCATGCCCAGCCAAAATAACAACTTAAATTAAGGAAATGATGGGGTTGTCATGAAATAGAAATATAAGTTGTTAAATATATTAATGAATGAATTATATAAGAAAATAATCAAACTTAAAACAGTCTGACACCTAAAATGAATTTTTTATTGAGCATAACAGAACAAAAGGCCATAAAAATAAACCTTGATATATATTTGTAGCTTTCTACTTAAGGAATATTAGAAGTGTAGAAAGCTATTCTGGGAATACACTGACTGTGTCTTTTCCCCCACAGGACTGCAGGTTTCATTAGAACAGGGATGTGTCCAAATTGCTTGCTGGACTTGATGGATGGATGTGTGAATGATAATTTAATGCTATAATACTCAAGTTTTTAAGTCTTCTGATATTTGTATTTCTTACACTATTTCACCTTTCATTGAGAGAAAAATTAAATATTCATGTAATTATTTTCAATGCAGAATGACATTCTGAGATTTTTCTAATGTCTTTAAAGGTCACATGAAGACGCCTTTATCTTTGCTCCCCATTGCATAGCAGATCATCACTACCATCTGTTGACAGCTACTTGAGCTGCAAGTCAATAGTGAATACAGCTCATCAATTCAACCTATTATAATTGTGGCAAATGTAACACATCATCATTGAATAGTACATAGAATAAGGGTTTTTTTTTTATAAATATAGGCAGAGTAAAAACCAATTCTCTCTTCTATGAATGATAACCTTATTTTTCTAACACTATAATATAACTTTGTCCACATAGAGATTTGAAATAAATATTGCTTTTAAATGGGAAAAAAATTCAAAATTATTTCACTAGAAGATCAAAGCCCTTTTTATATTTATCTCATCTTTTTACAGGAATGTCTTTGAAAGTTCAGCAGAGATTTCACCCTAAGCTTGAGCGAAGTAGGGATTATGATTTAGGTATCTTTGATTTCTCACAGCATCTATTGGAGTTAAAGAAATATATACTGTGAACTTACTGAATCTTAAGTCAGAGTCTCTCACTTACATCCGCCTCTTTCAGGGCTCTGCTCCTAATTTTAAATTGTGAAATTTCCTTTTTCCTTTTCTTAAAGAGCAGCCTGCAAATTATTTAAGGTTCAGGTCTCAGAATATCTGGATTTCTGCTTGAGCACAGTGGATTACACACAGCAGGTGCTTAATAAATGCTTGGTGACTTAGATTGACGCTATTGAGAAATGTATCTTTTATGATACAAAAATGTACATATTATGATTCACTATAATATTCAAGATCCATCACAAACTCAGGTCTGAATATCAATTAATTACTCAGACTCAGGTCTGAATATCAATTGTTGTAATTATTTTATCACTTGTAATATCCAGGTAACCTCATTAAAAATCAAACAATTTTTTGATACTGTGTTCCAGAACAGAAACGATTTCTTTTATATTAAGAATGATCTCAGCCTCCTTTTGAAAATTATTTACCAAACTTCCCTCTGCTCTTTTTGGATGCCTTCGAATTCAACACTGCCATAATTTCATTCCAGAAATAAAAGAAAAAAATGGTAGGTCACACAGCTGGCTATGATATTACTAATATCAATCAAAATAAAAATCATTTGTATCAATTTTGATGTTTAATATCTAGCTTGTCAATATCTACAAAATATAATTGAAAAAGGAGTACATGGACAAAATATATGAACACAAGCAATGCTACAGTAGGTCAGAAGTGTTTTCTTTCAGTAGCACTAAGCAGCTACTACAAGGGACTTTATCACAATTTGAAAAACAAATAATTATGATTATTTCTCTGTATCTTCAGACTCTACTGAAGCATATATAACACTTAGTATTCTTACGCTAACTGGAACCTTCTGAATCTGCTTAGGGACCCAAAAAAATACATTTTTTAAAAAATTTCAGTAACGAAATAAAGCTATTATTCTTACCATTAAAACATATTTTTTTAAACTCCAAAACTCTAACTTAGAACTGAAATCCAGGATTCATTAAAGAAACCTGTGAGCATTTTAATAATTGTCAGCGAGGAGTTCATTTATTTAGCTGCTTCTTACAAGGAAAGCCTTTATTCTCTGGATCATTGTAGCCACCCTTCTATCTAGTCCTGACAGCTCCCTTGCATCTCTGTTGATCTGCTCAACTTGGAATGCAATGAAAATAAACCTCACAAGTACATCTTCTGTTCTGTCTTCACCCAGCTTGGAAGGAGTGAAAGCATAAGTGGGTGAAAAATGTATATTTACATTTGCAGACCAAATAACTGCTTGCCATTTCCTATTAAGTGTTAAATGAATACTAATAGAGGGATTGCATTTCTTCTTTCTTGTTTATAAAATAAGGAAGGATTTCTTTATGACCATGTACAGTTCCTCAAAAATTTCCATTGGATTGCACCTAGTTGGAAACTATAGTGCATTTCTTACCAGCTCCACAACTGAACAGAAAAAGAACTTGCAAAAGAACCCCCAAACAGGCTTATTCACAGCCCATATTATTCTGCAAATGGGAGAGAAATACGCTAAATGATATGATGCCTAGAATTTTACGCAGTCTTTAAAAAGAAAGAAAACATCCTTAATTCATACCAAACATTCAAGATTTATGTTAATTTTCTGCTTTAATTACTACTGTGTTCAAATGAGCTTATTTAAAAAAAGAAAGACACTCCGAGGTAGCTTTATAACAAGAAATGGTTTTGCAATAGGAACTTTTAGTCAACTTAATGTTATGCATGAAATGATTTTTTTATATAGACTTAATTGTATTGTGACACAGAAGTTCTTCAATAAGCCACAGCTTAAAATTGCAGAAGCCGTCCCTCAGGGACACATCACTAGCAGATGCAGATTGCCAAGGTCAATTAAACTGATGTAGCTGTGCTGTCATATACGTAAAGGAGAAACTCACAAGCATATGACAAGTATATTTCTCAGTATTTATAAAAAGATGTCAAGAATGTTATATTTTAGTACATAAATATAAATTAATTCTCCATAAGCAATAAAACAATACAATCGAAATCATAATAAAAAAGATTATTAGTATTCTTTGGAGAGTTTGATGTGTTATAAAACAATGGGGGAATAAAAATCTTGCAACATTTATAATAAAATAATATCTTGAAAACATAGATGAATTCATTTATGTGCTTGTTGCTTAATTTTACGTAATCTATTACCCAGTAGGACCAAAGCACAATGAAACAAAAGGCAAGCTGAGGCAGTAATCTCAGTAATTCAAAGCTAAAAGCAAAATCTCAGCAAGATCAAATAAATTCTAATTATAGGGCCAGGGTATCAGAGTTCTGTTTAAATGGAACAACGTGCAGTAAGGAAAGGACAGAACCAGAGAATGTCTTCAACTAAGAATATCAAGCCTGGTGGCATGAGCTTTGTGCTTTTATCTCTCTTTGGCTCTAAGTATTTTATTCAACATGCTATCCTCCAAAACTACAGACATCACAATAAGGAATCATATCTTTCCTTCTGTAAACTGGTGAAAAGGTAACCTTGAATCGGAGCTGCTCCTCTGGGACTTCAAATATTATCTTTTACTCTCTTTAAGTTATTATATTTCTCTTTTTTCCTCTCCTCCCCTAATTTTTAAAACTCTGCTTTTGACATAATAGTCTTTGCTTACTTTCAGTCTTATATCTCGCTTTACCCAGTTTGTTAATTTACACTGATTGCCTATTTTTCCCACCACTCATTTATACCTTCTGGTCTGTCCCTCTAATGAAAATACGGTCCCCATGGTCACCAAATTCTGTGATCTCAACCCTCCTGCCTTTCTGTAATATTCAACAGTTTAATCACATTGGTTTTTATCTCCTTCCTTCTCAGATATAAAATGTTACTCTATCTGGGCTCTTCTCATTGTTAAACTTTGCTTTATGGGCTTCAATTCCTCCCTACCTCTTCCAAACTCTCAAATAGTCAGTTCAATGCCCTTTCTCCATCAGAAATTATTGTCATTTTAGTAGGGTTCAGTGGCACACACTTGTATTCCCAGCCCTTTGGGAAGCTGAGGCAAGATACCAAAAGTTCAAATCTTGGCTGGAAAATTTAGCGAGATCCAGTCTCAAATGAAAAGGGGCTGGGGATGTAGCTCAGTGTGAAGGCCCTGATCCTCAGTACCAAAATGAAGAATGAAAAGAAGAGGAGAAGGAGGAGGAAGAAGAAGAGAAGAGGAGGAGGAGAGGAGGAGGGGGGAGGGGGGAGGAGAGGAGGAGGGGGGAGGAGGAGGAGAGGAGGGGGAAGGGACGAGAGGATGGGGAGGGGAGGGGAAGAGAGGGAGAAGGGGGAAGAAATGTGGAGGAAATGGGGGAGGCAAAAAGGAGGAAGAGAAAGAAACTATAGTCACTTTAGACTTTAAACTTCATCTTAGTGAAAATGACTTCAAATTCTATCTTGAGCTCTTCTTTCATTTGGGCCCTTCTAGCTGCTGTTAGAGATTATAACCTAGATGTTCTACTTACACCCAAAACTCAAATCCTAACATCCGAACTGAATTCAAAAACTCCCTCTGGAGCTTTCGCCATTCCATGACTGATTATTAGTGAGTTCAGTCCTTCACTTCCCTTACTCGTGTGACCACTGTTCGTACCTTTGCCACACTCCTGAAATCCCTGACAGACCAGACAACTTTATTTTCCCTCACTGTCAGGAGATCTCATAGCTATCATATGGGAACTCCCTTGTCTTTCCATTGCCATATCTACAAACCCACTGGATTGCACCCTCTCTATTCTCTTCCACTTAATATGATTTCAGACTCTTCCTCCTATTAGAGGCCACTACCTTCACATGGGCCCTAGAATCCTCTCCTTTTACCTAGAAGGGATTTTGCTCCCAAGGTCAATTCCTCTCTCTTCTCTACTATTAGCCACTACCTCAAAGTTAGATATTTCCTTTAAGTTAGTACACACATACACAATATTTCCCATTTTTAAACCATTCCAAACCTGCATTTGCTTCTCAAAGCTTCATCTTAGTAATTAAGATGATTAACTAGCTCCAGGTTGATAAATGCAGTGAGTATTAGGGATTACCTTGCCTCAGATCCAAGGATAGGGTGAGCTCAATGAGGCAGCCAAAGAACAAAACTGGAGGAACCACACAAGAGCTCATGCAGGTGCCCTCCATGGCTGTCCCTTGATGTGGCATTGCCTGTTTCATTTCTTATCACCATTCAACACCTGACTACTTCCTCTTCATGAAAGTCCTTTAGCTTGGCTTCCACCACACCACACTTTCTGCCTTTTCATCTGTCTACATGATGTTATTTAAATCTTCATTGCTGCTTTTTTTTTCTATTTTCTTCCATCCCAAATGACCCAAAAATAAAGCTTAAAAATCTTGTCATAATATGAATCTTTGGTTTCAAATAATATCAACATCTACTTAATTAACAAGGTCTGTTAACCTTCACAATGAAATTCTGTGCTAGTTATTTCTCAAATTCCATTCACACTATTCTTATCTAATATGAGAAAAAAATAAGTACTAATAGATCTTTTATAGTTATTAGGGATAATGCCAAATATTTTGAAATATTATCCCTTTAGATCATGAAACAACTCCAGAAAGTAGATATTTTTATCTTCAACAGAGGAAACAGGTGGCAGAGTCAATATTTTGACTCAATTCTTTCTGACTCCAAAGCCTTCCTTGCTACTGACAAAGTAGGAGAAATACTGGACAAATGAACCAACAGCCTCTTAGTACTTCACTACTTCATGGAGACCACGGAGTAACTACAATGAAGCAGGTAGGGGCTGCAGGGACAGCAAAAGATTTTTGTCTCAATCAGACAAGAATTAGTCAACTTTCCACAGGAAAATATCTGCAAAAAATTGGAACCTGGAAACATTTAGTTCGGTTCATGGTTTTAGAAATTTTAGTCCATGATCAACTCGCTCCATTGCTTTCAGGCCTTTGCTGAGGCAGAATATCTTGGTAGGAAGGCCCTGGCAGAGCAAAGCTGCTGACCTCATGAGTGCTGGAAGGGGTGGGGAGGGAGAAAGACAGAGAAGTGGAGGACAAGACACCAAGCCAACCCTCCCAGTAAACTACTTCATCCTACTTGGCTTTGCCTCCTAACAGCCTATTCAGCTACAAACTCATCAATGCATTAACCCATTTATGAAGTTAGCACCTGTGTGATCTAATCAGCCCTCTAGGGCTAACTCTGAAGGTTGCTACACTGAGGACCAAGCCTTCAACTTCAACACAAGAGATTCTGGGGGACATGCCAAATCCAAACCACGACAACCAGCTTCATAGATCAGCCTAGGTCATCTTTTCCATTGGAGTCTTTTATTTCCCTTTCTGTTAAATTAACAATGAGCCAGTTTATATTAAACTGGCACTGTGTGACATTATTTCAGTTGTTTTGCCTTCACTACTTTTTGAGTTCAGGAATCAAGTCGGTTATCCACTTCAAGAGCATCCTACACAGTGATTAGCACACAGGAGGGACCTGGTAACTGGCTTTGTTTGTTTGGGGAAAGGGCTTTTAGTTGTCTATTCCCTTTAACACTCACATTACATATTATGATTTCTTAATCAATATCCTTGTATGCCTTATTTCTACAATGAGAATCACCTTATTGTGAGGATCACAAAAATTTTCCTTAAACACAAAAAAACTCTGTGGGGACAAAAGTATGTTCTAGGGATTTTCTCACTGCTCAGGTTGGATAATTTTCAGTTTGGATACGCTAGTGAAATTCAATCATAACATAAGTAGGAATCTGACTTTCTTACTTATCAGACTCAGGATAAACTCAGGCTCCCCAAGTTAAACAGAAAGGATGGATGTCAATAATAACCTGCAGCAACTCCTTTAGTTTCACTTGTATTCTTCTGGGATTTTAATTTCCATTTCCTAAACTGACCAACTAATCAATTCAGAATTAAAATCATGCAAGCACTTCACCTCAATTTGCTTATTTCTCTGTAATAATTCCATCTATTTAAGACTCTGAACTCCTTGAAGATTTGATTTCATTTTATTTGTAAGAGATCTCCTCAAGGATGTCAGTGTTCTTGAAATAAACATATGGGGATTGTTTTCAAATTCTCGGTTGGATTTCCAAATGCTGCACTTTGATTTGCTTATTTTTATTCAATGATACCATCTACTTACGATTACAAACTCCTTGAAGGAATAGATCATCCTTTAATCTGATTTGGGCCATAATCATCATAATTCTATGCACATTTGAGTGCTTAATATTTCTTGATAATTATGAGACAGTGAGAAAAGTAGAAAGACTACTGAAATATTTTGCATATACTTTCAGTGAAAGACATTTTTAAAATGTTGAATGATGCCATCAAGTGCTATAAACAATTATAGAAAAGGGTTAAGAAAAATGTCTAATATTAAATCCCGATTTGCTGCATTAAAAGCATAAATAAAAACACATTGAAAGCCAACAGTAAATTATACTACTTGTGAAAACAATATTATTAAAATATAAGTGAATACTGAAAAATATTTTAATTAGCAAAATAAATCAAATGGAAAAGATTTCCTAAATAAAGCTTTAAAAGTAAGTCTATGTGTGTTTGACTGCCATGACTAATTATGTATCCATGTAATGTGTGTTCAATTTGGGCTTATTTAAATAGCAGAAATGCTCATTAGCTGCAGTATATCTGTGAAGCTTCAGTAAACAGTTTAATGGTTTTTATGTTTAACCAATTTCATAAGTTCCTGTAATTTTAGCTTTAGCAGCTCATTAATGTTATTTTTTGATATCCATCTTACAGCTTTTTTTCCCCTTGTCAATCGTCAGCAGGCACACTTCAATGCAAATTTAAAACACACAGTACAATTATATTTAAACAATTTTAGTATAGAATTAAACACACAATTCAAAATACAGCTTCTATAGAGGACCAGTTGTATTATCATGTAATCAAATATCTTTGGTATTGGCAAAAGATACACTCAATAGGATTTATAATGATAAAAATAGGACTATTTTTTGAGGACATTCTTAAGCTTGTAGTGGGTTCTGGCCTAAGCACTGTATATGTTATGTCTTTGGAATTTCACAGAACTGGTGTTCTCTAAATTTTATGGTTGAGGAATGTGAGACAGTTTAGTTTCCCAGGTCAAATCCTTCAGATTTGAACCTCACTAAAAATCAGTTCCACACGTACAAACTGAAAATATGTGGAGATCTCCAGGGGCACTTGGAGATAAGCACTTAGACCTCAGAATATTAGGTGCAGTCATAAGGATGGGTAAAGTTCTGGAAGAATAAAAATAGAGGAGAAAAGAGAACCAGCCATTTATTTTTAAAGTAGTAGCTAGTACAACCTGAACTAAAGCTCAAGAGGGCCGGGGATGTAGCTCAGTGGTACAGTGCCTGCCTGGTAAGCACGAGGCCCTGAGTTCGATTCCCAGTACCAATAAATAAATAAATAAGTAGATAAATAAAGCTCAAGAAGGATTCATCATGATTACATGAAAATCAAACTATTTCTGAGTCACCCAATCAAAGTAAGGAGGAACAAGATTAAAGACTACAGGGGTGCATAGTAAATGAAACAGCTAAACCCTCCCCTGAGATCTGTGGTTAGAGAGGCGTGGGGAATTAAACAGCCCTGCCCCTCAGGACTGTGCAGCCCCGGGCTGTCCCCACGCTGCTGGGAGCGGGAGCAGAAAGGTACCCCACAGCATGCTCCCATCTCACCCTAGGAAGATATGGAGTACAGCAGAGGTGGGTGACGGTGGTGGCAGCGGAACTTGTAAAGCAACAAATGGGAAGTTAGCACCCACCTCGGGAGAGGAGTAAGAATTGGGACTGAACAGCCTTGGACTGCAACAGAAGGAGCAGAGGACCAGACAGCATCTCACCCCATCCTGTAACAAACGACCTGAGAGGACAGAGACTCGCCAGAGGAAGAGGAGCACAGAAGGCTGAGCAAGGACCAGGAGGAGCAAAAGGTGCACCGGACTGGGAGCAGCCCCCGTCTCTGTCTGAAAACAGCACAGCAACTGGGAGAGAGACGCCTCCAGGAGAAACAGGGCAAGGAGTGGGAGGCCGCTAAGGGACACACAGGAAGTACTCGCTGAAGACTCTGGCCCCAGCCCCCAAATCTGGAGGCCAAGACCATCCTTAAATCCAGCACAACTCTACTGCAGGCTTGGAAGTGTTATACAGTAGTTTTGGACTCTCGGTGGACATCAGAGAAATTTTGTTTTTTTATTTTACTTTATTTTTATTTTATTTTATTTTATTTTATTTATTTTTTTACTGATTTGTGATTTGTTTCCTATTTTATTTTATTTTATTTCTTGTCTTTTACTTATATTTTTGTTCTAAGCTATTCATCTTCTTTCCCCTTTCCTCAATTTACCTCTCTAGACTTACTCATATTGTCGTGTGAGTGAATAGCCTCTCTAATTCTTCTGGTCAACTTCAATAATCCCTTGCTTACTCCTTCATGCTTTCTCTTCTGCCCTCTTCTCTAGTTTCCCAAAGCTTGTGTGATCCTCCTTTGTCATCCAAAGAGTTAATAACCAAATTCAGTAGCATAGCTGGATACAAAGTTAACTCTCAAAAATCAATAGCATTCAGAAGTACCTAAAATAGCAAAGGCAATCCTGGGCAATAAAGGCAAGGCAGGAGGCATCACATCCCTGACTTCAAATTACTACAAAACTACCGTGACAAAATCAGCATGGTACTGGCAAAAAAAAAAAAAAAACCTGAGGACCAGTGGAACAGATTAGAAGATGCAGATACAACTACAAACACACTCAGCCACCTTATCTTTGACAAAGGGGCCAAACATGTTCACTGGAAGAAAATTAGCCTCTTCAATAAATGGTGCTAGAAAAACTTGCTCTCCACATGCTGAAGACTAAAACTAGACCCATGTCTATCACCATGCACTAAAGTCAAAATGGAACAAAGATGTAAATATTCAAACAGAAACACTAAATCTACTGGAAGAGAAAGTAGGTAGAAATCTTAAAGATATAGGGGTAGGCAGAGAGGTCATGAACACAATCTAAACTACATAGGAAATACTTCAAAGAATCAACAGCTGGGATCACATCTCATTAAAAAGTTTTTGCACATGAAAAGAAATCAGCAACAGAGCGAAAGGAAAAGCTCCAGAGTGTGAAAAAATTTTAGCCAAGTGTCCCTCAGACAAAGGACTTCAATCTAGAACGTATAAGAATTGAAAAAAATCAGGGCCCCCAAATTCAAAGACCCAATCCAATAATGGGCATCTGAGATGAATATGCACTTCTTAGATGAAGAAATACAAATGGCAAATAAATATATGAAAAAATGTTCAGCATCATTGGTCATTCAAGAAATGTGAATTAAAACAACACTGAGATTCCATCTCACCTCATGAAGAATGGCTATCATCAAGAAACCAACCAATAATAAATGCTGGCAGGACTGTGGGGAAAAAGGAACACTTCTCCACTGTTGGTACGAGTGTAGACTGGTACAACCGTTGTGGAAATCAGTGTGGAGATTCCTCAAAAAACTAGGATTAGAAGTCCCATTAGACCCAGCTATTCCCCTTCTAGGTATTTTCCCAGAAGAATGAAAAACATCATACCACAGTGATATATGTGCACCCATGTTTATAGCAGCACGATTTATAATAGCTAATCTTGGAAACAACCCAAATGCCCATCAGTCAAGGAATGGATAGAAAAGATGGGGAATTTTTATACAATGGAATACTACTCAGGTATAAAGAAGGATAAACTCAAGGCTTTTATAGGTAAACAGAGGCAACTTGAGACCGTACTCATAAATGAAATAATTCAGACTCACATGTGTAAACATCGTATTGTCTCCCTAGTGTAAGAAACCGAAAGAGTAAGTAATATTCAAAATCTACAATATATATTGCAAAAGGAACTGCTCAAAAGGAAAGAACAACTGGGATGGGGGAAAGGAGAAAAGAAGGAAGGGAAAAGAAAATATATATAAAAATAGCTAAGATAATTACACTACTAATTTCTATTAGTTCATTGAAAAGAACGGTTTGTTGTTGTATCGTTTGATCTATTTTTCATGCCTGTATCCTGTAATCTGAGCAACTATTTTGAAGATAACAATATGCAATATATTAACCATTGCTAATCCCGTTAGCTTGTTTTGAAATTCTGTATCATTGTTTTTATTTTTTCTCTTTAAAATAAAAAATAAAAATAAAATAAAAACTCTTCATGAATTAGCACTTATATGGTTTTCCACCCTTACTCTAGTATTTCTCCTATACACTTTATGATCCAGCCAAAGGAATTTCTCCACATCAATCCAGCCTTCTACCTAGTGCTGGAGAGTGCTTTCCCTGTCTATTCTCTTAATTCCTACTCAGACTTCCTCCCTATTTCATACCCCACTGTTTCCAAAACCTCTGTAGGAAGTCCTCTCCCTACTTTGTCACACCAGCAGTGTATCTGTTTCTCCTTCATCCACTTTCAACCTGACAACTTGACTTACCCATATTTTTCTACTAGACTACAAGTTCATGTACACAGAGACAATGCATTCTTTTCTGTGTACTTTAGGAAACTTTACAAAGCCTGGTATACTTAATAAAGATAGAATAAAAGAATAGAAAGTTAGATCTCTCAAGTATGTAAGAAGGCAGAGTGAAAGGATCAAAATTTAATGGAAGCACTTGGTTAGAATATTAACACCAAGAGAGAAAAAAACTTAGATTCAAAGCATGAGAATAAGGCAATGACACTGGTGACATAGAGGTTCACCTGGCAGCAATGTGCAAATATAGGGGAAAACATTTAGTCATAGTAAACCACGCACATTGTCAATATACTGTACTTTGCAGAGGGCTTGGGAGAACACTGGATATGTGCCAAAAACACAGTATGCAGCATAACACATTTGACACTCATATTCTGTAAGGAAAAGAAGCGGTTCTGCAAGCAAAAGCCCATCAAGACATTTCAAAGAACTTTATAATTGCAAAATATTCTAAGTACAGTTGTTATGATGAAAACAAAGGCAGTGGTGGATAGCATCAGTGCAGATAGAGTTTGTTAGGACCCCTCAATGGATGTTAATGCTGATAAGGGTCTCTTGCTCCAGCAATGTCAGAATTGCATTTCAATTGGGTGGCTTCCATAATTGAGGGTACATATTGAGTACCAGTCAAGATAATCTGCATTATAAAATAATATTCATAAGAATATTAGTATATAACCGATACTATCACTTTATAATTTAAATAAAATGCTTACATTTTGATTTTACATTTCACAACAGTTTAGTTCAGGTCACTATTTCAGAAGAGTATTAGGTCTAAGAATACCTTTTTTTTTTTTTTGTGGGTACCGGGGGTCGATCTCAGGACCTCGTGCGCCAGCAGGCGCCTGTGCCGCTGACCCATATCACTGGCCCTTTTTTCATATGTGGGTACCAGGAGTCGAACTCAGGACCTCGCGCTTGCCTGAGCCATCTCACCGGCCCCTAAGAATACCTTTTAATTATTATAAGATAACTAGTGTTTAAAGAACACATATAATAAGCCATGGTCAGTAAAGCCCAGGACATCAGTTACATTCCCTACATTTTGAGTATTGCTGGCTACATTTCATGATTTCTGTTCTCTGAAACAATTATGTTATTCTTCCATTTTCTGCCTTTCCCCAACAAAACTTGTTACATGCCACTGCTCTACTTCCTGTATGTAATCTTTGATTTGATGGAAAACTATTTTGATTTGATTTATCCACTGTCTCCCTGTAAGAATGCATATGATATCAACCACTAGTGAAACCTGGAAAATAAAGATAAGAAAAGGCTCTGAACAGAGCTATTCACTGGGGAAACAAACCTATTCCTATGCAGTTATTAAAGCGAAGTAAAATAATTACAGAAATATCATGTTGTGCTTCAAATAGATTTCTAAGGCAGTTGTAAGTGATGTGATGTTGATTCCAAATCACTTTCAACACTGTTAGCAGTTCGACCTCCCTCATCACTTCTATCCTTTAAAATAATTTTAAAGAAAAACTGTACTAGGATTCCATTATTTTGAATGGTTGTTCGGCAGAAATGCCAGTACTTGCTTAGATCCTACCTTTTCATCTTCTCTGTGCACAGAATATTTTGTAATAGAAAGACAATAAATCTTTCAGCTAGAAAAAAATCTTTCTGATAATAAGGGCACTTTTTAAAAAAATGTACAGATTTATTATTAAGCTCCCAAGAATACTTCTTGCCCCAATATAATTAAAAGCAAGGTAATGTACAGTAAAGACTAAACAGTATATTTTCATTACTGAGTTAACCAATTCAAAGGATATATAAAAGTTATATTATTCGGGCATTATAAATGAAACAACACCATGAGAAAGCCCATGTAGTAATAAAAGGGGGGAGCTACAGTGCCATGGAATAAAACTGTCATAGATATCATGTCCTCAATATACTTGCCATCGGAAAATAAAAGCTTCATAATATGGTGCATGAGCTGCTTCTGGAATTTCAGAATAAATGACACATATACTCTTTAATCACACTTTTATAAGAAGTTGTTACAATTTCTTTCATTCATTAACTCAATAAGTGAATGGCCTCTATTTTGGGCAATAAATTATGACAGTAAAAAAGACAGGCAAATGATGTGTAATCATTCCCAATGTCTATTTTCAATCATTCTCTATTTTCTTAGTTCTCATAAGTTTCAGTTGCTGAATGGATTCACAAATCGAAATGCAATACATCTCCATTTCCCTCAGTTCCATTCTCCCTGCTGTTTTCCTGAGTTCTATCAGCAGTATAAACATCTGATTACCTCCCAAGTTAGGTAACCTGCCTTCAATCTCAATAGCAAGTAGATAACAACCAAATCCTGACTATTCTACTTAAGAAACATATCTTAACTCTAAATTTTCTTCTGTATGCCCAGCTTTTCTACCTTAGCCACTGAAATTTCTGAAAAAAAAATCTGTTTAACTGGCTGCATTGATATTTTTCTGTCTTAATTCCAGGTTGTTTTTTCCCCCAACATGATTGCTACTGTGTCGTGTGTGCTAATTTCACACTCCTGATTCTCCTTTCTATGTAGGAAAATAATTCCTGGTGTAACATCCATAGTGTCTCTCTGTACCTTTCCTAGCTTTCCTCAAAAGCTGAGATTAATGATTCTAATTAATGAATCTGGAAGGGGAAATGAGTCCTTGCCACACCTGTATCTTGGCTGCCAGTATGAACACGGCTTCTTTTTCTTCCTTCATCCTTAAACCTACAGGGCCAGCTTGCCATTAGGGGACTGATTGTATTAGATTATACCCTGCTGTTGGATGAATACTTTTACCTAATATAGGCATTCAAAATTAGAAAACACACTTTCCTACTAATATGGGACACCCTACAAGGTGATTCCTTTGTTTCTAACTCCCAATTATTTGAAGAATATTACAAATAATCCAAACTCCAGGCAGAGAGAACGAAGATCTAACACCTGGCAGAATTACTTCGTTCAAGATATAGCTCTCACTAGTATTTAAACCTCCCCATTTGTTACCTGAAAGTCTGTAAAATAAAATTCAAAATCCCTAGCTTAGTATATAATGCTTTGACTCCACAGAAATTTGTAGTCAAATTTCCTATCATCTCATCCCTGCCCACTTCCCATCCTTATATAACTCCACCATCTGCTATCACTACAAGATTCCTCCCATCACCTGGACACATGCTGCCATTTTGCCAGCCCATGTGGGAAACTTCTACTCAAGCTCTAACACCCAGTCCAAATTAGCACTTTATGTAGCAAAATATTTATTTACATCATTGTTTCTCCGATTATCTTATGGGTCTTTGAGGAGCAAATGCTCTCTTTTCCTCATGTCTGTGTTTCTAGTGCCTGGACAGGACTCAGAGTAAAGCTATATATGAATGAACGTTTATTACAAGGAGAATAATGAGCAAATGAATAGCAAAAATCATAAAATAAAAAAGTTCTACTTTAGAAATAAAAGTGAAAAATGCATATTTTTATTTATGAAGATAAGAACATGCACAAAATAAGTAGGCTGATGACAACTTTCTAAAGACATAATTTTTTACAGCTTTTTAAAATGACTGTAAAATGACTACTTAATCTAACAATGTAGTGTCAGGCAAATTGCATAAACTTTCTATGGATTCTTTCGCATCCACCCATGTTCCACTTGGGAACTCCTACACATCACTCAGGCTTCAGCTCAGAACCTGCTTCCTCCAGAATCTTTCCTGAACCATGGACTCTCTCCTTTGCTTCATTAGGGGGACTCTACACTTTTCCCAGTACACTTCATCGTAACTGCAAATCTCCTCTGCTGAACTGTGAAGCAGTCCGGGAGGTGAGGTTTGCATTTGCCTTTTCACCACTTTGTCCGCAGTGCTTAGGTCACAGATTATAATTGCAGGCCATCAGAAGTTCTTTCGCCAACAAACATGAAATGAGGGAACTACAGTATATGGTCTCTTATGTTCCTTCCAGAACATTTGAATATATAAATAAAGAAAACCCCACGGCAAGTAAATATATCATATTACACTACACTGAAAACTTCTCAGTTCTGTCTCTTCCATTCATAGTTAAATTTACCATCATCAAGTTTTTCCTTTAAGGTTTGGGCTCAGTCAAAAAGGTGCCTAGCAGTACAATACAATATTCCTTAATCTGTTCTTTGAAGACTTTATTACAAATATTGCTGTTTATAAAAATGCATACAATGGTGAAAAACTGACCAATTAAGATAGTTTCTCAACTTGGTATTTTAGTCTTTCCCCTCACCTTTATTTTTGATAAAGCAGATGTGGAATTATATAAATTGAAGAGTGGGTAGTTTTTAAATTTTTTTATTTTTTTATTGAATTGCTAAGTGTCATCAGTAGTTTCTGGAAGAGGTGTTTTATATTTTGAAAATATAACATGGTGATAACAACAACAAAATGGAAAAAAAAAGAAAAATGAAAAATGAAGGAGTAATAAAATTAATGTTATTTAAAGACTTCATGTTAATTCCATTAGTGAACTACCAAATAACTACCATTTTGATAAGCAGCAAAACAAATCAAACATAATGATTTCAGTCTTTTAAAACACAGATAACTGCCAGGTGTAGTGGCACATGTCTGTAATCCCTGCTCTCAGGAGGCTGAGGCAGGAAGATCACTGTGAGTTTGAGGCCAACTGGAGCTACATAGTGAATTCAATATCATCCTGAACTACACATAGTGAGATCCTGTCTCAAAAAATAAAAAAATAAAAATAAAGAAGACACAGATAACTATTATCATTTGGTACTTAACTTGTCTTACGCTCATATTAAAACATATTTTCATAAGTTTTCCAATACCTAAATTAAATAAGCAAAGAAGACCATATTTGACAAATTCCTGAATCTCTGAATTGCTAGGGTCTCAGACATGCCATTTCTCACCTAACTAGAAATTTCTAGTTCTGATTTAAGGCAGAACAAGGCCAATTAGCCCAATGCCTACACCTTTTCTCAGTATGAGGGAAAGTGAATCAAAGCTTAATTGAAGTTGATATTGACAGAATGCTTGATTTACCCCATGAGGCTTTCAAAAACTTTTCTGAGGGCCTGCTCATAAGAAGGATTGATGAGTGATTTTAAAAGCTTTTTTCCCCCTGAAACACTCTCTTATAGAACTAATTGTAATTAATGCCATCTAGAGAGTTGGTTTTTAAGGGTTGCTTTAAAGATTCAGAAAGATCTGGGTTTTTTTTTTGTTTGTTTGTTTGTTTGTTTCCTTGTTAGGTCCAGTTCCTAGTGAGAGCAGAAAGGAGACCCAGGCGCTGGCTGAAGAGTACGCATCCCCTTTCTTGGAGAAGGTAACCCCAGCCCCACGCCAGTGATATCCAGAGAGCTCAGTCTCCTGGTCCTCAGCTCAGCTGGGTGCTGCTAGGCAGCACTGTGCTGAGACCCTGTGATCACCATTCTTTAGATTTTTCTTTCCAAAACCTAGGTTTCATCTCAAGTCTTTAGTGTCACTGAAAGTACTTCTTTCTTTCCTTTTTTAAAAATGAGTAACTGTCTTATAAGAAACAGACCAAACAACCTGACCCAAGTTCCCTTTTTTTTTTAAAGAAAAGAGCCCAAAGTGATTTAAAAATACTTTGTTCATTAAATACCTGATTTGTAGAAAATCAAAATGGAGATTTCCCTGACTATGGAAAATTAATGGAAAGAAAATTCCTTTCAATAGTATGAGAAGGGCCGGTGAGATGGCTCAGTGGCGTAAGCGCCTGCTTGGCAAGCGCGAGGGCCCGAGTTCGACTCCTGGAACCCACATACGAAAAAAGGGCCGGTGATATCGCTCAGCGGCACGGGCTGAGGTCGACCCCCGGTACCCACACACACAAAAAAAGTATGAGAAAACAACAGAATTGAAAATAAAATATTTTAAAATGTATGATAGTTATAAACTATAGAAATTTATGCAAGTAAAACTAACCAAATGTACTAAAAATTTCTCACTTAATAAATCATAAATGTAAAATCATCTGCTTCACTTACATACAAAGACATGTCAAAAAGCATCCAAGGACTCTGATAAAGTCCTAATTGCTAAATGCATTTCTCTCTAGACAATATTCATACCACTGTAGATGTGTATTATAACTCAACTTAATTATTAAAACATGGTTTGGTACACAACAAAAAGGAAACCTGAAATTTAAGAGATGTTTACTATGTGCTAGGCCTATATACAAAGGCTTCACATATATTATTAATTCATTATTTCTTAAAACAACCCTAGGGAAGTAGACACTATGATCATCCTCCTTAAACAACAAAGGCCAAGATGTACATGGAAATTAAATTCCTAAGAGGGTAAAGTTAGAAGGTAAAAGAGACAGGTTTATAACTAAGCAGCTTGGCTCCACAGCTCCTACTTGGATCTGAAATACAAGAAGGACTCTAATTAGTGTAATATTTATTGAATTATAAAGAATGCAATAATTTATGCTAAAACAAGGGAAAAGACCAATAGCAATAGAATAGTACAAGTATCTTTCTAATTTTTTATTTCGCAAGAAAACAAACAAAAGTGACTGTTATTTGGAAAACACAACAGTTTTAGTAAAATAATATCCTGAAATGAATCAAATCAAATTCACACATATATCCGTGTAACTATAATACATTACATATGTGAGTCAAATAGACTATAAAGGTAAAACCTCTGCCCTCCTAGAGTTTGCAGTCTAATTTGCAGATAAATTATAAATTCTAGAAGGTGAAAGGACATAGATCTTTTCAGAGTGTGCGTGTTAAAAGTGAACAGCTACAGTGCAGCACATGGAAAAGGTACAGAGCTCATGGCCTAAAGTCCATTCCATGAACTGTCTGAACACACATTCAAAGAACCGGACAATTACCTCTGCTAGATTTCCAGAGTATGGGGACAGGCCAACTTCATTGTCTCAGCTAGACAAATGAAAAGTGAATTTGGTAAAAATAAAGGATTCCTTTATCAATTCAAAACTAACAGCAAGATATATATTTCACAATTGTCAGTTTGGTTCCAAACAATAGAAGGAAGGATAAACTATAGGCTAAATTTAGAAGTCTCATAAACTTGAATTTTTTCTAAAAGAGATAAAATCTAAACTTGACAAAATGTTTAGCAGATGAGATTTGCTATATTGAAATATAAATATCTAATAAGTAAATGTTTACAATCTTCCAGTGGAGAAGAATATTTTTGGAATAGAAATGCCAGTTAGAGGCAATTAGTACTTAATTTTCTGATAGCCTTTAAATTTAGAACAATAAAATTCCAATTTAATGTGATTTGGAATTTTACATAATTTGAGGGAAGAGAAGAGAATTTCTAAATGACAATCACTTTCAGTTTTTTACGGAAAAGATGGTAAATAAAGCTAAGGCTATTATCTGAATTGAATTTGAAATTGGATGCCTTTGTCTTTAGAATGTGGGGCAGTAGTAAGAGGACTCGATTAAGTTGTGCACATAAGAACAGATGCATATTCTGTGCACGAGGATTTGAAATATGTAGTCTTTAGTTTCTATCCCACTCACTGCAACAATCAAAAAATAAAAAAGAAAGAAAGAAAGCAGAGTTGGAGAAAATAATGATAATTCTTTATAATTGATGTTAATTTTTGGAACATTGGAATAATTTGCCAAGAAATTAAGTATATTATCCAAATTTAATTTTAAAAATCTAATATAATTTCTATAAGCTGTTGAAATGCTTTTTTAACAGATACATTAGGTACACATTCTAAATGAAGTCATATTTCTCTATTATGAAATGTACAAATTAAGACTTTTTCAAAAGCAATGGAATATATCAGAAAAAGAACCTGCGATTAAAAATTTAATTTCCTTTAAATTTCTAAACATAGGTGTCTTAATTATTTTTCTCGTTGCTGAGAAAAAATGCCTGACACCCGAAGTTAAAGGAGAAAAGGTTTATCTGAGTCACAGCTTGGAGACGTTTCAGTCGATAGTCGGCTGGCTCCAAGGCAGGGTGGCATAGCAGAGAGGCATCACAGAGGAAAAACAGTCCACGACAAGCAGGCAGGGGAGGCCACACTAGTCCTCTTTCTGCCACTTATATTTTATGCAGGCTACCCACCCTAGGGCAGGTGTAGCACTCACACCCTTAATCCTAGTCAGAACTATGCCAAACCAATCAGTGGACTGATTTAGTAATCCCACACCCTTGATCCCAGCACCACACTCTCTAGATCCAGCCACCCCTTAAAAGTCCCACCTATAATTGCATGAGGCTTTGGGAGGACATCTAGATACAAACCATAACAGTAGGTTAGCTTTTCAAATATATATTACTGATATAATTTACACTCTATAAGTATTTTCATTTAAAATATCATTCTAATCAGACTGCTGAGAGTAAAATTATCTCAGTACTTTATACATACTCTCAAGTTTATGTCATTTCTGGACTTCTTCAGCTTGTGTTTATATAATGCATTGATCAAATATTTTCTGATTTACTGCTATAGAATCCACCCTGTGCTACATACTGGGAGGAATAATTCAAAAGGGAACAGTGGAAAATAAACCTGCACACATACACAGTATATATAGGTTCATTCACTGAATTTCACCAGTGTTAAGGAAAACTTTATCCTATAACATAAGGTAACACTCATAAACTTAATAGAAGGAGAAACTTGAATTTGTGATAACTTTTAGAATTTTGGCAATCGGACCAAAATTACAGCACTATGGACAGTAATAAGGAAGCTGAGAGGAGGCAAGTGTTAGGGAAATCTGATGAAGACAACTTTCTTTGTGCATTTCTCAATGTAATCTTCTCCATGTAACGTAACTAGTTAGTAGTTAACAGGTCAGCCTCCACTCCTAACTGAAGTTTTCAAGTACAGGGAATGAGTATCACTTTGCACTCTCCACAATATATTTGACTCTTGGCATTCATTAGATACTTAGTAGATATTTGTCACAGGCATGAACATAGATATGAAATTAAAGGATGAGATCTTCTGAGACATGGAAAGTGGAGAACTAGATTTCAGAGTCATACAGTGAAGTGAAGTCATGTCTTCTGTAAGTCTAGTCACCACCTGGTATACAAAAGAGGTTCAATGTGTGCAGGCGTGCACGCATGAAACAATGAATGCCAGACAGTGCACTGAATCAATAAACACATTAAGAAGAAAAATGGTTAATGTTTCAACTTTGAAAAGTACTGTAAAGTAATGGCAAGAGGGAGAAAAGCAGGCAGCGATAAGCTCAGAAATGAAACGTTAAAAAGAAAAATTCAGGAATAATAATATGTCACATTTGGTTTTCCAAAGCACTTTCATATTACTTCATTTTAATTCTGACAACAATCCTGAGAGGTAGAAAGAGGAGATTTTATTACATCTGTTTCTTGCTTTTTTGTTGTTTTTTAATAGATCAATTAGCCCTGAGTCTCAGAAAGGTTAACTGACTGTGAGAAAAGGATTTCAAAGAGAAATATTCAACATTGTCAAATGCAAAAATCAAGTAAGGAGTGAAATGATGTTACCGCTTTTGGCGTGCAATTTATTGGCGTCTATGCAAAGTAAGATTGGAAGGGAGGGATGAAAAGAGAGGCTAACATTGTAAGAGTCATAAATAATTATATTAAAATAAGTCTCACATTTGATTACCAAAAATCACAGCACACAGGCATTACAATGGGACAAGATTTGAGGCAGAAGGAGGATAATATGAACATCTTTCCTTTTTAGCCGAAAGGACAACTTGCTTCTGGTTAATTGGTTTTCTCCATATCTTGAGTATATGATGTGCATGTGAAAGTTTTCTAACTTCGAAATTATTAAGTTTTTTTTTAATTAATTAATTTTTTTTTTGTGGGTACTGGGGGTCGACCTCAGGACCTTGCGCGCCAGCAGGCGCCCGTGCTGCTGAGCGATATCACCGGCCCTTTTTTTGTATGTGGGTTCCAGGAGTCGAACTTCGGCCCTCGCATTTGCCAGGCAGGCGCTTACGCCGCTGAGCCATCTCACTGACCCCTAAATTATTAAGATTTTAAATGCATTTTGTTTAATATCTTTGTGATCAACTTCTAAGAAAAATTTACACCCCTACCTTCTTCTTAATGCTTCCGTCTCCCCAAAAATAAATCGTGCTGAAAATATGTAGATGAGCTTAGAAGGTATTAGCACTATGGTATGTTCAGCTCTTTCAGCTCCCCTCTGATATGGGAAATAGCTCTTTATTCATGTAAACATTGAGGGGCCCTAGCAATATGGGTGACCCTATTTAAGGATAATTTCTCCTGGTAGGTTGTTATTTCATAACAGTAGATGAGAAAATAGCATAATGAAGAGCCGTGTTTTTCCTGACTTCTCTAAATATATGGAGCACAATGCATGTGAAGCACTGGAAAAAGCTGACACCAGGGAATATATTCTAAAACTTATTGAATAAAGGTATCAACTTATTTATTTAATAACAAACAATAATAAACTTGTTTAAGCTTATTAAGGTAAACTTAATAGATCAAATTTTTCTTCTGCATATTTTATTTTATTTTATTTATTTTTTTTTTTTTTGTGGGTACCAGGGGGTTGACCTCAGGACCTCGCACGCCAGCAGGCGCCCGTGCCGCTGAGCGATATCACCGGCCCCTTTTCGTATGTGGGATCCGGGAGTTGAACTCGGGCCCTCGCGCTTGCCGGACAGGCGCTTAAGCCGCTGAGCCATCTCACCGGCCCATTCTGCATATTTTAAATGCTAGGTTAAATCAGTTGTTCTATATAGATAGATAGATAGATAGATAGATAGATAGATAGATAGATAGATAGATACACACACACACAAACATACAAACACACATACATATACACAAACACAAGCTTAACAAAATCTGAGATGACAAAGCTGTTTTCTATGATCTGACCCACAGCTACTTAGGTTTGTTTGGGAAAAGATACAATTTTCTCAATATTAGGATTACCAATTATGGAAGATAAATTTAGATAGCTAAAAAGTTTTTGATAGGGGAATCATAAAAAGAATTGCTAGGAAACGTGATTCAATATTTTACTCAATTTTTGTTGATGTACAGACTCTTAAAAACAATATAATTTTTTGTTAATTGAATACAACTTACACACTTCTTTTTTCTTTTCTGAACTCATTTAATGAATACACAAACCACTTTATGACTGTGTCTATGTCTAAATATATAAAACATCTATGTGAAAAGTAACAAATTCAGGCCATCATCCAGGTATTTGAAAGCATTTATCTGATGACATTACATCTGCATGTTTTCAAATATCAAGATGTTTGATGTCCTACAGATAAAATATCCTGATGACTAGTTGAATTTTATGAATTTGTTGCATAAAAATATATATTTGCATTCATGTATTGCTTCCTATTTCATGTAATTTTAACACAATATAATATGAAGTCATACACAGGCACCCTAGGTTTATATTTTTTGTTGTTGTTATTGTTCTTAGTGAATCTCTGAGCTAGAGAAATGACTCTTACTTCCCTTTCAAAAAATGAGTGTTAATTACCATTTCAGGGTACGAATTAAAAGGTAAAGAATTTGTAAAAAGAAGGTATCTTCCATCTACAGTGGCCCAGAAAGACACCATGTGCATGAGTGTGGGGTATAACACAAAGTAGTCTTAAAGGATTGACTTAAATTTTCAATTAAAATAGTATATAAAACATTTCTTCTCCCACTCTAGTTTTAAACATTTTGTTCTCCCTTAGAATGTCCAGTTATGCCACCCAGATGAAATGACAGGAGTTTGAACTTTTTAATTTGATGATGTTGATGATTGCTGGGATTGTTTGTCCTGAGGACAGTAATAAATGAATTCTGTTTTTTTGGCTATTCATTAGGTCCAAATATGTCTGCATCATTGAAGACTGGCTACCTGAACGTTTCCACTACATTTTTTTACACTAATCTAAATGAAGACAAACCCATTCTCATATAGGAAATAACCCTAACAGTATTATAAAGTAGAATCCATATTTTGGAAATCAGCTTAAAAGAAAGATTAATATTCTTTTCAATTTTCACCACTTTAAAAATAATTCTGTATACTCATTAAATACCATTTTTAAGCCTTTTAAATCAAGATTATTTGCACTCCATACTAGAAAAAGAAAATGAATGCTAATGTGAAAAACAATTACTTGAAAGCTGGAAACTCTTAGGCCACTACAATAACAGAGAACAACAGGCATAACACACTTCAGCTCCAGATCACTATACCTGCAGGATCACTCAGAACTGAACCAAAGGCACTGATGACCACATCTGCTTTCAGGCAGATTATCTGATCTTCATCTTCACTCCATTTTCCAGTTTCATCTTGCTCTGTCCGAACAAACTGCATCGCAACAATTCTCCCACCTTTTACTATCACCTTCCGTGGAGACAGGAAAGGCAAAAACTCACACTTTTCTTCTTTAGCAAGCTCCATCTAAACAAAGCAGAACAACAACAACAACAAAATAAATAAATAAAAAAAGCAAAACTTAAAATGTTTCTATTTTATACACTATTTGATTTTTAATTTAATTATACATGCTAACACATGTTGAAATCAACATGAACTTTATCTTTCACCAAGCTGAGTTCCAGTTATCAGCTTTTTGTAAATTCCTGATTTCAGAGGATCTTGAATTGGAACTATGACATGGAAGTTTATAGATCATTGTATCATAAGATATTTGTTTTAGGTACTGCATGCCCTCCACTTTTAGCCTGGTCTCCTTATGCGTTCATTTCTGTAGACCAAGCTCCATTTTTTATCAAACTGCATATAAAAATAAATAGTTCTGTTTATTAACAGTGTTTATATATCTAAGTTGGAAAAAAGTCAGTAAAGTGGGTGGGCCAATCTGTGCAAGTACACAATTATAATAGCAGGTAGGAGAAAAGATTAGAAAAACTTTTGTGAAACTAAGAAATAAAAAAAAAATTATTCTTTCTTTATAAAAGCACAGAAATTAAAATTATAAATGAAACTTTGAAGGAAGAGAAACAAGCATGCTCCTCCTGACAAATTTCTGCTTCTTTCCCATCTCTTTGGTAGTACTTCGTTCTTCTATAAAATAGAGATGCCCTGGTTTTCACACGCAGAAAAGAATGCTTATCTACACAGAATGTCAGGATTTATTTATTCGATTATTTTCCACTCATTCTTTTTGGGAAAACCCAAGTGTGGGGAGTGGCTGAGCTGAAGATCGATCACACACGTGGGGCTAAAGCAAGGCCAGCACCGAGAACACAGAACTCCTGAGGTGAGCCAAACAAATAAGTTGTTAGGCAGGTCCTTTCTCCCATTAGCAGAGGGGTTTCACCTGTTATCAACCGCTTGCTGATTTTATAAATAAATGCACTGCAGTCGTTGGGCAGTTCCTTTTCTCCCATCAGGAGAGAGGGTTCCACCGTCCTCAGCTTTCTGCTTTCTGACCTTGCCTTCATTTCCTCATCCTCCACAGTTCTCCCCCAGTAATTTCAAGAGCTGCACTGGATGCAGCACCCAAGCTTCTGTCAATGTAATCTGAACTAGTATGTTAAGTGTTCATTTTTAAAAAAAACAAATAAGTAACATCCTACTGAAGAGGGCTTTCTGGTCCCTGTGGAAGCCGGGTGGATGCACAGTAGGCCTTCTGAGGAGAGAGGGTGAAATGTTCTATGTGTGAGGTGTCAAATCAAGAATTACCTGAGGTAAATCAAGATGGAAAAACTGAGACATAAATAAACTTGTGTGATGTTGGACTTCTCTCTGACTTATCTCTGAGCAAGTGAGTCTTTCTTTGGCATACATCAGAATCATCTGGAGATTGAATGGGCCCTGTGCTAGTTTCTAATTCTGTGGATTTGGGGGAGAAGGCATTAGGTGTTGCATGTCTAACAAGTTCCTAGTCATGCAATGCTCCTGGTCCAGTAGTGCCACATTTTCAATTACTGTCTTCTTAGACTACAACTGACTAAAATTTCCAGTGGTCTACAGCATACATTCTTCATAGCAAAATGTTTCTCCAAAGATCTACAGTACATAAACATATATATGTTATATCTAAAATTATTATTATATTTATTTATTTATTTATTTTGCCTTTTTGAGACAGGGTTTCACTATGTGGTTCAGACTGACCTTGAACTGACTTTGTAGCCGAGGCTGGCCTCAACCTCTCAGTGATCCTCCTGCATCAGCCTCCCTACTGCTGGGATTACAGGCATTCACCACCACACCCAGCTATAGTATTATAATTATAAGATAGGGTGTAACTAGGAAAATAATACCAAAAAACACAAAAGACTATTATGTGAGTAAAGAACATAAAATATACAATTTGGAAACTCTAATCTATACTATATATCAACTTGAAGCAATTCACTCTGTATCTCTAGGTTTTTTGTTTTTTTTTTTAGTATTTCCTTTAAAGACTGAAAAACTGGACTACATACATAATTATTAGATGTTGCTTTTCTTTTCATTATTAAATTAAGAGATAAGTAATAGGAAGAATACTGGATATGTGAGATGATGTGATGGTAAAACATAGAAAACAGAGTATCTAAAACAGCTCACTGTGTAGACAAGGGAGATTATATATGAGTGGAATTGAATCAGGTTTTAAAACCTGCTTTTACTAATTGAGATAGGTTCCTTATATGTAAAGTGGGGATAACAGCCCCTAATTAATTGGTATGTGATGCTATTTAAAATAATTCAAAAATGTAAAGTGCCTAAAACAGATCTTACTCTAGAGAAGTCACAAATAAAGCTAATTATTCATAGTTGCTATTCTCTGAATTCTTTCTCTCAATCATTCTTCAGTTATTCAATACCACTTAGCAACAGGAATGTGCTTTCTAGAGAAATGTGGCCCAATAACATGGGTCAAAAAATTAAAGGACAAAGACAAACTTTAGACACCTTTTGAATTTCCTATAAAAAAATGTATGGTTTCTGGAAGGCAAATCATCCCTTGAATAATTTAAATTACAAAATAAATATGGTACCACTATATAAGTTTTCTCTGTATCACTTTTGACATATTTCAGTAATGCAGCACCTTATAACTCATCAAAATAAATGTTTATTGTTTCAAAAATTATTTCAAAAGTGATGCTAAATTTTGATGACAGTGCCACACTTGATTGAATAACAATGCCAAATACTTATGGTTTGAATAAATCAATACACCATGTATATTTGTAAGAGTACTATTTTCTGTGGAAGGTATAAATAAAATACATAACTGTGCTGCACATTTGCCAATGTGTGTGTCGCAAACTGATTTAAGATCTGTACTGTGTTATTCTATCTTTCTTATCTATTAATACTTAGCACTCATTATTATACACAGAAAATCTCATACATTTTGGCATATTTGCTATTAAATTTGGAAATAAAAGTTAGACACTGCTAACTAATAAAAAAACCTTTAAAACTCTAAAACAAAAATTATGACTGATTTAATGCCTGAATATGTTCTTAACATAGATTTTGTCCTTTGAGGAATAATCTCTTTGTACAGTCATGGACATAAAGAAATGATTTTAATATATGCTCAGCTCATATTGCATTTTTCTGACGCACCAAGGTTGATAACTTGTATTTAAATAGGGAGCTTTCCTGCCAACTATCTGACAGTACATAGAACCTGGGCCTTACAAGCATTGGCCTCACACAGATTATTATGAATCTCTGCTTTGGAAACTTCAGAATGTTCTGAAATAAGTAGAACTCAACTATTGAGGAACAGATATACATTGTACCACTTGCTACAGTTATTGAATAAGTACATTTTCCATTTTATAAAAGGAAGGGAATATATGTAAAGGAAAGATAAGACATTATTTGAACACATATTTATTGAAAAGTATTAATATTATATTGAGAAAAGAGGTATTAAGATCACAATAAGATTATTTTAGGAAACAAAAAATGAGGACAATGAGAATACAGGATAGGTGAAGAAATCTGTAAAGTAAAATATTCTTTGAATTATTTGTGTACTACACAGGAATTGACTTTCAATATTTAGTGCTCACTTCAGCAGCACATATACGAAAATTGGAACGAGATTTTCAATATTTAATAAATCTGTCTAACAAGATAAAAATAATGATAATGAATATTGATACCAGGTATTCTTTTAAGTGCTTTACATATAACTTCTCATCTCCACACAGAAGATACATTGTGACATTTCAATATTATTTATAACTGAAAATATTCAGCTTTAAACCAATTTTGTGTTCTGTTGTGGCACAAAAGTCCAACACGAAACCAGGCATCGTCAGGATCGAGCAGAATGCAGCGCCCAGCCGCAGGCGCTCTTCTGTCTGCCACCTGTCTCAAATCCCCGCGTGTGAAGAAGCATTACAAGCTGAGCTTCCCTAATCTATAACTCTGAAATCAACAAGCTGCAAAACCCAAAACTTTTTGAACACTGGCATGAGGCTTCAAGAGAAAAATTCTACACATGACCTCATTTGACTAGATGCAGTCAAGACACAGGCCCACTAAAAAGAAATTATTTTTCAAATTTAACTTCATGCTACATATATAAGAAACATAAGTGAATTTTATGTATAGTCTTGGGTCACATTGCTAAGATATCTCATACGTATACGCAAATGTATATGCAAATGTATATATATCTTGCATATGTATATGCAAATATTCCAAGTTTTTAAAAATCCAAACTCTAAGTCCTAAGCTTTTCAAATAAGGGGTACCCCCTCGTATTTTTTTGAGGGTGCTAGATATTAAACCCAGAGCATCACACATGCTGGGCAAGTTCTTTACCACTTAGCTATGACCCTACCCCTTTTTATTTTATTTCAAGGTGGGGTCATGCTAAATTCCCCAGATTAGCCTTGAACTTGCGATTTTCCTACTTCACCTTTCCAAGCAGTTGCAATTACAAGTATGTTTCATCTGGCTTCTGTATTTCATTTTTACAGAAGCAAACCAGAGGCTCAGAGAAAAAAAAGATACATTAAGAGATGAGAAACTTAACTAGAACCCTAATCTGGCTGAAACCAAACTCTATCTATTTTTCATTTTGGTGATGGACAACTGCAGTATGCAGTAAATCAAAGAAAGAGATTTTATGATTCTAGTTGCTGAAACTCAAACACAGCAAAGTGGATCAGGAAAGGATGCAGTTGAAGGTAAAAAAAGTTAGCTGGACAAAGGCTGTCAGCAGTGGGAACAGGAGATTCAGGTTTCCCTGGGCAATTTAAGTGCAAATATACCCTACAATGATGAAATACAGTAATCAAAGAATGGATTTACAAACCTAATACTGTAAATGAGTTAATAGAGACTCCTGGAACCCAGAGAAAGAGAAAGTTTGGAATAAAGAAAGTACTATTCTACAAACTAAAGAGTAGAAACATAGAATGCATTATCTCAAGACAAAAATAGTTTGTTATGCTTTCACGAGACTCTTAAGTGTAGAAAATCTATCTTATTAAACTTCCTATCCCTAATATGCAGGAGAAATCTTGAAATAGTCAACAATTGATAACTATAAGCAAATGAACTTTCAGACACATGTCAAGCAAATAGGAATATATGCCAGCCAATACACAACACGAGGAGCATCAAAATAGGGCACAGATCCGTCCGTGTCTAACAAAATGACAGGCACACAGTGGCCCTTGAATAAAGTTTTGTTTACCAAGATGAATAATGTTATTTAAAAAACATATAGGCTATTCAAATTAATGAAAGGTCAACCAACTAGCTGTATATTAAATGAGTATCTACTAAGCACTCATAATAATGCAAGTAATGGGCATGTTACCAGGCCAGATCACAACTTTTTTTTTTTTTTTTTTTTTTTGTGGGTACCGGGTTTGACCTCAGGACCTCAGGCACCAGCAGGCACCCATGACGCTGAGCGATATCACCAGCCCTTTTTTCGTATGTGGGTTCCGGGAGTCGAACTCGGGCCCTCGCGCTTGCCAGGCAGGCGCGTACGCCGCTGAGCCATCTCACTGGCCCAACTTTTTTTTTTAAATAGAGACTTGTTCAATCACTAAATTGCCCTGTCTGGACTTGATCTCTGAATATACTGGACTCATTCTCCCAGAATGCAGGGTTACAGACATGCACCAACACACCTGGTCAAATCGTTTTATACTGACAGATTAAAAATAAAAAGCAAACCGTTTTTCCTCCTCAGTTACAAGTTGCACTGCAATCATAAAATGATGGAATGGATTGATGAATGGTCTAACCACATGCAGGGAGTCTTAATATTTTACTATTCAAATTAACAAGCCTGGTGTGCTAAGTAACTGTTAGTGCCATTTCATAACTAAAATTTTTCAGTGTTCACAAATAATCAGTAACTCCATGAGTTTGGTGTATAAATGCTTTTGTTGACATATACATCCTGTTTGTATAAAGGGCAATCAGTGCATAAAGCAAATATTCAAACCTTTCTTACTTATCTCCAGTAGTAATTTTTTAAGTGAATAACATGGGAAGAAGCTACAAGTCTCCATTTTTTTAGGTTCAATAAATTAGTTTGTCACTTTATTTTCATATAGTATAAAGAAAGTGACAAAAAGCATTTCTCAGATTTGATTTTCTCCTCTATATTCAAGAAAGATATATGGTTGATGCCAAGCAAAATAAAAATAGTGTGCCATAGCATGCAATAATGATCATCATTTTAATGATTAACTTTATGTAATGTGATGATTTGGTCTGATTAATATTACAGTCATCATACTGTAGAAATTATGAAACAACTTAATTTACTATAATTAAAAGCATGATGTCAGCTCATTTTTAGATTGCGTGTAGGCAAAGTAAGCATAGGTTATAACCTATAATGAGCAGAACTTAAAACTAGCATACATTAAATTCTAGAATAAATTCTAATAAGCCAAAGTTTAAGAAGCAGTATGAAGAAAAAATATTCTTTATAAAGGTTATACTCTAGTAGCAATACATTTACCAATTTATACATTGTTGGAGAACTCAAAAATTGTAGAAGCTATTTGGACTCAAAATTGTTTAGTCGTCTTTTTTGACCAGTGATAATCCTGGAAAATATTTTGCTACTGTTATATTATCAGATACTACAAACATTTATAGCTACATAGTACCACCCATAAATAAATGTAATCAAGTATTTATTATGTATTTATTGTGCACAAAAATGATGTTAGGTACTATAGTCAATTTAAAAATCCCTGTCCTTCTCATACAGAGGCAGAAAATCAACAATTATGTTCATTATAATAACAAATGACAGAAATTCTGCACTTGACCAAACTTTAGTTGGATTCCTGAACCTTCTCTTAGTCCCATCTGTGCACTTCCTTGTGAAATTCAGATTTAGCAGGAAACATGCTAAGTCAGTTTAGTGAGAACCTCCTACTCTCAGTATCCATCTGATCACCTTCAGTATCTGAATGGTTTTCTCATTTTCCACAAAATCTCCCAGATGATGACTGATTCTTCAGAAAGAATTCTATTAGGTAAATTTACCCAACATTAATCCTTCTGCTTATTTTTTGTAATTTCTAATTCACTAATTCCAACAATAATCACTAGCTACTAATTTCTATTTGCCCATGCTGTACTGGGAATTAAACTCTCAACTATAAGCTATGAAAGGTAAACAATTATTAAGGGTAAAGTATTATTCAGTGGAGTACTACTTGGCCATAAAGAAGGATAAATGATAAATTTGTAGGAAAATTAAGGCACCTTGAGTAAATAATGTTAAGTGAAATAAATCAGAAACACAAGTTTATATATCATATAATTTATTTTATATCAGAAACCTAGAATATAGATAAATTTAAAGGCATAAGAAAAGATAGATAATAGGAAACAAGGAGATAGATCTTTTGCAAAAATGAAGGGGACCAAGAGAGGGAAGAAGGGGAGGGGAAAGAGATGAAAAAAAAAGAATTACTGTATTATGTGATGATATAATCAAATTGCAAACATGTACTAATAATTTTTTTTTAAAGAAAGCATAAAGAGTTCTTGCTAAATGAACTGAGCAGGGCTTTTTGCTAAAACTAGATTTCACAAAGAAGTGTGCAGGCCTAGGAGAAGTTTCAGGAACCTGACTAAAGTTGAGTCAAGCCAGAATCTTTGTCATGTGTAAACACAGGGTACTCTAATAGCACATAGAAGGGCATTTTACACAGCAGTAGTGCAGGTCAAGAAAAGGCAGTGTGGAGATGGTATTATACAAAATTTTAATCTTGGAGGATAAATAGAAATTAATCACTGAAAAGGATGTAGTTACGAGGAAGTTCTGGTATAGAATCTATTTTCTCCTTTTGGAGAAGAAAAGTAAGAAATGAAAGTGACTTAGTTAAATCTCATTGTGAACATGCTGCTGATAAACAAGCTATTGGCATTTGTAAGTGGGAGAGAACTTGCCTATAGGATGGTTTTCGTAACATATACCTGACAGTTTAGGATTGCTATGGCAAAATAACTAGAAAACTAAAGGCAAGGCGCTCTCTCAAGAACTGTGTAAGCTATGTTATTGAGTATAAACTGGAAATCTTGTAAGTGAGACAGCTTTCTCTGTATGAGTGATAGGGCCACTTATAGAGACCACACATTAATCTGGGTTAGAGAAAATCCTGTCACAATATGAGACCTGATGGTGGTCTTGCACTTCCTTTGGTTTACCTTACAGCTTATGTTTACTTGTATCCTTGAAATTATTAGGAAATTTAAAGAAAAGTGCTTTCTCTAATTCATACAAGTCTGATTTCATATAATTCCTACAAGTTTGATACTAAAGTTTTTTTTTTTTTTTTAAGTGGGTACCAGGAGTCAAACTCAGGACCTCACGCTTGCCAGCAGGTACTTGTGCCACTGAGCTACATCACCGCCCGTTTTTTCCTTTATGTGGGTACAAGGAGTCAAACTCAGGACCTCACTCTTGCCAGGCAGGCACTTATGCCGCTGAGCCATATCACTGGCCCAACAGTTTTTAAAAACATTTTATAATATTTAGTATACACATACACAGTAAGTAGTAGAATGCATAACAATTTTGATATATTTATTAGTCCATGGAACATACAAGCCAAATGTGCAAGTGTTCTTTTAATTGGGAAAAAAAAATTTGCTGAAATCAATACCAGGTATGGACTTATCAGCTTCATGCATGGTATCTTCACTTTAAATTCTTTAAGACTGAAGAATCTTGACCATTAAGAAACATTTTTGCAAAGGAGAGCTATACCACATATGGTGTAAATAAAGTTGTTCCTTACTGATTCCTGACTAATTTTATTGTGTCACTTTTGAGCTGTACCCAGAAATGCAGTGGAAGGGACACTTCAGAGGCTTCAAAATGCCTTTGTACAGTTATCACAAAATACAACTGTTCTAACAAGAAAATAACATTTTTAAACACTATTCATTTATGATGCACCACATTTTCTTAAATATGACCGGCTCGTAGTACTTCTCTTAGGTTTTGCTGTAGTCAAGCACTCTTGCCAGCCTTTGGGATATCTGGTGTCTTGGCAGCACCCCTTCAGTTCTGAAAAGCCTCAACGTACACATTCCATACAAATCAGTGCCCTGTTTTCTTCTGCAACCTCAAAATCTTCTCCGACTTTAATGCCTTTTTATTAATTTTTTACTTTTTAATATATTTCTGGGTGATATATCCTTTTTTGTTTTGTTTTTAGTTCTCAACTATGCTTTAAGAGATTAGAGATCATGGATAATTAATTTTTTCAATCTACTTTTAATATTAGTTTAATATTATAATGGGATAAAATGATAACTTTAATAGCTAAATTTTAAAATATTTCTGTAAAAGTTAGCAGAAATACATCTGAGGTGCATATATGTTATACATTTTGAATATTTCCCATTCAAATCTTCCTACAAGGTTTTCAATGCCTTCATATATTCATTTATTCAACATGTGCCTCTGAACTGCTGCACCAAGTCAGAGATTAATGTATACTTTGAATCAGATACCAATTTGAAAGTCAGTCCAATGAAGAAGCCTAGATTTTAATTTGTGGGATGAGTACAAAATAATAGCTACCCTATGTGATAAATAGTATGCTAGCAGGAAGCATAAAAGGCCATAAAATCTCAGAAGAGAGATTTAATTCAATGGGAACCAAGGACTCCTTCAAAGAGAAAATGACATTTTGGGAAGACCCTTAAGATTCACCTTTGTAAAAGAGATCAAGTCACTTTTAAAAAGAATGACAGTTATTTTTATGTTAATTCATGCTTGTTTTCTTTTTATCTTTTGTGTGGTACATATCGACCGACATGTATATTTAATAAGTTATAAGTGTATTTAATAAATTACTTTTTAATATTTTCATTTTGTAGGATAAGAAAAGAAGGCATTGGAGAGCTGAAGGGAATTTTATAGCAAGGAGCAGAGCATCTAACTTCCACATACAAGTTAATATATAGCAGTAACGATCATCATTATCTACTGAGATTTGACATAGGTATACACACACATAGACATGCATAGAGAGTATACAGTTTTATATATTGTGTGAAAGAAGATTGGCAAACCTTTTTTAAAGGTATATAGTTTTCAGGTCCAAATATATTCTTCATCAACACATGCAACAAACTCCCAAAATTTTTTGAAAATATTTTTAATAAAACTACACAAAGTTGAGTGGGCACAAGCTCCCAGCCTATTTGCAGTGAGTTTTCCCCACTCACCATCTGAATTATCATATGTACTACAGAATTCTGACAACTTCACCTGTCAGTTTCCTTAATATCCACTTTTGAATCCTGTAGAATTGAACTCATCAATTAACTGGGAGTGCATTAATTGCAACTTGTTTCAAGTGTGATATTTATAGATACTGCTAAAATATTCAGTATAGAGTTGTCATTCCATGAAAGGATAGAGCCTGCCTTGCTAAATTCTGTATCACCCATATATCTTTCTCTGAATATTAAAAACATAAAACTTGGGAAGTAGAAGAAACTTTAAGAAGCATTTAATTATAACATGAGTTTAATAGATTGGCATACTCAAAATAGAATAAATAGCCTTGAATCAAATGTTCCAACTTTTAGTTATTCCATTTTGACTATTTCATTCTCTTTTCATAATATACTGAATTTTCACAACTTTCAAAAAGTTAATCACATACAGATTCTTGGAATGCCATTTCCTTGTCATCATAAACTATGAAAGTTGTACCTACTAGAGGAGTACCAGAGGAGTCCCTAACTACAATTAATTGTCTTTGCCTGGAGGTGCGGAGTACCTTTATTTATTTTCAGCTACCCTCAGATAGCCATACATACTAACATGTCTGTGATCACCTTCTATGAAGGTGAGTAGTTCAAATGACGTGCAGCTGCCAAATGCTGAAGAGCTACCATAGGCATCACCCTTAGTAAGTAAAATTAAATTTGTCAGCTTATAGATGTTATTTCCTGCAAATAGTCCCAGACTCATGTTTCTCATAATTAAGTAAATTCAAGGAAGCATCAGTTACTTGTAATGCCAGAAAGACAGAGAGGACAGAGCTACCTATGAATGTACCTTGAATATGGTTACCTGATTTTAAAAGGAGGAGACCTAGAGGTTATTCTACAAAATGATCTATTATGGGGTAAGCTGTATGGTGCCAGAAGGATTCAATGAAACGGCACATTCTTTTACAGGGAAATGTATTATTTCAGAGTTACAATAACAGATAAAGAAAATATTAATTAACACACCAAACAATATGCAATGTTTATTTATACAATTAAAATGATAAAGTTGCATTGATTATAAAGACAATTGATCCTCTGAATAGCTAAAATATGTGTTAACAGGTGTATCTAAGTTAAATCAGCTAACATCCTGTCAAACAAATAAAGGGGAGCTCCCAAGGAGCTCCAGGGAGTAACATAGACACCCCATTAAAATACAGCAGAATTAAAAATCTGTCATGTTTTTCTACTATCCATAAATTGAACATGTGTACAATAGATTCTTGTACATATTCTTTGTATGGAGGCTTTGCTATTAAAACTAGTGTTGTACCATACTCTTCTCAGAAATAATAAATGAACACAACAAAGTTTTCCTTCATCCTTGTCCTTTAAATTTACCAACTCAGGTGGGTCTGTTGAGTCCTGACCTTCCGGCCTCCTTTTAGGGATTCCCAATCGCCTAAAGCATGCTTGCAGTTCTATCTGATCTGTCAACAGCTTTTAATACCAGCATTTTGGGGGATTCTGTTATCCTGTGAAATTTAATCTCACCTATTTAAGCTTGCAGAAAGTACTGGAGGGAATTATTAACAGATTTCGCCTCATCTTCTTAGAGGATAGTACTGAATGATTGGCTGGTTTCCCTGAGGACCCATGGTTGAGAAGCACTAGTTTGTCAGTAGCATCCTATTTAGCATATGTGTGAGGCCACAAGGGAGCCTAGAAGACATTTGGAATCAGAATTACATCAAGATGCTGATGATGCCTCCCTATCTTCGTTTCATCAAACATATATCCTTTAGCATTAATGCTTTCTTAACTAAGATGGAAAATGCTTCAAAACAGTGTACTGCTTATGGCTCTAATTAGACAGCTTGAAGCTACACTGATAATACATTAGAGCAGTGGACAAGCAGCCTCGGCACCATCAGGGAACTTGTTAAAATGCAAATTCTCAGGCCCACCCAGACCTACTGAACCAGGAACCGTGAAGATACAGCCAGCAATCTGTGCTTACGAAGATTTCCAGGTGATTTCAATGCACATTGAAATTCGACAACCTCTGAATTAGAGAAATGGGATGTTTGTCACTTCAGGGTCTGTTGGGCTGTGCCTCCTTTTGTAGATTAAAACATTACTGGATCCAGTCACATTGTTCTTGGTTCCTAACCATGCAACACATCTTAGGCTCAAACGATTCCATGCTCAATGAACCTGGTCTCTGTACTAACTCCTATTTGTTACTAAAGCTTAAGAAACTTTTTATTTTTCTGTATTTCCCTCCCTCTAAAAGTAAGAATATGACAGTTTTAGATATATACATAATGGCTTGCCTAATGGTGAGGTAATTTAGTAATGGACAAATCATGTTATTTTCAAATTCTACCCAGGAGTCCAAGAGAGTTGGAATATACATATTGGAGAAAAACTCTAAATGTCCCTGTTCCTTAATTTTCATTGACTTTAGAGAAACCCAGTGTGGGTGAAGTATGTATGTGTTCAGAGAACAAAGAATAGGAGAAACTAGACAAATAACCAAGGAACTGGGTACAATATTAAATTGTTCATTTTGGTTAAAATACGCCCTAGAATAGCTGGGAATGCTGGCACATGCCTATAATCACAGGTATGTGCAGGTAAATACAGAAGGATCACAAATTCAAAGTCAGGCTGAGAAACATAGCAAGACCCTGTCTCAAAATGAAATTTAAAAAGGCCTGGGAATATGGCTTAGTGGAAAAGTTCTTGCCTAGTATGCATGAGGCACTGGATCTGATCTCTAGTACCCTCCAACAAAGCATCTCAGAATGTAACCTTCAAAATGTATATTTTGAAGCAGATACATGATTCTTGACTTCCATACTTTTGAATTCTCAGTTACATGAATGTTAAGCACTAAAATAAACTGGTCCTTCTTTGGAGGATTACAAAACCAAGTAATGTTCATAACAGATTAACAGTAACAGCAACCTCTATGAACACTGGTAATCTGTACTCCCCAAAAAAAAAATAAATAAATACAAAATACTGGTCAATGACTCAGCCTGGAAATCTTTGCACACTCTGATAATGCATTACTTAATATTCCTTCTCTTTTATCTAAAATTAGCAAGTGAATTCTCAAGGGTCTACTGCTGTACCATTTGTCTAACCTTTAAAGTGAATACTGGAAGGTCTGGATGCTTATTCTTCACTGAAAACATTAATTCCACAATTTTCTGTTGAACTTTATATGTGGCACTCACTCTGATAAGCAAAAGAGAAGATAAAAGTGATGAAGATAGATGGTCATGGCCCTTGATGTCATGGATATCAAGGTTAAACATAAAGTTCAGTTTCTTGTAAACTAATAATAAAAGAACATTTAAGCATTTGTTCTTTTGGTTTTAATTAAGCAACAGATCAAGTTCAGTTCTATGAAAGCTCTGCTGTATGCAGGCGATCTATTATCCCAACTCATGTCCTCCCAGAACTTTAGCAACCACTGTTCAGCCCACTGAGTGCTCCCATTTTACAAAGCTCGCCAGGATTCTGACCCTTCCTTTCTGCAATCCTGACCAGCTTTTTAATCAGCTGCTGACTAGCCTCCTTGCTTCTAACACGACTCGACCTTCTATAGTCAAAGCACTAGAGAGTAGAGATCTTAAAATTTAGCTCAGGTCTTGGAGATTCCCGGCTCAAAACACTCCCATAGTTTTCTCTTTTACTGAGAATAAAAGACAACTAAAGGTGTGATAAATGCCTCCAAGACCTCACACAATCTGCAACATACTCCTCTCTCTCCCAGTGTTCTACCATACTGGCTTTTCCCCTCTATTCCCAGAAGTCCAGGAGACTTCCTCAATCAGGGGTGAATGCATTTAGCTAGGCCTGGAATGTGTTTTTTCCTGGATGCCTACCTTCTTTTGCCACTTTCTTCTACCCCAGTACACACACACACACACACACACACACCCCTTATACTCCCACATTAATACAGATTACCAAAGAACTAATTAACTTTCAATATACTGTTAATGTGACAATTCATTTGTGTGTCTTCCCTAAGCAGAAAGTCCACAAGGTTATGAAATTCTGTCTAATAATAATAAAATTACCCAGAATAATGCCTATTATATAACAGGTAGCCAATCAATGTAGGGCGAATAAATATATAAAAAACTGCTTCTCTCTTCTTAAATAATTATCCAGTTGCAGTTTTTGTGTTTTCAATGTAAGGCAGAAGAAACAGCTACCATTCATTTCTAGTCCCCTTCCTAATAGAAGATAACTGCGGTATAAAGTATGAAATAAATTGATATTGCCATTCAAGGTGATCTTCCACTTCCCACCCTCAAGGATCCCAGTTTTTTGTAATGACAACTTTTCTGGCATAGGACTCAGATGAACAAGATTTAAAATATTTAGTTCAAAACATTTTACAACTACTTATTCTTTTACAGGTCTAATGCTTTGCACAGACATATCAAGATGGGTGAAATTCATTCCTCTCCTCTTTCAATTTCAGCAAATCACTTAATTCAAATATGGCTGGTTTCTTTTTATTTATAAAATGACATGACCATACTAATTAAAGCCTAAAAATGCATGCCAGACAAAAATCCTATGATTATAAAACCACCTTGGAGTTTTTTGAAAAGCCTGAAAGGGCATATTAGGAGAGAAAAACCCCAGGGAATAAAAATGATATTTGAAACTCATCCATGAACTAGTGATGGCTCTGATAATTTAGTGAGATTAATTTGTAATGTGATTAATCTACATGTGACAAATTACCTATTGACTATAGTTGTAATTCTTGCCTGGTATAGAGATTCCAAACCAGTTCAGGCATTCTAAACCAAATCAAATTCATAATACTGATTTGAATAAAATGAGTAATTTATCTTTTTATAAATACATTTTGTTTTTGTTCTCAGAACCAATATCCTTTATAAAGCATTATCCTTCTCTAATAGCATTAAAATTTGAGAGGTCTATGGAACATGTAGTCAGCGAATGCCTAACCCAGGACTAGTTACCAGTCAGAATGAAGTAATTTTAAATCATTTTCTGCAACTTAACTAGTTATTGAATCTGAATAACGCTCACACTAGGACACTTTAAAAATACACAGTAATCACATTATACTTGCTCCACAGCAGAATAAATTTACTATATGACTAAAGTATGTAGAGATAGATACAGTATTATAGAGATATAATATCTATATGATATATAGATATATATTACACGCATATATACATTATTGTACTATGTGTAGTGATATATTATCTATATATATTTCAATAATCCTTATAAATATGACTTATGGAAAATCTCAAATGTCTTTATGACATTCTTTTAATTTCCATATGAAATTAATAGGTGTTTTATGAAAAACACCTATTGTTCAGGATGTGGAAGACTTAGCATATTCAATTGTGACCATTTAAATGGAATACATTTCAAAAATATTAATCCTGAACAAATAAAGCACTTTTTTATGACCAAAGTAAATATCTCATGTTGTCCAAATCAGTAGTACAAATTTTCTTTTACACAGAATGCTTGAATTTAAAAAGAAACTACTTGTAGTTCTGAGATTTTAAAAATTAGCATTTGACAATTTCAAAAAGTCTAATTATTTAAATGAGAGGGCTGCATATTAATGGCTTCATCTACTAAAATCTGCTGGATTACAACTCCATATTTTCTGAAAGTTCCATTTTACCTCCTCGGGGACTGCTCTTATATTAACAAAGCCTTTTCTGAAGACGATGAACACACGGCGGGCTCCACATCGTAGAGCGGATGTGGCGCAGTCAAAGGCAGTATCTCCAGCTCCGAGTACAATCACGGCTCCCCGTATCGATGGCAATGGAGAGTGACAGGCGCACATTCCTGAATGATGAAAGGAAAACCCCATTTTCAAGTAGAAAAACCATTTCTGCATGACAGCTCAAAAGATACTTGTACTCAAAGCAGTGTAAAATTGCATCTTGCAGTTTTCCAGGATGGAGTGTCACTATCAAATTATTCTGCTTCATTGAAAGACAGTTTTATTCCCATTTTAAAAATATGCTCATATATGTAATTTCATAGTCAGTACCTTTAGCTTCTTTTCTTCTTCTAGAAGGATTGCTACAACATATTTTGAAGATTTTTTTAGGTCATAATAAACTGGAATGAATCTATTAAAATTATCTTTGTCAAAATTGTGATAAATATTTTACCTTTGCATCATCACATTTCTGTTTTTAGAAGAAAAAGTGATTCTCATGATCGGGGTTAATAATTTCAACATTTCATTAAAATATTTTATTTATGTATTATGCAATTTATAAGTTATACTTCTACTATATATTATGTTATAAACTTTTAAAATTAACATTTTGAGGAATTGTCCTTATGTAACTGAGGAGTTTCTGAGCATTATTTTCTTGAAATAGCTAAAATAAAGCTTGCTCGCTTCTACTGCTTTTCTCTGGCTTTGTCAGTAAAAGTGAGCAATAAAAGAAATATGACTTTCTAAGTGTCCATATCCTAAGCACCTATATGAAATTTTGATTTCTGTATGAAGAACCTTATAAAAAAGGAAAATGGATGCATTCTCTATGCAATAATAGATAGTACCATATCATCAGATTAAATAAAACTGTTGCTAAGATAAATTACTATAATTTTTAAAATGACTCCATAGATAGGCCTATAATCTCAGTAAGTGTAATCATTTTGTTTGGAAGAGTATGTATTTGGAATTAGACAATTTTCAGTGTATAATTCTCAAATATGTACTCCACGCAGTCCGACTCTCCTGGGAAAGGTTGGCAGATACACAAGTGTCTAGTAATCTGGGGAGGAGGAAAGTGGAGATGGCATGCATCTTTAGCTGTCAACTTCTTGCCTTCTTAAAGTTCGAGAGAAAAAAGTAAGTTTTAATAATTTTGAGATGTGATTTGATGTAGAAATAGCTGTGTATCAGAGTTCTTCAAAAATACACATCTAGAGGATCCAGACTATTCAATTTTGAAAAAAAAATACTACAGCCTCTTTATAACTAAGATAATGACTTTAGACAAAGCAAAACATGACACAGTCTCAGCTCTGGATTATCTTCTCTGAGCACATGAATTCATAGAGTATCTATCCATGTGTTTGACTTCATAAAATTACTGCTCCAATAGAGACCTTGATCTTTCTGTCTGCATAGACAATAATTACATAAAATATGTGAAGATTCATCCTGTTTTAAAATAGTTCCCAAAATGAAGCTCCAACAATTTCATTCAAGAATATCTTCCAATGTTCATTAGGTCTTTTTACTTTGAAGTTTTTTTTAATGATAAAAAATATATATATCATGAAAAATTCCTTATAATGATACTTTCTGGTGAGGCTGAACAAACATATAATTCTGGCAACCTGTAATATCAATCTTTTTTAAAAATGTGTCCGTCCTCTCTACTCAAGTATCCATCTGAGATGTGATCAATGTCCTACTGAGCTTGAATGCAATATAAATGTACAATATATGAAACAACACAGACAACGTTAAGAAAAGAAGGCAACATATTTTACCTGGTTTACTGCTTTTTGCTACAAGTGGCAAAAAGTCTTTGGATGTGTAAAACCCCTGCTCCTGTGTCAGGCTTTCGAAGATGAGGTCTCTTTTGGGTTCTGGCAAGCCTATTTGATAGAGTTTATAAAATATCATTAGCAATGGCTTTTCCAACTGGATATTAAAATAAATATTAAAATGAAACAGCTGATATTTAAAATGATATGGTTCTAATAGAAAATTATTTGTGGGCAATTCAATATAAAAATGTACATAACACAATCTAACAGACCTTACAGTACACCTTTAATATATAGCTAAGTGCACATAGTAAATCACATTACTGTATATATATATATATATATATATATATATATATATATATACATATACTATATATACATATATATACTGTATATATATATATATATATATATATGTAAACAAATTGTGTATATACTTAGTATACAATGTTAAAGGAAAATGCAGGTTATATTATTTCCTCATGTCAGTGAAAATAAGTTTGATGTATATTAAAGTGCTAGATATTGTTTAAAAATCTAAAACAAATACTAAAAAAATGGACAGGTTTCATCTAATTCCTGAATAAGATAGGTCATTCTAAAAAAAAATTGGAAGAAAAAAAATCTCAGCGATCAAGATCTCAAAGAAAATATGCATTTTATCACAAAACACAGCCACTCCTATATTTCAAAATATTATAAATTAAAGAGCAACTGGTTAAACAGAAAGATATGTTAACAAAAAATGCTTTTACTATACACAGAAGTTTCTCAATATGAATAATAAACCTATTAACTTTCCAGTGAATACATAAAGGATAATGAAATCAGAAGAAGGAAAATACAGTGTATAAGCAATAAAAATGTAACTACACTAGTGAGTAAAGAAACATAAATTTCAAAAAACAGATATAATTTTTCTGTTAAAAATATGGAATTTAAAAAAGTTAATCTCTACAGCAAGGGTAAAAACAGAATTTCTCACACTCTTTTGGTAGAAATACACACTGATGCTAGATTTCCCAAGATAGTTTTTAATCTGTTCTACAGAAATACAAAGACATTTAAATGCAGGTTTAATGTACAAAGTTTTGCATGGATCAGTTGCACAGATCTTTTCATAAATCAGTTATCTGTGCAAAAAAAGAGGAGAGGATGAGTAAATATCAGAATTTTAACTGAATGAATAAATGAATTTTACTTTCAAAAGGAAAAAGACAACAAAACAAAATACAATGATTAAAATGAATATTTGAAAAATATGATGGCAGATTATAGTCAAAATGTGTTAAAGGAATTAGTAAGATAACAAATTATATACATATATACTATTATTCAAATACTTTTAAAAAGACAGAACATAATATACATAAGCTGAATAGTAATTATTTTTGGAGGTGGGATTATGGATGTTTCATGTTTTATTATTGCCTTATTTTCCAAACATTCTGTAACCCACATTTATCAGGAAATACTTATCAAATTTTTAAAGAGAATTAAAGAGCAGATTCAAATTATTTCCAAAGAATAAATGACACAAATATGGTAATAATCACCCTGTCCTAGGAAAATGGATACTTCATCTCAGTTTTATAAATACAAGGAAAACATGTAATTTAATTTTATTTATTTTCCAAGACTCAGAATACCAATGGCTCATTCTAGAGAAGTAGGGCTTATTTTACAACTAAACGTAGTTGCTGGTAGCCATACACCGTGTTAATCATGGCTCAAGGATGATTTTTGTCACAAAATAAGGTAGGTCCCATATTTGATCTGAAAGTTGAAGTTTCTTTTTTTTTTTTTTTTTTTTTTTAAGTTGAAGTTTCTTGCAGTTGTTTCTAACCAGCACAAAACAAAACAAAACAAAATCACTACTGCCTCCTCGAATTAAACTGAAGATTTTTCTTTCCTTTCCAGCTCTTCCATATCTCCCCACCAAAAGATTTGTTCATAGATTATTTTAAGAGTTTTGCTTTTAAAATTACTATATCTAGGAAATTTTGGGCAAGTCAGTTGACTTGTCTTTGCCTTAATTTCTCTTATACATGAATTGAAAATAAAACTTTATTTTCTGATGTAAGGAAATATTTCTTAGGTATTTCAGGAACATAGACACTATTACATACATGTGTAGTGGTTTATGTGATTCTTTTAGAGAGTGTGAGTGGAAGAGGTTTATAGAAATAGTGGAATATGTACCAGAAGATTCTCTGATGACAATGCAACTTCTCTTGAAAGCTATTAGAAAATTATTATAGTTTACACTACCCTCAATCAATCAAAAATATGTACATATGTGACACACCAAGATTTAAATAAATATCTAAATTTCCCATCTCCTTATTCTATATATCAGAGATGGCATACATTCTGTACCACTTTTCATGTTAAAACACTAAGGAAGAAGAAAACCATTTTAAAGTGCCATACAATCTGAAGGTGATGTGATAAGCAAAAATCTTTTAGCAGATCAAAAATGTAAGTGTTGGACAAAAGTTGCACAGGCATAAGGCACAAATTCTTCCTTTATCAATTCCTAATCTGTTTACTATACATGCTCTCCCTGTGTTAGCTCATTAGCATTTGTGGCTTCCAGTGCCATCCCTTTGCAGATAACTTTCTTGTCTGAACCTTTATATTACATGCCATAATTAAGACAATGAGGGACCTTTACATCTCTAATTATATTCTATAACTTTCTGCAAAATACCTGTTATCTAAAGGCACACAAGACACACTTACTGAACATAAACGCTGTACCCACAAAAAAATGATATTTTTTCTCCTGTAAGAATTATTTCACAAGAAAAAAATACATGGGTAAAATTTAATTTTTTTTTTTCACTTGAATTAAGACACTGGCCAGGACCATTAAGTTTCCTATCCTTTCCCTCCATTCTGCACTTGTCACTATAATGGATTTATGTTTACTGGGTCAGAACCTTTCCCTCAAATGTTTAAGAGGCACTGGATAGATGTTCTGACCTACGGATCTTGACTTAAGAAGAGGATAAAGGCGCCAGTAGCTGGACAGGGGCATCATGATTAGATTACCCTGCTGCCTACTTAGCCACATTCCAGAGTCCCACACAGATTCCCCCGGGACTGCATGGAAGCTCTCCTCACAGACTTTCTGGCAGAACTAAACATAATGATGTGGGGTGACCTGGAGTAGGGTTTTTGTCACCAGACAGACTTTGGGACTTTGGAGGGAATCCTTCCTCTACCATTTGCCAGCTCCATGATTTTATATAAACTCCTGTATTGCTTAGTTTCACATTTCAACTTGGCTAAGCTACAGTATCTAGTTATTAAACCAAATGCAAGACTGAAGTAAATATTGCTGTGATGGCTTCCTTTAGATGTAGCTAAAATCTCCCCATGCCCAAAATACGTATAGTTAAAATCTATAATTAGTTAACTTTAAATAAAGATTATCTCAGTGATGTGAGTGGACCTTGTACAATAAAGGGCTTTAAGAACAAAACTGAGGTTTCTCTGAGAAAGAAGAAATTCTGTTTCAAGACTATACAACATCAACTCCTACATAAGAGTTTCCAGGCTTATGGCCTACTAGATATTATGTGATTTTTATCATAATTACATTAATTAATTTCTTGAAATAAATTTATCTACTTATCTATTGATCTATCTAGCTATCAAACTTTTTATCCAAACATCCATATATTTTTTCCAGAGAACCCTCAAATTGAGTGTGGTGGATTAACTAATGGGCAACTTGTAACACCCAGCTGAACTGAATCAGCATGGTTCTGGGTGTGGCGGGCCCACCTGAGGACTGTTGCCAACAGCATAAAAGGAGAGCTGGAGGAGAAGACGGTGCGCTGTTGACTCTCCTGGAGAAGCTGGTCACGCAGGTTTTCCTGATATGAACTCAGCTGTTCTCATCATCAGAGGAGGCTCAGGTCCTCGCTGTTGCCGAGGACAGCTGCGGTTCTCTTCAGGGGAGCTCTGGTCCTTACCTTGAGTGTTGCTTCCGGGCTCCAGTGCAGACCCCTCAGCCTGCTGGCACAGATCCTTCACCCCACTGGCACATACTTTCTAGCTTCTGTCACTGTCCTTTGGGACAGTGCAGATCCTTCCCAGTGCAGATCCTTGATGCAGACTTGCATGAGATGTTGTCGTGGGCTCTAGGCCTTTAGCTGGACTCATGGAGGACACTGCCATAGGCTCTAGGTCTTCATCTGGACTTGTGCGGGACACTGCTGTGTGATCCAGCCCCTCAGTTGGATTCTTTGGGTCTCTCGTGCATGGATAGATCTCTTGTACTCTTCTGCATTTGATTTTTTGGGTGACTATTACAAAATAATCCAATAAATTATGTCCTGTATTAAATCTATTCCCTTGTAAACCCTGACATTGAATTATTTAATCTCTCTGCTCTTCTACTACTTCATTTCTAAAAGAGATAATACTCTTTGCCACTGAAGTAGGATTTAAAAGAAATCAAAACATTATATATATGTACAGGATGTATGCATATATGCTATGTACACATATACATATGTATGTGATCCACCTCTCTCTTGATATACATATTTATATCGAGAGAGAAAGAAGAGAGAGACATGACGTGTAATGAATATCCAATAAACATTAGCTCTTGAGATAGATTGGATTTATTCTGTAATATCAATTCTTTCAAACTTCACATCTTGTGACAAGTAAAAATAAGGCTTAAATAATAGTATAGTACTGAATCCTAACTAATTTAAATAAAGTTCTATAAAGAATGAAAAATGAGGCAATATTAAATGAAATATGGAATATAATGAAACTTACAAATACCCATCTATCACAGGAAAACTTCTCTGAGAATAGGTGGCATAGTAATATACAAGGTGTGTGTCTATACCAGGATGATTTAAAAATGACACTGAAATGACTTTTTAATTCATCTTTCAGTGGGAAGAAGGGAGGTTATGAATGAAAAGGAACTAAGAACGATCTGACAAACAAAATAGCTAAACACTGTACATGTAAGGTGTTCTTTAAGATGGCCAGGTAGAACCTTTCTTTGCCTAGAATACTAACTGAAGTTTTTGGTGTTTCATCATATATTTATACAAAGGAACATACTTCCCTTTAAGAATTACTGAAAAATGCTAATTTTCAAGTTCTCAATAAAAGAAGGAAAATTCTGCTTGTGTTACAGTACAACTTATTTAACATTTATTGATTATATGCACTACTTTAAATGCCTGATATGTAGGGATTTATGCACACTAATTCAGTTGATTTCTCAAAATAGCTGTACAACACAACTAATATCATTGTTATATATATTTTAGATAGTAGAAAACTGAGGCATACGGAATATAAATAACCTTGCTGAAGGTCAAAAAACAAGTGAGTGGTAATTTCTAACCTGTATATTCTGCTTGTTGAATCTATGCTTCAAATTCAAAATGCTGCCTTTTACATGTATCAGGTTATAATTAAGACTTGTTACAATGTAATGCTACATGACTGATTATATACAAATTAAGCATTTCACATACATGTATTCAGTTTCACTATCAAGCTATAGATACACATGATATGCATACACCTCCAAATGTGTTTGCAACCAGGGTCTAATCTAGCAGTAGACAAAAGACCGGTTGCTTCTCTTGGTTGCATTTTTGTTTTGTGATTATTTTCTCTAGTAAAATTCCATTCTGAAATGTTTTCCTTCCTAAGTGCTTTCCCCTTGGGTATCTGCTGGTTATTTTTCAATATTTGAGATTCTTTGAAAAATGTATCCTTGCTTTATTTCCAAAGTACCTCCCTCTGGAACAACTACAGAATAAATAACAGCAATGCTCATAGTAAACTGGTTCCTGGTGCTCATATCAAGTTTTACACAACTTCAATGAACATTAGCAAGATATTAAACATTCTGCTACATGTTTTCATCTACTAAAAAACAAAGGAAGAATGAACTTTAAAAAGCTTAGCTTCAGAGCTGTGGTAGGACATGTTTAAGAATTACTCAGATTCTACAATGTTGGTCTGTGCTACTTCACTGACCCCCTTATTCAGTGTTAATTGAATTGAACAAGCATTTGTGTGATGCCTCATGTTCTTGAAGGTTTCTATTTGAATGACAGCTAATCCTTCATGAGAAAGACATTCATCAGATAGACCTGTCTTTTGGGATTGCCTCACAAATCCAAAAGAAAAGAAGACAGTACAGGCCACTGAGAAACTGCCTTGGGTTTCTGGCAAAAGCTGCAGCTCACAGAAAGGGTAATGCTCTAGGATGCCGCAGGTACATCAGTTCTTATCAGTTCATACAAGTGCTTTTTCACTAAGCAGATTTTGGTAGACAAATGAAACACTGATTACATCATCATTCTCAGATTGACCTGATGAGAACAGCAAAATGTAGCTGATGGCAAATGTTGTAAGTTTTTCACATTTCAAAATATTTGAAATTTTACTTTCTTTTAATTTTTTAACCAACATGTAATATTTGCATTTATTACTGAGTCACAGTATTACATTCAACTCATGTAAACAAGGTATAATGATAAAATGAGGGTAATTAGCATTTCTATCTTCCCAGATATTAACATTTCTATGTAGTGGGAATCTTGTAACTCTTTTCTATTATTTCGAGATGTATAATAAATTATTGTAGGGTATATATAACCTACTGTGATGCAGAATGTTAGAACTAATTCCTCCATCTAAGCATATTTTGATATCCCTTATACAACCTTTATCCCATCATGTTACTCTTCCTACTCTTTTGTGACCTCTATTCTACAAAGATGTTTCTTTCTCCTTAAAGAAGAAAATAGGAAATGTGCTAAACTAAGATGGGCATTAGAATGCACAAATTAATCATGAATTCATCAACCAAACATTCTCTGAGAGACACTAGGCTAACTTCTACCCATATGTTGTACAATAAAAGCCCATGTAACAATTTTTTGTCTTTGTTTACTAAGTCTTTTAAGATATCTTAAAGTCAACTGACTTACTTACATAATTATTTGTAAACAGTGTATGCAATAAGAGTAAAAATTCTCAAGTCAGACTTCCTGCATTAAAATTCTAGTTCAATTGCTTCTCAGCCTTTTGGCTAAGATCAAGTGTAAAATTCTAGTTCTAAACTCTCATTAGCTATTATGACCTGAGCCAAGCAACCTTTTTTTCTTGGCAGCCACAGCCTCATAAAAGGATTACTGGCAGAATAATATGAAAAACAAATGTAGGTAAAGCTCTTTGTATTGATGTGAAATAAATGTTTCCTTTTATTTTCATTCTCTTCCTGAAAGCCTTTGTTTTATTTAATGAAATGATACATTTTCGTACACATAATGTAAACATTCAACTAATCTGCATTTTATATATTGGTAATATTATTGCACATTTATTTGGTCATTGTTGAATAAATTGGTATCACTATCCATGAAACTAAACACTCTTGTTTGGAATGAAAGATTGTGGTCAGGCAAGGATACTCTTCTGACTTCATTACGACCAGTAGAGAAGCACTAACCCTAAAAATCATATATAAAGATGAACACTTTATGGCTTGTAACTAGATGTCCTCCCAAAGCCTCATGCACTCATGGGGCTTTTCAGAGCTGGCTGGATCTAGGGTATATGACACTGGGATTAAGGGTGTGTGATACTAAATTAGTCCACTGATTGGTTTATCATAGTTCTGGGTGTTGATAATGGGAAGGCCCGCCCTGAGTATGGGTGACACCACCTGAAAGGCTTGCAGCCTGGATAGGATGAACGGGAAGGGAGGCTGCTTGCTTGCTGCCACCTGCCTGCAATGCCAGAAACTATTTCTCCTTTGCCTTGCCACCCTGCCTTGGAGCCAGTTGACTATAGACTGAAACCTCTACAAACTGTGAGCTAAAATAAACCTTTCCTCCTTTAACTTAGGGGTGTTGGGTAATTTGTCTCAGTAATGAGAAAGTAACTAAGACAAACACGTTAGAATTACAGTAGACTTCTCAACACAAACTTTAAATGCCAGAAGAGCTTGGAGATGAGTATTTCAAGTCCTAAAAGCAAACAACTTCCAATCCACCTTAACATATCCATAAAAACATTCCTCCAATATATATGGTGAAACAAGGACATTTAATGAAATAGACAACTCAAGAGGCTTACAAATACTAAAGCAGCACTCCAGAAAATAATGAAGAATATCCTAGACAGAAACAATGAAACTCACAAAGAGAAAAATCTAGATAAAATAAATGTATCAAGCAAGCCAAAGTGAAAAACAACAATTAAAAAATAATAGAAAGAGAAAAACAAGGGAATCAACAGCAGAGAAAGAGTAAAAGGATAGGAATAAACTATTCTTTTTGTTTGTTTGTTTGTGGGTACCGGGGGTCGAACTCAGGACCTCGTGCTTGCCAGCAGGCACTTATGCCCCTGAGCGATCTCACTGGCCTGAATAAACTATTCTTACATAAAATCCAAGCTGTTGGGATTACAGCACTCAAGTAAAATAATCCTTTCAAAGGCCTACATATTCTACAATTCCATGGAGGATTATAAAGTTTTTCATCCGTCATTTAAAAATCACTTATATGACTCAAAGGATTTATATCTTACGTCCAAGGGACAATAGTGCCATATGGGTTATCATTTTAGGATCCATATATTGATTAGAAAGAGAAGAGATCAATGATGCCCTATTGTGTTCTTTTCTCAATAAAACTCCTGATCTTTTCCCTGACACCGTACTGTAAATATGCTTAGTTACAAGTGTTCAGACTGAATTCAGAAAGAATGGAGTGATTCAGTATAACACATATGAGATTAGATCAGCACATGTTACAATAATATTCACTTCATTGATTTTCCAAATTCCCATTAAACATCTGTTTCATGGAACTGGTCTCTAGTCTCTCTTTCAATGTGACCACACACGTTAATTTTGTGTATCATACAATCTGTTAGAGGATAACAGGATGAAGATTTTTGAAAAATATTATGAATGGAATTACCACTTCAAAACATATTTTTTCCCATTACACAAGGCATTTCAGTATAGAAACATAAAATGATAATTAAGTTCAATGCCAGTGAAATATTTGGCTTTCTTACACAATTTGGAAAGTCTGATAAAAGCTAACCAATGGTTGTAATTTTGTTTTTAATTTCTAAAACAATAAAATTCAGAAAAGGATTGGAGAAGAGAATGAAATAGCCAAGCATGATACTACAATTCCTATAAAGTCAAGTACAAATGTGTTTCCATTAGCTTTCATAATCCCTTGTAGAAAATATGCAGAAATTCTATCTTACCAATGTGATTAGTTAATACAACTTAGTATGTACATGTAAGAAAGTATATACAAATAAAAAAGCAATGTATTAAGTACAAAACCATAAGAAATAAATTGAATATTGGTATACATTACTTTCATAACAAATAATTTCTATACTCAGGATCCATCTAATTTTTTGTTTAGACCACAGAAAATAATCAAAACAACAAACTCTTTGGGGAAAAAATATTTTTTCTTTATACTTTTGTAGTATTCTAATTTTCTTATAATTAGCAAATATTTTAATAATTAAAATTTAATTTTAACATAAACACAAGGTTTAGTTATAATCCCTTTTCTAGACTAAATGTATGAATGTAATTTATATTCATGTCACAAAATTACACCTATTGCTTTGATTTTTGGTATTATTTATTAAAATGTGCTTTGTCTCCTGCGCTGTTTCTTTTCTCCTCTTGTTTATTTCCTTCACTTCTTTTCTGTTTTTTTTAATCACTTGACTTTTGCTATAAACAATTTCCTTAAATTTTAATCCCCACGTTGTGAAGTAACGAGAAGCAAAAACGCAAACAATATGCCTCAGGCAAAGGTTTTTTCCTTAATGATTGGAGTTCTGAGATGGCATTAGGAAATTGCTATTTAGGACTGTGTAAGTATACTACATTCCAAAGTAAAGAAATCATTAATAATAAAATACTAAAAAGGAACAGTTATATTACAAAATAAATCTACCAGGCTTACAAAGAAAACAAATTTGCAACAGCCACCTGCTGTGGAGATGAAGCAGTAATCTCAACAGCAGGAAATAAAAGGGAAGAGAGGAGAAAAATACAAAAGCACAGACATTAAAAAAGTAATTAAGACACTTATCTCCATCGACATACATAACGAAAAAACCCTCAACCAACTACCTCAAAACATACTATATTGAACTGCACAGCAAGAAACAACATTAAAGCTGCCACCATAAACACACATTCTGTAGAAGGAAGAAGACCCCTTTAAAAATGTAATCTCAGAAGTATTACTAATGTGTTAATCACCAGTAAATGTACCACACATTCATTGTATTGTATTAGTTACTTTCTCAAAGGTATATTTTATATTGTATTTGAATATTTTTATTCAAATAAATTCTTAAATATGGGCACTCAAAACCTCTTTATTTGTAACTGTTCTAGTGACTTCTACAATCATATTGTGAGACCTAAGTATTCTATATAAGAAAAATTTTATGTAATAATTTTTAACATAATATGCTTTTAGATAATGCATTTAAATGGTTTCCTTTAAAGCAAAACTAATCTTTGCTATAGTACTAGAATAAAATGAGGTGAAGCATAATTCAATAGTTAGGGTCACGGATTAAAAAGAAATGAAAGCTAAGACTCATTTTAAATTACCTAAGTATGCTCTAGCCTTCTGAGCTCTGCAATATGAAACAATGCAAGCCTGAGGAAGCCAGTGGCAGGTTTTTAAATAAAGACCATGTGCCAAATGTGCCTGGTGACTCAAGTGCTGAACTTTTCTTCTAAATCTGTGATTCTCCTAGGCATGTCTCTGAAGCAATGGAGAGATGCTCAATTCAGAGTGTGAACTCTCTAATGGACCCCTGACTGTTACTAATAGAGCTTTAAGTCTAAATCCAAGTCACTTAACTTTAAACCTCAGTTTTGTCATCTTTAAAATGAAAAAGTTACAAGACTCTATCCCCTTACAGAACTGTTATGTGGATAGCTAAACATAATCTAGCTCTGAACTGTTGAAACAATTTAATTATAAAGAAAAAAATAATTCACAAGCACACATATTGGTCATACTCCCTTGTAATTCTGTTATCTTGTGATGACATTCACTACTCACTGTCTTTTCATTTTAGATACTTTCCTCTTGTACATTAAATGATAAATTCTCGTGCAAATTCCATTGTCACACTCTATTGCAATTTCATAAATTTTCTAATATCTCAAGAGATTTTTACAAATGTATGTATGATATTAAAATATTTAATTATTTCTATGTTGACATATACTTGGAATGTATCTAGTATTATGGACATGTTGCTGGGTAAGAGATGTGAAATTTGAGTACTTTGGTTGGGGTTCAGAAAAATCCCACAGGTTAATTTCTTCCCAAAGGTCATTCTTGATATATGCAAGTGGGTAACTGCGGTAGTTAACTGATTGTGTCAATTTGACTAGGAAACACCCAACTAAATTGGATCAGCATAGTTCTGAGTGTGGCTGAAGGACTTTACTGAAGACAGAACCCACCCCCCAGGATTGTTGCCTGAATGGAATAAAAGGAAAAACAAAAAAAGGCTCGCTTCTGCATCTTCTGAGGAGCTGCAGTCTTCACCTTCACCTTGGACACTATCTCCTGGCTTACAGTGCAGACCCTTCAGCCTCCAACACAGAGACTTCAGCCTTCTAGCGCAGACCCTTCAGGCCTCTGATACGGACCCGCACGGTACTCTACAGTGAGCTCTGGGCCTTTGACCTTCAACTGCATCCTTCGGATCTCAAGCACACAGACACTCCTTTTGTACTCTTCCACACCTGACTCTGGGAGAGGCCACTGTAAGCCTACCTTGTAAATCCTTATTTATGTGTCTTGCGTTACACAAGTTTCTCTATTAAGCAATGACTGATAAGAGTAACAATTCCAAAAACAAGTGGATGACCTTCTTGAATCTCAATTTATTCATCCACAATATAGACAGATTATCTAGAAATGGAATTCACAATCTTGCCTGGGTTTTTCAGAGAATCTAAGACTGAGAAAAAAAAATGTCTAACTTTGTATAAGGAGGCATCTTATTGTGTATATGTGCAGAGGGCCAATACCTTTCACTACATTTCCTAAGGAGATTTTGACACAAACATCTAAAGCATCCCATTCTGCAATTCTAACCTGTTATACTACTATATGCCAGATGTCATTCCAAGAGCACAGACTATGCTCGTACATGTCAAAATGTGGTATAATTATTCACACCTGAGAATCATGTACTTCATGAATGAATATCAGTTTAAGTAAGCATCCGTAAGTATATCAGACGTAACGTAAGGGGAAGCAATAGTTTTTAACATCAGACATAACTATGTTCCTATCATTATTTCCCTAAATACTAGCTGTGTAACCTTGCATAACCAGTTATTTAAGTCTCAGTTTCCTTCTCTAAAAACCTTGTCTTGTAGGAAGATTAATTGAGATAATATATCTCAATACGATAATTGTTTATCATAGTAACTGATGTATGGAAAATGCTTATAAATAAACTGACTTATTTTTGGTTTTGTCTTGTTTTTGTTTTTTGTTTCTTTTTAGTATTTTTGTTTTGTTTTGTTTTGTCTTTTGAGACAGGGTCTTACTCTGTACTTCAGGCTGGCCTTGAATTCACTAGGTAGCCCAGGCTGGCCTTGAATTCATGGCAATCCTCCTGCCTCAGCCTCTCTAGTGCTGGGATTACAGGCATGCACTAACTAATGTATTTTAAGTTTTAAAAAATCCTACAATTTTTGGACTCAGTGTCAGACTGCTTGCCTAGCATTTGTGAAGCTCTGTGTTTAATCCCAAGGACCATTTTAAAAAGTATAATTTTTATATTTATATTTTCCTTGACATCTTTTTTCCTTGATATTCAACACAATTTTAATATAAAAACAGACACTTTTTAAAACTTGTTCTCAACTGAAATTTCCTTAAATATTGGTGATCAACTACATAACTTGGCAAGTACAATGTATAAGCATTACATATCTAATTCTGACATTTTTGTTCCAAAAAAGAGCAAAAATATATCATGCTCAACTTTTAGTTGTAGATACCAACTGTGAGGTTTTTTTTTTTTAAGAATTGTGAGAAAGTTAGAAAGTTAGAAAAGTTAGAAAAAGAAAACTCAGCTGTTTAATTTATTTAACCACTTATTCATTAGTATTTGTTGAGTGCCTACTTTGTGCTAAACAACATATTAAGCAACGGGAATACACAAAGTGAATGCATTCTATGAATACATTTCAAAGAGGTGCAACAACACCTCTTTCAATCAGGCCACATTGCGTAATAGCACATTCAGGTACAAAGTCATCAAGGGATTAGTCTGCTTTTGAGTATAACACCACCAGGATCCAATAACCTTTCAAAAGCCCCACATCTGAATACATAAGACTTTAGGGTACAATTTTAGATCTAAATCATAACAGGCATGATGGGGTATGGGTTCAATCTGATTAGAACCAGAGTATGCCCAGGGGAGCAGCCTGAAAGGGAAAAGGAATAGAAAAATATGAAACTTGACAGACGGGTAGGGCACTGACCATGAAGAGCCATTCAAGCCACACCAGGATGTTGGGGCTTTCCCCTGAGAACACACTGAAACACGTGTGTAGCACTGACTTGCAAGCTACGAGGATGGAAGCAGGAGGACTGTTATAAGATCTATATAAGAAAGATGTATATAAGAAATAGATCTATATAAAAAATGAAAACTTACCTTATACTTCCCTACCTGGATTACTAGTAACCTCTACTAACCTGGCATTGCAGGGTTTGTCCACAGCCACCATATAAGCATAGCTTATCCTCCTGGGGCAGCAATTTCACACAAATATGTCATTTAAATTATATGAAAAGAACACAAAGATACCAAGGAGTAAAATGCAAATTTTGAGTGAAATTTCAATACTTCCAAGAAATTCTATTTATGGCATTTGAAACTGTGTCCCCATATTCCCTATAGGTAGGTTTTTACTCTCTTATTACAATAAATTTAATGGGAAAAAGGGGGACTCGCACTAAGATACTGACAGTAGAGATACAGCGGAATAAAAACATATCTGCAAGTTATTTTAAAGTGAATCTTACAGATTTGATCCCTACTGGTTGTAGGGAGTAGAGGGAAAAGTAATTTCGAAGCCAAATCTCAGCTTTCTGTTTTAGTGACTATCGCAATAGTGATGTGCCTGACTGCGGTTCGGCATAGCGGAAGAGGGGGAGATTCTGGGGGAAAAGTGCTGTTTTCTTTGGGACATACATAATGGAATGGCGGACATCCAAAAAAGTTGTCCCACAGGTAATAAATAGGTAAAATACAAGTATGTAGCTCATGGGAGAACTCCGACCTGGAAAAGCAGATTTGGAAATTACCAGCAAAGAGATGGTACTGGAAGGGAGAAATACTAATGAACACAAGAGAGAGAATGTATACAGTATCCAGAAAAGGAGGTCAAGGTGGAGCCCAAAATAACACATCAACATTACATGAGGAAAGAAGCAGAAGGGCTAAACTGTATAATGAGAGGGGGTTAATGAGGAAGAGGCCTAGGAGAGAGAGGTGGCCTAGAAGCCAAGAGAAGAGAGGTACCCATTCACATTTTCTTTTTTTTTTTTTTTTTTTTTTTGTGGGTACCGGGGGTTGACCTCAGGGCCTGGCGCGCCAGCCGGCGCCCGTGCCGCTGAGTGATATCACCGGCCCCTTTTTTCGTATGTGGGATCCGGGAGTCAAACTCGGGCCCTCGCGCTTGCCAGGCAGGCGCGTAGGCCGCTGAGCCATCTCACCGGCCCCCATTCACATTTTCTTATCTGCAGAAGGAAAACAGACACAAAATTGTAAAAAAAAAAAAAAAAAAAAAAAAAAAAAATAGCATATAAACACATACACTACAAAGCACAAAGAAACAGGTATATAAAGGAATACTTTTTGTTTTAAGACATCATCTTTCTTGATTTTTAAATATAGTATAAGACCCTGGACCTACAATTAATTTTAGAAGTAATATAACCAAGGAGGTTTATTGAGATTATTAAACAGATCAACAGCAACAAAATACAAATGATGTATAGTCAGCCTTCTATATCTCTGGGTTCTGCATCCATGGACTCAATCAACCATGGATTTTTTTTTTAATTGCATTTGTACTGAATATCTACAAACATTTCTTCTTGTTCTCTCCTAACCAACTCATTTGTAAATTATAATTGCTTACATAATATTTTACAAAATAATAAGTATTATATGCCATCTGGAAACAATTCAATGTATATAGGAGATTGTGAATAGTACATAAACAAACATTGTGCCATTTTATGTAAGGGACTTGGGTCTCTGCAGATTTTATTATATGCAGTGGGTCTTGGAAACAATCATTCATCAATCGTGCACAGATAGGTTGGAACAACTGTTTTGATAACTATGAGAAAAAATTTAAATGAGGGAAATCAGAAGAGAAAAAAGAAAAAATTGTATAATGATACCTACAATGGATGGTGTACTTGTGTTAACACCAACCAAAGTTTAGAATGGAAGAGAGGAAGGCACATACCTTCCTGGGAATCAGTATTAATGGAGAATATATTCGCATTACACTGCTTCCTTAAGAAGAATTAGTCAATAATGGCAACTCCACATAAATTAGACTACGAATGGGTAACACAAATGTGTATAACTTAGTTTGAATAATATTTGTTTTATTAAAAGCAACTATTAGAAGATCTCTTATATCCTTAAAAAAGTACACCAAAATCAAAGCTTTGGATAAAGGAGGCGTTGTTTCTCCTCTACCGGGTTTGGAAATCCCTCAGAAAGGCATATTCATGTGTGGTTCTCTCTGCCACACATTTTCTGACCCCAGAAAAGAAAACCAAACAAAGACTCCTACACCAGAAATTTGTGGTCAAGGTGGGAACATTCAGGTTTGTTCTCAGTTCCTCACCTTAACTTTGTAATATGCGGCATATTACCCAACCTCCTTGTGCCTCTATTTCCTCATTCGTAAGTGAAACTTTGGCATCCACTCCCCTAAGATTATTTTTATGGTAAGTGGAGCACATTACATAGGCAAGTAGCCTAAGCTCTTTTCTATTTATTAGGTGAAGAAACTACAATAAGAGGGAAAAGAAAGAAGGGAAAGGGAAAAAAATATTGTATATATATATATATATAAGATGGTTAAGATAGATACACTACCATTTTTACTTAGTTCATTGAAGAGTAAGGTTTGTGGCAATAATGTTTGGACAATTGAATGCTAATGTCTGGTGTCCTGAATAACTAACTTAAAGATAGTAATACGTAATGTATTAACCATTGTTACCCTCCTATTATGTTGGTTTGAAAATTTGTTCTTCTTTTGTTTTGTTTTTTTCTTCTCTTTAAAATAAAAAAAAAAAAAAAGAGTGGATGGTGGATTGATTAATCAGTGGGAACAAAATGAGGTCCAGGGTTGCTCTTTGGAAACTAGTTACAATCTCTATGAATATGAACACATTCAGAGATGCACACATCTCTATATCACATGCACACATTCATGAATTAGATTATACTCAAAGGACCTGAACCTCTCTAACCATAAAATATGGCACACACATTTTGACAATATCAATAAAAATCTCACATTTTAAAGTCAGTGTAAAATAATGAATGACATCCTATATGGGTTTAGTTTAATGAACTGAGCAGTCAATGCTTTGATACATTTTTTTTTAAGTTTGTGAATAGGCGATTTCTATTTTGATATATCATTTTAGAGAGTTGCTGTTTTGTCAGTATATGCTGCAGATTATAAAAGAAAAAAAAAGCTAGTTTAGGTTTTTCTCACCAACTATCTTAAATGCAGTCTTTGAACTATTTAATCTCAGCAATAACAAAATTTTAATAATTTATATTTATAGGGTGTTTATTACATAAATATATTTTTAGTACATATTAACACTGCTGAAACTTATGAGCTAGATATCTTCACACCCATTTCTAGATGAACAAACTGAGGTAAAAGGTAGTAAAATAGGCTTCCAAAATCTCTAGGCTAGAAAATGGCAAAGTCAGATTTCACTTAGTTGAAACTCTTAAATACAGTGTTTCTTTCACCATTCCATAAAATACATACTAATATAACATATAATCTTTATTGTTAGGTAGAATAAAGGAACTTTAACCTAGTCTTTGAAAATTTGGCATACAATGATCTGAGGTGCCTTAAATTTTCTGAATGTTAGTTAATACTGTAGTGTTATTCACAAGAAGGAAAAAAACATGCTTTAAAGATTAGTAGGCAATTATTCACATGTCATCCCACCTACGCTACATTTTCAAATGATTTAGGGTAAACTATGCCTACTTAAATTTAAACGATGTCTTGTAAAAAGATCTAAGCACTATTCATTTGTTTAAAGGATAGATCTACAATGACAAACCTATCATCAATTCATTCTGATGAAAGGGTAATAATTAAAGTGTTATTTTCCTTCTTTCACTGCAAATTATTTGACCTATGTTAAATCAAGTATCAAATTTTCATTCATTATTTCTACATGAAAGACTTTACAAGCTCGAAAAAGTATAAATCTTAATTTGTCAAGTTTAAACTATTCTTGTCCCAGTTGCTCTCAGGGCTCATAGCTCTTATCCCTTAAAAACAGCAAAATATTGTCAAATGACAAAACCTCCCCACAGCCTCAGATGACCCCCAGAATCGATAATATTTGTAACTTGTAAGCGCACAGTTAAAAACAGAAGGCAAGCGCTCTCCTCGTTAACCATATTGAGCTGCGATACTACAGCCGACTCCCTTGTGTGGCCTGTCATCAATTTTAATCTCCTGACCAAGAATAAAAGAATGCAGACTCCTGATTCAGAATTCATCTTGAAAGAAGTTTATGGATCTGTATGTCTTCAGTAAGACTGAAAGATTTAATTCAACAGGCATTCCAGGAAAGAATACATCTAAACTATCATTCCTCTCCCATTACCCACACCACCTCCAGTTCCTTTAATGACAGAACTAAGTACTGAAAAGTGTGTAGACAATAGGTCAAAAAGCAAAGCTGTCCCTGTAGACATACAATAAAATGACTAAAGAAAAGGCTTCATAGTTGTTTCATTACATGATTTAAAGTGGAATCAGTTTTCCTATCTCAAATTTCTTTACAAATATTTTGTACCAAATCTCTTCAAGTGAAATCCTTAATATTGTAAGCAATTAAAGTATGTAGCACTTAGTAACATCATAATTATCTGTTTCCAAAATGCATATATCCAGGTACATTAGTGAATTTGGGGGTTTTAAAATCCAAATTGACTGTAATGCCAGAAAGAGAAAAGATATCACCAATTTAAGTGCATTTCATAACTCTGTAACTAAAACTGTGTCCACATATGCACATACATTCATATGCTAATCATGTGCACACAAATGTACCTATATTCCTATTTTTCTATAAACATTAAAAATAATATGTTTTGTTGTTACAAGGAAAGTTAATATAAGGTGTCCTAGGGGACAGGGACAGTCCATGCAGCTATCATTTGAAAATTTTGTACTTTTTATGAAATACCCTTTTTAATTGATCAGATAAAATTTTCAATTCCACATTATCACCAACATCAACATAGCAAAGTTCTTCAGCATTCACAATGCATCATGTACAGTGCTAGACAAAAATGAGAGCATGGTGGTACTGGGCAGGTACTCCAGGACCAGCACCTAAGTCTGTTTCCTGACTGCTCCTTTCCAGCTATGTGGTCTTGGGCAAGTTGATTCACTACTTTACCACAGGTCCTTCAACTATAAGAATGAGATCCTTAACAGCACTGAGCTTATTAGAACTTTTATAATTAAAGGAGAATATATAAGCAAACCTAGAAGCATGTGTGGTACTTAATGCTCACTACATAGATGTTAGGTATAGCAAAACGTATTCTGGTTCACTCATTCATTTCTTCATAAATATTCATTAAATGCTCTCAATGTTGCAAGGACTGTGTTAGGAAATCAAGATGAGCCAAACTACAATCTGACCTTGGCAAGCTGCTTATGTTCTGGGAATCAGCCTTCTCATTTGCAAAATTAAGATACAAATATTTAACTTGCAGATCTGTAATAAAGATCAAATGAAGTTATTATGCAAAGTGCCTATGAAAACTCTAGCTACTTATAGGGGCTGGTAAGTAAATGTTGATTGAATGAAGGAATAAAAATCTAATTATCGGAGGATGTATAGATTCTGCCAAAAAATGTATACCCACTTCAGGAAAAGAAAAATAGCATGACGTTTTTTCAACAGATGGTGCTACCCTTGTATTGGGGAGCCTAGGGGATGTCGTATGTTGCAGAAAACCCACTATACTGCCAGCCCTTAGAGAAGAAATTGAAAATACACATGCAGCAATCTCAATGGACACTTTGACCAAGGTTACCCAAGCAGCAGTTTGCCGTACTAATAAATGTCTGGAAGCTCATGGCTACCACTTTGAGCACCTCTTGTAAACCAAAGGTAACTTGTATTAGTCTCATGATGTCTCAATAAATTTAGCTTATAAATTTATAAATATTTATGCAAGTTTTTCTTTTCCTGAAGTGTGTATACATATACATTTTTTGGCAGAATTTATTATTTGTTAAATCAGAGAAGAAATGAGTACCAATCAAGTATCAGTTCACAGCACAAACTGATAGGTAAGCTTTAAATACCACTAGATTTAAAAATTAAAATGTAATAGGTAATAAGTTTTCACATGAATTCCTGGCAAATCATGTTTCCTCCATACAGAAATCAGCATCAAGTGAAAATATCATACACACACACACACACACACACACACATATGTTCCTTTCATAAGAACTAATGTATCTATTGAGTGTTACAGTCTTTGTTCAAAAAGCTCAAATTTGGTAGCATTAGTCAATTAATACTCCAAAAACAATAATGCAAATTTTGGTGTTGTTTACCAGGAAGGGATCATTTATTTTATCTTGCGATTTGAAGATACATAAAAGTAGCTTTGAAAAAAATAATTGGTTTGAAAAGTCTCTGAAAAGAAAACGAACACAGACATGTGACTAACTTTGACACTTTTATTTTAAGAACATTTTTAAAGAACATTTTTAAGACAGTTAATATTGATTTGAAAGAACATTTTTATTTTAAGATAGATAACATAATATTGACTTGAAAGGATAGTAACATTTTCACCTATCCAGTGTGCAAATCCAGTGCAATACAGCTTAATGTACACCAAAAGACGGATCAGGTTTACTGAGCTGCTGGGGATGAAGATAATACAATCGGCTACTCATGTGTTCCATAGACAATGCCTTACTAAATTTAGAGGTAAAAGGAGAAATAAATCAGGGTTTGCCAGCATCATAAATGGTAAAGAAATTGACGAATTTCATACCTAACCAAGTGGTAACCAAAAAGGTAAACCTAGTTCAGTGTTTTCAAGTATAAGACGCCAAGAGCCAAGAGGAAGAGCCCGTATTAACTCTGGAGTCATTCTAGATTGACAGGGGAGCAGGCAAGGGAAACAGGGTAGAATTCAGAGCAAAACAAAGTAGCATTTCTTGTCCACTGACTGCACAAGGGAAGCTTTTATGCAATAAAAAATAATTACACTTAGATACATTACATATTTCTAAAATACTATACTACCTGACAAAAACTGTTATAAATTTACTTGTATAAATTCCTAGTGAAATATGAACTTTGGGAGATCAAACTCATGTGTCAACTGATGACAGATGGGTATGTCTGTATGCATAGGGCTTTGACATATACATATACATTATTCATTATTTATATACATTCATAACTACAGGTACACAAATAAGATATACATCTATTTATCTTTCTATCTGTCAAGCAATCCATCCAGCTATATGTGTGCATATGTTTTGGAAGATTTAGTATAACATTATTAAAGAGTTAATCAGTTAATTGACATAGCTGAGTCTCAAAAAAAAATTCACTTTAAGAAAAGGTAAGTATAGCTGCATCAGGTAGAATGGCTTCTATTTTTTTTTTTTTTTTTATCTTACTTAGGCCTCGCTCTCTGTCTCTCTAACCTTCTTTCAGGACAGAAATCATTAAGAATCTTTTGCCATTAGGAGGTGGAGATACAAATTAGAGATACACTAACCACTAAGGCAGCCTAAGTTTTTACAGTAAACTTGTTCTCTACCAAGTTGTTTATCACTGTTGTACATTCCCGATTGGCCAAAGTCAATGCTGTTGATTATTTAATATCTGAATGACATTCCTGGGTTCTAATTAAATTAAAGTGAATATGATGATGAAAGGCCAGGAAATGTCATTTATGCTGATCTGGCAAAAAGGTAGTGAGATAGGGTGAGGAGTGGTAGGAGTAACAGAGAAATGCAAAGGCACAGAGATATTACTCTTTTCAAAATACATAAAGTCTCAGAAGTACATAAATTTTTCAATGACCGCTTGAATCTCCTTCTAACCACAGAAGTAAATATTAACAACAATAAGGGGCCAGGGGTATAGCTCAGTGGCACAGCACCTGCCTGGCAAGCACAAGGTCCTGAGTTTGATTCCCAGTACCAAAAAAAAAAACCTGAAAAAACAATAAATATTCTTTCTTGTTAAAATGACCTTCAAACACTAGTTTGTGAAAGAAACAAGTATGAATGGCTCATCTATAATCTTGCCATAATGCCAAATATTTACGTTATATCCTATTTCCAGAGAACCTTTGCATTTATTTTAATTGGTATTAAAAGTAGAAAGGAGAAAATAGTTGAGCTTAATATTTTGTTGTATTTTTAATTCAGCATATAAATGCAATGATATTATTTCTATGGAGTTTTACTTCAAAAGATTATAAAAACTAAGAAGTATCTAATCAACAAATAAAAAATCAAGTTATATGTTTCCCGTAGGTTGCACTAACAAGGATTAATCTCAGGGATGTTGGTGAATGCCTAACTCTGTGGCTTTTAATCCTCTCACACCAGTAAGTCTAAAATACTTGCTATTAACGCTAATGTAAAAATAATTAATACTTTACTTATGGCTATTCACTTCACACAAATGAAGGGGTTAATGGTAAAATAAGCTTTTAAGGATTTAAATGATACTTCCTATGTGGCTGGAAAATAGCTCAAGTGTTTTTCACTTAAATTAACATATAGGAACATTATTATCACTGCAGTTAATATATGCCTCACTGAAAATCTCATGGTCTGTAATAATTAGGGAAGGTAACACCCTTAATGAAATTATAAAACATATATCATTTTTAAGTAGCAAAAATGTCTTTAATTTTGACTTTAATATATCTTTCATTTAATATAATGATTATATGCAAAATGTCTTGCAAGACCCCTGGACAAATCAGGTTATGGGAATGTGTCTGTTTCTTCTGAACTTCATCGTCTGCCCTGTCCCTACTCCTGAGCAAGACATTGTATTTTACCTCAAGCTTCCTTTCTATGAATACGTACTTCTCTGAAGTATTGAAGCAATCAAGGCCAAAGCAATACTATGTCAATGTTTCATTAGAATATTTGTATGTAATTTTTATTTTATTTTATTTATTTTTTTTGTGTGTGGGTACTGGGGGTCGACCTCAGGACCTCGCACGCCAGCAGGCGCTTACGTCACTGAGCCATCTCACTGGCCCCTGTAATTTTTATTTAATTGATTATTAGAGAGTATTAAATAACCTATAGTGAATATTAAGAATCACATTTTCATTAATAACCCTAAAATGTGAATTACTAGAATTAAAAGGTTGAAACTACCACTCCCTTTCCTCATTCCTTCCTTTTTTTCCCTCTTTCCCTCCTTCCCTTGCTCCTTCCCTCCCTCCCTTTTCTTCTTTCCTTCCTCTCTCCCTCCCTTTCTATTTTGTTCTTTTGTTCTCCTTCCCTTGATTCCTTTACTGCTTAAATAAATAATTAACCAGCCTTAACATGATAGGTACTATTCTTTTCTGGCAAAGGAAATTTATCTAAAACTGTTTAAATCACATAGTAATTTAACATAAAGTCTATTGCACATTTATTTTATTTTATTTTATTTACTTATTTTTTTTGTGGGTACTAGGGGTTGAACTTAGGACCTCGCGCACCAGCAGGCGCCTGTGCCGCTGAGCGATATCACTGGCCCTTTTTTCATATGTGGGTACTGGGAGTCGAACTCAGGGCCTCACGCTTGCCAGGCAGGCGCTTATGCCGCTGAGCTATCTCATCGGCCCATGCACATTTAAAAAACAATTTCAGTTGTCAAAAGCCAACAGAATTTAACTCTGAAAACTCACTTTTCTAAGGAAAATATTTCATGTCTTGATAATAAAAGGAGACAAACTATTTGTTGAATGTGTTCATAAAAATCAATAATTAGCTCTCTGAAAGTGATTAGGAGTGAGCATGTCACTAAAAACCTTACTAAATTTTTTATAATTATTCATCCATTATTCATCCTTAATACAATGTTCAGCACCTGTTTTACATAAACTATTGGGTGGTTTCAATATCAAAAAGTAAGACAGTTTTAGATGCCATACCTAGAAATTGGACCTACCTACAGCCTTAGTCTTTTTGAGCAGACATCACAAAATACTTTAGGTAATTTATTTTAAAAAAAGGAAATGTGTTGTTCATAGTACTGAATACAGAAAAGCCCAAGATAAAGGAACCAGCAGATCTGGTGCATGGTGAGAGCCTGTTTCTCATGGATGGCACCTTCAAAGTGTCCTCAGATGGTGGAAGGAGAAAACAAAGCACCCCAAAGCTTCTATTTGCAAGGTACTAATCCAGCACATGAAGGCAAAGTACTCAAAACCTCTCTTAATCACCCCCTTCTTAATAGCACACTGGGGATCAGGTTTCTACATATGAGCTTTCAGGGGCACACAGCATTGAGAACACAGCCTATACTACTTCTTACTGAATAAGCTAAGGCAAATATGCTGAAATTTTTCACCGTGTAGCAGCTCAATCTGTGTGATGAGGCCCTTGGAGAAAAAGATCTTCTCCACATCGGGCACACCGTAGGAGGGCATACTGATGTGTACTGGCAAAGTTTTCTAAAATGCCTGTTTCCAATGCCTGATCTGTCAATTTGTATCTAAATCTGTCCATTCTTTAAACATACACTTACTAATTAAAATTATAATACAGGATTATTTAATGTCACATGTTCAAGAGACTTGGTATATCATGAAATCTCACAATCTCATTTAGTACTTACGAAACTGAGTCCCAGTAAGTTTACAATTCTTAGCTACTATAATCTTAACAGCAAAGCTAACGATTCTAATTCAAAGAACAATGCTGTTTCTCTGATTTCTGCCTTAAATATTCTTTGGGATCACAGACTTTTAAAAACTTAGGCCATATCAAGTCTTTCATAAAAGACCTACTTTAGAATGCTAAATTCTGCAACCCTACTTGAATATTGCTGATAATTATGTTTTAAGTTAACAAACATGTAAAGACCTATGTGCCATTTCTCTGGTGGAGAATAAAATAAGTATGACATTATCCTTGTTTAAAAGACAAAACTCAAATTTATATACCTCAAAGTAAACATTTCCCTCTGCTTCATCCATTAATACATCAAATTCAAGATGTGTAAGATTTGATCTTTCGTCTTCTCTCCCTAAAGACATTCTTGCTCCTACATTCCCTGTCTGTGAAGAGCAAGATTATCATTCATTCAAAACATATTTATGGAATAACTACTACCAGCTAGACACTAGGCTGGATACTGGGAATCTATGTTGACTGGTAATGACGTACTTCTGGCCTACACATAAAACTTGAAAATAAAAAATTTCTAGTGCAACATACACACTAACTATCCTGTGTGTCTTCTCTTTATTATCCTCACACCCATTGTTTGAACCTATTTTATTGTTCTTTATGATGTACTCTAATTAAAAATTTCTTATTTTTTTGTCTGTGAACTCCTATGGACAGGTCTCAGCTTCGATTTGTATATTTTTTGGACTACGTTATGGTTTGGATCAAAATTTTCCCTCCAAAAGCTTATGTGTTTAGACATGCAGCTTTTGGAGGGTGATTATGTCACTGAAGCACAAACTTCATCTATGTGTTAATCCTTTGAGGAGTTCACAGCTGAATAAGCTTTTAGGAGGTGGAACCCATTTGGAAGAAGTAGGCCACTGAGGATGTGCCTTTGAATCATATATCCTTTGCTCAGGCCCTTCCTTTCCCTCTGGTTCTTTCCCTTTCACTTTGTTTCCTTGCTGTCATGAAGTGAGCAGCTCTGCTCTGCCACACCCTTCTGCCATGATATGTCTACCTTGGAGCCAGCTGACCATGGACAGAACTCTCTGAAATTGTAAGCCAAAGTAAACCTTTTCTCCTGTAAGCTGTGCAGGTCAGGTATTGTGTCTCAACAATGAAAACATAGCTTAGTACACAGTAACTGACTAACATAGCTTAGTACACAGTAAGTATTCAATAAACATCATTTCAGTGAAGGAATGGTAAACTCAGTTTTTATTTGCTCATTTTTCACTTACTTACATAATTTTCTTAGCACTTTTCTCAGAATTGTTTGCACGTATGTGAATGAATCATCCTTTCTTTTCTTTTAATATCCAAGGATCCAAATGTAATTTTAGGATAATGAGATTGAAAATTATTCTAAGTCAAGAAGAAAATTCTTATTCAAAAATATTATCTTTTTGAGACAGATAGGATTATATTCAGAGACCAAGGGGACAATACAGAGATACTAGATTCTTACATATTATTCACTTAATTATTCATACAAACTACTTGAATGTTAAACCAAGATTTCCAAGCATGTTGATAATGAAAATCTAAGAAGCACAAATATTAATAACTATCTCTTCCAAGATATGAGTTTAAATTACTTAAGTTCTTTTGATAACTGATAATACACAAAAATGGAGAACTAGTCCTTACATAAAGAATATATATTCTAAGTGAATGATTTAGACAACAATAAATATAATAATTGTAATTTTCACTTTCAATTATTAATGCTATGGACAAGAAAATGCCTCAAGAATGAATACTCCACTGTTGCATTAAAATGTACCTGTTTATAACTCCCAAACTCTCTTCCTCAAAATGACAGGACTATGAGACCACAGAAGTAAGTTTTGAAAATCATATAAGAACACTAAAGCAACTTTTGCTACAGTAAAGTTAATTAGTTGTAGGCTACTGTTTTCAGGTGAATATATTGCTATGAAATATAAGAAATGTGGCTGTATCAAACCAGTCCGTCTTATTTACATTTGTAGGTTATCATTTAAAAATGAATACGATTAAGTTTACAGTAGAGTTCTTAGGTTCTTAGCTGTGCTGGATCTTTGGATTTTGGTGGTCTCAAGGCCCACTGACAATCACTATGTTGGAATATATGGCCAGACTGCAGGTGAAATATACCCTATGATTCAGGAAGCGTTCCAGAGTATTTGCAGGGAGATTCTCTCCCTGAGTAGGGTTCTGCTGCTAGGCACAAGGCTGGAGGGCACACCAGAGAGGGATTTATCAAATACTTTTCTCTGAAGCAAGGTCTGCAAATCTGTAGAATCTGCACCATGGAGGAACTTGTGAGAAACAAAGAGACTTGGGCTCCACCCTAGACCCACTGAGTCAGCGCTGAAAGCCTATCTTCAGGTGATTCATGCTGACATTAAAACTTGAGAGGCACTATTAAACCATTGGCATTAATAGTGCTTAAGAAGCACTATTAAACTTGAAGAAGAAAAGTTTATGAAAAAAAGACAAGTCTCAAACTATCTTCTTTTGTAAAACTCTCAGTGTGCCCCCTGCTCCCCCCCAAAGAAAAACATGGTCACACCAGGATCCAACCTGGTATGTATCTGATTACTGCATAAGGATCCAAAAGAGTGTCTGTATAGAGAAAAACGTTTGATATAATGTAGACTCATTACATGTTGGCAATATTTGATGGTATAAAAGTCATTGTCCTGCCTTGCTTTTGTCCTCCTTTATTTTTCTGATCAGGAAATTAAAGCATTGCCTCAGTACTGTCCTAGATCAATGTTTCTCTAACTCTCTACAGCAAGTGACCAGTCTTCCTTAATTTTAATCCATTCTGAAATTCTATTTTTGTAAAACCATATAAAATAAATCACTAGACACATAAAGTGAAAAAGGAATAGGAGGCATGGAAATACCTGCCCTGGTATTTCATTATTTGGTTCACTAGACATGTAACTACTGTGTCAAGTTTCTATAAAGGTTTCTAAACACTTTCAGTGTGTAGCTTATCTCCTTACAGACTAGAAACAACCAGTTCAGAGACTGGCACCAGTCTCGAGGCCACATTTTAAAAACAAATGTAGGGGCCGGTGAAATAGCTCAGCGGCATAAGTGCCTGCCCAGCAAGCGCAAGGTCCTGAGTTCAACTCCTGGAACCCACATAAAGGAAAAAAAGGGCCGGTGATATCGCTCAGTGGCACAAGTGCTTGCTGGCAAGTGTGAGGTCCTGAGGTTGACTCCCGGTACCCACATAAAAAAACAAACGAACAAACAAAAAACAAATGTAGGATTTGAATCCAGGCAGTCAGGCTTCTGCTTACTGCCTTCGGCCATGGCACCATCACTGACCCGTGAAAGGTACAGCCCAACCTAGAACACAGGGATCCTTGCTCACAGCCTGAAACAGAGCTTTTGTCAGCTCACAGGTCAAATCACAAGCACTGTACAGAGATGGACCAGAGACTCAAAGCATGCAGTTTTATGTCTGAGTTCTTCCATAATAAAAAGTAATTTTGGTAAAGATGTTTATGTTTTTCATAAACATTTTTCATTTTCATTATTTGGTTTATATTTGGCTTGTGATATATTCCAGACTATAATGAGATAATATATATCACTGGGTTGTTATAAGGATTGTACACTCAATATTTTATTATTTTACTCTGCACAGATATGTAATTTACAAAATCAAATATTCTATAATGGTTTGGTTTAAGAAAGTCATAACATATTTCCTTTCAGGATTGTTAGAGATGCCTAATAACATTATCACTACCTTAAAGAATTTGCACCAAATTAATTTAAGCATTGTATCTATATCAAGTTGAACGCTAGTGGTTTATGATTAAAATGAAAATGCTGGTTGGCTGCAATAAACTAGCGTTTTGTTTAATTCAGTTGTCTTTAGCATGTGGTAATACACAGAGATAACAAGGTGGCTACTTTCCATGAAACTAGAATCAAGCATATTTTTGTACTTGTACTGGAAGAGTCCCAAAATAACTTACTTTTGTCCAGATATATCACATATATACAATTACTACCCACGTTTTAATTAGTGCAAGAAAATATAACCAATGTTAATGTTTAACCATTGATTCTATTTTTATAATACTGATTAGCATCCACAATCCAGCAAATAGCTTTCTTTATTTTTTGTTATACCTTTGGAAAGATTTGGTTTCCCCCTAACTCTTGGTATTTTTTGTGTTTTTACCATATTTTCAAACTCTAATTTAACTTAGTTTCCAGGAAATCCAAAGGTAACTTTTTTAAATGGATATTTTTAATATGGCAACTTTATTTTCTGGGCTTAAAGCCTTAAAATATTGCCAGTGGCATTTATGCCTATAGTTTGACAGCTTTTCCTCATGTTGAAAAATAGATTTGGGGAAGTTAAATCAAATTCAAACATCTGTGATTGCCATGACTGATTCTAAATACAAAAAAGCTGAAAGCTTTAGAACTGTTTTTAGCCATTCTTTTAATTTAACTTTAAAGTTCGGCAAAATCTAGTATAAGTAAGAAGAAAAATTAGGAACTTGAGAATTATTACCCTATGTCATACTCAGTACATAGGATACAAAATTTAAAATTCTACCATTTACTATTGTTTCCATACTCATTTTGAATATGTTTAGATTTCTTACTGGCAATATATCATTCATTATTAAGAACCATTTGCCTTCTTAAAGTTAGGTAGACTTATTTGGCAAAATCATATTTCGCTTAAACTTCAAATATCTGATAATGAGATATTTAGTCAAAAATCCATATTTACTTTTAAAACTGTTTATGATTTTATGAATTGTATGAGTGTATGGTCTTTCATTCTTCAGTATCATAATATGTGGAAACTCAATCCGCTTAGCCTCCTTTCATAATTCTGCCCTCATCTAAAAATTCATTTAGAATTTTCTCGTTTTGATGGTCATTCTTTAAAAATCAGGTTTGTATTTATAAATGCATTATAGATTTAAATAACAATTGGGTAACTAGATTTTTTTTTCTTTGTAGTATTAGGGACTGAACCCAGGGCCTTCCTACTGAGCTATATCCCCAGCCCTGTTTTAGTTTGAGACAACTTCTCTTTAAGCCTCTAAATTGCCTAAGTTGGGCTTGCATTTGAGACCCTGCTACCTGCACCTCCCAGACTGCTCAGATTATAAGTGTGCACCATCATGCCTGGCCAATCATGTTTTCATTTGAGACTCATCATAAAATAAAAAACAGCTGCTAAAGTATGGGTCCAACTATCAAAAGCCCTTATATTAAAGGCTTAGTCCCAGCCTATAGTGCTATTAGGAGGTGGTGAAACCTTTAGCAGGTGAGACCTGATGGAAGGAAATTAGGTTATTGGGAGTATAACCTTGAAGAAGATATTGGTACCCAAGCCTTCTCCTCTTCTTGCTTCCTGGTCGCTAAGCAGCGTGGCTTCCTGGTTGCTGAGCAGCTTGGCTCTCTATGCAGTTCCTACCATAATATACTGCCTTGCCACAGGCCCAAAAGCAATGTGGCTAAGTGACCATGGACTAAAACCTTTGGAACTATGAGCCAATGTACATCTTTCCTTTTATTAGGTTAATTTTCTCAGGTATTTTGTCATAGCAATAGAAATCTGACTAGTATACCAGTTTATCTAGCATTACATTAAAGCTTGGCTATATTGTATCTATAAATTATACTTATAAGCACAATTTAATTTACATATATACCACCTTACTCTGTCAGCTGAGAGGGCCTGAAAGCAATGACTCCCTGCAAGCAATGAGAATACTTAGATAATGGCAGCTTACTTCTGTGGTCTTCCATTCAGAAACCCAAAAACCCAGTCTAATTATAAGAAAAAAATATCAGATGCATCCTAAATGAGGCATATTCTAAAAAAAATACCTGCCTAGTAATCCTGAAAACTGTTAGAAGTATCAAAAATAAGGAAAACTTATACAAACTTTCACAACCAGGAGGGGCATAAGGATATATGATTACTAAATGTAACATGAGATCCTGTAACATAAAAAGGCCACTGAGTAAAAACTAAATATGAATAAAAGATGGACTTTAGTTAATGTATCAACAATTGTTCATTAAATATAACAAACCATACTAATGTAAGATGTTAATAGCAAAGGACAATAGGCATGGAATGTATGGCGATTTGGTAGTACCTTTGCAGTAATTCTGTAAATCTAAAACTATAATAAAATTAAACATTTACTTAAGGATATAGTAGTGAATAAAAGACTAAGTTGTATGAAGTATGAATATACAAGAATTATAAATTATATGTTAAATTATATATTACATGGTGTGGTGAAAGTAAAGAAAGGCAGACAAGATTTAGAGGAATTAGGAAGGACTTTCACAAAAAGGGTGGTGTTAATACAGAATCAGAAAGAGAACTAAGACTTTCCCAGGTGAATTTGATAGTGGGAGACTGAGATATGAAAAGCAAAGCATAAACAAAACTTCAAGGCAGAAATGAAATCCATTTCTCAGGAAAGTGGATCTGAGGTGAGATAGGGAGTTTTTATCCAGCATGAGCATTAGCAGTGACCAGTGACTCAAAAAGCAAAAGAAGGGCCGGTGAGACGGCTCAGCGGCTTAAGCGCCTGCCTTGCAAGCGCGAAGGCCCGAGTTCGACTCCCGGAACCCACATACGAAAAAGGGGCCGGTGATATCGCTCAGCGGCACGGGTGCCTGTTGGTGCGCGAGGTCCTGAGGTCGTCCCCCCGGTACCCACAAAAAAAAAAAAAAAAAAAAAAAAAAAAAAAAAAAAGCAAAAGAATACTCTCAAGATTCAGGCTCAAGACTGTGGAGAAGAGTAAGAATTAGGCACAAATTGAGGACAACCCCCCCCATCAAACAAGATGGATAAAGCAAATATTGAATGGCAAATAAAATCCTGATGATTTTGCCAGAGAGAATTCCTGATTTCTCTCCTAGCAGTAGAATAAGCAGTTAGAGGTCCATTACAGCAAATGAAAAGGATATGTCTCTGAGAGCAAAACATTCATTGTAGAATAGTGGGAAAAAATTTGAAACTATGGTGTTCAGTTGTCACCAAGGGCTCAGACAGTCAGTCATAGTAAACAGAAGAATTTGGGAGGTGAGTTTTGATCAAGACCACTACATAATGAAAAGAACCATCAAGAAAGATAATTCCAGTGGTAAAGATTGTCTTAGTCTGTTTTTTTATTTCTGTAAAAGAATACAGGAGACTGGGCAGTTTATAGAAGAAAGTTTGTTTTGGCTTGTAGTTCTAGATTCTGGGAGTTCGAAAGCATGGCAGGCACACCTAGGCTGCTTCAGAGAGGGCCTCATGTTGCTTCTTGAGATGGCAGAAAAGCAGAAAGGAAGCAAGTGTGTGCAAGAGAATGAGTAACAAACTCACTTTTACCAACTGGATATCAAGATAACTCCCTCCCCTCAAATTAACCTTGCTCTCTACAGGATGCCATTACTCCACTCAGAAGAGCTCCACCCTCATGACCTAATTACCTCTTAAAGGATCCACTTCTTAGCAGTGTTACATTCATAATTATTTCCAACACATAAACTTTAAGAGGATACTTTTAAATCACAACAAGGATGAAATGAAAGAAAATATTTTGACAGAGAGTTGTCTTTAACAGAAAACACTGTTATTAATAAATATAGGAGCAGAGCAGTAGGAGAGAGAATAGAAAAAAAGAGATATAAAATGGTAATAGACTGATTTTAGATGCTACACAGGAAGGTAACTGCTATGTGTTGTAGGCCCCAAAATTCGCAGGTTGAAGTAACAATTCCTGTAACTCAAAACTAAATACAGCGACTATATTCAGATATAAGATCATTATAGCGCTAAGTAAATTAAAATTAAGGTCATTAGGGTGGGCCTTTTTCCAATATGACTGGTGTCATGAAAGGAAAAGGAAAATAGGTACAGACACATACAGAGGGCAAATATGTGAACACACAGGGAGAGGATAGCCATCTATAAGCCAATGAGAGAGGTCTCAGAAGAAACCAATCCTTCTAACATCTCAACTGTAGACTTTCAGCCACGAGAATTGCGAGAAAATATATTTCTGTTGGTTAAATACCTTGCCACCTATGGTACTTTGTTATGGCAGCTTTGGCAAACTAATACAATGATAAAATGATACTTCTCAATTTTGAACTTTTCAAATCTCGTGTGATAACGGTGATAGCACTGAAAATGACTGAGAAACTAGAGGGAGTTCATGTGGACTTGCAGATGATAAAACTGTCGATCCTAGTAAAGCATTGCCCTCTGAGTCATTCCACAAAAAACAACAATAGGAAAGCTTGTCCTCTTGACATCTGAACCTACTAGCCGTGGGCACAGTGAGGTCAGCGACCCTTCTTGCTTATTGGTCATTCTATCTGCAATACCTGCAATTGCTGAAAGAATGAATTTTCATTTCCCTTAGTGCCAAGCCCAGAGTCATTTGCATTTTGTCAGTGTTTCATTTATCTTCATTGAATCAAATCAATTGGAAAAATGTTTCAAACGTCAGTCAAAGTTGAAAGTATTTTTAAATGCCAATGGTGCCAACATAACTTAAGTGAGAAAACAGGATTAAAGTAATGGGGAAATTCATGCAAATAGCCACTCAGTTCAAGGACTTTGTTTTTAACAGATTTTAATCTTACTTTAATTTGGAAGTGAATACTTCCAATGAATACAATTGTTTCTCCAGATGACAGGAAAAGAAACAAGAATGACTACCAAGCTGCTTCAATTCCCTGCCTAACTGAAAACTGGTTCATACTCTCACTCATATTTCTACTTCATTTATAATTTGTTAATGTGATGCACATATTTCTCAACATAAGCAATAGTCTTCTAAAACAATGTTAAATTGAGATCAGTTACTAGTTGCATGATTTTCATAGGTGGGGAGGATGAAGTCTTAGCCAGCCTTCCTTCTGTCTGAGTTTGATAATTATCAAAACGAAAAGTCAGAATAAGGCAGGGGCACTTTCATTCTTGATAAGAGAATAGAGGTACAGCTCAGTGGAAAGTGCACTCACCAAGTTCTGGGTTCAATCCCCAACACCAGCAAAAAACAATTGTTGACATATGTATTATGTGCCATTATTTTTTCCCGGTGACTTACATTCAATTTCCAAAGTATCTCGGTGAAATGTATTATTATTCTTAATTTACTTAAGAGAAAACCAGAGCTTTAATAGGTCATAATACCTTCTCAAGGCATCTTAGTCTGTTCAGGCTGCTATAATTAAATACCATAGCCCAGATGCTTATAAACTACAGATATTTATTTCTCACAGTTCTAAGGCTTAAAAGTCTGAGACCAGGAGTGTCAGCACATTTGGGTACTGATGTGGGCCTTCTTCAGGTTGTATGCAAAGTACACTCTTCTCAGAGTATTCCACACAGGTAAGAGAGTAAAACAGCTCCACAGGACCCCAACCCCTATTTTTAATAAGAGCACTAATGCTGTGCATGGGGGCTTCTCATTCACTAGCTATTACCTCTCCATAGCTCCATCTCCTAATATCTTTAGATTGGGGGTTAGAATTTCAACATATGTATTTTAAAGATACAAACAGCCTATAGCACAAAATAAAATATAAAATGAGATGCAGATCTGGAATTTTTATACAGATCCTATACACTTTAACGTAAAATACAATGCCTTTCAGAATTAATGACATTTGCCTATGTAAATATTAACAACAAAAGCTTTCAGGATGTAATCATTTCTAAAAACACGAAAGTTTTCAGATCTCTCTCACAGGTATGTGACTGCTGCTACCCACACAGTTCCCTGTGTTCTGAGGTACAGTGAGAGAATCTGAAAGTCTACCTGTGGGAACTCAGTTTATTTCAGGTATTTTTCCCAGATCACACTCTGGCTTTCAAATCTAAAGGTTTTCTAAACACCAAAAAATGTGCATCACTTTGTTTTCACTGTCACAACACTGATAGAGGATACCTCTCCTACCCAGTTAAGCTATTGTCTGGTATAGAGCCAAAACTGTATAAAGTCCCCAAACCCCACCTTGCTTTTGACAGAATACACTGATTTCTTTCTCCTTGAATACTGTATCTCAACATTTCTGCAGCCTAGATATGACCTGAGGGGATTGATTACCATCAACAGATTCTCAAGTGACATTGCTAATAGTATTATACTATAGTACTGATATAGTACACATGGAATATATAAATAAAATAGTATTATGGTTATAATACTATTAAGTTCAAGAAGGAAATAGAAAGCACCCTTTGAGGACTGCAGATGCTATCCTTAGAAAAGCTGATTTTCAAGGTGAATTGTTAACTATCTAATAGCAAAAAGACAGGGATTACAACAATAGGAATGAAAATAAGGGTTCTCGTTTCTGAGATATTTAGAAGTTCCCTATGCAGGATACGAAAATTGCCAAAGGAGAGGAAAAGCCATTGAAGCCTGAGTTCTACTCATGGATCACATTTTCAAGAGCACTTACTTTCTTGGTCTACCCATCCTATTCTCCAGGCTCTCTAGTAGAGTATTTTCAATCTATAATTTAGGGTCAAAGTGGACTTTGAGAACCAATATCCACATTCTCCTTGAGTTTACTCCTCATGTGGCCTCATCACTCCTCTATATTCCTTGATTTCAGAGCAACTGGAGCTTTCAGTAATACACATCCCATCCCTAGATATCACTCATTATGCACAATGACTCATTTTGTATGTGAGACAATATTTCCAGATATTAACTGTTAAATTGTCATTTGCAAATCAGCTAGTAATGAGAAAAGATGCCTTTGGCATTATACATGGTTTGTCTGCTGTTTAAGGTCCTGCAATCAAACATGTTGTAATATTCTCAAATAACTGTATCAAGTAAGAGTTAATTACAGGAAATCCCTACAGGAAGACCACTTAGAAATCTTGCCAATAATAATGATGATGATAAAAATATTACCTCTTCTTATTTTTTATGAGATGTGATAGGCCATGACTTGTCAAGTAATAGCTAAATCTTACAATTATAAAATGTTTTAGATAAGCACACATGCAAAACACAGAAGAAAAATTTAAGATCATCACTGCATTAGATTTATAGAGAATTAGTTGGTACTAATGTATGAGGATGCTGTTTTATGGCCTATTGTGTTACCCCACTAAAGAACATAGTGGTTATGTGCTCTGATTCTGAAAGTAAAGACCTTGGTTCAAATTCCAACCTTTACGTATTTGCTGAATGAGCCAAATTCCATAATGGTGAAGATTTAGGATTAAGACCTTTGATTTAACATGTGCAACAGATTTAGAAGAGTGCCTGGCAACTGGTAAACACATCAGTTAGATATTATGATTCTTTCTATCTTCCTAAAAAGTAAATCAGTTATTTGTTTGATTTTCTATCTTCCTCCCACTCCATCTCTTACCTGTCAGTAAATGCTATCAGTCTCAGCTCTGAATGGCATGATGAATATGACAGGTATTTACACTTACATTACTGCCACTATCTTAGTTTGGGGCCTCCCAAAAGCAGCACCCATGGCAAGAAACAAGTGCAGGTTCTTCCCTGCGAGCTAGTCCCAGGAAACACTTGATGAGGCGTGGATGGTTAGACAGGGAGAGGAAAAATGTAAATAAAAAAATGTTTAATAAAGTCCGGCTAAGGATTCGAGAAGCCAAAATGGGACACCCCTCAGAGCTATCCCACCTCAGAGGTCAGGAAGCTGGGGCACTGAGAGCCTTCAGTCATCCTGAAGTCTGCTCTGTGAGGCCTTTATTCTTTTAGCACGTTCTCCTCCTATCCAATTATCTCCTATTGCTCCCTTACTTCATTTGATAACAGCCGTATTTTATCAAACAGAGCATGACTAGCGCCTTCACATAATTCAGTTACTCAAATTACCCGCCTCGGAGAGGCCATTTTTGACATATCTATTAAAATGGTGCCCCACCTCCACCTTAAAGACAAAAAAATTTACATGGAATGGTAGCAATCTTACTCCTATATCAATATATTCAGCAAATGCTATGAGCGAGTTTTAGAGACTAGGAACTAGACATTTCAGTACATGTAAATCATTCTTATCATTCACCTGTAAAGTGGGGATAACAAAATCTATGCACAAGGGCTGTGAGAGCTGAGTAAACTAATACAAATATGCTATAAAGCACTATATATGTATTACAAAGGTAATCTGATAGCTTTTGATACTTTGTTCTAAAGTTGTCTGTGCAATTTGTTTTACTTTATTCCCCTTTTCACTCTTTAACTATTTATTTTTGTTTTCTTACTTTCTAAATTCCTTTAAATACTTTATATGCCTTACTGTCTCTTAGTGCCTAATTATGTATTGCTTTGTTTCTCCATGGCTGCTATTTCCAGTTCCCTCACAGCCCCCTCTTGGGGGGCTGGTTCCATCCTCTGAGCATTCTGCCGTGTTGTCTCTCCTACAGTTCAAAGCTAACAAGACGCTGAACCGCTGCTTCTCTCGGACCTCAGAGCTTGGTGTTTTGTCAGCTTCAAGCTGTTTTGGAGAAAGTGTTGGCTTATTTCTCAGCTGTAGCATTGACTTAGCAAGTCTTTCCTCTAAACTTGTAAATAATTCATTTCAGGTCAAATTTTTGCTACCAGAAACTTTTCCCAGTAAATAACAAGTTTCTTTACCTCCAGTAAGAAAGTAAGGTGGTAATACCGGTAAGCAACTTATTAATAAAAGATAAGTTCTATAATAGGAAGGGATAAGTCTTCCACTTTGGTACAACTCTGATTCTGCTTCTATTTTTTGATGAGGAGTAAAGAATTATAGTGGTAATACAACTTCCAGCCCTTTACAAAGCCTGTCAATAGGAAGTATTATCAAAAGCTTCAAGAGATAAGCCAGACCTCAGTGGGACACTAATACTAGTGTTGTCTGGATTTGTTTCGTTTCAGGTCCTCTAATAACTTAAATAATTGAAGAAATGGAGTTAGCTGAAACAACCACAAAAAGTCAGCCTATACTGGCTTATTTTGCTGATAACCACTCAAAATGTGGGTGAGGGGCATCTCAGCAGGATTTCCCAATCACGTCAGACTGGCATTGTCTGAGCTGCCCCAGTGATGGTTTTGCCTTCGGGAATGTTGGACCTTCTGTTTGCTAACTCCAAACCCAAAGGAGTGACAGCTGCCAGGCACACAGGGTACAAACTCTCTTCTGATCGGCAAACTTGAAAACCCAGCTGGGCACGATCAAGCCAGCTGGAAGCGTAGTTTATTCTCTCTTGTCAATCTTCGCAAACACTATTTGTTGTTGGCATTTCAAAGAGCAAGATTTATTAAGGGTGAAATGTCAATCTTGGGCCTTGCTCCACCTTGTCCCAGGTCAGTAGGCAACCAAAGTGGTCATTCTAGCAAATGGCATTTTGTAATCATAAGTGCTTCTGTGAAAACCATCTGAGAAATGATTTATGTGGACAAAAAGTAGCAGAGAAAATGCAAAAAGCAATAACAAGATGGACAAAGACAAAAGGTGCTTTACAGGAACATTCCATTCAGAATTCAAAGGAGTTTCATATATACACATAGACATGAATTAATAATTTCTTCTTTTATTCAAGAAAATCCAAAATTTCACACAATGCTAAACTGTAAAAAGAAATGAAAACATCATTTTCTTGAAACATACTTAGCAATTTAAACAAATGTATTCTAATTAAAGTTATGGGAGTCAGGAGATTTTGTAACACTGGGGGAGGGGTACAAAGGAGCCAAAGAAACTGTAACATTTAAAAGATACATACATAATAAGAATGTTAGCATATTTTAAGGCTAACCCACAGTAATAGTTATTTTAAATAATTTTTAAAGATTCTTTGAAATTGGGATTTGAATTATACATAAATAGAGCCATAGGGCTGGACTTCTATAATTCCACACCACAGTTCGATTGTAATCTCAAAGTGATGCCAAGAATGCATAAAGCTAAGCCCGTGCAACTTCTTCCACCATAAAAATAACTAATATAACAGAGACTGAAATGAAAAGAGCTGGCAATGCATTTCCCCCCCAGCATATCAAGCAGGTTTTCATAAGGAAGCTGCGGTCATCAATCACTACCTCATTACCAGCCCGTCATCTGGGCTTAAGCTAAATGTATTCTGGCTGGCTGCCACACTAAATGTTCAATGAAACATCCTTAAGGCTCTCTACAACTTCAGCCGAAGTCGCACATGCTATATATCAAAGAGGAACATTAGCGTTATCATAGCTTAATAAATAGTGCCATTCTGGCAATGTAATCCTGTGTTCTAGAGCTATCTACCATCCCCAGCCCCATACTGCTTACGTAAACAATCACTAGTCTCCCGTGAAGTTTATTTAGTGATGAATGCGTGTAGAGATAATTAGTCATACCACTATAGATATACATCTGAATTTGCTCAAAACCTGTACATGAATGAGATTAACAAAATATTTTAAGACATGCAACATGTTAAAAAATCTATCTTGGAATATTAATCATACTTGTACATTGCTATTTATCATTGATATGTTGAAAGTTACTAGAGAACTTTTAAGCCAAGCAAAAGCCCCGATTTTACTTGTGACTTTCACAAGTTCAGTTGTTACAGATGTTGTGTGATATGTTCTTTATTGGAGTGGTTGCATGTTGCCCTTAGGCAAAATTATGGTCTCCAGATTTTTAACATCTTTATAAATGTCATGGTGTCATTACCTGCATTTGAGTAAACTATCTCCTCAGATTATTGGGTGGGAGGATGGGCTTTTATTTTTGGGTTTTTTGTTTGTTTGTTTTGGTTTTCTTGAGACAGTGTCTCACTATGTAGGTCAGGCTGCCTTTGAACTCACTATGCAGCCCAGGGCAGCCTCGAACTCAAGGCGATCTTCCTGTCTCAGCCTCTTGAGTGCTAGGCTTATAGGTTTGCACTGCACCTGGCATTGGGCTATTTTTTAGGTGAAAATGCGCACAACATTTTTGTGATTGCTGGTTAATTTTAGATTACAGCCTAAGGAAAAGATAACCTTTAAAGCCTAAGGAAAAGATAACTTGCACATTACTAAGAAAAATATCCCTGCTATTCTCCAGGTTGAAAAAGACACAACTCAAACATAGTATTTCAACTCTATCAAATCTGTGCAACCCACACAGCATTTTTTAGTTTTCTTGCTAATTATATGCTTTTCATTTAATATTTACATGCACAGCAGTTTACAGAGAAGTGAAACTCAAGCAGTTAGAAGTGGGGCCAAGGGGAACCCTAAACCTCAAGGGGAAAGGACTACGAAATATATGGGGGAATACATGGATTACTTTAGGAAGGTCTAGTCTGCTTATGCAACCTCATTTTGACATTATCCCAGGGAGAGAAGAGTCCTCTTCCTGGACAGAAGAGGGATGGGAAACCTCCACAAAGGTGCCAGTGATTGGGCAAACAAGGGGCTGGCACAGGAATCCCTCTCCAGCTACCACCTATTAACTGACCTTCAGCTCAAAATAATCCTTACACTAAAGCAGTGATGGCGAAACTTTTAGCGCTTTCAATGATAACAAAGAGCCTGCTGTGGCACGCGTGCCATCAGTTCACCACCACTGCACTAAAGCATCCCATTTGGGGGTGGCATACTCAATTTTCTTCAAAACCTTGGCTCAGGAGTGGAGTCCTGGCAAAGGACTGGAACAACAGGCGAAAAAGCTGTAGTAACAGTAGATAGGGAGGGAACTATATAGGTGAGGGGAAAGGAAAGTAGAAGCTAACACTGACTTTTTAAATCCTATTAAAAATAAGCTTGCAAACCAAACTTAAATCACGTACGGGACTCTAATGCCATGAACAAAAACCAACTAAGTCAATTTGTGAATCATAAATTCACAAAAAACAAATTAGTTTTTGGAACACCAACCACAACTTTAAAATAAGTATATCAATGCTCAAAATTGGAAATGACATGTTAGGTATTTTTAAAGACAAGGCAACAACTTATGGTACAAAACAGAAAAAAATTAATATAAAATAACAGGCTTGAAAAACATAATGCATATATATGAATGAAAACACTATCAAACTAAAAATAACTGGAAAAATAACTCACGCCTTAAAGATGTCAAAACAGTAATTACTGATAATACCTATGAATTCATCCACCAAGCAAAAGTAAAATCCATGAGCAAGCAGGGAGAAGATGCGAAAGATAATACTAGATGCCTTAGAAAACCCAAAAATTAAAATGAAAAAATAGATGGGTACTATTTGAAAATCTAACAGGTAAGCATTTGATATTTGACACTGGTGGCCACAGTAGGCAGATGTTTCTGGAAGCTTACAGAACAGCATCAGAACAAAGCTTATTCATGTCTGCCTCTGGTACAACTGACAATTCCAGGATTTTTAGGGAAAAAGAAGAGCCTCTCAGGACCAAAGGTAATCTCATCCATCTCTTTGCAATTGCTTGAAATTCCTTTAACTGGAAACAAAGCCTTTCAATCTATAGCTACAGATAAAGAGCTTAAAATACAAATAACCAGGGAAAAAGAATGTGTTCGGTCTATGCTGTTTACTTAGATGGAGTGTTCAAAACAGTGAAGCAGCACAAAGCAGCAGAAGAGATACTTTCCTGCTGCCTGGACAAAACACCCAACACCTGCAGTATTAAGGAGGTGAGGCTTTGATTCACAGTTTCAGGAAATGCATGGTCAGCTGGCTCTAACGCAAAAAGAGCAAGATGGAAGGGCATGATTGAGGAAGTTGCTCACCTCTTGGCAGCCAGGAATCCAGAGAAAGGAGAGAAGTCAGGGATTAAAATACAGGTTTCCAGGTCACACCCCCAGTGACTTTCCTTTTCCTACCAGGCCCCACCTCAAAACAGCAAAAGGAGCTATAAACTCAGCAATAGACTAATCTACTGCTGGGTATAACATACCCATGATCTAACCCATTTTCAAACATATGAGATTCTGGGGAACATTTTATATCTAAACCATAAAAATCCTGTCTCAAAAAATCAGAAGAGAGAAAAGAGAAGGTGGAAAAAGAGTTCAACAAGGAGAGCAGGTAGATTTGGTACCCTGAAGGACATTTCTGTGATAGCTAAAAAATACTATAAGAAAGGTGATATCTAAATAAAATTGAGGAGACACTTCGCAAACGAGGACAAATAGAAGATATATGAAAAATTGTTCAGTGTCTTTAATCATTAGGGAAACATATCAAAACTACTATGACATATCCCCTCACTCAAGTTAGAATGGCTACTATCAAAAACACAAAAGATAACAAGTGCTGGTGAGGATGTGGAGAAACGAACAGAAACACTTACACACTGTTGGTGGGGAAGTAAACTAGTATATCCATTATAGAAAACAGTACAAAGGTTCTTCAAAAATTGAAAATAAAACTACAATGTGATCTAGTAATCCCGTAAGTGGAAATATACCCAAAAGAAGTGAAATCAGATGTCATGTTTGTGGCAGCACTATTCACAATAGTGAAGAAATGGAAAGAATTTAAAGGCCCAAACTGATGGAAACATAAAAATGATGTGGAATATGTACATAATGGAAAACTACTCTGCCATAAAAAGGATGATTCTGTCATGTGCACCAACATGGAGGAATAGAGGATATTGTGTTAAGTGAAATATGCCAGACACAGAAAGACACAGACTATATGATCTTACTCAAATGTGAAATCCAAATAAGCTGAACTCATAAAAGTTGAGAGTAGAATGACAGCTACCAGAGGCTGGTAATTGTATGGGCGGGGAGCGAGGGGCTGGTCAGTGAGTACCACTGTAATATAAATAGGAGAAACAACTGGCATTTGATTGCACCGTAGGCTGACTATGTATAATAATAACATACTGTATATTTCAAAACAGTAGAAGATATGGTTCCAAATGTTTTCACAATAAAGAAGTGGTGAATGTTTAAGCACCTAGGTATGTTTAAGCTGATTTGAACATTGCACAAGGTATACATCTATCAAAACATCACATGATCCCTCAAGTCTATTTTTATGTCAATTAAAGCATATTTAAACAGTTGGTTCAGAAAGTAGATTATACCTGTTGTGCTTATCAGTTTCTTCATTGCTTCCCTATGAACTTATCCAAATATCTCAAGGAAATACTGGCCTCACCGATGGAGTTAGTTAACAACTACATTAAGAATCATTCTGAGAAGATGGGGTAAGGAAAGCTGAAGTCTTTCCTGATAAGGTCCCTTTTATTTGGAATGTTCTCTAAATGCAATATGTTTGCAGGGTCCAGCATCTCTTCTCTGAACTTGCCTCATGAGCCTGTGATGTTCACTTTAAGTACATGTACCTCATCTCACATGACACAAAATATTAATGATGTTTTCAAGAGAAGGACCGCTTTTTCTCTTCCTTGGTCTTAACAATGCAGATCAGCAGTTTCTATATGGAAGGGCCACAGAGAAGAACTACATGAATGAAATTTTCAAACTGTAAACACTTTCCTCTCTCCCAGTCCAACATATGAGGATTTGGGGGAAAGAGGAGGATAAATAGGTAATATTGTCAAATCCTTTTAAATTGTGTTCTAATTTTCCCTTTATTGAGAACTATGCCCTAACAAACCACATCTGACACAGAAAAACACAGGATGGTTTTGCATGTCCAGGTACTTGCAACAGATAGTGACACCATTTGGGAGTGGCTACTTTCCAACAGAAGGCCATCAACTGCTTACCGAGTTTTTATTATTGATGGTACAAGTATGAACTAGGCAGCTAAGAAAGTTCAAGAATTAAGTTTAAAGTTCTTGATACTATGTGAGAAATAACCTTCATCTTGGGAAATGATATCATAATACATTCAATATATACTTTTGAAGTTTTAAGCATACATTTTTCTCCAGAGAACAGTCCTGGGTTAGGTTATGCAATCAGCAGGAGAGTAAGGCAAAGCTTGTCTGCAGGCAACAGATGAAGCAGAAGTGATATGGACTTTGCATTAAGATGGACCAGATCTCCTCTTTCACTCTTTGTGATCTGCAGAATTTAATGTTGGTTTCCTCATATATAAAATGGAAATGAGACTGTACCGTCAGGATTGAGGTGGCAATTTTTTGAAAAGGTATATAAATGACTGGTATATAAATGCATTTAATAATGCTATTTTTACCCCTTGTTGATAATAGCATTATTATAAGATGAACATATTTGTATATACTGAATTAAAATATTATTCTATTGCTGTCAGTTTTCTACTGCCTCATGGCTCACACACAGAACAAAATCATTGTTCTTCATATACTCACTAGTAATTGTTATATTTAGTACAAAAATCTTGCTATTTCTTCACATTCCTTTTTTACATAGTGTAAAAATTTTCAGAAAAAGAAATTGCAAGCATTGTACATTTTAAAAAGTCATAGCAACAAAACAGCTGAATTTACTGAAGATTAAAAAAAACCTCCTTTCTTCATGACAATTAAAGTGATGTGCTATGTCAAATAATCAATACATTTTTAAAAAGACTGCAGTCTCACATATAGTGTGTGCAGCTGGGCTCTTGAATTTTAGCTGGATGTGTGTATGTGTATTTAATTTTATGTAATTGGGAGATAAACAAAGAAATAAGATTTTCAGATATGACATTGATTCCAATTATCTCATTGTTAATTTATGAAATGCTTTGGAGGTTTAAAGTCTGCTTTTTAAAAAATGTGACTGAATTAGATCTTCAAACGTATGTGTGCATCATTAGACAATGTATCACATTCCCATTCAGGACAACACGATTTCTGAGTGACACTGATAAGGTCAACAGTCTTATGAAAGCTGGCCCTTATTCTTCTCAACTTAATTGAAACACAGGAGTGGAAAATGTATTTTTACTTTATCACAAAAAGTGAGTTAACTATCAAAACAAAAGCCTAATGTCAATCAGTTATCAGAAAATCTATCTAGTGTGTATTTAAATGCAAAATCATCAAAATATTTAAATATACTTGAATGAAGTCAAGCTGTAGAGTGACTTACAGAATTTAGAGTACAAGTTCTTGGATTTGCTTTAAAGGAAGAAATTCTTAAACAGAAACAAGGACATTTGTGAAGTCCTCGTATTGCATTTAAGACTTTTTATTTTTAGTATTACTTCCTGCCCTTTAGAGAAGCGTTCTTACTCATTGGTTTTTGGTTACACAATTATCAGACTTTAATTCTAGCAGTTATGTAACCACACCATAGATAACTAGTGTGAGGACTTCGCTGATAGATGTGGAACAGTTACTAGGAGGCCTGAATCTACAACTCCCACCGCCATGTGGCTCCTGCCCCTTTACACTACCCATGCGTCAGGGAAGTCTTCCAAGGGTGTATAAAATGCTCTCCTTTATGGAAAAGACCCAGACAATACAGTGACAGGAAAAAAGTATGGTAATGTTGCTTGACATGCTCAGATCTGAAACTCATTTTAAATGTCTTATTTATCCTTATGTACTTTGACTTGGGGTGGGGGTAGGGGCACTAGCATAAAATACTCAAGAAGCCAATGCTGGACTTCTCTTCTTTAATTTGGAAAGTGAGATATAGTTTTCTGCCTTTCTTAGACTAAGTGTGTGGGTGCCTGGCTGGCCCATGGATGGAAAGTAAGTGATACACGGTAGTGCTTAGCCTATCTCTGGGCTTGCATTAGGGCCACACCAAGTGGTCGCTTTGAATACAGCCTTATGAATGGGGAATGAAGGTCTAATAAGGTCCTCCTGATCTCTGACCAATCGAACAAGATAAAATATGCATCCGGTAGTGGGGAATTTGATTGAAATCTTCTAAAAAGTAGTGTTAAATTCTCCATTTACAGACATATACAACAAGCACAAAGAAAGGTGCAGAGAAAAAGAAGAGAATGGAGATAGAAATAAAAGGGTCATACCAGCTATAAGAGTATTTTGCTCACCTAGGGATAAAGAACTTTACTTCTACTACTGATATTTTCTAGTTCCCATAAAGCTCAGCAACATTTCACTTCCCGTTTTTACTATAAATCTGCCTTTACTTGAGCTAGTGTCACCGACTTTGGGCAGAAAAACTACCGGGAAAAATAATACCAAACATATTTATTATTTTCTAATGTTCTAGGTCCACAAATGGGGGAACTTGAAATTTCTCTAAGAAGTAATAAAAAATATATAATTTTATATAACAAAAAGGTCATGTTAAAAATTCTTCTCAAAGTCTGGGGATGAAGCTAAGAGGCAGAGCACTTGCCTAGCTCTATGTCAAACCTAAGACAATGTCTTAGGTTTGATCCCCAGCATTGCAAAACAAACAGAAAACCCTACTCCATTGAATCTTTATTGGTCAGGCATAGCGGTGTGCAGAAGTAGTCACAGCTACTTCGGAGCCTGAGATAGGAGGATTTCTTCAGCCCAAGAGTTAAGGACCAGACCAGCTTGGACAGCATAGAGAGACGCCTCTCAAAACAAACAAACAAATGAAACAAAACAAAAAGCCACTTCTCATTGCTTCCTGACTCAGTTATCAGGTCACTACAGTTTCCACATATTTGCATACAGCATTTAAATCAAGTGGTAATAAACTATAAAATAAATCCGATAATATTTTTAATTACTTAAATCTTCTAAATTTATATTTTGGAATATGTAGTATATTTACACGTTTGAATAAAAGATATAAATATTTAAACTGTGAAGACTCCCTTTACTGTCATCTCTTCTGGTTTAACTAGGGAAGGGGGCATAGCCTTGTATACGTGAGGTTTTTAGATGCCATAAGTAAATATTTATATTTCCCCTATTTTAATACAAACGATGGCATATATGGTTTTTACACCTGACTTTTTCACATTACTAATCTATTTTGGATAGAGTTCCTCATAAGCATATAAAATCTTCACTATTTTTATAGTTTCTCAGTATTCTATTGATGGATATAGTACAGTATTAGTTAGCTTTTTTCTCTTCATGGATCCTTAGGTTGTTTCCTGTGCTTTGCTACCATAAATAATACTGCAGTCTATCTGTTCATAATCACATCCTTTGATGTGTGTAAAATAACTTCCCAGAAGTGGATTGATGGCTTTACATAAGCATTGTACAAGAGTCTCTGTTTCCTTACAGTTTCATCAATAATTGGTCAGTCTGATAGATAAAACGGTACCTTAGTGGAGTATTAATTTGCATTGTTTTGCTATGTGTGAAGTTTAGCATCTTTTCAACTGTTTTAAGGTCAGTTTTATTTTCCTTTTTGTGAAATGTGATGTTTATTTTGGTACATAGATCAAATTCTATTACAGCAGATATTCCAGTTACACCAATGCCACGTAATGAATCATTTATATTTTTCACACTGACCTAGAATGCCACCTTTTACGAATACACATTTCTTATATGCACTTGTGTCAGTTTCTGATTGTTCTGTTGGTAAGCATCTTCAGGCTCTATTACTATATTACTTTAATTGATGAGGTTCAATGATATGAAAGCTTTACTTCAATATAGTGTAAATTTTTCTATTCTTGTAAAAATGATTTTTCCTTCTACTACATCTCTAACTTATTATTTGCATACAGAAGAGCTGTTGATCTTTGTATGCTGATTTTGAAACCCAGTCTTACTAAATTGTTTGTAGAAAGTTTTCAGTTGACTTTCCTCACAATGCATCTGAAAATTGTATATTTTACTCAACTAATACAATTATATCTCTAATTTCTTTATTTCTCCTAAGTGTTCTAGTTACTGTTTCCAGTAAAAATTGAAAGAATGGTGACAATACACGACACTTGTCTTGGTCCTAATTTTACTGTGAATGGAATACTGATTTTTAAGTTAAGTTTTGGGCTAGGATAGATATATTTTGTATTAAGAAAGTATACATGTTGTTTATGTTTTAAAAATAAATAATAGCCATTGAATTTCATCAAATAAAATTATCAGTATCTATAAAAATGGTTTTGTTCTTCTTAGGCTTAATATGTTATATGACCAGAGTTCCGAATGTTAAACGAACCTTACATTCTACAACAAACCTCACTTTTTCCTGGTTAATAATTCTTAAAATATGCTGTGGAGCCTGCATACTAAGTTTTATGTAACATCTTTGCATTAAGATTAATAGGTGAGATAGGTAAAATTGGGCACATAGGGCATCTTTTGGTTTTTCTTTAAATCTTTTTTGTGGGAGAGATGAGTAACTTTGTCACATTTGAGATGAAATTTATGAAAACTTTTGTTCTTATTTTTCAAGCAGTTTAAATAATATTAGAAGTGTTTGCTCTCCTATGAAAATGTTGGAACTTAACACATCTAGTAGAAAAGTATTTTGGGCATATTTTTTACATTTTTCAGTAGAAATCAATCTAGCAATGTCTGTTTTTGAGGTTTTTATTTAATTTTATTTTCCTAAAGAAATATCAATTCAATTTCATTTTACCTGAATTTTAAACATAATTTTTAAAGAGTAACTTTTTTCTGCTAGTTGTTGGTTATTTGCTGATAGTTTACATATGTATACATGTATAAGTTGTACTTACTGTTTTCTTTTCTTTTTTTCTACTTTCTTGATTCAGTTAACTACTTGGTTTTTCCAAAGAACTAGCTATTAGATTTATTTACTAATTTCATTTTCTGGGCTTGTCTTTATTAACTTCCTGTCTTTTTTTTTTCTTATTTTAAATTATTGCTATTTAACCTGCATTTTTGTGTTAGACTTTAATCTTTTTTTTTTTTTTTTTTTGTGGGTACTGTGGGTCGACCTCAGGACCTCGCATACCAGCAGGTGCCCACGCCACTGAGCGATATCACCGGCCCTTTTTTCGTATGTGGGTTCCAGGAGTCGAACTCGGGCCTTTGTGCTTGCTGGGCAGGCGCTTACGCCACTGAGCCATCTCACCAGCCCTAGACTTTAATCTTTGTTTTTTTTTTTTTTTTTTCTTTTTGTGGGTACCGAGGGGTCGACCTCAGGACCTCGCGCGCCAGCAGGCGCCCGTGCCGCTGAGCGATATCACCGGCCCCTTTTTCGTATGTGGGTTCCGGGAGTCGAACTCAGGTTCTCGCGCTTGCCGGGCAGGCGCTTAAGCCACTGAGCCATCTCACCGGCCCTAATCTTTGTTTTTTATTCTCTTTGCTGATGAAGTATTTAAAGCAACAAATTTTCCATTGATCCCTGATTTAATTGTACCCTGAACATTTTAAATGTAGAATTTTGATTCCCAATTTTTTTTTATGGATGCTTTCATTTCAGTTTACATTTTTCTTTGTTAGAGGAACATTCTCATGTCTCATTTACAGATACTTTTCATTTGGCAATTTTTTTACGGTACTGTGATCAGATAATCAGTAATTATACATAATTATAATATATATTCCAATATTATATTTGCTTTTGAAATTTTATTGGGATTTTCTTCATAGTTCAAACATATTCTAAGGGTGTTTGACCTGCAGATATATTTCCAATGTCATGGCACAAAATTTTGTTAATATGTTTTAGCAAGTCACTATTAATTGGATTGTTTAATTTGTCTTACTTTCCTTCAACCTGTATTATTTGGGTAGAGACTGGTGAATTAAATTTTCTACTGGAAGTATGTCTAGTAGAAGTGTTATATCTATTTTTCTTAGATGTCTTAGTTACTTTTTGCATTTCTGAGACAAATAACTGACACCTTAAGTTAAAGGGAGAAAAGTTTATTTCAATTCACAGTTTATAGAGGTTTCATTCCATAGTCAGCCTGTTCCAAGGCAGGTGGCATGTCAGAGGGGCATTACAGAGGAGAAACAGTTCATGGTGTGGCAGGCAGAAGGCAACAAGCAGAAAGCAGCAGCAGCCTGCCCACCTTCTTTCTGTTCCTTTATATTTCTTTCAGGCTACAAGCCTATTCATTGGTGCCACCCATATCTAGGGTGGGGCTTCCATTACCCACTATCATATCTTTAATCCACATTCACACACCCTAAATCGAGCCACTTCTGAAACACCCCACCTATAACCACACAAGCCTTTTGGGGGACGTCTAGATACAAGACGTAATATTAGACACAATTGTGTCTGGAAATTTGTTGCTGTCAGTGCACAGATTTTCATGACTAGTGTATCTCCACTGTTCAGCATTTAGTGCATGAAGTACACTCTTGGTCTCATGTAATTATTTTTGAACTGAATTTGACCTTTTCTATTACTAACATCATAAGCTTTGTTTTTGCTGTCATTTGTCTAGTATAACATTCAGCATCCTTTTATCTCAACCTTTCTTAAATCACTTTGAGATTTATCTCACACCACAGAATTGAGTTTTGATTTGGGATGCAATCTCAAATCTGTCTTCGTTTTGGTTTTGTGTCTCATGTAGTAGTGTATATATTTAGTCACTTCAGCCTAGTTTTTACATATATTACTATTTGTTCTGCTTTTATTTTAAAAGAATCTATTTTGATATTTACAAGATTAATACAAAACCATCAACCTGCTAAATTTTTGGACAGCACCTATAGTTCCATATTATGAAAAATGGCAACTCCTTCACAAAGCATGTTCCTCTACTGGTATTAACTAACAATTATTTTTGTTCTCATGTTGGCCATTACAGTTAAGTGTGTCAATTTATCTATTTATTGCAAAGGCTAGTTATAAATGATTACCCAGATATTAAAGATAAAACAAGCAATTGTCTTTGGCTCCATATCCGGTATTAATATTTCCTCATTTCTGTAATTTTATCATGTTAGAATTATCAAAGCATGTGTCATTGTTCTGTCACCTCAATGCCTACATTTCTCTCAGACTTAATTTTTCAGTTACATATTTTCAATGCTCATTAACATGCACAGTTTCTAGCACCTTCTCTGACTGATAGAAGTTTGTTCTCTACTAGTTAAGCACAGTCTCCTGCCAACAATCTTTGCTAGGTCCTTATATATTCAAAATTGATTGCAGACTTTACATTTCAAAGACAGTTTGGCAAAATTTGAAATAATTCTCTCTCTGACTATCTTGGAGATGGTCCTTCAGTGTTTTCTGGTCTGAAGTGATGCTATGAGGAGAATAAAGCAAATATAATATATTTTTCTTAAATATGGCTGATCTTGTACCTTATGTATCCAAAGAAAAATTTACTCTTTAAAATCCAACAATTTTCCCAGAATATTCTGCAGCCAGAATTCCAGTAAAATTTTTCTTTACAAGACTTTTTAAAATCAAATTTCAAATTTTTAATTTTACTTATAATTCTTGAATTATAGTTTCAAATATTTATTGTGTTTCATCAGAGGTATAGGTTTTCCATTTGGAGGGTTCTAGCTATGCGTAGTTTGTATTCAATTTGACAGTTCCCATTGGTTATTACTTTCCCTATCATTTACCTTTATCTCTATGTTTTTTTCTTTTCATCTTTCTCCTTTTCATATAAAATTACCTCTACGGTGATTTGCAATTTTTACTCTTTCTCATACTTCTTCTATTTTGTCTTTTATCAAGTGATTATGTTGTTTCAATCCACATCTTTCATGTACTCTATCAATTTATTTTCCATCTCCTGTTATCTTTTCCTTTGTTCTGGAACCTATGCTTACTAGTTTTCAAAACTGTCATGGAGCTGATCCTATACAAAATACTCTTGCTTTAAATAAGTACAAAACATTCTCTCTCTCTCTCTCTCTCTCTCTCTCTCTCTCTCTCTGTCTCTCTCTGTCTCTCTCTCTGTCTCTCTCTCTCTGTATAGCTATAGATATAGATGATATAGATATAGATGATATAGATATAGATATATACTTGCAATATTTTTTTTCTGGGTGAATGTGTTTTTTCTTTTGGTAACTTTAGCTTTTTCCATAAATTGTCTTATAGTTTTTTGCTTTTTGTTTTTTGTTTTAAAGCCATGGTAACATCTTACTACACATCATGTAATGAGCTGACTTTGTTTAGATTGCTTATTTGTAAGGTGTTCCTGCAGAAGTGGTTATACTGAGGAGCAGAAAGAGAAGGTAGCCTTCAAAGATTTTCTTCTTTTTTATTGCCACAGAGACAAACTGCTTCCAGCAAATAAGGCTTAGGTCAGATTCCTTGAGAAGCTTCAACTACTCTGTTTTTCTGAACAAAATCAACACCAGAATGTTTGATTTTATTTTCTCCAACAGCATTGCTCACCCCAGTTCTCACATTCAAGGAAGAAAAACATGCCATGTACCCAGATGTATTATTTCTGGGCTTTCTTTCTTTCTTTTTTTTTTTTTTTTAATACACAGGTACCAGGAGTCAAAATCAGGACCTCATGCTTGCCAGGCAGGCGCTTATGCCACTGAGCTATATCACCGGCCCCTTATATCTGGGTTTTCTAAGAATCTATAATACTTATTTTCACTTTCTCTCCATAGCTTTTTTTCCCTGATATATGAATCATTTTTATTTCTTGATTATTCTAAAGAAAGACTAAATTTCTAATGTATTATTGATTTTAAGAAACAATGAGAACTGACTTCTAAAAATTATAGATTTTTAGAAGTCAGTTGGTAACTTTGTTTTGATTGGTACAAAACATTTGTACCAATGTTTTGATGTCTTTTCACAAATAAAGAGGATTAAATTCAGATACATTATTTTAAAATTTCTTTTTTTTTTTGTGGGTACCGGGGGTCGACCTCAGGACCTCACACGCCAGCAGGCGCCCATGCTGCTGAGCGATATCACCAGCCCTTTTTTCGTATGTGGGTTCCAGGAGTCAAACTCGGGCCCTCGCACTTGCCAGGCAGGCGCTTATGCTGCTGAGCCATCTCACCAGCCATATTTTAAAATTTCAATACCATCTTTTACATTTCGTTCTAATTAACCTTATAATTTTTGGCCCAGAATTGTATGAAGGAAGGCACCGAGCCCCCAAATTCATCTTATTAGCAAAAAAAAAAAAAGATAAATTCTCTGGAACTAAGGTACCATATAGAAACACATGAAGAAAACAAAACAAAACAAAACAAAAACAGTATTATATATTTTTTATTCTAATATAATGTATACTTGCATAGCATAAACATCCCTAGTAAAAGCAGATAACTTTAAATCCAAAATTAAAAATTCTTTAGAGGGGAAATTTATTCATTATAATGTGTAATAAAACAACATTATACATGGTATCATTCTGCAATGCTACATCTTTATAAAATTGCTCAGAACTAGTTAAGGAAAGATTTTTCTTAAAATAACTTGTCAGACCATATTATATAAGATCATATTCTATAGCTACTGATAATAAAGATACATCAAATTACTATATATTTAAAGTTTTTCCCATTAAAAATATTATAATCATAAATGTTAAATGTATATATTACCACCAAAGTCATTTCTGAAAATGAGTTACTATAACAAGTGATTTGGCCTGTGAAATCTTTTTCCCCAGTTCACACATCTGATACTTTTCCAAACACTGATGATTCAACTCTGCTCTTTCTCTCTCATCCATCTTCTCCTTTTAAACACACTCACATAGGAAGACTTCCAAAACTGCTTCAGAAAGTGGCAAATACAATGAGATAACTACATATGAAATGAGGGGGAGTATTCGAGGTTACGGGATTAATGACAATGTATCTTTAACTGTGATAATTCAAAATTACATTCACTGTATAGTTAGAACATCACTTTTACTCAGGGAATCACACTGTCATATGACTGATGTTAAAATAAGTATTGTGGGAATGAGATTTAGAAAATAATTATTGAAAGAAAATATTTTATAAACAATAATTAAGAGAATGAAAGTAGAAGTGGAATTAGAACTAGGGATGACATGTATTTCTACCCTAATGTTGCATAATTCACTATTGAAAGATGGTATAATAATTGTTAACATATATAGCATTCATGCGAGCCATGATTAAAAGTATTTTCTCTGTGCCAATTCATTTAATCATTTCAATGATCTCATGATGAAAATTGTATTCTTACTCAGATTTAATATTAAGAAAACTGAAAAAATGTCATGAAGTAACTTGCTTACTGACAAAACTGTCTGTGAACTCAAGCACTATGGCATTTTCAATCAAAATCACTGGAAAGCAAGTCTTTGGAACTATGTATAAGCATACGATGTATCTCATTCATGTTCTCATCTCTTTTCTCAGTCAGACGAGATCCTCTATAGAATGATTTTTTATGTAAGAAGACTGTTCTGTAAGACCAATCACCTGAAAAAATCTGCATTTTCCTTAGACTCAAACATAATACACTTTCCAAACATAATAGATTGTTTACAAAGGCAGCTCTAAGAATTCCTCCCAAGCCTGTCCGTACGCCTCTTTTCAGATGACTTTGTCATTCCTCCCTTTAAGAAGTCTATTATCTTTCCCTTGAAGTTAATACATAATGAAACAAGAATAGCACTCTGACTTCTAAGGCTTGGCTTCAAAAGGCCTGGTAGTTTATAAATTCTCTTGGCAAAAGACACCTTATGAACAATCCTGAGATGAGATTCCATGTCAAGAGAAAGAGGGCCAGTTTTTCTAACCCGTCCCTGAGACACGCAAAGGAGCAATTCTGGTTAATCAGCCCCTAACTCTTCAGTGGATTCAAATGCCTGTAAGAACAGTAGACACCATGTATAGCAGAACAACCCAGCTCAACTCAGACCAAATTGCCACTCCACAGAACCATCAACAGATAATGGTGTTGCTTCCAGCCCTGGTTCTGGGGTGATTTGTTACACAGCAATAGGTAACACACATGTTTTCAAATACGAAGGTCTCTTGGAAAATTGATCATTTTCTAAATATTTTTCCGGATGAGACTTTTTTTTTTTTTTTTTATGGGTACCTTGGGTTGACCTCAGGACCTCACGCGCCAGCAGGCGCCCGTGCCACTGAGCGATATCACCGGCCCTTTTCTCCTATTCAGGTTCCAGGAGTCGAACTCAGGCCCTTGCGCTTGCCAGGCAGGTGCTTATGCCGCTGAGCCATCTCACCGGCCCCGGATGAGACATTTTAAAGATTTCTGCTTTCTGGCATAGTCTATTTAAAGTACATTATCCTTGTAGCAATCTACTTTTATATCTTATTTTTATATTTATATCTTTTTATTTAATTTATATTTATATCTTATTTTTATATCTTATAATCTAATTTTATATATTATTACCTCATCTCTCATTTCTTACTCTCCATCTTTCAATACTTTCTCAAGTCCTTTGAGATTTACTCTCTTTTGCAAAATGACTGCCTTATGTACTTTCTTTCTCTCTCTGTCTCTCTCTCTCTCTTCCTCCCTCCATTCCTCCTTCCCTCCCTCTCTCCACTGGGTACTAGTCATAGTCACTGTTTTTTTCCCCTCAAATTCTCATATCATTTAGTTCAAATTACTGTTGAAGTAAGAGCTTCAATGCATGTGTATATGGCTGGGGACAGGGAAAGACTATTTAAATAGCCATTTAGTATAGTTACTGTACTTAATATTAATTGCCCGTAATCACTTTCCAAATTACCTCCCCATAAGCAAATAGGTATTCTCTTCAACGTATTCACTTCTTTCATGCTATTTTACAAAATAACACAAATTATGGCTTTTTCCATTGCTATCCTATTTCCTACACCAGAAGCCCTACTGAAAGTATAAACTCAAACTTTATCCATTGTGAGTATCTCTAAATATTGACAATTAGTTCCAAGTTGTGGAAAACAGCAAGTCCAACTTTCTACCCTCATAGTTAACATAAAGCCCCTGATATTAGGGTCAAAGTACAAAACTGAGGGAAAACACATTTTTTTGAAAAATGCTCTTAAAAAATGATTTTTTGTATCCCTGTTTTCTTAGGAAAGTCCCAAACTCAGACAAAGAACCTGATAATGACATTAATGGACTTGAAGCTATACTCAATTCTTTGGGAGATAAAAACTCTAATTTCTTTTCATCATTTTATCAATATCCCTATGTTTAGGGTTGAGGAATGGTGTGTCTTGTTCAGGATTGCAAATCCAGCAATGCTGGATTGCAAATCCAAAAGACAGAACCAAAAACCAGTGTTCTATATTTATTTTGAATTTTTATTACATCCCTAATAAGTATGCTTCACATCATAATTTTGTTCAGCATATGTAATATCTATATTTAGGAAGTAGAACAAATCTGTACATTATTTGACGTTAAGGATGTTAGGCTACATTAATATTTGACACCTGAGTCAAGAATTCTAGAAAACTCTTAAATCTAGGTTTATATTTACTTATGTTTGCCTACATATGTCAGTTTAATTGAGGAAGCACTTTTTAGTCTTTAATTAATTGAGAATGTAATTATTCAGGTTAGAGAAGTAAATACTAAAGTTAATTCAATGAATATTTTCAGCTACATAAGGAGCTCTCGATAAGATGATCATACCTATTTCCACTCAAAAACTGAATTTATCTGATAGCACAAAAGATGAAGGAGATATTCCTGGCAGTGAGGCTAGCAAATTTTTGAAAATAGAAATGTTGTACAAATTCTTTCTATGAATATGCTATTAAATCTCCTCCAGTTCTTGTTCTAGTTATGATCTTGTCTGTACATGACTAAGTTACTTAAAATAGATTTCTTTTCCTATTTTGAATCATTCTGTGGCTGAAAATAACCATGAAGGTATTTAAATCTGCACGTGCTGTAATTAATCATAGTATAATTTGGAAATAAGAGATAGTATTGAAAAATTTTAATGTATCATTGGAACTAAAATTCTGAAATTATAAGAAAATCTCACTGAAGTTGTCTTATTGTCAAAGAAGTAGCATGATGTTTAATGGTAGCAAAGACATAAACACTTCTTTTAAATATACGAAGAGTGAACAAAGGCTTCCAAAATATAATGATGAAAGACCTGCTTATTTTTAGGCCATGACCACTTCTGGAGAAAAAGGGAGAAATACGAAGACAGGACAGGTTAAGATATCACACCAGACAGAAATTTTTCCTCCTGAATAGGGTAGAATCAATATCCTAACCTTCTGTTCTTACTAACAGTTTCTTTGCTAACTGGTTGGGGATTTCCCAGTTCTTCTCCTCCCTCACCTCAGCTGACAGAAGACTCCTTTAAAACATAAATCTGATCACTGCACTTTCCAACCTAGCTACCTTATATCTTCCGTCACTGTCTCTCCAAGCCCAGCTTTCAAGATCCCTCTTTCTGCCACTTTGGAGAGTTCCCCTAGGAATGTGGCTTCATCCCCCTACACTTGCTTTTTACCACTTTTCAACAAGTTTCATTCTGTGTTGGATGGTTTAGTTAACAGCTGTCTCCCACCAGGCTGGCAACTCCTTGAGGGCAAGGACCACATCTATTCTCTTGACCTTCATAATTCTAGATGTAGATTATTTTTTCTAAATCGAGTTGATCTGAAGGTTAGCTTACTCATAGCTACAACATCCAACTTTGCAAAAGTGTGTTTTAGTGGTCAGTTAAACAAGCAGAGACATCACACTAACTGTACAAGAAGAAATTAATAGTTCTATGGCATAATGGTTCTAATGCATTGCTCCAGGTTATTTTAACATCATTTCTCATTTCCACTTGACCATTATGAGGATGCTGGAGGTTGAAAGGACTTTAGATATTGCCTCATTTGTTTATTTATATATTATTATATAACACATGTGGAATATAAAATAGCTACAATGATAGATAAGGTATGATTTTTACCTAAGCAACAGTGAATAATTCAAGGTGTTTACATACACAGGAATACAAGCTTGAACAGTAGTACTTAAAATAGTACTGTTCCCTTCATTAAATTCTATTATTTATCATGTAACATGTCACCTAACTAAAAATTGTTCAGTCACAAAATGATAGATTATTCAAATCTCTAGCCATAATAGTTGCAGTGAAAAGCCTTAACTCTGAGTATGTGATGAGTATTTAATTAAGACCTCAAACCTTCTTTTAACTTGGAAACTATTGTTTTAAGTATCCAAAATGTATTCATTTTTGTATATAAAAATATGTGCAGTTTTAATAGTTGTATATGATATAAAATTTGAACATTTAAGAGATGTTACACCACATTAAGTTTAACCCTCATTTATGTCTTGGATGATAGATGCAAGAATTCCAACTGAGGCGATTTTATGAACCAGCTAAATGATTTGTATTCTGAACAGCATTAAAAATCCCCATGACAAAGTGTACTTAAACAAAAATACCCTGCTTGTGACACATCCTTTACAAGTAATGTGTTTTCATTTTTCACATGTTGCATCTCATTTATTTTATTCAGGCACACATACTTAAATTGGCAAGATACAGCAAGCTTCCAATACCTTTGAAATAATAAATCACTTCTTGCAGATGTTTTCACTCGCTGCAAGGCTGCCGTTCATTAATCAAACATTATCAGTTTCTATCAGTGCCCAGTGTTAAACAGAAAAGGCACTTCATTTTGAGTTCTGACTTTCATTCACTGGTTAGTCCCTGACCCCACAATACTTCCTGTATGCATTTTAGAAATGTGAAACCTCCTACAGTATAATGGAATTTGCAGAAAAAAAATCCTAAATGGTATTATATTTTCTGAATTCCATATTGCTTTATCCTGAACTAAATCAAACTGCATTTCTAAAATGCCAGATAAATGCAGTCATAATAGCCATTTAAAGCTAGGTCCATAACAATAAATTTATAATATAAGCTCTGTTTCCATGAATATCTCAGATTTCTAAAACACAGATGCAGGAATATATTTTTTAAATTTAGCTTAAGCTATAAAAATCATTTCAAAAGACGATGAAGGGTAATTTTTCTACCTATTATAATTTTTAAGCCCACAAAAAGAAAATGGAACAAAGTTAGAGTCAACTGTAAAACCTTTCTCATTTTTTTCTTCTTTAAGGAAATATGTTACAGAAAAAGAATCATCTTGTAAAACAAGAAATCACAGATGATCTTATGGATCATAACTTACTACAGTCACCCTGTAAGCATTCTTAAAACCCAGAGAAAACACAACTGATGTAAACTGGATTTTTTATTGCCTTAAAAATAGCTCAGTATTAAGGATGCTGAAAAGAGAATTTTAGCAACTGCTTTCATTTTAACTTCAAAAAATCAGTCTCATGTTATTCATCCTCTTTGACTAAAAACTCTGAACCAAGATTCACTTTAAATTTGATTTGAAAACGAATAAATTGTAAATTACCTTTCAACTGAACACGAAGGAAATGCTTTATAAATATTTCATCATTATGAATCAATATCATTAGTGCTTATTTATAAATCCTTGTCTACTAAGGTCTGGTGCAAAAAGATTATGGCTCCCTTCCCAATAAATATAAAATAAAAATTATGTGCATTTTTGCAAGAAAATTTCCAGATCAAAATATGAGATTGAAAATCAAAAAAGTGACATGAAAAACATGTTACCACCATTTCACTCGGGTCCCAACCAAACCTACAGATAATAAATTTGAGAGCATAGGGGAGAAGGACAGTGCTATCACAATGGTTTGCATGGTGAAGCTCTTGAGCACAGCAGGCCTGAGGCAGTATCCTGATGACATCAATAAAGAAATTCAGATGCTTCTCTATGGCTTCTGGGATAAGTATTAACTCTACAAAGTTCTTAGCCTCAAAAACATAACCCATAACAATTTATCAGTCTCCCCCTCTCATGACTTATCTATTGTTATTACTCTGCCACCCCTCAGCAAGTATTTCAGACATATGACATAACATATTTGCCACACTTTCCAAATTTCCTGTTGTATCAAGTATCTGTGTTATCGTGGACACCATCTTATCTGCTGGTAATGAACCTGCTCCAACTTTTCTGACACTCTCCCACCCAGCCAGATTAAACAATCATATGGTCATATAAACATCCTCTCTGTTCTCCCTTTGTATGTCAGAGTAATATTTTTCCCCCTTGAAACAATAAATTTCTCTGAGTACACTTTCATTTGTAGTTGAGTATCCTCTGATGATTATAGTGTCTGGGCCAATAATTGCTAAAAGTTGCACAAATAATTGAATAAAACAGTGGAAATTAATAAAAATTTTCTTTAGCAGTCAGAATTTCAATTTCTTCTTTATCCTTCGATACTTCACCTTTATATTCTCACATAAGACCAATACCCCTCTTTTCTTTCTGTTTCATTCCTTTTTTGCTTTTTGTTTTTTTTTTAATTTTAGAAACAGGGTCTTGTTATGTAGCTCAGGCTGGCAGTGAGCTCCTTATGTAGCTCATGCTGGCCTAGAACTCACAGCGGTTCTCCCACCTCAGCCTACAGATTACAGGAGTTCTGGGATTACAGGCACGTACCACCATGCCTAGCTTTTCTCTTGCTTTCTCCTTTCTCCTTCTTATGGGAAAGAATCTGTGATACATTTATACTAGCTTTTAAATGGGTGATAATGTTACAATATTTCCCTTCCAAGACATACATGCATTTGATTAAAGTATGTGATGTCCTAATGACAAATAATAAGCCTCTAATTGTGAAACAAGTATGAGCTAAAAAGTAGTTGAGGACAGAAACGAGAATCGCACCACTATTTAAGTCTGAACCTAGTGTCTAGCAGTGGACATTACTGACTGCTTGACATACTTGTATACAATAACTCACTAAAGCTTCCTCTACTGTTTATAAAACCTATCTTATCTCAGCTAACCCAACAATTTAAAAAATCAATGGGATAAGTAGAGCTGCCCTTTTGTAAATTTGTGTAGGGAAAAACAGATAATAGAATATGTGACTATAATACATACTCTTCTGGTCCCATAAGGCAGTGAACTTTCTTGAAATAATCTAACATAGTAGATGGATAATTGCAATGATTAAGTGCTAAAATTACCTGAGATTTCTGACAATGCTGTCAAGATGAAATTATTATAAATTACCTAGATATCAATATCTGGTGGAAGAAAGTTTACTGACTCATCAGAAGAGACTAAGTATTTTGCTATCAGAAAACTAAGGAATTTTATGACATCAATTAATATACATCAATTTACTGACCAATATAATAGAAAATGCTCAGTAGAGATATGAAAGAATTTTTTTATTTTATTTTATTTTTTGGGGGGTACTGGGAATCGAACTCAGGATCTCACACTTGCCAGGCAGGCAGTGCGCCACTGAGCTAAATCCCCGGCCCTAAAAAAATTCTTTATGTAGCCCTTTATCATTCAGAAAGATCCAGAGAATTATAATAAAACACCTTACTGTACATTTTCATACACTTTTCAATTGTATGAAAACTCATTCACTTATTTATATAAACTTTCTTATGTAATCTCTAATATATTATTTTACACAAACACAAAACTTTCTTATGTAATCTCTAATATTTTATTTTACACAAACACAAAATATATAACATTAGAAAGAATAACTTGATAACTACATTGTTTGATTTAATAAAATAAGAAATAGAAACATACTACTGAATCACAAATAATAGTAAAATCAATTAAAACTACTCATTCTCTATGATGAATGTGATCCTTATGTATATTTAAAATGTACCAGTAAACTTAATTAATTAAAAAAATTAAAACTAAGCAATCCAAATCAAATATAGACTATCACAGAAGAAATATTTTTCCATCGGTTGTGGTCTAGTTGAATGTACAAAACTATATTTAAACACTTGCATTCCCTAAGAAAAAATCTTGACAATTAATTTAGTAATACAGCATGTTAACAGTAAACAAAATCCTGTATGATACTACAGTGAAATGTTACAGATTTGATTTTTAAAATTATTACACAGTTTTCTCACAACAGTCCCTGAGTGCCTAAGACACAATGTCAAGCTTAGCTCTTCCACTCTGTTGGGCCTCAAGCAGAGCAAGACACATTTTTGGCCACTGTTTGAGCTCTCTTTTCTGCACCTTACTTTCAGGGTTGCTACTAAAACAGATCCAGTATCCCAAATCCAAAGTGAAAGATACAATCTCTCACAAAGTTTCATAGATTTGTTTTGTTTTTCCTTAACAAGACTTCTAAAATTCAACTTGGACAAGGAAAATAAAACTTTAATGACTTAATAATAGTCAAAGTAATTAATAGCAAAGCCATCAAACTAATGCAAGAAACATACACCCAAATACATAAAGTACTGGCATTTGCCTTTCTCCTCCCTACTGCTAGAAACAGCAACTCTAAAAGTTGTACATATTTGAGGCATACTGTATTTGAATGGACTCATGTGACCTTTGTGTTGTGAGGCAATTAACACAAATATTGATGAGCCCGGGGGTACAACTCAGTGATAGAGCATTTGCCTTAGGGTCCATCCCCAGCACCAGAAAAAAGGAAGGAGGAGGAGGAGGAAAAGAAGGAAGAAGGGAGGGAGGGAGGGAGAGACAGAGAGACAGAGACAGAGACAAAGAGACAGAGAGAGATAGAACAGAGACAAAGAAAGAAGGAAAGAAAGACTGACATTAAAGAATTTCTTTTGAGTCATCTAGTTTTCAGTATTTGGCAGAAAAAGTGGGCTGAAAAGGGACACTTGGATACTAACATGAAAGCCAGATGTTTCTAAGGTTCAATGAGAATGATGGCTAAAGAATACTGTTATTCCTTCTGTAAGAGTGAGGACTTAGAAAACTGCAGAAACTCCAAAATTGAAAAATCTCTTGAGCTCTGACTTTGTCGTATTTTCAGTTTCATTTTATATCTTAATGTACCATCTTCTTCTAGCTATTGATCTCTTCACAAGTCCTGACAACACATTCTATGCAACAAAAGACCAAGCCCAACTTCCACATTATAAATACAGAGAAAATGGTTTGTGAGCTCAGTGAAGAAGGGAGGTACACACTTCTCAACTTGTAGCATGCAGAGATTGAATCAATCCCTTCCATTTCAGTGGAGCAGCCTTGAGTACTCTAGTACAGACAATCAGTTTACACTAGCCAATGAACAGTGGAATTCTCAAACTATTCAAGTTAATAAGGGAGTCAAGGAATCTACTAGATTCTTGAAAAATCTGCCAGTTTTAAGTCTTAAAACGATTCCTGTTTCCACGCTTCTACTCTCACTTCCTACTTCCACAGCTACCCAGTATTACCAACCTTAAAACTCTAAGTAGGTTTTGTGGTATACTTCTCCAGTCTGGTTCAGAATTCAGCTTTCTAGGGTCTGATCAATTCAACCCAATCTCTTACGGCCATCTACTTTTCAATTTCCAGACTTCTTGTTATTTTTCCTCCTTCCTATTTTTTTTTTTCTTTCAAGCATATTCCATTTAATAAATTCCATCACTTTCATTTTCATGCAACGTAGTATCCAATAAAATGATATGCTTCTATTTGGTCTGCCATGTTAAAATGGAATCCTCACTAAATTAATTTTAAAAATAATAATTTCCATTAATGAATATGTCTGTATGTTTCTTTGCATTGATATTTGGGGAATGTTCTATTTTTTTTTAAAGATGGATGAAATTTATTTTAGCTTTTCTTCAAGCTAAATTTCAAGAATGAATGAGGTTGATTACAAATTCAACTTCAGTTTCTTATGAGTCTGCCACACAATTATATTTAGTGCCCTCATTGTTCAATTAGCTCATAAGTAAGTAAAGCATAGGAAAAACAAAATCAGCTATGGCTTATTGTAGATATTTATTTGCTAAAATTTCTAAGGAATATTAACATTTGTATTTTTAAATTAAATTTCAAAATTCTAATATATGCACTCTTGTTCATGAGTTGCCTTACTCTTGTGACTTTTAAAATTGCCAATATTTTATATGGGTAGATGTGACATAAACTAAGTTAATTTTTGACAGTGTTGAATGATTTCCGGTCAATCACTGACAACGTACACTATCGTCATTAATCACTAAATAACAACTTTTATTTTTAATACACTGTGTGTAAATGAGCAACTATTCATCTTATTGTCACAAGTACATCTGATGAAAAGATGGTTTCTTAACAAAGGACCCATGAGTGTCTAGAAAAATCAGTTTACACTGTATTTTTGTTTTAATAATGGTACCAGAAACTGACAAGTCAGCATCAATATCATAGCACTATTAGAAATGTCTCATATATAAATAACAAGGAATGTTGAAGCCTAATTGTTTCCTGAATCCTTCTCAGACCTCATGCTCTAGATCATCTAACCACAATAATTTGCTAATTAGCATTCATCCTGGATAACCATTAAGACAGTGGGTTATGCTTTTAAATTTCACATAAAAATTCAAACATTTTTTGAGACCAATCAATGGTTGAAACACTCCTTTGGAAGCCGTAACTATGGAAAGCGTAACTTATTCAGTTCTTTCTTTCTATTCCAAAGGTTTTATTCTTTTAATTCTACAGACAGTACCCACAGTCTGCAGCAAATAAACCAGAAGAACAAGATCAAGAAAACATTTTGTTTAGTTACACTAAATTTCAGTTCTTGTTAATGCTCTATTAAGCACTTCAATTAGTTGTTGTGTTTACTTTTAGCTTTATAAATTAATCTTCTCTACATATCTAAATATATATTTCTTAATAAGCTTTCATATTCAAGGAGATAAATATGATAAAATTATTTGAAACCAACTATATAAATAATCTTATGTAATTTGCAAATGCAAATCAAAGTTTATCATTTCAAAAAATGGCAATGCTAGGACAATGTAGTGTTATTTGGTTGAAAATAATGATTTTGACTTACTTTTATGGTAATGGTTAGGTTTCATTCTATGTACATAGAAATTAATAAAACAGTAAAAACACCAAGCCACAGGACTTTAAGAGCAAAAAACTAGGGCCGGCGAGATACCTCAGCAGCATAAGCACCTGCCTGGCAAGCGCGAGGTCCTGAGTTCGACTCCCGGATCCCATATACAAAAAAAAAAAAAAAGGGCCGGTGATATCGCTCAGTGGCATGGGCGCCGGCTGGCACGCGAGGTCCTGAGGTCGACACCCGGTACCCAAAAAAAAAAAAAAAAAGAGTAAAAAACTATATAATTCTAATAGCCACTTTTATTTGGTCATTTATTTTCCAGTGTTCTTATTAAAGTTCCTGTCATGAAATTATAAGGAAAAAAGACCTAAGCATTTAGAACTAAAAATTAATTAATTAATTCATCTCTACCCGGTTTAAACTCTAATCATTTCTCACCTGGCCTGTACAACAGCTGCCAGGTTTTCTCCGCACGTCCAGGCTTGTCATGCTCAAATTCATCCCCTGCTCAGAGAGCTTATGCTGCTTAAAACCTTTTGATCACTTTTCACATGGAATACAACAAAAGTCCATGTTCCTTAGCATGCTGTGCAGGCCCTCTGTGACCTGCTTCTTGCCTAATTCTCCAGCCTAAAAATTCAACATTCAGAGAGTCAGAGGTTCCAGGAACACTCAGGATTTACAATGCAAGCTTGCTAAACATCTGCTCTCTTGACCCGTCTTCTACGAATAACCCCCTTCCTCTAATTTCCCTTGGTCTTCTATCTGCTAATCATCCTTTGGACTCAGTAAATAAAGCATTCTTTCTAGGAAGACTTCCATGGCGCCTTCCCTACCCCAGTACATGTTCTCAAACTTAGAGTCACCTCAGTATTGTCAAGCATCCCCACTGTGCATCCAAAAGACTCTGGGATCTTTCAGTCTTTTACATAAATCATCACACAATGTTGTGGCTATGCTACGTAGCATCTACTGAAGCTTTGACCTTCATGACATCAACAAAAATGTTTTCTCATCACTAAATAATTAACAGCCAATATCTAATACATACAGATCATGGTGAATGTAGTTAGAATTTAAAATTATCAATCTGTAATAGGGAGTATTTTCCACATCATGTATATTAAACTACTGTTCCTTAACATATGGCTAATTAAGTCTTTGGCAGAAATCAGAACCCAGTTTTTTCTTCAACTAAAGTTTTGGCCTAAAGGCTTAGTTTAAATGAATTACTTTATTTCTCAAAGCAGCAAATAAGATTTTTCTACTTTTCTTTTTTCCCCTCAATGATGCTATCCACATGATCTAAAGTATTTAATAATGCACATAGCATAGGAGCTCAAAAGTTTTTTAATTCATGCTAAATTATGTTACCCTTTATTGAATTTTACATGTAATTCTGTGATTTTTTCTTTCTCCTCATTCAGCTTCATCTCTTCCATTTCCAACTCACTGTACATGTTGTATATTCATAAGATCAACCAATTTTCAAGTAAGCCTAGTTTACAAACTTTTGATGATACAGCATAGCATACTTAAGAATGAATTTATCTTCAATGTTCAATATATAAAATGTCCTACAGCTTTTCTAATAATATACATTACTCTAATAGCATAGTGGCAGATTCTGTCATTACACTTAAGCAAAATGCAAATTGTTGCTAAGGAATAATAATTCGTTAAAATGCTATTGTACTTGTATTTTAGCAAATGATATGCTTGTTGTAATTTACTAAATGGGGTTATTTAATGACCTGATAGAATTAATTCATTTTCAAAGCACTTAATTATAATATGGGCATATATTATGGATGGAAGAAACTGGCTCAAATAAGCTTTGTGTGTTGGCCATATTTTATACACTTGAAAGGATAGTAATTTTATAGGCTTCCTAGAAGATACATTTGATAATCATTAACTTCATTTTAAGAAGTACAAAAGATCAGGGCATGGGAGCTCATGCTTGTAATCCCAGCACTCTCAGGGCTGGAGCAGGAGGATAGCTAATACCTTAACCAAAAAAAGGGCTGGGGATGCTGTTCAGTGTAAAAGACCTGGGTTCAATCCCTAGTACCACGAAAGAGTGCAAAAGAGAAATACTTTTGTTTTAATGATAAACCTGCTTTTTTGTTTTATTTTCTTTGCAATGGTAGAGATCAAACCCAAGACCTCATACATTTTAAGCTAGTGCTGTACTACTAATCCACTTCCCCTGTTCCTTGCTTGAATTATAAACAATAAAGCTAATATTAATAAAAGTACCATCCCTACTTGTTTCCTCACTTACAATAGAATTCTTTATTTTATTTTTTGTTTATTTCCACCCCACAAACCCAAAGATTAAAATCTATAATAGGTTTAAGTAAAAATTTAATGTTCTTGGTCTATATTTCTCTTTGTTGTGCATTTTTTTTCTCTATATCTAACACTTTTTTTTCTATTCCGTGTAGTCCCTGAGACTAAGATTTTTCTTCTTCTCTTTTTTTTTTTCTCTGTCTCTGTCTCTCTCTAACTCCCCTCCCACTAGCTTCTAGTGGCTGGTCAGGCTTCCTCCAGAGAAGGGTACACAAAGCCTAACTAATTTACAAGAGATTAAGCAGGACGAACTCACTTGGGTGACGTGCACCACCTTAGTCATTTTTCTATCTTCATCAAACTATATCTTTATCAATGAGGTTAAGATATCCTCTGAAATTTTAAAAGCATATGCCTCTGCCTATGCTCTCTTCCTTTCTGATTTCTTCTTGTTCTTAAACATCGTCTTAATGTTTTGTGTTCTGTTTACTTGTTCACCTTGCCATAAAAGATGTTCAGATTTCCCTATTAAAAAAAAAAAAAACACTGACAAAATCAGCAAAAATCTTAGACTTTCCTCCACCCTTATGCCCTTTATCTCCACATGATTACCTGTGTGATGTTCTGTGGAGTATTGGGAAAACCACAGGTTTTAGATTTCTGGTTCTGTCCCGGAAAAACTCAATGGCCTTAGACAAGCCAATTTACCTACCTTGAGCAGTTTCTTCAGCATTAAAATTGGTATAACTGATAACTTTTCCCTGGAATTATGGTGCAGTTTGAATAGATCCAATAAGAATATGTGTGCAAAGCCTGACACATTTTAATAAATGTAGGCAAAGCTCTTTGGCATTGATGATTAGTGCCAAATTTGACATTTTCAGCACGGTAGATGCTTAAACAAGTATGATTTGTTTTTAACATGAAAAAAAAAAAAAAAAAGCAACAACTCGAATTTTCTTACTATGCTCAGGTTGATCAAGTTATGAGTAAGAGTTTTAAATATTCTTTCAAAAACTCAGCAAGAGTACCCCCTACAATTTAAGATTCAAGATGCTACTTAAAAAAGAGGCATTTCAAAAATAGTCCCCATAGGCCGGTGAGATGGCTCAGCGGCGTAAGCGCCTGCCCGGCAAGCGCGAGGACCCGAGTTCGACTCCCGGATCCCACATACGAAAAAGGGGCCGGTGATATCGCTCAGTGGCACGGGTGCCTGTTGGCGCACGAGGTCCTGAGGTCGACCCCCGGTACCCACCAAAAAAAAAAAAAAAAAAAAAAAAAAAAATAGTCCCCATAGAGTAATCATAAAGCACTCACTAACCTAATTAGGAGACGTTTACAATCCCTTAAAGAAGCTGGCTGAGGATTTTAGTTCATTTCCATTGTGAACAGCTGAAGACAACTCACATCTGTGACCGCACACTGGTGTTTAACTATTCAGCGTCCTGCCACACATCTGCACTAGTGTCCAGCGCCGACCACAGGATTAGGAATGCACTGAGAATCCTCACATTCAGAATCCCTTTAGCATTTGATTATAAATAAAATGAAACTCTATGAAAAAGCCAATTTGACAAGAAAAGTAGATAAAATTTTTCAACTGAAAGGTAGGTGATCTTAATTGTAGACATGAGCAGTTTTAGGGAATTAGTCCTTTTTTAAATATAGAAACTAAAAATGTTGTACTTTAAAAAAATGAACACATTTAACAAATATCATTGGTTGATTATATTACATATTGTTATCAGTATTTTAAAATGCTGCAACACTGGGGAAAGGGAGTCTATCAGATAAATATAAATGTCAGATAATTATAAATGTCAGAAAATTCTATTTAAGAGGGTAACTATAAACCCTGATATCAGAGACTTGCCTAAAATTTCTCACTCTTATTTTCTGTACCACTCCACCTACAATGGTAAGACCATATATCCAGTTACTCAGCATTAAGAAAAAATTAATCTACAAGGTCTGGTTTTATGTTTTCATAATGTATAAAATATATTCTCTTACAAGAATTAGAAGAATGCAATACTTATCTAAGACTACAGCAAAAAAGTTAATTTTGGAGGCCAATTTTTAATAGCTATAAAAATAACAGAAATTTCAAATGTGTTAAAACCTACTGTAATACTATGGTAAATACTATGGTTTGGAAAAATAGAAAATATACAAAACCAAGAACAAAGTTCTATGGAAGAAGCAAACTTAGAAAGAAACAAATTGCAGAATATGTTGAACTTTTTTATTAACTTAATTCTGATTAAAAGGGAGTAAATTTACTTCTCAATTTAGATGATGTTCATGTCTCTCTGAAATATATATCAATGAATTTTGTAAAATATATGTTAACTCTTATTAAGGAAATTTGATTTTTGAGGATACCAAGATATTTTTTTAAAATATTTTATTTCCCAATTTGTCGCTTCTCTAAATATGCACATATTATACAATATTTCTTTTAAAAGGAATATTTTCATGTATGGCACATATCTAAAATTTCCAAGTCAACTCATTAGAAAATATTAACCAGTTTTAATGGTATTAAAATATTGAAGTGATATTAAAATATAGTGCTAAAGAAGATCAGTCCTTATGTGGACTAACTTGACTTTTTCTCTATTGTCACAAAAGACTGCTCTAAACTCAGTGAGTTATCTAACATATGCTATGGTCAAAGGATGAATAAATAACAAAATAAAATATATTCTATGAGTAAGCCATATTGAAGTAATAATCTGAAACATGGGATTAGAACATATTAATTATAGCATGTCTCAGTTTCACAGTGTGTGGTGTCAGCAGTCACACAATTTCACTGGGTTGTAATTTCTTTCTTCCACACAGGATAGTTATAAGGACCAAATAAGTAATTTCATCAACATCAAGGGTTCACATAATACCTAAAAATTGATAATCCTGACTGCCATTTAAAAATTCCTATCATATGCCAATTTCAGTCAAAAGCTATTCTGTTTTATTACTATTACTCCGACCTTGCACTTGCCAGGCAGGTGCTTGTGCCGCTGAGCTATATCCCTGACCCAACAACTATAAATGACAGGATACTGCCTGAATTTGACTAGCTTCAAGACTCATGGGATTTTTTTGTTTTTTATGGAGCATACAGAGAAGAGCACCAAAGCTACCTCTCCTGCCGACACTTCTCACCTGATTTCCAGATCTACTTAGGCACACCTGAGGACTTCCTAGAAGGATACTTCAACCAGGTTATCACAAGGAATCCCAAACATGAAAAGTTGGAAAAGAACTCATAATATTCTCTTATTTTATTCTTTGGTAAATTGTCACCACCACCTACTTAGTTGGTCAAAAGAAGTGTTGAAGATATACACAACTTAATTCCTTAGCTCTTCACCCTGCCCATTCTTTCCTTCTCATCCTTTTCTGACCATCTCTAATTGAGCACAAAGATTTACACATAGAAGACTGCCCTCAGCATGGCCCTTGATTTTCTTTTGCATCAATTATTGTAACAGATACACTATAAAATTTCCTACTGCCTGGTCTTACCCTTCTGCAGTCTATTTCTATGGTGTCACCAAAATCTACCTCTCACATTAAAATCTTTTACCTTTCACATTACACTAAATAATTACTACACTCATTTTCTACCAAGCAAAGCCTCCCAAATCCGGCCCTGTTATGTGTTTGGTGCTAGAAAATATCTCTGGTATTAAAAGCTACTGCAACAATATGGAGTTGTTATATACCGTATTTCCTATATCTGGGTGTCCTAATCACCATCACTGAAATGTCCCCTGATTCGTCCTTTTCCTACTGAAGATTTTAGTATAGGATGATTAAATTCAAGTGCACAGAAGTAAGTGAACGGCCAGGCGTGGTAGTGCAGGCCTGTAATCCCAGCACTTGGGAGGCTGAGGCAGGAGGATTGCTGCAAGTTTGAGGCCAGCCTAGGCTACAAAGTGAGTTCAAGGCCAGCCTGAACTGCGTAGTGAGACCCTGTCTCACAAACACACAAAAAAAGTAAGTGAACAAATGTTTTAGATGTGTCATATGTGTAATGTATTGTCATAAAAAAGGAATAGCTACCTGAAGGACAAACCAGGAAATATTTGCGTGTTTGTCTCTCCTCAAAACTGTAGGCTTGATAACAAAAAGATATTAATCATGGATAAGGAACTTGGTATTTATTGAATGAAGGTATGAATGAGTGAATGAAGTTATATAAGTTACATAAGATTTAGCATACATATGTGAGTGAAGATCATTTGCGTTATTGATACCATAAGTGCATGACTGTTGGTATTTTGTCACGGATTCAAAGGAAAACTTACAAATACTAGGTTTGTAAAATAGCATTTTAAGAATGTAAGGGCACAACTAACATTAGAAACATTTATTTACATGAATAAAAGTATTAAAAACTCATATTTTTATATAATATTTGTTTGAAAGTTTTCTTACTATCTGTCTTATTTTTCTTCTTCTTAGTGGTCTTGGTAGTTAGGAGAATTAAAATGTATATGCTTTTCATATAACCTTCTGACTTCATTCTGCTTTCTGACTCTAGTACAGGAAGAAGGATCATAGAGTGAAAATAACTTCAAGATTTTGTTGCCCTGACAAATTTCACTCTTTCCTTACTCTATCCACCCCCCCTAAACTTCCATTTCCTAGAAAGATGGCTATAAGTTGCAAAAGGCAGGAAGTTGAGAACATAGATGAGTATACACACACACACACACATACACACACACGGAAATAGAACACACTCAAACAAGTGGAAAGCAGCAATACAGAAATATGAGATATTTACCACCAAAAGCTAACACATTTCAGACTGTACTACTGTAATGGCAAACCTCACAGTTAAGCCAATCACTGGAGACTCATTCAGTCTTCTCTATGCTCCACATGATCTTGTATTATAGCCCAGAATTTTCTGCCAGAAATTCTGGTCATATAGCTACCAAAGACACATTCGAAAGGGAAAAAAGACAAAAATATAACAACTCAACTTGAACTTGAGTACTCCATTAACCAAATATTTCTACAATTGATAGCAAAAAAAGAAACAAACATACACACAAAACTCCAATAATTTATTACTTGATTGGATCAGAGTGGTGTTCTTTTAAAAATGAATTTATAGGGCCAGTGAGATGGCTCAGCGGCCTAAGCGCCTGCCTGGCAAGCACGAGGGCCCGAGTTCGACTCCCGGATCCCACATACAAAAAAAGGGCCGGTGATATCGCTCAGCGGCACGGGCGCCAACTGGTGCGCCAGGCCCTGAGGTCGACCACCGGTACCCACAAAAAAAAAAAAAAGAAAATGAATTTATAAAAGTAAAATGCTCAAATTTAGTAATTACAAATGAATATTAATATAAAAATGATTACACCTCTGAAAATTAGTTTTTTTCTTTAATAATCTCATTCTTATTTTTTAGTTTTTATTTTAAAAATAAATTTTATTTGCATTCTAGTCTTTTTTATTATGTTCAACTATTTTTATTTATTTTCTATTCTCCAAAGCACACAATAGCAAATTTGAATACAATTTAGGTAAAAAATTCGTATTTAATTGAATATATTATACAGTAGATCAAAAAATATTAAACTTACACATATTTTGATCTACCATTTGGCACAGAAAAATACACTGCAACTTAATCACATCACTTTAAAACTAAAAAGAAAATCACAAGTTCTTTTCACTTTTATTTTTTCTTATTCTGTATTTGGATGAGTCTGTCTCTAATTCATCAGGGATACTTTTTCTATAGTCTAATAAGCTTTGCTATATAACAAATATCCTTTTGTCCTTTATACTGAGATGATCAATATGCTTGTATAAAAAATTCAAGACATGTTCTAAAATATCCTGCATTTTCTTCCCTAAGCAATAGAAATATGAGGAACTGTGTTCTAGATGGCTCCTGGTTACTTCCTGACTAAAGTCAATAGGTGCTAAGTGTTAAAATTCCAAATGAAGAATTGGGATAAAGAACAACAATCTGGAAAAGAGAGATGAAAAGGTTTGTAGATCAAGTCCTACCCCAGCAGCAAAGAAGACTACATATATGTGTTGCCTTTTTATTAAATTATCAAAAAATGATGAGAAAAATAAAGCTAAGCATTAATCATAATTGCTAAGAAATACATTTAGAACTGTCAATTATGTCACAGAAAATTGATTAATCTCACTTCTTATTTATTCCTTCTGTGATTTTAATTTCTGGATTTTTTTTTTTTTTTTTTGTGAGTACTGGGGGGTCGACCTCAGGACCTCGCGCGCCAACAGGCACCCGTGCCGCTGAGCGATATCACCGGCCCCTTTTTTCGTATGTGGGATCCGGGATTCGAACTCGGGCCCTCGCGCTTGCAAGGCAGGCGCTTACGCCGCTGAGCCATCTCACCGGCCCTGTTTTTGTTTTTTTAATTACAAAATCAAGTATGTACTTATTTACTGGATTTAATTTTAAAAATATTAAATATTACAACTGTGTAAGAAAAAAAGAAGTATTATTTGAATAATTTTTTTTTTTTGTGGGTACCGGGGGGGGGTCGACCTCAGGACCTCATGCGCCAGCAGGCACCCATGCCGCTGAGCGATATCACCGGCCCTTTTTTTCATATGTGGGTTCTGGGAGTCGAACTCAGGACTTTGCGCTTTCCAGGCAAGCACTTATGCCACTGAGCCATCTCACCGGCCCTTGAATAATATTTTTTAAAATATCTAACACACTTATGTAATTAGGACCAAATATATTTTGGGCTGTATCTTTCAAATAAGCTACTTGCTAAAATCATAACCAAGATACAAGGAACCCAGATGCTTTAATGAACACTAAAATGCAGGGATCCACTTGACTAAACTATTTTATTGTATTTTATTTATTTATCTATTTTTTGGTGGGTACCGGGGGTCAACCTCAGGACCTCGTGCGCCAGCAGGCACCCGTGCCACTGAGCGATATCATCAGCCCTTTTTTCGTATGTGGGTTCCGGGAGTCGAACTCAGGACCTCACGCTTGCCAGGCAGGTGCTTACGCCGCAGAGCCATCTCACAGCCCCAACTAAGCTATTTTAAAGTGCTAGTAAAAAAAAAAAAAAAAAAAAAAAAAAAAAAAAAAAAAAAACAAAAGAAAAAAAAAAAAAAAAACAGTGATGGGTGGATTTTCTGCTTCAAAGATGGGTGTTCCATGTATAGCATATTTCTTAAACAGGTGCATAGTATCAAGACAACTTAAATTGTATTAAATGTAAAGAGTTAATTTGATTATACAAAGCTAGTGTAATTTATACTGCATATAGATTTCTTCTAAAATGTTTCTTTGTGGTCTCAAAAGTATACAGAAACATAAACAATTAAATAATTCTTAAATAATACCTTGATGCATACCCTGCTAACCAAATCTGTCCTTTTATTTATTTATTTATTTATTTTTGCATAAATTCTTCCTGGCATAGACACATTCCTCTGTTTACATATACTCTATGGCTGTTTTCACAATACAGTATAAAGGCTGTTGATAGCTGCAAAAGAGATATTATGGCCACAAAACCTGACCTATTTGCTACCAGTTTGTTTATAGAATTTTATCGATAACTAATTTAACATTATTTTAGAAATTAGAAACTTAAAAGGATACTTAAGTTCTGTCTCTTAATATTCCTTTATGTAAATGCCCCTTCCAAACCAATGGGCCTGCTGAATTTAGCCCTTTCCCTTCATCACTTTGGTTTATAATCTAATTAAAGTCATCATAATATCACAGACAATAAATGTCAATAGTTTTTATGAGAGATGTTCTTATTTGTTAATCCATCCTATTCATTAATTGTATAAACTGCAAACTCTTGGTAACTGGGAGAATATAAAATGTAAATTAAAAATTATTATACACTACCTAACACCCATTACAGTACTATTATAAAAATATTGGAAATAATATAGAGAAATTAGAACTCTTGTATTATTGTGGGAAGAGTAAAATGGTGTGGCCACTATGGAAAACAGTATGTGATTGCTCAAAAATAAGCATAGAAATAACAATTGTTGAGTAATTCAATTCTCAAAATATACTCAAAAGAACTATAAGCAGGGACATCAAGAGATATTTGTAGTCCCATGTTCATAGAAGATTTATTTACGATATCCAAAAGGTGTATAATGAATATAATGTCCATAGAGATATGGCAATCCAAAATTACTTTGTGAGAACTAAAAATAATTTATGAACAGAACTTAGTCTTATTCCAAGAAATGCAGCCACTATATTCATTATATTTATATTAATAAAATTTTTATTTATTAATTGCATTAAGGTGGTTTTACTGTTTTTCTAAATATATTGTACCCAAGAAATAGCTACTATATTTGTTATATTTATATTAAAAAATTCTTATTTACTAATTGCATTAAAGTGGCTTTACTGTTTTTCTAAATATATTGTAACTTTTTTTTGCAATCTCTAGTTCCTTGTACATTGCTAAGCATACTGTAGAAGCTCCAAGATACATTTTAAAATGTGAGCAGCCAGTATGGCATTCTAACGGTAAGAGAATAAGAACAGGGGAAAGGCATGTGACTATGCTATAATCTTCACTTAAAAATGTTATTTTCTTCCAATAAAATGCAAACTTACCAGGGACAAATTAAATAGCAGTCAATTTTAAACTATGTTTTTCTAGTGCTGACAAATTTATCAGTGGAATATAGACATTAAGGCTTGACAAGCAAAACTACCATTTAAATTTAAAAAGAAAAATAGGAACACAATAAAAACTTAATGATCCAAGGAAGCAATTTTCTTATTAAAAATGACTTTCTTCCCATAAATGGAAGTACTCATATAATTTTGGACTGATTAACCCAAATATCAATATCTTTTGCTCCAAGTTTAACTTACGAATTAAAAGCTGGATGCACAATTTATCTCAGTAACACAAGAAAAATGAACATCTGTTCACTTTCTACCATATCAGTTTGTGTGTGGTGGGGCGGATGTGACAGAGCCTCTGATGTGCAGTGTTCTTTCAGTCTGCATACCCGGGGGCACCGAATGGCTAATCTGATGATGATAAGACACATCAAGATTCCGTACATATTTCAGATGTGAGAGTAAATAAATAAAAACTTCTTTCTTCAATATTCTCAGTAGCTATGCTTAATCATGTATTTTAAAGTTATATAATTTGAGCTAATATTTGAATTAACCATATTGCAGTATTGTTTTCCCATATATTAATTCCTCAGATAAGTCATAATATTACTAAATGATATGAGCTTAGCAAATGTAGAGAGAGTAATACAACCAAGCTAGCTTCTATTTGGGGAATTGAGAACATGATTGTACAGGCTGTTCCTTGAACAATTAAAAATCAAGATCTGGTGAAAAATTAATTTGATATAAATTTCAATTATATTGCTACCAAAATAAATCTGCTACTTAAAATACTGTGCATTAATGAAGTCTCTTTAAAGGGACATCCTTGCTCTGGAGCACACAGATTTTCAGCATTTAAAGTTAAAGTTGTTTATATGTAAAAAAAAAAAAATTCATCCATTTTATCGCCTGTTGATAGACAAAAATGATGCTGTCTAACCTCTACAAACAAGAAATAAGTAATGAATTGTTTATCCTGCAAAGTTTCCTACTTCACTAGGAAATAAACTTTGGAAAGATTATTTCTATAAAGAAATATAAAGTATACTTAGAACAACATTCAGTTTTCTTCAGCTTTGCATTAGTCACATTTACATCACAGTGACAAAATACCTGAGAAAACCTAAAGGAAGAACAGGTTCATGCACAGGTTTATAGTGGCTCACAGCTTCAGAGATTTTAGTCCCTGATCCCTGTGCACCACTGTATCTGGGCCTGTGTGGAGACAGATTATCATGACAGAAGCAGTGGTAGACCAAAGCAGCTCACCTCACAACAGATATGAAGGAAGAAGGGTGGGGAAGGATGGAGGGACAGAATATATCCCTTCAAAGTCTGTCTCCCAACCTGTTTTCCAACTAGGCCCCACCAACTAAGGTATCCACCCTTCCCAGTAATGCCAGTAGTTGGAGACTAAGCCCTCAGCACAAGGACCTTGGCACTACATTTGATATCCAAATTGTAACAAACTTGCATCTACCTCTGCCATTTCCATATTATTTTTCATGCCTCTCTCACTAACCCTTCTTTGTGTGTCATAGTGTTATGGTTTGGATTTGAACTGTTCCCCAAAAGTTCATGTGTTGAAGGTTTCATCCCCCAATAAAACAATGGTCAAAGGTGGAGAATTTGGAGATGATTAGATCATAGGGGTTCTACCAAAAGTGGACTAATCCACTGATGGATGCATAATTTGATGGCATTATTAGGAGGTGATGGAAATTTAGGAGGTGGGGTCTAGTGAAGGGAATGGGTCATGGAGGTGTGCCTTTGGGACTCTTCTCTACCCTTTCTTCTTGGGCTCTTTCTGTCTATGCTTTTGGCCACTATGAAGTGAAGAGCTTTGTTTCATCCAGCCCTTCCACCATGATGTACGGCATCATCCCAGGCGCAGAAACAATGAAGCCAACCCATCATGACTGAAAACTCTGAAACTGTGAGGCAAAATAAAGCCTTCTTTCTTCTTGGGTGTTTTGGCACAGTCATGGAAAGCTGACTAACACAAAAGGTATTCTAACATTTTTACATAGCAGTTGTTCACGAAAGGGTAAGATAAGCAGATCTGTGTGCTTTTTAGTATGAAAATAGCTATCCAGGGATATGCATCCTAGCTTTAATTAAAATCATTATGTATTACACATATGCATTCAATGTAGTCTTTTTTTTTTTTTTGTGGGTATTGGGGGTCGACCTCAGGACCTCGCATGCCAGCCGGCGCCCGTGCCGCTGAGCGATATCACCAGCCCTTTTTTCATATGTGGGTTCCGGGAGTCGAACTCGGGCCGTCGCACTTGCCAGGCAGGCGCATATGCCACTGAGCCATCTCACCGGCCCTCAGTGTAGTCTTGAATTATTCCACACTCAACTTCATTGAATTGGGAGGGGTGCACTGTGGTGTATTTAAATCTTCTATGATAATATGCACTATCTCAGTGACTTCTAATTTTGTAAATTACCCTAAGTTTATTCTTCAAAAGCAACATCCTGAGCTAGAGCACAGCCTAGATGTAAAAGATAGTTACATTAAGAAAATCATGATATATTTTATGTACTGAATGTTTGTGTACCTTTAAAATTCATATATTGAAACCCTAAACCCTAATCTATTGATACCGGCAGATGAAGCCTCTTGGTTTAGGAAAAGTTTAAATGAATTCATGAGGAGTAGATACCCATAACTGGATTAGGCATTTAAAAAAAGAAGAAAATAAACCAGAACGCATCCTCTCTCCATGTACTTGAACCAAGGAAAGGCAAGTGAGCACACAGGGAAAGGAAACCTTTTGCAAGGCAGGAAGAGGACCTTCAGATCCCATCTATGCAGACACCCTGATCTCAAACTTCTAGACTCCATAAATAGGAAGAAATTAATATTTGTTGTTCAGACTTCTCAGTCTGCAGCATTTCATTATGGCAGCTGAGCAGTAAGACTATATTCACAGTTTATGCTCAATAATATCTCCTTCCAGTTTCATATAGTAATTTTCTTCCACAAAAAAGTAAATGCCATTTATAAATGGTGGCAGTTAACAGAACACCTTCTTGCTTCCTTCAATAATTTTCCAATTCCCTTATCAACTGCTTTGTAATAGCCTAAGTCACAGAGAACTACTAAAAGAAAATTAATGCTTGAACAATGAAAAGACCATTTTTTCTCCATTAATTTACACAAGTACTATAAGTGAAATATATCATTATGTTATGAAATGTGTATAGAAATATAGTAGAAATTCTTCCATTTCTCCAGCCAAAGAAATCCAAAGAAGATAAAAATGATGTTTTAAAACACTCTATATGCCTTTTCATAAGTTTTTTAATAACATGGTTTATAGAACGTTTAAAAAAAAGTGCATCTAGTTAATTAATGAATTAATCAAATAGTTATTTATCACCTATACTACTGAAGAACTTCTACCAGTGTGTTGGGGACCACAGATTCACAATGGCTAGTATAACATACTTCCCTAAGGGATGAATGGAGGCTTGGGATTATTGGTATCAACCTTTTGAGATTTCCCATTATCTCATTAGGGGTAGACCATCCTTACTAAGACTAAGGCTAATACTAAGACTAAGACTAAGAGTAAAACAGACTAAGACTAAAACTACTAAGACTAGACACTCCAGGGCAAGAGCCTCATTAGTTTAAGATTACCATCACCCTCTGAGTGATCCAATAATCCCTTTCCCAATCAATAAATGCTGAGGTTCTGGCTGCCTTGTGGCCTTTTGTTCCCTGTGAACATCTGGTCACCCTAGATCCCCACTGCTTGCTATTTGTCTCTTGTTCTTTCTTTCTGCTGTGCACTGTTAACACCTGGCAGGAGATTGGAGCCCACTGCAGGGTTCTCCAATAGCAGTGGAAAAAGGTATTACCTTAGGAAAGATTTTCTTAAAGCATCATAAATACTTATTATTAAACACCTTCAAGCAAATAATCTTACTTTTAGAAAAATTAAACAAAAATCCTCAAAGTCCTTAATACTCAGCATTATACTGTAGTGTTCAACATAATGACACAGCATAAATATAATGACACTTAACAGTGTCTCTGAGACATTGCAAAACTAATAAAACTGTCTGAATTTTGTTGAGAGTGGGGGATGGTGTGGATGTTTGGAAAGATCCGTGAATTTTAAAAGGCTAAATGAAAAAGCATAGTCTCAAAACTTTTCAAGATGTTATTACATTGCTTGTCATTTCTTTCTCATTTCTTAATCTTTGAACTTCAAAAATACTGTACTTTATTCATGTTATGCTGTGTTAAGATATGTGCCAAAAATGTGGAATATAAATATAAAATAAATCCCCACTACTAATAAAGGGGTACTATATTCTTTCCTGTAAATGATAATTAACATATTTCATAATATATGAATACAAAATGCACATTTATTTCAGCTGGATCAGTATAGGACTGTCATGAAGGAAGTATCTTTGAGATGAATTTCTATGAAGTATTGACTTTAGCATACAAAAACAGACTAGAAGATTTTCCCAGAAAAGGAAAGATTACAGATACAATGTTGAAAACCAAACTTTTGGAAGAATGTCTAGATATTAAATGATAGTCTTATTAGAAAGTGGTAGACTTAGGGTTAAAAGGGTTAATTCAACCTATTGGAAGTGGTTTTAAGACAATTTGTTTTATCCTGAATGCAGTGATTACCTAAAAATGTCTGAGACATTTATTATAGTATAATATTACTACACAAAGCACAGTTGTTTGGGGATAAAAAGATAACCATCATAGAAAAAAGGATGACTCTTACTGGCATTATTATCATAACCCTCTATAATCAGCTATTTGGGGATCAGTACCACCTTGACAAGTTTGGAAGCAGAAAAATATTTAAAGATCTTTAAAATGGATTTACCTGTGTATTTCATGATATGGGCTTTAACAACTCCTATCCACTGACACAATGCTTTTAAAAAGACATTTCCAGTATTTCCTCAGATTCTTTCTTTTCTCTTCTTCTATAGTTCTAAAGGTGACCAGCCCCTACTACCTCTTTCTACAGATTAATATGCACTTTTTTTTTAATTTGGGTACCGGGAGTCGACCTCAGGACCTTACGCTTGCCAGCAGGCACTTGTGCCACTGAGCAATGTCACTGGCCCTTTTTTTTTCCTTTATGTGGGTACCGGGAGTCAAACTCAGGACCTCGCGCTTGCCAGCAGGTGCTTGTGCCGCTGAGCAATGTCACTGGCCCTTTTTTTTCCCTCTATGTGGGTACCGGGAGTCAAATTCAGGACCTCGCACTTGCCGGGCAGGCGCTTATGCCACCGAGCTAACTCACCGGCCCTAATATGCACTTTCTATAGATATGTTAATACTATCAAAGAATAATTGCCCTACATCTATTTTATCTCCTTCTGAGGCTTTGCATAAACTCATTAAGAAATGATTTAATGAACTCTCAGCTGGAATTCTATTTCCTTCATTTTCAAATTCTTGGGATCCATCTCGAAACTATACCCTGGTACTTAGAAGACACTAGATTAAATAATATTACAATTCTTTAAAAAGTGAACTTGCAAAATATTCATAGCTTTTTATTTTTTCTTGCAATGAAGGCAAGCTTATTATTTTAAGATAATCTATTCATAAATGTGGATGTTGACCAAACAATTTCACTTTTAAACTGGGGACAGAAGAGAGTGGTGTAAAAATTTTATTGAATTTTCTTCTAAATAAATATGAAGCATCCATGATTATGTACAATGTAGATAGTCCTGATTAAGATGCTAATTAAGAATAACTTTTATAGAGAAGAATTCTGGCTCTAAGAAGGCACAAGAGATTTAACTAAAGGCCACACTGTAGCAAACTTAATACCACAATCTCTCAATGGATTTTCTTAATTGTAATTATCTCTTCTTCAGCTGTTATAATATTTGAGAGTCTCCAGATTTAAAAAATATTTTTTGGGGCTGGTGAGATGGCTCAGCGGCATAAACACCCGCCTGGCAAGCGCGAGGGCCCCAGTTCGACTCCCGGATCCCACATACGAAAAAGGGGCCGGTGATATCGCTCAGCGGCACGGGCGCCTGCTGGCGCGCGAGGTCCTGAGGTCGACCCCGGTACCCACAAAAAAAAAAAAAAATTTATGATGGTAACTGCAAAAACAAACAAACAAACAAACATTTGGGGCAATGGGAAAACTGAGGTTAAATATAAAGATTAATTCTTTCAGAGTATAAAGTCACCATGTTCAAGAACCTTAAGTGGGATGTTACAATGTAGGAAGGTGTCACCAGGTAACGTGCTGGCTCAGTTATTGTGTCTTTCACAGCCTTTTATGCCGAAGTATGGACATTTGCATTTGTTAAAATTATCCTACCCTCACAATAAGATTCATTTTCTATGTTTAGTGGCCATTTTTCTTTTGCTTTTCTTAACTTTAATTTTCTTATCCATAAAAATGTTAATAATATCTATTTCTAGGGCTATTTTCAGAGTTAACAGGAGAGATTATATTAAGAATTTCTCCTGGAATAGTATTAGTACCTGCTACCAATACTACCATACACAATACCACTGTCCCTACTTGCTTATTTCACTAATGCTCTAATACCAACCTTATAATAATGTAAAGCATATCTGGCCTTGGTTTGGTCACTGTTACAGTTCTCCAAAATTGCCAAAATGCTAAATTTCCCATAAATTTATTTTGGCAAATTGTCGAAACAACTTCATTAAGAATCAATAACTTGAAAAATGCTTATTAAGGTCCCACTATATTCCAGGGACTTTGTTAAGCCATCAAAAATCTACAAATGAACAAAGACAGAATTTTCAGACTTTAGGAGCTTAACTTCAATTAGTGGAAACAAACAGGTAACAAGTCGACAAAAAACGGAGAAATAAATACTATACATAAAGTGCAAAGTTCAAAGTCTGAATACCCAGAACAGGAAGAACATAAAGGTATAGGGATGGAGTGAGGAGGAGTGTGCATTTATCCATGATGAAGAGTGAAAGTTGGGGCTGGTGAGATGGCTCAGCGGCATAAGCGCCTGCCTGGCAAGTGCGAGGGCCCGAGTTCGACTCCCGGAACCCACATACTAAAAAAGGGCCGGTGATATCGTTCAGCGGCATGGGTGCCTGCTGGCACGCAAGGTCCCGAGGTCAACACCCAGTACCCACAAAAAAAAAAAAAAAAAAAGAGTGAAAGTTGGGAGTGGATCATTCTAAGTACAGAGAAATCAGGTAACAAGTAGAAAAAAAGAACATCTTAAGCTAAGAACTTTAATATAAAAGCAAAGATGAGTCTAGGCTTATGCCTAAAAATTAAGATAAAATAACTGGAGACAGGAGGCATAATGTGTGACCAAATTATCAGGACCCTTGAAAGTCTGGTTTTATATTTTATGGACTCTTTTTTTTCTTTCTCTTTCTCTTTCTTTCTTTCTCTCTCTTTCTCTTTCTTTTTTTCCTTGTTGGCACTAGGAATTGAACCTCTGACCTGGAACAGAGCATGTGCTCTACCAGAGAGCTAAATCCCCAGCCCTGAAATCTATTCTTCATTCAGAAAACAGTAGCAAGCTATGAAAAATGACATAATAAGATCTGATTTCAGCAAATTCAATACTTCTGTTATGTGGATAATGGTGGCCAAATGGACTGATTGGGGGCTACAACACGTGGTTAATGGTGGCCAAATGGACTGATTAGGGGGCTACAACAGTAGTAACACTAAAGGGAGGTAATGATAACAAAAAGTGAATTCAAACAAAATCTTTTGGGTAGACACAAACAAAGGTGGTGTAGTAGTGACAGTTCATCTCTACGATACTGAGTGCAGTCCCTACCAAAGTGTCTACTGCGACTGTCATAAAATATTTCATCGTGGTTTCTTTTATAGCCCCTTCTCTCTCATACACATTTTGAAAACAAGAATTAAGAAAATATTTATTAGAAAAATATATAAGTTTTACCAGTTATCTGTGAGTGTCTTCATAAATGTTCCATTCATTACAAGTTTGTTCTACTTGTTTTTAGCACTATTGTGTTTTGTGAAGAAATGAGAGGAAAACAAGAGGAAGACATAATCATAACAAGGAAAGCAAAGACTATTGGCCCTCTTCTTCAGTCATCTAGGACAGTAGATTTTTAAACTTCATTTAGAATAGAATCAACCAAACTTACTTACGCCCAACCAACTATACCTATGCCCAACCAACTATACTTATGCCCAGCCTAGCCCTACATCCCACTTTTCATATTGTATGATATGACTGAATAGCTGCTTTAGAGGAAATACTGAACATCCTACGAGAAAATGGTGATTAGTACTTCAGGGTCCTTACAATGGATAGTACTGAAAATCAAACTTTGACTAGTAAGCTACATTTTTAAAAAACAATTTATATATAATGCAGTATATATGTAGAATTGCACTCATCAAACCAAACATACACAGCTGAAAACCACTTTTTACAAATTAGCACTTACCTCACCTGATGCAGTATACTTTGGTATTTTCTATTCTACTAGCTGTCTTTTCAGCCAGACAGTAAAGAAATTTCCGAAAATGTCCTGAATAATAGTTACTTTTCATTTTAAAAAATACATTAACATGCAGTGAGCTTATTACTACACTAAGAAAAGACACAAAATGATTCAATCTATTATATTGATTTTAATACTAACCAAAGACAGCTATCTAATATTTTGAGAAAGCTTCATATAAGTGGGTGTTCTAAATCAATATTAAACACTGACAGTAATACACCGTGCAGGTGCTCTCACTTTTGTAAAAATATTAAAATTTTAGACAATTTTTAAAATATCTTATTAAAAAGACAACTGAGTCTAATGCTGAAAAGAAACATAGCCTGTATCTCATTTAGAAAAAAACTAAAAGTCTCACAAGAAAAGAGACAGAATTCTTTAAAAATCACAATAATATACATTCAATGAGATAAATTTCTTAGTAGATGCTGCTAGCAATAGTTAGGGAAAAAGATCTAAATGTGACTTTTCCCCACCAATATCCATACAATATTTAAAATGAGAAAATGTAGGAACATTTACATGAAGACAATGTGTTTCCTGAACTATCCATAGTAAGTCATATAAAACAAAAAGGTTTTTTTTATTTAGATAAAGTAAGGTAAGATAAGGGTTGTTACAAATACAAGAGATATTCCCAACTGCAGGAAGAAAATTCATCTCCATTTTTACTAAACCACCTATGCAACAAACACAGAAGCACTGAGTCCTGTGAGTATTTTCTTTGCTACTAAGTCTTTAATGGTCTCATATGTCAAATGCCAATGGTTCCTGCAGCAGAGAATTTTAGGTGACTGCCTTTTTCTGTATCTATTCTCCTTCTCCTCTGTAATAGCAGGAGCTTAATGAGGAATCTGTCCAGTTTGCTGACAGCTACATTTCCTAGCATCTTCTATTGCAAGGTGTGTTATATGCTCAAGTTGTAGACAATGAGATAAAAGCAGAAGCAATATGTATAATTTCTGCATCATAAATTTAAAGAGGAAAAGAGTTGCCTCCCTATTTCTCACTTCTCTAAGCATGAAGGTAGAGACCACCTGCACACAAAGGGTGAAGTTGGCTCCCACTGTAACATGGCACAAAGCTAAATGCATAATGTGTATGGTTTCAGCCTAACCTTCAATGAACGTAAAACATTATATGCCATAACATATGAGCTATAATTCATAATATTACCAAGAATGAAAATCAAGATAGGGGAACTAAGGGATAAGGGAGGGAGGAGGGAAGGAAGTGGAAGGGGGATTAAAAAGAAAAAAGAAGGTGTATTATGTACATGTACACACTCACCAAGATGACTGAAAACTGCATGTATTGCAAACATGTACTAATAAAATTTGTAAAAAATTAAAAAGGCAAATCTATATCCTAAATATTACAGAATTCCTGTTCTATCATTTACTTCTCCAAACTCAATGAAAAAGGGTATATAAAATGTGAGTGAAGTTTAATTAGGATATAGTAGCAAGGTTAATGAATAAAAGCATGTAAGATTTTGAGACTAACAGACAGTTATATGGTAATAGAAAGGTCATAAATTCCCAAATCGACAATCAAGAATGTCAAATAAATATTTCCTAGAGAATAAGGCTACCTGTCTTCTACAAACTAAACCTTTTTTTTGACAGGATGAAACTTTCCTGTATATATTTCATACAAAACACTGAAATAGAACATAACTGCATTCCTCACATCACTACACCAAAATGTCAAAAGATTCAGTTCTCTGCATGAAAACACACAACATAAATATGAAAGGAGTCTACATTTTCAACATGGTATTCACACAGTGCAGAGTCAAATGGAGACCACTGTAATGAAATGGGCATAGAACTTTCAAAAACTAATGTAAAGAAGTTTAATAGAATGAGATAAAATAAAAACACTAAAAGGTTATTCAAATAGAAGTTATCTCTTACAATTAGAATCACTCACAGTTATAAACCATTTAATCTCTCCAAATTTTTGTGATAGTTTTCTTCTTATGCAGTTAACTTGGAGTGATTTAAATACATTAATTATTGATTTGGTTCTATTTCTTCAGTTAAGACATTTTTTGTAGACATAGATCACAGAGATATATGTCATAGCACTAGCCAATACTACTCCAGTGGTGAAAAAGATATCTTTTTGTATAACTGCTGTAGGAAAGCTCAGTGATGAATCTTAAATAGTTTTTAGATGAAAACACCAATATTTCAGACTTAATGCCTCACTAATTTTTTTTCATTTTCTTTAACAGATGCTTGTTGGAAGTAACTGGAACCAATATTGTTGGTATTCATAGAATAGATACTTGCTACATTTTAAATTTAATTCTCAACACAAAGGAAATATTGAAAGGTAAGACCAAAGTTTGGTGTAGCATCTCTAAAGACGAAAGCTAGGTATGATGTCAGAACATCTTCTTGCTCTTGATGTACACAGTGAACAATGAACTTGAATGAAAGTAATGTGGAAAGAGCTGGGGATATACCTTAGTGGCACAGTAACTGCCTGGCAAGAGCGAAGTCCTGAGTTAGCTAGAAGATAGTATAAATTTCAAACTTTATTTTCTTCTTTTGTGACACTGGGGATTGAATCTAAGGGCTTCACGCTAAGCTACATTCCCAGATTTTTTTTTTTTTTGAGATAGCATCTCACTAAGTCAATAAATTATCCAGGCTGAGATTAAACTTGCAAACCTCTTACTTCAGCCTCCCAGATTGCTGGTATTAGAAACTTGTGCCATCACATCTAGACGTCTATTAAATTTTCATCTAAAAAGATTAATGACAGGGCTTCCATCAGACTTGTTACCAATTATCTAATACAATAATATGTGGCATTCTGGTAACAAAAATCTAATGGACAAAGAAGCACTAGTGATGATATAACTCTAGATATGCAAAGAAAGAGGAGAGTCCCACATAAATGTTTCCCAGTGTATGATTATTAAAAAGATGGGAAAGAATTTATATCCATGTAGATTTATTATTTAGAGAGTCACATGTACCAAGTGTGAACTGCAGAAAAGAAAAGCTGAAAGACTTGAGGGTGGACTTGTCCTGAGTTTCAATTTATCATATTTCATTGGTATGTCATTAATTGTGCAAAGTACAATCATTTGAGAAAATAAATAACAACATTTATAAGACAAAGATTAAATTACACTAGTTGTTCTCTCCATTTTTCCAATAAAAAATGAGTAGAAGAAAAAAAAGGTTAGAAAACTCAACATACATGGGATATTTAAGTTAAACCTAGTACACCTAGTGGCTCAATGTCTATACATATCCTCAAGACTTTCAGAAAAATTACTAAGCATATTTCAAAAATTGAATAAAAAACAAGCCAACTCTGATGTGCATTATCAATTTAGTAATTGTATTATCATAAAAAGACACAGCATCTAGACAGATTCTGAGCTTCCATGGCATGATTTGAAAACAATTTACTTCCTAGAGATTGCCCTTTATGACAGAGGTGTGCTGAGAGAATGGGAAAATAAAAGCCTGCCTTGATGAAGTCTACTCAGTAAGATGATGCAGCTCAATCATTACTGTTTGTATTTACATGGACAAATAAAATTTCCATTATTAAAAAAAAATATCATATGGAACCAGAAGAGACCCAGAATAGCAAAAGCAATACTGGGCAACATGAGTAAAACAGGAAGCATCAAAATCCCCAACATCTAGCCTATATTACATAGCAATAGTGATAAAAACATCAGAGTACAGGCACAAAAAAACAGGCATGAGGAACAGTGGAACAGACAGGATGCAGAAACAACCCCAAGCACATTCAACTATTTTATGTTTGACAAAGGGGCCAAAACCATACACTGGAAGAAAGACAACCTCTTTAATAAATAGTGCTGAGAAAACTGGCTTTCCACATGCAGAAGATTGAACTTAGACCCATCTCTCTCACCATGTAATAAACTAAAATCAAAGTGGATCAATGGAGTAAAATGTTAAAACAGAAAATACTTAATTTGCTGGAAGATAAAATAGGTAAAACTCTTGAAGGCACAGGTATTGTCAAGAACTTTCTGAACCCAACCCCACTTGAACAAGAAATAGCACCAAGATTCACCAAATGGGATCATATCAAATTAAAAAGCTTTTGCATAGCAAAAGAAACAAGCAACAGAGTGAAAATACAACATACAGAATAGGAAAAAAATTGCCAGCTATTCTTCAAGCAAAGCACTAATATCTAGACTTAATAAGGAAATCAAAAACAGGAGACAACCCCCAAATAAAAGACCCAATCAAAAAATGGGCAAGTGAAATGAAAAGACATTTCACAAAATAAGAAGTACAAATAGCCAATAAATACATGAAGAAATGTTCAACATCTAGCCATTAAAGAAATGCAAATTAAGGGGCTGGGGATGTAGCTCAATGGCACGGTGTCTGCCTCGCAAGCGTGATGCCCTGAGTTCAATTCATAATGTCAAAAAAATGCAAATTAAAAGAACATTGAGATTCCATTTTACCCCCAAACAATGGCTATCACCAAGAAATCAAGTAATAACAAATGCTTGCTAGACTGAGGAGCAAAAGAAGCTCTTCTACATTGTTGCTGGGAATACAAGGTAGTACAACCACCGTGGAAATCAGTAAGGAAATTACTGAAAAAATTAAAACTAGAAATTCCATTTGATCCAGTTATTCCCCTTCTAGTATCTTCCTTGAAAGAGTTAAAGACATCATATTGCAGTGATATATACATACACATGTTTATAGCAGCACAATTCATAATTGCTAAATGTTGAAAGCAGGCTTTACGTTCTTCCACAGATAAAAGGATAATGAAAATGCACTACTTACATACAGTGGAGTACTACTTTGCCATAAAAAGGGTACATTTGGTTCATCTTTAAGAAAATGGATATGCCTTCATATGATAATATTAAGTAAGATAAATCAGACACAAAAGTAGTGCATAATTTTTCTTATATGAGAAATACAAACTATAAATAAAGAGCAAAATAAAAGATAATAGGAAAGAGAGATCTTTCTCAAATGGGAAGGGGATGAAAAAACATAATCGATATGTATTATGCACATGTACCAAATCCCCACAAAGAATGTAAACATTATTTTCTGCAAACATGTACCAACAAAAAATGTGAATAAAAAAGTCTGAAGGTAATCATTTTGGGGTGATTTGGTCAAATATTAAACATATATTGCAAGTAAAAATATTTGGAACTAAAGCTACTTACCTATTCCAATGAAAGCAGCTTTGTAACCATCTTTTTTCAAAGTGCTAAGAGTCATTTCATCCACTGAAAGGCTTTTACCACAATTTATCTAAGAAAAGAGCATTAAACAAGTCGAACAATAATCTTTTAGCATTTAGTTAATTAAAATCATAACAAATCACATCAAAATAAATTCAGTTAAAGAATCTTTCTATAAAAATTATAATTAATATGTATATATTCTTTTAGCATACAGGCTTACATAAAGGAAAGTGTATATAAATATAATACTAACATGTTTTATATTAGCGATAAATACAGAAAAAGTCAGAAGAAAATTAAAACCAAGTCTGTAAACTTTTGTAGCTTACTTAATATGCTCAAAACGCTATGTGGGGTACTTGAGACAATAAGATGACAAATGAGACACAGTCCCTGCCTCCACACAGTCAGGAAGGGGGCAGAATATCTACACACCATACTGTAACATAAAACAATGTGGTCAGCATATGTACACGGGAGTTCAGAAAATGGAGAGTTCACTCTAGTCATGGTCATGAAGATGAGTATAGAGACAGGAAATAGGATTTCACCAGGGCCTTTAACAGGAATAGATAGGACTCACACTGGGGTTATTGTCCAGGGAAGATGAACAAAGTGAAGAAGTAGAGGTTATTCACCCCATTAAAAGTCAAAATACTTAAGACTTTTTTTTTCAGACAAGAGTCAATTTTTAGATCTGGCACCTGTTGTACTGAAAGGAAGCCAGGTTCTACAGAGAAAAGAACTTAAAACATCGTGGCAAGTAAATATTGTAAAATTTATCCCCCAACAAGAGTGATAGCTATGTACCCAGGCAGCTGTGCACTTGGGTAAAAGGAACATCCATATATTTCAAGGAATATTGGAGCCAAGTTCTTCACTGACACTGAATCCTGGAGATACAAGAACGGGGACCTATGCAAGGGATAAATAATGGAGCCTGACTAAATTCTGGTTCACAGTGGATCCTTTGAGACCACTGACCCTGTCAGTGAACATTCTCCTAGTCTCCAAGTGCATAATTGAAATTATTGCAGCTGTCAGTTGAAGTAATCCCCATGTTAGATCTCTGGTGTTTGTAATAAGAGCTATAATAGCTATCATAGTTGGGAAGGCTACATGAAAACATCTTGATGTTTTGAGAGAGTAAATCAAACAACATACAATACCCCAAGTGCAGGTGGGATGGGGAAAGTGGGTGGTGGTTCCCATCTAATCTCCATTTAAATCACCAGTTTGGTCCTTCTAGGATCCAGTGATTCCTAGAGGGTGAATATAAACTAATGCAGGCTTACCTAAAGAGTAAACTGAAATTGCATTTTCCGGGACAGATATGGTATATTGCTAAAGCAGATTTATAAGGCCATGAGGACACTGCATGTGGCCACTGCTTTGGTAAATGCATAGTTGCTATTCCAATTAGAAAATGAATCAAAAACATTTCATGCTCAGGGAGGAGAGATAAGAGTACTCATTTACAGTTTGCCTCAAGGCTATATCAACTTCAGAAATGATATATGTAATCTGAAGCGATCTGGGCTTCCCACAGAACTTCAATATGATCCATTATATTGACAATGTCATGCGGATTGTTCAGCATGAGCAACAAGTGAGTATGCTGGGGATTTTAAGACACATGAACTCCAAAGGGTGGGAGATGAACACTACGATTAGTGACTAGCCAGCTTGTGAAGTTTAGAGAGCCAGTTGTCAGGTATGAGCCAGTATATCCCCTCTGAGGTAAATACCTGCATCTTGCATTCCTCACCACAAACAAAAAAGCACAATGCCTGGTACTTTCTTTGAGTTCTGAAGGCAATATATTCCTAAAAACTAGTGTCTAATTTGAGTCATAGAGGAACAAAAGTTTTACCAGTGAAACACTGACTGCAGTTAGCATTTAGAGAGTACTTAACTAAGCACAGAACTTTCTTCAGGTGTTGCATAAACTGATTTCCTGTATTCTCACAAGTCTGGGCTAGCACAAAAACCCAGGACAGCATATTGTATCTGAAAGGCTGGCAATGTAGTGTTTCCGGAGCATGAAGTACACACTGAGGAATGGACAGAGACGTGTGGGGAGAAGGTAAAAGACTAAATCATGGAAGACCATTTTTTTTTTTGTCTTCCTAAAATAAACTAATTCTACTGTTATATTACTAGAAAGACTAAGTGTTGGAAGTTTATAATAAAGGTGAGATTAATAACTAATATTCAAAATTCTGAACACATCAAATGTCATTGTGTAAACTGTAACATTAATTAAACATGTAGAAGCTAATAATGAATATTATTATTAGATTTAGTAGAATTAGATCCCTTTAAAAATATCAAATGGTGAGGTTTTAGAATTTTAAATTATTTTAATTTTTAATCAACAGATTTTTTACTTTATTAAAAAGAAAGATGGATAATTCTGTCACTTAAATAATCTTAACACAATACATATATATATATGTATATATATACATACATATATATACATATGTATGTATGTATGTATGTAAAAGCTTAAATGTGAAAGAAAACAACAGGTCCAAATATTCTAAATTAAATATTAGCAGATTGAATAAGAATGAACTTTCCAAAGTACAGCAATGATCCACTGCCTCAGCAAGATGTTTCAAAAAAGACCTTCCATCCTTTCTGAAACGTTTGTGTGCGTGTGTGTGTGTGTCTGTAACAGAGCCTTAGTTTAGTACTATAGTGGTGTTGTGCAACTTATCAAATGGAAACAAAGACAACCCAATCTTTCTACCTCATTAGAGTAAGAAACTATAAGTATATAGGAAAGATGTAGACATTTTGATTTTCTACAAGGCAATTCCACTTTAGTAGGCAACCAGGGAAGGGAAAAATGGAGATTTTTCCTTTTGTGTATAGATGTCTGGGAATTATCATGACATTTTGTGTTAAACTAGTAAAACTGAGAGTAAAAAGATTTCATTTAACGGTCCGGAGACCTTGGGGGAGACACAGATGATACTCATCACTTGGCAGCATTTCCTACTGGAAATGAGAACAGAGCTGTAACAATAATATTTGATGGAGTGACAGGCTCTGGACTCCTCTCTCTGTTACTGGAAATCTACTTAAATTTGTTCCTCCTGAAAGTCTCAATACCTGAATGTTTGCCAAAGAATAAATATCCAACTCTCAGAAAGAACTGGAAGAAAGTGTAAGCTTGACAAAAGTATAAGCCTTGGTTTCATTATGAGTGGGAAATTTAACTGAGACGTGCAAAACTCAACTAATAAGACAATTACTGATTCCAAAAACATTCTTGTAGCTGATATTTTATAAAATCTCAACATTATTTGTCAAATAGATCTAACAGTACAAAAAAATCACATAGTGGACATTTTGTTTATATTTGTGTTCCTTCCACCCTGTACTTTTATATATGTAGTATCTTACACAGTGATTTTCTTAGATATGGATTACAGTATATACAGCCCTCCTCTAATGACTTTAGCAACACAGAAATAGATATTTCCTAGATAAATTCAGAATAAAAATTCACCCCACTTCAAGTTCAGTGTAATATTTAGTACTTTGATACAACAGAAGTTCTAAATACCATATGACAAAAATTCTAAATGTCAAATGCTCAAAGCTAAAGCCAAAAGTCCCACATAATAAACACTTTGTACTTTGATAAAAGTTTATTTTTATATCCATAATATCAATTCATGTCTGTACTAATATTTATTGCACAGGATAAAGATTTATATTTATTTGGAGCAGAACTCTTTTTTTTTTTTGTGGGTACCGGGGGTCAAACTCAGGACCTTGCATGCCAGCAGGCACCTGTGCCGCTGAGCGATATCACCGGCCCTTTTTTCGTATGTGGGTTCCGGGAGTTGAACTCGGGCCCTCGCGCTTGCCAGGCAGGCGCTTACACTGCTGAGCCATCTCACCGGCCCTGGAGTAGAACTCTTACTTCAACTGAAATATGTGATATCCGTTTTATTAAATGTAACAATACACATGTTCATTACATTCTTCTAATAGAAAATTTGGTTAAAGAGATCAAATATTTCCAGAAACATTAAGATAGAAAATAAAATAGAAGAATTTTTAAGGTAATACTTAGCTTTCTTAGGTAAAATTATTTTATTAGCTATTAATGAACATTTCTCTCCTTCCAGTACAGATATAATCTGATTTTATATTTGTTTCCAATATTATACTATAATAATGGGAGTTGTGTCAAATAACCATAGTGAAAATATGATGATGTAGAGAGGTTATCAAGAAAGAGTTTTCTATATTATATACCTTTTGTATTACATTTTGAAACAGAAAATGCATGATATTCACAAATTAAGTTAATGCAAACAGATTTTCATCAAAGTATTTTAGAAAAGGGTAAATACACATATTTTAAACATGCAAAAAATGCAAGATCTTTATGCAGACTACTCTTTTCTTTGTAAAATACATATACTATAAAAACTATAAAACAAAATATTAGTTTCCATCTAAACTCTGAATTACATAACACACAAAAACTAATCTAATAATTAGTAACATTGATACAAATATCAGAGAGATTCTACTAACTTTTATCTGTGGTTAAAAATAATTCTATAAGGCCGGTGAGATGGCTCAGCAGCGAATGTGCCTGCCCGGCAAGCACGAGGGCCCGAGTTCAACTCCCGGAACCCACATACGAAAAAGGGGCCGGTGATATCGCTCAGCGGCACGGGCGCCTGCTGGCGCGTGAGGTCCTGAGGTCGACCCCCGGTACCCACACACAAAAAAAAATTCTATGGGAATTTTTACCATAAAATTGAGAGATATTATACAAACTTGAGCAGCTATTTCTTCTAAAGAGTAAATAACTTTGGAGTTATTCACTTTCGAATACTCCTTACTCATCCAGAAGGCTGCCATATTTGTTTTCTCTCTCTCTCTCTCTCTCTTTCTCTCTCTCACCCCTCTTTCCCTGCCTTCAAATAAATTGCCTTCTTTAAAAAAAAAGAATAACTATATTATACTAGATGTGGCTTTTTAATGTGAAATCAGTTGAGAATATGACTTGATAACTTAAAACCTGTATATCCTACTAAGTGAAAGGAAAAAAATTTTAATTCTACCAACAGTACTATTCTTAAAGAAGAAAATAAAATTATTATCCTACAAAATTGTAATTACTCAAGAAAAATAACAATATTAACAAAACACATGGTGCTGGCAAAATATTTATTTCCTCAGAAATTGATAAACTTACATTTCTTTATTATTTAAATTATAAAAACAAAATTAGGGAAGTATATACTTCAAGAGGGTAAAAAAGGGGGAAAATTTAATAAAGGTCTCAGTTTTAACAAATATGAAAACAGAAATTTAACAAGTGACTCTTTTAAAGAATATGTAGAGAAATTACTATCTAAATTAAAGAAAAAAGTACAAAATAAGTTTAAAGATGAGAAAGCTAATACAATCACAAGTAAAGTTGGATTATATCTACTGTATTGTGGAATAACGTTTAAATCTACGAAAATAAATGCAAAAGTCTCAATGAAATAGAAAATTTATCTAAGAAAATACATTGGCAAAATTGACATGGGAACAAAGGGGATGGAAAATACTAATAATCCTGGGAGATATATTTTTAAATACTTAAAATTCTCTTATAAAAAGCTTTGTGGTTAGAAACACATAACTTACTAAAAACTAAATTACTAAAAATGTCTCAAGACAATATTATTACTAACAACAGAAGACAAAATACTTGAAAGTTTATTTTTATCGGGCTGACACAATTTTAACATCTAAACCCACACAGACAAAAAAAAGATAGGTACAAAAACTGCTTTGTAGATTTAAAACTCTATAAGGGCACTGATAATATTTGTTCTTTATAATATTTTTAGTTATAATACTAATGGATAAATAAGTTAATAAGTGAATGCAAAATAATTTTAAAAAACACTAATAAGAGCTATAATATTCTACAAATCCAGAAATAATAAAATGTGATGGAAAAGTTTATGTGTTCAGCAATGCAAAGATGAATATAAACCAAATAAAGAGGGTTGTTGAAAATTTAATGCCCTTTATTTTTAAAAATTTTTACCATTCTTTCTTTATTAAAATTAATCTAACACTAGAAAAAATTTACAATATACTAAAAATGCTATCTCAGAATAAAGAATTCTATGTCTTATCATTTTTTAACATAGAGATTTTCAGACATTGAAACTGAGAGAATAATATATGTGTATGTAATGTAAAAAAAGTAACATTCTCATTATTTTCTGATGACATGATATTTTACTTCAAAAATTCATCTTATTACTTAAAAAGAACGAATCAGCTATTGCATATGAAATAAATTGAAGTTATTAAACAGGAAAGCGGTAACTTGATACTAAAGTGGATAAATTGAACAGTTTTAACATATGATCACTTCCATTAGAGAAATGCAAATTAAAACAATGCTAAGACTTCATCTTACTCCAGAAAAAATGACAATCATTAAGAAATCAATCAAAAACAAATGCTGACTAGGCTGTGGTAATAAAGGAATACTTCTTCATTGTTGTCAGAAACATAAACTAGTACAACCATTATGAAAATCAGTATGGAGATTTCTCAAAGAACTGAAATTAGAAATTCCATATGACCCAGTGATCCCCCTGCTAGTTATCTGCCTCAAATAGCTTAAGACATCATACTACAGCCATACAAGCATACCAATATTTATAGCATCACAACTCATAATAGCTAAATCCTGGAAACAGGCTGTTTACTGGTCAATAGATGATTGACTAAAGAAAATGTGGTATCTACTTACTAATGGAATACTATTCTGTTATAAAGAATGACAGATATGAGACATTTGTAGGAAAATGGATGCATCTAGGAAATATAATGTTGAGTGAAATATACCAGACACACAAGCTCAAATATCATATCGTATCTCTCATTTGAGTGAGGCAAAGTACAAACAGAATAATAAAGGATGGATAGAAGGGGCAAAGAGGATGGATCTCCTATAATAGGGAAGAGGTCCAAGGGAACAAGGGTGAGGAGTGAGGAGGAGGGGAAGGGGAAACAAGTAGAATAAAGATGTGCCATATACAGGAACCTGACAACCTCAATTAATGTAAACATTATAAGTCATAACATGAACTAAGATTAAAAATATCAACAAGAATGAAAATTGGGATAGGGTAATTAGAGGAAGAGGGAGGGAGGAGAGAAGTGGAAGGGGATTTAAAAAAAAAAAAAGAAACAAACTGTGGCATGTACATGTAACTACTCCCCAAGATGATGGTAAACTGCGTGAATTGCAAACATGTACTAATAAAATAAATAAAAAACAAAACAAAAACTAAGAAAGTAAAAAGCAAAAAAAACCCCATGATTACTTTATAACATTTGAATGATTATTAAACTATTATAGGTAAAAGTCTAAAGTTTAAAAGAAGAATGAGGGCCCTGTGAGATGGCTCAGCGGGCATAAGCGCCTGCTGGCGCGGGAGGTCTTGAGTTCAACCCCCGGTACCCACACACAAAATAAATAAATAAATAAAATAAAATAAAAGAAGAATGATTCTAGAGTGTTCTATCTTTGGCACACTGTCAAAGGTAAAATTATTTATTAAATAAATGAAACAAATGTATTGGAAAGAAAAAGCAGCATAAACAAGATAATGCTAAACCATAAAAGCCACAGAGATTTTATGCATTGAATGGAGCACAAGAGTCAGTAGGAAACCAGAGAAAATGTCATTTTATTGTCAGGAAATTATTGTTGACTCTAAGAATATATTGTTCGTTGAGAGGGACCAACAGAACTTAGGTTGTAAGGAGAAGCTGAGTGATGTGACCCCTTTGAAAATGGAGCCCTGAAAGCTTAAGTCAATAGGTCATAAAAGCTTTAGGACTATATTATGAATGGATCCAAGTCCCCAAAGTGAAAAAGAATCTTATTGTTGTCTCTCTTCAGAATTGTATTGTTTACAAAGCAAGTGAATAATTTACCCCTTTCACATCCTAAAACAAAAGAGGTTTCTCTTTGTAGCTTTTTTTCTCAATAATGTCACAAATTCACAGATTTTAAAATCCAAACATACAATATGGTGACAAATTCTTCCTGCAACTTTCCAAAGACAATCTGTATTATAAGATTCTTGTATGTTTCCAGAGATATTCCATGCATATGAAAACAAATATATTTTACCCATATGGTAGTAGCATACTTTTTAAAAAGTATTGATGAAGGCTAAATTGGTGAATTGGTTTGCCAAAGCTCTCTAACTGTAAAATTACAATGTATATGACTGTAGCTGAAAGGTATATTTTCTGCACTCAGTACATCGTCAACTATATCTTTAGTTTACAAATACAAGTAATGTATACCTTCTAATTTTTGCAGTATATCTGGTCAAATAGGATGCAATTTGTCAGTTATGTGTAAGACATTTTAAAATGCCATAATTTCTGATTTGTCTTTAATTGGTAGCCATATGAAGTACATTAGTTTGAAGTTTCAATAAATTATTCTTTCCTAATGTAATGAGAATTATATAAGAATTTAAATTCAAAATGAAATACATTTAAAGAACTTTCCAGAATATAATTTTGTAAATAATCACCCCTACATTATGTATTTTGAACAATGTCATTTTGAACATTGTGGTTTCTTTCTCTCGATTTTTTTTTATTAGCACATGTTGGCAGAACATAACGATTACATTCCTTGTGGGGTGCTGGTACAGGTACATAACACATGTTCATTCTTTTTTTTTTTTTTTGTGGGTACCGGGGGGGTCGACCTCAGGACCTCGCGCACCAGCAGGCGCCCGTGCCGCTGAGCGATATCACCGGCCCCTTTTTCGTATGTGGGTTCCGGGAGTCGAACTCGGGCCCTCGCGCTTGCCGGGCAGGCGCTTAAGCCGCTGAGCCATGTCACCGGCCCCCACATGTTCATTCTTGACATATTCCCTATCCCTCTATTCCTCCCACCCCCCCCTTGGTCTCTACTGGATATTTTGTTTAGCAATTTTATGTAACAGTTTTATCAGGTTGGGCCGGTGAGATGGCTTAGCGGCGTAAGCGCCTGCCTTGCAAGCACAACGGCCTGAGTTCGACTCCCGGAACCCACATATGAAAAAAGGGCCGGTGATATCGCTCAGCGGCACAGGTGCCTGTTGGTGTGCGAGGTCCTGAGGTCGACCCCCCGGTACCCACAAAAAAAAAAAAGTTTTATCAGGCAACCACTGTCAAGTAAACTGTAAATATTAGTGCAAAAGCATAAAATACGATTTGAGTCTTCCCACTTTTATTGATTAATTCCAACTTCCTTAAAATAAATGAGCTAAGAGTAGCTTGTTAATGACTTTTCAAAGTATCTTCTGCATATACTTACAGAATCTATTATGTAAATCATAGTGCAACATTCTTCTGTTGTTACACGGAAAATTAATATTTTCGCAACAAAAATATTAATATGTTCAAGTGAAGAGCCAGAGCATAAGACTTTTAACTAATGGAATAGAATAAGGATATCTAAAGCTATAGTCTATAAATACCATATTCAACTTTCCATCCACGTCTAAGAGAACAACACAATAGTTCACAAAATAATAAAAAGTACAAAGTTGTTGCTTTCTATCCCACTCATTTACTGCTTATCTTGAGAAAGGGTCATCACTTGAACAATAATGACATTATGTATATAATAAATAAAATGAAACTCTGTAAAAAATTATGTTCCAAATTGTGAAATATTAATACTTTGGTGCATACAACTTGCATGAAGAAATGTGATTAAACAAACCAAGTCCTTCTATTAGCTGCACTGAACCCCAAAGCAATTTAGGAATTTGGTTCTTACAGACAATTAATCACATGCAGGCTTGCCGGATGAGAACTATTGATTGCCCTTTTCCAGGCTAGTGGCATTCAGACAGTAGACAGACAAATGCCCTCAGCAAAGGAAAGCTTCTTTCTGCTTCTGCCTGGTGTTGCTCTTTATTGTTCTTTCCTAAAATGCCATTTGCTGTTAATCTTTAGAGTAGCACTTATTCCTATCTTTTTGAGCAATACTTATGTAGGTGTTATGTTTTTTGTTTACCTTTATGCCAAGGTCCTTCATAAGCTCAGTCTCAAAATTCACTACATCATATGGCAGCCGGAACTGAGGGATTTCAGAAGTACTCAAAAAGAAAGAGAAAAGAAACATTAGCGAAAAAACTTACCAGTCTTAAAAAATGCATTATCTATTTATTAATCACTATTAAAGGAATAAGTATTTTTTCTATGGGTATTTGTGCATTACATAATGTGAGCATGAGTATATCTGCATTTTCATTACCATTGTAAAATATTACATGGATTAAAAAGATATGGTAGAAACTCATATAAAAATTGTAAACATCATTGAAAAGAAAGGTTTGTGCTAATATGGTTTGGACAATATTTCATGCTTATATCTTGTACTCTGAGTAACTACTATGAAGATAACAATATGCAATGTATTAATTATTGCTACTCTCCTATTAGCCTGTTTTGAAACTCTGTTTTATTTTTATTTCTATTTTTTCTCTTTAAAATAATAAAATAAATAAATAAAAATTGTAAACAATATAAAAGAAGTAAAATTTTAATTTTTCAATTCTATATTTTGTTGATTAATAATTCTATGAATTCCTAAAATAATAAAAACTTATAAAGTAAACTTTTGAGGAAAATACATATAAGGTTTAATAGGTACATATGCTAAATATTAAAACAGAAATAATCTACTGGAAGATAAAATAGGTAAAACTCTTGAAGACATAAGCATAGGCAATGACTTTATGAAAAGAACCCCAACTGCATAAGAAATAACATCAGGAATCAACAAATGGAATTTTATACAATTAAAAACCTTCTGCACAGCAAAAGAAACAACCAACAGAGTGAAGAGACAATCTACAGAATGGGAACAAAATTACCAGCTACTCCACAGACAGAGCACTAATATTTAGTATATATAAAGAACTCAAAAAATTTAAAACCTCAATATAAAAGACCCAATCGAAAAAAGGGCAACTGGGGCCGGTGAGATGGCTCAGCGGCATAAGCACCTGCCTGGCGAGCGCGAGGGCCCGAGTTCGACTCCCAGAACCCACATACGAAAAAAGGGCCGGTGATATCACTCAGCGGCACGGGCGCCTGCTGGCACACGAGGTCCTGAGGTCAACCCCCGGTACCCACAAAAAAAAAAAAAAGAAAGAAAAAAGGGCAACTGAAATGAATAAACACATCACAGAAGAAGTAAAAATGGCCAATAAATACAGGAAGAAAGGTTCAATATCTCTGACCATTAGAGAAATGCAAATCAAAACAACACTGAGATTCCATCTTACTCCAGAAAGAATGGCTATCATCATGAAATCAAAGAATAACAAATTCTGGTGATGCTGAGGAGGAAAAAGGATCCCTTCTCCATTTTTGTTGGGAATGTAAACTAGTATGACCACTATGGAAATCCATATAGATATTTCTCACAAAAGTAAAAGTAGAAATTCCATTTTACCTAGTTATTCCTCTGCTTGGTATCTTCCCAAAAGAGTTAAAGATATAGTACAGTGTCTATACCTATGTATATAGCAGTAAAACTCATAATAGCTAAATCATGGAAATGACCTATTTGTCCATCAACAGATGAATAGATAAAGAAAATGTGGTATATATTTACAATTGACTACCACCGTTGGGTCATTTTAAGGAAAATGGATGCACATCTAGACCATAATTTTAAATAAATAAGACATAAAAGCTTAACTATCATGTTTTCTCTCATAGAAGAAATCCAAAATTAATTTGTAAAATGAAAAATTATTGAAGATAAGCCTTCCTAATCCGCCAATGAAAAGTTTTCTAAAGTGTACATGGAGTTCTCTCATTCTTTGGTCATAGGAACTGCAGTATTAAATTAATTTTCATACATCAAGCAATCAATAAGCCACCATGTTCAAGGCTATGAAAAATGCAAAATATAGTATTAAAATGACTATAAAATTTATAAATGACTATAAAATTAAAGTTATTTACAAATAGAATTTCCATCTACCTAGAAATATAAGGTTATATGTACAAATAAATTTGGGTCAAGGCTAGAGATAGGAACATCCCAAGCTGACCTGTGAACTCCAACTCCATTACGTCTTGGTTCATCTGAATGCTCTGGGCAAAGAAGGTGTTTGCCTTTGAAGACTAAGCAGAAAGATTCTTAACTACCACGAATGATTTGTAGACACAAACAGACACTCAGTCTTGGTAGTCATGGGGCTCTGTGAGAGAGATATTAAAAACATCCTAAAATTGGAGACTCATGTTCTCAAAACTCTAGAGAGGAAAGCAAAACCAACAGGACATAAATAAGAATGCTAGCCAAATAAACCAACTACATTAAAGTAAGGATTTATATCCATCCAGACACATTTGGAGACTGAGCACTTTCCTATGGCTAAGCCTTACTCTGGGATTTTTATGGGATCTCAGTAGAAGTATATGGAATTAAGAAAAAAAAGTGGTACTAGTGCAGGTCGATGACTGATTTAAGAAATAGGAAGAGCAGGTTTTAAGAAGTAGAAACAACTTTTCTGTTGGCCAGAAAGAAAGGAGTGCATAACAAACCTAGCAGGGAGAACCCTGAGAAATGAGGAAGGATCAGTCAGCATCTATAGCAGTATAACTTTTTCTTTCTTTTTTTTTTTTTGGTACCGGGAATCAAACTTAGGATCACCGGCAGGCACTGTGCCACTGAGCTATAACCCCAGGCCCTGTGGCAGTATAACTTTGAACAATGAAGAAGGCACAAGAGAAAGCAGGATGCCAGGTTGCTGGGCCTTCAGCAGTTCTTAGAAGTCCATCCTGCCATAAAAGCTTTATCGGGCTGGTGAGATGGCTCAGCGGCATAAGCGCCTGCCTGGCAAGTGCGAGGGCCCGAGTTCGACTCCCGGAACCCACATACGAAAAAAAGGCCAGTGATATCGCTCAGCTGCAAGGGTACTTGCTGGTGTGCAAGGTCCTGAGGTCAACCCCCGGTACCCACAAAAAAAAAAAAAAAAGCTTTGTCACCAACACTCAGCACCCTACTTGGCTCATGTGTTAAATGAATAATAGTGAGAGAATCACATTTCCCAGCATCTCTTAGAGCAAACAGTGGAGTGTGAATACTCAAAATGCTGGTTAAATTTGGCCACCAGCAAGCAAGTAGGGGATGATGAAATGATTGTTACAAATATGATACGCTTATATTTATAAATAGATGGGATTAGCAAACAGATAGGAAATACTGTATACACACATACACAGTACAAACTGACAAATGGAAAATACCAAATGTGAACCAGAGTGTTTCAAAGGGAAGGTTTATTGTAGGGTAAGACAATCAGGCAGGTAAGATGTCTTATGGTTTTTAACACCAACAGCATGTAATGACCCCTACATTTTAATCCTTGAATTTAATTTCCCAACCTTTATATCCACTCAGGCATCTAATAGATATCTTAAATTATCATGCCTTAAACTAATCTTTGGTTTCTCCACCCTATCATTGGTGTGCAGACAATTCCCTTTGATGATTGGTTCAACCCCCACACTCCATGACCACGCCTTCTTTATTTATCATTATCATACCATATATATATTATATGTGTTATATATATATATGTTATATATATGTTATATATATAATATACATATATATATATGTATGTTATATGTATGTTATATATATATATATATGTATGTTAAATCATTGCTCTAGAAATTTGATTTTTTCTTATTTCTGCTGAATCTGAATTACTTCTCTGTATTTTCTTGAAGTTCACTTAGTGTCATTAAAACAGCGATAATGAATTTTTTATCAGTGTTCATAATCTCAATCACAGGCAACTTATTTTGTCTACTTTGTAACATAGTATTTCTCTGAATGTTCTTGATCCTTACAATCATACGTTGATACATACACATTAGGAAAAAATATGTATCTATTCCAAAGATTACAAACTAGCATTATCTCAAAAGGTCCTTTAGCACCAAGCCTGTCCAGAAATTCTAGGCAGCTGCTCTCCTCTTTCAGTCCCTAGCCCTGAGATGTTTGAATATATTGCAAAGTTTCAAGGTTCCCATGGCCCAGGGATGCTGGGGAAGATACTGTACAAGGATGAAATCCCTTGGCTGCCAAGGGTGGTTCAGACCAAGCTGGAAATCAAGTTCCTATCCAATGCTGCCACTGGTTTTTCTGAGTCCAGACCTTCTACATTTGGCCAATGGTGATGTGACCCAGAACACAAGTTAATTTTTCTGAGGCAACATATTTCTGTTTGGCCCAAGACATTTCTAGAGATTTAATCAATGGATATCAGCCCGTGTTTTGGAGTCCCAAGTGTCTGCTCCACACTGGATTTTACTAGGGCAAGAGTGGTAACTGACTTTCAAGAAAATGACTTCCAGTTACTTTCTTTTTCTTCTTCTTAGGTGGACCTTTTCCAAGCAATGCTGCTTGAGATTCGGGAAAAAGCGATGCAAAGATGTAAAACTGTCACCCTACCTTCATCAATGTACCTTTTCTTTGAATATACAATGACCAGGTACTGTGATCTCTCATGTAGTTTTCTTTACACAAGTAAAAATACTTTGGTATGTGAATAATTGTTTAAATCGATAATCATTAGAGAGTCCTATACTGCTATATTGCTCTATTCCTCATCAAAACTCACATTTCCGAAAACACTCTCCTCTATTTTCATCTGACATAATATATACTTGTTTTAGTATTTCCTTGTTATCTGTCTTTTCATCATGAGAAGATAAGCGCTATTTGAATAACCACTTTGTTTTATTCATCCCTGTAGTTCTAGTACCAGAATTACTAGCATAAAGTAGGTGTTTAATAAATAATAATGGAAGGCAGGAAAGAAGAAATGGTAAAAGGTAAGTGAATATCAGGTCAAGCAGAACTTTTTGTAACAAGGAGAAAAGCAATACAATAAGATTTGAAAACTAAAACAATGTTTTTGAAAAGACAAATCAAGAGAAGAAGCCAAGAGATCCATCTGGAGGCTACCACGGTGGTATGGGATGTGAGTGGTAAATGACCTCATAAGTGGACAGGTGAGAGGAAACTTTAAAAAGTATTCATGAACTACAAATGCCAGGCTTTGAAGAGTAATCCAGATAATTCCTGTATTTGTTGGTGACAGTCACCCCCAGAGATGGCAAGCTCAAAAAGAGGAAGAACACTGACAGGGCAAAGCTTAAGAAGAGGAGATACCCAGGGTGAGAATGCATGAATCTTTTGCTCAGGACAGAGAGAGAACTCAGGGCAGATATACATGTTCAAATAATTTATATGTGGATAGCACTTGAAAACGAGAGTGTCAGTGGGAGTATCCCTGAATACTGAATGAAAAGAAGAAGGTAAAAGAAGACAGAATTTGATGGGGATGATTACTTACCAAGTTTGTTCTACCTATGGGAACTTTTTTCTTCTTCTATCTATATTTTTTTAACAATCTAAGGTTTTAAAGATAAATTTTCTTGCAACCATAAATCCTTCTGTACAGTTAGTGGGATGTCAGATAACATGGAAAAATGATTTTTCTATTCTTATGTGTGATAGAATTTACTCGTAACAACACCTTTCCATTCTTTTAAAGTGCAGTTCTCATGCTTTGGCAGAGCTGTGCTTGAGTTTTAAATTGGCATTATGAATTTATGATTCTACATTATCAAAATATTTACAATGGCTATAACTATTTGACCTAGACTGCATTTTTCTTTATTGACAATCAATATGAAATACAATTGATATACTGAAAATACTGTAATGTTTGAAATAATTACATCAAGGTACAGTATGTTACTGTTCTATTTAACAAGATATCATAATTCATAAATATTAAATTTTAAATAAATCATCAGGAAATATGTGCATGCATACTTAGCAATCTTAACACCATTTATCTTCGAAATCATCCTCTGAAATTCTTGTAATCTTTATAACACCATGTTTAAAACAAAGACATGTTTCGGGAAAAGCAATACTATTGATTATTTTATGAATTTGCTGTAGAAAGAGAAATAATCAATTGATTGCTTTCAATACAATAGAAATTAAATCCTGGATATCTTTCACTGACTCTAGTGATCTTTACTTGGGATACTAGTTCACTAGGGATTAAAAAAAAAAACCTATCTGAATGCAAAGGAGAGGGACAGATAAAACTTGGTATCATCTCTTTAAGCAATTGATTCAAATACAATACTAATTTAATCTTTTTTTAAGCCACTCTGAAAACACAAGAGAATGAGAGGTATTTGTAATTAAGTGAGAAAATAAAGAAATGTTTTGTTGTAATTCTAGCTAAATTTATGTCAGTTTTTATAATCCTGTAACAGTAACATAGAATGCCACTACCAATGGACAGGAAAAACAAGACTGATTAAACATTCCATATTGTTCTTAGGTACTGCAAAAGTTCAAAGGCAAAAGAAAGAGAATAAAATTTCAAAACAACCACCAAGAAGTATTTTATCATAAAACCAGTGCAATCTATCCCACTAAAAATGTTAAACAAATATATAAAAATGCAAATTTAGTGCCAATTTATATAATTTTAAAATGTCTAACCTGCATGTGAATGAAAAACAAACAGAGAGATCCTAATAACCATAATCATCTAAAACTGGTAACACATAATAACTCAGCAACAGGGCTGGTTCCATTTTAGGCTTCCTGTGAAAATGCAATTAAGGAGCAAAAAGATTTTTACTAGTCTACCAAGGTACACGACAATTAAGTTCATATTTTTCAAATTAGCTCACATTTTCAGTGATGTGTATAACTGAAAAACTCCTACAATGCTTACACATCTGTTGTTAATAGATTACATTTTTCCTAATTAGTAAAGCTGTGATAACATGCCATTAAAATATTCTAAATCTTTTCTAGTAAATAATATCTTAAGTATTTTATTTCCTAGGAAAAATAATTCATAAAATATGTGTAAAACCTTCAAGTCAAAAATGAAGAAACCTCAACACTGAAAAATGATAATTTTGTGACAATCAGGTTATTTGTGCTTCATATCCTTTCTAAAATATTTTCCCATTATGTGATATTTTTGCATGGTGATTCAAATAGTTTCATATTACTTAATAGCTTATGTACTGATATGTATGTATCAATAAGTACACCAAAATATTTATATCAATGAAACAAGTTGATAATTTTATATTATCTTGGGTTTAACATAGTACCACTTGACCAATGTTGAGATTTATATATTTATTACCACATATTTACAAATGCTAGTAAACATGAGAAACACCACAAACTTGTCATAATTTAATTAAAATTATATTCTATGAACAAAATATATTACAAACCTGATTAACAAATACTTTAGTATTTACAAAAGGTTTAAATGCTAGTTGTAAAAAAGTTATTCCAAATGGTTATAGTTCACAATCCGTGATTTTTCAATATAAAATAATGTACTTAGGGAAAACAATTAAAATTGGTAAATATTAACACCAAATTTCTTTCTCATTTTTTACATTAAATGTTTTAAGCAATATATACTCCTTACTTACACTAAATGTTTTTGATCATAAATGTAATAATGTCCAATATAGAACTCCATTTATTTTAAATAAAGCAAATTATAATTATTCTTGGCTTAAACATCTGAAAATCACTGACACAAAATGACCAGTTCCCCTTTCTATGTATGAATTCACATGGGAATAAAATGATTATGCGCCCGAATATTGATTTACACTAGTCACACTGATCAATATCAAATATTAAAAAAGTACTAAATGTGGAGACATTACAAAATGTAGATTTAAGGAAAACATTTCTAGTAGATTGTGACAAAAATTGTAATCAAATGCAGACTACAGAGATTGCAAACTAAAAATATATGAGCATGATAACAAGTGAGCAGATAACAAATGAAAGGACCAGTCTTCTAAGAAGTTAGGCTTTCTCCATCTCAAATATTCATGATTTTCTGATACATCTCCATAGAGAAAACATCCACAGGGATGAAACAGCTTTTTCATATGATTGGTTCCTAATAACCAAAACCTGTTTTGCTGAGATTTGTCTTAAATTCACAGAACTAGACAGATAAATTCTTAAATAAATATTGCTTAAAGTCAACTGCAAAATTTAAAGTGAATAATGTAATCAAAATTTGAACATTTGAGAGAACATTTAAAATACCATCACCACCATCTGTGAGTCTGAAGTTTCTCTATGATTCTGAAACAACAATATTTATAATTATTTTACCTCATCATTTTTGACACTACAAACATAAAGTAAGTGTAGGCATTACCTTAAGCCACCAACATATTCTTGTCTCTCAAAGATAGTGATGTCGGAGTAGCCTAGTCGAGCCAAAAAAGAAGCACAACTTATACTGGCAGGGCCAGCACCAAAAAGAGCAATTTTTGCAGAATAGGCTTCAGGCATTTTTTCTGCAGGAGGCAGAGAAGGATTTCTGATCTGTGGGATGTTCATTCTTTTAAACACCTATGGGAAAATAAATTGCCATAATTAAATTTTAAAATTAAATTTTAGAATCTGCAACACATTTTTAATATTTCAACTCCATTAGTGTTTTAATTAGCAATAGCAGTGCCTTTTCAATATTAATATGACACATGCAGAATTTGTATTATGTCTAGTAGATGAAGTCTTAAGACTAAATCTCAATCTTTAAAATTCTTTCCAAGAGCTGTATCTTCTGAACTTGACATGGTGGCACAAGCCTGTAATCCCAGCACTCAGGAGACCAAGGCACGAGGATTGCTATGAGTTCAAGGCCAGCCTGGGCTACATAGTGAGTTCAAGGTGAGCCTGAACTACATACCAAGACTGTGTCTCAAAAAGCAAAAAAAAAAAAAAAAAAAAAAACAAAATAAAACACAACAAAAACAAAACAAACAAACAAACAAACAAAAAAGCACTTCTGACTTAACCTTCCCTACTTCCATGTCTAGCCCAAGTAGGGGGTTCCTTCTGTGAGCTCCTACAGCTTAATCTGTATGATTCTAACATAACCAATTACCTACTCTCCTATGTGTTCAGTTTTCATATCAGACAGTAGAATTTAGTTCCTTGAGAGAAAATATAATGTCATGTGTAAGAAATTAACCATCGTACCACCAGCATTTAGCACTTACCTGGCACATAGAAATGACTGAATAAATAATTTCTTTATATGTTCTTCTGGCTACGATGGAATAGCTTTTAGAGAGTAACATTTTAGAAATCTGATTAAAGCATGAGAGATGTACTGAAGCAAACCAGACTTGGAGGTGCCAAAAACTCAAAGAAAAAGGCATAGAAGAAAGAAGCGAGATGAGTCTAGGCGACACCTTACCCTACCACCTTTGCCAACTCTGAGGAGAAGTAGGAAGGTCAAGAATCTTGAAAGGAACAACAGTTCAGAAGAACTAGCAAGGGCCGGTGAGATAGCTCAGCGGCGTAGGTGCCTGCCTGGCAAGCGTGAGGTCCTGAGTTCGACTCCTGGAACCCACATACGAAAAAAGGGCCGGTGATATCACTCAGCGGCACGGGCGCCTGCTGGCGTGTGAGGTTCTGAGGTCGACCCCCGGTACCCACCAAGAAAAAAAAAAAAAAAAAAAAAAGAAGAAGAAGAAGAACCAGCAAGAGAAATTGTGACAATCTCCTAGAAATACAATGTTTGGAAACACAGGATTCCAATAATGTGGAGCAGAAGAAAGTGAGAGAAATGAACTTAATTCTCAGTAAGACACAAAGCCAAGTGTCTAAACAAAACTCCTCTAAAGTTGAGGCGAGTTTTCTACTTTTTTTTTTTTTTTGTGGGTACTGGGGGTTGACCTCAGGACCTCGTGCGCCAGTAGGCGCCCGTGCCACTGAGCGATATCACCAGCCCCTTTTTCGTATGTGGGTTCCAGGAGTCGAACTCGGGCCCTCGCGCTTGCCGGGCAGGCGCTTAAGCCGCTGAGCCATCTCACCGGCCCGAGTTTTCTACTTTTGATGGTGAAGGCAATGCAGAAACTGGACTGCAGAGTGGCTAAAGAAGGTTTTCTTAGCCTTATCAAACACCCTGCACACAGCAGAACTTCTCTCTAAATGGGGCAATCCAGAGGTAGTTAAGCAATCCAGCCTTGAGTTAAGAGCCTCAGATTAGAATTAAGGAGATTAGTCCTCACTGCATCTACCTTACCAATCTACCATATGATAGAGTGGACCTGCTGTAGAGGATCATATGTCAATTGCAGATTCTAGTAATTGTCACTTACCATGCTTGGTTTTTGACCAAGCTATCCTGGCCTGCCATGAAACAAAACAAGAAAATCAGGCTGTATGCACAAGTAAATATAAATAGCCAATGTAGACCTCAGCAAAATTATGATGAATACGTTAAAAAATTTATAACAAAAACGTGAACATTCATAAATTAGGAATTTGATAAAACATAAAAGAAATATTAGGAAAAAATGTGCAGAAATTGATATTAAAATTTCATGTACAGTATTTAATAGAAGGTTGAAGAAAGACCAAATAAAAGACTAGCAATGTGGAAGATGAAGCAGAAAAAACTATTCCAAAGCATGGGAAATCAATACAAAAAATACAAAATGGAAGAAGAGAGATAGAAAGAGCTCTGAAAAATGCATAACTGGACTCCTAAAAGGAGGGGAGAGTGACAATAAGGCAGAAGCAATAATTATGGTGAAGTAGATCAAGAATTTCCTCTAACTGAAAGGATAGGTTCAAGAAGTTCCAAAACCTTAAGGAAAATATAAAGAAAATCATATTTGTTAATATCACAGAAAGATTGTTGAAAAGGCAAATAAGAAAAATAAGGAATTTTAAAACCAAATAATGAAGACACAGTGATGTCAATGAGCAACAATAAGGCTAACAGCTTCACTCTCAAAAGGAACAACAGAAATCAGGATGTGAAATGGTATTTCTATCACACTGAAAATACCATACACCTAGAATTCTATTCAGGAGCAAAACATCCTTCAAATGTGAAGAATGAAAAAATTTTCTGAAAGACTTTGTTGGCAGCAATATAACAAATACTAAAGAATACTAAAAGAAGTTCTTGAGGAAGAAAGAATTATCCTGGATGGAAACACAGAGATGCAGGAAGAAATAAAAAGCGTTAAAGATTTAAATATGTGAGAAAATGTAAATTAATGTTGACTGTAGAAAATAATAGCGCCTGTCATGTGGAATTCAAGAAAAATAAAACTAAAATGCATAACACAAGGCATGAGAGCTAAGATAGATAAATTGTACCAGAAAACAGCATTGTCAGTTTAAATGGTAATAACCCTAACATTTATTAGACAGTAATCAGTTAAGAACATTTTTTATCTCTACAGCAACTACTAGAACAATATAAAACTAGATAATGTGAAAGTGGAATTTATAATAATATACTTTATTTATTCAAAGGAAATAAATAAGAGAAAATTAAAAGGTACAGAAAGGTGAGAAAGTAAAAAACAGTAAGATGGAGAATATAAACATGAGTAATTTCGTTAAATGTAAATGGACTAAAATTTGCATTAAAAGATAAAAGCTTTAACAAATACATACCTTAAATGTAATGACACATAAAGGTGTAAATTTATACCATGAGAAAAGTTACAACATGCAAACACTAACACAAAGAAAGCTATTATTTGTATGCCAATATCAAACATATGAGACTAAACCAAGATGCATTACTAATGTTAAAGAACTTTTCATAGTAATAAAAGGTTGATCTACTCACAAGATTTTACAGTTGTAAATCTATGTGCATTTAATTATAATTTTAAACATATAAAGAGAAATTGACAGTACTAAAGGTAGAATAAATGAATCAGGGCCTCAGATGCAGCTCATTGTTAGAGTACTTGCCTAGCATGTGAGAGATGCCAGGTTCAATCCCCAGCAGGGCAAAAGAATGAAAGAGGAAAGAGAGGGAGAATGGAGGGAGGAAGGGCAGGAGGGAAGGAGGGGGGAAGAGAGCAAGGGATACTGGGAGGCAGGGAGGGAGGAAGGGAGGGAGGGAAAGTAAACATTGCTATTCTGTCTTCAAACTTTGACTCTTTATGGAAGTGTTCTATGAATAAATTCATATTATGGGTAAACTGAATATTTAATAGATTACCTCACAGTATTATTTGTAAAAAACAGGTAAAAAAAAAAAAGTAGCTCCCTCTTCTTGTGAAACTCAGGTAAAAAGCAAGAGATAGAGATGGATTTTTTTTCTTGGAGTGAGGCATGTGGGAAATAGGTAGTTATTTTGACCTCATTCCACATATACCAACTACTCTGAATCAAATCTGCCACCCAAAATATATAAGAAACAGCAAAATGACCACATGTAAAAATCAGAATATTGTCAACAAGTACTAGAAATGCCAATTACTCAATCTGAGCTAAATGACTCTCAAAAATGTTCCCAAAGTATTTTGTCACTTTTCATTAATACTTTATCAAAATTTACCAGTAATACCTATCGGGTTTCACCCTTAGACTGTAAGATATTTAAGGGCAGACTCCATCTTTGAATCCAATTTTTCATTTCCATTGTTTTTATATGAAAATGTATATGTTAACCTATACAAAGTTTAAAATAAATTGGTAATACAACAGTATCCTATTCCCAGATATAATTTAGAGCTTTATAAATAATAAATATATATTGCTTTCCTTCCCTGCACTATTTAAATATTATAGATGCTCTTTCATGTTATCTTTGAATCAATACATAGTGTTCCCTTGTAATTCTTCTTAAGCCAAGTGAACAGGGAATTAAATTCCAATGTTAAAGTGATAATATAGTCTACCGAACATTAATAAAAATATAGCTACAACCTATTTATAATAATTTCCCAAAGTAAGAGTTTACATATTTTTCATAAATAGATTTTTAAAACACACATTTAAAATTGATAAGGTGGGCCAGTGAGACAGCTCAGCGGCATAAGCGCCTGCCTGCCAAGCGTGAGGTCCTGAGTTCAACTCCCGGTACCCACATACGAAAAAAGGGCCAGTGATATCGCTCAGTGGCACTGGCGCCTGCTGGTGCGTGAGGTCCTGAGTTCGATCCCCCGTACCCACAAAATAAATAAATAAATAAATAAATAAATAAATAAATAAATTTGATAAGGTAGAGATACATCTAATTTTATTTAGGAATTAAATAAATGTTTATTTCTTTACATTCAGTTCAGTACTCTTAGCTTTGTGAAATAATAATTAAAAACTTACTATCCCCATGCACAACTTTAACATTTATAAATTAACATTTCATTTGAACAAACTTTAGAAAAAGATACAAGACTTTTAAAAAGAATTATTTATTGTTGGGGCCGGTGAGATGGCTCAGCGGCTTAAGCGCCTGCCTGGCAAGCGCGAGGGCCCAAGTTCGACTCCCGGAACTCACATATGAAAAAGGGGCCGGTGATATCGCTCAGTAGCACGGGCGCCTGCTGGCGCGCGAGGTCCTGAGGTCGACCCCCGGTAACCGAAAAAAAAAAAAAAATTATTTATTGTTGATGTTTTTTACAGTGGAAGAGAGTTTCTTCATGTCGTAAGACTTTTTCCAGTCTAAAAAGTTCATTATAATGTGAAGTTAAGAAATGATACACAGGCCGGTGAGATGGCTCAGCGGCATAAGCGCCTGCCTTGCAAGCGCGAGGGCCCGAGTTTGACTCCCTGATCCCACATACGAAAAAGGGGCCGGTGATATCGCTCAGCGGCACGGGTGCCTGTTGGCGCACAAGGTCCTGAGGTCGACCCCCCGGTACCCACCAAAAAAAAAAAAAAAAAGAAATGATACACAGAACAAAATTTACAAAATATCTTCCTTGTTACATTCACTCAAAAGAAACAGTTTTGTTTTGAGACGCTTAGCAGATCTGACAAGAATTCTAGTTAATGATATAAAGTAGTATTGAATATCCAAAAATATTCAATATGTATGCTTTTTCACCTAAGGATATTTTATTATTTTTTAATTAATCTTCAAGTATACTTTTAAAACTATAAAGAGCAAATGTCAAATTAATGTGTGTTTATTGAATTCCTTCTAGTTCTCAACAGAGTTGGAAGTGCTAACGGTACTGAAGAAATGAAAGCATGCACACACTCAACATAGAAAGCATCATGGATGTGCACTAGAATGAAAATGGTTGGCCTCTGATTTGTGTAACTCAGATCCCGCAGCTAAGAATTGTATAGTACATTCTCAATATGTGGCCCTGCTCAATAAACTGGTCTACAAATGGATATTCCTTTGTCTGTTTTGTTCTTCTTTATTTCATTCTGTTTTCATAATTTTTATCGCATTACATTTCCCCCTTTGGCTAGCATCAAGGGTGCTATAAAAGGTCTGGCATTGAAGTTATACTGCTTTTTCCCTTGGATCAGTTCCCTAATGCGAGAGATCTATCTCTTTGTTCCCTTCTATCCATCCTTTATTATTCTCTTTGTTTGTACTTTGCCTCACTCAAATGAGAGAGATTATATGGAATTTAGGCGTGTGTGTCTGGTTTGTTGCACTCAACATTTATTTTCCAGGTCCATCCATTTTCCTAAAAATATCTCAAATCTGTCATTTCTTAATACCAAATAGTATTCCAATAGTATGTAGATACCACATTCTCATTCAATCATCTGTTGATGGGTATACGGGCTGTTTCCAGGATTTAGCTATTACAAGCGGTGCTGCTATAAACATCAGTATGCTTGTATGGCTGTAGTACGATGTCTTAAGCACTCTGAGGCAGATACCTAGCAGCGGCATTACTGGGTCATATGGAATTTCTAATTTCAGTTCTTTGAGCCATCTCCATACTGATCTCCATAATAGTTGTACTAGTTTATATTGCCACCAACAATGAAGCAGAGTTCTTTTTTCACCACGGCCTTGCCAGCATTGTTATTGTTCGATGTCTTAATGATTGCTATTCTTGCTGGAGTAAGATGAGATCTTAGCGTTGTTTCACTTTGCATTTCTCTAGTGCCTAGAGGTGTTGAGCATTTTTATCACATATTTTTTGATAATTTATTATGTTTCTTCCTCTGGTAAGTGTCTATTCATTTCTCTTGCCCATTTCTTCACTGGATCTTTAATGTTAGGTGGTTTAACTTATTTTTTGTGTGTGTGCAATTGAGGTTCTGTTTAGAAAATCCTTTCTTACACCAATGTCTTTAAGTGTTTTACCTATTTTATCTTCCAGTAGGTTTCATGTTTCTGTTTTAATGTTTACATCTTTGAATCCATTTTGATTTTAATTTAGTGTATGGTGAGAGTTAATGGTCCAGTTTCAATCTTTTCCACACAGATAACAAGTCCTCCGAGCACCACTTGTTGAATAGGCTGTCTTTCTTCCAGTGTAGGCTTTTGGCCATTTTGTCAAAGATCAAATAGCTCAATTTGTCTGGGCAAATTTCTGTATCCTAATTCTGTTCCAGTGGTACTGTTTTTGTTTCAATATCATGCCGTTTTTATCACTACTGCTTTGTAGTATAGCTTGAAGTTAGGTAATGCTATGCCTCCTGCTTTGCTCTTGTTCCCCAAAATTGCTTTTACTTACTATTCTTTCTGGTTCCACATGAATTTTAGGATTTTTTTTCTAGATTTGTAAGCAATCCTGGTATTGTGTTTGGGAATACACTGAATCTGTATTTAAGTTTTGGGAGTATGGCCATTAGGGGACCTCTTTCCATTTTCCGATGTCCTCTTCAATCTACTTTTTTTTTTTTTTTTTTTGTGGGTACCGGGGGTCGACCTCAGGACCTCGCGCGCCAGCAGGCGCCCGGTGCCGCTGAGCGATATCACCGGCCCTTTTTTCGTATGTGGGTACCAGGAGTCGAACTCGGGCCCTCGCGCTTGCCAGGCAGGCGCTTACGCTGCTGAGCCACCTCACCGGCCCCAATCTACTTTTTACTAACTATATTATTATGAGAGTTTAATGACCTAACACATGAAACTCACTTTAGAAAAGTTCCTGGTGATAATAATAAATGTTGTTTCTCATGTTTCCTACTGTTCAAATTCCATGAGATAAAGTTGATCTAAATTCATACTTTCCAACAAGAAAATTCCTAGCCACATGTGACTATATACATGAAATGAAAATTAATCTAACTTAAATAAAGTGAAAATATTAGTAATATTATACTCCTTACATAATTTTGTAACAAACTGTCAAAATATGATCCAAAGTGGCTGTAAATTTTGCATTCCCACAGACAGTAAGAGTTCATGTTTCTCCACATCCTTCCCAGCACGTGGTGTGTTCAATGCTCTGCATTTTTCTATCTTGCAGTCTGAATGTGTCTCCCCATAATTCACGTGTCAAAATCTAATCACCATTGTCAGGAAGTGGGATCTTTGGAAGACGATTAGATTATGAGGGCCCTAGAAGGTGATTAGGTAATGAGAGCCTTCCTTAATATGATTTTCTCATAAGAGGCCTCTGAGAACTATCTTGTCCTTTCCATATGTGAGGACACAGATCTCTCTGTGAATCAAGAAAGCAGACTTTCACCAAAGACCAAACCTGCCAGCACTTTGATGTTGAAATCCCCAGCCTTCAGTACTGTCAGAAATGTATTTCTTATGTTTCTAAGCTACTCAATTTATAGTATTCTTTTATGGCCACCTGAACAGACCAGGGCACCATTCTAATAATATAGTAATATATCACTGCTTTAATTTGCATTTCCCTGATGATGTACAATGAGGGACATCATTTCATATCCTTATTAACCATCTGTATATCTTTGGTGAGATTCCTGTTAAGATCTTTAGCCCATTTTTTCATTGCAGTTTTTTTTATTGTTGGGTCTTAAAGGTTTGTTGTATATTTTGGATAACGGTTCTTTTTCAATATATGTTCACCGCAACCCCATTCAGTGGTTCATCTTTTCATTCTCTTCACAGTGTCTTGCACACAGTAATTTTTTATTTTTTTTTTAAACAGGGTCTCACCATGTAGTTCAGGCAAGCCTTGAACTCACTATGTAGCCCAGGCTGGCCTCGAACTTGTGGCAATCCTCCTGCCTCAGCATCTTGAGTGCTGGGATTATTGGTTTGTGCCACCATGCCCAGCAAGATTTTAATTTTGATAAAGTCCAGCCTATCAATAATTTCTTCCACAAACTTTGCTTTTGATGTAGCATCTAAAAAGTCACTGCCAAAAACAAGGTCATATGAATTTTCTCCTTTGTTATATTCTAAGAAATGTATAGTTTTGCATTTTACGTTTAGGCTCATGATTCATTTTGAGTTAATAGTTGTGAAAGAGACAAGGTCTGCGTCTACATTCATTTTTGCAGGTGTATGTCTACTGGTTCCAGCACCAATACTAAAATGTTTGTGCTTCCTTTATCATATTACCTTTCAGCTTTAGTCAAAGATAAGTTGATTACATTTATGTAAGCCTATTTTTGGTCTTTCTATTCTGTTTCAGCAAACTATTTGGCTATTCTTTCAACAAAGCCGCACTACTCTATCACTGGACCTTTATAGTATGTCTTGCAGCCTGGAAGAGTCAGCATTCAGACTTTGTTCTTCTCCACTTGCCTTGCATTGACAAACAAGGGTCCTTTGCCTCTCAAAACAATCTTTAGAATCAGTTTGTCCATATCAATCAAATAACTTGCTGGTTAACATTATATTAAATCTACAAATTGGGAAGAACTGGCACTTTGACAAAACTGAGTCTTTTTTTACAGCAAAGTATAAATATTTATTTACCATTTCTTTTCATCAAAATTCATTTTGCAGTTTTCCTGATACAGATCATCTATATGCTTTCTTAGAATGGTACCTAAATATTTCTTTTAGAGGGTGCTAATGTAATTGGTAGTATATTTTTAATTTAAAAATCTAGTTTTTAGGGCCGGTGAGATGGCTCAGCGGCTTAAGCGCCTGCCGGGCAAGCGCGAGGGCCCGAGTTCTACTCCCGGAACCCACATACGAAAAAGGGGCCGGTGATATCGCTCAGCGGCACGGGCGCCTGCTGGCGCGCGAGGTCCTGAGGTCGACCCCCCGGTACCCACAAAAAAAAAAAAATCTAGTTTTTAATTAGTATATAAGAAAAATGATTATATTGTATAATAACTTTATATTCCGCAATTTCACTATACTGTATTAGTTCCTAGAGGGTTTTTTTGAGTCTTCTGGATTTTCTACATAAATAACTATGTCATATGTGAACAAAGACTGTCGCATATCTTCTTTCCTTACTTCTACTCCTTTTCTTGTCTTGTTGCATTATAACTGCATCCTATTTAAGTGTTTATTTCATACAAATGTTGTAGCTCTTGGACCATTTAAAAATTCTTCCTTTTCCCATATCTAGTATTTAACAAAAAGGTATACAATGGTATATAGCAAAACAATTACTGTGTTGTAAAAAGAATTTTTAAAAAGTCTTCACACTAGCATGAAAGTGCTAGTTAAGGGTTAATATTATTAAACCTATTGTGAAACTGTGTGCAGTACTAATCAATGAGTATGGATTATCTGCTAGGCATTTTGCTAGGGACATAATTATTTTTCACTTAAAAGCATAAAATAAAATCTGACTTTCCCATTAAGCTATGAACTAATCAGAGAGTTATTCTCCCCACTCTCCAATCCCAGAGCACAATACAGTTCTACCACAAAGTAAGCATTCATCATGATTTTGATGAATTTCACAATTCCTGAATGGCAATGATATGCTGCAACAAAGAAGTCACAGAGGAAAACAGCGCAACCTAAGTATAAAGACAGACTGTTTTTACATCTGAGTATTCCTTTTGGAGAGCATTTCAGAATATATTTCTTGCTATAATCATCCTACAATTTATGATTTTCCCTTATCCTGGAAGTGTACTTATTTTATCACTACAAATTGACTGAATAGTATTTTCTCTAAAGTTTTCACATTATTTCAAGGCATGGGAGAGATTATCTTGATTTTAAAAATAGAAAGATTGAAGTGTAGAGAGAAACCATGGGATTTCCCCACAATCCTCTCCCACAATGCTCACATTCTAGAAACAGAGTATAATCTTCTAATCATTATAGAGGGTTCTACAAATCCAAAAATCACATACACTTTAAATGCAAAGATATTTACCAATTCTAATTTGATGGTAACTCCTAAGCTTTCCTACTTTCCAAAATGGTATATAATAAAAATACATATGAATGCTTAAGAAATATAATGCTTCCTTAATTAATATGCCTTTTTTATTAACTCAACAATAGCAGAAATGAGGTATAGGGAAATATTTACAAGAAAATATTCTTTGAAAATCGAGAACATTCTCCACTAGTTCAAAGATGAATTGTGAAAGGATACTGATATTTTATATACCCTCTAAGAGATACATTTTGGCAAGTATTTAACTTGATTTTATTATAGAACAAAAATAATTCCTGGGAAATTCTAAAAACATTTATTTTATCAGTGTAGACTGAAGAGACATCTTAATAAAATAATATATTATTTTCATTTTGCTGGTTTGGATTTCTTAAGATATATTAGTAAGTATTGAGTACATACTATTTTGTACATTCTTCTTTGGTAAAGAAATATACTTGGGCTACCTGACAGTTTCCTTTCCAACAATTACAGGGACACCAAAACTGGAAACTGTAACTCATATATGTGAAAAATGAGGAAAATTTCATGTTGTGGCACACATTAAGTTGTGAATATTATTAACAAATTAATTCTTCAAGATTTTAACTAATAACATTAATATTATTCTAGTATAGTAAAATACTATGCAATTTGAAATTAGAATGTTCTTTGTGTTTCATTCAATTTCCACTTCAATTCAGTAACTATTGTATAGCCTCTCTCTATTTTAGACACCGATATGAATAGAAAACAGAAACTCTATTAAGTAGTACTCTGAGTAACAGTACTCATATGCCTTAAATATAGGAAAATTATTACAAAATATCTGTCTGGTATAGTATTCACTTTTACTTTTTACTGATCCTCTTAAGAACATGAGAAAGAAAACCTACCTAGAAGAAAGTTGATACCTTAGCCTAATCCATAACAAAAAGTATACATATATTATCATTAAAAGTACTTCACCTCTTTGAGTATCAGGTCTGAAATTAAAAGAGTAATAATTACTTCAACAGTATATTAGAAGAATTGAATGAATCAATGGTGATAACTTCCTGTAATTAACATCTTCTCTTTAAAAAGCACTCTGCTCATTTTAAGTTTTCTGAATTTATAGGCCATACTTTCATGATTATACTCAATGTTATATTTGGGAACTTGAGGCCACATTATTGAATTCAATGGTTTAAACTGACAATGTACAGTTCGTAAACATAAATATTTATACTTTGGTTATGAACAGTTTTACTTATCCAAAACGTGTATGTTAAAATCAATCAATACAAGCACTCTCTTGCCTTCAGTATTACTCATCCCTTGAACTTCCCCCCATTTCTGATGTTGCTAGACTCGAGCACTTTCAGAACCTAGTTTAAATTTCACTTTCTCAATGCAACGGCCCCTCCTCTGCTAGGTTATCTACTAGGTTTCCTAGCTACAAGTTCCCATTGAATTATCTCAGTCCCCTTTGTCAGCAATTCAGTGTATTTGTTTTCTTACACTCCTATTGTGTTCATCACTGTATCCTTTGCATCCAAACACTGCTTAGTACCAGTCATTCTCTTAGGTATGTACTGAATGATGGAGTAGACTCTAAAGGTGCTGAGAGTCAGATAATAGATGTTACAAACTCTTGGGAACAAGAGGATAGCAGGAGTGGAAAGAGAATGATGCTGACACAGTGGACTGAAGAGATCCTCCTCCATCCTACCAGTATCAGTTAATTGTTCTTTTTGAATCTGAATTTCTAGAAATAGTAGTAATGATTAATTATGAACCAATCTTACCTATAAGCAAATTAATAATAAAATAATAAAAATAATGTAAATAAAAATATAAAAATAATAAAAATAATAAAAATAATAAAATAATAAAAGGTTAGTGATTAGAAAGTAGCCATAAATGAAATGTACTGGTTTATTTATCCCAGAAAATAATGTACTAAAATATTTTCAAGGAATCTGCTTTTTGTGTATGGGTCATCATTATTTTTGCTTCTATTGTTTATTTCATTATTTCTGTATATTTCTTGTAGTATTAGCCCCCATCATTTGTCTCTTTCTAGTGCCTGAGATAAGATCTGTATATTAATGCACAATCTTTCTTCTTTTTTGTTGACTACAGTTACATTACACATTTTCAATAGAAATAAATGGCTGTGGGGGGGGATGTAGCTTAGTGGTAGAGCACAGCACACAGCTCGTACTTCTCCCTGAGTTTAATGTCCAGTACCACCATAAAATAAAAAATAAAAGGAAATTAAAATAGAGGCTGTCACAGCTGGTCATTGGATATTGCCACTGAGGTCTAAATATTTTTGAGATTACAAACCCATTTGGGAGTGATCCATGAATTATTTACAAACATATTTTGTAAATTTCCAAATATAAATTTGTCATTATATGTTTCATTTTGATACTATTTCTTTATTTCTAATTTAGTTGTTCTATAAAAAAAGTTTGTTTGCACTGATTTGAACACAATACACCTTTACCAGTCACTGTTTCTGACACACTACACGGTCAGTTTTAATAAATGTTCCACAGAACATAACATGGGTACATTCACTCTGTGTAAGTTATGTTGAAAGAATTTATAGATTTCTTAAATCAACTTAGCAAGTCTTATCCAAGTAAACTTTATTAATTTTTATTAATACTCTGGTTGAATATATATATTAATTTATTAATGCTACATTTTTAAAGCGATTTATTCTTTTTATTGCTAATGTTCCCATCCCAAACACCTTCCTTGTCACTGTTATATAAATTTTTATTTCCATCTTAACATCTCAAAGTGAGTTATTACTACTTTACAATCAATATTAACTTATATTTAGTATCATATCCTGATGGTTTCTTTGCCCATCACTATTCTATTTCTATTTTTCATTTCAGTTCTTTTTCCTTCATCCTAAAGAATAACCCTTGGTAATTCTTTTAAAAAGGTGAATGTCAAACCACCTTAGATGTAAAATCCCTGAAAATACTTTTATTAATGTCCTTACTGTCAAAGAAGAAGTAAAGTTCTTTATCTTATGCCTTTAAAAATATTTTTCTCTTGGCCTTTGACATCTATTGATGCTGATGAGAAATCTGGGGTCAGAGCAAATGTCATTTGGTTTTTAAAGTAATGTCTTCTTTTTCTCTAGAAACTATGATAGCTTTTTTATTCTAAATATTTCATAGTATTAGAACAACCAAGGTCCATGTGAAAGACTTACATCTTTTCTTTCTTCTAGAAAATGTTCCACTATAGCTGCCTAAAGACTGCTCCTCTGCCAATCTCTTTATTTCAGGACCTGCATTTTTATGCATACCTGTGTCTTCTAAGTTTCTTAAATGCCTTTTTTTTTTTTTTTTTTTTTTTTAAGGCAAGGTCTTGGTAAACACCCAGGGTTGGACTTCAACTTGTGATCCTCCTGCTTCAGTCTCCCAGAGTACTGGGATTACAGGCATGTGCCACTGCACCAGCTATTTTTCATTTCTTTATATTCCCATAAGGGTCCTGGTTGTATTTCTCAGACATATCTTTTTATTCATTTAAGCTAAATATGTGCTTTTATCTGGTAAAAAACTTTAACTCTTCCATGAGATTTTCATTGTAGCAAATATTTCCAATCAATTATTTTTCATATAGGCCAATTTTTCAAAATTTTATCAAATTTTAATGGATATAGTTTCTTATATCTTTTTTTTTTTTTTTTTTTTTTTGTGATGCTGGGGATTGAACCCAGGGTCTTGCACAGCAAGAGCTCTACCACTGAGCCACATCCCCAGCCCTGTAAGAACTTTACTTCTTCTTTGACAGTAAGGACATTAATAAAAGTATTTTCGGGCTGGTGAGATGGCTCAGCGGCGTAAGCGCCTGCCTGGCAAGCGCGAGGGCCCGAGTTTGACTCCCGGAACCCACATACGAAAAAGGGGCCGGTGATATCGCTCAGCAGCACGGGCGCCTGCTGGCGTGTGAGGTCCTGAGGTCGACCCATGGTACCCACACACACAAAAAAAAAATATATTCAGGGATTTAAAATAAAGGCCTGACTATAATTTTATTTATATTTTTAAAGATAAAATTAATGTCCTATCAGCATATGTTGAGTATCGCTGATAGTATTAGCTTTCCTGTTTGTAGTTTCTCACTTTTTGTTTCAACTTTCTTTCTTTGCACTTCTCCCGTCTCCTAGCAGGGAAATGGTGGCCTCCCCCAACTATACTCCCTCCACCCTCCTACTTTTATACCCCAATTTTTTATTGGAAGCTGTAGCATCGAGGTGTTACTAGTGGTACTGCAGAAGCTAGTTACATTGCCACTGGTTACATGGATATCACTAGCTGTACCGCTTTCTTTGCTTTGTTATGCAGTTCCATATATAAAGCCTTGCACCTGAACAGCAGTTGCATCTGTGAGGTGAGTCCAGTTCTCCACTATGCACGATGCTTGTGGTACTTGTTACCCCACCGCAGCCAAACTACTCGGCAGCACGTGAGACTAACAGGGAGTGACTCAAGTTCCCTCCTTAGAGTTCAATGTTTCTACACATTTCTGCCCCAAAAGGTATTCAATTCCCTTTTCAGTTTAGCATTTTTGTGTGTGTTCAGTTATTACGATGTTTTAGAGCAAAATGAGTAATTCAAATTTTAACTCAAGCCATGATTTTCACAATGATCCATGATGTGACAGAAACACTGCTTTATTCCACTATTCAACAAATAATTTATGGAAATGTACACTTTTTTAAAGTTGTGAAGACTCAAACCAATAAATGTCTGTCATTCTGAAATGTAAATTTCCCATAACTGCAACTTATAAAAAATTGCACGTTGCAACTTATAAAAAATAAATTTGGAAAAAAATGAATAATAGCAATAAGCTTAACCATGAAATTTCGATAAATTTCAAAGATAGTGGCATAAAGTTGCAGCACCTTATTTTTGTGTTTTAAAGATCTAATTTCTAACATATAGCTTTAAAATATACTAACATATTTTGCTGAAAACCATTTAGCAATTCATCTAGTCCTACATTTTGTTGTTAATTATGCAGCACTAAGTAGCTTAAGAAATTTCTAAAGAAACTTTAGTGAATAATGTCAGATATTTAGTGAAATCTAATGTTAGAAAGTAATAACGCTATTATTACTTTTATTAATCATTGCATTAAGACTAAAAGAAGAGATACAACTCAAGTCTTAACAGATATTACTTGTATTTCCACCCCAGGAAGCTACATTTAACCAGAGTAAAAATTATTGATTTTATTATTGCTTAATATATATTTTCCTCTCTCTCTCTCCTAGAAATAATTAACCTTTTAGCGGGTGTGTATGCTAAGAGTTTACAAACTAATAGTAATCTTTTACTAAATTGGTACACTACAGGGAAATTTTACTCAAAGTGATACAAGTTTCACACAATAAGAAACATGTGACACATCATTAATCTAACAACTATTCCCTAATCTATAAACTATTTATAAATACCTTTGAAAGATTTTAGCCATAATATCACTAATTACTTATCATGGTAATATATCTCTTTTATATTCTATTCATGAACTAATAGCTTTTATTGACCAGATTACCATGTGCTAAAGTCACTCCTAAATTTATGTGTATACCAGCTTTCACAAAATCAGACATAGGATTTCCAAATGAAAACAAAACTGTAGGTAAAGCATAAGCTTCGGGGCTTCTCACTGCATAAGACACCTTCCAAAGGCCTTCAGTGGAATTCTGTAGTAGTGCTTTCATGTAACTTTAAAAAGAAAAACCGCCGGTGAGATGGCTCAGCGGCTTAAGCGCCTGCCCAGCAAGCGCAAGGGCCCGAGTTCGACTCCCGGAACCCACATACGAAAAAGGGGCCGGTGATATCGCTCAGTGGCATGGGCGCCTACTGGCGCGTGAGGTCCTGAGGTCGACCCCCCGGTACCCACAAAAAAAAAAAAAAAGAAAAACCCAAAATTTTATTATTTCAAACCTCCCCAAACTTAAATTCTCTTCTAGATATAAAATAATACTTCTATGGTCAAAGGAAAGAAAGAAAAAGAATAAAAGCTATTTGGTCTGCATGACTAAACTATTAAGCCATCTGTGCTGGGCTTATATTAATGCAAACTATTTTACTGTAATTACTCCACATCTAACAGGAAATCAAAGAGTTGTGACATGTATGATGAGGCACATATGACTGAGGAAGCCAGGTGTTATATGTACTGCTATAAACTTGGAACCAGAACTCCTTGGTTTACATTAAACCTGTTGTCACTGTCAAGTAGCACGTTCTGTGACAAGATAGCAATTATGAGATAATGTACTAAGCATTGCGTCCAACAAATTGTCTAATGTTAACTGTGATTTATAATTATTTTGAACCTTAGTTTCCTCATGGCCAAGTGGAAAAAACAGTACCTAGGATACATGTGTTCTGGGTGGTTTACCATGAGACAATACAAAAAGGCATGGAACTGCTATATAAACATAATGTATTCTAAATTTAAATTTCTCCTCTCATACTTTCCTAATGTCTAATCACCTACAAAACCAAGTGACAGAAATTACTGAAGAATGGATTCTTAGTCTAAAAGCCCAAGACACTGTCATATGTCTTCTTAAATTAACCATGAAATTTTTTTTTTTTTTTTTTTTAATGTGGGTACCGGGAGTCGACCTCAGGACCTTGCGCTTGCCGATCAAGCACTTGTGCCATTGAGCAATATCACCGGCCCTTTTTTTCCTTTATGTGGATTCCAGGAGTTGAACTCAGGACCTCGTGCTTGCCGGGCAGGCGCTTATGCTGCTGAGCTATATCACTGGCCCTTAACTTCTATTTTCTAAGAAATTACAATGTTTCTTAGGACATGTACTTTGTTTAGTAAAACAGAATATTTTATTTTTTTAATCACTAATGCTAACCATAGATAAATTACATCTTCGGTTTTTTTTCCTTTTGTTGTTTACTTGTTTTTTAACTGACATTTAAAATCATGCAAAATGAAAAAAAAAACATGCAAAATGTTTATAGGGTATTATGTGATATTTTCATACAAGTGTACATTGTGTAACATTAACATCAAGTTATACATATCTATCTTCTCAACACTTACAATACCTTTATAGTGATGTATAAAAAGCTACTGACCTTTGTGTGTTGATTTTGTGTCCTAAAACTTTACTGAATTTGTGTATTAGTTATAATAGCATTTGGGTGGAATTCTTGGAGTTTTCTATGTATAAGACCATGCCATGTGCAAAGAGTGACAATTTGTCATTCTCTTTCCCCATATGGACGCTGTTACTTTCTCTTGCTTGACTGCTCTGCTAAGATTTCCAGTATAATACTAAGTAAAAGTGATGAAAATAGGTATCCCTTTTTGATACCAGATCATGAAGGAAACACTTTTAGATTTCATCTCAGCATCATATTAGCTCTTAACTTGTTAAATATGGGTTTTATTATACTGAGATATGCTCCTTCTATACCTAGTTTATTGGAGGTTTTTAATCATGAAGTAATGGTGACTCATACTAATTAAATTTTCTGCATCCATTTCAGAGATCATAATGATTTTTGTCTCTCATTCTGTTGATGACTTTTATCACATTTACTGATTTGCATATATTAAAACAAGGACCTGTACTTTAGAAGCTGCCTTAAAACAACTCTTAATTCTAGCTAATGTTCAATGTTTATTTGATTAATTCAATTCTTACTTACTAAGGTCTTATTACACTGGATAGTCACACAACCACTTTGGTTGGGACGGTCCTGGTTGGTGTCTGCTGCACTGAATAAATTATTAAAAATAACTGCTCACACTCCAAAATACCTTAGTCATTCAAACATCTTACTTGTAAAAAAATCAACATAATATACATCTAGATTATATCCAATTTCACATTTCAGTTTGTGCATAAATACTAATCTTTATGATGAATAGCTTTATTTGGGGTTTGAATTTTTTCCACTATGTCTGTTTTTCTATTTGATTGATTGAATATATCACAGAAATACATTACTTGTCATAGGGCATGAAATCACCATTGTTTATTAGGACTTTTTTAGTCTTCTTAAATATATCTTAAATATATTTGTGGAAATCGTGAATTTAAGACTTTAGTGACTTCCAGATGAAGATATGGTAGGAATGCAATTAGCCCTACTAAGAGATTCACATACAAATGTGAACGAATATGTTTCTTCTTTATTGACAACTCATCAAATATATTTATTCTAGTATTTCAGCACAAATATTATGTAATAAATAATTTAAACGTTCCTTAACTTTCTACTAACACTTGACTGTTTGAATTGTACTAGTGTTTTTTTTAGTTGATTATAAACACTGAGCAATTATTTGAACAGAGTCTACCTAAAAAATATGGAAATGAATGCTTATAGATCCATGGAAAGATAATATATCATTTTTTAACTTTTAAGAAAAATATTATCTTCATGTTATGCAGTAAAAGCAAAAAGTAGTCAATAAAATTCTAAAAAAAAGGAGTGTAAAATTAAAACACCAAATCAGACATCAAACTAGATCATGAAACAGTAGGAACTAATACAGTTTTTTGTATCAGAACATGGATAAAAAATAGACCAATGTAAAAAAAAAATAGGAATTCTCAACCGCCTGTCCAAAATAAAAACAAATTCATATATATGAACATGTGATACAAATTACAGGCATAATATATTGATCTGGAAAGAAACCATACCCAAATGGCATTCAATTAACTATTTTTTTAACAACACACGGAGATTGTATGTTATATAGACACTTCTTTCACACTGTATGCCACATAATAGGCAAAAAAAAACCAAATTAAAAAATTTACTGAAGAAACTGATGGCCAACAACATATAAAAATGCCTTTATATTTCAACACTCATTGGAAAAATCCACACTAATTCTACACTATTTCTTCGGGACCTACAGACATAGGCCAGATTCAATAATCTGTGTTTGACTAATATGAAAGCATTCAATATTTTAACTATTGAAGATGTTTAGCTTACAGCAAATAAAATTAAATAAATTTTGTTCATTATTTGATCAAAATTTGCATTCTTGCAAGTACTATAAGCTGTTGGGACAAAACTGGGTAATGCCAAAGAGAAGAGATATTTTAAAACCTGCTGAAAGAAAATTAAAGGAAAATCTAAAGGTAACATTGCTCAGTGAGTCACCTGATCCTGTCTGGAGTTCCATTTTTTAGCTCCATTCTTAACTAAAACAATAAAACCCGAATAAATGTAAAGTTCCAAGAAGCATATACTATAAAAAAACAGTATATTTAATCAGTAATATGAATTTTCATTACATGTTTAATGTGAAAAATGAATACTATATTCAGACACTAATTTCATAACCTAAAGTCTTCTTAAAAGTTCAGAATTTAGGCAGTAATTTTTAAGAGCCAATTATCTGGCCTTCTTTCATTTTAACATTTACCCAAACATTAGAAGCAAATTTTAATTTTTCTCAATTGCATCTGAAAAATCAGTGGAATTGATTCTACTTTATACATCTGCAATATTAGTGGAAGATAAATGATTTGACATAGAGCCAATTTTCTATTAAAAATACTTTTTTTCAAATTTTAGGCAATGAGTAAAGAATCTATTCTCATTTATCTTTTTCTTACAATCCATTAACTAATTCTGAGAGGGAATGAGAATCTAGTCAGTCTATTAAATATAATAAACATGATTTTTAAATATTCAAGTAAATATTCAAATACTTCTCAAAATAAAATTTTCATGTATTATATCTTTGCAGAGAAATTTAAAAACCATCAGGAGACTTATAAAATCCTTGTCAAATTATTTTTCCAAGTTATTTTACTGAAGCTGTATTATTACAGAATTACAATATTATTAGAAGAAAAAACTGCCTCCTACAAACACAGAACCAGTTTTGGAGCATTTTTCAGACACACAAAAGCATCTGAAGGAAGATTACACTCATCACATTGACACTGCAGATGAGGAAATACCCAAGGGATGAAACAAAACAGGAACAAAACAAAACAAACAAACAAAACAAACACAATGCTGGCCTCTGGATTCCACTGCAAGTGTTCTTTTTGTCATTTGTTTCTTTGCCAGGACAATCCCTTCCTGAGTGTTTCTGTTCAAATGGAGAAGGATAAGGTGTGCACTTAACCAATAATGGCAAACTACAAAGTTGATATTTTAAAAATTACTTATAAGCTATAGGAAAACATTTTGAAAAATGTTTTTCTATTTTAGTCTGCTTTTCTAACCTTTGCTTAATTTGGTTGAAAAACAGATTTCTATTTCTTTAAAGGTCAAAAATCAATCTTTGTTTTATAAAACAATCAACTCATAAAATCATTTGCATCAGTTGCACTTTGACTTAAATATTCATGTCAATAGTTCAGTAGTTTGAATGATATTTTTCATTTTACCCTTTTTCAAGATATACACACGGCTAATGTTTTGTTTATCTTCATAGTAACTTTTTTTTTGTGTGGGTACCGGGGGGTCGACCTCAGGACCTCGCGCGCCAGCAGGCGCCCGTGCCACTGAGCGATATCACCGGCCCCTTTTTCGTATGTGGGTTCCGGGAGTCGAACTCGGGCCCTCGCGCTTGCCGGGCAGGCGCTTAAGCCGCTGAACCATCTCACCGGCCCTCTTCATAGTAACTTTGCAGTCAGATAAATTTAGGTAAACTCCACTTTGACCTAGAATATAGAGGACTTTCTCGAACAAAACCCCCTAACTAGGAAACATGAAAACATAAATGAAAGCTTTAATTGGTAGTTCCAACAGGAACACTTTTATTTATTATTTGTATTGAAACCACAGTTATACAAAACATAATTGGAATGCAATAGGAAAATACATTTTTTTTTATAAATTCCTTAATTCAGTTAAGACACATTTTTTGGAGTTTAACATTTCACTCTTCATTTGGTAAGATGTTCAGAAGGTCCCTAGTATGGCTATAGTCAAATTTTATTGAGTTTCTAATGAATTCTGTACAACACTGAGGGCACATACAAAACCCTTTAAGTAGATCTTCAAATAGACTGCCCTTTGGTAAAGTGTAAAAGAAGCTCATTAAAACTAAGAGATGGGCCGGTGATATAGCTCAGCGGCATAAGTGCCTGCCTGGCAAGCGCGAGGTCCTGAGTTCAACTCCCCGTTCCCGCACATAAAACAAAACAAAACACATGTGAAAGTTCCTATAGGAACAGTGTTTCTGTCTGTCTCTGTCTCCATTTCCCTCTCTCTCTCCTCCTACTCTCTTTCTTGAGCCAAGATCAATAGCTAATGATAACATTTTTTTTTTGGGGGGGGTACCAGGAACCAAACTCACGACCTTGTGTTTGCCAGGCGGGCACTGCGCTTCTAAGCTATATCTCTGGCACCGCTAAAGATAACATTTTAACTCATTTTTGTTTTGAAATGCGGTGCTTGTTTATATAAATACCATATTACCATTCTTTTACTGCATCACATGCAAGCTTGGCCTGGTTTAATGAAGAAACAATGGGTCGCCAAAGGAAGATGAGGATTTCAGTGACTCTTCTCCACCAAATAAGGATTTTCTCAGGTTGTAAAGATTATAACTTGCACTGGTCAGCTAAGCCTAATGCAGTTTTGAATTTGGTAAGGAAAGAAATTAAATCCAAGAATTTATTGCAACAACTCACAACATCAAATTGTTTCTATTTTCTTATTCCCAGAAGACTTTCCATAGAATTAACCTGTCAGAAAGCAGGAAGGAAATAACCCTGATTTATTACTGAAAGCAAAGTGAAACCTAAGCTGGAGGGATATTATAGAAAGGGTCCTAAAGGGAAAGAATACATTGTGTTTAAGTTGACAAAAGCAGATAGGTAAGTCATTAACTAAAAATCTAGTGTACACAGGCATTTAATTTGGCCTGCCAGCCAACTAGCCCCTAAAGATTATAAAACCTTATTGTAACTTAATTTTAAACTGATAATTCAAATGATGCATGAGAATTGACTTACTTGTCGATTCCAAATAAGAAATCCCTAAGATCATAAGGATTTTGCAGAATCAAAGTCATTTACAAAGGATTCTTAAATGAGAAAGCCAAACCGAATTTTATGGGCTGACTAGTAGAAAAGAACATTCATTTTATTTCATTATAAATTTTTAATCCAAATATCAGACCTACTCCCAATTGATTGGTTCACAAAATCTAATCATTTTCTTAATGTTGTTGAAAAATATTATTCAGTTTCAAGATTTTTTTCAAAAATCTCAAACCTCTATTACTCAAAGAAATGACAAAATACTGTTGAAACATTATTTCAATCTATAAACATCAAGGAAAAGAATCAATTGAAGAATATAGCCTTTTCATAATAGAGTCTCCTTGCCACACTTCAATGTAAAGTTAACAAATAAATTCTACTTTCAGATTATCTACTTTATATACTCTCCTTGAAAATACTTTAATAACCTGCAGGGATTGTAACTAATTATTTTTTTTTTAATTTCATTTTTATAGATAAATTGTTGACTAAAAAACACTGTTGCGCAGAATACATATAATTTCGCTGTGCATCTCACTACAAATATTGTGTATCAACAAAGTACCAATGATTAATATTTTCAGATACTAGTACCTGGTCCTAGGAGAAGGAAAACTAAGTGTACCTCTTACATACCTCAGCAGCAAACTGCTGCAGTCCACCAATATTAATTGGTCCCTCTTCAGTGGCATATAAATTGCATCCTCCTACACAAAGATCAGAAGTTGGACACACCATTCCACAAGTAAGACCAAGTGGGTTGTCAGAAAAAATCTTCTTAGCAGCTCCATAATAGTTCTACAAAAAGTAAAATTTTATTATGTAACAATGTGTCTTTATTCAATATCAAAAATGAAAACTACATTATTCCTATTTTTAGATAACCAGATTAAGGATCAAGATGTCAAGATGTATGTATGATATATATGCTAAATCAGTATGAGATGTCAAGATGCATATATGATATATATGTTAAATCAGTATTTACCATCAACTAACAACAGCAGAGTAGGTGACATGTAGAGATATTTAACATACTATATTATACGGTATTTAATATACTATATACTTACGCATAAAAGAATAATCAATTTTAGAAAAATCAAAATTTAAAAATAAATTCTATTAATCCTTTTAATTCATAAAGCATCTTAATGTGTCTTGCCTTAAATTATTCTTTTCAGTTTAAAAAAGTAAGCTAAGTAGCATCATTTGATCAAGATTAAAATCTATCCTTCAAAAGAACACCACCAACAAAGGTTATATTCAGGTAATCCTCCACATGCCCAAATTAAAAGCAGGCAGAGCCTTCCTTTCATTCATCTGACTTGTCTTGGAAAACAAAGTTTTGTGACACTCTGTGTTGATTAACATCGTTTACTAGCACTCCATTAACCAAAGATAGACATGAAATACGTTTTACTGGGACTCCTGGACCAGACCTCAACAAGTTCATCTTTCCTCATCCTTTCTTCACACTTGACTACTATATTATAAAATAGCTCAGATGACCTCTGATTTTCACAGTAATTTTTGAATCCTATTTTTAAACAATATATGGGACAACTATATTATTATTTACTGAATAAATAATGAAAACTGATCTCAATATTGGGAATATTTTTCATACTAATCACAAACGAGATTTGGGCTCAAATAGTGCTACTGAGATCTGCCAAGTACATCAAAAACTTTTTGTAAAAGTTAGAGAAACTGTAACAGTTAAGAAGCACTAAGGACACACAACAAATAAATATAATATGGTGTCTTAGAGATGTGATTCTTCAACATATAAGAGAAATTACATAAAAATTAAGGGAAATTAAGTAAAAATTAACAATATAATAGGGAAAATTATGTGCAGACATACATAGAAATTATTGTTAGAATTTTTCTGTAAGCATAAAACTTCTACAATACAATTCAAGAAAGTGTGGGTTTAATATGCACTAATATGAAACTAATGCACTTATTTTTCCTTTGGCTTTTGTTTAAAATACTATTTAAGGTTTTTAAGAATATATCCATTGTTTCTAGAAAGAAGCAAATGAAGAGCCTTAAATGTAAACATAAATTCTTGGTGACTATAAATTGCATAATAATAATAATAATAATAACCAGACAAAAGATATAGTTAAGTGATTAACCATTTGCCTAACTTATGTGAGTCCCTGCATTAAATCACCAGCACTGTAAAAATAATAATAGCAATAATAAATCAGGAATATTTGCTATTTATCTACTTTTAGTACATTCCCAGTCTTTCAAAAGTCCTTTATTTAACCTGCCTATCAATCAACTTTCACTATATAAGATATCCAGCACTCAATCCCAAAATTTCTGAATACCTAAAGAGACAGAAATAAATGACTGATAAACAAAGAAATTAGTTTTACAAAAACTGAAGTTAGTGGAAAACCTTTAAAGTAATCTTGCTGAAAATTCAGGAGAAGACAAATAAAAGAAATACAATAATTAAAAACAAATCAGAATACTAAAATGTATTTCAAAATGATCAGACTGTCACTTCTGACTAAATAAAATGTTTTAAGATAGAAATTAGTACATGCTTTGAACAACACCTGTGCTGCTTAGCAATATTTGTCTTGTTTAGTGCGTTCCCTCAGCAATCAACAGTTTTGTCTGACACTTAAGAATGGCTCTTTCTTCCTAAATGCATAGTAGGAATGTGGTATGGAATTCAATTCTTAACTAGTTAAACTGAGGGAGAAAAAGCAAATATTTGGCCAGGGACCAAACAACAGATAAATGATACTTCCATGATTCATATTAAACCATACTGTCCATGACTTACGACAAAATAAAATCTAGTTACAGTACTCTTATTTAGGTACAATCCATATATCCATGTAAACACACACACACACGCACACACACACACAAAGCTTGTTTCAACAAAAACTGGAAGTCTTATACTTAGCCTATTAAATTCATTATATTTTATATTCCATTAAATGAATTTTATTGCAAAATTCCTTAACTTGTAGAATTTCCATCAGTAAATTTTCAAGACATTGGATTATATGTAGTTTCTTAGATATGACTCCTGAAACACAGAGTGAAGAGAAAAAAGTATTTAAATTGAATTTAATAAAAATTAAAAGCTTTTGGAGTGCAAAGAACACTAACAAAAAAGTCAGAACTCACGAACAGGATAAGATATTCGCAAATCATGTATATGATAAGAGATTTTTTTTCCTAGAATATATTAACATTTATAACTCAACCATAAAAAGACAAATAATCTAATTAAAATGGGCAAATAATCATAAAAAATTTCTCCAAATAAGCATGATAAAAGATGCTCCTGGTCCTTAGTCATCAGAGAAATACAACTCAAAACCACAATGAGACAGCACTTACACATTTGGATGGCTATAGTTAAAAAGACAAACAGAAAGTTTAGCAAGGGTGCAGGGAAATGGGAACCCTCATACATTGTTGATATGAAAGGAAATAGGGTAGCTGCTTTGAAAGATAGTTTAACAATCCCTCATAAGATTAAAAATAAAATTACCATATGACTCAGCAATTCCACTCTTCAGTGTACACTCAAAAGAATTTAAACATATGTCCATGCAAAACCAAATGTTCATAACAGAATTATTCATAATAGTTAAAATGCGCAAGTTACCCAACTGCACATCACCTTATAAATGGCTAAAGGATGTATGTATTCATACAAAAAAGACAATATTTTAAAAATAGAAAGGAATGAAGTAACGATATATACTTTAACATGGATAAACCTTGAAAAGATTATGCTAAATCAAAGAAGCCATTCACAGTAGACCACATATTATGTGATTCCATTTATGTAAATTGTCCATCTTAGGCAAAACTATGGATTCAGAAAGCAGATGAGTAGTTTCTGGGGCTGGCAGTCTGACATAAAATGAAGAATGGCTGCTAACAGTATCGGATCTCTTTCTGGAGTGACAAAAATGTTCTCAAATTAACTATAGTGATACTTGCAACTCTAAATATGCTAGACATCACTGAACTATTAAACACATTTACATGAGAAAACATAAGGGATATGAATTATATCTCAATAAAGATTTTATTTTCAAAAATATAATTGAGGTATATGGAATTATTTAGCCAATTTAACAAAAGAATATATGAGTAAGATTATTAGATACAAAACTGGATAATGTTTTAGTGAACAAGGAAACCTAATTTTGAAGATATTTTTCCTCTGAACAGAAAAAAATGCATCTCTGCCCGACACAAGTCTACAGGTGAACATGTAAATTCAGCCTGAACTTTTAATTAATATTAAATACCAGAATAACCCAATTGCTCTTTTTCCTAGAAAGCTAAAAAGTTCTTCAGGATCCCTTTATAGTCAAACGCTTTACCATGCTAATGAATGGATACAAACTTATATTTCTGTGCTTATTTCCTAGGTTTGGATGATTTTTCTTAACATTGGCCAAGATGAACAATTACTGACTTCCAATTAATCAGTATATTCCTAGTCAAACAACCTTAGCTTCTGCTTCAGCTTACTTATCCCCTCAGTACCTGCAAATGGAGCAGTTACTCACTGCTGTTGATAATCTCAAAGACATTTGTCACTACTCTGTCCTGCTCTCATCTGACATTGTAGGTACATTTGACATAATCAATTAATAAATATTTATTGACTAACTCAATCACTAAAAAGTCCTAGTGCATAATTAAAAGGGTATTTGGAATATAAAAAACTAAAAAAGAAAAAGAACGTGATCCAATTAACCATGTAAGGATTTTTGAACCGATTGTTTCATGAGCCTCAGTATGTTTCAAGATTGCACTTAAAATAACAGAATAAGAAATTAGACATATGTTTCAGTAAATTCAACAAAGAAATATTTAAAATTACACTTACAGGTCATGATTTGGTACAGAGGTTAAATACTGGAACCTAAGCTACCACTAGATAGCATTGGCCACCAAATGGCTTAATAATTCAACTCTCTCATGACTCCACGTGCAACCTTTTCACCAAAACAAAATTTGCAGGGAGATTTTATATTTATAAAAGTTAGTGATAATCTATCAAGTGCCTTTTTAAGTCAAAAGTATAATGTGTATTTTTAAAAAAGCAAATGCATGCTTCTTGGCATCATGATGTATTAGTGTCAGTTTAAGGTGTCCAGCATCTGCTATAAATGGATGGAAGTCAAAATAACTTTGAGCGTGACAAGGCTAAAATATGGGGAAGAATGATATGGGTAAATATTCAAAAAAAGCTCCGAGTATGTATTGGTATTATTACTTGATTTGGCTAGAGTAGTTCATTACCTAGGCAAAGATGATTAGAAGATAATTTTGAACCGTGCTGGGACCAAATTGTGGAGAACCCTGATGGCTAGACCTAGGAGTTTACTATTTAATTGAAGTTTTTTAATACAAAGTTTCTAGTATTAAGGGATATTAACTAGCAAGAACACCTAATAGACGATGTGAAAATTCTTAGAAAGGTAGTGTAGACAGTCTCTACGGGAAATTATACAGTGGTGCTGAGAAAAGAAAAGCCTCAGCCTGTACCAGAGAAAACAGAAGCATAATTTTGAAATGGGCCGAGCCAACACTGAACAATGTCGCAAAAGTCACCCTGGCAATCTACCTCTCTCAGATAACTTTGAAGATATGCTTGAGAACTCCACTGTTTAGGAATCTGAGCGCTGAGACATTCAGAAACCTCTTAGAAAAGGAAAGCCTTCTCCACTCTTCCCATAGTGATCAATATCAATTCTTTATCCATTAGCAAGTGGGATAATTTCTTGAGTCCTCCCTCTACACAAGAGGTTCACTTCTATTCTGTGAGCTCTTCAACCCTTTTTAAAAGTAAAAGCTAGAAAATTTAAATTAAGAAGGGTACTTTACAGACACCTCAGTAGTTTCCTTCTAGAAAATATACACCACTTCAACTGGTTTCTTCATGTTATTGAATCAGTCACAAGCATTTTAATGTTCCGTCATGCGAAGAAAAATGTAAGGGCTACATGAGAAAGGATACAATATATATATCTGATCTTTTGTGCACACAGACCCATCTTATGTAAAAGACAAGAAGACTTTCATAGGTTATTTTTTTTAAACTCTAAAAGAGAAAAAGATGTTTAAAATGTTTGTTGTTGTCAAATCAAAAATATAGGCATTGAATGTTTGCCAACCCATTAATTTAGCCATATTTTGCAGGTGTTTAATTTTCTATTAGTCCTTGGGGTTTTTAAAGCACGTTTTTCATCACAACACATTCCATTTAGGTGAGTTAATTTTAAAATAACTTTAACTTTTAATAGATTGCTTTTTATTTTAAAATTATGGCTTGAAACTACATTAGTGTCATTTCACTACAATTTAATGATTTTTAAAGTCATTATCAGGAGCTGGAAAATTCACAAGCCAGCTCTCCTGTCATATGGTATAACTAATTTAACAAATAGTCCTATCATATTCAGGCCTTCATATCACTACAAGATTATCAATACAGCTGGTGGATTTATTTTAAAGTGTTCTTCCTTCTACCCATGACAGTTTTCACAGATGGAAGAACTCTTCCAAGATAAACTCCAATCTGTTGCATTTAAAAAATACTTGGGCTAAACTTCAATAAGTTTGCATGTGTGAGAAGAGTGAAATAGCATTATTTATATTTCTGGCTTGAGTTATCTAATGGTGAATGCACCGATGTACATTCATTGAGTAAGAAATGTCTTTAGAAACACAAACAGAAAATAGAGGCACAAGTACAACTTTTTATCAAGCTGTGTCACCATCCCTCAATGTACAGCCTGCGGATTTTCAGATATTTGTCAAAGGACATTACAGATATGTATGTCATAAATAAAGGACAAAAATCCAATTCCCATAGTACTCATAGTCTTGTAGGTACAGATGGGGTCAGAAGAATAGGTCTGACCAATTTTATTCTGAAAATTCATGTCTTCTTATATATACTGAATTTTAGTAAGTTTTATACAATGTAATTAGTTTTTAGAACTATGAGTTTAGTTTAAACAGTCTCATTTAAGACAAAATGTGTAAGGAAATTAATATAACATTCTTTTACAAAATATTTTTTCTGGCTCTGAGACATTAAACTGGAAAATATGCACACATATATGAAAACACACACATGTGTGCACACACACATATACACACAGTCTTTGGAGTTACATACTCCTGCATTTGATCTTCTTTACAACATATGAAATCAATATGATTGGGGAAGAAATGTAGTACCTATAAGCCTTAGTTTTACCACTTGAGAAATGTAGATTAGATTTCCTTCTACATTAGTCATATTTATATTATGTACCTTTTTTTTAAACTTGGTGTATGTATGATTCTGAGTTCATTATGCAGTATACAATGAATTTAGTGGACTTAAGTAACCACTCGAACCTCATATAGCCTTTTTCTCACTAAAAAAGTTTTCTGAAAATGTGAACTATAAGTTAAAGATTTTAATATTTATTAAAAGGAACTCATCAAGGAATAGAATAATGAAGTCAGTAAGTTAAAAAAAAATACTGCAACATATGGGAAAAATCATCAATATTGGGCTGGGGATGTAGCTCAGCGGTACAGTACCTGCCTAGAAAGAGCAAGGCCCTGGTTCAATTCCCAGTACAAAAGAAAAAAAAAATCATCAATTTACTAAGTAAAAATAAATATTACAGGGAGGTATGCAAATTGGGTATATTGCATTACAGAGAGCATATCAATACAAAAATTGTCACTTGTATTTCTCCTATTTTCTACAATCTTTCTCTTCTTTTTTTTTTTTTTTTTTTTTTGTTTTTTTGGTACTAGGAATTGAACTCAGGGCCTCACACTTGCCAGGCAGCCGCTTGAGGCTGAGCTACATCCCTGGCCCCACCCTTTCTCTTTTTTTTTTTTTTTTGTGGGTACCGGGGGTCCACCTCAGGACCTCACGCGCCAGCAGGTGCCCGTGCCACTGAGCAATATCACTGGCCCTTTTTTCGTATGTGGGTTCTGGGAGTCAAACTCCGGCCCTTGCGCTTGCCAGGCAGGCACTTACGCCACTGAACCATCTCACCAGCCCCACCCTTTCTCTTTTTAACGAACTTGTGAACTTATAATTTGCCTCATGAGTTAGTCAAAACAACTTAGCATATGTGTGTACATGTATTCAATTCATTAATTATCAAATATATGAGAGATCTTTTGATAAGCACTAGATATTCATAAAGATTCAGTACTCTTGCTTCTAGACTGCTTTAAACATAATAAAACTTCCATCTATACCTAAATCCATCCTTTCATACTGTATTATCATTGTTCAAAGAACATCTTTTCAAATGCTTTATCAGAATTTCAGCCATTTTCTAATAACAAGCATGATCCTAGAATATTATTTTTTTATGTCAGGCCATTTAGATCACTGTGCTGGTAAATTTATATTTATAATGGTTTATATTTTTCTGACATGTGTCCTTAATTAAATTTTTAAAATAAAGATCAGATTTCAAGTCCACTCTATACTCCTTGACTGTAAACAGGTATAATTCTGGAAACATCATTTATTACAATTTATCTTTTAGCACTCAATAAAACCATTTCTATAAAATGCAAAAAATATGAAGTTTTTTAATGACCAATTAAAGGAAATAATATGACCATCTATTGTGAAAATGTAAAAAGTCACTATTCACAGAAAATAATAAAAAGTACTATAGATTTTTTGAGAAAATTTCAGGGGTATATATTTTTCATTCCCAATAGACTAAGAACCATGAAAAAAGAAACAATAGGATTCAAGATTAGTCTATTATATGTACACCAGGGTTCTGTGAAATAAACGTCATAATTCATATAATTTACTTCAAGAAGATAGGGTGGCTTTCCACATCTAAATACCAATATAAATGTAGGAACAGATGTAAGAGCAATGATCATTGGAACTAAGGAAACAATCATAGTAGCATTCTAAAAGTATCATCTATAAATATTTCACAACAAATGAGAACGTTTTAACTTGAGAAAAATCTGAAAGGTTAAGTAATATTAACATAGACGAAATCATTCATATATTAAAATGTTGAAAAGTTTTTCTAATTATTATAATACAGATTTAATTTTTCACAGGGATTACCTTTCATTTGAATTAATTAAATTTTACAACTTCATAATGCTAACCAGAATTGTGGCTTAAGTCTGATTCTTGTTCCCGGAACTGACACACATATGCTCCACATACAAAAATTGTGGTTAGTTTCTAGGACTTTGAAGCAGACGTTGAATAACTGCATATACTGTATTATTGTACTTCATATATTTCCTCCTTCTGAAAGATGACACGCAAAAAAAATAAAGCTGCCTAACACATGCTGCTGCCTACTCAGTAAATAACTGATAGTTATTCCATCTCTGATTTAATTTAAAAGGGTTGATTACTAAAGTTTGACAATGAAGAGAAAAACTGGAGACTTTTGTTGTTATTTTATTTGTTTAAAAATAACATTTGTGGGCTGGTGAGACGGCTCAGCGGCTTAAGCGCCTGCCTTGCAAGCGCGAAGGCCCGAGTTCGACTCCCGGAACCCACATACGAAAAAGGGGCCGGTGATATCGCTCAGTCGCACGGGCGCCTGCTGGCGCGCGAGGTCCTGAGGTCGTCCCCCCGGTACCCACAAAAAAAAAAATAAATAAATAAATAAAAATAACATTTGTTATATAATATATAGACTCAAATTGGTATGATCTGAATATCAAATATATGTAAGAGCAAAATTATATACTGAAGGTAAATTTTGTTTGAATAATGTAACTTCAAGATTTAAAACAGCATATTCAGTGACTTAGTGAACACTGTGCATACATACACATAATAATATACACACGACACCATGTGCGCACAAGTGGGATTCAGTGGGTACAAAGATATTTCAAAAAGTTTCTACACCAAATGCATAAATATAATGAATTTTTAATAATTTGATGCATTATATACATTGTTATTTATGCCATTAGAGCTAGTCTGTAATTTCACAGCACAATTTTCTTGTGTGCCAAAACTAGATTATTTTGTTAGGACTTGCTTTTTATTGCCACAAGATGAGAGATTACTTAATCAACAGTGCTGTGATACACACTGCAGTATGTCTCTCATTCTGTTATATAGTGGGTACAAATAGATTTCTTAAAAACTGTCCCTATTCCAAATACATTAATTTAAACCCATTTCACTCTCAGAAATACACTTAATATTGATCGCTATAATTTACTTTAAATTCCTTAATTTGTCAAAATAGTTTTCAAACACTAAATCCAAACTTCTTCAACACGGTGTCTAATGTGTTATGTTTTACCCAACAATCCAAATGTTAATAGTACTTAAAATTTCTGTCATGATAGTAAGTATATTATTTACTTAACCTTTTATTTTTTAATGCTGACTCACAATATAAATACCTTATGCATATAGATAATGTAGTGTGATGGAGACAAAAGAACATAGGAGAAGAATTATGGAAAATACAGTTAAACTATCAAGCAGCTGTGTTATCTGGAATAAATCACTTAGACTTGCTGGATTTCCAATTTCTTTTTTATCAATGAGATGACTATTTAGATTAAAATTTCTTTTTGTCTGGATTGCTACATTGATTTTTACTTATTAATATAAAAAATTCTAAGTATTTACTTCTTTATGCAAATTTTTCTTTGTCTTATTAAAAAAAGCGAATCCGATTTAATATATTTTCATTTATATATAAATTTATATCATTAAATTGTCTTAATGATATAAATTTTAAAAAATTTCAAAGGCATGTGTTTAAATTTGTCTATAGATACACAAACTATGGACTGTTACTTGTTTCATATAGAACTGGTTTAGTGTATATAGTGAAAACTCTTATTTATACTGACATTAATTTCAGATTCCACATTGCTTCATCTTCATATCTTACATTTGGCTAACATTTGAGTTATACAAATCTTTTCAAATTTAAAAACATCTATTGAGGCAAATTCAAAGAAAAACAGTAATACTGTATCAACTGTGATTAAAAATTTTAAAAATAACCTTTTAAGATCTCAAGGGGTTACCATATATTACAAAACAAAACAAAGTAGATTTTACATAAACATGAATGATTTAATAGGTAACCTTACATTCACCTCACTCAGCATAATACATTAATTAAGATATGACATTTTAAAAATAATATCTAAGTTCTTTGCCTTTACTACTAGTAAATGTAGTACCCTACAATTTACCAGATTCCATAGTACGAAATTATTATTAAAGTTAAAGATTGGATTCTGGAAATTTCAGTTAGAAGTTACATCAACTAATGAATGAATGCAGCATAACATGCATACATTTGCATTAATAATTTGAAATTACTATTTTATTATTGTCTAAGTGTGGTGCTCAATTATTATTTTTTAAAGTTTGTTTTCAGTTTGCAAAGTTACTTTTATATATAGAGAAAAGCTAGAACATTTTGAAAATAAATGTAGTATCAGAAGGATGGTTGTGGTCAATTATAAAATATTTTACACAGCATAGTAATTTAAAAGGCTTGGTCCTCTTACATCTAGCTAGACAAGACAAACAGAGAATTTGAAATACATATAAATAACTATGGAATTAAGTAGATGAAAAAAGTGGGATCTCAGAAATATGCAACAAATTTGGAACAATTTGCTGCTGGATAAAAAGATTGGATCTTCCTTTCACTGTTCATACAAAAATAAAAATATAGTATAGAACATATCACATGTTACTCTGAAAACTCTCTGTTTAATTTTCTTTTACTTTTAACTTTTAATTTAATGTTTTTGTCCACTGTAAGAAATAAAATAATATGGGTATTTGTAAGGAAAACATCAATATCTTCATTTCACCCTACTCCTAGCTCAATCAACTGAAGAAATTGAGGTTAAATTACATCTTCCTGTGCCGTTAGAGATGGAAATCATTTATGGAAATAGAATCATGGCATTCATATGGCATTCATACTACAGTGCAACTTGCCCTTTTTTTAAACTGTTTAACAGGAAAACACATCTAATCAGTAAATAATGTAATTTTAGGAACAGTCTCATAACTTACCCGACATTAAAGCTATCACCAATTGTTTGCTATTTCCAACAAAACTATAATTCCTCAAATATTGTTCCTACACCTATTTATGCAGTGGTATTTCTATTTCTTTAAGCAGAATACTGAATAAACCACTACTGGTAAAACCATATATTGGTATATTTTTATGTATGTCTGTATATGTATGCTAATTTTCAAGTATAAATCAATTATATAAAAATTCTTTTTTCCCTCCTGCCAAATAGTACGTTATTGAATTTTCTAATCTTCAAAATCTGATGAGAGAAAATTGGTGTCTCATCTTTTGATTTACATTTCTGACTAATGTAGAACTAGGAAAGCTTTATGATGGTTATTAATCATTTGCATTATTTCTTCCATATTTATAATGCTTGCCCATACCTGCACTGAAGTTTCTTTCTGATAGAAATTTTCAGTCACTCTAATTAGCACAGATGCTAAAAGATGTTCCGAAACAAAAATGGTGAATACTTTTTCAGCTGGGTTCAAGTATGTTTTTTATTTTTTAAATATGTTTTACTTTCTATTAGTATATGTTTGCTACACATAATTCTATTCATCCTGGAGAATGGGTAAATAAACACATCACATCTTGATCATTTGTGCTCCCTCTGTTGCTATCTCCACCCTGCTTTTCCCTCCTTCTTCAGGTCCCCTTCCCATTTCCAGAGAGACTACCTCCCTGCTTCCTACTATCCTTCTTTTATTTTGCTCTTTAAACTATTTATATTTTGGGCCTCGCACTATAGAGAAAACATGTGATATTTAACCTCTTATGTCTGATTTAGTTCACTTAGTGTTATTGTCTCAAGAACCATCTATTTTCATATAAATGACTCAAATTTTTTCCTTGTTCAATGGCATATATATATATATGGCACATATATATATATGGCACATTTTCTTATTCTATTCATCAGTTGATGGGCATATAGGCCACTTCCATAATTTAGCTATCATGATTTGCGCTGCAGTAAACATGAGTATGCATGTATCACTGTAACGCGATGACTTTAACTTTTAGAGGAAGATATCCAGAAGAGGTATTCATGACTCAAATGGAATTTCTATCTTTTCGAAGAATCTCTATACTGATTTTTATAGAGGTTTTGCTAGTTTACATTTCCTAAAGATGTACAAGTGTTCCTTTCCTCCCCCAAACTTCACAGCCTTTGTGTTGTGGTGGTTGTTGTTGTTTTGAGTCCTTTCTTACTGGAGTAAGACGAAATCTCAGTGTTGATGTTATCTGGATTCTCAAATAGCCAAAGATGCTGAACACTTTTTTTTTCAGGTAGTCATTGGACATTTGTATTTCTTCTGAGAAGTGTGTTCACTTCAATTGCCAGTTTTGATTCTGTATTTTATTTGAGGGTTTTTTTTTTTTAATTCTTTACATATTCTAGATATTGGTCCTCTGTCCAAGGAGTAGCGGGTAACTTTTTATTTCCCATTTTGCAGGTTGTATCTTCACTATATTGGTTGTTTCCTTTGGTGTACAGAAGCTTTTTATTTTGATAAAATCCTATTAGTTGATTTGTGATATTTTATCTTTGTGCGACTGGGCTCGTATCCAGCAACTCTTTGTCTGTGCTTCTGTCTTCAGGAATTTCAAGAGTTTTATTTCCAGCACTTTCAGTGTTTTTGCTTTGGTAATTCGGTCTTGGATGTATTTTCATTTGATTTTAGTAAATGATGAGAGATATGTATGTATATTCATTCTTCTGAACAGGGTAACCGGTTTTCCATGCACCATTTACTATTTTTTCTCCAGCATATGTTATTGGGCCCTTTGTCAAAAATCACATGGCTGAAGGTACTTGGGTTTTTTGTACAACTTCTATTTTCTTGGTCAGCATGTATGTTTATATGCCAGTACCATTCTGTCTTTATTACTGCAGCTTTGCAGTATAACTTGAAGTATGGTATTGCAATGCTTCAGCTTTACTTCTGTTGCTCAGTTTGCACTGATTATTCTGAGTTTCTTCTGGATCCATATAAATTTTAGATATTTTTCTAGTTCTGTCAAAAATACTGATGGCATTTTGATTGGAATTGCAAGAAATCTACTTATTATTTTTGGTAATAAGGTTATACTGACAATGTTGGTTCTGTTTTTCTAAGAACAAAAAATGTCTTTCCATTTTCTAATATACTCTTCAATCTCTTTTCTTTTTCCACAGCACTATAGTTTTCATTATAGAGGTTTTCAGTTACCATTTTAAGGTTAATTCCTACGTATTTTATTTTTTTGAAGCTACTGTGAATAATATTATTTTTCTGATTTCTTTCTTGGTGGGTTCATTGTTGGTGTACGAGAACACTACTGATTTTTGTTTTTGTTTTGTGTGTGTGTGTGTCCTGCCACTTTCCTGAATTTATTATTTCTAAGAATCTAGAGGAGGTTTTTTTATCTTTTATATAAAGGATCATGTCATCTACAAACAAGTATTATTTCAATTATTTTACTATTCAAAACCCTTTTTTTTCTCTTGTCTGATTGCTCTGTCCAAAGTCACAAGTACTATACTGAACAGAAGTGATGAGAATGGACACTCACCACTTGTTCCTAATTTTAGAGGGAAAGCTTTCACTTTTTCCCCATTTAGTATGATGTTGGCAGTGAGTTTGTCAAAAATGGCTTTTATTACTTTAAGATAAGGTCTATCATGAACAGATGTTAGATTTTATCGAAGGCTTTTTCTGCATCTACTGTAATGATATTTGACTTTTTCCCCTTCTATCTATTTATGTATTATAGATGATGTTTATTGATTTATATATGTTGAATCACCCTTGCATCCCTGGGATGAAACCAACTTGGTTATGATGTATAATCTTTCTAATGATTCTTTTATTCTGTTTGCAAGTATCTTGTTGAGATTTTTAAAAAATCTATATTCATTAAGAAAATTGGCCTCTAGTTTTCTTTCTTTGTTGAGTCCTTGTCCACTTTCATTATCAGTGTAATGCTAGCTCCCAGGAATGAGTTTGGCAGTATTCCTTTCCTTTCAATTTCTTTCTTTTTTTTTTTTTTTAATATATAAATAGGGGTACCAGGAGTCAAAGTCAGGACCTCACGCTTGCTAGGCAGGCACTTATGCTGCTGAGCTATATCACCGGCCCTCCTTTCAGTTTCATAGAAGAGTAGGACAAGAATTGGCATTGGCACTTTCGTGAAGTTTTCAGATCTGGGATTTTTCTTAGTTGGTAGGGCTTTTATTACTGCCTCTAGTCCATTACATGTTCATAGCTTTTATATCTTCTTGGTTCAGTTTTGGAAATTCATGTGTATCTAGTTATTTATATATTTCTTCTAGATTCTGCAATCTATTTGAATATAAGTTTTCAAAGTTGTTATGATCTTTTGCTTTTTGGCAGTATCTATTGTGATTTCACCTTTTCATTTCTAATCGCATTCTTATAAATCTCTTTCCTTCCTTTTGTAATTTTGTCTACAGGTTTATCCTTCTTGTTTGCCCTTTCAAAGAACCAACTCTCTGATTCATTGATCTTTTTATTATTTACTTAGTCTAAACTACATTAATTTCCACTCTGATCTTTAAAACATTTTTCCTTCTACAAGCTTTGGACTTGTTTTTCCAGGACCTTGAGGTTTACCATTAGCTTACTTATCTGAGATCACTCTATTTTTCTAATGTGAGCATTCACAGCTATAAACTTCCCTCTTATGATTGTTTTCATTGTATCCCATATGTTTGTATACAAGCAATGGTGCCATTTTTGTTTGATTCTAGGAACTTTTCAAATTCTTAAATTTCTTCTTTGACCTATTTATTATTCAAGAATACATTTAATATTCAAGTGTTTTCATAGTTTATCTGCATTTTTTTGCTTTTGATTTCTAGTTTCATTTTGCTCTAATCTGATAGAATACAGGAGATTATTTCATTTATTTTATATTTAAGCAAGCTTTGTGGATACTTTTTAATTTGAAGAAAGTTTCATGTGCTGCTGAGAAGGATGTATATTCTGCTATTGTTGAACGAAACACTCTAGAGATGTGTTAAATCCATTTGTTTGATGGTGAGGTTCAGTTCTAGTCCATCTTTGTTGACTTTTGCCTGGTTGACCTGTCTATTTGTGAGAGTGGTGTACTGAAGTCACTCATTATGGATGTATTGATGTTTAAATGACCACTTATGTCCAGTAGTATTTTTTATGATATTGGGTGCGCTAGCATTCAGTGCATATATACTTAAATTTGTTAACTTTTTTCTATTGACTTGTTCCCTTTCCTACTATTTAGTGATCTTTCATTTCTCTTCTGATCAGTTTTGGCTTGAAGATCACTTTGAAAATTGGATTGACTCCTGCTTGTTTTCAGGCTTCTAGTCCATGAAGTGTTGTTTTCTATCTCTTCACTTTCACTGTATGTGTTTCTTTTTGGATGAGGTGTGTCTCTTGCAGGAAACATGTGGTTGGTTGAGTTTTGTTATTTGATAAAATTTGCCAGTCCATGTCTTTTGATTGGGAGTTAACATAATTAACACTGAGAAATAGTATTATAAAACATTTACTGAATCTTGCCATTGTCTTATTTTTTCGGTGCTTACTCCTTATTTTTCCCCTTTACTCTTCCTGTCAGAAAAACGCTTTCCTCTGGGCTCATTGGTGTGGTGGCCTCCTGGTCTCTTCTTTTTCTAGGATTTCATTAAATATATTCTGCAATGTTGGTTTAGTGTCATGAATTCCTTTAGTAATTTTTTTTCATGGAAAGTCTTTATTTCTCCATCAAATTTGAAGTATAATTTTGTAGGATATAGAAGTTTGGGCTGACAGTTGTTTCTTTTAGAACCCCAAGCAGCCATGATCAGAAAAGATCTTCTTCAGCACACATCAAAGTCCCAGAAATTCAACACAAAGAATACTAAAAGCTTTTAGAGAAAAGCAGCAAATAACAAAAACATCAAGCCTATCAGAGTAACAGCAGATTTCTAAGCATGTACTTTAAACCTCAGGAGAATTCTGGAGTATAGATAGAAATATATGTTGTATGAAGTAATAGCTTGAAAAATTAGTTTAAAAACTGATATATCATAAATAGTTATAAAAAATCTTAGAAATATAAAATATAATCATTGCTTAAAATTCAATGGGCCAGGGATGTAGCTCAGCGACACAAGGGCCTGCCTGGCAAGTGCAAGGTCCTGAGTTTTATTCCCCGGTACAAAAAAAAAAAAAAAAAAAAAAAAAATTTCAATGGACCATATTAACAATATTGTTTACTGGTGAAGAATTTATGACAACAATTCAAAATAGAAATGAAGGATATTGTCTTGAATATAATCCCCCAAAATAAAGAAATAAATATTTGAAAGACCAGCTAGGAGTCATGAAGAACTAAGAAAGTTTAAAGATATATCCGATAAGAGTTCCATGAAGAGAAGAGACAATGAAAAATCCTCCTAGATTATGAAAGACATCAACCCACACAATTAAAATGAAAACTAAGTAGGATAAATGAAAAAAAAATAGATTTAGATAAGTTAATATAAAATTGTTGAATATCAGAGATAAAAAGATCTGTAAAACAGCCACCCTTCAATGGCACTGTCCACAAATGAGAATTAATTGGATTTGTGATCATATTTCAATCACAGGAGTGGAACATGGAGTTCCAAGGACACTAAAATGATATCTTCTGTGAAGTAAAAAGAAAGTAACTTCCATAATGAAAATAATATTGAATAACTGCATAGTGAAAATATTTTTACAAGGAGAAAAATAACATCAAGAATAGTTTGAATATCAAAAACAATTTGGTGATAACATAGCCTTTGTGAATAAAAATTTAAAGTATTCCAATGAGTTGTAAACTAATTTCAATGTAATTCCATGTAAGTTCCAAGATTTTTAAAAAATTTTAAAAAATTGGGCAAAAATGTGAAATAAACAAAGCTAATTCAATTCTCACTAAATGAAGCATTAATGATATTCTTATCGAGTTTTAAAATAAATAGAATAACACAAAAACTTTTCCTTTGAAATGGAAAAGAAGTAATTAGAATTAAAGTGCTTTGTTCTATGCCAACAACAACAACAAACCCTCAGGGATTACCATTCATAATACTCAAAAACTGGCAGCTCCTCTGTAAAAGAACTGACCCATGAGTTTAGAGCTACTGATTTATGCCAAAAGGAACATTTGACTCAGGGTAATGACTGTGCACCCTCTGGGAACATAACAGAATTTCTTTTTTTTAAAGCATGTTGTCTTGATCATCTTCTTATGGTTGGTAGGTAAGTTTCTGTCAATACTCTTGAAATGGATAGAAATGCTCATAATTATATACTTCCTAGTAATAGAGATGACAGAACTGGCCTTGTATATCACAGGAAAACTAAAATGTTAGGATATATTTTCTTTTACATATCTAATGTATTTATATTCTAGGATTATTGGTTGGAAATTCCGGACTTTCTAATATTTTGTCTCCTTTAATATTCTAGTATAATAATGAAATATGGCCCAATCTGTTTATATAATAGACTATATTTGGACATTAGTTTCTAGACACTTAGGAGCAACTAAGTTTTTTGGGCACAGAAGTGTATAACTTTGCTTTTAGAAAATTAGCCTAGAAAAGACCAACATTCTGTTTGCAAGAGTACAAACCACTTAGCCATTGAAATAGAAAAGCAAATGCAACAGTAGAATGTACCAAATCTATTGATTATGCTTCTCCTTTTTTGCTTTGCTACACTTGTATGATTCATATATCATACCTACATATATAAATATCAAGATAGTTGTATTTAATAAATAAAAATAGCATTGTCAATAGTATCTGTCACTAAATTCTGCTGGTTGGATTTTGTTGTTCCCTTGATATCCAGTTAGTCTCAGTAAAGATCTATTAGAAAGAAGAGCCTTTTTTTCATATTGAGTCATAAGTAAGTAGGCTTTTCTCTAATGTGTATTATTAAATTTATCTATAGGTAAAAGTCAAGCAACATTTTACAAAAATATGCAAATAAGTGGAAAAATCACTCACAATGTAATGTGATTGTTTTATTTATTTATTTTTTATTTTATTTTATTTTTTGTGGGTACCGGGGGTCGACCTCAGGACCTCGCACGCCAGTAGGCGCCCGTGCCGCTGAGCGATATCACTGGCCCTTTTTTCGTATGTGGGTTCCGGGAGTCAAACTCGGGCCCTCGCGCTTGCCAGGCAGGCGCTTATGCCGCTGAGCCATCTCACCGGCCCGTGATAGTTTTAAAATGAGAACATTTCACTATTCTTTAAAATAAAAGGTCATAAAATCAAAGAACACTTTTAAAGACAGCATTTTTTCCACCATATATATATAGATTGACCTCATGCATTTTTATATAAAGAAGTGCTTCTCAAAAGGAAAACTGTCAGGAAATATGGCCTGGTATTCACAGTTTGGTGAATCTGAAATGTGTACTTCCAATTGAGAGATACAATTGCAAACAGCAGCCCGCACAAATGAAACAGAGAAGAACTGACTGAGGAGAAAAAATAGAATTCACTGTACCTTTTGAAACCAGAGTTGTAATCCAGTTGTTAAGAAAATAAAGAATGGAAGTATTGGCCTAAACTCCACTGAATCACAGAAGAGCCTAACACAATACAACACAAGTGACATCCTTTTCTCAAAGAGACTCAAGGGTTATTGAGCTAGGCGATTCAATTACCCTCTCAACCTGGGAAGAACCCCCCCCTCCTGTGTTGATGTCCACTGGCAGAGCAATATGGGATAGTCTACATTGTACACAGCCAGTAAATACCTAAAAAGCGGCAGGCTTCAAAGGACAAGAATATTTGACCTTTCGTGATTGCTACAGTGATTCCTCAACAAAAACATTACCTATAATAGTCTCTTAAACGCCTAATAAAATATTACATTTTCAATTAAATATCTTCAAATATCTTATATTCATATGGAAATCTGTTTAAATAAATACCTAAGCACAATGCTTCATTAAGTAGTAAAGAATATGAACAAATTAATGAAATGGAAAGAGGTTTTCCTAAAATAGAGATTCTGATCTTGCTTAGACATTTTATACACTCTTCAAATAATATCATCATTCTTTTTGTCATTTTTCCTATAAATTTGTAAGGATTTTGAATAAATAGAGTGGGTACTAATTAAAATCACAGAGTAACTATTGAATTTTGGAATAAGGGAAAATTTGGTAGCATGACTTTCCAAGATGATTCATCATAATTCTCATATCTTCTCATGCTTGAGAACTGACACAATTTAGCCAAATCATTTTAGATTTCAAATTTGGACATTTTACTTCACTCCTTTTCTGATGAGATTATTATTATTATTATTAAAAAATAAAATTCACATAAATTATTTGCTTTTTCTGGTAAGACAAAGGTCCTTTGATGACGAATGTTTGGGATACTGTGTAGTTGATAAATCCCTTACACAATTTATCTTATAAATTACAAAACAAACACAAAGCATTGATGAATAAATCTCAAATATTGAGCATGCTACTCAAATATTTTCACAAGCGAATCCCAAGCTAATTGTCTTGTCTCTAGCCCAATTCTCTTTTTCATGTACTCTAGGTTCTATTCTGGCGATGCTGCATTTATTACATTTCCCTAAACCAGGCCCATGTGTGCTCACATTCCTGTGTTACCAAATGCTGAAAACTCTTCCTTGATTACGTGCACTGCAGTACCAACCATATTCAATTATAATAATTAGTTATTTAATGTACCCATCCTTACTCTTGATTATGAACTTCTTAAACTGAGGGCCACCATAGGGACTCTGTCTCACCCAGTGCCTGCCACTCACTATATTGGGAAAATAGAAGGCGTTCAATAAATAACCTCAACAACAAAATAGCAATCACTTGTATGGTATTTACCATACACAGTGAATAGTAAAATAAATATGCTACAACAACAAAATGCTTAAGTAATTACTACATTAGACATTTTCATGTACAAGTATTATTCAGTTTACACCACAATCTTGTAAGACAGATGCAATAATTTCTTCATCAGTAGAAGCAAAAAAGTAAGTAATTTTCCATAGGTTCATAATAAGTACTCCAGTTTATCTAAAAATTCAACCCAGACATCATATCTTAATAAATCTTACCATGTAGATGAATGCCATGCCCATATACCTAAGTAATAATTTAATTATTTTGAAATCTTAAAGCTATACAAATTTGGCTATCACTTTCTTCCTAAAATATTTGTTTTAAATAATGGACATATTAAGAAATTATCTTCATATATAAAAAGGTAACTGGTTCTTGAAGATGAATTGCATGGGTATTTACAGTGTTTTAGAACATTAGTATTGAACCTTGTAAAAGAAATATTCTCTACAACCTTATGAGTACTTCCTCACTTGTGCTTATTTCTTAAAGGTCAAGGCACTTGTCTAAGAGCTTTTAATGCAGGCTTCACAAAGACAATAGGTAGTATTAATTATTCAATCAATCAACTATTCACTTAATGAATGAAACCGCGGCTTAGCCTTCCATTGATTTAAAAAAAAAAGAAAAAGATCAAAGCTCTCTTTATTCTACTAATGTCCAGAAAAGCCTGTTTTCTTTTTCTTTTCTTTTCTTTTCTTTTCTTTTCTTTTCTTTTTTTTGTTACAACTCTATCGGTCTCTATGAATTGCTTCAAATGTTAACCAAACTAACTGAATTTCAGTGAAAGGAAGGCCATTCCCTTGACCTAATACCAGACTTAACACCAAAGCACGTTGTAAAACAAAATCTTTAGCAAATTTGAAATGTTTTTATGATCAACAATAATTCCTATCTGTAGCATTTTACAAAATTAAGACAATTTATTCAACGAATGTCTTGTTAAAAACAGAACAAATTTCAATATAAACTAATTTTTAAGAACAGTGCAATATATATTTTTATAAAAAATAAATCACAACTTTGAAGAGCTTAATTAATAAAATGTGCCTTTTTTAAATGCCTATAGATATATTTTAATATTTTAGTCAAATTTATTATGACAAGCTTTATACATTAACCAAGATAATAGTAACAGAATTCAAGGTCAAATACTGTTATCAAATTTCATTTGTGCAGCTATATCTAAATTTACCTTATTTGCAATACTTGTGATGAATGATTTAATATCTAGATTAGTTGGACAGCTCTTCTGGCAGGGGGCATCTGCACATTTCAGGCACCTAGGGAATAAAATAACTGTTAATATTACTATAAGGTAACCAACATAATTTTCTATATATATTTTTACCTTATAGTCATTCAGAGTTAATATCTAGTGAGTATAAATAAAATTATGCTATTTTCAGGCACAAAACTTTAAAAATAATTATACATTAACTATACTACTCCTTTTGCACACTTCCTGAGATGTGTGAAATAGAACCACTCTAGGTAACCACTGTCCATCCACTCAGTGCCCCTCTTCAATTTCAAGAGGATCATACCTAAGATTCACTCCTTACTATAGTAGTTTTGATTCCTCACTATATTGAGAATCTTAAAGCACACAGAACATTGATAGTTTGTATATTTTAGTGATACAATTATCATACAAATGCAAAGGTAAAGTCTCCTGTTTTATTAATTTCAGTGTCCTTTCTTCTTCCCTTCCTCCTTCTATTTTTCTGATTTTTTAAATCTACGTTCCAGTCATAAAACCAGTGGGTTCTCTAGCAGCTGCTTTACAGCACAGCCCAGATCCATCCTCTTCACTACCAAATCATGTATCTCCACTAGCTGCCTTGACAGCCGCTAAAGAAAAAGGACTCAAATAAGGCCATGTCCCCTTTCTAATGGCAGCCTTCACCCAATTTCAGGTCAATGAGAGGTTCATGGACCCAAACTCCTCCCCCTACATTTGTGGTACTAGTTTAGTTTGCAGGGATCCCCTGAAATCTTTATCATGATGACTCAGTTCTACTTGCTCACTCTCATACAAACGTTGACATTCAAATGAAGTTCTTACATTCCAATTTTATCACAAAATCTTCTATCTGAAGAATTGGCCAGAGGCATGCTCGTACTTTAGTGCACCTAAGAACAATCTGTGATATGATGGTTGATATGCGTCACACAATGCACAACAGAGGACTGGTGAATCTGAGTTACTGCTATGAGAATCTGCACTCTGAGAAAAATAACCTGTAAGGTAATTCTGGTAAGTGTTTAGAAACACACTGTTAGAAAAAGAATGCTGTAGTCACTGCTTAGAGACAACTGGAGCCTCTGGTTAGAACCATCCTTTATTTGTACATTATGTGTGTATTTGTTCAATTACTCTCTCACTTAATAAATATTTAATGAGCCCCTGTGCTATGGTTTGAGTGTATCCACACAAGCAATGGCTTGTGTGTTGGGATCTTGGTCCTCAGTGTGATGGTGCTGGCAGGTGGTGAGTAACCTTTGAAAGACAGGTCCTAATGGGAAGTAACTAGGTCACAGAAGGCCCTGTTCGCAAAAGGAACTGATGTAGTTCTTGTGTGAACTTGGCTGGGTCTTGCAAAAAGATTGTTATAAAACAGCAAGCCCAGTCCCTTCCCATCTCCCTCTGGCCTTCTGCCTTGTCATTCAATCTCTGCTCTCACAGGCTCTCCCACTGTGATGCCCCTACCAAAGGCCTTTGTCAGACTCTGCGCCATGCTACTTGGACTTTCAGCCTCCAAAATTGTGAGCTAATCAAATTTCTTTATACATTACTTAGCCTCAAGTATTTCACTATGGTAATAGAAAACAGACTCATACATTTTGTTAAATGGCAGATCCTAGGATATAAGAATATAAAGTAGCAGACAAAACTACCTTGTTTTCTCATGGAGCTTGGAGTCTGGAGAAGTACAGACATATAAAGAATGTTGAAATGTGAAATATAATCAATGTTAATTTTGGTGAGGGGCAGCATGCTAAGGGAGGAAACCAGAGGGAAATAACCCTGGAGGGAGAGTCAGGAAAAGCTTGAGAAGAGTAATACTTGGATAGAACTTTGATATATGACTGAACGTTAAGACAGCAAATGATGGTGGGAGTTAGAGAGCAGGATCACTCAAGAGAATGACTCAAGAGTAGAAAAAGTATTACAGGTTCTTGGAAAGAGAAGAACTGCCAGGGTAGGTGAACTAATGCAATTTAACCTGACCCACCAACAATGGTTGTAGACAGAAATTACTCTGAAGGTATACAACTTTCACATACGTAAGAAACCAGAATTACTCAGTGACAAAGGTGACTAACAGGCTCACTTTCTATCCATTTCTATGTGTTAAGACCTTGGAGCATTTCCTTCAAGGAAACAATAACTGTCTCCATGTCATTCTTTTGTAAGAGAGTCCTCTTCATTGTCTGAACTAATTTCTCAGTACCTAATTAATATCTTGTTTTAAAATATGATCTCTTTTCTCTGGTATGTGCCCTTAGCCTTCCCTCTAAATTAAATTTTACACAATGTGTACCAATGTCTTTTCATAATCAATTGTCCTCCAAGAAATGTAGTCATTAAACCTCTCCCCTATCATTTCTGTAAATGCCACTGTTAGATTCACATCTATAATTTAGTTGAATTCCTATTTATTCATATTTACGATTTTTTTCTTGAAACACTGTACTGGATTCAAAATATAATTTATTGAAAGTATGACCTAAAGCATACATTGCAAAGAAATGCAAAAATAATATATGGCATGGTCTATTGTGTCCTTGATGTTGAAATGAGGTGATACTTATATATGTTTTATTACCACAAGGAAAGATATGTTGAGCATTAATAGTGGTTTGAAAGGATTTGCTAATATGTGGTAAGAAAACACAGCTAAAATTCAGCAAATAATGTACTGTCTTAAATATCTTCTTATTTATAAGTGAGTCATTTGAAGTATTTAAAAATATTTGCCATTACACAGGAATAAAGATACACAGAGATAGAGATAGAAGGAGGGAGAAAGAGAAAGAGAGTAGGACAGAAAGAGGTGTCACATAGATTCTGGTTATCCCTAATGAAGTCACAAGTTTTCTGCTTTTCTTTTTTTCTAACACCCAATTTGAATAATAAGGCAATTAAAAAATAAACTTGTAATGTCAGCAGGTATAAATGAAACAAATTAATATGCAGTGAATGTTTCTGTTCTATCAAAGAAATCTTAAATTCAACATAAACAGATTCACTTAACAGCATTGACGATGTAAGGATTTTTAGTTGTGGTTATTAAGTCTCTTTACCAAATAATTCTCCTTTTATTATTGAGCTAGTTCACAAATAACAGCTGTTGGAAATGTCAGATGTTAATGAGGCAGGGCAACACAAACCTGAATTGTAGCATTCTTTTTTTCTTTGGTGCTATGAATATGCCAGAATGGGCAGACTCTGATAATAATACCATCTTGCAATTCTCTAAGCGCTCTGCAGACTAAAGTGCATCAGGCTGCCATTAATCCCACTTATCACTCTGACAGCTCAGTAATTACACTACTGCTATAGCCAGGTAGTCCTAATAAAATATCAGCCACTGCACTGGAATGCAGACTGGTGAGATGTTTTATTAAACTTGGGGGGGGGTTGATCATCAAGTGACATTATTGTTGACCTATTTTTCTATTTGACAATAAATTATCCTTTGACCATGGCATAATAGATACTACAGCGTGAAGTTACTGTACCAAATCAGAAAGGTACTGCATTACAACGATGTCGGCAAATGGTGTAAATAAAATAGCAGAAATGTATGTGAGAATGTTATTACCTAAATTGCTTTAAATGATTGATACCATGAAAAATCACAGACACAGTACTTAGGGGAATATGTCAACAATTATTGTAAACCACAGTTCAACATAAATTTTTCCTCAGAAGTAGCATTTAAATTACACTTGTTTTTATCTTCAGTCATTTAATTCCCCTTTTACCTTTCCCAGTTATTCTCTTATAATGCAGTTTACTTTTAAATGCACTGTAAAGGCAAAATTAATTCAGATAAACAGGTATATAATATTTTAATCACCCAGTAACTACATTTACGCTCAGTATACTAGATTATTTTAAAAGCAGTAAAGCATCTTACATTTGTTACCTACTGCTAATTGTTTTACATTTCTATATTTAGTAGATAGCATAAAAATGTAATTCATTGAAAGCAAAATGCAGCATTCTTAATAATGTTAACCTTTCATGATTCAACATGGCCATAAAAATATATGAAAACTTCAGTGAAAACTTCAGCACTGCTACTTAAGAGACAAAAACTATTCAAACTATATTTATCAAATATCATTCTACAGGGAAAGACATGAGTCCCCTACCCAAATGTCAGTGAGACAGGACAGTTTTACTCTATAAAATAGCACCAAAAATATTATAGTGAATAATGAAATAAGTGACATTTCATTCTTCATGCATCTGAGAACAGATCCCTGCTTCTTTTATCGGTAAGCATCCACAGCAGCTGGAACTTCAACATACATTTGTTAAACAATGTACTATACTACAAGCTTAAATAACTTAATTCCTCAGGAACACACAAATACACACACATACACACACAAAAATCTAGCTGAAAACCTTGAACTTCACTTTATATTCTCTTTATAAATTGGCTAGATTTTTGGTTAACTCAATCAACTTAATCTATCTATAATGGAACCGGGCAAATTAGTATTTACATTAAAAATTAAAATATTTTCCTAACAATGATATTATATTTCCTCAGAGCTTTTATGTTTAGTCCCACCATTTGGAAGATCTACCTACCTGAGATGCAGAAAATGGCACAGGACCTTCTGTACCTTGTAAGCACTGGTGTAGGCAAAAACATAGGCTACTATATTTCACTAAATGTGCAATATTACTGCTGAAAACTGAGAACTCGGGAACAGGTTGAATGTAAGGGGTCCAAGTCAAGAAATAAAGGTCAGAAGTGTCATATATGTGTATCAGTTCTACAGCACTCACATCCTATACCCAGATTATGGCATAATGAAAGGACCCAACAGAGATGGCTGGTATCTTTAAAACATCATCAGACTAATCTCTTGTTCTGATCCAGTAAACAGTCAGTCCAAAGCCATCCTCAGCTTCCAATAATTCTCTGGCTATTTTTACAGCTCTGCTTCTCTCAATATTCCATTAACAGCCCTTTATATGTGCTTTCTGATACTGCTTCTCTGATTACCCAACAGGGTCTTACTGGCTTAGGGATATTTGGAACTAACTTTGAATATCTTTAATACGCATCTTGGCTCAGTTTCTACATTTTGCTGAGCTGGAAGCTATGGTAACATCATTAAATGTAACTGAATTTTAATACTGAGCACCATTCTGCCTTTTAACCACATCTATGATATCCAATTTTAAGGCTTTATATTTTTATTTGTATATGTAAGTTAATACCAAACATAATTTTTAAACAGAGCTGTTTATCTACTAGCAATTTCCATTCACATATACATGCTTCAAAATAACTCAAGAGAAGAAAATTTATGATGGTTCACAATGTATAAAACTGATACCCAAAATAATGTATTTGATGATAGCTATTATGATCTTGAAACTAAAACATAATAAAGAACTTTTCTACAAAGATTCTGTAGTCTGTCAGAAGATTTTTGGTTTACTCAAATACCAATAGCTTAAAATTGTACAGTTTACACTTTAATCATATTTTAAATTAAACAAAGAGACTTAGTTTAACTCAGTAATTTTTGTTTGTTTGTTTTTACTTATTATCTCCATTGGAAAGATATAAGTACTGAGGATCCAGTAATGTCCCAAAGACTAGGGCTATGGCAGCTGAGCAACTACAAGACATTTAGCAACTTATAACCAGGACTACAACATCCACATATGAAGACAGCTTAGAATTTAAAAAGGTGGTGTTTTACCAATTTCATCTCTTAGAAACACCAGTACCTCCTTGTTATAGCTATCTGAAGACTGAAAGAAAACCAGGTAAGAACTCACTCCCAGAAAAGAGTATAGCATAATCTCTCCTAGAGTTCAATTTTAGTTTAAGAAAAAAATCTAAAGGATGATCTTGACTCTTTCTTCAAGAGACATCTCAAAGCAAGATGAAATGGTGAGGATTTTGTGGGATCACACAGTTTTGAAAGCTTATCCAACTTTAGTAGTCACGGAGATGCTACTGAGAAAATAGATGTAATTTTTCATAAACCTTCTCAGAGTTTAAGCAAACTTTTCTAACTCAATCCATTACCCTTTCTATTCTTCAGCTTTCATTTTTCTCTAATTAATGCTGCTACTAAGAAGCTCACTTCCTTACTTTTTTTTGTGTGTGTGTGTGTGTGAGTACCAGAGGTCGAACTCAGGACCTCACATGCCAGCAGGTGCCCGTGCCGCTGAGCAGTATCCCTGGCCCTTTTTTTGTATGTGGGTTCCGGGAGTCGAACTCAGGACCTCATGCTTGCCAGGCAGGCACTTATGTTGCTGAGCTATCTCACCGGTCTGACTTCCTTACTATTTTTAAGCAACTATAGTTTAGTAATTTGTGCTGGAAAAGTTATTTTCTTAGCACATTATTATTTAAAAAATTAGCTATGCTGCATAATCCTCAAAGTCATAAGTAATTACAAACTTATGTACATCTTGTTGTCTTATAAGCAAATTAAATATGTCCATAAAAACAGTGCATATCACCTTTGGAAATTTTTAAACAAACACTGCCCTATTATAACTATACAGAAAGAAAACCATCATAAGTGCTGAACAATGCTGCTCTTAACCTTACTGTGTTTCTTTCTTATCCTTAAAAAGAGATTTTGGAAGGAGATTTGGAAAGAGAATTGAAAGTAACTAAATGGTGCACAAAGGTAGAACAAGAAGGATGAAGGGAAAAAGGGTACATTAATGAATTCAGGAAGATTTAGTGGAAAACATGCCCACATCATGAATATATGCACAGAAAAAAATAATTAGGCATGAAAAAAGAGCAAAGCTCAAAGAAAGTAAGGTCAAACTTTAAAGTTTTCTCAATGTAGCAGGGCTTTAAAATATTGAAAGCACAAAAACTATGTAATGAAACAAGACTTAAAAGCAATGACTAAACTTGTTAAAAATCGTTTTGTATTATTTTCCAAATTAATGTTACTGGTTATCATGCAGAGAATTGTAGGGGAGACGGAGATCACTATAGGTTGTAGCAATAAAGGAAAATTGCCCCCATTTTCAACTTCTGTTGCAAATTTATTTAAACAGTATAAGACAGTGACTTAGACACGGAATTTTTGAAATGGAACTGGCAATAAGTGATTACAGCTATAAGAAACAATTGAATATTAAGTACTCACCAGTTTTTTATATCAATAATACAATAGCAGTTACAGTCAAATTAATGAATATAGAAGAACTTTGATCGTTGTGATATGTCAACTGAGTAACAACTGCCTAGCAGATTAATAATTCTGGGTGTATCTTTGGATGATTGACATGTAGGCCAGCAAACAGAGGGGGAAAGGAGATTAGATAGATAGATAGATAGATAGATAGATAGATAGATAGATAGATAGATAGATAGACATATGAGAATATGTGTGGGTTTGTGTGTGCACCCAGACATACATGCATGCTAACAATAATGAAGTGCTCAAATATTTTGGTTCTTCAAAGCATTTAAATTTATTAACTCTGAAACTACAGGATAGAGGTTAAGAGTATGGGCTCTCATGCCCGTTTAATTCTTGACTTCACTTTACTGGTTTTCAGACTTTAGTCAAATGATCTAACCTCTTCAGTTATGCTTTCTCATATGCAAATATGATACTAATTTGTACTTCAGAGGTTTGTCCTGATACTTTTAAAGATTTTATGGTTATACTAAACAGTATGTAATTTAGTAACTTAACAGCTATTGTTTATAGCCCTCAAAATGTTCTGAAAGTTATGCATTGCTATTAATGAAGAGTTATAGTATAATGTTTCACAGTCATTTACATACATTAAACATAATAGACATCAGACAAACATGTGCTTTAAATGCTCATATGAGAAGAAGGAAAAGTTATTTCCATCTCAGGAGAAAGAGTTAATACTTAGAAATATGTTTGGTGGGAGTTAAAGGACAAGTAGGATTTGTCATGTAGAGATGAGAACTTTAGAGCTTCACACCGCAAGTTCAGGATGCATATGTGGTTATTCTATTTCCTGCAGCCAATACCAATGCACCATAAACATTTTTGCTGCCAAATAAAGTGGGATGGTTGAATGAATAAATGAAAAACTCTATTGCCTAATGCAATCCATTAGAAAGGCAGGCTATGGATTCATCCATGGGATAGACTGCAGTTCCTTCTTAATTCTCAGCAACTATTCTAGTGATGTGGAGCCTTTGAGAGCTGTCAGTAATACAAACAGCGCACTGATGCACACGTGCCATCGGTCTGCTGCCACGAACCTTTGCCAGTGGCTGGCACATATACAGGTGCTTATACACATTTACGGAAAATTCCTCAGTCACTGCCTTTCTTCACAAATAAGAACATGAAAATATAGTATGCCCAACTTATCAACGATTGAATGCTATTTATATGGATGTAATACTTCTTCAGGATTTTGGTTGTGTCCCCATTCTAAGGTATAATATAAACATATTCCTCAGCTAAAAAACAGTAAATTAGGGATTACAGGTGGTTTCCCTAGAAAGTGGAAAATTAAAGATAGTACATTGGATTGCACAGCATACAGTGAAACTCATACTTTCAAAATAGTTAATTATAACTGTAGACATAGCTGTTCTTTATTGTGGATGTATATTGTTGAATAAATATCTCACACCTACAACTGGTAACTATGAAAATCCATGTGATGGGCTTTCTTTCATTTTTGCTCCATGCATTGTTTCTTAGCTCTTCTACATTTTCAATACCCTTGTTAGGCATATTTCTCCCTTTCCCTTTTTTATTGCTGCTATCTGGTAAGAGGTAACAAAATATTCTTACTCGCGAGAGTAGGATATTTTCCCCCACGAAATATCCTATTTAAGTATAAATACAATCTTTCTTTCAGTAAGTATTCATAAGCAAGGTAAGGTTTATATTATGAAACATTTTAATTTGAATAAGTTTAAATGAATTTGACCACATATCTGTCTATATCTATCTATCTCTATATATACATATATATATATATATATATATATATATATATATAATTTTTTTTTTGGTACTGATAATCGAACTCAGGATCATGTGCTTCCCAGGCAGGCGCTGTGCTGCTGAGCTATATCCCAGCTCTGACCACCTACATTCAAAATAAAGGTATGTTACATGTTTAGTTAGTATGTAGTCATTTTTAAAAGTCTCAGTTTCATAGTACATTTGATAATCCAACACACCATTGTAATTTAAATACAAATCATACACAAGGTTTTTCTTTTTTTTTTTTTTTGCGGGTACCGGGGGGTCGACCTCAGGACCTCGCGCACCAACAGGCACCCGTGCCGCTGAGCGATATCACCGGCCCCTTTTTCGTATGTGGGTTCCGGGAGTCGAACTCGGGCCCTTGCGCTTGCTGGGCAGGCGCTTAAGCCGCTGAGCCATCTCACCAGCCCCACAAGGTTGTTCAAACCAGTATATTCTTGCTTACCACAATCCTGGTCCCCTTCACATTTTAGACAGCTGTTACAGGATCTCAGTACACGTTTGATCCTTTACAGACCTTAGAAGAAACTGTGTGACAGTACTGACAGTTTTTATTATAGCTTTCCTACTACACAATAATCTTATTTCACCTGGACTCTTTCCTCAGTAGTGTCATAAACTCTTTGATTTATATCAAGCATCCTTTAGGCTTCATAGAAAAAGAACATCATTTTTTGTGGTCTACCCATACACACTTCAAATTATCTTTTCAAATTTTGAAACACTTGTATGTTTATCTTAATGTCAATGAAGGAACTTTAGGAAAAGTAACAAAAAAGTACTATATATTAATCATATAATATATATACATATATATATCTAGAAATAAACGTTTCAGGAAACTTCAAAACTGAAAAAGCTCCACATTTTATGACTTATTTGAAGGCAATTTTGGATATAATATTAATATAATATCGACATGTAGATATATATGGGATGATCAAATATATGGTAAATATTTAAATTAAAAATTTATTACAATAAAAGACATATTTCAATTAATGCTCCTCAAAACACTCAAAATACTCCCTCTTACTGTGGACACATTTATTCCAACATTATTGGCAGTATGTCCTTTACTGAAATAAGTTTTTAAAATATAAACAGTCAGCAAGTTATTTGATCAACTCCTGAATATCTAGTTTCTATTAAAGAAGTGAAAGAGAAAATCAAATAGTCTAATCCATAAATAATAAAATTATTTTTAACTATGAAATTCCTAGAGATTATGAAAAAATAATACTTGTGCAAATAAACCTTTCAAAAGGCATTTGATTTAGGTTTAAAATGTGGGGTAGAGTTTTACTTTCTATAATGCTATATTTTTGAATCTTTTTTTCTTGCAATAAGGAAGTACTACCTATAGTTTAAGAAAGTAAAAGATGAATAGTTATAGAAAATCACTTCATCTTGTGTAAATTTTATGTTTTGCACTGCTCACATGAATTGATCAGGCAAAACCAAACCCATGATTCTCCCATGTGCCTTTTTTCTTTCTCATGACCCTTGCAAAGTCTAACAAAGGAGCCCATCAGAGTTTTAATAGTATGAGCACAGTGGAGTGGCTGGTGGCTCACAAAGCTAACAGAACAAAAGGTAAGGTCTGGTCAAAGAAATACAGTGACAGCATAAGCACTGGAGGGGCTCATTTAGCTGAAACAAGTGTAAGACAATAAAGACAACACTTGCTTTAAGATATAGCATTCACCAATAACAGAATTTAGAAACGATTCTACCATGTCTTACTGAAAGGTATAATACACAGTAGGTATATTTCAACTTAAAATTATTAAACACCTACTATATTTTAAATTCTATACTGGTGAAGGGGAGGACTTACTGAAACCTGCATAGGTAATGGTTATTTACAAATATGCTGGACTGACTTAACTTCATGTAAAAGGCTTTCAACATGGATTTGTTGTGCAGGTTTTAAAAAGTCTTTGTAAGTGTAACAATGATTGTGATTATTTTAGAGATACAAATAACACATTTGGAGAAAAACTATCAGATGTGGATTTCCTTCCTCTAGGAATCATTGAGTGTCAAGCATGGAGTTCATTGCAAATTTATCTAAAGTTTTTAATACTGAATGATGATGCCACTCTTCCCTTTTCAAAAGTAATAAATGAATCCCTTCCTCGGACAATTTAAATATTTAAATTTAAATAGCCACATACGTACATTTATGTTGATTACCCCAAGTCAAAGGAAAACTTATTCAGCACACATTAAAAAATAAAAAGTGTTCTATACAATTCTGGTGATGTGTTTAGAGCCGCAGTGTAAACATGACATTCTCCTACCTTGAGGGAGAATTTGGCACAAGGTCATCTTTAAACCTTGCCTTTTGCATTCTTACACTTCCAGGGGGGACACCTGTACCGCCTTAGAATTCTGCTTACAGTTCTATGAGCAGGTCCAGTCACTTTCAATCTGAATATTCCAACTTAGCCCTTCATTTCTGGAAGAGCCATCCTTCAAATTTGGTTCAGAATTCAACTCAGGGCTCCCTTGGAGTCCCCTGGCTATCTCTCATGGAGCCATTCTGACCTTTCATAGCATCCTATGGATTCTTTTATCAAAGCAATTATCGCACCAGACTGCAACAGCTGACTCGCTTTTCTGGTTTCTCTTCCATTTCCTCCTCCAGTGAATAGATGTTTGTTTTCCATGTTTTTGGGGTTAGCTAATTTGGAAATAAATTAATTTAAAATCATAAAGAAAGATAAACAAAATCTTGGCATGACTCTTATTATTGCTTTTAATGCTTATGAGAAATTTTTTTATATAACTGTTCTTCAAACTTATGTAATTAACATACTAATATATGAACAATGTATTTATTTTATAAATATATATGCAGGGGTCTTTCTGTGCTAGCACTGTTCTCTGTTTTATGACTAACACCCCATTAAATCTTCATAATCAATAAAGTAGATGTAAATATTAAACCATATCTTTATGAGAACCTGAAGAGTTAGGTGCTTTTCTTATTTTCTTTGTTTTAATTAATCAATTAATTTTTTTTTTTTATGTGGGTACCGGGAGTCGACCTCAGGACCTCACGCTTGCCAGCAGGCGCTTGTGCCTGAGCGATATCACCAGCCCTTTTTTTCCTTCATGTGGGTTCCGGGAGTCGAACTCAGGACTTTGCGCCTGCCGGGCAAGCGCTTATGCTGCTGAGCTATCCCACCAGCCCTTATTTTCTTTTTAAAGGAAAAGATACACTGGCATATTTTCTGGTATGATTTACATTTGAAATATTTTATTGTCAATTTCTAAGATTCTGGTGATCATTAAGAAGTTACCAAAGATTTCATGAGTATCTGAGATTCTTGCTTTTCTCTGCCATTTCTACTTTAAGAGCTTCAGTTTACTGTGACACTAGGTGTTGCCTCACAGTTTGTGAAATCCAAGTTCAGGACTCTAAGGTGGGTTTGATTTATTCTAAAGACTAGCCTGGAGGTATCATAATTTCATTTTGTAACAGTTTTATAACCATGGTCTGTGATCCCAGAGAATTTGAGAATTTTCTGTTACAATATTCTAAAATCATGCATGTTATACTCATTATCACATATCATACACATAGCTGTTTCGATTAAAGCAACAAAAACTCATTTACTTAAAAAGGGAGCAAAAATGCTCCCTTTATTATTATTACAAAACATTTTCTCACATGTAAATTACTTATAGAAATCAAAGAGATCATTTCCACTAGAAATACTAGGCAACGAAATTAAAACAATCATTAACAATGTTTAGAAGTAACACAAATATGAATCATAGTAGATAAAACAAAAATGTATATTCAATATCTATAAACATGACTAACCCTAAACTAATTATGTTCCTATACACGTTTGGGACATTATATAACATGACAAAAGTAGCTAAAACCAAAACTGTCCCCATCGACTGTTGAGCCAATTATAACTTCATACAAGTTTTATTCAAAAACAACGAAAACACTATTTCTGTTGTTAGGAATTTAATGCCTGCGAGTCAATACTGACTTTCCACATAAACAATATGTAGAAACTGCAGAAAAGTAATGAATATAGGTAAAAAACAGGTAAGAATATAAATGTTTAATCTTTTCAATTTAATCCATATCTTAAGGTGGACCAAGGTTTCAGGCAATAATACAGCTTGCAAAATGAAGTAATATGAAGATGATCTGATCATGAATAGATTTTTGAAAAAGTTAGGCTAAAAGCTAAAGAACACAATATTCAGAGGTAGTATTTTGAGCAACAGACATTAGCTGCCTACAGCTTAATGTGATTTAAACTCTAAAAACAGGAAAATAATAATCTATGAAGAAATAATACACATTTTTGTAAAAATGGAAAATTCCACCAACTATGCTTCTTATGAAATGGATTAGAACACTGACAATGCTGTAACTGAATGGCGCACACTCCAATAACTGCAAAAAGCTGAATGAAAAATCTAAGTGAAAGTAATAGATTTAAATGTGTTTGTGATACACAGAATCTTAACACATAATTTCAATTGTCTATTCCTCCCTTGCTTCTCCCTGTCTCCCTCCCTTGCTCCCTCCCTCCTTCAGCAAATATACACATAGAAGTTATTATATTCTGGAGAATTTCTAGGAGCTGGGTATACTAATGAATGAATTGAAAATTCTTCCCTCAAAAAGCTCATTGTAAAAAAAATTGACAAATCAAAGCTCACCCTGAGATAGTGTGGAGGCGTGGTAATAGAGATGAAGATTCAGCATGTACCACTTACCCCGAGATTAGAGTTGTGCTCATCTGTTCTCCCCTCTGTCTTCAATGACTATAATGCTAAAGACCCAACACATGTTCAGTACCATTTTCTGACTGAACAACCAGATTATGGATATTGTTTAAGGCATGTGTGCCTGTATGGTACACACATGTGCATGTGTCTTGTGAACAGGCCATGAAATACATAGCTTGAGAAGGATACAGAATGTGAGGAAACAGAAGCATGTATTTCTCCCTTCCTAAGGGTGGCGCAGAGCTTGTAGGACAAATCCTTCTCTTAGCGGCCTCCAACAATACCTTTCTCCCTCATTTCGTGCTTGTATCATGTGCTGGGAATGCAACACCTTTGAAGGAAGGGCTGGCCAGGGTGCTGTTCTAGTACCCTCTAAAAACAACATGTCCTTCATTGCTTTAGCCCACTGAGTTCTGTACCCTGATGTACAGAACCCAAGGCAGTCTGTTTTCCAGGGTGCCTCAGCTGGGGAGCAACTGACGCATGCCCCGTCAAGACACTATCAGCCCAGGCAGCTTCCCCGACCCTTGAAGAACAAGCTCACACTGAATCCCGCCTTCTGTTGTCTGTCCCTGCATGACTGCAGTAATAAACTACTTCACAGAACCCGTGAGTGTGAATGTGCTCTGCCTCACTGGACTCAGACACGGTGCCAACCAGTGACTACATGGTGAGCCTGCATCAGAGAGCTCTTATCCAAGAACTTTTAATTTAAACCCACTGCCAGATCATTTCTTCTTTCAAGACATCTCTGTTTCTTAAGTCGTACACCACCTATTATGTACCCACCACCACACAGTACTACGAAAAGAAACAGAGTTTAGTGGAGTCTGGATTTAAATCCAGCTCTATTACTACCTTTGTGATGTTGGGAAGGTTACTGAAATCTTTTGTTCCCTGGTTTCTTCCTCTAAGTTGCTACTTATAGTCTAGACGTCATAGCATTATAGGGAGGATTAAGTACCTAAATCATGTGAAACATTTAGAACGGTGCCTGCCATATAGTGACTGCTCAATAATGTAAATCATTGTTATTTATCATTTATAAGAACAAAGGAAAATATAATGCAGGAAATGAGCTGTTTTTCATTGGCTACTGGGAAGCAGAGTACAATGGTAGAAACTGTAAAACAGTGACTACTACATAAGTCACTGTGTAAAAATGAGATAATTATGAAAAGTACCACCAATGTCATCCTTATAGTAACTGCTCAGTAAATGTTAACTAGAAAACAAGATGAAAAATATTTTAATCTATCAGGACAAGTCAAGATTTGAAGAATACATAAATAAACTGGTATCATTTTGAATAAAAGTACAATGTGTAACCGTGAACAATCACAAGGAATAAGATATGTAAAGGCCATGTATGTTCACAAGTTTACAAAGTAGCAGTTACAGCACAAAACCAAACCAAACATAAATTGTTCTCTATCCACCGCATGACGAGTTATATTAAGCAATGATTTGGTAACCATTAACTTATCTCTCCATGTGACCTCTTCTTCAGCTGCTTGTTAATGGCTATGATGAGACTACTTCAGTATGCAGTTCTGTATTTAGGTAGTGAGGTAAATTCATATATCAACAATAAATAGAGGGATTTAAACTCTGTGGTAGTACACAGAACAATAAATAAATCTCTCTTTAATAAGGGAGCTCTCTGCTACAGGCATAGTTTTTTGCTTCCTTTATTCCATCCAACTAAAATAGATATTTTTCCAATACATAAGTACATTTTATATGATGAGACAAATATCTAAATTTTCTTTAATTAAACTGAAAAAATATCTTATTTTTAAAATAATTTTAGAGAATACATTTTTCTTACTATCTTTTCATTCAAGCTATGAAATTTCTCACCTTCTCCCTTCTTGATGTTTTTCTAAGTGAACTTTTCAGAACAATCGCACTGAGAGGAAACTGCTTTGCAAGCTAGGAAGATACTAATCTGTTCTCCCAGCATCGCGGGTGTAAAAATCCTTTCTTATTGAAGAGACGTTGTTAAATTTCTATATATAAGACGACAGTACAGTATTGAATTTGGCAACGCTAATACAAAAGTAGTATTTTTAGTTAAACACACTATATTCTTTCAATTTTTCTGCCTTCGCTCTTACTTTTCCTCAACACAAAATGTGTGGCTCCTCACTCACTTTCCATAGCAGGTAAGTTCTTCAGCATCCTTCATTCTTCAGCATTAGGTGTCAGCGCCTCTTAAGAAAGCTTCCTCGGGCCGGTGAGATAGCTCAGCGGTGTAAGTGCCTGCCTGGCAAGTGCGAGGTCCTAAGTTTGACTCCTGGTACCCACATATGAAAAAAGGGCTGGTGATATCGCTCAGTGGCATGGGTGCCTGCTGGCAAGTGCGAGGTCCTGAGTTTGACTCCTGGTACCTACATTAAAAAAAAAAAGGCTTCCTCAACCACCCCTACCCCTCTGAAAGGTTATCCAATTCTTCTCTGTATGCCTACATCTTTCAATCTATAATGTAATTATTTTTTGAAGCTATGTCCCCATTTAGCCTGATAGGTCCCAGGAAAACATTCATTCATTCAACAAATATTTTTGAGTGCCTATTAAGTTCAAGTCCATGGGAAAATGACTGCACTTGAAACAGACACAGATACTTTCACTAGTTTAGAAGTAAGCAAATGACAAACACTGTATTATACACAAAAATCAAATTATGATAGCACAGAGCACTATGAACAGGGTATCAGGGGCATTTTCTTACCACTAGACAAATGAAGTTTTCTGGATCTTATTCTGTGATCAAGAAACTATATAAGTCTGAACGAATTACTTAACCTCAGTTAACTAAACGATTAGGCCTCAGTTTTCTTACTGGTGAGAAACAGCTATATGACCAGGTAGGCCATAAAGTGCCCTAACATAGAAGACCTAGGTCCTCTTCACAAATATCACACATATTGTAAGATCATGAAAGTAAATTGTTTTATAAAACTTCAGTTTGCAGAAAAATGATAAATATCAACAATTTTTTTGTGTGTATGTTTTTGAAACAAGGTTTCACTATGCAGTTCAGGCTGGCCTTGAACTCACTTTGTAGCCCAGACTGGCCTTGAACTTGCAGCAATCCTCCTGCTTCAGCCTCCCAAGTGCTGGGATCACAGGCATGCGCCACCATGCCCAGCCTAATATCACCAAATCTTAAACGTCAATGATTTTCTTCAAATGAGAGAAATTAATCTTTCAATATATAGAATACAGATTTCACCCAATATTTAAACCTCTGCTAAAACTGGATTAGCATTCAAATCCTTATTGTATGAGGAACGTGAAGAACTTCAATGAAATATGAATGATAACAAAAAAAATGGCAACTTTTTGACAACTAGAATCTGGTCCAAAATATTTGGTAACATTAAGTGATGAAGACAGAGAATGCTCAGAATTTATTCACCTTGTATTTCTTAGCAATCTAACTAGTACAAATCAGGATTAAATATTTAAGTCGGCAACTGACCTTCTCTATCTCCACTGCAGCCAGCAATTCCCATTTATTTCTATCCACATTATGTCATTTTGGTATCCTGCATAGGAAACATCGAGCTCCTTTCTAGATGAAGAGTGTACCACAGAATAACCAAAATAGCATTTGTTCTGTTGCCAGAGAACGTGAGTTTATATCTCCAAGTACCAGTTTATACTCTGTCACTTGGAGGTTGTGGGGGTCAGTTAAGTCCCATAGTTTTTCTATATCTAACTTTCTGATCTGGTTAGTGAGGTATTATCTACCTTAGAGTAATGAGAATTCAATAATGTACACTATGTGCTGGAGACAAGAAGATATTCAAGATGCACTTAGTTCACTTCATTCATTTTGCTCACACCCACTCAGCCAACACCTGCCTAGAGCATTCTTCTCCAAGATAAGCATTTTGGCTTGTGTTTTCTTACTTGCTGTCCAGTATATAAACTAACATGACTAAATCCCACAGGAACAACTTTTGCAGGGCTGTCATTCAGAAATATTTCACATTTTTCTAAGGCTCTAAAACTCCAATGTATCTGTTGACTAACCATAAGGTCAGATTTTTTATTCCTACAGTACTTTCAGACTACCTGTTTCTATTCTAGGCTTCTTAAAATTTGCTAAAATCCTACACTGAGTCTTCACTGCCCACTTGGATATTAATATAATGCTTACATATTCATAGGTACTCCAGCAAATTTATCTGCTTAACCTTACAACTATCTTTGATATTTCCTTGTCATTACAGTAATCAAAGTATATGCAACAGTGTAAAATAGCATTTATACAAACTAACATTGGTATTCTTCTCTTGGAAGACAACTACACACTTGTTTAACTTTACATGGGAACTACTACATACTGATTTTTTAACTGTGCTTTTAAATGAGTATTTATAAGACACATTAATATTACCATGTACTCTCATTTTCTATAAACTTTTCTGAATGTTTTGTATTAAGTCCACATTTGTAAATTTAAAAGATATGAGTCTAAATTTAATTAATTTGTTCTAACAACTATGTGGTTACTTATTAGGCATTTTCAAAGTACCTGCCATGTGTGACAAACACCATACTAAGCACTAGAGTTTCAAAGATAAATAGGACACAATCCATGACTTTACACAGTAAGCATATTATTGAGCAGGAGATATTTAAATATCTCACTATGAATGATTGGGATGAGACTGATGAAAACCATGGGCAAACTGTTCTACAAGCATGAGGAAAGGAATAATAACTTCTCTAATGGCGAGAGAACCAAGAGATGTGTTCCACGGAAAGTGGTTTCTAGGCTGATTCTTAAAGAATGAAGACTTGGACAGAGATTGGAAAAATATTTAAGTGGAACAAGAAGAATGAACAAAGGTGAGAACATAAAATCATATAATGTATTCACAGAAAATGCCTGTTAGGATAGCAGACACCAGAGACAGGGGAGCTGGAGATAAAAGGCTAAAAATCTACTCAGAATTGGAACTCACATTTTACTAATCCTGTAAGAATTTTGGCTAAAATGATACCATAAAATTTTGATTCAACTCATCTTTACTGTAAATGTAGAACCATATTATAATTTCTGTCTCTGTTTCTCTCTCTCTCTCGTAAACACACACACACACACACACACACAGAGAAGTACATGTAACATTAAAGTACAGAGACAACCTAAACAATTCAGATACTTTAATGGATCAGAAAAGAAATAAAAACACCGGGCTGTGGGCAGAAATAAAGCTATAGGCTGGATGGGCACCAGGTTCAGAGGTGAGCAAAGATAGCATAGAATCAATTTCTCTATATAATTGAGACCAAAAGTGCCCCAGCTAAGGAAAGGATCTGTAATAAAACACACTGCTTGAAATCACAGACCAGGTATAGAACTGCACTTCCCAAGTAAAGGGCTAGAAAAATACTAAGACCTGCTAATTTACATAATGACTTACATAAAGCTATGTGGTAAAGAGAAAGGAAATGCACAAAATAAATATGGCTTGAGTCTAGGATATGAGTCAAGCTATTCCTTGCATAATGTCCACAGGTACAACGTCAACACAATACTAATATGGAATCACTCTGAGAGCCACCATGAGAAGTCATGTCTCTAGAAGATGATTCCAGGTGCCTTGACATCCATGCTGTCAGATGGAAAAGGGAGAATTCATCAAGAGAAAAATAACCACAACCATCACTGAAGATGCATGTATACAAGAAAATTTCTAAAATCACACAAGGTAAAACTGACGCTAATAAAGACTACCAGTAATCAAGAGCTGCACTTATTCTGAAGTAAAAATAATGGGGCAATCTGAAAATATATTTGAATTTATGCTTACAATTCTTCTAATGAAATCAAATAGTGAGACTACCCATGACAAACAAAATAATACAAAACATGCAAAAATAAAAGAGAAATGAAAGGATATTAAAATAACTAAATAAAAATTATGAAAATAGAATATTCTGTTATTGACTTGAAAAAATAAATGAAATACATTCTGCAGAGGACATGGTCAGAAAGAAACTTAGTAAATTATAATATGTTGGAGAATTCATGTAAAATGTAGTACAGAGTGACAGAGAAAAACAAATTTGTATGCTCAGATAAAGAATTTAGATATATTTGATAGATAGTAGGGAGCCATCCAATACTTTAGAAAATCAATTCTTATGGTAATATAAGAAAGAAGCAGAATGTCATTGTCAAATTACTTTTAAGAAATGATAGTATCAAGCCAGGTGTGGTGGTGCACGCTTGTAATCCCAGCACTCAGTAGGCTGAGCTAGGAGGATCGCCATGAATTTGAGGCCAGCCTGAACTACAAAGCAAGACCCTGTCTTAGAAAAAGAAAAGAAAAGAAAGAAAGAAGGAAAGAAAGAAAGTCATAACAAATGTTAATAGATAGAGTGAAAATTGACAAGTTATTCTTTGTAGCTTTTCTGTCTGACTTCAGAGTTTCCATATTTAAAAACTGTTTTTATAAAAACAACTTTACCAGTAATTCTCTGAATCTTCTCAGCCTTAGCCTCAGACTGTTTCTCTTTTTCTCTCTCTATTTTTCCTTCCAATCTACCTAGTTCATAGAACCTCAGTATTGCCTGCTTAGAAGATACCCTCATGAGACATTTCAAGGTCCCAGAAAAACAAGAACAAGCCAAACCCAAAGCTAGTACAAGGAAGGAAATTACAAAGATCAGAGAGAGAATTAACAAAATTGAGACTTAAAAAATCAGTAAAAAGAATCAATGAATGAAGAGATGGTCCCTTGAAAGAATAAACAAAATAGAAAAATCCATAGTCCATTTTACTTTAGAAAAAAGAAAGAAAAGATCCAAATAAATGCAATTATAAAGGAAAAGGGTAAATCACAATGGAGGCCAAAGGACTACTCTGGGTTGTTCCTGGAAGCTAGTATTTTCCTGATTCCAAAACCAGACAAGTATCCAACCAAAAAAGAGAACTACAGGCCAATCTATTTAGTGAGCAAAGATGCAAAAATCCTCAACAAGGTACTGGTAAACAAAATGCAACAAATCATCAAAGGACCATACATCATGACTAAGTAGGCTTTGTCTTAGGGATGCTGGGATGGTTCAACATATGCCAATCAGTAAATGAAATACACCACATAAACATAAGCAAGGACAAAAAAATTATATCTCAATAGATGCAGAAAAAGCCTTTAATAAAATACAACATCCATTCGTAATGAAAACCCTAAAGAAAATAGGTAAGGAGGATCTTACGTCAATTGATAAAAGCCAGATATGACAAACATACTACCAAATCATATTAAAAGGGGGAAAATTGAAAGCTTTCCCTCTAAAATCGGGAATAGGAAAAGGATGTCCACTGTTACCATTCCTATTCAATATAGTACTTGAAACATTAGCTAGAGTATTCAGGCAAGAAAAAGAAATCAAATGGACATGTACAGAAAAGGAAGAAGTCTAAGTATTATTATAGGCCGAAGACATGATCCTCTACATAGAAGACCCAAAAATTCCATTTATAAACTCCTAGAATTAATAACCAAATTCACCAGTGTAGCAGGATAGAAAATCAACACATAAAAATCAATAGTGTTGCTGTACACCAATAATGAACTCACTAAGAAATAAAATAGGAAAGCAATACCAAAGTAGCATCAAGAAAAATTAAATATACAGGAATTAACCTAACTAAAGAAGTAAAACACCTCTACAACAAAAACTGCAGTGTCCTGAAAATGGAGCTCAAAGAGGACATCAGAAAATGGAAAAATATCCAGTGTTACTGGAGAGGCAGAATCAATACTGTCAAAGTGGCCATACTTCCCAAACTGATAAACAAATTTAATGCAATCCCAACTTAAATACCAATAGCATTCTTCACAGAACTAAAGAAAACAACCCCAAAATTCATATAGAACCAGAAGAGCCTCAAAATAGGAAAAGTAATTCTGGGTAACAGCAAAGAAGGAGGCATCACAATTCCAGGTATCAAGTTATATTTCAAAGCTACAGTGATAAATACAGCATGGTACTTGCACAAAAACAGGCATGTGGATCAATGTAACATAATAGAATATGCAAAAACAAACCTACACACATTCAGCTATTTGATATTTATCACAGGGACCAAAAACATACACTGAAAGAAAGATAGCCTCTTTAATAAACGGTGCTGAGAAAACTATCTACATGCTGAAGATTCAATCTAGGTCCACATATTTGAACATGTACTAAACTAAAACCTGAATGGATCAAAGATCTAAATGTCAAAACACAAACACTTAATCTGCTGGGAGTTCAAATACATAGAACTCTTGGAGAAATAGGACTTTCTGAACAGAACCCCAGTTGCACTGAAAAAATAACAGGAATCAAAAATGGGATCATATCAAATTAAAAAGCCTATGCACAGCAAAGAAAACAAAAAAGAAAGTGAAGAGACAACCTACAGAGTGGGAAAAATAATTTGCCAGCTATTCTTCAGAGGACTAATATTTAGAATAAAGAACTTAAAAGATTTAGGCCCCCAAAATAAAAGACCCAAACAAAAATGGGCAAATGAAATGAACAGATACTTCTCAGAATAAGAAGTACAAATGGTCAAGAAGTACATGGAAAAGTGTTCAATATCTCTGGCCACTAGAGAAATGCAAATAATCAACACTGAGATTCCATCTTACTCCAGAAAGAATAGCTATTATTAAGAAATCCAATAATAAATGCTAGTGAGACTACAGGGAAAAAGGAACCCTCAACAATCTTAGTCAAAATGTAAACTAGTACTGGCACAAACATTATGAAAATCAATGTGGAGATTCTTCCAAAAACTAAAACTACAAATTCCATTTGACCAGCTATTCCCTTCTAGGTATCATCCTGAAAGAATTAAATATACCATATTATAGTGATACATGTATACTCATGTTTATCAAAGAGGCTACCTTTTTTCCAGTGTATGATTTCTTTTGTAAAATTTCTTTTGTAAAATTCATAATTCATAGCTAAAACTTGGAAGTGGCCCATATGTTCACCAACAGATAAACAAATAAAGTTTTATGTTTATATACAATGGAGTAGTATTCTGTCATAAAGGATAAATGAGTCATTTGTACGAAAATAAATGTACCTTGAGACCATAATGTTAAGTGAAATAAATCAGACACACAAGTTTAAATTTCACATGGTTTCCCTTATATGAGAAACCAAAATATAAATAAAGAACAAAATAAAAGACAATAGGAAGTAGTGACATTTTTGCAAAAAGGAAAGAGGGCAAAAGATGGAGCAAAGGGAGAGGAAGGGAAGAGGAAGGGGAGTGAGAAAAAACTGAGTTGTGTTATGTACATGTACCAACTCTTCACAAGGAATGTGATGATTATGTACTACATGCATATACTAAAATAAACTTGAACGAAAAAAATGAATATAACTCTCATATTTACCAACATGATTTTGTACTTCCAATTTAAGTATGGACATTCAAAAACTTTTCGGTCTGTCAAATTAAACTCAGATTGTTCAAATATGATAGTAGAAATAACGCCTTCTCAAAAGTCAAATGGACCTGATTCTTGTATTTATTAATTCTATGACGTCACAACTTTTCATGGGAGCTCAATTTCGTTCTTTTTTTTTGTGGTTACCGGGGGTCGAACTCAGGACCTCGCGTGCCAGCAGGCACCCGTGCCGCTGAGCGATATCACCGGCCCCTTTTTCGTATGTGGGTTCCGGGAGTCGAACTCGGGCCCTCGCACTTGCCAGGCAGGCGCTTATGCCACTGAGCCATCTCACTAGCCCTCAATTTCTTAACATGTAAATGAAATTAAAATCCTGTATTTCATACCATTACTGAGTACCAAAGAATATTAAGCATATAGAAAGTCTAGGAAAACATTTGTAACAGTAAATATTCAACAAATATTTATTTACCTTCATTAAATATTTATCTTCATTAATGCATTAATAGAAATGTATTTTCTAATAATCCTGAGAATGGAAAGACCTCTATTGTGCCTTATTTTTCTGTTTATGTATTTGATTAAACCAGTTTATTTGCACATTTACCTTCCCTGTAAAATCCTTTCAGACCAGTGTCCCTATTGTATTCTTTTATGTATCCCTCTATGTCTGCCACAGAGCCCCACTAATGGTATGACACATAAATGTTAGATGAACAAATTAATGTAGCTATAGTTTATCTCCCACTGACCATCCCTACATGTAACCAATGCTTTTTTAAAATTGCACAATATGAACTACTTATTTTATCTATATCTTATTTTCCTATTTTGTTTTCCTTCTATCATTCCTTTCAGTTTTCTTGGTCCTGGCAAAAAATATACCTAATCTACCTTCTTATCTCCATCAAAACTGACCTCTCCCCTCTAAGAAGTCCTTCATCTAGAAAGGAAACAGAGGGCCGGTGAGATAGCTCAGTGGCACAAGTGCTTGCTGGCAAGCGCGAGGTCCTGAGGTCGACTCCTGGTACCTACATAAAAAAAAAAAAAAAAAAAAAAGAAAGGAAACAGAAAGGATCTTGATTCTTTTTCCTTACTGTATTTTCACACACAGCAGGAGCTCAAATATGCTCAACTGATTTGAATAAGATTGCCTATTTATTTTAAAAAAGTTTTTATATATAACAGTGGAATGTATCATAGAGAAAGTTAATGCACCTCTTAAATTATTATTTATTAATTTGATTACTTTGATTTATGCTAGGGAATGTAAAATGAAGATTAAATATCAAAAAAGGATATTAAGATTCTCAATATTCATCCAAACATCTATTATGAATCTTATTTCTCTTTGAAACTAAAGCTTCATTAGCATGCATTTATTGCATGTGAAAACATCCTCAAGGATTTTCCTTTTTCCTAAGTCAGTTCATAATTGTTTGCACTAATAGCTACTACATATTTTATTAATTCAGAATGAACATAAAGTGGAATGTTATTACTGTATCTAAAAAATAATAACCAAACCCTGCTGACAGATCTTTTGAAGTAAGAAGGAAAGCATGAGAAAGAGAGGAGGAGAGTAAAATAAAAAACTTCCAGGACAGAGTGATAGAGCTGAGCAAGAAGGTAAAAGCAACCCCTACCAAATATAATTGAATAAAAAGAAAAGACAGCAAATGGTGGGATAAATATAAAAAGTAGCAGTGCAAAAAGAAAGAGGATAAAAGATAAGGAGAGATAAGAGAAAAAGAATGAAGAGGAAAACAAATCATAGACGCATATTGTATATACAGATACAATTGTATATACCCAATTTTAGCCCTAAGAAATAAAAATATCAGGTAAAATCACTCAGTCTCCCTGAGACGGTTTTAAAACATTTTCCCATTCTTTACCCAGGAATTCTTGTGCAATCTCAAAACACTGAGAAGATTTTGACTTGGATAATAACAATCTATTTTGGTTTAGTGCAAAGGTGATATTACATATGCATTAGATGTTCAACTGAATAATAGCGAACACTTTCTCATATTTGCCATTTAATTTCAACCCAGAAAATAAACTTTAAACTTGACTGCTTTACATAAAGGCATCTGTCTAATCTTCAGTTTTCATAATTTACGTGAAAATGGGTAAGCTAGTTGTATTCATAATTAACATATTTTATAATAATTTTAAAATTCTAAGAATATGATTTTCCTAAGAATAAATATTTATTAATTCATTTTGATTTACAATGCTGATTTATGAATAGCTTTTTATGTATCATATTTATGTTATAGATTTATTAAATAGTTCTCCCTTCTTCATAGACTAAAAGTTCTTTAAAAGCAATATGAGGGCCGGTGAGATAGCTCAGCAGCATAAGCGCCTGCCTGGCAAGCCCAAGGGCCCGAGTTCAACTCCCCTAACCCACATACGAAAAAAGGGCCGGTGATATCACTCAGCGGCATGGGCGCCTGCTGGCGCGGGAGGTCCTGAGTTCGACCCCCAGCACCCACACACACAAAAAAAGCAATATGAATTTTAATTTGTGTTGTTTTTCTCTTTGAACAGTGCTCAACAATTTACACATTCAACAAACACTTGCTAAATGAATTACTAAACAAATCAATGAGATATTATGGTTTATGTATTCTTTAATTTCTACATTAAGAATATTTGTATCTGCTTCTTTGAATCTCCCTATTACTATCATGCTAATCCTTTTTAAATATTTATTTAATGGTATTCTCTTGTTCCAAAACATTAAGAGAACCCATCCTTTCTAAAACTTTAAAGACTCTAAGCACCTTAGCCTTGTATAGTCATAGATTATAATGTTCTCCAACACTTATTTTCATTTGTATGAGTTTCTTCACTTTTAGTTCCAAGTTTGCATCATTGTCATAACTTGTTGTGTAAGTTGTTTATAGAGTTTGTGGGAAGAGTACTTTTATAGCTTGTTTTATTTCCTTGGGCATTTAACTATTACACCAGCAAAGCATTTTTAGAAATTTGTGTTTGAAGACATCTCTATGGGCTAAGGCTGCCAACAGGCTATTAGATGATTACATCGCCAGGCATGCCACTAAGGCACGGTACTGGAGAGATTTAGGTACAAGTTCTGAGGACACAGAACCAGCTATAGAAAACCAGCCGTGCAGTCAAGACTGAGTGCTTGCCCCAGGAATTCTAAATTTTATCTGTGTCTCAAAAGCTTTATACCTCCCAGATGTGTGTGAAACATTAACAGGAAAGTAGTCTAATAGCTTTACTCCTGAGGAGGTGCAGGCCACTTTTCCACCTGGCCAAGATCAACTGAAACTAGTGCAGACTGCAGGGCTGTCCGTCTGTCCCACAGACTTGTGAGCAGTAATGTACACCCAGGTTTCTGTGCTGGAATTAGTTTGTTATGCAGCAATTAATTAATAGAAAAACTGTATCTAACAGTGCGATACTACCATAGCCAAGACCTGAAATATGTGGCATTGGCTCTAGGATCAGGTAGTGGTCAGAGGATAATAATTGTTACAAAACCAAAAAAGATGGCATTTAATCTCTTAGGAAGTAGGCCGGGTGAAGTGATAAACTGGTAGTGGCTGCTGGAAAAATGTTGACCCATGTTATGTAGCAACAAATGTAATACTGTTGCCTATGGCAAATTCAAAACAAGATGATATACCTAATGGATTTATGGACTCAGCATGATGATGTGAATGTTTAGGCACTGTAGCCAGACGGTCAGTTGGTTTTATTGCAT